>CM045764.1:118262503-120808386 GCA_025200525.1 Camellia lanceoleosa | reverse complement strand
AGAGTTGAAAAAGATTTTGACCTGACTATTATCTTTACAATGTAGAAGAAATTCCTTTTTTGGTGCAAGAAGCTTTATCATCATCTAATGCTATAATATTTCTAGAGAAAAGTTGTAAAATGATGAGATAGATTCACTACTTTTGAAATAAAACATGGAAGCTAGTAGATTCTCCAAGTTGTAAAAATTATTGGGTGTAAATGGGTCCTTTCAGAAAACTTAAACCGGATGGAATTATAACAATAAATTTAAAACGAGACTTGTCGCTAAAGGTTGCCTTAAGCAACAAATTGATCTTAATTTCTTGATACTTTTCTCCTTACATTAGAGTTATATCCATTAGATCGTTGATAGCAAAGGGTTGTAATTCATAATATAAAAATTCATCACATGGATATGAAAAATAGCATTTAAATGGAGATCTAGATGATGAAATCTACATATGACCAACTCCAGAGCTTTAGGAGCCCTGCCAAGAAAGCAAGGTGTAAGCTAACCAAATCCTTTATGATTTAGCAGAAACAAGCTCCTCAAACAATGGCATGAGAAATTTCATTCATGCATGCTTGAGAATGACTATAAGACTAATAAATGTGATAAGTGCATATATTATATAAAAAAACTTGTCATAATGCACATGTGATTATTAGCATATATGTGATTATCTATTTATCTTGGCCCTAATTTACATATTATAAATGAGACTAAAAATATGCTTATAGTCACTTTGATATGAAAGATCTTGGTGAAGCTAATTTTTATTTGACCAAGACTAATGATGGCATTTTTCTTGATCACGCATTATTTTTAAAAAATTTAAAGAAATATAACTTTCTAGACTATAAACATGTTACATTACTCTCAGATGCAAGCATACATTTATATGTTGTAACAAATGAAAAGAAGTAATTAATCAAAAGGAATATGCTAGCATGATTGGTAGATCGAGATATGCTACTAACTGTATTAAACGACATTGCATATGCCGTTGAAGTCCTTAGTAGGTTTACTAACAAAGCCAAGTCGAGATCATTGGCTAGCCATGGGAAGAATTATAAATATTTATCTAGTACCAAAAATTATGGTTTGTTTTATAACAATTATCTCAGGGTACTTGAGGGATATAGTGATGCCGATTATAACACTTTGTCGTGATTCTCTACCTTGGGTTTTATTTTTACCTTGGATGGTGGTGCTATATATTGGAAGTCTAAAAAACATACTATAATTGCTAATTCTACAATGGAAGCTGAACTTGTAGCGTTAGCTTCAGCATGTGAGGAAGCGAATTGGTTGAGAGATTTATTACATGAAATTCTTTTTTGGGGAAAACCAATTCCTTCTGTGTTAATTCATTGTGATAGCACTGCTGCTATTGGTAGAGTGAACAACCATTTTTATAATGGTAAATCCAGACCTATTAGAAGGAAACACAGTAATGTGATATCCTATTTGAATAATAGCATCATAACTGTGAATTATGTAAAATCTTGTGATAATCTTGCGGATCCGTTAACCAAGGCCTTGGCGAGAGATAAGGTCTAGAATATATCGAGAGGGATGGGTTTGAAGCCTATAAAATCATAAACCATGTATGAGGATATCCAACATGGGGACTAGAAATCCAGAATTAGGTTCAATGGGAAGAACGAATCATATGATGGTTGTAAAAAATGCACTCCTTAATATATTGTTGTCCATCTCTATGATGTAAGTGCATTTGTCATGTAATGTTGGAGGGTTGAGTTTTTATACTTCTAATGAAATTTTGTAGCTCTTGTTGAGTGAAGTATGTAAATTACAAGAACATCCTTGACAAATTTCACCTATGTGAGCATGGGAGTGGGGCCACTTTCTATGAGAACAAGGCTTATTCTCAAATATGCTCATGAAAACTGGGATAGACACAAGGTCGAATGTCAAGTATTAAAAGCTCGCGTCAATACCGGATCATTATGTGTGAAATAGTGAATACTTTATTTCTCCTAAGTAATCATAGTTCAAGTCCGGAGACCACTAATGACTCAGAATAGAGAATGTTGTTTCTCTAATGAAGGTTCAATGCAGAGCACACTTTCATAATGCATACTAGTCTGTTTTATTTGGTAATTTCTCTTGTCCTTGTTGATATTAAAATGAGTGGGGATTGTTGACCATTTTAATATCTTTTATTTATTTTATTTATTTTATTTTTTTGGTGACCTTTTGTTTTGTTCATGAATGGGGATTACTTGAAAGGTCATGGGTTTGGTGGTGAGTTAATATTTGGGGATTTTGGGACTCTCTCTTTTCTCTAGTCTAATGGTCATTATTTTTTGGTATAATTTGTAACGTCCTAGTGGCCTATAAATTGTTCCTTTCATCTACTCTTTTTTAGACCAACAAGTTCTTACACTTGAGAGATTTTTTTTAGGTGAATAACACTTAAGAGATTACTAGCCAAAGAATGGTGTTTTTTCATCGAGCTTTGGATTCACCATCTTGTGCAAGAGTTGGCTTGAACCATATGAAAAGTGGTCGATCATTGTATCCTGAAGAAACAAGTCAAAGTTTAGTGATTGTCGCATTGGTATTTAGGTTCTTTCTACCACAATGGGCTTCGATCTTCTTAAAGAAAACGAGATATCCATGCCTCTACGATCTATTTGTATGTCATTTTCTTTTGCATTATTTATCAATAAAATACAATTCTTCCGTATTTTCACCAACAAATTCAAATTTCAAACCGCAAGAATTCGTAAAATGTCAAATTGAAAAAAGCTGTGCAACCTACACCATATGCGAGCATTTATTTCTATTACCAATCATTAATTGGTTAATGAAATGGTAGTGGAAATTTTTTACGCCAAGTCAATTTTGTTGCAAACTGCCAAAAAAAAAATTTAATCAGGAAGAAAATCTTCAATTATAAAATCGATAAAAGATTGAATTAATTTGATATAGTGATATCACAAGATCTCAAAATGAGATAAAAAATTTCATAGAAAAAAGTATCCAAACCTCCATAGAGTAGAAGAAAAGATACAAACAAGCTTTCACACAAGAAGAATTATTATATCAACAAACTAAAAATCAAATCTAAGTCCTTACTAAACTCATCTAAAATTTCACTATTTCAAGCAACCTTCAACTTAGAATCTAAAGACTCCACCTCCACCGGGTCAAGATAAAACATGAAAGTTGAGGTCACTACATGAAATTACACTTTTGGCGACTAAATAGAATTTAGTCGCCAAAAGTTATACAATTTATACTAAAAATTACATTGGTCGGCATTGTTTACTTTTAGTTACTAATTTTTTTTAGTAGCCAAACAAATATTATTGGCATTAAAAAGAAATTTAGTCACAAAATATGCCACAATAGGTGACAATAAAAATATTGGTCGGTAATTTAGGCTACTAAAATTTACTTTAGTCTCGGTATGCTAATTTGTGCCAACTAAAATAAATTTAGTAGCCAAACAACTAGCTTAATGTTTGTTACTAATAGTTTGCAACGAAAATTATTGTCGACGAATATTTATTTATGGTGACCAAAAAACTTTTTAGTCGGGTATAATAATTTTTGCCTACTAAAAAATTTAGTCGCCAATTAAATAGCATAATTTTACCTTTTATCTTTGGTGACCAAAAATTGGTCAAGAAAATTTACTTTCCATGACTAATAAAATTTTAGTCGTGATATAAGAACTTTTGCCTGCTAAATAATTTAGTCGCCAACCAAATAACATAATTTGTACTTTTTCTCTTTGCCGACCAAATATTTGGTCGGTAAATATTTATTTTTTGTGACTAAAATTATTTAGTCGGCACTATTTAGCTACTAAAATAAAATTAGTCGCCTTTAGCTAATCTTACTGACTAAATTTTAATCGGCAATTGTAATTAAAATTTTGGAGGGAGGACTTCGAATTTTTGGAGGGATTCCTAAATTTATTGGAGGCAATTGCCGACTAAAAACAATTTAGTTGCCAAAAGTCCGACAATAGGCCACTACAAGAATGTTTGGTCGCCGTTAATTTAGCTTGTAGGCTACTAAATATTTTTAGTCAGGGGTATATTACTTTTTGCCGACAAAAAAATATTTAGTCGGCAAAAGTTCCACAATAGGCTACCAAAAACACTTTTAGTCGGTGTTAGTTTAAGGTTGAGGCTACAAAATAATTTTTTAGTCGCGAAATAGTAATTTTTTTTGACTAAATAATATTTTAGTCGCCAAATAATTAGCATAATTCCGCAAGAGGGAAACTTCATCTTCGGCGACCAAAAATTTGGTCACTAAATATGTTGTTTCAGTGACCAAAAACATTTAGTAGGCAATGGTCACTACACTTTTGGTGACTAAAATTTAGTAGGGTTGGTGTTAGTTCATGTTTTGGCTACTAAATAATTTTCGCCATCATATATTAACATTTTCTCGACTAAACTGCTTCACGATAAAAACAATGACTAAATCAATTTGAAAAATTGTGTATAAAAATTTAGTCGAAAAATTTTAAGATTGCTACCCAAATTTTTGCCATTATTTTTTTTCCTATATCACTCTCTAGTCCTTCACAAGGTGTTCTTTCTCTCTCTTGCTCTCTTTTGTCTCATACACGTAATGAATCACCATTGCCGCCATCTCACCGTTGTATATGACCACTGCCTCTCATCTTCCACCGCCGCACATTGTCACACTACTCTCCTTCCTTTTTCCCCATTTCACTAGGTTTTTTTGTTTTTTTGGATGTTGTAGGATTTGATTTGTGTTCTAGATTTAGGATTTTTTGAATTGATTATTGGTGTGGTAAATGAGATTTAGTGATTTGGCCCTAATTTCTAATCAATTCCTTTTGCCAATTGCATTAAGTCTCCCTCCTTTCTACCACGACGAAGTTCCTAGCCATAACCAACCTCCGAAGCTCTCATCAACCAGGTATTTCCTTCTTTTGCATCTCCCTCTCTCTCCTTTGCATAATCCATTCCTTTTGCCAATTGCTCGATTTGTGATTTCCAATATATTTAGTCACCAATACTATCGCCGACAGCCAATTCCCAACTACCTGGGCGACAAAAACTTTTAGTCGCCAAAGATTTTCGATGACCAAAATATGGGCTTTGGCGATCAATATTTTAGTTCCTAAAAGTGTCATTTCTTGTAGTGAAATATGACTTCTAGGATGTAGCGGTATGTAAATAGGACACATAGGTTGGGAGTTAAAGTCTAAAATGCCTAGAATTAGTCGAAAAAGGGTTCGGGGCTAAAATGCAAAACAAATTTCAACCAATGTTGTGATATAACCGGAAGCTTCCTTGTGCCAAATATGACCTGTAGGAACAGAGGGTACATAAATAGGACACGTAGGCTGGGAGTAAGGGGCAAAAACGCCTTCAACTTAGTCGAAAACGGCATTCGGAGCCCAAAAACAAAAAAAAAATTTATAATTAGGTACAATGATTACTTGTAAAATATTAATTGTTGCCTGATATATGCATTTGAGTTTTACATATTTTATTTTTCTTAAAATATTACTTGTAAAAAATATTTTTCTTTTATATAAATTCGAGTATGCAAAACTAATGATTTATTTGAAAATATTAATTATATTCGAGTTATATATATATTTATAATTTTAAATATGCCAATATTTAGTCAATGCTAATGATTAATTTTATTTGTACATATGGTTTTTGGCGTAGAATTGTGGATACGACTTTTTTTTACAAACACAGAAGATATTGTTTTTAGTGTACAGATTAGTTTGTTTGTACAGATTACTTTTTTGACCTGGTACAACTTACCTTTTGACGTGGTATAGATTAATTTTTGGTGCAGTACAAATTAGCTTTTGACGTGGTACAGATTACTTTTTTGGCATGGTACAAATTAGCTTTTGGCATGATACAGAATTAGTTTTTTGTGGTACAAATTAACTTTTAGATATTAATTTTGTTTAATCCTCTGTTATGTATAGAATTATATTTTTGAGGTTGGATTATACTTGGTTTGTATAAAATTTCTATTTCATTTATAATTTGACACTAAATATGAATTTTTTGATAGGTGAAAGTGAAATGTGTATGCTAGAAATGGTTGCTAATTTCATCAATATATGGATTATTTTATTTATATACAATGTACAAAGGTTGCATTAATAATAAAATAAATACAGTGGTCGAGAAATTAATTTTAAAAAATTATAAAGTTTTGGCGATTAAATATTTTGGTAGCCAAAATGTAAGTAAAAGTTTTTCATGACTAAATATTTAGTAATAAAAGAAATAAAAGACTTTTGACAACCAAATAATTAGTAGTCAAAATAAATCAAGATGAGGGAAGAAAATATTGGCACTAAATATTTTAGTCACAAAAGAACATGGTATCCTTCTGACTAACATGTTTGGTCGTGAAAATACCATGAAATGAAAATATAAAATCTTTTGGCAACTAAAATGTTTAGTCGTGAAAACTAACAATGACTAAACTATATGGTGGCTAAATGTATTATTATTAGTGACTAAAATTTTAATCGAAAATGTATTATTATTTGCGACTAAATTATTTTAGCGACCAAATATTTTAGTTCAAAGAAAATTTTATTTTGATTTGATTACTTTCAGCGACTAAATATTTCGCTACAAAACATTATGTTTAGTAACCGAAGATAAGATAATTAGCCACCAACGCCAATTTAGTAGGCATTGACTATTGCCGACAAGGCTTTGGCGACGAATAGGGCGATGAAGAACTTTAGTCGCCATTGACTTTCGCAACTAAAAACAACCTTCGCGACTCAAAAATTTGGTCACTAAAGTTAAAATTTGGTCACTAAAAGTGTAATTTGGTCGCCTAACTTGAAACGTAAAAGACCAAATTATTCTGGGACTAATGATGTATTATTATTTGTTTAGTATCACTTAAAATTTAAACATTCATTAAAATATGTAAATTATAAACTTAAAATAACTACATAAATCATAAAACTAATTCATTTCTCCATGTAGTCTATTTACTACCAGTTTGACCTGTGGGATGCCCTAAATGTTTGTTGGGGGGGGCGGGGGGGGGATGAATCATAAATTTTAATTAAATTAATTATTTTTGTGTCTATGTGTACATATATAATGGGTTAATTACGGCTTTATATTTTTACCCTAATCTTACTTTAATCCTTTCATTTTTAATTGTGACAATTAACTCCTTTGCTTTACAAAAATCAAAGGTAAATTACCAATAGATCTTAATTGTTAAATTTAATTCCTATTAAGTCCTATTAAAAATAAATCCTAATAAAATTTTCGCTAAAAATAATTTTTTTTGTGAAGATTTTTTGTATATATCGCTAAACATTGATAATTAGTAACATTTTTTGTTATTTATTTTTATAAATTGTCACTAAAACTTACAATTAGTGATACTTTTCTTGATGAATTTTTAAACCGTCACTAAAAGTTACAAATTAGTGACTTTTTGTGACGATTTTTTAAACTGTTACTAAACTTATAATTAGTAAAATTTTTGTGACAATTTTAAACTATCGCTAAAAATTAACAATCATTGAAATTTTTAATAGTGTTTAATGAAAAAGTCATTAATTCTCACAAGATCTATTGGATAAAGTCTACCTAATAGGACCTACATGTAAGTTTCCCTTAAATCAACTTGCAAAGTCACCCTTCCATCCATCTACCTTTTTAATGAGGTTGACGAAAATAAAAGTGAAGAGATCAAAATAAAATTTTAGTAAAAGTGTAAGGAATAAAGTGATATTTTGATAAAAGTATAAAATGCTAAGTGTAATTAGCACATACAAAATTATTTTTTAAAAAGTATATTGCTGGAAAATAATCGTTAATATCATTGTACTATAAAATTGTAACTTAAATTATATTATAAAATTATTTAGTTTTAAAACATGTTGTAACGTATACAATGGATGATTTGTTCAACAACAACAACAACAACGAAAAAAAAAAAAAGATAATTAAAAATGAAAAAAAACCTCTAAACTTTGAGTCTTCCAATAAAATAAATTTTGAGTTTTTAATTTTAATTTTTCATTTATTTTCAAGATAAATTACATATTTATTTTCGTAAAGTAAAAACGGTAAAAAAATTGATATTTTGTTACAGGTCAAATCTTGAGAAATTTTTTTCTTTTTTTGAAAAAAGAAAAAGAAGAAGAAGAAGAAGAAAAAGAGAATATACAATGGATGAGAATAATTTTAAATTGATCATACTATAAAATAGAAATTAAACAAATATGTGACACCTTCAGACGAAATTAAATTGGGTGAATTACAAATACATTTGCAGATTATTTTTTATAGTTTGAAAAATTACAAATACCTTATTGTTAAAAAAAATTATTTAACAGAATTAATTAAAAAAAGAAATTCATAATTACTCTCTTATACAATAATAAAATTACCTAAATTATTAATTGAAACATATTTATAATATCATTAAAAACTGTTAATTGACTTGATAATTTATTAACAAAATGTGAGATTTGTTATAAAATTAAAAATTTTAGGGGGAATATAATTTCCAAAACCACAAAAGTGATTGGTAGCTCGAATCTGCCTTCCCCGAATCCCCCCGAAATCAAAACGACGTCGTTTCATCGTTTTGATTTTTTCTTTTTTTTTCTTTTCAAAAGAAGAAAATCAGAAGAAGGAAGAAGAAGAAGAAGAGGAGGAAGAAGAAGGACTGGAGGGGGCCAATAAAATTGAGCCGAGGGGCCAACAAAATTTGGGCCGAGGCGAGGGGCGGGCGGGGTGAGGCGAAGGCGGAGGCAGAGGCAGAGGCAGAGGCGGGGGCGGAGGCGAGGCGACGCGGAGGATCAAGAACGAAATACGAAAGGCGACGAGGGCAGAGGCGACGGCGAGTTTCTCTTCTCTCTCTCTTCTAAATTTCGGGCTATTCAGGAGAGAAATTTCGGGGGGGAAAAAACATTTTCCTTCGAGGAACAATTTATATTTTGAAGAAACGATTTATATTTTAATCAAATTTTAAACAGTGTATTTATAATTTACCTAATTAAAAATTATAGCATGTAGTAAACACTTCTACCAACCGCCTCCACGTAGAAGAAACCAGCTTTGAGTCAGTTGAGCTGGGAGCGTCTGTTAATATGGTTGAGGCGGCTAAGAGTTGTGGATATATAAAATATTAGATAAACTATTGCCAAGTTGTATTGAAAATAAGTTATAATAAAATTATAATTAAAAATAATTTTTGTGATAATTTTTACTTACGCTGCTAAAATTTGAGAATTAGTGATTTTTTGGTCATGATTTCTATAAATTATCACTAAAATTTACAATTAGTAACTTTTTTTATGATAAATTTTTCAAACTATCGCTGAAAGTTTAAAATTAGTGACTTTTTGTGACATTTTTTAAATATTGCTAAAACTTATAATTAGTGACTTTTTTATGACAATTTTAAAATATCGTTGAAATTTAATATTTAGTGATATTTTTAATAGTATTTGATGAAAAACGCCATTAATTTTGCACAAATAATAAATCTACCTATTAATGCCTATACGCCCTTATATGCTATTATATTCATCCGTGACTCGCAAAAAAAATAAACTAATAATAGGTCATAATAGTTGAACTTAATTTCCATCAAATCCTATTGAAAATAAGTCTTAATAAAAATGTCGCTAAAAATTGACAATTAATGAATTTTTTTATCATGATTTTTATAAATTGTCGATAAAACTTACAATTAATAATTTTTTTATGACAAATTTTTTTTATAAGACTTATTAAGACATACGTAAGTACCCAATTAAGAAAAAAAAAAAGGCTTATTTCATGGAGTTTGAGACTGATGAATCATCATTTGTACGGAATTGGTACCAGTTTGATTTGTTTGTCATCAACAAATGTAATAATATTTTTGGACGATGAATAAATCAAACTGAAAAATTACAAAATAAATTTTAAAAAATCTAAGTTTGACCCTTATAATAGATATTTTTAATTTTTAATTTTATTAATTTAAATTATAATCTTTTAATTTATTTTAATTTAGATTATTTATCTATTTTTATTATATATAACCAAAGGAAAATTAATATTTTAGCCTTTAAATTTAATAAAATTGTATATATATATTTTTCATAATTACACCTAATTTTTATTATTTTTATTTACGATGTTTTTAATTTCTTCATAATTTAATTATTATTGGTGATAATCAACATTAATGAGCTGAATTTTAATAAAAATATAAATTAAAAAAAATCAATGATAGAGGTGATCAATACCATCAATAGACAACAATAATAAAAATCATCATGTGGTTATAGAGATGCATAGAACATTATCAAGCTTCATGTCTAATTTAATAAAATAAAATAAAAAATGAATTGACAATGGTGAAGGCAAAATGTTATCAAGTTGAATTTTAAAAATTATGCAAACATTGATAATGAAAACGATCTAGTCATTGTAAACACGATCAACAATGATAATTGATTGTGTTAAGTTTAATTAGGATTTAAAAAAAAATTGATAATGATGGAAACAATTTATATATATATATATAATATTAAAATTAATGAGTTGAATTTTGATAAATAAAAAAAGAATTAAAAATCAATGATAGAGGTGATCAATACCATCAATAGGCAACAATAACAAAAATCGTCATGTGATTATAGAGATGCATAGAATATTATCAAGCGTCATGTCTAATTTGATAAATGAAAATGAATTGACAATGGTGAAGGGAAAATGTTATCGAGTTGAATTTTGAAAATTATGCAAACATTGATAATGAAAATGATCTAGTGATTGTAAACACGATCAACAGTGATAATTGATTATGCTAAGTTTAATTTTGACAATTAAAAAAAAATTGATAATGATGGAAACAATTAATATACATAATATTAAAATTAATACATATAATTGAATGAATAATGTGGTTGGCACCATACTACAAGTATAAATATTTTGTAAGACTCTGAATTTTCTAACATAAACAACTTACATGCTTTGATCCATATCTACCCCCAAACCCATAATAGAAATTTTGTAAGACTAGAATTTTCTCCAACATAAACAACTTTTACATGCTTTCATATCTACCCCAAACTCATCTCATATAATAAAACCACAACCAAGTCAAGAGGTTTCTCAGGTAATTGACAATTTATCATTTTCATTTACTAAATGATGCAAGGGTTTACCAACTCACATGACTTTAGTTCACTGACTTTTCTTTCAGTCCAAAACTATTTTTTACCTGCTCCACAGCCAAGTTACACTTAATCTTTAACTAATACAAATCTAAACCAACCTCACAACATACCCTGTGTTTCTTCTTCTTTACCTTGTACGAGAATAATAAATAAATAAAATTCAAAGATCTCAAAGTCACAGCCATGGAAACCAGTAGTTCCACCATTAAACAGAAATGGAAGCTTTGTGCATTTGCTAGCATCATAGGCTGCTTCATCCTAATGCTCTGTCTTAACGAAAACCACAATGGTGTGAGACTCTCGCTTTTCAAAACAAAAATACAATAAACATAATATCGTCCCTGAACCATCAAGCTTCATTGAAAATGGGAAACCTATAAACGGAACTAAAAGCATAGGCCATTGCAATATCTTCGATGGGAGATGGGTTTACAAGCCAATTGACAGCCCACCACTATACGATGAATTCCAGTGTCCATTCCTTGGTGATCAAGTAAGCTGCCAGAGAAATGGACGGCCAGATTTTGACTACGAGAATTGGAGTTGGGAAGCCAACGACTGTGAGATTCCTAGGTAAGCTTCTTTTTATTTTTTGTAACTTGATTGATATTCTTCTCCTTCTTGTGATTATATATACATATAGTCGAACTTGAACTTGAACTTGGAGGTGATATGGAAAGGTTGGTTTGATTGATAGGTTTGATGGGAAAGACTTGTTAGAGAGGCTTAGAGGGAAGAGGGTGATTGTAGTTGGAGACTCCCTCAACAGAAACCAATGGGAGTCTCTTGCTTGCCTCCTTTATTCTGTTATTCCATCCTCAAGAGCCCATATACATGTTCAAAATAGTCTCCACAAACTCTTTGTGGCAAAGGTGAAAAATCTGTTTCATATCCATACTTCTACTTTTGTTCCTTCCTTTTCTCGGTCTTCCATGCAATGAATGTGTACTTAGTCATAATCCTGTCTCTAGAATCTTTCCTTTCCTGTCCCATGTCTTAAAGAAGCTCTCTATCACACACAAGTCTCTCTGTCTTTTCTAATTGTTATGTGGGAAGGAGCATTACCTACATACGAAGCACAGATCTTTCAAAAATACTATTGTATACGAGTATTAGATACTTACCTGGTACCTGTATGTGCACTAGTACGACTGCACATGTATCGAGCATGTAAAATATGTATCTGGCACACGAAATACTCTGTGTACATTTTTCATATACTTTGGGGCATAAATATAATTTTCAAAACAATATTGAGGTATTTTTATAATTATCAAAAACATAGAAAATAATACTTGGGGTTCTATTTTTCAAAAATATTTAATTACTTTTTACATTTGATTTTTAACTGTTATATGTCATGTACTTCTACAAATTATTGAAAATAAAAAAAAATTAGATAAGTCGTGTCAGTATATCCGTAACATATCCATATTCATACCGTATTTGTATCCGCACCTACACTTCCTAAAGGATTGGCATAGAGGAGATTGGGACAGACATCCTGACCCATTCTACATATAGGTTACAACGTTCAAAAAGACATTTTTTCTGATTTTTAATTACAGGACTATAACTGTTCTGTGGAATTCCATTGGAGCCCATTTCTGGTGCAACTAGACACCCAAGCCAATGGCACTAAAGTTCTAAGGCTAGACAAACTTGTCACCTCGGCTGAGCGTTGGCGAGGTGCTGATATCATGGTATTTAACACCGGTCACTGGTGGGTGCACAGCAGCAAGTTGAGGGCGTAAGTGGTGAATTTAGTTCAAATAACAATCGAGTTTCATAAATTCTCAGTCATTTTGTATTTGACAAGTTTGTCTAATGGGGGAAAAAATTGCAGGTGGGACTTGTTTGGATACAGGGGAGAATTGACCAAAGAGATGGATATAGAATCAGCAGTTGAGATGGGTATGAAAACTTGGGCTCAATGGATTGATGACAATGTCAACTCCACAAAACAACTGTGTTTTTCAGGAGTATTTCTCCGAACACAAAGGGAAGCATTGGTGTTACAATGTGACACTACCCATCATGGATGAGGAGTCCTATACAGGAGATTCATTTCCAAAGCCAGTGATAGAGGTTGTTGAGAGGACAATCAGAGGAATGAAAACACCGGTAAAGTACTTGAACATCACGAAGCTATCGGAATAGAGGAGAGATGCACATCCGACGGTGTATGCGGCAAAAAGAGAAGCAACAACTGGTTGTCGATTGCAGCCACTGGTGCCTGCCTGGACTGCCAGATACATGGAACAGACTATTGTATGCTCTTTTGGTCTTTAACACCTCTAGAGACACTGGTGCTGGTAGTTCCTCACATGGGCTGGTTTGAGCCTCTGTTACTGGATATCTAAGGAAACATAATCCAACAATTGATTTGCTTTTAGACCATTTCTAGCCTATGTTTGGATCTCATTTTTCCCTTCCTTGTTTTTTTTTTCCTCCACAATTTCTTCCTCAAATCCAAGATCCACACGCAACCTTAGTGGCCAGACTGACTAATATAGCGGGAATGTGTAGAAGTAACGATCTTATAAGCCACTCAAATCCAAGATCCACACACAACCTTAGTGGCCAGACTAACTAATATAGCAGCAATGTGTAGAAGTAACGATCTTATAAACCATTGACTCAAAAAAATATATCATAATCAGGACTCTTCTGTAAACTCATTGATGATCTTATAAATCATTGACTCAAAAGAGAATATCATAATTAAGATTTTTCTCTAAACTCATTGATTTACAAAGAATTTTCGAGAATAAAGACTTGACAATGGTTGATTTTCAAAAATACCCAAGGTTAGAAAAATGAGCATAAATTTGAAATTATATTCAATGTGTTTAGTTTTAATTTTTTAAATTTAGTTTTTTAAAAACTGAATTTTTTATTTTTCGTGTTTTTTTTATTTTTAGTAAATATTTTTAAAATTTTAAGTATTTTTTTACTTTTTTAGATGCACATTACTTAGATATATATCTAAAAAGTAAAATATTTATGAAAAAATAATTCAAAAATTTAATAAATACACAAAAATACAAAAAATATACTGAATTTTAATATTTTTAATATTTAGTGAATTTAAAAAAAAAATTCACGAAATTGTACTTTTTAAGTATACTTATGTTATATGTGTCTAAAATTTTTTTTTAAAAAAATGCTTAAAATATTTTTAAAATTCAGTAAAAACAAAAAAAAAAATACAAAAAACAAGAAAATAGAATTTTTAAAAATGTTTTTAGAAAATCCAAACCAAGCAAAGTGATTAATTCCCAAAACTAGTGTTTTCCTGCTAACAACCATTATTTGTAATAAATCTAATACTTGTAGGACAAGAAACTACAAAACAGGAAACCAGCTAAATCTACACAATTTAAGAAACATAATAATAATTCTACAATTCTATACTAAACTAGAAAATTCCTAATAAAATACTAAAACCCAAAAAAATAAAATAAAAATATAAGAATCATAAAATCTCGTTTACATCACAGGGTTCGCTCAACTTCAAACCAACATGCCAATCCAGATACCTGACCCAAATGAAATTCTTAGCAACAATTTTCATCAAATACCCTGTTGTCAACAACTCATTAGAAACATATGCAACTCTTAACTAGGATTCAGTGCTAGAAGTTAAATGAATGAAATACATGCAGACAATCTTCAGGTTCAGCAATATTCATTAACCAACCTAGAAAATTTTCGCTTTTAACTTCAACAAAAAGGAACCTATAAGAGCAAAGACAATCTTAAATAAGAACAGGGAAACTCATACATCGAGAACAGAGCAGAAACAGTAACTTTGAATATGTTTGCATCTTATATGGTAAAGCGGCATGTAACAAGCCGTATTACATCCATGGGATTCAACATATTATAAATTGTTGATTAATTAAAACACTAAGAGGGCAGTTATTTTTCTATTTTACCCACTTCACTCCAATTGTTCTGAAGGATAAACTTAGATGCCCTTTTTCATATCCAGCATAGTACCTTATCCACTTGATCTCCGAGGAGTGGCCAATAGATACAGTCAAGTGGAATGTTTATTTACAAAGGCCTTCTCAAGCAGTGGTATCTAGAGAAGCTCCCACTCAGATTCACAAACGCCATGAGATGGTGGTTTCTTTGCATCTGCATCTGCATCTGCATCCGTGGTATATGTAAGCATCACAATCTCTGCACTTCCTTGATTTGAACCTACATCAATATCTCCATGTTGTTCTGCAAGCTGTTTGTACTCCTGCTTTCTTGCTGATCTCTTTGAAGAGAGAGCTTTCTGGATCTTTTTTCTAAAAGGGAAATTTGGTCAATGACAATGAAGAGAGAGAGAGAGAGAGAGAGAGATTGAAGAATGGATACTACCAAAAGGAGCCGTATCCATATCATACCCGTGTTGGATACTCATACTCCTAGGATACTGAGATACATATCTAATACTTCATAAACACATCCGATACTCGATGTTAATTTTAAGAAGTATTAAATACTTTTCAACACTCTAGGTCTCATATCCAAACTACTATGAAATTAAATTTGTAATGATCTTTGCATAGTATTAGAGTATAATTGTTAGAATATATATAAGAATAGTTTTCAATATTTTCTTATTTCTTATCAAGAAAAAAATAGTGAGATTAAAGTAATACTCTACTATTTTAGATTTTGTCAAATTAACTATCCACTGGAAAATATATAGTATATATCTAGTTAATGATCTCTCATTATTCTTGAGCTCTAAAACTATCTAATTCCTAGATAATGATTTCTCATTCTTTGAGCTCATGTATAATATAATACTAAGACTTTATAAATAAAAATGGAAAAATCAATGTATCATGACCATAATTACATCCTATTTTTTAGATTTTGTCGTATTGTCGATTTGTATCCATGCTTCATATAAATACATATATATATATATAGAGAGAGAGAGAGAAAGAGAGAGTACCTTGTATGACCGAGGTTTATCTTTTGTGCAAGTGACATGAGAAAAGTTTTCTGTCCACCAATACACAAGTTTCTTCCAGCTTTGACTCTCAAATTGTTCAATGGTTTCCATCTCTAGATCGACTATACAATCGCTATTCTCGATCACATCTATATTACAGTCACCTGATCTTCCTGTGGAGATTCATCAACATCAGTTGATAGAATTAAAAAATTAACAATAGTTGACTTCAGAAAGAAGTGGCAATTAGTACCACAGATATTGTACATGGTATAAACATGAGTTAGTGCCCTACCCTATGAAGCACGGATATTCAAATGGCCCCTCAGATGCATGTCGGATACGGATAAGCGTCCGACACGGGCGGAATACGATCAACACGGCAAAGAAGTATCCCAATTTTTAAAAAATTTTGAATTTTGGATACGCTTTTGGGATACGGCACGCTTGGGATACTTTCGGATACGGCAGGCAAAAAATAATTTTAAAAACTTATAATGGGGTCAAAATGTAAAATAACAAAAATAATATAAAATAAAACAAAAAAAATCATCCAAACAGCAAGGAGGAGGAGAAGGAGGAGTCGATCAAGGTGAGTCATCTCCCTCTCCCTCTCGCTCCCTCTCTCTATCCCTCTCTCAATCTCACTCACTCTCTCTCTCTCGCTCAATCTCTCGTCAATCTTACTCACTCTCTCTATTTCTCCCTCTCGCTAATCTCACTCTTTTTTTTTCCGTTTTTTTTTTTTTGCAGGCAAGCTGAAAGGCAATCCTAATCCAAGGTATATTTACTCTATTCCAATCCTATTAAATAGTAACTGAAAATTTACTCTTGAATTATTTTTTTCTGTACCTGTGTTACATCTTCTGCTCAATGTTAATTTATGTTTTTCCTTCAGTAACTTCTACAAACAATCTCTTTAAAGATTTATGAGATTTCATTGAATTGTTGAATTTAATTGAATTGAATTGTTGAAATTTGATTGAGTTGCTGATTTTTTTTTGATGTTACATGCCAAAAGATAACTCCATTAATGTTTTGTTTTATTTCTTTATCAAATTTATAAATTTTAGGAAATGAGTTCGTGCACGGAAGTTTAGGTTCAACAAGTGGTACACCAATGGAAGAAGATGATCATGCTCCTCTTTGGTGTTATGTTACAAAACTGCAAAATGGGAGAAAGACGTGGTAATACCAAGTTTAAATGCAATTATCACAAAATGAGTACAAGGGGTCATACTTTAGGGTCAAGGCACATTTGTTAAAACTTTCTAGCCATGGGATTAGAGTGTGCCCCAAAGTGACTCCGCAACACCTTGCTGAAATGCAAAAAAAAATTAAAGAAGCCGAGAAGAGGTTAAAGATGACTATGCCTAAAAAAGTTCCTTTACCACCTTCCACTTGCCAATCTACTTCAACAGGTTCAGGGCCTTCAGATACTGGAGGATTTAGGATGGAGGGGTATGAGCCAAGAAAAAGAAAGGCTACTAGAACTTCTGCTCTAGAATAGGCATTCAACCCTATTATAAGGTTGCATTATGAGATTACTCGCATATTTTATTCAGTGGGGTTACCTTTTCATTTATCAAGGAACCGATATTATGTTAGTGCTTTTTAATTTGCTGCCAACAATTCAATTCCTATTTATGTACCACCTGGTTATAACTTGTTAAGGACTACATTGCTTCAAAAAGAAAAGGCTAATGTAGAGAGGTTGTTGGAGCCAACTAGAGCATCATGGAAAGAAAAGGAGTTGAGTATTGTTTCAAATGGATGGACTGATTCTCAAAGAAGGCCCCTTATTAATTTTATGGGAGCATCAAAAGCTAGGGCAGTGTTCTTGAAAGCTGTTAATTGTGAAGGTGAGCACAAAGACAAGTTTTTATTTCCAACTTAATTAGTCAAGCAATTGAAGAAGTTGGAAATCAAAATGTCATTCAAGTCATTACAGATAATGCTCCCGTGTGTAGTGCAGCTGGTTTACTTATTGAAAGTAAGTACTCAAGTATCTTTTGGACACCATGTGTAGTTCACACACTGAATCTTGCTCTTAAGAATATTTGGGCTCCAAAGGAAACAGGGATACTACTTTTGCTTATGATGAATGTCATTGAATCACACTTTGTGTTGATGATGTGATGTTTATCAAAAACTTCATCATGAACTATTCCATGCTAGCTATTTTCGGCGAATTGCACTTTGAAGTTGGTTGCTATTGCGGACACACATTTTGTATCTGCCATTGTCATGCTCAAAAAGTTTAAACTTATAAAGCGTGGCTTCCAATCAATGGTTATTAGTGACCAGTGGGTTTCTTACAAAGAAGATGATGTTGGGAAAGCAGCATCTGTGAAGGAAAAATTATTGAATGATGTGTGGTGGGATAAGATTGATTACATTTTGTCTTTTACATTGCCTATCTATGAGATGCTTAGGTTTTGTGACACTGACAAACCATGTCTCAATTAGTCTATGAAATATGGGACGCCATGATTGAAAAGATGAAGGCAAGCATCTTAAGGCAAGCATCTTTAGGCATGAAGGGAAGCTAGATGATAAGGAATCAATCTTTTATTTCACAGTGCACAATATACTAGTTGAGAGGTGGGCCAAAAATAACTCTCTCTTCATTGCCTTACACATTCTTTTGAATTCGAGGTAATAATTTAATTTCTTACTAATTAGATTTCTTTTGTTCACATTTGTCTTTTAATATGAATAATATAATTTAATTTTGAAACTTTCTAATGTTGTAATCTAGGTATTATAGTTCAACGTGGCTTAATGAAATCCGAATCGTGTCCCTCCTCATAGGGATGAAGAAATTTCAAGTATGAGAAACAAGTGCTTCAAGAAATACTTTCCAAATTTGGAAGAGAGAAGGGTTGTAAATGTGGAAATGTGGAATATGCCAAGTTTTCAAGAGGTTTGGATATGTTTGGAGATTTTGACTCAAAGATTGATAGAGGAGTATTGAATCCACTTATTTGGTGGTTTACACATAGGTCTCTTGCTCCTATGCATCAATCTTTAGCATTAAAATTGCTTGGCCAACCATATTCCCCATCATGCTGTGAAAGGAATTGGAGCACCTACTCCTTTATTCACTCCATGAAAAGAATCAAAATGACACCACAACGTGCTGAAGATTTAGTTTTTGTGCACAACAATCTTCGTCTCCTATCAAGGAGAAGTCAACATTACATTGAAGGAGAAACCAAGTTATGGGATGTTGGTGGAGATGCTTTTGATTCATTGGAGGGTGCAAAGCTTACTCAAATTGTACGCTTTCTCTTGATGAACCAGATATGGAAGTCAAGTATATTCACTGATGAAGGGGAACAAGTTGAAGCTATTGACCTTGAAGACTCTTAACTTTATAGGAATCTTTCTTTTTTATCAAGTTGTCTTTTGCATTAGGTTTTATTTTTATGCATACTACATTACTAAAAATTGTAAAAATAATATTTTTTACTTAACGATCCCCGCCAGATCCGTATCTTAGTTTTTCAAATTTTGCCATATCGCCATATCCGTATCCCATATCCATATCCGTGTTTCCTAGGCCCTATCCAATCCTCAGAAAAGCGGCAAAGCTAGTAATTTCTGCCCTGTTGATGTTCTACATTTTGAACAGGTAGACAACTTGCCAGATCAGTGTTCAAATCACTTTCCATTGAATTAGTACAGTGTTAGTCCCTGAGTTGCAAATGGATCTGCTGGTTCACCAATCATTGATGGTTCTAAAACTGCTAAACCTATGTCACATGCAGTTGTACCTACTAGTATACTATAATCCACTGGCATTTTGGTTAGCTGGAATAGGGAATTCAAGTTAGTTTTAGAAATCATTTTGGTTCCATTTTTCAGGTCAGATGTACAATTTTTTATTTGTAACCTATATTACATTTCCCACAATTTTTTTTTATAAAAAAGTCATAACAAAATAGAGAAGTTCATATCATGAATTTGCAAAACATCAATACCTGTAGGGGAGAAATAGTCCTCACTAGCAGATTCACTGTAATGTGGATCACCACTAATGTATGACTCTATCAGAGAAACCACTCCACTATTCATGCCTGTAGTTTCCAAAGCAAAAGTTACCATACAGAAGCTAGAGAAAGCATCTAAAAACTAAAATTAAATTAATGATGGAAATAATCACCATTTAGTTCTGCCGATAACACATCAGACCCACAGTTGGAGGAAGTACATCTAAGTTTTGTTTCTTTCTTAGCACCAGATTCAACTGGTAAAATCATTTTGGATTTCGGGATATCAATTGAGGTATCATCTTTAGACGCAGTTGAGCCAGCAATATTGTCACAAAATTTTGCTACACTAGAATCACATCCTGTAACACCAACTGTAGCTGGACACGATATCATAGCAATCTGGTCACATGCTACTTCATGATTCTCACTTATTTCATGGCATGATGACACCCTGCTCAAATCTTTTGATGGGGGAGTGGTTGACCTTAAAATTTCTGATGGCAGATTATTGTTCCTTGTAGATTTTCTTTTCACAGGCACATTTGAATGTTCATAAAAACCTCTATCTACATTGTGCAGTCCACTGAAAGAACTATGGTCTGTATTCGCACCAGAAATCACTTTTGAATCCTTTGTAACCTCCTTTTCGCGCTTTATAGTATCTTTCTTGATGCTTGCTTTTGGTTTCTTATAGATCCCAAAATCAGCATAAGGGTTCAGAGACAAATCAGCAGCAGCTACTTTCACAGGATCTATGCAAGATGGAGGAACCAAATCTTGCACAACATCTGAGTAAAACTTTTTGACACTTACGCCAACCGTCTGCACCTGATTTTCAACATATTTAACTGTGTCCTGTCCAAAAAAAAAAAATCAAAATTTGAATTATGATGAAAAGAATTGCCAACTCCATCGAGTGTATATTGTCAGAGATGCAACTAACATTTCAGTATAACTAGATGCACATGAAGTCAATGGTTAATACATGTAACACATTCACATCAGACAAAGAGACAGACATGTTCAAACAAAGGATCATATTGCACCAATGGTGGGAAAAAAGGAAACAGATGGTAAAGAAAGAGGGAAAGCAATAGGTTTACCTGGTACATAACTTCTTCCACCTCCAAGCACCTAGCTTCAAACTTTTGTTATAAATTTCTAACCCCGGCTATACCATCAAAATCCATAGTGATCACATGTTGATTCTGCTAGAAAATAGACCCAGTGATTTTATTGGATTCTGTCTCCAAGATGGCACTACTCTACTGCAGAAATTCAAATGAAAATCTATCAGGATTGCATAAATTAAGTTGGTTAGGTCAAATAAATTAAGTTAGAATTTGACCTAACCATAATATGTCATCTAAGAAGCATGGACACAGACACAGTCACCAACACCAACACAGGATACGCATTTAATTCCAAAAATCATAATACAGACACAACAAAGATATGACTAAGAAAAATATTTTTATATATGCTTATTTGCTATATACATGAATATTACAACCACAAACATCTAAAAATAATGAAAAACTAATAGCAATTCAATGTGAAAAAATAACTCAATCTATAAATTAAACTCTTATTCAATATAGGAAATACTATTTTACCAATCATAAACCACTACATCAGAGTGGCTTGTCTTCATCAACATTATAAATTGTGGGTTTTAGCACGAGTAGAAGAAGACAAGTTTTTTCCTATAACAATTACAAGTAAAATAAAAACAATTTCAACAATCGAACACTGATTCAGAAATTAAATGAGAGAATGTTACTTATTTGCATTGCTTAATAAATAAAGGAGAGAATTCTACTTAGTGATGATTAACATAGATATGAGACAACATGTTTACATAGTGGTGGTTATGAATTTATGATGACACTTTTTATGGCTCATGGCAAGATAACCGTGTCTTCATACACTCTAGACATTGGACACGCGTGTCTGTCACATGTCCCCAAAATGTCCGAAAGAAGAAAAAATAGTTAAAAATGGGACATGCCACGTGGCTTGTCCAGTACGTAACTCAACATGTCCAAAGCTTGTCGGCGTACGACAACTGTCAAACACAAGTGCAACTAAGTTGAAGTGTCCATACTTCATAGTACATCATGACAATTTTACTTTTAATTCCTTAGGAGCTTTAAAAATTATTTAACCCTGTTAAAAGATGACCGTGGGGGCTAGCTTTCAGCTGCACTGAGTGTATGTTTGGAGTTATACATGTCTACAAAGTGAACTACTTTAAATATTCTGACTTGTTTCACTATTACACTGTCTTCGATAGAATTCAAAAGGTTGAGTCTTACCCAATATCGTGTAACGGTATGTTTGTTTACAAAGTGAACTACTTTAGGTATTCTGACTTGTTTCACTGTTACACAGTCTTCAGTAGAATTCAAGAGGTTGAGTCTTACCCAAGATCATAACATGGTATTAGAGTCGAAGTATCCAAGGATGGGCAAGGTGCATGTCTCTAGCCTACACACAGCAAATGCTGAGTAAGCACACTACGCACTAGGGAGGGTGTAAAGAAAAGTACCACATCGCCTAATTACAAAAGTATTATGCCCCATATAAACGTGGTGGTACCGTCACCTCTTCAACTAACTTCTACCCACCACTATGTAACCATTAGGTACAATTTTTACTATTTTCTTCCATTTTTTTGGTGGTTGTTAGAGGCATCCACCAGTGGCACCATTATGATCAGAGGAAAGTTTTCTTTTAACAACACAATCTTTCCCTAAAGCATTCATTCATGTTCGGAAAACTTTTGCCTAATGTTAGGAATAACTCTGAAGGCTTTTCATATCCTACAAGTTATCTTTAACTTTCCCACGACAGTGAGGCTTCAAGAGGTCCTTTTTCCCCCAAAACTAAACTTCTCCAAAATTATCACGAAAAGTATACCAAACCCATTAAGCAATTCATTGAATACAATATATAGAAAAATAAATTGCTCAAACCCAAATTAGGGTACCCAAAAAAAAAAAAAAAATCAATTCAACACAAACAATCAAAGTCTCCAAAATCAATAAATTAGTTAACACAGAAAAGACCAAATATAATATATAACCGAGAAACAACACAAAATCGTATACAGAGATAAATAGAAATAAAACAGAACAGTATAAGAAAGTACTGTATAGGCACTTACGTAGGGTAGAAATCAATACCCAGAAGCCAAAACCTCTGAAATCAACAATTAGGAGTGAATTCCAGAACCAATTTTGGATTTGAAGGAGAACAGATAAAAGGAAGAGCTATACCAAAGAAAGAGTTTTGAGAGAGAGAGAGAGAGAGAGAGAGAGAGAGTTTTTTGCATTGAGTAGGAGAATCAAAACGTAGAGAGAGACCGAGTTCACCTAGGTTTCTTTGAACCTGATTGTTCGACACGTGTTCAATAATATGATAAAATAATATATAAGAAGTAGTAATATTTTATAATATATAAGAAGTAATAATATTTTAATCATCCTAGTTAGTGATTGCCTCTCTTAAAAAAAAAAAAAAAAAAAAAAAAAAAGAGGTTAGTGATTGAAACATTAGGTGTGTTTGGTTTGTGTTTGTAGCGTAATTTTTGAAATAAAAAATATGAAAATTTATTTGGTTTGTTTTTTTCTCAGAAATAATTTTAGAAAATTGTTTTTGAGAAGAGAGTTTTAAAAAAAATGATTGATTTGATGTATATGAGAGAGTGTGTGATTTTGAAAAGTAGGTAATCAAACAAAATTTTGAGATTTTTTTTGAAAAAATTTATTTGGTTTGATTATTCTTAAAATTTTGTTTGTAGAAAATTTTTCGGAAAAACAAACCAAACAAGGCCTTAGGCTCCCTTTGGTAAACAATTCAAATTATAGTTTCATCCATTGATTTGAATGTTTGTTTGTTTTGAATTTTTAAATCATAACTCTATATCAATTTCTCAAAACTCAATTCAAAACATAATCATTACTTTTCAAAACTCATAACCAAATACATAATTCAAAACTCTTTTCAAAACTCAATTCAAATTAATATTTTAATTTTTAAATATTTTAATATTTTAAAAATATTTTCAATTTTTTAAGATTTTAAATATTTTAATATTTAAATATGTTACAAATTTTTTAATTTTTTGAATATTTCTAAATATTTTAATTTTAAAATATTACGATTTTAATTTTTTAAATTTTAAATTATTTTATAAAAATAAATTCAAACTCTATTTTATAAAAATATTTTTAAATATTTTAATTTTTTTTGTTATGTATTTGGTTACGATTTGAGTGTAGAGTTGTGAAAGTAGTATAGAGTTTCGAATTATGTGTTTGGTTATGAGTTTTAAAAATAATTTCTTTATTGAGTTTTATTTTATGCGTCTAATTACGATTTGAGTGTAAAGTTGTTTTTAAATTTAAAATATCAACATTTTAAATTATTTAAATTTTTACGATTTAAATTTTTTGAATATTTATTTTAATTTTTTACTTATTAAATTTTTTAGATTATTTAAATTATTTAAATATTTATAATTTAAATTTTTTGAATATTTATTTTGAAAAAAAATTATTTCCTTTGTAGTATTTTCAATTTAAAAATTGATTAATGTTATTTTCTATTAATAAAAAAAATTATAATTGAATTTTAAAAAGAGCTTGGTTATGAGTGTTGATCAAAATTTTCAATAGTGTGAAAGTAGTGTGTTTTGTTATGAGTTATAATAATATGAATTAAGTTTTGAAAACTCTTTCCAAAACTCATAACCAAACAAATTTTCTTACTTCATATGTCAAATCAAACTTTCAAAACTCAATTCCACACTCAATTCAACACTCTATTCAAAAATTATAATCAAATAAATTTTCTACACTCAAATCATAATTCCACAGCTCACAAACTCAAAACACAACTCATACTCTCAAATCATATTTACAAAACTCTATCAAACGTAATCTATTTGTTTCGACAATGTTTCTCAATATGACTACTTTGAAAATTTATTTGTTTTGGCAATGTTTCTCAATTTGGCAATGTTTCTCAATATGACTACTTTGAAAATTTATTTGTTTCGACAATGTTTCTCAATGACTACTTTGAAATTTTAAGGCTCCGTTTGGTAAGCAATTCAAATTATAGTTTCATCCATTGATTTGAGTGTGTTGTTTGTTTTGAGCTTTCAAATCATAATTCCACACCAATTTCTTAAAACTCAATTCAAAACATAATCATTACTTTTCAAAACTCATAACTAAACACATTATTCAAAACTCTTTTCAAAACTCAATTCAAATCAATATTTTAATTTTTTAAATATTTAAATATTTTAAAAATATTTTAATTTTGTTAAGATTTTAAATATTTTAATATTTAAATATGTTACAATTTTTTTAATTTTTTAATTTTTTGAATATTTTTAAATATTTTCATTTCAAAATATTACAATTTTAATTTTTTAAATTTTAAATTATTTCATAAAAATAAATTCAAACTCTATTTTATAAAAATATTTTTAAATATTTTAATTTTTTTTGTTATGTATTTGGTTACAATTTGAGTGTAGAGTTGTGAAAGTAGTATAGAGTGTTTAGTTATGAGTTTTAAAAATAATTTCTTAATTGAGTTTTGTTTTATGTGTTTGGTTACGATTTGAGTGTAGAGTTATTTTTAAATTTAAAATTAAATTTTTTGAATATTTGTTTTAATTTTTTACTTATTAAATTTTTTAGATTATTTAACTTATTTAAATATTTATGATTTAAATTTTTTGAATATTTATTTTCAATTTAAAAATTGATTAATGTTATTTTCTGTTAATAAAAAAAATTTCTAATTGAATTTTAAAAAGAGTTTGGTTATGAATATTGATCAAAATTTTCAATAGTGTGAAAGTAGTATCTTTTGTTATGAGTTATAACAATTTGAATTAAGTTTTGAAAACTCTTTTCAAAACTCATAACCAAACAAATTTTCTTACTTCACATGTCAAATCAAACTTTCAAAACTCAATTCCACACTCAATTCAACACTCTATTCAAAAACCATAACCAAACAAATTTTCTACACTCAAATCATAATTTCACAACTCACAAACTCAAAATACAACTCATATTCTCAAATTATATTTACAAAACTCTACTAAATGCAACCTATTTGTTTCGGCAATGTTTCTCAATATGACTACTTTGAAAATTTATGGTAGCGTTTGGTAGGGTTTTGTAAATGTGATTTAAGAGTATGAGTTGTATTTTGAGTTTGTGTATTATGGAATTATTATTTGAGTGTAGAAAATTTGTTTGGTAAACAGTTTTGAAAAAAGTTTTGATTTGAGTGGGGAATTGTTGATGTAACATTTGATATGTGATACAAAAATTTACAACTCATAACTAAACATACAACTCAAAATTATTTTAAAGTACATAAAAAATTTAAAAAATTTCAAAAAATGTTTTTTTCGAATATATAAATCAATTGCAAAAAAAAAAAATCACTATTCCGATCAACCTAAGGTCAACTACCGACGTCTCCGTGCAAAATTTTCAAAAAAAAAAGAAAACGCTTGTCAAAAAACAGAAAACCGCAGTGTTCTGCGTAGTTTTGGAATCATCGTTTGAGAACACTAACCAAACACCATACTTGAATTAACGTGTGGAATCATTATTTGAATTCATAACCAAACAGAGATTGTTTCGGCAATGTTTCTCAATGACTACTTTAAAATGACTACTTTGAAAATTTATTTGTTTCGACAATGTTTCTCAATGACTACTTTGAAAATTTAACGCTCCATTTGATAAGCAATTCAAATTATAGCTCCACCCATTGATTTGAGTGTGTTATTTGTTTTGAGCTTTCAAATCATAATTTTACACCAATTTCTCAAAACTCAATCCAAAACATAATCATTACTTTTCAAAATTCAATTCAAATCAATATTTTAATTTTTTAAATATTTAAATATTTTAATTTTGTTAAGATTTTAAATATTTTAATATTTAAATATGTTACGATTTTTTAAATTTTTAAATTTTTTGAATATTTTTAAATATTTTCATTTCAAAATATTACGATTTTAATTTTTTAAATTTTGAATTATTTTATAAAAATAAATTCAAACTCTATTTTATAGAAATATTTTTAAATATTTTAATTTTCTTGTTATGTATTTAGTTACTATTTAAGTGTAAAGTTATGAAAGTAGTATAAAATTTCGAGTTATGTGTTTAGTTATAAGTTTTAAAAATAATTTCTTAATTGAGTTTTGTTTTATGTGTTTAGTTACGATTTGAGTGTAGAGTTATTTTTAAATTTAGAATATTAACATTTTAAATTATTTAAATTTTTTGAATATTTAAATTATTTAAATTTTTACGATTTAAATTTTTTGAATATTTTTTTTAATTTTTTACTTATTAAATTTTTAGATTATTTAAATTATTTAAATATTTATGATTTAAATTTTTTGAATATTTCTTTTGAAAAAAAATTATTTCCTTTGTAGTATTTTCAATTTAAAAACTGATTATTGTTATTTTTGTTAATAATAAATTTTTCTAATTGAATTTTAAAAAGAGTTTGATTATAAGTGTTGATCAGAATTTTCAATAGTGTGAAAGTAATGTGTTTTGTTATGAGTTATAACAATTTGAATTAAGTTTTGAAAACTCTTTCCAAAACTCATAACCAAACAAATTTTCTTACTTTACATGTCAAATCAAACTTTCAAAACTCAATTCCACACTTAATTCAACACTCTATTAAAAAACTATAACCAATTAAATTTTCTACTCAAATCATAATTCCACAACTCACAAACTCAAAATACAACTCATACTCTCAAATCATATTTACAAAACTCTATCAAACGCAACCTATTTGTTTCGGCAATGTTTCTCAATATGACTACTTTGAAAATTTAAGGCTCCGTTTGGTAAACAATTCAAATTATAGTTCCACCCATTGATTTAAGTGTGTTGTTTGTTTTGAGCTTTCAAATCATAATTTTACACCAATTTCTCAAAACTCAATTCAAAACATAATTATTATTTTTCAAAACTCATAATCAAACACATAATTCAAAACTCAATTCAAATCAATATTTTTAATTTTTTAAATATTTTAATATTTAAATATGTTACGATTTTTTTAATTTTTTGAATATTTTTAAATATTTTAATTTCAAAATATTACGATTTTAATTTTTTAATTTTAAATTATTTTATAAAAATAAATTCAAACTCTATTTTATAAAAATATTTTTAAATATTTTAATTTTTTTGTTATATTTATGGTTACGATTTGAGTGTAGAGTTGTGAAAGTAGTATAAAGTTTCGAGTTATGTGTTTGGTTATATGTTTTAAAAATAATTTTTTAATTGAGTTTTGTTTTATGTGTTTGGTTACGATTTGAGTGTAGAGTTATTTTTAAATTTAAAATATTAACATTTTAAATTATTTAAATTTTTTGAATATTAAAATTATTTAAATTTTTATGATTTAAATTTTTTGAATATTTATTTTAATTTTTTACTTATTAAATTTTTTAGATTATTTAAATTATTTAAATATTTATGATTTAAATTTTTTGAATATTTATTTTGAAAAAAAATTATTTCCGTTGTAGTATTTTCAATTTAAAAATTGATTAATGTTATTTTTTGTTAATAAAAAAATTTTCTAATTGAATTTTAAAAAGAGTTTGGTTATAAGTGTTGATCAGAATTTTCAATAGTGTGAAAGTAGTGTATTTTGTTATGAGTTATAACAATTTGAATTAAATTTTAAAACTCTTTTCCAAAACTCATAACTAAACAAATTTTCTTACTTCACATGTCAAATCAAACTTTCACAACTCAATTCCACACTCAATTCAACATTCTATTCAAAGACAATAACCAAACAAATTTTCTACACTTAAATCATAATTCCACAACTCACAAACTCAAAATACAACTCATACTCTCAAATCATATTTACAAAACTCTACCAAACACAACCTTAATTATT
This sequence comes from Camellia lanceoleosa, assembly GCA_025200525.1. Taxonomy (NCBI): domain Eukaryota; kingdom Viridiplantae; phylum Streptophyta; class Magnoliopsida; order Ericales; family Theaceae; genus Camellia; species Camellia lanceoleosa. The sequence continues at coordinate 120,779,219 of CM045764.1, read as the reverse complement.
TTATGTCACAATTATATTAATTAAATTTTGTGTTTTTTAATCTAAATGACATATGGTATGGTGATGTTTGATTATATCACGGCTAGAAATAGAGATATTTATGATATGCACTTTTTTTACATATGTATTTATATTTTTAGAGCATATTTAACGGTAATAGGTATTTTATCTATTTAAATATTACTATAAAGTCTATATTTTATTTTGCCTATTAACTGTTTCATGTTTTTACTTCAATTATGCTCTTTATTTTAACTATTCATCTAAATACTATTAACCTTATAGAATGTCACATCAACAACAAAGATGTAGGGAAACAATCTTAATGATTAAATACATTTTGCTTAGTTTTGAAGACTAGTTACATATAGCTGGTGAATGTGAGTTGAGATAAAATGTCTAATCATATGCCTAGTGTATTAGAGTTGAAAAAAGTAAGTTATACTAGGCATTTTGACTAACAAGTATTATATACCTAGTGGGTTGGTGATGCTCTTACATCCTAATTAACATGATATTTCATATGATTTTTTTTTTTTGAGAAATTTAATAATATATTTTTATTTTTATAGTTATAAAAATATAGCTATATAATTCATTATGAATGAAAAATAAAATAAAATAGAAAATTAGCATCTCTATTAAAACAAAGAGATGTTCATTTATTAATTCTGTTGCGTGCGAAGCATGGTGGTACCATAAGAGTAGATTCCATTCCTCGCTAGTTTTTTATTCCCTAATAGAAATATTTTTCCTAACTAGCCCAAACATACATACCCAATGAGATAGCAAATACTTCTTTAGAAAATTTAGATATGGAAAAGTATGAGTTAAAAGAGTTTGATTTTGAAAAAAAAGAGACTATTGAAACCTAGAAGATTTTCAACAAATAGTTAACTTAGAATTAATTTTTGCTAAAATTGGGAAATTAAAGAAAAAAACAATATATAGAAAAACAGAAAATGAGTTAGATGAGATAATAAGATTAGCTGAAACAACAGAGATTTTAGGAGAACAGCCCATGAAATATTGAGAAAGAAATAAAATTTTCGCCAGTCTAAATATAAAAAATAAAGATTATAGGATTACATCAGCACAAATAGACCATACGCTAGCAGATATAGAAGAATTTAGAATACAGATTAAGGAATTACTAGATTTAGGAGTAATTAGACCTAGTAATAGTCCACATAGGAGCGCAGCATTTATGATTAGAAATTATGCAGAAATAAAAAGAGGAAAAGCTAAAATGGTTATAAATTATAAAAGATTAAATGATAATACAGAAGATGATAAATATAATATACCAGATAAAGACCAACTCATAAATAGAATACAGATAGCAAAGATATTTAGGAAATTTGATTGTAAGTCAGTATTTTGGCAGATAAAAATGGAAAATGAAAGCATACCATGGACAGCCTTCTGTTGCCCTCAAGAACATTATGAATGGCTAGTTATGTCTTTTGGATTAAAAAATGCACCTTCTATATTTCAGCGTAAAATGGATAGTATATTTAATAAATATAGTTTTATACTGGTATATATAGATGACATATTAGTATTCAGTCCAGATAAAAATAGTCACATAGATCATTTGTATATAACATTAGAAGAATTCATAAATAATGGAATAATAATTAGTAAGAAAAAGATGGTATTAAATAAACCTTACATAGAATTTTTAGGAATGGAGCTAGGAGATGGAAAAATTAGGCTACAACCTCATCTAGTCAAGAAAATTTTAGACTATCCAGATAAATTAGAAGATACAAAACAACTTCAATATTTTTTAGGAATTTTAAATTATGCACGAATGTATATTCCTAACCGTAGTAAAATAATAGGACCCCTTTATAGTAAGACCACACCCACACGACAGAAATATTTTAATCAGCAAGATATAGCTCTAGTTAGAAAAATAAAAGACATTTGTAAACATCTACTGCACCTACAACTTCCTTAGAATCGAATACATAGTTGTAGAAATAGATGCAAGTCAATTAGGTGGGGAACAATATTATTAGCTAAACCTAGTAAATATGACAAGAAAAATAAAGAACGATTTGTAGATATAGTTCGAAAATTCAAAGAAAAGGACACAACCATGACCAAATTTAGATTTCGAAATATTAGGAGTAGTATATGCAATAAATAAATTTAGATTATTTTTGCACAAACCTTTTACAATTAGGACAGATTGTGAAGCCATAGTTAGATTTCATAACAAACTTAACGAGCGTAAATTAAGTACTAGAAGATGGGCAAAATTTTTAGATTGTATAGTAGAACAAGGATATAAGGTAGAGTTTGAACATATTAAAGAAAGTGATAATAGGCTAACAGATTGGTTAAGTAGGAAAATTTATTTAAAAAAAGAAGATAACCAGTTTAATTTTTGTGCAGATAATGGAGAACAGCAAGACCATGAACTTTAGGGAATTTGCTCTTCCCATTCATGAAGGTAGAACCAAATTCAGACCTTTAACCGGGATTGAGTTAGACCCAGTTCAACAAAGTTGTCTTTTAGATAACCTTTCAAACAGTTAGAACCACCCAGCTAAACGCCTATCAACCCTAAACTCTCTCAGTATATATTTTTCAAAAATTCAAAATAAACCTTTGTCAAAAAGTTTTTCTTTCTATGTAGTAGCTAAAGGAACCAAGCCTGGTATTTACCATGACCCGTAAGTAGAACCCTTAGTTAAATATTTTCCCACACCTCAGTTCAAAGGATTTTATGATTTTGAGTCAGTCAGTATCTATGCCCGAAGACAAATAGGAACCAGTTACTTTATTAGTCAGATAGCCAAAGATTACTTGGACACATTGAGCAGAATGCCTACCATTCTTGCTACCAAAGGAGTTCTAGCCACCAGATATTTGGAAGCAAGAGTACAGCAAAGAGTAGTTCTAACCCTCGATAGATTCTCAGAATCCTCTCCAGATGTGCAAACATTGTGAAGGCCTTTCTAGAAATTTCAAGAAAATTATGGATAAAGGCAAAAAAGTCAGTAAAGAGCTAGACCAGCTCCGAGACGAAGAAAAACAATTAAGAGCAACCGTTCGAACCTTAACCAACCAGCTTAAAAAATTAGCTCCAGAAAAAACACCTACCTCCTTACCTAGCCCAGAAATCAAACAACCCACCAGTGAGAAATTTGACCAATTAAGTACTAGAATGTATTTCTTCAAGCATTCTATTATTCGATCTTTTTGTGAGAAAAGCCAAGTAATAGAAGACCTAAAACCCTATATTTACACCTTAGCTGAAGATAGCAGAAACAACGAGTTAGTCATTATTCAGCAATTTCTTCAGGACCTTTCCATAGCAAAGGTTGACTGCCCTGGCCTAGCTTATCAATAGACCTATACTTATGAAGATAAAGAGTAGCCCTGCTTAGAAGAAGAAAAATACAGAAAGAGATCCGAACATTTTGGTAGATGCCAGTGTAACCTAGACTTTAACATTTGCCTCTGCTAGATAAATTTAGCTACATTCGAGCCATTGGAGATAGAAATTAGGGGCGAAACTCGTTATCTAACAGCCCCAAAATTGTTAGATTACGACTTTGTCTCTAGATTAATTTTCACAGATCCAGATCAGACAGATAGCTTTGGACATAAGCTTGCTCATGCAGTACTGTGCGTAATGGAAGAACATCATCCGTATGTAGAAGCTTTGATAGATAGAAAACTATCAGAGTGAAAGGGAATATGGTGCAATCCAGCTAAACACAAAATGTACCTCAGAGGAACCTCTACATTCCCAGGATACCCAGGACTTCTCAATAGGAGACCCTGGCCGTGCAGAAGATTTCCGCTCAAAGATGTCACGACCCAAACCCGCCCCTATGGGTTTAGCACCATAATCGGCCAATAATCCTAGATTACCGAAGGCCTGCTTAACAGTAATACAATAATACAGAGTACAGGGGCTTGGCGGAAGCCAATACAGTAAATAAACAATGTCCAATGAGCTATGACAGTCTGTATGCTAAAAAAATTTTCATACATTTATACAAGACAGTACGAAACAGTATGCATATCATATACAACCAGTCAGAACAGGGACTTAATCCCCGATAAACAGTACAGTGCAAAACGTTCAGTCTATACAGTGTTACAAAACGGTACAAAGACGGACGGGGAAATAAAAACACCCCTAAGCCATAGCTTGGCAGGTTCGGAACCTCGCAGTGAGGCACATTGGTTGGCTTGACAAAACTGGAGTTTACCCCGACGTCTCTAGCTTTGATCCGGTACCTGTACACCTACATATATATATGAGCAGTGAGCTAAAGCCCAGTGAATAACATAATGCGTAAAGAGGTTTAGAACGAATGTCCTCTCAGTAATGAAAACAGTTCATTAAATCAATATTTTAGTCTTTCAGTCAATCGGTCATATATGGTACATCCATTAGCATAACAGTAAACAGTAGGTCTTAAAAGACCGAACAGTAATGATGGCCATCAATCAGTAAACAGTAGTGGTTCCACGAGGGAACCGACAAAGATCTCTATAACAAGAATAAAGAAATGAGGTGCTAAAGGATGCCACAAGATGCCTGTAAATAAAGGACATACATTCATTCAATAAATAATACCAGTTCCGTAAATAGTTCAGATCAGTATTCAAAGGGTAATCACTTGAACATATCTTTACACAATTGTTACTCATAGAGTTCTGGGCTACAGTGAACTAGAGCGTCCCCTCGGAATGCCAACCCTATACAGTTAACAGATTGAACACACACTAAGCTATACAGTTGGGAAAGATAATAATTTAATCCCTAATTTGCCTCGGTGTGTTCTACATCTATATCCTCTTTAAGATGCCTTAAATATGCCCTAGGAATGCCTAGGATGGAAAGAGGATGCAAAGATGCACTTTTGAACACTTTACAAAATTTGCTGAAAACAGGGGTCTCGCTCGAGCGAGGGTTCCTTCGCTCGAGCGAACATGCAGACAAAGGAGCTCCGCTCGAGCATGAATTTCGCCGCCGAGCGATCAGTGTTACAAAGAAAATATCGATGCTCAAAATTTACGCTCTTCGCTCGCTCGAGCGTGAGACAACTCTTCGCCGCTCGGCGTCACACTGCCAGCACCAAGATTTTGAGAGCTTGCAATTTACGCTCGAGCCGCCATTCCGTCGCTCGAGCGTAGCTTAGAGTAAACAGTGGTCGCTTGAGCGTAGAATCCTTCGCTTGAGCGTAGAAACCAAATTCTGGAATTTCCAGATTTGCCTCCCAAGCTCAAACCAAGCATTCCTAAGCTCAAAACTCGACCTCTTGGGCCCAAATTCTGGAAAACACAACTAAACTCAATATACAACAAGTTTCAAAGCTCAATTTATGAATTTAAAGCCCAATGGTGAGTCAATTAAATCCAAATTTCAAACCAATTCCATGAACATGCTCCAAACATGACATGTATGAACTTTAAACAATTTCCAAGCTTCAATGCTAGCTCAAATGAGCTCAAATTTTTCAAATTCAAGATGAAATCATGGACTCAACATAATTATGAGCATGCATGTAGCATTTAGCCATGAAAACAACTTAAAACTCAACAATCCAAACATGCATGCATGAATTAAGCTATAATTCCACACTATTGAACCAAATCATGCCTTAGATCACTAAAGACCCATGATTCATGCAATAATAAATTCCAATGCACAATAAGGAAGGTTAATGATCTACCTTAGGTCTCCAATGTAAGGTACACAAGCTCAAAATGTGATCTATACTTCAATTCTCCAAGATACCAAGCAATCCTCAAGAACTCAAGATGAAATCACCCTTCTAGGTCTCTCCCTCTTTCTATAATCGGCAATAACAAGGAAAAAAGGCTGAGCAATGTTTTGTCTAAGTGTGTTCAAGTCTCCAAAAAGGTCCATGTAATGGGCCACTAAGTGGCAACATAGTAATTAAATATAAATTGGGCATTTTATCAATATTTAACCTAGTTTAATCATACCAAATCAATTTTCAGACAATTACACCATAAAATCACTTAAATTCTACCAATCGAGGAACATCAATCAATTTTGGGTTCGGCTGCCGATAAGGCCTTCAATTAACAGTCTAAACAAAATAAATTGAACAGATAATTAAACAGTCAAACAGATAAAATGCAATTCAAACAGATACAGGCAATCAATTGGGCCAGATTGCGATCGATTCAAGAACTCAATCAGTTCAATTATCAATCATAATCAGTCTCGATTTAACAGTAATCGGTGGTTATTCGGTAAACAGTGGTGAGGGTTATTACAAAAGGCCAGCTTAATAAATGGAGAAAATTTGCTAGCAACTCTCATAAAAAATATAATGGAAACTTTGGGCATCTAGTCTGTGAAGATAGACATCAGAAGATACATTGTAATTTAGCCATCCCAGGATATCCATTTAGAAAGAGATATTTGTCGATGAAAGTTAATCTTAATTATCAAGATGGCCTCTCATGAATCACCGGTAATGGGAGAAAATGATCAAGAATGGTACGATGAACCACCCATGGGAGATGGGGATGACTTTTACGACCAACTCTCAGCAGCAGACCTGGACGACCTCGCAAACAAAATATACGAGTAAAGCTATAAAAAATAAAAAAAAAAAAGGATGGGTCCCACTCCAAGACTCCTAAAATATTTTAAAAAGTATTCTAATAGTTCCACGTGACTCTTTAAAATTTTGCAAATCCTTCAATAACCCGCCTAGAAGCATCACTCCATGGGCCAGCATCCATAATTGGCGCTCCAGCAAAAAAATACAAAGTCCGTAGAAGATAAAACTTCTCCTTGAATATCAAAAAAATGCATGTCGAGAAAAGACAAAAAAGATTTTGTAAATATTTTGTGTCTGTAATTGTTTGAGTCTGTCAGTGATAAGGATTTTCCTTCACTCACTACTTTAATAAAGTATGGATAACTCCTACCCAGCTTTTTTAAAGAAAAGCTGTGAAAATCTTTATACGTGTCTTGTAATAAATTATAGTATCAAAATTTTGTCAAAAAAAGAGGATTGAATGATATGCGATGGGGCCCAAAGCAGTACCCGATATCATTATCCTAATCTTTTATTGATAAAATTTATCTATATCTAGAATAGTGATTTGAGTCAAGCATATAATTGTATACATATATAGTTTTGTCTTTATTAGGAAAATATGGATATAATTGTCCGTCAACATGTATAGAAATTTTGCACATGTTTAGAGATGTTGTCAAAAAGCCTAAAGTCTAGGCTTATAGGTTTTGAATTAAGAGAAAGTCTAGTCGTAGAGCATAGATTAGAGTTTTTGTTTTTATCTTTCTTTTGAGTTGTATAAATTGGCTTGCATGCCAACGGAGAAAGCAGAATAAAAAACACCCCTTCACTCTACGTTGTAAAAAATTTCCAAACCTCTCAAAACCCTCTAAGTGTACTAAGTTTTTCAGAGTTCCAGAGTCTGTAATATATAATCTTTGTAAGTATATTTCTTATTAATATGAAGTGTGAGTAGTTTCTCTTTTTCCTTAAATATTTCGAAAGGGTAACTCTTCTATTCTAAAAATTTATTTTCTTTTGGAAAAACTAAGTTTATGAAATGTTTGTTTGCTCATTAATATTACATGCTTTGAACCTTTGTAGTATCTATTGTTTTCTAATTTATTACTGAGTGACCTTAGCTGAAGAGTCCGTGTGAGCCGTGGTTAGGCGTTGGAGGGCAAATTGTAGGCAGAAAGGGAAAAGTAAAAATTAGAAAATAAAAATATACTATGTTGAACGAGACTTAGCTTCAAGGTGGGAGTACATGTAATAAAAATAAACATTGCCTAAAAATAGTTTTTGCCAAAGAAAAAGAATTTTAGAATAAAAGGAGAGCAACTCGAGTAGAAATATTAAGGAAATATTGTCCATATAAGAATTTTAAAAAATCAAAAAATTGTATGCCCTTAGAAGAATAACTTGGAATTAAAATTAAAATTAGTACTGAACTAATACAAGAGTTAGAAGATCAAAAATTAAGATATCAGTTTCTTTTATCATTAGCTTCAGCGCATCTTTAGAAAATTACGCTTTAAAAATTTCTCGATAAATAAACAAATTTAATCAGAAACAAGAAGCCTTAAAATTAGCCACACAACAGCTTGAAGATCTTTTAGCATAACTGTAGAATTAATTAGATAATTCTCAGCCCCAATTTCAAAATAGTGGTAGACCACTAACTCACCCCTCCAAAAAATTGGTATCAGAGGAATGTTCGGTTTTAGGACAATTTAAGTTAGTTTATGCATTTTGCTTATGGTAATAGAGTAGTTTTTATTTTTGGACATTTTAGTTATAAATTTCATGTTATAGTAGCTTTTAATAATTTTAAAGTATGAATTAATTTTGTATATGAAAAGAGTAGAATATCTAGATTTAGAACTCAGCAGCCATAACCGTCGCCTTAGCATAAATAAAAATAATTTCCGTTGTAATTTTGAAGAGATTTTTACACATCAGCTTCATAGTGAACATAATCCTCAGTTAAATAGTATCATAGATTATCAGATTAATTTTACAGAAAACATTAAAAAGAACATAGATAGAATTAGTAATCTTTTTATTTCATCCATAGAACACATTCGTAATAATCGTAGCATAATTAAAGATCAAGATAAAAAAATTAGATTATATTCAAGATCAGTGTAGTTCTATCCTACAAAAAAAAAAAAAAGAATAGATTTAAATTTAGAAAAAATTTCCACTAAGCTAGAAATAGAAATATTAATCTCAGCCACAAATCAAATAGCTAAACAAATAGAACAAATTAATCAAATTCAAGATAATTTAAAATAGAAATTAGAAATTTTAGAACAACTTGTAAGATCTTAGTTTATGAGTAATGATAAAAAGGCTAATAAAGATTACCAGACTATTTTAAAACAAGCAGAAGATTTTCATAATAACCTAGAAAGAATCAGTAGCTATCAATGAATAAATCAATCAGATAAAATATCAGTAAGACAAAATAATATAGAAATTTTATTTTTAATTAGATTGTGTGAAAAAATTGAATATTTATCAGAACAACTACATAGTTTAGAAAATCGCTTAGCTTCTTTAGAAAAATTAATACTTCAAAAAGGAAAGGAGTAGAAGGACCATCCAATAGACCCCAATCTCAGGTAAACGAGGAAGATATAGCCAGATATTTTGAAAAGCTTAAATTACCAAGGAAATCAGCCTGTAGAATTTACAGAAAATAAAAATGTTTAAACAGCTAATAAAAGGTAGTAGTAGTAGTAAAAAGCGTAATGAAGATGAAGATATCAAAGTAGAAGAATTTATAGATGTAGAACAACAAATAGAAAAATTTTAAAAAGAAAAGTTAGAATTAATTCCAGCTAAATATGTGTATAAGGTAGGTAAAATCCTTAAAAAAACAATATTTATTTATACACTATGGTGAACAAATGATTAGTGTAACTCAAGAAGACGAAAAAATAGAGCTTAATTTAATAGAAAGAGAAAGCTATAAATATGCAGTAAATGAACACCTTAAAATGACTCACTTAGGATTAGTAGTGGTAGGAGTTAAGGCGTCAACCAGAGAAAATTTAGGAACTAAAGTTTTTGTATGTCTTTATGATGATATGTTTAATGATGTAGGACAAAGCATTTTAGGCAGCTATGAATTAGATATGAATTCTAAAGGAGGAATAGTTTATTTTACACCAGATTTCTTACTACCAACCTCGACCTTTCATAAAAAGATAAAAATATGAATAAAGAGTAGATGATACAAAATGAAAAAAAGGAGACAAGAATTTATTAGTTTGCACAGATTTTTAGGATTAGCAGTCTCAGAAAGTAATACTCACTATAGACTTACAAATGATCAGATAGTTAAGTTATTAGGCGCAAAAGGAATAAAGGCACTACCAGCTAAAAAATTTAACTCTGAAGATAATGCAGCATTAGATTGGAAATTAGGAGATTTTTTAGGACAAAAGAGATTAGCTCCTCAAGATAATTTATTATATCAGGCAGCAGATGAAAACTATGCAGTAAGATTTACTCAGTATACTTATGTAGCACTAGAAAAATCCGAAGATGATGAATTTAGTAGTATAGACAGAGAAGAAAATCAAGATAATCGTAGTGAAATAAATCAACTTTATATGATGACAGAAGAAAAAACCATATCACAAAATAAGATATATAATATTAATGAGATATATTTAGAAAATTTCACCCTAGAAGACATGAACAAGATATTAGATGCTAGATACTAGATACTTCGAATACTTAACTAGAGGAGATACCCATGATGAAGCAATGTCATTTTTAGATCAAGAATTCTATATAGAATATGTAGATGATATCATAGAAGATAAAATACATCCCAGTAAAATATTTAGAATACCAGAACAACCTAAGATAGAAGATACTTTTTATATGAATACAGAAAGCACAAGCACTAGTAACCCACAACCAACTATACAAGATCCCGTAGAACCAATGCACTATGCAGTAGGAGGAAGAAGACCATTAGCCAGTTCAGAACGTAGTCACGCAGATCCAAATAAAAGCTATAGGTTTCATGGAAAGCGTAGACAATTAGATATGAGTATACAATTACAGCCAGTCAATAATCAAGGAACCCTTTTAGACTTAGCTAGATTCGACCCTCAGGTATGGCATGAAGTAATAGAAAGATGGGAAAAAGATGCAGTAAAAGCATGGATGACCAGTCCCTATGAATCAACAGATATGTGGGAATATATGGAGACACTTTTAGGAGATTCAGCCTACAATATTTATTTAACCTTTAAAGGAAAATATGAAGAAACAATTAAACAGCTTAAAGATTTAGGAAATAACCCGTAGAATTTCACCAGTTTTATTAAAGAAATACTTATAAGATATGACCCTTCTAGAGGAAATGATTCCGCTCAAAGCGTAGCATTAACTGAACTAGACCAGATAACATTAGGAAGTTGGAAATATATTGTACCTTTCAGTAGAGAATATTTAGCCATAGCAGCCAGAACAGGAAAAAGTTTTGATGAAGAAATAGGAAATAAATATTTTAGAAAATTACCCGGAGAACTAGGAAGAGAAATAGAAAATAAATGGTCAATTTATTGTGCAAGTTTACCAGCAAAAATAGCAATAGGAGAATTAAATATAAGAGAAACTTTAGGAATATGACCTAGAATAGTTTTTACATTTTATAAGCTTAGAGAAAAATGTATAGAAGTTAAAATACAAAAGGACTTGAAAAAACAAAATTATGGTTTTTGTAGCAGTGTAATATATACTCCTCAGCAATATGAAGATAAATATAATAGGAAAAAATACAAAAAATATGGAAAATATAGAAAAGAAAAATATTGGAAGAAAAAATATCATAAACCATGGAAAAAACAGAAATTCATTAGGAAAAGTAGAACTTTTAATAGAACAAATTATAAGAGATTACTCAAAGACGAAAAAGATAAAAGAAAGCAAAGATATGTTAGGAAACCCAATAGTAAAAAATGTAATTGTTTTATATGTGGAGAACCCAATCATTTTGCAAAAGCCTGCCCAAAAAGACAGAAACCTAATACTAATAAGCAAATAGAAAGACTACATATTATAGAGGACTTAGAAGAAGATATAGTTAGCATAAATTGTGACGATTCAGAAATCTATAGCATAGTTAGTGATTATGAATATCAATTAGAAGCCATAAGCTCAGATAGTGATTCTGAAAGTGATACAGATATAGATAATCTTTGAGGACAACTTAACCAAGAAATAGGAATAAATCCTACTCAAGATACTTTCTTTATGATGGAATGTAATGCAGATACGGAATGTTAGCATAATTTTCAAATAGGACTAGGATTTGATACTACTAGATGCAGCTATTGTAATTGGTTTCCAGCTAAAGATAAGAGAGCTCAGTGTTTATTATACAGCATAACTTATTGTATAATTTGTCTCGAAAAATTAAATATGACACATAAGATAAGATTAGAAAATACCAGAGAGGATAACAGTATAGAAAGTAGAGAATTACGTCTAACAAATAGAGAATTAGAAGTACAAGTAAGAGAACTTAAACTTCAAATAAGAGAGATAGAAACTAAGGCTAGTTTTGACATAGAATGTTTAGAATTAGAAAATAGACAGCTTAAACAGCAGCTAGAATAATTTCACAGTAAAAACCCCTTAAAAGATAAACTAGTTGAAGATCATATGAACTCTTTAGAATTAGTCAACTTAGTTGATTCCCAACCCTTTAATCAATACTCTCAAGTACAACCAGATAATACATATTTACCTTTTAATTACCCCGTTATACCCAAGTCAAATTTAGTTGAGATCTCTTGTGTAATTAAATTTGTAGAAAAAACCCTCAGTATAGATGCCATGATAGGCACAGGCGCTAGTAAATCATATATCGAACAACATGTAGTTCTCCCAAGATGGAGCACAGCTTTAACAACCCCAGCCTTAGTCAGCATAGCAGATGGCACTAAACAGACATATACACATTGCATTAATGGCGCCCAGATTAGTTTTCATCATCTAGGTTCTCAAGATCAGCACATAGAATGGTTCTCATTACCTCAAGTTTGGATAGGAAATACCTGCATCCTTTCATCTTAGGACTTAATTTCATACTTAGCTTACAAGGTGGCATGTTCATCAGCCAACACAACATCAGTTTCTTCAAACGAACTGTTAATATGCCCACAGCTTAGATGTTCATTTATTAATTCTAACTGATAAGATCTCAACTATTTGATATAATTATACTTTTAATTGAAGACAAATATTCCCAACAAGATATCAGTGATACACAAGATACAAATAAAATCATAATAACCATTTAAAAAGAATTTTGGACTTTTAAGCTTATTTCACAAAAGCAAGGCCAATGAAAGTAGAAAAGTGCATGTTAAAAATGGGGATTTTTTTTTTAAGGTTCTTGGTATTAAGATTTTATAGCATAAAGGACACCAAATATTTTTATAATGTCTAAGGTCTCTCAACATCGATCCAGAGAAAATTCGACCCAGAGAATTTCTCTGACCTTCTCAGAGAAATTCTCTCTAGAGAAATTATGGAAATTTCTTTGGACCTCCCAGAGATTTTTCTCTCAAGAGAAATTCTCTTTGGAAATTTCTCTGTATTTCCCAGAGAATTTCTCTAGACTTTCCATAGATTTTCTCCTCAAAGAAAATTTCTCTGGACCTTCTAGAGATTTTCTCTCCATAGAAATTCTCTCCTACACTTTCCAGAGAATTTCTCTGGACCTCCCATAGATTTTCTCTCTATAGAATTTCTTTGGACTTTCCAGATAATTTCTCTGTGCTTTTGACCAATTTTCTTTGGTTTGCTCATAAGAAAAAACCAGAGAAAATTGAACAAGCACCATTTTGACCAATTTTCTCTGAGTACCAAAGAAATCCAAAGAAAATTGTGTAGAGAATATTTGTGTGGCTTTGTGTAGCTCTATCTAGAGAAATTTGTGTTAGAGACAATTTGTGTGACTTTGTATGATTCTATCCAGAGAAAATTGTATAGAGAAAATTTGTGTGGCTTTGTGTGGCCCTAGGAAAAATTGTGTTAGAGAAAATTTGTGTGGCTTTATCTAAAGAAAATTGTGTAGAGAAAATTTGCGTGGTTTTGTGCGGCTCTATCGAAAGAAAATTTTGTTAGAGAAAATTTGTGTGGCTCTATCTAGAGAAAATTGTGTAGAGAAAATTTGTGTGGCTTTGTATGACAACAGCAACCCAGAGAAAATTGAACAACAATCATTTTCATTTTGACCAATTTTCTCTGGATTGTAAGACATTTAGACAACAGCAACCCAGAGAAAATTAAACAACCACCATTTCCATTTTGACCAATTTTTTCTGGACTGTAAGAGATTCAAACAACAACAAACCCAAGAAAATTGAACAATCACCATTTTCAATTTGATCAATTTTCTCTGGACTGTAAGAGATTCAAACAACAGCAAACCCAAGAAAATTGAACAACCATTATTTTCATTTTGACCAATTTTCTCTAGACTGTAAGACATTCAGATAACAACAAACCAGAGAAAATTGAACAAACACCTATATAAAGATAATTCAATGGTTATCATACATGTTTATGCATATAAGAGGCGGATGAAAGCATAATTCAATGGATATCATACATGTTTATGCGACAGAAAGAATTGATGATCGTAAAAATTGAGTTAAACATATATAAAGATATAACTAATAAGAGACAAAACTACAGAAATTAGAGAGGCTTTAGTTCAAATAGGTACTCAATTCAAGTACCAAATGCTGATAATTTCATGTCTATTAAGTGGCCAGAAATGTAATAAAAAATGAAATAACAAAGAGAACAATGGCAATACCATCTTGATCACTGAAAACAACTTTGTTGGAGGCACAGAACAGAATGAACTCGAACCAAAAAACCCAATAGCACAAACCCATGAAATGGACACAACTCAAGAAAACCTCGTCAAGAACGAGACCACAGGACCAGCTTCTCTAGTTGGACCACTTTGCGGCGGTCTTTGGTGGTTCGGTCCAGGACATATTCTGCTGCGTCAACGTCATTTTCCAGTATTGGGAGATAGAGATCTGAGCCGATCTACATCGGTGGCAACTCCGATGGCGATGAAATCGACTCCGACGATGATGGTATTTGCGGTGGTGGCGGTGGCATTGGTCATTGAAGCGAGTGAAGTGAGGTTTGGATTTAGAGAGAGAAAGACATGAAATAAAGAAGAGTGAAGTGAGGTTTGGATTCAGAGAGAGAAAGACATGAAATAAAGAAGGTAGAGATAGAGAAATGAGGTTTGATATAAGAGAGTCAAATTTCTCTATGATATATGGGTATGGGGTTGAGGGACCTTAGACATCATAAAATAATATTGTTGATTTCTTCCATTACTAAAAATGGGAGAGGGACCTTAGACTAATTTTCTCTTAAAAATGTTACAAACCCCGAAAATATTTCCATTCCTGTAATATCCTTGTTCTGTAGCATGCTAATTGGTCCTTAATATGAGCATGATTATGTGTTTAATATGATTTTGCGTGCCATTACGTGAAAATATATGGTTTTGAATTTCTACCTGTTCACTGTAGGAATATCTGTTTGATTATCTGCTTTGGAAATTAAATTGAAGGCCCTATCGGCCACCAAAACCAAAATTGATTACGCCATTGTGATTAGCAGAATTTTTAGAGCCTACGGTGAAATTTAATTGGAAATTGATTCGGATCAGATTAAATTGATTTAATTAATGAATTAAGCGCCCAATTGTTTTATAATAAAATAATGTGTTAAGTGGGGGCTTATAAGGGACCTTTATACACTCAATTTCTCTCCTTAGCTTCACTTAGCTGATTCTAACTCAAGAAAAAGAGAGAGGGGTCGGCTAGAGAGAGAGAAAGAAGGAGAGTTGGGTGTTTGGCTCAATTTTGTAAAGATTGAAGAATTAAACTCAAGATTTTGCCATAGATTGGGAGAATTAAACCTCTAGGTAAGTGAGTGCATGAATTGTAATTAGTAATTTTGTGAATTGAAGGTTGAAAAATGATTAAGAACATGAATTACATTGTTTATGAGGAGATTGAGTTGTATGTGTTCAAATATGAATTTCCATATTTGAACACAATGTGTATAATCTATGTTGAATCTTGTTTGAAATCCATGTATTTGATTATCTCATCACCAATTAAGTTGATATGAATGAATATTTCTCACATGCAAGAGTAGATCATGGAGGTATGAGCTTTGCATATTTGAATTTGATGTGTTGGTGATAAGTTTGGGTTAATTTGAGGCATGCATGTAAGTAATTCAAGAAATTGAGCTTCATTGTGTTGTAATTTGGTGTTGGTATCATGTTAGTATATGTATATGTGAAATTTGAGCCATGGCATGCAAGAAATGTTGGTTAGAGTGTTGAATTCGAGCTCAAGAACCATTTTGGAAAACCCAGTATTTTTGATGTCCGCTCGAGCGGGGGAACTGACGCTCGAGTAGGGATTTCGAGCTCCCAGTATTTTCTTGCAGGCATGATTTCCGCTCGAGCGGGAAAGTTCACGCTCGAGCAGGGAGCTATGTAGGATGAACTTCCGCTCGAGCGTCCGAGTTCACGCTCGAGCGTAAAAATGATACAACCAGCACTTTTGCAGACCTAATGGGTCCGCTCGAGCGGGGAATCTCACGCTTGAGCGAGGACCTTGTTTTCTAAAATTTTGAAAGTGCATTCTGTGTTTCGTTTTCCGTTCTCTTTCACTTGCAAGCACTCTTAGGCATGCATTAAGCATTGTAATTGAGTTAAAGAGATAAGAATGAAGCCTAAAGAGGAATATGTGAATTAAAGAACGGATTGAATTGTTTGTGACCCTTTTGTGTTCATGGAATGTATAGGGTCGAGCTCCGGGGCAAACCAACCAACCGATCACTGTGAGTAATATCGATATTTGAAACTTGTCATTTGTCCGCTTGCTCATTTCCTTATAAGCCTTATGAGTTTGCCAGTTTGAATTATGGACAAATGTTTGATATGAATAAAAGAATGGGCCAGAGGCCGTTTTGATATAAAAGAATGGGCCAGAGGCCGTTTTAACATGAATAAATGGGCCAGAGGCCGTTTTGGCAAGAATGAATGGGCCAGAGGCTGTTTTTACACAAATGAAAGTTTGAATAGGCCCAAGGCCAATTTGTTCGGAATTGTAGTCACTTGACCTAAGTTGTGTATATATGTTAAATAGAAATATGAATTGGGTCCAAGGCTGTTTGAAGCATGTTGTTCCATATACCGTTTGTATAACTTATTTACTTGATATTATTCACTGGGCTATCGCTCACGCTCATTCATATGTTTGTAGGTGAGCCAAGAGAAGTCTAAACCCAGCCCAGTGAAGTCTGTGAGGAACAATAAAGGGTTTTGAAGAGTCAGCCCTCGCGTCTCACGCACGAGACCCGTCTTCGCCTTTTTGTCATTCTGTTTTATTTTGTCATGTGGGCGAAGTCTTGGAATATGTTGTATATAGTTTTCTTAGGTTGACTTAGACTTATACGATCCTGTATGTACAGAACCTTGTGTAGTACATATTTTGTTGTGAGTTATTAATATGCATATATATGGTTTGTGATGATGTGCCATGTAAGCACAGCTTTATGGACAAAGTTTTAAATTACTTCCGTTTGGCCCCCATTAACTCTATTAAAATACGTTTGGTTTGGTCTGAGGCCGTAGGTAATCTCATGATTACTGGCCGGTTATGTCCTTAACCCTTGGGGGCGAGTTCGGGTCATGACAATTCCTCTATTATGCTTTTTTACTGTTTTTGAAAATAGATAGAGTCAATTACAGTCGCTCTCCTTGGAATTTAAATAATAATAATGATACTAACCTCACTCAAAATTCATGTAACACTTGAGTGATTTTTCATTATTAACTCATTATGAAAAAAAATAAAGATTGGGCTTCTCTCATTTTCGGATATCAACATGAGAGAATTTGAGGAATCCGTAAAAGTCACCATAGGTTCCGTTTCGATAATCTGAACTATTCACTTTTTAGGACTCATTGAATAGAATATTTATGCAACAAATTAAGATGATCGACATCAATAGCTATATGTTTGAATTAAATTTATATTACAAAAAATAGATGGTTATTCTTTAAAATTATATTTATCGATTTAAATATATAGCTACTGATACCCAATCATCTTAATATTTTGCATGAATATTATACTTAACTAGTCTTAAAAATACACAATTCAAATCATCGTAATCGATTCCAAAATCGGCCTACCAAACCCAAACATTCTCTCAAGTTGAGATGACAAGTTGAAATAAGCCAAATCCAAAAAAAAGAATCATCAATTTTTTCCCACTAAATTATATAGGTTGCGTTTGGTAGAGTTTTGTAAATATGATTTGAGAGTATGAGTTATATTTTGAATTTGTGAGTTGTGGAATTATGATTTGAGTGTAGAAAATTTGTTTGGTTATGGTTTTTGAATAGAGTGTTGAATTAAGTTTTGAATTGAGTTTTGAAAGTTTGATTTGACATGTGAAGTATGAAAATTTGTTTGGTCATGAGTTTTAGAAAGAGTTTTCAAAACTTAATTCAAATTGCTATAACTCATAACAAAACATATTACTTTCACACTATTGAAAATTTTGATCAACACTTATAACCAAACTCTTTTTAAAATTTAATTAAAAAAATTTATTATTAACAGAAAATAACATTAATCAATTTTTAAATTGAAAATACTATAAAGGAAAAAAAAATTCAAAATAAATATTCAAAAAATTTAAATCATAAATATTTAAATAATTTAAATAATCTAAAAAATTTAATAAGTAAAAAATTAAAATAAATATTCAAAAAACTTAAATCGTAAAAATTTAAATAATTTAAATATTCAAAAAATTTAAATAATTTAAAATGTTAATATTTTAAATTTAAAAACAACTTTATACTCAAATCGTAATCAAACACATAAAAAAAAACTCAATTAAGAAATTATTTTTGAAACTCATAACCAAATACATAACTCGAAACTCCAGACTATTTTCACAACTCTACACTCAAATCGTAACTAAATACATAGCAAAAAAAGTTAAAATATTTAAAAATATTTTTATAAAATAGAGTTTGAATTTATTTTTATAAAATATTTTAAATTTAAAAAAATTAAAATCGTAATATTTTGAAATTAAAATATTTAAAAATATTCAAAAAATTAAAAAAATCGTAACATATTTAAATATTTAAAATCTTAACAAAATTAAAATATTTTTAAAATATTTAAAAAATTAAAATATTGATTTGAATTGAGTTTTGAAAAGAGTTTTGAATTATGTGTTTGGTTATGAGTTTTGAAAAGTAATGATTATGTTTTGAATTAAATTTTGAGAAATGGGTGTAAAATTATGATTTGGAAGCTCAAAACAAACAACACATTCAAATCAATGGGTGGAACTATGATTCAAAACTCTTACCAAACGGTTTTTTTCTTTATTTATTTTAGTGTCCACCCCCTAACATTAGTTTCTGTCGTTTTAACTATACTACAATGGATGTTAATGTAAGTATATCAAAAGCTTGGAACTAACTGTATTTATTTATTTATCTAAATAAATAATTTAAGACTGGATGGTCATGTCTTAGCGATTAAACAAAAAATTATAGAAATACTAAGGAGTGTCCTGAAGAAATTATTTAACATTAGAAAATAGGCAAAGTAGTTTTGGAAATGGTGAAAAAAATCCTAAAACTTGTGTAAAAGTAGTTGTTTGGTTTTGAGTTTTCTAAAAAAGTTTTTGAGTTTTCAATTTGTATTTTTTTATTTTTTGTAATTCTTTTTAATATTCTAGTCATTTTTTTTATATGCAAATCTAAATATACTTAAAAAGTAAAAAATAAATAAAAATTTGTGAAGAAACGTTTTAAAAAATTAAGAAATACAAAAATGTACTTTTTTTGTATTTGTTAGCATTTAGTAATTTTTTTTTATATAAAATTTGTACTTTTAAATGTATTTAGATTAAGTGGATCTACAAAGTAAAAATATTGATTAAAATATTTTCAAAAATTCACTATAAACCAAAAAAAAAATACTGATTAAAAACTCAAAATTTGTTTTTGAAACTTCTAAAACCAAAAAGAGTGTGAGTTTATATACATATATATATGCGAGTATACTGTAGGTGTTTGGGAAGTGACTTTTTTTTTAGATTTTTTTACTTTTTGACTATTTTAATAGGCTATTTTAGTTTTTGTATTTAAGAAGTTGGGTTAAATCTTTAGGTTGATTGTTGTATTGAAAGATGTGTTTGAAACAATGTTTAAGGTTGAAATGACAAATTTGTCTCTAACCTTATTTTTTCCAAAATTGATCTACAGGGGCAAAATGGTCATTTAACTATCTGTGGAATGGTATTGTAGCCTTAGCCTACACTGTGTTGGTGACAGTGTAGGCTGTCTGTGCTGCTGACAGCCGCTGCTTTTCTTTTTTCTTTTTTTAAATCAATGGGTTAGGCAGGACAATTTAAGACTAAAAGGCGTTTTTGCAATTTAAGGCTAAAATAACCTGTCTAAAAGGTTCCCAAACACCGCCACTGTCTTTCCTTTTAATTTTCTTTTGTACAAATTTTTCGTACTTGATAAAAATTTACATTAGTAAAATTCATTATTTTACAACTCAATAAAAACACCAACCAACTCACTACATTAATTTAATAAGCGCAATAGCTTTGTCTTTAGCAAGTTGCCAAAAGACCCCGTAAGCCTAAGTTGGGATTGGCTGCCTGTATTTTGAATTGTAGTGGTAGCAGTTGGGACTTCTTTTTCTTCTCCCTTCAGTGCGCATTTTTTTTTTTGAATTACTTCTCCTTCAGTTGACATGGACTTTTTTTCACCTTCCTTCTTCCACCAAACCAACTTCTGCATATTTGTCAATATGCCTAATTTATTGAGTCAACTTTAAATTCATACTACTCTAAAACGGGTAAACTTGTTATATTTTTATAGGGTAAATTATAAATACATATTTTGAAATTTAATTAAAATACGAATTATTTTTTGTGATTTTAAAAATTACATTCCACATCCTAAGATTTTTAATTTCATAACAAATCGTCATTTTTATTAATAAATTATTAAGCCAATTAACAATTTTTAATAATATTAGAAATATGTTTCAATTAATAATTTAGGTAATTTTATTATTATATAGGAGAGCAATTATGAATTTTATTTTTTAATTAATTCTATTAAATAAAAAATACTAACAATGAGATATTTGTAAATTTTCAAACTATAGGGGACAATCTGTACTTTACACAAATCTGAGGGGGTATATTTGTAATTTACCCTTATATTATTTTTAGTAACAATTATAACAAGAATAACAAATCAAAATCTTTATTTTTTAATTGTTTCAATTTAAATTTTAAAATTGTATTAATTATAACCTCTATTAGTTAAAAATAACGAAACAAGGGCAATTTAGTCAATTTAACTTATTCCTTTTCGCCATGGTGTTGGAAGGTGAGTTCGGATCTTCGGTCGCTCTCCTGCGGCCTTCCCAGCAGCACTACAAAACGACGTCGTTTTGTATATTATTTTTTATTTATTTATTTATTTTTGCCTTTTTTGTTTCTTATTCAGCTTTTCCCTTTCCTTGTTTGAACCCTAGACACAGAGGCGACGATACCGGACGAAGGAGAGGAGACGATCTGGACGAAGGAGAGGGGACAATCTGGATGAGAGGAGACGATCTGGACGATCTGGACGGAGACGAGGCAAGGCAAGGAGACGGTGAGGCGACTGGAGCGGCGAGAGACGAACAGACAGATTTGGCGAGAGACGAAGAGTGAACTCACGAGGTTCGTTTCTCTCTCTTTCGATTTTTCCATTATTTGTTTTTCTGATACTCTTTGCAATAGATTTTCCATTCTTTTTTTTGCCCATACTCTTTAACATTGATGAACATAGATTCTGACAATGGTTGATGAACATATGTTCAGAATCTTTAACATTGTTGATGAACATAAAAAAGTATTATTATTATTTTTTACATTTTTTCCATTCTTAAATATGTTCATCAACATAAATATGTTCAGAATCTTTAACATTGTCGTTGAGAATGATTTGTACAACATATTTGATTCTGACAATGATCTTGAATTTGAATTTGAATTTGAGAAACCACCCACTAATACTGACCAATGCTTGCCACAGAGAGAATAAACATGAATGTGAATATGAAACCACCCATCTGAACTGAACTGAAATTCTGAAGAGTTTACTTTTTTTTGAAGCTTCTAGCTATACTAATACATATATATATATATATATGAATATGTTCTATGGATATGAAAAATACATATACATAGGACGAGTGAATTGTAATAATCTGAATAAGATCATGTCTGTTAATCTGTGTGTGGGACCACTACATATCTCCATTTTTGTTTTCATGTTTAAACTAAACTGAAATGGTGGAGTTGGTACTAGCATGTGCCTAGGAGATGAATAGGCCAAATTTGATCACTTATTGCCAGTTTAAAAATTACCAACTTTAGTTAATTTAAACTTAGCCGATTTACTTGATTGGGATTGAAGGCTTAATTTAGTTTCATTTAAATTAATTAACACAAAGTAATAATGTATCAATCAAAGCATTCAACCAAAAATTGCATAAACTTCAGACTGCTTCGGCTATAACCCGAAAACCCTTTTCGAGTCCCATCTCTTCTCCCACAACTCTCTTGTGCATAGGTGGTAGTCGTCTGTGGAAAATTCCGTGAAAATCCAATGCCATTTGACAATTCTTGTATGTCAAAGACTCGAATTCACCAATATCTTAATAATTTACTGCTAGACCTAAATTGTGCAAATAGATAGTATATAACTAATAATAGGTCTCTACCTAAATGTTATACTTGGTCAACTGATGATGGTGAATAAACTTATTATAAGATCAAATTAAATGTAAACTATATTTTACCTTAAAAGGGGCTCTTTGCTTGATCTTCACCTCAAACCATGCTGAAACCAACTCATTGCCTCAAACCCTACAAATAGGATTACAACTTTAGCACAACAACAGTAAACATGTAACGTAGATGGGTAAATCATCCACTTTAAATGTATTAAGCAATATTGCTAGATCAAAAATTTTCTTGGAGCATCCTTAATTGTCTTTATATTCAAATTTATATTTGCTGAGTGGCAATCTCAACTTAGTTCTAGGACTAAAGCTTGTTTACTATGGGTTTAATACTCATGGAAGCTAGCTCAGGCATTCAACCTTAAGATAAGAGTCTTAACAGTTATTTGTTTACTGTAGCGGCTTACTATGGATGCTAAAAGCCTTTGTACCAACATCAAAAGAGCTATTTAAATTATAGAAGTAGAACAAAGGGAACCAGTCTGAAATTTATGATCTATGCTTGGCCTATGATATGATTGAAGTTGAATGTGTATATAACTTTAACTGTGAATTGTGTGCATAATTTTGCAGATGTCAAGTTCAACTGTTAATGGAGGTACCTCAGATCAGTTGATGTTCTGCAACAGAAATTGTCCTAAATGTCATAAGAAAGTAACTATTCGAATTTCGGAGATGGAACAAAATAGAAACAAATTATTTTATTGTTGTCAAAATTGCGGCGATTTTATGGGATGGTGCTTGCCTACAAATTCACAAGCTAGAGGTGAATGAGTAGTGCAAATGAAAAATATGTCAACTGTCACCGAACAACAACTTCGACTTATGAACGAACAACTTCGATTTCAAAGCGAAGAACTTCAATTTATGAGGGCAAAGATGCTTAAGTTGGAAACAGACATAAATCAAAATTCGAGTCGTATTTATGGGTTGTGTATCTTGCTTGTAATTGGGATCATGTTAGTTATAAAAATGTAATAGTTTTGTAATCTTTGCGACCCATGGGATACGGTGGCAGTTTCTGTGGTTATGTGGTTATGTTTGTAAACTATATCTTTGTATGGTTAACTAGACTTGTTAATTTTGTATGGTTATATAGTTATGTAATGGCACTTGGTTATGTTGTTCATTTTGTCCAGCAGAGCTGTGTAATCTGTGTAATCAGTTTGTATGGTTATGTTGTTCACTTTGTATGGTTATGGTTATGTTCAACCTGTCCCAGCATCTGTCCATTACAGGGTGTAATGAAAACAGGAAATAAAATCAAACCTATCCATTATAGGGTGTAATTAAAACAAGAAATAAGTTTAACCTGTCCATTACAGGGTGTAATCACAACAGGAAATAAAATCAAATCTGTCCATTATAGGGTGTAATTAAAACAGGAAATAAGTTTAACCTGTCCATTACAGGGTGTAATCAAAACAGCAAATAAGTGTAACCTATCCATTACAGGGTGTAATGAAAACAGCAAATAAGTGTAATCTGTCAATTATAGGGTGTTTTTGGAGCTTTGTTTGACATTGCCTCCAAAAAAATTTGAAACAGCCATGTGAATGATTCGGCAGTCTCATTATACATCAACGCTGCATTGAATACAACTGTTTCTCGATGATGATTAAATCCAACAAAGGTTTCAAAAGGTCTATGTTCGTTATTTAATTTGTAAGTAGTGTCAAAGGTCAGTACATCACCAAATTGAGCATAGTCCATTATTATTTGTACATCCACCCAAAATATGTTACTTATTTGCTCTTTACAATCTAATTGGACTGCATAATAAAAGGATGGATTTTCTAAACTTTTCTTACGAAAGTATTGCAACACACTACCCGCTTCTCTATATTGCAAATCTTTTTGTCTCTTCGATCTCAACTAATTTTTTTGGTCCAATTTGGTGAAGCCAAGTGATGCTCTTCCACCAGATTCCCTACCAAATAGCTCATAAGCAGACCTAAGAGGAATTCCATATTCTGAAGCCAATTCTACTTCAATTGCTTGGGTGGTAGATATTTTTCTTTGGGATGGCAACATATGAATGCACTCTTCAGGCACAAGATCATGATTATGACGTTCAACAAAATCAATGGCAACATATTTTCCTAAATTTCTATCTAACTTGATACTAAATTGAGCACCACAATCACACCTCACCTCTTGTCTCGGAAATTTTACTAGTGGATCTCGCTTGTCAATACCCCGAGTTCCCTCTTTGTAACATACAAAAGTCCGTGAAGTTATTTTCTTAGTATGTTTGTTCTTGTGTGCATATAACTTCCTAATACTAAAGCCCACCTTTCCACCATAGGTATTGTAAAAATCATATGCGGCTTGTTCAGAGTCAAATGACATGCCCAATTTCGGCTTCCAACCACAATTAGCTAACTCATTAATAACATTATTTTCTTCGATTACCTGCAATTTGATTTATAGGTTCAATGAATCAATTTATATTACTTCGATCTATGACTTGGATTTTTTTGGACAAGTATGGCAGTGTCCATTTTTTGGATAGGTATGCCAGTGTTTAGAAATGTTTTTTTTTTTGATGATCATAAGTTCAAATCAAAGTTAAAAAATTACAAGTTTTTGTACTAGGGAATAAAATGAATGGACAACTTGAATCTAAAGGAAGACAATAAAATGTTTTGAGCATAATGCACTAGGGAATTGACTACTTACATGTGCTGCCCAACTTCTTCTTTTTTTTTTCAGTAGTTACAATACCTACCTATCATTCATCATATAGGCACTAATAAATTTGATGTGCTAGGTATACTTACAGTTCATCTACTCATGTCACTTGTACTAGTTTTCAAGTTGAAGATGGGGAAAAATAAAAGATAATAACAAAAGAATAAGGCTTAGCAATTATACTTTTTTATCTTATTCAGCATTGACTTAATTTCTTTATACAAGCAGATCAGCAGTTTGAGGCATTAGGCGGCTATCAGCAGATTTAGGTAGGTGATACACAATTTTTTTATAAAAGAATTAGCAACACCATATTTTTGAAACCATTTTCAAAGAAGATTCAGACTCCATGCAGCTTCCACTAGTAAACAGAGGAATGCAAATAGAGATTACAACATAGATCACAAACACAGAGACTGCAATATGACACAGAGACTGAAATAGATAAAAATTATATCTAAATCCTTAACAATTATATAGAGGGAAACTTTGTCAAGTGTTATATATAAAAATCTGTGTTTGCATTAACAAAATAGAGGGAAACTTTGTCCATAATTATATACAGGGAAACTTTGTGCTTAATTATATATAGATCACAAACTCATCTAAATTATAGATAAAAATTATATCTAAATTATATCTAAAAATTAGTAATTTCTGAATTAACAAAATCCTTAATTATATATAAAAATCCTTAATTATATCTAAATCCTTAATTATATATAAAAATTAATATAGAGAAATGTATAGAGAAAAATTAATATATACAAATTAATTATAGCACTGGTATATTTGTAATGTCTGCAAATACATAGAGTCTGAAATAGAGAAATAGACTGAAATATTAGAGACTGAAATATATATATATATACATATCACAGAGACTGAAATATACAAACAAAATGTAAATATAGAAATATACAAATACAAATACATGTATACATAACACTAAATCCAAACAAAATGTAAATATAGAGACTGAAATATACATATATACATAACACAGAGACTGAAATATACCTCGTCACAGCCGGACTCGCATCCCTCCGCCAACCTCTCTCCATCACCGTCGCCTTCCTCCTCCATTTCTCTCAATCTTCGCAGATGGCACCGAGCCCCTCTCCGTTCTCCAGCGCCTCTCTTCTCTCTCTCTCTCTCTCTCTCTCTATCCAGCTGCGTGGTTAGGGCAAACAGAGGAGAGAGTGACGAAGATGAAGTCAAAATAAGAGTTCAGAAGTTCAGGCAGGAAACTCGAATTTTGGGAACGAAAAAAAAAAAAACCAACTAAATGAAACGACGTCGTTTTGGAGAGTGCGACAGGGAAGGCCGCATGAAAGAGCGGCCGAAGATCCGAACTCGTTGGAAGGTGGCCGTGGTTATGAATTAAGGAAGGAATGAAATGGGTGGTAGTGAGGCCACTTTTGACTACTTTGTTTTTAGTTATTTTTTTTAATTTGTAGGAAAAGCTAAAAGTTGGTTTTTTTATATTTAAAGATATTTGGGAAGTTAGTTTTCAGTCACCGGTGAAATTACAATTCTACCCTTTATGGGTCAAAATATGCTACTCCTTCCGTCTCAAAATATTAATCTCTTATTCCATTTTTCATTGTCCTAAAATATTAGTTCATTTTCAAAAATCAAGTACAAAAATAATATAAATTTCATATTTTGCCATTGTTTTAAATTCATTAACAACATAAAAAGTACAATTATAACATTAATATTCTCAAAAAATGTACTATCAAAGGGTAATTTTGACAAAATCAAAATTTTTAAAATGCAATAATTGTACTATCAAAAAAAGTTAGATTTCTCAAAAGAGACCATTATTTTGGGACGGAGGGAGTACATAGGTGTAGTTGTAAATATTTTAAATTGAATGGGGATAGTTTGGTTATTTTATTGTTATTTGACATCATAAACAAATATTAATTAAAAAAGTCAAAAGTAACTTTTTACAAACTTCTCAAATCACTTGTCTAAAAAAGTCAAAAACTTAGTTAAAAGTCAAAAAATTACTTTTACCATCTTCCCAAAACACCCTTAATAAGGAAAGGAGTAGCGGAATAGAAAAAAGTTAGAGACATAGGCACTGTTTGGTGTAGCTGTTAAAACAGATTTAGATTATAATTTAACAGATTATAGATTATGACTTTAATCAAAACCTGTTAATCTGTTTAGTGTACCTGTTGAATTATAGATTTAAGTTGCTGAGTAGCGTTTGTTGAATAAGCTGTGAAATAGCTTTTTCAATTAACTTTTATTTTTTGTTATTTACTACTTGTCTATATTTCTCATAAAAAATAATAATAATAATCTATAGTCCATTTGGGTCTTTTTCTATTTTAAAAAAAATAAAAAATAAAAAAAATCTAAGAGTATAACCGTAAATTAATATGTCCACAGCAAAAGTTGATAATCAGAAGCATGGGGTAAGCAGCTTCTCAGAATCAGCTGTTTTGAGTTAAAGGAAGTTGTTAGAATTAGAAATTGTTTGAAATAAATTTAACCAAATAGTTCAAAATAGCTTTTTCAAAGTTAGAAGCTATAAGTTGGCTAAAAAAAACCCAAATAAACACCCCATAGTTGATTGGAACTTGGAAGAGAGGAGGGGTGGTGATAGATGGCATAAATGTAGGATTAAAATTGACATCATTTTTAATGTTTAAGTTTTAAATTAAAATAATTAAAAAATTAGGGGTTGATTTATTTCCGAAGTCAAATCTTGGAGTTATTTTGTAATTTTTTTTTATTTTTATTATCATATTTTTTAATATTACAATGTGTAATGGGTTCCACCATTAATATATAGGGAAAATTATATTAAACCCCTCAAACTATTGACTATTTACACTTTACTCCTCTAATATTTCAACCCCAACAATTATCCCCTTAAAATATTTGAATTTAAATATTAAGTCTTTTTATTAGTCATCTATTAGATATTTGGATGAAAAATTGTCAAGTGTTGTACACATAATGATTATATTAATCATTATGTGTACAACACTTGACAATTTTTCATCCAAATATCTAACAAGAGGATTTAATATTCAAATTCCAATGATTTAAGGGGAGTAATTGTTAGGTTTGAAATATTAGGAGGGTAAAGTGTAAATGGTCAATTTAAGGGGGTTTAGAACTCGTTTAGGATATGAGTTAGCTTTTTGATTTTTTGACTATTTTGATTTGGGATTAGAAAGTCTTGTTTGGAATAGACTTTTTAATTTTTTTTAACTTTTGTAAGAAAAAAAATGAAATGATTATAGATTGGATATGACATTTTATCTTATTTGACTAAAATAATCTATTTTACCTTATATGACTATTTTAACCCTAATGGACATGCCAACCAAACCCTTAATATAATTTGGCCTAATATATATCTCATCATATTAACACATTAATTAATAAAAAATAAATAATGATTATCACTTTAATCGGCTTTGAAAAAATATTGGATCATGCTACATTGCACATTTTTTTTTTATTTTTTATGTGTAACCATATCATCCATCACTTGAGATATAATTATGGGTGGTCGAGGTTCAGTTTTGGACAGTTTGTGAATCAGTTTGGATGCCCCGCATGTATGCAGTTTGGAAAAAATTCAACCCACAACCACCAGCTATGCGAGTTGCGGTTTATGCGAATAGGGTTCGCAGATTATACTTCTTCTTTCAAAAATTTATTTTGGAGCCCTTTTTTTTTTCCATTTTGTAAATATTTATTTTGGGCCATTTTCCTCCCATTTTCTAAAATGCTCTAACATTAATAATTAATTAATTAAAACTTATAAAATTAAAGACACAACAAAATTAATTTCTAACACAAACAAATCATTTAAAATCCTAAACTTTTAAATCAAATCATAAACTAACACAAGCACATCTTTCAAAATCCTAAACTAGATCATCAATCTCATTCACTATCTATTACCCAATAATACAATTAAAATAAAATCATTCAAAATCCTAAACTTATCTAAAAGTAATTCTTCATTAACTTTTACATTCATCCAAAATACAATAATAAAATAACAATGGTTTAAGTTTTTTTTTTTTTTTAAAAAGTCTGAGTGCGAACGGGTTCTTGCTGGTGTGGGTTAAACCCACAACTCGCAATCATGTCATATTTCAAACTGTATCTACTCGCATTGTATCTGTGAAACCACCCATTTGTATATGGATCGGTTCGGATTGGACGGGTTGTGCAGTTCAGATAACTCTATGCCCAGCTGTTGGCTTTTTGGCTTTTGAAGGATATTTTTGTAAATGCGAGCGTGCTAGCAAGGATCAATCAGTCCTTACAGAAATTATAATTGCCAACCAATTATCAGACGATTGTGTTTTAGTTCTTTCAGCCTCAATGAAGAGGACTTTTACTGGTGGCTTGACTTAGGAGAAATTAAACAAAATAACAGTTAAATGACGAACAATTGAAGTATTTCATTAAGATGAAAATTTACAATGATCCAAACTCAGCCTCGTAAAGGTTTACAGCAACAATCTACTTGAAACTACTCCTATGAACGAAGTGCAGTGCAGGAATTTAAAGTGCAGGAATGTAAAGAACAGGTATTTAAAGTGTAGGAAATGTAAAGACTGGAAATATAAAACTGGAAAAGAAAATATGAAGTAAATGACTGGTTTCTTGGATCTGAGTCTGGGGGTTTTTTCTGGGGGCTTCCCTGCTATTTATACTTGTCAAGGATGACCTTTGAACTGCACTTCAAACCGTCGAACTGCTCCTCCATGATCGCTGACCATGTTGCCTTATAAGTAGTTCCACTACACCATCATTTGCAGTTAGGCTTCCCTCCTATATTTGAATTTGAATGTGAGTAACTGTTGAAGCCACGTCACCTTGCATCTCTTTACTGATCCAATGCTACTCAGATCACGTGAGAACCAATATTAACTGCCACGTGTACGATCAGGATCAAAGACTTGACTAGCCTTCCTATATTACCCTTACTCTGCCACGTGTCGAATTGTGATTGGCTTTTACAAAATATGTAGCCAACACCAGCCCTAGATATAACCAATATTATTTTGATATATAATTCAAAAATCACTC
This sequence comes from Camellia lanceoleosa, assembly GCA_025200525.1. Taxonomy (NCBI): domain Eukaryota; kingdom Viridiplantae; phylum Streptophyta; class Magnoliopsida; order Ericales; family Theaceae; genus Camellia; species Camellia lanceoleosa. Next base: position 120,748,966 of record CM045764.1, on the reverse strand, counting down.
ATAGGCATAATCGAAAAAGTACTTAGAACGTAATTATGTAAGTGTTTGGCATGCACTAAAAAAGTGTATTTTTTTGCATACATATACTTATTTGGGTCACATCTATCAACATCTCCTCTCTACTTTTCTGTCCACTTTTTCTACTTTTCTACACATTTTTTTTTATATATATAAAAAATTAAAAAGTACACTTATTTAAAACATCTCAAGCCACCCCTAAATATCATTTTGAGTTGTAACCAAAGACTACATTGTAAGAATTGTTAATTTTTAAACAATATGTAGTATATAACTCACCATTTATTCCATCCCAAAGTCATCTTAAGCCATGTGTGTAGTGTGATGAAGTAATGTTATACAAATTGTTAGTTGTTATCTATTCCTATTATACTTAGGACTCTTGTATTCTTCTACACCTAGGTTTCCTATACACCTAGGTTTCTCAGCCTATATATACAGGCTTCTCCTATTGTAATTAATAGATTGAAGATATACAATACATAAAATTTTCCTCTCTCTCTACTATTTTAACATGGTATCAGAGCCTAGGGTTTTCTCCTAGTTTCCTTTTCGTCTTCATCATATTTTTTTTCTTTTCTTTCTTCTCTGGTAGATTGATTCATTCTCACGTTGGTTTTTGCGTATCTCGTCCTTTCTTGTTTCAATGATTGGACTATACGATCATCTTCGTCTCTTTAAGATGAATCCGAATCGTCTCCACGTGCTGTTAAATGCACCGCCAGAAGATTAAGCACGCGTTGTTCCGTTTCCTACGCGCATTCACGCGCCTCTGCCCCAATCACAAGCTATCTTACGCTGCGGCCTCACCTGCTAACGTGAGCCGCGTGTTTTGACGTCATCATTGACGTCAGCCTTAGTTGACTGTGCACTGCTGCTGCTTCTTACTATCATGCACCGCGTGCACCTCTACTAATGTGCGTCGCGTGTTTCTGACGTCAGCACTCCTTGTTGTGATGTCAGCCCTAGTGTTGGTACTCATTTTTTGGTTAAACAACTTCAACTAGCCGCTTTGCTGCCTTTCTGGTCGTGTTTTTGGCCCGTTCAAACCCTATCATACTTATTTTCGGCATCCTGAATCCACTGGTGTGTTCTGTTTTGGTAAAATCAGCCTCTAAAAAACACAATCTTCTTTTTTTTTTGCACTATTTAAGCATTATGGATCGTACCGAGCACATTCATTGTAAGGCCCCTGAAAATTTTAATTTCTTAGAAGTCCCTTTCTTTTAAATTATTTCTTTGAAGTCCCTCAGTTTCTTAATTAATTGTAACTCTAGGATCAAAATACATGCACCAACAGAAACCCGCAAACCCTAATCGATTTCTGAAACTTAGAAATGATTTCTAATACTCTAATTGACTCCCTAAATATGAAATTACCACTTGGAAACCCTAGGTTTTTCCGGTCTTTATCACGTTCGTTGGTTGATCGCGTTTTTGTTCGAAATAAGAAATCCAAACTAAATTAGACTCTCTAACCCCAATTTAATTTAATTCTACACTAAAATAAATGTTTCAATTCATAAATTAAACCCAATGCCCTCATATTTTTCTTAAATCACATTTTGACTCCAAACTAGTACCATTACATACATATATACATATATATACTTGTACCTTTCTTAAATAAATAATTTTATACACAAATATCTTCATATCTATATATAAAATCAACAAAAATCTCCCCAAATCTAGCACATGGCTAGCCACCCTAGCATATACACTTGTTGTGTACTTTTGGAGACAACATTGCATGATTCATGGAGGAAAATTTGACCTTGGTACCATAATTCAAGGAAAGTTGTCTTGTACTTGTAACTATCTTGGTTCTACTTAAGCCTAACCCTAACTAAATCATGCCTTAATACATAATTACGCTCCCAAATGATCCTTCATTCCATTACATTCCAACTAAATACATCTCAATTCCATTCCATTCCAACCAATGGGCATTTTGGACCTTTTACACCAATTTTATTATAAAAACACCACCACCCTCCACATGTTACACATCTCATACACTCGCACACCTACACATTCAGTTGAGAGAAAGAAAGAAGAGAAAGAGAGTGAACTTTGGTAGTAGAGGAGAGGAAAAGAGGAGACAGTTGTGCAAACACTTCACTAGGCAATCAAGTAAGCCACAACACAACTCTATATTTCATTTTCCTTTTTCAAATACATATTATTAGAAGTTTAAAATGGTATTTTCAGATGTGTTCTAATGGTATTCTTGTGTTAAAAATGAAAGGAGTTGAGCCTTGATTTTATCCTTCTTGTATTTCTCTTAATCGGTATAAGACTACCTTTTTCCATATCAAACTCTCAAAATTTCCAAAGGCACACATTCACCTTAAATTTATGAGTTTAATACATATTATTTAACAATTTTTCATCACAAGATAAGTGGAAAATTTCCCCTAGTTGACCTTTTTTCTCACCAACTTTCTTGTTTCAAGAACTGTGCCAGAAAAATCTATTTTACAGCTAACTTTCCAAAATTTTAGAAAAATGTATAAAAATCTTCTGGACCTCAATTTTATGTCCAATTCTTCCTTAAGGGGTTATCTTTCAAGGAAAATTGGTTTCATTGAAAAAGAGTGAGCGGTTTGTAAGAAAATCCAATTTTCGTAACGATCGACGAATCTGGACAGCGCTGGAACATTTCTTAAATAACTAAAAATCTAGAAAAATTGTCACATTTCCAAAAAATGTTCTGAAAACTAGATTAAATTCTCTATGAACCATAGGAAGCTAGGTTTGGGAAAGATCTGAAATAGCCCTTTTGATTTTAATCTTTAAATGGTATTGAATTTGGAAATTTAGTTCTGCATGGGTGTTTTATGCTCTTGTGTCCATGAATATGCTTATTAGTACGTGATCATGTCTTAGTATGATATTTCATGTGTTATGGTTATGTTCCTTATCTTCTTTAATTGATGATGTTCATGCTTATGTAGATATTACTACCTTGTTAAATTGTTCTAACTTTAATTTAAAACATTTAACTTAATGGGAAACTTAATTGGGGTAGTATTGGGTCTTCAATCACTTGGATATTGAAGAGTTGATAATTTATTATGTATGGATTGATGGGATGTGCTCCCTAATTGGAGGTTAAGTCTTGCGCAAATGGTTGTCGTGTAAACCCTAGAATGGAACGGATATATTCGGACTCTTTGTGATGGTTTGATTGGTAAGATAAGGTTGGGTTCGGATGGGACATTTAGGAGGATAAAACTTTTTTGGAAGGATAAGGTTGGATTTAGGAGATAAAGCCTTTTTCTTTTTGCTGTCCCTTTTGAGGCCCTGCGGTTGGCGCTACGTGGTATATAACTGTTGGTAGGCATCCAAGGTTAGTTCTGCAACAAAGCAGCAAAATGGGGAGTTCCGAATAGTCCGGTATCCAACTCTTGTGGTTGGGAGGATGAAATCTCTTTGGGGGATTTCTAGAATACTAATCACTAACATTATAACCTTTGTTATCTATTTGAATGACATGTTTATTTCCTCTATTATTGAAATTTGCTGTTATTGACTTGAATATCATGCTTTACTATTTGCTTGTTATGAATGTGATAGTGTATTGGATTGGGAAAAATGGATGGGGTGTGTGCGCGTTTACTGGGCATTCAAAGCTCATGGCGTTTCATGCTAGGTATTGAAGACTATTAGACCGGTCAAAGGCAAAGCTGAAGCATTTGAGGACGTACAGCTACCCTAGGAAGATTAGAAACTAGTTTGTAAACATGTTTTGAGATTGTAAGTGATAGATCTCATGTTGTATTTAAGACATAATTTTATAATTTGTATATATATAACATTTGTAACCTATCCTTATACCCCGTCAACTTATATAGGCCTTGTGTTAATACCTTGTCAAGATTTGTCAAAAAGGTAGCTTTGCTATCTAAGGTGGTTAGACTTTGAAGGAAGGCTATTTTGACTCCTCTGACCCTCTTGGGATCTTACTTGGTGATTATCCAAAAGACTCATTAGTGACGTTCCCTACTCTTGTAACCTTAGATAAACCCTGTATTTAATGGTTAATATATTATCTGATGTTCCCGACTTTTGAGGCGTCATATCCACTCTGTTTTTGTTATCCTTGATGGGTCAAATTATGTTAGTTGGGCCCAAGCTCTCTCTAGCTTCATCAAAGGGAAACGCCTTTGGCGCATCATTACTGGTGCTCTTTCTAAACCTAACCAGAAAGCGGATGAGACTGACTCTGCATTTGATGACCGTCTTAACGAATGGGAAAGTAAGAATTATCAAATTATCACCTGGTTCCGAGCTACCTCAGTTCCCTCCATTCATCTCTAGTTTGGCCGATTCCAAGATGATGCTCAAATTACTTCCCCTGCCAAAGCAATTTGGGATTTCTTGAGGGACCGTTATCAGACCACTGGCCATGCTCATCAATATCAACTGTTACAGACTCTTCATCACATGCGCCAGGCACACGGTCAGTCTATCAATGAATTCTTACCCCAGATGTTGTTTGTTTGGGACCAGCTAGCTCTTTCTGAGCTTACATAGGCATATTCTGAGGATGCACAGCTGTTTATTACTTATCAGAATCATCAATGACTATTACAGTTCCTTATGGCTCTTCATAGCACTTTTGAGCCCGTACGTGCTTCATTGTTCCATCGTTTGCCCTTGCCCACTTTAGAGTATGCCATTACTAAACTATTATCAGAGGAGACTCGATTTGGGACTCTCAAATCTTAGCATATAGATTTTGTTCTTGCTACGCCATCCTCACAGAGTTTCTCATCTTTACAGCCCGCTAGTTCATGCCAGTATTGTTCTAACCGCGGCCTGCCAGCTTGTAACAACCCCGACCTCTGATTAAGATTAATCTGTGATTAAGTATGCCTAATTAGTAATTAAGGAGAAATTCTAAATTTAAATGCATGTGTGTGTTGCATTGTTGTGTTTATATCTGTTAGGTGTAGGGAGATCTGTTCGCGTCCTAGTTTCGGTTTGCGAATTGAAAGCCTTATCGGCGTCTGAATCAGAAATTGACTTCATTTATGTGCTAATTAGGATTTATAGAAATTTATGGTAGGTTTAATTAAAGTTCGGTTCAGAAAGATTAAATTAGATTAAAATAATGCCATTTGATTAGTTTGGATTAATTATTATTTAAGGCACCACTTTGAGCCCACTTACTCCTTTTTCTTGATTCCATCACATTTTGTGCTTGCCCAAGAGAGACAAACGGGTGAGAGAGTGAGAGAATGGAGAATTAGTGTAGAGCTTGAAGATTGAATTCACAAGGAGAGAATTGCTAGGAAAACTTGGAAGATCTCTCAAGACCATCTCTAGCATAAGGAATTGAGATCCCTAGGTAAGAATGTTAATCTCTAGCCTTGAAGTTTGGTTGATTAGAGCATGAAATTAATGGTGTTAGAAGGATTAACATGGGAATTGAGCTACAAGAGTGAAATTAAGAGTGAATTCATGCATGCATGTGCATTTCTTCACATTTTGAGCATGATTTCAAAGGTTTCTTTCATGCATGTGTTAACCTCACTTACATTTTGGTCATTCATCATGTTTTCCATTAAATTACCAAGTTTGATTATGTTTTGGAGTGTTTGAATTCAAGGAAGTTCTTGCATGTTGTATTAATGGCATATTCATAAAGTTTGTGTTGGAATTTTTGCACAATTGGCATGTTTGGGCCATGATCTCTTGAAATAATGCTTTAAACATGTTGCTTTATGAGTTACTAAGTGTTTTCCAAAGTTTGGCCCAGAAAAATGAGTTTTGGAAGCTTCAAAGGTTGAACTTGAGCTTGGTGATCAAATCTAGAAATTCCAGAAATTTAATCCACGCTCGAGCGTGCACTCTAAGTACATACAGTCTGCTCGAGCGAGGGAATTCGCGCTTGAGCGAGGTTCTGAGTCTTACGCTCGAGCATAGGTCGAGCGTTCGTCGAGCTTGAAAATCATGCATCCAATACTTTTTTCAAGAGTTTGCAGTCCGTTCGAGCGGGGAAAGTCATGCTGGAGTGGAGCTTCATTGTCTGTATGTCTGCTCAAGCGTAGACCTTATTTTTAGCAAGTTTTAAGAAATGTTTTCCAATGCATTCTTGCATCCTCATTCCATCCTAGGTATCCCTAGGCCATGTTAAAAATTCTATAATGAGGATTAAAGGTTAGAAACATACTAAGAGCCAACGAAGTAAGTTATGTACAATTAGAACGTGTGTTTCAAGTGTGTGTCTGTTATGTGTTATGTAGGTCATATACCGCGTACCGTTTGACCAATCTACTCCGTCTATCTGTCTCTAGGCCAACTGTGAGTAATAACATAGTAAAGCTATATTCAACTTTACTTATTTTCTGTGTGATGAATTAAGATCTGTTTTTTGAAATGATATGTTATGTACAATGAATGATTGTCCAATTTTTGTTATATATTCGTAACATTCTTAGCATCATGTGATATCTGTTGGTTGTTACCCAGTATCGGAGGTTCTATCATGGAACTTAATATGTCTATACTCTGTTACCCGTACCGGAGGCCCCATCATGGGGCTTAGCGTATTTATTCTCTGTTACCCGGATCTGGAGGTTTCTTTATGGAACTGGTTATTCGTAACCCTCACATGTTTGTATCTACTCTGTTAATGCTAATGGATGTATCACATATACTTAAGCATACCTCATGATTTCTGTATATGATCTGGATAAATTATGAATTTGATATGAAACTGAATTATGATTTCTGAATCTGTACGGATTCATTCATTGAAACCCCTTTACTCTGTTATTGTTCATTGAGCTTTCGCTCACAGTTTATATTATGTATGTAGTGAGCCAGCGCGTGATCAGGGCCAGAGTTGACGGCCTTAATTTCTGTTTTTGTCAGCCAACCGTTGTGCCTCCCGAGGAGGTTCCAAATGAAGTCTAGTTACACGGCTGTTTTGTACTTATGCTAGCCTCTGTCTGTTTGTAAAGTCGGGTCTTGGGAATTATACTTTTGTAAATAATGATGTCTTTCGACCGACATGCTTATGTATATGCAAGTTTTGAAATCTTATGTCCCATGTATGTTATCATAGCTCATTGGACCTTGTCTATTTTGTATAATTGCTTCCGCAACCCCTTACTATGTGCTTATCTGTTAAGAGACCTTTGGTAATCCACGGATTACTGGCCGGTTACGATGCTAAACCTATAGGCGCGGGTTTGGGTCGTGACACAGCTACTTATTCTTTTGTTCAATGTCAGGTTCGCGAATGCTTTACTTGTCGTAAGACTGCTCCTGGTCATCTCCAACGCCATTGTCCTCGAGCCCTCTCCAAGAAGATCTTTTCGTTCTGGGTATCAGTCTAAATCTGGCCAAGGTTCTCGCTCTACTGCTGTTGCCTCTGAGGGTTTTTCTTCTCACCACTTCACTGATTCTGCTACTCCTTTATTCTCTATGGATGATATTCAGTCCTTCATCCAACAAGTGCTTACCAAATTCGGTACTCCTCCCTCTACTGCTCTTTTAGTTACTTTAGGTAATTCTCCTTGGTATTTTGATTCCACATGCTGTAATCATATGACTTTTGATTCCACTATGTTTTCTTCTCTATCATCATCATCCTCTGTCCTCATCATACACACTGCTAATGGTTCTCATATGACTGTCCGTCACATTGGTCATATTTCTACTTCTACTGTGTTGTTTTCTGATGTTTATCACATTCCTGCTCTTCACTTGAACCATATCTCTGTTGGTCAGTTATGTGAACTTGGTCTAACCGTTACCTTTTCTGCTAATGGTTGTTTGGTGCAGGACCCTCAGAGATGAGACAAATCCTTGGGATAGGCCGTAAGTATGGACGTCTATTCGAGCTTACCCATCTTCGCATTTCTCACAAATCATCTACTGATGCTCTTCTCATATCATCTACAGCTACTCTCATTGCTTCCTCTGCTGCATCTACTTCTTCATTGTCTTCTTTACAGCTTTGGCATTGTCGTTTAGGACATGTCTCTTTTAGTCATTTGAAAACTTTAGTTTCTAGTGGTCAGTTAAGTCATGTCCGTCTTGAAGATGTCGATTGTTTATCTTGTCAAATTGCTAAACAACCTGCTTTATCTTTTAATAATAGTACTTTTATGTCTACTACTCCTTTTGATCTAGTGCATTCAAATGTTTGGGGGCCTTCCTCCACACTGACCATGGGGAGGTCAAGATTTTTTGTGATTTTTGTTGATGATTTTTCTCGTTATACTTGGTTTTTTCTTCTCAAAAATCGATATGAACTTAAACAGATTTATTATGATTTCTCTACCATGGTTCACACTCAGTTTTCTCGTATTATTAAAATATTTCGTTCTGATAATGTTAAAGAGTACTTGGATTATGAATTTATGTATTTTCTTTGAGCTAATGGTACCCTATCTCATCGCTCTTGTGCAGGCACGTCCCAACAAAATGGACGAGCCGAAAAGAAGTACCGTCATATTTTAGACATTACTCGGGTTCTTCTCATCTCATCTTCTTGTCGTGAACAGTTTTGGAGGGAAGCTGCCCTCACTGCCATCCACACCATAAATTGTGTACCTACATCTATCATAGCTAATATTTCCTTTTATGAGCGCTTGTATGGTTCTTTTCCTGACTACACCACTCTTAAAGTTTTTGGTTCTATTTGTTTTGTTCTACTTCAGTCTCATGAACACACTAAGCTAGAACCTTATTCTCGTCTTTGTTGTTTTCTAGGGTATGGTATAGAACATAAAGGGTATCATTGTTGGGATCCTATCTCCAAGCAACTTCGTATTTCCCGTCATGTGGTCTTCTGGGAACACAAAATGTTCTCAAATCTTTCCAAGTTTTACTTACCACAGTCCATCCACTCACCAATCTTTACTGATCTCTCTATAGACTTGTTTTCTGATGACTTTGATGCAGATTCTGACTCCATACTTTCACAACCGCCTATGCCTATTGTCCATCCTGCGGATCCTGTGTCTACTGATAGCCTACACCTTCTCTTGTTGTGGTTCCTCATCTACCAGAGCGTCATTCCATACGGGTAAGGCAACCTTCTGTTCTTCTCCGTGATTATATTGTTGGTTCCACTGCCTTTTCCTCTCATGAACCTACTTCCTATCAAGAAGCTTGTTCTAATCTTGTTTCGCAACAAGCTATGACTAATGAACTGCAGGCTTTTGATAAAACTCATACCTGGGATGTGGTTAATCTTCCTCCTTGCAAGAGTACTATTAGTAGGGATGTAAGAAAAATCGAAAAAACTGACCAAACTGATTGAACCGGACCAAATCGGCTATATTTGGTCTGTTTTTTAACAAGAATCGGTCTATGCGGTTTTTAAATTTGATTTTTTTCGATTTTCGGTTTGGTTTCGGTTTAAGCACCTTATGCACCGATTTAAATCAAAACCGACCGCTTCAATATATATTGTATTTATAATATATATATATATATAATCTAATGATATTAATAAGTATAATAAATTATTAATCTTAATTCATTAACTTTAGCATCTTTATAACCTAAGTTTGTAAACTCTTATTATATATAATCTTAACTCTAACTCATTATTCTTGAAACCTTAGTATTTTTAAACTTTTTTTGTTTTTGTTTTTTGTTTTGTTAATTTAGGAATTAAAAAGTATGTATTAAATGGATGGATTGGATATGTTTGAAATGGCTCAAGTTATTTTTGTTAATATTTTTATATAGATTAATGATTATATTTAAAAATGTCTCAAGTTTGAAAAATTCTAAACCGATTAAACCGCACTAAACCGAACCATTTCAATTGGTTTGGTTCGGTGCGGTTTGATATGAAAAGCGGTCTGTATCAGTGTTCAAAATAATAAAACCAACATTATCGGTTCGGTGTAATTTGTTACCTAAATACCGACCGTACCGAACCAATTACATCCCTAACTGTTAGTTGCAAATGGGTTTACAAGCTCAAAACTCATTCCAACGGTTCCATTGAGCGTTACAAAGCTGGCCTTGTCACCCGAGGGTTTACTCAAGAGTATGGCATTGACTATGAAGAAACATTTGCTCCTGTTGTTCGTCTTATATTTCATGACTTACTTGCGATAGCTCTTGCTTCATGCCGAGTCTTTATCAAATGGATGTCAAGAATGCATTCCTTAATGGTGATCTCACTGAGGAAGTTTATATGCAACCTCCTCCTGGTTCTTCTCTTCCATCAAACAAAGTTTGCAAACTTCATCGTGCTTTGTATGGTTTGAAACAAGCTCCATGTGCCTGGTTTGCCTAGTTTAGCTCTACCATTTGTGACTTTGGTTTTTCCTCTAGTGCCTATGATTTTGCCTTGTTTATACGTAAGACGGAGCATGGTACTATTCTCCTTACCCTCTATATGGATGATATGATTATCACCGGAGATGACCCCGCAGGTATTTCTAGTCTCCAATAGTTTCTCTGTTGCCAGTTTGAGATGAAAGATTTAGGTTTGCTTAGCTACTTCCTTGGCTTGGAAATTTCTCAAGATTCATCTAGTTACTTTCTTACCTAGGCTAAGTATACTTCTGATCTCCTGGCTCGTGTTGGACTTACCGATTGCAAGACTGCCACTACTCCTGTTGATCCTCAGACTAGTCTTACACCTCTTGAAGGTTCCCTATTGTCTGATGCCACCAAATATCGTCAGCTAGTTAGCAGTCTTGTTTATCTCACGGTTACTCGTCTAGATATTGCTTATGATGTTCACATTGTCAGTCAATTCATGGATGTCCCCTGTTCTCCACACTATGATGCTTTGATTCACATTTTGTGTTATCTGAAAGGCACTTTGTTTCATGGTCTTCACTACTCCGCACAGTTTTCTCTACAGCTTCATGCCTTTTCTGATGCAGACTGGGCGGGAGATTGTCACGACCCAACCCCGCCCCTATAGGTTTAGCATCGTAATCGGTCAGTAATCTGTGGATTACCAAAGGCCTTTGAACAGATTAGCAATAGTAAAGGGCTGCAGAAGCAATTATACAAAATAAACAAGGTCCAATAAGCTGTAATAACGTAGATAGAACGGAACATTTCAAAACTTATATGTATATATGCATAAACATACCAGTCTAGGTACACAATATTTACAACATGTACAACCCAAGACCTGTCTTTACAAAACATATATAGAGACTAGCATGAAATACAAAAACAGCCATAGCATTAGGCTTCGATCGGAACCTCCTCAGGAGGCACAACGAATGGCTGACAAAAACAGAACAGAAGGCCGTCAACTCTGGCCCTAGTCATGTGCCGTCTCACCTACATACATAATATAAACTGTGACTGAAAGCCCAGTGAATAATAACAGAGTAAAGGTTTTCAATGAATGAGTTCGTACAGATTCAGAAATCATAAGTCAGAGTTGTATCGAATTCATTTGTTTGTCCAGATTATATATAGACAGAAATCATAAGTCATGATTAATTTATGTGATACATCCATTAACATTAACAGAACAGAACAGAACAGAACGCATACGCGTGATGTTACGAATAACCAGTTCCATAAAGGAACCTCCGAATCTGGGTAACCAAACAGAACAGAAGCTGAGCCCTCATGACAGGGCCTCCGGTACGAGTAACAGAGTGCAGACAGAAATAAGTTCCATGAAGGAACCTCCAATATCGGGTAACAGCTAACAGATATCACATGATGCTAAGGATGTCACGAAATGCATATCAGAAATTGAACAATCATTCATTGTACAGAACATATCATTTCGAAAAACATATCTTGTTTAATCACACAGAAAGTAGATACAGTTTGAACATAACTTTACTAAGTTATTACTCACAATTGGTCTTGGAACAAACAGACGGAGCAAACTTGGTCAAACCGTACGTAGCACGTGACCTACACAATACATAACAGATACACACTTGAAACACACGTTCTAATTGTACAAAACTTACTTTGCTGGCTCTTAGTGTGTTTCTAATCTCTTATCCTCATTATGGGATCTAAAACATGGCCTAGGAATACCTAGGATGGAATGAGGATGCAAAGATGCCTTGGAAAATATTTTTCAAAATTTGCTGAAAACAGGGGTCTTGCTCGAGCATAGCTTTCTTCGCTCGAGCGAGCTTGCCAAAACAGAGGGGTCGCTCGAGCGTAGACTCCTTCGCTCGAGCAGTCTGTAAAAATGCAAAAGTACTGGTTGTTAAAATTTTACGCTCGATGCACGCTCGATGCTCGCTCGAGCGTGAGACACACCCTTCGTTCAAGCGTAGGTCTCGTCGCTCGAGCGTATGTCTGCGTGCACCAAAAACCTGAGAGCTTGCAATTTACGCTCGAGCCACCATTCCTTCGCTTGAGCAGAGCTCTGAACAAACGATGGTCGCTCGAGCGTGGAATCCTTCGCTTGAGCAAGGAAGCCAAATTCTGGAATTTCCAGATTTGCCTCCCAAGCTCAAACCAAGCATTCAACTTCTCAAATCTCAACTTCTTGGGCCCATTTTCTGGAAAAACACTTTAAACTCATAGTATAACATGTTTTGAAGATCAATTTGAGAAATCAAAGCCCAAAGGTGAGTCAATTAAACACAATTGCAACCAACTTCCAAGAAATATTAAAGAACAAAACATGCAAGTGTTCACTTGAATTCAATACTCCAAAAATGTAACCAAATGCAAGATTAAACTCAAAATCATGATGAACTCATGGATTATAAGTAGAATATGGTCTTGCATGCAAGAATTTCCATAAAAACACTTCATGTTGTTATGATATAGACATGCATGCGTGATTTAAGCTCTAATTCAACATGTTACATCTAATTCTTGTCTTAGATTACTAATGTCACATGAATCATGCAAGAAATGACTTGAATTCACAATCAAGAAGGTAATTCTCCTACCTTAAGTCTTGAATTCCAAGCCTAGAAGCTCAAATTTGCAAAGCCTCTTCAATTCTCCTAAGCTCCAAGCCAAATCCCTAGATGAATCCTATTTTCTCCTAGCTCTCTCTCTCCCTCGGTTTTGACAAGGAAAAAATGGCTGAGGAAATATGTTTCAAAGTGTAATAAGGTTGGTCTCCAAATCAAGCCACTAAGTGGCATAATGGTAGATAAGTCCAACTAATGTAATTTAGCTTTATTTAATCGTACCAAATCAAATTTAAATTAAATCTACCATAAAATTCTATAAATCCTAACTAACACGTAACACAAATCAATTTTGGAATCGGGCACCGATAAAGCTTTCAATTCGCAGTTTAAAGTCAAAGACATGAACAGATCATTATGTCACAAACAGATAGAAACACATAAATAATGCAATTCAAATGCAAATTAATTCCAGATTCTTTCTAAATTACTGTTAGGCATAATTGAGCACAAATTAACGTTAATCTGGGATCGAGGTTATTATAGAGATCCTACTGACCGTCGTTCCACTACTGGGTTCTGCTTCTTCTTGGGCACTTTTCTTATTGCCTGGCGTAGTAAGAAGTAAACTCTTGTTGCTCGTTCTATTACTGAGGCTGAGTATCGTGCTCTTGCTGACACTACTTAGGAGCTTGTGTGGCTTCGTTAGTTTCTTTCTGATTTGGGAGTTTCTCATTCTTCTACCACCAATCTTTATTGTAACAACCAGAGTGCTATTCAGATTGCACATAATGATGTTTTCCATGATCGCACCAAGCATATTGAGATAGATTGCCATTTCATATGCTAGCATGTTACTCAAGGCATTGTTCGTCTTCTCTTTGTTACCTCTGCTGAGCAGATCGCCGACCTCTTCACCAAAGCTCATCTTCCAGGACGCTTCTCTGATCTTTTCGCCAAGCTCAAGTTACTATCTGCCTTACCACCTTGAGCTTGAAGGGGGAGGGGGGGTTAGTTGTTATCTATTCCTATTATACTTAGGACTCTTGTATTCTTGTACACCTAGGTTTCCTATACACCTAGGTTTCTTGGCCTATATATATAGGCTTCTCTCATTGTAATTGATAGATTGAATATATACAATACATAATATTTTCCCCTCTCTACTATTAATTTATAATTTTTTTCCTTTTTTACAACTCACGTGGCTCGTATCTTGCTAATTTATTTAAACCCATTTCAAAATTTGAAGTTTTATTGTTGCATGTAGGGCTAAGTAAGTATTCATTTGATTCATCAAAATTGAATGTTGTGAATCAATCCATAACATAATAGACGATTTTAATGGTTCGAGCGGAAAGATGAAGATGTATTTTTCTTAATTCACCTAAGTTCGGACAGATAGCGAATGAGAGGTCATCTGACCCAAAATTGAATTAGAGCTAAGTAAGTATTCATTTGATTCATCAAAATTGAATGTTGTGAATCAATCCATAACATAATAGACGATTTTAATGGTTCGAGCGGAAAGATAAAGATGTATTTTTTTTAATTCACCTAAGTTCGGACAGATAGCGAATGAGAGGTCATCCGACCCAACCTGATTCACCAACACTCCTAAGATTACGATTTTTTTTTTAATTTTTATGTTGTGTTAAAAAAAAAAAAAACCTTTACTTAGTAATTATATTTGCTATATATGAAATATGAAAGTTGGCTCTTTTATATATATATATATATATAAAGTAAGCAATCAAAAATTTTGTGTGAATTACTTAAAAATAGTTCAAAAACAAAACCCAAATTACATTTACCCATCAAGCTACATTATTTGCTCAATCTACACTTGTTTACTAAGTAAACAAATGTAAATTGATTTTTTTCAATATGTCTAAGTTCAGACAGATGACGAAGATAAAGTTATCCAACTCAATCAGATCTGTGAGCACCACTAGTTACATGCTATATTATTTCTTATTTCGATTTATTTGTTTATTTTTTCACAAAGCATTTTCTTGGCAAAAACTGGAGTCAAAGGCACTTGTCCTGGAGCATGCTATCCATGTGTCCAATCTTGGCCTCGTATATTGCCACAGCGCCGAAAAGATGAAGGGCATTCTATTCATCAGTATTCACCAAATAAATGTGATTTTTTATTTTTTATTTTTAGTGTCTCCCATTGAAAAGCCAACCTTATCACATTTCTTGGTATTACCAAACTCCATTTAACGGCTGCTCCACTGTAATTCACTTTTTGTCAGTGTGAGCGTGTAATATCATAAATCTATCGACACGAATCAATCACATAAAATATAAATACCACAATTTAAATGAAATTATATATTTCATGATAAATTCAATTATATGATAAATGCAATCAAAATTATTTGGGCAAACAAATTATCCATTGAAATTTTTTATTTTTATACAAATTACTTCCTAATTTTTCCTAATTTCTTATGAAAATTTGATTATCAAGAGACAATTTGTAATTCTCAAACCTCAGAAGAGAATTTACATTTTTACCAAATCTCGAGGGAGATATTTATAATTTATCCTAATTATTTTATATGATTAATTCTGTATGTATGTGATATTGTTACAAATAAACTTATTTGTAGTATTGTGAACTCTCCAGCTACATCATCTATATATATAAAGAAAAAAATAAACTGTTAATAGGTCTTAATAGTTAGACTTAATTCCTATAAAGTCCTATTGAAAATAAGTCTTGGTAGAATTGTCGCTAAAAATAATTTTTTTTGTGACAATTTTTTATATATGTCACCAAAAATTAACAATTAGTGACTTTTTTTGTCATGATTTTTATAAATTGTCGTTAAAACTTACAATTAGTGACATTTTTTTATGATAAATTTTTTCCATAGGACCTATTAGACAATAAGTTCACTTATTAGGATATACACGTAAGTACCCCTAAAAAAAAATTACATCAATCAAATAATTATAACATCTTTATTTTATCGCTATCCTCTCTTAAAAAAATGGAACAATTTAAATCAATAGAATAAAATTCATTATGACCTCATGAGTCTCAACAGTGCCTCTCCCATCCAAAATCTAACCCCAAAATGGATATTATTTAACTAATTTATTGTTTACCGTTACAAAATTAATGTTGGTTTTAATTAATTCATTACTTTCCTAGAGTTAATATGTTAATAAATATAAAATGTTATTTAATACAAAATTTATATTGGTTTAAGTTAATTCATTACCTTTCTAGAGTCCACAAATATGTTAATAAAAATCATATATTATTTAATTAATTTGTTGTTCACCCCACAAAATTTGTGTTGGTTTTAATTGATTCATTTACAAACATGCTATTACAGCTTTTATACCTTTTAATACAAAACCAAATTCATTTTAATAGGGGACATTATTTGATATGTAGTGGTGCTATATGTATCAATTGTGTACTAACATATATTATAACATTATTACTTCAAAATTATAAACCCTATCCATTATACAAATTACAAAGATTCAAAATATTTCAATAATATAATATACCAATTGATGCATATAGTTTTATTCTTCGACATATTATTATGCCTTCTCTCTATATAAATGACATTTTACAAGTAAGTGATACCTAAAAAAACTTCACAGATGTATAAAGGATATATCTATTATTTTAGGTGCATTAAAAAAGTGATATACAAAGAATTATATGAGAGATTTTTTTGCCACATACCTAATTTGTTCATATTCTTTCTAAGCACGATAAATTGTAAACATACTTCTCCATTTGTATTTCCACGTAGACAAAAATAACAATTTTAAGACAATGACTATACCCTCCTTTCAATTTTGTAGGTCAATTTTTTCCTATTTTCTAATATTTTCATATTATCTACTATTTTTTTGTTCACTGCAAACTGTTTTGAAACTGTCAAGATGCACAACCAAAACCATGTTGCAATAGTGGTTCAAACATGCCTCATTTGAGACCAAGTGACTCTCTAAAGTGATGTGGGGTCCTCAAGTTGAGTCCACACTCTCTCTGATTGACTGACATGTTTGGCAAGTGATTTTGGGGTTAAAATAGTCACAAAAAATAAAATAGGCTATTTTAGTCACAACAAACAAAACATCACATCCAACCCATAATCATTATACTCTTCTCTTACAAAAAAAGTCAAAAAAGTCAAAAAGTCAAAAAATCCTTCCCAAACCAAACTTTTTAGCCCAGGCTAAAAGAGCCAAAAAAGTCAAAAAGTCAAAAAGTCAACCCACTTCCCAAACGGAGTCTAATTATTGCATCATCACAAAAATCTGTTCCCACTTTTTTTAAACTTCCCAAAAAATAACCAAATACACAATATGGCATGAGTAGTACACTCCACGCAATGCAAGCAAATACTATACCATATATGTAATCTCTGTAGCCATATAAATAAATGAGCCAGTTTGGTGTGTTGGCTCATCCGCTTCCCTCTACTTCTTCATACTGTCTTTTAGTCTTCCCCTCTCTACCTTCCCATGGAATTGCGGGTGATGTCACCGGATTCCGATGGTCATAAAACCCAATACTGGATTAAAACCAAGAACCTCTCGTGCAAATTATGTCCGCGATATAGCGAGCTTGGTTGGGTTGGGTGGTGGTGGGAAGGGGCTACTGATTCAAATAGGTACATTCTGAGGAATGTCAACTGTGAAGCCAATCCTGGGGAGATCACGGCAATCACGGGCCCGAGCGGGGCTGGCAAGACCACATTGTTGGATATTCTGGCCGGAATGGCCATGTCATGTAGAGTCTCCGGCCATGTTCTTGTAAATGACCAGCCAATGAGTCGTGCGTACTTTCGTAGAGTCTCGGGTTACGTGACTCAAGATGAAGCTCTCTTTCCGCTTCTTACTGTTGAAGAAACTCTTATGTATAGTGCACGTCTAAGGCTGCAAGGTAGGCTTGACAAGGCTGCTGCGAGAGTGAGAGAGCTGTTAGAGGAGCTCGAATTAGAAAACATCGCTGGCATGAGAATCGGGAGTGAATCAAGGCGTGGCATATCGGGTGGTGAGAAGAGGAGGGTTTCAATTGGTGTTGATCTAGTTCATGACCCAGATGTTCTTCTGATAGATGAACCAACCTCAGGACTTGACTCAGCGTCGGCTCTTCACGTGGTTTTGCTGCTTAAATCCATGGCAAAGAATCAAGGTAAGACAATTGTACTAACAATTCATCAACCCGGGTTTCGAATCCTTGAGTTGATTGATCATGTTGTTCTGTTATCCAAGGGCATTGTTCACCACCATGGATCGTTGCATCAACTAGAGGAGAGGCTTAAGCTTGCAGGCCATTCCATCCCTCGACATGTCAACGCGCTTGAGTTTTCTATTGATGTCATACAAAGCCTGTTCATAGATATCCAAGAAAATAGTAACAACATTGAAATGAGTGAAAATAAGAACACGCCCAACATGGGCAATTTAGAAGTAAATCATATCTCCTATCCAAATTCGCAATTCAGCGAAGTATTAATACTGAGCCAGAGATTCTGCAAAAACATTTTCAGGACCAAACAATTGTTTGCTGCAAGAACAATACAAGCATTGCTTGTAGGGATTCTAATGGGGACGATATTCATGAATGTGAACAATGATCCGAAGAGGTTTAAGCTTCAAACTCAAATCGGGTTCTTTGCTTTCAGTCTCACCTTCTTGCTGTCTTCGACAACAGAAGCCCTTCCAATCTTCCTACAAGAGAGGAGAATTTTAATGAGAGAGACATCAAGAGGAGTCTACAGAATCTCTTCTTACGTTATCTCAAACACCCTCGTCTTTATTCCTTTCCTTCTAACCGTGGCTCTTCTCTACACAACCACGGTTTATTGGCTAGTCAGATTAAGAAGAGATATTGATGGTTTCCTCTATTTCTCTCTTGTGGTTTGCTTAGTTGTTCTGATGTCAAACTCTTTTGTCGCATGTTTTAGTGCACTGGTTCCAAATTTCATCATGGGGGCTTCTTTGATTGCGGGGGTTATGGGAGCTTTTTTCCTCTTTTCCGGGTTCTTCATAGCAAAAGATGACATACCGAAGTACTGGATTTTTATGTATTACTTGAGTTTGTTCAAATACCCATTTGAGTGTTTATTGATAAACGAGTATGGTGGAAAGAAGGGGCAAGGGAGATGTGTAGAGAGTGTGCAAGGAGTATGCATGTTGGATGGCAATGGCTTCTTGATGCAACAAGGTTTGAAAGAGTCTGAAAAATGGATGAATTTAGTTGTGATGTTGGTTTTTGTTTTCGGGTATAGAATACTTTGTTTTCTGATTCTGTGGTACAGATCTTGCAGAACCAAAAGCTAGAAGGATGTGTTTATTCTTTATTATAATTTCAACAATCTTCACTCTACTTCAGTTTTGCAATTACTAACACCGCATCAGAGTTGAGAATTTTTGCCTAACGGATTTTATTAAGTTTTTTATGCTAACTTCAATTATCATGTGATTATCTTCTGATTTTGAGTGTTGCTATGTTGTACTTCAAACATTTTTAAAGTGCTCTGCATACACAGCAAAATGTGGCTGTATCATTCAGTATCTGTGAAACAGAATTCTAAAATATTTTCCTTTTTTTGTCACCTGCAAATGATTTCCACTAGCACCTTATAATTGTTAGAATATTTAAATACAAATAAAATATGTTTAATATATTTAATAAATCAGTTCCAAAATTTATTTCAATAATCAATACCAATATGAAACCATCCATTTTGAGCTTTATTGCAGATCGTTACTATTTATTTGTATTCAGAAGACTTTGTTAGGTGGTTACTATTTTACTATATATATATATATATGATAGTCCTCTTAATGACCTGTCAATTTGGGATCCAATTCGAGATTTTCCTTAGGAGGTATTGGGAAGGAATTGGAATGTAATAATATTGATTCATATAGAAACAAAACTCGTCTTTAATTACTATTCTTGTCCCTCTATTGCTCTATCATCTTAATAATGTAAATACTACTTTCATTTTTCTTGGGCAACTCTGATTCATGACTTGGTTCAAATCTTCTAGTGGTTGGACAAGAGACACTGCACATTGAGTTTTATCTTGAATTTGCTTCACTCCGTTAACACTTTCACAATGCTGAAGAAAATCAATTTTACAGACAACACAACTCTAATTTAAATTTTAGTTGTTATCATATTTTATGTTATTGTTATCATAATATTTGTGCTTAATATTTTATTTATTGTTTTGCTAGATTAATAATAACATCCTATACAAGTCTGTGATGTTTCAAAGAAACCTTAGATTTATCTAATACGAATCAGTTTTCAATAGTTCTTTAGAACATGTTTCAACAGCCAACAATTTATACACGTCACATTGGAAGTTGCTTTCCCCTTCTCTTTGGACAGACAAGATAAAAGATATGAGCATAATTTTTCCTTCAATAGACTTTTGTTCTACCCAAAGAAGTAGGTTCTACATAAACAGATGGGAACAAACAACACTAAAGAAAACATGTGCTACCAACATTTTTGTTTTCGTTGTTTTGTTCGAGCTTATATTTCTTAAAACTCGAGGAAATTTTATCGAATTAGACATATTATTAGCCTCCCACTCAGTGAAAATACTAATGCAGCTTATTCTCTTGATGAATTAATTAATTAGAACTACATTCCATGTTTTAAGTATTAGTGTGTAGGTGTTAATGTTATTGTTTCTTCTCCCTCTTTCCCTTGTGCAGACGAGTTTCCCCTTCAGATATATATTTCTCTAACAGAAGGAAAACACACACAGAGAGAGAGAGAGAGAGAGAGAGAGAGAGAGACCTAACAATTGTCAATTTGTTTATATAGCATCGTAGTCAATGCCGGCTTTCATATATATTAGTTTTGCAGAATGTCGGCAATTTTTTTTAATATAAAAGTTTACAAGTTGGATGTTAATATGAATGTCTACACAAAGGATTGTTGTGTGCACCCAGTACCCTATGTAATTCTTGTGTTTTGAATAATATTTTCCGTTATATTAAGCATGTTCAACTGTACCTTTGGAAGTTGAAAATGCCAAAATTGAATAGCGAGGAAATTATATAACCTTATTATTTGACTATAGCTATTAATCACCTTCAAAAGTTGTAGTGACATTTTCTATACTAAATTGCAGTTTTGCAATGCAAATAGAAGTGCACAAAAATTACTGTGCGACTCATATTCATTATAGGTGTAGTCCTCACTACACTCGAAATAAATTTGAATGACGCATTGATTGGTCTATTCTATACACTTCTCAGTGAATTTTCAATCTAAAGTTAAGCCTAAAACTGTTTCACTGCCCATTTCTCATATTTAACAATAAGACATAACTATCGACCAAAGAAAGTATATTCAGTAATATGCAAATCAGGTGCCCGACAGTTGCATACATATCTACTTCCTCTTGAGTTGGAAAATACATGATATAACACATGCTATCAACTTTTGTATAACCATATCATTTGCCAAAGCATATGAACATAAAAACTAACGTAATGAAACACATACAAATTATCTAATAACAAAGAATCATCTTCTTTCACCAGAAATCTCCTAATGAAGATGAGTGTGAAGATTCAAAAAATGGAACTCTTCTTCTCTTGTTTGAAAGCGTATTTCTCGATGAAATTTCCTCTGAGGCATAAAATTTATCGAGTACAGACCTCAGAGTGCGGCGAATAGAACTTGCAAGAAGCTGGCATCCTTCATTATCTTCCGTCTTCCCTTCTTTGCAGCAAGCTATGACAAAAACATAAATCATCCTGCTTCCCAAGGTAGCAATCTCTGCCGTTACTTTTTTCAGATTGAGGGCATCGAGAGCTTCCCTCAAATCAGACAAAATCTCGTGTTTATAATCACAACATAGAGATGCCCTGATAGCACAAGAGGCACCATCTGATCCATCCACTTGTTGTTCAACTTTGACTTCATCAATATCCATTGGTACAAGAATACCTTTTGTAGCTTCTGCCGCATTTCTTCTCAATTCTTTCAAGTTGTTGATAACCTCAGCAAGTAATGATGCTTTTTCCATCTGTAAACGCAAAATGAAGCTTAAATATCAACATGCTCATGATAGAGACATATATATTATGGTAGCAACAACATATATTATTGTATGGGGAAATCAATTTTCTTGGGAGCCACAAACAAGCGAATCACATGATTCAAACAAACAGGGAAACTAGAGTAGGTAATGTTCCTATCAGTTTCTGCAATGAAACCATTTCCAAGAAATAGACTCTCATGAATCGGACAAACACTTAGAAGGCAGTTATCAGTTACCCACATCTGTTAAAGTCTTAAAGAAAGGCCCATGAAACGCATCGAACAACGCGGCCCAAGGCCCATATAACATCAGTTCACTACCTTCAATTGCATAATACCAATCTAGGGAAGCTTTTAGGAGTGCTTAACAAGCCATTTTTGGAAAACACCGGCTTGCAATGTTTCTTCTTTCTCATCATCAATATTGCTATGTTCAACGTGGGTATGTTGGAATACAGAGTGTTATTTGGCTTTATTTAAGGTGAATGTTCCAAAGACCTTGCTTCCTTTAACAACATCAATATTTATAAATAAAACACCAAGTTCTTTTTATCTTACACAAAGGGAGATAACGATTCCAACGTCTCTTAACCTTTCCCCATATCTACCTAGGAATTTAACAAAAACGTAATCACCCGTTCGCATTTTTACTTGTGTATGCACCACTAGAATTCAACAAAGGTAATCTATTCCTATCAATAAGCAACCAAGGTTATTGAGAATCCATAACTGCATGATAACCTTAGTTCTATCAAAATTGACAAATTCTCATCTCTTATTTAGTTGTGTTCACAAATACTTTAGCTCAACAACAATTATAGGTCCTGGCATGATTGATATCATCATCCATTCAAACTAGCATGTAAAGACATTACTCAAACATACAAAAATAATTAATCAAGAAGCAAAATGTGACCTTATTGGTGCCAGGGATTAGGCTTCGAAGCGTGGCGAGATGACCATTAATCCTCTCTCTCCGCCGCCTCTCCGCCTCACTATGGTTCCTCAAAGCAGCCAATGCTTTTTCTGCTTTTACCCCTTTTTGCCCAGGCGTCACCATAGCCTTCACAAGCTCTCCCCTCTCACCATCCAGCACCAAAGACGAAGAAGACGACGACCCACCTCTTATTATCTCCTGAAACCCATAAATCCTCGAAACCCCATCAAA
Organism: Camellia lanceoleosa; assembly: GCA_025200525.1. Lineage (NCBI taxonomy): Eukaryota > Viridiplantae > Streptophyta > Magnoliopsida > Ericales > Theaceae > Camellia > Camellia lanceoleosa. The sequence continues at coordinate 120,725,856 of CM045764.1, read as the reverse complement.
AGAACTCGAGAATTCCATCTTTTTCTAACGAACTATCTCATACAGGAATAAAATCAAACAGAGGATAGGCTATAATTGCAGAGTTTCAGAATAACACTAAACCAGGAGGGCGATTGGTTGGGGATGACCAAAGAGATGTCTCTTGAATTGGGTTTGCTAAATTTGGTTCTTTTGATAGTTTCCATCACTCAAGACAGAGAAAGAAAGAGAGAGTGAGTTGTTTGAGTAACTGGGTTTAACAAGAAAACAGAGACATCTCTTTTCTTTGGTCTTGATAATCTTGAATTGGAACATCTTTGGAGGGTACCCAGTTTGAGAATTGGGAAGAAACTCTCAAAATTCAAAAACTTGAAAAAGTAAAGTAAAACAATCTATGTACAGAATATAGAGGAGAGAGTCCTTTTGAAAGAAAAGTTTCACTTAAACCCTAATATATCTATATTTGTGGTTCAGTCTAACAGAGGCACCCATAATAAAATAGATGAGTGACAGTGACACCATAACAAGTGTGCCTAACAAACCCAAATTTACATACACATTACCATTTAATTATTTTAATTTGAAACATGCAGTGCATGAATAGTATAGAGGATTAATTTTTAGACTAGTCAATTTGTGTAATTTGCTACGCACATAAATTTATCACACACGAAAATGAAATCAGTGAAAACACTTAAAACCTAAACAAGACTTACATACTATTAGTTTCACATTCAAACTACAAGTAGATTACATATCAATTTAATTATTATATTTTAGAAAAGAAATAAACATGAATCATTAATCTTATAGTAAGTTGCAATGATTCTGCTCAACAAGTTATTCCCAATTAGTTTAAATGCTGATCAATTTCTTTATAGGAATTGCTGAAATAATAAAAATTTAATAATATTTACTATTTTTTTTTTTTCATTGAAGATTATTTTGAATGTAGAAGAGTATTGCATGGAAGTAGCCATGTCCTAGAATAAAAAAAGTGCAACACATAATTTGACCTCCACTGTGCTCTTATGTCTCCTCTTGGTCATATGTATATTTTGAAGTAATAATTTGTATTGGTCAAGTTAGGCCATCAGACAAAGAAGATAGGGGACCAGCTCATTTCTTTAGCAAGAGCCAATCAGGTCATATAGTACCAACCCCTTTTTGGATACATTAGTATTCCACCAGTGAATTGATGATTAGACTCTCAATTGTCTAATTACATTTTATAGAGGCTATGGATGTTTTTTCTTGTCATCATCTGTCTTATGGAGATCCTCATATTTCCAAAAGCACAAGTATCCAAAACATGAGCATCAAGTTTTATATTTGTGTTCCTCTCTGTATCTAGCTTCAACTAATGATCACTTAAAAGATTGAGAAATATTTATTGGAGTTAGATTTCATGCATCAGTTATCCATCTTCTTAGCAAATGATGACAAAAATAAATCCCTTTTTCAAGGGTAAATTTAACCTCCAACAAAAAGAAACAAACAAATAATATTTTTAATTGTCAGTACTTTTGAGGGATCATCGGCTTTAGATGACGTCCCCATTCCCTTTCCCTCTTCTTGCCCCCTTTGTAGGTCAAGTAGCACTTGCGGTTTTGGTTTTTGTTTTTGTTTTTAGTTTTTTTTTTTCTTCTTTTTTTTTTCTTTTTTTTTTTTTTTTTTTACCTTAAAACCAAGTCGCAACTCTTAAACTTTTTTCAAAAATACCAAACATATTTTTTTTGAAGGCTTGCACTTACAACTATTAGCACTTTTTTCTTTTTCTTTTTTTCTTTTTTTTTTTTTATAGTAAAAATAGTGGAAGGAACTAGCGAACACATGATAACTTTTTTAAACGTAATATTTTCAAAAGTTTTAAACACCGATGAGTTAGAGACATGAAAAGTTTAAATGAACTCATAGATGCAGTTTTGTAGAGAATGCATAAATGCTCTCTCAAAATGAACTACCTTAAGTTAGAGCTAACTCAATCGAGGGCATAGTCCTATAACAACTATTTTGAGACTATTAGTAACCCTCTATATTGTTTATTATCGATTTTTCATGTTTTCGTTTGCATGCTTCTTTTTTGTTGATAGCTTTGTTTCAATGCATTCCGCTTCATTTTTGTTGATAGCTTTGTTTCAATGCATTCCGCTCTTCCCAAAGATGGTTTGTAAACAAAGAATGAGACCAAAACTTGCATTAACCAATTCCACACGCCGGTATTGCATCCATTTCATACTTAATTGTGATTAGTTGCGAGTACTTACAAAACTTATTGTGTTCCCTAATCCCTGTTTATCAAAAATAAAAATAAAAATATGAAAGTGTTCCCTTTCATCCAACAATGTAATCATATTATATATATTGTATATATTTATGTGCATATACTGATAAACAAACCAAGACATGGAAATGTGGCTCTCATTATTATTATTAGATAAACTAGAGTTCATGCATGCGCAGAAGAAGCATGAGAGAGAAGTAGAAGAAGAGAGTGAGAGAGAGAGAGAGAAAAGAGAGATCACAAACAAAAACATTGACAACATTAATTTAATGGTATAGGCTAGCTACTTAAAAGAGAATGACAATAGCATCAACTAATATCACATTTTAATTATAGAGAGAGGTCAAACATAAGCAACGCCAGGTGATCTAGACACTTGTTTCTCTTCCTCATCATCTACAGCACCACTCATCGTATGTTTTACCTATATTTCTCATTTCTTTTCAAGTCAAATGCTTTCTTAACATAACAAAACTATGAACTAGTGATCCTTTTCTAATGCATGAATATCATACGATTAAATGTTTGTAGTAAATTTACTTATAGGCCCTGTTTGGGAATAGTTCTTTTTTGGCGAAAATAGTCAATAAAGACGACAAAAAAAAAAAAAAACACAAAACAAAACAAAAACAAAAACAAAAACAAAAAAACAAAATTGAAATAGTTAATAAGACAAAATGTTACATCCTACACATTAATTAATTACTTTTTCTCTCGCAACCATGTATTCAATTACAAAAAAATTCACAAATCATCCCAAATACAACTTTTTTTTTCTCATAAAATAGTTAAAAAGCTAATTAAACGAGACCATTATCTAATGTGTATGAAAGGTAAATGTTAGGGTAGCATGGATCTTGACAAATTTTAGAGCAAGGGTATTATGATATTTTTTAACTTGTGTTAGATTGTCTTAATTTTAATTTATTTATAGTTGAAGGGAGACTACTATCTTTGTATCTTATAATTTTATAATCATAGTGAAAATTGTAGCAGTCAAGAACGTAACACTGGGATGAATCACATAAATCTTTATATTTGCATGTGTTTGTTTCGTTTCTTATTTTGTATCTGTCTGTATTTTGCGTCTCACCGATCATGATTAAGTGTATTAATTCTTAACAATAAAATCCATTAAACCAAAGTCGTGATGATACATTAAAAATAAACAAATCTAGTAATACAAAAATTTGGTCGCCACAACATTACTCAAATGACACAAGCATATTTATCATTAGGATGCTTTCCGATGTACCTAAAATAGGAAAATTATCTTTAGGAGTAATGAACTTCTTCTCAAAAAATAGAAAAATTTCATTTTTATCCTTATTCTTTGTTTCGATGATCAATTACATTCACAGATTTTAAATAATTTCAATTTTAATATTTAACCAAAGGTATTAGAGGTAAAATTAAATATATTCGAAATCTAAGAGTGTAATTGATCATCGAAGCAAAGTATATGGATAAAAATGAAATTTTCTCCACAAAATAATGTGTACTATATTTAAACGAGGGCAATGATTAATGTACACATCTCCAAAAAAAAAAAAAAAACATATATATACTCTTACTTTTAAATGTTGAATTTGAAAAAATAAAATTCAGCATTTAAAAGCTTATTAAATTATTGAATTTCACAAGTTTAAATTATTATTAGAAGGTCAACATTATCAAGAATTAAATGAAATATAAAATTGACATTGATCAAATGCCACTTAACAGTATGTGGGATACATGATGAGGTGGAAGACTTACTAACCCAACCTGCCCAACACATTTGAAATTGAAGTCAACCTTTAAGCTGAACGCAGTCAGGTGCCTCAAACCCACTCAAATTTTATACATCCTGGTTTGGATTTATTTGATTGGATTTTTTTTCTTGTTTTTTTTATTTTTTTATTTTAAGTTTGTGAAAAAGAATTGAGCATGTTAGGATGTATTTATTTGTTATACATATACAGGTATATTAGTTAGGATACTTATATTGTGTTTGGTTAGAAGATTTGGAGAGGGATTTGGAAAAAGAAAGTGAAAATGTGTATGAAACTAGGTGAAACATAAGTATATTTTATTTACATTTCACCTAATTTTTTCCTTTCTTTTTTTCAAATTCTTTCTCAAATCTCCCAACTAAACAGAGTGTTAGTTAATTTGAACCTAAACAGGCACCTTACTTTCTCTTATGTTAGATCATTTCTAGTTGATTGTGCTATTCTAATCATGTTAATATCATATTAATATCATATTTTAATATGGTACGATGTCAAAATGTTATATTTTGAGAGATCGGCTTTAGTAGTGCATAAATTGTTTTTTTAGCATGATTTAAATTTTATTATACGATGTGAGCATGTGTATACCTAATTGTATGTATTTGTGGTGTTTTTAAATTAAAATTTTCATTACAAAAATTGTAATATAATAATTAATATTTTTAAATAGGTCAATTCATTGGTGTAATTCAAACTTAAATTAAATAAACTAAATAAAATTTGATGGTGTTAATCATATGGTTGAATTTTGATAATATCTAAAATATTATGGGATAAATTGTGATTTTTTTATATACATATTTTACATTGTTTGACACAAAATATTATCTATTTAAAATATATGTTGTATGATGTATTTTTTTATAAATATTATTCAAATCGAAATTACTGTGCAAACTGATTTTACAAAAAAAAAAATTATAAAATTTACTATTCATGTTTTGAAAAATATGGTTGATCACTATTCATCTTTTGACAAATTTGATATTGATTGGTTGTATTCTTTTGAGAAATGTGATATTAGTGAGTTGTTTTCTTTTAACAAAATTTGATATACTCACATGGGATGATTAGTTATTTTTATTAGAGTATATCTAAAATCTCTACAATAATTACAAATATTTTAAAAATGGTATATATTTTCATATCTGATATAAATGTTATTTAAAAAGATTTTACTATGCATACAAATATTTTAATAGAGAAGTTACTGTACGATTAAATATTTTAATAGAAAAGCTACTATATAAGTTACTGTACACTCTTTGTTTTTTTATGAGAAATAGTTGAAAAAAATTTGAATTACTATTTATCGAAAGTGAGTGTTGTCTATATTTTCAATCCCTCTGCTTGCCATATTCAAAAATGATTGGTGCCCGTGCTCCACGTGTTAGCGTGCCTGAGCTGTAGGGTCTCCAAGCGCCTCCCCTCATCCAACAGATACATGTTTTGGCTATATAAGAAGTATTTTGGTTGGAGAAAAATAAGAAGTAATAAAGTAAAGAAGAGAAAAATCTGTGATATTGAAATATTTTCAAATATTGTATTGTGCTTAATTGAGTTATATTTTCTGTGAGAAAATTTATTGAGAGTTTGAGCAAAATTGTAAAAGGGTTTTCTATTCCCTATTTATATTATTCTTGTAAAAAAGAGAGTTTTTGTGAGTGATTCTTGAGATAAAATCACTTGGATTATATGTAACTAGGCACCAGGTTCACTACAAAAAAATTGACTTTTAGCGACGGTAAAATACCGTCGCTAATACTCCTAATGCCGTCGCTAATACTTTTTGTGACGGCAAGAGGGGGTCGCAACTACAGGGGTTGCAAAAAAGTTTTTGCGACGGCACTGTGCAGTCACCAATAACGTTTGAAATTTCTTGACTTTTTTGCGACGACATTATTTTACCGTTGCTAAAAATGTTATTTGAGATGGCAAAAAATACTGTCGCTAGTAGTCTTTTTTTGCAACGGCAAAAACACTGTTTTGTGACGGTGTAGTGCCGTTGCAAAAAGTATTAAAAATATGAAAATTTCTATTTTTTGCGACAGTGTAATGCTATCGCAAAAAGTATTAAAAAATAATAAAATTACTATTTTAAATAATAAAATTTCTATTTTTTGCGACAGTATAATACTGTCGCAAAAAGTAAAACCTGTAACAAAATTAATAAAAATATTAAAATTTTCTATTTTTTGCGACGGTATAATGCCGTCGCAAAAAAGAAAAAAACATCCTACGATAAAAGGGAAAATTCAAGTACAAAAATTGTTACACTGATATACATGATAGACATCTGCTCCACCAATATAAAGATATGCAGGAAGCATTAAAACACATAATTTTTTCCCTATACCTAGCAATAGGGGTATGGCATGGTGAAATTTTTTTTTTGGGCGATACGTATGGCATAACGAAACTTTTGCTAGAATTATCACAAAAATAGATCACTGCATTAGCCACCCAACTCTTGGAAGACTTAAATGCTAACACTCTCCTAGCCAAAAATTCATGCTTGGCCACACTTGCTAAGACATGCAATTTCCTCTTCCAGGTAATTTTCTCTGCTAATCCAAAACTCTGGTGCATCCTGCATGAGTAATCAAATTTCAATGTCCAACTTCATATCAATTCATGTTTTTGTTCCTGTATCTAAAAATTGCTTTTTGTTAAGAAAATTATTTTCTCTTTATTTATTTTTTCTTTTCTTGCTTTCCTTTTTTGCTCTTCATTTCAGTTTGCTTTTCACAAATCTGAAAGCAACAAATGCACTGTCCAAATATTGTGGTCTACTTTTAGAAGCACAAGACATACTTAACATGGGGGTGAAAAATGCAAGTTGACAAAACACATCATTGAAACCACTGTGTCCTAGTTTGTATGAGAGAGAGAGAGAGAGAGAGAGAGAGAGAGAGAGAGGCAACATTGTACCTTCATAATTCCTGCAAGAACTGCTCCTCCAAGGTACACCATATGCTTTCTTCGCGGTGGATCCTCTATCCGCAACCGTAGTTTCTGTTAGAAGTAGAGGAAGATCAGAAGAATTGTTAGCTAACATGAAGTGAAAGCCTCATTGTTAAATTGGATGAACAAAATAAAATAAAAAAAAACATCATATTTTTTCCTTTTTTCTTCTCTTTCCATACCATAACACATGTAACTTGGGTCTTACCTTCAACCCATCCTTGTTTCCCTTCAGAACAGCTTCAAGATAACGGTCTAAAATTTCTTTCTCCAGGCTGTAGGAAAATAAAAATGAAAAACTTTAAAAACTAAATTTAAAGCTATATCGAAGTATCAGAACTAAAGAGGGCATCTCCTTGGGTTCTTACAAAACTAGATTAGCGATTCACTATTAAAATGACAAAGGCAGATGACTACTTTAGTTGCAAGACTGTAAAACATGCGGACAGATGTTTTCCAAGGGAAGAACATAGAGCAATTAAGACCAAGTTTTCAAAAAGTCCAATAAGTTGAAAAATCACTGCAAATATAACTTGTAAGAGACAAATTAATCACTAAGAAGAAAGCAGTGCAATGATTTTATATAATGCAAAAGGAGATTTAAATTTCTTATCGACTAGGCAATCCAGGATACATAGTACTCCCCCCCACTTAAAACTATGTGTTGGTAGAACTGTGAAAAATAAAACAAATTAAAAGTTAAATAAAACAAAATAAATGAAATAAACCAAAATGCATTACAAAGTGTATATGGCACGAGGTAGGGAGTGGTCCATGGCAAAAGGACCTGCCTCTATAGCTGTGGTGCATATACCCATCAATTTGGATTCTTCAGTTGATCAAATATACCCATCAATTTACAAAGTGTCTTAGAAAGTTGTACAAACCAACAATTTTAACCTATTCACAATCATCTTGTTAAAGTACATATGCAGAGAAAGTGTGCCCATATTTTAATTAAGGCACAAAGATCCATCAACCAGCCCTCATAGCTGTGTATATGTACCAAATAGTAGAAGAGATAAATTCCCATTTTCTTGAAGATAAGTAACTAACAAGAAAAACAGACTTACAGGAGTAAAAAGAGCCTCTGGAGCTTGGAACCGTTCTGTGCCAACTTTGATGACCGTTCCATTTGGTAGCTGATTAAAGTAATTTTCTTAATAAATTAACAAAACGCAAAAACAATTTTAACAAGAAAAAGAATCACCTATGTCAAACATATGGTTTTAATGTCTTAGAAACTAGAAAATGAAGACACCAATGAGAAAAGGTCAAATGATATATGTACAACTGCTAAAGTATTCAGCAGGAAAACATGAAACTTTTTTTATTTTTTTATATAAGTTACTAATAATGCTTGGAACCTCTCTATTTGTAAAACTTCAATGGAAATTCTCAAAAACTAAAAATAAAAAAAAATAGAAATAGAAATAAAAATAAAAAATAGTTGATGTGCTGAAAAATAGTGCAAAACACGTACCCACTAGAGATAGCAAAAGGGCAAATTCTTACACCAGCTACCAAGTAACAGACCTCAATGCCCCTCCACTCTTGGTCTCATAGGATGGACTTAGCTGGGGCAGTGGTTGGTCATCAAGTTAACCAACCAAAAATATTTGCCAACATATTTGCCAATTAAAAAAAAAATTGCATATTACATCCTGTAATACACAACTTGTAGCATGTGAAATTGCATATTACATCCTGTAGCATACAAAACCCACACAGTGCCATACAAAACATTGAGAATTGAGACACTGCCACACACATTACATCCTGCACACAAAACCCACACAGTGCCATACACAAAACCCACACAGTGCCATACATCCTGTAACATTGAGACTGCCATACAAAACCCATACACAAAACATCATGTAGCATACAAAACATTGAGATCACATCATTGAGACAAGCCATACAAAACTCATAAAATAGCATCCTGTTTCTCCAAGAAAATTCAGCAGCCCATACACAACCTACACACAAGAAAATTCAACAAGTAACAAAGAAAATAATTAATCCCAAGCACAAGGGATAGGTTACCCAAAAATTGAAATTAAAACTTAAAAAAAAATATCCATTACAAGATAAAAAATCAAATCCATTGTATTCCAATCCCAGTTAAGTACAAATGGGAACCCAGCAAAATAGCATAAATGAATTAGTACATGCCTTGAATTAATGATTCACAGATCAAGATAAAAAGTTGACTAAAAGCATAAAAATTTCCATAACTGAGGAAAACTACTAAAACAAAAGAAGGCGTATATAAATACTAGACAAGTTGGAGACATGTTTAGATACCAAAAACAAACTCCCATTGGCAAAATGGAGATCAAAATGGTAAAATGGCAAAATGTCTAAATACATGGAGATCAATTAGATACCAAAAACAAACTCCCATTGGCAAAATGGAGACATGTTTAGTACTGAGAAACAACACTTCCTAGTTTAAAGATACTTGAAAACAAATCATATTCTCTGCTACAATTTATTTCCCAAGATAGCTTAACCAAGATGACATTGCATCCCCATAAATCAAAAAGGGAATGATATATTTAACAGATATATATATATTTATTTATATTTCCCAAGATCAATTATATATATTTATTTAACAGATCAAGAAAAAAACCAGATCATATATATATATATATATATGTAACAGATCAAAAACTCAATAAAAGATCAACTCATATATATATATATATATATATATGTATATATTTAAAATAAATAAATAGAAAGGATATGTATGCTAAGCTAATGTATAATGTAAAGTTTAAAGGATAGAAATTGAATTACTCTCCAATTGCTTCTAAAAGAAGGCTATCGTGTTCGTCCATAGCAGAGAGGCTGGTATGAGTAGTAGTACTAGGCAGATCTGCATGGAAAAAACAATCAAGAAAAAAACCAAATCATATATATATATATATTTATATGTAACAGATCAAAAACCCCCTATATATACTTACAGATATATATATGTGTGTATGTGTGTGTATGAAAAACCCCCTATATCCGAAATCCCGATACAGAGAGAGAGAGAGAGAGTGAGATACCCTTTGAAATCGACGGTGAGAGAAGATCGCCGGCGAGGGAGGAGTGACGGTGAGGGGCGAGCAACCGTCAACGTCGTCTGTGTGAGAGAGAGAGAGAGAGAGAGAAGGGAGGAGGATCGATAAAGGAGGTACGAGCGACGGTGAGGAGGATCGGGGTGGGGAGGATCGGCGTGACGGATGATCGTAGCCTTTGTGTGAAAAGAGAGAGAGAGAGGAAGACGAAACCCTAGATGGAGAGAGCAGGAGGAGAGGAGACGGCTCTACTGTGTTTGTGTTGTGTGTGTGTTCTCAAACAAAACCCTAAACACACCCACAAATGTTATAGTTAATGAATTTTTTATTAAAATAAAAAATTATTAAAATAATTTTTATAGTTAATGAATTTTTTTTTATAGTTAATGAATTTTTTTTTTCATTTAGTAAGGTTAAAAATTTATTTGTTTCATATTTATTTTAATGAATAAAAAATTATTATTATTTTTTTATTTGGTAGAAGTAGGGATAATATTTTCCATTAAAATAAAGTTAATTTTTTGTGGTCAATGAAAAATATTTTTTTGTGACCCTTTTTTTTTTTTTTTTTGGTTACTAAAAATCAAGAACTAATTTTTTGTGGTAGAGGATAGGAAGTGGCAGTAGTGGTGAAAGTGGTGGATAAGAGGTGATAATGGTGGTGGTAGTGATGGTAAATGAGATAAGTGGTGAAGTTGTGGTAGTAGTAGAGAAGATAGAATAGCAGTGGTAGATGAGAGGTAATGGTAGTAGTAGTGGTGGTAGTGGAGTGGTAGCGATGGTGGTAGTAATGATAGTTGTAGAGGTGGAATGACAACAGTGGTAGTAGTGGAATGGCATTTGTAGTAGTGGTGAATATGGTAGAGAAGATAGGTGGTCAAAGAGAGATGAGTGAGAGAGAGATAGAGAAGAGAGATGGAGAGAGAGAGAGAGAGAGAGAGAGAGAGACAGACAGAGACAAAGTGATGAGCGAGAGAGAGACAAAGTAGTCTCTAAAAGTGCATTTTCTTGTAGTGGATAACTCGGTAAATAGAGAAGAGATGAGGGAGAGAATGAACAAGGTGAACACAATGGGGGAGAGAGACAAACAAACAGATAGACACATAGAAAGAAAGAGAGAAACAGTGGATCGATATTTACACAGTAGTAGTAATAGTGGTAGTAGTGGTAGTGGAGTGGTGACGATGGTAGTAGTAATTGGTACGAGAGATAGAGAGAAGAGAGATGAGCGAAAGAGACAAAGAGAGAAAATAGATGAAAGAAGAGATAGATGAATGAGAGACAGACAGACAGAGAGATAAATAGACAGATAGAAAGAGAAGAGTGATGAATGAGAGAGAGAAAGAAAAGAGAGAGAAGAAGATGCAAAATTGGTAAAAAGATATAAACAAAGAGAGAGAGACGGAGAGAGAGAGAGAAAAAAAAGAACGAAAATAGATAAATGAGAGAGAGACAGAAAGAGATGAGCGAGAGAGCGAGAGAGAAAAAAATAAGACAGAGAGAGAGAAGAGAGACAGAGAGAGAAGATATATGAAAGAGATAGAGAGAAGAGAGATGGACGAGAGACACAGAGAAAAAGAGAGACAGACAGAAAGACAGATAGAGAAGAGGGATGAGACAGAGTGAGAAAGAGAAAAGAGACAGAGACACAGAGAGAAAGAGAGAGACAGATAGAAAGAGAAGAGTGATAGGAGAGAGAGAGAGAGAGAGAGAGAGAAAAGAGACAGAGACATATAGAGAAAGGGACAGACAGACAGACAGAGAAGAGTGATGAGTAAGAGAAAAAAAGAGAAGAGAGACAGAGACAGAGAGATAGGAAGACGAAAAAATTGGTAAAAAGGGAAATGTTCAAAAGAGTAAGACAACGTCGTTTATAGTGGATCGATGAATCGAGAAGGAGCTCGATAAATAGAAAAGATGAGAGTAAGAGAGTGAGTAAGGCGAACATAGTGAGGGAGATATAGACAAATAGACAAGTAGAGAGAGAGAGAGAGAGAGAAAGAGAAGAGTGATGAGTGAGAGAGAGACAGTGAAAGAGAGAGATGGACAAAAAAAGAGATAGAGAGAGAAAGAGAGAGAGAGAGAGAAAGAGATAGAGGGAGAGATAGAAAAAGAGAAAGAAACAAGAGATGAGCGAGAGATAGACAAAAAAAAGAGAGAAATAGAGCAAAAGAGATGAAGAGAACCTAGAAAAGAGATAGATAGAGAGAGAAGAGAAATGAGCGAGAGAGATAGAAAGATAAGAGAGAGAGATAGAGAGAAGAGAGATGAGCGAGAGAGACAGAGAGAGAAAACAGATGAGAGAGATAGAGAGAAGAGAGATAGGCGAGAGACACAGAGAGAAAATGAGAGAGAGAAACAAACAGACAGAGAAAGAAGAGTGATGAGTGAAAGAGATAAAGAGAAGAGAGAGAGATAGAGACAGAGAGACAGGAAGATGAAAAAATGAATGAAAAGAGAAATATTATATCAAAAGAGTAAGACGACATTGTTTTTTTTATTTTTTTTTTGCGACAGAAAAATGCCGTTGAATTGATTCAAACTATTTTGTGACTGTATATATATGAAGTTGTCTCAAAACCACAATCACTATGCTAGGTTAGAGTTTTCCAAAAACTCTTTTGAGAAAATTATACTTTCTTGTTTCCATGTTATATTGTTTTTACTGAATTTTTTTAATATTTTAAGTATTTTTTGTAATTTTTAGACACACCTAACATAAATACACCTAAAAATTAAAAAAATTGTAAAAAAAATCTTTTAAAAATTCACTAAATACCAAAAATACAATAATTCAATACATTTTTTTTTTGTATTTTTATGTATTTATTAATTTTAAAAAAAAATCATAATTTTTTTTTTAAATACATCTAAGTAAGGTGCATCTAAAAAAAATATTTAAAATTTTAAAAATATTCACTAAAAAAAAAACACAAAAGTCACTTTTTGCAACGGCAGAAAAAGCCGTATAAAAAAAACAGAGTATTTGCGACGACACAATTTGTTGTCTCAAAAAATGAGAGTATTTCGTCGCAAATACTCTCATTTTTTGTGACGGCAAATTGTGCCGTCGCAAATACTCTGCTTTTTTGAGACAGCATTTTCTGCTGTCGCAAATGCTCTGTTTTTTTGAGGCGGCATTTTCTGCCGTCGCAAAAAGTGACTTTTTTTTGACGGCAAGTGTGCCGTCGCAAATAGTTCCGTCTCATAAACCCACTTTTCTTGTAGTGTTCAAAACTAGTTGGGATATTTCTATGACTGATTTTTCAAGATAAAATCACTTGGGTTAAGTGTGAGTAGGCACCGGATTCTAAACTAGTCTGAATGATCGGGATTGATCACTTGTTGTAAAGGTTTGTTAGCACCCATGAAATTAGTGGTGTAATAACTATTTAAAGAATAGTTGAGAAAATTCACGAGGAAGATACTTGGGGAGTGGACATAGGCCCGGTGTGCCAAATCACTATAAATCATTGAGTTTGCTTTCTCTTCTCTTTGCTCATTTTATTTCATTACTCTATTTTATATTGTTGAGCAAATTTATTTATTTATCATTTGGGTTGAATTTTTAATTTGACAATTTATTTAGAAACTCAATTCATCCCCTCTTAAATTCCGTTAGTATTTTTTGATGGAATGCTTTCAATTTGTATTTTGAATTAAAATTACTTTAATATGACCGCCAATAATTTGTAAAACAAAATATAGATTTTATTAATTTATTAAATGTATACATAAATATACATGATGTAGCATTCTTTCGTGGCAATATTGGCGCTGCATTAGATGTGACGCCCCAAATTTTTTAGGACATCATAATACGATTTAGAACTTAAAATCAATGTTGCCACCAAACATCACTAATATCCATTAATTAACAACCCAAAATTTAAAGTTTTCAAATTACAATTCTAATAAAACTTAAAACTTAGTCTCGGTACACAAAAAGAAAATAGAACAACTACGAAAGAAAAACTAGAGAAAACTAGGAAATATAGGAAATGGTTAGTGGAATTTGAGGACTCTTCAAGCTAACCAAGGCTGAATGTCACCTTGCAAGGCCTCGGTGTTTCCTTCGTTTTCTTCGGTACTTGGCATAAAACGCCAGGGCAACGAGAATGCCAGTGAGCGACAAGCTCAGTAATATACTATAACCCGAAAATACCCACCCCGATAATAATACTTACAATTAATGAATAATGCGTAGTAACAGAATAACATGTAACATTTAATAAGCATAACAGGAATGCCAACAATTAAAATAATAACAATAGATAAATAAATAAATAAAATGGCGAACGGAAATAGTGATTCATCATAAGGAAAATGCATGCTTTTCTTTTTAAATTCCCATTGATTTAGTTTATTAGATAAATTTAAGTGACTCCCCACGGAGCACTATTTCCACTCAACCGCTAAGCAATGGCCACGGGCAATTCTGACTCCCCCTTGGTCAAATATTCAAATGTTACTTGCTGTAACTACCAATGATGCCCACGCACTGCAGTTACGTGCTTAGTCGTGACATCACGGTCTGCCCCAAGGGAACGGTCTATGTTGTGACACCCGCACCACCAACCTTATATCGCCTACACCGATAAGAGTCGAAATACCTTCCCGTGCCATGTTAGGGTTCGCAACTCATTGCGCATGATTCTAAACCGGGCTCGCCTCATCACTTTTAAATTTTTAATGTATCATCGGTTCAATTTCGTGTTTCTTTACTACGTTGAATTCACATTTTTATGAATGTGTGAGTTTTAGTTCGAGAATCACAGTGATATAATGTTTATATAGCACAACACAATCATATATGGCAACCAAAATAAATGTGATAGAGTGTCTTAGGAGTCATCACAAGATTTCTTAAGAATTCACATACTTCTCCTTTCAGCACTGTATGGTCAAACAAAAAAATATCAAACCCATACCAAACGATGTTCAACCATTATAATATTTTAACTGGTGCTAGTTCATCGAGTTACAAAAATATTTCGAGAAGAATACTAGGGCTAAAAACGTTTTAAAATGGAGGAATAATTTTTGGAAGAAAACTGGTTTGCTGGGACAGTGAGTTACATTCACTTCCAACACAGGTGAACTGGGTTTGAAAAATAAAACAGGGCCTCAAACGGTGTTAAAAATAGGCATGGTCAGAACAGTATACTAAATTTTTGAGTTTAAAACATATTTCCAGAAGAGTGTGAAGGCTGAAAACCAGCCGAAAATGGTCAAATGATTTTTATAAGAAAACTGGACAGATTCTGTCACCTTTTGGAAAAATTGGTGTTTCTCTCTCAATACTTAGAAAACAATTATGAAACCAGCGGCGTTTGAAAGGTAACTTAAAAATATAACTTTTCCAATTTGAATCACTTGAAAATTCATTTTGTGGAATAAACGGTGACCTGGTAACGTCAGCGTTGCTGCTGCCTCCAAACAGCAATGAGGTTAAAAATATATTCAGGCCATGAAAACGTGGTCAAATAATTTTCTTCAATATTCTAGTGTCATGAAAACATGCTAAACTAACTCTAGTAGTTTCGAATTTTATGAAAGTGTTCTCATGAGCTTGTTTAGGGTTTATTCAAAACGGATTAAAATCTGTTTTTGCTGGAAGTTTATTAGTTTTGCGAAAAACACACTTTGTGTCCACCATGAATCACATGCAAGACAAAAAAAAATGTTTCTTACTATTATTCCCATGTGAAACTCTAATCCTTCATATTTACTTTCTTTAGTGATAAAAAAAATTAATATTGATGAAGAGTAAACATAAATTCATAAATATGCGAGATTGATTCAACAATGAAGAATACTTGATCACATAAAGAGCAAAATCATTAGCTAAACCACTTAACCCATTTGTAAAAAGTATAGAAATCACATAATCATAAGATTATCATTCTATCCAAATGTAACATGCATTGAGCATTTGTGTATTATCAATACACACTCTTGCATATTTCTAATGTGTAGGTTTAAGAAAACATCTAAGGAAGAGTAGGGTTAAGTATTTCTTTACCTCCCTTTATTGTCAAATCCGGATACAAAGCTTTGAGTTGTTAAAGTTGTATTTTTTCCTGTATTTTTGTCTTTCCCGCTCGAGCGGGGTCATTGGCGCTCGAGCGGAGTTTGTGGTCTCTCAGTATTTTGACAAGTCTGTGAAAATACTGGAGTGTGTGATTTCGCGCTCGAGCGGGCTCTCAAGCGCTCGAGTGAACCACTGCTTTGTCTCTCGCATTTTTTGCTGAAGCCGCTCGAGCGGGATGTTGGGCGCTCGAGCGGAGATCGCGGACACAGGTTGTCTATTTATACCTGTTTAGGTTAAGTTTAGGATTACTTTTTCCTAGATCTTATTCAAGAGTCCTAGGGTTTTGTTTGAAGTTTTCTTCTGAGTGTTTTATGAGTTTTCCTTGATGTTCTTGAGAGAGTTCTAAACTTATGAATTGAGATTCATACATCAAGGAGTTTGATACTTTATATTCAAGAGAGTTCTCTTCGGTGGCTTCCGAAGATTAAAAACGTAGAGTTTCAAAAGGCGTTTGATTCTATACGTAGTCGTTAATTCGACAAGTGAAGTTGTGGAATCAACTTCAGGATTGATCAGTTCCGTGACGAAGGCGTGGTGAAAGAGTTACAGAAGATTCGAGGACAAATTGACTGGGTTGGGTAATTTGTGTATTATCTTTGTAATCTTTCTTTCTTCAGTAGTGGATTGATTAGTGGCAGTTCGCCCGTGATTTTTTATTACAATTGAAGGTTCTTCAATTGTGGTTTTTCCACGTAAAAATCGTTTGTGTCGATTTATTGTTTATTCCTAAAAACAAACAAACTAAAGTCACTCTCGTAAGTGCTTGTTGATTTTAGATTGAGTGTTTTGGATAATTGAGATTTGAAATATTTTAATCTTGATCTAATCATGAATCACTTAGGATTTTCAGAGCCCTTCTACTCCTCTCTTCTCTCCTTCCTCTCTTGCTTTCTCTCCCTCTTTCCCTCTTGTTTGCTTCGTTACGTATGTGTGTGCAAGGGACTACCGAAGAATGCTTCTAAATGTAGGAGTTTGAGGCCAAATTTTTTTTTATTATTATTATCACTACTTTAGTTTTACTTTATTTCTCTTTTGGGCTTAGGAAATACCACCTAATAGGGTAGGGTAGCTTGCATATAAATATCGGTGCTTTGGCAAGGTCTTGCAATTGGTCATCTATGCATGTGAGCATAGAGTGGCAGCAAGCAAAGGCGTGCTTGGCATGCTTGGGCTAACTTTCTCTTCCCAAAATAAATTTTTATTTGATTTGATTTTTTTTTAAATCAATTGAATAAATATATATAACCTAGTCACTAGATATTTTTCTCCCCACTATCCTCTGATTAATTCAGTTACTATTTATTTAACTCATTTAGTTTCCACAACTGTATTTTGATCCATAAATTTAATCACAGCAAGACAAAAAATTTTATTTAAAAGAATTTAATATTGGTATTAATTATGGTGCTATTAATATTATAACATTATAATTTAATAGTTTAATAATCACTATTAATATTATTTTTAATAAACTAATTAGTTGTCTAAAAATTCAGGTTCTTACATTAGAGGCTCTAAATGCACCCTAGAATTAAGGTAGACATCTCATTATTTTAAGCATCTCAATAATAAATTTGAAATTTTATTTATTTATTTGGATACCCCAAATAACACTTGTACTATCCCCAAAACCCTATATAAATCTACTTTGTACATCCTATTACCCATGAACAGAGAAACAAAATCAGAAGAGATTTTCAGTCAACGAAGAGGGTTCATCGTAGCCGAAGATGAATTCCAAGCGACAAAGGTCTCTTCCCACTCTATGTCTGTTGGTGGCTATACCGGTTTCCACATACTGAATGTCAAACACGAGAAAATCAGTTCCAATTATTTCATATGAATACTCAGTGCCGAACAAAATATATTTGTCCGGTTACTTAATTTCAAACATATGAAGTTTGTTCAGATATTCAATGCCCAACACAAGAAAATCGGTTGCAATTGTTTCATATAGATACGCAGTGCCAAACAAAATATATTTGTCCAAATACTTAATACCAAACATATGAAGTTTGTTTGGATACTCAGTGCCAAGCGTAAGAAAATTGGTTCTAGTTGTTTCATATGGATACTTAGTGCCAAACAAAATATATTTATCCGGTTACTTAATTCCAAACATATGTTCAGTTATAAATGAATTTGGAAAACTAAACTATGGAAAACGATGAACAACAATTAAAAACTACTTTATTTATAGAAAATTATTTAGAAATATCTTCTTTATTGTCCATTGTTAATTTCAATATGAAATAAAATGTAAGAATGATGAATTAAAGTTAGAGTTGGATATAAAAATACAAAGTGATAAAAGTAGAAAGAGAAAAGAAAAAAAAGAATATTGAGGTTGATAATTAATAAAGTGTCCAAAACACTTTTTTCAATGTCAAGTCTTTTTGGATCATTTAAATATGGACTTAATAGTAATAAAAAAAATATTGTTAAATTGAGATATACAACCTAATTTTTGAAATGCAAATAGAAGCTCTCCTTCTTGATACATGTACTGCTCAATTTTGACAATTCTAACCTTGTTAAGGTGCTTGCAATCACAACTAAAGATTATTGAGTTGATGAAGATTGCTTGTTTCCTCTATATATGGAGGTGGAGGTGGGGCAACGGCGACAGTAATGGTGACGGTGATGGTGTTGGTGGCCATGGTGATGGTGGTGTGGTGAAATTGATAAAATTTTATTTTTAACCAATTTTCAGAGCTCCGACGGCACGTAAAAATAGGTGAAACAAGGCGTATAGGGAGTAGAATGAAATTTAGGCCATGAGATGAATCCAACACCACTAAAATGAAGTAAAATGGAGTTATGACGAGAGAGATACAAAGGTTTGAATATGTGGGTTTGAATTTGAAAAATAAATAAATAAATAAATAAATTGGCCAATTTTTTGAGCTCCAATGGCATGCAAAAAGAGGTGAAACAAGACGTATGGCGGATGTAATGAAAACTAGGCCACGAGGTTAATCCAACAACGTGAAAAATTTTGCTCAAATTTTCGTTAGCTGAATGAGACCGAGATGAACGGAGGGGGCTAAATTGTGACACAGAAGTAAAATCAGGGTTTTAATTGTTATAATTGAAACTCTGTGATTTAAATTAAAAAATATGCAAAATCTAGGCATTTTTTTTTTGTTTTTGTAATTTGCTCAAAAATATACACTACTAAAAATCGAATTTTTTGTGACGGTTTCAAACGTTGCAAAAAGTTTATATATCATCGCAAAAGACTTTTTACGACGGAGTAGCGACGGAAAATGGGGGGTGGCGGAAGGGGCCGTGACAAAAAGTATTTGCGACGGTTACAAGACGTCGCTTTCTTGTAGTGACGGCTAATCAATGGGTTTTGCGACGGTTTAACCTGACACAAAAAAAGAGGACAAAACTTCACTTTTAGTGACGATGTTGGCTGCCGTTGCCAAAACTTTTTTAGTGACAGTATTTGACGTCGCAAAAAGTATTATTAGCGACGGTCTAAAACGTCGCAAAAAAAGTGAAATTAAATTAATATTGTATTTGCGACAATTTAAACTATGGCGAAAAGTATTATTAGCGACAGTCTAAAATGTCGCAAAAAAATAGAATTAAATTAATACCATATTTGCGACAGTTTAACCCGTTGCTAAAGGTTTGAACTAATATGTATATGCTACAGGTTAACCCGTTGCTAATAAAACGTAAGGAAATGATAATTACATTAACGACAGTTATTATTGTTGCAACAAAATTATTTTTATAAAATCAATATATATTTTATTAATTCATTCCCTGTACAATTATTAATATTTTATAAAATAAAATACATCCACATCCACATCCACAAAATCATACATATATATATACCTTGTAACAATTGTCAACCAAATATTCTTTACAAAAATATATAAACCAACCTCCAACAATACTAATAATTTTTGATATTCAAGAACTTAAATTTTTGTATCTAAAGCAAAACAAAAGTATCAACAATACAAATAAAAAAACATATATATTATAGTTTGTTTTAATATCAACAGTAAGCTCCAATATCGATATGTGAAGATATCATCACGTACTCAAAAGGAGTTGCATCTGCAAAAAGAAACACAAAAAAAACATCATTTACAATATAATTAATTTCAAGCTTACAGAAAATGTAAAATATTTGATATTTATTTCAACAAATAAATAAATACAAAAAAGATTGTAAGCTGCAATATCGACATGCGAAGATAGCATCACGTATTGTTAGAGGATATATAGATATATAGATATATGCCATTATGGTGCACTGTCAGAGAATTTCTTAGAAGAATTTTAGACGTGAAGCAGAAGAATTTCTCAATGTCAAAGACAATATCACCGGGCAAACATAGAACTTTGACTTCATACTGATGAGACATTTTACGGCTAACATAACCACAAATCAGCATTAACCAACTTAGTCACTCTAGCCGAAACATATTTTGATGCATTCCTCACTCCTTACACATCTACCATTCAAGAATGAGAATCCATTAATTATAAATAAATAAATTATGTATAACATATTCTATAAAGTTTCAATTTTACAATTGTTCAAAATCCATTGTAAAAGAATCATTGTCTAAAACACTAAATGCCACATCAAACCCATCACTCATCACCTATCTATATCTTTAATTTCAATTTTCCTAATTGAAACTAGCATATAAAATACTAGTTCTATTGAATTAAGTAATTTTCTTAAGTCCAAAATAAAAAAGAATAAACAATGATAAATTACATTTATGGGCCTCTGCCTCCCATACTGTAAGCCTGTACCATACTAATGTCCTTATTGCATATGCAATAACGTAATTCAACTAAGATTCATAGTCTAGTCTTGCCATAGTTCTTGTGCCCATTAATTTAAAGTAATATGTTACTTATTAGGGCTATACAATGACTAAGGTGATGAAATAACAATGTTTTATGTTCGTAGAATTGTGATATTATATATCAATCTAGCATCAATTCAAGTAGTCATACAAAATGGCCAACCTGATAACATGAGTCAAATATAAAGTGACAATGACTTGAAGCAGATACATTTGAATTGGATGAAACAAATACTTGGTGGGGCAGGGGGCTGTGAACCATAAACCAAGAATGTTCTATTTTTAGCATGCACACTATAGATTGAAATCAAAAGTTGGTGTCTTTTTTAAGTGGCCCCACGGAGCAGAAAACTTGTGTGGAAACAAAATCAATGTTTGACATTGTCATTAGTTAGAAAGAAAAATATCAGTCAAGTACGTTCTCTATCTTAATTCCTAGACATTGATAAACTCTTTGATATCCCCTTGCTGATTTCACAGATTTGTGCCCATGCCTTCCGATACTTCTCTTTCCCACCTTGTGATACAAGTTGTGCCATAGGAAATGAAAACAAATAAGATAAATGATGAGACATGATGAAACCTCGAGATAAAATCATTAACCAGATTTTCTTTCAAAACAAAGAAACAAAATTTACAGTTTATAAATCAGATTTCCTCCAAAATAGAAAATTGAAATTTATAGCTTTTAAGTTTTTTTTACAAGTGAGAAATTTAATGGTTACTATAATCAATCTCACAGGTCTTCAAGACATAAAGGTAAATGATTCACCTGGAGATTGACCACCGCTTGTTGTGCCCTCTCCCTAAATTCGAGATCACTGTCAAATCTTTGCTTTGATGCCTTATAGAATGCCTAATGATAGCATTCAAGTTAAATCAATAATACCCACTTTCGTTGAATTTCATGATTCATTTCAATGACAAAAAATTGAATCGTGCTGATTAGTTGTCTGTAGCGAAGGCATAAGTTGCTTAAAGCAGCACAAGCAACTAGTTACTTGAATTGTTTGCTAATACAAGCAAGGGACTTCAATGCTTGAACATAGCATAAAAAAATATTCAAATGACATGAAGAAGTATTCCGTCTGTACAAATTCAAAAATTTGACCTAATTTCCAAAAAAAAAAACTCTCACCTCGAGATGTCCGATAGCTTGATCATGGACAACCACCACGTTTGGAAATGTTTCGAAAAGAAATTCAATTAGCATACCAAACTGCAGAACATAAATAACATCTTTAAGACATAATAGGAAAGCAACAAAAAAATTATCAAAATAGACTTTGATAATTCAGACAGCACAGAGGTCATAATATTATTACCTTCTAGAGCAGCAATAATCAATAAAAAATTATAATTTTTCCTCTTCAATAAGGGCCTGTTGGAGTTCCTTCTCCAATCACATATTAAGGAGGGAAAAGGCACTGAAGAACTTAAAACCACTATTTCACCCAAGAAATTATTTTGATCCAAATGAAAAGGTTAACTCATAAAATGGCACAACCTATTACTAACCCTCATCAAAAAAATAAATAATTTTGATAGAACTGATATAAAATTTCAAGATAAAAGAGAGAAAACAAACACACATACAGATATGCATGTGCTCACACACACATACGGACACACACACACTTACCTGTGTACCCAGTCACCAACATGGTATCTCTGGAGAACCTCAACATTTGAAAACTCTAGCATGTGGGCTAGAGTGTCTCCAATAATTGTAGATCATAAGTGGCCGATACGCATTTCTTTAGCAATGTTGGGTGAAGAAAAGTCAACCACTGCCCTTTTGACTATAAGTTTCAGCGACCATGTTTCAATACCGTTTATTAGCATCTCTTGGCTGCTTTGTAGTAACAACAATATCTTTTAGCAAACAAGATTTTCACACCAAGTGAAGTAACCAAGATAGCCCATGATTTTATATTGCTATCCATTGCTTTAAAAAATTATCAATACCTTTCCTATCCATTTTTTTGGGTGAATAAGTCATAAAATAAAAGACAAAAGATTACACAAATACAAGGGGAATTTCTCTGGCCCTAATAGAAACAGACAAAACACCTAGCAAAGCAAAAACTGAAGAAAACAAAAAAAACTACCAACAAACTGCTAAAACCAAAACCTAAACAACCACCACAAAAAAGATCAAACATAACAACCAAAAAAAAAAAAAAAAAACAGACTATAACCCAGAAAAATAAAGACACCATGTACAGCCCACATAATAGAGCAGAACCCAAACAGAAAAAACCAGAAAATAGCAAAGGCGAGATAATGACCACAAAGCAAAGATATTCGGAAGCGTAGAAACTGGAATCGGTAGCGCTTTGAAGCAATTATAACTACTGGCGAACCAAGATCTGCCAAATCGGCTATAGCATACTACCATAACATCACTCACTAAATTAGAAAGCTACCAAACCCAAAGACTCAAGAGAAACAAAGAGAACCAACTTGAATACCAAAGAACAAGAGACACCACGGGAACTATAGCACACAGACAAAGAAGCACCTGCCATGCACCACTACTGAAGACTCTCACCATGCACCACAACAGAAACTCTCAACAACACACGGCAAAGACAGAACCGGTAAGAACCATAAAGGGCACCAGAGAGATAAAAAGGAGCACCCACCACAAAGAACTTAAAGAATTCCATAGAAATGGATGACTTGCCAACCACCTCCATGAAGAGATCCTGAAAGGCTAAGAGATCAACACCACAGTGGAATATTCAACAAGCACTCAAAAGCAAAGGATTTCCTGAAATACAAGCCTTTCACTCGGCCAACTCTCGCAGACTACCTGCCACAAAAACAAAGACAACAAATATGCAAACTCATATCACTCAACCCTCAATATAGAGTAAACACACAAGCTCCCCTAACTTTTAGCTCACTAACATTCAACACACATCCCTAACAAAGAGCCAGCTTAGGACCTGCATGAACAAACAGTTAGAAAGAATTTGAGGGCTCACATACTCAACCCTCAAAGAAACTCACTATATCACTCACTAACCTATTTTGGGACTCCCATCACTCAACCCTCTTCCCTACAATGTGCCAGCCAAACCTGCCACAGTTAGCAAACAAATCCAAAAAAAAAAAAAAGAAAACACTAACCAACTTCAGCGTTCATGTAAACAGAACATTAGCCATTTGATTGAACAATAGAAGAAGAAAGTGACCACTCCTTTATATGCCAATCATTAGCCTGACCAGCTTTAAACTTGCTCACAGACAACAATCTATGTTTGATCAGATTTTTAATCCTACTTAGCACAGAGTTCTCATTAGACTTTTTTGATTGGAAAATTCTGCAATTTCTTTCATGCCAAATACAATAGATGGAGCAGGTAAGCACAAGTTTGTAAATGGTAGTGGACAAAGACTTACCGTGTGTATGAGTAGAAAACCAATCAATTAAGTTGCACAAAGGAAGATAAGGCCACTGCACATTGCATTTCACCTGCAAAGACTGCCAAATTCTTTGAGAGAAAAAGCAACCAAAAAATAGGTGAATGTGGTCCTCATTTTGCTCCTCACACAATACACGTGTAGCAGATACACTAATACTAAACATAATCATCCTATCCAAGGTGCTAAGTCTATTCTGGAAAGCAAGCCAACTCACAGTGCTAACTCTAGGAATATGACACTTAAACCACAGCAGAGTAGACCAATTAACCTTGGGACCCTTAGGCCTCCATTAATTCCAAGTTGACTTTATAGAGAATACACCATCATCAGAAGGTTGCCAAACAATCAAGTCCTCACTCAAATTGGGTCTCAAATGCTCAGGTGTATTACTCTTGATCTCATCTAACACCCAAGTCTGGCAACTAGGCCACCTCCAAGTAAAACCATTGACAATAGACTCAACCTTAGCCTGAGCTTGAATACCAGAGTCATATATAACCCTATCCCCAAACTTTCTATGAAGAGGCCCTAAAGGATGCCAGTGGTTAAACTAGAGAAAAGTCCTCTTCCCATTACCAATTTTGCCTCTTATTTTTGTCCATAAACTCATAGCATTGTTGCTGTCTCAAAAGAAATCCCCAATTTAACAATTCAAAAAAGAGTATACAAGAATTTCCATTGCTATAAAAACCTGAGAAATTTTACGGGTGACAAACTCAAAACTTCAATTCACATATTTCCATAAATGAGCAATACCATTGGTAATCACCAAATCTTGGATTGCAAACAGCAACAAGAGGCTCAACGTCATGCTCATTATAGGAAGCATGTATGAAAGGAATAAGAAGTGTATCATCTTGTAAGAAGAACATTCAATTAAGTATTGAAATAGATAATTCTCATCTCTCAGTATTTAAAATTTAAGCCATAAATATGCAAATAATAAGTTTTATATAGATTTAAAACTAGGGTTCCAATCCCCGCTCTCTCAATCTCCAATCTCTTCACCACTTTCTAGGGTTCCAATAAAGAGGGTTTGATTCCAATGAAGGCAAAAGAAAAGAAAAAGAGAAGAGAACAGTAGAGGAGAGCAGATGAGAGATACCTGGATGCCGGAGGGTTTGTTTTGTTCTTGCCACCGCATTTATTCTGACGATCTGTGAGAGAGAGAGAGAGAGAGAGAGAGAGATTGTGAAGAGTGTGAGAGGAATGAAAAGGAGAGGAGAGGAGGGTTACTGAACTCTTCCTGGTCTTTGTTGGGGCTTCAAGATGGAAAGAGCAGTGGGAGAAAGCGGACCGTTTTCTTTTTTTTTTTTAGGGTATGGAAGACAGGGCAAAGATGAAGGGTGCGGGAAGCAAAAAGAAGTTTTTTTGCGACGGAGAAATAAATAGCGTCGCAAAAAAAAAAAAAAACCCAAAACTGACGGGTGACAAATCGTCTCATAAAATGCTATTTTTTGCTACGGTTTTGGATTTTCCGTTGCAAAAAAAACTATTTGACGACAGCACATTTACCGTCGCAAAAACATATGTTTTGCGACGATTTTTAAACCATCGCAAAAGGTTCCATGGCCAATACTTCCTTTTCTAGTAGTGATATAAAAATAATAATGTGATAATTTATATTCACTTTTTTGCTATCAATCCCCAAACAACCTCTTATCGGCTTGGTTTTGCTAAAGACAGACACCTATGAATGGATGAATGGAGTTATGTAATTATAAGCTATGCAATTGAGTGATTAATTTTTATTTTTTTAATTGGATATTTTATCTGTTCTTATTATCTATTTGGCACCCCAAGTTTGTAGAAGGAAGGAGTTATGGACAAATGGAACCTTGGCTCAAACAACTACACACGCGCGCCGCCGCCGCTGTCCGGCTGAGCCGGTTGTAGGTTGGGTCGATTCTAATATTAATTTTTTGAACAAAATTCATTTGAATTTTTTCCAAAAATTCGTCCAGGAAATTAATTCAAATTCGTACCAAATTTGAATTTAAATTTTCTGTCCAATATTACCTCCTCCAGTCCATTTTTTTCTGAACAGATTAAACTGTCCAAACAGTTTTCAAATCTGTTACACCTGGACAGATTCAAACTGCCCAGAACAGATTTAACTGTTGTACAGTTATCTGTTGAAACTGCTAGATATGTTTGAAATTCAAACTAAATCTGTCTAGTTTTTTGCACCTGTTCATGTTCGAAATCAGACCTGTTCAGATCTGTCTTTTTGCCTATAAATATTTTCCTTTTCCAACAGTCTTGGAGATCTAAAAAAAAAATCTAAAAATTCATTTTGCAGTCCATTTTTGCTCATTTGTATAAATTCTCTTCACATTAGTTTTTAGGAAAATTAAAGAGAGTATAGAACGCAAGGTTTTGTTCATCGTACAAATTGTTTGGAGTGCTACTACAATTTGTGAAGATCATTGTATCTTGGGAGATAGACGTCATTTTTTCCGTAAGCATCGTAGCGGGGCAAATCTGTCTTAAAGACAGAGTGTCACACACTCAACTTGATCTTTTTATTATTTATTTGGTTTGGTAAAATAAATTCAGTACGTAATTTATTTTATTTGTTTGATTTATTTCAATTTATTTATTATAAACAGAAGATTGTTCTAACAATCTTAAGACAGATTCGAATTATTCTGTTTACAGAATTTTTCATTTGCTTCCTTTTCTCTTTCTTCTTACAAAAATTATTTTATATGGTTTTACAAAATAATATTCTGGTTGAAAAAACAAATAATAGTAATATACTGTTTGACAGATAGTAGTAATATACTGGTGTCATTAACAATTCAGAATATTTATTTGTAGAATTTTGTCAGAAATTAATTTTGGTTTTTAGAAATTAAAATTAATTTCTGAGTGTTCATTAATTAAAATTCTGTTTCAGTATTTTAATTATTGAAGTGTTATAGAATTTTGATTTTCTGTGTAGAATTAATTTGGTTAAATAAAATTTTATTTTATTTTCATATTAATTGAAAATAAAAGTTACAATTCTTGTTTCTTTTATTTTTACAGAATTTAATTCTGTGATTTTGGTTTAAATTTTCTATGTAGTATAAAATTCTAATTATAATTTTGTTTTATAATTTAGAATTTATGGCTACTGAAACTGGTCAAACTAATGCTCAAACAAGTACAAGTATCGTGGCTGCAATTGCGCTAACCCCTCCTCTTGTTATAACTGTTCCAATCAATCACGATGAGAAGCTAGAGAAGTTCTCAGGAACTAGTTTTAAAAGATGGCAACAGAAAATATTGTTCTATCTTATAACTCTGAACCTGTCTCGTTTTTTCCGTAAGGATGCTCCTATTTTGAAAGAGAATGAAACTGATCGGCAAGTGGTTACTGCGGTCAATGCTTGGAAACATGCTGATTTCCTTTGCCAAAACTACATCTTGAACAGATTTGACAACACGTTATACAACGTCTATAGTCCTATCAAGACAGTAAAGGAACTTTGGGAGTCTTTGGAGAAAAAATACAAAACAAAGATGCTAGCTCAAAGAAATTTGTGGTTGACAAATTCTTAAATTTTGTGATGGTTAATTCAAAGACTGTGATCAGCCAAGTTCAAGATCTCCAACTTATTCTGCATGACATTTACGCAGAATGAATGTCTCTCAGTGAATCTTTCCAAGTTGCAACTTTAATTGAGAAATTACCACAAGGCTGGAAGGAATTCAAGAACTACCTCAAACACAAGTGCAAAGAAATATCTTTAGAAGAATTAATTGTGCGTTTGAGGATTGAAAAGGACAACTGCAATTCTGAAAAGTGGGCTGGTAAGCATCCAATGGAGTCTAAGGCAAATGTGGTGGAACATACTCCAAAAGTAAAGAAATGGAAGTTTTCTGGAGAAAGTTCATCACAAGGCTCTAAAGAGGGGGGAGGGGGAAACTAAAAAGTACAAGTTTAATGGCAAGTGTTACATCTGTGACAAAGAGGGATATCGGGCCAAAGATTGTCGTAGCAAAGGCAAAAGCAAAAGAAGAACAAGCAAGAAGTCTGCTCAAGCCTATATAACCGAAGTGGACAATATTTCTAATGGTGTAGATGACATAAATCTTTTTGCAGTTGTTTCCGAGGCAAACCTTGTCGAAAATCCTAAAGAATGGTAGGTGGACACTGGTGCTACTCGCCACACCTATGCCGACAAAAAGATGTTCACATCTTATTCAGTGGTAGATAATGGTGAACAACTTTTTATGGGAAACTCTTCGACTTCTA
The DNA here is from genome assembly GCA_025200525.1 of Camellia lanceoleosa. Lineage (NCBI taxonomy): Eukaryota > Viridiplantae > Streptophyta > Magnoliopsida > Ericales > Theaceae > Camellia > Camellia lanceoleosa. The sequence goes on along the minus strand of CM045764.1, from coordinate 120,697,149 downwards.
AAGTTGAAGGACAAGGAAAAATTATTTTGAAGATGACATCTAGAAAGGAACTCACTCTCAACAATGTGCTGCATGTACCGGAATTCGCAGGAATCTTGTTTCCGAATCTTCGTTGAGTAAAAATAAGTTTATGCTAGTTTTTGAAAGTGATAAGTTTGTACTTACCAAAAACGGAATGTATGTAGGAAAATGTTACATGTCTGATGGTCTTTTCAAAATGAATGTAATGATTGTTGTACCCTTTGTTATTAATAAAAATATATATTCTTTTTACTTGCTTGAGTCTTCAAATTTATGGCATAGTAGACTTAGACATGTTAATTATAGATTTTTGCGTAGATTAATTAATATGGAATATTTACCTAAATTTGGCATTGATTTAAATCATAAGTGTGAAATTTGTGTTGAGGCAAAATTATCCAAAACTCCTTTTCATTCAATTGAAAGAAGTACGGAACCACTTGAATTAATTCATAATGACATTTGTGATTTTAAATCAATTCAAACTAGAGGTGGGAAAAAATATTTTATCATTTTCATAGATGACTATACTAGATATAGTTATATTTATTTAATTCAAATCAAGGATGCAGCTTTAGAAACTTTCATTCAATATAAGAATGAAGTTGAAAATCAACTTAGTAAGAAAATTAAGAAACTTAGAAGTGATAGAGGTGGTGAATACGAATCACATTTTGGTGAGTTTTGTAAAGAACATGGAATAATTAATCAAACCACTACTCCTTACTCATCTCAGCAAAATGAAATTGTTGAAAAGAAAGATAGGACTTTAAAAAAAATGATGAATGCCATGTTAATCAGTTCTAGATTACCTTAGAATTTGTGGGGGGAAGCAATACTTTCTACTAATTATATTTTAAATAAAGTACGCCAAAAGAAAGTGAATCAAACACCTTATAAAATGTGTCTGTCACAACCCGAACTCGCCCCTATGGGTTAAGGACGTAACCGGCTAGCAATCTTGAGACTACCTACGGCCTCAAACCAAAACAGACATAACTCGTCAGAGTAAAGGGGCCAAACGGAAGTAAAAATTTGAAACTCTGTCCATAGAGCTATGCTTACATGGCACGTTATGACAAACCATACATATACATGTTAACAACTCACAACAGAAAACACAATAACATAAAGTTCTGTACAGACGGGATTATTTAGGCCTAAGTCAACCCAAGAACTAAATACAACAGATTCAAAGTCTTCGCCAACATGACAAGGTATAAATACATAACAAAAGGTAAAGACGAGTCTCGTGCGTGAGACGCAAGGGCTGACTCTTCACACAGACTTCACTGGGTCTAGACCTCTCTTGGCTCACCTACAAACACATGAATTAGCGTGAGCGAAAGCCCAGTGAATAATATCAATTAAAGAAGATGCATTGGAACAATATACATCGGACGACCTTAGGTCCAATTCATATTTCTATCTAGTATATATACATGTGTCAAGTGACTGCGATTTCAAACACATCGGACGGCCTCGGGCCCAATCCATTCATGTCAAACTGGCCTTTGGCCCATTTGTCCTTTCGTTCATTTCAAACGGGCCTTTGGCCCAACCATTCTTTCGTTCAGATCATACTGGCCTCTGGCCCATTCGTTCTATCATACATGTTGAACTGGCCTTTGGCCCATTCATACTTTCATGTCAAACTGGCCTTTGGGCCATTCATTCATTTATGTCAAACTGGCCTCTGGCCTATTCATTCATTTATGTCAAACTGGCCTTTGGCCCATTTGTTCATTTATGTCAAACTGGCCTTTGGCCCATTCATACTTTCAATCATGTCAAATTGGCCTTTGGCCCATTCATACTTTCAATCATGTCAGACTGGCCTTTGGCCCATTCATTCATTCAGATCGGTGGCCTTGACCCATTTATTCATTCAGATGTCGTGGCCTTCGCCCATTTATTCATTCAATCGGTGGCCTTCGGCCCATTTATACTTTCGTATCAAATCGGCCTTCGGCCCATTTATACTTTCATTCATGTCAGACTATCATTCGTATCAGACTATCATTCGTGTCAGATTATTATTCGTGTCAGACTTTCATTCGTGTCAGACGGCCTTTAGTCCAGTCAATTGTACCCAACGGCCTTTGGCCCATTCATATGGCATAACAATTATTTGTCCCCAATTCAATGCAACAGACTTACAAGTCTTATATGAAGGTAGTCAATTGGACAAATAACATACTTCATATATCTTTACTAAGATATTACTCACAGTGATCGGCTGAATGATTTGCCCTGGAGCTCGACCCTACACATTTCATGAACACAATGGGTCACAAACAATTCAATCCGTTCTTAATTCACATAATCCTCTTTAGGCTCTATTCTTATCTTCTTAACTCATTTACAAATGCTCGATGCATGCCTAAGAGTACTCAGAAGTGAAAGAGAACGGAAAATGAAGTACAAAACGCATTTTTAAAATTTCAGAAATAAGGGTCCCCGCTCGAGTGTGGACTTCCCCGCTCGAGCGGACCCATGAGGCCTGCAAAAGTACTGGCTATGTCAAATTTACGCTCGAGCGTGAAGTCGGACGCTCGAGCGAAAAGCCTCACTATATGGCTCCCCGCTTGAGCGTGAACTTCCCCGCTCGAGCGGACATCAAGTCTGCAGAAAATACTGGGAGCCCGTATTCCCCGCTCGAGCGGACATCATAAATTCTAGGTTTTCCAGAATTGTTCTTGAGCTCAAATTTCAACATTCAAAGGTTCTGAAGCTCATGATTTTGGTTCAAAACATGCAAACACATTCTATTTCAAGGGTACACAAATAATATGAAGCTAATTACTCAAAATCATGGTTTAATTTTCCAAAATCAATCAACATTCTTGTACAATCATGGCTTATGCTTTCAAATCCCATATGAGCTTCATATTTTCAACAATCAAACATGCATGCAATCTTTTAACTCCAATTCCATTTCAATTGGGTCAAATGATGCTTAAACACATGAAATTCATCCAAATCATGCTTGCATGTATGGCCCTACAACTCAATTCTTCATGATTAACAAATTACATGATAGATTACACAATCCTTGCTCATTTATGATAATTCTATCCATGCATGTACATTCTAGCTTCATTTTCGACTAAATCATTGCCATGAGCTACCAAATCACTAGAATTCACAAAATCACAAGTTCAACTCATGAATTAGGGATTGGTCACTCACCTAGGAGCTTCAAACACTCAAGTTCTTTGGAGTTAAACTTCAAATCTCCAAGCCTTGAGCCAAAATTGCACAATTCTCCCCCTTTCTCTCTCTATAGCCGGTCTCTCTCTCTCACTAGAGTATAAGCTCAGATTTTGAAACTCAAACAAATGAGGGTGAGTGCAAGTTGGCCTATTAATAGGCTTCTTTGATCAAATTTCATTAATATTAAAATAGTTGAGCACTAACCCATTAAATTAATCTAATTAATTTGATCCGAATCAATTTTCAATTAAATTTCACCGTAGGCTCTAAAAATTACGCCAATCACAATGACGCAATCAATTTCGGTTTCTGTGGCCAATAAGGCCTTCAATTTAAATTCCAAAGCAGAGAATCAAACAGATATTTCTACGGTGAACAGATAGAAATTCAAAACCACATATTTTCACATAAGTGGCACACAAAATCATATCAAACACATAATCACATTCATAATAGGGACCAATTAGCATAATACGGAACAGGGTTATCACAGTGGCATGGGAGAGTACCATCCTACAAATACTTAAAAGTGTGGGGGTGTTTGGCTAAAGAAACTATGTCTAGTTCTGAGGCTCCTTATGGAAAGAAGCTGTAAACAGTGAAGTTGAATCCATCTTGCAAAATCACACTTGGGAATTAGTGAACTTACCACCAGGTTATAAACCTCTTGGGTACAAGTAGATCTTCAAAAGAAAAATGAAAGCGAATGGATCAATTAACAAGTACAAAGTAAGACTTGTGTTCAAAGGTTTTAGACAAAAAAGAGATCTTGATTACTTTGACACATACTCACTGGTTACTAGAATAACATTTATTAGAATGCTAATTGCTATTGCATCTTTGTACAATCTAAAAATTCATCAAATAGATGTGAAAACCGCTTTCTTAAATGGTGAGTTAGATGAAGAAATTTACATGAAACAACCAAAAGGATTTTCTGTTCTAGGAAAAGAGAATAAAGTATGTAAATTGGTTAAATCATTATATGGTTTAAAACAAGCGCCAAAGCAATGGCATGGGAAATTTGACAAGGCAATGATGTCAAATAGATTTAAAATTAATGAGTGTGACAAATGTGTTTATATTAAAAACACAGACAAAGGTTATGTTATAGTATGTCTTTATATGGATAATATGCTCATCATAGGTAGTAATAATGACATGATTAAAACTACCAAGAAAATGTTGAATAAATATTTTGACATGAAGAACATGGGCATTGTTGATGTAATTCTTGGTATGAAAATTACCAAAACATCAGAAGGATATGCTTTATCACAATCTCATTACATTGAGAAAATATTTGACAAATTCAGCAAAGATGATGATCATCTTGTTAGAACACCTGTGGATGCTAATTTGTTTCTTTCTAAGAATGTACAGAAAAGTATTTCTCAATTAGAGTATGCCTAAATTATTAAAAGCTTAATGTACTTGATGAACTACACTCGCCTGTATATAGCTTATACAGTAAGTAAATTAAGTAGATATACGAGTAATCCGGGAGTAAAACACTAGAAAGCAATTATAAGGGTTCTAAGATATCTCAGATTTACTTGTAACATTGGGCTGAATTATACTAGATATCTACCAGTACTTGAAGAATAATGTGATGCAAACTGGATATCGGATACTAGAGACTCAAAGTCCACTAGTGGGTACGTCTTTACTCTTGGTGGTGCGGCTGTATCTTGGAAATCTTCCAAACAAACTTGTATTGCTAGGTCTACTATAGAATCAAAATTCATAGCTTTAGATAAAGTTGGGGAAGAAGCAGAATGGCTTCGCCACTTCTTTGAAGATATTCTAATGTAGCCAAAATCGGTGCCTGTTATATGCATACATTGTGACAGTCAATTAGCAATTGGTAGAGTACAGAGTCATATGTATAATGGTAAGTCACGATACATTCGTTGTCAACATAACACAGTGAGACAACTACTCTCTAATGGAATTATTTCCATTGAATATGTGAAGTCTAAAGACAACATAGTGGATCCACTAACCAAAAGGTTAACAAAAGAGTTAGTTGAGAATTCATCGACGGGAATGAGACTTAAGCCTATTAAATAAGAGTTACCATAATGGCAACCTAATTGACTGGAAATCCCAAGATCTAGGTTCAAAGGGACAACCAAGTTGTGTATGACTCAGAAGGATCACTGATGAATCAAACTCCTACCCATTTCTATGATGAAATAGTGATGTCTGCAGCGTTTTAGGTTAAGTAATACTTTTAATGATTCTTATATTTAGGTATACCTAGTGGAGTATAGCAAGACACTCTTCATAAGAATCATTTATATGAGTGTGAACTGAGCCGATCCTATGAGATTTGTGAAGGGCTACAATTCTCTAGAGCACTCATGAAAGACCAGGTTGTTCAGGGCCAAAATGAGTGAGAACTAAACTGTGTCTGGTAATATACTGTGTGAGTTTTATTGTCTTGGTTTACACAAATGGTTGAACAGTTCAAGACATCATGTTCATTGGTTAACTAATAAATCTGATAGTGTCTCACAATGGAAGGTTCAAAGCCAAAAGCTACCCATCCTTTGCAGAATATTTCAAATTTTTATACTCTCTGTAATTAGATCATGTTGTTGCATTTTCTCTCCGTCAAATTCCATTTATGTGGGGGATTGTTGGAAAATTAGTTTTTTATAGGCTTATTTTGGGCCAACTTTAAGCCCAAAATTGAGTAGGGTCCACACGTCTTTTGAGATGGGTCCGAAGAGGTGACGTATTCCTTGTCGTATGGTAAGTCACACGGTGAAGACGGTTCGTCAAAACCATTTATGCGTGAATGGGAAGTTAACGTCGTTTTTGGGTTCGTGGAATGGACAATTAAAGAAGTAAATATGAGTTTCCTTGAAATGGGTTGTCCCACATTGAAACTTGAAGAGAACTTATGTGTGTATATAAGTTCTAGCTGACAACACTTGGGTTGGGCCCCAATGAGCACTCCAAGTTTATAGAAGAGATGAGTTATGGATAAATGGAATCTTGGCTCAAACCACCACATATGCGCGCCGCCGTCCGTTCGGCTAAATCGAGCTGGTTGTGGTCGGGTCGGTTCTAATATTAATTTTTTGAACAAAATTCATTTGAATTTTTTTCAAAAATTCTAGTGGGAAATTAATTCAAATTTGCACCAAATTTGAATTTAAATTTTTTGTCCAATATTACCTCATCCAGTCTATTTTTTCTGAACAGATTAAACTGTCCAAACAGTTTTCAAATCTATTGTATCCGGACAGATTCAAACTGCCCAGGATTGATTTAACTGTTGTGTAGTTATCTGTTGAAACTGCTAGATCTGTTTAAATTTCAAACTAAATCTGTCCAATTTTTTGCACCTGTTCATATTCAAAATCAGACCTATTCAGGTCTGTCTTTTTGCCTATAAATATTTTCCTTTTCCAGCAGTCTTGGGGATCTAAAAAAAACAACTTGAAAAATTCATTTTGCAAGTCCATTTTTGCTCTTTTGCATAAATTCTCTTAATATTAGTTTTTAAGAAAATTAAAGAGAGTATAGAATACAAGGTTTTGTTCACCGTACAAATTGTTTAGAGTGCTACTACAATTTGTGAAGATCATTATATCTTGGGAGATAGACGTCATTTTTTCCGTAAGCACCGTAATGGGGTGAATCTGTCTTAAAGACAGAGTGTTACACACTCGACTTGATATTTTTATTATTTATTTGGTTCGCTAAAATAAATTCGATACGTAATTTATTTTATTTGTTTGATTTATTTTAATTTATTTATTGTACACAGAAGATTGTTCCAACAATAATATAATTTGCCTTAAATTTATTTATAAAAATAAGAGAGATTGACAAATTTATATTAATAGAACTTAATTGATAATAAGTCCTAAAAGTATGATCTATTGATAATTAACTCTAAAAAAATATTAATTGATTAATACAAACATTCTTATTAAAATCTTAAAAAGAATGAAACTTTCCTTGAGATAACGATCAATCCATGCTAATTTTAATTAGACTTTCATGAAATAAAAATAACCACTAATGTTAATTAAAATCTTAAAGATTGTGGCATGTATATGCATAGTACATGTGAAGCGTAAATTAAATGAATATATGAGAGACCTTAAAAAATTAATCAAAATTTCTATTAAATGTCTTATATAGATGTGAAAGTCATATAAAACATGATATATGCGATTTTAGATTAGCAGTAGAGAGGTGAGATTTTAAGAATTAATTAGAAAGATTAGGAGAGAGATTTTAAAAATTTGTCATTTTAAATTTTGTTCATTCGATTGGAGAGATATTTTAGAAATTTATAATTCAAAAAATTGAAACGTAATATTGTAGCTTTTTAGTCTAGGTTTGGCATGTAGGTTAGGAATATGTTGGGATTAAAATAGCTACAAGAAATATGCTTTTTAGTCTCAGGCTAAAAATTATCACATTCAAATCATAATCATTTTATTTTTTCTCTCACAAAAGTCAAAAAGCTCATTCCAAACAAGACTATTTTAACTTTAGGTTATGTAAGATACAGGTAATGCAGCAGGTAAAATGATTCAAACCATATCTTATTTGATAGAATCTGAAACGAAGAACCTTGTGGGTAAATCACGTGCTTCACCACCACGAACTAAGAACACCCAGCAGTTGAGTGATATCACAATATGAGTATCACCCACACTAGTCACAGTGCAAAGGCTTGATCATTAAAACAAATGGGAGAGAGTTAGAGAGAGAGAGAGAGTATGGGAAAAATCATTCGTTATTGGATTTATCCCACATCCCATATACCATATCAGATATATAGGCTGACTATCTAACCATCTATCCATATCTCTTGATAAGATATGATAGATATAGATATTGATAGTGGGTTATCCAAATAGGATAGATAATAATTCAAAATCAAATTCAAATTATATAGATAACTTAAATGGGTCATGGGTCATGCCACATTGGCGCTCAAATCCGGGTCCAATACCCCACCCAATTTCTAACATCTCCCACTCGCACATGAGTTGGCATGACACTGCCACATCTCACACGATGAAGAAGAAGGATCCATTCTCTTACCTCCCTGTCTAGTCGATAAGCACATACGGTACGAATGCATGTTATGGTGGAGTAACTCTTCCAAAGAGTGATGTTAAACTCACACACTATACAGATCTTTAGTCTAGTTTCTCTTAAGCGCACAAGGCTCTTCCTAGCGTCTAACTCGAATTATCTATTTGCTTGTTTCTTAAGCATCAAATGAGATTTCGCATCTGACAATCCATAACAGGCACATCATGAAAAAGTGGGTACTCTTATATCCATGGTCGGTCTTTAACAAGACCTCATCTTGGCTTCAAAACCTCATCTTAGCCTCTTTCTTGGCTCCAAATACAATAAGCCACTAGTTTCATCCTTGCTCGCTACCTAGCGCTAAAAACGATTGCTCGTGTAAGTGAGCCAATCTTGCTTGCTAACATCAAATTTATTTATTATGTGTGTGCTAATTCACAAATCATTACAAAAAGTAGTAAACATAAATGTGTAATAGAAACAAATATGAATACTAATGGCATAAATATCCCCAAAAAAATTAGAGTTCAAATGAATACACATATATCACCACCTACGTAGTCCTAAAGCCCTAACATGAGTAAGATAAACATCTCGTGCAATGGGCTCAGTCAAAAGGTCCACAACCATGCGACTTGTAGAAATGTGCTCTAGGATCACTTCTTTCTGCGCCACAATATCTTTGATAAAGTTGAACCTTATATCAATGTGTTTAGTTTTCTCGTGGCATTTAGGATCCTTAGCGTAAGCAAGTGCAGCCATGCTGTCACAATGGATAGTCACAGGGTTTGAAGTGTGTGTGACAATATCTAAATACTGGAGGAATCTTCTTAACCAAATAGCTTCCTGAACGGCAGATGAACAAGCCACAAACTTAGCCTCCATTGTTAATAAGGCGATACAGGATTGCTTCTTACTGCTCCAAGAAATAGCACCATCGCTAAGCACGAAAGCATATCCTGAAGTGGACTTACGCTCATCTAAGTCTCCTCCCAGTTAGCATCATAATGGCTAACTAGACGTAGATCTAAACTTTGGTAGCAAAGTGTGTAGTCTGCAGTCCCTCTAAGATATTGTAATATCGTCTTAATTGCTTTCCAATGAACTGGTCCTGGGTTAGATTGGTAATGACTCACCAGTCCGACTGCATAACAAATGTCAGGGCGTGTACACATCATAGCATACATTAAACTTCCAACAACATTTGCTTAGGGTACATGGGCCATCTTTTCATTCTCTTCTGGAGTCTTAGGACCCATATCGAGGCTTAGGCTCTCGCCTTTCACAATAGAAGTGCCAATGGGTTTGCAGCTCTGCATCTGGAATCGCTCTAGGGTAGTCTTAATATAAGTCTCTTGAGACAAACCGAGAAGTCTCCTAGAGCGATCCCTAAGGATCTTAACATCGAGCACATAGCTTCCTTCACCCATGTTTTTCATCTCAAATGTAGAGAATAACCACTTTTTAGTGGCGACAATTATCTCCTTGTCATTTTCAGCCAATAATATGTCATCCACATATAATGACAATATCATAAAAATGTCCTTGGACCACTTGATGTACACATAATGATCTTTATCGATCATCGTAAACCCATTAAAAATAATGGCTCGATGAAATCTCAGATTCCACTATCTGGATGATTGCTTTAAGCCATAAATAGATCGTTGAAGCCTACAAACTTTGCGCTCTTAACTTACTACCACAAAGCCTTTTGGTTGGTCCATATAGATCTCTTCATCAAATTCTCCATTGAGAAATGCAGTCTTAACGTCCATCTGATATAGCTCTAAGTCCAACTGAGCTACTATGGCCAGAATCAAGCGAATAGAGACAAACCTCACAACTGGTGAAAAAGTTTCCTCATAGTCCACACCTTCTAATTGGGTATAGCCTTTCGTTACTAAGCGAGTCTTATACCTTTTTATGGAGCCACCCGCCTTGCGATTGATTTTGAGAACCCATTTGTTCCCAATAGTCTTGTGCCCTAGCGGCAAATCAACCAAGTCTTAGACATGATTTTTCTTCATAGACTCTATTTCTTCATCCATCGTAACACTCTATTCTTAACTAGCAGGGGATAAGAGAGCCTTTTTGAGATTCTTAGGCTCTATCTCATCACTCAGAACAATCATGAATACTTCTCCCTCAATCTCAAAATGACAATGGGGTATAGCTCAATGTTTGCTTCTATGCAGTTGAGAGTCCTGAGAATCCTTATCCATTGGATCTAATCCATGGACAGGTAAATCGCTCCCACTATCCCTAGGAGCTTGAGGGATTATTTCCTCATTCTCTACTAGGTTACTAGGTGCGCCTTCAAGTAGATCCTCCATCTCATAGAGCTTTACATCTCTAGTTACCTCACCTCTGCTAAGGAAATCCTTCTCTAGGAAATCCACGTCATGTGACTCAATATCAGTCACACTTCTATTTGGATACTTCCCAATAAACACATAGCTCTTAGAATGCTCACTATAGTGAATGAAGATACACTTCTTTCCTCTAGGGCCCAACTTCCCAAACTTATGAGAAGCGTTGTGTATGTAAGCTGCCAAACCTAGGTCGCAAATTGCCTATATTAGGCTTTTTGCCAATCCACATCTTGCATGGGGTGGAAGGAACTGATTTCGAGGGCACACGGTTAAGGATGTTGGTAGTAGTTAACAAAGCGTCTCCCCAATAAAAAATGGGAAGATTAGCTTGTACCATCATGGATCTAACCATGTCAAGCAATATGCGATTCCTTCTCTCCGCTACACCATTTTGCTGTGAAGTCCCAGAAATTGTTAATTGCTTAATAATTTCTTTTTCCGCACAGAGCACTTTAAATTGCTCAGATGGATACTCACGTCCCTAGTCAGTCCGTAGAGCCTTAATGCTCTTGTCTAATTGATTCTCAACCTCATTAACATACCGTCTAAAACAATCTAATGCTTCTGACTTGTGAGAAATCAAATAGATATGGCCAAAATGCATGGAGTCATCTATAAATGTAATAAAATAAGGGGCTCCATGCCTTGCCCTCACATTCATTGGTCCACATATATCAAAATGAATAAGTTGTAATGAGATAGATACCCTTTTGGCTTTTCCAAATGGCTTCCTTGTTGGCTTTCCAACAAGACAATGCTCACAAGTAGGCAAAGTGACTCTAGTGAGTGGGCTTAAAAAGCCTTCTCTAGCTAATCTAGTCATCCTGTCTTGCCCTATGTGGCCTAATCTAGCATGCCATCTCATAGAATCATTATCACAAATAGATGCAATATAAAAAATAAAGCCACTGGCATTTTTATTAAAACTAGAATCATCCACATCCAAAACTAAGAAACCATCTAAAAGATAACCAAAATCATAAAAAATTGTTCCGAAATAAGTGCTAACACCATTATTCTCAAAACAAAAGCTAAAACCAAAGCTCATCATGTTAATAACTGAAACTAAGTTTCGCCGAATATTCGGAGCATAAAGAACGTCATGAAGATACAAGGTGCGCCCTTGTCGTATTTCCAGCTTGTATGTGCCAATGCCAAGCACCTTCACACTGGACTCGTTCCCCATGTAAACTTTTCTGCTCCCAGCAGGTACTCAACGATACTCAACGAACCCTACTCTATTCCTCGCGATGTGGTCTGTTGCTCCTGAGTCTACAACCCAAAAATAAGGAGAATGAGCAATTAATGCTTAACTAGAAACAAAGCATTGAATGCAAGAAATTAAGTAAGGGAGTACTTTCTTTTGCTTGGGGCAATTCCGAGTGAAGTGTCCTTCTTTGTTACAGTTAAAGCATGTCAGTTTAGCCTTTACCTTCTTGCTACCTCTCTTGCCTCTACGCTTAAAATTTCTAGCGTCATTGGGCTTTAGCGCAACTGCTGCTTGCTTCTTAGGAGTACCTTTTGCTTTTCCATGCTTGAAATGAGAAGTCCTACGTGAGCTTGACTCAACCACCATAGCAGAACCATCAGACTTAGCTGCTTCTAGGCACTCAACCTCTAGCTCCAAATGACGCAATATGTCCTCAAATGTTTTCACACTCTCATTATGCATCATGTTCTGCTTCATCTGCTCCCAAGAATTTGGCAGAGAGCGAATCACAGCTTGTACTTGTTACTCTTGAGTCAAATTGTGCCCAGCAGCCACAAGCTCACGTATCATGGCTGATATGACCCTCAAATGTTGCTTCATCGAATGATGCTCATTTTTCTGATAAGAGTCAAACTTCATAGTCAGTCCACGTAGCTTTGCCAAAGAGATGCCACCAAACTTTTGCTTGAGAGCTTTTCATATCTCAAATGCAATCAGGCAACGCTCAAACTCACTAATCAAGTCGTTGTGCATGCTGCTCAACATGGTAAAGCACGCACACTGATCTTTATTACTTCAAGTCTGATAGACTTTAAGATCACGGCGATGTTTAACTATATTGCCTTACTCAGGCTCAACCATTACTTGTTCAAGTGTGTTAAAAAATTCTTGCTCATTGAGGAGGTATTGGTTCTTACGGCGCCATATGTCATAGTTATTGTCATTCAATTTCTCTTACTTAGTTAAGTCTGTCAGCACTGTCTTATCTGCCATTTCTACATACAAAGTAAAGGAAGAACAAATGCGCAGGGGATATTAATGATAGCAACACAAAATCATTTTGCAGCAAAAGAATCTAAATTAAATAATGATAACATTACACACGTCTCAAGATCGAAAACTTGCTATGCTCGTAATCATTTCTTGCGCCTTTAGTGACAATTATCAAAACTTAATTTAATTTTATGCGCAAAAAACAACAACCTCCCGCTATTTATGGCATGTACAAAGCATGATAATTAGTCTAATTCTATACAATAGCATCTTAATATAAATTTAGAATTAACTCATGTTATATTCATTTAATAATGGAATTAAATATAATAAAAAAAACTAATCATGCTTCTCTAATCACAACATATTTCAAATTCTAGGCAAAAAAATAACAATATGCTGTGTTTAATGTTTAGATTATGCCATAATAGAAAGTACATCACTTTTGAAATTTTTCTGGAATTTTCTAGTATTTTTTGAAATTTTAAATAATTAATAAACACACATAAAATCAGAAATAAATATTCCAGAATCTGAAAAAATGCAACAATTATACCAATAAATAGTAAACCATTACAGTAGTCTACAGTAAAAATTTCAACCCAAAAAACTTAGTCATGTAACACCAGAAGTATTTTAAAATAGAAATAATGAATTATTATTTCAAGAAAAATATTTTTTACTTTCATAAAATTTTAAAAATTTTACAGTAGATAAAAAATTTAATTATAAGTCCAACAGTACCAACCATGCTTAAAACAAAACTATAACGAATTACTTATGACCATTTAAAACAATTTTAGATTTTTTAAAAAAACAAACAAAGCTTTAGTATCCAGTAGCCAAGCAAGCGTGAAAAACGGCTCGGCTCGGCTCAGCGTAGAACATAGCGCACGCATGATAGCGTATGGCGCGCCCCTGAGAAACGTGCCTGGCGCGTGATGACGCATGGCAGTGCGTGGCCGCCCGTTGACGGCGTCATCTGGCACGTGCAGCTCTCGTCCCGCCTTCCGGTGTGTTTTCTTGTCCAATTTTGATATTTTCGGACTCCATTTTCCAAAATAAAAACAATGGTGGTCTAAAAAATGACATTTAACAACCACAAATAATAAGGTGTATTACACACTCTCTCTAATGAGAGTGGCAGTGCAAAAACTCTGCATTTCATCTTCTTCCTCAAGCCACCAAAAAATTGAAACGAACCCAATTTAGGATTTGATTTTTCTCATCAACTGTAAGTCCAAATCTAACAAATAATATATGGTTTCGAAGGTCTCGAAACAAAAATTCTAAACATGTAAGATTTATAGACTGAAATTAAAGCATGTAAAACCATCATGCAAACAAAATTTCGAAAATATAAAATGGGTCTCCATTTTTCTTGCAATCTAACCATTGGATTTTCATGAAACTTTGCAGATATATTCTACATGGAATGTACTACAACATATGTAAATTTTAGGTTGATCGGAAAAAATTTGAAAAAATATTAATTTTCATGCATGTATTATGTGTATGTATAGATATAATTATATACATATTTTAATGCATAAAAATAAGTACGAAAATATCTATTTATGGCTCTGATACTAGTGTAAGATACAGATAATGCAGCGAATAAGAGGATTCAAATCATACCTTGCTTGATGGAATTCGAAGTAAAGAACCTTGTGGGTAAATCACGTACTTCACCACCACGAACTAAGAATACCTAGCAATAGAGTGATACCACAGTATGAGTATTACCTACACTAGTCACAGTACAAAGGCTTTTTCATTAAAACAAATGAAAGAGAGTTAGAGAGAGGGTATAAGAAAAATTATTCGTTATTGGATTTATCTCACATCCTATATACCGTATCAGATATATAGGCTGACTATATAACCATCTATCTATATCTCTTGATAAGATATGATAGATATAGATATTGATAATGGATTATTCAAATAGGATAGATAATAATTCAAATTCAAATTATATGGATAACTTAAATAGGTCATGAGTTATGTCACATGGACGCTCAAATTCGAGTCCAATACCGAATCCAATTTTCCAACAAATTAAAATTGTCAAAGTTAAAAAGTCAAAAAATTATTTCATATTTTAAACAAAGCCTTAATTTAAAAAATAGAGTTTTATAATTCAAAAAATTGAAAACGTATTATTGTAGCTTTTTTTGATTTAAAAAATAGAGTTGAAAGGAAAGCTTTTAGACAGTGCATAGGTAGGAGAGAGAAGCTCAACTTTCATAGGCAGAAGAGAGAAGCTCAACTTTTACTTGGAATTGAGATTTGGAGAAGGTAGATCAATAGATGAGTAAATTGCACTGACACTTTATCTTGGAGGTGTGATCTAATTACATTTCCTCTCTTCACGCGTTGAAAATTATATTTTTATTTTTATGATTAATAGTCTTATTTTATAAATTTTTTATTTATATAAAAGTAATAACTTTTAGTAAAAAAATAGAGAAAATTACATTAAAAAAAATAAAGCAAAGGAAAGGGAAAAGAAGAAGAAGAGAGAAAGTAAAGTAAAGTAGAAAAAGAGAGAGTGCATGAGTTCAAAATTTTCATTCTATCTAAATCATTACGATGACAATGGAGTTAGTGTAATTTTTCAAACATCAAGGTGATATGTATTAAACCTTAAACTATTACTCAATATCACTCTACTTCCTCAACTAAAAAAAGTTTGATTTTTAATTCAAAATATAATTTTTAAGTTTTTTTAAATAAAATTTTCATATTTTTTATTTTTAGTAATTTTTTCATATTTTAGTCAAAAAATTTAAATTTTTAGATGTACCTAAATTTAAATATTTGTGAATAATTTTTTAAAAAAATACTAAAGGCGAAAAGAATAAAAATAAAAACATAAAACAAAAAACTGGTATATTTTGATATTTCTTGACTTTATTGAACATGTTTTTAGATTTTTTCATAAATATTTTTGTTGTTTGGTTTTTTTTTTCTAATAAAATAAAAAAATAATTTAGTGATAAAATAAAAAATAAGAAAGTCTAAATTGAAAGTAATATTAGGTAATAATTCAAGGGGATGAAGTGATAGTTCAAGTGAGGAAAGTGTAGTTTATCCAATTGATGAAAGGATATTTTAGTAAAGGTTCAAATTGAAAAAAAATAGTAGATGACAGGGATTTGTTGTTATAATTTTTAATTAAGAGGGTAAAATGATACATAATAATAGTTGAAGGGGTAAAGTGTAATTTACCCTTATAGATATTGACAATAATATTAGAAAGTTTAATATTTTGAAATGAAATTATTGTCTATGTCATCACCATGGATCAATATAATTAATGAAGCATAAAAAATATAATCAGAGTTTGTTTAAAAAATTATTATTTTAATTATTTTTTAAATATTTTAATTAAAAAATTAATACGCCAAACACCCTCTCAAATGGATAGAAAATTTACATTCTCATAAAAAACGGTGATTAAAAAAATATTTCTAATGTCATGAAATCTCTCTAGAAGATTTTATGTTTCATGAATAATAAATAATATTTGATTTTGTAATCATAATTACTTTGATTTGGTAAGTTATTCATTTTATTAATAAATTATCACGTTAATTAATAGTTTTTAATAATACCAAATATATATTTCAAATTAATAATTTAGGTAATTTTATTATTATATAAGAGAGCAATTAGAAACTTTATTTTTCAGTTAATTTT
Organism: Camellia lanceoleosa; assembly: GCA_025200525.1. NCBI lineage: Eukaryota > Viridiplantae > Streptophyta > Magnoliopsida > Ericales > Theaceae > Camellia > Camellia lanceoleosa. The sequence goes on along the minus strand of CM045764.1, from coordinate 120,680,556 downwards.
GTTAAATAAAAAAATTCTGACAATGAGATATTTATAATTTTTTAAATTATAGGGGATAATTTATATTTTAAGCAAATTTTAAGGAGTATATTTGTAATTTATCTTTTTTATCATAACAAGATAAAATAATGTATTGAAGTCCAAATCAATAAGTATCATGGTTTTACTTTGTACAATATTATCAAATGAAAGTAAAACAGCTGATCAAATTCTGGAGGGTGAACCTGAACCAAATCCATTTGATCCATGGATAGGAAGACAAAAATTCTAGAAAACGATTTATTTAAACGTGCCAAAAATCTTAACCCAAACCCTAGAAGTAAGAGTCTGGTTTGGCCCAGTTGGTGTGTTGGGCCAAAATTTGCTAATCATAGAACCATGCAAGGGTTGTTTTAAAAATAAATAAATAAAAAATAGTGAACAGGAATTAGTAACCCTAATCCCTTTAGTCCTTTTTTTTGAGCTCTTAGGCTTTGTTTGGGAACAGATTTTTTTAACAACTTTTTGGTTTTTTGACTAAAATGTGATGTAAAAAAAACTAATATATTTGGGATAACTTTTTAACTTTTTACGAAAACATGTGCAAAAAGTAGAGAAAAAACAGAATCTTTGACTTTTTGATATGAGTTGTTAGTTTTTTAATTTTTTTAGTAACTTTTTAACTTTTTGACTAAAAATGACCCTTGCCAAATAAGGCCTTAATTCAATGCCACTTAATCAATCGATTATTAAGTATTTAAATTCAGATTAATTTAAAACCTCATTCAATGGCTTCTAATTTTGCGGTTTTTTTTTATTTTTTTTAAATTTTTTTATACCTAAGCATAATTGACCTGGTTAAAGCAAAAATTATAAAATCAATAAATTAGCAAAAGTCTGACCATCAATTTCATTGCAAAGCCCACTTCAAATTCAAAACTTGACATCTCAAATAGACACTACAGGCACCAGATGGGCTTCAATCTTAAAAATGTCCATGACCAATGAATATATATACACCAACAGTGTAACATTCACATAATTTTTTGAATGAGGTGTCAAGATAATATATATGTAAGGAGAGTTTTGAGATAATATTAAAGTATGGGTCAATTTTTTAAACTTTACTTGTTATGTCATTTGAGAGATTTGGGAAAGCAAAATTGTGTGGATGAATTAAAGAATATATAATTGTGATTGATCCATTGAATTTGGGCTCACTCGAATTGCTCGAATTACGTAAGTTAGATGACCAGCGTCACTCTTGTCAACCGATGTGTCAACTGGCATTCATCTAGACGATCGGCCAAATAACCCGCATGCACAAATTTGAGTAATTTAGGCGAATCCAAATTTGATGGATATAACATTACTATATATATATACTAGGGAAAATCGGTCTAAGGTCCCTATCCAACTTTTAGTAATGGATTAGGTCCACAATCTGTTATTTTGTAGTCTAAGGTTCCTCACCCCATCCCCTTTTCCATTCACGTTGTCCTGAGCTTGATCTATGGAGAAGAGACACATCGATCGACTCGATGGTGATGAATCGGAATATGAGGCCGAGTGAAATGAAAGCTTCAAGGTTCGTTGAGATCGGAGGTTTAGAAATGGAGAATTCGGGATCACACTCCTCGCCTCCTTCGACTTCGAATTCTCTGTCTTCAACCATTCCATGATGAGCGCTAATGAGTTATTTTTTAAGGGCAGGTTGTTGCCATTCAAGAATAGTTGTTCCAACCAGTTGCAGAAACCAACTACTCTCAGAGAAGAGCTGATGGTGGATGATGAAAAAGATGACCATGAGTTCTCGCTCAGGCCCCCCAAGGGCTCTACTCGTTGGAAGGGTATTTTGGGTCTCAAGAAGACCCACATTGGATCCACCAAGAAATCTGCCAAGCGTGATGGATCTATGGAGAAGAGGCCTGGTTTCGTTAGCAATAGTTCGCAGGTGAGTTTGAAAAATGAAGAGTGAAAGATTGGGTGTGTTTATTTTGTACTATCTCCTCATCAATCATCTCTATAATTATTTTTTTTTCATTTGAAGTTGAAACCAGAGAAATTCTCTGGTTTTTGAACTAAATTTTCTCTGGGTTGGTCCAGAGAAATTCTTCCCACAATTTTCTCTGGACCAATTTTTTCTGGAACTGAAATTTCTCTGGACCAAGTTTAAACATGAGTAATTGCAACATTCATTGTATACTTGAGGGCATGGTAATAAAGTTCCTATATCGAAGCTTATTCTCTCTGGAGCAACATATGCAGATTCTATATCTTGAAACCAGTTCCCCATCCTTCTTGGACATGTCCAACTCTTCTTTTGGCAGATTTTGCTTTTTGTCTCACATGAATGCACTGGAACATTTGGATGCCATTGTTATCCCTTTTAATGTTGCTTACATATTACAATGTGGAATCACAATGATTTGGATGTGACAAATTTTCTCTGTACTGAAATTTCTCTGAACTGAAATTTCTCTGGACCAATTTTCTCTGGACTGAAATTTCTCTAGACTGAAATTTCTCTAGATCAAGGTTGAGGGACCTTAGACATTATGAAAATATTGTTGAGGGACCTTAGACATTATGAAAATATTTGGTGTCCTTTATGCTATAAAATCATAATACTAGGGACCTTAAAAAAAAAACCCCTATATACTAGTGGGTGGCACACGTAATGCGTGCGTAATTCAGATAAGTAAGCACAAAAACAAATAATAAAGAAATTAATATCATAATATGTATATTGTCTAAATGGTAAAAGTGTTCTTAATAAAATTCAAGACCTTGGGTTCAAATTTTGTTCATGCTTTTAAATAATATTTTTTTATTTTAAAATAAGAAAATTTGTCACGTAGCAAAAGAAGAAACCATCACACTATCAGATACAAGTCACGTGCTCACATATATAATAGTATAGATATATATATATATATATATCTTTACAATTAGACAATTGTTTTTAACATGGGACACCTGAGTCAAAGTGTTTTGTTAATTATTTTTTAGACAAATGTGATTTGATGGAGTGATTACAAAATTAAATGATTTGATTTTTAATATATATGTGTTTTTTAAAAAGTATTACAAAATAAATGGTTTAAACAATAAAAAACGAATCTAAAATAAATCCATAATGGACCATACTAAATTGAATATCCAAACCAAACAAAATCTAATCTCAAAATCAATAATATTTATATTTATCTATACCGATTAAAGGCAAAACATAACGTAATAGAACTCTCTTCCTTTACACTTTGAGATAGAAAATTCACTAAAAGTCTTTAACATGGGTGCCTCATATGAAATAAATAAATAAAAAAGAAAAAACTTTTCCCAATCAAACACGAGTCTAGATTTCCTATAATGCAAGTTTAGAGTGTAATCTGCAGTGCTTTGAGGCTCCTATGGACGAATATGCAAGCATACGTTTCATATTTGTTTGAGTAATAGCAATGAAATTTTTAATATCATGCTAAGAATAGCTACGATGTTTAGAAGAAGATATTATTCGTTTGATGAGAAATAAAAAGGAATATCGAAAATTTGAGTGGCTAAAGCTGAAACAACTACTTTTGAAGTAATAGACAAAAAAAAAAAAAAAAAGGGGTTAAAGATTGGGGCTAAAATAGTTATATAGAACAAAATAAGTTATTTTAGCTAAATATGATAAAATATCACATCTAATTCATAATTAATTTATTTTTTTTTTCATAAAAGTAAAAAATGTCAAAAAAAATCTATCTCAAACGAGACTTTTTTACTCTAAACTAAAATTGCTAAAAAGTTCAAAAAAATAAAAAATTAACCTACATCCCAAATGAACCCTGAATGAGAGGGTGTACCCCATCATAAGGTGAGGAAAATGAAGGGTCTAAATTAAAAACCATCAAAATGATATTGTTTTGAATAAATTTTGGCTATGCTTGGTGTGGAGTTTTAATCATGACTCTATACTCATATTTGTGTATGGTATTTGGTTATAATTTTTAAAAATTAATTTCACACTACTTTTGAAAACTTATTTTAGGTAGGATTTGAATTTTGAAATTTGGCCTATCCCGTCGTTCTCCTAGACCTCTCTGTATGGTTGACCGGAACAGTGCAAATTTTTTTTTTTTTTGACAATTGACACATGTTATTTTTTATATATTAAATAAAAAATATTTTTCAAATTTTTAAAAATATTTTATGAGTTTTGAATAAAATTTTAAATTATGTGTTTGGTTATGAGTGGTAAGTTTTTAAATCAAATATCATATATCACATCAATTATTCTACTCATTTCAAAACTCATAACCAAACAAATTTTCTACACTCAAATCATAATTTCAAAACTCACAAACTCAAAATACAACTCTATTCTTAATTTATAATTCTAAAACTCTACCACGTTTGTATCTCTCTCACGTTCTCACATTTCTGTCTATCTTCTCACTCAGCCTCAGACCGGAACGGCGACAACGAAAGGGAAAGGGTTCTTCATAACGGCAAATGATTCTTTAGTTCAGCGGCGTCTCTCACCTGCGCATAGCTTGATTTGCCTTGGATTTTTACTTTTCTAGTATTATTTTTAATTTATTTACTGCAAAATTGGTTTCAAATCATACGATTCTATATCATGGGATAAATCACAAATATACTTCTTAAAATTTATTGAAAGTACAGATTATTTTATATAATTTGAAAAATTATAAACATCTCTTTATTAAAAATTTTTATTTAGCGGAACTAATTAAAAAACTAAAATTTATAATTGTTCTTCAATATAATAATAAAATTATTTAAATTATTAATTAAAATATATTTCTAACATCATTAAAAATTTATTAATTGATTTAATAATTTATTAATAAAATATATAATTTGTTAAGAAATTAAAAATCTCAAAAATAAAATATAATTTTTAAAATTATAAAAAATAATTCGTATTTTGATCTAATTTCAGTAAAAATATTTATAATTTATCTTATATTATATGATATTCGATTCAAAATAATTTTCAACAAACAGTTTTTTTGGGTGCACTACAAAATGCACGGCCTTAAAAACTCACCAAACACTGTCTTGAAAAACTCGTGGATCATGTGGCACGGAGACGGTGTAACGCACACCTATTAAATTCACAAGTTTTATTTTGTTTTGTTTCCCGTTTCCCGCATGGTCCATACTCAGTGGTGCGCACGACGCACAGTGCGCAGCATAGAAATATCAAATTTAGGGGTCCTATAAAAATGACCCTAATCGTTTGCCTCATCTCTTTGCGGATTTCTTCTTCAGAGTCATCAATGGCGGCGGCTGCTACTTCCTTCTCTGCCTCAGTGGCTGCTGCTGGTGGTTCTGCATCTTCGTCCTCCAAAACCCTAAAGCCAGTTTCCAAAACCCTACCTCTCAATCTTGGGTTTCTCTCGTCTTCGTCTTCGAAGACAGGTTTGAAATCTCTCAAAGCAGCTCAATTTTTGCCTAGAAATAGGGTTGGTTCGGGCTCAGCTCTCGGAGCTCGCATGGTCTCTACGCCCGCGATGAAGCCTTTGACTTCGCTGGATTTCGACAGTTCAGTCTTCAAAAAGGAGAAAATTACTCTCGCTGGTCACGACGAGGTGTTTTCCCCATTTCCTCTCTTTCTCTCTCTATGTCTCTCTCTCTATATATTATAAATATGGGATTTGTGATGATTGGTTTGTGGATTTGTAGTATATTGTGAGAGGAGGGAGGAATCTGTTTCCTTTGCTACCTGATGCCTTCAAGGGCATTAAGCAAATTGGTGTTATTGGTTGGGGTTCACAGGTATCCTTCATTGCCTTGATCTTTTAAGACTTCTGATTATTATTATTTTATTTTTTTAATGCGATTATTGTATTGTATTTTAGAGTGACAGGCATTGGAGGAAAATAAAATAATATTCAGTATAGAATTTGATGTTTATTGCACACTGCATGATGAGAAAAAAAAAATGAAGGGGAAGGAAAAGAAATGTCATATAATATTGTTTAGATTTGGGAAAAAGGAAATTCAAGTACTTGTTTCTAAAAAGATAAACTTGCTTAAGCCAAGAAATGGAGGATTTAGATCAATGTTCTGAAACTTAGACCGTTCAATGAAGCGCAAAATGCCTCGGGTTACTGATTCAACTATTGGATCAACCAGTTTACTGTAAAATCATAGAGTCTGCAAATTTGAAAGCACAAACCTTCAATATATATATATATATATTTTCTCTCTTTGAGCCAGTGGGGATAATAGTGCTTTTACAAATGGTGATCTGCTTCAGAAATGAACTGAGCTATCTATTTTATTAAGAAAAGAAAAGAAAAGAAGACCTGTTTTTATTTTTATTTTTTATTGATTTGATTTTAGACTAAGGAAATTAATGCAAATATATAGTGATTTTGATATTCACCTAAGACATTGTTGTGAGTGATGGGATATATTGGTAATTCTGTCTAAATTTGCAACATTTCACCTCTATTTGGTTGGAGTAATGAATTTTCATACTTTAAATTCATTTTGTTGGTGCTGTCTTGAATGTGGATTTTTGATAGATGAACATCATTAATAAGGATATCTGTTAATATAATGAGAAACATCATTTTTTTTTTTCCCCATTTTAGGGCCCTGCTCAAGCTCAGAATCTGAGGGATTCTCTTGCAGAAGCAAAATCAGACATTGTGGTCAAGGTGATGTTTGCATTACTTCTGATATTATATTTATTTTTCCCTTTTTGTTCTGTGAATTGGTCTCTGTCAACATTTTTGTTGTGTTTGCTTTGTAATACAGATTGGCCTTAGGAAGGGTTCTCGTTCCTTTGCTGAGGCACGAGCTGCTGGTTTTAGTGAAGAGAATGGAACCCTCGGTGACATATGGGAGACAATATCTGGCAGTGATTTGGTGCTGCTCTTGATTTCTGATGCAGCACAGGTTTGTAGATCATACAGCTGTGGTGATGTGTTGCTCCATGATTATAAATTCTCAGAGATCCCAACTAATTTTGGAAAAAAAGGCTTATGGTTATACATTCCCATGCTTTTTCCATTGCAGCTATCAGGGTTTTAGGGGAGAAAAATTGAGAATATGAACCTAAAACTTTAACTAACTTTTTGTGCTTCTTTAATGCTGCTTATGAAATTTTGTCCTCTTGAAATTTTGAAGTCTAGTGAATCTTTTATTTCTATTGCTGAATGTAGAAGAAATCAGTACATACAAAAAATATTACTAGTTTCTCTGTTCTTGCTTTTTGTGCCTCAAAATAAAAGTATAGCATGAAATTAATGAATACTTCTTCCTAAACCTGCCTTTGATGCTATCGGGGTTTAAGAGAGAATATGATCTATGAATTCACAACTTCTGCACTTTCGTTTTAATGCTGCATCTAGAAGATATCTAATTCTGCAAAATCTGCTGCTCCTGATGCCGGATGTAAAATAACTTGCATCATCCAGAAAGCTATCAATTTCTCCTTTTTCTAGTCTTGGTTTCTGTGCCTTGTGTAATAGGTAAAGTGGTGATTAATGAATGTCCTCAATTATATGTTGTGATTGCAGTGGAGTATATGAATGCAAGCTGAGGTCTAATTTAGAGAGATCCATAAAATGTTAAATTGATATTAGTGGCTTGCATATAATTTATTTTTTTTAAAAAAAAAGCCAGAATATTTATCATTATGACGGAATTCATGGAAAGAAGGATTAAGGATATCCTTCAAAGAGGAAGAAAAGCAAAAGAAATACAATTCAGTGCAAGTGAAGGCCGAATAGAGGTAAATATAAACAAATCATGCACCTACTAATTGCCTGCAGGCTGCAGTGCCTTAGGGGGGTGTTGAAGTGACTTGTCATAGTAAATATAAAAATAAAAAAGGAAAAAGGAAAAAGAACTGACTTGTCATAATAATAACAAGATTATGAGACTTATAGTTGGAGTGTAGTCAATTTAGGCCTAGTAATGATAAATATAATGCTGTGGGTTACATGATTTGTACATTTTAACAAGATGTTAGTGTCTGTTGTGTTCTTTATTGTATTCAGTTCTCTTGTTTTTAATTTCAATATTAATTGCAGGCTGATAATTATGAGAAAGTATTCTCCCACATGAAGCCAAACAGCATACTTGGGCTGTCCCATGGGTTTCTTCTTGGCCATTTGCAGTCAATGGGTCTTGATTTCCCCAAGAACATGAGTGTGATAGCCGTATGTCCCAAGGGAATGGGTCCGTCTGTGAGGAGACTCTATGTTCAAGGAAAGGAGATAAATGGTGCTGGAATAAATTCTAGTTTTGGCGTACACCAGGTATATATATATATCAAAACCATCTCTGCTTTCTTATTGCCTCTGTGTTTCATTTGACTTTAGCTACTCAACATCTTTGTGGACAGGATGTTGATGGAAGGGCCACTGATGTTGCCCTTGGATGGTCAGTTGCCCTTGGTTCTCCTTTTACATTTGCCACTACACTGGAACAGGAATACAAGAGTGACATATTTGGCGAGCGAGGTGCTTGTGGTTTTCTTCATTCTTATTTTGTTATTCACCACAACGCTGTATCTAATATCTATTTGTTTTGATTCATAGGCATTTTACTCGGTGCTGTGCATGGAATTGTTGAGACCTTGTTCAGAAGGTATACTGAAAATGGAATGAGTGAAGATTTGGCTTACAAGAATACTGTTGAGTGCATAACAGGGAATATTTCGAAGACCATATCAACTCAGGTTAGTGATCAAATCTTGGATTTCATTTTGTGCCCTGATTCTTTACCAGTTTTGAAACCCTTTTTATCTTTTCAAAACGAGTATGTTTCCCTAACCAGTTGCTTGCTTTATTCCCTCTAACAGGGCATGTTGGCGGTGTATAATTCATTGTCTGAAGATGGCAAAAGGGAGTTTGAGGCTGCATATAGTGCCTCTTACTATCCCTCCATGGATATATTATATGAGTGCTATGAGGATGTAGCCAGCTGTAGTGAGATCCGGAGTGTTGTCTTGGCTGGGCGTCGCTTTTATGTATGTTTTCTATTTTTTGCATACATGTCAAAATGTGGTACTATGTGTGTTATGTCATATGTAGGCTTGTGAACCTTTGTGTTCTTTATAATGTTGCAAAAAATTATTAGTGATACGAGATATTTTCTTACTTGTGTTGCTGAATGCCTATTGCTTCCCCACCTCCCCCAAATATTACAGGAAAAAGATGGGTTGCCAGCTTTCCCAATGGGTAAAATTGATCAGACAAGGATGTGGAAAGTAGGTGAACGGGTTCGAGCAACACGTCCGGCGGGTGACCTAGGCCCTTTATGTCCCTTTACAGCTGGTGTCTATGTGGCATTAATGATGGCCCAAGTAAGCACCGTTCCACATTAGTATGTTTTGTGTACTGCTAAAGGAGTCACCATGCACCGTACTTCAATTGCTAGGGTTGCTTTTAAAAGTAGTGTTCATTTAAGCATGGTCAATGAAGAAGCATGGTTTATTGGATAGATCTCTGTCATATTGAATCAAATAATGGTGGTCTTTTGAATTTGTGTCTGATTTTTTTCTTCTGGAACTTGACATGGTGAAAAGAAAGATATTTATAATGTAAAGCACTAATAATGCACTGAGAACATATGTTATCTTCAACCATTTGGTCTGACATAATCTTTATAAATTATATGTTTGTAAAAACAGATTGAGGTTCTGAGGAAGAAAGGACACTCCTACTCTGAGATCATCAACGAAAGTGTAATTGAGGCTGTGGATTCTTTGAATCCATTTATGCATGCCCGTGGAGTCTCGTTCATGGTTGATAACTGTTCAACTACAGCTCGGCTAGGATCAAGGAAGTGGGCCCCGCGTTTTGACTACATTCTGACCCAGCAAGCCTTGGTGGCGGTAGATAACGGTGCTCCCATCAACCAGGACCTCATCAGCAACTTCTTGTCAGATCCCGTGCATGGGGCAATGGAAGTTTGTGCTCGACTGAGACCTACTGTGGACATCTCTGTGCCCCCTGATGCTGACTTTGTTCGGCCAGAGTTGCGCCAGTCTGGCAACTAGGTGTTGATGGACAACATTTAGTCTGCACTTTAGCTAGTTTCTATTTAAGGGGAGATGTTTGAGGGAGAAGTTTTCTTTAAATTGTAGCAGCACCGGAAAAAGTTCGTCTGGTCTACTTCTGACTCTTTGATTCCATATTTGGAAACTGCTTTGTGTTGTGCTTCTGCTGAATGAACGAGTCATTATAATATGAACTGTGTGTAATTTTGGGAAAATAAAATTTAGAGTAATGCTTTTATGCGACAATAATTTTGAAGGTCTTAATTGGGAAAGTGAGGCATTCATAACTTCTGAAGGTATAGTTTTGAGATTGGATTGGCAATTTAATGGGACCCACAACTTTGATGTTTCATTGCTAGAAGTATTAGATCAGCTCCTGCTTCAAAGCTCTATTGTTTTGAATTGTTGAGTTGTAGGTTGGATTGTATTGAAAGTGAGTGAATTGAGGGAAAGAAACGCAACATATTTCGCGTGTATATATCAGTAACATGTTTCAAAGGGATATACAAGAACATGATTCAAAGCACAGTGATGTGCCACATACAAAATTTCTTTCCATGTCCTATTAATGGGCAAACAAGAGTTGTGGAGGAGCCATATTGACCAGCGGCATCTATTATTTTACAGTTATTTACCTGTAATATTCAACTTTATGCAGTGGGATACGAAGCAACCATTGTAATGCCGCAGAGGCCTTCCTTTGCATCAAATCTCTCTGCATGCGAATGTACCCTTTTTCACCCCAACTTGTTCCCCACGAGTTCTTCACGCCAATACTTGGTCCTAGTCCCGTAATCAATAGCAGTAACGCCATGGTCTAATTCAGTGCCACAGGCTCCTGTAAAGACACTGCTAGAGTAGAATTGGGAGTCTGATCCACTCGCATGGATAGTTACAAAGATTGGTTGATTTGCAACAGCCTTCAACAGTGCACTCTCACTATTGGTGAGCACATCTTCATGTCCAGTTATCTTGACTGCAGGGTTTGCTGCCTTGTTTTTGTTGCAAGTGTCATCAATTCCCCTATATGGGTAGTTTGTTTCTGTAGTGAGGCCTTGATTGTTTTGGATGAATCAGAAAGCATTGTCCATGAGACCCCCTGAACAACCTTGATCTTCGCCACTAGTGTCGCAATCAACAAGCTCTGGCTCAGATAAAGAGATTGACTTACGAGTTGTCAATTGGGTAATTCCTTCTGTGGCTGCAACAGCTGATAAAGCCCAACAACATCCTATATGTGGTTAACAAATAAAGAGTTAGAAAACACTCAATCTCAATATTTTTCTTATTATTTTCTTCTAAAAAAAATAAATGTGACCTATAAAATTAGTACATGCCACACTGGCCTTGGTCCTTGATAGGTGTTATAGCGCCTTTCTTCCTCCAATCCATGGCGGCTGGGACTGCGGTTACATTTTCATATTTAAAAGAAGGTGGTGTTGTGGAGCAAACTTGACTCTTGAATCTATTATGCAGTTTGAACTCTTCATTAGTAAGGTCAACAAATTGATTGACCCCAAGCTTGTAAGGCTTGTTTGTGGCTTTATTGAAAGATTCTACACGTTCTACATTGTCTTTGAATATATTGAATCATTTATCCTCCTCTGCAGTGCCCTTGTACACACGTCCATAAAGAGCCATCCATTGCTTATGCCTCTCAAACATAGATGTCTCTTGGAGAGAGCGAGATGTGACTTGAGAAGCCAAAGCTCCCAAAATGAATAGGAAAGCCAAGGAGAAGCATTGGAAATTGGTTTGTGGAAACCATTTTTAGTACTACTAGCAGATAGGATTAGTGTATGAAATAGGTTAGCCAGTTCATAGCCTTCAATACTGGTCTTGATGGGCTTTTATGTAGAATAGAAACTTGTCCAACTATATAATATTACTTTTATTTTTATTTCTATTTTTGGTTTAGGTGATTTATTACGTGCCTGATAAAATGCTGCGATTTGGACATGTCGGGTTAGCTAATTTGGTTGTGAAGTACAGAATGCTCTTTCACATGTGATATTTAGATTATTAATGAAGTGCTAATTTTATTTTGTTTTGTCAAGGATTAATTAAGGACCTTTTCTTCTTAACGTGCCGTTTAATTCATCATAACAAATGCTTCAACAGAAATCCATTATTGATTTGATTATTAACAAATTGAAAGTAGCTAGGAATTTTTAATTTTTAATTTTTAATTTGTTTGTATTTATAGAATATAACAAAAATGTCTTGAGAGGCTTTGATATGAAAACGGTGCTTGGAATGAATGACACAGCACGGAGAGCTTGATAAAATAGTTATCAATTTTGGAAAAAGGCTCAGAAAAATTCACGTGGACTCTCTATGGGACCCTATTTGAAATAAGTTTATGTATGAATCAAAATGAGTTTATTGTGTGCTACAACTTGTTTGAGAGGATTTTATGTGTATCCTAAAGGAGAATATGATGCAATTATGGGTGTGTAAAAAACCCGTCAATCCATTAACGTATTGATTCAAATTAACCTAAATTAATCAATGTGGTTTGAAAAGGTGAGCGGATTGGGTTGAGTGAGTTAGTTGATAAAAATTGATGGGTCAATTGGCTTGCGAATTAAAATTTATCAACGTGCCTACTAACTGACCCAATCTGCCTGTATGCAATATGTACAATCTCACCTTAATCTTGATACCATTAATCAGATGACACTTGCCCCACATTTTCATTGCTTTTTTTTTTCTTCATTTACTTGTTCTGTATATTAATTTGTAACATATGATTTCTGTTAAAATTGTTTTAAAAAAAGAAGTGAAGGTGACATATTCACTTATATTATTAGTCATTTGTTTAATTCTAATTCGCCTGCAAACCCATTCAAACCGTTGGTTTAAAACCACCACAATGTTCAATCAACTCCCTGGTTTCGAGGATGGATGGGTTGGTGACAGATTGAAAATTATTAATCTGTCAAGAGTGGTTCTTTGATTATATTTTTCTAAAATCGATCCAAACTGACTTGTGCACAATCATAGATGCAGTACACAAAGCATCACAAAATTAATGCAATATACATTGAAAGGCCAAACGGACTCATTTGTCAAACAAATGTTTCGGCTTTGAGCTCAAAAAAGTTGAAAGATACATTTTCAAAAAGTTTCGAGGAGATCTACTGACTCGATACACAGCCCTTGCATAATTTTGAATAAATTTTTTTTGGCAACCGCTATAAGAAAGAGCCTGTGATGAAAGAAAATAAACAAATCAATACAAGTCAACAAAGATCAATCATAATGAAAAAGAAATAGTCCACAATTCTTTTGGTAAGGATTGGGTAGAAATCATTCTTTTGGCAATGCTTTCACAAACACGACCTCAAAACGTTCGTATCATTGATCCAAAGGCAGCTTTCCCTTTAAAGTTTCTTACGAAATTTTTGTCATATATCAATATATTTCAGATATAACACAGGCATCTTGGTTTGTTTTGATAGAAAATATTTCTTTTAGAAAAACTATGTAGTATTGAGAAAACTAACTTGCAGTATTGATAATTCATTATTGTACTTTAACCATAAACTATACAAATCAGAATCAGAACATAACTAATAATTTGGTGAGTCCAAGTCATAACATTTTCACAAGGCACGCAGATTATTATTTTTAAAGAACCACAATAACAGTATGCATTGCGACAAAATCATATTTCACTATATAAAGCCCAAGACCAATGCATAATTCATTACACCTCCCAACTCACATATCAGTTTCCTTTCCTACCTCTTAGCAGAAGAACCATGGATTCCAAAAACCAGCAGCTGTACCGATCCATCTTCTTCGCTTTGCTATTCATTTTGGGAACTTTGGCTTCTCAAGCCTCATCTCGCTCCCTTCAAGAGGAATCAATGTATGAGAGGCACGAGCAATGGATGACTAGCTTTGGCCGTGTCTACAAGGACACTGCTGAGAAGGAGGAACGTTTCAAGATATTCAAGGCCAACGTGGAAATGATAGAATCTTTTAACAAAGCTTCAAACAAGCCTTACAAGCTTGGGGTCAATCAATTTGCAGACCTTACAAATGAAGAGTTCAAACTGCGCAACAGATTCAAGAGTCATGAATGCTCCTCAACAACACCTTTTAAATATGAAAATGTGAGAGCAGTGCCAGCTACCATGGACTGGAGGAAGAAAGGTGCTGTTACCCCGGTTAAGGACCAAGGCCAATGTGGTAAGTAATAATTTTGTAGACCGCAATGCATAAAAGAAAAATGACTATGATGTTTGTTATTTTCTAACTCTTTTATTTGTTATCAACATATAGGATGTTGTTGGGCGTTTTCGGCTGTGGCAGCCATGGAAGGAATTAACCAATTAACAACTGGCAAGTTAATCTCGCTATCTGAACAAGAGCTAGTTGATTGTGATGTATCTGGTGAAGACCAAGGTTGCGGGGGTGGTCTTATGGATGAGGCCTTTAAATTCATTGAACAGAACAATGGCCTGACCACTGAAACAAACTACCCATACAAGGGAACTGATGACACTTGCAACAAAAACAAAGCAGCAAACCATGCAGCCAAGATAACTGGGTATGAAGATGTGCCTGCCAACAGTGAGAGTGCACTACTTAAGGCTGTTGCTAATCAACCTATCTCTGTTGCCATTGATGCGAGTGGATCTGACTTCCAATTCTATTCAAGTGGAGTCTTTACAGGAACCTGTGGCACTCAACTAGACCATGGTGTCACTGCTATTGGTTATGGGACTGCTACTGATGGGACTAAATACTGGCTTGTTAAAAACTCATGGGGCACATCATGGGGTGAACAAGGATACATAAGGATGCAAAGAGACATCAATGCTCAGGAAGGTCTATGTGGCATTGCAATGATGGCTTCATACCCAACTGCATAAGATTAAAAAATGAAAGAAGTTCCTACGTAGAATAATGCGTATTGCTTGTTAATTCTACTATTTCTCAGTTGTTGGTTGTTTATAGCTATTGCAAAATTGTGTACTTCCTATATTACATCAATGTAAAATTAATCAAAGTCTCGATTATTATGGGCAATATGTTAATTTCTTTCCTTGAACTCACTTGTTGATATAGCAATCCTATGAGCATGTTTAGTATATATGACTTAATTGGAGGGGAAAAAATGTAATTGGAAGGCATTATATTTCACGGTATCTTTTAAAAAGTTTTAATTGGTTTCAACTGGGACCATTCTCTCAACTGTATGAGAATAACGATTTTGCTCAATATAAGCTAATTGAAATTCTCATGTAGTTCAGAATGAAGTGATTTTGTTGCTTGCTCATATTTAAGTCTCTTCTAAACGGAAGTATATGTGTATATAGGAAAACAAAGCCAGTGACATTGAAATACCTGAAGAAGACAAGTCTATCGCTCGTGCATCATTGGACTTGCCTGTATTTGGCCATCATACAAGCCTCCTTGGAAGATGACGATGCTGGCTCTGATGATAATGAATAAGTATGCGTCAATTTCAGCTTTGTTAGCACTTTGATATTTCCACATTGATTGGATTAGACATGCTGAGATGATTGTTTGCTTGCCGGGGACCTCTTTTAGGGAAAATTAATATTGTTCCCTAGTCTGTCCCATGGTAAAAATTAAATGTAACCCCTTTTGGTTGTTGTGAGTTTTCTTTTGCAATAAGAGATTCTTTTGGTTATCACATGCCTCAGTGAGGAGCAGTGCCTCTCAATTTTCAATGTCAACTTAACAATGGCATTATTTGCATTACTTAGCTTGGTGAGGTACGTAGCTTGAGAAAACTAGAGTCCCCAAACATTTTGGAATGAAGAGGAACTTGTTTTCATCTCTCTCTCTCTCTCTCTCTCTCTCTTATCTTCTGGATGACTAATTGGTTAACAAGGCCAGCATTTTGTAAAGATCTTTACAAAACTATGCGAATGACGGTTTTGAAGGCAGTCTCTGATTTACACTTTGGTGCCAATATTATCTTATTTTGCAGCAGCAGGTGTTAATGCCTGGACTTTTGCCCCTAATATTTTTCACGGAGCCTTAAGTTTTATTTCATTTTGGTTTTCTCTTTACTTTTTTTTCCCCTTCCTTCACAAATTCGAAATCCAAACATATAATGAACAAACAACTAAATTAGCGCTAACAATTACATGATTGCTGTAATATTTTTTCATCTGCAGGCTTGCAGCTTTGATAAATTTTCTGACAAGAATACTTCTACTCATAAAATGTAACTTAGAGCTCATTGGAAATTCGCTAATTTTGTTTATTTTTTTTGACTTTTTATAAAAAAATATGTAAAATAGTAGAGAGAGTGATATGATAACTTATAGTGGCCTATTGACAAACGAGGCCTTAGTTTGTCCAAATTACATGCCATGTTTTGGAATTTAAATTTTCATTCACACCATCAAAGTGATTTAAAACTGCGTGTTGGCCCTAATTAAAATTGTGATTTCCATTGTTTCGAGCTGATCAAATTTTGTATTTTATTCACATATTTTGATAGTACATGCGAACAAAATCGCACTCCTTGTTTTGTACCATATATCTGTTTGGAAAGTGTTTTGAGACTTTTAAAAAATTCTCCCAATTTGACCCACGATAATATAGCATGATAGGTATCAACTTGTAATTTGCCACATATTCAACCATACAAGATCCAACTCCCTTGCCACATCATCATGGGTTTAAAATTATAGGTTTCTAGCATTTCTCTTTTGTAAATCGCCCCCTTCAAATAAATTGATATAGAATTTTTGTATATAAACTATGTTTGTATAGCATAATAACCACTTAGGCTAGGTTTGGATCATAAATTTGGGTAAGGATTTGAAAAGGGAAAGAGAAAGAGAAAAAGTAGGTGAAATGTGAATAAATATAACTACATTTCATCCACATTTTCTTTTTTTCTTTCCAAATCTCTACCTAAATCTATAATCCAAACATAGCCTTAATCAACCTCATTTTTTGGTAATCATCAATATTATGGTCATGTACCTGATAAAAGAAAGCTGTGTTATGAAACGTTCCGTATCATCAATCCAGAGGAATTTTTGTCATATAATGATACACCTAAAAAACTATCTTGTGACCAAATAACTAGCTGCATTGATATCATTCATTATTGTACATTACCCATAAACTATACGAATTAGGACTATTAGATACAAATATCTGACATAATCATAAAGAGTAATCAAATGAAATCCTATTAATCAACATAAATAATCTGCTAAGTCTAAGTCATAACATTTTATTAAGGCACGTAGAGAGCAATAATTTTTATTTTCTTTAAAGAACCACAACAATAGTATGCATTATGACAAAATCATATTACTCTATATAAAGCCCAAATCCAATGCAGAATTCATTGCACCTCCCAACTCAGTCTATCAGTTTCCTTTCCTATCTCTTATTAGCAGAAGAACCATGGATTCCAAAAACCAGCAGATGTACCGATCCATTCTTTTCACCTTGCTATTCATTTTGGGAACTTTGGCTTCTCAAGTTGCATCTCGTTCCCTTCAAGAGGAATCAATGTATGAGAGGCACGAGCAATGGATGACTAGATTTGGCCGTGTCTACAAGGATGCTGCTGAGAAGGAGGAACGTTTCAAGATATTCAAGGCCAACGTGGAAATGATAGAATCTTTTAACAAAGCTTCAAACAAGCCTTACAAGCTTGGGGTTAATCAATTTGCTGATCTTACAAATGAAGAGTTCAAACTGCGCAACAGATTCAAGAGTCACGAATGCTCCTCAACAACACCTTTTAAATATGAAAATGTGAGTGCAGTGCCAGCTACCATGGACTGGAGGAAGAAAGGTGCTGTAACACCTGTTAAGGACCAAGGCCAATGTGGTAAGTAATAATTTTTTAGACTGCAATGCATAAAAGAAAAATGACTATGATGCTTGTTGTTTTGTAACTCTTTCATTTGTGATCAACATATAGGATGTTGTTGGGCATTTTCGGCTGTGGCAGCCATGGAAGGAATTAACCAATTAACAACTGGTAAGTTAATCTCGCTATCTGAACAAGAGCTAGTTGATTGTGATGTATCTGGTGAAGACCAAGGTTGCGGGGGTGGTCTTATGGATGAGGCCTTTAAATTCATCGAACAAAACAATGGGCTGACTACTGAAACAAACTACCCATACAAGGGAACTGATGACACTTGCAACAAAAACAAAGCAGCAAACCATGCAGCTAAGATAACTGGGTATGAAGATGTGCCTGCCAACAGTGAGAGTGCACTACTTAAGGCTGTTGCTAATCAACCTATCTCTGTTGCCATTGATGCGAGTGGATCTGACTTCCAATTCTATTCAAGTGGAGTCTTTACAGGAACCTGTGGCACTCAACTAGACCATGGTGTCACTGCTATTGGTTATGGGACTGCTACTGATGGGACTAAATACTGGCTTGTTAAAAACTCATGGGGCACAGCATGGGGTGAACAAGGATACATAAGGATGCAAAGAGACATCAATGCTCAGGAAGGTCTATGTGGCATTGCAATGATGGCTTCATACCCAACTGCATAAGATTAAAAAATGAAAGAAGTTCCTATGTAGAATAATGCGTATTGCTTGTTAATTCTACTATTTCTCAGTTGTTGGTTGTTTATAGCTATTGCAAAATTGTGTACTTCCTATATTACAACAATGTAAAATTAATCTAAGTCTCGATTATTATGGGCAATATGTTAATTTCTTTCCTTGAACTCACTTGTTGATATAGCAATCCTATGAGCATGTTTAGTATATATGACTTAATTGGAGGGGAAAAAATGTAATTGGAAGGTGTTATATTTCACGTTATCTTTTAAAAAGTTTTAATTGGTTTCAACTGGGACCATTCTCTCAACTGTATGAGAATAACGATTGTCACACCCCAAACCCGAGTATGACCGGCCGTGGCCCACAGGGCCTTAGCCCAAGGCACACGTAAGCCTAAACACAAATCCATAATCACATTGAATAACTATACAAAAGTCCAGCAATAAAATAACCAAACTCAATCCAGTGACATGCCACAAGTATAAACGGCAAAACCAACCGTAATCAATACCATCCAAACTTATGGGATATAAACAGCCCACATATCAAAATAATCCTAAATGAACCTCAATAAAAATAAAAAGAAGTATGCACAAACTTGACATAACAATCTAAAATAAAATAAATGTATGTCCTAGAGGTCCATGCAATCGAGTCTCAGCTACGCCATGAGTCCACCCTAAGTCCTTCTAACACCTGGAAGTGATAAAAACTAAGTCAGCTGATAGCTCAGTGAGTAGCAACATGGATAGTAAATACAGTTTTGAAAACATGGCTCAATTCCAAAATAAGATATATATCACAGAAATTAGATTGGCATACAGTTTGGTAAATACAATCTGTTTCAAAAAGAAGGTTTCACAGTTCAACACTTAAAATACTCATGTCTCGCAAGAACATGATAAACGACATTTTCCACTTAAAACAGATTATAACATGAACACCAATAATTTTCTGGGTACCAAGAAAAACAAATAATATGCCACACATTTCTCAGGCTATGAGCCCTGTTGGATCCAATACCGAACTAAGAGTCATCCTCAGGGTGGCACCTGGGCCTTTTCTCAAAGACGATCCGATTGAAGGTCACCTAGTTGTTTTTAAAGGTCTTTTCCTTACAATCGTTGAGCACTAGAGTCATCACGGCCCAACCCGGATCTGTTCCCTAGTGGCCAGAGTCACCACACACAGTGGAATAATTTTCCTGGACTAAATACACACATGGTCCCAATAATCAATACACATCAGTTTCGCAAAACATGGTAGTTCATCATTATAAACATGAGACCAAAACAAATAGTTTACAGTATGCCAAGTTCACACATGTTTCAGAAATAATTTGATTTCATTGATAATATAAATAATTTATCAAAACAGTTTAGTCTTAAAACAATAATTTAATTTTCCAACAGTTCAGGGTAGGGGAACATTTATAAAAATACATAGCATGGAACTACTCACCTGAAACGAAATAATATAATCCTTGAATCGAATAGAGTGTAAAAGTCCAACTAGTGCCCTGAACCAAGTATAAAAACTACACGTCACAACTAATTTAAAAATACTAAAGAAATAGGAACTAAGTAACCTCAACTAAAGTGCACTAACACGGTTCAACCCAACTCACCGTTACTCTTAAACATTACCTAAGTTCATGTTCTTCAAGGTTTAAAATCACCCAAGACATGGGTTCCGGTCAAAACTTAATTAATTGTGACTTTAAGATAAAACAGAATTTCAAACAAGCCTTCCCAACCTATTCGCTAACTTTGAAAAGTACAAAACCCACTTCACGCTATTCGAAAAATTCCAATAACCTCCAGATATGATCTAATATATCCTAAGTTTCAAACCCAATTGGTTTCACTTGATTTGCTTATCAAAATAATTATCTACAATTTATTATATCCAAACAGGTTGTTTTCTGCAGCACTTTAAAGAAATTGACGGTTCTCTTAATATACACGAGCAATCAATGCAAGGCCAAAAACGTACAAAACTAGACTCGTAACCGGTTCTAATGACACTAATTTGATAATTTTTGGATTTATACCCAAAGAGAACAACACTCCCGAATTTACTGTTTCGGACTGGTTTCCTGGACAGATTTGAACACCTCAATTTATATGGATTTTGACTCCCAAAAATTATGAAAAAATTCAGATATGAAATTCAATATGTAATTAATCTATTGTAAAAATTTCAGTTCAAAATTCATTCGTTTGATATGGTTTCTTGATTTTTAAAATTTGTGACTCTGTACAGAATTTTTAGACTACAATTTACACCTCTACATTGCACTCTCACAATCCAACCCCATACCACCCAAACACACCTACAAGTCCTTCACCTTACCAAAGCCATACACGTTAGCCTCCAAATAGGAAAAAGTTAGAGATCATGAAAATTTTGTCATGAAAGTGATCATGAAAAATTTATGATCTTTGGATTACCTTGATTAATATGTGATGTTTTATTCTAAGTGTAATTCAAGGACCACAAAACTTTCATGATTATTTTCATGAAAAAATTTTCATGATACCTAGCATTGCTGCTCCAAATAACCTTTGCACACAAGCCATACACTATACCCAAAACAGTGCCAAACGGCACATCACAATGAAGAAAGAAGGGGAAAAAAAAAATGTAAAGGAAGAGACAAAACAATTAAAACATTAGTCTACCTTGAAGAATTTGCTTTAGATTTAGATGATTCCTAGAGACAACCAAACGCAGCTTCTCTTTCCCTCTCTCCTTTCTTTCTCTCACGGCTGCTATGTGTTGAAAGTGATGTGGAAAACAATTATAACAAGGGTTAGGGTTTTTGTTAGGAAAACTAGGGTTGCTTTATATATATATCTAGGGTTAGGGTTTTTGTTAGGAAAACTAGGGTTAGGGTTTTTGTTAGGAAAACTAGGGTTGCTTTATTATCCTATGTTTTTTTTTTATTGTATTTTCTCTCATCATTAATTTAAATAAAATACAACTATTATTAAATCAAAATATGCATCTAACTTGCCCCTTATTTTTTTTAAAATAATAAATCTTACCTCTAAATTAAAAATTTTCACCATAAATTTATTTTAGGTTTAAAAATTAATTAAAAGATCCTCCAATAATATTTAATTTGTACCTTAGAATTCACCACCAACATATTTGAGATTGTAATATTATTATTTAATTATTTACTTAATTTTTATATTCAGATTCTCACAACGATTTTGCGCAATATAAGCTAATTGAAATTCTCATGTAGTTGAGAATGAAGTGATTTTGTTGCTTGCTCATATTTAAGTCTCTTCTAAACGAAAGTATATGCGTATATAGGAAAACAAAGCCAGTCACATTGAAATACCTAAAGAAGACAAGTCTATCGCTCGTGCATCATTGGACTTGCCTGTATTTGGCCATCATACAAGCTTCCTTGGAAGATGACGATGCTGGCTCTGATGATAATGAATAAGTATGCGTCAATTTCAGCTTTGTTAGCACTTCGATATTTCCACATTTATTGGATTAGACATGCTGAGATGATTGTTTGCTTGCCGGGGACCTCTTTTAGGGAAAATTAATATTGTTCCCTAGTCTGTCCCATGGTAAAAATTAAATGTAACCCCTTTTGGTTGTTGTGAGTTTTCTTTTGCAATAAGAGATTCTTTTGGTTATCACATACCTCAGTGAGGAGCAGTGTCTCTCAATTTTCAATGTCAACTTAACAATGGCATTATTTGCATTACTTAGCTTGGTGAGGTACGTAACTTGAGAAAACTAGAGTCCCCAAACATTTTGGAATGAAGAGGAACTTGTTTTCATCTCTCTCTCTCTCTCTCTCTCTCTCTCTCTCTCTCTTATCTTCTGGATGACTAATTGGTTAACAAGGCCAGCATTTTGTAAAGATCTTTACAAAACTATGCGAATGACGGTTTTGAAGGCAGTCTCTAATTTACACTTTGGTGCCAATATTATCTTATTTTGCAGCAACAGGTGTTAATGCCTGGACTTTTGCCCCTAATATTTTTCACGGAGCCTTAAGTTTTACTTCATTTTGGTTCTCTTTACTTTTTTTTCCCCTTCCTTCACAAGTTCGAAATCCAAACATATAATGAACAAACAACTAAATTAGCGCTAACAATTACATGATTGCTATAATATTTTTTCATCTGTAGGCTTGCAGCTTTGATAAATTTTCTGACAAAAATACTTCTACTCATAAAATGTAACTTAGAGCTCATTGGAAATTTGCTAATTTTGTTTATTTTTTTTTGACTTTTTATAAAAAAAAATATGTAAAAAAGTAGAAAGAGTGATATGATAACTTATAGTGGCCTATTGACAAATGAGGCCTTAGTTTGTCCAAATTACGTGCCATGTTTTTGTGATAACCCTGTTCCGTATTATGCTAAATAGTCCTTATTATAAATGTGATTATGTGTTTGATATAATTTTGTGTGCCATTATGTGGGAATATGTGGTTTTGAATTTCTATCTATTCACTGTAGGAATATCTGTTTGATTATCCGCTTTGGAAATTAAATTGAAGGCCCTATCAGCCACGAAACCCGAAATTGATTGCGCCATTGTGATTAGTGTAATTTCTAGAGCTTACGGTGAAATTTAATTGAAAATTGATTCGGGTCAAATTAAATTGATTTAATTAATGGCATAGTGCTCAAATTATTTAATATTATAATTTTGGTTAGGGGGACTTTTATTTATAGGGCCATATACACTCTCCTTTATTTCCTTTGAGCTCAAAAATTTGAGTTATACAAATGTGAGGGAGAGAGGGCCGGCCATAGAGAGAGAAAGGGGGAGAAATTGTGCAATTTTGGCTCAAAGCTTGGAAACCTTGAAGATTTCTCTAGAATTTGCTCTGGATTGTGAGAATTAAAGCTCCTAGGTGAGTATTTCATGGATTCTAGTTTGTAATTTTGTGTAATCAAGCTAGTTGGGTAATCAAGAATAAGTTTGGCATGAAATTGAGTTGTATTTGTTGAATTTAAAGTCAATAGATGCATGCATGTAGGAAATTACTATGAATTCCCATGTTTGAGCATAAAATATGTAATCCATGTTGAGTTTTGATTAATGACCATGTATTTGATTAACTCTTCACCAATTAAGTTGAGGATATTGTGTATATTTCACATACAAGTGCAAATCATGGGAGTTTGAGTTTTGCATGTTTGAATCTAGTGTATTGGTGATGAGTTTGAGTTAATTTGAGACATGCATGTGATTAAATTGTGAAATGGAGCTTCATTGTGTTGTAAGTTGGTGTTTATACCATGTTAGAATATGTATATGTGAAGATTGAGCCAAAAACATGCATTTTGAACCCTTGAATATCAAGTTGAAGCTCAAGAACACATTTTGGAAAACCAAGAATTTTGATGTCCACTCGAGCGGGGGAAGTGCCGCTCGAGTGGGGGAAGTGCCGCTCGAGTGGGGAATTCGTGCTCCCAGTATTTTTGCAGACATGGTGTCCACTCGAGTGGGGAGCTATGTAGACAGACCTTCAGCTTGAGCGCCAGACTTCACGCTCGAGCGTAATTTTGATGTATCCAGTACTTTTGCAGACCTCATGGGTCTGCTCGAGCGGGGAAGTACACGCTCGAGCGGGGACCTTATTTTCTGAAATTTTGAAAAGGCATTCTGAGTTTCGTTTTCCGTTCTCTTTCACGTCTAAATACTCTTAGGCATGCATTGAGCATTATAATTGAGTTAAAGAGATAAGAATGAGGCCTAAAGGGGAAAATTGTGAATTTAGAACGGATTGAATTGTTAGTGACCCTTTTATATTCATGGTATGTGTAGGGTCGAGCTCCAGGGCAGAACAATCAGCCGATCACTGTAAGTAATATCTTAATAAAGACATCTGAAATATCTTAATAAAGACATCTGAAGTACGTTATTTGTCCAATTGCTTACTTTCATATAAGTCTTGTAAGTTGCTATACTAAATTGGTGACAAATATCTGTTATGCTATGTATTGGGCCAAAGGCCGTCTGATACGAATAATGATCTGATACAAATGATCTGACACGAATTATAGTTTGTTGATCTGACATGAATGATAGTCTGACGCGAATAATAGTCTGATACGAATGACGATTTGATACGAATGATAATCTGATACGAATGACAATCTGACACGAATAAAGTTTGACATGAATGAATGGGCCAGAGGCTGTTTTGACAAGAATGAATGAATGGGCCAGAGGCCGTTTTGACAAAGAATGAATGAATGGGCCAGAGGCTGTTTTGACATGAATGGATGGGCCAGAGGTCGTTTTGACACAAATGAAAGAATGAATGGGCCAAAGGCCAATTTGTCATCTGAATAGGCCAAAGGTCGTTTTGACACAAATGAAAGAATGAATGGGCCAAAGGCCAGTTTGTCATCTGAATGGGCCAAAGGCCGTTTTGACACAAGTGAAAGTTTGACATGATGGTACGAATGGACCAAAGGCCAACTTGACCTGAATGATACTAATGAATTGGGCCCGAGACCGTATGATGTGTTTGGAACCGCAGTTACCTAACTTACATATGTCTATGTATGTATGTAGTAGTTAGAAATATAAATTGGGCCCAAGGTCGTTTGATGTATATTGTTCCAATGTATATTCTTCATTTGATATTATTCACTGGGCTATCGCTCACGCTCATTCATGTGTTTGTAGGTGAGCCAAGAGAAGTCCAAACCCAAACCCAGCCCCAGTGAAGTCTGTGTGGAACAACAAAGGTTTTGAAGAGTCAGCCCTTGCGTCTCACGCACGAGACTCGTCTTCGCCTTTTTGTCATTTTGTTTTATATTGTCATGTGGGCGAAGTCTTTGAGTATGTCTGTATATAGTTTTCATGGGTTGACTTAGATTTGGATGATCCTGTCTGTACAGAACTTTATGTTACTATGCTTTCTGTTGTGAGTTATTAACATATGTATATATATGGAATGTTATGATGTGCATATAAGCACGGCACTATGGACAAAGTTTTAAAATTGTTTCCATTTGGCCCCTTTACTCTGATGAGTTTCGTCTTATTTGGTTTGAGGCCATAGGTAATCTCGTGATTACTGGCCGGTTATGGCCTTAACCCATAGGGGCGCGTTCGGGTCATGACAGAGTGGTATCAGAGCACGAGTTAATAACTCACACACTTGTCCAAAAGAGCAATAAGCGTCTAGATAAGATCTAGGATGCATTCATGTGATAAGTATGAATATGAAAGCATCAACAGTACGCTTAAATGTTTAATATGAACGAATATATATTATAAGTTTGTGATTCGCTTGCATTGCAAATTGTTTGAACACGTATGCTTTTTAGTATATGCATACTTGTGAATCTTTTGTACAAGTATAATCCAAGTTTAATCAAATATTGAGAACATGTGATAATATGAGATGTGAATTGTTGCACTAATGTGTATAAGAAGTTTGTTTTGTTATAAGGCACATATATGAACATATAAATCATGAAAAGTTGCTTATGTGCATTCGATTATGCCAATGGGTGTCTATGTGAAATATGAACGTGATTTGAGTATATAATTACTTACTAAATGTTTAGCATGCTGTAATAACCCACATTCATGTCTTAGTCATGTTCATGTGCATTTTCATGATTTTGTCTTGTTAAGCTTGCATTTGTAGACTTAGACTTGTTTTGCCTAGGTAAAGGTTCTTGTCTTGTCTTGATGCTATCACGTTTTGCCTAAGTGTTGTATGCATGCTTTGTTCCTTCCTTGCTGTCTCAAGCCTAGGTCATGCCAAGCCTAGGTCATGTCAAGCCTAGGTCATGTTAAGCCTAGGTCATGCCAAGCCTAAGTCATGTCAAGCCTAGGTCATGCCAAGCCTAGGTCATGTCAAGCCGAGGTCATCTTAAGCCTAGGACCATCCTAGAACCACTTTGGTTGACCTCCACCATCACCTAGGCATATTGGCCGAGATGTCATCATCTAGGCCGAGGTGTGCATCACCTAGGCCGAGATATGCATCATCTAGGCCGAGATGTTATCATCTAGGCATCCTAGATCCTTAGTCCTTGTACCTAGTGATCTTGTTCTGGGAGTGGAATGACCTAGACCGAGGTGTGGCACATCTAGGCCGAGGTGTGGCACAGCTTGGCCAAGTGTTATCCTTCCTAGCCGAGGTCATTGAGACCTTAGTTGCCGAAGCCTATGTCCTTAGCCGAGATCATTACTTGCCGGAGTGCCTTGTCGTCTAGCTTGTTGAGTACGCTTTGTCATAGTCATGTCTTGTCAATCAGTCACCTTTTTGAGGAGAACCAACCAGCCGTTGCCACGTGTCCGAACAGAGTGTTAAGTCAGCCGGTAGAGAGAGAAACCTATCATTTGTTATACCCTTGTTTTGAAGAGGAGAGAGAAGCTCTAGGAAGAGGAAGAGGAGTTCTAGAGAGAGGTAGATTTCCAAGCTTGATTCCTAGAGATCGAACCGTTAGATCTGTGTTCTAAGGTTAGATTCTTGATCTGCTCATGTTGTTCCTTATGATCATGTTATTGCATTGCATGATTGAATACGATTTGTAAGCCATGCATTGATTCAAAGTTCGGTTTTAGAAAGAGAAAGTGGTATTCATGTGTTCTTCAAGAAAAGTCATGTTTTGATCCAAGAGTTTGCACCTAGGTCCATGTTTTCATGTTTGTTTTCATATGATCTTCAAGTATGGGTACCAAGGTCCATGTTTTCGAACTCATAGCATGAAATCCCAGATTTTGTAATAACAAGTTATGATTTTAGCATTCATGTTCTTCATGTTCTTCATGTTCATGTTCTTCAAGGAGGAAACCCATATTTCCAGACTTCTTTTCCCTAGGTGTGATCACCGAGACCACTCTTGCCTAGATCACACACCTAGGCCAAGCATCGTATCTCACCTTGGCCTATCTTGCATGATCACTTGAACCTTAATCTATCTTGCATGCACACCTCGGCAGGCAGCTGCACCCCGAAGCCTAGGTAACCACACCTCGGCCAAGAGGTGTGGGACCTCGGCCAAGACCTCCTGAGTTCACTCAACTAGGTTACTTTTGCCTAGATCATTTCTGTGCATCCATTCCAGGACCTGGTTGGTACCCAGCATGTTTTGCCTAGGTCATTTCCAGTTTGCCTAGGTCATTTCCAGCATGTTTTGCCTAGGTCATTTCCAGCATGTTTTGCCTAAGTCATTTCTAGCTTGTTTTGCCTAGGTCATTTCTAACATGTTTTCCCTAGATGTTTCCAGCATGTTTTCCCTAGATCATTTGCATGCATGTGAAGCTTGTTTTTAAGAGTGTATTCAATAGACTTTGCCATGTGTTTGTAGGACTTGGACCTTTGCTTTGATCCCGACGTCCCAAGAACTAAGTGAGTGGTATTTTTAATAAAGCTATGTTATACGTTTTGATAAAGGCTTTGATTTGCTTTGTTTTGAAAGTAATTGTTAAGTATGAATGACTACCCTTATTTTATGTATCAAGTATAAGCTTTGTTTTGGATGACATTCTTGGAACCGTCCTTTCGTGTTAGGGGACGTTAAGCCTAAGTAACACTGTCCTTTCGTGTTAGGGGACGTTAAGCCCAAGTAACATAGTCCTTCCGTGCTAGGGGACTTTAAGCCCAGGTAGCACCGTCCTTTCGTGTTAGGGGACGTTAAGCCCAAGTAACATAGTCCTTCCGTGCTAGGGGACTTTAAGCCCAGGTAGCACCGTCCTTTCGTGCTAGGGGACGTTAAGCCCAAGTAGCACCCTTGTTAAGATATCGGCCACCGACGGACTATGAACGGGTGTGCTCGATGCCGAGGTTACGCTTTTGTTTTGCTCGGAATGTCATCACCCCAAGTACATGTTTAGATACAAGTTATGCCAAGTACAAGTTTTGAACAAGCTATGATATATGTATTGTTTTGACAAGACCTCGGGAATCATTCATTAAAAACCCTTTATTACTTGTACCATTCACTGAGTATCCAAGCTCACCCTCTCTATATGTATGTAGGTAACAAGCAAGAAGTCGGCCACGCCGAGATATGTGTGTTTTGCAAGATGTTTTGGATTCATGCTATGTCAGCAATCTTGAAGATTATGCTTCTTAGTTGCATTTCATGTATTTTGTAAATGTCGGCTTGAGAAGCCTTTTGATCAAGATGTAATATGTACCTTATTTTATTTGTAGTCAAGTTGTAAGACTTAAATTAAGATGTATGCCATTTCATTTGACATATGCACAGCTCTTATGGACTAGTTAGATTTACATATATTGCTTCCGCACATGTAAGCCCCATATATTATACTCTGATTGTGTGTGAACTTTGAAAGTTGGCCTTCGGTAATCTCGGATTACTGGCCATCACGGCACCATTCTACTAGGGGCGGTTTGGGGTCGTGACACATGCGATATCTGA
The DNA here is from genome assembly GCA_025200525.1 of Camellia lanceoleosa. Taxonomy (NCBI): domain Eukaryota; kingdom Viridiplantae; phylum Streptophyta; class Magnoliopsida; order Ericales; family Theaceae; genus Camellia; species Camellia lanceoleosa. The sequence continues at coordinate 120,651,582 of CM045764.1, read as the reverse complement.
TAAGTATGCAATCATCTGTTACGTATGTGATTAATTGTGTCTTGTCGATATGTAAAATGAGAAAATAACAATGTGCCTATGCGCGAATGTACACATGTGTATCTGTGTTTATCTTTGTATTGGGCATCCCGGTATTTGGCAAGGCTTAATAAGAATTTGTGTAGAACATGGATAAAGTAAGGGCATACGAGTTGGCAGACTCTTCCATAGCCCGACTTGATAGACTGGAAAGAATAGTACAAGAAATGGCAGAGATTTTGAGACAACAACGTCAGTTGCCACTACGGTGAGAACCTTTGCCACCATCAGTGTAAGAAATGCCGAGGGGTTGTTATCGGACTTCTGGGCTCGTTATAGGTGTGGTAAAATGGACCATATGGTAAGGAACTGTCCCTGAACTAGACAAATTGTGAATAAATCTTCTGCCTCAGCTAGATTCATACCAATGGTGGGAATTGCTAATCAGGATAGAGTAATTGCACTCATCCCAGAAAGCACTCAAAATACTGCGACCATTATCCCAGGTATCTATACTGTTTATAAACGAATGCTTATGTGATGATTGATTCTGAATTAGTACATGTGCATATCTTTGCTTGGGATATTATTTGATTCGGATTGGCATCTTCTTTCGTATCTGCTGCATGTGTATCCAGACTGGTTAGACCCACAAGGTCAAGACCGTATTCATTGAATATATATGCTCCATTTGGGAAATTTGTGAAATATGTATTGGGATATCGATTAACTCTGCTCATGCACATGTACATCTAAATCTATGCTCATGGTGATTTGTTATATTACTGTCTTCACTGACTAAACTAGTAGAACTATGACTCTATGATTGTGTGACTGGGTTGAGCACCCCAAATAACGAACTCTATAAATTGCGAGATCATGTATTTTGATTGGTAGAAAATTGACTGGACTATATGACTATATTAAGCTTGACTCGTCAACCTATGTTTTGTGACTGATTTGGAACCTCTGCGTGACAAATCCTATATTATGTGTAATCGAAGAACTTTGTTTAATGTGTTACTGTGTACCATGTGCTTGCATCTAAGACTTATTTGAGAACTGCTATATTGATTATGATACATATCTCCTGATATGAATAACTACATGCATATGCAACTACACCTAAACTTATGTGGACAATGCTATATTGTACATGACTTGAAATACTTTAATATAAACGGATGTGATGAATGACTCTGATATGACTTTGAGGACTGATGAACTTAGAACAGTTGTGAAACTATCAACCATGAACCAAATGTACTCTATTTGAGAAAATTTTTATTTGATTTGATCCAATGGAACCTTTGTCTGATTTGGCCCGGTGGAACCCTCATTGGATATAATTTGATGGGGCCTTTGTTTGACATAATTTGGCAAGACCTTTGCTTAGATTGATCGATAAGACCCTTTATCTAATCTGATTTTGTAGAAAGGAGATTAAGAATCGTGTATAAATAAATGGCCAGATTATTCTTGGCAGAAAAATTGATAGACCCAAAACTTGAATCCGTTTGGAGTACTTGACTTATTTGAAAGACCTTTTGTGGGCTATCAACAGACCGATCTAACCATGAACACTATGAAGAACCGACCTATAGTTGTTGGAGACATACGTGTTACAAGTGAATGGGATTGAGCAAATCCAGTGATTGGGAGTTTTATGGAACAATGCTTGTATATTGTCACATTCTTGTTTGTTTGACGCTATAGGAACCGATGGCGGCAGATTGATTTAATCAGAAGCGATCTTGAACATTTATCCTTGACTGATCAGAATATGTTTTGTATGGGAGAGTAGTTGCTTCAGTGTTATCGGATTTTGGGAAATCAAGTTATGATGAGTGGTATTATGTTTGTTTTGATGACATTCTTGGGACGTCCTTTCGTGCTAGGGGACGTTAAGCCTATGTAGCACCTTTGTTGAGATATCTCTTTTGCCACCGACGGTTTTGTACGAGTGGGTTTGTTTAATCGATCTCGAGTCAGCCACCGACGGTCGTGAACGGGTGTGCTTTGATTTGGAGACGATTATTTCTTTGTTTTGTCCGGAATGTCATCCTTTGGTATTATGTGGATGTTGTTAGCATCAAAGGAGCTGTGAAAAACCCTGATTATGCGAAAGTGTGTGAATTCAGTACGCTCTGTGTAAATAACTGCTCAGTGCCATTACATTCTGTAATTGGGGCTCTGGGGATGTGTAAATTGTGCTTAATATGTGATTGACTCCTTTGATATTGTCCTTGACATCATGGGGATTTGTATATGCATTGCCTTATGCTTTTGATGATTATCAGATAATATGGAAAGACTCGATAGAACAGGGGATTGAGTGTGGACTGAATTGTAAACCGTAAACTGTTGAATGAATTGAGGACACGTGTATTGTGTTAGAAATTGATTGCTTCGATGCTACCTTTGTTGATTCAGGAATTAGTATCTAAATCCACTTCATATTCCTAAAGACTTTTGGTTAACCTTGGATAACTGTGATGAGTCACTAAACTAAGTGCTGAGTTGGGTTGTGAATTGCGGAATTATTGAGGAATGAGTTGAACTTCTGTGACAAGGAAATGGATCAAACTTCCATGGTAAGGTTAGTTGGCATTTGGAACAAATATGTTGGCGACCTATTGTGAAGAAGGAAATTGTTGAATTTGTGTCTGAATGTTTTTGGTGCCAACGAGTCAAAGTTGAATAACAGATATTGGCGGAACTACTGCAACCTCTCTCTATTTCGGAATGGAAATGGAAATATGTAACTACGAATTTCATTGTGGGACTACCTCGGACGCCCAAGGTATGAGTCCTGTTTGGGTTATTGTGTATGGAATTACTAAGTTTGCTCGTTTCCTCCTTGTAAAATTTTCGTATGATGCTTGTAGACTAGCCACTGCTTACATCGATAAGATTGCTTGTTTGCATGAGGTCCCAGTATCTATCGTTTTAAACAGGAATCCTAAAATAGGTTTGAATTCTGACGAGCCTTCAAGAGGCGATGGGAACTAAATTGGGATTCAGCGCTGCTTTCCATCCGTAGATTAATGTATGATTAGAGAGAACTTTTAAACTCTGGGAGAAATGTTCCAAATGCGTGTTTTAGATTTTCGGGGAATTAGAAAAATCTATCCATCGTTGGCAGGCTTCGCTTACAACAACAGCTCACATCTTAGTTTCGATATGGCACTATACAAGCCTTGTATGACGGGAAAGGTAAGTCTCTGACTGATTGAGAACAGAGTGTTGCTCGATTTTGAAATTAAGCAGATAATTATCAGAAGGATTGGAACCGTTGAATAAGAAAGTATTCTGAATTGTTTTCAGCTTAAGGTAAAATAAGTTTGGAAGACCAAACATTCTAAAGGGGGGAAGACTGTGATAACCCTGTTCCGTATTATGCTAAATGGTCCTTATTATAAATGTGATTATGTGTTTGATATAACTTTGTGTGTCATTATGTAAGAATATGTGGTTTTGAATTTCTATTTGTTCACTGTAGGAATATCTGTCTGATTATCCGCTTTGGAAATTAAATTGAAGGCCCTATCGGCCACGAAACCCGAAATTGATTGCGCCATTGTGATTAGCGTAATTTCTAGGGCCTACGGTGAAATTTAATTGGAAATTGATTCGGGTCAGATTAAATTGATTTAATTAATGGCATAGTGCTCAAATTATTTAATATTATAATTTTGGTTAGTGGGACTTTTATTTATAGGGCCATATACACTCTCCTTTATTTCCTTTGAGCTCAAAAATCTGAGTTATATAATTGTGAGGGAGAGAGGGCCAACCATAGAGAGAGAAAGGGAGAGAAATTCTGCAATTTTGGCTCAAAGCTTGGAAACCTTGAAGATTTCTCTAGAATTTGCTCTAGATTGTGAGAATTAAAGCTCCTAGGTGAGTATTTCATGGATTCTAGTTTATAATTTTGTGTAATCAAGCTAGTTGGGTAATCAAGAGTAAGTTTGGCATGAAATTGAGTTGTATTTGTTGAATTTAAAGTCAATAGATGCATGCATGTAGGAAATTACTATGAATTCCCATGTTTGAGCATAAAATATGTAATCCATGTTGAGTTTTGATTAATGACCATGTATTTGATCATCTCTTCACCAATTAAGTTGAGGATATTATGTATATTTCACATGCAAGTGCAATCATGGGAGTTTGAGTTTTGCATGTTTGAATCTAGTGTGTTGGTGATGAGTTTGAGTTAATTTGAGACATGCGTGTGATTAAATTGTGAAATTGAGCTTCATTGTATTGTAAGTTGGTGTTTATACCATGTTAGAATATGTATATGTGAAGATTGAGCCAAAAACATGCATTTTGAACACTTGAATATCAAGTTGAAGCTCAAGAACACATTCTGGAAAACCCAGAATTTTGATGTTCGCTCGAGCGGGGAAGTGCCGCTCGAGCGGGGAATTCGTGCTCCTAGTATTTTTGCAGACATAGTGTCCGCTCGAGCAGGGAAGTTCACACTCAAGCGGGGAGCAATGTAGATAGACCTTCAGCTCGAGTGCTAGACTTCACGCTCGAGCGTAATTTTGATGCATCCAGTACTTTTGCAGACCTCATGGGTCCGCTCGAGCGGGGAAGTCCACGCTTGAGCGAGGACCTTGTTTTCTGAAATTTTGAAAAGGCATTCTGAGTTCTGTTTTTCATTCTCTTTCACTTCTAAATACTCTTAGGCATGCATTGAGCATTGTAATTGAGTTAAAGAGATAAGAATGAGGCCTAAAGAGGAAAAATGTGAATTTAGAACGGATTGAATTGTTAGTGACCCTTTTATATTCATGGTATGTGTAGGGTTGAGCTTCGGGGCAGATCAATCAGCCGATCACTGTGAGTAATATCTTAATAAAGACATTTGAAGTATGTTATTTGTCCAATTGCTTACTTTCATATAAGTCTTGTAAGTTGCTATACTAAATTGGGGACAAATATCTGTTATGCTATGTATTGGGCCAAAGGCCATCTGATATGAATAATGATCTGATACAAATGATCTGACACGAATAATAGTCTGTTGATCTGACACGAATGATAATCTGACACGAATAATGGTATGATACGAATGATAATCTGATACGAATGATAATCTGACATGAATAACAGTTTGACATGAATGAATGGGCCAGAGGCCGTTTTGACAAGAATGAATGAATGGGCCAGAGGCCGTTTTGACAAAGAATGAATGAATGGGCCAGAGGCCGACAAGAATGAGCGAGTGGGCCAGAGGCTGTTTTAACAAAGAATGAATGAATGCGCCAGAGGCTGTTTTGACATGAATGGATGGGCCAGAGGTTGTTTTGACACGAATGGATGGGCCAGAGGTTGTTTTGACACGAACAAATGAATGGGCCAAAGGCCAGTTTGTCATCTGAATGGGCCAAAGGCCGTTTTGACACAAATGAAAGAATGAATGGGCTAAAGGCTAGTTTGTCATCTGAATGGGCCAAAGGCCGTTTTGACACAAATGAAAGAATAAATGGGCCAAAGGCCAGTTTGTCATCTGAATGGGCCAAATGCCGTTTTGACACAAGTGAAAGTTTGACATGATGGTACGAATGGGCCAAAGGCTAGTTTGACCTGAATGATACTAATGAATTGGGCCCGAGACCGTATGATGTGTTTGGAACTGCAGTTACCTAACTTACATATGCCTATGTATGTATGTAGTAGTTAGAAATATAAATTGGGCCCAAGGCCGTTTGATGTATATTGTTCCAATGTATATTCTTTATTTGATATTATTCACTAGGCTATCGCTCACGCTCATTCATGTGTTTGTAGGTGAGCTAAGAGAAGTCCAAACCCGGCCCCAATGAAGTCTGTGTGGAACAACAAAGGTTTTGAAGAGTCAGCCCTTGCGTCTCACGCATGAGACTCGTCTTCACCTTCTTGTCATTTTGTTTTATATTGTCATGTTGGCGAAGTCTTTGAGTATGTCTGTATATAGTTTTCATGGGTTGACTTAGATTTGGATGATCCTGTCTGTACAGAACTTTATGTTAATATGCTTTCTGTTGTGAGTTATTAACATATGTATATATATGGAATGTTATGATGTGCATATAAGCACGGCTCTATGGACAAAGTTTTAAAATTGCTTCCGTTTGGCCCCTTTACTCTGATGAGTTTCGTCTTATTTGGTTTGAGACTGTAGGTAATCTCGTGATTACTGGCCGGTTATGGCCTTAACCCATAGGGGCGGGTTCGGTCATGATAGTTTTGGAATTTAAATTTTCGTTCACACTGTCTTAGTGATTTAAAACTGCGTATTGGCCCTAACTAAAATTGTGATTTCCATTGTTTCGAGCTAATCAATATTTGTATTTTATTAACATATTTTGATAGTACATGCGAACAAAATCGCACCCCATTTTTTGTACCATATATCTGTTTGGAAAGTGTTTTGAGACTTATAAAAAAATTCTCCCAATTTGACCCACGATAATATAGCATGATAGGTATTAACTTTTAATTTGCCACATATTTAACCATGCAAGATCCAACTCCCTTGCCACATTATTATGGGTTTAAAATTATAGGTTTCTAGCATTTCTCGTTTATAGCATAATTACCACTTAAGCTGGGTTTGGATCATAAATTTAAATAAGGATTTGAAAAGGGAAAGAGAAAGAAAAAAAAGTTGGTGAAACATGAATAAATATAACTACATTTCATCCACATTTTTTTTTTTATCCAAATCTCTACCCAAATCTATGATTCAAACATAACCTTAATCAACCTCATTTTTTTTGGTAATCATCAATATTATGGTCATGTACCTGACAAAAGAAAGCTGTGTTATGAAACGTTCCGTATCATCAATCCAGAGGAATTTTTGTCATATAATGATACACCTAAAAAACTATCTTGTGATCAAATAACTAGCTGCATTGATATCATTCATTATTGTACATTACCCATAAACTATACGAATTAGGACTATTAGATACAAATATCTGACATAATCATAAAGAGTAATCAAATGAAATCCTATTAATCAACATAAATAATCTGCTAAGTCTAAGTCATAACATTTTATTAAGGCACGTAGAGAGCAATAATTTTTATTTTCTTTAAAGAACCACAACAATAGTATGCATTGCGACAAAATCATATTACTCTATATAAAGCCCAAATCCAATGCAGAATTCATTGCACCTCCCAACTCAGTCTATCAGTTTCCTTTCCTACCTCTTATTAGCAGAAGAACCATGGATTCCAAAAACCAGCAGCTGTACCGATCCATTCTTTTCACCTTGCTATTCATTTTGGGAACTTTGGCTTCTCAAGTTGCATCTCGTTCCCTTCAAGAGGAATCAATTTATGAGAGGCATGAGCAATGGATGACTAGATTTGGCCGTGTCTACAAGGATGCTGCTGAGAAGGAGGAACATTTCAAGATATTCAAGGCCAACGTGGAAATGATAGAATCTTTTAACAAAGCTTCAAACAAGCCTTACAAGCTTGGGGTTAATCAATTTGCTGATCTTACAAATGAAGAGTTCAAACTGCGCAACAGATTCAAGAGTCACGAATGCTCCTCAACAACACCTTTTAAATATGAAAATGTGAGTGCAGTGCCAGCTACCATGGACTGGAGGAAGAAAGGCGCTGTAACACCTGTTAAGGACCAAGGCCAATGTGGTAAGTAATAATTTTTTAGACTGCAATGCATAAAAGAAAAATGACTATGATGCTTGTTGTTTTGTAACCCTTTTATTTGTTATCAACATATAGGATGTTGCTGGGCATTTTCGGCTGTGGCAGCCATGGAAGGAATTAACCAATTAACAACACGTAAGTTAATCTCGTTATCTGAGCAAGAGCTAGTTGATTGTGACGTATCTGGTGAAGATCAAGGTTGCGGGGGTGGTCTTATGGATGAGGCCTTTAAATTCATTGAACAGAACAATGGCCTGACCACTGAAACAAACTACCCATACAAGGGAACTGATGACACTTGCAACAAAAACAAAGCAGCAAACCATGCAGCCAAGATAACTGGGTATGAAGATGTGCCTGCCAACAGTGAGAGTGCACTACTTAAGGCTGTTGCTAATCAACCTATCTCTGTTGCCATTGATGCAAGTGGATCTGACTTCCAATTCTACTCAAGTGGAGTCTTTACAGGAACCTGTGGCACTCAACTAGACCATGGTGTCACTGCTGTTGGTTATGGGACTGCTGCTGACGGGACTAAGTATTGGCTTGTCAAAAACTCATGGGGCACAGGATGGGGTGAAGCTGGATATATAAGGATGCAGAGAGACATCGATGCTCAGGAAGGCCTATGTGGCATTGCAATGATGGCTTCATATCCCACTGCATAAAATTTTAAAATGAAAGACATTCCTATGTAGAATAATATGTATTGCTTATTAATTCTACTATTTCTCAGTTATTGGTTGTTTATAGCTATTGCAAAACTGTGTACTTCCTATAGTACTGCATCAATATAAAATTAATCATGGTCTTGATTATTATGGGCAACATGTTAATTTCTTTCCTTGAACTCACTTGTTGATATAGCAAATTAGCAATCCTATATCTCCCAACGACTGATGCCCGAGCAGTGATTGAGAACAAAAAGGCATCTGACAATTGTTGTTTCAGACAATTACATAAAAAACCTCAAGGTTTGAGCCATGTAACAACATAAATCAAGAGTCTTTAATTTTATCAATTTAAATTCTAATCTTTTTGATTTTTTATTTTAATTTAAACTATTTGTCTATTTTTATTAAGTAAAATCAACGGGAAAAAAAAAAGTATTTTAATCATTAAAATCGATGTAGATATTTATAAAATGTCTAAAATACACTTTCTATTAAGTTTAATGACTAAAATATCTATTTTTTTTTTATCGATTTTACTTAATGAAAATAGTTAAATGATTTAGGTTGAAAACAAATAAAAAAATTGAGATTTAAATTGATAAAATTAAAGCTCAAGGTTTATTTTGTTTATAAGGCTCAAATTCTGAGACTTTTTTTTTTTATAATTTTCCCTTCTTGTTTTCTTCTCAGGTTTTATCATTTTCTTTGAATAGAAAAATAAAATTTAAAATTAACATGAAGAGTGCAACAACAAAATGGAGTTGTGACGATGTCCAATAATGTAAAAGTAAACGGATTCACTGCAAAGGTTATGTTAAGCTAATTACTACTAGAAAATGGTTGATTTTTTTTTTTTGCGACGGATTGTTTGGTTGTTACAAAAAGGAAAAAAGAGAAGGATAAATTATCAATACTTTCTAATAATTAGACTTAATTCTCATCAAATCCTATTGAAAATAAATTACCGTAAAATCGTCATTAAAAATAATTTTTTGTGACGATTTTTTGCATACGTCGCTAAAAATAGACAATTAGTGACTTTTTTGTCATGATTTTTATAAATTGTTGCTAAAACTTACAATTAGTGACTTTTTTTGTGATGAATTTTATAAACTGTCAATAAAATTTAAAAATTAGTGACTTTTTTTGTGACAATTTTTTAAAACTATCGCTAAAATTTATAATTAGCGACATTTTTTTTTTTTTGAAAATTTTCAAATTGTAGCTAAAAATTAAGGGGTATTTGGTCATAACCCCCTCACTATCTAATTTGTCTTTCAAAAGAATAAGAATTATATAAGTACTTTCAAAACTTCCTGATATTTTAAAACTTATTTCTTTTACTATATTACCCTCATATCTATTAGCTCTCCTATTAAGTCATCTTCACTATGTATTTCAGAGTAAAATTTTACTGTGTATGAATGTAAAATTTTATACTCTAAAACTAAAGTAAAATTTTACTCTGTATAAAAGTAAAATTTTACTCTGAATGAGAGTAAAATTTTACACTCTGAAACTAAAAGTAAAATTTTACTCTGTATAAAAGTAAAATTTTACTCTAAAAATAAGTAAACTGTGAGACTCTGAAGCTAAAAGTAAAATTTTACTCTGTATAAAAGTAAAATTTTACTCTGATTCTGTCAAATGAAAAAAACAGAGCAATAGAACCAAAGTAAAATTTTACTCTGGTTCTATCAAATGAAATTTGATGTTTACTCTGAAAAATCGATGGAACTTTGAGTTTTGAGCTTTGAATCAGGCCTATAATCCTTGAATCAATCGATGTTTACTCTGAAAAACATTGAATCAGGCCTATAATCTGAAAATTTCAGAGAAATCTCAATTTTTCATACCCTGGTTCTTCAGATTTTTCAGATTTTTGAAACTTTGAGCTTTCAAAAATCTTGAGATTTTTCATACACACAGATTTTTCAGATTTTACTTTACATCTTTGAGCTTTTGAGCTCGAATCAAATGATCGCCGAGACCGATCTATGCAATCATTCAAATCTTCGATCTTAAAGACTCAAAACACACATATATAGATATATATATATATAGAGATCGGAATATGTAGATATATATATATTCGAATTCAAATCTTAAAACACATATATATTCGAATTCAAATCTCAAAATACACAAACACACACACACACATATAGATATATATAGATATATTCACAGTTTTGGTTGAAATCACGAGAGCTCCGAACGAATCCAATCCAAACCCTAGGAATGGAAGAGAGAAGGAAAAGAGAGAATTATACTTACCAGGTCTATTTAAGTTCAATTTCGGAAGTATATATATATATATAAAGCTCTTGATCTGGTTGGTGCTTTGTATATTTGGCTTGTTTGTTTCTCGAGAAATTATCAAAAGCAAAAAGAAAGTTTAGCATGGAGTGGCCTGCATATTTGGACGAGTATGAAAAGCTCCTGACAAGTATGAACATGAAAAATCAAATTCTTATTCCACCGCCTTTCCAATAATGAAGACTGTAAAACGGTGAGTTAACCCGAACCAATCAAGTATAAGAGAGTGGGGAAGAGAGTGGGAAGAATTAGTTGAGGGTATAATAGTCATATAAAATATTTAAATAATAAATTTTGTCCTTTAGGAAAGACTTATAATTATGAGGGGCTTTAGAAAATATAATTTTTTTCTTAATCTTTTTAACAATGAAAGGAAGGTAAAGAGGGTTTATAGCTAAATTCTCCAAAAATTAATAGTAATGTTTTTTAATAGTGTTTGATAAAAAATATCATTAATTAACATAAGACTTATTGAACAATAAATTCACCTCAAAAAAGAAAATTGTGATGGCAAAATATCATAGGCAAATAAATAATGGTGAAAGACTCGTTTTTGCAACAGCAATGTAGGGGACACAAAAAATTAGTAGCATATATTCTTCAAAACTATGTAGTTTTATTTATTTTTTTAATTTTGGCCTTTAAATATTTATTTTTTTTCCCTTTAGCTTTTTATAATTTATTTTAAAAATTAATTTATATTCAAAATTAGACAAAAAATAACATATTAACAATCATATAAAATAAAAATATTTTATTATATATATAACTCATACTTTTAATATAACCTCAACAATTTTTTATATCATGTACCAACTTAAGGTGATATTTTCTATATAATTTTAAACAGAAATTCACCTTTAATAATAAAATAAAAAAACTTAAAATAAAAAAATATTCAAGAACCAAAGTAAAATAATAGACAAACATAATAAAATTCGTGAATTTTATTAGATTGAATGAGGATTAGAATTTAATCTGAATAATAAAATTTATAATCAAACGATATAATGTGAGTCCGGATATTAATAATCTCTCTCATATGCTATACTCCGTCCAATCGAAAGAGAAGATGAAGCAGAGCTCCATGGCTGCCTCTATAGAGATGTGGAGGATCTGCATTTCTGCCTCCGATGACTCCCTGGCCTCTTGAATCAAGACGGCATTTCTAAGTATGTCCTCACTTTTTTTCTTTAATTTATTGGATTTTTGTTAAATTTTTTTTTCCTCTCAATTTATGATTAATGGAGTTGAGGATCTAATACCCAAATCATAAATACCCTGTTATGTGGGCCCTTGTTGAAACTGGTGATGAGAAGGTTGTGAGTTCCCTTACTTGCTTCCCATTGGAATGATACTCATATATCTGAAATAGAACAAGTCATTCTTGGCTAAAATGCCAATCACCGTATATCATCTTTTTTTATTTATTATTTTTAAAATTAAATTTAAAAATTAAAAAATATAGATAAATAATGTATTTATTTTTTTCAATTGAAAAAATATATTCAAGTTAAAAATTCATTTTCAATAGAATATATTCAACAGAATATTTAAACTTTTTTTCAATTGAAAACACAAATAAAATATCCAAACAAATTGAAAACACAAAATTTTACAAAGTATTAGGATTGCTTACGGTTTAACGGTTCGGTTGCGGCCAAATGAATCTCAAATCCGACATCCGTCCAAAACTAGGTAGATTAAAAAAAATCAATCCACAACAGTCCGCTCATCATCACGCATCCATCCAAAATGTAGCGTATCAGTTCGGTTCGATCGGTTTGAGCGGATTGATATATCCGCTGCTCACCCCTAATTTATTTTTCATAAAGGTGAAATTAAACCCATTAGAACCTGCAGCTTTAAACCCATTGCAATCCTTCGTTAGCTTGAACAATTTCAAATTCTAAAAAAAGTTCCTATATACTTTTGCTATCCTGCTTGTTGATAATCTTCAATACACTGCAACCAAATAGAGGTCTCATCCATGGTGGTTAATCAAATAAATTACTGAAAAAACCTCACTGCTCTATTTTATTTTATTTTTATTTTTTAATCTCATCAGATTCATCTTGGATTAACTATCCACTTCAATAAATGATATGAAGTTCTTTTTATATGTCTATTATTTGTGTCTGCTAAGTTCCCAAAATTGACTTCTTGTGCATGACTAAATATGTACAAATCACAGTTCAAGAACACTACTTTGTTTTGTAACCAAGATTTTTTCTAATCCAATAAATATATTTTTTTAATCAAAAGGCCTACTATATGATATATAGCTTTTTTGCACCTCCAGACAATAATAGGCAAAAAAAAAAAAAAAAAAAAAAGAACATGCTTTTCCAGACATATACTTCATTTGGTTAACATAACATTTGCATTGAATCCTTGCATGTATTGTATATTATTTTACAACTCCATTTTGTTATTGGATTTCTCTATGTTAATTTTCTTTTTTCCTTTTCTTTTCATAGAAACTGGATGTCTGACATTAAGATTGAGATAAATACGTATCCACTTGACCTACAAAGATGGTGATGATTAGTTTGTTTTTCTGCTTGATTTATGTGTCCTCAAATAAAAAGGAAAAGCCCTCACTATCAGGTCAAAAAGAAAAGTCGTCATTTTTCTTCTTAGGCTTGGTTTGGGAACATGCTATTTTAGTAATTTTTTAGCTTTTTACGAAAAGATGTGCAGAAAAGTAGAGAGGTGATATGATGTGTTTTAGTTGACTTTTTGACTATTTTAGCCACTTCCCAAACATAGCTTTAGTTTACCTCGTTTTTCAATTTGATTTTTATAGTTTTAATTGCATCAATTTTACCTTTGAATTGTTCAAATTGTATCAACTTAGTTCAATTGATAATTCCTTTTTACAAATTTGACTAAAATCAAGGAACAAAATAGTTCATTCATTCTCCTCAAAGTGACTGATGGGTTCTCATCAAATTTAAAATAGTCTATTCTTTTTTTAATGAACTATTTTGTCCTTTATTTTTATCTCATTTTATTAACAAATGTTATTAATTGGACAAAATTGAACCAGTGTAAAAAATTAAATGGCAAAATTATTATAATCTGGAGCTCTACAGACCAAATTGATACAATTTTTTTACTTTTACCACCCAAAAATATGTGAGCCTTAATTTGTTGTGAAGTAATCTTGCTTCACCTATAGCTTGTTTTTTTTCCACCGGCCTAAGAATAGGCATGTGAAGTCTACAATGAAGTTTGTCCAAAACTGAAGGCTGCAGAACAAGTTTGTCAACAATAGCTGCGATTCACACCTCAGCCGTAGTTGCATTTGTTGTATTCACATTGTTAGTTTTATCCATATATAGTTATATGTTTTGTGGATTTAGAAAGTGTGGGAGAAAAGAAAAGAAAAGAGAGTGCTGTGTAATTTTCAAAAATTTCAGAATAAATTTTCAGTGAGTTTATTTTTAGTTTGATTCGTGTTTAAGCCTCTCTTTATAAATCACCAACAGTGGTTTACACCCCACTCCCACCAACAGTGGTATCAGAGCCTGGAGGTAGCTTGAATTTGTAGAAATTCTGCAAATTTGCAAAAACAGAGTGTGATTTCGAAAATTGCCCAGAAATCAAAGTTGTCAAAATTCATTTTTGATCACATCAGATTGAAGCTCTCGACGAGACGAGCACAACCATGAAAACCACGTCGAAAACCGAGCCCTACATAGCCTGCACGCGCTCCACGCGCCTCCTTGACGCCGTCGCCACGTGCCGACACGCGCACACGCGTTTTACGCGTCTTCTTTGCCCGAATTGCAGAGTTTGACCGAGATCCGATCCGTCAACCCAGATCCGGATCCAAGTCTGACGTCATTGCCGACGTCATCTTCTGACGTCATCCAACCCGAGCTGTGAGCCGTCAAGCCAAGCCACCGAGCCTCCAGTTGAGCCGTTGACCAGCGTTGGTGGCCGACAAGCCGAAGTCTGGTGGCCGAGCCTCCGTTGACCGGAGCCGTTGACTTGAGTCGAGCCTTCGTCGCGCCACTAGCCAAGCCGCGTTGACTGAGCCGTTGACTGAGCCGCACGGAGATTCATCCAGTGTGCCGCGGTTAAGGTCCAATCGCAGATCTGAACCATGCAACTTGTTTTGGCTCGATCTAAGCCATTTGAAGTCCGTTTCTAATAATCCAATAGTGGTTTCCAACTATTTGGAGCATTCCAGACACATCTGTACGGTCAGAATTTGCAAATTCCATTTTGAAAATTTGCAGATTGTTAAAGACAACCAATGGCCAATACAAACAATTTCTTTCAGCCCCAGTTTCCAAAACTCAGTAAGGAGAACTATGAAAATTGGAGTATTTAAATGCAAGTCCTACTAGCCTCACAAGATTTGTGGGAGTTAGTGGATCGAGGATATGACGAGCCAGCTACTCTCGCAGATGAAGGAACTCTAAATGATACTCAGAAGACGGCATTAAAAGATTCAAGGAGGAAAGATAAAAAGGCCTTGTATCTACTCTATCAAGGCATTGATGAGTCAAGTTTTGAGAAGATCTCAGCAGCAACAACCTCTAAAGAGGCATGGAGTATTCTTCGCAATTCACACCGTAGAATTGAAAAGACGATCAGAGTTCGACTCTAGGTGTTACGTGGCGAATTCGAGATGTTGCACATGAATGAGAATGAGTCAATTTCTGAGTACTTTAACAGAACATTGACCATTGTTAATCAGATGAGAAGATATGGAGAGAAGATGGAATCTCTTCAAGTGATAGAGAAGATTCTCAGATCATTCAGTCCCAAGTTCGAGCATGTGGTTGTAGCAATAGAAGAGTCCAAGGACCTCAGTGCCATGACCACCGATGAGTTGATGGGCACACTTGAGATTCATGAACAAAGGATCAACAAGAAGACTTCCTCAAGTTCTCTAGAGCAAGCTCTTCAATCAAAGCTTTCTTTTAGAGATGACAGAAACGAGCAAATGGGGACATCACAAAGAAGCCGAGGAAGAGGTCGTGGTTACAATAACCGAAATTCTAGTTTTTGTGGAAGAGGAGGAAGAGGTCCAGCCAAAGGAGGAAGAAGTCAACCACATTTTGCTCCAAGAGGAAGAGCAAGAGGTAGAGGAGGTGGTTACAACAACCGACCAGGATTTGACAAAAGTAATGTTCAGTGCTACCAGTGCCACAAGTTCGGGCATTACAGCAATGAATGCCGAAGTAGAGCAACAACAGAAGCCGGCGAGCAAGCAAATTTTGCCGAGGAGGAAACAAACAAAGTTGGACCTACAGTCTTGTTTGTTCACCATGGAGACACTGAAAACCAAAACGATGTTTGGTATCTAGATTCGGGAGCCAGTAATCACATGTGTGGTAAAAGAGAGTTGTTTGTTGAGCTTGACGAGACTGTACAAGCACAAGTCTCATTTGGTGATTCTTCAAAGACTCCAGTGAAAGGAAGAGGTAATATTCTAATCAAGCTCAAGAATGGAGATCATGATTGCATCTCCAATGTTTATTATGTTCCTGCCATGAAGAACAATATTTTGAGTATGGGACAACTCCTAGAGAAAGGATACGACATCAGCATGAAAGATTGTTATCTTACCATCAAAGATAATCCTGGTAATTTGATCGCTCGGGTGAGAATGTCCAAGAATCGGATGTTTGCATTGAACATCCAACATGATGCTGCGAAGTGTTTAAATGCCATCATCAAAGACAAAGATTGGCTATGGCATTTGAGGTTTGGACATCTCAATTTTGGAAGCTTGAAGGTGTTGTCAAGCAAGAATATGGTTAAAGGGCTCCTTCATATTGCTCATACTAATGAAGTCTGTGAAAGCTGCATTCTTGGCAAGCATCACAGAACTAGCTTTGCCAAAGAAGTGAAGTGGAGAGCAACAAAGCCACTAGAGCTAGTGCACACTGATGTGTGTGGTCCATTGAAGCCGATGTCAAATGGACAGAATAAATATTTTCTCACCTTCATTGATGATTATAGCCGGAAGACATGGGTGTATTTTCTTAAAAGAAAGTCAGAGGTGTTCAGCATGTTCAAAGAATTCAAAGCTTTTGTAGAAAAGCAAAGCGACTACTACATCAAGACATTGCGATCAGATCAAGGTGGAGAATATACATCAGATGCTTTTGAAAAGTATTGCAAAGAGCAGGGAATCAAGCATCAAACAACACAATCCTATACGCCACAGTTGAATGGTGTTGCTGAAAGGAAGAATCGCACAATCTTAGATATAGCAAGAAGCATGTTGAAAGGAAAGGGACTGCCCAAGCAATTTTGGGCTGAAGCCGTATCATGTGCTGTGTATCTACTAAATAGATGCCCAACCAGGAGTCTTCATTCTATGACTCTAGAAGAAGCTTGGAGTTCACATAAGCCAAGTGTCAATCATCTCAGAATATTTGGGTGTGTTGCATATACCAAGATTCCAGAAGCAAGAAGAACCAAGCTCGATGATAAGGGAGAAAAATGTATCCTTGTCGGATATGGAGATAGAACAATGGGATACAAGTTGTATAATCTCATTACCAGGAAGGTGATCATGAGTCGAGATGTGATATTTGAAGAAGAAGAAGCTTGGAACTGGAACCAAGATGAAGTTGTCAAAGATGCAGAACTCATTCTTGAAGATGAAACATCAAAAGCTCCTGTTGAAATCACAAGAGAAGTTCAAGATGAGCCACAAACTCCTCCACATAGAATTCCTGCACCTAGATCGCCAGTTTCTCACAGAAGTGCTGCATCATCATCATTATCAGCATCATCAGATGATAGTTTTTTCAAACAACCAAGACCAATGAGAAATTTACAGGAAATATATGAAGCTACAGAAGAAGCAGATCTGAATTTGTTCTGCCTACTCGCAGATAGTGATCCACTTACCTTTTCAGAAGCCATCCAGGAAGATAAATGGAAGAAAGCAATGGATGAAGAAATTCATGCCATTGAGAAAAATGACACATGGAAGCTTACCAGTCTACCAGAGGGGCACAAACCCATTGGAGTGAAATGGGTATACAAGACAAAGAGAAATGCACAAGGCGAAGTGCAACGCTACAAGGCAAGGTTAGTAGCAAAAGGTTACAAGCAGAGAGCTGGAATTGACTATGGAGAGGTGTTTGCTCCAGTTGCCCGATTGGAGACTATCAAGCTAATGTTTTCTTTGGCTGCCCAGCACAAGTGGCAGATTTATCAACTTGATGTGAAATCTGCATTTCTTAATGGTTTCCTCGAAGAAGAAATCTATATTGAACAACCTTCAGGGTATGTTCAGAATAGGCATGAAGACAAAGTGTACAAATTGAAGAAAGCACTTTATGGTTTGAAGCAAGCTCCGCGTGCATGGAATACTAGAATTGATCAGTATTTTCATGACAATGGTTTTGAAAAATGTCCATATGAGCACGCACTATATTTGAAGACGGAAGCTGATGGAAGCATGTTGCTTGCTTGTCTTTATATTGATGATCTAATCTTCACCGGAAACAATCCAGCCATGTTCAAAGAGTTTAAAAGAAGCATGGTCCAAGAATTTGAAATGACAGATATTGGATTGATGGCTCATTTTCTTGGCATTGAAGTGGCACAAAGAAAAGATGGGATTTTTATTTCCCAAAGTGGTTATGCCAAGGAAATTCTCAAGAGATATGGAATGGAAAATTGCAATCCAGTGAACACTCCTGTAGACAGTGGAGTGGAGCTTAGAAAAGGTACGAAGGCAGGTGATGTAGATCCAACTTATTTCAAGAGCTTAGTTGGAAGTCTTCGCTATCTTACTTGCACCAGGCCAGACATACTCTACGAAGTAGGACTGATTAGAAGATATATGGAAACACCAGATCAGTCACACCTTTATGCAGTAAAGAGGATTCTTCGCTACATCAAAGGTACAGTCGATGATGGTTTATTCAATAAACCAACTGATAATTTCAGTCTTGTTGGCTACTCAGATAGCGACTGGGGACGTGACTTGGATGAACGGAAAAGTACTACAGGGTTTACTTTCTTTATGGGAGATACAACTTTCACATGGTCATCCAAGAAGCAAGCTATTGTGACATTATCGACTTGCGAAGCTGAGTATGTTGCAGCCAACTCAGCTGTGTGTCATGCAATATGGTTACGGAACATGCTGAAGCATTTAGGATTTCCACAAGAAAAACCCACTGAGATCTATGTTGATAATCGCTCAGCAATTGCATTGGCAAAGAACCCAGTGTATCATGAAAGAAGTAAGCATATTGATACCCGCTATCATTTCATCCGAGAGCATGTGAAAAATAAAGAGATGGAATTGTTGCCTTGCAAATCCCAAGATCAGCTTGCAGATATTTTCACGAAGCCATTGAAAAATGATCTGTTCAACAGAATGAAGTTAATGCTTGGAATGAAGCAGCATGGAGAATCAAGATTAAGGGGGGATGTTGTGAAGTAATCTTGCTTCACCTATAGCTTGTTTTTTTTCCACTGGCCTAAGAATAGGCATGTGAAGTCTACAATGAAGTTGTCCAAAACTGAAGGCTGCAGAACAAGTTTGTCAATAATAGCTGCGATTCACGCCTCAGCCGTAGTTGCATTTGTTGTATTCACATTGTTAGTTTTATCTATATATAGTTATATGTTTTTTGGATTTAGAAAGTGTGGGAGAAAAGAAAAGAATAGAGAGTGCTGTGTAATTTTCAGAAATTTCAGAATAAATTTTCAGTGAGTTTATTTTCAGTTTGATTTGTGTTTAAGCCTCTCTTTGTAAATCACCAACAGTGGTTTACACCCCACTCCCACCAACATAATTTACCTTTTTAAAGCCTCTAAACCTCATCAAAAATCCTAACATAATACCGCCATCTCTCTATCCACTTCTATTGCCAACCAGTCCAAAGAGAAATCATTAACACTATATTTAGATCATGCATTTGGATAGAGATTTAAAAAGAAAAAGAGAAATGAATAAATAAATAAATAACTTATATTTCATTCATATTTGAGCAACAATCAAGCCCAAAATGCCATTACAAGGTGGACTTGAATATCACAGGCAATGCCCATATCCATTGTAATTTATATCAGATGCATGATTTGGGTTCCTCAAGCTTTATTTTTATCATCTTCATAATCATGTTAGTTATAGGGTTGCATGGATCTGTACTAAGTCATTAAGGTCTAACTCTAAGGTCATGTTTGTTTCATAGATAGATTATGACGGGACAAATTATCCTGATGAGGGTATTTTAATTATTTTGCGGCAAAAATTGTCCGACCTGTGGGACAAAAATAAATTCGCATGTGATAAATTACTCACTATCAAAAGGCAAAATGTTGATCCCAATTTTTCGAAAAGGAGAAATTTCTCAATTTCAAACTCATTTTGTTTTACTTGAAAATGTGAAATTTCATAAAGACGGGAAATTTTTTAATTTCGAACCAAATTTTTTTTTTTCCCAAAGCCTTGAAATGTTGACCCCAATGACTCGAAACTAGGAAACTAATAAGTACCCAAAATGATTTTTCCCCACCTTTTCACCCCTGAAATCTGCCCTGCTATTAGATTAACAACTTTCTAGGCTGTATCAATTTTCATTATTCTGAAGAAACTTTAGGAAAATAATTTTTGATTGACTAAATTTCAAACTGAGGGACAAATATTGGATGCAATGACTGACTTCACTCTCCTGGTAACTTTGGTGGTTACATTAATTATTGTTGGACTGGCTGTTATAATTGGTCTTCGTTGTTTTTGTTTTATGAAGAACTGATGGTTTTCAAATGCTTTTGTTCTCAATTGCCGGGGGCACAAGCCCTTACAGCTGTATCAACAAGTGAATTCATGGAAAGAAATTGATAAGTTGTCCATATTAATCAAGACTAACATTAATTTTACATTGATATTCCATATAGGAAATACATAAAGCTTTGCAATAGCTATAAACAAGCTGAGAAATAGTAGGATTAACAAGCCATACACATTATTCTACATAGGGACTTCTTTCATTTTTAAACCTTATGCAGTGGGGTATGAAGCCATCATTGCAATGCCACATAGGCCTTCCTGAGCATCGATGTCTCTCTGCATCCTTATATATCCAGCTTCACCCCATCCCGTGCCCCATGAGTTTTTGACAAGCCAATACTTAGTCCCGTCAGCAGCAGTCCCATAACCAACAGCAGTGACACCATGGTCTAGTTGAGTGCCACAGGTTCCTGTAAAGATTCCACTGGAGTAGAATTGGAAGTCAGATCCACTCGCATCAATGGCAACAGAGATAGGTTGATTAGCAACAGCCTTAAGTAGTGCACTCTCACTGTTGGCAGGCACATCTTCATACCCAGTTATTTTGGCTGCATGGTTTGCTGCTTTGTTTTTGTTGCAAGTGTCATCAGTTCCCTTGTATGGGTAGTTTGTTTCGGTGGTCAGGCCATTGTTTTGTTCAATGAATTTAAAGGCCTCATCCATTAGACCACCCCCGCAACCTTGGTCTTCGCCGGATACGTCACAATCAACTAGCTCTTGCTCAGATAGCGAGACTAACTTATGAGTTGTTAATTGGTTAATTCCTTCCATGGCTGCCACAGCCGAAAATGCCCAACAACATCCTATATGTTGATAACAGACGAAAGTGTTAGAAAATAACTAACATCACAGTCACTTTTCTTATATGCATTGCGATCTACAAAAATTATTACTTACCACATTGGCCTTGGTCCTTAACAGGTGTTACAGCACCTTTCTTCCTCCAGTCCATGGTATCTGGCACTGCAGTCACATTCTCATATTTGAATAGCTGCTTAGCTACGGTGCAGACATGACTCTTGAACCTATTGCGCAATTTGAACTCTTCGTTTGTAAGATCTGCAAATTGATTAACCCCAAGCTTGTAAGGCTTGTTTGAGGCTTTGTTAAAAGAATCTATCATTTCCACGTTGGCCTTGAATATCTTGAAACGTTCCTCCTTCTCAGCAGTGTCCTTGTAGACACGGCCAAAGCTAGTCATCCATTGCTCGTGCCTCTCATACATTGATTCCTCTTGAAGGGAACGAGATGCAGCTTGAGAAGCCAAAGTTCCCAAAATGAATAGCAAAGTGAAGAAGATGGATCGGTACAGCTGCTGGTTTTTGGAATCCATGGTTCTTCTGCCAAGAGGTAGGAAAGGAGACTGATAAACTGTGAGTTGGGAGGTGCAATGAATTCTGCATTGTCCCTGGGCTTTATATAGAGTAATATGATTTTGTCACGATGCATACTATTGTTGTGGTTCTTCAAAGAAAATAAAAATTAGTGCTCTCTGCGTGCCTTAATAAATTGTTATGACTTAGACTCAGCAGATTAGATATGTTGATTAATAGGACTTCATTTGATTACTCTTTATAATGATATCAGATACTTTTATCTAATAGTACTAATTTGTATAGTTTATGATTAAAGTACAATAATGAATGATATCAATACCGGTAGTTATTTGGTCACAAGATAGTTTTTTAGATGTATCATTATATGACAAAAATTTCTTTGGACTGATGATACGGAACGTTTTCTTGTATCAGGTACATGACCATAATATTGATCATTACCAAAAGCATGAGTTTAATTAAGGATGTGTTTGGTTGGATCATGGATTGGGTAGAGATTTGGAAAGAAAAATGAAAAAGTGGTGAAATGTAGTTGTATTTCATTCACATTTCACCTACATTTTTCTTTTTTCTTTTTAAATCTCTACTCAAATTCATAATCTAAATACAACTTAAGTGATTATTATGCTATACAAACATAATTTATATACAAAAATTCTAAATTAGTTTATTTAAAGGGGGGATTCAAGGAGGAGAAATGTTAAAACTTAAAATTTTAAACCCTTGATAATGTGACAAGGGAGTTGAACCTTAGATGATTATGTAACAAATAACAAGTTGACACTTATAACCACATCCACTTCCCCCCAAACCCCTCCCTCTCTCGCATCCAACCATTTTTTCCACACTAATCGCTGCCAACTCTCCCCATCCCAAATCCATGATTTGTTCATATTGAATTTTTGTTTATTTGCGTCAACAGAATGAAGAATTGGATGATAAATCATCAACGGTTGCAATATTGACTTGATGGCGGTAAATAAGAAGTGATATTGCACCTATTCTAGAGAGACATTAGATAGATTTAAAGATTCAATTGAACAAGACCTCCCCTCCACTAACAAACAAGATGAGCTCAAATGAAAGAGAAGGTGGATGGAACCCAATAATACGAAGGAGAAAGAATACGGGTTGGTAGAGAGGATCTCGGAAGGAGCAAGGGCTAATTACCATTAACATCCCAGAGTCAATGGATCCTAAAGGGTTGTTCACTCTTTTTCGTAAGTTTGGTGTCGTAAAAGATGTGTTCATCCTAGGGAAAAGAAGGCAAGCAACAAGATCTAGATTTGGTTTTGTTAGGTACGATTGTGAAATGGCTGCAGAGATAGCGATTCAGAAGGCAGATGGTCTGTGGTGCAATAATAGGGCTTTGATGGTGAAAAGAGCAGAGTATCAAAAATCCCAAAGTTTTTTTTCCAATGGTGCAGAGGGGGCTTTGCAGAAACGAAGCTGGGATGAGGATCCAACAGCTACTTCAAGTGCAGCAGAGGCAGTTTTAGGGAGAAAAGAGGTCATATGCTGAGGCACTGGTAAGTGGAGGAGCAAGTGAAAGGGAGAAGGTGGTGATCAAGACTTACGAGGAAGGAAATGGGTGGAGGTACGAAAGCTTAGTTGTGAAATTGTGCAGTTTTCTAGCCTTCAAGGAGTTTAGAGCAGAGTTATACAAAAGGGGGATGAAGGATGTGGTTGCAAGGGAGTGTGGAGGCAGATTAGTGCTGCTAACTTTCAGCTCAGTTCAACAGATAAAGGAAGGGAAGGCTAAGCTGCGTACGTGGTGCCAGGAATGGTCTGATTCAATTAAAGAATGGGGGAAAGGTCACTTTGTAGAGCAGGAGGGGTGTGTTTGGCTGTGCTGTTTCGGTATCCCAATCAATATTTGAAGTGTCACTACCTTTCGTAGTATAACTAGTCATTGGGGGATGGTGGTCCAAGTTGAAGAGGATGTTAATAATCCTCAAACCTTTCAGCAAGGCAGAGTTCAAGTAATAACAAGGTGCATGAAGATGATCAACACGACTGTTTACTTGGAATGTAAAGGAACTCTTTATCCTGTGAGGGTCTGCGAGGAATTACCAAGTTGTTTATGTTCGAGTTGAAGTTCTAGTAGAGGAAAAGACCTTGTTTTTCTTCCATCCAAAGATCAAGAAGAGGTGGATCAGCTATCTGGTAATGGAGGTTGTATGAGGAGTACCTAGAAAGCTTCTTTAGTAAGAGAGGAAGTCATGAGGGGTGGCTCTGATGAGGTGAGTAGAGTATTGAAGACAGAGCAGACAGACTAGATGTGTTGGGTAGGGATGATAATGGTAAGTATGCAGCAGCCGAAGGTGTTCTACAGGAAGGCATGGGGTATGATGGCATAGGTGCATGCTCCAAGGAGGAAGGTATGGTTCAAGTAGTCAACTCACAACAAGAAATGATGAACAATATTCAAATTCCAAACGGGGCTATAGGCTCTTCTGGGCTTTTTACAGAGTGGTGTGGGCCAGAGCAGGGAAGATCATATATTAATCTTGAAGTATTACTTGAGGGGGTGCAGGTTGGGCCTTTGCCCAGTGGATCAAATAATAGGGAGAGGTTGAAGTTGGATGATAGTGTCGCCCAGCCCAGACTCAGGCCCAATTTGGTTCAGTCCATACAAAATAATTTGGGAAAATATGTTGGTGTGAGCAGTAAAGGCAATGGAGTTGTAGACCAGAAAGCATCTACCACTTACAAAAAAGGTTTTGTTTCGAGGAGGGGTAGCAGGATAGTTGGTGGCATCAGCAAACAAAGGGGTGTAGTCAGCAGCCTTGGCTTCCAAAGAGGTGCCATTTTCAGAGCCACGGTAGCAGCAGTAGCTTCCTCCTTGTCATCCTTTCAAAGTAAATCGAGAAGTAGAAGAAGAAGTTTAATTGAAGAAGTGCAGTCAACTCTGAAGGTAGGAGCAGTTTTGGGGCTGTAGTACCAAGGTAGAAAGGAAGAAGTTGTGAGCAAAATAGTGGAGTTAGAGGAGAATGATGTGGAAAGACTTGCAGGTGTAGTTGGAGCAAACAGAAGCTAGCTAGTTGCAATCTGGGGAAATGAGGGTGTTAAATTAGTTTAATCATGCATATTTTATCTTGGAATGTTAGAGGGCTGAGAAGGTTAGAAAAAAGGGGGGAAAATCAAGCAACTGGTGAGGGAAATGAGTGTGGATGTTTTATTATTACAAGAATCAAAAAGAAGTTCTGTGGATACTAGTTTTGTGAAGTCCATATGGCCTTATGAAGAGATGAAGTTTATGAGTGTGGATTTAGATGGTAGTGCAGGTGGACTTTTGTGCATTTGGAGGCCAGAAGTCTTTAAGCTCAGTGACTGTTGTTGCAGTAAGAATATTAGTCTTCTATCAGGTACATCTTGCCTTTCTTTTGAGTGTGTCATAGTCAATATTTATGCCCCTAATGAGGTTGCGGGTAGCAGAAAGTTATAGGAGGTTTTAGTTAATATATACCCTCATTATCCAAACCCTTGGTGTGTTGGGGGAGGGGGGGATTTTAATAAAATTAGATTCATCAGTGAAAGGAGAGGGTGCTCTAAGAGGGAGAGGGGAATGAAGGATTTTAATGAGTTTATTGACAAATTGAATTAACAGATATGCCTTTGTTAGGTAGACAGTTCACCTGGTGTAATACATTAGATAGGGAAAGATGGAGTAGGATAGATAGATTCTTGTTGGATTCTAGGTGGCTAGAAAAGTTCTCCTTTAAGCAATGGGGTTTACCTAGAACTTTATCAGATCACTACCTTATTCTGTTGAGGGAGGATGAAAGGGATTGGGGTCCCAAACCCTTCAAGTTCTTAAATCCCCGGCTTTTACACCCTACCTTTATGCTTGCTGTTAAACAGATTTGGCAAAATAATCAGGGGTCAAGTTGGGCTAGTTTTAAACTCATGAGGAAACTGAAAGATTTAAGATCTCATTTAAAGGTGTGGAACAATGAGGTGTTTGGCAATATTGACTCTCTTCTAAAGTTCGCTGAAGAGGAGTTACATGATTGGGATTTGAAGGCAGAGTCTGGGCCTTTGGATGATGAGGGCATTAGAAGTAGAAGAGAAGTTAGAAGTCTAGTGTGGAAATCAAGCAGAGATAAGGAAAGGTTGTGGCATCAAAAGTCCAAGGTGCTTTGGGCTCGAAATGGTGATAAAAACAATAGGTTTTTCCATATTATGGCTAGCAGGAGACAGAGAAAGAACTTGTTAAACTCAGTTTGTGTGGAAGGGGTGTGCTTTGAGGACCCTACTCAAATTAAACAAGCTATTGTGAGGTATTTTAGAAAGCAGTTTATGGAGAGTTGGTCTGTGAGGCCAAAGCTTTCAGGCCCTTTCAGGCCTCGTTTGGGAACAGGCTAATTTAGTAACTTTTTGGCTAATTGGCTAAAAAGGTTGGTAAGAAAAACCTGTATGTTTGGGCCAACTTTTTGGCTAATTACGAAACGACGTGCAAAAAGTAGAGAGAAAAGGGAATCTTTGACTTTTTAGTATGGGTTGTTGGCTTTTTGGCTAAAAAGGTAACTTTTTGGCTAATTGGCTATTTTAGCCTCTTGCCAAACGAGGCCTCAATGTTATTAACTCAGAGGCAACAGCTAACTTGGAAGCAGTGTTCTTGGAAGATGAGATTTGGGTAGCTCTTAAAGATTGTGATGGGAACAAGGCCCCCGGTCCTGACGGTTTTAATTTGGCATGTATAAAAAAATGTTGGCCTGTCATGAAAAGTGAGATTGTTCAAATGTTTTATGAATTTCACACAAATGCTAAGCTATCATTTGGGATTAATAGTTCCTTCATTGTGCTTATTCCTAAGAAGGATAATCCTTCAGGATTGGGTGACTATAGGCCAATTAGCTTGGTTAGCCCCATCTACAAGATCTTGGCCAAGGTGTTGTCCAAAAGAGTGAAGCAGGTTCTCTTAGTTGTGATCAGTGAGGTGCAGTCAGCTTTTGTCAATGGTAGGCATATTTTAGATAGTGTGTTGATTGCCAATGAAGTTGTAGATGGGTGGCACAGAGTTAGGAAGAAAGGCATTATCTTGAAGTTGGATTTCAAGAAAGCCTATGATTCATTAAGCTGGGACTTTTTGCTATTAATGTTGGGTAGTTTCGACTTTGGGCTAGGTGGATGAAGACTTGTATTACAACAACTATGGTGTCTATATTAGTTAATGGTTCACCCATGGAGGAGTTTCAACCACAAAAGGGGTTAAGTCAAGGTGACCCTCTATCTCCATTTTTGTTCATTATAGCAGCTGAAGGCCTTAATCTTTTGTTGGGTAAGGCTATTGAGAAGGGCTTGTTTAAGGGTGCATCAGTAGGCTCTGATCAGCTGGGCATCTCTCATCTCCAATTTACAGATGATACCATCATTTTTTGTGAAGGTGGCATGGAGGAAGTCTTGAATATTAAAAGAGTTTTGAGGTGCTTTGAGGTGATCTCTGGTTTAAGAATAAACTTCCACAAAAGTGTGGTTTGTGGGGTGGGCTATCATGAAGACCAGACTAAGGAGTTTGCAAAGGTGTTGAATTGTCTGCCCAAGAAATTGCCTACTAATTTTTTAGGCTTGACTTTAGGGGCCAATCCTAATAGAAAGAGTACTTGGTCTCCAGTAGTGGCAAAATTTCAGAAGAAGCTCTCTTCTTGGAAAAGGAGATTGTTGTCTTATACTGGTAGACTGACTTTGATCAAATCAGCCTTGTCTAATTTGCCTATCTACTTCTTGTCAATCTTTAAAATGCCAAAGGGGGTCGTAAAGTCTATTTCTAAGATTCAAGCCAATTTTTTTGTGGGGAAGTTTTGCTACCAGCAGAAAAGTGCACTTGGTCAAGTGGATGGAGATGAAAAAAAATAAGAACCAAGGAGGCTTGGAAGTTAGGGACTTAGGTGTGGTAAATGAATACTTGTTGCTAAAGTGGTGGCGGAGGTATAGCAGTGATGATAAAGCTCTGTGGAAATCAGTGATCTGCTCTAGGTATGGCAAAATTGGTGGCGGATGGTTACCTTCATTGCATCAGTCAGTAGGGGTCTCATTGGTTTGGAAGGATATCTCACAACTTTCTGTGGCTAATTGGAAAATGGGTGAATTTTTTGGTGAATAGGTTAAAATAAAAGTTGGTAATGGGAGGAGAATAAAGTTTTGGTATGATCCTTGGTTAGGTGGTAGAGGTTTGAAGGCTAAATTTCCTAGATTGTTCAGTTTATCCACAGAGAATGAGGATTCTTTGCAGCAGCTCAGTGCAAAGTTTGGTGCCTCAGGAGGGTGGCAGCTTCATTTCAAAAGGAATATCTTAGCTTGGGAAGAAGAGGACTTGCAGAGGCTGTTAGGCATGCTGTTCTTATCTCCTAGTCTCAGAGATGGTGTTGAGGACTCCTACTCCTGGTTAGCAAAAAAGTTAGGGCAGTTTTCTGTTGCCTCTGTGTGGAGGTGAAGGGTTGTAGCTAGTGGGAATGGTCTGGTATTCCCAACTGGGGTGTGGGTGAGATTGGCCCCTCTAAAGATGTAGTTTTTCTGTTGGTTAGCTTGGCATGACAGAGTTAAAACCTCATCCTACCTTCAAAGAATTGGGGCTCTTCATTTGATTACTAGTAATCTGTATGTTTTTTTGCCAAGCTGAGGTGGAAATTGTTGAACATGTGCTACTGCTGTGTCCTCTGGTGTGGAAGTGCTGGTCTCACATAGTAGAGTGGTGGGACCAGCTTTGGGCTATTCCAGGTTCTATAGAAAGCCTGTTGCAGTGGTGGCATGGTGGCAAGTTCAAATTCAAGTCTTGGGCACTCAAAGTATGGCAGATTATTCCCTCTGCAGTCTTATGGTCAGTATGGAAGTTCAGAAACCAATGCTTATTTACGGATGCTCTTCCTGATCTCCAAGAACTCTGTGAACAAGTTAAGTTGCAAGTAGCTTTGTGGTCCAAATGGCACTTGAAGGTGGATTATTCAGTCCATGATTTAGTATCCAATCTCTACCATATCATATTGCAGTAAGGTTTCAGTACTTCATAGGTTTGTTGTTCAAATGCAGTGGGCATGTGCTCTAGATTCAGGTGGGGTGCAGGTCTTTTGTCTAATATTAATCAGACCAGGTTTTAATAATGGGTTTGGATGGTTGGTCTTGAGTTGTTGGTAGTTCATCTGGTATGTCTTGTTCTGCTCAGTGTTTTGCTATCTCTTAATTGAGTGTTGTGAGCTTCTGGTTTATATCTGGAGTGTGGCAAAGCCAAGTTGGTCTGGTTTTGGCCTTCTGTATTTTGTTGTTTGTCAAGTATCTTTGCAGCTTTGGCCTTCAGATGTCCGGTTCGGCCTAATCTTTAGGGTCAGCCGCTCTGCTTTTGTCAGACGTCGGTGGTGTGGCCTGCTATTGCTTGTCTGCTGATTTTAGGACGGCTAGAAGATGGGCTGTTCTGTGTAGAAAACAAGTCTGCTTCTGGTGGTATGTTGCTCATTTAAGGCTTCAGTAGGATTTTGGTGTATGTAGCCACTCAGCTGTTATGCTTTTTCAGATTTGTTGCTGTTTTGATGCTCTGTTGTTCTTTTGTTTTTTTCCTTCGTTTCCTTGTCTTGTTTTGCCTTGTTTGTTGGTTTCTCACCAACTAGAAGGTTGGAGCTTCTTCTAGCTCCAAGCTCCTCTTTATTGATGTAATTCGGTTATTTTTCATCAATAAAGTTTTCTTTGCCGATAAAAAAAAAAAAAAAAAAGGTTGACACTTATAATGTCATATTATTGCGGGTCAAATTGAGTGAATTTTTTTAAAAGTCTCAAAACACTTTCCAAACATATATGGTACAAAACATAGTTCGATTTTGTTCATATATTATTAAAGTGGGTGAAAGAAACACAAATTTTAATTCACTCAAAATAATGAAAATCACAATTTTAATTAGTGATACACAATTTTAAATCAATCAAATTTTATGTTTTATTCTATGCTCTCACAGTGTGAACGAAATTTATATTCCAAAGCATGGGATGGAATTTGGACAAACATTTTCTTGGTAAGAGTAGACGTATTCTTGACGGAAAACTTGTCAAAATTGAAAATGAAAAAAATTATTACTGCAATCGTGTAATTGTTAGCACTAATTTAGTCATTTGTTCATTAAGAATATGTTTGGATTTTGAGTTTGATTGTGAAGGGAAGGGAGAAAAAGTAAAGGGAAAACCAAAATGAAGTAAAAGCTAAAGCTCTGTTTGTTTTAGTGAAAAATATTAGAGCCAAAAGTCCAAGCATTAACACTTGTTTCTGCAAAATAAGGTAAATGCTGGCCTTATCTGTCACACTCCAAGCCTCATGACAACGCCGCACACTCATCTAAGTGAGCATGTAAAGCTAAGAGTCTAATCAAATAAACTAACAATATAAAATACACAAAATTAAATCTTAAATTATCATAATGACAAAATCCATAAATAATAAACCATTCTTGTCATATGAAATTATCTACCAGGTCCACTACTATAATCCACTAACAAACTAGTAACTCAAAGTAAATTAAAATCGTAGTCTTACTCTCGGCACTCCCACAAGTAAAAAACCCTCACAGCGTTACTCCTCGGAATCTGAGAAAAATAAAATAAGGGTAAGCTAGACAGCTTATCAAATAACCAACCATCACTACTAGCTGGATCAAGTATACAAAAAAAAAAAAAAAAATAGTCGATAACTAATAAATATAATTTTTGCTACAATTCAATAAATGAACAATTATTTGTAAGATGGTTTCATAGTTGAAAATAAATAATATACAATACATTTTAATTGAAAAGCCAACAAAATAATTCAAAGTAAATTCGTTGTTCAAATCAATGGTTTGATAGTTAGATGGTTCGATGATTTGATTCACAAAACTCAAGTTTTTGTGACTATGGTCACTTAGCCCGTGACAAGGCCCAAAACCACACCTAGGCCGGTGGTAAAACCCCAAAAGAAACTAGTTTCTGTGCCAATAA
Organism: Camellia lanceoleosa; assembly: GCA_025200525.1. Classification (NCBI taxonomy): domain Eukaryota; kingdom Viridiplantae; phylum Streptophyta; class Magnoliopsida; order Ericales; family Theaceae; genus Camellia; species Camellia lanceoleosa. The sequence continues at coordinate 120,620,803 of CM045764.1, read as the reverse complement.
ATATCCCCCATTGGCTAGGGTCCAAATCATAGTCAGGCTAAAGTGATGTTCAAAATTCAAATAATACACAACTTTTAAATAAAATATTCGATATTTTCAGAATAAATATTTAGTACAATTTTCAGAATAGTTTCACAAAATATTCAAATAATTTTCATAATAATATCTGATACTGTTTTATACTTGACCCATATTTTATTTTTAAGAGAACATGAAGGTTATAAATAAATATTTATAATTTCAAACGATTCAGTAGGAATTAAAATAAACCAACAGTGATAGATGGTTACTTACCTCAAACGCTTTAAATAATATTTCACCACACTAACTCCAAACACCCAGCCCCACCAATTCAATCACACAAACTGAATAAATAGAACCTCAAATAAATTAATATTTTGATGTCTTTCACACATCAACAAGAACCCATTATATACATATATATATAGTGCTTAAAATCCAAGAGACACCAAATCAATTCACCTAATTTAATAGCCAAACACACCTTACCCACGGTACAAAACTCAAATGTCAAAACACACCCATCCAAACTGTCCCACTGTCTCACTCTTTACCTAGACTACACTCGACACGTGGAACCATTCACTAAGTACAGGTTTACATAAAGCTTCAACTATTTTATTTTATTTTCGGACTTAAAGCCACAACATGTGGGCTTATTAACCTAATTTCTCAAAATTACAAAATTACCCATCTAAGTAATAAAAATTATAATGTCATCTCATAAATAATTCTTTGATATTATTAAATGACCTATATAAATTAATTTAATTACTAATCTATTCAATAAAATAATTCTACACACAACTTGGGTTTTACATTCTTTCCATCTTAAAAGAAATTTCATCCTTGAAATTTGACATACCTGGAGTCCCAAAAAGTTGTAGATACTTTTGTCTCATTTCATCCTCAAGTTCCCAAGTAGCTTCCCTTTCCGAGTGATTGCTCCGTTGAACCTTAACGTAGTGGATGACTCGATGCTTCAAAACCTGCTCCTTCTTATCAATAATTCTTACAAGGTGTTTCTCATGGGTCAAATCCTCTTTAAACTGCAATGGTACATGATCAATCATATGATTGGGATTCGGTATATACTTCATCAAAATCGAAACATGGAAGACATTATGAACTCCAGCTAGTGAAGGTGGTAAGGCAAGTCTGTAAGCTACCTCTCTAATTCGATCTAAAACCTCAAATGGTCCAACAAATCTAGGACTCAATTTACCACAAACACCAAACCTCATTACTTTTTTCATCCAACCCCAAACACCAAATCGTGTCTCCTGTTATCTGCATAACTTTTCTGTCTACTCTGTGCAGTGCGAAGTCGCTCTCTAATAAGATTGATCTTGTATAGGTGATCTACACTTTCGTCTATATAAAGCCTCATATGGTGCCATCTAAATGCTCGCATGATAACTATTATTATAAAAGAATTCCACTAAGGCCAAATGCTTATCCCAAGAACCTCCAAGATCAATAACACAAGCCCTCAACATGTCTTCAAGAGTCTGAATAATTCTCTTTGACTGTCTATCAGTTTAAGGATGAAAGGCTGTGCTACAATTCAAACTAGTACCCAAAGCTGTATGCAAACTCCTCCAAAACATAGATACAAATCTGCTATCTCTATCAGACACTATGGTCACCGGAATACCATGCAACTTCACAATCTCCTTGATATACAATTTTGCAAACCTCTCTAAGGAGAACCCCACCTTAAAAGCTAGAAAGTGGGCGGATTTTGTCAATCAATCAACGATAACCCAAATAGCATTGTTACCACCTTAGGTTCTAGGCAACCCTGTCACAAAATCCATGATAATATGTTCCCACTTCCATTCAGGAATAGGAAGAGGTTGTAACTTACTTGTAGGTCTCTGATGTTCAACTTTCACTTGTTGACATACCAAACATTGAGTAACATACTGAGCAATTTCCTTATTCATATTATTCCACCAAAATTTCCTCTTCAAGTCTTTATACATTTTAGTGCTCCCTGGATGTACAGTATATTCTGAATTGTGAGCTTCTCTTAGGATTTCTCTCTTAAGCTCTAAATCATTAGGCACACACCTCTCTCCAAATCTCAAGGTTCCATCTTCATGCTTACAAAATTCTATCTATAGCCCTATTTCCATTTCAACCTTAAGTTTTTGCAACTGAGGATCTCTTCCCTGAGCATCTTTAATTCTATCAATCAATATGGGTTGAACTCAAAGGTTTGCTAACTGCACTCCATGGTTGTGCCATCTAATCTCGATATCCAACCTTCGCAAGTCCTCCAAGATATTCTTTTGGTTAGTGATCAAGGTAGCCAAATTACTTGGGGTCTTTCTACTCAAGGCATCCGCCACTGCATTGGCTTTTCCTTGATGATAATTGATAGTCAAATCATAGTCCTTTAATAGCTCCAACCATCGCCTTTGCCTCATATTCAATTCTTTTTGAGTGAAAATATACTTCAGACTTTTATGATCAGTGAATATCTCACATTTTATCCCATACAAGTAGTGCCTCTAGATTTTCAATGCAAACACCACTGCAGCCAACTCCAAATTATACGTGGAATAATTTTGCTCATATGGCTTCAACTGCCTAGACGCATATGCCACAACTCTATCATTCTGCATCAGGACGCAACCCAAGCCCATCTTCGATGCATCACTATAGATGGTAAAACCTTCATCCCCAGACGGAACTACAAGTACTGGAGCAGACACCAATTGACTCTTTAGATCCTGGAAACTCTTCTCACAATCATCAGACCACTCAAATTTAACCCCTTTTTTATGTTAAACGAGTCAAAGGCATAGAAATTTGGGAAAATCCCTTAACAAACCTTCTATAATATCCTGCTAAACCCAAGAAGCTAGGAATTTCAGTGACATTAGTAGGCCTATTCCACTCTACCATAGCCTCTACTTTCTTGGGGTCAACAGACACCCTGTCTTTAGATATCACATGACTCAAAAATGATACACTCTCTAGCCAAAATTTACACTTCTTTAATTTAGCAAACAATTTCTTCTCTCTTAATATCTGCGACATTATTCTCAGATGCTCTTCATGTTGCTCTTTACTCTTTGAGTACACAAGAATGTCATCAATTAAAACTACCACAAACTGATCTAGGAAGGATTTAAATACTCTGTTCATTAAATCCATAAAAGCTGCAGACGCATTAGTCAACCCAAACGGCATCACTAAAATTCATAATGCCCATTCCTAGTTCGGAAGGCAGTCTTAGGTATATCCTCTGCCTTAATCTTTAACTGATGATAGCCAGAACGAAGGTCAATCTTCGAAAAGACTTGTGCTCCTTGCAACTGATCAAATAGGTCATCTATTCTGGCAAAGGATATTTATTTCGAATTGTTACCTTGTTTAACTCTCGATAATCAATGCAATCAATGCAAAGGCGAAAACTACCTTTCTTATTTTTCACAAATAAAACAGGCGCACCCCAAGGAGAAACACTAGGCCTAATAAAGCCCTTATCTAGTAACTCTTGTAATTGTTCCTTCAACTCTTTCAACTCTGCTGGGGTCATCCGATATGGAGCCTTGGAGATAGGACCCGTGCCGGGTATCAATTCGATGCAAACTCAGTCTCCCTATCTGGTGGCAACCCCAGTAAGTCTTCAGGAAAAACATTGGGAAATTCCTTTAAAATTAGAATATCCTCTAACTTCAATTTAGTTTCACGGGTATCTCTCACATAAGCTAAATAACCCTCACAACCATTCCTCAACAACCGTCTAGCTTGTAAAGCTAAGATTACTAGAGGAGGAGTATTACCTGCACTACCCACAAAACAAAATTCTGGTTGCTCAGGAATCTGAAATACTACTCTTTTGCCTTGGCAATCAATAGAAACATAATTGGTTGCCAGCCAATCCATCTCAAGAATTATGTCAAAGTCCCGCATATCTAAAACAGTCAAGTCCACAAGCAATTTCCTGCCATCTATATTAACCACACGAGATTTGCAAACTAAGTTAGCAACCATAACACCTCCTATCGGGGTTTCAACACATAAGTCGATCTCTCTAGAGACATATTTCTATCCATGTTTCTCAATAAATCCCATAGACACAAATGAATTTGTGGCACCAGAATCAAATAACACATGTGCATAAACAGAAGACACTAAAACAGTACCTGGCACCACCGTGTTAGAAGTCTGAACATCTTATTGCGTGAGTGCGTACACTTCGCCCTGAGTCTTTGGCTTATGACCTCCATTTTTCTTTTGATTTCTTAAAGACACTTTGTCTATCCATGCTTTCTATCCAGTCTTACGCCCCTTCTGGTTAGGGCAATTAGCTATCCTGTGCCCCTGTTGCCTGCAAGAGAAGTAAGCCCCAGTATTCCAACGACACTCACTATCCCAATGGAACCCATTACATCTAGTGCACTGTACCCGATCATTCTGCTTGTCAACACTATGACCCACAGTTCGACTTCCCAACTCCCAATCGAAGAAATGTTTTGTCTCTTAGCATTACCTTCGAGCTGTTACTAGTTTGGAAGATGGAAGTACTAGGTCTCTTCTTATAATTCTCTTCTTTCTCTTCTTGGGCTCTAGTGAGGCCACTCTCAACTAACAATGCCTTATTCAACACTGCTCCAAAAGTAAGTAACTCGAAAGGAACCACTTGTTGCATAATGTCCGTTCTTAGCCCACTTTCGAACTTTCGTGCTCTGTTATCCTTGTCTGCTACAAATGTTGGTGCAAATTTAGACAACTTCGTAAACTCAGCTTCGTATTTTGCAACCGTATTATTCCCTTGCTCCAACTTCGAAAATTCCTTCTGTTTTTGTAGACGAACACTCCTAGGGAAGTATTTCCTATTGAATGCATTCTTAAACATTTCCCATGTATATGGGTTGGCATCATGCTCATGTATGCGCTTCTCCATTTGCCACCACTCATTAGCTATCCCTTGTAGCATAAACGCAGCATAGGTCACCTTCTGATCATCCGTACACTCAAAAACGGGAAGCAACTTTTCCATTTCTGTCAACTATTTTTTAGCCTCCAAAGGGTCTGTGGCTCCCTCAAATGCCAAGGCTATCTTCTTAAACTCAGTAATGTTACAACGTGGCTTCAGTTATGGCCCAACACCTGGCTGTATCCATTGTTGTTGCTCCATAAGTCTGGTCAAGTTATTCCCTATGGTGGTTTGTTGTTGCACCACCCCAGCCAAAGTCTGAAGCATTTGAACCATCCCATCTGGATTGGGGATTGCAGCTTGTTCTTGTTGTCCTAGCTCTTGCCCCTGATTTCCTCCGATTGCCTGAGAACCACTACCATTATTAGTTATATTTCCTCAGTTGTTATTACTAGTTCGTCGATTCGTTTGACCCTGGCATGTATTCCTAGCCATATTTGCCAATGTCTTTTCATGTTCCATTGCAACCTATATGCATCAATAATAAAGCATCATCTTATTCCATTCTCAAATCCCTATAATATATTAATAAAATTAAAAATATTCCAAATTATAAGCATTTCCAATCCTACATCTATCCAATCTTACCACTATTCTATACCAGCCTTTAAAATTACAACCTGGCTGTGATACCACAAAATTGTCACGCCCCAAGCCTCGTGACAATGCCGTACACTCATCTAAGTGAGCATGCAAGGCTAAAGGGTGGTTTGGGATGATCTAAATAAGTGCACTTTTTGACTTTTTACGAAAAGATATACAGAAAAGTAGAGAGGTGATGTGATGTAAAAAACATAAAAAGATAAAAGTGTGTATTTATTAGTACACCCCAAACAAGGCTTAAGAGTCCAATCAAATAAATTAACAATATAAAATACACAAATTAAATCTTAAATTATCATAATGCCAAAATCCATAAATAATAAACCACCCTTGTCATATAAAATCATCCACCAAGTCCACTACTATAATCCACTAACAAACTAGTAACCCACAGTAAATTAAAATCGTAGTCCAACTCTCAACACTCCCACAAGTAAAAAAACTCGCGCAGCTCTACTCCTCGAAATCTGAAAAAAATAAAATAAGGGTAAGCCAGACAGCCCAGCAAATAACCAACCATCACTGCTAACTGGATCAAGTATACAAAAAAAAAAAAAAAAAAAAAAGTCGATAACCAATAAATATAATTCTTGCTACAATTCAATAAATGAACAATTATTTGTAAGATGGTTTCATAGCAGAAAATAAACAATGTACAATGTATTTTAATTGAAAAGCCAACAAGATAATTCAAGTAAATTCGTTGTTCAAATCGATAGTTCAATATTCAGATGGTTCAATGATTTGATTTACAAAACTCAAGTTTTGGTGACTATGGTCACTTAGACCGTGACAAGGCCTAAAAAAACACCTAAGCCGGTGGTAAAGTCTCAAAAGAAACTAGTTTTTGTGTCAATAAATAACCTGCATTGGCTAAGGTTCAAATTATAGTCAGGCTAGAGTGATATTCAAAATTCAAATAATACACAACTTTTAAATAAAATATTCGATATTTTCAGACTAAATATTTAGTACAATTTTTAGAATAGTTTCACAAAATATTCAAATGATTTTTACAACAATATCCAATATTGTTTTATACTTGACCCATATTTTATTTTTAAGAGAACATGAAGGCTATAAATAAATATTTATAATTTCAAACTATTCAATAGGAATAAAAATGAACCAATAGTGATAAAGGGTTACTTACCTCAAACGCTTCAAATAATATTCCACCACGCTAACTCCAAACACCCAGCGCTACCAATTCAATCACACAAACCTAATAAATAAAACCTCAAATAAATTAATATTTTGATGTCTTTCATGCATCAACAAGAACCCATTATATATACATATATATATATATATATATATAGTGCTTAAAATCTAATAGACACAAAATCAATCCACCCAATTTAATAGCCAAACACACTTTACCCAAGTACAAAACTCAAATGTCAAAACATATCCACCCAAACTGTCCCACTGTCTTTACTCTTTACCTAGACTACACTCCATACGTGGGACCATTCACCAGGCTCTCAAAACCAAGTAGGCACATACAAGTTTACATAAAGCTTTGGCTAAATTTTTTTTTTTAATCTATAGAAAATTAATAGCTGGTGATACAAGAAGAATCTTACCCCAATCAATGGTTGTATCAGAATATCCCCAACGTGCTGCCTCCAATTCCTATTGCAGCCTCACTTGAACCTCTCTTTTCTTTTTCTTTTTTTCTTTTACCTTTTCAAACCCTTGCCGCCTCCAAAACCCTTCATAGCAATTCACCAACCTCTGTTTTGTTTGTTTGTTTGTTTGTTTGTTTTTTTTTTATTTCTTTCCCAGGACTTAGAGCCACAACATGTGGGCTTAGTAACCTAATTTCTCAAAATTAAAAAATTACCCATCTAAGTAATAGAAATTATAATGCCATCTCATAACTAATTCTTTGATATTATTAAATGATCTATATAAATTAATTTAATTACTAATCTATCCAATAAATAATTCTACACACAACTTGGGTTTTACATTATCGGCACCAAAATGTAAATCAGAGACTTTGCCTTCAAACTGTCATTTGCATAACTTTGTAAAAATCTTTGCAAAATGCTGGCCTTGTTAACCAATTACTCACCCAGAAGATTAGAGAGAGAGAGAGAGAGAGAGAGAGAGAGAGAGAGAGAAACAAGTTCCTTTTCATTCCAAAATGTTTGGGGACTCAAGTTTTCTCGATCTATGTACCTAACTGTTGGCTGTATAAATTGTATAAGCCAATCACGATTCAACACATGGTATGAGAAGGGCAATTTGGGAAGGTAATATAAATCGCCAACCATAGTCAGACACGTGTCAACCCATACTAGTAATAATGGGTCTACGTAGCACTGGAATGATCGAGGGATATAAGGTGATGTGGAGCTAACTATGAGAGAGCATGATCAGCGATCATGAGGGATGTTTTGACGGTTAAAAGCCCATTTCGACGGTTGTCATTGAGAAATATAAATAATAGAGAAGGCCCCAGAAAGAGGACCCGGACTCAGATCCAGAAACTAGTTTTTATCTACTTTATTTTCCTTTTAGTTTTTATATTTCTTGTTCTTTACATTTCTGCACTTTGAATTCTTGTATTGCACTTTATTCGTAGGAGTAGTTTCGAATAGCTTGTTGCTGTAAACCTCTACGAGGCTAGATTAGATCATTGTAAGTTTTTTATTTTTACTTAATGAAATGCTGCAATTGTTCTTTATTTAATTGTTGTTTACTAAATTCTCCTAAACAAGCCACTTGTAAAAGTCCTCTTCATTGAGGTTGAAAGAACTGAAACACAATCGTCTGATAGTTGGTTGGTAATTAATCTTTTGTAAGGACTAATTGATCCTTGTTAGCACCCTTAAAATTACAATACTAACCATCGAAAGCTAAAAAAGGCAACACATATTTTTGGCACACCCAGTGGGATAAATTAAAATGGCTAGACGTAGGAGACAAGGAGAAAATGAACACTTAGAAGAAGGTGTGGAAGAAGGTATTTGATCTAGAGGATAATGTGATAACACATCCTATGGAAGCACCTATCTCATCAGAACCTATGGTCGAACAGACCAATAATGCAGAACATGTGCCACGTGTCCAGAATAGTGGACGAGGCTATGGAATTGGACTATCCACTGTTCTATCTACTCAGCCAATGAATCCGTGGGGAGGCCTAGTAGATGCCATAGGACAGCAGTTAATGAACACAATGAAAAGATGGGCAATATCCTTTATGGATCGGATGAATACCCATCATCCAACTAACACAAGGCATAGAGGAAATTTCAAATGTCCCTCAGCAAAGATTGGCTAGAGATAAACAGCCTATGCAAAGTAATGGACATACTAATGGTCAAACTAGTAATCAAAATTATGAAAGACCATCACATCAGTCTTGGTATGAGCCTCTTTCGAGGCCTATGATAAATCAAAATGCGTCATCACTTAACAATGAAGTCATGCAAATTGGTGGATCTGGGCCAACACTAGAAAATGGCATAATGATGTTTCCAAATCCCATGTTCGAAGCCATACCTGGCACAAGGGGGTTCACTAATTCTTTGTTCGAATTTGTACCCAGGGGATTGGAAGGGTTTCCTGCGGCTGGAAGAGACACAAGCTCCAGCACCTTTCGCAGGACAGGCTCAGAGAGGTCAACCATACCCTTAACAACAGCCAGCACCACAAGGATAGCCAGTCCAAGATATACCTCCCTATGAACCAAGAGGACCTCAGGCACAAGGTTTTCCACCAAATCTTGTGTTTGTTCCTCTAGTGGTGGTTCAACAAGCACAAAATATGGTTCCTAGGGACCAAATTGCTGATGTTGTTAGAGAAATGTGTAGACCTATGGCTCGGGGGGTTCAAACTCCTATGTAAAGAAAACCATATCCAAAATGGGTGGATTGGGTACATGAATACCCAAGAGGATTTAGAATACTAGACTTTGCTCTTTTTTATGGAAATGGAAACCAGTCAACGGTAGAACATATTGCTAGGTTCGCTGCCCAATGTGGTGAATTTACTAATAATGATTACATGAAGTTAAGACTTTTTCCAAATTCTCTAACTGAGGCAGCTTTTGTATGGTATATTAACCTTACACCTGGCTCTATCCAAACTTAACAACAAATCAAGGAGGTATTCATGCCCAATTCTTCCAAACAGAACTAGAAATTTCTATGGCAGATTTGGAAAGTTTGAGTCAAAGGCTTGATGAGAAGGCTGTTCAATTTATTGCTAGATTCAAAAGAGCACGAAAAAAGTGTAGGATCATTCTACCAAAGCCTAAATTTGTGAGATTGGCTCAAAATAGTTTAGAGTTTAGGCTTCGAAAGAAGTTTGACTCAACTAAGTTTCGAGACTTAGTGGAATTAACCTGTAAGGTGTCTAGATATGAATCATTACTTGAGGAAGAACAAGATCGAAGTAATGCATCATACAAGACGTATTATAGAGATCCTAATTATAAGATTGATGCAGCAGAGATTGTAGGAAAAAAACCTGTGATCTGTGAGGCGTTAATTCATAAAGACACTACAATAGATCAGTAGTTTAAAAAGAAAGACCTTCATAGGAAATATTCTTTTGATTTAACAAAGGCATATGACATTTTTGATCATTTGCTTGCAGCAAATTTCCTAAAGTCACGAAAAGGAGTCAAAATTCCTTCTCCAGAAGAACTTAAAGGAAAAATGTATTGTAAATGGCACAATTCTTGGTCTCACTCAACTAAAAACTGTATTATTTTTGTGGACAGGATCCAATAACAGATTTGAAAAGGGAGTTTAAAATTCCCAGCTAAAGTAGAGAAAGTTATGGGGATTGACACTAATCTATTCCTAGAAATTGGAGAAGTTATAGCCAATGTTATTTGCTAGACTTCCAAAACTTATCCTTGAAGGAATTGGAAGAGGTTAATGTGCAGATGCATGTTGCCAGTCATACTACTATCAAGAAAGATGCTAGAAGTTCGCTAGCAAATGAGTAGAGCTTTGCAGACCAAAGGGAAGACTCTAATGAGGGGGCACTGGATTAGAGGTAGTTGTCATGCAAAGAATGTGTCCCAAATGCAGGTTAAGCTACAAATGGTTGAAAGGGCTCCCGATTGATGGGAAACAGTATTATAAGAATGTGCAAAGACACCCTAAATTAACCAGTGCCTATAACAAAAGGCCATACTCAACTGGTCCTAGACAACAACCATTCTTGACTGGACCAACAGCCACTAGAGTGCATTCCAAGTGCAAGAGACTTCTACATGAGTTCAGACCACCTAACTATTACAGAATAAAGGGCAATCATCCTAAGAGGAGACCTGAAGTGGGCTCAAGTTATGGGATTAGAGCCAGAGATTGGCCTTCTAGACCAACCTCACACAAGATGGAAAGTAGCCACCCTCATGGAAGGCCTGAATTAGGCCCAAGACAGGGGGACAGGGCCAAACAGTGGTCTCCACAGGCAGTTTCAAAACTGGCTTCGAAGGCAGAAAGATACAGTTCAACAACTGAGCTAGTGGGTTCATGGGTACTTGAGGTTCTAGATTGGTTTGTCATGCAGAACAAGCCTAAGGAAATACCTACCCAGAGAAGTGTTGTTGGAGACCAGGGTAGGATGGTTAAACCTCCCTTGATGACTCCAAACAATTGGGTGTTACTAAAACATCCAAAAACAAAGGAACCAAATATGGTCACAGTAATTTCTAGGTCCCAAAGGAGGAAGATCCAACGAAGGTAGACTAAGTACCAAAACGATCTGAAAGAAAGTGGGAAAAGTTCTTCATTGGCCTAACCAAAAGGCCAGACAGAAGGAAGAAAAAGTCCAAAGCTGGATCATAGTCCAAAATCGACTCCTCAGGATAGAAGGAGTTTTAGCAAAAAGCAGTTGGCTAAAGTTCACTCTAAATTGAAAGCCAAAGTGTGATATCCTTGTTTCGTAATATGTTAATTGGTCTTTAATATGAGTATGATTATGTGTTTAATATGATTTTGTGTGCCATTATGTGAAAATATGTGGTTTTGAATTTCTATCTGTTCACCGTAGGAATATCTGTTTGATTATCTGTTTTGGAAATTAAATTGAAGGCCTTATCGGCCACAAAACCCGAAATTGATTGCGCCATTGTGATTAGCATAATTTTTAGAGCCTACGGTGAAATTTAATTGGAAATTGATTCGGATCAGATTAAATTGATTAAATTCGTAAATTGGTGCTCAATTATTTTTAATATTAAGGATTTTGATTAAAAGAGCTTTTAGTAGGCCACTTTCACTCAAACTCCCTCTTTAGTTTATTTTGGCTGATTTTTGACTCTAAGAGTAGAAATAGGGTCTACTAGGGAGGGTGAGAGAAGAAGAATTGTGTTTGGCTCAAGTTTGTGAAGAATTGGAGGATTAAACTCAAGATTTTGCTATAGATTGGGATAATTAAACTCCTAGGTGAGTATTTCATGGATTCTAGTTGTAATTTTGTGTATTCAAGCTAGTTGGGTAATCAAGAGTAAGTTTGACATGAAATTGGGATTGGTCATGTTGAATTGAAGGTCAATGTATGCATGCATGTGTGTAATTGTTTTAAAGTTTGCATGTTTGAACACAAAATACATTATCCATGTAGAATGTTGGTTAAAACTCATGTTTGTAATCACCATTTGCACCATGTAAGTTGAAATGGGAGTGATATCCCACATGCATGTACAATTTATGAGAAATGAGTTTGAAAATACATGGAATTGTTATCATAATAGCAAGTTTGGTGTAAATTGGGACATGCATGTGTTTGATTCATGAAATTGAGCTTCATAATGATGAAATTTGGTGTTTGTATCATGTTAGCACATGTATATTTGAAGTTTGAGCTATAATATGCATGAAATGTTGATTGGAATGTTGAATTTGAGCTCAAAGAACAATTCTAGGTTTTCCAGAATTTTGATGTCCGCTCAAGTGGGGAACTTGCCGCTCGAGCGTGAAATACGTGCTTCCAAAACTTTTTTGCGCATATGGTATCTGCTTTCGGCGGGAGACATGTAGAGGCCTTTTCGCCGAGCGTCGAGTGCACGATCGGCGTAATTTGACATAGCCAAGATGACTTCTTGGTCCTCTGAAGCTCGGAAGTCCACGCTCGAGCAAGGACCCTATTTTTTGAAATTTTGTTTATGCGTTGTGTTTCGTTTTCCGTCCTCTTTCACTTGTAAGCACTGTTAGGCATGCATTGAGCATTGTAAATGAGTTAAAGAGATAAGAATGAAGCCTAAAGAGGAATATGTAAATTAAGGAACGGATTGAATCGTTTGTGACCCGTATGTGCTATGTGATGTGTAGGGTCAAGCTCCAGGGCAAACCAACCAACCGATCACTGTGAGTAATATCGATATTTTGAAGCTTGTCATTTGTCCAACTGCTTATTTCCTTATAAGCCTTATAAGTTTGCTAGTTTGAATTATAGACAAATGTTTGATATGAATAGTTGAATGGGCCGAAGGCCAGTCTGACATAAACGAATGAATGAATGGGCTAGAGGCCAGTTTGACATGAATGAATGAGCCAGAGGCCAGTTTGACATGAATAAAAGTTTGCCAAAGGCCAGTTTGACATGAAAGTCTGAATGGGCCAAAGGCCGGTTTGACGAATGGAAGATAAATGGGCCAAAGGCCAGTATGTTCGGAACCACAGTCACTTGACTTAAATTGCGTATGTATATGTTAAATCGAAATATGAATTGGGCCTAAGGCCGTTTGAAACATGTTGTTCTACATATCGTTTGTATAACTTCTTTATTTGATATTATTCACTAGGCTATCGCTCACGCTCATTCATGTGTTTGTAGATGAGTCAAGAGCAGTCCAAACCCAACCCCAGTGAAGTCTGTGAGGAACAACAGAAGTTTTGAAGAGTTAACCCTTGTGTCTTAAGCACGAGACCCGTCTTCGCCTTTTTGTCATTCTGTTTTATTTTGTCATATGGGCGAAGTCTTTGGATGTGTTGTACATAGTTTTGTTCGACTGACTTAGACCTATATGATCCTATATGTACAGAGCTTTGTGTAGTACATATTTTGATGTGAGTTATTAATGTGCATATGTATGTGTAAACGTCCCCGAACATCCCGGGAAAGAATCCCGTTTTGTTCGCCTGTGGGACTACTACAGTTCAGGACTCAAATTGTCACGATTCTTAATCTGAACCAAAGAGTCCAAATCCGGCAAATCGTTTTGAAAAAACAGATTTTTAGAAAAGAAGTGCCAAACATGGACTGCTTTGCCAAATACAGAGTCGCCACCTAAATATTTTTTTAATGAGGGAATTTAGAAAACCCTGACTCGTTCGCCTAAGGCCATGTGTCCGTCATCACCAAAGTTGCCTCGGCTCGGGAACTTGGGTACGATTGGGGAAGGTCAGCTATGAGCACCCCCGCTTGCTCGATTAGAAGATCAGCCTCTACTAACCGTGATATCGAGTTTTGAAAACATCATGCATTCTTATTCCGATTAATTAGCTAATCTTTACTACGTGATGCGCACAGCAAAACAAGTATAGACTAGATCACCTAATTTGGAACAAAGCATTGCATATCCATTTGTTTGAAAATGGTTTGAGATTCGCTACTCACAAGTAGGCTAAAATACGGATTTCAATGAATTATTCCAATTCAAACAATCCAACCTTCACCCACAGGCATTGAGGCAGTTATATCACATAAGCAATTAGCCTCATGGCAAGCATGCTGTTATGGCAAACACTCACACGCATGCAAGGATGCTAAAGCATAAAAGCTTACCTAGTACTCCAAGCCAAAACAGAAACTAGTTAGTAATCATATGTATGATCCTAGTTCATGTTAAGGTGACTAATGCAACACATGCAAAATGCAACTATAATAGGTTCGACTATCCTAAAGATGGCATGTGAAATGCTGCAACTAACAAGTACTCAACTTGGAATTGAAATACAAGTGCAGTTAGCATGATGTACCGAGCCCGGCGCATGTAAGACAACTGTATGGATGCACGCATGCATAGCGTAAGGTATGCTAATTTAAATATGCCCTAGTCTACCATCATAAGCGGGTAAATAAAAGGGAAGAAAGACGTGGGGTTGGAAAAACATACACATACTCACGCACACTTATTACACAATTGCCCTCGCTCGGAGGGTCTGAATAAATATTACAGTCCGAATAAATAATATCAAATTAAATATTACAAAAATTCTAATTAATTAACAAATTAAATGCAAAAAGAAGATGGCCACAGCCCCGCCTCAGGATGCGTGAATGATGCATGCTTGACTCGTCTCGCCCGAAAACTCGCTGCCATAGCACTACTGCCTCTGTTAACACTGCCTTGCTCCTCTGAGGACTGCCAAAGTCCAAGAGTATGCTCTTTGGATGCTGGGGGATACCACTGACCAAGTAGAAACACCACCGGCCAAAGGGGATGGTCACCGACCACTGAATAATCTATCGGCCACAAATTCCTGGCCGGTCGACACTGTATTTAGCCGACCGGCCAAAACTTCCTGCAGAACCTGCAGTTGACAGCAGCAGAGGGCAACCAGTGTATGGCACGGAATTTTTAGGCAAATGTATGCATGGGCACGCTCCCTATCATGTAATGGACACAAGGGAGCATGGCCCTCGACCCTCGGGCCATCAATTATGCATTTTGATGCATGATGGCCTAAGAGGCCAAGTTAGCAACTTAATGTAAATGCATGCAAACAAAACACATGAATGCCAACACCCTATCATGTTGAGGTCAAGGGGGTCGGCGACTGAGGATCGAGGCGCATTACGTCACTTTGAATACGAATGCATCTCAATTCTCATGTTTGGTTTGACACCCCAAACCGAACAATGCAATATATGTATGCAAATGTGGCTCAACTATGCAACATGAGGCTAAGTTACAAGGTATGCCAAATGCAAGGTAACCTAAACATGCAAATGTAATGTGCTAAGCATGCGAGATGCAATGCAATGCAACCTAAAATGTAATGTAAACATGGCACAATGCAAGTATGCAACTAAAGGGAACAAGTCAAGCATGCAACCATATACAAGAGTGGACTTGGGCTGAAATGGGAGGCTCCAGCCACACCCCAAAACAGTGGCCAAAGATGCCAAAATGATGGACAACAAGCATACCAAACAAGCAAATCAAAGGGGCCTAAAGCTAAGGCATGGAGGGCTATTCTCAAGAGCACCCAAAGGTGAGGTACATGGATACCAAACACTCATGTTAGACTCTAAAATGGATGCAAAAGATGGCACCAAAACATGCTAGGAAATGGATACAAAAGAGGAAGCATTCAAGGCCACTAAAGAGAGTATCCTACTATAACCACCCCAACCACTCATGGTATGAACTAAACAACCCAAAACAGAGTTTTGACATGCAAAATGACCCCCCAAGACCCACTGATATGGCAGCTCAAGTGACTCAAACACGGGTATGTACAATGCTCATTTCAAGGCACAACAAAGCAACTCTTCAAGGCATGAAAGGGGTGATAAATGCGATCATACAAGCATGATTTATGGACTGAAATAGCATGGAAAATGACTCCAAATCACTGAAATATCCCAATTCAAGCATGCTCATGACTCACACCCTTAAGGCTCACAAGCCAAAATGCAAAGAGGCTACCCTAAACATGGCAAATATGATCAAACCAGCACCTAACAGTCCTGGAGCATGACAAAATGATGCTAGAACCTTCATGAAGTTAAGCTAAATCATGCAAGAATCATGGCCTAAATGCATGGCCTATTTCTAGGCAAAATGGAGGAATACAAGGCAAGTGCAATATGGATGCAAGGGGGCCACGAATCTGACCAAAAATAGAGGTATATTATGACCAAAAAACACCTAAAAACCTCTGAAATGGAGCCAAAGACAACTACTCATGCATGTTACCCTTATGAGCCAAAACATGAACAAAATGAGAGACCAAGGGAGAGGGGTGTCCCTCCCCTATGCAAGACCTCAAACCCCCTTCTTTACCACTAAAAATCCACTAGATTTCAGTGGTGAGAAAGCCAATACATAAGAGTAACCAAAGCCTAACAAAAGAGCACAAAAAGAGGCCAAAAGAGGCCTAAGAAGGGGAGGTCAACCCCAAAAAACCAAATGACCTTAATGAAAGATCTCAAGCATGAAAAGACAAGAATTTTTTTAGTTAAACACAAAGTCTAAAACAGCAAGCAAGGCAGGCAAAAATCTAGTGAAAGATTGGGGAATCTAAAGTAGAAAGGTTACCCTTGAAGAACCCTTGATGAACAGCAGATGCAGCCTCCTTCTTTTGGTCAAAACCAGTCTAAAAACTCAAGAACAAACCCTTCAAGCCTCTCAAGGTCGAAGCAAGTTGTGATGGTGTGTGTATTAGTGCAAAACTAAGGTCAAAACACACTTTTAGGCCACAAAACACACACAAAAGAGAAGAGAGAGAGGGAAATATATATGTAGAGAGAGATGTATATCAGAATATATGTATAAGCTCTGTTCTTTTTCGTTCAACCTTCAACAATGGAGGAGAGGGGCTCTATATATAGACAAAACAAAGGTTTGAAGCTTCTCAAAGAAGCTAAACAAGAAAAGGGTCAAAGGGGGCAAGGGGGGAAGGCTTCCTGAGGAAGCTAGGACAGCTGGCAAGCTTCTTGAGGAAGCTAAGACAAAGGTCCAAGCTTCCTCAAGAAGCTAGACCAAAAGGGTGCAAAAGGGGCAAAACAGCCACATGCATGTCCCGGGACAGGGTTAGTGTATTCTAGTTGGCACAGCTGGCATGCACCATGCCTGAAAAAGGCAAAAAGGTTCTACCGGCCAGAAAATGAGATCACCGGCCAAACAGATGGCCGGCTGGCCACACTGAATGCCGACCGGCCAATGGTATACTTTACCAATGGCCGGTAGCCTAAAAAAACGGCCGGTGGCCCCAAGCCATGGCTGATGGGTGCCAGGGGTAGCTAACAAACTACTCTTCACCCTCAAAAACAAAAACACAAGTGTTTGGTGCAAAACCGAACACAGAACAGTCGAGTTGGGAGATCTTGAGGCAAGGCGCGTAGCCGAGACCTCCGGGAACTCAAAACGAAACACGGACATGAGTAACCACCGAGTGTTCAAGCAGTAACGTCCAAGTCTTGAGGACGGTCAAAAATGGGGTGTCTACAGTATGGTTTGTTATGATGTGCCATGTAAGCACAGCTTTATGGACAAAGTTTTAAATTGCTTCCGTTTGGCCCCCCATTAACTCTGCTAAAATACGTTTGGTTTGGTTTGAGGCCGTAGGTAATCTCATGATTACTGGCCGGTTATGTCCTTAACCCTTGGGGGAGGGTTTGGGTCATGACACAAAGAAAGATCCAGTTTAGCAGGTCTTAAAAAGATTTTGATGGAAAGCGACAGTGAGACAGAGGGAGAAGTTGACCTAGGCCAAAGAAAAGAGATGGTTGAGGAGGAAATGTTTGAAGCCTTCATGGCTGAACAGACATTTTTGGTCGAAAAACTAGCAGGAACAGACCATTCGAAGAAAGTCACTAGTACTGAAGTGCCAGAATGCAGCATAGAAGATGTTTTTGAAGTAATTGAACAAGTTGGCCTCGAAAAGAAGCAAGTATAACCAGTGGTTCAATTTGGCTCATTTCCTCCAGTGTCAGTGAATATGGTGCATATACTACCACATGAGTTCCAAGTTGAAGATAAAAACCAAGAAGGTTAGGAGATTGACCCTATTTTAGTTTCTAGTGAAGATTAATAGGTTATTATGGTTCAAGATGAATCCGAAGTGGCCACACCAATGGAAACTGGGGACAAAAGTGAGGAAGAGGTGAGTAGTAATCTCTCATATCATTTTGAGTATCCTACAACATTCATGTCACTGCATGTCAAGCCCTTGTATATCAAGGCTTTTTTCGATAGGATACAGATGAATATAGTATTGGTGGATAATGGAGAAGCGGTGAACCTGCTTTCAAAATCTTCTTTGAAGAAACTAGGGAAAAAGAACCCCAGATTAATCCCAACCAGCATAACCATTGCTGGTTTTGCTAGAGATAAACAGATGGCTCAAGGTATTTTACCCATTAACCTGAGTGTAGGAGCCAGCGATTGCATGATGGCATTCTTTGTTATTGACAGCAATGCTAAGTATAATGTTCTACTTGGTAGGGATTGGATTCACACTAACAAATGTGTGCCTTCCTCTCTACATCAGAAGATAATGATGGCCTTGTACAATGGAGAGACAAAGGAGATCAATGCAGACCCTCAACCCTTTGTCACTTGTGCTGATTTTGCGAAGGCCAAGTTGTATACTGAAGGAGTAACACCACTCAGTATATAGAGAAAACTTGATGGTTTAGCCGAAGTGACGGCTGATGATGAAGTAGCACACCTGAAGCACTTGGTACAAGAGAGTGCTGATGAAGAATTTGTCGTCAAAGATGATAATGATGCCTGGTTGTAGGCAAGAAGGTGAAACCAAGAAACCAGACCTTTGGCTTTAGTTAAGTTCACAGCATTGGACTTAAAAGTAATCGTCCAAAAGGTTTAGGAACAAGAGAAGGAAGCCATGATAGTTGGCTGTAAGCATAAACAACAACAAGTCAAACCTTTGACCTTTGATAAATACTGTGCATTGGACATCGAAACAAAAGTCTAGGAAATACAGGAGGAAGAATCCTTATGGACAGACTTTGTCTATGAGGAGGAGAGCAAAGATGTTGAATCAAAGAAACTGGGAGGAGAACAAAGCAAAGAAATTGCTTCATAGACAGAAGAAATCAAAAAAGAAGCATTAGTGAGTTCTTAGATACAAGACCCCTTGGAAGAGGTTAATTTAGGGGAAGGTTCTACACAGCAACCCATCTACATTAGTGCTTGGCTAAGTGGTCCTGACTACCAGTTGCTGATGGTCTTAAAGAGTTATAAAGATTGTTTTGCATGGTCTTATAATGAATTACTAGGATTGGATAGGTCATTAGTAGAACATAGGCTCCCGATGAAGCCTAATTTCAAGCCATACAAGCAAAAACCAAGAATGATGAGTACTGAAGTGATTCAAAAGGTCAAGGAGGAAATTCTTAGGCTCCTTAAGGTAGGCTTTATTAGAACAGCTAGTTATGTTGAATGGCTATCCAATATTGTGCCTGTAGTTAAGAAGAATGGTAAAATGAGGATATACATCGATTTTAGAAACTTGAATTTAGCAACTCTAAAAGATGAGTACCCCATGCCCATAGTAGATTTATTGGTAGATAGTTCAGCAAGGCACAAGATTTTATCAATGATGGATAGACACTCTGGTTATAACCAAATCTGCATTGCAGAAGAGGATATCCATAAGACAACATTCAGATGTCCTGGGAATATTGGCACCTTCAAATGGATTAAGATGCCATTTGGCCTAAAGAATGCTGGGGCTACATATCAAAGGGCTATGAACACTATCTTTCATGATCTCATTGGAGAATATTTAGAGTGTTATATTGATGACATTGTAGTGAAGTCCCAATCTATGGAGGAACATTTGTTTTACTTGGAAGCAGCTTTTGAAAGAATGAGAAAGTTCAAGTTGAAGCTTAATCCTCTCAAATGTGCTTTTGGCGTATCAGCTGGAAACTTCTTGGGCTATGTAGTACACAAGAAGGGAATACAGATTGATCAAAATAAAGCCAAAGCTATCATTGAAGCCAAGTCTCCATCAAGTAAGAAAGAAGTACAAAAATTCCTTGGACAAGTTAATTTTCTTCAAAGATTTATTTCTAATCTTGCAAGGAAAACTAAAGTATTTTCTTCCTTATTAATATTGAAAGATGAATTTGTGTGGACAGCAGAGCATCAAACTACTTTCGAAGAAATCAAAGCCTACTTGGCCAAGCCTCCAGTACTGATGCCACCAAAGGGTGATAAACCCTTGAAGTTGTACATTGCTGCAGTAAAAGATTCACTAGGAGTTTTCTTAGCCTAGAACAATGAAGAAGGCAAAGAGCAAGCAGTTTATTACCTTAGTAGATTCTTAAATTCTTAAGAATGTAAATATTTAGCTATAGAAAAGATGTGCCTTGCATTGTATTTTGCTGCAATGAAACTAAGATACTATCTTTTGCCTACAACTGTCTTGGTGATTGCAACCACAGATTTGGTTAAATATATATTGTCTAGACCTATGTTGAGAGGAAGAATTGGCAAATGGATACTAGCTTTATCAAAATTTCATCTAGAATATGTCTCCCCAAAAGCAGTAAAAGGACAAGTTTTAGCTAATTTCTTGGCAGATCATCCATGTCAGACAGAAAGCCAAGAGATAATGGATCTTGGCATGCTTAGTATTAAACCATGGCAAATATGGTTTGATGGATCAAAAGCCAACGGTTTAACTGGAATTGGTGTGGTGATTAAGTCACCACAGGGGGTAGAAACCACACATGATTTCAGAGTGGATGAAATTACTTATTCCAATAATCAAGCTAAATATGAAGCTTTAATATCGGGATTGGAAATACTTATTGGGTTACAAGTTCATGCAGTTGATATATTTGGAAATTCTCAATTGGTGGTTAACCATGTGAAAGGAATTTTCAAATGTCAAAGTGCAAGTATATTGCCATACTATGTTGTTGCATTATATTTGCTTTCTCAATTCCAAATAGCAAAAATGACTTATGTCCCAAGATTTATGAATAACAAAGCCAATGATGTGGCTCAGAAAGTTTCGAATTTCAGGAGAAGGGATAACACTAAAATGAACATAAGTCAAACGACATATCAAAAAGTAATACCACCCTTAACCAAAAGGAATGTGGTGTTAGAAGTCAATCATAATGACTTACAAGAACAAGATTGGAGGTATCCAATAATGCGGTACCTAACTGGCCCATCTTCGAAAGCCAGCAGAAAAATCAAATTACAATCTATGCAATACATAATGTATGGTAATGCTCTTTACAAAATGAGAGAAGATGGGTTATTATTGGAATGTCTAGAGCCAAAGAAGGCATTGACAGCCATGGCTGAGGTTCATGAAGGCATCTGTGGTGCTCATGAGCCTAGTGTGAAGATGAGATGGTTGCTTCGAAGACATTCCTACTATTGGCCAACCATTCTTAAAGATTGCATAGAATATGCTAGAGGTTGCTAGGCATGCCAAAAGCATGGCACGATAAGATATGTTCCAATAACTGATCTGCATGTGGTTGTGAAGCCTTGGCCATTTAGAGGATGGGCTATGGATATGATAGGAAAAGTACATCCACCCTCTTCAAAGCATCATTGTTTCATCTTAGTGGCCACAAATTACTTCATTAAGTGGGTCGAAACTAAACCATATAAGGTTGTAGAGTAGACTGAAGTTATTGGATTCATTAAAGATCTGATCCACAGATTTGGCATCCCACAGACTATAATTGTTGATAATGGGACTGTATTTGATGGGAAGATGGTAAAGTCTTTTGTGGCAGAATTTGGAATTAGCCTTGTTAATTCTACCCCCTATTATGCACAAGCAAATGGTCAGGCAGAATCATCCAATAAATCCTTGAAAAAAGGAATATAGAGAGTTGTGGAAGACAATCCCAAGGATTGGCATAACTTACTATTGGATGTATTATGGGCTTATAGGACTTTTCCAAGATCAAGTACATGAGTTACTCCTTATGCCTTGGTATATGGACATGATGCAGTGTTACTTGTAGAAATTAACATCAAGTCCTTGAGGGTGAGATGCCAGGATCAGTTAGCTCCTGAGCAGTACCATCAGAGTATGTGCTTAGAGTTAGAGAATGTAGATGAAGCTAGAATTTTGGCATTAAATAGCATTCTTTTCCAAAAGAAGAAAACAGCCAAAAACTATAATAAGAAAGTCAAGCACATTACCTTTGATGAAGGTGATTTGGTATGGAAGACAATACTCCTAATAGAGATTAAAAGTCATAAGTTTGGCAAATGGTCACCTAATTGGGAAGGACCATATCAAGTTCATAGAGTTTTGCCTTGGGGAGCATATCATTTGAGAAGTTTGAATGGATACGTACACCCTAAGAAAATTAATGGCAGATATTTGAAGCCTTATTAGGGGTGAGCATGGTCCGGATTGGACCGGATTGAGGTAAAACTAGGACCAATCCGTTATCTACGGTTCCTGAAAAATTGGAACCAATCCAATCCGTTTAAATCATGGAACCAATCCGAACCAATCCATTTAAATATGGATTGGATCGGTTTAGGACCACGGATTCATATAATTAAATAACAAATATATATATATATATATATAACACTTTAATTTCATAAAAACAAAAACATAGTGCTATATTAGTTCCACAAAAGCAACATGTGTTTTCTATAATAGCGACATACTGTTCTAGAATTTAAATAGCCATAAGAAAATTGGTTTCACCATAAGTATTTAGACCATTACAAATTAAAACTAAAAACTAACAAACAAAAGTAATAAAAGAAGATATTATACGGTTTTAGGTTTAAGTTTAGATTTCATATAGAATAAGAGAAGATACTATAGGGGAGAATGTATAATAAAAATATAGACTATTTATATACGGTCCGGATCGGTTCTAATCCGGAACCGTGGGGTCCAATCTAGAACCAATCCGTGGACTGCGGATTTTTAATTCTTCAATCCGGAACCAAACCACAGATTCAAAAAAGCAATCCAAACCTATCGGATTGGACTGGACTAGACTGAATCCGATTACGGATTTCACGGATTCCTTGTTCAGCCCTAAGCCTTATTATCCAACTATGTGGGAAATATAAGGAGTATAATAAGTGCTAAACAAAAGAATCATGAAAACACTCAAATAATAAATAAAGATTTTATTTCATAAGAAGTTGAATACATGCAGCCATAGATTGGCCCAAAATTCAATACAATGTTTCAGTTGTTCCTTTACAATTGACTCTCTACTCTTAAGAGATGGGAACAACTGAATGGTCATAGTCATCTTCTGCTTTCGATCAGCTAGTCCTTGGTTGGTAATTTGCAGCTTGGTGGCAGTTCGATCCAAAGCTAGGTTGACTGCTGATAACTCTTCTTCTAGTTAAGCTTTCTTCTCCAAAAGTTGGGCTCAAAATTGGGAGACAGAGGAATATTGTTCTTTCAATTCAGACACTTCAGCATGTATCTGTGAAACAAATTTCTGGTCTCTCAACAATTTCTCCTCTGCAGCTTTGGCAACATGACAGATGTTGATATAAAAGTCAATGGTAGCTGCTGCTTGAGATAAATGACTTGAAATAGCCATGCTGGATTGCTCAATAACCTTGCAACACTGGAGGAAACCATTCTTGATAATAGGTTTTTGTAAGGCTTCGAAGGGGGTCGTTGAGAACAATGTCAGCAACTCTAAACAGTTATCCAAATCCAGTGAAGGCAAGGAAGTCCTACTGGTGGTGGAAGAGCTCTAAAAAATTTCTAAGAGAGAATCAGCAAGAACCAATGGCTCAGTTTCATTGCTAGCTGTTGGAATGGTAGAAGGCATGTCAAAAAGGCTAGCTAGTCTAGCTTCGAAAATGGCCACCTCTTCCGTTAACATGGTTGGTACAGAAAGGGCTCTGATAGAAGGAAGAGATGGTTGCGTAAGGATAGGAGAGGAAGATGAAGTATCCGTGACAGTTTCCATAGTCTTGGCTACCAGTAGGTCAAGAGAAGAGGGACTGGAGCTAGATAGGGTTAATGGACAAGGAACTGGTGAGCTACCAGTGTCTTCTCTAAGAGAATCAACTATCACTGGAGATGAAGTAATAACTGGAATTTCCTTAGGAGGGGAAGGAGTAGCAAGGCTTGCAGGGAGAATAAATTGGGCTGAGTTAAAGGATAAGAGAGAAAGGTATGGAGTTAAGCCAAATGATAAGGACACATGAATACTTTGCCTCAAAAAAAGAATGAAAAATGTAGAATCAGGGAGTGGGAGTATTGCTTGAATGGGCTCCACATTTCGAGGCATTACTTCTGATAGTCTTTCAACTTCAGATGAAACTGAAGAAGTCCTTATTGAAGGAGAAGGCAAAGTAGTTGATGCAAAAGAAGAAATACGAAGTAATGTTAAGTTTCAGTATCAAGAATTTGAGAAAGGAAATTAGAGACACAAAAGGAAGTTACCAGTTTAGAAGTGGCAGCAATAGTTGGAGAGCTGCGAAGGGTATAATGTTCAGCAGTTTGCTGTTTCCTTGCAGTTTCTCTTTGGAGTTCATTAGCAGTAGCAGCTTCATCCCTAAGCATTTGCTATTGTCTCATCTTCTCAGCCCTCTGGAACACAATGATTTCTTTAGAGTGTTCCGCTTCCACTGCTTTAACAGATGCTTCGTGAATGGGGTCCCCAGTGAAATCAGAGAGAGAGAGACTGTCATTTTCTTCTTTCTTTTTAATGGTGCCTCATACTCTTTTTCTACTTCATTTTCCTCCACGTGAGCCTCAGGTACCATTTCTTCAGGATCAAGTAAAAGCTTTCTTTTCCTTTGTTGCTTCTGTTTGCTTTTAAGGAGATTTAAAGCTTGAGCTCTTTGAGGAGAGTCTCCCTGTGAGACGTCTACGCCACCTACACCAAAGAAAGAACTATAAGTAAAAGGCAAAAGTATCATAAAAATGAGAAAAGAAAAGAAGCAGCAGTGCATACTTTTCTTCGAAGTAGCTTGAGTAACTCTAGGAAGAGGTGAGGTAGCAGAAGTAGACTTTGTAGTAGCCAGGGTAGGAATTGGGGTAGCATGAGCAGTGGAGAAAGTAACCACTCCAGTCCCTTTAGACTTGGCTTGAGGCACGTCTAGTACCATTAATAGATCTTGAGGAGAAATGGCCAAGTGCACTTCCATATTGGCCATCTACCAGTTCTGGTACCTTTTCAGTATATTGCTTTGAGGTATGAAGGGTAGGTACTCAAAATCGATTAGATCTTGGATAAATTTGGAAGTTGCTTCTTCCAATCTAGATCTTGGAACCTTCAAATCTTTGCTAGCAAGGTTCAAATTGGATTGACTGTAGAGAGGGATAGGGACCCTTTGTGAGAGTCTAAATTGCCTAGCAAATTGGGTAGGACAATAGGGCTCAGAGATGCACTTAGAAGCCCTGGGGTTCATAGTACCAATGAATAATTCCCTGGGGATCAAAATAGAAACCCACATGTTTTTGTGCTGAGGCGTAGAACAGGACCTATCACTTAAAAAGGTCCTCAGCCAAGCTGGGCCAATATTGGTAGCTTCGAAGGGGCAAAAGGTGTGAGAAGAAGGGAAAGCTGGGAGTTGGTAAAAAAAAAATAGAAGGCGAAGTTGGCAGGATAAAGTGAAACACTGGCTAACTTCATACCATGAGTGGTAGGGTTTGGCACCAAGAACTTTAAGCATTTAGACTACAAATTAGTGAAGTATACAAAAAGCCAAAGTTGGAGTATCCAAAATGGGCCTCCTTGATTGGCATCCATGGGTTTTTCACAAAAGAGAGAACAAGCTCTATAAACATGACCCAAAACATATGGAGCTAAAGCCACTTTTCTTTGTAAAACAAAGGCTTTGGCAAGAGGAGCAAACTCAGGCATAATCCTCTAAGAAGAAGTACAAAAGAGGAATTTGCAAAGCCAATACAATAAAAAAGAGAAAAATTCTCTATCAGTCACAGGGCCTTCTCTTTTGTTCTCAACCTTGACAAAGTCACTATAGGATGAGTTCAAAGAGGGGGAGAGAAAAAGGGGTTTTGAGGTCAAGATAGTCTGGACCGATAGGGGTACCAATAGGGGATAATCCTAATAGATGGCAGATGTCAAGGACAGTAGGAGCCATTATCCCACATCTAAATTGAAAGAAATTGAAAGTGGAGTTCCAAAAACAAAGAGCAGCAGGTATTAAAAATGGGTCCTCTGAAATGGTGAACCTAGAAAATTGAAGGGCTTCGAAGAGGCAAAGCTCCTGAAGATCCAGTGTCCTAGCAGGGATGACCTGATTATACCATTCCTCTCATTCTGGTCTTACTGTGGGCTAGCAGCGATGGGGTCGGTTCATCCTCCAGCTTTCCCAGTGAAGACTGCCTTCATAAAGGAGGCAATGATCCTCCAGACAAGGATACATAGCTGAAAGCTCAGTGGGAATCTCCTTAAAAATGGGCCCAAGCACATATTCTTGTTGTTCATGGCGACGGGGAATAAAGATGCGCCCGTCAATAGCACTTTTCTCACCAGCCTTGTATTTCTCACACTCTTCAGCAATGATCCTTTTTAAGGCTACGGATGAACTCACACGCTCCACAACCGGTATTTTCAAGGAGAAAGAAGCCATTGACATGAGTTTTTTTAGAAGACGAAGTTGAGAAAGAGGGTAAGGGAAAAGAGAAGTCACTAGAGATGAAGGGTTTGTGTGTTGGGTGAACAAGTGAATTAGAATCACGAAATAAAAGGGTTTTTAAACCTTTCTATCCGAAAAGTACCTAATCATTTTAAGTGGATAGAATTCATAAAGAAGTACTAAAGGTATGGATATAAAAAGTTTCTCTCAATGTTGATAATTTGGGAGGGAAACGTATCTCAAATACTAATATTGGCTTCGAAATCAAATATTTGGCTTCGAAGCCAAGCTTTGGCGCCAAAATCAAGTAACAAACATTCAGCTAGAGCTTTGAAAGCAGGAAGTTGACTTCGAAGCACATTTCACACCTAAGAGTACGGGAGTGCCCAGGTATTTGTTTACTTCAAGAAGATTAAAGACCTGCTTTTAGGTTTTTTGTTGAAAGTAAAATCATTCAAAATAAAGTTTGAAATACTCTGCAGTTTGTTCTAGACTTCGAAGTGACATAAAACCAATATTTGGTTAAGAAGTGAAGAATACAAAGGGAATCACTTTTTTATAATAAAACAGTGCAATCCTTAAAGAAAGTTTCCATACTTCGGAAAATGTAGACTGTTTGTTCAAAGCAAAAATAGTTGATTCGAAATTGTTGATTATGTTAACCATATGATTGGGAAAAGAAGACCTAAGGAAAAGGTTGTCAATTACACTTCATATGTTGGTGAAGTTTAAATTAGGTCTCTAGTATTCCATTGGATATGTTTAAATATGGTTTCAAATGACAAAATTGGTGAATTCGAAGCTCTGATTTTGTTTATTTTGGGATAAGTAGAATGAAATCAGACCATGCCGAATAAAGAAAGGAAAGCCTAGCTTTATTAAGATGAAAGTAATTACATCAGAAAGTCTTTTTGGCTACATATTCAATTTCATAAAAATAAGGAATAGAGAAAATGACATGGTTATGGAACTTGTTCCAACAGTGGTCAATGAATTTCCGTTCCATTTTTATTTTGTCTTCTATCTTCTCCAAGCTAGGTTGTTGAAGCTGATATGCTCTTATTTGATAAAAAAGTTGTTTGGCTTTTATTTCGAATTCTGTTTCCTTCAATCCTTGTTCTATCTCATCCATATCCAAGTCATCCCAATATATAGAGTCTTTATTCTTGAAGTCATTATATTCATCAATAAGGTTCTCCGCTTCATACTGGGTATGAATTCGATGGGCTAAGATTTGGTCCAAAGATTGAGTGGTGGCCACAGAAGTTTGGTGCCAATGAAGAAGGAGTGGAAGTTGATCCAAAAACATCTAAAGCTCTGCTTGGGCAATAGGATTAAGGACATGACTTCGTGTCATAACGTCACAAGCCGATCGAAAGCTCTTAAGAGGAACATCAACCTTAAGAACATTGAAGGGCAAGTGAGAAAAGGCCGCAAGCAGAAATTGAGCTTGATATCGCTCAAATATAGTGGAGGAAGTTAGAGGTTCATAGGAAGGAAGAAACTAATTCTCAAAGAGAGTAAGTCTCAGTTCTTCCACCTAATGAGGGTTTTGCAGAAGAGGAGGTGTAGGAGGATCCATCTCAAAAGAAAAAGAGAACTAGGGGTTGTTTACGCATTCAAGCCAGTCAGAAGAGCAAAATTTTGCCCTCTGGGCTAAGAATAACGTTTTGTACCCTTGTGCTTCCTCTGGACAACGAGTGGCTTGCACAATCTTCGTAGGCATGGAGGATGTGTACCATGCTATGAGTAAGTTGTCTTCCAAACTACGTCGGCGATCGATGGATACATATGGGTAAACCACCGAGCTCTGAGTGAAAGGAGGGAAAGATAGAAGATTAGCGAATTCGACGAAGTGATGATTAATGCGCTCTCTCAGCTTGGATTCCTCAGGTTCTGGCCAGCCTCCCCAGCTAGAAGTCTTAGAAGAAGAAGAAAAAGCTGCAACCTCATCCCACGCAGAAGGTTTTTGGTTAGAAGAAGAGCTTTCAATATCTATGTTTGCAAAGTTTTGGGCTAGAGAATTATGGATAATGGGTTCGTAATCCAAAGGTTGATAGTTTGCAAAAGCTATATGAGTGGCTAATAAATGCATGAAAATTCTTTCGAGGGCAAACATTATTATCTAACAACTTCTCGTATACTCGATCTATGTCAAAGAAAGTTTGTTTGGCCATGCGAGCTGTATTAGTCCTTTCAAATGCTCAGATAATGGGAAATGTCCAAGGTGTAGATGAGAATTTAATGCAGGCGGTTGCAGTTCTAAGAAGATATGAAACCCATGCACGTCCTAGGACGTGAGTGAAGTGTTTTGATCCACTAATATCACCAAGTATTGGGTATATTAGTGCGAGGGGTAATGTTGGCTATATAAATTGTATAAGTCAATCACGATTCAACACGTGGTATGAGAAGGGCAATTTGGGAAAGTAATATAAATCGCCAACCATAGTCAGACACGTGTTAGCCCATACTGGTAATAATGGGTCTGCGTAGCACTGGAATGATCGAGAGATATAAGGTGATGTGGCCTAACGGTTACTCACAAGGTTCAAATTCAAAATCAAAAGAGAAGTCTAACTACAGACATGGCATAGTGGAGCTAACTGTGAGAGAGCATGATCAGCGATCATAAAGGGATGTTTTGACCGTTAGAAGCCCATTTCGACGGTTGTCATTGAGAAGTATAAATAATAGAGAAGGCCCCAGAAAGAGGACCCAAACTCAGATTCAGAAACCAGTTTTTATCTATTTTATTTTCTTTCCAGTTTTTACATTTCTTATTCTTTACATTTCTACACTTCGAATTCTTGTATTGCACTTTATTTATATGACTAGTTTCGAATAGCTTGTTGCTATAAACCTTTACAAAGCTGTATCAGATCATTGTAAGTTTTTCATTTTTACTTAATAAAATGCTGCAATTGTTCTTTATTTAATTGTTGTTTACTAAATTCTCCTAAACAAGCCACCAGTAAAAGTTTTCTTCATTGAGGCTAAAAGAACTGAAACACAATCGTCTGATAATTGGTTGACAATTAATCTTCTGTAAGGACTGATTGATCCTTGCTGGTACGCTTAAAGTTACAATACTAACCTTCGAAAGCCAAAAAAGCCAACACTAACCAAGCTAAGTAATAGAAATAATGCCTTTGTTAAGTTGACACTGAAAATTGAGAGCCACTGTTCCTCACTGAGGCATGTAATAACCAAAAGTATCTTTTATTGCAAAAGAAAACTCAAAACAACCAAAAGAGGTTACATTTTTATTTTAACCACGGAACAGACAAGGGAACAATATTAATTCCCCAGCAAGCAAACAATCATCTCAGCTTGTCTAATCTAATCGACGCGTAAATATCAAAGTGCTAACAAGGCTGAAATTGAGGCATACTTATTCATTATCATCAGAGGCAGCAAAGTCATCTTTGAAGGAAGCTTTTGGAAAGAATGGCAAACAAACATGTATGATGGCCGAATTCGGGCAAGTCCAATGATGCACGAGCCATGATAGACTTGTCTTCTTCAGGTATTTCAATATCACTAGCTTTGTTTTCATGTATGCACTTATAAGCAAGCAACAAAATCACTTCATTCTCAACTACAAGAAAATTTCAATTAGATGATATTCAGCAAAATCATTACTCTCATACAGTTGAGAGAATGCTCCTGGTTGAAACCAACTTAAAAGATACCATGAAATATAATGCCTTCAACAACATTTTTTTGTCAGTTAAATCTTATATACTAAACATGCTTATGAATGATCTACTAACACGATGGAAGCACATATATGTCTGCACTTCAGTTTGAACAATTTCAGGAATTAGAGGCTCTTTATTATGGTTTTGATATTCAGGTTCAGGGGGTAGCACCACCGTGATAGTACTGAAACTTCCATTGCAGGGCTGTAAACACATTTGTAACTTTATGGTTTTCTTTTTCTAGAAAAACGTGTTTACCTTGTTACTCAATCCTCGAATATAGCCAACAAGCAAGATTTGCACCTCCCCATTGCATATTTGCTCATTGCTTACATAAAGTAGATGAATTTGCTGCAAAGGAACATGAGATTAGCCACTGAGTATTTTCAAACTGACAAAAACAATAAACGTAAGAGATAATAGTAAGCTTCAATATTATTATAAACAAAAATAATCAAGTTTTTGCATTTTCTTAATGTTATCCTAAATGGAGACACTTTTTCTTTCCCCTTTCAGAAATCAATTATGCCATATATTGTAGGAGAAAAGGAGAAGAAACAAGAAGAGAAAAACAAGGAAAGAAGGGAGAAACAAATTCAATAATGTTAGGTTTCATGAAAGAAATATCATGAAAATCTTCATGAAGATTCTCTACTTTGGATTAATTTGTAGTGTTTTATTGTATGTTATGCAATCACCTATTAAATGTTTTTTTCTCTACCTATAAGCCAACCAAACACGAGAAAATAAGAAATTTTTATCCTTTCTGTCTTTTCTCTCTTACAAAACATAGGATTGAAATACACATGACTTGACCCCATGAAGGAATATTCGTTAGATTTCCATGGCTTTTGAGCATACAAGTCTGTCAGCCAGAATGAAGTCTGAATATAAAGAAATAAACAGTAAAGTATTTCAGATTTGTAAACAAATCGTAAGGAAAAGAAATAGACTCTTTGAAATGATATGAAGAAAGGAAAGGACATATGCAGGTGATCTTATTTTGATCCCAAGTCTGAGAATTCTCAACTTCAAACTTATTTTGTTTTACTCGAAAATGTGAAATTTCTTAATTTCAAACCAAGAATTCTTTTTATTTTTAAAACCTTGAAATGTTGATCCCAATTACTCAAAACTAGGAAAATTACCAGTGTCCAAAATGATCTTTTTTTTCCTTTCACCCCTTTGAGATCTCTCCTGCTATTACATTAACAACTTTCTAGGTTGTATCACTTTTCTTTACTATAGAAACTTTAGGAAAATAAATTTTTGATTCACTAAATTCCAAACTAAGGGACAAATATTGGATGCAATGATTGGTTTCACTCTCCTGGTAACTTTGGTAGCTACTTTAATTGTTGTTTGGACTGGCTGTTAAGATTGGTTGTTATTGATTTACGAAGAACTGATGTTTTTCAAATGCTTTTGTTCTAAATTGCCCAGGGCACAAGCCCTCTAGAGATATAGGACAACCATATCAACAAGTGAGTTCATGGAAAGAAATTGATATGTTGTCCATATTAATAAGACTTACATTGATCCATAGAGGAAATACACGAAGTTTTGCAATAGCTATGAACAACCAAGAGCTGAGAAATGTAGAATAAACCAGTGATACATATTATTCTACGTATGAACTTCTTTCATTTTTGAACCTTATGCGGTGGGGTATGAAGCCATCATTGCAATGCCACATAGGCCTTCCTGAGAATCGATGTCTCTCTGCATCCTTATATATCCAGCTTCACCCCATCCTGTGCCCCATGAGTTTTTAACAAGCCAATACTTCGTCCCATCAGCAGCAGTCCCATAACCAACAGCAGTGACACCATGGTCTAGTTGAGTGCCACAGGTTCCTGTAAAGACTCCACTTGAGTAGAATTGGAAGTCAGATCCACTCGCATCAATGGCAACAGAGATAGGTTGATTAGCAACAGCCTTAAGTAGTGCACTCTCACTGTTGGCAGGCACATCTTCATACCCAGTTATCTTGGCTGCATGGTTTGCTGCTTTGTTTTTGTTGCAAGTGTCATCAGTTCCCTTGTATGGGTAGTTTGTTTCGGTGGTCAGGCCATTGTTTTGTTCAATGAATTTAAAGGCCTCATCCATTAGACCACCCCCGCAACCTTGGTCTTTGCCGGATACGTCACAATCAACTAGCTCTTGCTCAGATAGCGAGACTAACTTATGAGTTGTTAATTGGTTAATTCCTTCCATGGCTGCCACAGCCGAAAACGCCCAACAACATCCTATATGTTGATAACAGACGAAAGAGTTAGAAAATAACTAACATCACAGTCACTTTTCTTATATGCATGGCGATCTAAAAATTATTACTTACCACATTGGCCTTGGTCCTTAACAGGTGTTACAGCACCTTTCTTCCTCCAGTCCATGGTATCTGGCACTGCAGTCACATTCTCATATTTGAATAGCTGCTTAGCTACGGTGCAGACATGACTCTTGAACCTATTGCGCAATTTGAACTCTTCGTTTGTAAGATCTGCAAATTGATTAACCCCAAGCTTGTAAGGCTTGTTTGAGGCTTTGTTAAAAGAATCTATCATTTCCACGTTGGCCTTGAATATCTTGAAACGTTCCTCCTTCTCAGCAGTGTCCTTGTAGACACGGCCAAAGCTAGTCATCCATTGCTCGTGCCTCTCATACATTGATTCCTCTTGAAGGGAACGAGATGCAGCTTGAGAAGCCAAAGTTCCCAAAATGAATAGCAAAGTGAAGAAGATGGATCGGTACAGCTGCTGGTTTTTGGAATCCATGGTTCTTCTGCCAAGAGGTAGGAAAGGAGACTGATAAACTGTGAGTTGGGAGGTGCAATGAATTCTGCATTGTCCCTGGGCTTTATATAGAGTAATATGATTTTGTCACGATGCATACTATTGTTGTGGTTCTTCAAAGAAAATAAAAATTAGTGCTCTCTGCGTGCCTTAATAAATTGTTATGACTTAGACTCAGCAGATTAGATATGTTGATTAATAGGACTTCATTTGATTACTCTTTATAATGATATCAGATACTTTTATCTAATAGTACTAATTTGTATAGTTTATGATTAAAGTACAATAATGAATGATATCAATACCGGTAGTTATTTGGTCACAAGATAGTTTTTTAGATGTATCATTATATGACAAAAATTTCTTTGGACTGATGATACGGAACGTTTTCTTGTATCAGGTACATGACCATAATATTGATCATTACCAAAAGCATGAGTTTAATTAAGGATGTGTTTGGATCATAGATTGAATAGAGATTTGGTAAGAAAAAGAAAAAAAAAGTAGTAAAATGTAGTTATATTTCATTCACATTTCATCCACATTTTTTTTTCCCTTTTTAAATTTCTACTCAAATTTATGATCTAAATACAACTTAAGTGATTATTATGCTATACAAACATATTTTATATACAAAAATTCTAAATTAGTTTATTTAAGGAGGGATTCGAGGGGGAAAAATGCTGAAACTTATAATTTCAAACCCTCAATAATGTGACAAGGGAGTTAAACCTTGGATGATTATGTAACAAATAACAAGTTGACACTTATAATGTCATATTATTATAGGTCAAATTGAGTGATTTCTTAGAAGTCTCAAACACTTTCCAAACAGATATATGGTACAAAACATAGTTCGATTTTGTTCATATATTATCAAAGTGTGTAAATGAAACACAAATTTTAATTAACTCTAAATAATGAAAATCACAATTTTAAATCAATCAAATTTTATGTTTTATTCTATGCTCTCACAGTGTGAACAAAATTTGAATTCCAAAGCATGGGATGGAATTTGGACTTACATTTTCTTAGTAAGAGTAGACGTATTCTTGTCGGAAAACTTGTCAAAATTGAAAATTAAGAAAATTATTACTGCAATCGTGTAATTGTTAGCACTAATTTAGCCCTTCGTTCATTAAGAATATGTTTGGATTCTGAATTGAATTTGTGGAAGGAAGGGAGAAAAGTAAAGGGAAAACCAAAATGAAATAAAACCTAAAGCTCTGTTTGTTTTAGCGAAAAATATTAGTGCCAAAAGTCCAGGCATTAACACCTGTTGCTGCAAAATAAGGTAAATGCTGGCCTTATCGGTACCAAAATGTAAATCAGAGACTCTGCCTTCAAAACCATCATTCGCATTGTTTTGTAAAAATCTTTACAAAATGCTTGCCTTGTTAACCAATTACTCATCTAGAAGATTAGAGAGAGAGAGATGAAAACAAATTCCTCTTCATTCCAAAATGTTGGACTCAAGTTTTCTCAATCTATGTACCTAACCAAGCTAAGTAACGGAAACAATGCCTTTGTTAAGTTGACATTGAAAATTGAGAGACACTTCTCCTCACTTAGGCATGTAATAACCAAAAGAATCTTTTATTGTTGTACGGGAATGAAATATTCTCCGTTCTTCGTACTCCTTGAGTCCAAGCTTCACGTAGCGGTGCTTAACCCGAGAACAGAAATACGGTGAGTTGTCGGATGAACCCTCCGACGATCAAGTCAGCATATTTGGAGAAGAAGAAGAATGTAGAGAGAGAGAGTTGATAGAATTCGCTCACCTCTAACAGTTGCATGTTCCTCCTTTTCAAGGCTGGCCATGCAGCCTCAAAGATTGTGGACGCACTACTTCTACTGTCCTTCTCTGGGCAGGCGGTTATGCTCCTCTCTACATTTCTTACATGTGTAGACACCAAAACTTCCAAACAGTGTTTGTCAAACCGCCAAACAGTATTGACGCATACAAGGAGTGGATTTCCCTCTTTTTACCATTGGTCCATGTGGCATATTGAATCGAGCTATTACTTGGAGAGACAAACATTATAATGGACAGCCACTGCCGAGTAAAACCAAACTGATCCATCAGAACCAACAAGACGCGGGACGCGCTGCTCGGCATCTCGGCCTCACACCGCGGCCTCATGGATTGCCTATCTTCATGTTCGCGATCTGAACCACCTACAACTCAGCCAAATACAACCGTAGTCTGGTCTGTGGGCCTGTTCGTCCAAGCCTGGCCCAACACCATAATCCGCGTCGGCCAAGCTCGGTTTGACATCGCGTTCTGCCTCAGCTCGACCAAGTACATCTCGGATAATCCTAACTCAGTGTTCCGCCATATTCAGCACAGATCCTATTCGGCCTCAGCGCCCTAAGCTCTCCTCTTGAGGCCCAACACCATGTTCCGTGTTGATGTAGATTAGCCCATTGTTTGGCACAAATCTCCCTCTCAATTGTCCCTTAATCCCATCTGAGCAGAGCGTGATTGGGATTATTATTCCGACCGAGCTATCCGTTTGATCAGTCGTCGAGACTTGCGCTGGTTTATCATCAATCAATTGGTCGTTCTAATCATCTATAACTTCAATGCCATGTGGTCTTCCCTGATTGGTTCCATGCAGCCTTATAGTTCTCCCACGACCTTCGAAATTCGAAAAGTTGGCGCCCTTTCATCATCATTTATATATACATGAAAGCTCCACCCCTCCCCCTTATCACCGTTCATCTTCCTCGTACAAAACCTTAAACCCTTTGAGTATCTGCCCTCTCTGCCATTGTCATCACTGTCGTCGCTCTCACTTGCACCATTTCTAGTGTTTTCCATCTCAACGAGCATCACAGCGAAGGTCGAGGTCGATTGGAGCTTGATTTGGTACTCAAATTTGTAAGTCCCTTTTACTTTCATCACCATTTTTTTGTTCTTCGTGTTCTTCACTTTTCTTCATTTTTCTCTTCATTTGGGACTGTTGATATGCTGCCAATGCTCCTTTCATAAGGCAAAACCGATAGGCATCTATAGAAATTAGGCAAAACTGAAATCTAGCACACATATGGGGCCACCATGCCTCTCATCTTCCTTAGCTTTTGTGTGTAAACTTCACATTTAGGATGAACAACGTAGATTCTGGATAGGCCAAGCAGAATCCCACTTTTAGATCCAAAAATAGGATTGAGCCGGGCTGAAGCTAGTTAGTGGTCCTGCCAAGGGGCAGTGATTGCGCAAGGAGCTTTGTAGGGATCCGACCGAGATGAGGACTGAGCACTTAGGGATAAGGCCAAAAACCGACCTAACATCCTAGGCTCCACGACCGGGCTAAAATGACAACCGAGTTGAGGCTTATAGCGTAGTAGGAACTATTGTAGCCAATCTAGGCATATTTTGAAAGTCGCGCACTTGCTGTCGTGCTAACACTTGCAATTATTTTTTAATAATACAAAACAAACTAGGACCGACCAGGCACATTCAACATCACGGTCGATGAGGTCAAAGACTGAGCAAACGATCACAAGTCACCCAATTTTGTCCGAGCTATTTGTCATACAAAATAAAACCGAGATAGATGGGGAAATACCGATTTATGGTTAGCTCACCTAGCCATGACCGAGTTCCTTAGGGAATTCAACATTCTAGATGACATCCATTTAGAGTTGGCTAAAAAAGGAGACACTCCATGGGGCAAATTGGACGCTTGCCCCTTCACCATGGTATCTATAGTGGAGGGCAGTTTACGCTTCCTAGTCCAGTCTTTGGACTGCGAATTTTTTAGGCAGACTAGGTTGTGGCCGACCCAAGTCTCCAACAACACTTACAAAATAATAAACGGTGTAGCCGCGCTGAACCAAATACTCAGTCTGGCCGAGATATTCCATCAATACACACTTAGTAAAAATAAAGGGGGCTTCTGCTGGTACTTAAAGGTTAGAAAGGGTCGAGCAAAGCTTGTAGAGGGTAATTGTCACGACCCAAACCCGCCTCTACAGGTTTAGCGACGTAACCGGCCAGTAATCCGTGGATTATCTATGGCCTCTAAAGACATTAACAAATATTAAGGGGCTGCGGAAGCAATAATGTAAAATAAACAAGGTCCAATGAGTTGTGATGACATACATGGGACAGAAAATTTTAAAACTTATTTATATACATAGCATGCCAGTCAAAGTACACCAAAATATTTACATAAGTACGTCTCAAGATCCGACTTTACAAAAACACTACCACTGACTAGCATGAAGTACAAAACTGCCACGGTGTTAGGCTTCAGGCGGAACCTCCTCGGGAGGCGCAACAGGTGGCTGATCGAAAACAAAAACAGAGGGCCATCAACTCTGGCCAAGGTCTTGTGCTGATTCACCTACATATATATAATAAACTGTGAGCAAAAGCCCAGTGAATAACAACAGAGTAAAGGTTTTAATGAATGATGTCCTTCACAGAGTTAGAAACCAGAGTTATTATCAGAAACACAATCTCATCAAACATAGAGTCTTATGCATATTCAGATTTCCAATCAGAAATAGATTCAGATACATGCTTATATTCATCATCGAACTCAGATTTTGCATAAGATCATATGTGGTACACCCATTAGCTATCCGATCAAGTAAGTCTAAAGACCACAACAAGTAGGTCCGAAGACCACAACAAAGTTGGTATCAACAACCATAAAGGTCCATATCTTGCGCGCAAGCAACCATGGTATTATTACCTCCAGGCAAGGGCCATAGGCCACGGTATTGTTACCCCCGGGCGAGGGCCATAGGCCACGGTATTGTTACCCCCGGGCGAGGGCCATAGGCCACGGTATTGTTACACCCGGGCAAGGGCCATAGGCCACGGTATTGTTATCCCCGAGTGAGGGCCATGGGGACTAAGGGTGCCACAACTACTTTTCAGAAAACTAGACATTCATTCATTCATTTCCAACATATCATAGCTTTTTCAAGAATCAATCATTTCGTATTATAGTATATTGAAAATACATAACATTGAACATAACTTTACAAAGTTATTACTCACAGTGGGCGTTGATACAGATAGACGAAGTCAAAGGGTCAACAGATTGCGGCTCGTGACCTACATAACACATTACGGGTACACACTTTGAAACATGCACTCCAATTGTACAAAACCTACATCAACGATTCTAAGTGTGTACTTAACCCCTTAACCTTAGTATGGAGTCTTAATCATGGCCTATGAATGCCTAGGATGGAATGAGGGTACAAAATTGCCTTAGAAAACATTTTTCAAAAGTTGCTGAAAATAGGAGCCTCGCTCGAGCGAGCCTTCCTTCGCTCGAGCGAGATTCCAAAATCAAAGGCTTCGCTCGAGCGAGCCTTCCTTTGCTCGAGCAGTCTGATGAAACAGTAAAAATACTGGATGCTGTGATTTTATGCGCGATGGTCGCTCGATGGTCGCTCGAGCGGAGCCCTGGACAAAGGTGCTCGCTCGAGCGAGGAATCCTTCGCTCGAGCGAGGAAGCCAAATCTGGAATTTCCAGATTTGTCTCCCAAGTTCGAACCAAGCATTCTACAACCCAAAACTCGACCTCTTGGGCCCAAATTCTGGAAAAACACTTTAAACACATAGTATTCCAAGTTTCAAAAGCCAATTTATAAAATCATTGCCCAAGAGTGAGTCAATTTGAGCACCATTTCCATAAATTTTCAAGAACCAAGTTTAAACAAACATGCATGAATTCAAGTGCATTTCCAAGCTTCAAAACATGATCCAAAGCAACCTTAAACTCAGAATTTTGATGAATTCATGGACTTTAGCAAAAATATGCACATGCATGTGAAAATTTGATACCAAGCAACTTCAATTTCTATGGACATGTACATGCATGCACTAATTAAGCTTAATTTCAACATGTCAAACCCAACTCCAACCTTACATGCCAAATTAACCAAGAACCATGGAAAAGTGATCTTAAACTTGAAATCAAAAGGATAATCCCCTACCTTAGACCTTGAATGCAAGATGTGAGAGGTTGAATATGCAAGGCTCCTTCAATCTTCCTAATTTTCCAAGCAATTCCCTAATGAAACCAAGTTTTCCCCTATCTCTCTCTTCCTAGTCGGCTAGAAGACCCAAAAATGGGCTGAGGGAAGTGTTTTATCTCATGAAATCAAACCTCCAAATGTGCAAAATAGTGAGCCATCCAATAGCACTATTATAAATAAGCTAGGTTCATTATTAAAATGTTATTTAATCAGATTTAAACATTCCAAATCGAATTTTAATTGGGCCTACCATAAATTTACATAAAATCTAACTAGTCTAAAACGCCAATCAATTTCGGAATCGGGCGCCGATAAGGCTTCCAATTTGCAGTTTAAAGTTAAAAACACGAACAGATATTCCGGCACCGAATAGATAAAAATATAATTCATGCAATGCACATGCACAGAGATTCCAGATTTCCTCTAAATTACTATTAGGCATGATTAAGTCCCAATTAGCGTTAATCAGGGTCGGGATTATTACAGTCTTCCTCCCTTAAAAGAGTTTGGTCCCCAAACTCAAGTTACCTTCATTCGGAGTCAACATTAGGTCTAAAGGGAACAGTTCCGGATATCTGCTCTTCATGTCTTCCTCGGTTTCCCAAGTTGCATAGGTTCCTCCGTGGTTCTGCCAATCAACTTTCACCAACGGTATTTCCTTATTTCTCAATCTTTTAATTCTGCGGTTCACAATCTGGATAGGCCTTTCTTCATAGGTGTAATTATCTTTCAGAAGTACATGCGTCGGCTCGATGACATGGAGTGGATCTTGCAGATATTCCCGAAGCATCGATACATAAAAGACATTGTGCATATGTTCCATGACATGAGGTAAAGCTATCTGGTACGATACTGGGTTGATCTTCTCAAGAACTTCATACGGTCCAATATACCTCGGAGCCAATTTTCCTTTAACACCGAATCGGGTTTGACCCTTCATCGGGGTCACTTTAATAAACACATGGTCCCCCACTTCGTATTCCCTATCTCTTCTTCGAACATCAGCACAGCTTTTCTGCCTACTTTATGCAGTTTTCAAACGTTGCTGTATCAGTTTTACCTTCTCGGTTGTTTCTTGCACAAGTTCTGGTCCCAACAAAGGTCTGTCACCTACTTCAGCCCAACATATTGGAGATCGACACTTTCTTCTATACAATGCTTCGTAAGGAGCCATCTCAATGCTTGACTGGTAACTGTTGTTGTATACAAACTCGGCTAATGGCAAGTAGGTTTCCCAATTTCCCTGGAAGTCTAACACACACATTCTAAGCATATCCTCCAGAGTTTGGTTAGTTCGTTCAGTTTGGCCATCAGTTTGTGGGTGGTAAGCACTGCTCAATCTCAATTCTGTCCCCAAGGCCTGTTACAAACTCTGCCAAAATCTTGATACAAACTTTGAGTCCCTGTCAGACACAATAGATACTGGCACTCCATGCAGTCTCACAATTTCAGTCATATAGATGTTAGCCAGTCTATCAGCGTTATAAATAGTTTTAACAGGCAGAAAATGTGCAGACTTAGTTAAACGGTCAACTATAACCCAAATAGAGTCCATACCTCGAGAAGAACGAGGCAATCCCACAATGAAGTCCATGGTGATGTGCTCCCATTTCTATTCTGGTATTGGGAGTGGTTGTAGCAAACCGGCAGGTCGTTGATGTTCAGCTTTTACCTGTTGGCAATGTAGACATCTAGCCACAAAGTCTGCAATACTCCTCTTCATTCCAGGCCACCAAAAATTCTGTTTCAAATTGTGGTACATCTTCGTGTTCCTCGGATGCATAACAAATTTACTACTATGAGCTTCAGTCATAACACGTTTCCTCAAATCATAGCAATCAGGCACACAAAGACGATTCTAAAATTTCAACACACCATTTTCAAACACGAATTCGGGCCTCGACTGTGAATCAAACTCCTCTATAATCTTTTTCAAGTGTTCATCTTCACATTGTTTCTGTTTAATCTCATCAAGAATAACAGGTTGAGCAGAGATAGCAGATATCAGTCCATCTTGTCCATAGCCAGTTGACAAGTCTTTTCGGCTAGACAACAAACACGACACAGTTGCACCAGATTTTCGGCTCAAGGCATCCGCCACAATATTAGCCTTTCCCGGATGGTATAAGATTTGCAAGTCATAATCCTTGATTAGTTCCATCCAACGTCTCTGTCTCATGTTCAACTCCTTTTGGGTGAAGAAATATTTCAAGCTTTTATGGTCGGTGTACACTTCGCAAGTTACCCCATACAAGTAATGACGCCATATTTTCAAAGCAAACACCACGGCTGCCAATTCAAGATCATGCGTTGGGTAATTCTTTTCATGAGGTCGCAGTTGTCTAGAGGCATAGGCAATCACCTTTCCATTTTGCATCAGTACACACCCTAAGCCCTTATGTGAAGGATCACTGTACACTTGAAACCCATCAAGACTGCCGCAAAGTTAAGATTGCGCAAATACTAACCTGGTTTTCAACTCTTGGA
This sequence comes from Camellia lanceoleosa, assembly GCA_025200525.1. Classification (NCBI taxonomy): domain Eukaryota; kingdom Viridiplantae; phylum Streptophyta; class Magnoliopsida; order Ericales; family Theaceae; genus Camellia; species Camellia lanceoleosa. The sequence goes on along the minus strand of CM045764.1, from coordinate 120,578,962 downwards.
AAGCTGCCTCTCTTTGATCATTCCAGTCAAATGGCATGTTTTTCTGGGTTAACTGAGTCAATGGCAAGGCAAGCTTTGAGAAGTCTTTCACAAATCTCATGTAGTAGCCTGCAAGTCCCAGAAAACTTCGTACTTCTGTCACATTTGTAGGCCTCGGCCAATCCACAACAGCTTCAATTTTCTAACGGTCCACAAAAACACCATTTTTGTCAATCACATGGCCCAGAAATGCTACACTGTCCAGCCAGAATTCGCACTTAGACAATTTAGCATACAACTTCTTTTCTCTCAATATCTGCAAGGTGGTTCTCAAATGCTTTTCATGTTCTTCCCTGTCTTTAGAATATATCAGAATATCATCAATAAATACAACAATAAAATCATCCAGATACGATTTAAACACTCTATTCATAAGATCCATGAAAGCAGCAGGTGCATTTGTCATCCCAAACGGCATTACCAAGAATTCATAATGTCCATATCTAGTCCTAATGCGCTTTCTCTATGTCTTCAGCTCTAACCTTTAACTGATGATACCCAGACCTGAGGTCAATTTTAGAGAACACTTGGGCACCCTGAAGTTGGTCAAACAAGTCATCTATTCGGGGCAGAGGGTATTTATTTTTGATAGTCACTTTGTTCAATTCCCGATAGTCTATACACAATCTCAAAGACCCATCCTTCTTTTTAACAAATAACACTGGAGCATCCCAAGGTGAAGTACTCGGACGGATAAAGTTCTTGTCTAACAGTTCCTGAAGTTGGGTTTTCAATTCTTTCAATTCAGAAATAGACATTCTATAGGGAGTCTTGGAGATAGGTTGTGTCCCCGGAAACACCTCAACAGTAAATTCAATCTCTCTGTCAACCAAGTCTCCCGGTAAATCAGTTGGAAACACATCAGGAAAGTCACAAACAATAGGGATTGTTTCTACAAAGAGATCTGCCGATGGTGTAGTCAGTATGCAACACAAATAACCCCTACAACCCTTCCTAAGTAATTTTACAGCTTTCATAGCCGAAATTAAGTATGGGGGAGGAACTACCCCATTCCCTCTAAAGGTAAATTCAGGCATACCCGACGGTCTAAACACAACAGTTTTGTTTGCACAATCAATGGTAGCATAGTATTTAGTCAGCCAGTCCATTCCCAAAATACAATCAAAATGATGAATGTCCAAAGGCAATAAATCCACATACAATATCATATCACCAACCACAACATCACAAGCCGGATAAACATGAGTGCACATCATAGAATCCCCAGAAGGTGTAGATACAGATAATACACATGTCATATGTTCTAGTGGCCTAGTCAATTTTTGAGAAAAAGCATGCGACACGAAAGAATGCGTAGAACCAGAATCTATCAACACACATGCATATTGAGAACATATAGAAAGTGTACCTGACACCACGGTATAGGTGTTCGGTACGTCCCCAGGTACTAAGGCAAACACTCGGCCTTGTCTTAGTGGTTCCTTTCCTGCATTGGCTTTGGCGTTGGTTTTGGCCACAGAAGTAGATCCCACTGAGCTCGCTGCAGGACGGCTAGTAGTCTCGGATCTAAGCGGACAATCTCTCATCATATGGCCTGTCTTGCCACATTTAAAACACACACCTGATGTTCAGAAACAAGTACCTCTGTGCTTATTCCCACAATCGGGGCAAACTGGCGCAGGGCCACTACCTTGGCTTGAGTTACTGTAAGACCATGTATGACGCTTCTTATTCCCAAAAAATGAACGGCCCTTTTTAAAGCTATTCCCGGATCTTTTCCCTGTCCACTCAGTTCGTGGGGTGGAAGTTTGTTTCCTTGCTGCTAGAATGGATTCTGCCATTAACGCCCTATCCAAAACGCTCACATATGTGGGTAGGTTCAGAACTCCCACCCTATCCAGTATGTCCAGATCCAGTCCATCCTCAAACTTGCGGGCCTTCTTGTATTTTGTGTCTACCATATGGGGAGCAAACCTGGCTAGCTCAGTGAACTTGGCCTCATACTGAGCCACAGACATTATGCCTTGTTTAAGTCCCTGAAATTCTGAGACTTTTCGGTTCCGAAAGCACTGGGGAAAATACTTGTCATAGAAGATTGCGTTGAACTGGGCCCATGTCATATTTTCGTGACCATTTCGAATCAGTAACCACCACCTTCGGGCTTCATCTTTCAGTGTATAGGTAGCTAGAAGGACCTTTTGGGTTTCTGAGCACGGAAACACCTCATACAATTTCTCCATTTCAAGCAACCATGTCTCTGCCTTCAAGGGCTCAATCCCACCATAAAATGTCGGCGGTTTCATCTTCATGAATTTCTGTGTCAGATTTATGATGTCATTGTTATCTACCTCAACTTGTACCGGTAGAGGTGGAGGAGGTAAGGGTTGTTGCCTTTGTTGCTGTGTTAGGGTCTCAGTCAATGCTGCCAACATCTGTTCCATTCGGCTCATGCGAGCCTCAGATGATTCACTTTCACCACTTCCCCTTGGGTTCTCCATTTTACTATACAGACATTAAAGGATATTAAGCATAGGTATATTCAAGTGTACATTCAGTTTTAATATTCAGTTGCATTACCACACACTCACACATGCAAATGGAATGCCCCTAATTCTTACTAGGACATCCTAAGCTCATACGGACCTATGTGTGCGGTACAACTCGTGCTCTGATACCACTCTGTCACGACCCAAACCCGCCCCTACAGGTTTAGCGACGTAACCGGCCAGTAATCCGTGGATTACCTACGGCCTCTAAAGGCATTAACAAATATTAAGGGGCTGAGGAAGCAATAATGTAAAATAAACAAGGTCCAATGAGCTGTGATGACATACATAGGACAGAAAATTTTAAAACTTATTTATATACATAGCATGCCAGTCAAAGTACACCAATATGTACAGAATATTTACACAAGTACGTCCCAAGATCCGACTTTACAAAAACACTACCACTGACTAGCATGAAGTACAAAACTGCCACGGTGTTAGGCTTCAGGCGGAACCTCCTCGGGAGGCGCAACAGGTGGCTGACCGAAAACAAAAACAGAGGGCCATCAACTCTGGCCAGGGTCTTGTGCCGGCTCACCTACATATATATAATAAACTGTGAGCGAAAGCCCAGTGAATAACAACAGAGTAAAGGTTTTAATGAATGATGTCCTTCACAGAGTTAGAAACCAGAGTTATTATCAGAAACACAATCTTATCAAACATAGAGTCTTATGCATATTCAGATTTCCAATCAAAAATAGATTCAGATACATGCTCATATTCATAATCGAACTCAGATTTTGCATAAGATCATATGTGGTACACCCATTAGCTATCCGATCAAGTAGGTCTAAAGACCACAACAAGTAGGTCCGAAGACCACAACAAAGTTGGTACCAACAACCATAAAGGTCCATATCTTGTGCGCAAACAACCATGGTATTATTACCCCCAGGCAAGGGCCATAGGCCACGATATTGTTACCCCCGGGCGAGGGCCATAGGCCACGGTATTGTTACCCCCGAGTGAGGGCCATAGGGACTAAGGGTGCCACAACTACTTTTCAGAAAACTAGACATTCATTCATTCATTTCCAACATATCATAGCTTTTTCAAGAATCAATCATTTCGTATCATAGTATATTGAAAATACATAACATTGAACATAACTTTACAAAGTTATTACTCACAATGGGCGTTGATATAGATAGACGAAGTCAAAGGGTCAACAGATTGCGGCTCGTGACCTACATAACACATTACGGGTACACACTTTGAAACATGCACTCCAATTGTACAAAACCTACATCAACGATTCTAAGTGTGTACTTAACCCCTTAACCTTAGTATGGAGTCTTAATCATGGCCTAGGAATGCCTAGGATGGAATGAGGGTGCAAAATTGTCTTAGAAAACATTTTTCAAAAGTTGCTGAAAATAGGAGCCTTGCTCGAGTGAGCCTTCCTTCGCTCGAGCGAGATTCCAAAATCAAAGGCTTCGCTCGAGCGAGCCTTCCTTCGCTCGAGCGGTCTGATGAAATAGTAAAAATACTGGATACTGTGATTTTACGCGCGATGGTCGCTCGATGGTCGCTCGAGCGGAGCCCTGGACAAAGGTGCTCGCTCGAGCGAGGAATCCTTCGCTCGAGCGAGGAAGCCAAATCTGGAATTTCTAGATTTGTCTCCCAAGTTCGAACCAAGCATTCTACAACCCAAAACTCGACCTCTTGGGCCCAAATTCTGGAAAAACACTTTAAACACATAGTATTCCAAGTTTCAAAAGCCAATTTATAAAATCATTGCCCAAGAGTGAGTCAATTTGAGCACCATTTCCATAAATTTTCAAGAACCAAGTTTAAACAAACATACATGAATTCAAGTGCATTTCCAAGCTTCAAAACATGATCCAAAGCAACCTTAAACTTAGAATTTTGATGAATTCACGGACTTTAGCAAAAATATGCACATGCATGTGGAAATTTAATACCAAGCAACTTCAATTTCTATGGACATGTACATGCATGCACTAATTAAGCTTAATTTCAACATGTCAAACCCAACTCCAACCTTACATGCCAAATTAACCAAGAACCATGGGAAAGTGATCTTAAACTTGAAATCAAAAGGATAATCCCCTACCTTAGACCTTGAATGCAAGATGTGAGAGGTTGAATATGCAAGGCTCCTTCAATCTTCCTAATTTTCCAAGCAATTCCCTGATGAAACCAAGTTTTCCCCTATCTCTCTCTTCCTAGTCGGCTAGGAGACCCAAAAATGGGCTGAGGGAAGTGTTTTATCTCATGAAATCAAACCTCCAAATGTGCAAAATAGTGAGCCATCCAATGGCACTATTGTAAATAAGCTAGGTTCATTATTAAAATGTTATTTAATTAGATTTAAACATTCCAAATCGAATTTTAATTGGGCCTAACATAAATTTACATAAAATCTAACTAGTCTAAAACGCCAATCAATTTCAGAATCGGGCGCCGATAAGGCTTCCAATTTGCAGTTTAAAGTTAAAAACACGAACAGATATTCCAAGACCTAATGTATAAAAATATAATTCACGCAATGCACATGCACAGAGATTCCAGATTTCCTCTAAATTACTATTAGGCATGATTAAGTCCCAATTAGCATTAATCATGGTCGGGGTTATTACAGTAACCCTGATAAAGAGATGAACGACGACGAATTCTTATGGGTGTCTGGCCATTATGAAGACATCGAAGTGCCTATACTGGGCTGGAATATACGAAAAAACTTTAGGAGCACTAGTGAGCAGCTCAGCACGGTTTTAATTTTATATATGTTATGTCTTTGTTGATCTTATGCTTGTGTTATTTTTGCAGATTACAAACTCTTGGCGGAAGACTATTCTCGTGCCAACCAGGAGGTTATTAGAGTTGCTTTACAGCATCCGATCGAAGAGCGTGAGTCTCATAAATTGCTCGGATACGAACCCCAAGCTACCGGCACACAGTGCCGCGCAAGAGCAGGGTAACTTCCTTCGTGCTCCTTCTCCAGAGCCGAATCCAAACCTTCTGCCAATCAAACTTGTACCACTGACAAAAGAACAAGAAATGGCCAAAATCCAAGCCATAAAGTCTATGATCACAGGTGAGCCGAGCAACTCACAACCGGCCGAAAAAACAAGGAGCCAAACTTCTAGGCTAGCCGTGCAAGAAGGACCCCGTACTGGCTCTTGCCAGCGAAGTTACAGGTTGGTTGAAGAAAAGGCCTAGATGGGCTTCGACCGAGCAAAGGCTAGTTGACGAAGATTCCTCCGAGCTTAAATTTGCTAATTAGGAAGAGCAAACCGAGCAAGTTATAGCCGATCAATCACACCAAACCTCTTCCTCTCCAGTGTGGTCGCTCGAGCTCTAATATAAGGCCAAGCTGTGACCAACATTGACTCCATTTATGCGAATAAAGATTACTCATTAGGCTTCAACATGATCAAGAGTCTGCTGCTCCCAGTAGATATGAAGAAGCACGAGGAGCTATCCGACCTAAAGGTCCTTAAGTCGACGGCGAAGTCGATTGTGTTGGTAGGTGAACGAATCCCTTAATTACCAAGTTATTGGTCGGTTTCGATGTACTAACTGCTTGTGTTGCAGGCCATACAAAAAAACTACTTAGCCCACAAACACATGATTTCCGTATGGTAGAACCTGAGGGAAGCCATTGCTGACAACAAGGCCAAAACCGCCGAGCTAAGGAAGGTGCAAGCTTCTCTTCAATCTGTGTTAGTCGAGAGGGATATACTGGCCAAGAAGCTATCGAAGGCCGAAGCTAACTAGGAAAGGGTAGTGCTGGCAAAAAAAGAGTGATATTTAGTCGAGCTATGCAAGCTTCGCACTGCTCACAAGGCTAAACTAAACGACCAAATCGATAAGGCCGAGGACCGCAGTTACGGGAAGGTGAAAAGGTGTATGAACGGCAAATGAAGGGGACGAATGATATCTTATTTTAGTGAGACTGGAAAGCTGCCGCAGAGGCGCTTGGCCATGGGCCCGACATTGCTATTTTTAAGAATCCCCCATTGGCCTTTATCCAACTGCAGCCATACAGTAGAAGTTGATTGAAGTGGCGACGGCTGTTGGCGCGGCTGAGGCAACACTCCCTCTACCGACCAATGAGAGTCGACAGCCAGTTATTGAGAAAGAAGAATCACCGAGCGGTAGCGGTGCCGATCTGGAAACCGGACTAAACCCTATCACCGAAGAGGAGCCTGCGCTGAACGTAACCGAGCAAGGCTTAGTCAAGCAAGAGGAGACCGTGAACATAGATTAGGCACTCTTGTATTTTCCTTCTGTTTCTTGTCCCCTCCCCCTTCCCCTTTTTTTTACCGGGCTATGAACCCCTCTATTGTAACCGAACAGTATCATCAATGCAATATCAACTTCTTTTTGCTCGCCATGTGTATTTCCTTTCTCCTATTTGCTTTCTGAAATTTGTCTGCCTTGTTGTTTTCATTTTCTTCAATTTGTTCAAATGATTGAAATCATTGCTTTTAATGCGATCGAGATACATACTGTTCGGTTTAATAGCATCAAGCTAAATTTGCATGCAACCGAGATGAAAATCTGCTCATAGTGCTCCAAGGTGTAATGATCTCTGTTAGGCCGAGCTGATTTCTTTCCAAATGCACATAAATGTGAAGTTCCTTTTTAAAATTGGGGAAGCCCCGAGCAAAAATTCAATTCGGTTTAAGGTAAAATTAATCCATGAGTTGCTCAAAGCGTAAACTTTTTGGAAAGAGGGAAAAACCAGCTCGGAGTAATGATCGAACTCAGCTCGGTATCACCTCAAAAGTCGTTCACAACACCAACCTTCTCCCAGGCGAGCAAAATCCGCTCGAGGTAACGAGCACTGTCAACTCGGTTCCCAATCTTAAGTTAGGGAAAACACCAACTGTTTGAGCGAGTGAGCAAAGTCAGCTCAAAACAAGCAGTCACAATTGGGGAAAATACCAACTGTTTAGTTGGCGGGCAAAGCCAGCCCAGATTGAACTAAGTCAGTTCGATCTCAAAATTGGGAATTAGCCAAAACACCGGCTAACAACAAAGCGAGCAAAAGTAGCTCGATTCACATGGAGAAACTGGAGATATCACCAGTTTTTTGTCACAAGGAGCAAAAATTAGCTCGGCTGGGCTAGAGCTAAGTTAGGTCAATTTTATGCCTTAGGCAATTCAGAAGACAACCTTCTGTACAGCATGTCATTGAAACTGAAGGTGAAATGCCCCTAGTAACCAGCAGCTCAGATACAATACTAATATATGGAAAAAAAAATGATACATAGATACAGACAAATCACAGGTTCTTTCCATTACGCATTAAACATTACTTACAATGCCAATAGGCCAAACTTGAATAAAAAGGAAGAAATATTACAACCTCAAAAGTAAAACAGTTTGAGATTGGCTACGTTCCATTGTCTTGGGATAGCTTTGCCGTCCAATTCCTCCAAATGGTATGCCTTACAGCTTCACTGTTTAAGTCTAGTTTAAAACTTTCAAATTGAAGGGTTGGCATGCCGATTTCCAATGGTATGACAGCCTTCATGCCATAAGCCAAGGCAAATGGAGTTTTCCTGGTCGAGCGTCTTAGTGTAGTGCGGTATGCCTAGAGCACATTGGGGAGTTCCTCAGCCCACCTCCCTTTGGCCTTCTCCTGTCGCTTCTTTAGCCCGTCCAAGATGGTTTTGTTTGAGGCTTTGGCTTAACCATTTGATTGAGGGTAAGCCAGTGTAAAGTTGTAACTCAATCTTTAACTCCTCGCAAAATTCGCGAAAAAGTTTCCCCGTCGAACTGTGTGCCATTATCCGAAATGAGGGCCTTTGGGATGCCAAAACGAATGATGACATTCTGCTAGACAAACTTCTTTACATCTTTTTCCTTGATGGTGGCCAATGGCTCGGCCTCTACCTACATAGTGAAGTTGTCAGTAGTAGTGATGAAAAATTTACGATTGCCCGAAGCGGTTGGAAGTGGTCCTACAATGTCCAGCCCCCAAAGTGCAAATGGCGAAGGACTTGTCAAGGGGAGCAACTCTCTGGCTGATTGGTGGATTTAGTGAGCGAATTTTTGACATTTTTTACATTTGTGAACATATTTTTGTGTGTCGGCCTATATGAACAATCACCAATAACCCTAGGAAATTGCTCGGTAGGCTTCCACAGATGCCTTCATGAATCTCAAAGAGGAAAGCTTCAACCTTGCTGGTGTGGACACACTTCAAGTACGGCTCAGTAAAGGACTTCTTGTACAAGGCGCCAGATGGAGAGAGCCAAAACCGCTCTGACTTAGCCCTAATCTTGTTGGCTTCCTTCTTTTCAGTGGGCAGAATTTGATCTTTCAGGAAGGTGATGATTGGATCCATCTAGGACGGCCCCAAGTCGATGCAGAGTACCTCGGGCGCCTCCGGTTCCTCAATGCTTGGTCGAGGTAAGAATTCTATCATCAAAGAGTTGGAAAAATTTGTTTGCATAGATGCCAGGCCGGCCAATTCGTCGGCTTCACTGTTTTCTTTGTGGTTAATTTGTTCCATTCTTATCGCGGCAAACTTTTTGACCTCTGCACGTACCAGCGCTTGATACTTGGCCATCTTATCATCCTTGGCCTCATATTCCCCAGAGACCTGATTGGCCACCATTTTGGAGTCCCTGAATACCATAAGCTCTGATGCCCTCATTCTTAAAGCACTCTTTAGTCTGGCGAAGAGGGCTTCACATTCCGCCTCATTGTTAGATGCTGGGAAACCAAGTGTGATAGCATGCTCAATAGTCAACCCATCAAGCAATGTCAACACGACCCCTAGCCCAGCTCCATGTCTATTGGAGACCCCATCAATGAAGAGCTTCCACATCTCACCAATGAACAATTTCCAATAGTCAAAGGGATTTTGAGAGTTTCTCAAATCCGAGGTGCTGGTCGGCTCGACCAGATGCTTTCCTGCATTTATATTGAGCTTGTTTTTCAATAAAATGGCCGGTTCTTTCACTGCTAGCCCGGTATCATCTTACCATTCTATTACTTGTTCCTCACCCCTTTTTTGTGTCATTGAAGCTGTGGGCTGCACCAAGTTTGCACTAGCCAAATCCACAAGGCAAACAGGTGTGTACCTGGGGCAAATTCTGCCACAAAGTCGGTAAAGGCTTAAGCTTTTATGGCTATGCCCGGCTGGAACTTGATGTCGTATTGCCTCAACTCTATGGCCTACTTCAAAATTCTGCCAGTGAAGTCTGCCTTCTTAAAAAGCACCTTGAGCAGAAATTCGGTTAGCACTACTATTGTATGGGCATGAAAATAGTGCACCAACTTTCTGGAGGCCATCATGAGAGCTAGAGCCAATTTTTCAAGCGGCAGATATCTTGATTCAGCCAGGGGCAGCCTCTTGCTGACGTAGAAAATAGGGAGGTGCTGGATCCCCTCAGCACGAACAAGGACTGTGCTTACCGCATGCTCAGAACTGCTAAGTAAAGATATAGCTTTTTGCTCGGCCATGGTGTGACCAGGATTGAGGCCGATGAGAGGTAAACCTTTAGATCAGCCAGCGCACGGTTATACTTGTCATCCCAAAAAAACTTGGCCTTCAAAGTCTTGAAAAAGGGCCTGTAATGATCTGATGACCGGTTGATAATCTGTTCGGTGCAGCAGCCATTCCGGCAAGATGTTGCATGTCCTTTGTGGAATTTGATCGTTCCAGTTCTCGAATTTCCCTGATCTGTGAAGGGTCATTCTTAATTCCTCGGTTGGTAACTAGAAAGCCCAAAAATTTTCTAGTTCCCACACTGAAAGCACACATAGATGCATTCAATCGCAACTTTTGGTATTTGAGGATGAAGAACATTTCAGCTAGTTCGGAAAGATGTTGAGACTTGTCTTTGCTCTTCACCACCATGTCGTCAATGTAAGCATCCATAGTGCGGCCCAACAGAGGGGCAAACATTTTGGTCACCATTCTTTGAAAGGTTGCCTCGATGTTCTTAAGGCCAAAGAGCATGACCTTGTAGCAGTACAAGCCCCTGGGCATGGTGAAGGATGTAATCTCTCTGTCTAGCTCATACATGCCTATTTGGTAGTAGCCACAATATGTGTCTAAGAAGCTAAACCTTTGGTGGCAAGTGGTAAGGTCCACCAACTGGTCAATCCTAGGGAGTGGAAAGCTATCCTTTGGGCATGCACGGTTGATTGTATTGTAATCGACGCACACCCGCTATTTTCTGTTCTTTTTCGGCACCACCACCGTATTAGAGATCCATCTGGGGTATTGCACCTCTTCTATCGCCCCAGCTTTCAACAAGTTTTTGACCTCCTCCACCACTACCTCGACATAGTGCAAGGCCGAGCTTTGAGTTCTCTGAATGACCGGTCGTACGTTGAGAAAGACATTCAACTGGTGGAAAATGAAGCTAGGGTCGACGCTAGGCATATTGTAAGGCATCCATGCAAAGGCTTCAATGTTGGAAACCAAAAAATTTACATAATCCAACTGCTCGGCATTGGACAAAGATGAACCCAAAAGAAAGAACTTGTTCGGATCATTCTCATCAATGTGCACTTCCACCAAATCTTCAATCGATTTCTCTTTCGCTTTTCTTTCCACATCTTCTAGGACTTCATTTCTTTCTGGCCCTTTTATCATTTGGACAAAGCCTTTGGTAGCCCGGCTGCTATTTACTGCGATGAAGCATTGCTTTGCCATTATTTGGTCCCTCCAAACCTTTTCGACTTGCCCGACTAGTGTAGGAAAGCGCATGACCTGTGATAAGTCGACGTTATTGCTTGTATGGCGTACAACCAGCCTCTTCCTAAGATCAAGTTGTAAGTCGATCGGATTTTCAACACCCATAACTCCACTTGTTTCGTGACTGACCTAGCCTTGACCGGCAATATGATTTTCCCGATCGGCCATTCTGGTTAAGAGTTGAAGCTGACCAAAGGAGACGTTGCTGGGGCCAGGTCTTTGTCCTTTAACTTCATCTGCTTGAATGCATCGTAGTACATGATCTCGACCGAACTTCCCTGGTCGATCAGTATTCTTTTGATGTCAAAATCCTTGACGCGAAGTGTCACAACTAAGGTGTCATTGTGAGGTGTTTAAATTCTTTCTAAGTCCTTGCTTGAAAAAGTCAAGTCTTTTATCTCGATCTTCCCTTTTTTCATAGCGGGCTGAACAGAGAGTACTTCCTTCATATGCTTGGCCTTTTTGATTATCTTCCTCAGTTCGCAAACCCGCACTGGCTCGATGATGCTGTGAATAACATTGATTACTCCTTGGGGTGCCGCATCCAGGATGCAATGCCATTTGGCTCGGCTTGTCCTTGTAGAGCGGTCCTCATATCCCGTCTATGTACTGATCCAAGTGCCCAGCCGCAACTAGCTCCTTTAAGTGGCATGCAGTCCTCTGTTCGATGCCCCCTTTCTTCATAGAAAGTGCAACGGTACCTTGAGTTGAAGCCCCTCTGTGTGTCTCCCAATTTTGCCGACCAACGAACGTATGGCTCACCTCGGATTTCACTGAGGATGCGATAAATTGGGATCTTAAAGACTATGGTGATGCCAGTTCATGCCTTCAACTTCCTCTTGGCATCTTCCTCTTCATTGCGAGGAGCATTAGCTCGGTTATTTTCATGGCTTTTGTTTCTGTCGTTGCGGTTTAAACCGCGATATTGGTCTTTAGCTCGGTTATTAGGGTGGTTATCCTCCTGTCTCACCGAGTGAACCTCCCCAGCCACACATCTGTCCACCGCAATCGGATTTGCCTTCTCGGTAGTGGTGACAGTGGCGGTGGCGGCGGCGGCATCATCTTCAACTCGGATGGTCTCGTTGATCCACTGCATTAAAGATTCCATGGTTGTGGGCTAATACATTATGAGCGAGTCTCGCAGCCTATGTCCGATTGGTAGACCTTGGTTGTATTGGGCGATCACCAAATTAGTGGGGCAATCGAGGATCTCATTGTAGGTTTCCTAATACTTGGCATTGTATGCCTTCAAAGAACCACCCGACTCCATCTTCATGCTCAGGAGATGGTCGACCTCCTTCGATGTTCGAGTATTGGTCTTGAACCTGGTGACAAAGGCCTCCACCAGTTGTTGCCACCTCTCGATACTCCCCTTCGGAAGCCTTTCGAACCACTTCAAGCCCAGTTCTCCCAAACTTGCTGGGAATATCAGACACATCAGGGTGTCGTTGCACCGATGGTCAGCCATTACTTGTCGGCAGTGACTAACGTGCATGTACGAATCCGTCTTGCCGTCATATAGCATGAACTTAGGTTGGTGGAATCCAGCAGGGAGTGGTGTGCTTTCGATCTCTGGAGACAATGAGGTAGTGGTAAGTCTTGCTAGCTCTCTGTCTATTGGCGCTGGAGCCACCATTCTAGGTGCTGGCATGGCCACCTCCTCACTGCAACGGATTTGGGGGCTTAGCTTTTATAGCGCCAGCACTCTGTCGGTCTCTCTACAATGAACTCACTCCTCCAGCATATCCCTCAAGTCCCCCAAACGAGCGGAGCAAGAATATCTCAATGTCGTCGGTGGACGCGAGAGACGGTAACTATTGTTGCGCGTGTATGATCTCTCCACCGGTGGGTCGAAGTCACCAACTCTATACTTCTTGTGATAGAGAGAGAGGGTGTTCCATGTTGGCGACGACTGTCAGAGCGATGGGGTTGGGTGCGCTCACTGTGGTCGCCCACTTCAGCAACACCCTTCCCTTTGATTTGTCACTTCAATGTCTCCATTTCAGCCGCCATCTTCCGAATGAAGGCGTTCTAGTCTCTGAGTTTGTGCTCTAGGCGCTGAGCATACGGTTCTCCTCACCGTTGGCGACCCTCAGGACTTTTTGAATGGCCAATGCTCCTTGCGTGTTTTCTTTCGGACCGACTCTGGTGTGATGCCGTTGACGACGGACAGTGGTGTTTCGTTGTTGTTTTCCATGGGAAACGGGTGAAAAAGCTTAAAGAGCAAGGTTTGTTTGTCAAAGACTTCCACAGATGGCACCAATTGTACGGGGATGAAATATTCTCCGTTCTCCGTACTCCTTGAGTCTAAGCTTCACGTAATGTTGCTTAACCTAAGAGTAGAAAGACGGTGAGGTACCCGGCGGTGTGCAACCAGATAAACCCTCCGACGATCAAGTCAGCACACTTGGAGAAGAAGAAGAATGTAAAGAGAGAGAGAGTTGATAGAATTCGCTCACCTCTAACGGTTACATGCTCCTCCTTTTCAAGGTTGGCTATGCAATCTCAGAGATTGTGGGGGCACTACCTCTATTGTCCTTCTCTGGGCAGGCAACTGTGCTCTCCTCTACATTTCTTACACATGTAGAGACCATAACTTCAAAACATTGTTTGTCGAACCGCCAAACGCATACCAGGAGTGGATTTCCCTCTTCTTACCATTGGTCCATGTGACAACCGAGCTATTACTGGGAGAGACAAACATTATAATGGACAACCACTACTGAGCAAAACCAAACTAATCCATCAGAACTGACAAGATACGGGATGCGTCGCTTGGCATCTCGGTCTCACACCGCGGCCTCGTGGATCACCTATCTTCATATTTGCGGTCTAAACCAGTTATAACTCGGCCAAATACAACCACATTCCGGTCTATGGGCCTGTTCGTCCAAGCTCGGCCCAACACCATAATCCGTGTTGGCCAAGCTCAGTCTGACGTCACATTCTGCCTCAGCTCGGCCAAGTACATCTCGAATAATCTTAACTCAGTGTACCGTTACATTCAGCACGGATCCAATTCGGCCCCAGCGCCCCAAGCTCTCCTTTTGAGGCCCAACACCATGTTCTGTGTTGATGTAGCTCGGCCCATTGTACGGCGCAAATCTCCCTCTCAATTGTAAAAGAAAACTCAAAATAACTAAAAGGGGTCACATTTTTATTTTTACCTAGAAGAGGTCCCCAGCAAGCAAACAATCATCTCAGCTTGTCTAATCCAATCGACGTGTAAATATCAAAGTGCTAACGAGGCTGAAATTGATGCATACTTATTCATTATCATCAGAGGCAGCAGAGTCATCTTCGAAAGAAACTTCTGGAAAGAATGGCAAACAAACATGTATGATGGCCAAATACAGGCAAGTCCAATGATGCGCGAGCGATGATAAACTTGTCTTCTTTAGGTATTTAAATATCACTGGCTTTGTTTTTATCCATACACATATAAACAAGCAACAAAATCACTTCATTCTCAACTACAAGAGAATTTCAATTAGATGATATTGAGCAAAATCGTTACTCTCATACAGTTGAGAGAATGCTCCTGGTTGAAACCAACTATTTTTTTTTAAAAGATACCATAAAATATAATGCCTTCAACAACATTTTTTTTTTTTTGTCAATTAAATATTATGTACTAAACATGCTTATAAATGATCTACTAACATGATGGAAGCATATATATGTCTACATTTCAGTTTGAACAATTTCAGGAATTAGCGACCCCTCTTGAAAAATACAAAGCCAACTCAACAACAAAGTTCCAAATTGATCAAGAAGCTGGAAGAAAAAAGAAGATGATTCATGGAAGCTTCATGGAAGCTCCATGGTCAATAGCTTAACAAAGAAGAAAATATGAAAAAACATGGGAATTGAGCTGGTTACAGGTCACAGCCATCAGGTTTTCACACCTGAATGGAAATCTATAAATAGATGATTTAGGTTGTTGTATTAAATAAATTCAATTTGTAAAAAAATAAGAGATATTACATGTATCCAACAATTCAAGAAATAAAATAGTTTGTTCTTCCATTCTCAAATGGATCCCATTCCCATATCTAATCAAGTGGAATTTAAATTTCTCATCAATGGTATTAGAGCCATAAAAGCCAAGGTAGCCTAAAATTGCAGAAAATCTGCAAAATAGAGAAAGAATAAAGCAAAATTAAAATTTTTCTCAGAAATCAAAGTTCTCAAAATCCATTTTTGAATATACCAAATTGAAGTATTCATTGAGAAAAACCCAACAATGCAAAAATCAAGCAAATCGAAGCAAAAAATAAAGCCACACAGGCCGGTCAAAGTTTGTTCCAAAAAGTTAACTCTGCCGGAGAAGACGACCAATGCTGACGTCATCACTGTCGATTATTGATATCATCGTCACCGATTACTGGCATCATCACGAGCCGCCAAGCTTAGCCAACATCCAAGTTGAGCTGTTGAGCCGAGCAGCCAAAACAAGCCGCTAACATCACGTTGAGGTCATCTTGACGCAAGAAGAAATTATCTGATGCTTCGCGGACAAGATTCGCAGCAGATCTAAACCATGTAATTTATTTTGGCTAAAATTAAGCCATTTGGAGTACAATCACAATGATCCAATAGTCATTTCCAACTATTTGGATCATTCCAGACACATCCGTGCGGTCAAAATTTGTGAATTCAATTCAAAAAAATTACAAATTTTATTTTGAAGACCAACAATAAAAATAGAGTATGAAACGAGAGAAAAATTAATGTTCTCCAATTATAGGAGAAGGAAAATTGAACTTTACGTCTATTTTGGAATATGTGATCTCCAAGACGTGCTCTCAAAAGATTTCTTGTATAAAAAATTGCCTAAAAGAATTCAAGACAACAAAAGGCAAGATTACTTCAACTATCGACAAGGTCAATACATTCAAAGTTTTGGAAGTATATTGAAGATTCCAAATGCCCGCCACGAGTTTGGAAATCAATTGACGACATTGTCATCAAATATGAAGGAAAAATCCTACCCACAAAATATTGGGTCAGATGCATTGAAGAAGATGAATTCTAGTGGGAAGAATATGAAGGTATGTATTCCACCAAAGTTGTACAAGAAAACGAAAGTGCAAAAGATATTGAAGAAAAAGATCAAGAGGCTAATAGGACAAAAGAATTGGCATAAGAAGAATAAGATAAATAAGGTGTTGTCAAATTTACACCAATCGCAGAAGAAGCAGAAAATTCAAAAGCAAATAATCTGAAGAAAATATAACTAGTCCAATCAAACTTGATGATGGACTAATGCAAACCCAAAGGGTTGATGAAGCAAGAATGGAAGCAACGGAACTTCCTAAAGAAATTCAAACAAATGCAAAGTTTGACAAAGAATCAAATTGGGATTGTCAATCAAATGCTCAGATGAAGAGCATACTTTTAGATGATAGCCAAGAAAATGAGTCACCAGACATGGAGACCCTAATGACTCCACACTCATCGCAAGAGGAGACAAGCAGCATTTTAAGTGAAGGATCACCAATTCTTAACATCGATGAAGATCTTGATTTATTTTGGCACTTCACAGGAAATGATTCGACAAGAATTGAAGAATCTCAACAAAAGGCAAAACTGAAAAGTTATCAAGAAAAAACATTCACGGAATGCCTAAAAATTAAGAAAGTTCAGTGCAATGCTCATATTGGAAAACAGAATAATGCAACACTGAAGGTCTACCACAAGTACAAGAGAAAAATCATATATACGGCATACAAACACTTGAGGACAAGAGTAAAGATCCTCGCAGCAAAAGAGAAAGCTATAATGCTTGCAGCTATTGAAAAAATGAAGAAACCCATCGAATTGGGTTTGAGGGGGATGTTGAAAAATACAAACACAACTCAACAACAAAGTTCCAGATTGATCAAGAAGCTGGAAGAAAGAAGAAGATGGTTCATGGCGGCTTCATGGAAGCTCTATGGTCAATAGCTTAAAAGAAGAAAATATGAAAAACATGGGAATTGAGCTAGTTACAACTCACAACCATCAGGTATTCACACCAAAATGAAAATCTATAAATAGATGATTTAGGTTGTTGTATTGAATAAATTCAATTTGTAAGAAAAATATGAGATACATGTATCCAACAATTCGAGAAATAAGGTAATTTGTTCTTTTATTCTCGAAGGAATCCCATTTCCATATCTCATCAAGTGGAATTTAAATTTCCCATCAGCTCTTTATTATGGTTTTGATATTGAGGTTTAGGGGGTAGCACCACCATGATATTACTAAAACTTCCATTGCAAGGCTATAAACACATTCGTAAGTTTTTTTATTTCTTTTTCTATTTTTCTCTAGAACGTGTTTACCTTGTTACTCAATTCTTGAATATAGTCAACGAGCACGATTTGTGCCTCCCCATTGCATATTTGCTCATTGCTTACATAAAGTAGATGATTTTGCTACAAAATAACATGAGATTAGCCACTGAGTATTTTCAAATTGACAAAAATAATAAACACAAGAGATAATAGTAGGCTTAAAGATAATAATAAACAAAAATAATCAAGTTTTTGTATTTTCTTAATGTTATCCTAAATGTAGACACTTTTTTTTCCCCCTTTCAGAAATCAATTATGCCATATATGGTAGGAGAAAGAGAAGAAACAAGAAGAGAAAAGGAAAGAAAGAGGGGAGAAACAAATTCAATAATGCTAGGTTTCATGAAAGAAATATCATGAAAAGCTTCATGAAGATTCTCCACTCTTTGATTAGTTTGTAGTGTTTTATTTTATGTTATGCAATCACCTATTAAATGTTTTTTTCTCTACCTATAAGAAGAAAGTTGTACAAAATTGGCTTACCCTAATTTGGGTGAGAACATGTCTATATATAATAAATATAAGATACACAGGAAAAATGAATTAAATAATTACACAATCAAATCCTAAAATCAAATCCCTAAATAACCGTAATTTATAGAAATCACGGGATCTCCTAAATACACAATATTTTATATTCCAACACTCCCCCTTAAGTTGGATCAAAGATGTCAACCAAACCCAGCTTGACAATGGAAGACCGAAGTAGGGATGGTCCTACAGATTTGGTGAAGATGTCGGTAGTTTGATCAAAAGATAGAACAAATGAGGGATATACAATGCTAGCTCTAACCTTTTCCCCAATGAAATGAATATCAACTTCAATATGCTTAGTATGCTCATGAAGCACAGAGTCGGAGGCAAATAAGATGGCAAACTTATTGTCACAAAATAGCTTGGAGGAAATATTCTTCTCAAAGCCTAACTCAATAAGAATGGACCGAAGCCATAGTAACTCACATGTCCCATGACCCATGGGTCGGTACTCAGCTTCAACAGATAATCGAGAAACAACCGCTTATTTTTTGCTTTTCCAAGACAAAAGATGGGTACCAAGGAAAGTGCAAACCCCAAAAGTTGATCGTCTATCAGTCAATGAACCTGCATAGTCTGCATCAATTAAACAGGTTAATCCTGTCTGAATTCCACCATTGAAGAATAAACTCAAACCTAGACATGACATGAGATATCTCAAGATGTGGTGAACAGCATCAAGGTGAACAATACGATGTGAATGCATAAACTGACTAACCACACTCAAAGTAAATGTCAAAGTATTAGTCAAATAGATCAAACGTCCTGCCAATCTCTGGTAGCGAGATAGATTAGAAAGCAACTCATTAGACTCAGCCAAAAGTTTTAGATTCGGATCCATAGGAGTAGATGTAGGCGTGCACCCTATCATACTGGTGTCCCGAAGAAGATCCAAAGTATACTTCCATTAGGACAATGATATCCCACTGTGAAAACAAGCTACTTCAATCCCCATGAAATATTTGAGAGGACCCAAGTCTTTAATGTCAAATGCTAGACTAAGCTCCTATTTTACCTTACCAATACCAATGGTGTCATCTCTTGTAAGGATGATATCATCCACATAGACCAACAAAATAATACATCGATCATTGGGCTGATGGAGAATGAAGCATATATGGTTAGAGTGACACTGAATAAAATCCATGGATAGGATAACAAAGCTGAAACGGTGGAACCATGCCCGAGGAGATTGCTTCGAGCCATAGAGAGACTTACGCAGATGACAGACCTTGCCAACATAATCCCCCTCAGCCTGAAACACGGATAGAGGATCCATGTAGATCGTCTCAAGTAAGTCCCCATGTAGAAAAGCATTCTTGACATCAAGTTGATGAAGGGACCAAAAAGAAAAGGCAACCAAGGAAACAAGTAAATGAACAATGGTCAATTTAGCCACCGATGCAAATGTAGCCCCAAAATCCTTGCTAGGAACCTAGGTAAAGCCCTTAGCAACAAGATGATCCTTATAGCGTTCCACTGTACCATCAGCCAAGTATTTGACAGTAAAAATCTACTTGCACCCAACAGTCATTGCACCAAAAGGTAAAGAGACAAGATCCCAAGTGTGATTATGCTCCAAAGCAGCCATTTCAGTTTGCAGAGCCATAACCTATTGGAGATTCTAGAGAGCCTTAGACACAGACCGCGGGATAGAGAACGACTCAAGTTTTCCAAGAAAAGACCGATGAGAAGCTGAAAGGTCATCATAACATAAAAACTGAAAAAAAATGGTGATTAGTACTACTAAACCAACCAAAATGATTAGGGGGACAGTGTTCACGGGCTAGATAATGAGAAAGAGTTATGGAGCAAATAGTAGAGGGAGTACCTAGGCCTGAGGGCGAAGAAGATGTTGGAGGGAGCGAAGCATGAGGGTGACAAAAGTATGTCTGTAATGGCGGCGGACTGGCAAGTGCAGATACAAGTTATGATAAGGGAACAAATGAATCAATGATAGGAACAAGGTAAGCACTCGGTGACACAGCAGGAGGTGGTGCACTCGAGGCGGAATCCTGCAACACAGGGTTAGAACCAAAAAATGGCATATCTTCGCAAAATGTGACATCCATAGAATGATAAAAGTGATGAGAAAACGGATCATAGCACCTATAGCCTTTAGAGAGAGCTGAATAGCCCGAGAAGATGCATTTAAGAGACTTGTTATCTAACTTAGTCTAAGTAGGACTATGATCCTTAACAAAACAAGTACAACCAAACACACGAGGTACAAGAGAAAATAACACGATATCTGGACGAAGTAATTGAAAAGGGGCCAACTCGTGAAAAATTTGACTCGGTGTCCGATTAATGAGGTAAACAGCAGTAAGCACAGCCATATGCCAATAGGATTTAGGAACATTCATCCCACAAAGAAAGCACCGGACAACAGACATAATATGACGATTTTTACGTTCAGCAATCTCATTTTGTTCAAGGGTGTAAGTACAAGTGAATTGCTGCAAAATTCCCTACTGATTAAGTTGGGAGTGAAATGCATCAGTGATGTACTCCCCTCCATTATCAGAACGAATATTGTGTACAATGGTGTGGAATTGGGTTTTGACCATTTAGAGAAATTGAACAAAAATTGGAAGCATATCAGACTTCTTTTTAAGCAAATAAACCCATGTACACCTAGAGTGGTCATCTATGAAAGTCACATAATACCGATGCCCAAAAAAAGCCAAAATAGGAGAAAGACCTCAGATATCAAAGTGAATAAGGTTAAACATACATGAAGCACGATATATACGAGAAATATAAGAAGTACGAGTATATTTAGACAGTTCACAAACAACACAATGAAACTAATGATCCTTGCAAGCTTTATTGAGTGACAGAAAAAGTAAACATAAATAATTAAAGTTTGTATATCCTAAATGAGCATGCCATAAGGCTAAAGTCTGAAAATAAAACACATAGGAAGACGACTCAGGTAACATAGTTGCTTGCAAGCCAAAAGTGGTAGGATGAGAAGGTGATGGGTCCCCAAAGTAGTATAGCTCGTCACGCTCAAACCCCTTGCCAAAAATCTTCTTCGAAGTCAAGTCCTATAATAAACAATGAGTAGGTAAGAAAATAACAGCACAATGAAGGTTCTTAGCAAGGTGACTAACAGAGAAAATTATAAGCAAAACGAGGCACATGTAATACAGAAGTAAGTGTAATATCCGATGATAAGGACACATCACCCTTATGTTGGACATGTGAAATAGACCCATCAGCAAGACATACAGTCTGAGTGGCAGTAGAGACAAGAGAGGATGAATAAGAAAACTCATCGGTCATATGATCATTGGCCCCAGAATCCAATACTCATTTAGGTGCAGTACGAACATGAAATGTTGTAGGAGTACCTGTAGCGAGTGTGACAATGGAAGGGACACTTGAAGACATGGTAGTGAATGAACCAACTTGCTCTTGAAGGCGACCAATTTGAGATTTAAGCTAATGAAGATTAACAGAATGAGTCGACTGAGGAGTACTAGATATGTCAGCAATAACAGCAGTATGGGGAGGGCATGAAGGGCGTGCCCTTGCAAAGCATTACTTCAACTTAGGGTGAAGCTTGAAGCACCGTCCTTGGACATGACTAGCTGCGCCGCAATGGTGACAAATAACCTTGATACTAGAAGCACAAGAACTAAACTTGGCAGCAAGGGACATTTGATTTGAAACTGAAGATGATGCAGGAACAAAGGAAAGAAGCAGAGCAACCGGTTGAATCAATAGACGACGACGCTCCTCGTTGTCAATAGTAGCAAAAGCCTTATATAAGGATGGCATAAGTGATGTGTTCAAAATCTGAATACGAAGAGACTCGAATTCAAGTTTTAAACCCATCAGAAATTGATAGGTGTGCTGGCGAGCAAGACGAGTAGACACAATAGAAACGGCAGTAGCTGGAAAATCACTCAATGGCTCATACTGTGCTAACTCCTCCCAGCGAGACTGAAGATACCCAAAAAATTCAGCAACAGTAAAACCCAAAGCTTCCTGAGAGGCATGAGAAATATCTTGATAGAGCTCAAAAATCCTAGCATCATTGTGGGCATGTGCATACATCTAAGTAAGAGCACTCCACAACTGAAGAACGGTATCACAGTACATAAACATGTTGTAGATGCGTTCTTCTATAGAGTTGAACATCTAACCAAGTAAGGTGCAATTGTCAATATCCCATTGAACCCGTTTAGAATCATCAGCGGGAGGTTGTGTCTCGTTTTCTAGAAGCCATCTAGACTTGCCTCTACCCGCAAGGTAGGGACATATAGACCGACTCCAAGTAGCAAAGTTGCGACCATTAAGCAACACACTAGTAATCCGATGAACCAGAACATGGAAGACAAGGGAAATGTCTGAACAAGGCACCATATTCTGGGTTTGTGCAACAAAGTCAGACATTCTGAAACATTACGAAGCCGAAGTAGCAGCGTCACACAAAAGAGATGTTACCGAACAAACCGGTAGCCCAAGTAATAAGAAACACACACAGGTTGCTTACCACATCAGCAACACATGACCCTAAAAGGGTTAAAAACCAGCCCGGACCCCCCCCAGAAGGGTGTTGAACTGCACAAAATTAGGACAAAGCCTGGTCGGCTACTGTAAAAACCCCGGCAATGACTGGAAAGGACTGCCGAGGGCGAGAGAAAGGGTTTCGGGTGGTGTAGGGTGGTTTGAGGAGGCTGGGTAGGTGAGTCAACTACTAGGAAAATGATAAGAGGCTGGTGGTGGTGATAGAAGGAGCGGCTAGGGTTTCTTTTGTTCTGATACCAAGAAGAAAGTAGTAAGTAGTACAAAGTTGGCTTACCCTAATTTGGGTGAAACCATGTCTATATGTAATAAATATAAGATACACAAGAAAAACGAATTAAATAATTACACAATTAAATCCTAAAATCAAATCCCTAAATAACCGTAATTTATAGAAATCACCGAATCTCCTAAATACACAATATTCTATATTCCAACACTATAAGCCAACCAAACACGAGAAAATAAGAAATTTTTATCCTTCCCGTCTTTTCTCTATTACAAAACACAGGATTGAAATACACGTGACTTGACCCCATGAAGGAATATTTGTTAGATTTCCATGGCTTTTGAGCATACAAGTCGGTCAGCAAGAACGAAGCCGAATATAAAGAAATAAACAGTAAAGTATTTCAGATTCTGAAATGTTGTAAACAAATCATACGGAAAATAAATATTCTTTGAAATGATATGTAGAAAGCAAATGACATATGCAGGTGATCTTATTTTGATCCCAAGTCTGAGAATTCTCAACTTCAAACTTATTTTTTTTACTTGAGAATGTGAAATTTCTTAATTTCTGATGATACTACAAGAGCCTTGGACGGGTCGGACTGATCCACGCTTCTCCAACTGGTATCCGAGTGATCAAGCCCACTAGAGAACCTGCACAAGAGTTCAACGAGGAACGGGGAGTCCCCTAGCAAACCCTCCGACGAGCAAGTTAGAAAGAGAAATGGATTGTAGAGATAGATTAGAGATAGAAAAGCTTAACCTTCTTCTTTTCTTCAACGTCTGCTTATATCCTCTGGTAATCATTTCGTTGTCCCTTCCAACCTGTCACCTTCGCCCAAAGTCTATGCTGTAGCTTCCCTTGTTCAGGGTGAGGACGTGTCGTCCTGACGGAGAGGGGTTATCGCAATAAATGCTGTAAGGGGGCCTCATTAATGGTGATGTGCCATGGCAATAACTTTGCATATCTTTGTCTGCTGATGTGGCTTGCCCTTCTCTTGCCATGTGTCTTGATGTCATTGGTTCTTATTGCTACATGGGGCTTCAGCAGTGCTGGGCTCTAGTATTTGGGATATATATTGGGCTCTAAATGGTGGGCTATAACCTTTATGGGCCTACCCATGTCAGTAGTCCCCCATTCCCAAGTGCAGCTTTAGTCCAACGAAGGGAATAATGAAGAGAATAAGGGACGTGAGAGACCAGTAAGGTGAAGGACGACCGAGAGGGGTGACCGACCATAAGGAGGGCCGACCGCGAAGGGTAGCCGAATGGAGAGACCGACCATGCGGAGGGCCGACCGCGAAGGGTGGCCAAGCGGAGGGACCGACCATAAGGAGGGCCGACCACGAAGGGTGGCTGAGTGGAGGGACCGACTACGGGGAGGGCCGACCGCGAAGGGTGGCCAAGTGGAGGGGCCGACCACATGGAAGGCCGACTGCGAAGGGTGGCCGAGTGAAGGGGCCGACTACGGGGAGGGCCAACCGCAGAGGGTGGGGGATACGGCGCGGGGCTTGAGAGGCGGCAGGGTACATGGTGAGGTGAAGTGGAATAGACAGGGAAGGGAAAAGGGGCAGTGGATCGTGATCGTACACGTGGCAGAATCTCGTAGTGGGGGAGGTTAGGCGTTGGGAAATAAGTGAAACGATAGGTCATTATAGGGTGTTTGAAAAGACAACTTTGGCGGATTGTTTAGAAATTTTCAAACTGGCGAAAATTAATTATGACCCTTGGAATACAGGCAAGCCTTGGGCTTTTGGAATTATTCGTTTTACCTTCCTTTTTGCAAAAAATCAAAACATTCAAAGTGTAAACTCCTTCGTTGCTAAAGATACACCCCTGCAACACTTTTTCAATTTTCTTGAGCCCGCATCCAAAGCGATTCGTAGACATACAAGAGAGATGGCCCAAGAGGAAACAAGAGTTGATCCATTGGGTGATGACGATGCGGTAGAGTTGGCAGAACAATACCGGATGGAGAGGCGAGTGGGAAGCGAGGGGGAGCCAGTGGGGCGACCTTGTTCGTCCACGATGATAGTGGCTGCACAGCCAATCAACCAGGTTGAGCCAGATCATTGGCATACGAAGGTCGATAAGTCGATCATGACCGTGGAGGAGTTGGTGGGTATACGTGAGAAATACTAGATTCCCACAGAAATAGAGCTAAAGCTGCCAACAACAAAAGAGAGGCCATCCGACGCCTGACTGAGGGAATTTTCCCTTTATGAAGAGGTGTTGAAGAGAGGGTTGAGGTTGCCACTCCCGCAGGTGGTAGTGGATGTCTTAAACCGGTTGGAAGTGGCGTTGGGTCAACTAATGCCTAACGCGTGGAAGATTGTACTAGCCTGTACAAGCGCGTGGCCGAGGGCGAACGAGGGAGCGGCTATAACGGTGGACGAGTTTTTTGCATGCTACAAGGCCTCGGGGCAGCAAGAAACGTGGGTCGCTTTGTAGGCAGCGGCAGGGTGGGGCCTGGTAGCGGGGTTACCATCATCAATAAAGAGGTGGAGGCCGCGGTGGTTTTACGTGTCCGTAAACGGAGGAGTTGGAGTGCACAGGGTGTGGAAAGTGCCCACCAAGTCTGTAGAGCCAAAGCTGGAAGTGGCGGCTAAGGAGAGGGTGAAGAAAGTGAAGGCATGAAAGGAGAAGAAGGGTGTCAAATGGGACGAGCTCGTTTAGCCGTCTGCCTTGTTTGCTGCAAGGTTGGGCCCCCAGTCGACCGGTGGAGACCTAGAACCGGCAGAATTAGAGGCGAGAAGGAAAGCGCAAGAGGTGGAGGATAGGACCATTCTCATGAAGGCCAGTAAATTCAAAGAGGCACAGGCAGACCGGCCGCCGAAGCCGATTGCGAAAGAGAGGATCCGACTGTGCCCCAAACCGCTGGGGGAAAAGGACTTGGGTGGATTTGAGCCACGACTGCCCCCAATTGATCCTTTGAAGGAAAGAGCCAGCAATGAGGTAGAAGCTGTGGCGAAGAAGAAGAGGAGGGTAAGGAAGAGGGAGGAGGGGCCAGCCTTGAAGAGGAGGAAGGAGGTGATGGTGGAGGCTACTCCAGAAGAAATGGCTATCCCAGAGGCGCAGGGGGACAAAGTTCAAAGTGAAAGAGAACCCATGAGTTCCATTGGCCCCAAGATGCAAGTGAAGGGTGGTTCAGCTGATTCTGAAGAGATGATGGAGCAGCAGGCCAGGGGGGTCCTACACCCCAAGGAGAAGGGGTCAGGCTGACGGCTGCTATCTATCATGCTCGCGCAGTGGCTGGGCGGCTAGAGGGAGAAGAAGGCCCAGCCAGGGCGGCAGCAGATCGTCTTGTGGAGGCAGTGGACGAAGCAGCCGTGCGCTCGGTGGCCAGGTTCAATGAGGCTGAGCTATTCAGGGGGTTGTGCTCTGCCCAAATAGAGGTGACCACCTTAGCAGTGGCTCTGCTAAGAATGGTGGCGGCTGCAAAAGGTGAGGTGAAACCTGTGAAGGCAAAGTTGGAGGAGGCAAAGGCCTAACTTGCAAGTTTGAGGAAAGAAACTGCTGGATGGAGAGAGACCGCGTGAAGTGTGTGCGCTAGGAGGTTGGAAGAGGCTCAAAAGGCGAAGAAGATAGAGGTTTTGGTGATCGTGCCCATGCTGAGTTGTGCGTGGCCAATGTGGAGCTTGAGGACGAACGTCGCAAGGTGGTGTCGCTCGAGTTCCAGCTGGCTGGCGAGCAGAAGAAGCTGGAAGATGCTCAAAATGCCTGCACGGTCGCCAACGAGCATTTTGAAGAGGCCATGACCAACAATGAAGATCTGCACGCCCAGTAGATCAAAGAGAAGGATGAAGCAGACCTAAAGATCGTTGGGTTGAAGCGAGATCTTGCGGATGAACGCGCCAAGGCTACGACAAAAAAGGCAGCGCTAGAGAAGGAGTTGGGGGAGGAGAAAACCAAGTTAGCCTCAGAGAGGGCAGCATACCCCGATCTGTGCATTGCGGCGATAGAAGCGGTTCAAAGTCTGTGACTTTCGGATATATCGATGCTGCGATCGCTAGCCACCTGGCGAGAGAAGGGTCTGGGGGGGCTGGCCCGTCGGGTGCAACCGCTGGGGGAAGGAGTGAAGAAGAAGTAATCAAGAGCTTCCAGCGGTCAAACTTCTACAAACACGAAATGGCTGAGTTCTGGGACAGTGAGTGGAAGATGTTCAAGCACAAAGCTGAAAAGCTGTTCCCAGACTTAGACTTTAGTAGTGTCAAGATCGACGAAGACTACATGGTCCAGACCCCTCTAGACGAGGGCGTTGAAGAAGAAGATCTCGTCGCAAGTGAAGAGGAGTGAGTGGGGTGGAGCAAAGTTGTACGTAGAGTTTTGGTTTTTTTTTTTTTTTTTGAATTGCTGTAATAAACTCATGTACAAGTTTGTGAATGAATAAAATTATGAATGGTGTTTGGCATACTGTTTTTTGTGTGTGTGTAATTCTGCAATGAATGAGAATGGTGACTTGCACAAACTGTAAGAATGTAAGGATGTTAAAAATGTAATTGTTTGTGTACAAATCATTATGAAGTTCAAAATGTAAGAATATTAAAAAGTTTGAAGGTTCAAATCATGACCCAAAGATGGAGTCAGTCTGGCTTGTAAGGGTCCCCAAGAGTGAAATTTTTAAATCACGACGTAAGGGTGTTGATAAATGAAAGATTAAGTTGGGAAATGAAAGTCAAAAAAAAAAAAACATAAAGAGTGTTGTAAAAACATGGACCTGGAGTTTGACTAAGTATGGCCACTATGCCATAACTGTAGACACCCTATTTTTGACCGTCCTCTAGACTTGGACGTCACCGTTTGAACACTTGGTGATTGTCCATGTTTGTGTTCGTTTTGAGTTCCTGGAGGTCTCGGCTACGCACGTTGCCGCAGGATCTCTCAACTCGACTGTTTTGTGTCTGGTTTTGCACCAAACACTTGTGTTTTGCCTTTGAGGGGCAGGGAATGGCTTGTTGGCCACCCCCACACATCACCGGCCATGGCTTGAGGCCACCGGCCACTATTTTGTTGCCACCGGCCAAATGTTTGGCCGACCGGCACTCTTTGTAGTCGACCGGCCATCTATTTTGGTCAAATTGCATTTTTGGCTGGCCGACCACTGTGCATCTGCTTTTGCAGATATTTTTATGCCAGCTGTGCTAGCTAGCATACACCTTTGCTCCCCTCCATACACGTGTATGGACGGATTTTCCTCTTGGCTAGCTTACTTCAGAACCTTTGCAAGAGGGAGCTCTATAAGAGGGAGCTTCTTCTCCTCCCATTAGGTTGAGAAAAAAAAAGACAGAGGGAGCTCTGAATTAGGGTTTACATAGTTGTAGCTATTCTATCTCTATATCTCTCTCTTTTGCTCTAAGTGTGTTTTAGTCTTACTATTGCACACAAACACCTAGTGTTACACCTTCTCTTGGCTACTGAGGTGCTGAGGAGCTGTTCTTGGTGTTCTTGAGTGGATTTAAGCTTGGAGAACCAGCTTGAGTGCTGTTTTTGAAGAGGGTCATCAAGGGTAAGAACTTCACTCTTTATTTCCCATTTTTGCATAGCTTTTTGACCTATCTTGCAACTGTTTTTAGACTTTGTATATAACTAATAAAAGTCTTTTTTTTTTAGTGCTTTAAATAGTTGTTTAAGAGTGTTTTGTTGTTTGGGGCAGGTACTTTGGAGCCTGAACGCTCTTGCTAGATGCACTAGCGAACGGGTCAGCGGGTGCGGCCTTAGATTTCTGATTCTTCCCAAATGCAAGGCTGGGAGCGGGAAGAACTGTCTTGGCATGACGGGGCCTGTCCCGATTCTCTGATTGACTGGAACTGCCCTCAGGCGGAGTGGGGAAAACATCATCCACAATTTTGGTTACAATCGCGGATACCTGTTGTTTGCTCATTTCCCCGGCTTTCAAAGCCTAGACTGCCCACAGCAGTTGTTCTACGGGGTCGGCATCTTCCTTTACTTTGTCTTTGCCTCTGGCCTCAGCCTGATGAGAGGTTTGGGTCGGTACTGGTACATCACTGTTGTGGGTGGAGGTCATCTCCGACTGATTGAGCTCGATCACGATCCGCCCCAGTATCGGGGGCTCCTGGGGTTCGAAATTTCCAGCATATGGTGCAACCGGTGGCGAGGTTGACATTCCGTAAGCGAGATCCGCCACGGACCTCTGGAGATTGCCTATCATCCCCATTAACTCGAATGTAGTGGGCTCGCGAGCCTGATAGAACTGGGGGGTCCAGATTGGGTGTGCAGCGGGCGACCTAGGCGGGTGCGGCATGTCAACAGTAGCCTCATCTTGTGGGGTGGTTTCCTGACTCAACGCGGCTGTCATGACCACAATCTCTTCTGAGTTCTGCATCATGTTCGGTCCTGCCTCAGCAAGGAGAAGATACTAGCCGTTCTGACTTAACTCTCTGAATCTCTAAACTGAAACGGAAAACAAGCAGTATTTCAGCCCCAAACAGATCAAACACGGGTGTAGTCGAACAACTGCATTCTACTACTGAACACTGTTCCCCAAAATCACTGTTCCAAATCTGAATCTGATACCCGCAGATATAACTGATTCTCAAAACACTGATACTGATGCCCTCGGGCCTGATACCGAGACTTGCAAATTGGTATGTGCATTACCTGTAGAGATACACTCTAAAAGCACATAGCAAGTAAATGAGAGCCAATACACCCCTATGTTGGGGTAGGGTTTCCCTGTCCTATTTTGCCAGGAGCTAGGGCTTCACTACGCACGCAGCGGTTTCAAACAACCTAACATCGGGTAAGCAACCTGTCCTAATTTGGAATGGTCACTATAGATCCGAATATGCACTAGGTCGAATGGTCAAAAAGGGGTGCCCCGGTAAAACCGGGGTTTGTGTTCTATCTTGGCAGAGCCATAACCGTCGACCTTATGGACATGCCTTGACAAGACAAGCCTCCAGCAAACCGCTCAGGAATAGCAGATGGCCAACACGGTGTCCTAGGTGCACCAATGCACATGCAATGCAAAGAGACACATAAATGTAGTCAAAACAGGATATCACGAGTTCGAGTTAAGCTCTCTAAACTCCCCAGCAGAGTCGCCAGAAACTGTAACACGCCCGCGGGGGACCTCGGCTACAGTTCGGACTCCCTTTTTGTGTCGCGGTTCTAAATCTGAACCAAAGAGTCCGAATCCGGCAAATCGTTTGAGAAAACAGATTTTTGAAAAGTAGTGCCAAACATGGACTGCTTTGCCAGATTACAGAGTCGCCACCTATATATTTTAAAATGGGAAATTTAGAAACCACGACTCGGTCAAGGCCACATGTCCGTCATCACCAAAGTGGTCTTGGCTCGAGCTTGGGTACGATCGGGAAGGTCATTATGAGCACCCCTTTCGCCGGTCTCAAGACCGCCTCTACTAACCGTGATATCCGTTTTGAAAACTTTATGTTCTTATTCGGTTATTTAACCTAGAATTACTATGTGATGCACAACACAAAAGTATAGACTAGATCGCCTAATTTGGAAATAAACATTGCATATCCGTTTTGTCTCAAAACGTGTTGTTTTTTTGCTACTCGCAAGTAGGCTAAATGCGGATTTCAATGAGTTGTTCGACTCGCAATCCAACCTCCACCCACCAGGCATTCAAACAGTTTATCATGTAAGCACTTAGCCTCATGGCAAGCATCTTGTCATGGTAAACATTCACACGCATGCGATATGCTAAAGCGTAAAACACTTACATCGTACTCGTACAAAACAAAAACCGGTTAGCAAACATGCATGACCTAGTTTAAGTGGCTAATGCAACGCAGGCATAAATGTAATCTAGAGCAAGCTCGGCTAACCCTAAACATGGCATGTGAATTGCGCGGGTAGCACGTATTCAATTTGGAATTGAAAGTACGATGCAGTTTGCATGATGTGCCGAGCAGAATGCATGTAAACAAATGCATGAATGCACACATGCATTGCATAAGGTATGCTGATTTAAATGTGCCCTAATCTACCAACATAAGCGGGTAAATAAAAGGGAGAAAGAAATGGGGGTTGGAAGACATACACCCACTCACACACACTTATTACAATTGCGCCCTCACTCGGAGGGACCAAAATAATAATACAGATTGAATAAATAATTAACTAAACTAGCTAATTAAATATTACAAATCAACTAAATTAATTAAGTTAAATAATTAATCTAATTAAGCATTAAATGCCTCGGGATGAGGGCTAACTGCAGCGCACGCCCGGGATTCGCTCGGAATCGCACTACCATGCAAGTATGCCTCGCTTTCTCGCTATCCAACTCGAATATTACCAAAGTCCTAGAAACACTTTCTTTGGTACTGGAGATCATCACCGGCTGCACAGAATTTCCACCGGCTGAAGGGTTTGGCCATCGGCACTGAATTGAATCCATCGGCTGGGGATGAACTGCCGGTCGGCACTAAAAAGTGCCGTCGGCACGTATATTCTGCAGAACCTGCAACTCACAGCAGCAGAGGACAAACTATGCATGGCAATGTAATTCAAAGCATATATGCACCAAACACATCCCACATCATGCTGTGGACTCAAGAGGGCATGTGCCTCGATTCCTGACCACCAATCGCGATTTCCATGCATGATGGCCCTAAGAACCAAGAGTGCAACTTCACTTTCAAATGCATTCAAAACATATAGGCACAAAAGGGTGCCAAACCTCTATCAAACTCACTTCAAGAGGCTTGGCATGCATGTCAATGTGGTGCAAACCTAAGCATGTCATCTAGGCATGCAAGATGTACAATGTCATGTGTCTATGCAAGTATACAAACAAGCATATAATGCAAGCATGCAAACCACAAGAGGGATGGACTTATACATGAATTAGGCAACTCAAAATGGGACTAAAATCAGTGGCCAAAGTGCCTAGAAAATGAGACCAAATGCACACACACACATGCAAGTGTTAAGGCTCAAGACTTAGGCATACAAAAGCAACTCTCATGCACACTTAAAGAGGCCAAACATGGGCAACTAGTATGCACTTAAAGCTCTGAAATTTAAGTTAAACATGATGCCAAATCATGCAATGAAGCATGCCAAACAAAGCATGCAAATGGCCTAGGCTTAAGGCTAGTCAATGGGGTTTGAACCAAACCAAGACAAAGCAATTATGGCATGCATTGATCGACCCAAAACAGATTTCTAGCATGTCAAAACAAAGCCAAATGGCTACTTAGATGGCATCTAAGAGTCATTAAATCAAAGCGTGCATTGAAGTCAAAACAAGGCATACAACACATGCTCCTAAAGCATTAACAAGACCACTAAGGCAAGGATACAAGCACCTTATAAGGTCTGAAATAGCATGCAAGAGGGTTCCAAACCCTTGAAAACATGGAGGCAATGCATCCTACACATGCACATACTTGAAGCATACAAGCTACAATACAAAGGGGCTATACAAAGCATGTCAAGATTGACTCAAACGACCATGGACAGAGCTAAACCATGGCAAAATAAGCATACAAGCTTCACAAACTCAAGTCTAAAACATGCTAGAAATAGGGACACACTTCCTAGACATGTTAAGGCAACAAGAGGCATTACAAGGCAACTATGTTAAGCATGCATAGGAGACCAAAACCAACTTGAAAACATGTTATATCATAGTAATATAAGCATGGAAAACAAGCCAAACATGCTCAACACACACTCAAACATGAAGCTCCTTAAGGAAGCAAAATTTGTCCTTTTCAAGGACATCAAGGAGAGGGGGTGACCCTCTCCTTCTTGAGACTTCAAGGCATGCTCTTCACCACTGAAATCCCTCAAGATTTCAGTGGTGAAGAGATCCTATCACCAAAATCTCGGATCTCTCCAAAATAGCACAAAATGGGGCCTTTTCAAAGCCTAAAGGGGGGTCAAACTTCCCCAAACCTTACAACACTCTTAATGAACAATAAAGAGGACTTAAAAACAGAGATTTTATGTGTTAATCACTAAGCACAAAAACTGTTTTAAACTAGGTAAAAATGGAATGCAAAAATGGGGTAAATAAAGTTAGTTTCTTACCCTTGATGGTCCCTTCACAAAGGTTGTGGTTGATGCTTCCTTGAGCTCAAAATCAGTCAAGAACTCCAAGAACCAGCCCTTAGAACCTCAGTTGCAAGGAGAAGGTGGGACACTAGGTGTTTTAGTGCAATAGTGTGAACTAAAGCACCTAGTGTACTAAACAAGCAAGGAAAGAGAGAGATAGGATAGATACAACTATTCTAACCTAAAACCAGAGCTCGGCTATCTAACAATGGTTAAGTCTCTCAAGAAGCCAACCCCTTGAGCAAAGGGAAGAGCTTTCCTCTTATAGGCCAAAAGCTTACAAGCTTAGCCACTAAGCAAGCTCATCCCTCCATACACGCAGTATGGAGGGAAGACACTGCACACACCGCGTCGAAAATATCTCGTAAAGCAAGTGCACAAAGGTCCGGCCGGCATAAAATGTCACTTTGACAAAATTTAGTGCCGGTCGGCACAAAAAGGTGCCGGTCGGCACAATAAAGTGCCGATGGCAACTCTAGCCAGCCGATGGCCTCTAGCCCCAGCCGGTGGTGTGTGGGGATGCCTCACAAAGCATTCCGTGCCCTTCCAAGGCAAACACAAGTGTTTGGTGCAAAACCAAACACAAACGGTCAAGTTCGGAGGTCCTGAGGCAAGGCGCGCACAGCCGAGAACTCCGGGAACTCCAAACGAACACGAACATGGATAATCACCGAGTGTCCCAACGGTGACGTCCAAGTCTTGAGGACGGTCAAAAATAGTGTGTCTACAGTTGCCCCTCTTTGACAGAACTCGGAAGTCATAACAATGACGGGAGTGAATGTCAAAGCCTAGAGACGACCCATTTTTGACAAGGCCGAAGACTTGGACAAACATACAAAGCGCAAATGGTTGAACTCGCAAGCTGCCTACGTATCCCTTTGCAAGGAATCAAACCAGCGTAGTTCATGCAGGGGGCATACATGCCAAAGATAAGATATGCGCCCGTAGGCAGGGGCAAAATGCAACTGAAAATGCAAGAAGCCGAGCATAACTCATGATCATGCAAAGAAAGCTGTAATGAAGCACACATGCAACAGTTATAAGCTAGCATACGCCAATCTACACTACAATGCAAAAAGGATGTAAGAGAATTATGCAATTCTCAAAACGTCTCACGCGGAGGATACAATACCTGCGCGGCTCGTCTGGTTGCACTGGCCTCAAATGAGCCGTACATACAATATCGTGCCTGCAAAGAAAGCAAACTTAACAGGTACAATATTGTTAGTAACATGCATGACATATGCAATGCAAATGATGAATGACATGCAATATATACCAAACTATGTATAAATAATGCAAATGTAGTGCAATTGAAACTATATGCAATGCCGACTACATGCAGGGCAATTGAATCATGATTCAAACCGGAACGGTTCGAAACCGCACAAATGTCAAATAGATTGATGGAGGTGACAAGTCCGTCTCCCATAGAACGATGTCTGATCTATGAGTACTTCGCACGGACACAAGAACAAGTATTGGGTGGAATGACATAAGTGGGGAAACAACCCGCTGGGGAGGGAATAATGATCCTAATGCCGGACGCAATAACTACACTACAATGTAACGGAAATGGATACAATGGATATGGCACGCGGGCCAAACCGTATTTTGCCTAGGAAAGGCATGTACGCATACAAACCGTATCTAACACAGAAGCGGTGCCGCTACCCTCAAGGCTCGGACACAAAAGCTTGACAACTGTGTTTCGACACGAAAAATATGGGCACACACCAGACCAAGCTCAACAAGGAAAGGTGCAAGCCATAGACGGAGGTGATGCAATGGATGCATGCAAGCTACAATGCAATGGATATGGATACAATGGATATGGCACGCGGGCCAAACCGTATTTTGCCTAGGAAAGGCATGCACGCATACAAGCCGTATCTAGCACAGAAGCGGTGCCGCTACCCTCAAGGCTCGGACACAAAAGCTCGACAACTGTGTTTTCACACGAAAAAATATGGGCACATACCAGACCAAGCTCAATAAGGAAAGGTGCAAGCCATAGATGGAGGTGATGCAATGGATGCATGCAAGCTACAATGCAATGGATATGGATGTTTTACAGAAAATGCATGACATACATTATATTACAATGAAATGCATGACACATGCATGTTTTTTGTTTTTAAATGCATGACATATGCAGTATTTACATGATGCATGACGATGCACGATGATGCAATGGCTATGATTGCAGCTTTCCCTATCTTACCAACAGGGCGATATACTAGGTTGGTTCAGTATCCAAAATTGAGACGTAAACACACCGCCTCAACCTATGGGGCTTCCATACAGATTTCAAGCCGAGGGTATACCCCCTGGGTATTTAAACTAGACTTTAGTCTCGGAAATTCTGAACCTTTGCGTTCTAGGCATAAGCCGTTTAAACTCTAGTTTTCACCGTCCCCATTGGTCTCCTAGGAACTTACCGCAAACACAGACGGGTGGCTTTACCAGGCCACCGAAAGTCGTTCGGGCACAACAAACACCGAAGGAATTGCACCTTCAGAGGATTTAAGGTCTCCTAGACCGTGCGTGTTTAAGGTCTCGCCAGACCAGGGGGCAACGATGAGATGCGCAAAACAACGCTATGGAATGCATGCAAAATGCAATGAGGTGCATCTTTTACCGAAGGTTTTGCACCTCCCGAGGATTTAAGGTCTCCCAGACCGTGCGTGTTTCAAAAGATGGAAAATGGAGTGCAATGAGGTACGCGTGCCTCAAAGGATGGAAAATGGAGTGCAATGGGGGTGCGCCAAACGGCGCGATGAAATGCATGCCAAATGCAATGAGGGGCAACTTTAGTGCACCGAAGGTCTTGCACCTCCCGAGGATTTAAGGTCTCCTAGACCGTGCGTGTTTAAGGTCTCGGCAGACCGGGCGTGTTTAAGGTCCCGTCGGACCCGGGCGTGTTTAAGGTCCCGCCGGACCCGCATCAAACTCTGAGGTGCGCGAAATAGCGCGATGGAATACGAAATGCAAGATGAAGCACGCGAGGTAGTACACCTCACGTGGATCAAAATGAAATGCAAAATCAAAGAGTATGACACGCATGCCATGCGTCAATGCAAAACGGTGCAAGTCGCAAGGGACGTGCAAGATGGCGTGATACGATGCGCCGGACAATGTGATGGATGCGCGTGACGCACACGGGGCAACTTTTGAATCTCTGTAAACGACAAAAGGATACAAAAAGGATACAATCTTCGCTTGAATTTGAGCGTTACGCACAGTAAAGACAGTCTGAAGTCAAAACGGAGGCCGGTTGAGCATCGGGGCTGCATTTTATTGTACTTTCTTGAGCTATGAAGACCCAAAACTCCTCAACTTGCCTAAACAGGGCCTTGGGAACACCACCGGCTGGGTGGGGTGACCACCGGCTACCACCGGCTGCATAAACTCATCCACCGGCACAATATTGTGCCGACCGGCACAAAATAGTGCCGACCGGCCAAAAGTTGCTGATCGGGGGCAGTTCTGCCATTTCACCTTGGGCCTTTTAAAATAGGGTTTGAAACCCTATTTTCCTCACTTTGCCTCCACCGAAAGTCTTTGCTCTCCCTCTCCAAAGTGTTTTCCCTCACTTTTTCATCGATTTCCGCGCGTTTCACGCTTGTTTTCTCGTCGGATTTGCGATATTCGTCGCATTTCGGACATTTTCGACCGAACAAAACTTTGTTTCGGTGCATTTTTCGCCATTTCCCCCTTTTCGGGACTTGTTCCCCTCGATTTTCTCTTCATTCTCGTGTCTTTTCACATTTCGACCCTTCCGGCCATTTCCGGTCCTCTCGGGGTCGACTTTGTCGGTTGACTTTTCGCATTCCGGCCCATTTTCATTTTCCGGTTGTTTTTCACCACCATTACCCATGGCAGACGATGTTCCACATGTCGGGACTCCCCCGGACCATGAGATGGACCCCGGGGTCGAGCTCCTCCCGTTGAGCGAGCGCCCATTTGATCCGGCGACCTATCGCCCGGCCATCCACGTGCTACCACCCGATGGACTTCGCCATTTCCGCGGCTTTGACAGGGCTTTGGACCCGGAGCTTCTGCTGCGCGAGCCGGCCTCCCACTTGTCTTCTGGCGTCGCCGAGGTAACATTCTCGTCTTTTATTTTCTGCAATGTAGGATTTCCTGTCAACTGCCGTAGCTAACTGAACCCATTAACTGCTTAGTTTTGATGTACTGTACTGTAGTTGATTGTAGACAAACTCACAACTGACATTTGTTTAGGACCGACGCACATGCACACACACTGCACTGGCCTCAAGCACTCAAACACACGGCACACATTGCACTGCCAATTTGCCGACACCCGGTGCTTATTTGAATTTGAAAACTCGCACGCATGCTAGATTTGCACAAAACTACACCAACACGAGGACACATCACACGTTGTAGTTCACTGAAACACACCGAGACCTGGCTTCTATTTGAATTTTAAAAATCTGCACGCATACCAGATTTGTACCGACTGCATATCTTCATATGGCTT
Source organism: Camellia lanceoleosa (assembly GCA_025200525.1). Lineage (NCBI taxonomy): Eukaryota > Viridiplantae > Streptophyta > Magnoliopsida > Ericales > Theaceae > Camellia > Camellia lanceoleosa. The sequence continues at coordinate 120,541,507 of CM045764.1, read as the reverse complement.
TGCAATTTCTTGACTACAGGGAGACTCCCGTACTCTCCGCGGGTATGGGAATGTTACCGCTCGCGAGTGGCACGCCGAGCTGCCTGACGCCGTTAGCCGCATTGTGGATCGAGCCGGTACCTTCGCAGGGACTCTCCGGGCTTCGCTGCAGACCTCTTCTTGCCGCTCTGGCAGAGAGGTGGTGGGACACCACCGATTCTTTTCATTTATCAGCGACCGGGGACATGATGATGACCCCTTATGACTTCTCGATGCTCACCGGCATCGGGGTGGGGGGTGATCCGATCCCCTTCGATACAGATATGGACGAGTGGATTGCCGCTCAGGTTCATTTGCTCGGCGAGGCGCCACTTGTTCGCCCAGGTTCGTCCGCTACTCTGGTTCGAGGTACGCTGAAAAGTCACGGACCATGCTGGTGGACGCAGCTCCGATGACCCAGGAGGCCGCTGAGAGATATGCGCGCGGCTTTCTCATGTTTTTGCTGGGGACCACCCTGTTTGCCGACCGGGCGAACACAAGGCCCTCGCTTGCTTAGCGCCTTGGTGGACGCCGAGAGGATTGCGGTATGATCGGGAGGCGGCTTTGGCCACCCTTTACGGTTATATGAGCTCAGTCTCTCGTGGCAGTGGACAGCTGCTAGGAGGCTACTGGCGAGCCTGGGAGGTACGTCTTCTCCTCGCTTACATTTCGCTCAGACTTTCAGATTCTCATACACTGCACACAATGTAGTCTGCTTTACAATTCTTGTAATCGCATACACGGCACACACATATACGCTTTATCTTGACTGCACACCGTTCACTCTGCACAACACAATACACAACACACGGCTCTGTTATTTCTGCTGGTTCTCAGATTCGCTTCGATAATCATATCGACGTCTGCTTTTGGTACTGTGGGTGTATGCCTACTTCCCAGTGCTAGAGCCAAGACGGACAGGGAGACCCCTCTGGTCGTCCCCTTCTCTCGCCGCTACGACGGGCGATGCGTCCGGAGGCCCCGGGACACTTTTAGCTTCTTCCGCCGTTTCTTCGACACCATCACCCCCACCGAGGTATGTTTTACTTACAGTCCGTTTAAACTTCGCTTTCAAGCATATATTTCTGCATCAGTAGATAATCAACTATATTTCATTTCAGGTCACCTGGCAGCCGTGGGCTCCACTACCAGCGGTGATACGAGATCGGTATGCCGGTGCCATCGAGACCTCGCTACGGGTTCTCTGGAGGGCCCAAATTGCCCGGTACTGGGTGAGCGTTACACGCTGCACCCTAGGGTTGCCGGAGCAGATAGTCCCGATCCATCCTCCCGAGCGTATGAGAGAGACTGAGGGATACAGCTTCCAGCAGATGGAGGACTACACCCTTGGCTGGGCCGTGGACGTAGATGCCGACAGGGGCGAGGGCGACTACTCAGAGTACGTCCGGACCTTCTTGATGCGGCCTTTGAGCAGGGGCTCCCGAGCTGATCCAGTGAGGCCTGCGGCGCCAGCAGCCCGGGCAGAGGTGGGAGCAGGAGCGGGGCCATCACAGAGGGCTCGGGCTCGCGGCAGGAGGGGAGTGCAGAGGGGACGAGGGACGGGCTGGCCTGCTCTGCCTACCATGTTGACTTACAGGGGGCAGAGTGGGGAGACCTACCAGATCCCTTTTGCTTCTCCCCCGGCTGATCATGAGCTGGCTGGTATTCCTGACTTGCCTCCGGTATGTATTACTTTATTTCTGCATCTTGCATTGTTATTTCATTTCAGTTCATTCAGATATCCCACAGAATACTGATGTATTTAATACTTTTGCAGGCTTCCTCCGAGTATACCCGTCAGTCTGTGGAGCTGAATGCCTCCCTGATGGGGATGCTGCAGCGGACTCTCGACGCTTTGGCCGTCTACGGCTTGCCGGTATGTTCTACTGACCACAGTCTCAAATCATACTCTGTTTCGCAAAATCTGCCATACTGCACAAAAATCTGATAAACTACTCACGGCCTCCATACATCAGATTTATACACCGTGATTCGCACCGATAAACCGCTCACCAGCATTCACACACCGTACTCATATATCGTGATTCTACATCGATAAACCGCCACGCATTCACACATCAGTACTCATACACCGCGTTCAGATCGATAAACCTGCTCACTTTCTGATGTGTTTGCTCTTTGTATTTTCAGCCTCCTTTCCCGATCCCTCCAGTGGGTGGTGCTGCTCCAGCTGGGCCTCCCCTTTCCACCCGAGATGGCAGGATATTCCCTCGTACCAGAGGGGGACGTGGTCATGTGGGGAGCAGCTCACGAGCTCCAGTTCCAGGAGACGGTGAGTCGGAGGCGGGATCGAAAGTCATTTATGGAGGAGGCCGGGATAGCTCGGCTCGGGCTCGACAAAGGATTTGGCCCGACGATGCTTTTGTGCTTCGCCGGAAGAGGGCGAGGATCGACCCTTAGGCATGAGGCCTCTGGCGATGATGATGATTTTGTCGCTTTTTTCTTTATTTCTTTTCTTGTACTTTTCTCTTTTGATAGACAGAGTACTATGTACTGCCGCAGGCAGGTTTTTGCTTTCTTCACGAGTTTGTACTTTGAAAGAGATTATATAAAACAAACTTTTTATCTGAAAAGTGTTATGTTTACATATCTCCTACTTTGCACTGCATTGCATCACATTACACCTCAATGTAAATGAAATTTGATTTGTTGTCTGAAAATGGAGCATTTGCAATCAGAATACTCGGATAACCAACCAACTAACAAAGAAGCAACCTGCATAAATCACTGCTCAAACTTGGCAATTAGCCCGCATTCTGCTGGGGATCATTCTGCACACAGCTCACAACTCAGTATTTTATTCTACACACAGCAAGCTTTGAACAAACAGCCCAATCTGACAATCCGGATCACGGCAGGCGGAACTGACTGAAATTGAAACACACTCGGATGTCCCAAATTTTTGATTTCTTCTCTTATCTCGCATGGATGTGGAGAATGGCATGGCATTCTAAGCACGCATTTATTTTGAGGTAAAGAGAGGTTTTTAACCCGGGTATCGAGCCTACAACCGACACACGGAGAACTCAAGTGCGTAAAGTAAAAGGCTCACGACCTAAACACAACGAGACATACTGAAAAGACTCAAACCGAGTTGGGACTAACAAACCAAAAGACACGACACGGACGTGTTTGAAAACAAAAGACCTTGAGGAGCCAATTCTTCTGGGCAAGTTTCCCACCCTTTCTGATTTGTGTGATTCTCACGTCGCTCGGCCCTTCAGGCTCGGTTTTTTTTTTTCTCTAAAAACCCTTTTCTCACTTTTCTCTCAACTCACACCTCTCTATTCTTTAATCTCTCATTTTATATCCCTCCCCTGGGTGGTTGATAGATGGATAGAAAGCGGGGGATTCGTGCCCGATATAGCTAGCTCGCGGCTATTCCTTCTGGCAAATATGGTGCCTTTCTGGCGAGTGCATTGATGACATGGAAGAGACAGAACACCTGACTCGACTGTGCCCCTAGTTCATTACTCTGACCATTCTTTGTTTTCTTTCTAAAACAGTTTTGATCAAAATGAACGCCAGACTAGCGTGCTTGGGCAATTTTTGATTTCAAAATCATGCAAGTCAGGTTGCAAGCACTGAAAGTTTTTCCTTTTGGGTCCAGACATGGCCCGATTTTGGAAAATGGAATTGTTTTCGAGAAAATAGTCAACCTTAGTAAAAATTTTCAAAAACTATCTTCGAAAACGGTCAATGCTCAACAAGCACAGAACCTACCCTCGAGATACGCAAACTCGGATCGGAGGCAATTTGGGAAAATTGCCCCTTGCTTGAAGGGGCGCATGGCAACGGAAAGTTGCCCCTAGTTTAGGCGGCAACTCAGGGTGATCTTTATGGCAATGCGAGGCAACGGAAAGTTGCCCCTTGTTTGGACAATGCCGCAACATGCTCGTCAACGATTGATCTCGACCAGGCTCTCGGGCACGGAGAGGATGAAGACGGCCACAAACAATATATGGACATAGTCACCTTGAAGGCGTTGGTGGCTGGGTTCTAGGAGGAAGTTGATCACGTAGTTCCAGTCATTGCAACCGAGACATCAGATTCGGAAGAAGGCACAAGTGATCAAGACCATTACATGAACTGAGACGCTATGAAAGCGTTAAGGGCTGGACTTCAGGATGAAGTTGCCTACGTATCCCAAACATGGGAATCAAGCCTTACGTAGTTCGGGGTTAAGGTACACTCGGGTATTTAACCTCTCCTTTTTATGCTCTAATTTTTGCCAAGGCGCCTATTGCAGGTTTTCGACCTTGCGAGCTTTGTTCTTCTTTTTCTTTTCAATTCTTTTTCATTTTTTCATTTTTTCTTTTTCTTTTAGGCTCTAACTTTTGCCAAGGCGCCCGATGCGGGTTTTCGACCTTGCGAGCTTTGTTCTTCTTTTTCTTTTTTCTCTTCTTTTTGTATATATTTTTTTTTGTATGTATTTTTTTGCTTGCTCTAACTTTTGCCTGGGTAGCCCTTCCGGGTTTTCGACCCAGCGAGCCTCTCAAAGGGTAAAAGTATAACAAATCCATGCCAAATGGTTTTGGGATTGACGCCTCCCCTTTTCCGGGAGAAAGACGGTTGCAAAGGTTTCTGCAGAGATTCCATCATGGTTGCTTTGCAAACTTCTTTTGGTGAAGTCTAATCTTTTGCTCGGATTTCGTGCCTCTTGATCGAGGGTCGCCGAAGTCCGCTTCACGTGCCTTGCATTAATAACTAAATTCTGGATGCCGGTCCAAGGTTTGGAAAATGAAGGGTCGAGTCTCGAGACTGAGAGCGATCCTAAGTTGCGCAATCTCGAGAGCGATTCCACACAGGTCTTCGCAGGACTGCGCAACACATTTTGTTTTTGAAAGTTTTTAAGGAGGCGACGAATCGCGACAGTGTGGAACCAGTCTGGATTAAACCAGGGTCCTTCTCAGTACTCACGCTGACTAGCATGATTTGAATCATTAAGGGCTTAGCATGCTCGTGCCGAAGACAGTGTGGAACCAGTCTGGATTAAACCAGGGTCCTTCTCAGTACTCACGCTGACTAGCATGATTTGAATCATTAAGGGCTTAGCATGCCTCTCTTTCTCTCAATCGATCAAATTTTTGCAAATCCCAAGGAATTCCTTCCTCTTCGTTTTTCACCGCAGTATTCAAAAAGGTTTTGAAAAACTTAGGTCATTGCAATGATTTTTAAGGCACAAAAGAGCAGGTGGAATGCACTGTCACCCCATTCGAATTCTCTGGCACAACTAGCCCAACATGATCAATAAATATGGAAACACGGCTACTGCTTTTGTTAAGATTTCCCCGGATGTAAATTGGCTCCAGCAGAGGCAGACCCAAAGAGAAAGCAAAAGAAGTAATTACAAAACAAAACGGTGCTTGAGGCAACAACCCCGAAGCCACCTGGTATTCTATATAAGAGGGACTGACTCATTACAATTAGATGCACTTAAACAAAAGGACTGACTCAAAACAATGAGACAGACTCAAGACAAATCAAAAGACTGACTCGACACCCAAGTCAGGTTTTACAAAACCGGCATCGGCGGATGCTAAAAAATGCGCGCCAAACGCCATATCCAAAAATGTACCAGATATTGCCCGCAGGCGGGTGAATCCCAATTACATACTCGCAGTATCGGTGTCCTCGGTATCTGTGTTCTCACCATTCAAGAACTCAGAGGACCGACGGCCGAGGTAGGCGGGAGGATGACCTTGTTATCAATCAAATCCTGTACTTCATGTCGAAGGCGGAAACAATTGTCGGTAGCATGGCCAGACTGTTGATGGTACGCACAGTACTGAGTGGCATCATGGCCTGCTGGAAGGGGTTTGGGGAGTGGCTTAGGATCGAGGGGTGTAAGATGCCCCTTTTTGGTCAAGATCAGGAGTGCCCTAGACAAAGGCATGTAAAGAGGATGGAAGGCCCTGCGCCCTCGGGGCAGGTACTTTGGAGCCTGAACGCTCTTGCTAGATGCACTAGCGAACGGGTCAGCGGGTGCGGCCTTAGATTTCTGATTCTTCCCAAATGCAAGGCTGGGAGCGGGAAGAACTGTCTTGGCATGACGGGGCCTGTCCCGATTCTCTGATTGACTGGAACTGCCCTCAGGCGGAGTGGGGAAAACATCATCCACAATTTTGGTTACAATCGCGGATACCTGTTGTTTGCTCATTTCCCCGGCTTTCAAAGCCTGGACTGCCCACAGCAGTTGTTCTACGGGGTCGGCATCTTCCTTTACTTTGTCTTTGCCTCTGGCCTCAGCCTGATGAGAGGTTTGGGTCGGTACTGTACATCATCAAGTGGTGGAGGTCATCTCCGATCGATTGAGCTCGATCACGATCCGCCCCAAAGACGGGGCTCTCGGGTTCAAATTTCAAAGATATGGTGCAACCGGTGGCGAGGTTGACATTCCGTAAGCGAGATCCGCCACGGACCTCTGGAGATTGCCTATCATCCCCATTAACTCGAATGTAGTGGGCCCCCGAGCCTGATAGAACTGGGGGGTCCAGATTGGGTGTGCAGCGGGCGACCTAGGCGGGTGCGGCATGACAACAAGAGCCTCATCTTGTGGGGTGGTTTCGACTCAACGCTGTCATTATGACCACAATCTCTCGAAGTTCGCATCATGTTCGGTCCTGCCTCAACAAAGAGAAGATACTAGCCGTTCTGACTTAACTCTCTGGATCTCTTAACTGAAACGGAAAACAAGCAATATTTCAGCCCCAAACCGATCAAACACGGGTGTAGTCGAACAACTGATTCTACTATCAACATCGTTTCCCCAAAATCATCGCTCCAAATCAATCTGATACCCGCAGATATAACTGATTCTCAAAACACTGATACTGATGCCCTCGGGCCTGATACCGAGACTTGCAAATTGGTATGTGCATTACCTGTAGAGATATACTCTAAAAGCACATAGCAAGTAAATGAGAGCCAATACACCCCTATGTTGGGGTAGGGTTTCCCTGTCCTATTTTGCCAGGAGCTAGGGCTTCACTACGCACGCAGCGGTTTCAAACAACCTAACATCGGGTAAGCAACCTGTCCTAATTTGGAATGGTCACTATAGATCCGAATATGCACTAGGTCGAATGGTCAAAAAGGGGTGCCCCGGTAAAACCGGGGTTTGTGTTCCCATACTGGCAGAGCCCGCAACCGGTCAGCCTTATGGACATGCCTTGACAAGACAAGCCTCCAGCAAACCGCTCAGGAATAGCAGATGGCCAACACGGTGTCCTAGGTGCACCAATGCACATGCAATGCAAAGAGACACATAAATGTAGTCAAAACAGGATATCACGAGTTCGAGTTAAGCTCTCTAAACTCCCCAGCAGAGTCGCCAGAAACTGTAACACGCCCATGGGGACCTCGCCTACGATTCGACTCCTTTTGTGTCATGTTCTAAATCAACCAAAGAGTCAATCCGCAAATCGTTTGAGAAAACAGATTTTTGAAAAGTAGTGCCAAACATGGATCGCTTGACACATGAGTCGCCACCTAAATATTTTAAAATGGGAAATTTAGAAACCCCGACTCGGTGTCAAGGCCACATGTCCGCTATCACCAAAGTGGTCTTGGCTCGAGCTTGGGTACGATCGGGAAGGTCACTATGAACACCCTTTCGCCCGTCAAGACCGCCTCTACTAACCGTGATATCCGCTTTTGAAAACTTTATGTTCTTATTCCGATTATTTAACCTAGAATTACTATGTGATGCGACAACACAAAAGTATAGACTAGATCGCCTAATTTGGAAATAAACATTGCATATCCGTTTTGTCTCGAAAACGTGTTGTTTTTGCTACTCGCAAGTAGGCTAAATGCGGATTTCAATGAGTTGTTCCGACTCAGCAATCCAACCTCCACCCACAGCATTCAAACAGGTTTATCATGTAAGCACTTAGCCTCATGGCAAGCATACCGTCATGGTAAACATTCACACGCATGCGATATGCTAAAGCGTAAAACACTTACATCGTACTCGTACAAAACAAAAACCCGGTTAGCAAACATGCATGACCTAGTTTAAGTGGCTAATGCAACGCAGGCATAAATGTAATCTAGAGCAAGCTCGGCTAACCCTAAACATGGCATGTGAATTGCGCGGGTAGCACGTATTCAATTTGGAATTGAAAGTACGATGCAGTTTGCATGATGTGCCGAGCCCGAATGCATGTAAACAAATGCATGAATGCACACATGCATTGCATAAGGTATGCTGATTTAAATGTGCCCTAATCTACCAACATAAGCGGGTAAATAAAAGGGAGAAAGAAATGGGGGTTGGAAGACATACACCCACTCACACACACTTATTACAATTGCGCCCTCACTCGGAGGGACCAAAACAATAATACAGATCGAATAAATAATTAACTAAACTAGCTAATTAAATATTACAAATCAACTAAATTAATTAAGTTAAATAATTAATCTAATTAAGCATTAAATGCCTCGGGATGAGGGCTAATCTGCATAAGACGCCCGGATTCGCTTCAATCGCACTACCATGCAAGTATGCCTCTGCTTTTCCGCTATCCAACTCAAAATTACCAAAGTCCTAGAAACACTTTCTTTGGTATCGAGATCATCACCGTCGCATGAAATTTCCACCGGTGAAGGGTTTGGCCATCGGCACCTAATTGAATCCATCGGTTGGGATGAATCACGGCCGGCACTAAAAAGTGCCGGTCGGCATGTTCTGCAGATCCCGCAACTCACAAAGACGAGAGGACAAACTATGCATGGCAATGTAATTCAAAGCATTTAGGCACGAAACACATCCCACATCATCTTTGTGGACTCAAGAGGGCATGTGCCTCGATTCCTGACCACCAATCGCGATTTCCATGCATGATGGCCCTAAGAACCAAGAGTGCAACTTCACTTTCAAATGCATTCAAAACATATAGGCACAAAGGGTGCCAAACCTCTATCAAACTCACTTCAAGAGGCTTGGCATGCATGTCAATGTGGTGCAAACCTAAGCATGTCATCTAGGCATGCAAGATGTACAATGTCATGTGTCTATGCAAGTATACAAACAAGCATATAATGCAAGCATGCAAACCACAAGAGGGATGGACTTATACATGAATTAGGCAACTCAAAATGGGCCTAAAATCAGTGGCCAAAGTGCCTAGAAAATGAGACCAAATGCACACACACACATGCAAGTGTTAAGGCTCAAGACTTAGGCATACAAAAGCAACTCTCATGCACACTTAAAGAGGCCAAACATGGGCAACTAGTATGCACTTAAAGCTCTGAAATTTAAGTTAAACATGATGCCAAATCATGCAATGAAGCATGCCAAACAAAGCATGCAAATGGCCTAGGCTTAAGGCTAGTCAATGGGGGTTTGAACCAAACCAAGACAAAGCAATTATGGCATGCATTGATCGACCCAAAACAGATTTCTAGCATGTCAAAACAAAGCCAAATGGCTACTTAGATGGCATCTAAGAGTCATTAAATGAAAGCGGTGCATTGAAGTCAAAACAAGGGGCATACAACACATGCTCCTAAAGCATTAACAAGACCACTAAGGCAAGGATACAAGCACCTTATAAGGTCTGAAATAGCATGCAAGAGGGTTCCAAACCCTTGAAAACATGGAGGCAATGCATCCTACACATGCACATACTTGAAGCATACAAGCTACAATACAAAGGGGCTATACAAAGCATGTCAAGATTGACTCAAACGACCATGGACAGAGCTAAACCATGGCAAAATAAGCATACAAGCTTCACAAACTCAAGTCTAAAACATGCTAGAAATAGGGACACACTTCCTAGACATGTTAAGGCAACAAGAGGCATTACAAGGCAACTATGTTAAGCATGCATAGGAGACCAAAACCAACTTGAAAACATGTTATATCATAGTAATATAAGCATGGAAAACAAGCCAAACATGCTCAACACACACTCAAACATGAAGCTCCTTAAGGAAGCAAAATTTGTCCTTTTCAAGGACATCAAGGAGAGGGGGTGACCCTCTCCTTCTTGAGACTTCAAGGCATGCTCTTCACCACTGAAATCCCTCAAGATTTCAGTGGTGAAGAGATCCTATCACCAAAATCTCGGATCTCTCCAAAATAGCACAAAATGGGGCCTTTTCAAAGCCTAAAGGGGGGTCAAACTTCCCCAAACCTTACAACACTCTTAATGAACAATAAAGAGGACTTAAAAACAGAGATTTTATGTGTTAATCACTAAGCACAAAAACTGTTTTAAACTAGGTAAAAATGGAATGCAAAAATGGGGTAAATAAAGTTAGTTTCTTACCCTTGATGGTCCCCTTCACAAAGGTTGTGGTTGATGCTTCCTTGAGCTCAAAATCAGTCAAGAACTCCAAGAACCAGCCCTTAGAACCTCAGTTGCAAGGAGAAGGTGGGACACTAGGTGTTTTAGTGCAATAGTGTGAACTAAAGCACCTAGTGTACTAAACAAGCAAGGAAAGAGAGAGATAGGATAGATACAACTATTCTAACCTAAAACCAGACCTTGGCTCTCTCTAACAATGGTTAAGTCTCTCAAGAAGCCAACCCTTGAGCAAAGGGAAGAGCTTTCCCTCTTATAGGCCAAAAGCTTACAAGCTTAGCCACTAAGCAAGCTCATCCCTCCATACACGTGTATGGAGGGGAAGACAATTGCACACCGTATGCGAAAATATCTCGAAAGCAAGTGCAGTGTCGGCAAGCATAAAATGTCACTTTGACAAAATTTAGTGCCGTCGGCACAAAAAAGTGCCGGTCGGCCCATTAAAGTGCCGGAGGCAACACTAGCCAGCCGATGGCCTCTAGCCCCAGCCGGTGGTGTGTGGGGATGCCTCACAAAGCATTCCTGCCCTTCCAAGGCAAACACAAGTGTTTGGTGCAAAACCAAACACAAACGGTCAAGTTCGGAGGTCTGAGGCAAGGCGCCGCCTGGCCGAGAACTCAGGAACTCCAAGCGAACACGAACATGGATAATCACCGAGTGTCCCCAGCGGTGGCGTCAAGTCTTGAGGCGGTCAAAAATAGTGTGTCTCTGATTGCCCCTCTTTGTGAGAACTCGGAAGTCATAACAATGACGGGAGTGAATGTCAAAGCCTAGAAACGACCCATTTTGACAAGGCGAAGACTTGGACAAACATACAAGCGCAAATGGTTGAACTTAAGCGCCTCGTATCCTTTGCAAGGAATCAAACCCGGTAGTTCATGCGGGGCATACATGCAAAAGATAAGATATCTTGCCCGTGGCGGGGGCAAAATGCAACTAAAAATGCAAGAAGCGAGCATAACTCATGATCATGCAAAAAGGCATAATGAAGCACACATGCAAGGTTATAAGCTAGCATCGCCAATCTACACTACAATGCAAAAGGATGTAAGAGAATTATGCAATTCTCAAAACGTCTCACGCGGAGGATACAATACCTGCGCGGCTCGTCTGGTTGCACTGGCCTCAAATGAGCCGTACATATAATATCGTGCCTGCAAAGAAAGCAAACTTAACAGGTACAATATTGTTAGTAACATGCATGACATATGCAATGCAAATGATGAATGACATGCAATATATACCAAACTATGTATAAATAATGCAAATGTAGTGCAATTGAAACTATATGCAATCGACTACATGCGGGGCAATTGAATCATGATTCAAACCGGAGCAGTTCGAAACCGCACAAATGTCAAATAGATTGATGGAGGTGACAAGTCCGTCTCCCATAGAGCGATGTCGATCTATGAGTACTTCGCGGACACAAGAACAAGTATTGGGTGGAATGACATAAGTGGAAACAACCATTTGGGGAGGAATAATGATCCTAATGCGGACGCAATAACTACACTACAATGTAGCGGAAATGGATACAATGGATATGGCAGCGGGCCAAACCGTATTTTGCCTAGGAAGGCATGTCGCGCATACAAACCGTATCTAACACGAAGCGGTGCCGCTACCCTCAAGGCTCGGACACAAAAGCTTGACAAGCGTGTTTGACCACGAAAAATATGGGCACACACGGACCAAGCTCAACAAGGAAAGGTGCAAGCCATAGGCGGAGGTGATGCAATGGATGCATGCAAGCTACAATGCAATGGATATGGATACAATGGATATGTAGCAGCGGGCCAAACCGTATTTTGCCTAGGAAAGGCATGTGCGCGCCATACAAGCCGTATCTAGCCGAAGCGGTGCCGCTTCCCTCAAGGCTCGGACACAAAAGCTCGACAACTGTGTTTTCACACGAAAAAATATGGGCACATACCAGACCAAGCTCAATAAGGAAAGGTGCAAGCCATAGATGGAGGTGATGCAATGGATGCATGCAAGCTACAATGCAATGGATATGGATGTTTTACAGAAAATGCATGACATACATTATATTACAATGAAATGCATGACACATGCATGTTTTTTGTTTTTAAATGCATGACATATGCAGTATTTACATGATGCATGACGATGCACGATGATGCAATGGCTATGATTGCAGCTTTCCCTATCTTACCAACAGGGCGATATACTAGGTTGGTTCAGTATCCAAAATTGAGACGTAAACACACCGCCTCAACCTATGGGGCTTCCATACAGATTTCAAGCCGAGGGTATACCCCCTGGGTATTTAAACTAGACTTTAGTCTCGGAAATTCTGAACCTTTGCGTTCTAGGCATAAGCCGTTTAAACTCTAGTTTTCACCGTCCCCATTGGTCTCCTAGGAACTTACCGCAAACACAGACGGGTGGCTTTACCAGGCCACCGAAAGTCGTTCGGGCACAACAAACACCGAAGGAATTGCACCTTCAGAGGATTTAAGGTCTCCTAGACCGTGTGTGTTTAAGGTCTCGCCAGACCAGGGGGCAACGATGAGATGCGCAAAACAACGCTATGGAATGCATGCAAAATGCAATGAGGTGCATCTTTTACCGAAGGTTTTTCACCTCCCGAGGATTTAAGGTCTCCCAGACCGTGCGTGTTTCAAAAGATGGAAAATGGAGTGCAATGAGGTACGCGTGCCTCAAAGGATGGAAAATGGAGTGCAATGGGGGTGCGTAAGCGGTAGCGATGAAATGCATGCCAAATGCAATGAGGGCAACTTTAGTGCAGAAGGTCTTACACCTCGAGGATTTAAGGTCTCCTAGACCGTGCGTGTTTAAGGTCTCGGCGGGCCGGGCGTGTTTAAGGTCCCGTCGGACCGGGCGTGTTTAAGGTCATGGGACCGCATCAAACTACGAGGTCTTGTGAAATAAGCGCGATGGAATCTGAAATGCAAGATGAAGCCGCGAGGGTACACCTCCGTGGATCAAAATGAAATGCAAAATCAAAAGAGTATGACACGCATGCCATGCGTCAATGCAAAAGCAGTGCAAGTCGCAAGGGACGTGCAAGATGGCGTGATACGATGCGCCGGACAATGTGATGGATGCGCGTGACGCACACGGGGCAACTTTTGAATCTCTGTAAACGACAAAAGGATACAAAAAGGATACAATCTTCGCTTGAATTTGAGCGTTACGCACAGTAAAGACAGTCTGAAGTCAAAACGGAGGCCGGTTGAGCATCGGGGCTGCATTTTATTGTACTTTCTTGAGCTATGAAGACCCAAAACTCCTCAACTTGCCTAAACAGGGCCTTGGGAACACCACCGGCTGGGTGGGGTGACCACCGGCTACCACCGGCTGCATAAACTCATCCACCGGCACAATATTGTGCCGGCCAAGCCTAAAATAGTGCCGGCCAAAGATTCTTGATCGGGGCGATTGCCATTTCACCTTGGGCCTTTTAAAATAGGGTTTGAAACCCTATTTTCCTCACTTACCTCCATGAAAGTCTTTGCTCTCCTCTCCAAAGTGTTTTCCTCACTTTTCATCGATTTCCGCGTTTCACGCTTGTTTTCTCGTCGGATTCGCGATATTAAATCGCATTTGGACATTTCGCCGAACAAAACTTTGTTTGATTGCATTTTTCGCCATTTCCCCCTTTTCGGGACTTGTTCCCCTCGATTTTCTCTTCATTCTCGTGTCTTTTCACATTTCGACCCTTCCGGCCATTTCCGGTCCTCTCGGGGTCGACTTTGTCGGTTGACTTTTCGCATTCCGGCCCATTTTCATTTTCCGGTTGTTTTTCACCACCATTACCCATGGAAGACGATGTTCCACATGTCGGGACTCCCCCGGACCATGAGATGGACCGGTCGAGCTCCTCCGTTAATGGCGCCCATTTGATCCGGCGACCTATCGCCCGGCCACCCGTGCTACCACCCGATGGACTTCGCCATTTCGCGGCTTTGACAGGGCTTTGGACTCGGAGCTTCTGCTGCGTGAGCCGGCCTCCCACTTGTCTTCTGGCGTCGCCGAGGTAACATTCTCGTCTTTTATTTTTACGCAATGTAGGATTTCACATCAGCTAGCTAATCTTGAACCCATTAACGCTTAGTTTTGATGTCTTTATCTTGTAGTTGATTGTAGACAAACTCTGGCCGACATTTGTTTAGGACCGGCGCACATGCACACACCTTTGCCCGGCCTCAAGCACTCAAACACCACGGCACATTGCCTTTGCCAATTTGCCGACACCGGTGCTTATTTGAATTTGAAAACTTCGCCGCATGCTAGATTTGCACAAAACTACACCAACACGAGGACACATCACACGTTGTAGTTCCTTTGAAACACACCGAGACACAGCTTCTATTTGAATTTTAAAATCTGCACATACCAGTTGTACCCATTGCATATCTTCATATGGCTTTGCAATTTCTTGACTCTGAGGAGACTCCGTGTACTCTCATGGTATGGGAATGTTACTGCTTCATGAGTGTACGCCGAATACTGCAGATTTAACGCATTGTGGATCGATCGAAGCCGGTACCTTCTGCGAGGGACTCTCTCGGGCTTTACGCTTGCAGACCTCTTCTTGCCGCTCTGGCGAAGGTGGTGGGACACCACCGATTCTTTTCATTATCGGCGAGGGGACATGATGACCCTTATGACTTCTCGATGCTCACCGCGCCGGGGTGAAGTGATCCGATCCCGATCTGAGATATGGGCGAGTGGATTGCGCTCGGGTTCATTTGCTCGGCGGCGCCGCCACTTGTTAAATCGAGGTTCGTCCGCTACTCTGGTTCGAGTCTGATTTTAGTCACGGACCATCTTTGGTGGGCCGACTCCGATGACCAGGAGGCGGAGAGATATCTTGCGGCTTTCTCATGTTTTCTTTGGGGACCACCTGTTTGCCGAGGCGAACCACAGTGCCCTCTGCTTAAGCGCCTTGGTGGACGTCGAGAGGATTGTGCGGTATATTTGAGGGAAGCGGCTTTGGCCACCCTTCACGGTTATATGAGCTCGATCTCTCGTGGCGGTGGGCGGTTGCTAGGAGGCTCTTGGCGAGCACAGAATCGTCTTCCTCTGCTTTACATTTACGCTCTGTACTTTACGTATTACATACCTACACACCTTGTAGTCTGCTTTACAATTCTTTACCTGCTTGTACAGCACACATATACGCTTTATCTTGTTGCTGCTGTTCACTCTGCACAACACAATACACAACCTGCAGCTCTGTTATTTACGCTTTGTTACGTATGATACGCTTTTCGATAATCATCTTGGCGTCTGTTTTGCGGTGTGGGTGTATGCCTACTTTCGAGCTAGAGCGATCTGGGAGGCGGAGACCCCTCAGTCGTCCCCTTCTCTCGCCGCTTCTGACAGGCGATCGTCCGAGGCCCCGACACTTTAGCTTCTTCCGCCGTTTCTTGACACCATCACCCCCAAGGGTATGTTTTACTTACGATCCGTTTAAACTTAAGCTTTCAAGCATATATTTACTGTCGATAGATAATCAACTATATTTCATTTAGTCACTGGCGGTAGTGGGCTCCACTACCGGTGATCTGAGATCGGTATCGGTGCCATCGAGACCTCAGCTCTAGGGTTCTCTGGAGGGCCCGTCTGTCGAACTGGGCTGGTACAGGTGGCGTTTCATCGCCAGAACCTAGGGTTCTTGCGGGCAAATAGTCGATCCATCCTCCGGCGTATGAGAGACTAGGGAATCTGACTTCCACAGATGGAGGACTACACCCTTTGGGCGTGGGCGTAGATCTTGAAGCGAGGCGACTACTCGAAACGTCGGACCTTCTTGATCGGCCTTTGGCGGGGGCTCCGGTGATCCAGTGAGGCTGCAGCGCCAGCCGAAGAGTGGGAGGAGGCGGGGCCATCCAGAGGGCTCGGGCTCATGGCGGGAGAGTCTGAGGGGCGAGGGCAGGTGGCACTGCTCTGCCTACCATGTTGACTTCTGAGGCGAGTGGGGAGACCTACGGATCCTTTGCTTCTCCCGGTGATCATGGTGGTGGTATTCGGACTTGCCTCGGTATGTATTACTTTATTTACGCATCTTGCATTGTTATTTCATTTGGTTCATTCGGATATCCACGAATCTTGATGTATTTAATACTTTTGCGGGCTTCCTCCGAGTATACCGTCGATCTGTGGTGAATGCCTCCTGATGGGGATCTTTGCGGCGGACTCTCGGCGCTTTGGCCGTCTGACTTGCGGTATGTTCTCGACCCACAGTCTCAAATCATACTCTGTTTCGTAAAATCTGCCATACTGCACAAAAATCTGATAAACTACTCACGGCCTCCATACACTGTACTTATACTGCGCATTACAGCGATAAAGCGCTCACGGCATTCACCTTTGTACTCATATCTGCATTCTACAGCGATAAAGCGCTCACGGCATTCACACATGTACTCATACCTGCTGCGTTACTGTCTTGATAAAGCTGTTCCTGACTTTTACGATGTGTTTGCTCTTTGTATTTTGACCTCCTTTCCCGATCCCTCCGATGGGTGGTCTTTGCTCGGTGAGCCTCCCTTTCCACGAGATGGCGGGATATTCCCTCGTGCGAGAGGGGCGTGGTCATGTGGGGAAGCGACTCACGAGCTCGAGTTCGAGCGGTGAGTCGGAGGCGAGGCCCGAGTCATTTGCGGAGGCGGGGATAGCTCGGGCTCGGGCTCTGGATGTGCAGCTCGGCGATGCTTTATTATACACTTGGGAAGAGGCGAGACCCTTAGGCATGAGGCCTCACTGATGATGATGATTTTTCCTGCTTCTTTTCTTTATTTCTTTACTTGTACTTTTCTCTTTTGATAGATAGAGTACTATGTCTTTGCCTTGACGGAGTTTTACTTTCTTCACGAGTTTGTACTTTGAAAGAGATTATATAAAACAAACTTTTTATCTGAAAAGTGTTATGTTTACATATCTCCTACTTTGCACTGCATTGCATCACATTACACCTCAATGTAAATGAAATTTGATTTGTTGTCTGAAAATGGAGCATTTGCACTGTAATACTCGGATAACCAACCAACTAACAGCAAGCAACCCAGGCAAATCACTGCTCAAACTTGGCAATTAGCCCGCATTCTGCTGGGGATCATTCTGCACACAGCTCACAACTCAGTATTTTATTCTACACCGACAAGCTTTGAACAAACATTAATCGACAATCCGGATCACGGCGGTAGGCCCGAAATTGAAACACACTCGGATGTCCCAAATTTTTGATTTCTTCTCTTATCGCATGGATGTGGAGAATGGCATGGCATTCTAAGCCTGAGCGATTTTGAGGTAAAGAGGTTTTTTAACACGGTATCGAGCCTACAACGGACACATGGGAGAACTCAAGTCTTGAGAAAGTAAAAGGCTCACGACCTAAACACAAAGACATACTCGGAAAAGACTCAAAAGCGAGTTGGGACTAACAAACCAAAAGACACGACACGGACGTGTTTGAAAACAAAAGACCTTGAGGAGCCAATTCTTACGGGCAAGTTTCCCACCCTTTCGATTTGTGTGATTCTCCGTCGCTCGGCCCTTGAGGCTCGGTTTTTTTCTCTAAAACCCTTTTCTCACTTTTCTCTCAACTCACACCTCTCTATTCTTTAATCTCTCATTTTATATCCCTCCTGGGTGGTTGATAGATGGATAGAAAGCGGGGATTAAGGTGCGATATAGCTAGCTCATGGCTATTCATACAGCAAATATGGTGCCTTTAAAGCGAGTGCATTGATGACATGGAAGAGGCAGAACACACACTTCGTGTGCCCCTAGTTCATTACTCGACCATTCTTTGTTTTCTTTCTAAAGCAGTTTTGATCAAAATGAGCGCCCGGACTAGCGTGCTTGGGCAATTTTGATTTCAAAATCATGCAAGTCGGGTTGCAAGCTTTTGAAAGTTTTCCTTTTGGGTCGGACATGGCCCGATTTTGGAAAAATGGAATTGTTTTAGAAAATAGTCAACCTTAGTAAAAATTTTCAAAAACTATCTTGAAAGCGGTCAATGCTCAACAAGCACAGAACCTACCCTCGAGATCGCAAACTCGGATCGGAGGCAATTTGGGAAAAATTGCCCCTTGCTTGAAGGCGCATAGCGGAAAGTTGCCCCTAGTTTAAGCGGCAACTCGGGGTGATCTTTATGGCAATGCGAGGCAGCGGAAAGTTGCCCTTGTTTGGACAATGCCGCAACATGCTCGTCAACGATTGATCTCGACCGGGCTCTCGGGCGGAGAGGATGAAAGCGACCTAAACAATATATGCCCATAGTCACCTTGAAGGCGTTGGTGGCTGGGTTCCAGGAGGAAGTTGATCACGTAGTTCGGTCATTGCAACGAGACATCAGTTAGGAAGAAGGCACAAGTGATCAAGACCATTACATGAGCGAGGCGCTATGAAAGCGTTAAGAAGTGGACTTGAGGATGAAGTTGCCTCGTATCCCAGACATGGGAATCAAGCCTTACGTAGTTCGGGTTTAAGGTACACTCGGGTATTAATCTCTCCTTTTACGCTCTAACTTTTGCCAAGGCGCCTATTGCAGGTTTTCGACCTTGCGAGCTTTGTTCTTCTTTTTCTTTTCAATTCTTTTTCATTTTTTCATTTTTTTTTCTTTTAGGCTCTAACTTTTGCCAAGGCGCCCGATGCGGGTTTTCGACCTTGCGAGCTTTGTTCTTCTTTTTCTTTTTTCTCTTCTTTTTGTATATATTTTTTTTGTATGTATTTTTTGCTTGCTCTAACTTTTTGCACAGGTAGCCCTTAGGGTTTTCGACCCAATGAGCCTCTCAAAGGTAAAAAGTATAACAAATCCATGCCAAATGGTTTTGGGATTAGCGCCTCCCCTTTTAGGAGAAAAACGGTTGCAGTGCTCTGCAGAGATTCCATCATGGTTGCTTTGCAAACTTCTTTTGGTGAAGTCTAATCTTTTGCTCGGATTTGGTGCCTCTTGATCGAGGTTGCTTGTGCAGCTTCACGAGCCTTGCATTAATAACTAAATTCTGGATGCGGTCAAGGTTTGGAAAATGAAGGAATTCGAGTCTCGAGGCGAGCGATCTAAGTTGCGCCAATCTCGAGGCGATTCCACAGTCTTAGCGGAATTGCATAAAACATTTTGTTTTTGAAAGTTTTTAGGAGGCGACGAATCGCTTCGTGCAAACGATGTGGAACGATCTGGATTAAACGGGTCCTTCTCGATTACTCACGTGACTAGCATGATTTGAATCATTAAGGGCTTAGCATGCTCGTCTGAAGACAAGTGTGGAACGATGCAGATTAAACCGGGGTCCTTCTCGATACTCATGGCGACTAGCATGATTTGAATCATTAAGGGCTTAGCATGCCTCTCTTTCTCTCAATCGATCAAATTTTTGCAAATCCCAAGGAATTCCTTCCTCTTCGTTTTCACCGCGATATTCAAAAGGTTTTGAAAAACTTAGGTCATTGCAATGATTTTTAAGGCACAAAAGCGGTGGAATGCCTTTGTCACCCCATTCAATTCTCTGGCACAACTAGCCCAACATGATCAATAAATATGGAAACCACGGTAGCCACATTTGTTTTGTTAAGATTTCCCGGATGTAAATTGGCTCAATGACGGACCCAAAGAGAAAGCAAAAAGTAATTACAAAACAAAAGCGGTGCTTGAGGCAACAACCGAAGCCACGGTATTCTATATAAGAGGGGTGACTCATTACAATTAGGCAGACCCTTAAACAAAGGATGACTCAAAACAATGAGGCAGACTCAAGACAAATCAAAAATGACTCGACACACCCAAGTCGGGTTTTACAAAACCGGCATCGGCGGATGCTAAAAATCTTGCGTAAGCGCCATATCCAAAAATGTACGGATATTGCCCATGACGGTTGAATCCCAATTACATACTCATGATGTCGGTGTCCTCGGTATCTGTGTCCTCACAATCCAAGAACTCTGTAGTGGTGATTTGGCGAGGTAGGCGGGAGGATGACCTTGTTATCAATCAAATCACGTACTTCATGTCGGCGGAAACAATTGTCGGTAGCATGGCGGTGTTGATGAATGCGCCTGATCTTGAGTGGCATCATGGCTGTTGGAAGGGGTTTGGGGAGTGGCTTAGGATCGAGGGTGTAAGATGCCCTTTTGGTCAAGATCGAGTGCCCTAGACAAAGGCATGTAAAGAGGATGGAAGGCCTGCGCCCTCGGCAGTACTTTGGAACTGAGCAGCTCTTGCTAGATGCACTAGCGAGCAGGTCGTGGTGCGACCTTAGATTCTGATTCTTCCCAAATGCAAAGTGGGGCGGGAAGAAGCTGTCTTGGCATGGCGGGGCTGTCGATTCTCTGATTGATGGGCGCCCTCGGGCGAGTGGGGAAAACATCATCCACAATTTTGGTTACAATCGCGGATACATTGTTTGCTCATTTCCCGGCTTTCAAAGCACAGGCCCTTAGCGGTTGTTCTCTGAGGTCGGCATCTTCCTTTACTTTGTCTTTGCCTCTGGCCTCGGCTGATGAGAGGTTTGGGTCGTCTTGGTACATCCTTTGTTGTGGGTGGAGGTCATCTCCGTGATTGAGCTCGATCACGATCCGCCCGATGTCGGGGCTCTGGGGTTCGAAATTTCCGGCATATGGTGCAACGGTGGCGAGTTGACATTCCAAATGGCGAGATCCGCCACGGACCTCTGAGATTGCCTATCATCCCCATTAACTTCGAATGTAGTGGCCTCGCGAGCCTGATAGAACTGGGGGGTCCAGATTGGGTGTGCAGCGGGCGACCTAGGCGGGTGCGGCATGTCAACAGTAGCCTCATCTTGTGGGGTGGTTTCCTGACTCAACGCGGCTGTCATGACCACAATCTCTTCTGAGTTCTGCATCATGTTCAGTCCTGCCTCAGCAAGAAGAAGATACTAGTCGTTCTGACTTAACTCTCTGAACCTCTAAACTGAAACGGAAAACAAGCGATTTCATTTCAAGCAGATCAAACACGGGTGTAGTCGTACAACTGCATTCTACTCTTGAACAACTTTGTTCCCCAAAATCAACATTCCAAATCTGAATCGATACGCGGATATAAGCGATTCTCAAAACACGTCTTGATGCCCTCGGGCACGTCTGAGACTTGCAAATTGGTATGTGCATTACCTGTAGAGATATACTCTAAAAGCACATAGCAAGTAAATGAGAGCCAATACACCCCTATGTTGGGGTAGGGTTTCCCTGTCCTATTTTGCCAGGAGCTAGGGCTTCACTACGCTCGCAGCGGTTTCAGACAACCTAACATCGGGTAAGCAACTTTGTCCTAATTTGGAATGGTCACTATAGATCGAATATGCACTAGGTCGAATGGTCAAAAAGGGTGCCCGGTAAAAGCAGGGGTTTGTGTTCCCCATCTTGGCGAGCCATAACGGTCGACCTTATGGACATGCCTTGACAAGACAAGCCTCCAGCAAACCGCTCAGGAATAGCAGATGGCCAACACGGTGTCCTAGGTGCACCAATGCACATGCAATGCAAAGAGACACATAAATGTAGTCAAAATAGGATATCACGAGTTCGAGTTAAGCTCTCTAAACTCCCCAAATGTCGCCAGAAGCATACGCCTGAGGACCTCGGCTCTGATTCGGACTCCTTTTTGTGTCGCGGTTCTAAATCTGAACCAAAGAGTCGAATCGACAAATCGTTTGAGAAAAGCAGTTTTTGAAAAGTAGTGCCAAACATGGTGCTTTGCGGTCTGAGTCGCCACCTAAATATTTTAAAATGGGAAATTTAGGAAACCACGACTCGGTGCGAAGGCCACATGTCCGTCATCACCAAAGTGGTCTTGGCTCGGAGCTTAGATGCGATCGGGGAAGGTCGACTATGAACCCCTTCGCCGGTCGAAGACCGCCTCTAACCGTGATATCCGTTTTTGAAAACTTTATGCGTTCTTATTCCGGTTATTTAACCTAGAATTACTACGTGATGCGCACAACACAAAAGTATAGACTAGATCGCCTAATATTGGAAATAAACATTGCATATCCGTTTTGTCTCGAAAAACGTGTTGTTTTCTTTTGCTACTTGTAAGTAGGCTAAATCACATTTCAATGAGTTGTTCGACTCGGGCAATCCAACCTCCACCCACGGCATTCAAGCAGTTTATCATGTAAGCACTTAGCCTCATGGCAAGCATCTTGTCATGGTAAACATTCACACGCATGCGATATGCTAAAGCGTAAAACACTTACATCGTACTCGTGCCAAAACAAAAACCGGTTAGCAAACATGCATGACCTAGTTTAAGTGGCTAATGCAACGAGCATAAATGTAATCTAGAGCAAGCTCGGCTAACCCTAAACATGGCATGTGAATTGGCGGGTATACGTATTCAATTTGGAATTGAAAGTACGATGCGATTTGCATGATGTCTTAGAACGAATGCATGTAAACAAATGCATGAATGCACACATGCATTGCATAAGGTATGCTGATTTAAATGTGCCCTAATCTACCAACATAAGCGGGTAAATAAAAGGGAGAAAGAAATGGGGGTTGGAAGACATACACCCACTCACACACACTTATTACAATTGCGCCCTCACTCGGAGGGACCAAAATAATAATACAGATTGAATAAATAATTAACTAAACTAGCTAATTAAATATTACAAATCAACTAAATTAATTAAGTTAAATAATTAATCTAATTAAGCATTAAATGCCTCGGGATGAGGGCTAAGCTATGGCCTGCATGGGATCGCTCGAATCGCACTACCATGCAAGTATGCCTCTGTTTCTTACGCTATCCAACTCTGAAAATTACCAAAGTCCTAGAAACCCTTTCTTTGGTGCTGGAGATCATCCCCGGCTGCACAGAATTTCCACCGGCTGAAGGGTTTGGCCATCGGCACTGAATTGAATCCATCGGCTGGGGATGAAGCTGTCGGCACTAAAAGTGCCGATCGGCCTGAAATATTCTGCGAGATCCTGCAACTCACGGCGAGAGGACAAACTATGCATGGCAATGTAATTCAAAGCATATATGCACCAAACACATCCCACATCATCTTTGTGGACTCAAGAGGGCATGTGCCTCGATTCCGGACCACCAATCGCATTTCCATGCATGATGGCCCTAAGAACCAAGAGTGCAACTTCACTTTCAAATGCATTCAAAACATATAGGCACAAAAGGGTGCCAAACCTCTATCAAACTCACTTCAAGAGGCTTGGCATGCATGTCAATGTGGTGCAAACCTAAGCATGTCATCTAGGCATGCAAGATGTACAATGTCATGTGTCTATGCAAGTATACAAACAAGCATATAATGCAAGCATGCAAACCACAAGAGGGATGGACTTATACATGAATTAGGCAACTCAAAATGGGCCTAAAATCAGTGGCCAAAGTGCCTAGAAAATGAGACCAAATGCACACACACACATGCAAGTGTTAAGGCTCAAGACTTAGGCATACAAAAGCAACTCTCATGCACACTTAAAGAGGCCAAACATGGGCAACTAGTATGCACTTAAAGCTCTGAAATTTAAGTTAAACATGATGCCAAATCATGCAATGAAGCATGCCAAACAAAGCATGCAAATGGCCTAGGCTTAAGGCTAGTCAATGGGGGTTTGAACCAAACCAAGACAAAGCAATTATGGCATGCATTGATCGACCCAAAACAGATTTCTAGCATGTCAAAACAAAGCCAAATGGCTACTTAGATGGCATCTAAGAGTCATTAAATCAAAGGCGTGCATTGAAGTCAAAACAAGGGGCATACAACACATGCTCCTAAAGCATTAACA
Organism: Camellia lanceoleosa; assembly: GCA_025200525.1. Taxonomy (NCBI): domain Eukaryota; kingdom Viridiplantae; phylum Streptophyta; class Magnoliopsida; order Ericales; family Theaceae; genus Camellia; species Camellia lanceoleosa. Next base: position 120,517,370 of record CM045764.1, on the reverse strand, counting down.
AGACCACTAAGGCAAGGATACAAGCACCTTATAAGGTCTGAAATAGCATGCAAGAGGGTTCCAAACCCTTGAAAACATGGAGGCAATGCATCCTACACATGCACATACTTGAAGCATACAAGCTACAATACAAAGGGGCTATACAAAGCATGTCAAGATTGACTCAAACGACCATGGACAGAGCTAAACCATGGCAAAATAAGCATACAAGCTTCACAAACTCAAGTCTAAAACATGCTAGAAATAGGGACACACTTCCTAGACATGTTAAGGCAACAAGAGGCATTACAAGGCAACTATGTTAAGCATGCATAGGAGACCAAAACCAACTTGAAAACATGTTATATCATAGTAATATAAGCATGGAAAACAAGCCAAACATGCTCAACACACACTCAAACATGAAGCTCCTTAAGGAAGCAAAATTTGTCCTTTTCAAGGACATCAAGGAGAGGGGGTGACCCTCTCCTTCTTGAGACTTCAAGGCATGCTCTTCACCACTGAAATCCCTCAAGATTTCAGTGGTGAAGAGATCCTATCACCAAAATCTCGGATCTCTCCAAAATAGCACAAAATGAGGCCTTTTCAAAGCCTAAAGGGGGGTCAAACTTCCCCAAACCTTACAACACTCTTAATGAACAATAAAGAGGACTTAAAAATAGAGATTTTATGTGTTAATCACTAAGCACAAAAACTGTTTTAAACTAGGTAAAAATGGAATGCAAAAATGGGGTAAATAAAGTTAGTTTCTTACCCTTGATGGTCCCCTTCACAAAGGTTGTGGTTGATGCTTCCTTGAGCTCAAAATCAGTCAAGAACTCCAAGAACCAGCCCTTAGAACCTCAGTTGCAAGGAGAAGGTGGGACACTAGGTGTTTTAGTGCAATAGTGTGAACTAAAGCACCTAGTGTACTAAACAAGCAAGGAAAGAAAGAGATAGGATAGATACAACTATTCTAACCTAAAACCAGACCTTGGCTCTCTCTAACAATGGTTAAGTCTCTCAAGAAGCCAACCCCTTGAGCAAAGGGAAGAGCTTTCCCTCTTATAGGCCAAAAGCTTACAAGCTTAGCCACTAAGCAAGCTCATCCCTCCATACACGTGTATGGAGGGGAAGACAATTGCACACAGCTGTTTGAAAATATCTCAGAAAGCAAGTGCACAGTGTCCGGCCGGCATAAAATGTCACTTTGACAAAATTTAGTGCCGGTCGGCACAATAAAGTGCCGATGGCAACTCTAGCCAGCCGATGGCCTCTAGCCCCAGCCGGTGGTGTGTGGGGATGCCTCACAAAGCATTCCGTGCCCTTCCAAGGCAAACACAAGTGTTTGGTGCAAAACCAAACACAAACGGTCAAGTTCGGAGGTCCTGAGGCAAGGCGCGCACAGTCGAGAACTCCGGGAACTCCAAACGAACACGAACATGGATAATCACCGAGTGTCCCAACGGTGACGTCCAAGTCTTGAGGACGGTCAAAAATGGGGTGTCTACACTTAGCTTTGTGAAGCTTATATGCATGTTTTGATGTGTTTGAGGTCTGTTTTTGGTCATTTGGGTTGTCCATGCTTTGCTTTGTATAGCTACCATGCAACATCTCTTGTACACGTTAAGCATTGACCCCTCTAGCATGCAATCCTTGCACCATTTTAGTGGTTTGGAACCACTTGTCATGTTATTTCAGTCCTCATGGTGTGCTCGTATGCTTGCATTTGATGCCCCTTTAATGTGTTAAAAGGTTGGTGTTTCATGCTCCATGTTTGTGCCATTGTGTATGCCTTTAAGATTAGATCATTTAGATGCCATCTAAGTGGTTTTTGAGGCTTACTTTTGCATGATTTAGGACTGTTTTAGTGCATTTTGACCATTTGCTTCATATGTCATATGGTCATGGTTTAAGGCTTTGGGCTTGCTTGCATGCTCAGCTTGTCTTGTTTACTTGGTTTAGCACCTTTATAACATGATTTTCAGAGCTTACAATGCATGCCTTTAGTCCCATGTTTGGTCTCTTTTAAGTGTGCTTAAAAGTTGCTTCTATATGCCTAAGTGTTGGACTATGTGTACATGCATGTTTGTATGTCATTTTGCCTTCATTTCCATAACACTTGGCCACTGTTTTGGGCTTACTATAGGGCTGCCCAAACTAGTTTAAGTCCACTCCTTACATGTTGCTACATGTCTTACACTTTGCATGCTTTGATTGCATCATGTCTTGCATGTCCACTAGCTTGCATACTTGTTAATTGCTTGCTTGTTTGCATTGCCATGTTGCATACTTAGCTCACATGCTTAGGTTGCATTTGGCATGCATGCTTAGCCTCTTGAATTGAGTATGATAGAGGTTGAGCTCCTTGTTTGTTTATGTGCATTTCATTTGAAATCAAGGTGCAATGACTTGGTTCCTTGGGCCATCACGCATGGAAATGCGCGATTGGTGGTCCGAGAACCGAGAACCATGTCCCTTTGAGTCATAAACATGATAAGGGATGTGTTGGTGCACACATTTGCTTGAAATGCATTGCTATGCCTTGTTTTGCCCTCTGCTGCTGTCAAAACAGGATTCTACAGGAAGGTTTGGCCGGCCGGCCATCTTTAGTGCCGACCGACCAACAATTGGTGGCCGGTGATCATTTCCAGTGGCCGGTGGTCATTTCCTTTGGTCGGTGACCATTTCCCTCGGCCGGTGGTATCCCACAGGGTTCATAGAATGCACCTTGGGAATTTTGCAATGATCAGAAAAGCAGAGCAAGGAAAACAGAGGCAACTTGTGCATGGCAGTGGACTTTCGAGCGGAGCCGAGCACGCATTGCATTGGGCCCTCTTCCCGAGGCTGTTTACTTTTTTATTAGATTAGTTAATTTGCTTAACTAGTTTAACTGGTCTGTAATATTTAATTAGCTTGTAGGTTAGTTAAATCTGTATTATTCTTTCGGTCCCTCCGAGCAAGGACAAATTTGTAATAAGTGTGGGTGCGTGTGTGCATGTCTTCCAACCCCCACTTCTTTCTCTCTTTTACTTACCTGCTTTTGATGGTTAGTATTAGGACATGTTTAATTTAGCATCCTTATGCTATGCATGCGTGCATCATTCATCAGTATTGCATGCATCGAGCTCGGCACATCATGTTATCAGCATTGTATTTCAATCCCAAATTGAATACGTGCTACTTGTTGCATCCCATATGCCATTCTAGGATTAGCCGAGCCTATTCTAGTGACACTCTATATGCCCTGCATTAGCCATCTTAACATGAACTAAGATCATGCATGATTGCTAACATGTTTATTGTTTTGGCACGGAGTACAATGTAAGTATTTATGCTTTAGCATCTCACATGAGTGTGAATGTTAACATGACAGCATGCTTACCATGCGGCTAGATGCTTATGTGATATAACTGCTTGAATGCCTGTGGGTGAAGGTTGGATTATTTGAGTTGGGACAACTCATTTGAAATCCATGTTTTAGCCTACTTGCGAGTAGCAAATTTCAAATCATTTTCCAAATAGATGGATATGCAATGCTTTGTTCCAAATTAGACGGTCTAGTCTATACTTGTTTGCCGTGCGCATAACATAGTAATTCTAGCTAATTAATCGAAATAAGAATGCATGTGGTTTTCAAAAACAAGATATCATGGTTAGTAGAGGCCGATCTTCGGATCGGGCGAGAGGGGGTGCTCATAACTGACCTTCCCCAATCGTACCCAAGTTCCCGAGCCGAGGCAACTTTGGTGATGACAGACACGTGACCTTAGGCAAACGAGTCAGGGTTTCCTAAATTCCCAAAAAAAAAAATATTTAGGTGGCGACTCTGTATCTGGCAAAGCAGTCTATGTTTGGCACTTCTTTTCTAAAAATCTGTTTTCTCAAAACGATTTTCCGGATTTGTACTCTTTGGTTCAGATTAAGAACCGTGACAAATTGAGTCCGAACTGTAGCGCGGAGGCCCTCACGTGGGACGCGTCTACAGTTTTTGGCGACTCTGCTGGGGAGTTTAGAGAGCTTGACTCAAACCTGTGATGTCTTGTTTTGATTTCACTTATGTGTTTCTTTGCATTGTATATGCATAGGTGCGCCTAGGACACCGTGTTGGCCATCTCTTTGTTTACGGCGGTTGCGGAGGCATGACTTTGTCAAAGCATGCCATAAAATTTGGCCGATTCTTGAGCTCTGCCCGATGTAGAACACAATCCTCAGTTTTACTAGGGCACCCTTTTGACCATTCGACCTAGTGCATATTCGGAATCCATAGTGACCATTCCAAACTAGGACAGATTGCTTATCCGATATAGGTTGTTTGAAACCGCTGCGTGCATAGTAAAACCCTAGCTCCTGACAAAATAGGACAGGGAAACCCTATCCCAACGTAGGGGTGTTTTGGCTCTCTTTTTTTGTTATGTGCTTTTGGAGTGTATCTCTACAGGAACGTAGATGTCTATGAGTTTGAGCATCAAGCCTGCGGGCATCAGTATCGGTGTTTTTGAGAAACAATTATATCTGCAGGTATCCGATTCAGTGTTTTGGGGCAGTGATTTTGGGAAAGCGATGACGATATTAAATCTGACTATTATTCGCTGTGTTTGTCCCATTTTAATTTGAAATCTTGCATGTTTTCTCTTCGATTCGAGATTCGAGTCTGAGAATAGCGGTGTTCTCCTCACGAGGCAAAGGCAGATATCTGATCCATTAGTCACCATTCAAGATCGGCAGACTTATCATGACACAGAATTCAGAGAAAATCATGGTTATGACAACCGCATTAGATCAAGGAATCACCCTGCAAAGTGAGACCAGTGTTGAATACCGCATCCGCCTAGGTCGCCTGCCGCGCCCGATCTGGGAACCCCAGTTGTATCAGGCTCGTGAGCCCACTACGTTCGAATTGATGGGAATGATTGGTGACCTCTAGAGGTCTATGGCAGATCTCGCTTATGGAATATCGGCTTCGCCACCAGCTACACCATATGCCGGGAATTTTGTACTGCAAGAGCCTCCCCTATTGGGACGGATTGTGATCAAGCTCAGCCAACCTGAGGTTGTCTCGAGTTATAGCAATGACGTGTCAACATCGACCCAAGCCCTCGATCAGGCTGAGGCCAGAGGTAAGAACAAAATGAAGGTAGATGCCAATCCCATTAAACAACTGCTGTGGGCAGTCGAGGCTTTGAAAGCCGGGGGGATAAGTAAGCAACAAGTATTCGCAGTCGCGGCCAAGACTGTGGATGGTGCCTTCCCCACTCCAACTGAAGGCAGTTTAAGCCAGGCAGAAAATCGGGATAGGCCCCGTTATGCCAGAACAGTTCCTTCCACTCCCAACTCTGCACCTGGGAAAGATCAGAAAATCAAGGCAGTGCCTGCCAACCCTTTCACTAATGTGTCTAGCAAGAATTCTCAGACTTCAAAGTACTTGCCCTGAGGGCACAGAGTTTTCCACACACTCTACATGCCTTTGTCTAGGGCACTCCAGATCCTTGCTGAAATGAGGCACCTTAAACCCCTCGAGCCTAGGCCTCTCCCAAAGAATCTCCCTCCCATACGTGATGCTGCTTTGTACTACACGTACCACCAACAAACCGGTCACGCTACCGATAACTGTTTTCGCCTTCGTCATGAAGTGCAAGATTTGATCGATAATGAGGTCATCCTCCCACCCACCTCAGTGAAGTCTGTCACTGCTAGCTTGTTAGATTTTGAGGATACTGTGAGTATGTAATCGGGGAGTGAACCACCTGCGGGCGACCCTCGGTGTATTTTGGATGTGGCGTCTGGCACGCATTTTTGAGCATCTGCGAATGCTAGTTTTGTAACTTCTGGCTTGGGTGTCGAGTCAGTCCTTTGTTTTGTTTTGAGTCTGTCTCATCGTCTTGAGTCAGTTCTTTTTGCTTAAGGGTCTATCTTGTTGTAGCGAGTCAGTCCCCTTGGCCGGTGACCATTTCCCTCGGCCGGTGGTATCCCACAGGGTTCATAGAATGCACCTTGGGAATTTTGCAATGATCAGAAAAGCAGAGCAAGGAAAACAGAGGCAACTTGTGCATGGCAGTGGACTTCCGAGCGGAGCCGAGCACGCATTGCATTGGGCCCTCTTCCCGATGCTGTTTACTGTTTTATTAGATTAGTTAATTTGCTTAACTAGTTTAACTGGTCTGTAATATTTAATTAGCTTGTAGGTTAGTTAAATCTGTATTATTCTTTCGGTCCCTCCGAGCAAGGACAAATTTGTAATAAGTGTGGGTGCATGTGTGCATGTCTTCCAACCCCCACTTCTTTCTCTCTTTTACTTACCTGCTTTTGATGGTTAGTATTAGGACATGTTTAATTTAGCATCCTTATGCTATGCATGCGTGCATCATTCATCAGTATTGCATGCACCGAGCTCGGCACATCATGCTATCAGCATTGTATTTCAATCCCAAATTGAATACGTGCTACTTGTTGCATCCCACATGCCATCCTAGGATTAGCCGAGCCTATTCTAGTGACACTCTGTATGCGCTGTATTAGCCATCTTAACATGAACTAGGATCATGCATGATTGCTAACATGTTTATTGTTTTGGCACGGAACACGATGTAAGTATTTATGCTTTAGCATCTCACATGAGTGTGAATGTTAACATGACAGCATGCTTGAATGCCTGTGGGTGAAGGTTGGATTATTTGAGTTGGGACAACTCATTTGAAATCCGTGTTTTAGCCTACTTGCGAGTAGCAAATTTCAAATCATTTTCCAAATAGACGGATATGCAATGCTTTATTCCAAATTAGACGGTCTAGTCTATACTCGTTTGTCGTGCACATAACATAGTAATTCTAGCTAATTAATCGGAATTAGAACGCATGTGGTTTTCAAAAACAAGATATCATGGTTAGTAGAGGCCAATTTTCGGATCGGGCGAGAGGGGGTGCTCATAGCTGACATTCCCCAATCGTACCCAAGTTCCCGAGCCGAGGCAACTTTGGTGATGATGGACACGTGGCCTTAGGCAAACGAGTTAGGGTTTCCTAAATTCCCCCCAAAAAAAAATTTATTTAGGTGGCGACTCTATATCTGGCAAAGCAGTCCATGTTTGGCACTTCTTTTCTAAAAATCTGTTTTCTCAAAACGATTTGCCGAATCTGGACTCTTTGGTTCAGATTAAGAACTGTAACAAATTGAGTCCGAACTGTAACATGGAGGCCCTCACGCGGGGCGCGTCTACAATAACCATGAAGTTTACATGGATGGCCTTGACCGAGCTCCTCATTCGCGCTCAGTTTGGGTTAAGCTATGATTAACTGATTCTTCAAGTAATTTAGTAGCTTTAAGTAACTCAATCTAGCTGAGGCTTTGCATGCTCAGTCTGGCTGAGGCTTTACATGCTCAGTCTGGCTGAGGCTTTAAGTGACTCACTCAGTCTGGCTGGGGCTTTGCATGCTCAGTCTGGCTGAGGCTTTGCATGCTCAATCTAGCTTTGACTTTAAGTAACTCGGTCTAGCCGAGCTCTTCATGCTCAGTCTGGCTGAGGCTTTGCATGCTCAGTCTAGCTGAGGCTTTAAGTAACTCGGTCTGGCCGAGCTCTTCGTGCTCAGTCTAGCTGAGGCTTTAAGTAACTCACTCAGTCTGGCTGGGGCTTTGCATGCTCAGTTTGGCTGAGGCTTTGCATGCTCAATCTGGCTAAGGCTTTAAGTAACTCGGTCTGGCCGAGCTCTTCATGCTCAGTCTGGCTAAGGCTTTAAGTAACACGGCCTGGCCGAGCTCTTCATGCTCAGTCTGGCTAAGGCTTTAAGTAACTCGGTTTGGCCGAGCTCTTCATGCTCAATCTGGCTGGGGCTTTAAGTAACTCGGTTTGGCCGAGCTCTTCGTGCTCAGTTTGGTTGAGGTTGCGATCAAAGCGTTATTGGAATACCACACAGATAACTGAGATATAAGTTTGTTGTCATTAAAGGGTAGCCTATGTGATCAGAAATTTACATTATGTGAGAGAAGAACAAGAACATTCAAGTGTGTAAATAGCCAAGAAGAAAATACAATAACTGATCAGTACAAGAATGGAAAATTATTGAAAGTAACGCTTCAAGTGCTCGGCGTTCCATGGGAGGGGGAGATCTCAGCCCTCCATATCCTGAAGTCGGTAAGTGCCCAGACAAGGTCTGGCTTTAACAACGTAAAGTCCTTCCCATTTGGGTGCCAGCTTGCCCTCAGCCGGATTCTTGGTAACGAGGGTTGTTTTGCGAAAAACAAGGTCCCCCATGACGAACTCCCTCGATCGGACTCTACGGTTATAGTGAGCTCTCATTTTCTGTTGGTATGAGGCGCGTCTGACTGCAGTGGTTTCTCGGAGCCCTTCAATTAGGTCAAGGTCTGCCCGACGCAGCTCTTCAGTTAGTTCTAGATTGGGATGTAGAACTCTTGGGGTAGGCAAACCAATTTTCACTGGGATGATTGCCTCAGCGCCGTATATTAGGGGAAAGAGGGTCTCCCCAGTGGGAGTTCAGGTGGTAGTACGGTAGGCCCAAAGTACATTTGGTAATTCCTCAGCCTAGAGTCCCTTAGCAGCTTCCAGCTTAGTTTTGATGATCTTCAGAAAAGAACGGTTGGTGACCTCAACTTGGCCGTTGGCTTGGAGATGGCTCGGAGAGGAGAAACATGGCTGGATTTGAAGCTCGACGTAAAATTTCCTGAACTTGGCATTGTCAAATTGTTTACCGTTGTCAAAGACGATGGCTTGAGAGATGCCAAACCTGCAGACGATCGACTGCCAGATGAATCTGGTTGTGTTCTGCTCAGTAATTGTGGCAAGGGGTTCTGCTTCCACCCATTTAGTGAAGTAATCGATGGCGACAATGGCGAATTTGGTTTGCCCCCGGCCAGTGGGCAACGGGTCAATCAAGTCGATCCCCCATTTGGTGAATGGGTAAGGGCTACCGAGTGTGATCAATTCTGTGGGAGAAGCATGGGGGATGTTAGAAAAACGTTGGCACTTATCACATTTGAGCACGAAGTCTGTCATATCTTGATTAAGAGTAGGCCAGAAATAACCAGTGCGAAGTATTTTATGGGCTAGGGACCTGCCACCCGAATGATTGCCACATACACCCTCATGAACTTCTCTCATCACGTAGGTCGCCTGAGCAGGATTAAGGCATCTCAGGTATGGGCGTGAAATGCCCCTTTTGTACAAAAGACCATCGACAAGAATGTAATTGGACAACCGGGCCCTGACTTTGGCGGCCTGCTGTTTGTCATCTGGCAATTCCCCCGTTGTAAAAAATAGAAATATGTCGGACACCCAGGGGATAGGTTCATTGTAGAGGAAGTAGACTTGCTGCTGGTTTGGGGAAATGGCAAGGTGGGCCAGGTACTTGAGGCGGACACTCTGGCTGAGGTCTGACTGGTTTCCCGAAGCCAACTGAGCCATTTCATCTGCCTTGGAGTTTTCCGCTCAGGGGATGTGCTTGATGTGGAAATTATTGAAAAGGCAAGCGAGGGAAAGGGCAATATCCCTATAAGCCCACATGGTATCTTCCTTGGCATCGAATTCCCTCATGATTTGTCCGACCATGAGCTGGGAATCGCTGAACACTTGGATATAGCTGACACCAATGTCTCTGGCGAGGCGAAGACCTGCAATCAATGCCTCATATTCAGCCTCATTATTGCTTGCATCAAATAGGAACCGAAGAGCACACTTGAAATATCCACCGTCGAGGGCGGTGAGGATGAGGCTAGCCCTACTGCCTTCCTTGCGGGATGATCCGTCGACGTTGAGGGTCCAAGAGTGGGGGTCTTCTGGCTCAGTAGGGGTTGGTGAAGGCGGAAAAGCTGTGGTTGGAGTGGGATTAGTGAATTCCATAATGAAATCGACAACAGCCTGCCCCTTAATTGCTGTCCGAGGCCAATAGGAGATGTCAAACTGGCTGAGTTCGACCGACCACTGCATAAGTCTACTAGAAAGCTCTGGTTGTTGCATTATCTTCTTCAATGGTTGGTGAGTGACGACCACTATGGAATGGGCTTGGAAGTAAGGACAGAGTCGTCTGGAGGCGGAGACTAAAGCCAAGGACATTTTTTCTAACAATGGGTAATTCTATTCCGCTCCTCTAAGAGCCCGACTGACGTAGTAGACTGGCCGTTGGACGGAGCTGTCTTCCCTGATAAGAGCTGCACTGACTACGGTGTTTGACACGACTAAATAGAGGAAGAGGGGTTCGCCTGTGATTGCTTGAGAAATGAGGGGGGGTTGGCCATACACTACTTCAACTGTTGAAAGGCCTCTTCGGATTTGGCCGTCCACTCAAAAGTTTGCCGAAGAACTTTGAAGAAGAGGAGGCACTTATCCATTGCGCGAGAAATGAAGCGATTAAGGGCGGCCACTCGGCCAGTAAGCCTCTGAACCTCCTTAACCGTTCTGGGAGACTGTATTTCAATCAAGGCCTTGATCTTTTCAGGGTTAGCTTCAATGCCCCGCTGGCTGACCATGAAACCCAAAAACTTCCCAGATCCTACGTCGAAGGCGCATTTCTCCGGATTTAGCTTCATTTGGTACTTTCGTAGGGTGGCGAAGGTCTCTCGCAGGTCGGCCAAATGATCAGTGAAGACCTTGCTCTTGACTAGCATGTCGTCAACATATACTTCCATGTTTCGGCCTATCTGGTGATGAAAGACAGCATTGACTAACCGTTGATAGGTGGCCTCAGCATTTTTCAACCCAAACGGCATCACACGATAATGGTAGGTACCTCGATCGGTGATGAAGAAGGTACGTTCCCAATCAGACGGGTGCATCCGAATTTGGTTGTACCTAGAGAAGGCATCCATAAAGCTAAGCATTTGGTGACCGGCCATGGCGTCAACCAGCAGATCTATGCGATGGAGAGGATAGCTGTCTTTGGGGCAAGCTAGGTTGAGGTCGGAGTAGTCGACACAGAGCCGCCACTTACCATTATTTTTACGAACTAGAACCACATTCGACAGCCATCTGGGGTAGTCTACATTTGTGATGAACTATGCTTCAAGGAGCTTATCTACTTCAGAAGCAATAAGGTTATTGCGCTCCGGGTGAAAGATGCGTTGTTTCTGGCGGATAGGTCGGAAATAGGGTTCAATGCTGAAACGGTGTGTGGTGAAAGAGGGGTCAATACCCGTCATATCGGAGTAGGTCCATGCAAATACATCGTTGTGCTCAATTAGGAGGGCAGTAAGGTCGGCCTTGGCCTGGGGGGATAGTTGGCTGCCGATCTTGGCAGTTTTGGCTAGGTTGGTGGGATCGATGAGGACCTCGACAAGCTCTTCCACTGGTTCCCCTCTGACCAGCTCGTCCTCGTCTCTGACGTCAAGTCCTTCAATGATCATAACCTCCCTGAGTTTGACTTCTTTAAGTGAGGCGACATAACATTCTCTGGCCACGGTCTGTTCTCCCCTCACTATGCCGACCCCAAGATCGGTTGGGAACTTGATGGCAAGGTGGAAAGTGGATGTGATAGCTTGGAAAGAATTTAGGGCGGTGAGACCAAGGATGATGTTGTAGGCAGAGGGGCAGTCGACCACAAGAAAAGTGAGCAACTTTGTGGTCTGTCGAGGGTACTCGCCGATTCTGATGGGAAGATCGATGGAGCCAATGGAGGTCACCCGTGAAACCGACCAAAGGGGTTTGGAGAGGGCATAGACTTTCTTCCCCGATCTTGAGCTGGCGGAAGCAATTGAGGAAGATGATGTCTGAAGAACTGCCGTTGTCGACGAGAACCCGTCTGACCTTGTAATTTGAGAGAAGTGCGGAGATGACGAGAGGGTCGTCATGGGGGTAACGGATGACTGTGCATTCAGCGTCTGTAAAAGTAATAGGCTCGGTCCACTGCTTAGGCTGTTTGGAGGATCGGTCCAACATGGCGACTTCTTTGTCGGAGCTCTGCCTTATTTTTTTGAATTCTGCCCGCTGGGCCGAGCGGGATGGTCCTCCACAAGCAAGCCCGCCAGAAATAACTCTGATTTCTCCAACAGGTGGAGCGGGGTTACCTTGTGCACGAGGTTGCTATGGAGGGCAATCATGACCTTGGTTAGGTTGTACTGGTTGTCGATGAGGGGTGTGCCGGCGATTGTTTCTAATGGGTTCGGTCCGTTGTCTCTACTGAGGGCGAGTTTCTGTGAATCGACTGAGACGACCTTGACGAATCAAGCCCTCGACCTGATCTTTGAGGTTAACACACTCTTCGGTGTTATGGCCGTGGTCCTGGTGAAAACGACAGTATTTGGACTGGTCTCTCCGATTGGAAGGAGTCTGTGATGGTTGGGGCCATTTTAGGGGATAGTCATGCTGGATCTGATTGAGGACTTGTTCTATGGGTGAATTGAGGGGTGTGTACCGCTCAAACCAGCCGGGTGGTCGGACTGGTGCCGACCGGTCGGCTCAGGGGGGTCGGTTGGCATAATGAGGTGTTCAGTTATTGTATTGGGTGTTTCTGGTGTCTGAATCCTTTCTCTTCTCCCTGATGGTGGGGTTTTTGGCTGCAGGGTCTTGGCGAGCGACTAGGGAATCTTCGGCATTCATGTATTTTTGGGCTTTTGAGGATAGGGCTACCATGGAGGTCGGGGGGTTTTTTGAGAGGGAGAAGAGGAAGTCAGATGACCACAGACCGGCCATAAAAGTTGTAAGAATGACTTTGTCATCGTTTTCCGCTACCTGCAAGGCTTCAGTGTTGAAGCGGGTAACGAAATTGTGCAGCGACTCCCCCTCAATTTGACGGATGTTAAGGAGTTGGGTTGCCAGACGTCGCTGGCGCTGAGCTCCAATGAAATGGCTGAGGAAGGAGTCACTGAGGTACTGGAAAGTGGAGACAAAGTCCGCCGGCAGCTGGCTAAACCAAAGTCGAGCTGACCCCTTGAGTGTCACAGGGAAAGCCCGACACATAATTTCGTCAAGGATTGCATAGAGGATCATAAGGGTTCTATAGGTCTCCAAGTGGTCGACTGGGTCCGTCGTACCATCAAAAGAGTCGATGGTGGGTATTTTGAATTTGGGGGGTAGAGGTTTGTCCCTGATGGAAGCAACAAATGGGGAGTTGGCTATGGTTTATGCTATATGTTCTGCATGACCCCTTGGAGCTGGAGCTTTATGGCTCGGAGTTCTGCGTCCCAGAGAGGGATGTTGTCACCACCGGAGGGCAACGAGGGCTGGACGATGCTGGCCTCTCCTTCAGGGGTCGGTGCCGGGATCGATGGCTGTGGGCCCCGAGGTGGTAGGTTTATACCTAGGGGAGGGGTTTGTAAGCCTTCCAAGTTGGGTGGATTAGGCTGCAGGATAGTGTGGCTCAGGGCTCGTTCTTGGTTAGGGGGAATATCTGGAGGTGGTGGAGAAGGCATAGGAAGGTTTCTTTGGAGAAGAGCATTATTCAGGGCTTAGTTTTGCTCGGCCAAGTGGTTAATGCTGTTGGTGAGTTCGGTGAAATACGGTGGTGGGTTATTTGGGTTCGGGGGGTCGGCTTGATGATCGGGAACATTGGGGTGAAAAGCCATGGATCTAGTCGTGACCATACACCTTGGCAGGTGGTAGGAAGAGGGTTATTGGTGAAGGGCCTCCGGCGACAATGAGCACAACTGGCACGCGAAGTAAGAGGTTCCCACAGACGGTGCCAACTGATGATACTACAAGAGACTTGGACGGGTCAGACTGATCCATGCTTCTCCAACCGGTATCCGAGTGATCAAGCCCACTAGAGAACCTGCACAAGAGTTCAACGGGGAACGGGGAACGGGGAGTCCCCCAGCGAACCCTCCGATGAGCAAGTTAGAAAGAGAAGTGGATTGTAGAGATAGATTAGAGATAGAAAAGCTTAACCTTCTTCTTGTCTTCAACGTCTGCTTATATCCTCTGGTAATCATTTCGTTGTCCCTTCCGACCTGTCACCTTCGCCCAAAGTCTATGCTGTAGCTTCCCTTGTTCAGGGTGAGGGCGTGCCATCCCGACGGAGAGGGGTTATCGCAATAAATGCTGTAAGGGGGCCTCATTAATGGTGATGTGCCGTGGCAATAACTTTGCAGATCTTTATCTGCTGATGTGGCTTGCCCTTCTCTTGCCATGTGTCTTAATGTCATTGGTTCTTATTGCTACATGGGGCTTCAACAGTGCTGGGCTCTGGTATTTGGGATATATATTGGGCTCTAAATGGTGGGCTATAACCTTTATGGGCCTATCCATGTCAATTTAAAACCAAGAATCTTTTTTTTTTTTAAAACCTTGAAATGTTGATCCCAATTACTCAAAACTAGGAAAATTACCAGTGTCCAAAATATTCCTTTTTTTCCTTTCACCCCTTTGAGATCTCTCCTGGTATTAGATTAATCACTTTAGGGGTTGCATCAATTTTCTTACTTTAGAAACTTTAGGAAAACAAATTTTTGATTCACTAAATTCCAAACTAAGGGACAAATATTGGATGCAATGATTGCCTTCACTCTCCTGGTAACTTTGGTAGTTACTTTAGTTGTTGTTTGGACTGGCTGTTATGATTGGTTGTTATTGATTTACGAAGAACTGATGTTTTTCAAATGCTTTTGTTCTAAATTGCCCAGGGCACATGCCCTCTAGAGATATAGGACAACTATATCAACAAGTGAGTTCATGGAAAGAAATTGATATGTTGTCCATATTAATAAGACTAATTTTACATTGATTCCATATAGGAAATACACAAAGTTTTGCAATAGCTATGAACAACCAAGAGCTGAGAAATGTAGAATAAACCAGTGATACATATTATTCTACGTATGAACTTCTTTCATTTTTGAAGCTTATGCGGTGGGATATGAAGCCATCATTGCAATGCCACATAGGCCTTCCTGAGCATCGATGTCTCTCTGCATCCTTATGTACCCTTGTTCACCCCATCCTGTGCCCCATGAGTTTTTAACCAGCCAGTACTTCATCCCATCAGTTGCAGTCCCATAGCCAATGGCAGTGACGCCATGGTCTAGTTGAGTGCCACAAGTTCCTGTAAAGACTCCACTCGAGTAGAATTGGAAGTCAGATCCACCTGCATCAATTGCTACAGAGATTGGTTGATTTGCAACAGCCTTCAACAATGCACTCTCACTATTGGCAGGCACATCTTCATACCCAGTTATCTTGGCTGCATGGTTTGCTGCTTTGTTTTTGTTGCAAGTGTCATCAGTTCCCTTGTATGGATAGTTTGTTTCAGTTGTCAGGCCATTGTTTTGTTCAATGAATTTAAAGGCCTCATCCATAAGACCACCCCCACAACCTTGATCTTCACCAGATACGTCACAATCAACTAGCTCTTGCTCAGATAGCGAGATTAACTTACCAGTTGTTAATTGGTTAATTCCTTCCATGGCTGCCACAGCCGAAAATGCCCAACAACATCCTATATGTTGAATGTTGATAACAAATAAAAGAGTTAGAAAACAACAAACATCATTGTCATTTTTCTTTTATGCTTTGTGGTCAAAAAAATTATTACTTACCACATTGGCCTTGGTCCTTAACAGGTGTTACAGCACCTTTCTTCCTCCAGTCCATGGTAGCTGGTACTGCGGTCACATTCTCATATTTGAATAGTTGCTTAGCTACGGTGCAGACATGACTCTTGAACCTATTGTGCAATTTGAACTCTTTGTTTGTAAGATCTGCAAATTGATTAACCCCAAGCTTGTAAGGCTTGTTTGAGGCTTTATTAAAAGATTCTATCATTTCCACATTGGCCTTGAATATCTTGAAACGTTCCTCCTTCTCAGCAGTGTCCTTGTAGACACGCCCAAAGCTAGTCATCCATTGCTCATGCCTCTCATACATTGATTCCTCTTGAAGGGAACGAGATGCAGCTTGAGAAACCAAAGTTCCCAAAATGAATAGCAAAGCAAAGAAGATGGATTGGTGCAGCTGCTGGTTTTTGGAATCCATGGTTCTTCTGCTAGTAAGAGGTAGGAAAGGAGACTGATAGGCTGAGTTGGGAGGTGTAATGAATTCTGCATTGCTCTTGGGCTTTATATAGAGTTATATGATTTTGTCACAATGCATACTATCGTTGTGGTGTTTCAAAGAAAATAGATATTATTGCTCTCTGCGTGGCTTAATAAAATGTTATGACATAGACTCAGCAGATTGGTTACGTTGATTAATAGGTTTTCATTTGATTACTCTTTGTAATGGTATCAGATAGTTGTATCCAATAGAACCAATTTGTATAGTTTGAGTAAACTACAATAATATTAATGATACGGAACGTTTCATAACAGGCAGCTTTATTTTGTCAGGTACACATGACCATAATATTGATTATTACAACAAAAAAAAAAAAAAATGAAGTTTGATTAAGACTGTTTGGAACATGAATTTGGATTGAGATTTTAAAAAAGGTGGATAAAATATAATTATATTTCATTTATATTTCACTTATCTCTTTCTTTCCATTTTTAAATTTCTACTTAAATTTATAATCCAAACACAGGCTAAGTGCTAATTAATGCTATACAAACATAACTTATATACAAAAATTATATACTAGTTTATTTAAAGGGGAGATTTAGGGAAGAAAAATATTAGAAATTTACAATTTTAGATAACATAATGATGTAATAAGGGAGTTGGACCCTGTATAGTTGAATATGTGACAAATTACAAGTTGCCACCTATTATGCAATATTATTGTAGGTCAAATTGGGGGGATTTTTTTAAATAAGTCTCAAACATTTTCTAAACAGATATACGATAGAAAACATATATAGTCTGATTTTGTTCATATACTATCAAAGTATCTAAATAAAACACAAATTTTAAGAGATACTTACGTGTAGGTCCTAATAAGTAGACTTATTGTCTAATAGGTCCTATGAGAAAAATTTGTCATAAAAAAAGTCACTAATTTTTTAATTAGTTCAAACAATGGAATTCACAATTTTAATTAGGGTTCAATGCACAGTTTTAAATCAATCAAATTTTATGTTTTACTCCCACATTCCGACAGTGAACGAAATTTAAATTCCGAAACATGGGATGAAATTTGGACAAACTAAATTAAATTTTCTCATAAGAGCTGAATTATTCTTGTCGGAAAACCTACCAAAATTGCAAATGAAAAAATTATTACTACAATCACGTAATTGTTAGCGTTAATTTAGTCATTTTTTCATTATATGTTTGGATTTTAAATTTATGAAGGGGAAAAAAGAAAGGAAAAACCAAAATTAAGTAAAAGCTTAGGCTTCGTTTGTTTCAATAAAAAATATTAGAGCCAAAGGCATTAACATCTGTTATTCAAATAGTGTGTGTGTGAGAGAGAGAGAGAGGACGAAAATAAGTTCCTCTTCATTCCAAAAAAGTATGGGGACTCAAATTTTCTCAATCTATGTACCTCACCAAGCTATGTAATAGAAATAATGTCTTTGTTGACATTGAAAATTGAGAAACAATGATCTTCACTGAGGCATGTAATAACCAAAACAGTTTTTTGTTGCAAAAGAGAACTCACAACAACCAAAAGGGGCAACATTTTATTTTTGCCATGAAAGGGACAAGGGAACAAATATTATTTTCCCTAGAGAGGTCCCCGGCAAGCAAACAATCGACGTGGAATTATCAAAGTGCTAGCAATGCTGAAATTCATGCATATTTATTCATTATCATCAGAGTCAGCAGAGTCATCTTCGAACGAAGCTTCTGGAAAGAATGGGAAACATGTATGATGGCCAAATACAGGCAAGTCCAATGATGCACGAGCTACAGACTTGTCTTCTTCAGGTATTTCAATGTCACTGACTCTGTTTTCCTGTATACACACATACTTCTGTTTAGAAGAAGCTTTAGTATAAGGAAGCAACAAAATCACTTCATTCTCAACTACATGAGAAATTCAATTAGCTGATATTGAGCAAAATCAGTACACTCTCGTACAGTTACGAGAATGGTCCTGGTTGAAACAAACTAAAACTTTTTACAAGATACTGTGAAATATAAAGCCTTCCAACTACCTTTTTTTCCTCTTTCAATTACATCATACTTACTAAACATGCTTATAAATGATCCACTAACATGGAAGTACATATATGTCTGCACTTCAGTTTGAAGAATTTAAGGAATTAAAGGCTTATTGTTATGGTTTTGATATTCAGGTTGAGGGGGTGGTACCATCATGGTACTAAAACTTCCATCTCAGGTCTGTAAACACATTCGTAAGTTTATGATTTTCTTTTTCTATTTTTCTATAGAAATTTACCTCATTACTCAATTCTCGAATGTAGCCAACGAGCATGATTTGCGCCTCCCCATCGCATATTTGCTCATTGCTTACATCAAGTAGATGTATTTGCTGCAAAGGAACATGAGATTAGCCACTCAGTATTTTCAAATCGACAAAAATAATAAACATAAGAGATACTAGTAAGCTTAGAGATAATAATAAACAAAAATAATCAAGTTTATGTATTTTCCCAATGTTATCGTAAATGCAGACACTTTTTTTTTTTCTTCCTTTCAGAAATCAATTATGTCATATATGGTAGGAAAGAAAGAGAAGGAAAAAGATGAGAAAAAGAAGGAAAGGGGAGAAAATAAATTTGTAAGTTTCCCCTGTTTGGTTCAACTTTCCCTCCATACCCTATTAATATTAAATGTTCTTCTCTCCCCATAAGCCAACCAAACACGAGAAAAAAAGAGATTTTTATCCTTCCCGTCTTTTCTCTCACAAAACTTAGGATTGAAATACACATGACTTGATAGCTCTCAATAAGCTACCCCATGAAGGAACATTCGTTAACATGAACTTTAGTGGAATCCAGGGAGCACATTTATGGAATTTAGATTTCCATGGCTTTTAAGCATGCAAGTCTGTCAGTCAGAATGAAGTCCAAATTTAGATGAGAAATAAACAGTTGAGGAAAGTATTTCAGATTCTGAAATGTAAACAAATTATAAGGAAAAAGAAATAGACTCATTGAAATGCTATGAAGAAAGGAAATGACATATGCAAGTGATCTTTAAAAAGTGGTTCAAAACAGATCTCTTTGAAAGGGAGTTCAGGGCAAATTACTCACAATTTTTCTCTTACATGTACAGCAACGGTCCCATCCAATGCTGGTCACAACCTTGAAGATCTCGTCCGTGTCAAATTTAGCCCAACCAATGTAGATCCCAAAAACTTGATCAGGAAGAGCAGATTCTCCACTATCTGAATTTTCAAAAATATTTTTCAATAACTTGTTGGCAAGTATTTTCATGCATCAAGAACTACTACCAAATGCTAATGCAATGTAATGAACATACTTGTGAGACTGAACATATAGATAGTAAATACAATCAAATCACATATATCACACTGTTATTATAAGCATCAAGCTCCAATTGTGGCAAACCGTGTAACATCCGATCTGATGTTGGTGAGATGGCATGTAATGTTCACATGGGATAGAACCCGATGAACCAAATGCTTACAATCTCAAGTATAATGCACATTGCAAAATTGATAAATTACTAAAAAAAAAGTTATTGGCAAAACCTGCAGATTGATGCAGATGTCCATTGCTATACCAAACCTTTAAATAAAGAGGTTCAATTGGCAATGCATTACCCACCCCTGAAATCATCAAATTAGATGGCATCAAATCAGATAATGTGGGGTCAAGATCAAGAAGGTAAATAAATTCAAAAGATATATACAGTCTTCAAATGGTGGAAGACCCCATAGCTTGGGGCGGAATTCTAGAAGTGAATGAAGCACAGAATCTGCAATGTAATACTGATTGGCTGCATTTTGAAGTGAGGGAACAGCCACTACCTTCATTCCAGCGGCCCTTGCTGCTTTAACACCAACCCTATTGAAATATATGGATAATACGAGTTACTAAATAAAAAAGTTACATGTTTCCAAGTGACAGGAGTATACTAGACGGTAGCTGCAAAATGGACACCATGGGAGTTATAGTGCTTAATAACTACAATCTAAATGGTTTATCTATCAGGAAAAGGAATCACAATCCCCAAAACTAAAAGGGTACATCCACAAACCAAATTTACTTACCTCGACACATTTTGGCTGTAAAGTCACCAATAGTCCCAAAAGCTGAAGCTGTTAAGAAATTAGTCTAACACTGCATATCAAGTGATTTAACACCGTCCTTGACATGGAACCCCGTCCTTTACGTGCAACCCCATCTTAGATGTGGACATGCAAAGAGACATACATAGAGAGAACCAGAATGCAAATGGGGAATAAATGCAAATGAAGAGATTTGAACCCAATACCTCCCCGATCCTAAGCTCCAATGCCATGTTAGTTAGATCACCACTAGTACCCAAAACTTCAGCTAGTAGGAAATGGGACCAACAATGTAGATCAAGCTATTAGGGGTTTTGTTTATGCACTTTTTGTTTCCTTATATTGAGCAAATATCCTTTGGTTTCTGTTCTTTTACTTTTATATTTTTTTTTTCTTTTTCTACTCAGCAATTTGCAGGTACCTTCGATGTTAGAAAGATGATACGAATATTAAAATTGGCTAGTTCACAACTAAAATCACATAATGCTACAATGTCCTCAAAAGGCATGCAATTCATTACTTGGAAAAGGCACACCATGGCATTAATTGGTTTGAGCTTACCAGGGCACACATTCAGTAGACATACTCCAGCATACGATGCTAATAATTTTAAGAACCAAGTGAATGAAACAGAACATACTAGCAACATTTATTGATAATTAAACTTATTTCTAATGATTAACTGAATATAGTTTAAACAAAGGTCGACTTACATGGAATCTTCTATCACAAGGCAGCGCACTGCATCTACTCCCATTTTATTTGCAGCTTCCAGAAATCTGATCGCCAATTAAAAGTTTTGCAGGATTAATGATGACAAGTAAGTAATCATCTTGCAAAACATAAAAGTTAAATATTCTGTAAGAGAAAATGGGAAAATTTTGAGGTCAAAAGCTATGTAAGGCCTCTCAAATACATGGAATGACTCCACCTGTGTTTTATAACATTTATAACAAAATCATTCTTTTTTTTTTTTTTTTTTTGATTGGCACTGGGATGTCCAGATCATTCATTTTTGTTACACAGAGAAATCTTCTTAGATACTTGAGAAAAAACCTTGTACCAGTTCTTTACAATCATTTGCGTTGACACCTCCACCATAGCAAATGGAATTGGTCCTTTAAATGCTATGATTTGAAAAGGAAAAAAAGGGGGTGTAGGGAATGGTTATTCCCTTTCCATGCAAAACCAAGCACATCTTTGTAAGTTGCAACGGAATTTCTTAAAATATCTTTACTTACAGATCTGGAGAGGGTTTCCCTGATTTGACTTGGTCACTTCCAAGAATTACTGAAAAGTATTCCCTCCAACCTATTGAAATAAGTTGGACTAAACAAAATTAATTGGAGAAACTAAACATACAAATGCCCACCAACCATAAAACATATAACAAAGCCAAATAATAGCACATGTTAACAAACAGAAAAATTAGTGAGAAGGGGAAAGAGGGTGAAGGTAAGATTCACAATTAAAACTGATTCATCTTTCTGTGTGAGTTCCAAGAGATAAACATAGAAAGACTGTAAGAAAAATTCCATAATTCACCCGGTAGTTTATTAGTTACACAAAAATTAACAATGGAAGACACAAGTGTATGATATTTTCACACACAAGAATGGAAATTTAGCAGACAAGGTTTTCAGTAGAATGAAAATTTTGAACATTTTAATTTGGTTTTAAGTCAAGTTCAAATTTCAGTCAAATTCATCATCAGTCTATGTAAGCACTAAATTAGCTAAATGTTATGATGGTGTTTAATAAAAATTTCACCAGGAACAGAAACAATACTCAACCATTCAACAATAACACAAATACATTTTTAGAAGATAGTAATAGGTGAGAACCTGGAAAAAAAAGCAGCACTACAATGTTTATGGCAATTGGCAACCTAACTAAATTATTAAGCTATAGAAAGAAAGAAAAAAAGAAAAAATGTCCAGTACCACCACCATAGAGCTAACCTGTACATAACCATTTATGAAATAAACAACTTCATGCATGAGCAGGAAAAAACAACAGATGTCAGGGCAGTTCGGGTCATGTACAAGGTAGCAGCAAGCTACCATTCATTGCATTATAAAACACCCCACTTCTAATCTTTCTATTACAAATCCTAGGCCTTTCTGCTTCTGAAAATTCTTCTGATATGGAAAAGGGAGAGCAAAATGATGAGATCTTTTTAATGGAGAAGTAAAATTAATATACTAAACAGTGGGTAAGATTTGTTTGAAGAGACATTAGACATCCCTAAAAGGGTTCTTATGGTTGGTAGCAGTGCAATTTGGTATTCTGACATTCAGTTCCCATGCTAACTTAGTTCTGTCCTGGATTAACATAACAGAGAGCAGACCATGGTCAAAGCATGATAATACTAACAATATAATAGTAAGCATATACCAAACCTACAATATTTTCTTTATCAAACTTGACATACAATATCAATAAAAAGACTCAAGAAAGAAAATAGGAGTCAATATATCAAGAAGAAAAGAGAAGTGAACCTTTTTGATGAGAGATTTTTGTATCGATGTTTTTCCGCATAGAGTTTGAAGCAAGTGCAAACGGCACTTCATGCTTATAAAGATGTTGGATAAGACGATTAGCACCAGGAAGTGCTTTTGCATGCACCCATCTAGAAGAAAGCAGTTGCATAGTAAGAAAACATTTCTTATGCTGGTATGTATCAAAGTCCATGGTTAAAACATGTAATAGTTTTGAAGTATGTATCTGATTCATTAGCATGATGAGCATTGAAGGATGTTACAGAAGGTAGATATTATTTATATTGGTTTATTTACACACACATACATTCGGATTTAATTAACATAGTAGGCAGAATTAAGTGTGTTACTGTGTGCAACTACAAATAATTAGAGAACAAGAAAGTATAAGTATGAGACGGAAACTACATGTAAAGGGGGATTAATCAGAACGAAGCCTCAAACACTCCTGCGATTAAAAAAAAGTTACACATAAATGTATAACTATCTACAAAACAAAACCCAAGGTGCAAAGCTGACAATAAAACTACCTCAAACTAACAAAAACTCTAATTACAAGGTGTTCATATATTCAATCACCATTCAAACTTTTATCGATCAGGTAGACAAAAGAAAATCAAGAAACTAGGTTTCTTCCAATTCTTGACTACTATGATATCAATATTGAGAGAGAGAGAGAGAGAGGTATACTTTTCCTGGTACATGGGTGTGATTTCTTCGCTAAAACAATCAGTTGTGATTGGAAGATCATAGTCCTTAACAACAGCCACTGATGACTCTTTGAAAGTCATTCCCAACCTCTGATCTTCCTTCTCCCTATCCAAAACCTTCCCATATCTTGCCAAAAGTTCCCCCAAAACCCCCTTTGTAGTTTGCTCTGCACACACAACACCATACAAAGTTTCACATACATATATATATACATATATGATACATACATAGAGGAAAGACAAGAATGATAGGAATTAAGTACCTGTGTTCAAAATGGTACCATCCAAATCAAGAATCACAGCAGAAATATGGGTCTCTCCATTCTGGGATTCACACTCAAAATTGTTCATTGGTAACTCAGAAATGAGTGAATTGAATATAATACTATAATTTTTTTTGGATGGACAGTGAATTGAGAATTGAATATGAGGAAGAGAGCATTTTAAAGAGAATTGCGATGAAGAATGGGATTGATTCCCAATGAGGCAATTTGGTTGGGTATTGTGATCGCGTAAAGAACCCACAAATTCGGCAAATTGGGAAGTTGGATTCAACTTCTTCACAGAGAGACAGAGAGAGAGAGATTTCCCGCCTTCTCTGAATGGCATGGTATAATTCACAGCATATGCTGCATGCCTCATTCTCTCAATCATGCCTAGGGGTGCAAGTGTCATTTTATATGTGGTTAGTGTTTGAGTTAAAATTTGAAAACTTTATCAACCCGAATTATATTTTTAGGCAGCAGCTTCTCTTCGGTCCAAATCGGACGGGAAGATACTGTTGGACTTTTGTGGATCTATTACAGAGTTTACATCAATAATTCGAACCATAAATATATAGATTTCGTCAAGTATTTTATCTTTGCAAAATATTATATTGATCAGATATCAATAGTTAATTAATCAGTTCACATTTGTATCAACGATAAATATGATTTTTAAAATAAATTGTTAATACAACAGTGATCTGATCAAATGATTATCAATATCCAATTAACTTGAGTTTTTATAGAAATAAAGTATTCAACGAACTCTACATATTAAACGGTTCGGATTATCGATACGGGTTCCGTAATGAGCCCACAAAAGTCCAGCAACACCCTCCAATTGGGATGCCCAACTAGAGAGGAGCCTCTCTCATATTTTTAATATATATAAATATAAATTACCTGTAATAAAATATGTAACAATATAAATTACAAATTATTTTCTTACAATTTCGATTAAACCATGTTTCAATTTTACGGTTTAATACACATAATTTTTTTACGGCAAATACTAACAAGTGCTCCTTATGCATTGTAATATTAAAAAGTATGTATAAAGTGTCTTTAAAATATATAAAACTATTAAGAAGTGTATTCATTTCAGTAAAAGTATATTAAATTTATTGAAAAATGTCTTGTGTTTTTCAAATATTTTATTTTTTTTACTTGTATCCTAAGAGTACTTATTAGTCGGATTTTTTTTAAATAAAAACTAATTGAAAAGAACATCGATAATTTTTAATGCATTTACAAAGAATATGAATCTACTAGTTGCAAAGAATAAAAACCTTGGTCCTCGTGAAGTTTGCTTTTTTTTTTTTTTTTTTTTGTAGATTCAAATGAAAGCAACACAGAAAGATAGAGCTTATACACCACTTAAGCAGAGAGGATCAGACCCCTTTAGAGTTGGCAGAAACCATGTCTGCTATAAGAAAAGAAAAGATAAAGCTAGGTGGTTCATCAAGGAACACAAGATGTTCAGTTTGGTTGACTCCAAGATTAGCTAGAGCATCAGCACAAACATTTGCTTCTCTCGGAGTGTACTGGATGTTGCAGTTGCATCTTCGCACCAGGAAGGTGGTATCCTCAATCAGAGCTCTGTATGGAGAGGTTCTATCAGCCCTCTCCTAGATAAGCTTCATGGCAAGTTGAGAATTAGTCTCTCTGACTATGTTGGCCAACCTTTTTTTCATTATGATTGTCAGACCCCTGTAGAGACCCCAAAGTTCAGCCTCCAAGCTGGTGCAATTCCCAAGATATCCATGGTAGCCCCACAGCCAGGTACCCGTTTCATCTCGCAGCAAGCCTCCATATCCAGATTGGCCAGGATCTCCTTTGGAACAACCATCAGTGTTCAGCTTCAGATATCCTGCAAGAGGAGCAAGCCAGTAAGTTAGTTTTGGTTCAAAATAGGTAGGATGAAGGGGGTTTAGGAATTCTTCCTAAATCTGCTTTGCATGTTGGAGAATGTGTTATAACAAGTGATGCAGGCTGAGTATGGTGTTCGAACACCTCTTTGTTCCTGTCTTTCCAGATGTGCCAAATGGTAGTTAGGAAAATTGTTGCCCATGACAGACCAGCCATCTTAGTTGGGCTTTTCATGTTCGTTTGTAGCCAATCAAGTAATGTCTTCCTGTGTTCCTCTTGCCACCAGTTAATATTTTGCAGATTCAGCCACACGGATTTGGCTTTGATGCATCCTCTGAGAATGTGTGACATATCCTCTGTACAGCCTTGGCACCTCTGGCAGATGTCAGAATCTATGAGATTTCTGGAGAGTCTAATTTGGTTTGTGAGTAACCTACCATGTACGGACAGCCAAAGGAAGCATTTGAGCTTTTGAGGTGCTTTAATTTTCCATATCCACTGCCAGTTTATTCCATCTTCATCCTGTTTAGTAAGGGCATCATAGGCTGCTGAGGAGGAGAAATTACCATTAGCGGTCCCTTGCCATGAAGGAGTGTCCATGAAGGTCACGAATCTGGGTCGATATATGCTAAGTATGTTAGCTTTGTCTTGCTGGGTGAGCAGGTGCTGGATGGGGTTTAGATCCCATTGGCCTTCTTCATCAATTATGGAGCTAACTTTCATAGTATTATCAAAATGAAGCCCTTGATAACTATTGCACAGTGGCTGAGTGCCACACCACTAGTCAGACCATAAAGAAATTTTCTCCCCATCTCCCACATTCCATTTGATGTTGTCCTCAAGAACTTTTCTATTATTGATTATACTTTTCCATGTTAGGGAAGCATTCCCCTTTTTAGGCCAATTGGAAATGGAGTGGTGTTGAAGATATTTGGAAGAAAGGATTTTGCACTAGAGGTTATCAGCATTACTAGCAAGTTTCCATCCCAATTTAGAGATTAAGGCAGAGTTTTGGTCCCTAGATTTTCCAATGCCCAACCCACCATATTTTTTACTCTTGCAGACTTTATTCCAGTTCAGAAGGTGAACTTTCTTAACATTATCAGTGTTGCCCTAGATGAAATTTCTATTTAAGCTATCTAGTTTGTCACAAATAGACCTAGGAATTTCCATGGTTTGCATAAGGTGGTTAGGAATGGCAAAGGTAACAGATTGCACGAGGGTAATGCGGCCTGCAAAAGAGAGGGTATTGGCCTTCTACCCAGAAAGCCTATTGGTGATCTTCACAATGATGTCCTTAACATGGTTTCTACTGATTCTATTGTGCAGGACAGGAGTGCCTAGGTATTTACCAAGGTCATGGGTAAGGCCCATACCACTTTGGTAGCTCAAGGACAGTGCCTCACCCCTAGGAATATTGGAGGAGACAAAAAGTTTGGACTTTTGAAGATTAATTTTCTGACCAGAAATGTCACAAAATTCATTTAAGACTTCCATAATGCACTCACAGTTTCTAGAGTTGGCTTTAGCAAAGAGGATGAGATCATCAGCAAAGAACAAGTGAAAGATAGGGATGCTATGTCTGGCAGCTTTAAGACCTTTCCAAGCACCAGTCTGGGTTTTGAGTCTAATCATGTTAGAGAGATTTTCCATGCAAAGCACAAAAAGGTAAGGGGATAGGGGGTCTCCTTGTCTGAGACCTCTCACAACACTTATGTTTGGAAGACTCTCACCATTCCAAATGATAGAAGAGTTAACATTAGACACACAGTTCATGATGAGAGAAATCCAATCAGGATTAAGATGAAATTCCTTGATGGTGTGGTGCTCAAAATCCAATCAGTTCGTTTTCGACTTAGTTCAAAAAGGAAAACTTGAAACTAATTGAGATTTACATAAAAGAGTATGCTGACAACAACGAGATCCACACATTACAGTAGATATGGCCATGGTTGTTGCTATATGCTTTTATTTCAAAAATAGAGAAAATAGAAAGAAAAAAATTATATATATATATATGTTACTCAAATATTTATTTATCTCTCTCATGTATGTAGAAACCCTTATAGCTTGATTTGAAAGTACAAGCTAATGTAGGCAAAAACAGAAGCAAAAGAGTCGTTCTTTCTTGTTGAAAAATCTATTGAGGAATCGTTATTGTATCGTCTTTGGAGTTGTTTGAGAAGTGAGATTTTAGCTCAATTTAGATTAAAATTTATAAAAAAAATAGAATAGATTAAAATAGTTAACAAGACAAAATGTCACATTAAATTTATAATCATTTAACTTTTTTCTCACAAACATCATATCTAATTACCCTACTAAAATAATCAAAAACTAAAATAACCTACTAAAATAGGAACTTTTCAAACACCCACTTTGTCTTTCTTGTTGAAAAGTGTACCGAAGAACCATTGTTGTGTTTGTCTTCGTTGTAGAGGAAGTACAATGGAAAATTAGAAGTAACGTTTGGTAGAGTTTTGTAAATATGATTTGAGAATAGGAGTTGTATTTTGAGTTTATGAATTTTGAAATTATGATTTGAGTGTATAAAATTTGTTTGGTTATGATTTTTAAATAGAGTGTTGAATTGAGTTTTGAATTGATTGTGAGATTGAGTTTTGAAAGTTTGATATGACATGTGAAGTAAGAAAATTTGTTTGGTTATAAGTTTTTTTATAAGTTTTCAAAACTTAATTCAAAAAATTATAAGTCATAATCAAACACACAACTCGTAACTCAATTGAAATTATTGATCAACCTTCATAACCAAACTCTTTTTAAAATTCAATTCAGAAAATGAATTAACAATTTTTTTTTCAATTAATTTTTTTTTCAAATAAATTTTTTTCAATCAATTTGGTTTTTCAAATCTTTTTTTTTAAAATTAATTTTTTTCAATTACTTTTTTTTTCAATTAATGTTTATTCCATTTTTTTTTCCAATTACTTTTTTTCCCAAATAATTTTTTTTGAAATAATTTTTGTTGCAATTATTTTATTTCAATTCAATTATTTTTTCAATTAATTTTTTCAGTTTATTTTCTTTTTCAATTATTTTTTTAAAATTAATTTCTTCCCAATTTTTTTAATAATAATTTTTTTTTTCAATTATAATGTGTATGATCTCATTGTCATAAAATAATAAAATATAAATATAAATACTTTTGACCTGAATAAACATTTTTTTTGTTTATGTGTATTAAATTTAGACAATAAATATTATGTTCTAACCAAACGCGTTTGTAAGTTATATTTTTTAAAAAATAAATAAAACATAATTAATAACATTTTTGTAAAAAGAAACCAAAAATATAAACGTTACCAAACACTACCTAAACATTTATTTATTTATTAAATTTTATCACTTTCATAAAAAAATCTATAAACCTATACCATTATTTTCACCTTCATTATTGTACTCACCTGTCCATTTCACTATCAATTGCACCCGTGAAAGAGTGAAACAGAGACCCGTGAGGTGGAAGTACCATCAATAATGGTAGTGTGTGATGGGTTTGACATTGAAATTACCACATTACCCCTTTTTCAATAAATACTAAATTCATAGGAAAAAAATAAAAAGGACAACATGGTAATTTCACTCATATTCTGCAGATCCATCAGTCCTCTGCAAAATCTCAATTGGTCAGCTTTGATAAAAGAAAAAAAAAACAAAACAAAACAAAATAGTTGGTCAGCTTTGGATCAAAGGGGGAAAAAAAAAAACCCAAAACTCAGCAGTATATTTTTGACTATTTGTTTGACCGAAGCTCTTTATATCACTCTCATAACCAACAATTCACTTCACAACTTTCAGCAACACCATTCATTCCAACAACTTCGTTGCTTCACAACTTTCACCATCTTCGTTGCTCTTTATGTCAAAATACTGTCAATACCCGAACCATACAACCACATCCCCTACCACCTACCTCAATTAATTTCAAAAATGCAAAGGTTCCTTCAGATCTATTCTGTAGAACTATTTTTGAAAGGCACCTTTAGATCTGTTATGTAGAATCGAACAGTGTAGCAAATCGGACAACCCGGCGATCAACCGGTGGGTCATCCGACCAAATAACCGGTGGGTCATCTGACAGGTCAACCAGCCTCTCCTATTCAAGCTTCCAGCAAGTCTGAACCCGAGGCTGAGCTTTGGCTATCTGTTGCCTACCTTTTGCACACCATTTTTATACATTTTTGTTACCTTTTGCTATCCTTTGTTTACGTTCATAAGTCATACCGAGAACAAAAAAAGCCAGACCAGAACGTGGCGAAACCTCTAACCCTCTACAACGCCAACAACAACAAACTTATCCAACAATTGATTTTCTTATGTATAATCATGAACAAGCTTATCCAAATTTTGCCAACCAACCAATTGTTACTGAGAGAAGGGTAAATCTACCTTCTCAATATGATCCTTTGTTGGTTGGCAAACTAGAGACGGTGGGATGGATACCTTTAACTAATTTACCACAAAAGGTATATTCACGTCTTGTGTATTTATTTTACCTTCACTTACAACCTACTGAGGGAGCAGTTGGAGAGAATAGTTTGATATCTTACGTGAAAGGTAAACTAATCACACTGAACCCCCACAGTTTGGCACAAATTATTGGAGTTCAATCAGGAGATTTGCAAATTCATTTTCAAAGGCTGACCTAGTTAACATGGTTGGTGATGTAAGTGAGGTTTATACTACAATTTGTGAGAACCGATTTATTAACACTAATTTACAGGCATGCAATTTAAAACCCCACCCTCGTATTCTTCATCGATAAATAGTCAAAAATGTTATTCCCAAGAAAGGACATTTTGATGATGTTCCATTTTATAATGCTCACTTGTTATATTGTTTTGAAATTGGACAAACATTAGATTTATGCTACATAATACTGAAGGAAATGGTGGTTGCAAATCTTGATACTCTTAGTGACCAGTTACTATTTTTTGGCAATCTGCTAACCAAAATTTTCAAAGCTCATCATGTCAGCCTTGTAGATGAAATAGATATGAAAATCTCTTCACCAATTTCAAAGTATACACTGACCCGAGTTGGTGGCACTGACAACTTATTGGGATCTATTAATGTTGCAAATACACCAATAGCTGATAATTCCGAAAAGCATGTCATTAGGTGAAATTTTTTTTAATAAGAATAACATAGACATCATCAAAGCATGTTGGACAACCACAATGAGAACCGCAAGTATGATCAATCCACAACTTCTCTCTTCACTGCAAAGTTAGAATCATAGCTAGGCGCATATGGGCAAGAGTACACATAAAAAACCTCTGTCATTCCTTGTCTTTGAATAGTGTCAATGCCCTAATGAACTGGACCGGTGGTATGTCCCCAAGCTCTAACAGGGCATCTTGACATGCATCAAAAGAATAGTCATCTCCACCTGCACTTACAGCCTCTGTGTCTGTTGATTGGGTACGGAAATGTTCCGTTTTTGCCTGTACATAAGTAGTGAAAGCTGGGCATATATCATCAAAGCCATTTGACCGTGACCTTTTAGAACGACCACTATTAGTCTGGCTATTTATAAGGGCCCTCTTGTGACTTTTGCCCTTCGATGATTCTATGTACTCATCGCTAAATAAGTCAACAGTAATAGGTTCGACCGCATTACTCCCACCAGCTCCAAGAGACCAAAATTTATTAAGCATTTCATCCTCTTCATCAGAATCAGGGGCTCCTTGTGTGGATGCACAGGCCAAGGCCCTTGTGGCACAATAGTTTTCAATAATTTCAATCATTTCTTGAAAATACTCAAATCCTTTTGTCCTAAATTTCTTAACATTTTTTGTTGCCTACAGCAATTGAACATATTAAAAATATGTGTTCTGTATGTGTTATAAAATGTTACAAAAAGAATTGAAAAGGGTATAGGTTAATTCAATATTTTATCCCAAAATTCATCGGGTGCAACAACCGTTCTTACAATGGGATTCCATCCTAGATCGGTCTGTGCCTGCAATCGCTTGAAGGTTTGGTAATCAGCTTTCAGCCGCTGATATTTTTGTCTTACCTATTTTGGTGTGTATTGAAACCAATACAAATTTTGCAACTCAATTGCAAAATGAGTCCAATGCCTAACTGTCTACACAGTACTACGACCTATTGTTTGATTTTTTTTGTACCTCGTCTTTCAACATGTTTATTAGCTTCATTTCTATTCTAGAACTCCACATTCCTGTATCTTAATTGTCATCAGAATTGTTGTCATCCATCTAACAATACACAATTTATATCTAAACTAATCTGAATTGGATATAAAAAAAATAAAAATGCAAGAATCATTTCCAATTATGTTTTTGTAGGAAAGAAAGTGCATCAATTGAAGTTGTTAACAGTGTTGGGAAAAATAGATACAAGAAGAAAAAGTAGGTGTTAACAGTGTTGGAAAAAATAGATATAACAAGAAAAAGCATAATATTGCATGCAAAAAGTTTATGAGAGAAGTGTATACAGATAAGAATAATAAGTAGAAATAACCAAAAGGAGACCAGAAGAAGAAGAGAAGCATCAAAGGGAGTAATGCTGGTCAACCAAGAGGAGAAGAGGTGGGCCGGCCGGAAGTCTGGTGGGATGATCGGCCAATTGTCCTAGCGGTCGGCCGGTTTGACAGATAAGAACATTTCTTCTTCTCAGCTATTACATACCAGATCAAGTGAAGGATTGAACGATATAAGACTAGCAGATCCATTCAAGGATATACTTACTAGAGCAGTAGGAGTGGAAAAGTTGTCACCGATGACGGAGTGTACAGTGGGTGGATGTGCGTTTCTTCGATATGCATTTGATTGGAGAATACGCTTCACAAATTTGGCCTGACACACATAAATTGGGAATGAATTTGGGGATGTTTGAGGAAATCAGTGAGCTGTAATTTAAAATTTGAAAGAAATTTGTGACGTAGTTGACTTCGGTCTTGTCGTTGTTTCGTTGCTCGGAGAGTGAATTTTCCACAACGCACAAACTGCAACTTACTTGATTTGTAGGAGTTGGTAAATGCGATTTTATGGGTGGAGAGCGGGTTCACAAACATACTTTAGATTTGAAGGTTTCAGTTCACAGAGCAACACGACCCGTGAAGAATCTTAAGTTGTGATCATTAAAAGAGAGGAAGAGGACTCATGAAGTTCAGCTTTAAATTTCTTTAAGGTGAAACTTTTCAGAAGTTATGCTTTAAATTTCTTTCATGTGAAGCTTTTTAGAAATTGAGAATATCGAAGACACATAGATGTACCATTAGAAGCTTTTACAGTGGAGAAACGAAGGGAGAAATCTGTCAAACAGGAAGTGGAGATGTATTTTGAATTGTATGGTGAAATTATGATTTGAAAATTATATCCAAACGTGAAGCGCAAATATATGAGTGTTTGAGAATGCAACCTACACAGCCTCTGATTTCCCATTAAAGTCTCATTGTTTGCTCCAAAAATAAAAAATAAAAAAATAATCTCCCATTCTACAAATAATTTGGAAACGCAAGCCACTTTCTCAAATTTTTATCAATTTTTTTTGAATATTTCGCACTGTGTATATGCTTACTCTCGACAAAGTTTCATAAGTTAAAAATATTGCTTGTTCATAATAGGAATCTAGGATCTATATTGATATTATAAAATCCGTTCTCAATTTAACTAATGAAAAAAAAAAAAATAATCATATAGATACTTTCAAGAAAAAAAATAGTAATTATTCATTTGGATAAATTACACTGACACCTCTAAAATTTGATTCAATTACATCTCAACCCTGACATTTTGAAAACTACATTCTCACTCATGTAGTTAATAATCTCATTCTATAAACCCTTACTTATATAAAAGGCAACAACTTCTAGTAGAAAAACAAAAAAAAATTATAATGAAAAACAAAAAAGTAAAGAAAAAGGAAAGGAAAAGAAGAAAAAAACAAAGAAAGTAAAACAAAACAAAAAAAGAAAGAATGCATGAATTCATTGTTTTCATTCCGTCTAAATAATTACAATAAGAGGGGATTTGGGATGACTGTTGTGCGGGAGACACAGCAGTCACTGTTGTACAGCAAAATGGATTCATTTCAATAATCCGAACCGTTTACATTTTAGAATATATCAAGTAAAATATACTTGTAAAAAATCAAATTAATCAGATATCGTTTACCATTTCATCCACTCAGATTTGTATTCATTTTAATACTTTAAATCACAATTATTATTATTTTTTGTATATACAAATGTGAGTGAATGAATGGATAAATAATATTCGATTAACTTTATTTTTTACAAATATGTTCTACTTGATGTATTTTAAAATATAATCGGTTCCGATTATCGAAATGAACCCATTTCGCTGCACAATAGCCACCCCAAATCCAATAACAAGAAGAATAGTTTAATTTCTCAAATGTCAAGAAGTAATATGTATTAAAGGTTGATTTGGGCCAAGTTTGGGAAGTTTAGAATAAGTGCACTTTTTGACTTTTCTTGTATTATGTGTAGAAAAAGTAGAGAGGAGATGTTGATTGATGTGACCCAAAAAAGATAAAAAGATGAAATAAGTGCACTTATATTGGGATGCCAAACTTGACCCAAGAATGTTTTTAAAAAGTACACTTTTTGACTTATTGACTTATATGGGTTGAGTTTGGATTAAATTTGATGTGATGTGTTAGAAAGGTGATATGATTTAAATAAAATGATGTGACTTAAATAGGATAGTGACTTTTTAATTTTTTGTATTATTTAAGACATGCCAAACCAAGTCTAAATCTAAATCAGAAGTGTATACATAATTTACCCTATTCATTTTTATTAAAAGAAGTCATGTTTGTGCATGTTCATAGTTTCTACCACTTGGCCAGGAATCCTAAAATTTTAGAGTGTAGTTGTTTTAAAAAGATGGTAAAAAGTGAATTTTTAACTTTTAATTAAGCTTTTAGCTTTTTTAGACAAATAATTTAGAAAGTTAGTAAAAAGTGACTTTTGAATTTTTGGTTTATGTTTGTTTATGATGTCAAATCATAATAAAATGACTAAACTACCCCCATTTATTTAAAATATTTACAATTTCACCAATGCAACACATTTTAACCCCTGAGAGGTAAAATTATAATTTCACCGTTGGCTAAAAACTAATTTCCCAAATGAAAAAAAAGACAAAAAAATCAACTTTTGACTTTTGCTACTAACCAAAAAAGAGTGACTAAAAATTATATTGCCAAAATAACCCTAAAAGCCATCTACTACAAACGTTTTATACCCAATCATAAACTTGCATTCTCGGTTAGTCATGCAGGCATACTTGGGACATCCCATGCCTACACGTGGTTATAAAATAGTTCTGGCCGCAAAAGCTTCTGAATCACCAGAGTTTTCAGCCAAATATTTGGAAAACAATCTTTTAAGTTTTATCAAAACCCAGACTTCTAGATGCAATCACTAAATCCTTAAAATACTCAAAAACTCTTCGAAGGTAAATGTATTGACTCCAACCTCTGCCCAACTCGAACCCCAACTATCACCCATGCTAACCACTAGCCACAGCAATACAGGAGTGAATGAACATACATAATAACTTGCTTTAAAAATTTAAAAAAAAAAAGAACATACACAATAAGAAGCAAAAAAATTTAGGATAGGGTACAAGTGACATGAAATATATATAAGCTCGAGAAAACCAAACAGTATAAACTCCATCCGAGCAGTGGCAATCAATTGGCTAAAAGAAAACCTCTAAAACGCAAATCATGGATCATGTCCAGCAATCGAGCCTATATTCAAACACACTTCAATATGACACTGAAAAGAAAAAAGAAAAAATATATAATAACAGCACACAGACAACCCCAGGGTGTAGGGCCTGATCCTCTCTTGGACTCAAGGCTCTATCTCCTTCACTGTGAAAGATAAAAGCCAAATATTAAATGAGAAACCAAACATCAGAATGGAACAAGGAGGTTCCAACTGCTTCACTATAAAAAAGATAAATTTAATATTAAATGATAAACCAAAGTATCAGAATGGAACAATAAAGTGCTAAGAAGTGTGGTTTAACCCACCTCTGCATCCTCAGGCCCACCAGCCTTGGTTGAACCCTCAATCTTCCGGGATTCTTCTGATGCAGTAAACGAAGACAAAGATTAAAAACCAATATGCTTTGGATATGGGGATTGGAAGGTAAAAGGCCCATGAGAGAATTTAGGCTTGTTTGCCTCTTTCTTTCTTCTTTCTTACTTTTATTTATTTTAAATCAACTTGCAAGCAACAGAAACAGAGAATATGAAATTAAGGCAACTTTACATGGTTTCAAAACTAAAATCCATGTCTACCTGATTGAAAGTATACATCATATCTAGCCATAGTGTAAATATATTAAGGCAATGCTCAGATCTCCAATTTCAATTCGAACCATTCTGCTGTAATTTCAGAGTTGGAATGATTCCACAAGACAAATTTATTTATTTGTCTATAAACTTTCTGTTGATATGTGTGTGTAGACTGCTAAATAACCACTGTGGATATAAATGAGCTGAGACAAGTTTGGAGGCACTTGAGCTCAATTCAATCAATCTAAACCATGCTCAAGTTCAACTGGAGTTCAAAAACACTTCATCTGAGTCTGCCTCAATAATAGAGATGAGCTAGACATCTCCCCTAGGAGCTCAAGAACAATAATACCAGAATTCTAACAAAAAGAAAAATACAGCTGAATTTTTAAGTTGAAAACAAACCTATCAATTGAACAGGAGTAGTCAACTGATGCATTTTGACAAAAGTTAAAATAATTTGTTTTTCCTTACCTTTTCTCTTATTTTATATTTTCACTTGTTCCCTGCTCTTTCTCTCCTACCAAACATAGCATTAATGCAATCACCAAGTAAAAAATCCCTTAGATTATTCACACATGTATTCATATCTTATGTATTCTACATTAAAATTTTCCATTACTATTTTTTGATGACTCAGTAACCAATAGTTGAACCCTTTACCACAGGTTACAGAAACTATGCCCACAACAAAGTACAGGCACACAGCCGTATGGATGAGTATATAGTCACCTATTGTTTCCCACCATAATTAACTGTTGTTAATGCATTGCCCATTCTTATTCACAACAAACATTACGATTACCTCTTAACCATTGAAATCAATCGTTTTCTCACCTTAATGATGGACAGGCAACCAAGTGAACATCACATATTATAGCAGGCTTCTACTTCATGACTTTTAACTTATGCTCCATAAAATATACGATAATGATAATAAACTAGATGCACAAGTATTACAACTGGACAGGACACATTGTAATACACATTAGAAATAAATAAGCACCTTTTGGAAATATTCTTTAAAATGGCCATAGAATACATTTGGCAGTAATTGTTGCCAAATGCAATTTCTGTATTGTTTTAATGCATTCTGTTTTTGAAAAAGGCTGACAAAAAAAATTCTGTTTTTGAAAAAGAGAGGAAGAAGGAAAAAAAAAAAAATAGTTGTCAAAAATGATAGTAAATGAAACCCTGAATATCCATGAGCTATTATATCATAAATGCTATGCGCTACAAAATCCAAAGTTAATTTTAAGAATCTACACCATGTGATTTATATAGAGAATGATAAAATAACAGACCACTGAGGCAACAGGAGTTAAGCTGCAAGATGAACTTTTGTGATAATCATTACAATTACCTCCTTCCTCTGGGATGTCGGAAGTCCACAAGGTTAGATTATCCCTGAGGAGCTGCATAATTAAGGTGCTATCTTTATATGACTCCTCATTCAGAGTATCAAGCTCTGAAATTGCTTCATCAAAAGCTTGCTTTGCAAGGTGACAAGCCCTGAGAGAGACAGCTCCTAGATTAATTGAGATACAGAAACAGGTTTCTACATTACTCAACTAAATAAAACACCTGCTAACCTTTCAGGTGAACTCATAATCTCATAATAGAAGACTGAGAAATTTAAAGCCAGACCCAACCGGATGGGATGAGTAGGAGGTAACTCGGCCTCTGCTGTAGTCATCGCTTTCTGCAAGCAGATTTAAAAAGAGAACATGAGAGAGAGAGAGAGAGAGAGAGTGCAAAATATTTGTAGCCATATTGTTTAACCAACTAAGCTGGCATCTAAAGTTCCATGAGACATTGTTTTTGTCTGTAACAACCATGGCTACCCAAAAAGGTTGGGCAGAATAGAAGTACACCCAAAAAAAAAAAAAAAAAAAACTAAAAGAAAAAACAAACTGCAGTTTACATCGAGGACCAGACTCCCATTTTCTATAGAAGTCATCTTTCAGCTGTTAAGAAGATCACTACCTGGTTCAAACTTTTCAAGACCAATGAGAAAACTATTATGTAGTGCGCAATGCAGAAATCATTTGATCAATTACCAATCCTTATATGCCATAACCATCTTTCAGTTTTTTATCCTTTCAATTTTGTTGTGTATTGATACTCTACAAACCTTATTTTTAAGTAGCCCGCAGTTGTTCTCCTTTGGGCAGAGAATAAATACTGTTTGACTATGAAAGTAGAGAATGCAAAACTATGAAACAGTATTTGTTCTCTTCCCAAAGGAGAACATGTTCAACATAAAAAGTACCTGTGTTACATGGACTCTTCTATTTCTCCCACCGGATATGACATGGGTAAGGGTGAGGGATATGTATCTGACACTTGGATTCTTTAATTTGTTACAATATTTGAGAAAAAGAAACTCGCATTTGTTAGTAAAGCAATATTTTTAGCCTCTCACATGAATTAGATATAGAAATTTCACATTTTTCCTGAATCCTATTCAATTTCAAGTATATTTCAATATAATTTAAAACATTTCATCTTAGAATATTATATACTATGCAATATATTTATGTGTGTATATGACACATCCCTGCACCCATATCCAATTTTGGATATGTATCCCAAGATTGAAAGATTTAAATTTATGAGAGTCTGACGCTTGGATACACACCCACAACTGATACTCGTACCTGAGTCCACGTAACAAAGCAAAGTACTAGTACCCATGGATTTTCTTTTACAATAGTCTATCTATCTATGGTACTTGAAGTAACCATATAAAGTACAAGTACCCAATATTGGGTACATGTTCAACGTGTTTTTCAAAATACTCATGCTTCATAGACAAGAAAAGAGTAGGTAAGACGAGAAATCTTCTAAAAGAAAATCCATTCAAATAAGGGGTTGTTTGGCAATTGGCTATTTTAGCCAAAAGAAAAGGCCAAAAAGCCAAACGTTTTCAAACTCATAAAAAAAAAAGTAAAAGATTCCTTTTCTTTCACTCTATTTTTTGCACGATTTCTGTAAAAAGCCAAAAAGTCTTTCCCAAACATTTTGATTTTTTTCACCTCATATATTTTAATCAAAAAGTCAAAAAACTACTAAAATAGCCACTTTCCAAATGCGCCCTAAATAAAGAGTAAGAAAGACTATCCAGAGATCTTCTCTTTTATATTTTAGCCTACGTGGTAATGGTTAAGAAACCTCAACAAAAAGTCAACTCATTATTAGAAGCAACAACCAAAACTCAGAGCAAACCAAAACTTCAGCCTAAATAAAATACAACCAGCCAGTCTCTGCCTCTGGTATAGAGAGACAACATAACCAGACTGCTTTGTGAAAATACTGGCAATTCCTACTTGGCCTGTGTTGTCAGAAGCAAGTAAGCATCCATCAAAGACTTGTCAGTTTCACCATGTTCAAAGGATGCCAAATGCTCAGAGCACTTTTCTTATCTTTAAGAACATGCCACGAAAATAAAAATACAAAAAGGATCTATTGGAATTCCATCTAACTCATTACTAATAGAAGCCCAAAAAGGAATTGAGAACAAAGGACATTAATCACATGCTAAACAAACTTACAAAATGAGAAGCCTTGGCAGGCAAACATTAATACATGGTAGCATGTCACCACACTTCTTATGCTGAAGGACCAAAAAAACAGGATAATTATAATTAAAGTAGTAACAGCAGCAATACAACTAAATAATAAAAATTACAGATAGAAAACTTTACAACAGCTTTAATGTTTGCATAAGTGCCATGAGATGCAGGGGGCAATTTTCTCCTATAGTAAGCTTATGATTGTCCACAAAAAGAACTACAAAAACAGCATGCATAAAAATCAGTACATGAAAAGACCAGCATCTCAAATCAACTCCAAGTTGACAGCGTAATTGCCATTTGGATGTCTAGAGGGGAAAAAGCTAAATAATCTGTTGGCCAATAAGATTTCATAAGTAATAGAAAGTGTAATTTTAAAAGATTATTCCAAGATCAAGAACAGCTTCATTTCAATAGAAACTTTAAACAGAAAATGTCAAATATAAATGATAATTCAACCGCATATTTGGCAAAGACAGATAATCAAGCTAAAAGAAAGTTCAATGACTTCAAAGTGAACAACTTCATTCACACAATGTAATTGGAAATTAGGAAATCAACACAGAAAAAAGGGGCCACAAATCCAAACTTCACATAAAAGTGAATAAATAAATAAATGGAATAAACGAAAGGATCGCATACTTGATAGGCTTTCATTGAAAGATCTGCAACCTCTTTCCTCTCATTACCAGACTTGAACTCGGCAAGATACCGATAATAGTCTCCTTTCCTACACCCATCACAGAAAAAGCTCCAACCTGAATTTCCTCACAACCCCAAATACAAAAACCAAAAAAAAAAAAAAAAAAAACACAATAAAAAAATGAGCTTTCACATTTTGTAGTAAAACACAGTGGATTCTCCATTGGAAGATGAAGGAATGAGATGCTCATCGATCACGTTCATGATATCTTTGCAAATGTCGGCGAGCTCCGATTCAACCATGTGTCTATACTCCTTGATCCTCTTGGCGTTCAGATCGTTCCCTCTTGACTCCTCCTTCTGCTCAATCGACGATAGAATCCTCCACGATGCTCTCCGAGCCCCGATCACATTCTTGTACCCAACAGAGAGCAAATTTCTTTCCTCAACCGTCAATGCCACGTCCAGATTCGCAACATTCTTCATCGAATCAACCATTTCTGTCAATTTCAAGCAAAATTAAAAATTTGAAAAAAAAAAAGAAAAAAAAAAAAGTACCTTAAACAATTCATATGAAATAAGTTGAGTTGAGTGGAGTTCGAAACAATTAGTTGCTTTTTGTACATTTTCTCGGTAAACAAACAGAGGAATTAAGTGAGAAAGAGAGAAACCCTAACCATCGTAGCGCTCGGCCTGTTCGGCGAGCTTGGCGATGTAGACGAAGTTATCGCGCTCTTTGGATGAAGCCATGGCCGATCTAAGAGATAGTAAAGGGTTTTGGTGGGGTTTCTCCTCTCTCTCTCTCTCTCACTCTCTCTCTGGGTTTGACGACAGGAGATTCTCTTTCTATGTTGTCCGATGACGATTTTGGAGGAGGAGAGAGAAAATGGGTATTGCCCTTTGTAATCAGGTCTGATTTGAACAGTTTTTTTTTTAAGTAATTTTTTTAATTTTTTAATTAAAATATGTAAAAAAATTAGTATATTTAAAATAAATTTTTAATTTTTTATCAAAAAATATAAAAATAATAAAAATAAAAATAAAAATCTTTAACTTTTTAATAAAAATTATTAATTTTTTTATTTTTTTAATTTTTTAAAATCATTCGTTATCACCCCCTGATTCCCCTCTCCTCGTTTTGCCTTCTGAGCGTTTACACCCTTTAAAGGAATTAAGTGGAAAATATTTAAAATAAAATAAGAAAAAAAACATTAGATGCTGTTTGGGAATAAATTATTTTAATTTAAAAATTACTATATATTTTCACATTATATTTTTTATTTTTTTGTACACTTTTTTATAAAAAATAATTAAAATAGTTAATTGTCAAATCACTCCTAAAAGTAAGTGAAATAAGTAAAGCATCTCCGGTAATTTACTTAAATTTTATTCTAAAATATTATTAAAAAATTTATTTTTTATTTTAATAATCACTTTTTTATTTACTTTCCTTGTCAAACTCTTTATTTTTTCTATATTCTATTAAAATAATCTTTTTAATTACTTTTAAATTTAAATATTTTTTTAATAATAAAATAATGAAGGAGAATGTAACAACCTCAACCCATAATTAGATTATAATCCGTAATTAAGGATGCCTAATAAGTAATTAAGATGAAATTTTATGTTCATTGCATGTGTAATATGTTATTTACATTTATATCTGCCTGTCGTAGAAATATCTGTTTATGTTTCTGTTCTGTTCGGTGAATTGAAGGCCTTATCGACATCTGATCACGAAATTGACTTGATTTATGTGTTATTTAGAATTTTTAAAACATTGTGGTAAGTTCAATTGAAATTCAATTCAGAACTAAATAATTAGAATAAAATAATATCAATAGATTAGCCTTAACTCTACTTAATTAACTAATACTAATCAAGTCTATATAAGGCCAAATTGACTCTAGAATATTGCATACACCTTCATTATAGTCATCTTCTTCAACAAAACGTAAGAGAGCGAGAGAGAAGAGGAGACTTGAGATCAAACAAGGGAAATTGAAGAGAAACTGGAAGAATTAGCTTGAAAACTCAAACAATTAGCCATTTAGAGCACAATTGAGAAACCAAGGTAAGAGTTAAACCCTTTAGTTATGTAATTGAGTTAGCTAATGTTAGAATTCAAGTGAATTGAGAGATAAATCACAAGAATTAAGCTAAAATTTAAGAATTAAGACTCAAACCATGCATGCATGCATAGTTCTCATAATTTTGAAGTTGTTTTCTAAGAAATCTTACATGCATGTCATAGTTTTAGCTTAATTTTGGAAGTTCATCACATTTCATATGTTTTTACCTCATTTCATTATGTTTTGGAAGGTTAAAACTCATATCATTATATGCATGTCATGTTTTTAATATTTCAAGTTTGGTTTTGTACAATTGGTATGCTTTTAGGCTTTGATTTTGTGAAATGATTTTGAATTCACCATGTTTTACAAGTTTACATATGTTTCCTCAAGTTTTGGGCCCAAAAATATATGTTTTGTTAGTTTGCATTTAAGCTTTGAACTTGAATCATCAATCTGGAAATTCCAAAATTTGCACCTTTCACTCGAGCTGTAGAGTCTGCGCTCGAGCAGAGAATGTGAGCTCTTAGTACTTTTGCAGAGTTTGGGGGTTAGCTCAAGCGGTAGAATTTGCACTTGAGCAACCACCTTTAATTTTTACCCTTCGCTAGAGCAACAGAAATTGCGCTCGAGCGTAAAATAAGATCTCCTAGAAGTTTTACAAACTTTTACAGACCGCTCGAGCAACCTAAGTTACGCTCAAGCGGAGACCCTTTTTACTCAGTCTTGTGCTCAAGCGATCGTCGAACGTCCGTCGAGCAGAAAAATCATACAACCTGTACTTTTGCAAACCTTACAAGCCACTCGAGCGACAAAAGTTATGCTCAAGCGATGTCATAACCCAAACCCACCGCTATAGGTTTAGCGTCGTAACTAGCCAGTAATCCTCAAATTACCAAAGGCCTCTGACTTGAATATCATCAAATATAAGAGGTTGTGGAAGCAAATATATAAAATACATTGTCCATAGAGCTGTGCTGACGTATATGAGATGGAAATTTAAAAACCAAAACTTTATATACATAGGCATGACGCCAT
This sequence comes from Camellia lanceoleosa, assembly GCA_025200525.1. NCBI lineage: Eukaryota > Viridiplantae > Streptophyta > Magnoliopsida > Ericales > Theaceae > Camellia > Camellia lanceoleosa. The sequence continues at coordinate 120,474,350 of CM045764.1, read as the reverse complement.
ACATATAGTGGTCCTAGTCACATTTATTATAGAAATACAAAAGGGAACTAAACCCATATACAGATAAACAAAAGCTTGTTCATGTATCAAAAGAAAACCAAGTCTTAAACGTTCACAAAACATGACCATAAGACTTGACTTAATCAACAATCTCCTCGAGATGCACAATGGTTGGCCAACAAAACAGAGACTCCAAGTTATCAACTTTGAGTCTAGTCACACGTCTGGTCTTCTACATACATAATATAAATAGTGAGCAAAGCCCAGTGAATAATAACAAAGTAAATGTTTTAATGAATGATGTCTAGTCTTGTATCATATCAATTAGAGAGATAAGCATAGTCATATTAAAAACAGAGCCATATTCTTATTCGTATTCAAATCATATGTGGTGCATCCATTAGCATTAATATATCATGTCTGGTCAAGCATATCCAGTTCCATGATAGAACCTCTGGTACCGGGTAACATATCTCATACATAAGCTACGGTATTATTCCCTTGGGCAAGGGCCTCATAACCATAAGCCATAGTACTGTTTCCTTTAGGCGAGGGCCTCTACTAAGGATACCACATAAACATTTCAAAGAAGTGGTTCATCATTCATGTAATCACTACATAGCCTTTTGTATCATTTAAAAACAATTCGTATCATATCATAATATTCAAAAAGTACTTCATATCAAACATAATTTTACTAAGTTATTACTTATAGATTATTACACAGATAGCTCGATAACAACAAATGGATCAATAGCTTACGACGCGTGACCTATACAAACATAATAGATACACAAACTAAAACACACGATCGTATCGTACTTAACTCATTTCATTTCATTTCATTCCTCGTGTGTTTCTAAGTCTTATCCTCATTATTATGTCTTAATCTTGGCCTAGGAATGCCTAAGATGCAATGAGGATGCTAAAATGCACTTGGAAACTCTTAGGCATATATGCCGAAAACAGGGTCCTCGCTTGAGCGCAACCTTCCTCGCTCGAGCGGAGGTTCATGAGTGGTCACTCGAGCTCAACTTCTTTCACTTGCGCGGTCTGTAAATTTTACAAAAGTACTGGTTGTGTGATTTCTTCACTCGACGGTCGCTCGAGCATATGACTAAAGTCTTCACTCAAGCACAACAATTGTCGCTCAAGCGGTCTGTAAAACATGTGAACTTGTGAGAGCATGTATTTACATTCGAGCTAACTTTTGGTCGCTCAAGCGAAAGTGTAAAAAAATAAACTTGGTTGCTTGAGCGTAGGATCTGTCGCTCGAGCGGTGAGGTCGAATTCTGGAATTTCCAGATTCACCTCCAAGCTTTAAAACCCATCTTTAACCTTTCAAAACACATCATTTGGGCCCAAAACTTAAGAAAACAAGTCTAAACTCGGAAAACATAGAGAATTAAAGATCATTTCATGAAATTAAGGCCCATAAGCATGTCAATTATACAAACTCAAGCTTGAAATGTGAAAACATAACATGAACATGACATGCATGCAATGATTTGAGCTCCAAGTTTCCAAATCATGAGCAAATGAGATGTTTAAGTCAAAAACATGTTGAATTTCTTGAACAAAACCAAGATATGGACATACATGTGGAAATTCTTGAGAATCAACTTACAAAATTATGAGAATTATGTATTCATGCATGAGATGCTCTTCTTTACTACTTCCTTAGTTCAATTCATGCAGCTCATGGCCTAATTCTTTGAATGCAAACACTAACCAATTAAATTACAAGACTAGAGGCTTGAATGCTAACCTTAGATGCTTAATTGAACTCTAATGGACTAATTGTGTGAGTTTCCAAGTCAAATCCTCCAAATCTTTACAAGACTCAAGCTTGAACTCAACTTCTCCTAGGTCTCTCTCTCTCTCCTACGTTTGGTGAGTACAAAGATGATCAACAAAATGGCTTCTAGAGGCTATTTTGGCCTTATATAGGCCCACTTAGTTTAGTTTAATTAAACTTGGCTTAAGCCAATTAAATAGATATTATTTATTCTAATTTAATCGTTTCGAACCAAATTTTAATTAAACCAACCATAAAATTCTAAAAATTTTACATAACACATATACCAAGTCAATTTCATGATCGGATGCTGATAAGGCTTTTAATTCGCAAAATATAACAGAATCTCAAACAGATATTCCTACAATAACTAGATAGAAACGCAAATAATGCAACACACATGCAATTAATTCAGAATTTTATCTGAATTACCCATTAGGCATGATTAATCATGGTTTATCAGCTAATCATAGGTTGGGGTTGTTACAAGCGGACTACTTTATTTTTAAAAATTTGACTAAGTGTTCTAAAGTACATTTTGGCATTCTCATTGCATCTTAGGCATTCTTGAGCCCTAATTAAGACATAATAATGAGGATAAAGGCTAGAAACACACTAAGAATAAAATGGAATGAGTTACGTACTATCCGAGTGTGTGTTTCAATATGTGTATCTGTTATATGTTTGTGTAGGTCACGTACCGTGAGTTGTTAGATCCATTTGTTTTGCTATCGAAGCTATCTGTGAGTAACATCTCCGTAAAGCTATGTTTGATTATAGGTATTTTCTGATTGAAATGATATGATTTGTTTATGAAATGCTATTTTGAGATTATATAAATGATGGCCCAATTCTTTGAAATGTATTTATGGTATCCTTAGCAAAGGCCCTCGCCTAGAAGAGATAATAATGTGGCTTATGGTCATAAAGCCCCCGCTTGGGGGAAACAATACCGTGGCATAAGGCCCTCGCCCGGAGAAAACAATACCGTGGCATAAGGCTTTTGCCTGGGGAAAACAATACAGTGGCCTACGTATGTTCTATGATACCCGGCACCGGAGGTTCCATTATGGAACTTGATATGAATGACCAATGTGATTTGTTAACACTAATGGCCATACCATGCATGATTTGAATATGAATATGACTTTGTCTCTGAATCTGTTATGGGCATCATTCATTAAAATCTTTACTTTGTTATTATTTACTAGGCTCCAGCTCACTGTATTATTTATGTATGTAGGTGAACAAACACGTGATTAGGCCTAAGTTGTTGCTTGGAGTATTGCTTTGGTCAACCAGCCTCTGTTCCTCCCGAGGAGGTTCCCGTTTTGACGTGGTCAAGTGTTTATGATCAATATTCGAGACTTTTATATTTCTTATATTTTGACTAAATGTTCTGTATTGTAGATATGATGTAAGACCAATGTGTTAGTAACGTCATAGATACGTATATAAGTTTTAAATTTTCTGTCCTATATATGTCTACGCAGCTCTATGGACTTTTATATTTGTATTTGCTTCTACTAGCCCCTGTATCTTGTTTAAATTGTTTAGAGGCCTTTGGTAATCTCAAGATTACTGGCCGATTACGGCACTAAACCTATAGAGACGAGTTTGGGTTGTGATAGAGAAAGTGTCGATGGTTCAGAATATGTTTTCTGAAGGAGAAAGTGTCGATGGTTCACTGGAATGATTTCAGTTCTTCGCATGTACCTTTCTGATATAATCTGTAGCTTTCTTATCAACACTTGTCTTAGGAAAGAGATGGGCTTTGAGCTGTTCTTTGCATTAGCGGTGGAGTGTTGGCCACAGAGCCTGAGAAAGCAATATTTTTGATAGCTAGTGGAGAATCAGTCGTTCCAAGACTCATTTTGGCAACTTCTCACAGGATGAAAGCTTGACAATGTTAACTACCATCTCCATTGACGTCTTATAGAGAAACTCGTCACTTCTACCCATGTTGTTCATGTCCAGTCCTAACTATGGGCTATAGGTTTCACTGAAACAAAGGCTCTCTCTTAAACAGAGGTGAGGTCGTCCACCCAAACCTTTGCTCAGTCAACCCTTGGACATCCGGGCCCTTGTCTGGGCTGCTGTGTTAGCGCATTCAACGAAATAAAATAAGAATTTATCAGATATGAGAGAACTACAATGACTTCCTATTGTAGGGAGTCACTGAGCAATCATAAATTTAAGGGATTATATAAGAGATCTGATGGAGTTGAATTTTTGAAGAATCAATCCCTCATAATAGAAAAAAGTTATTTTAAGGCATCTGTTGAGTGATTCTACTTCAATTAATTACTTTTTCTTCTTTTTTTTTTCTTCTTTTTTTCTTTTTTTAACGCTACAAGCCTCAAGAGTTTTATCAAATACTCACATGTAGGGGTAAGAAAAACCAAAAAAATTGATCAAACTGATTGAACCGGACCAAACCGGCTATATTTGGTGTGCTTTTTAACAAGAATCAGTTTATGCTATTTTTATATTTGATTTTTTTTTTTTTTTGGTTCGGTATAACTTCAAGCACTTTGTGTATCAAACTAAACCGAAAGCGACTGTTTCAATAAATATTGTATGTATAATATATATTTATATATATAATCTAATAATATAATGATATTAACAGGTATAATAAATTATTAATTTTAATTAATTAACCTTATCATTTTTATAATCGAAAACTCTTATTATATATAATTTTAACTCTAGCTTATTCTTGAAATCTTAGGGCATGTTTGGTAACCATTTTATTTTCAGTTTACAGTTTATATTTACAAAAATTTTAAAAACTGTGCTAAAAACTCGTTTGGTAAAAAAATTGGTTTATAATTTGACTTCCCAGTTTATAAATTTTACCCAAAAAACGGAAACAGAAAAAACCTGTTTTCGCTGATTTAATAAACTGGCACTGTGGCGAAAGTTACTGTAGCGGAGCTACAGCAACTTAATTGTTGGCAACTTAACTGTGATACCTCTGTTCTGTATTATGCTAAATTGGTCCTTAATTTGTTCATGGTTATATGTTTAGCATGATTTTGTGTGCCAATATGTGATTTTGAATTCGTATCTGTTCGCCGTAGGAATATCTGTTTGAATAATCTGCTTCGGGAATTAAATTGAGGGCCTTATCGGCCACAGAACCCGGAATTGATTATGCCATTGTGATTGGCATAATTTTTAGAGCCTACGATGAAATTTAATTGAAAATTTATTCTGGTCAATTTAAACTGATTAAATTAATAAATTAAGTACCCTATTATTTTATATTAAAATAATTGTTAATGGGACTTGTTGTATATTTGCATTTCACCCTCCTTTGGCCCTCTTAAACTCAAAATCTGAGTCAGACAATTGAGAGTGAGAGAGAGACCGGCCATAGTGAGAGAAGGGAGGAGAATTGTGCATTTTAGCTTGAGGCTTGGAAATTTTGGGGGGTTTAGCTCAAGAATTGTCTAGAGCTTGAAAGATCAAAGCTCCTAGGTAAGTGAACTCATGGATTTTTGTTGTAAATGTGTAGAGTCAAGTGTGTTTGATGATCAAGAACATGAGTTAACTTGATGTTAAGGAAATGGAGTTGGTTATGTTCAATTGATGGTTAATGAAGGCATGCATGTATATAATTGTTGTAGAATTGCATAACCTAGCATGTATCATGTCAATTAAGCAAGAATTGAAGTTTGATCATGCATGCAAGCTTGGTTTTGTTGAGTTTTGGCACCATTTGCATCTTTGAAATGGAAATGAAGTCAAGATGGCCTTGCATGTTTGAATAATTAAAGATATGAGCTTGAGTGCATGAATTTATTATATTGGTGAGGAGTTTGTCATGTTTTGAGACATGCATGTAGGTAAATCAAGAAATTGAACGTCATAATGCTATAATCTTGCAAGAGAACCATGTTAGCATGAATATATGTGAGATTGGAGCCTTAGTATGCAGGAAAAATTGGTTGAATGTCGAGTTTGAACTCAAAAGCGTGTTCTGGAAAACCCAGAATTTTCGACGACCGCTCGAGCGGGGGAAGTGCCGCTCGAGTAGAGAAATCGAGCTCCCAGCATTTTCTGTAGACATGGTTCCCGCTCGAGCGGGGAAGTTGACGCTCGAGCGGGTAGCTATGTAAGCGATCAGCGGCAGTCCACGCTCGAGCGTGAATTCAAGGTAACCAGTACTTTTGCAGGCTTAAAGGTCCGCTCGAGTGGGGAAGTCCACGCTCGAGCGGGGACCCTGCTTTCTGAAATCCTGTTTTTGCATTTTATGTTCTGTTTTCCGTTCTCTTTCACTTACAAACACTCTTAGGCATATATTAAATATTGTAAATGAGTTAAAGGGATAAGAATGAAGCCTAAAGAGGAAAATGTGAATTTTAAACGGATTGAATTGTTAATGACCTTTTTTATATTCATGGCATGTGTAGGGTCGAGTTCCAGGGTGAACCAATCAACCGATCACTGTGAGTAATATCTTGACAAGATACTTGTATGTTACTATCCAATTGCTACGTCTGCGTAAGTTTTGCAAGTTCATTAAATTGAATGGTGGACAACGATTGAAATGAATGATTGGGTTGAAGGTCGATTGACATGAATGATTGGGCCGAAGGCCGATTGAAATGAATGATTGGGCCGAAGGCCGATTGACATGAATGATTGGACCGAAGGCTGATTGACATGAATGATTTGGCCGAAGGCCGATTGAAATGAATGATTGGGCCGAAGGCCGATTGACATGAATGATTGGGCCGAAGGCCGATTGAAATGAATGATTGGACCGAAGGCCGATTGACATGAATGATTGGGCCGAAGGCCGATTGAAATGAATGATTGGGCCGGAGGCCGATTGACATGAATGATTGGGCCGAAGGCCGATTGATGTAAATGATTAAACCGAAGGCCATTTGCTAGACTGTTCCAATAATTGCTTATGTAACTTGTTTAATTTATATTATTTACTAGGCATTCGCTCACGCTTATTCATGTATTTGTAGGTGAGCCAAGTGAGGTCCAACCCCAGCCACAGTGAAGTCTACCAGAAGTAGCATGAGTTTTGGGAGAGTCAGCCTTGCGTCTCACGTGCGAGACCTAGTCTTGCCATTTTGTTATATGTCATGTTTTGTCTAGTTGGCAAGGACCTTGTGTATATTTGTATATAGTCCGTTATGGGTTGACTCGGTTTAGATAATCCTGTCTGTAAAGGAATTTTGCTAATGTACTTTTGATGTGGGTTATTAACATATCTGTGTATGGCTTGTTTAAAAGTGCATATAAACACAGCTTTATGGACAAAGTTTTTAATTATTGCTTCCGTTTGGCCCCCTGTACTCTGTTGAGTTACGCCTATTTTGGGTTGAGGCCGTAGGTAATCTTAGGATTACTGGCCGGTTATGTCCTTAACCCACGAGGGCGGGTTCGGGTCATGACAGAGTGATATCAGAGCACGAGTTAATAACTCACACACTTGTCCAAAAGAGTAATAAGCATCTAGAGAAGATCTAAGATGCATTCATAGTAGAATTGAAAGCACCAAGTATATGCATAAATGTCTTGCTATGAACAATTACGTGCCATAAATTCTGATCTGCCTACATCGTAAGTTATCTGGATGTGTATGCCTTTAATATACGCATACTTGTGAATCTTTTGCATAAGATATATTTGCATGAATATAATGCAAGTTTAATCAGATGGTGAGAACAAGAGGTGATGAGTTGAAGGAGTCCTCTACTGCCAGAATAGATAGAATGGAAAGACTGATACAGCAAATGGCAGAAACTTTGAGACAACAATGAATGGCAAAGAACAATGGCAAATGCATCCTCCCACCTCCGGCACCTCCTGCGCCAGATAACCAGAATGATGATCGAATCATAGCTCTCACCAAAGAATTCAAGAAAATGAAACCACCGTAGATCCATGGTGGATTAGACCCTTTGAAAGCTGAAGCTTGGGTTCTGGGCATCGAAAAATTGTTTGAGGTATTTCCGTGTTCTGAGACGTAGAAAGTGTTTCTGGCCACCTTTATGCTGGAAGACGAAGTAAGGAGATGGTGGATGTTAATGCGTGAGAGTTACGAAGATGCTGATTGGGCAAAATTTCTAGAAATCTTCTATGACAAGTACTTCTCGCAGTGTGTTCGGGATAGGAAGGTAGCAAAGTGCATGGAGCTGAGGCAAAACAGTATGATTGTAGCGGAGTATGAGACCAAGTTCACTGAATTGGCCAGGTTTGCGCCACACGTGATTGATACAGATTATAAAAAGGCGAGACATTTTGAGGGCAGACTTCGAAGTGACATTCTAGAGAAAGTGAACATCTTAAAACTGGAAACCTATATTGGGGTGCTTGATAGGGCTTTGATATCAGAAGCTAACATAGCTAGGCAAACCAAACCGGCGATTGACTGGAAGGGTGGTAAAAGGCAGGGCTTCTTTTCAAAGAAGAAGTTTCCAAAGAAGCAAAATACGGGCTCCTCGAATACTTCTAATTCTTCTCGAGATATGACCCCGTTGTGTAATATTTGTAACAACAGGCATCGTGGGGTTTGTTACTGCGTGTCAGGAGCTTGTTTTAATTGTGGTAAGCTGGGGCATATGGCCAGGGATTGTAAGCAGAACCGTGGAAAATTTGCTGCTAGTTCAACAGTATCAGTCCCAAAACCAGGAAATGCTACAGGATCTACTCCCGCCGAGAATACCGTAAGACAAGGGAGAGTTTTTGCGCTTGTTCCAGGCGATACCCGAAATGCCAATGCCGTCATCTCAGGTACTATTTCAATATGTAATCAGGATGCCTTTGTACTAATTGATTCTGGATCAACACACTCATTTGTGACATATACATTTGCATCTAGACTGAAAAGACCCCTAAAGTTGTTACCATATTTGCTGTATGTGTCTGCTCCATCGGGGGAATCTGTGTTATGTGACTATATATATATATCGGTTTTGTGACATGCATATTGAGGATGCTACCTTATATGTAGATTTGTTGCCCTTGAACTTTAGGCATTTCGATGTAATTTTGGGCATGGATTGGTTGACCAAGTATTGTGCCACCATAGATTGTGTGACAAAAAGGGTTGTATTTAGACCACCAGAACAAAAAGAAATTGTGTTTGTGGGTAATGGGGTAGTGCCTCCACCTTATTTGATATCTGCAATGAAAGCATGTAAATTGATCAGGAAAGGGTGCCAGGGTTATTTGTGCTATGTGTTGACTGAACAACCTCTGAATATTGAACTGAATGATATACCTATTGTTAAAGAATTCCCAGATGTGTTCCTAAATGAATTACTAGGGGAATTGGTAGACAGGGAGATAGAGTTTACTATTGAGACTGTGCCAGGCACCCAGCCTATTTCTAAGACCCCCTACAGAATGGCTACTGCTGAAATGAAGGAATTGAAAGAACAATTGCAAGACCTACTTGATAAAGGGTTTATCCGACCGAGTACTTCGCCTTGGGGTGCACCAGTGTTATTTGTAAAAAAGAAGGATGGTACCTTGCGCCTATGCATCGACTATCGGGAATTGAATAAGGTAACAGTAAAGAACAAATACCCCCTTGTAGACACCCCATTTTTGACCGACCTTAAGACTCAGACGTCATCAATTGAGCGCTTGGTGATGTTGCATATTGTGCTCGTTCTGAGGTTGCGGAGTCTCGGCTACGAGCCTTGCCTCCGGACTTCCGGACTCTTTTGTGCTTTGCCTCGGTTTACGAACCAGGCTCCGTTTTCTCTGTTTTCTCTTCCCAAAGGGAGGGAGAGGTCTAGTAGATCATCTCTCAGTGGCCGTAGGCTACGTTTCGTGGTCGTAGGCCATTTTTTCCATTTTGGAGCTCAGTTTCCGGTTTTCGGAGCCGTCAGGCCGTGTGCCTCGATTCGGGACTGCCTAACCATCTCCGATTGCCCCATTTTTTGGCATGCATCCTATTTACTCCCTTTCGAGGGACACTGGGGTCCGAGAGACCAACTTCGTGGTCGAACACCACTCCCGGTGCCTAACAGCCCACTTTCGGGGCCCCAAACTGCGTGTTTCGGCTCCCGAACCTTCATTCTACATTTTTGAGCTCCAACCCAAACTTGAGATAGTCATATTTTGAGGTCCTTTTCATGTTTGATTAAGAACCTTTTGTTGTTTGACATCTCCATATACCACTTTCTTCTTTACCCCTCGTTTTTCCCCTTTTCTTGCACGATATTTTAGGCGTACTTGTGGGCTGTGTTGGACTTGGTCGTAAACTACAAAGTGTCTTATTTTGAGCCCCTCTTCAACTTTGTTGAAGGGCTCTCAGCCATTTGGACCCGCAGCTATCACTTGCCCCTTTACCTCACCCTTTTGGCCTTTTTGAGGGGAATTTTGAATCCGAAATTCCCCCCCCCCCCTTTTTCCCCCCTCTTTTTCACCTCATTTGCCTATATATATAGCCCCTCCCCAGCTGGTTTAAGGGTTACAAAAATCTGATTTGGGAGCTCCTCCATACAATCTCTCTCTCTCTATATTCTAACCTTAAAACTCCAAGTTCCTACACCCATTTCTTCACCACCACCAAGCACCACCACCACTACTCCATTCCGGAAGATAGGAGTGGCTTTTCAGCAGCTAAGAGGCAACATTTTTCAGTCTTAGAGGCAGCAAAGGTTGGGTCTTCAAGGGTGAGCACTCTTCTCCCTCTTTCTAGTTCATTTTTGCCTCATTTTTTTAGCCTCTTTACTTGCTGTTTTGAGCTCCGACCAAAAAATAAAATGTCATTTTTTTGAGCTATATTCCATGTTTCATTAAGGGCTTATTACATTTTGAAGCTTATTTTTGACACTTTCTTCATTACCCCTTTGTATGCCATTATTTTGCATAATTCTTTTAGTCTATGTGTGATCTGTTTTCGAGCATTATGTAAACTGTGGTTAGGCTTATTTTGAGCCCTTCTTCAATATTGAAGAAGGGTTCAACACTGTTGGGGACCTCCATGTATGACTTGCTTCATTACCCCTCTTTGGTCCCCATTTTTGCATGTTTTTTTTAGCCTATCATGATTCTGTTTTTCGGCCATGATCAGAACTGAAAGTGGCCATATTTTGACTCTCTTGACATGTTTCATTAAGGGTCTTTGGCTGTTTGATGCATGTTTTGTATACTTCATGTTATAGCCCTTGGTTGGCCTTAATCTTGCATTGCATCTTTAGCATGTTTGTATACTGTTTTGGGACTTTTCATCTACTGTGAGTAGTCATATTTTTGGTCCCTATTCAGTGTTGTAGAAGGGTATTTTTATGTTTGGGTCTTGCATCTACCACTTGCTTCATTGCCTCCCTTGCGGAGCCATTTTTGTATGCCATTTTAGCCCTACCTGCGCTTGCTGTTTGACCATGCTTTGTACTGTAAAAATGTTTTTCTCGGGGCTCTCTTGCTTCTGTATTCACACTTCGTGTGCAAATAATGCATGTATTGCATAGTTGTAGGCCATTTCATATGCCTAATTTTGAGTTCCGGGATGCGTCTCATGTATCGGGTGCCATATTGCCATGATTCGGGGCTGTTAAGCATCATATTTCAGTGATTGAAATTCATATGTTTGTATGCCATGATCCATGCCTTGCCATACCTTGTTAGAGTGGCATTTGTGCCTTAGGTCCGGTTCTCGGTTTGCGTGCATACGTGCACGTATTTCGAGCGTCCCATTTTCATTTTATGGCCTCTTATGTGAGTGTGGCTGAGGTCCACTCACATTGGTGTAAGTCCATCTTGCATTGTGTATGCCATGTCTCAATGCGTTGTGCATGTTATGTTGTTAGCATTGTGTGTGCCATGTAGTTGCATTGCATGTTCATATGTTTGCATGCCCATGTTGCATACTAGATCACATGCCTAGGTTGCATTGCATTGGCATGCATGCATTACCTCTTGATCAAGTGATAGAGGTTGGCCTTTATGTGTTTGTTTGATTTGTATGACATTTGAAATCAAAGTGTATACTTGGTTTCTTGGGCTATCACGTATCGAAATGCGCAATTGGTGGTCCGAGCATCAAGGAACATACCCCTTTGAGTCAAAATCATAATAAGGGATGTGTTGGTGCACACATTTGCTGGAAATTTCATGTCATACACCGCATCTGCTTTATTCTTTGTCAAAACCGCATCTTCGCAGAATTTTCTGCCGACCGGCAGTATAGAGTGCCGACTGGCACTTTATGGGTAGCCGATAACCTCTCAAGCAGCCGGTGGTCATTTTACATGGCCGGTGGCCATTCCATCCAGCCGGTGGTGTACAACAACATGCGAGGAAGGTGTTCTGGGACTTTGGCAATTTTTGGAGAGACAGGGCAGTAAGAACAGAGACAGCAGTGGTATGGTGCGGATTTTTCGGGCAAGTCAGATTCGAGCATGCATCATTCGCGCATCCCGAGGCAGGGCTGAGGCCCTTTTCCTTTTTTATATATTGAATTTAATTTGATAATTAGAAATTTTGTAATAATTCATTTATTATGTATTTGGACTGTACTATTTGGGACTATATATTCTTTTGGTCCCTCCATATGAGGGCATATTTGTAATAAGTGTGTGTGAGTGGTGTGCTTGTCTTCCAACCCCCACTTCTTTCTTCCCTTTTATTTACCTGCTTATGATGGTAGATTAGGGCATATTTAAAATTAGCATACCTTATGCAATGCATGCGTGCATCCATGTATTTGTTGACATACATCAGGCTTGACACATCATACAAACTGCATCGTACTTTCAATTCCAAATTGAATACGTGATAGTTGTAGCATTTCACATGCCATGTCTAGGATAGCCGAGCCTGTCTAGATTACATCTTTGCATGTGTTGCATTAGACATTTCAGTATGCTTAGGTCCATGCATGGATTTCTAATAAGCTTCTGTTTTGGCTTGGAGTACTAGGTGAGTTTTTATGCTTTAGCATCCTTGCATGTGTGTGAGTATTGCCATAACAGCATGATTACCATGAGGCTAGCTGCTTATGTGATATAACTGCTTGAATGCCTGTGGATGGAGGTCAAATTACTTAAATTGGGATAATGCATTAAAATTGTGAGTTTTAAGCCCACTAGATAGTGGCAAAATCATCTTTTTCTAAAGCCCACTTGAGGGTGGCAAAACCTGCATTTTAGCCTACTTGCGAGTAGCAAATCATTTTCAAAACAAACTTACAATGTTTTGTTCCAATTTAGGCGATTTGGTCTATACTTGTTTGCTGTGCGCATAACATAGTAATTCTAGGCTAATAACCGGAATAAGAACATATAACATTTTCAAAATTGGGTATCACGGTTAGTAGAGGCGGTCTTGATCAGGCGAGAGAATGCTCATAGCTGACCTTCCCCGATCGTACCCAAGTTCCCGAGCCGAGGCAACTTTGGTGATGACAGACACGTGGCCTTTGGCACCGAGTCAGGGTTTCCTAAATTTCCCAAAAATAAAATATTTAGGTGGCGACTCTGTATCTGGCGAAGCAGTCCATGTTTGGCACTTCTTTCAAAAAAATCTATTTTCAAAATCGATTTGCCGGATTTGGACTCTTTGGTTCAAGATTAAGAACCGTGACATTTGAGTCCTTGAACTGTAGTGACCCCAATATCGAACCGGAACGGGGGGGACTCGCACTCCCTCCCCGGGGCGCGTTCGGGGACGTCTACACCCCTACCCCGTATTGATGATTTATTTGACCAGTTGCAGGGATCACAGGTGTTTTCTAAGATTGATCTGAGGTCTGGGTATCATCAATTAAAGGTTAAGGTAGAAGATGTTGAGAAAACCGCATTCAGAACGAGGTATGGTCATTTTGAGTTTCTTGTCATGCCATTTGGAGTGACTAATGCTCCGGTAGCATTTATGGACTTAATGAATAGAATATTTAAAACCTACCTTGATGAGTTTGTTGTGGTCTTCATCGATGATATTTTGATATATTCTAAAGATAGACTTGAACATGAACATCATTTGAGAACTGTTTTATGAATACTTCGGGAAAGGAGACTATTTGCTAAGCTAAAGAAATGTGAGTTTTGGTTGAATGAGGTTGTTTTCTTAGGTCATGTGATCAACAAGGAAGGAATTTCAGTAGACCCACAGAAAATAGAAGCAATTGTGAATTGGCCTACACCGACCAATGTAACAGAAGTTCGCAGTTTCATGGGCTTGGCTAGGTACTATCGGAGGTTTGTGAAGGATTTTTCAAAAATAGCCGTGCCCCTTACCCAACTGACACGCAAGGGGCAATCTTTTGAGTGGAACGATGAAAAAGAATCAGCCTTTCATGAATTGAAAACTAGATTGACCACCGCCCCGATTTTGACACTACCTTCAGGTACGGAAAATTTTGTGATTTTCAGTGATGCATCTTATAAAGGTCTGGGTTTTGTGTTAATGCAGAACGGAAAGGTTATTACCTACGCCTCCCGACAGTTGAGACCACATGAGAAGAATTATCCAACGCATGACCTAGAATTGGCCGCAGTTGTTTTTGCTTTGAAAATCTGGCGGCATTATCTATATGGAGCAAAGTGTGAGGTCTATACGGACCACAAAAGTTTGAAATATTTCTTCACATAGAAAGAGCTGAATATGCGCCAGAGAAGATGGCTGGAACTGATAAAGGATTATGATTTAGAGATTCAGTATCACCCCGGGAAAGCTAACACAGTTGCCGATGCTTTGAGCAGAAAATCCACGGGGAGTATGGCTTGCTTGCTTACTGAGCAGAGGGAGATTTTGCAGGACTTTGAGAAGTCTGAAATTGAAGTAGTGGTATGTGAATCGGGCGGATTGATAGCCGCCATTACAGCCGAACCAGCGATCATTGATGAAATCAAGCAGAAACAGAAAGAGGACGAGTTCCTTAGAAAGATAATTGATGAAATTGAGGCGAGTCCAAAAGCAGAATTTAGCATTGAGAATGAACTGTTGAAATTCCGAAACAGAATGTGTGTCCCTGATATCCCGGAACTAAAAAAGAGAGTTTTAGATGAAGCCCACAGATCTATATTTGCTATGCACCCCGGCAACAATAAAATGTACCGGGATTTAAAACAAACCTATTGGTGGCCTAAGATGAAGAAAGAGATTGCAAAATATGTATCCAAGTGTCTTCAGTGTCAGCAAGTTAAGGCTGAACATCAGAAACCCGGCGGTCTACTTTAACTTCTCCCTATTCCTAAGTGGAAGTGGGAACATGTGACTATGGATTTTATCGTTGGCCTACCTCGGACTTCTCGAGGTATGGATTCTGTTTGGGTAGTAGTTGATAGACTAACTAAATCTGCACATTTTTTGCCTGTCAAAACTACGTTTACTGCTTATAGATTGGCTACCATTTATGTTGATGAGATTGTCCGTTTACACGAAGTCCCAGTGTCTATTGTGTCGGATAAAGATTCGAAATTTGTATCTAGATTGTGGAAGAGTTTACAGGAAGCTATGGGAACAGAACTAAGGTTCAGTACCGCATTCTACCCACAGACAGATGGGCAGTCAGAAAGAACGATACAAACTTTGGAAGATATGCTTCGCATGTGTGCTTTGGATTTTCAGGGGAGTTGGAAGGATTATTTGCCACTTGTAGAATTTGCTTATAACAATAGCTTCCACTCCAGCATCGGTATGGCACCATACGAGGCTTTGTATGGCAGAAGGTGTAGATCACCTATCTGTTGGACAGAGGTCGGGGATAGAGCTTTACTCGGGCCAGAAATTGTACAAGACACTTCTGAGAAAATCAAGACTATTCGCCAAAGGCTCAAGACGGCTCAAGACCGACAAAAGAATTATGCAGACGTTCGGAGAAGACCTCTTGAGTATGAGGTTGGTGACCATGTATTCATCCGTGTTTCTCTGATAAAGGGCCAAGTCAGATTTGGGAAAAAGGGCAAGTTGTCGCCCCGTTACATTGGGCTATTTCAGATTTTGGAGAGGCTCGGCCTGGTTGCATATAGAGTTGCCTTGCCACCAGGATTCGAGCAAATTCATAATGTGTTTTATGTGTCGATGTTGAGGGGTTACCTCCGAAACTCATTTCATGTGATTGATTATCACCGGGTTGCTGTTGATGAGAATCTGGAATA
This sequence comes from Camellia lanceoleosa, assembly GCA_025200525.1. Lineage (NCBI taxonomy): Eukaryota > Viridiplantae > Streptophyta > Magnoliopsida > Ericales > Theaceae > Camellia > Camellia lanceoleosa. The sequence continues at coordinate 120,458,465 of CM045764.1, read as the reverse complement.
TGCGGAATGGCCGGAAAGGATTGTTGACCGACAAGTGAAGGAATTGAGAAACAAGTCCATCCCAATGCTGAAAATAGAATGGAAAGAACACTATGGGACGGATGTCACGTGGGAAAAAGAGGAGGAAATGCGACTACACTATCCACATTTGTTTCCCAACGAAGGTAACTTAAGTTTGGAGGACCAAACTTCCTAAAGGGGGGAAGACTGTGATACCCCTGTTGTGCATTATGCTAAATTGGTCCTTAATTTGTTCATGGTTATGTGTTTAGCATGATTTTGTGTACCAATATGTGATTTTGAATTCGTATCTGTTCGCCGTAGGAATATCTGTTTGAATAATCTACTTCGGGAATTAAATTGAGGGCCTTATCGGCCACAGAACCCGGAATTGATTACGCCATTATGATTGGCATAATTTTTAGAGCCTACGGTGAAATTTAATTGAAAATTTATTCTGGTCAATTTAAACTGATTAAATTAATAAATTAAGTACCCTATTATTTTATATTAAAATAATTGTTAATGGGACTTGTTGTATATTTGCATTTCACCCTCTTTTGGCCCTCTTAAACTCAAAATCTGAGTCAGACAATTGAGAGTGAGAGAGAGACCGGCCATAGTGAAAGAAGGGAGGAGAATTGTGCATTTTAGCTTGAGGCTTGGAAATTTTGGGGGGTTTAGCTCAAGAATTGTCTAGAGCTTGAAAGATCAAAGCTCCTAGGTAAGTGAACTCATGGATTTTTGTTGTAAATGTGTAGATTCAAGTGTGTTTGATGATCAAGAACATGAGTTAACTTGATGTTAAGGAAATGGGGTTGGTTATGTTCAATTGATGGTTAATGAAGGCATGCATGTATATAATTGTTGTAGAATTGCATAACCTAGCATGTATCATGTCAATTAAGCAAGAATTGAAGTTTGATCATGCATGCAAGCTTGGTTTTGTTGAGTTTTGGCACCATTTGCATCTTTGAAATGGAAATGAAGTCAAGATGGCCTTGTATGTTTGAATAATTAAAGATATGAGCTTGAGTGCATGAATTTATTATATTGGTGAGGAGTTTGTCATGTTTTGAGACATGCATGTAGGTAAATCAAGAAATTGAACTTCATAATGCTATAATCTTGCAAGAGAACCATGTTAGCATGAATATATGTGAGATTGGAGCCTTAGTATGCAGGAAAAATTGGTTGAATGTCGAGTTTGAACTCAAGGGAGTGTTACGAAAACCCGTATTTTCGACGACCGGCGAAAGGAAGTGCCGAGCTCGGAGAAATCGAGCTCCCAGCATTTTCTGTAGACATGGTTCCCGCTCGAGCGGGGAAGTTGACGCTCGAGCGATAGAGTCCACGCTCGAGCGTGAATTTGAGATAACCAGTACTTTTGCAGGCTTAAGGGTCCACTTGAGCGGGAAAGTCCACGCTCGAGCGGGGACCCTGCTTTCTGAAATCCTGTTTTTGCATTTTATGTTCTGTTTTCCGTTCTCTTTCACTTACAAACACTCTTAGGCATATATTAAATATTGTAAATAAGTTAAAGGGATAAGAATGAAGCCTAAAGAGGAAAATGTGAATTTTGAACGGATTGAATTGTTAATGACCCTTTTTATATTCATGGCATGTGTAGGGTCAAGTTCTAGGGTGAACCAATCAACCGATCACTGTGAGTAATATCTTAACAAGATACTTGTATGTTACTGTCCAATTGCTACGTCTGCATAAGTTTTGCAAGTTCATTAAATTGAATGGTGGACAACAATTGAAATGAATGATTGGGCCGAAGGCCGATTGACATGAATGATTGGGCCAAAGGCCGATTGAAATGAATGATTGGGCCGAAGGCCGATTGACCTGAATGATTGGGCCGAAGGCCGATTGAAATGAATGATTAGGCCGAAGGCCGATTGACATGAATGATTGGGTCGAAGGCCGATTGAAATGAATGATTAGGCCAAAGGCCGATTGATATGAATGATTGGGCCGAAGGCCGATTGAAATGAATGATTGGGCTGAAGGCCAATTGACATAAATGATTGGGCCGAAGGCCGATTGACATGAATGATTAGGCCGAAGGCCGATTGAAATGAATGATTGGGCCGAAGGCCGATTGACATGAATGATTGGGCCGAAGGCCGATTGAAATGAATGATTGGGCCGGAGGCCGATTGACATGAATGATTGGGCCAAAGGCCGATTGATGTAAATGATTAGGCCGAAGGCCATTTGCTAGACTGTTCCAATAATTGCTTATGTAACTTGTTTAATTTATATTATTCACTGGGCATTCGCTCACGCTAATTCATGTATTTGTAGGTGAGCCAAGTGAGGTCCAACCCCAACCACAGTGAAGTCTACCAGGAGTGGCATGAGTTTTGGAAGAGTCAGCCTTGCGTCTCATGTACGAGACCTAGTCTTGCCATTTTGTTATATGTCATGTTTTGTCTAGTTGGCAAGGACCTTGTGTATATTTGTATATAGTCCGTTTTGGGTTGACTCGGTTTAGATGATCCTGTCTGTAAAGGAATTTTGCTAATGTACTTTTGATGTGGGTTATTAACATATCTGTGTATGGCTTGTTTAAAAGTGTATATAAGCACAGCTCTATGGACAAAGTTTTTAATTATTGCTTCCGTTTGGCCCCCTGTACTCTGTTGAGTTACGCTTATTTTGGGTTGAGGCCGTAGGTAATCTCAGGATTACTGGCCGGTTATGTACTTAATCCATGGGGGCGGGTTCGGGTCATGACATTGACCCTAGTTCAAATCTCCGCAGCACCAATATTGAATTTATTTTGTCCAACGTTAATATCTCATCTTCCTCCACCTCATTCATGTTGACTTGAACTTCACAGATCAGGTTAGTCTCTCTTCTCTCTCTCTTCCCTCTCTCTTCTCTCTCTGTCTCCCATCTTTTCTCTGTGTCCACCGACCTTGCTCTCTGTGTTCACCGAGCTTCGATTTTTGTTTTCTTTTCTAAAACATTATGTTGCAAACATACAGATCTTTGTAGATCTGTCAACAAATTGATCTCGGGTCTGTTTCTTCTCTCTCTCTCTCTTGCTATGGTTTGTAGGTTAATAGATCTGCCATGAAATCGATTAATGATGAGACAAAGGGTATGTTTGTTTGTTGACAGATCGATTTCATGTGCACTTAGGTCTCTTTCTTCTCTCTCTCTCTCTCTCTTCGATGGCAGCTTCGATTTCATGGTAGCTTTGGGATTTCAGCTGCCATCAAATTGATGGTAGCTTTGGGATTTCATGGCAGCTAAGATCAATTTGATGGCAGCTTCGATGGCAACAAATTGATCTCAGATTTTTGTAGAGCTACCATGGTGGTTTTTTTTTTTTTTTTTCTGAAATGACAAATCTACTTTGCAGATCTTTTGCAAAATTTCTGAACCACATCGATCTCACTCGCAAGTCAGTTTCTCTGTTCTGCAGAAATCTGTGCTACAAAACTGTTCTGCAGAAATTTGTTCTGCTTTGGGAAAACCTGGGAAAACTTGTTCTGCTTTGGGAAAATCCGAACCAGAAATCTGTTTTGCAGAAATCTCTTGTTTTTTGTTGGTTGTAGATCTGTGCTACAAATCTTTTTTTTTTTTTTTTTTCGAACCAGAAATCTGTTCTGCTTTGGGAAAACCTAATCTCACACATTGAGGGGAGTGATCTTGGGTGTCATCTTCCTTTAATAGAGCTTTAGCTCACTTTAGTATATCCTATATTCAAAAACATTATAACATATTATGATGTAACCACTAATGTTCACAACCCTCTATGTAAAATTCAGTTGGTTTTAGTTTCAATTGGAACATGAAATCAATTGTCCTAGAGCAAAATCAAACACTTTTAACAGAATGCTAGTATGCTACTGGTGGAAAATTTGACTGCTAGTACACTTTGAACAGAATGCTAGTATACTTTGTATAGATGGGTTTTTTAGATTTTCAGATTTTCATGAAAAGCAAAACCCATCAAGTATACTTTGTATGTAGAATAGTATTTCTAGTGTAAACTGAATATGGTTAGATTAGTTTTAGTGACTAGTTAGTTGAGTTAGATATATATATATATAAATATCATCTACTGTGTAACCTCATTCCTTTAATCAAGAATATATTTCTACATTTTTTCAAGCATATCTGGGTAATCCAAGAAATGTCACTTTTCAGGGACCTAATATGCACAAAATGAACCATAAAATACAGCTATTGTTTTATTATCCATTTTGTAGAATAGATTCGTGTCTGTTGAGAGTACAAATTGTATGACTTACGGTGACAATGCAGTTTTTATGCCTGTGTTGAAGAGAATTAGCAGATGTAGGTTGAATTCAAACAAGAATGATAAGTTTTGCTGCCTTTTATACTTGAATGGGGATGGCAACAGCCCTTGCCATTAAGCTGACCTGATCGGAGGGAACCTCACCCTGATTTAGAATATGTTCAAAGCCTCAAACCTAATCTGATTCAGCTTCAAAATTGCAGGTCTAGACCTCATTTTAGTATTTTTCAACTTGTTTCTGTAGGACCTTGGAAGGAGCCCTGATTAATCTGTGCCATAGCCATTGCTGAACATGAAATCAGATTGTTGTCAAGACTTGAGCATCAGAACTGAAAATATATTTATTGTTACAATGAGAGTTACTTAACATTCTGTCTGTTACAATGAGAGTTGAGCATAAAAAGTGACATTTTTTAGATTTTCATGTTTGTATTGATGGGTTTTGCTTGAAACTGAATCGGGTTTTGGGGAGATTTCAAATATTTGACTGGTTCTATACTATTTTTTTGGTGGGCAAAAAAAAAAAAAAAATACTCTGAAAAATGAAGGAAATGGGAGGGTGAGATATTTTTTGCCTGGTGAGTTACAATGTTCATTGTATATATATATGACATGATATGTTCGCATATATGTATGTGTTTGGATTGGTTTTTTTTCTTCAATTTCTGGTTTTTTCTCGGTATTATGTGGTTGTGAGGGTCTAAGTTCTAATTTTTCATATTTTTGTTGATAGGTTTTGCTTGAAACTGTATTAGGTTTTGAGAGATTTGGAATATTTGACTGCTTCTGTACTATTTTTTTGGGGCAAAAAAAAAAACTCTGAAAAATGATGGAAATTGGAGAGTGAGATCTTCTAGTTACTAGTTAAGAGCTTTAAGTGCATTGTCTGATGAGTTAAATGTTCATTGTATATATGTAGATGATATGTTTGCACATATGTATGTGCTTGGATTGGTTATCCTCTTCAATTTCTGGTTTTTTTCTCTTTCATGTGTCAGTATTATGTGGTTTTGAGGGTCCAATTTCAGATTTTCATATTTTCATTGATGGGTTTTGCTTGAAACTGAATTGGGTTTTGGGAGATTTCAAAAGCTTCGACTGCTAGTACACTTTTAACAGAATGCTAGTAATCTATACATTTATTTGACTTATATTTTTTGACTTAAGTGCTATTTTTTAACAGAATGCTAGTAAGTGCTATTGTTTGACTTAAGTGCTACTTTTAACAGAATGCTACTAATCTAGTAATCTATACATTTATTTGATTTTAACAGAATGCTATTTTTTGACTTATATGCTAGTAAACTCATATTTTCATTTATTTGACTTATTTGCCAGAAATCTTCGAAATCTGCTATACCAACCCACAAGATATTTAAACTGCTATTTATTCTTTAATGTCTCTTCATTTTATTTGACTTATATTTTTTTGAAATTTGTTTATCTATGAATAAATATAAATATTTAGGTAATGGCATCAACAATACACTATGATCTCCCCATTGATGATGATGATGTTGTTGAAGTTGGTAGAGGAAACAATGGTCCATGGCCTCAGGCAAATGAGGCTCTTTTCATTACCCTCATGGATGAAGAGGTGAAAACCAAGAATAGTAAAATAACTGGAACATTCTCTAAACAAGCTTGGAACAGGTTGAGAGATCAAATGAACGCAAAAACCCAATACCAGTATAACGCACACCAGCTTCGGAACAAATACAATCAGCTGCGTATTATGTTCAACAAATTTACATCATTACTGAAGCATACTGGTGTTGGTTGGGATAGCCAATGACTTACTATCACTGTACCGGATGACGTTTGGGAAGCCCTTTACAAGGTTTAATTAACTTTTTGCATTTTCTTTACTACATTTAATTGGAGAATTCTTCATGTTAACTTGAAATTCATTGGTTTGTAGGTTAATACCCATACAAAGAGGTTTAGGAAGAAATGGATGGTTTACTACCATGAGTTGTCTCGTATTTTAGGAGATACATCCGCAACTGGTAAACTAGCTTTTCCTTCTACCAAATCACCTTCTGAAAGTAGTGCCAGTTCTGATCCTGAATTTAAGGTAAAGAATGAGGAGTTACATGCATTACAAATTGATAGTGATAATGACAATGGAGATGGCCAAGACAAGGGCAAGAGCAAGGGCAAAATGGGAGGTAAAAAGAGTCAGAAGAGGAGCTCTTTTCAAGCTAATATTTCTGAAGCACTCAAAGAAATGAGTGAAAATAGCAAGAGGAAGGTGGACCTAATGGAAAAGCGTTTCACAAGTGCTTCAGTTACTACTGTTGGCAATGACAGTGGTTCAATTGAATGTGGCTCTACTCCATCACGTTCATTACTGAAAGAGTGCATGGCACTATTGCATGGTATGGAGGAAATTCCTACTACTGCTTACACTAAAGCTATGAACAAGCTTGCATCGGATCCCATAATAAGGGAGGTATTTGTTGATATTCCTGCTAGTAGGATGAGGGATTGGGTCCTTAATCTTTGAAAGTTATTATGAGAGAGTGCTGCAGATTTAGTGTGGTATGTGTTTGTGTTGTTTAATTTATTTGGTAGTTTATTGTGGAAATAGACTTATTATGGAAGTTTATATTTGGTACTGTAACTGTTGTATTGTTAGATAATATTTGGTGCTGTAACATACTTATTGTACTTTTTATTTTAACAGACTTAGTGTATTCTGTGAACAAGCTTGTATTGTTGGATAATATTTGGTGCTGTAACAAATTTGGTGCTGTAACTGTTGTATTGTAGTTTTTATTTTATTTTATTTTATTTGTTTCAGAATAATTTATTATGGAAACAGAGTTAGGTGTATCCAACATGTTTTTAATATTGTACTACAAAGAGATGGGTAGATGGGTAGATATAAAATTAAAGGTGGTATGTAGGCTTTCCATTACTGATATAATATTGTACTGGTATGCAAGCTCTTTTTATTATGGTAGTTTATAGTTAGTTGAAGTATTGAATGCTCTTTCTCCTATATAATGTTTGTTAGTAGTATGCTCTCTTTACTGCATTGTCAACATTGTATCACTGCATTCTCAACACTGCATTGCAAGGTATGTATGATCTTCTTTTATACAAAATTCTTATGTCACTGTATTGTCAACATTGTTTTTTCCATTACCTGTTCGATGAAATGTGTCAATGTGTCTAGATTATTGATACTGTTCTGTTCTAGTCAATGTGTCTGGATTTCCCCAAATTTTGAAGTCATATGAAACATCACTAGATGTGGGTTTCTGGCATGAATTAAAATGATTGAATCGACATGGAATTGAAACAAAATGAGTCTTATTTACGTGCATGCATTCACTATGCACTGTGGATACATTATTGTTTGTCTACCTATATCCAGTTTATTATGTTGTTTATGTAATTGACACGAATATAACTTATGAATTGTATGCATTAAACGTGATGTGGATGCTCAGTTATGCATACTTGGCATACATGGCATACTGTTGGAATTGACACCCTAATAGGCATTGCCAAAATAATCAAAGCTGGGCTGAGTGTAGAGTTTGAGATGGATGACAAAAGTGCATTGGAGCAGAGAATTACCATTTTTTATTTTTGAGATGTCACTTTTTAAGCTGTAAAGTTTATTTTTGAGATGTCACTTTTTCTTGTCACTTTTTAAGATGTCACAAAAATACACTTCTATTATTTTTTATATTTTCGTTTTTCAATACAGGAAAAACAATCCCTTACAATTCATTCACCCATAAAACATGTTTTCTCACATAAGACCTTCCAATCAATGGATACAGAGGCTCACCTTTTTGCAAGAAGAGTTGCGAAACAGTTTGACAAATACTTTTTACTAGTCATGAGCAGATATTTTCAGGAAATGTCCCCAATATTTTTAAAGCTCTTGTATTTTCTATTTCTCTTATTTGTTTGTTATTTGCTTTGGTAGTTAACTCCTATATTTTTTCCACTTTTTAGAATACCTACCTTCTTGAACTCCTTTCTTTGTCTAATAAATCTTTGTTTCTTATAAGCAAAGTGTGGGAAGCACAAGTACAAAGTTTAATATCACATTCTTTCTTTTTTTAAGCATACTAGATTGCAAGAGAATCTTGTTCCAGGTTTATATTGCTATAAGATAAGCAAATACCACATGAAAATTTTGATAGATGCACACATATATAGGAAGAGATAGAGAACTATCAAATAATCAATGCACACTATGCTTGTTGAGATGGCAAAAAAAGATAATAGCAAGAGATTATGATGAAAAAACACAGAAATTAATACAATCAGTGTACAAGAGCAAACGTTAAGTTGCAAAAAAATTATAGCACCACGAACTCTTCTCTCCACAAAAGCAGCAGAGGGATAGGATCTTGCCATGACAAATGCTTAAGAAGTGTTGCAAAATTAACAAAATAGTAAACCCCTTCACTTCTAATTAACACATGAGTATGACGCCCTGGTTGGTAGCAACAACTTTACTCTATTCTTATCTCCAAGGGGATTGGCTTTGCTAATCTCTAACAGTTGTAGCATGTCAATCAGTCATTAGCTTTGGATATTTTCAATTGAGTCAATACACAATGCCTCTCAACCATATAAGCAAATACTGATTTAAACAAAAACAGTAACCACGAGCACAAAAGAATAAGCAAGAAAAAGGCACCAAAAATTATTTTAATTATTTGCGTAATTGATATGAAATTATTTTAATTAATTTAAAGTGATATGAAATTAAAATATATGGAGCCAACATTTGAATTGGACCAAACAAAATGGTTACCAAACTGAAAAAAATTCAATGAAAGAAAAAATTATTGTGTGACCATTATTTCATGTATTTTCATTATCATTAATACTTTTGTTTTTAAGGGGTCAGCACAATATCACAGTGATATATATAGAGCCGATACATGCTCTTGATTTGAGTTTTGACTCAGACAGTGACGATGAAAATATACAATTTCTGGTGTGTATAGCACTACATGAATATTGTAATACTTACGTTCAACCTAGACCATGCCGAAGGTCCATATTACAAGAACATGACTACGTATTAGAAATATTGAATGGCCAAGAAAGAAGGTCCAAGGAAAATTTTAGAATGGAACCAGATGTATTTATTAATTTGTGCGAGGCACTTAAGGTATATGGTAAACTGGAACACTCACGTTATCTGACTGTCCAAGAGCAAGTTTGTATATTTTTGCTAACAATTGGTCACAACGAACGAAATCGTGTTATCCAAGAGCGATTCCAACATTCTGGCCAGACCATCTCCAAATACTTCAACCGAGTCTTGAAGGCAGTGTGTAGGCTTGGTAAACAAGTTATAAGGCCTCCAGATTTTGATGAGATGCCTGCAGAAATTTGACATAATCCACGCTTCTATCTTTTTTTTAAGGTAATTACTAACAGAATATTTGAAATATAAATTTTAGTAAAATATCCTGCATTATTAAAGTCATTTGTCAAATAGGATTGTGTTGGAGCAATTGATGGTACCCACATATCTGCAAGGGTGCTAGCATCAGAGCAAATACCATATCGGGGTAAGCATACAGTTACAACACAAAATGTAATGTGTGTTCGCTCATTTGATATGCGATTTACGTATGTATTGGCCGGTTGAGAGGGCACTGCAAATGATTCAAGAGTGTTCATTGAGATCGTACATAATCCAACAAATTTATTTCCAATGCCACCAACAGGTACGTATTATATGGCATTTTGTTAATTTATAATGAATATTCTTTTGTCAACCCATAATAATAGATACATACATGTTGAACAGATAAATACCTTGTCGTCGACTTGGGTTATACAAATATGCCTGGCTTTTTATCGCCATACCGTGGTGAGAGGTACCATCTAAATGAGTTTCGTAATCAACGTGGACAACCAAGAAACAAGAAACAAATGTTCAATTACCGACACTTCTCACTACGCAATGTGATTGAGAGATGCTTCGGTGTCTTGAAGGCTCATTTTCCAATTTTGAGAGACATGCCTCCGTATTCAACTAAGACGCAGAGATACATCCCCATTGCATGCTGTACAATACACAATTGGATAAGGACATATTCTCAAAGTGACACATTGTTCGCTGAATAGGCCAATCCAAATCGTATCGTTGAAGATAATGGGCCTAGAGGAGGTGGTAGTAGCAGCTCGACACATGCAGGAAGTAGTTCTCAACAACCAATTGACTTAGACATTAGTCAACCTCAATTACGTCACATGTTTGATGTAAGGAATCAAATTGCTGGTCAAATTTGAAAATCTCTCGGAAACAATTGAAATATTATTTATGCGTATAATAGATTGTGGAAGATGTTTTTTTAATGATTTGTGGAAGAATTGAGATGCTATTATTATGGTTTGCAGGTTGTTATGAACATTATGGTTTATTATGGTTATTAAATTTATTTATGGTTGGTATTGTATCAATATGATTATTATGGATAATGTGTATGATCCCATTGTCAAAAAAAAATTAAAATTTTTTTTTTAAAATTAAAAAAAAATTTAAAAAAATTAGGCCTTAACAAACATGTTTTTTAGTTTATGTTTTCAAAAATTTTCAAACATTTTGTCTAGACCAAATGGGTTTATTATTTATGTTTTTCTAAAAATAAACAAAAACTAGTTTATAAAATTTTTGTAAACATAAACCAAAAACGTAAACGTTACCAAACGCTACCTTAGTATTTTTTAATTTTTTTTTTGTTTTTATTTTTGTTAATCTAGGAATTAAAAAATATTTATTAAGTAGATAGATTGGATATGTTTGAAATGATGGACAAATAACTAATTTAATGTTTTTATATAGATTAGTGCTTATATTTAAAAGTGACTCAAGTTTAAAAGGTTCTAGATTGATTAAACCACACTGAACTAAACTGTTTCAATCGGTTCAGTTCAGTGTGATTTAATGGGAGAAGTAGTTTGTATCGATATTCAAAATAATAAAACCAATATTATCGGTTCGATGAATTTTTTTTACCTAAATACTGACTGTACCAAACTGATTATATCCCTACTCACATGGGTATAGGTTGCATACTCATGTGAGTCCTACACCCATGTAAGTATTCAGTAAAAAATTTGATAAAACTAATACAAATATTCTTTTTAAAAAGGCTAAAATAAATTTTCAAAAAAATGTTTATTTAGCATATTGTTCTTAAAGATTAAGAGTTTGCTTGACAACTTAAAAAGAAATTTAAATTTAAGTATAAATCATTCAAATATACCAAATTAAGTTTTACCCAAATCAATCATTAACCAAAAATTTTAAAGGCTATTTTGTGACTCTCAAATCTGCCACTATGCCATTATTGAAATTCTTTTAGTCAACTCAAAATTAAATGTATTCATTGAAGTTGTTGACATCGAAGTTTTTACTTAAATTTGTAGTTAAATTTGAGTAAATGTTGTTTCCACTCAAATTTTTAAAATTTGATCTAGTAAATTTTTTTGAAGGGTTTGGTGATATATTGGCATATATTTATTTGACATAAACTTCTCTACTTAATATGTCAAATTTATTATTATATTATTTTTAAAAATAAAATTATTTTATTGAGTGAATTCAACATTTAATATCAACATGGAGCATATCAAATTTAATATGTTAAGTTCATATCAAATGTCAACTCAATATTTGATATATTGGATGAACTTCATTCTTTATGTCAAAATTGAGATGTTATTGTGCCATACAGGATTTGACATTTTTAGTTGGAGTTGCTTCTCTTGTTCGTGTGCATCGGGGACTTAGAGATGCCACATCAAAGTTGGATTAAAAAACAAAAGTGAGTTTCGGAGAGAGAGAGAGAGAGAGAGAGAGAGAGAGAGAGAGAGAGAGCTTCACTCTGGGAGATTTTTGACAGTATTTCGGTGATATTTCGATGACCTTTTTTTATATTTTAAAATGTAGATCTACGTTTTTTGATTATAGATATTGTGGGGATGTATTTTCTAAGTACCAACACGTGGCCGAGGTGACACCGAAGTGTCAGCCGAGGTACCACGTGACTTGACAGTTACGCCGAGGTGATCTCGGGGTTGCCGAGGTTATCTCCGAAGATAACGAAGTCTGAGATAAGTGGATAAGGGACAGGAGTCCTAGGAATAAGAAAGACTACAAGATGGATAAAGGTAGAACTCTTAGGGAGTCTATCCTTATCTCTTGAAGAGTCTAAAGTAGATCCAGAGTTGGAGTCCATAGAAGTAAGACTTCTAGTGGGACTAGGATAAAGAGACACTATAAAAGAAGGGCACCCCCGGCGGGTCTAAGGTACGCAATTTATAGTCTTGAGTAGTAATTTTAGCACTGGTTATCTTTGAGAGATACTGACTTGATCGTCGGAGTGCCCCCGGGTGGTAGAACCACATGGGTGACTTTCTTTCTGCAGATTCTGAGGAGCCATCTATTCTGCTTGTGTTCTACAGCTGAATCACTAAGGAGGGCAGTGTGATCGGAAATTCACTCACACAATTTGGCACCGTCTATGGGAACGAAAGAAGAATAGATGGCTAGTAACGTGCAGAAAGAAAAGATAGGGGACGACGCTCCGGCTGGGAGTGGAAGACCCGTCGACTCTAATGCTGAAGAAGGAGACCACAACGAAGAAACTCGTGATCAGAATCACGCAGAGAAAGCCGTCGGACAAGATGGTGATACATCAAAAAAAGCGGACAGAGGCAAATACTATAATGAGGATGACCTCCAGACCTGGAAAGACAGATGTCTGAGGAGGGATGAGGAAGTAAAAGAGATGGCAAACAAGTTGGCAGACCTTCAATCGGTCGTCAACTTCATGATACAGAATAATGTCATGCAACCGCCATACCCGCTGCAGGACACACCAATGCCGGCAGCAAACGCCCAGAAGAAGGGGCGGAGAGAAGTCCCCGAAGCCCCTCAGCACACGGGGAGTGGAAGGCGCTCTCGCCGACCTTCCAGGGAAGTCGGCCGAGAAGAGCCGAGAAGAGAAGAGTCCCGAAGGACATATCGCGAGAGGGAAGTAGACCCCAAAGAACATCGGCATGTTCCGGGGCGGATATTGTGTTTCGATGCGTCCTGCGGAGAAAGATCGAAAAGGGGCCACCATGAGGCCGAGAGTAGTCTTTGTAGTCAAGCCCAAATTGACAAATGCCGGGAAGAAGTAAAGAGGACTTGAGAGATTACCTCAAGAGGAAACAGGAGAATGCCGGAGCCGAAGTAACTTCCCCGGTCAAGCCGAGGACTCCATTCTCCGCAGAATTGGATAGATTCGTCGCACCGAAAAGATTCAGTATGCCGAGGCTCCAGATATATGATGGTAAGTCGGACCCTAACTTCCATGTTGGATTATTTTTGAATTCAATGGCATTGTACAGTGGGAACGAGCCGTTGCTCTGCAAAGTGTTCCCTTCATCCTTCGGGGAGATTGCATCAGACTGGTTCCACAAACTACCGAAGAGCAGCGTGAAGAGCTGGGAAGGCCTGGCCGAGATGTTTGTGGCCAGGTTCATAACAAACAAACTGCAGCTATTGAGGGTGGATGCATTGATGGCTCTGAAGATCGGCAAAGATGAGAGCCTCAGAGCTTATGCAAAGCGGTACTACGAGGTGTTCAATCGAATACCTGAATGCAACCAGGAGGTGGCGGTCGTCTCTTTCAAGAATGGCCTGAAGGATGGTATCCATGCGAAGTCCTTGGCAAAAACCACTTAAAGAGTATGGAAGAGCTCATGGCGAGAATCGAGAAGTATGCCAGAGCCGAGGAAGATACGTCGGGGAATAGGGAGACGAAGCCAGAAAAGAACAGCAGCTAGCGAGCGGCCGAGGTAACAATGGACCAGAACAAACAGAGACGAGTTGAGGGCTAAGCAAGCGATTTACGGTGTTCCGAATTCCGGTCCAAAAAGTCCTTGACCAAATTCGAAATCAGCCCTACTTCAGGGCGCCGGCAAGAGAACCAGGAGAATTTATGGGGAGAAACCATAGTAGGCGTTGTGCCTACCACAATGAGCAGGATCACCCAACTCAGGGTTGCAGACCCTTAAAGCACACTTAGAAGATCTGGTGAGACAAGGCCATCTAAGAGATCTTGTGGATGAAGCCAGAACCAGGGAAGAGCAGGCACGATTGCCTCAAGCGCGGCAATTTTCCTCCCCAAAGACAAAGAACCCGAGCGTGTGGACCTCGGGTGGTTAATGTGATCCACTCGAAGGTGAATGAAAACGACATACAGGGGGAGACACAGAGGGTGAAACATCTGCAGCACGTTAACCAGGTCGGACTGAAAAGACCTCGGCCTGAAGATTACCAAGGACCAATGATAATCTTCACAGAGGCCGACCTTGATATGGTTCAGCACCCGCACAATGATGCCCTGGTAGTATCCCTCCAGGTTGGAGAGTGCCAGGTGAAACGCATCTTGATTGATCAAGGCAGCTCCTGCGACATCATGTATGTCAGATGCTACAAGGAGTTAGGCCTTCACCCTGATGATATGGAGCGGTCAAACGGCCCGATGGTCGGCTTCAATGGAACGCCGACATGGCCTTTAGGCGCAACAAGCTTGGAGGTACAGGCTGGCACAAAGAAGATGAAGACAGAATTTATTGTGATTGATACGCCTTCGCCTTACAACATCATCCTGGGGAGGCCGTGGTTGCATGCAATGGGGGCAGTTCCCTCAACCTTGCATCAACTGCTACGATTCCCAACAGAACATGGGATTGAGGAAATCAGAGGAGATCGATTCTGCGGAAAAATTGCTCCATGGCGAGAATGAAGTTAACTGCAAAGATTTGAGAACCGAGGAAGCAGAGGTTGAAGAAGAGGACATGAAGGTCCTAGATGATGTCGCAAAGAGCCGACCGAGAAGAGTGAAGAAGCATTGAAGAAAATCTTCGTCCAAGAGGCGATGAGGAACGCTTCTTTCTTCTCAGCAGATTAGTCAAGAAGAAGAAAGGGAGTTGGAAGCCTTCGAGAAAAAATATTGAGGTGTTCGCCGACACCTTATGAAATGCCCGCATTGACCCCGAGGTCACATGCCACAGACTCAACGCGACAGTCGGCCAAACTCGTAATACAACGAGCGAAGACCGACGCCGATGCACGCCGGCGATGGAAGAGGAAGTAGCCGGACTTCTAGAAGCGGGGCCATCCGAGAAGCTAATTATCCGACGTGGTTATCAAATACGGTGGTAGTAAAGAAGAAGAATGGCAAGTGGAGGGTCTGCGTGGACTTCACAAATTTGAACAAAGCTTGTCCCAAAGACAGCTTCCTCTAAAGATCGACCCAGTTGGACGCCACATCTGGACATGGGAGGATGAGCTTCTTGGATGCATATAGGGGGTATCACCAGATAGCCATGTACCCCCCAGATGAAGAGAAGACAGCGTTCATCACTCGAAAGGTTTATCTTTATTCTGAGTCATGCCTTTTGGGTTGAAGAACGCAGGAGCAACTTACCAAAGGCTGGTGACCAAGATGTTCAAACGCTTGATTGGCCGAACTGTAGAAGTCTACATTGATGATATGGTCGTGAAGACCAAGGAACCAAAGGATCATCTTGCTGACCTAGAAGAGGTCTTTGACATACTCAAAACATATCGGCTCCGACTAAACGCATCGAAATGCGCGTTTGGAGTCGGATCCGGTAAGTTTTTGGGATACCTGGTGACTAGAAGGGGCATTGAAGCCAGCCCAGATCAGATCAAGGCCATTTTGGAATTACAGAGTCCGACATCGGCTAAACAAGTTCAAATGCTAACTGGAAGGGCCGCAGCCCTAAACAGATTCATAAGCCGAAGTTCGGACAAATGTAAACCTTTTTTCAACCTGGTGAAAAAGGCCACGGATTTTCTATGGACAGAAGAATGTGAGGCCGCGTTGGCCGACCTGAAGAAGTACCTTACCTCGGCCCCAGTCCTCTCAACACCTCAACCTGGGGAGGAACTGTTTTATACTTGGCAGTTTCAGAGCACGCAGTAAGTGCTGTGATAATCCGAGAAGAGAAGGGAGAACAGAAGGCTGTTTACTACGTAAGTAAAACCTTGGCCGATGCAGAAATAAGATACCTACCACTGGAGAAATTGATGCTGGCCTTGGTAATGGCCTCAAAGAAGCTAAACCATTATTTTCAGGCTCACAAGATAGTGGTTCTGACAGAACACCCACTCAAATCCTTGTTGCAACAAGGAGACTTGACTGGAAGAATTGCAAGATGGGCAGTAGTTTTGGGCCAGTATAACCTGGAGTTCAGGCCGAGAACCGCAATTAAGGGCCAAGTCTTGGCCGACTTCGTGGCTGAGTTCTCGCCAGAATACATCGAACATCGGGCTCCGTCGAGCCAAGATGAACGATGTCCAAACAAGGAAGGAGAAGCCCAGCCAAAGGCTAAAGAACCAAGGAAAGAAAAACTCAGACCCTGCAGCATTTACATCGGCGATTCCTTTCAACTTTTTGTTGATGGGAGCTCAAACCGGCAAGGGGCAGTGGCAGGAGTAGTGTTAATTTCCCCCGATGGGGAGATATTGGAGCAGTCCATTCGACTGGGGTTTAAAGCCTCGAATAATGAGGCGGAATATGAAGCACTGATTGCTGGATTGAAGCTGGCAATAGCAGCAGAGGCAGATGAGGTAATAGTTTTTTGTGACTCACAACTTATAGTGAATCAAACTACAGGAGAGTTTACTGCCCGAGATGAAAGGATGTCGGCATACGCAAAAGAAGTCATCAGGCTGGTAGACATGTTTCAAAACTGCCGACTTCTTCAGGTTAGCCGAGATGATAACAACCACGCCGACGCGCTGGCCAATTTGGCAAGTTCAGTGCAAACCGGAAAGACGAGGACAATAATGATCGATTACCTATCAGGCCCGAGCATAGAGTCACCACACACAATGCAAGAAGCATTATGCGTGGACATGTGACCAAGCTGGATGGATGCAATTGTTGCATTCCTGAAAGAGGGAAAACTGCCAGAAGATCGAAAGGAAGCACACAAGGTCAGATTGAAGTCAGC
Organism: Camellia lanceoleosa; assembly: GCA_025200525.1. NCBI lineage: Eukaryota > Viridiplantae > Streptophyta > Magnoliopsida > Ericales > Theaceae > Camellia > Camellia lanceoleosa. The sequence continues at coordinate 120,441,145 of CM045764.1, read as the reverse complement.
AAGATTCAGCCTAACAGTAGAAGGACATCTCTACAGAAGATCCTTCACTAGACCTCTTTTAAGGTGTGTACACCCTCTTCAGGCCGAAGATTTTTTGTATAAAATTCATGAAAGAGTTTGTGGAAGCCACGCAGGGGGCAGATCGTTAGCGCATAGGGCCATTACCCAGGGGTATTGGTGGCCCTACATGCAAAAAGATGCAGAAGCCTATGTGAAGAAGTGTGAACAATGCCAGAGGTTTGCACCGTTGATACATCACCATTCTTGACTGAACCTGCTTCAAATTTCTTGGCCATTTGCCCAATGGGGCATGGATCTCGTTGGACAATTACCCCAAGCAACGGGGCAGCGGAAGTACCTGCTGGTAGCTATAGACTACTTCACAAAATGGATAGAAGCAGAGCCTCTTGCCAAAATCCGAGATGTGGATGTGAAGAACTTCATCTGGAAAAACATCATCACCAGATTTGGGATTCCAAGAGCAATCGTTCTTGAACAACGTAACACGCTTTGACAAAGAAACTCATTAAGAATTTTTGTGCAAAGTTCAAGATAAAGAATTATTTTTCAACACCAAGCTTTCCCCAAAGTAATGGCCAAGCTGAAGCATCAAACAAAGTCATTTTGGATGGAATAAAGAAGAGGCTGCAGGCAGCAAAAGGAAAATGGGTAGACGAATTGCCCAACGTGCTCTGGGCATATCGCACTACGCCGAGAAGATCAACAGGGGAATCCCCCTTTGCCATGGCTTATGGCACAGAAGCAGTCATCCCATTGGAGATCGGCATCCCAGGGATCAGAACACAGGGAGTTGAGAACGGGTCTAATGATGTGCTCTTAGCCCGAGACTTGGACCTGCTGGAAGAAAGAAGAGAGAAAGCTGCAATCGACTTGCGAGATACCAAAGAATACTTGCCAAAGCTTACAACAAGAAGGCCAATCCAAGGGATTTTCAAGTCAACGACCTAGTCTTGAGAAAAGTCGTCGCAATAAGAAGGATCCCGAGAGGGCAAGCTTGGCCCAAAGCGAAGGCCCTCTGAGAATCACTTCGGTGTTAGGAAATGGGGCATATCGGCTCGAAGATAATGAGGGCAAAGCATTGCCTAGACCATGGAACACTTGTAATTTAAAGTTTTTCTATCATTAGATGTTCTTTGATTTTTTGCCGATCTGATCAATAAAACCTCAGCAGAATTTTTTCAGAACTTATAAAACTATGCATGATGTTGTTTTGTGAATAATGAGAACCCAAGCGGAACTTAGGTTCACATTGGGGGCAGAGAGAAGACATTAGTAATGCTTAGCCGAGGTTAAGCCGAGATAAATTCCTTATCTTTACTTGTTAAAATTTGTAGCAATTTACAAGTTAAAGTTAAGCTGAGATAAATTCCTTTTCTTTACTTGTTGAAATTTGTAGCAATTTACAAGTTAAAGTTAAGCTGAGATAAATTCCTTATCTTTACTTGTTGAAATTTGTAGCAATTTACAAGTTAAAGTTAAGCTGAGATAAATTCCTTTTCTTTACTTGTTGAAATTTGTAGCAATTTACAAGTTAAAGTTAAGCCGAGATAAATTCTTTTTCTTTACTTGTTGAAATTTGTAGCAATTTACAAGTTAAAGTTAAGCCGAGATAAATTCCTTATCTTTACTTGTTGAAATTTGTAGCAATTTACAAGTTAAAGTTAAGCCGAGATAAATTCCTTATCTTTACTTGTTGAAATTTGTAGCAATTTACAAGTTAAATTTAAGCTGAGATAAATTCCTTATCTTTACTTGTTGAAATTTGTAGCAATTTACAAGTTAAAGTTAAGCCGATATGATTGTTTATCTTCACTTGTTGAAATTTGTAGCAATTTACAAGATGAAGATTAATTGAGTTTATATGCTTTATACTTGTTGAAGTTTATGGCAAGTTTACAGGTGAAGTCCTAGCCGAGGTAAATCTTCAGGTAAACATGCCCGAGGTATGTAACCCCGAGGAGATTGTGTAAGGGAAGAATTGTATGAATCATGCGAAATATTCTAAGTATAGAATCAAATAGAAGCAATGAAGAAAGATTAAAGACTACAGCATTCAGAGAGAAACAGTTGTGTATAAAGGAGGCACAATGGCCTAGCAGAAGTAAATTGTTCGAAAGCAACAAAGAAAGGCACATCGGCCACGAAGAAGAAGCTTACATTGTTTAGGGAACATTAACAAGAGTAAACAAAAAGTACAAAGTTAGAGCAAAAACAAAAAAGCTAAGATTCTTGACCAGGAGGCGAGAACAGAGCAGGTTTGCGTCTGAACCTCGGAATTCTCTGAAAGGACAACCTCGGCGTCTTCTTCTTCCACAGCCTCCTTATCTGCCCCGTTCTCGGCGTCGATCTCCGCCAAAGACTTTTCAACACTTCTTCAAAAAAGAAGGTCAGAAGATAACACGCCTGTGTTGACTTCCTTGGGCACCTCCTCATGCTCCTCAAAGGTCAAGTCCATAACTTGATCACCCTGAGGAGGTGACTTGGATTCAGAGGCATCCTTGGGTTTTCTCACCAAAGCTACATCTTCAGCGTCATCTTCAGCCTCGGCCTTAGAATCAGCTTCTTCTTCAACTTGGATTGAAGGTGGAGAAAGAGCAAAGGGGAGACGAATGGCCTTGGTCTTGCGCCAGGGTGAGTCGGCAGGAAGATCAAGTTGTTTGGCCAAAGCATTCCAACCTAGGGAAAATCCCCTGTTGCATGCCTGCTTGACTTAAAGCTTGTAATCTTCTGCCACATCGACCATGCCTTGGGCATACGCCTTGTTATCAGCGGCCCTTATTTCGGCATCTTTTGTAGCCAGCGCCTCCTGCAGCTCTTTCTCGGCCTGGGCCACTTTTTCTTCAAACTTCTTTTCTTTGGAGCTCACAGAACGGTTTTAATAACCGGCTGACCTCGGCCTTTTCATCGGCTATCTGTTTAGCCTTAGTTGCCTCTTCGGCCTGATCCTCCAATGTTTTCATCTTGTTTTGGAGATTCCTGTTTTGTTTCTGGAGTGCAGCAAACTCCTTCTTCAGCTCAGCCAACTCCTCCCCTGTTTCAAAGGCTTGCACAGAGAAGGTATGGGCGTGTTAGATGGCCTGAAAGAATACAAGGCAAAAGTTAATACAAAAAGTTTCCAAAGTTTTACAAGTATGAAAGACAGGTTCTCAAACTCAAAGACTTACTTGGACTGAACGCTGCAACATGAGGGCATAATTCTCATAGCCACTCATCTTGGCATTACGCTCAAGATCGCCCTCAAGGAGGACCGCAGTGCTGAGCGCCACGCCGATGTTTACGTCGGCGGCACTCTCGTTGGCATAGATTAGCCAATCTTCAAGCGTAATTTTGGGTTCCCAGGGGACTTTGGGAACCCTGGATCTCGAGGTCGAAGATTTCTGTTTCTTCGATGGGGCGGACCCTGATGGTTGAGCCTCAGCCGACCTCTTCGCAGGTGCAGAAGTGGTCTTCTGGCTTTGGGTCAACTTAGAGATGGGCACAGCATCTTCATCCTCGGCTTCAGCAGCCTTGGCCTTTGGCTGGGCCTTCCTGATTCTCTTTGGTTTAGGCGGAGGCACTGATTGGGATGGTGCGTCTTCCGCGTCGGCTGGAAGGTCGGCAAGGAGATCCAGCACAATTTTCTTCGGGCGCCCCATTTCGGCTGTTTTGACAAGACGTCGGCGACGCTTTCTTTTTTGAACTGGAACCAAGAATGGTGCCGAGGTGGATGGAAGATCGGCTGGGTCAGAAGTAGAACCTTGATCTGTGCGGGATGTAGATGCGGATTGAGTTGTGGCTGTAGACAGGCTCCTTTTCTTCGCTCTTGGGACGTCGGACAGAGTTGACTTATACGTTGGGATGAAGTTTAATAGAAGTGGGGCTTTGCGTTTGTGGATTGGTAGGTCCAAGAGCTTCTTCAGGCCTTTCCCAGGAAAATAAGATCAGCGAAAGTCTTTGGGAGGCTTGCGAACGTCTGCAAAAGGAAACACAACATCAGAAACAAATTTGTTGGAAAAATTGTAGAGAGCAACAGTTAAGCAGTTAACACAAGGATCTTACCCTTGCCCTCCTTGACCGTACGAGGAAGAGGGAAGTGATGAACTTCTTCATCTGGGCCGAATTCCCAGTTCCCAGAAGCGATGAGATAATCATCTCCAGCCCCTTTGTTGGAGTCTGGAAGGTCGGCTACAATCTTAAACTCAGTGGACCTCGGCTTAAGGTAATAGACATAACCTTTTTCCTTAAGGTTCAGGGCACACATAGTGTAGCAGTATTGGATGTCGGCAAGAGTGATCCTAACACTCTCCTGCCGAGCTAAGGCTATTATACCATTAAGCGTTCTATAGGCATTAATGGTGAGTTGCATAGGGTTGAGGGTGTAGTAGTGGAGGACTTCGCGGAAGAGGGGATCTAGAGGGAACCGAAGTCCACATTGGACAAAGGCTACAACAGGAAAAGGCATGTTATCGTTCTCAGGCATAATGGAGTCGTTCTCCCCAGCTAGCCTCAGGTGAACATCGGCAGGGATGGAGAATTCTTGCCTAAAATACTCTAGTTTGGTTGGGGAGTTAACCCTATCTCTCCACACACCCATGGTTTTGATGTACGAGTATTTAGCTACAGGGATAGGATATTCTTAAAGGGCTCTAGGGACTTCGGCTTGAGCCTAAGGTATGTATTGGTAAATTCGTTTCAGTTTTTCCTAAAAAATGAAGGTCCTACAGACAAATCCCAAGCCTAAGGTCTACAAAGAACGAGTAAAGAAGGCAGAAATCTGGAAAACAGAAAAGCAAGAGCGAAGCTTCAGATTCAAGAACACAAAGTGTGGAAGACCAAGAACAAGAGGTGTAACAGTGCAAGTGTGCAAAACATGTACGAAACCATAAAATAGGATAAATCCAAGTGAGTGATTCACAGACTGAATGATGGAGCAGAATAAAGCAAACAAGAAATTTCAAGATGAAATCAAGAACTGGAGGAGAAAAGCCAGTTGCTTACCAGAAAAGGAGAAGGCCGGAGTGAGCTACGCCGAGGTCAGATGGCGGACGCTACAGTGGCGAAAGCTTCGCAGGAATGTCAGGTGCAAGACAGTAGCAGAATTGAGAGCTTCGAACAATGGCGAATTCGAAGGAAAGAAAGCTTTAGAGAGAGAAAATATGGAGTAATCAAGTGCGGAAATGAAAAGAAAGGGAGAGGCAAACATTTTTGTCCAAAACGTGAAACGGCGGCAAAACAAAGATAATTATTGTGCCTAGGGCAACGCACGCGCCAAAGTCGGTGCAGAGAAAAAGACGGCAACAGCGCTAGCCGCCAAAGACGACCAATAAGGAAAAAACGCGTCAGTGGAACGGTTGAAAAATGGTGTATAACAGCTCATACGCGAAGTAAGATTGATCTGAATTCTTGTTCTTAGAAGAAGACACATCGGCCTGAAATAAATAGTCTCGGCTAGAAAGTTCTTAAGCCGATGTACAAGAAAAAGTTCCAATATAGGTTCCATCACCTCAGAATGCCGAGGTAATAGAACCTAGGGGGCAGTTGTGGGGATGTATTTTCTAAGTACCAACACGTGGCCGAGGTGACACCGAAGTGTCAGCCGAGGTGCCACGTGACTTGACAGTTACGCCGAGGTGATCTCGGGGTTGCCGAGGTTATCTCCGAAGATAACGGAGTCCGAGATAAGTAGATAAGGGACAGGAGTCCTAGAAATAAGAAAGACTACAAGATGGATAAAGGTAGAACTCTTAGGGAGTCTATCCTTATCTCTTGAAGAGTCCAAAGTAGATCCAGAGTTGGAGTCCATAGAAGTAAGACTTCTAGTGGGACTAGGATAGAGAGACACTATAAAAGAAGGGCACCCCCGGCGGGTCTAAGGTACGCAATTTATAGTCTTGAGTAGTAATTTTAGCACTGGTTATCTTTGAGAGATACTGACTTGATCGTCGGAGTGCCCCCGGGTGGTAGAACCACCGCCGGTGACTTTTCTTTCTGTGCAGATTACAGGGAGCCATCTATTCTGCCTGTGTTCTACAGCTGAATCACTAAGGAGGGCAGTGTGATCGGAAATTCACTCACACAGATATATAATTTTAGAGTGTAGATTTACAGTTTTTATGTTTAAAATAAGGAGTTTTAGAGTTTTTTTTTCCTCCGATTTTGACATAGATTTTTAAGTTTTTGAGACTCATAATGGTTTTCTCTTTTCTCAAGCCTTCTCTCATATCATTGTGGGTGTACTTTCCCCTCAACTCCAGCTTCTGGCGGTGTTTGAAGGACGGCAATTGCGGTGGCAGAGTGGGACAGCAGCGACAGAAACTACATCGATGGGGACAACGAGCTTTTAACAAGATCTTACTTTTCAGATAATATCTTTGAGAAAATCAGTGACCTTTTCTGAATCGTAACTGATTTTTTTGATGAATTTATTATTTTTTTGTTATTTAATTTTTTAATTTTGTTGTATGATTTGTATGACCCTTTAAGATCTTATTTTTGTATATTGTTATTTTTAATATAAATATTTTTCATGCTCTGAAAAAATAAAATAAAATAAAATTGTTAAAGCAACTACCCACTAAACATCATGCAAAGAAACGACATTTTAAAAATATATATATAATCGAAGAAAAGTCCGATGAAAAGTCAAAAAGAAGGTCTGATAACTCATGAGGATGTGAGTGTGATTTCATAATTAATTTGAAAATCCAAAATGCACATTTTGTAATGGAGATTAAACAAGTGTATTATGTGATTTACCTATCAAATGAATCTGAATTATATATTAAAAAAATTAGATAAATTCTAAATATAATTTCTAAGTTTATAAATCATTACTAATTTTAACATGAGATGCCTTAAATGAGTATAACATCATAAATTGGTGAAAAAATAAAATAAAAAGATTGTACCATGTCATTATGGTGACATTATATAATAAATTAATCGTTGCCTTCTATGTATATGTATTTAGGCCCACTGTATATGTTTCAATTAGTGAGATGAGTTGAATTTGTGATGACAATTACATGGTGGAATGGATTGTAATACCACTATCATCATTACATTGAAATTTTACCATTTATTACATATCATTATAGAAGCAAACTTATCAATTAGTGAATGCAAAATAAAAAAAATCTAACGCAGAAAAAATAGAGCAAGGATCCTCTAGAATTTTTTTTCCCTAAAGTTTCCTAGAGTAGTGCATTGTGTGGTTGAGAGTTAATGACAAGTCACATCAATTTTTCAGCATTAAATCTCAACCACACAATACACCATTCTAGGAAACTTTAGAAAAAAAACACTCTAGAGGATCTTTGGTGGAAAAAATATGCTTGGTGCTTTTCACCTTTTATTTAAAAAAAAGAAAAAGAACGTTTTCTCTGTGAAATATATCTTGGCTAATATAACGAACAATCACATAATGAAGCAGCCATGAGGATTCTCATCACTGAAAGTTGCACCAGGCTGGTATCCAAAAATGGTGGAATGAGCAACAGGAGCTTGATGATAGTAACCATCGTAATCATATCCATGTTTGTAGTAGTTGTAAGAAGAAGATGGTTGGGGAGCATGGTGGGTGACCAGACCGCCGTAATGGTGTTGATGATAGTAGTGGTTGTTGGTGTTGTAGTTATGATGGAGGTAATCTTCTGGGTTGTGTGGGAGTTGCCATAGTTCGGCTCTCCTCCCAGTTTTTCGAACTTTCTTTAGAACTTTCTTCTGATCAGCCCATCCGGTCACGGTCACCTTCTGCATTCCCATGTCAATATCTATATCGTCCACTCCTAGAATGCAAAATGATATATGTCACAGGATGATTTTTTTTTTTTTTTTTGGCCTTTTATGTCGATTTGTTATGTGAGTTAATCTAACAGTTAAAGAAGACTTAAAAATATTTAGGGGAAAGTGGATTTATTTAGGCATGTGACATGTAGTGAGTTGAGAGGAAGAAAGTAGCTTACCTTTTAGCTTTTGAAGAGCTTTCCTAATCTTGTTCTCACATCCTGGGCAGTCCATGTGAACTTGCATCTCTATGGTCTAAACCAATAAAAAGTAGGTAGTAGTTTGATTTAACGAGTGATCTTATCACAGTAAATAGCAGCAGTCACAATATAACATTACGATTTTGCTACAGACCCCCACGGGGTCGACCCCCAGTGAGGTGACAGCGTGCCATTCGTCTAAATCACAAAAAAAAAAAAAAAAAAACAAAATTTTTTTTTTTGATCAATGAGAAACCTCCGTACATGACCCCCAGTGACCCCACAAGGCGTCTTAGGCATTTTTCATAACATTATTATCATTGTTATTGTCATTTGGTTTTAAAAAAAATAAATAATAATAATAAAAAATAAAAATAAATAAAGAATGCAAAATAGTCCTTTCTTACTTAGAGGTCATTAAATGATTCGCAGGTATTACGTCATTCGATCAACCCATTTCATGGCTTATCCTTAATTGCTTGACTAGCTAGCCCGTCCCACAAAAGTTTGAAATCCAAATCCACCCATGTACTAGCCCGTACAAACCCATATGGGTAAATCCAGTCTAACTTAAACTATCACGTCCCCAAAAAAATTTAATATTATCTAAAAAATAACATTGTTAAATTTAATTTTAATTCATTAAAATTAATACTGTTCCGTTTATAAAAAAAAATACTTAACAGCTCATATTATTCTTGTAAATTGTACTTTAAAAAAAATACACAACACAATTTATTAAAATTGAATTTGACAATGAGCAGTGGTATCTTCATGACTCTCAACTTACATATAACATTGTCATAATTTGTTAATTTGGTGAATTTATACTTTAATTTGATTGGTTTAATAATATTAATTAATTTGATCATATGAATTATTAAAAAAAAATTGTGTATAACTTAATAATATAAGTCTAATAAAAAATGTATAATCCAGTTCAATTTTATTTTGATTCTTAAAATTTGAGCTTATAAATGGGGCGTGATTTTAATTATTTTAAATAAATCCGGTCCTCACAAACCCGTTGTCTGATCAAAGTTCAAAAAACTCAATAATATATGGAAACGTGGACATAATAATTGTGAGTGGAGTAAGTCGGACCTGTCCCTGACTCCAATTTCTTACTCTCAATATGAAATGTTTATTTCTTTGATAAATTCTACTTGTAATATATATATATATATATTATACTGTGTTTGGTTAGCTGATTTAGGGAGGGATTTGAAAAGAAAAAAGAAAAAATTAGATGAAATGAAAATAAAATATATCAAATCCTCCAATCAAACACAGCGTTAATAAATCAAACAACGATACAATGACTATTTCAGAACATAGAGAAGCAGTTCTATCAAACGATAATCAAGAGAATCAGAGAAAGACAAAAGAAAGATATATACAGAGAGAGAGAGAGAGAGAGAGAGAGAGATTTACCGTCATCTTCTTTATTGGCTATATGGGAATTTTATGTGTTGATATAAATATGGAAATCAGGTGTTGATATGTAGTAGCTCTGAATTCCCAACCTTTTGGCAAATAAATGATGAATGAATGAGAGAACTTCAAGGGTTTGTATGTATGACCCCTTTCCCTCTCCCATTCTATATGTATATGTAATAATATGTGTTAAAAGATTATAAAAAAATGGTTTGTGCACCGACTATTTCCATGTCTTTGGCTTGAAGCAGAGTGAGGTCCCTTCTTGGAGAAAAAAGAAAAAAAAAGGGAATTTACAATTTTTGGAAAGAGTGATACTACATCTCTTAATAAATCATTCTTATTTTGATTTCTATTTTGATTTCTAATAAGGTGGAAGAGAGAGAATAGAGAGAGATAGAAAGAGAAAGGAAGAGGAGTAAAGAGTGGGATCCATTTCAAAGTGAATTAACACTGTGTTTGATTGGGAGATTTGAGAAGAAATTTGAAAAGGAAAAAGTAAAAACTAGATAAAATGTGAATAAAATATACTTACATTTCATTTAGTTTCACATATATCTTTTATTTTTTCTTTTTTAAATCTCTTCTCAAATCCACTAATCAAACGCAGTATAAGGATGCTCAATTACATTTCCCAACCATTTTCTTTTGCACAAGTGGGGCATCCTATATCTATAATCTACCCATGGAACTAAAGGTAATTTTGAGCAATACATAATTTTTTAGCCATGGGAATAAGATCTTGGGAATCTCCTCTCTGCATTAATGTTTTTACAAAGTCAGCCATGGGAAGAAGATCTTACTGTCAACCCATATCATGGATGGATTTTGCAGCACTGTTATGAAGAGATTGTGGTAGACAAGCAAAGTAATTTTGAGCAATACATTGAATTAAGTTGGTTTGTAGGCAATTTGACAAGTTTCAATCTTTATGTCAATTGATTCATTGATTTTTATCATTTAACTTGCACAACCCAACTGTTTACCTTCTCAAACTGTAGAGATTTTTTTTTTTTATCGAAAACTGTAGAGATTGATTTGGGTCAATTTGAGTGGTGGGAATTGATGAGTTGACTATTTTATTTTGTTTTTTTTTACTCACCACTATTATTGATTATATTTTGTTGACATATAGGTGCTATGCACATCAGTAATATTAGGTATCATGAAATTTTTTTCATGAAAATAATCATGAAAGCTTTGTGATCCTTGGATTACACTTAGAATAAAGCACCACACACTAATCAAGGTAATCCAAGGATCATAAATTTTTCATGATCATTTTTGTGACAAAATTTTCATGATCTTTAACTTTTCCCTATGCATATAGATACAGAAAATATATATTGGCTTGTTTTGGAAAGATGGTTAAAAATTATTTTTTAATTTTTTTGTAAGAGAGAGAAGTAGATTAAAAACAGAAAAGTAACTTTTAACTCATTTCTCAAAATAGGCCGTTGTAGGTACATATCTATATGGTAAATTTTATTGTACACACTTTTTTTCACATCTTTAGTTATGACATTTGTGATGATCAATCTTATAAATATCATAATTTATATATGATATACACCCTTAGCATTACTCAACATATAAATCTCATATATTATTTTCATTATTATAACTACTAACAAAAAAAATTATGAAATTTATATCACATTAATAATCCACACTTGTACCACTAGCAAGAAACTTGAATATAACGGGAGCATTGGCCATTAGGCAATCATGGAAGGAACTAAGTTGACTTCGGAGTCTGGACATATAAAACTAATTAAGCCGGGAATAATTAGAGGAATATAGATGGGGTAGCGTTGGAGAGGGAGGCGGAGGAAAGCCAAGATTACCTCTGGGTTGAGTGGGAAATTCACGTGCTAGCGAGCGATCCCATCGGATCATGCCACAAAATAAATAAATAAATAAAAATTTAAAATGATATTACTGTTGTAAAATTAAGAAAAAATTATTTATAAGTTCTATTAGGGAGATTTATGCTATATATAATCTTACTAAAAAATTTATGTTTTCATAAGTTCTATGAAAAGTTTGTTGATACATTTACCTTCAATATTAGTTGTTAATATCATAAATAATAGTAAAACCATATATAGGAAATTGAACTATATAAACGTAACGTAACATGACACCTACATAAACGTAACATGACACCTATGATCTATGGTCACATTCAATTAGGAAATTGAATGTTACCATAGATCATATCTATATAAACGTAACTTAACGTGACACCTACATAAACGTAACGTGACACCTATGATCTATAGGAAATTGAATGTCATCATTGATCATATTTATATGAAACGTAACGTAACACCAACATAAACTAGCAACATTTTCACATTCAATTTAAAAAAATAAAAACTCATTAAGTTTACAAAATGTAACGTGACACGTTACGTTACGTTTATATAGGTATCACATTACGTTTATATAAGTGTCACATTACGTTACGTTTATGTAGGTGTCACGTTACGTTACGTTTATATAAGTGTCACGTTACGTTATGTTTATATAGAATCTTGTGGAATATGTTTTTATTTAAATAGAATTTAAGACTCTATAAGAAATTACACAGGACTTACTTTACCATAAGTGTCTGAAAAAGAATTTATAAATAAGTCTTCATAAAATTAAATAATAATATTAGGAATACTTATACATTTACTAATAACCTTATTAACACACTTATAAATTTTCAATTATCACTTAGTATGAAACCATATCAGTTAATAAGATTGTTGGTATCCTAACATTTTTTATAATTAAAATAATAAAAAAGAAAGTGGGACCAATAGAGAATAAAAGAGAATTTTAGTTAAAAGAAAAAAGTACTCAATTTTTCATTGATTTTAGTACATAAATACATATATCAAACATTTGCTTTTATAGAAAAGTTTGTGGAGAAAAAATTCAACGGAAGTTCATTTTCATCCTCAAGTCTTTTCATTTATCTTCAATCTTCTATCTTGTTCTATTTGTCTCCCCGTTTAAGCTGTGTAGCTTTGTCTCTTTTTTATAAAAATAAATATAATAATTATATAATTTTATTTAGGATAAATTACAAACACACCTCTAAATTTTACTTAAATTACAAATTACCTTATATAATTCTAGAAATTATATTATGCCTCCGAAAGTTATTAATTTCATAATAAATAGATTCTTTTATTAATAAATTATCAAGTTAATTAACAATTTTTCATAATGTTAAAATTTTATTTTAATTAATAATTCAGATAATTTTATTATTATATAGGTGAACAGTTAGAAATTTCACTTTTACAATTAATTCAGTTAAATAAAAAATTTTGACACGAAATATTTGTAATTTTTCAAATCACAAGTGATAATTTATATTTTAAACAAATCTCAAGAGATGTATTTATAATTTACCTTTTTATTTGTCAAGAAATAATTCTTTTCGATTCCAATTACGTGTGTTTTTTATAGTTATTCAAATATTTCAGAATATACAATGAAATAAAAGTACCTTACAAATTTGGTGGCATTTGAACTTTCCAAGCCACACCTAAAAACTATGGAAAAGTCTATCGGGCTAGAAAATTCAATAGAATTTTATGATGATTATAAATTTATGGTATACATTTGAAATTCATGTTGTGAGATCATTTCTTGAGTATACTTTTTTGAATATTTTTCTTTTTACTAAATGTAAGAGGGGTTAAATTGAGTCCATTAAATTAATTGGATCCAATCGGAGCCCAATCGAAAAGCTCAAAATTAATGGGTTCGGAAAAATTATTGCCAAATGGGCCTAAGTGAAATCCATTGAACGGGCCCACGAGAAAGCCACCAAATTGAGCCGAGAAAGACCCATCAAATAGATATCTCTAAAGAGAGTCCAATAAGCCCATCCAAGGAGGCCCAAATCATACGGGCGTCCGAGGAGGTTAACTATTGCTTTCAAAAGAGATGAAACCCTCGGAGGAGATCCATTCTCCGAGGTATTAGCTTAGACTTGAAAGGGTTCGGAGACCTATTTGAACTCGGATTCGAAAGGGTTCAAATCCATGAACCTAGAGATCCGAAGCGCTTGGCTTCGAACAGATTTGAATGCAATCTAGAAGTTGCTTTATTAATGAGTCCCAGAACACTTGTGGGTTCAGAGCTTTCCGGGATCTACGCCCCAGAACCATGGGCGTGATGGAGTCCGAACAAAGGATCCGATCCTGAGAACGATGAGTGGAGATAATTCACTCTTCGGTTAAACTAGCCTATACCCGGATCAATGTGGCATGATCTAGGGAGTCCTTGAGACTTGGCAATATTTACAGTAGGGCGTTCTCTTGAACTACTCCTGACTCTTCTACGGCAGGGCGTCCTCTAGGACTACCCCTGACCCTTTACCCCTGACCCCTTGGAATGATTGGAGATCATTGGTTAGGTGTAGCTAAGAAGAAGGGTTCGCTAAGAGTTTGATCTCCTCTTCGGGGTTTTCCTCATCCTCGGACAAGGTGGTTAGAGAGAATATTCCCTATGTGCCTTTCACATGGGCTCCATCCTATATCATGAGGTGCCTATAAATAGCACCCATCTATAGCTTTACAAGGGATGGATTTTAGAGATATAACTCTTGGGAAATAACTAATTTCCCTTTTCCATATCAACTTTGAAAGTGAAAGTGGGAGATCCATGGGAGAGCCTTGCCATTATTTTCTCTCTAGCTACTTTGCTTTCTTCTTCACCTAATCTTTTATTTACATCATCTCTTTGCTTTTGTGTTCTTAGTTGTGACTATTGAAGAATCTAAGCCTCTCATCATTTTCAGAGAATTTATATATTTTTTTTAAATCTTTGAATTTTCCAACAACTTTCTTGAACCCTCTCATACATTAGGCGACTCTACTGGGGAGGCAGATTGGTTAATGGTCTCAACAAGATCCGGAATCTACACAACTCTGGTGAAGATGGAGAGAGAAAAAGAAGTTCATCAACAAGGCTCTTCAAATGGTGATAATAAAAGAACTCAAGTTCAAGACCCACCTCTCATCCTTGAAACCATTCAAGGACTCCAACACACTCAACAAGAGATTCTCACTACCCTTCAAAATCTCACCCATACCATGTTGGTGATAGGTTCAAATTTCACACTGCCAAAACAAATAGAGGTCAAGTCGGTGCCGGCAAGCATCAACTACTTCATAGTGATATTGGAAATGGTCAAAATCATCAAGACCCACCCCAAATTCTCTTTGAAGTTGCTCAAAATGGTGTGCAAAATCAAGTGCTAGTAGGAACAAGTCATAGCCAACCTGTAGCCCATGGAGTGCAAAATCATGCAACCAGAGGATTGAGCCATGGTCTATCGGTGGTTAGAGGAGTCTCCGATGCAATGAATGGTGTTCCAGTAGTGGTGGAAGTTCAAGGAAGGCCCACGAAAATTTCTCTACCAAATGGTGCTCCACTCATGCCTAATTTTGTTCCATAAATTGTAAGTTCTACTCACGTATCGAGCGAGTCTCCTTTGGTTCTGACACCGAGTTTGCAAGTCCAACACGGTATAACTGCAGCATGCAATAGACTTTATGGGACCCAATTCAATGTCCCATCATCAAACGGCTTGTCCATAGGTGCCAATGGCCAATATCGTCATGTGTCTTCACCAATGGTGAATTCTCAACACCCAAATAGCCAAGTCGCTCCAAGCTCGATCTTTGGGTCTACAAGCCAAGTTCCAAGAATAGCACCATCAAGTTCTCTCTTTCAACAATTTCTCACTCTCGCTGATGTGCAAGCCATGTTCAATCTCGAACGGGGCAAGAGGACTTTGCCCTCTTTACCCGATCTGGATGTCAAGCCACCATTCCTTATCGAGATATTGAGTTATCCATACCCGGAGGGCTACATATTGCTGAAGTTTATCAAATTCAATGGCAAACAAGGAAATGCTAAAGAACATGTTGTTTCATTCATCGAGACTTTAGGGATTCATGTTTCAAATCATGTCCACCAATTGAGAGAATTCTCTAAGTCCCTCACCGACCGAGCATATAGTTGGTACGTTAACTTGACCCCAAACTCTGTTTAGAGTTGGGAGGAGATGGTCAACAAATTCTTCACCAAATTCTTTTAAGCGGCTGAGAAGATGACTGCACTTACCCTATGTAAAGAAAAACAACGAGAGGGTGAAGACATTCTCGAATATGTGAAGAGGTTCCAAGACAAAGCCGCGGACTATCATGAGGCTGTGGAGAAAAGTTACTTGGTCTAAATTTGTGTTGAAGGGACATTGAACGGGTACAAGATGCTTCTTATTAATCACAAGCTACCCACCGTCTCGACACTAATTGAAGCATCTCGGAACATCAACGTACCTCAATCTCAGGAGATCGGGTTCAAGACTAGTTATAAAACCAACTTCAAGTCATCCCAAGGACCTTCTATCACTACGACTTTCGTATCTTCTACACAAAAGTCGCAAGGAGAGGAATTCAGAGGTCAGAAGAGGAAAAACTATAAAGATGACACTCCTTTTTCGTGTAGTGTTGAGGAGGTGAAGGCCTTAGTTAAAGAATGGGTGGCAGACGGGGAACTGAAGTTGTCTCGTGTTGAAGAGCTTTTGCTGAAGAAGGACCATGAGGGTTCTAATTATTGTATTTTCTACCGATCACTAAGACATTCTATAGAAAAGTGTCGAAAGCTTAAGGAGATCTTTAGAAAGAAAGTTAAAGCAAATGAGCTAGAGTTCAGATAACAAGGGCCTCAGGATATCTTAGAAGACGTGACTATGATGGCGTATGACGGCTACAACCTGAGCAGTCGGTGAAAGTTTTCCGAATGACCTTGCAATTCTAGGGGTAAATGTCGACATTCCATCGAAAGTCTATCTATGACATTTACAATTTGTATTTACGACATTATCAAAAAGTTCTATCTTTCTTATTTTATGAAGAAATTTATTTCTTCCATATTGTGTATCTCCATTAGAAGTTTATTTTCTCTATATTGTGTATCTTCATTGTGTTATGTTGCTTGAGACAATTTTCAATTTTTATTGTCCCTTGAAGAAGAAAGAGGAATAGTAGACTTGGTTACCAACCTGAAGGGACCTTTCTTCATGTAGTAGAAGTGTACTCCCACTCGGACCTCCGAAGAGTAGCCATTGTTTCCAATAACGCAAGCTTCGAGAGTCTTTCTTGTTGAAGCAAAGTATGTGTTCCCATTCGGACTTCCAAAGAATAACCCTTACTTCCATCAGTGCGCTTGGAGAATCTTTCTTGTCGAAGTAGAGTGTACTCCTACTCAGACTTTTGAGGGACAACCTTTGCTTCAATTGATTGCCAAAGAAAGGAGTGTGTTTCCACCCATCAGTGCAAGCTTCGAGGGTCTTTCTTGTTAAAGCAGAGTGTGTGTTTCCACTCGGACTTCCGAAGAATAGCCCTTGCTGCTATCAGTGCAAGCATCGAGGATCTTTCTTGTCGAAGTAAAGTGTACTCCTACTCAGACTTTAGAGAGACAACTCTTGCTTTCATAAATATGGGTCCGAAGAACAGCCTTTGCTTTCATCAGCACAAGCCCTGAGGATCTTTCTTGTCAAAGTAGAGTGTACAGGACTCGAACTCCCAAAGGATAGCCTTTGCTTCCATTAGCTGCCGAAATAAAAGTGCACACCCACTCGGACTTTCGAGAGACAGCCTTGCTTCTGCTCGGACTATTGAGAGACAATCTTTACTTTTGTTGATGTAAGCGTGGTAGACTCGGTTGCCTTCCAAAGGGATCTTTCTTGCTAAAATAAGGTGTGCTACTAATTAGACTCCTGAGGGATAGCCTTACTTCTGTTCAGACTTTTGAATGATAGCCTTTACTCTCATTAGTGCTAGTTCTGAGGGCCCCGAGGTCGTGGCATTTGCTTCCATTAGCTACCGGAGTAGAAATGTGCATCCACTTGGATTTCCAAGGGACAGCCTTACTTTCGCTCAGACTTCTCAAGCACAGTCTTACTTCCGCTTGGACTTTCAAGAGATAATCTTTACTTCTGTTGGTGCAAGCTTGGTAGACTCGATTGCCTTCTAGAGGGATCTTTCTTGCTGAAGTAGGGTGTGTGCTATTATTCGGACTGTTGAGGGATAGCCTTGCTTCCACTCGGACTTCCGAGAGACAATCTTTACTTCTGTTGGTGTAAGCTTGGTAGACTTGGTTTCCTTCCAGAGAGATCTTTCTTGCCGAAGTAGGGTGTGTGCTACTATTCAGACTCTTGAGGGACAGCCGTGCTTCTGTTTGGACTTCCGAGGGATAGCCTTTACTTTCATTAGTGCGGGTTCTGAGGGCCCTAAGGTCATAGATTTCGTACAAGAATTCATTCTCCGAGTATACAAAATTCAAGTGGGTCATTTTCCCTCAGATTACAATATTCAATGTCAAAGACCCAGTTTATACAAGGCTCTGACTCTGGACGGAGTAAGTTTAATAACAAATTTCAGGGCTCGAGATCCAAAATATTTTTACTTGAAGATTATATTTCCCATTTGCAGCAAGATTCAACAGATTATCATACAAATTGCAAGAATGTTCCTCCCAAGTCAATGTTCATAGCCCAATCAAAATAGGAGATTCAAGTTTCAATTCAAAAAAAATTATTTAAGCAAGTCCCACGGCATGGATTTCAAGATAACAAAACCCAGATTTCTTCAGTAGAATTAGCAAGATTCAGCATAGGTCTCATCTTTTTTGAACATCAAATTCGAGGGGTATAATGTTCAAGCAACAATCCCAAACAGCAATGGCTTAACTTATATGAGGTTAGCAACTACGTTTTGTTTCATGAAACAGTAAATAACAAAGATTCGTCGCACTATCAGAAAATTCCAAGAGGCACAAATCTCAAGCAAGGTTTCAATATATATATATCCTCAAAACCAATCAGATAAGCATGAGACCAGATTTGACAAAGAACACTAGTTCAAGACTGAAATTAAAAATTACCATTGGAGTTTACAAATTCGGAATATTTTAGAGCAGAGATTTTGAAATATCGAGAATTAGTCTTGAGTAAAGATGTAGAGATTCTGAGATTGGGTTTTCCACCAAGAAAGCTTTAGCCAAAATTTAAAAAAATAAATAAAATTGAAGTGCTTACCCATGAACTAACAGAAACAATGAGGAGAATGAAGACCAAAAGGCGGCGGAGCAGCTGGGCAGACCGACACCACGTTGAGTCAGCAATGTGGTCGGCGTTGGCTGGTCACAGCAGGAACCAACGGCGGTGGATTTCAGTGGGTGTGAAAAACAAGACCGAGATCTGGGGTTCGGAACTCTGAAGAGTGTTGCTAAGCTAAGATGAAAAACCAATGATGAGCTAAATGGCGGTGGGCAAGACTGCATATGTTGAGTTGAATGGGCAACATGTATGGTCGGCGTTGGACAGTTAAGGCCGGAAGCAAAGCAGCAGAGAGAAGGCCAGCAGTAGGTTGGGTCGGTGATGACGACGGCGCCGACGCCTGGAGTTGCAACAGATGTTGGCGTGAACTGGTGGTAGCAAAGTTATTGCAATGCCATCGTGTGGCGTGAGTCTTCAGTGACAGAGACGGCAACGGTGCTTGGAGTTGTGACGGAGATCAATGTACTAAACGGCAACAGCCTCTGGTGTTGTAGAAACAGAGCTTTCTTGACAAAAAAAAAGCTTGGTCTCTTGGTTTAGAGAGAGAAAGTGTGCCTGCCGAACTGGGTCTTGCCAAAAAGAGAAGGATAGGTAGTTCAACCTTATCCTCAAAAGAAAAGAAAAAAATATATAAAAGAAAATAATGATTCTGATGGTCCTCAAATGTGCTAAGGGTAGGGTTGTATATATAGATATATATAATGGGCCCTCAAGTTGTTGGTTTCTTTATATTAGAGGAGAAAAGTGTTTCTTTTCCAACATTAATGAAAGAGAAAAGTTAGGGATTAAGAAAAAAATTTTATAAAAATGATCATGAAAGATTTATGATCCTTGGATTATCTTGATTAGTGTGCGGTGCTTTATTTTAAGTGTACTCCAAGGGTCATAAATCTTTCATAATCATTTTCATGAAAGTTTTTTCATGATACCTAGCATTGCTCTGAATGAAATGTTTTGGCATGATCACGTGATTGAGATTTTAAAAAGCAGGGCTTTGAAAAATCTAGAAGCAAATAATGAAGAAAAATTGTTTGGGCCCAAGCAAGGTTCAAATCCAAAAATATATATATATATATCAAAATCAAAATCAAAGGCACAAAAGTGTATTCGTTAAACATGGCATAAAGATCAAAAAAGATTTCTCTTTTATCTTTATTAGTTGTCAAACTTAATACCCGAGGGAATGAAGCAAAGCATGGCCAAAGAAGTGGAAATATGCATGTCTGAGAAATTCAAAATTCCTCATACATGCAAGGGGAAAAATGTAAAAGGGGTTAACTTGAGCCCATTAAATTAATTGGATCCAATCGGAACCCAATTGAAAAGCCCAAAATTAATGGGTTCGGAGAAATTATTGCTAAATGGGCCCAAGTGAAATCCATTGAACGGGCCCACGAGAAAGCCAAAAATTGGACCGAGAAAGACCCATCAAGTAGATATCTCTAAAGAGAGTCCAACAAGCCTATCCGAGAAGGCCCAAATCATACGGGCATCTGAGGAGATTAACCGTTGCTTTCAAAAGAGATGAAACCCTCGGAGGAGATCCATTCTCTGAGGTATTAGCTTAGTCTTGAAAGGGTTCGAAACCATGAACGTAGAGACCTATTTGAACTCGGACTCAAAAGGGTTCGAATCCATGAACCTAGAGATCCGAAGTGCTTGGCTTCGAATAGATTCGAATGCAATCTAGAAGTTGCTCCATTAATGAGTTCCAGAACACTTGCGGACTCAGAGCTTTCCGGGATCTACGCCCTAGAACCAGGGAGACTGAATAAAGGATTCGATCCTAAAGACGGTGAGTAGAGATAAATTCACTCTTTGGTTAAACTAGCCTATTCCCGGGTTGAGGTGGCAAGATCTAGAGAGTCCTTGAGACTCGGCAATATTTGCGGCAAGGGGTTCTCTTGAACTATCCCTGACCCTTCTGCGGCAGGGCGTCCTCTGGGACTATCCTTGACCCCTTGGGATGATTGGGGATCATTGGTTAGGTGTGGTTAAGAAGAAAGGTTCGCCGAGAGGTTAATCTCCTCTTCAAAGTTTTCCTCATCCTCGAAGAGGTCACCTCCTCAGACAAGATGTTTAGAGAGAATATTTTCCATGTGCCTTACACATGGGCTACATTCTACATCATGAGGTGCCTACAAATAGCACCCACCTATAGCTTTACGATGGATGAATTTTGGAGAGATAACTTTTGGAAGAAAAAAAAACTAATTTCCCTTCTCCATTATCAACCTTGAGAGTGAAAGTGGAAGATCAATAGGAGAGCTTTGCCATTATTTTTTCTCTAGCTATTTTGCCTTCTTCTTCACCCAATCTCTTATTTCCATCATCTCTTTACTTTTGTATTCTTAGTTGTGACTATTGAAAAATCTAAGTCTCTCATCATTTTTATAGAATTCGAATTTTTTTTAAAGACCTTCAAAGATTTTCAAATTTTCCAACAACTTTTTTAAACCCTCTCATACACTAAATATATGATATTGCTAAAAAAAACTATTCATAACGCTTCAAACTAATCCCATTAAAGGGAAATCTTGAACTATACCTACTTGCAAAGATAAGGGTAAAAGAGACCATTTGATCAACTTATGTCTTTGATGTCAGAAGAAATCTAACGTGGAAGGCCACATATAAAATGGGGGAAGGCCATATATAAAAATTGTTCAAGAAATCTAATTAAGTGAACACCATCTAAGTAATCGGATTTGGAAATGTTGCTCTGCCCGTACTTTCTTATAGAGGTTCGTCTAGAGTATTTTTTTTGATAATTTAAATTGTTCATATTGTAAGATTCGTCTAATAAATCATTCACATAAAAAATTAAATAGATTGGATATTTACAGCTCAATAATAAGAGCACATTTGTTTTTAAAAAAAATTAATGATTAATATAATTTTTATTATTTTTTAAAAACAATTATGAGCTAATCATGAGGTTACGAATATTCAATTAATTAATATTTTTAACAAATCTTATAATATGACCGATTTAGATCATCAAAAGAGACTTAGGAAGGACATCCACAAAAAAGTACAACACGCTAGGGGTGTTCGCGGATCGATTTTTGACGGGTCAATTTGCGGTTTAGATCCGTTCGTATGTCTACGATTTGGGAAAAATTAAACTCACAACCGCCCGAATACAGATTGCAGTTTGTACGGATATGATTTGCAATTGTGCGAGCGTTTCTCTATGTTTTAGCTTTATGCTCCATGTGCCACCTTCCAAAGAACCGTGTTAGGGAGCTCGAAAACGAGCTCCCCCGAATCCCCCTAATTGCTATTTTCTTTTTTAGAAGCAGAGAAGGAAGGAGGAGGAGAAGTGGACTGGAGGGGGCCATAACAGTGGGAGGAGGCGGAGGCGGGAGAGGCGGCCTGAGGCGACTTCTTCTGCGACGATCAAACACAGGCTGACGAATGCAGGCGACGTTCTCTTCCCCTCTTCTTCTCTCTTTCTCTCCCTCTTCCTCTTCTGCGTTGTAGGTTGGAAAAAAAAAAAGAAGAAAATGGCCAAAACGACGTCGTTTTGGCCATTAAGGAGATTCGGGGGAAAGAATTTCGGGGGACAAATCATTTTCCCCTTCCAAAAACACTTATTTTGTAATTATTTTTTTAAAATTTTAGATGAATAAGATAACGTCGAATATCTTGTAAATATACATAATAAGAGCATCTCCAATGCACTAGGTATATAATACTTGTTAGTTAAAATGTCTAGTGTGATTCACTTTTTTCAATTCCAATGCACTAGGTATATGATTAGGTATTTTGGCTCAACACATATTCACTAGCTACATGTAGCTAGCCTTCAACGCTAGGCAAAATATATTCAATCATTAGAATCATTTCCCTCTATCTTTGTTATTGACGTGGCATTCTATAAAATTAATAGTATTTAGATAAATAGCTAAAATAAAGAGCATGGTTGGAGTAAAAACGTAAAACAGTTAATAGGCAAAATAAAATATATACTTTATAGTAATATTTAGATAGGCAAAATGCCTACTACCGTTGGAGATGCTCTAATACAAATAATTTATGGTGCCAATTCAAATTCTTTGAAAAGTTATATTACACCCAAAAAAAATAATGTTGACAACTATAAATGGAACAAGTAGTACCACAATCGACATTGTCTTACAAAATTATTAGCAAAATGAAAGTTCTTATCACAACAAAATTACAAATTTGAAAGGCCCAGATAATGAAATCTACAATCTGACTAAGAATTTCAGGTTAACAATGTACTTACCAATAATCAAAAAATAACTATATAATTACATGATTCAAAAATGGAAATATATATATATATATAAAATAAACAACAAAAAAAAAATAATTAATTTGAAACACAATTACGTGCTGTTCAAGAGTTTCCAAAAATTGTATGATATTTCTTATCCGCTAGGTTGTACATAACAAATCAACCACTGGGATTTCATTATCATCTCCGTGTAACAACATATTTGGAGAGCACATTACTTGCTATTCAAGAATTTCACTTCACTCTCATTCTCTCTCTAGGGTTTTTCCTCCAAAACCCTAACCCCTCTCTCACTCTTTCTCTCTAATTCATCATTCAAGAATGAGGTTTCGTAGGGGTGACCGAATTGAAGTTGCGAGCAAAGAAGATGGGTTTGTGGGTTCGTACTACTCAGCAACAGTGATTTCAGAGCTCATGAAGAAGCACTACATGGTTCAGTACAAGACTCTGTTGAAGGAAGACGAGGCCGGACCCTTGAGAGAGATTGTCGCCGCCGACGAGGTCCGGCCGGTGCCACCAGAGATTCCGGCAACTGGGTTTGGTCTGTACGAGAGAGTCGATGCATTCGACAACGATGGTTGGTGGGTTGGGAAGATTACTGGGAGACTTGGGCCCAAATACTATGTGTATTTTGAGAAAACAGGGGATGAGATCGCTTACCCACTGGCTCAGTTGAGGATTCATCAGGATTGGTTGAATGACAAGTGGGTTTAAACTCTCTCTAGCTGAAAATTGGAATTCTTGGTGGCTGCTTCGTTTGGTCCTCGATTGTGTTTGTTATTTCTTTTTTCTTTTCTTTTTGATCTTGTTTTTTGCTTTTGTTGTTTGATAAATGTTATGTATGTCATTTTATGAAAGATCTTTCTCCCTTGTTTCTTTATTTTTATTTTTGTTAGCAAAGAAGGTATGTATCAATATTCTTCTTCTGGGTATTTCTTTCTTTGATGGAAAAAAGTATTTTCTGGTTCTGATTTGTTCTTCTCTATTCTTGTTCTTGGGCATACATATCAGATTATGTACGGAAAAGCTTAATTGTTATAAATTTCTGGTTTTGTGTTACTCTGATATGTTTTGGTTTGACATTGGGTTCCATAATTGACAGAGTTTTATGGTAATGGTTGGTTGATCTACTAGTCTCCAGAGCATTAATGGGAATGGGAATGGGAACGGGAATGGAAGCCCTGAATAGCAAAACGGGAGTAGTTGCATAATAATGTCATCAAATTCACTACCTGTTTAAGCCAAGTAGGTGCATATGAAACTTTGTGATAATTACCAACAAAAATCTTATGAGGCTTTGTCATTTTTTAAAAAATATTATTATTTATTATGTTTTATAGTGTAATTACAAATTATTATAATGTAATTACAAAAGTGCATATATGTATGGTATTTTTTTTTCTTTTTTCCACAAAATGTTTTAAAAATTCAAAAAACAAAACACAAGCCAAGTAAAATACTTTCAGTCTGGCTTCTTTATTTTCTTTTGGAATTTCAATTCCAAGTGGATCCTTGGTTTGGTTGTCTCCTTTACTATTTCTTTATTTTAAAAAAAAAATAAAAAAAAATAGATTTCTTCCTATGTTTCTTGTAACGGAAAATTAGTCTAAGGTTCTTCTCCCATTTTTAGTAATAGTATATCTAAGGTCCCTCAACCCCACACTCATATATCACAGAGAAATTTGAGTCTTTCAAAACAAATCTCATTTATCTCCCTCTCTCTCTCACACACTCTAAACTCTCTCTGCCTCTCTACTAAATTCAAATCAACCATGACAAATTGTAGGGTGATCTTCAGCGAAGCAGACAATGATGAAGGCGTTGTTGTGTCTCCCGAATGTTGCTTCATTTTGCTTTTACTACCCATTTGTATGTATGTATATGTGTGTATATATATATATAGAGAGAGAGAGAGAAATTAGGGTTTCTCCTACGAAGGAATTTGACTAATCAGGTGAGAGAAATTTTTGATACATTAGAAACAAGCCACAAGATTTTGAATTGCCTTAAAAAATCGAAAAACGAGTTAGCAAATCAGAGAAAGTTGGTTCCCAATTGAATCAAAAGAAACTGATGGTGGAGAAAAAATCAAAAAGATTGTTGCTTCATTGTGGAACTTCCGCCATAGCCACTGCTTCTGCCATAGCCTAGTCTCTCTCTCTCTCTCTCTTAAAATCTATATGTGTTTAGCTGTAATCTTATGGTATTTTCTCTGTGATGTGTCCAGAGAAATTTAGTGTCAGAGATGTATAAATTTTCTGTGTGATATGTCCAGAGAAATTTTCTTTGTCATGTATAAAAATCCTCTCTCAATCTCTAAACCCTAGAAGGTTGTTCTATCTGCTTGCTCTACCTCTCCAATCTCATCTCCAACCCTTGGTCTCCGACAATCCATGTCTCCTACACTCTCTCTTAGCTCTCTCATGCCATCTTTTAGCCTCTTTTCCTCCGAGGCCTTCTCAGGTTTTACCCTCACTTCCTCGTCTCTCCTCTCGTCGAAGTCCTATCGTGCTTCGATGATGAGCCTACCGTTCTCCAAGTGATCGATCTCATGTCAGAGATGTGTAATTCGAGCGGTGATTTGGTGTCCAGAGAAATTTTCTCTGTGATGTGTCTAAAGAAATTTGGTGTCGAAGATGTGTAAAATTTTCTCTATGATCTGTCCAGAGAAATTTTCTCTAGATCGAATTTTCTTTAGAAAGTCTATAGAAATTCTTTGGATCGAATTTTCTTTGAATTTATATTGAGGGACCTTAGACATTATGAAAATCTATGGTGCCCTTTATACTATAAAATCTTAATACCACGGATTTAAAAAAAAAAATCCCTTCTTGTAAACCTCATTTTAATCTCATATAAGAAAAGAAAAAAAAAATTGAGAAATATAATTTTTATTCTCCTTCATATTCTTCCATGTTTATATACTAGTATATTACCCGTGCTATGCACGAGTATAATAAATAATTAAAAATTAATTTCTAAATTAAAATAATAATATAAAATTTATTTAAAATATGTAGTAAAAACAATTTATAATCAATTAAATTTTATTCATTTTTATCAGAGTTAGAAATAAAAGAAGGTTTTTATTCTAATGTCATTAATTGTATAAATTCTTAATAAAAAATTACATGTCATAATGTAATTGGTAAAAATTAAAGAAAAAATTACAAAAATTATATTTACAATAAAATATATATACATTTCATTTTGTAAATTTTGTAATTTTAATTTAGCATATGATAATAATAAATTACATTTGTTAATATACTAATTTTTTTCTTATTTTGTAAACCCTAAAAATTCATCTACTCAAAATTATAAATTGTCTTATGTCATAACTTTTCATGTGGTATTTGACTAAACATTAGAAGTGAGTAATAAGAATAGTCAACTCAATATTTATACCAATGTAACATTCACCAAATTATTAAAAAATTTCTTTATCGATTTATGACCGATATGAGTTAGTTTGGGAGTTTTAATATTGGATTAAATATTAAAAATGAGCTTAGAAATCCAGTTCGAGTTGATTTTTTTCAGCAATTCTTGATTTAAACCTATAATATATTATATTTTAATAACTCAATATCATTAAAAAAAATAAATAAATCTTCATGTTTACGATGCTCTTTATCAATCAATAAAAAGTATTTATAAATATTAAGATAATTATATTTAAACAAATTTTAATATAAAATTTTTACTTTAAGACCTACACATTTTTTATTTTATTTTATTCTATCACTAATCTTTGAGATAATATTATGTGGAGAGACATGTATGATAAGAGTTTGTAGAACACAACTTTAAAAAATAATATTCATTTAAAATTTTCATAAAAAAAAAAAGATAAAGAAATTGAAAAGGTAATTGTCACGACTCAAACCCGGCTCTATGGGTTTAGCACCATAGGCCCGATGTCAAGAATACGCTTAAACAGCAGTCTGAGGCCTAGCGGAAGCCAATACAGTAAGTAACTAGTGTCCATAGAGCTGTGACAATCTGTATGCCAAAAACATTTTTCATGCATTCACATAGTTCAAAACAGTACAGTCTATATACAGCCTATGCAATCATATACAAACATTCAGTACGGACCTAATCCTCGATAACAAGATAAGAAAACAAGAGATCTATACATGAGTACAAAAGCGGTGGGGAGACAGTGGGGACAATAAAACACCCCAAGCCATCGCATGGCAACTCGGAACCTCACAAAGGAGGCACATAAGTGCTTGACAAAACGGGACCAACCCACGCCCTAGCTCCGTCGCTCACGAGAACCTACATATATATATAAACACTGAGCTAAAGCCCAGTGAATAACATAATGCCTAAACAGGTTATGAATGAATCTCCTTACGAATGAAATCACCATTAAACAAGATTTCATCTTCAAGATTTCAATCAATCACCATATGTGGTACATCCATTAGCCTATAAACAAGAGTCCACGGGTCTTAACAGACCCAACAAGAATGATGGCCATCAATCAAGAAACAAGATGGTTCCACAAGGAAACCGACAGAGCTCAGAATAAAGATAACAAAGAAGTACTAAGGATGCCACAATACGATTAATCTGGTGACATACATTCATTCAAAATAATATCGATTCGATAAGCAGTTCGATTCAAGATTCAAAAGATAACCATTTTGAACATATCTTTACACAATCGTTACTCACAGAGATTGGGCTAATAGCGACTAGAGCGCCCCCGAGAGCCAACCCTAAGCGGTTAACAAATAGAACACACACTAAGTTTCACAATGGAAGGATGATAATTAAATCCCTAAATTTCCTCGGTGTGGTTCTATGTCTAAATCCTCATTAAGATGCCTTAAACTAGGCCTAAGGATGCCTAGGATGGGATGAGGATGCAAAAATACAGTTGGAAGGCATTTTTCAAAAGTTGCTGAAAACAGGGGTCTCGCCGGCGAGCCTTCCTTCGCTCGAGCGAGGTTGCAAAATCAAAGGCTTCGCTCGGCGAACAATCATTCGCCGAGCGGTCGATGAAACAAGAAAAATCTTGGATGCTCGATTTACGCTCGAGCCACCAATCCTTCGCCGGCGTGGCTCGAGAAACGTTGGTCGCTGGCGAGAATCGCTTCGCTGAAGAAGCCAAATCTGGAATTTCCAAATTTGCCTTCCAAGCTCAAACCAAGCATTCCCAACACAATTCTCGGCCTCTTGGGCCCAAATTCTGGAAAAATACATCCCAAAACAATGTATAACAAGTTTCAAAAGCCAATTTATGAATTCAAGCCCCAAAGGTGAGTCAACTAAATTCAACATTCAAACCCATTTTCAAGAACAATTTCCAAACATGCAATGCATGAGTTTTTAACCAAATTCAAGGTTCAAATCTTGTTCTAATGAGCTCAATAGTTGGAAAACAAAATGAAAACATGGACTTTAGCTCAAACATGGACATGCATGTACAATTCCAACATGAATTCAACTCCAAAATGCACCAATTCAAGCATGCATGCAACAACTCAAGCATAATCCAACCTATTTGCACTAAATCATGGCCTAGCTCTCTAATTGGTCATGAATCATGCAAGATTAAGCTCAAACACTAAAATAAGAAGATGGAATGCTACCTTAGACCTTGAATTATAAGATGACAAGCTCAATTATACAATCTATGCCTCAAATCTTCAAGTTTTTCTAGCAATTTCAACACTTTGAGTCCAATTCTCTCTTATCCCTCACTCTCTCTAGTTTGGTCGGTTGGAATGCAAGAAAATGGCTGAGGGAAAGCTTTGATCAACATGTAATAAGGCCTAATACAATATTCTAAGTGGCCCACTAAGAGTGGTAATATGGTAATTAAGTCGAACTTTGCAATTCATCAATATTTAATCTAATTTAATCATACCTAATCAATTTTCAGGTAAATATACCATTAAGTCACAAATATTCTACTGATTTCAAAACACGAAACGATTCCTAATTCGGCCGCCGATAAGGCCTTCAATTAGCAGTTTAAACACACCAACTCAAACAGATAATCAATCAATCAAACAGATGCAATGTGCAATTCAGTAGATAAACTTATTCAATTTCAGTTTCGATTTCAATCAGTCCATTCAGTACTTCAGTTAATCCAATTATCAGTCATTATCAGTTCAGTTTAACAGTAACCAGTAGCTAATTCGGTAGGTTATCGATAATCAGTACGAGGGTTGTTACAGTAATATACCCAACTTTATGTTATGTTTGATTCATGGATTCAAGTAGGAATTTGAAGGGGGAGGCCCAAAAAAAAAAAATGGATAGTATGTGAAATATGACTATATTTTATTTAATTTCATATACCATTTCATATTTTCCTTTCAAGATCATTACCCAAAATATGAACCAAACACATTATCAATATTTGAAAGAAGTTTTGAATTCTTTATTGTATTGATATACACAATATAAAAGAAAAGAAAAAAAAAAGTATAAAATCCTACCTTAGGCTATGGAAGCATGACTTAGCATTTTAAGGAAACAAAATTACCAGTCTAAAAATATATTAAAAAAGAAAACGAAATTATAGAAACCACGGGTCAATAATTTTGTAAAAATCTTTTGGTGAGATAGGTTAATTTTTTTTTTTTTTTTTTGATCGGCAAAGAAAAACTTTATTGATGAAGCACGAACAGAGTACATTGAAAGCGAACATCAATAAAGATGAGCAATGAGCTAAATGAAGCTCAAACCTCCTAGTTGGTGAGAGACCAACAAAAAAAGAAAATAGAAAACAAAAACACTGCAGCAGACCAACTACTGCTAAGAATAGAACACTGCTAAAAAACCATGGAAACTGCATAGACCAAAAGAAACTTCAGCAATACAACTGAAACCAAATTATTACAGTTTACCACTACAATGCACAACCGAAGCAGAACCAAGATTTACTTCCAAGACACTGCTACCAAGATTGCACCCAAAGCAGAACCAACAGAACAAGCCTATTTTAACCCAAAGCAGCAGATTAGAGCAGATAGGAACTGCAGACAGACAATGCAGCAGCTTATAGCTAATGCTGATTAGAACAAAAGAAGCATAATTCAGCCCAGATATATGTAAAACAGATTCCAAAACACTAATTTCCACCCCTGATCTGCCTCTAGTTGAAAAGAAGATCATCAATTGAGTAGGGAAAATCCTTAATGGAAGCTTTAAGCCAAACAGCAAATCTGAATTTGATGAGTTGGAAAAGACCTGAATTGATGGGTTGTGTATTAGAAAACACACATTCATTTCTGAGTTTCCAAATAGACCAAAGAACAATTAATGGGATTGCTCTCCAAATTAATCTGTCAAGCTTATGAAATTTCCCACTCATCCACCAAGAAAGCAGACCATCTACTGAATTAGGAATACACCAATCGAGTCCCCATTCCTTAACAACAGTAGACCAGATTGACCAAGAAAAGTGATAATACAGCAAGACATGTGAAGCGGTTTCTAACTCCGAGCTGCAAAAGTGACAGAGGGGTGATGCATTACTGTCCAAAATACCAATCTTGAGCAGAAAATCTGAACATTTGATCCTATTTTTCCAGGCAAGCCAAGAAAAAAAAAAAGACTCTGGGGGGCAATAACGGATTCCAAAACACATTTGCTTATCTTAAGGTGAGGGCCAAGAAGAGATGAACTATGGGAATATAGAGCAAAAACAGAAAAACCAGACCCGAAATCATTGCACCAGACTTGATAGTCTTCACAGTTCAAACACAAAGTTGGAGTAGTGGATAACAGAGCATTCAATCTCACTTCTTCAGTCAATTCCCATGAATAGAGCTCTCTTCTATGTGGAAGGTTCCAATCTATGGACTTGATTTCCTTACAAAATAATGATGGAGAGAGGCTTCCTTATCAGATGATAGATTAAAAAGAAGGGGAAATGAAGATTTCAGACACATGCCACTGCACCATCTGTCAAGCCAGAATCTAATTCTGGTACCATTCCCAACCTTGATAGTACAGTTGTCCATAAAGAAGTTGAAAATGGGTCTATTAAGAGCCCCAATTGATAGAATGTCACTCCATAATCTAGAATGCTTATAGGAAGGGCTCAAAAGAGGAAACCAATAGGGTTCATTGATTTTATATTTGCTGCACACCACTGACCTCCAAAGTGCTTTGTTATGGTTTCCAAATTTCCACCACCATTTGAGAAGGAGACACATATTAACATCTCTGATTCTTCTAATGCCTAATCTCCCTTGATCAATTCTCTTTATAACCTTCTCCCATTTCACTAAATGAACTTTTCTTTTAAGACCACTACCACCCCATAAGAATGCAGCCTCTAACCTTTCTATTTCTTTAGCCACTCCTTCAGGCATTTTAAACAGAGAAAGAAAGTAAACAAGTAGGCTAGAAAGAGTAGACTTTATCAAAGTTAATCTATCAGCAAAGGACAACAGTTTTCTCTTCCATCCTGACAATCTGAACTTAATTTTATCAATAACAAGCTTCCAGGTAGATTTTCTGCCAGGGTTTGCTCCTAGAGGCAGCCCTAGAAATTTTAATGGGAGACTTTGCACCTTACAATTGAGAAGAGAGGCAAAAGTGGTTGTACAATCATCAGCCACACCAACACCACACACAACACTCTTATGGTAGTTAATTTTGAGACCAGATAATACTTCAAAGCATCTGAGAACTCTTTTGATGGATATCAATTGATCCCAATCAGCTTCACAAAAGAGAATTGAGTCATCGGCAAATTGCAAATGTGAGATAAGGACATTGTTTGACCCAACAACCACTCCTTTAAGGATTCCAAGATTAAGGGCTCTGACTAAAAGAATGTTAAGGCCTTCCGCCACTGTGTTGAAGAGGAATGGTGAAAGCAGGTCGCCTTGTCTGAGGCCCCTATGGGGTGAAAATTCCTCGGTAGGTGATCTATTCACTAGAATTGAGATTGTTGCTGAAGTGACACAAGTCCTCATCCAAGAGATCCATTTATCCCCTAGGCCAAAGCTGTTCATCAAAGAAAATAAGAATTCCCAGTTGACAGAATCAAAAGCTTTCTCGAAATCTAATTTTGCTTTTTGGTCTTCTTCCAACCATCCACCACTTCATTAGCAATAAACACTCCATCAAGAATATTTCTCCCTCCCAAGAATGCTGTCTGAGTTTCACCAATGATTGAGGGAAGCACTGATTTCAACCTGGATGATAATACTTTCGCCAAGATTTTGTAAATAGATCCCACGAGACTAATAGGTCTATAATCCGATAGACCAATAGGATTATCCAACTTGGGAATAAGTGTGATAAATGAGCTATTAATTGATTATAGAATTTTTTAGGATAGGACAACAACCAATAATTTTTTAAATATTTTTTATTTAAATACTAAAATTTAAAATTTTCGGATGAAACTTTAGAGGTTTCACTGTCTTTATTAATGAAATGTCTCTTTGTAATATAGATATGTAGATTGGAATGTCGATGTAGATAAAACTATTAAACACCATGAGAAAAAATCAATAGAAGATGTGAATTGATACCTACATTTTAGTGGTACAAAAATTTAAATTTTAAAACTAATTAGTTAACTTTCTTTTTCAAAATTTTAAATAGATTAATTATCTTTCCTTTTGAAATGTGTAAATCAATGGCATAATAAGCTTTTTTTTATTTATTTATTTATTTATTTTTATGATTCAACAAAGAGATAATTGTTGAAAAGTCCAAACTAAGGAAGGTATAAGGCATTAAGTCTAGCAAATATTTTTTTATTAGTGAGAGGTCTGCCATTTGTAAAATAATTTGATAAGAAGTCTTTTGGTATGTTTTGAAAGACATTTTGTTTTTAATTTTACCCTTTAATTTATATGTTGACTTTTTTTATCAGTTGACTTTCATTGATTATCTATTCAAATTTTTTCCTTATCTGTTCAAAAAATTTTCTATTCAATTTTTTTCCTATTTGTTCAATTTTTTACCCTATTTGTTTAATTTTTTAATCTTTTCAATTCAAATTTCTTTATTTATTTAAATATTTGTCCAAATAAAATTCTAGATGTCCAAATTTATTATCAGTTAGATTTTTTTTATTATCTGTTTAATTTTGTCTCCTTATCTATTTAAATATCTAACCAAATTTAATTATCTGTTGTAATTTATTTCTTCATCAACAACATCAACTAAAAATAAATAAATAAAGATCTAATTTGAGATCTCCACAGATCCACCACTAAGAGACTGAGATTGAGAGAGAGAGAGAAAGAGAAGATTAGTGAGCTCCAATTAAAAGTGTGACATCCAAATTTTTAATTCAATACCATGATTAGATCAATTACTCATGAATGGAATATATATAAATAATAATAATATTAATAATTAATGTTATGGTTGTAAGTAATAAAATGTAATCTAATTAGATTATTAAAACCTTGGGCCTAATGTGAACTATATCAAAGGTTTAAAAAAAAATAATGGTTTATCACCGCCCTAATATATATATGATGGTGACTAAGTAATTCACCAAACTAGGCTATGTAATAGTCACGTGAAGAAAGGGAGAATGCAAATTTAAAGCAACCACTTAGTTTGAACACATGCAATCGCGCCTATAAATAGGAGCACCATAAAGGAAAGATACAATCCAAGGAGTAGCGTTAGAATAACAAGACAATCATAAGAAAGTAACGGCTAAGAGTTGATATCAAGAAGAGTTATATTATACCTTGAATTACCATAATATGTTTTCTATATGTCTTGAATTACCATAATATATTTTACGAATATTTTGAGTTACCACGATTTATTTTATATAATTCATGTTTTATGGTTATGTTAATGTTTCAATTACGTGGATTATTTTCTGAACTTTATTTGCTTAAATTGAAACACATGGCTATGTTAGTTTAACTTTTAAAAATTATTTGACGATGATTTTGTAAACAATTATTTTCTGTAAGTACCAACATGTAAGTCCCATGCCTTGGGGGACTTAAATAACCCTTAGTCTTTGTTTGGCCACTTTGTGGTCCTCTATTTGTTATGGATCCATTGACTCCTGTCCTGATTGTCACTCCAGTGACCCCTATTCTGTTATGTTCTGTATTGTGGTTATAGTTATTTACGTAATTTTTATTTCAGTTTCAGTCACTTAAATAATTTATTTATGCAACTTAAATTATGTTAATATTTTAGCTTAAATAACTATCCATAGCTATTTTATGCCCCTATACTCACAGTATAATATTTCTCACTGTGCTATGTGTTTATAGTTGTTACCCTTTTCAGGTGACGAGACTTAGTAGGATCAAGATAGGGGATAAACCACAGTGGTTTTTTTTTTTTTGCACTATCTGTATTTCTAATTGGACACCTGGAAACTATGTTTGTTTCCTTTTAATAAACATTTGGTATCCAATTATTTTATTTTAATGTATTTAATTTATCCGCTTGCGCTACGATTACAAAATTATTAGAATTATTTTATTTGTATCTTGTTGCGATGCCAAACTTTTGGGTACTGGGTTTGGGTCGTAACAAAAAGTGAAAAATCAAAGTGTCATTGGAAAGATTTGAGTTCCATTTCTTTGGTTCTTCAAACAACTTTGACAAATTTCAATTTGTTCGCGATTCTTCTTCGCAACTTTGGTTTGACTTCGATCCAAATCGTTCGACCTATTTTGATTTCAATTCGAAGCACTAATCAAGATCTGACTTCGATCTAAAGCTAGATAGATCTCTAAGGCTATGTTTGGTTGGAGGATTTGGTGTGAGAAATGGAAAGGGAAAAAGAAATGCAATCCCACTCTTTGTTTAGTTATAGTGGAAAACACAAGGAAAAAGAAAGTGAGGGGGAAATGCAATCTCACTTTTTGTGTTTTAGGTTTACTTAAGCTCCTTTCTTTCTCCATTTCCCAACTCGACCAAATATAGCTTGGAATTCGAATCCTATCAATTCTTTCTCATTTTCTTTCTATTTCCTTTCCCTTTCCATTTGCCTTATCAAATCATCTAACCAAACACAGCCTAAAGCTATCAATGAAGAGCTATCACCAACACATTCGAATAGAGAACCAAAACCCAAAAAAAAAATTCTCAGAATTCCAAACCATCAACTCAATAAATAAGAACACGAACATTGAACATCAAATTACAGCAATGAAGTACATAAATCTAATCAAAATCACTTAAAATAAATAGATTACATTATATATATACATATCCAACTCTCATAAAAAATTTGGATTGAAGCAGGCATAAGATCACCTAACAAACACTGGATAGCTAAAAACTAAAGATGTCACCTTTAACCATATAGATATAGAGAGAGAAAGAGAGAGAGGGAGAGAAAAGGTCGTACAACAATGGCGGTGTCTGTGGGAGCCAGATCGACGGCGTCGATCAACGGCGGCGAATCC
The DNA here is from genome assembly GCA_025200525.1 of Camellia lanceoleosa. Lineage (NCBI taxonomy): Eukaryota > Viridiplantae > Streptophyta > Magnoliopsida > Ericales > Theaceae > Camellia > Camellia lanceoleosa. Next base: position 120,405,919 of record CM045764.1, on the reverse strand, counting down.
ACCACCACAACCTCTATCCCATTTCTTCCTTCACTACCTAGTGTTTTTAGAACTGAGAGAGAGAGAGAGAGAGAGGTGTTAGAGGTGGCGGTGGATCTACCATCATCCAAATCTGGTCTCTCCACTTTCGGCGATAGCGATGGCGATGGATAGAGGGGCAGTGGTGGTGATGGTGTCGTCAAAGAAGATAAGAAGATGAAGATCTTGGCCTAGACGATTCCGACCACCACACACCGGACACATGGCGCAGCTAGGGTTTTGAAAGAGAAGATAGAGAGAATTTTTTTGATTACACAATTCAATTTGCATATATAGGGTTTATGCGCGCATAGATCCATACGATATATATATATATATAGGGGTAGTTTGGTCTTTCTGCACAAGCATGTCCTTATGGACATCATACTTTAACACATGAGCTTGTGGACGGAAGAAGTTTAAAATTGGATTTATGGATAAAACGCCCTTCAATAAAAACTAATCAATAAAAAAATTTAAATTATTTAAAAAATAAAAATTTAGAAAAATAGTACAGGGGTTTTGAGTTTCACATGACTCTTCTTAGAAACTCTCTTTTTCTTAATGGTGCTTAGGTCAAAAGTCCAAAATTAAATTTTCTTTGTCCAAAGGTTCAGGCACTAATTTTCTTTGACCAAATTGCCTATATATCGTTTCCAGATCAAACCTAGTTAAAAGCCTCTTGCACCAGGCGAGCGGATCCTCTAGAGTTCAACCCCTAGAGTGATCTCCTAAAGTACTTGATCGAACGACTGAGAATAAAACTCACCAAAACGACGTCGTTTTGGTGAGTATTTTGAAAAAAAAAAAAAAATTCAGATTTTGGTGTTTCAAAACAACGAAGGTTCTTGGAAATCTGAAATTAGAGAGAGAGAGAGAGAGAGAGAGAGAGAGAGAGAAAGAGAAGGGCAGAGAGTTTTCGTCGCCGCTGCCGCTATCAAAGCACTCAAACTCCAAGAAACAACATTTGATTCAGACACAAACCCACAGATTCAAACTCAAACAACATTTGATTCAAACACAAACCCACAAAGCACTCAAACTCTAAAATTTTGCAAACAAAAATTCAACAAGAGTCCCGTTTCTCAAGTGACTAGAATATAGCAAAAATTCAGCAAGAGTCCCATTATAGGTTCAAGATATAGTTTGGAATAGTTGCACCCACCAAAAATTAAGCAACCTCATAGTTGCACCCAATGATTAATAGCGTGGCAATGGCAATGATGAATCTCTCTCTCTCTCTCTCTCTCTCTCTAATTTCAGATTTCCAGGAACCTTCGTTGTTTTGAAACACCAAAATCTAAATTTTTTTTTTGGGTCAAAATACTCACCAAAACGACGTCGTTTTGGTGAGTTTTATTCTCAGCCGTTCGATCAAGTATTTTAGGAGATCACTCTAGGGGATGAACTCTAGAGGATCCGCTCGCCTTAAACCAGTGTCTTTTTCTCTTTACTCATTTCATTCTCTCTCTATCTATACAAATCTGGACTTTTATGTTGGGCATCAATGGAACTCTAAGTGCTTCTGCAACCATCTCTTTCTCTCTCCCTCAAAGATCTAGCTGCTACGATGGATATCAATAGTCGCTGTCGTCAGTCATTTCTTCGCCACCCACCGACGGGTTTCATCACTACCTTCATACCTTCTTCACCTCTAAGAACATAGCAGCTGCCTGAGTTTCCCACCTCGGCCTTTGTGTTCGACATCTTTTTTGGTGCCTTCGTCTATCTCAAATCGGTGCCGTCATGTATCTCAGATCCGTTAGTGCCAGATCTCCGATGGTCTCGAGATCTTCGAACGTGCCCCTCTCTCTCTCTCTTTCTCTCTCTCTTCAATCGCCACAGATTAGTCCATTGTCATCGTCATTCCATGCATTCCATTGTAGAGAGTTCGGGTTTACAGATATTGATTTCGATTTGGAGGATTAAAGCAAGAAGTAACTCAATCGAGAGGGTTTGAGTGTGCGAGTCCTTCCATCTCTCTCTCTCTCACTACATATACATGTACAAACAACAAAAAGCATAGATGTTATGAACAAAACAATGTGTAAAACTATTTGAAATCATGCCATAAGAAATCATAATCTTATTTGCATATCCAACCAGTTCTTAAAAGTCTAGCATTGAATGTATATATATATATATATACGTATGTATAAGGCCATAACTTTCACTTATATATAGAGAGAGAGAGATTGTGGTGGTTTTGAATTAGAAAATCTTCAATATATTTTATAAAATATTATCAATTTGTGTATGTGTTTGATCATTGCACAGGATTGGTGGATCTGGTATGGACCTCTAAGTGTTTGTCAAAATGGCTCCAAACCAGAATTAGAGAATATTAAAACACAAAGAGAGAGAGAGAGAGAGAGAGAGGAGGGGAGAGAAAGACTATCAACAGATTGTGGATCCAAAAAAAAATTGAATAGATATTTTTGACAGATAGGAAAAAAAATTAAACAGAAAATTTGTACAAATAAAAATTTGAACACAAATAAAATTTAAATAGATAGATAAAAATTTGAACAAATAGGTTAAATAATTTGGATAAAACATTTGTACAAATAAAAAAATTGAACAAATAAATTATGGCCAAATAGATAAAAAAAAAAATTGGACAGATAAAATTTTTATAGATAAAATTTGAACAAAAAAATTAAACAGATTGTCAAAAAAATTGAACGGATAGAAACATATAAATTTGAATAGATAAAAAATATTTTTAAAAAATAAATATAAATTTGCATAGATAGATATAAATTTAAACAAATGGTCAAAAAAAGTCAACAAATAAATTAAGGATTAAAATTGGAAACAAAATGTTTTCCAAAACAAATAAAAGGACTTTGACCAAACTATTTTATAAAAAACGGACTTCTCATCAACAAAAAATATCCATTGAATCTAATCTAATGTCTTAGACAATTGTTAAAGTGAATTTTTTACCAATAAACCCTTTCCCTAATATATATATATATATATATATGGATTAAAGTGGACTTTTCACCAATAAACCCTTTCCTTAATATATATATATATATGGATTAGCAATTGACCCGTAAATGATATTTTATGTTACCATATATTATAAAAGAATGATATCAATTTTAATTTAAAATAAAATTTAAATTTAAATTATAATTATTTATTTTAACAATTTTAACATTATCATTTTATAAATGTTATTTGAATACTTATATGTAGTAAATTTAGGGAAAAATTACCCATAAATCCTATCTTTAAAAAAGTTAGACCATTTAGTCCCATAAATTTTTTTGTACACCATTTAGTCTTAATGTATTGCCAAATTTTGAGGGTGTGATTTGATTCCATTTATTTTTACATCAATACCCTTTTACATCAATAACTGGCCAGATCTTAAACCAGATGAGTTTTTCAAAGGCTTCCATCGAAGACATGGATCCATCATCAGATTCATCATTTAGTAACTGGAATAAGAATTGGAAACTGTGGGGATGTATTTTCTGAGTACCAACACGTGGCCGAGGTGACACCGAAGTGTCAGCCGAGGTATCACGTGACTTGACAGTTACGCCGAGGTTATCTCGGGGTTGCCGAGGTTATCTCCGAAGATATCGGAATCCGAGACGATCGGATAAAGGGCAAGAGTCCTGGAATGAAGAAAGACTTCAAGATGGATAGGGATAGTATTCTTAGGGAATTTATCCTTATCTCTTGTAAAGTCCAAAGTATGTACTGAATGAGAGTCCATAGAAATAAGACTTCTAATGGGACTAGGATGGAGAGACATTATAAAAGAAGGGAACCCCCGGCGGGTCTAAGGTACGCAATTTGTAGTCTTGAGCAATTATTTTAGCACTTGTTATCTTAGAGAGATACTGACTTGATCGTCGGAGTGCCCCCGGGTGGAAGAACCACCGTCGGAGCCTTTTCTTTCTGTGCAGATTGCAGGGTGCCATTTATTCTGCCTGTGTTCTGCGGTTGAACCGCTAAGAAGGGCAGTGTGATCGGAATATCACTCACACAATTTGGCGCCGTCTGTGGGAACGAAAGAAGAGTAGATGGTCAGTAACGTGCAGAAGAAAAATATTGGGGATGACACTCCCTCTGGGAGTGGAAGACCCGTCGATCCTAACGCTGACGGAGGAGATCATAACGAGGAAGTTCGTGATCACGCAGAAAAAGGCGTCGGCCAAGATGGCGACGCATCAAAGAAAGCAGACCAGGGAAAGTACTATAACGAGGACAGCCTCCAGATCTGGAAAGACAGATGTCTGAGGAGGGATGAAGAGGTAAAGGAGATGGCAAACAAGTTGGCAGACCTTCAATCAGTCGTCAACTTCATGATGCAAAATAATGTCATCGTACCGCCATACCCATTGCAGACACGCCAATGCCGCACAAACACCCGTAAGAGGCGGAAGAAATCCCGAAGCCCCTCGGCACGAGGAAGGAAAAGGCACTCTCACCGATCCGGGAGGTCGGCGAGAAGAGCCTAGGAGAGAAGAGTCCGAAGGACATGTCGCGAGAAGGAAGCGGACCCCAAAGAACATCGGCATGTTAAAGGCGGATATTGTGTTCGATCGTCTGCGGAGAAGGATCGAAAAGGGCCACCATGAGGCCGAGTAGTCTTGAAAAATTTGAAGCCCAATGATGACGTGGCTGCGGAAGAAGTAAAGAGGACTTGAGAGACTACCTCAAGAGGAAAGCAGAGAATCTGGGAGCCGAGTAACTTCTGGTTAAGCCGAGGACTCCATTCTCGGCGAGAATTAGATAGATTCGTGCATAGAAAAGATTCGATATCTTAGAGGCTCGGATATATGATGGTAAGTCGGACCCAAACTTCCATGTTGGGTTATTTTTGAATTCAATGGCATTGTACAGTGGGAACGAGCCGTTGCTCTGCAAAGTGTTCCCTTCATCCTTCGGGGAAATTGCATCAAACTGGTTCCACAAACTACCGAAGGGGAGCGTGAAGAGCTGGGAAGGCCTGGCCGAGATGTTTGTTGCGGAGTTCATAACAAACAAAGCTATGACCCGAGGGTGGATGCGTTGATGGCCCTAAAAATTAGCAAAGACGAAAGCCTTAGGGCTTATGCAAAGAGGTACTATGAGGTGTTCAATCGAATACCTGAATGTAACCAGGAGGTGGCGATCGTGTCTTTCAAGAACGGCCTGAAGGATAACTGTCCATTGCGGAAGTCTTTGGCAAAACGCTAAAGAGCATGGAAGAACTCATGGCGAGAATTGAGAAATGCGACGAGCCGAGGAAGATACCTTGGGGAACAAGGGCGAGACGAGAAAAAACAGCGGCTTTCAAGCGAGGCCGAGGTAACAATGGATGACAAACAGAGAGCGAGTTGAGGGCTAAAGCAAGCGATGGCACGGTGTTCAATTCCAAAAAGTCCTTGACCAAATTCGAAATCAGCCCTACTTCAGGGCGCCGGCAAGAGCACAAGGAGAATTTATGGGGAGAAACCTTGGTAGGCGTTGTGCCTACCACAATGAGCAGGGTCACCCAACTCAGGGTTGCAGAGCCCTTAAAGCACACTTGGAAGATCTGGTGAGGCAAGGCCATCTAAGAGATCTTGTGGATGAAGCCAGAACCAGGGAAGAGCAGGCACGATTGCCTCAAGCGCCAGCAGCCCCTCCTCCCCCAGCACAGCAACCACAGGCAGGTGGACCCCGGGTGGTTAATGTGATCCACTCAAAGGTAAATGAAAACGACATACGGGGGGAGACACAGAGAGTGAAACATCTGCAGCACGTCAACCAGGTCGGACTGAAAAGACCTCGGCCTGAAGATTGCCAAGGACCGATGATAACCTTCACAGAGGCCGACCTTGACATGGTTCAGCACCCGCACAATGATGCCCTGGTAGTATCCCTCCAGGTTGGGGAGTGCCAGGTGAAACGCATCTTGATTGATCAAGGCAGCTCCTGCGACATCATGTATGTCAGATGTTACAAGGAGTTAGGCCTTCACCCCGATGACATGGAGCAGTCAAACGGCCCGATGGTTGGCTTCAATGGAACGCCGACATGGCCTTTAGGAGCAACAAGCTTGGAGGTACAAGCTGGCACGAAAAAGATCAAGACAGAATTCATTGTGATCGACACGCCCTCGCCTTACAACATCATCTTGGGGAGGCCGTGGTTGCATGCAATAAGGCGATCCCTCGACATTGCATCAATCGCTACGGTTCCAACGGAACATGGGATTGAGGAAGTCGAGGTGATCGATCACAGAAGTAAAAATTGCTCCATGGCAAGAATGAAGCTAACTCGCGATTCGGGAACCGAGAGAAGTTGAAGAAGAGGACATAAAGGTCCTAGATGACGTCGGCAAGAAGAGCCGACGAGAAAAGTGAAGAAGCATTGAAGAAAATCTTCGTCCAAGAGGGCGATGAGCGTTTCTTTCTTCTCGCACAGGATTAGCGAAGAAGAAGAAAGGGAGTTGGAAGCCTTTCTAAGGAAAAATATTGAGGTGTTCTCGTGGACACCATATGAGATGCTGGCATTGACCCGAGGTCACATGTCACAGACTCAACGTTAATGGTCGGCCAAACTGTGATACAACGAGCGAAGACCGACGTTGATGCACGCCGTCGAAGCGATGGAAGAGGAAGTAGCCAGACTTCTAGAGGCGGCCATCAGAAGCCAATTATCCTACATGGTTATCAAATACCGTGGTAGTAAAGAAGAAGAATGGCAAGTGGAGGTCTGCGTGGACTTCACAAATGAACAAAGCTTGTCCCAAAGATGCTTCCCTACGCTAAAGATCGACCCTTGGTGGACGCCACATCCGACACGGAAGGATGAGCTTCTTGACGATATAGGGGTATCACCAGATAGCCATGTACCCGGATGAGGAGAAGACAATTTATCACTCCCAAAGGTCTCAGATTATTCTGAGTCATGCCTTTTGAGTTGAAGAACGCAGAGCAACTTACCAAAAAGGTGACCAAGATGTTCGAGACACTTGATTGGCGAATCAGAAGTCTACATCGATGATATGGTCGTGAAGACCAAGGAACCAAGGATCATCTTCCGACTTAGAAGAAGTCTTTGACATACTCAAACCATATCGGCTCCGACTAAACGCATCGAAATGCGCGTTTGGAGTCGAATCCGGTAAGTTCTTGGGATACCTGGTGACTAGAAGGGGCATTGAAGCCAGCCCAGATCAGATCAAGGCCATTCTGGAATTACAGAGTCCGACATCGGCTAAACAGGTTCAGATGCTTCTTGGGGAGCTGCGACCCTAAACAGGTTCATAAGCCGAAGTTCGGACAAATGTAAACCTTTTTTCAATCTGGTGAAAAAGGCCACGGATTTTCTATGGACAGAGGAATGTGAGGCCGCTTTGGCCGACCTGAAGAAGTACCTTACCTCGGCTCCAGTCCTCTCAACACCTCAACCTGGGGAGGAACTGTTCTTATACCTAGCAGTTTCAGAGCACGCAGTGAGTGCTGTGATCATCCGAGAAGAGAAGGGAGAGCAGAAGGCAGTCTACTATGTAAGTAAAACCTTGACCGGCGTAAACAAGGTATTTCCCACTGGAGAAATTAATGCTGGCCTTGGTAATGGCCTCAAAGAAGCTAAACCATTATTTTCAGGCTCACAAGATAGTGGTTCTGATAGAGCACCCATTAAAATCCTTGTTGCAACAAGGAGCCTTGACTGGAAGAATTGCAAGATGGGCAGTAATTTTGGGCCAGTATGACCTGGAGTTCAGGCCGAGAACCGCAATTAAGGGCCAAGTCTTGGCCGACTTCGTGGCTGAGTTCTCACCAGAATACATCGAACATCGGGCTCCGTCGAGCCGAGATGAACGATGTCTAAACAAGGAAGGAGAAGCCCAGCCAAAGGGTAAGGAACCGAGGAAGGAAAAACTCAGACCCTGCAGCATTTACATCGGCGACTCCTTTCAACTTTTTGTTGATGGGAGCTCAAACCGGCAGGGTGCGGGGGCAGGAGTAGTGTTAATTTCCCCCGATGGGGAGATCTTTGAGCGATCTATTCGAGGGGTTCAAAGCCTCGAACAATGAGGCGGTATGAAGCATTGATTCTTTGAATTTGGTAGCGATGGCAATGAGAGATGAGGTAATAGTTTTTGTGACTCACAACTCATAGTGAATCAAACTACGCGAGAGTTTGTTGCCCAAGATGAAAGGATGTCGGCATACATAAAAGAAGTCATCGGTGGCGGACATGTTTCAAAAAGCCAACTTCTTCAGGTTAGCCGAGAAGATAACAACCACGCCGACGCGTTGGCCAATTTAGCAAGCTCAATGCAAACCGGAAAGACGGGGACAATCATGGTCGATTACCTATCAAGCCCAAGCATAGAGGCACCACACACAATGCAAGAAGCATTATGTGTGGACATGGGACCAAGCTGGATGGATGCAATTGGTGCATTCTGAAGAGGAAAAGCGCGAGAAGATCGAAAAGGAAGCACACAGGTCAAAGCAAGTCGGCAAGATTGACTGACATGAAGGACATCTGTACAGAAGATCCTTCACTGGACCTCTTTTAAGGTGTGTACACCCTCTTCAGGTCGAAGACTTTTTGTACGAAATTCATGAAGGAGTTTGTGGAAGCCACGCAGGGGGCAGATCGTTAGCTCATAGGGCCATTACCCAGGGGTATTGGTGGCCCTATATGCAAAAAGATGCGGAAGCCTATGTGAAGAAGTGTGAACAATGCCAGAGGTTTGCACCGTTGATACATCAGCCTGCTGCTGACCTAAACCCTGTTTCCAGCCCTTGGCCATTTGCCCAATGGGGCATGGATCTCGTTGGACAATTACCCCAAGCAACAGGCGTGGAAGTACTGCTTTGTAGCAGACTACTTCACAAAATGGATAGAAGCAGAGCCCCTTGCCAAAATCCGAGATGTAGATGTGAAGAACTTCATCTGGAAGAATATCATCACCAGATTTGGGATTCTAAGAGCAATCGTTGCCGACAACGGAACACAGTTTGACAGCAAACTCATCAAGAATTTTTGTGCAAAGTTCAAGATAAAGAATTATTTTTCAACACCAAGCTTTCCCCAAAGTAATGGGCAAGCCAAAGCATCAAACAAAGTCATCCTAGATGGAATAAAGAAGAGGCTGCAGGCAGCAAAAGGAAAATGGGTAGATGAATTGCCCAGCGTGCTCTGGGCATATCGCACTACGCCGAGAAGATCAACAGGGGAATCCCCCTTTGCCATGGCTTATGGCACAGAAGCAGTCATTCCATTGGAGATCGGCATCCCAGGGATCAGGACACAGGGAGTTGAGAATGGATCTAATGATGTGCTCTTAGCCCGAGATCTGGACCTACTGGAAGAAAGAAGAGAGAAAGCTGCAATCCAGCTTGCAGCATACCAGCAACAGCTTGCCAAAGCTTACAACAAGAAGGTCAATCCAAGGGATTTCAAGTCAACGACCTAGTCTTGAGAAAAGTCGTCGGCAATAAGAAAGATCCCGAAGAGGGCAAGCTTGGCCCAAACTGGGAAGGTCCCTATAGAATCACATCGGTGTTAGGAAATGGGGCATATCGGCTCAAAGATAATGAGGGCAAGGCATTGCCTAGACCATGGAACACTTGTAATTTAAAGTTTTTCTATCATTAGATGTTCTTTGATTTCTTTCCCGATATGATTAATAAAATCTTAGCATAATTTTTCTGAACTTATATAACTTTGCATGATGTTGTTTGAATAATGAGAACCCAAGAGGAACTTAGGTTCACATTGGGGGCAGAGGGAAGACATTAGTAATGCTTAGTTAAAGTTAAGCCGAGATAAATTCCTTATCTTTACTTGTTGAAATTTGTAGCAATTTACAAGTTAAAGTTAAGCCGAGATAAATTCCTTATCTTTACTTGTTGAAATTTGTAGCAATTTACAAGTTAAAGTTAAGCCAAGATAAATTCCTTATCTTTACTTGTTGAAATTTGTAGCAATTTACAAGTTAAAGTTAAGCTAATATGATTGTTTATCTTCACTTGTTGAAATTTGTAGCAATTTACAAGATGAAGATTAATTGAATTTATATGCTTTATACTTGTTGAAGTTTATGACAAGTTTATAGGTGAAGTCCTAGCCGAGGTAAATCTTCAGGTAAACATGCCCGAGGTATGTAACCCCCGAGGAGATTGTGCAAGGGAAGAATTGTATGAATCATGCGAAATATTCTAAGTATAGAATCAAATAGAAGCAATGAAGAAAGATTAAAGACTACAGCATTCAAAGAGAAACAGTTGTGTATAAAGGAGGCACAATGGCCTAGCAGAAGTAAATTGTTCAAAAGCAACAAAGAAAGGCACATCGGCCATAAAGAAGAAGCTTACATTGTTCAGGGAACATTAACAAGAGTAAATAAAAATAACAAAACAAAGTACAAAAGCATCAAGGCTGTCCTTCTTCGACTTGAACAGATGATTGGGATGGAACCTCGGAGGGCTCTGGAAGAACCACCTCGGCATCCTTTTGCTCCACAACCTCTGCATCTTTCTCTGAGGCGACCTCGGTGTTTTTGACGACCTCGGCCTCCTTATCAGCCGCGATTTCGGCGTCTATTTCAGCCAAGGTCTTCTCCACGCTTTGCTCAGCCACCAGAAGGTTGGATGAAAGGTGGGTGGGGCCAGCTTCCTTGGGCACCTTTTCAACCTCCTCATCCTCCTCTTGGGTCAGATCCATTACTTGGTCGCCCTGAGGAGGTGACTTGGTTTCAATGGCTTCCTTGGATTTCCTGACCAATGGCTCATCTTCATCTTCATCTTCATCTTCAACCTCGGCCTCAGAATCAGCTTCTTCTTCAACTTGGCTTGGAGGTGAAGGAAGAGCAAAGGGAAGACGAATGGCTTTGGTTTTGCGCCAGGGCGAGTCGGCAGGAAGATCAAGCTCTTTGGCCAAAGCATTCCAACCTAGGGAAAATCCCCTGTTGCATGCTTGCTTGACCTGAAGCTTATACCCTTCTGCCACATCGGCCATGCCCTGGGCGTATGCCTTGTCATCGGCCGCTTTTATTTCGGCATCCTTTGTAACGAGCACTTGCTGGAGCTCTTTCTCGGCCTGGGCCGCTTTTTCCTCGGCCTCCTTCTTCTGTGCCTCGGCGACGTTCTTAATGGCTTCAGATGCCTCGGCCCTTTCATCAGCCTCTTGCTGAGCCTGAGTTGCAGCCTCAGCTTGGTCCTCCAGAGTCTTCATTTTATTTTTAAGACTTTTGTTCTGTTTCTGGAGAGCAGCAAACTCCTTCTCCATCTCGGACAACCTCTCATTTGCTTCAAATGCTTGCATGGAGAAGGTGTGGGCGTGTTGGATGGCCTAAAAGTTCACAAGATAGAGGTTATCACGAAATATTGCAAAACTTTATAAGTTTAAAGAAAGCAGCAGAAAGAACAGTTGCCAAATTGAAAAACTTACTTGCACAGAGCGCTGCAGCATGAGGGCATAGTTCTCGTATTCGTTCATCTTGGCGTTACGCTCAAGATCACCCTCAAGGAGCACTGCAGTGCTGAGTGCCACGCCGATGTTTACGTCGGCGGCGCTTTCGTTGGCGTAAACTGGCCTGTTTTCAAGCGTAATTTTTGGCTCCCAAGGAATTTTGGGAACCCTGGACCCCGAAGTCGTCGCAGACGACGACCTCGGCCTTTTTGGCTGAGTCGACCCCGATGGCTGGGCCTCAGCAGATCTTTTGGTGGATGTAGTAGTGGTCTTCAGAGTTGAAGTAAGTTGGGAGATGGGCAAAGCATCCTCGACCTCGGCCTCAGTAGCTTTGGCCTTTGGCTGGGCCTTTTTGACTCTTTTTGGTTTTGGTGGGGGCACCGTTTGGGATGGTGCATCATCCACGTCGGCTGGTAGGTCGGCAAGGAGATCTAGGACAACGGGCTTCGGGCGGACCATCTCGGCTGTTTTGACAAGACGTCGGCGACGCTTTCTTTCTTGAACTGGTACCAAGAATGGTGCTGAAGTAGATGGAAGATCGGCTGGGTCAGAAGTAGAGCCTTGATCTGTGCGGGATGTGGATGCGGTTTGAGTCGTGGCAGTTGGTGGAGAGGTGCTCTTCTTCTTCAACTTCTTTGGAACGTCGGCCAAGGTAGACTTGTATGTTGGGATAAAGTTCAGCAGGAGCGGAGCTTTGCGTTTATGGATTGGTAGGTCCAAGAGCTTCTTCAAACCTTTCCCAGGGTAATAGGACTGGCGAAAGTCCTTTGGAGGCTTGCGAACGTCTGCAAAAGGAAACACAACATCAGAAACAAATTAGTTGGAGAAATTGTGGGAAGCAACAGTTAAGCAGTTAACACAGGGATCTTACCCTTGCCCTCATTGACCGTTCGAGGAAAAGGGAAGAGATGAACTTTTTCATCTGGGCCAAATTCCCAGTTCCCAGAAGCGATGAGATAATCATCTCCAGCCCCTTTGTTAGAGTCTGGAAGGTCAGCTACAATCTTAAACTCTGTGGACCTCGGCTTAAGGTAATAGACATAACCTTTTTCCTTAAGGTTCAGGGCACACATGGTGTAGCAGTATTGGATGTCGGCAAGGGTGATCCTAACACTCTCCTGCCGAGCTAAGGCTATAATACCATTAAGCGTCCTATAGGCGTTAATGGCAAGTTGCATGGGGTTCAAAGAATAGTAATGAAGGACCTCGCGAAAGAGAGGATCAAGAGGAAATCGAAGTCCACACTGGACGAAGGCTACTATAGGAAAAGGCATGTTATCATCCTCGGGCATAATGGAGTCATCCTCCCCAGCTAGCCTGAGGTGAACATCGGTGGGGATGGAGAATTCTTGCCTAAAATACTCTAGTTTGGTTGGGGAGTTAACCCTGTCTCTCCACACACCCATGGCTTTGATGTACGAGTATTTAGCTACAGAGACAGGATATTCCTAAAGGGCTCTAGGGACCTCGGCTTGAGTCTGAAATGTATATTGGTGAAGTTTTCAGTTTTTCCTGGAAAATGAAGGTCCTACAGACAAATCCCAAACCTAAACCTACAAAGAACGAGTATAGAAGGCGGAAAATCTGGAAAACAGAAAAGCAAAAGCGAAGTCTCAGATTCAAGAACATAAAGGGTGGAAGACCAAGAACAAGAAGTGCAACAGTGCAAGTGTTCATAACATGCGCAAGAATCAAGAAATAAAGACGTATTCAAGTGAGTGATTCACAGATTGAAACGAACAAGAAATTCCAGAAATAATCAAGAACTGAAGGAGAAGAGCCAGTTGCTTACCAAAAAAGGTGGAGGCCGGAGTAAGCTTCACGAGATCGAGCAAGCGGAGAACAACGATGGCAAAACTTGAAATGATGAGAAGGGCGATTCGCGAGCTTGACGCGAGGGCAATGGCGGACCATGAGAGAAAGAACTCTTTAGAGAGAGGTAAAGCAGGAAAAATTCGAATGCAAAAGTGAAGAGGAGAAGAGAGACACAAACGTTTTTGTCAAAAGTGAAGCGGCGGCAAAATCAGGCAATAATTGTGCCTAGGGTAACGCGTCGCGTCGAATAAGCGAAGGAAAGACGGCTTATATGGCGTCGCCGCCCGACGGACCAATAAGGGAAAAAGCAGCGTCGATTGAAGCGGTCGAAAAATGATGTATGACAGCTCATACGCGAAGTAAAATCGATCTGAATTCTTGTTCTGGGAAGAGGACATATCGGCCTGCAATGAATGATCTCGGCTAGAAAGTTCTTCAGCCGACGTACAAGAAAAAGTTCAAAGATAGGTTCCATCACCTCAGAATGCCGAGGTCATAGAACCTAGGGGGCAGTTGTGGGGATGTATTTTCTGAGTACCAACACGTGGCCGAGATGACACCGAAGTGTCAGCCGAGGTATCACGTGACTTGACAGTTACGCCGAGGTTATCTCGGGGTTGCCGAGGTTATCTCCGAAGATATCGGAATCTGAGACGATCGGATAAGGGACAAGAGTCCTGGAACGAAGAAAGACTTCAAGATGGATAGGGATAGTATTCTTAGGGAATTTATCCTTATCTCTTGTAAAGTCCAAAGTATGTACTGAATGAGAGTCCATAGAAGTAAGACTTCTAGTGGGACTAGGATGGAGAGACATTATAAAAGAAGGGAACCCCCGGGTCTAAAAGTACATAATTTGTAGTCTTGAGCAATTATTTTAGCAGTTGTTATCTTAGAGAATCTTGACTTGATCGTCAGTGCCACCGGTGGAAGAACCACCAAGCCTTTTCTTCTTCGTGCAGGTGCAGGTGCCATCTATTCTGCCTGTGTTCTGCGGTTGAACCGCTAAGGAGGGCAGTGTGATCGGAATATCACTCACACAGAAACCATATCAACAACATAAAAAAAAGGAACACAAACCCTAGCCTCCACGCTCTTCCTACACAAACACATCTCTTCTCAAAATCATTGAACAAGAAAACAAAGATCGAGGCCTTCAGATTCATTTCACAATCCCTTGTCAAGATCGAGGCCTTCAGATTCATTTCACAATCCCTCGCCAATACTCATGGGGTACTCCGTTGCTTTTGCTTCATGATCGGATTTTGGATGAATCTAAGAAACGTAACCGTTGCAATTGTAATGGGTTGTTAAAGGAGGTTTATCAGATCGAGAAATCCATTCGTCACATGACAAACTTGGTAGAATCCGATCGTCAAGAGATCGATCGATACTTGCAAGCTGTTGATGAGATTCAACGATCGATGGAATCGGTGACTGTGACCGATGATCAGAACAAGGTCAATGGTGTGTTTGTGTTTTTTGATTAGGCTTTTCAAGATATGTAAAGGGTTTATTTATTTATTTATTTATTTTTTATTTGTAGGATGTAATTGAACCAGTTACTTGGTGTTTATGTTTTAATACAATGATAAATTTTAAAAATACAATGATTTTTGGTGTTTATGTTTAAATGAATCCAATGTGTAATTTTTTACGATGTTTGTTCCTGATATTCTGACGTTGATGTTCAATGTTGATGATGTTGTGATGTTTGATGTTGTTGATGTGTTTGATGATGTTTGATGTTTGTTGATGTTTTAATGTTTGATGTTGTTGATGTTTACAGAGTTTTGGGCATTTCAGTCAATATCATATTGGAGTTTTCCTCATTCACCCTTACTAAAAAGCGTAAAACATAGTGTAACACTAGTTATTTTGTCATTAACATTAGCTTGGGACTAATTGGATCATAAGATAAAACATAGGATCAAATGGATCATAAGATAAAGATTTAGGATTTATTGGTGCATCGCCCTAAATTTAGTTAAATTATTTATTTTTTTTTATAATTTTAGTTCTATCGTACTATAAAAGTTTTATTATCATATATTAAACATTAGTGAAATTGAAAGAGAATTAATAATATAAAATTAAAGGTAATTCTAATTATTTAATTTTCTTTTAGAGTCATTTGGAAAATAAGAATATGTAAAAATAGAAAACACATAAAATTTAATTATAAAATTAACTATAAATATGGTATAGTTGAATTATCATATAATGATTTTATATGATATATAAATATATATATATATTTAATTATGATAATGCAGTTTTGTCGGCTGGAGATGGGTCGATTTGATCCAAGCACTCCACGGGTTGACTGTCCTTCGTCTTTCTAATAACACCAACAACAAGTCCAGTAAGAAAGTTACAAAATGGGAGTGGTTCCTTCCTACAAACCCTCCGACAACCAAGTTAGATGTAGATATGGCGAGGGTAAAAACTTAGAAAAATTAAAAGAAGAGGAATGGAGAGAGAGAAAGAATAAATTACTTGTTACTAAACGTTTCTCAAAAGCTTCCTTATATCTCTTATTAATTATTTCCTTGTCTATTCATGTTGTCTCATTGCCCGAAAGTCTGCCACTTGCTTGCCGCAAGCCATGGCCATTTCACCGTGCTTCAGAATGAGAGGTCTTATTACATTTAGGGTGTGTTTGATTGGGGGAATAAGGGGGGGATTATTTACTATGCGAATTGTAATCCAAACAGGTAAATCCAATCCGATGTTTGTTTTTTTTTAGTCCGTCGGACATGGAGTCCGGTCGAACTCCTTATCCCCCATACAGGGGATTATACTATCCTTGGGGGAGGGGGGTTGTGGGACAATTTTCGGGGGATTATTTACTGTTGGGATTAGGTGGTGAAATGACCATTTTAACCATCTACTATTTAATTATGTATTATATTTAGTAAAATTTAATAAAATTTAAATGTCTCAATTTAAAAATAAAATAATTTTATTTAACTTTTTATTGATGTTTTATTTTTTATTTTTTAAATAATTTTTTATAGATATTTTATTGATGTTTTATTTTAAAATTTTGTTTATATTTTATTTAATTTCATTATTTAAATGTTAATAGATGTTTTATTTAATTTCATTGTTTAATTATTATTATTTTTAAAAACAAATTTATTTAAAATTTTAATTAAAAAAATAATATAAATTTTTATTGATATTTTATTTATTTATTTATTTATTTTAAAAAAATAAATTTATTTAATTGTGTAAAAAATAAAATAAAATAAAATTTTATTTAATCTAGCTAAAAATAATTAAAATATTAAAGATATATTTAATATTGCTATTACTTAGCAAACAATTGAAAAAGGGTAAAATAGTCTTTTGTTCATTTATCCTATCCAGTCCATCCAACCAAACGTTGGATTCACTAAAAATAATCCTTTCCAAACATCTAATCCCATAAAAAAACAAACACATGATACATATCCAATCCAACCAAATAGTCCGGGGGATTCACAGTCCCAAGACTCAAGTCCGATGGATTCTAATCCCGTCTTATCTAGTCCGTCCAATCAAACACACCCTTAATGTCTTGACAGTCTCATTTTGTAGAATCTTTGTCAGTCACGTGGTTAGGCTCTTGCTTGACACATGTCCAGCTGGTGTCTGGGTTTAACTATTGTGAGTTCTTTATTGGATTTGGTGTTGGGTTTGCTCTGTTGCGCTTTATGATAATAACTAATCAAATAATTGTTTGGAAAATCTATGACAACCATGGGTTGGGCCTTTCTGTGCCATCCTGGGCCCCATCCCATCAAATTATAAGATAATAAAATAAATATTAATTTTGATATTAAAAATAATAGTTAAATTAAAAAAAGAATTAGTAATATAAAAAGTGATTCTAATTATTTAATTTCACTTTTATACTTGTTTGGAAAATAAAAATATGTAGAAATAGAATTATACAAAATTTATTTAAAAGATTAAATATAAATATATTGTGATTGGATTAAGAAGAAAATACATAAATTAATTATGTAGATTATTAAATTTTTTCTTTAGTGTTCTTTTTGAATTATTCATGCATATTGTATATAAATAATTTCATGTTAAATATAAATTAATATTAAGGCATCAATAAACAAAAAAAATATAAAATGCACATAATCAAGCACATTCTGTCTTATTTAGTTATTTGTATATCGATATATATATTTTTTCAAATAACATAATAATTAAATTAAGATATCAATTATATAAAAGAAATCTAACGACAAAACTAAATCTTGGACGGAAAATATATGGAAAATAATTATTTCTCAAATAGAGTCAATATAAAATAGATTTGGAGTGGCTGCTGTGATAGGGGCCAGCAGCCACTGTTGTACAACCAAATGGGCCTATTTCAGGATCAATTTATTGATCTAAACTATTCACATTTTAGAGTATATTGAATAAAACATACATATAAAAAATCAAGTTAATCGAATATCATTAACCCTTTCATCCACTCACATTTATATCTACAAAAATAAATAATAATTGTGATTTAAAATATTAAAACAAATACAAATGTGAGTGAATGAAAGGATTAATGATATATGATTAAGTTAATTTTGTGTAGGTATGCTTTACTCAATATATTTTAAGATATAAATGATTCAGATTATCAAAATAGGATTATTTGGTTGCATAGCAAGGGCTGTTGGGCCCTCTAGCAAGCAGCCACCCCAAATCCCTATAAAATTGATTTATATAATTAAAGTTGAGTTTATGTAAAAATTTTATATGTAAATAGAAAATGATATTGATGTGGGTTTTTATTTTTTATTTTATTTAAAATAATCCTTTAAAATGTATCACATAAAAAAGAAAAAAAAAACATAATATATATTTATATAATAAAGCAAGACAGTTTTTGAATCTTCAACATAATTTTGTCCTACTAAGATATTTGGATGGCTCAGATCTGTTCAAATTATAAAACAATGGTTGAGATATATTTTCTAAAAAATATTCTATATGTACATTTTCTATTTTACCGCTTCTCTCTCTTACTTTTTTCTTTTCTCACCCATCCTTCCATGATCTCATATTCCTCCCTTTTTTCTTTTTATTATTTTATTTTCTCTAATTTTTATTTTTCTCTCTATTTTGTTTTTATTTTAAATTTTATTTCCTCCTTTTTGTTCACTTATTTTTATTCACACCGTACCTTCAGATACGGACATACACTATTACATACATATATATATATATGATAGGAATTAAATAAAATTGATACTTTCTACCCAGCTCAAATGTTTTTATTATTATTTATTTGGAAAATGTTATGGTGTATGTCCTATTTTTTATCACATAATTTTATAATATCAATCACAAAATGTGTAATTTTATCACAAATTGACATAACAAAAATATCATAACCAAGTCACAAATTTTTACAATATCAACAACAAAATTTGAATATTTTTATTACACTAATTTATAAAATTAAATATTTAATAATTAATATTATAAAATTTTATGATAAAATTATATATTTTTATGATAGGATACCCATCATAAGATTTTCGTATTTATCTATTATTTGTAATTTCGTATTTATCTATTATTTGTAATTTTTTTACTAGTATTTTATTTGGAGGCAAAATGAAATGGAAAATGTTTTTTAGCTCTAAAAAAAGTGCCCCTAATGCCCCTAATTTCCCTTTTTAGCAACTGTTTTTCTTTTTTTTTTATAACTGTTTTTTTTTTTTTTTTTTTCTTTCCTTAATAGGAAATTCGGGCATTCGAGTTGCAGGTGTAGGGGTGAAAAAATGAAATCTGGCCTTCTTTGAGAAAGCATGTGTGGTTGAAGATCGATGAACACTTTGTCATCATCACCGATTCACCATCCATTCACCAGCACCACCCAGATAATTTGAAATCTTATTATTGAACTAATAAAACCTTCCTTCAACAACAGTTCTGCCATATTCTCTCATCAACCAACAAACAACAATGGCAACAACAATTGTGAACTACTGCTACATTTCAGCCACATCCACCACCTCTTCAAACACACCCTCCATCCCTCAGGACCCCCCTCCTCCTCCACCAACCAAAATCATACTTCCCAAGAAGAAGCCCATGAAATGGTCCACAGGGGTGGCTCCGGGAGACTACGGCGGCCCTCCCACCACCACCAAGCTCCGCAAGTACTGGGGCGGCGAGGGTGAGGACCCTCTCACCTCTGACGACTTCATCTGGAACAAAGACTTCATGCCTCGCATGAAACGTTTGATTCAGGAACCCTCTGACTCTCATCTTCAATCCCCTGCTGTTAAGGTTTTTTCACCCATTAAATGTTTGTTATTTTTTTCAGCTGATTTTGTTTCTGTGGTGTGAATGGTTATGGGTTTTGGGTTTATCATGAAATTAAATGCGTTTTGCTCTTTTTTCCCCACTTTTCACAATTAAGTAGTAGACATAGCAAATGATACAAAATGGGTTCAGATTATCAGATAAATTAAATAAGGAATGTTGAAAAAAAATTTGATTGTGGAGTGAATTATTTTGTTGTTCCAAATTTTATACTGTTGGGTTCAGTGAATTATTCCCATTCAATGTTTGTTATTTCTCGGCTGATTTGATTTCTGTCGTGTAAATGGTCATGAGTTGATTTAGAAATCAAATGGCCTTTGCTCTTCTTTTCTTTTTTTTTTTTTCACAATTAATTAGTAAACATGGCAAATGATACCAAATGGGTTCAGAATCCCAAGTAAATTAAAGAAGGTATATTGAAAAAATATGTGATTTTGTGGAGTGAATTATTTTCTTGTTCCAAAATTTATACTATTGGGTTTATTGAAATCAAATTGGGCAGGCTCGGGGAGGAGTGCCCAATAAGGAAAGAATCCTAATCAAACAGTTTTCTGTTTGTTGTTGAATTACTTTGGCGGTTTAGCATAATTATGAATTTAATTTTTTTGTTTTGATTTTACCAATTTATTGGTTACTCATCAGTAATTGTACTTATTGGATGGACATGTTTGGAGGCATTAAGATGCATTAGCTTTCTGTTCATTAATTTGCTGTGGTTTGGTTGTGTAGTTCTGATATTGTTTTGTTTTCAATTACGAAATCAAATGGGTTTGATGATGTGAACAGGAAGAGCCCTCTGGTTTTCTTAGTTTCAACAGAGTTATGAGCCTTGATAGGTTTGTTTTCATTTCTCTCGTCAGTTTTAATTATTTTTTGTTTTTCCGTTTCTTCTACCCCTAATATCTACATCTACCATGGGCATGCAGTTTGGAAGTTGATTTGAGCAAAGAGCTGACGTTGCCTTCTAAACCTGTTGTGGAACAGCCAGTTGAAGCTGCTCAGGTATGATAAATTGTTAATCTGTTACTTCATTACTCTAATTTTTTTATTGTGCACTTCCCTTTTTTTCTTTTATATCAATGCTGAATCTAAGAAGTGTAGACACTTCTAAGAACATGCCGTGTCTGTGTCGAATGTGTGCTAGAAACTGAAACTTGTTGGACACTCCCTGATGAGTGTTCTAATTTGCTTTGAAAAATTCTGTGTTAGTGTGTGTATATCATGTTGTATCCATGTCCAATATCTATATTCATATCTGTAACTGTGCTTCTTAGTGTAGAATTTTATGATTTTCACTTTTCAGGCTAATGGCAGCATGCCACGAAGATGGAGACCGGCTCCAACGCGGCGCGAGCAAGAGAAATGGGATAGAGCCACTAAGGCTGCAACTGGAGGGAGTGTAAGTTTTTTGCATCATTCGACAATCAGTTTTACAAAATTTCATGTAATCATCCTTGCTAAAAGTCCCCTCGACTGGTATTGGGCTAAATTAGGTGCTGAAACCTCCGATCATCTTTGCCATTCTATTATAGACTATGGAAAAGATTTGTCTGAGTTTGGTGTCTTCATTGATCTCTCTTCTGTAGGATGTGATGTTTCAGGAAATAAGGCGACCTCGTGGAGACCCAAAAGTATTGGTGGCTCAGTCAAGGGAGCAGTATTTTAAGGTATTTTATAATAGTTCTTTTGGGTCAATAAATGTCAGTGACCTTTGGTGTACTGCAAATCAGAATTATGATTTTTTTCCTTCCTTGCAAACTGCTTTGCAGTTAAAGAAGAAGATGCAGATCCTCACTTTAGGAGTAGGCAGTATTGGTTTACTCTCAACTTACGTTTCTTATTCTCCTGAAATTGCAGCGAGGTAAATAGATTATTAGAAATGGTCTAATCTCCAATTTTACGTTCTGATTCTTTTCATTATATGGTATAAGTACTCTTAGTCATTCCCTTTTGCAATCAAATGGTATTCAAGCATGTGATTTCTTAAGGTCACCATTCATTGCTCTTGGGTTAATAGAGGTGGCACAACTAGTTTAAAACCAACCAATAATGTTTTTAGAATGTGGGACGAGCTGCCTGGCAAGTGCCCTCTGAGAAGATGGTAGATACTGGTGTGACTGGAGACCACCAGAGGTGGAAGAGGAGAGAACCAAGGAGAACCCTAGCAGATAGAGAACTGGTGGCAATGGAATGCCAGAGAGCCAGAGAGAAAAGTAGGCAATGGTAATGATTTTATATAAGGTGGCAAGGCAGCTTAGCCTAGCACACATGCCATGATCCCCGTTGTTTGGTAAAATGGAGGCAAATAGAGTCAAACTCTGCAACCTTTGCTGCCAGCCTCGAGGGGTGTATCATATGTGGTTAGAGGGTAGGTATGGTATATCCCTTTTTGGGTGTGTAAGAACAGCTCAATGGTAGTATGATACAACCTTTGATGTGTTAGGGCTTGGTCGTCAAAACCCATCTCTAAGATTGGTCCAAGTGCTTCTCGTTCTCAAGGGAAAGCTCGACAAGCTCCTGGACAAACCTTGAGTTCTAGCCTCCAACCTGGATCCTCAAGACGGAGATGTTGGCTCGGTGGGGCTGTTGACGAGCCAAACAACCAAGTAGGTTGATGACAAGCACTAGTGCAAGAGGGCCTGACTTGCTCAGTGGGGTTGCTTGTGAGCCAAGTGGCTGAGCTAGCCAGTCCCAATCATGGGGTAGGCAATGCTGAGCATGATTTTCGGTGCCCAACTTGGTGATTGGTCCATGTGTCCATTGGCCTTAAGTGACACGTGGCGCATAAGTTTTGTTGAGGAAGCCATAATGTGATGATGTGGCACAGCGGGAGGGTGCTACATATCAGTGTGGTCCATATGCCTTCACCAACCATTTGTTCTATTTCTTCCCTTTTCTTGTCCAAAATCATCTATTCAATCATTATTTCATTATTTCTTTTAATGATGGTTGTTCTATTACAGTTGATGATTTCTTATTGATATAGGTTACCTGAAGATCTTTTTTCTTTCATAAGAATCGAGTTTCATGTCCTTTCATCTATGCAGCTATGGTGCTGGGTTTCTTGGTTCTTTGGTTTATATGCGTATGCTTGGGACCAGTATTGATTCTATGGCAGATGGAGCCAAAGGGCTTGTCAAGTAAGCATTACATTCTCTCTTTCCAGCCAGATTTTAGCAGCTGACATGTGATAGTCATAAACTACCGAGTGCATAACCAAGTTTGGCATCTGCCAGGGAATGTAATCTTATGGCCCACCTTAAAATTTATGGAAAAAATATTAAAATTTTAGTTCACTTGCTTTGGCAGCATTATGTGATGCAATGAATTTGTCATTTATCTAAATACTATGATGTAAACTATTATGTAGTTTGTTGATGTGCTGCATTTACTTGGAGTTGCTTTTAATGACATATAACAACCTGTAGTATTGTGTAGAGAACTATTGTTTTTGATCTGATGACTAGGAATGTGAGTATCTTATATTTGTATATGATAAATATTTTTATATATACATAATAGAACTTAGTGTTCCATGAAGGTAACCTACCAAAAGGGAGAATATTGTGTTACATGATCTTGGGTAGAACTCACCTCAAAAGCTAGCTATTAAGGTGAGGGTGCCCTCATGCTTATATGCTTGATATTAATGTTACATGATCTTGGGTAGAAATCACCTCAAAAGCTAGCTATTAAGGTGGGAGTGCCCTCATGCTTATATGCTTGATATTACTTTAGTACTCAAGCGATGTGGGACTTCGCTTCACATATTGCTCTAAAAAAATTATCATAAATGGATTATAAAACTCTTACACCTTGAACTCGGACTATGATAGGTAACATAAGATACCGACAAAATGGAAAAAATTAGGACATGAACATTGCAAATTTTCACCTCATTCTAATTCTTGGAATGTTGCTGCCGGTGATGTGTACGCAGTCCATAGGACAGAATTTTTTTGTATTCTCATTGTCCTGTTGTGAGAGGATGCCTTATCCTCTCTTCCTTTTTTGATTTATCAATAAAGCTTTGTTGTTGATAAAAAAAAAAAGTCCATAGGACAGAATAACTCTTGATAAGTTTGGCACAAGGATACAAAGTTGTGTAATTGCCTTGTGAAATACCCATATATGCATGTACTAGTGATAGACTGTAAAGGACTATACATTTACTTATTCCCCACTAAAGAGAGAATTTTTTTTTTTTTTTTATGCAGATTTCAAAAAATAAATGAAGTTTGTGGTTAAAGAAAGAATCAATCCATAGATAATTGTGTTAGGTACTCAAATGGAAAACTAAGTTTATACCATTGAATTGGCATTTAATTTAACAGTAGGATGCATAATCTAGTTTTGATCTACTTCCATTGAATTGTATAAAATTGGGGTTCTGTTATATTTTTTGGGGTTTGGTAGGCAAAGAAGACCTTTTCTGGTTTCTAATATTTTAGCTCACTGGAGATTGGTTCCCTTTCAGGGGAGCAATTGCACAGCCAAGGCTACTGGTTCCTGTTGTGTTGGTCATGATCTATAATCGGTGGAATGGGTATAGTTCTTAAGCTTTTTATTATTTTTTTTATAATTGCTTCATTTTTCTTTTTTGAGTGTGACTTCAGCATTCTTTGCTTCAAAGATTCCTTGTAGCATTAATTACATATCCACAGCTTCAATTTTCTAATATGTTTTCTCTCATATATCTGAATAATTGAAAGGAGAAGAAAAAAAAATTTATCTATGGTGATAGTACATAGTTTGCAACCCACTTTGCTTTATATGGTCCTCACCAAGGAGGTTGAATCACTAGGATCTCATGTTTAGTCAATGAATTGAACACTAGTGGATCATACACAATTTCAAATAAAATAAATAAATAGTGCTATCTGAACACCTTGTTAGCAATTTGCTGAAAAATTAGATATACATTACAATTTACAACAACAATAAATAAATAAATAAATAAATCACATTTAAACTTCCTGAGAACGCTGTGTTTGGTTGCAGGATACTTGTTCCAGAGTATGGATTCATGCATCTAGAATTGATACCAATGCTAGTGGGGTTCTTCACATACAAGATTGCCACATTTATCCAAGTTATTGAGGAGGCTTTGACTGTTGATGGGAAAAAGACTCAAGTCTAAAATAGCATACATCCTGTGTGGGCCAACTTCATTTATCTGTCCTTTCGGTGCAACTGACGGAGGTATGCATCCGTTTCTTTGTCTTGACCACATTTACACAGTGTTTTTGCTTCAACACTTCACGTTTCCCCAAATTGGAACATATTTTAGTTGTTAACTTCACCATCAAGTTTTACTGATCCAACGGGTCGAAATACTAATGACTTGGCCTGATTCTCTGAAGAGAAATTGTTTATATTCTGAGCCAGATAAATTATAAGGCAAGTAGTATTCAGGAAATTCACAAAAATTAGGTGAATTTTCATAAAGCAACAACTGAATGCCTCGGTTTGAGTAGTATGCCCTGTATGAATTTGAATTTGGCAGTCCAGTTGGAGAAATTTACCAAGTTATTTTTTCTTTTTTTGACGGCAAAATTAGAAACTTGTGTACTTTTCTTGTTTGCTGTTATGCAGGTTATTGTTTCGGAAGTTGACTGGATCGTTAGAAAGGAGGAATAGCTTGGAAATGTTGGAAAAAAAAATTGATAGGGACAGGTACAATGTTAATGGTGCAGAAAGAAATATAGGAAAGCACTATAATTTGATTGGTGTTGATCTCAGATGTTGCTGTGCTGTGGGAGAGGAGTTGCTAACTTGCTAGGACATTGGACAATAAAAGTGTTGTAATATTCTTTGCTATTGTTGGTGTCTTTTTTGGACCCAGACCCAAACTAATTCAGGGAGGGATCCTTTATTCTTAATTTTCTTTTATAATTTATTATACAGCATTGCTTGAGTTACTCTCTCCCTCTCTATCTCTATCTTTCTCTCATGATTGATTGATTTGTGTAGAGCTGTGCTTAAGATAATCCTCTTTGTGGGGCTTCACCTTGGATTCACTTGAGCCGAGCTGAGTCGAATTGTTTATTTTATAAGATCATTCACTTAAAAAATAAAATTAATTTAATATCATTTTCAATATAATCAGATCATCTTTGTTGGACAATTTATTCTCAAATCATTTTAGGGTTCTAATGTTTGAGCAATTTAATTTTTATATGAATAATCTTTTTTGATAGATTTTATAAAATAAATATAAAAGATCATGAAAGGAGTGTCCAAAGTGAGTCCTACTGGGGGGTACAACACATGTTCTATCAAATAATAATAAACAATATAATTAATTATATATATATTTGTTTAGTATTATTTTATATTAATTTTACCATTGTGGACAAATTTCTAAAAAGAAAAAAAGAATCAAATTCATCTCCTACCAATAAACATGTGGTAAAAATCACAATTTTTTAAAGGCAAAGTTGTGTTGACAATATCTAGGAACTACAAGAAAAATTCTTTTCATATCAAATCGGAAATAGGTAGTCCTCAAAAAAATTTAAAAAATAAAATAAAATAAAATAGATATAGGTGATGGATATTCTGAAAGATTTTTAGAATTTAAAATAGTTTCATTATCATTTCCTTTTTCAGTTTTCATATATAAAAACAGAAACTTATTTTTTAGATTTCAAAAATTCTTCACTCAAAATACAAAAATATATTAAAACTATGTGTGTTCATTGTTTTCGTTTATGAGATGCAAATATTTTTAATGTCACCACAAACAAAAATTTCTGAACTACTGAGCGATTCAAGTTTACTTTGAAAACAAAGTCTTAAAATGAATTTAAGTCTATGCTTGCTTATACAAGCAGAAATTTGTTTTAACGAGTCAAACACGAGCGACTATATAACCTTTATATATATATATATAGCAACTTACTAGTTTGATAAGTTTCAATGTCTCCCACAATCCCAAGTTTGCACATAGGCACAAATAAATTCACATTACAGTATATTCTTGTTGGATAGGATCAGAAGCCAATTCTGGCATAGCTCTGACAAGCACTGAGCACGATACTCATATATAATGGTTATGAGCACGCAACGCATTTGTAAAGCACGCTACGATACCAGAAATTAACCTGTGTTCTGCATTCCCGCAGCAATGCCCTTCATAGTCAAGATAAGCGTGTCTTCAAGCCCAGGAGCAAACTCGCTTGTAGGGTTAAGCTTCACAAGCTCCGCAGTTTGTGGCTTGCTAGAAGATTCCATTATTTCCTTGGACAGATGTGGCCTTACCTTCACGTCGTAGCTGGGGTCACGGATTCTCTTCAGTGTGTAGGCTTGGAACACATTAAGGGTCGTGATATATGCATAACGAAGACTGAGTCTCTGCTTCAAGTATGGGTCTCCCTCGAGTAGATCCTTGTGCCCAGCAATCTGCAGAAAAGCAGGACAAGGGAAAGGATAAATTTCCATAATTTCTATTCCCGGCTAGGATTAGGCAGGATACCTTATCCCGAAGAGGTAGTTTAGTCATTTTGCAATGTAAGTCTTATCCTGCAATAAATTGTCCCCACTTCTCCCAGGGCCAAAATAATCCCACATTTGTGCAGTAAAGAGACCCTCTAGATAAGTTATCCCAAGATAAAATAGTTCAATCCCAACAAACCCTTTATCCAAAAATCAAACTTGACCTTAGATCAAAACACTATGTATGAATGGTATGAACTACCAAAACAATAAATACATACTGAAAAAGTAGATAGATAATGGATTTGAGGAGAGATTTGCAAAAGAAAAGGAAAAAGATGGGGAAAAGTGAATAAATTAGCTTATATTTTATTCACTTCGCCGTTTCCCTCAACAAATCTCTCCCCAAATTCATGTTTCAAACACAACCTTAATGATTTCATCCATGCTTTACAA
The DNA here is from genome assembly GCA_025200525.1 of Camellia lanceoleosa. Lineage (NCBI taxonomy): Eukaryota > Viridiplantae > Streptophyta > Magnoliopsida > Ericales > Theaceae > Camellia > Camellia lanceoleosa. Next base: position 120,378,424 of record CM045764.1, on the reverse strand, counting down.
CGGAAAGAAACGTTGAAATTGTGTAAATAGTATTTGGGGCTTACAGGAACTAAAGTTTTCTCACCCAAATATGAACTGTTGATGACAATTTACGTGATATAGTGGGGAAATGATAAAATTTGTGGAAAACTTTGTTGAGCTATTCCATTTTAATCTTTTAAGTTCTTTATAGATGAATTATACCAGAAATTTTCCTTTTATATTACCTGGAGGAGAAGGCTCTTTGTTTCTTCATAGTCTGCCCTCAAACGCTCGCCAAATGGCCATAGCTCTTCCGACACTAGGAGCTTGTCATACAAAGCAGCAATCCCAGGATCTCCCTTGGCAAACACCATCTCAACCAAGTCAATTGTCACTCTGAAGAAAGGCCACTGATTGTACATCTCCCTAAGCATGTGAAGATTTTTTATATCCTTGTCAAGGACATGCTTGAATGCAGCACCAAAACCGAGCCAGACTGGGAGATGAAGCCTTGTCTGGGTCCAAGCAAAGATCCATGGGATTGCACGGAGTGATTCAATTCCACCACTGGGTTTTCTTTTTGATGGACGACTTCCAATGTTCATGCGGCCATACTCTGTTTCTGGTGTTGCCTGGAGCATTTGGACGAAGAAAAAGGATATCAAATTCATAGTATGTTAATTTTACAATCAACCTCACTTATTCCAAGTGGCACTGATAAAATTCACCAAGCTCCTCAAGAATATTACAGAACAATAAATGAAAAAATAAGCTTCAATAAGATAAAATATGCACATTAGAGCATCCCCAATCCTTCACCAATTAAAGAAAAGTGAGCTCCAATCATTTCATCAAATTTGTATCAAATCAAGGGAGAGGTAAATTTTGCACCAAATCAAGGTTGAATCAAATCTTCACCAAATTTTGAAGTCATATTTTTATTCGAATTTGATTAAATTTTATAAAGAGCAAGATTTGGAGACAAATTTCTTTCATCAAACATTGTGATAAATTTGGAATTTTTTCAAAAGATTTGGTGAAAATAAAGAGTGAGGATTGGAGTGTTCCATACCAGAACAAGATTTTAATCAAAATTTCACTCAAATTTGATGAAATAAGAGAGAGCAAGGATTGGAGATGCACATCAGGTAAAAGAATTATTCAAGTACAATCTGACCGACTAATGAATCAACCAACATAGTTTTATGCCCTTTTCAAATGGGGAGGATTATGCTAGAATAATCTAAATGTAGTTAGGGAACAAAAGAGATGAAGAATACAAAGAAAACACTTACAAGGCGAAAGTATTCAACAAATCGGGGTTCCTGGAAAACTATGGAACGATATTCTTTTGTAGCAACAACCGCCATCTCGTCCATCAGTGCACGCCATTCTGGCTTTGGTGAGACTGGAGGATGCATACCATGCTCCAATGTAGCTGCTGTGAAACGTTGGAGAGTTCTAAAACACAAGTGCTCCTCCCCAAATGATTGTTCAATAACTTCACCTTGAACCGTCACACGAAGCGATCCGTGAATAGTGTCAGGGGGTTGAGACAATATAGCAAGATGGCTCGGACCACCTCCTCTTCCAACAGTCCCTCCTCGACCATGGAACATAGTTAGCTTCACCCCATATTCCTTCGCCACCTTTATAAGTTCTTCTTGGGCCTTATACATCTGCCAAGCAGCAGATAGACGACCCGCATCCTTACCCGAATCTGAGTATCCAATCATGACTTCTTGCTTTCCATCGATTCGGTTCCGATACCAATCTATTGAGAAGAGACGAGCCATAGCAGCCGGTGCAGCTTCAAGATCAGCAAGTTTTTCAAACAACGGGACAACCCTTAATGGTTGCCTGACTCGACATTCACGTTGCAAAAGCTCCACAGCAAGCACATCAGATGGTGCAGTCGCCATTGATATTATGTAGGCACCAAAACTGTCTGAGGGGAGTTCGGAAATGACGTGAAAGGTTTCCAATACTTCGGCGATTTCTTCGGTTTTGGGAAGATCAGGGCCAAATAGAGGGCGCTTGCCACTAAGTTCAGATAAGAGCCACTCCTGTCTGCGTTCTTCTGGCCATTCTTTGTAGGATCCAATCGCCAGGTGTCTAGTAATTGCATCGATGACATCAGTGTGCCTGTCTGATTCTTGCCGGATATCAAGTCTCACAAGAGAGAGTCCAAAGGTGGAAACTTGCCGTAAGAAATCAAGAAGGCTTCCGTCAGCAATTGACCGATCACCACAAGCACAAAGTGATCTGTAACAGAGTTCAAGAGGCTCCAAGAACTTAAAAAAAAAAAAAAAAAAAAAAGATGAAAAGAAAGAAAGAAAGAAACAAGCAAAAAAAAAAAAAGAAAAAAAAAGAAAAGTCATTATTTTTCAAGATAAAAAGCACATGACACGAGACACAAGGGTGGTGAAGAATAAGAAAAGCTTAATGCTATGTTTTTCATTAGTTTAACATTTCAGGGTCAAGCCTAAACCTGTAGCACTCTATTTCTTCATGCCATTAGGCAGTGGAAAGATTTTGAGAGTAAAATATGAGTGGAATTGCATAGGTAGTAATCAATTAATTAGTATTTTATGTTGTTCTATTTTATCAGAAATTAATTTATTTGTGGTGTAAACCACATCTCTAGATTTTCTCAGGCACAGGGTTTTATCCCTAATATAGAACTTCTAAACATTGTGTGTAATAGACAACAAGAAATGAAGAGAACCTCCCTATTACAGAACTTATAAACATTTTGTGTAACAAACAACAAAAACCAAAGAGAACCTCTTCCCAGTAAATACCTTAACCCAGCCCAGCTCCCACCATGCCTTTAAAAAAACAAAAGACAAAGAACAAAAAACAACAAAACAAAACAAAACAAAAACAAATAAGCAAAAAACAATAACAAATACAACTATACAACTATACAACTACTTCTGCGAGAAAAGAACCATACATCTCGCCACAGTGGCTGAGATATTTAGCATATATCAATAGTTTCATCAAAGAAAAAAAAAAAATGTTTTCTGACTACAAGAAATAAGTTGGTAATTCATTTATTCACATTTTCTAGGTAATAAGAATTGATGAAGTTGCTAAGATTGATAGACCTGTTCAACATTAGTGAAAGATGTCTCTTCAGGAATATCAGAGATCCCATTGGATAATAACTGGCGAGCACGTTCACGTGTATAATACAGCTTGTCCCTTACATCACCAAGAATAACACGATAGGGCTCATTTGGAGGAACTTGTTTCCAAAACTCTGCATGAATAATGAGATCAAAATATCAACAAAAACAAAAAAAATTGTTTGAAGAACATATTGGAGAAAAATAACTCAAATACATTGTGTCTACTGGCCATATTAGTAGGCATTATAGGATCTTAAAGCTAGAAAGAAATGCCCAGGTATAAAAAAGTTTCACTTTTTAAGCTTAGAAACAGGTAGAATTTAAACTAAAACTAAAACCTGAACAACATGATTACACACCAATATAATGTTTTGCATCTCTCTTTGAGGACCGATGAAGTTCATCTGCACGAACACGAAGTTCATCATTGCAACGCCACATTGACAACTGCCAAGAAGAGAACAGAAACAGAAAAGCAATGGAAAAGCACGTGAGGAATCTGTTAAGCAATACAATATAATCAAACAACTAAAACCGGCAAAAAGGACAATTTTGAGAGTGGAAAGAGTCATTTGTTACCTCAAACATGAGGTCCTCTATTTGGGAGAAGTACAAATTAGCAGCCATCATTCTAGCCAATAAGCATACATCCCTCGTAACTTCAGGAGTTACCCTTGGGTTTCCTGCAGTACACATCAAAATAATCTTAAGCTAACAAAACATTAGATCTTGGAAGGCATGCTTTTGACTGCGTGTCATTTTGTTGTGTGCATGACTGTTTTGGGGAGTTTTAGGGAGGATGGGGGTGTGCATCGATGTGTGCATGAGAGAGAGGGGGCAAAACAATAAACAATTACATGACAGAACAGAATGATAAATGAAGTTTTCAGATTTTCATCTATAACTAGGTCATATGAGACAAAGTATAATATGACAATCCACTCATTTAAAATACCCATGCAATAAAGTAGTTAAGAACTAATATTACGAGACATATAAGGCGGTGTCAGGTTCAAGGACTTGAGGGTGGATTAGGAGCAAATTGTATTTGGGTCCTTTAAAACCAAAACTTTCGTTTCGGTTGTGATCCTCTGTTTGGAATTAGAAACCCACCATAAATGCAACAGTTGAACTTCTACTATAAAAAAAGAAAACAGAAAGAAAAAAAAAAGAGAGATTTACAGAGCACAAATGACTCAGTTGTCATTAGCAAGCTCCACTAACTGGAATGGATTCTACAAGTGGAAAACAAACAAACAAAAATATGTAAAAAATACAACCAAAAAGAAACATCACGATCATCCCAGCGACAGCATTTCCTTCCACAATTCTAAAACATGTAATTATATTGTTGTGTGCTAATTGGTGTCCGATGTTTTTCAACCATCAAGTATGTGTGCAAAACAGTATGCTAATCATGAAACTGCTTGGCAAAAGGATCATACCATCACGATCCCCACCCATCCAAGAAGAGAATTGGATTAAAGGGGCATTGTAAGGAACGCGCTCATTTATCCCTAGGTTTTTCAAAGCAGTGTCAACACGGCGTAGGAATTTTGGGACTCCTTTCCAGATTGTCTCATGGAAGTAGCTCATTCCTGCCCTCATCTCATCTTGTGGAGTTGGAGGTGTCCTCCGGATTTCATCAGTACGAAATGCAGCTTGTATCTGAACAGTAAGAAAGACATATTTGTTAAAAAGCAAAAAGAAGAAGAAAAAGGGAAAGGAACAAATTGACTTTACAAACAAAAAAGGAGATAGAAGAGCGAGAGGGGGGGTGGGGGGGGGGGGGGGGAATTGACACCAAGGTAAACAAGGAACTATTGCCAAGTATTTATGAGCACTAGGTCAATCAAAAACCTGAAGAAATTGCATCCAAATATCTAATGCATGTCTCTCCACATACAAAGCATTGTTGTCAAATCGTGAATCGTTTTGCTAAAATAGTGAATTGTGAATTGTAAGATTCATTTTATTTAGTATGATATATAATTTTATATATTTATATACATATAAAAATACATACAATATTTAAAATAAAGTAAATTATCAATATAACTAAATTATATATATGTATATACAAATAAATTCACGTATATCAATATAACTAAATCTCTTCTATATATCTTCAGAGTTAGGCGAAAATGACGTCGTTTCATACATTATGTAAACTAAAATAAAAATAGAACTGAATCGTAGTGAATCGTGTGAATTGTAGTGAATCGCAATGAATCGTACGATTCGCTCAATTTTTTATTCAATTGAACAATTCGAATTGTTTTTGTTTAAACTCGTATCGAATCGTATGAATCAAATTGTGAATCGTACAATTCCAACAAACATGTTGTGAAGTGTATAAGAAATTATATATGAAAAAGAAATCTGAAACCGGTTATATTCGTCCATAACGAGATTGATGAAAGTTTCTTATAGGTATAATCATACAATGCATGAAACAAGAATAAGACTCCAATAAATGTACGCTATAAAGATTGAAATTCGAAAGTGAAATATGTTTCCATATTCACGTTAAAGTAGATAAGTTTGGTGGTTGACATTAAGCAAATTATGAAAATAACAAATGAAAAAACTTTTGTGCCAGTGACCTAGGTTTAAGCCCAAAACAACATGACTTTCACTATTGATGTTATTGCCACAGACAGCAGAAGCTGCTGAGATAAGAGGTTCCTATTACACTCTTCAGAACCAGAAGCAATGGAAAAGGTTATATAGCTCATCCTCCAAGCACAAACCCCCAATGCATTACAAACAAATTATTTGTTACCATTATTGTCTAAAACAAAGTAGCTTTCCTGGTTCTGTATACAGTTTTAAGCATTACATCTGATGAAGACAGGTCAGTTATTTTTATTCCTATCTAATTCAAAATTAACACATTCCCAGAATGCCTGCCAAGAGAAGTTTAGCAGCTCCAAAAATTCAAATAAACCATTAACGTATTATTTGTATGTGCACCAGGGGTACACACTAGTTCCTATAGGTAGCAAGAGTAAATTCTGCACGCACACAGAGAGAGAGAGAGAGAGAGAGAGAGAGATGTCAATGCAGCCTAAAGAGTTGTCCAAAGTAGTTAGGTATATTTGTATATTAGTCCTTAGATTGGAAAATCAGAATAAAATTTTATTGTGATTCTTTCATTCCTATAGCAGGAAAATAAACCAAATCTGAAGCAAAATACCTCTCTCTGCAGAGCCTCATCAAGCTCCTGCTTATCGTCAGGCGTTATGTCTTTGGCATACAACTGGGTTAAACAATTCCGAATCCTGAAAAGGATAAAAGAACACAATTTCAGTCAAAACAACTACTGACCAGATAACAATATAGATTGGATTGAAAAAAAGATTACAAGTGAAGTGACCAGTGGCTAACTAACTAAAAAATCAAAAAACTAAACTAAAAGATCGAAAAAAAAAAAGCAGATAGCAATTAACCATAGGGTTGTAGAACAGACCTTGCATGTTTTTGAAGTAAAGATCTACGGACAGATTGAGTGGGATGTGCCGTGAAGACCAGATCCACAGTCTGGTTCTTCAAAGCATCAAAAACTTCTTCAGGTGATTTTTTCAATTGCGCCACAAGTTTTTTAAGGGTCTCCTCAATGTCCGATTCAGTTGTTGCAGATGCCTCATCAGCAAAATCGCCTTTCTTCAACTTAATCCTTCGTCTGTAAGCTATCTGAACCTCCTCAGCCAAGTTGGCCAAGTTAAGCATGTGAGAGAAAGATTTACCAACGACAATAGAATCCCCAGCATCAATACTTGTCAGCACATTCCCCAACTCCTCCAATTTCTGGGGGTCACGCTTCCCTTCATACTCAGCAGAAAGCTCATAACAGTCTTGAACCTAATCCATATCACAAAAACCATTTATCATGAGTTACTCTTGTCACTACCAGAAATCTCTCTCAGCAATTGTCCCATTTCTTATGCTTAAGTTTCAAACGCGAAACTTAATGCCCATTTGTTTATTTACAAAGAAACTTGAACTCACATGCAACAATGTGTTGCTGCAAAACAAGTTTTCTTTGATATAGAGCATATCAAAATGAAATAAGTAAATAGGCTAAATTATATACTTTACCAGTTTTCTAACAAAGCAGCAGCAGATAGTGAGATAGATAATCAAATTGAACTAAAACATGCAATTTCAGACAAGAAATTAAAAAATGAATATGCCTATTTGCAGCCAAATGCAAAGGTGATACTTCAAAACCAGCCAACAAGTAATTAAGTAGACATTTTATTGAAATTAGAGACAGAGAATACAGTTTCTGACAAGAAATCCAGAATGGGGTCTGCCTCTTTATGGAAAACAAAAAGTGGATCTCATTAAAAATTAAGTAAGCAATTTAGCAGAAGAATGCAAATGTACTCAAGAAAACCCAAAGAGAGCATGAAAGGTTCTCAAAATTAATGAAAATCTATAAATTTTGACAAGAAAGAAAAAAGAGGGGATAATTTTTTTGCATAAATTAGAAAATATCTTTGAAACCCAAAAGGGAAAAAAAAAAAAAAAAAAAAATCAAACTCAGAGAACAGCAATACCCACATAAACATGAAAATTAAAAAAGAAGGAAAAGGAAAATCAAAGGGGAACACAGTAGATTTAGCAATATTTCCTATTGAATTTACACAATGAACTAAATCACAAAGCAAAACAAAAGACATATATTTAAAAAAAGTGGACAAGAAATTAAAATTGATTACCGTCTCTCTAATTTCCTCTCCATGTAAATCCTGAAGAATATCGAGAAATCGATCCAACAACAGAGCATCATACTCTACCAATTTGTCATCTTCAGATACCTTCCCAGGAGCCAAAAGCCTCAACTGGGCATCAATCGAGGCCATTTTTTCCAAATTTCGAGTACCCATTTGTCAAAAAGACAAGGGTTTTAGAAGAATTGAGAAAGAAAAAAACAGAGTAGAGTAGAGAAAGCAAAGCTAAATATAATAGAATGAGATGAATCTCGTGATATTCATGCAGAGCATAGGAATGTGATGATCTCTACAGGGTCAATAGAGGGAAAAGAAAGATCAGAAGATTGATAGATGATCAGGAGGGGCTCTTCGTCTGTGATTTTGAGACAGACGTGTAGAGTGGAGTGAAGCCAAAACAACTAACCTCAGTGGTTTCTATTTTACAGAGAGTCTCTGTTTTTTTAAAATACTGCCTAGGGATCTGATATTATAAGAGAAAAAACAAGACCGACTAGTTCTGAGGCTTAAGACCAATCCACCTCATTTTCATAGAGCAAGATCTTCTAGGTTTTTTTTTTTTTTTTTTTAATTTTTTTTAGAGTGGTGTATTATGTGGTTGAGATTTAATGATAAATTACATTAATTTTTTAACATTAAATTTCAAACACACAACACATCACTTTAAAAAATTTCGCCTGCGTTTGGTTGTGTTTTATAAATGTGATTTGAGAATGTGAGTTGTATTTTGAGTTTGTGTGTTGTGGAATTATGATTTGAGTGTAGAAAATTTGTTTGGTAAAGAATTTTAAAAATAATTTTGAAAAGAGTTTTGATTTGAGTGGAAAATTTTTGATGTGACATTTGATATGTGATATAGAAATTTACAACTCATAACTAAACATACAACTCAAAATTATTTTAAAGCACATAAAAAATTTTAAAATTTTTAAAAAATATATTTTTCGATTATATAAATCAATTGCAAAAAAAAAATTACTGTTCCGGACAGCCGGCCGAACGTCCCCTTAACAAAAATTTTTAAAAAAAAAACAGAACAAAAAAACGGCTGAGACAGATTTGATACAGAACTCTCAGCAGAGCTTTTGAAACGTGATTACAAAATCCTAAACAAACATCATATTAAAACACAAGTATAAAATCACATTTCAAAAGCACAACCAAACACAGCCTTTTATTTACACTATGTTTTTTTTCACCCCCTCACCAAACCCCTCCATACAAACAGAAGGTAAGATATCACAATCTCAAATAAGTCACGCCCTAATCTCAAACATTAGAGAAGACGTTAAATCAACTAACAGTGAAAGAAAATATATATATATATATATCAAATTTAAAGAGACTTCCGCTGGCAATATACTTTTGTAGGTTATTATTAATATAATCATATGATTCACTCTACCAGGCCTGACAACTGATTCATCAAACGTTAATTTATATAATATAGTTCAAACCATATCGATTCATTCATGCATGAGCTATAATTTAATACATATCACATGATTCATGACGCTGGATCAGCCACAAAGGGCACCTAATCAAACACGATATAACCTTTGCCATATGTCACCCCAAAAAAAATGTTGAAAATTATACCTTTGTTTTCAGATGATGAGGTCAGATTATATATATTTGAATGTTTTAGGCTGTTCTATATGATCATGCATGACTGATCAATTTGAAGTACTACATTTTGTTGGAAAATAATAGATTTTTGGTGACTTAATGCAATATTAAAGTGAGTGTCAATTCTCAATTAAGGTAGAGTAAAGTGAGTTTAGATTCTTTGTAATGAAATCTTTACACTACAAAAAGAATGACTAAAAATTAAAATTTGAATGAAAAATTGACTTATTAAATTGATCTCATGAAAAATATGTTCGAAAAGGTGGCTGCAGAATTATACACATTACACATGTGTATAAAATGGATGTAACTCTTCTATAATGATGATGGATTGAATTGCCATCAATTAGGAGTTTTGCAAAATAAGTATTGCCATCAATTTAGAGTTTTGCAAAATTAAATCACTTGCATTTGTTGCAAGAGCATTTTCCTCTCTCCCTCCATGTGTATAAAAAGAGACCCTCTCTTTCATTCTTCAACATTAGAAAATTGGTTGCTCTTCCTGTCAAAAGTTTCCTTCAGTTTTATATTATATTCTTTCTGTGAGAGAATATTGCAAAGTTTTGTTCGCCGAAACTATTCCATCGGTGCATTGCGTAACTGGTTCAACCGTCGTATCTTGAGAGACAAACGTCAAACAACCTCCAGCACGCAACCGGTGAGGTGAAGAATCTGTTTTAAGGACACTGTCTAGTGCAGGTTTTGGTTTACTTCATTTTGCCAATTTTATTTTATTATGAATTTTTGTAAATCCCACTATATTCTTGTTTATGAAATTTCAATTGTTTGCTCTATATAAATCTGTTTATTTTATGTTATCACATAATTTATACAACAAATTTAAAACAAATTAATATATTTTCCATGAAATTGTACATATAGAATTCATAAATTAGGACACAGATTCATTTTCGAATTGTGCACATAGCCCACTGTTTTCATGTATGGTGTATGGTTATGATTAAGGAAAATAATAATAATAATATTCTGCTGTATGTATACATAGCCCACTGTGTATGTGGACCACTAATAGATATATATAATTTTTTTACCAACAAGTGCACATAGGCTATTGGTTATATATTAAATATATGCATAGGCTACTTGTTTATTTCCCCAGCAGTTTGAACGCTGTTTTTTTGCCTCACTGTTGCGTGATTAAAAAATAAATAGGCTACTAGTGCATGCTTAGAATATTACATAAACACAGAACTATTTATACATGCTGCTTTTCCCACAATTGTTCATTCGGTTTTTTAAATTTATGAATGTAAATTATGCAATGTTTTGTTTCAATTGTTCAGTTGATTAGAATTCTTTATTTCTAGATCTAATAATATAATTTCTATGATTATTCTTTTTTTGGCATGTAAATTATTTTCTGGCTTTTAGGTTTCTTACATGATTTAATTTATAATTATGTACATGTTAATTACTATAGACTTATTTGCATATTAATTGCTAAAATAATTTACAAGTTTATTACATGTTCATTGCATTAGGAAAATTTTTATACATATAACTGTAACAACCCTCATCACTGATCACTGATTGACCCGACATTAAATCATCATCATCAATTTCTAAAATAAGAGAGATTATGATCGATTAATTGAATTGATCGAATCAGAATCGAATAAATAAATAATCTATCTATCTTGTTTAAATTATATTCTTCTCTTCTCGTATTAAATATTAAATTGTAAGGGAAGGCCTATACCAAATCAATTGATTGATTGATGTTGTTCGTTCATCGTAAATTAAATTTGAATTCTTTATATTTATCTTAAAAAATTAAATTTGATTTTATTATTAAAAAAAAAAAAAAAAAAAAAATTTAAATATTCAATATATCTCCATATTGTTTCCTTTGTTTATTTTATTGTATTGTTTTTATACACTTAGGGCATCATTTCATTTGTGATTATTGTGATTGAAGAACAGAGAGAGAGAGAGAGAGAGACTGAGAGAGAGAAAAGAGAGAGAATCTGAATTGAAAGAAGGTTGAAGATTCTGATTTGATTTCTACATTTGTTGATTGAACTAGGTGATAAAGTAATAAGTAATTTGATTGATTTTGAATGAATATCTGCATGCATGGTTATTAGGATTATTAAGTAGAATTATTATGAGATATGTATGTATGATTTAATATGTTAGCGTTGTTGTGTTTTTGAATGTTTGAGTTGATTTTTTTTGATTTGAAAAAAAAACATTAATGTGTATGTTTTAATTTAAATTTATGATTTATGATTGTTCTTGAACTTGTTTGAGCTTTGTTCATGAAGCTTTGATTTGATTTTTTGAATTTTTGAAATTATTATTTCATTTTTGATATTGTTTGTTGTTTTTGTAATTTGTTTTTTAATTTGATTATTTTTTTTTTTTGCTTTTTTGCTTTATTTTGATGAATTGGATAATATTATGTGTTGGTGTTTGTTTGTGTTTTTTTGAAAATTCAGATCGAGATCATCGATTTTGATTTTTGATTGAGATTTTGATGATTTGAAATCATGATTTTTTCCTCGATTTTTCGAAAAGAGCGATGAAATTCCGGCCGAAAAAACATCTTTATTTTGAGATTTCCATCATCAATGCATCAAAAGAGATGCATCACGAAAGGCGGAGGGTCGTCGGCCGGTCCACGCTAAGTTGAAGTTTCTTGTTTGTTTTTTTCGTTTTTCTTTGTAACGAAAATATTTTGTTTGGTAAATGTGGAATTCAAAAAAAAATATGAATTAATTTTCATCATTATGCTTTATCATCATCTTAATATTCATCTAGGCCTAGGCTTTAGGATCCTTAATTAATTCTAATATTAGATTTATCAATAGAGGATTTTAATTTAATAGGAATTTTTTAATTTAGTATTTTATGTTTTTTATTTGTTTCTTGTGTGTGTTTTTGTTGTAGGGGTTGCTTTGGGCATCTGTGTACCTCAGCATCTCAGTAATGTTACTTAAAGATACAATCAAAATGACCTTATTGAATGAAAAATCATAATTATCGTTGATATATTACATTGATTGATTTTTATTTTATTGATTTTTTTTGATATTTTTGATCATTTAATATCATTTCGTAGTTTGCCTCAATCATTTCTTATGAGATCAAATCTCTTTGAATTTGAATCTTTGTGAGAATATAATCGATGATTCGGACTTTCTTCAATTGATCTCTATTCTTCTGAACGAATCAACGATCGTTTCTGCTTCAAATAACATTTGAATGATTTGCTACACTAATATATCATGTATCATACTAATCTTCTCACCTTATCTTCCAGATTTCTTTCAAGATGCTAACAGCATCTCTGCAGAGCTTTCTGCTACGAGAGTGCTGATGAGCTAGAAACCTCTGAATTGTGACACCTACTGGGAGTTGCCAGGTTTTCTCTCATGTTGACACCTCTCCACACTGCAGACCTGTGGCCACTCTGTATTGCTCCCTAGCCTCTGACCTCATTACTTGTCACACACTGCTATCTTTAATTGTAGAATCTCTGAAACACCTCTCTTTCCCTAGAGAGCTCCTAGTCCGCTTTCGCTCAGGAGAGCAGGCTTGAAAGCTACGAGAGACTAAGTGCTCTGAGCTTCCCCACCTCTAGAATCATTCTTTCTCATAATAGAATTCTTTAAAAATTTTTTCTTTACTATCTGTTTTTATCTTTTCATTTTTTGATTATTTGCATTCTTTGTGATCTTAAGATTTTCCTTTGTTTTTTCTTATTTTATAAGAATATCTGTACTTATTTTTAATATTATATAAGTGCCATTAGTTATTTACATTTTGAGCCAAAAATTAATCTAAAATTAATATAATTAAATTTTATATTTATCCTTTTTTATTTTTTAAAAATATTTATTATTGTTTTTACGATTTTTATTATTTCTTTTTATTTTATTTTCATCGCTTTTATATATGTTGGCTTGCGCTGGTTCATCGCTCCATAATATATATAGCTATGTCATTTGGGTTCCTCAATTGTTATTAAGCCTACCTTTTAGGTTAGCATTTTTTGTTTTCTATTTGTTGTTTTGTTTTTTCTTTTTGTTGTTTTTAGAGTTGTTTGAAAATATTTCATCAAATTTTTATTTTTTTTTATTTGGTGTCTAGTCGTAGTGATTTTAATGATTATGATGCAGATTAATAATGATCTGCAATTTAGCAAAAATTTTTTTGATTTTTTTTTTTTGCACATTTTTTGAATCGCTGTATAATATGTTTAGTCATTTACCTTGCTTGAATTAATTGTATTCTTTTTATTTAGCATTTCATTAATTGCTTTCATGTTTCTTCTGATCTTCTTGTACAAAATTCTTGTAAAACTTCTTTGTTGGAATAACTCACGGGTATTAATTTTAATTCAATGCTTAGAGTCATAGGTTTATTTTGTAACTCTTGCACATTAATTTAATTTATTTATTTGGAGTTATAAGATTACATGATTATTGTTTTGTATAAATTCATATGTAACTCTTACATATTAATTTAATTTATTTATTATTTTGAATTAAATTGATATGTAATTCATGGCTAGAATTTTAATTATTTAGGGAGTATAAGGCTTGTAACCTTTGTAATAATTTTATTTTTGTAACTCATCTAGCATGTTAATTGATTAGTTAATTTTGCTATTAATTAGTTTGCTAAAAGGTTTAAAATAATTTATTGTCTTTAGATTATTTGGTTTCTATTTTTTCTTTGTAGTTTCCTATTAATTTTCTTTACAGGAATATCTATGCAAAAGGGATTGGAAAAAATAAATACAAACCAAATGAATAGTATTTGGGATGTTAAAACAAAAATGTTTGGACTACTAACCTTTGTGTTGAACGGGAATACTTAAGCGTGGAAAGGCTTTTAGACTAAATAGAATACTTATGGATTGGCTATTTTATTTAAATAATTAAAGCAATTTTTTCCTTGGGTTTAGTTGGTTTTTACCAATTGTGTAAAAGTAAATTGTATTGTTAGAAGCATTTTATTTGCTTAATCATTATTGTAGTAATTTTTTTTACATTGTTTGTAATTCGGTTAGCAATTTTTAAATTGCTTGTAAGTTTGAAACTTGGTTTGATTTTCTGTAATAGAAACCAAAGTATTTAGCCTTGACTAAAGAGTAGTTCTTATTTGTTCAGAAATGACAACTAAGATGGATTTGGTTTCAAACCTTTGGGGTTTGAGAAAGTCTTTGGGTTTAATCATCTAATTCCCAAAGTGTTGGAAAATCAAGTTTGGAGAAAGAGTTTTGGTTTATAATCTGATTATTTCCAAAGTATTTCAGTTTTGAGAAAAGAAACTAAATTTTAGCATTAGCTAAAATATTTCTGATTTTATTCAGAAATAATGGGTTCAGTTCCGAGAATACCTGTTAACTTTTATGAGTGGTATAATTTTGGTAGCAAATTTTATTTGTTTAGAAATTGGTTTGTTTTAACCTGATTTATCCTCTGGGAAACTTAATTCTAAATTTTTTCCCATGGATTAGGAGTTAATAAGCTTTTAAAAATTTTGTCTAAGGTTAATTGAGTCTTAAGTGGGACCGATGTGATCCCTCCAGTCTTTCTGGAACTTTCCTAACCATGTTCGATTCTAGGGTAAGTAGTGAGATCAATTTTGAATTAAATTTCAAACTGTGGATTTTCTAGTATTACATTTAGTTTCTGGAAAAATAGAATAGTGAAATTATGTTGTGATTTTTCAAAAATGGCTTAAAGAGGTGACAACATAAATGTTGTTCCACCTGACAACCTTAAGCCTTGCGAGGTTCTTAAAGAAAGATCTAGAGAGATTAAGTGTGATTAAAGGAAATCATAAGATTACATAATAATATCTCTGAATTAATCAGAGGCAATTAATATGTTATCCTTGTATCAATTATAACATATATGATTGCTATGTGACTTTGTTTGAAAATAAAAATGAGACGACTCGTTAGGGTGTGTGAATATATTTTTGAATTTTTAAATTCCAAATATATTCTTAAATTAGTGGCTCCTAATGAGTGTAAGATCACTGATCACAAAGAAAGAAGACATGATGGTTCCTAGTAGTGGAGAGACTATTAATCACATATCAAGACATGATGATTCCTAGTAATGAAATGATCTACTGATCCTATGTCAAGACGTTGTGATTCCTAGTAGTAGAGTGACAACTGATCACATGTCAAAATATTATGATTCCTAGTTGTGAAGAGTTTATTGACCACATAATGAAAAATGAGTGGTTCCTAGTGATAAGACTATTGGCCATGTTATGAAGTTCTAAATAGTAGACTATTGATCACTAGGTTTTCCAAATAGTAAGCTATTGACTTTAGAGTGACATATTGAACCAAACTTGCTTTGGTGCCTTGAACTCGAGAAAGACCTAATTCGTTTAGTGATGGTCTGGGAATATGTTTTTTGTGATATAATTATGAGAGTCTTATAGTCATTGTGACACAAGGAATTATTTAAAGACCCTGTATGAATTTTTGGAAAGATCGAAAGTCTTCGGATAAATTCTTATGAATGTGGGGGTGTCTTGTAAAAGTGGCGGTGCCTACACCCAAACAGGTTCAAATAGGACCGAAGTCAGTGGATTGTGTATTCACTGGATATACACATAATAGCAGTGCATATCGATTTCTTGTATATAGGTCTATTATTCTAGATATACACAAAAATACTATCATGGAATCAAGAAATGCATCTTTATTTGAAAATGTATTTCTGTGTCGTCTCCAAGAAGGGATTTAGAGTTCCATGAAAAACGTTAAAGGTGACAATGATCACATAGATGACCAAACAGATGATCACTTAGATGATCAAACTGAAGATGTAGATGAGCCAAGAAGGAGTAAGAGGCTAGGACTGCAAAGTCTTTTGGTCCGGACTTCTTGACTTATATGTTAGAGGGAGAACCTCGAACTTTCCATGAAGCTGTGACTTCACCTGAAAGTCCTTTGTGGAAAGAAGCAATTAAGAGTGAGATTGACTCTATCTTGCAGAACCATACTTGGGAGTTGGTTGATCTACCCCTAGATAGTAAGGCCTTGGGGAGTAAGTGGATCTTTAAAAGAAAGATGAAAGCTGATGGGTCAATTAATAAGTATATAACTAGACTAGTTATCAAAGGATACAGGCAAAGAAGGCCTAGATTACTTTGATATGCATTCACTTGTGATAAGGATTACATCCATTCACATTGTGATTACGATAGCAGCTTTATGTGGTCTAGAGATACATCCGATGGATGTAAATACAGCTTTTTTAAATGGAGATTTGAATGAAGAAATATACATGGAGTAACTCAAGGGATTTTCTACTCTAGGACAAAATAAGAAAGTCTGTAAGCTTGTCAAATTATTGTATGGTTTGAAACAAGCTCCTAAGCAATGGCATAAGAAGTTTGACAATGTTATGTTGTCAAATGAATTTGGAATCAATGAGTGTGACAAGTGCGTATATGTTAAAGTCACTGACAGAGGTTATGTCATTTTGTGTCTATACGTTGATGACATACTCATTGTTGGTAGTAATGATGAGCTGATTAGAACTACCAAGAGATTGTTAAACTCTAAGTTTGACATAAAAGATATGGGCCTAGCAGATGTCATTCTGGGTATTAAGATTACCAGAACATCTAGTGGTATTGTATTTTCTCAGTCTTACTATGTTAAGAAAATACTTGAGAAATTTGGTAAATCAGATATAAGTGTATCTAGGACACCGATAGACGCAAGTCTACATTTGACCAAGAATAATGGTGAGAGTGTCTCTCAGCTAGAATATTCTCAAGTCATTGGAAGTTTGATGTATCTGATGAGTTATACAAGGCCGTATATAGCCTACTCTGTTAGCAGACTTAGTAGATACACAAGTAATTCGGATGCCACTCATTAAAGAGGCATTACACGGGTGTTAGGTTATTCACGCTACACCCGGAATTATGAGCTACATTATGCCAGATACCCAGCGGTACTAGAAGGGTATAGTGACGCTAATTGGATATTTAATATAAACGACTCCAAATCCACTAGTAGTTATATGTTTACCCTCGGATGGGCAACTATGTCTTGAAAATCTTCTAAGTAAACGTGTATATCGAGATCAACGATGGAATCTGAGTTTATTGCTTTGGATAAAGCAACTGAAGAAGCTAAATGGCTTCGCTAGTTCATTGAGGATATTCTACGTTGGTTGAAATCTATGTCAGTCATCTGTATTCTTTGTAACAACCAATCGGCTATTGGACGGGCACAAAGTAATATGTATAATAAAAAGTCTAGACATATTCGTCGTAGACATAATTTCATACGACAACTACTCTCTAACGAAGTTGTCACTTTAGACTATGTAAAGCCTCAGGACAACATTGCGGATCTGCTAACCGAAAGGTTAAATCGATTGTTAATGGAGAAGTCATCAAAAAGAATGGGTTTAAGGCCTTTAGGGTAAGGTGTTACCGCAATGAAAACCCAACCTAGTTTATTGGAGATCCCAAGATCTAGGTTCAATGGGATAACCTAATTGCGTGTAACGGTAGTATGTCACTGAGCAGGTTAGACCTCCAACCATTCCTTTTATCAGTGATACTTGCAAGTGTAGAGGTTAAGCTGAGCTTTTAATAACTCTAGTGTGTTAAGTTGTTAAGCTGAGTATAGCAGGATACTCAAGTAGAGTCGCCTATGTGAGTGTAGAGTGGGGCCGCTTCCGTAAGAATTGACAGGGCCTAATTCTTTAAACCACTCACTAAACCAGGCTAGTGTTCCAGAGCCAAACTGAACACAACAGTGAGAACAGAACGATGGTTGGAGTAATTCCTATGTGAGGTCTGTTGTTTTGGTTTCCATAAAAGGCAGAATAGTTCAAGATTTCGTGTTCACTAGGTAGTCATTAAATCCGATAGATTTCACTAGAAGGGGTTCAAAGACAAAAGCTACCCTTTTCAATGTCGGGGTTATTCCGTTGCACTCTCTTCGAGTATTTGTTGTTAAACATTGTTCGTTTGTTGTTATTCGGTCAATTTTTATTCATGTGGGGGATTGTTGGAAAATAATGAATTTTTGGTGACTTTAATGCAATATTAAATTGGGTGTCAATCCTTAATTGAGTTGGAGTAAAGTGGGTTTAGATTTTTTGTAATGAAATCTTTACATCACAAAAAGAATAACCAAAAACCATTAAGATTGGAATGAGAAATTGACTCATTAAGTTGGTTTCGTGAAAGAAGTGTTAGAAAAGGTGGCTACAGAATTATACACATTACACATGTGTATAAAATGGGTGTAACTTCTCTATAATGATCATGGATTGAATTGCCATCAATTGAGAGTTTTGTAAAATTAAGTATTGCCATCAATTGGGAGTTTTGCAAAATTGAATTTCTTGCATTGTTGCAAGAGTCTTTTCTTTTCTCCCTCTATGTGTATAAAAGGAGACAATCTTCTTCATTCTTCAACACTAGAAAAGTGGTTGCTCTTCCTGTCAAAATTTTCCTTCAGTTTTATATTATATTCTTCTTGTAAGAAAGTGCTGCAAAGTTCTATTCGCCTAACTGGTCCAACCGTTGTATCTTGGGAGACAGATGTCGAACAACCTCCAAACACCCAACTGGTGAGGGGAAGAATCTGTTTTAAGGACACTGTCTAGTGTAGGTTTCGGTTTACTTCTTTTTACTAGTTTTATTTTATTATGAATTTCTGTAAATTCTATCATGTTCTTATTTATGAAATTCCAATTATTTGTTCCATATGAATCTATTTGTTTATGTTATCACGCAATTTATACAACACATTTGACATTTCAAGAAAAATTAAATCTAGTTTTTTGAAATGGTTTCACATCTCAATCGCCCTTCTCTTTTAAAAAATATAAATAAATAAATTTATGATCAACTATAGAAAGTTAGAATTATTTGGTTAAAAAACCTCTTAATTTAGTCAATGAACACAATATTATTGTGTGCATTAAGCAAGTGATGCACCTAGAACTCGTTTGGGAAGTTGAGGTTCGGGATTTTTTGGTTAAAATAGCTAAAAAAAAAAATAAAATAGGCTTTTAAGTCTAATAAGACAAAATATCACATCCAACCCATAATCATTATATTTTTTTCTTTACAAAAAGTCAAAAAAGTCGAAAATTATTTCCAAACGAGACTTTTTAGCCTTAGGTTAAAATAGTTAAAAAATTAAAAAGCGAACTCATTTTTCAAACGAACCCCTGGCAACCAAAATGTCATGTGCATTCAAACCAAAAAAAAATAAAAATGTCATCTGCATTTCTCGTAAGAAGGAGAGATTAGATTAGATAATTTTGAAATAAAATAATTACGTATTAGTTATAAAATTTTTAACTTGGGATAACTAAATTTTTAAGAGATCTTTTGTCATACATATGATGAATTATTTTATTGTAGAGGGAGACGTGGAAACCACTACAAAAGGGATTTTAAAAAAACAAAAAACGGAAAAATTTGTGATGATGTGATCTATTGTCACAAATTGTCATTTTTGCAACATTGTCTTATGCTGTCGCAAATTGTAACAATAAAGTGACTGTTGCCAACGAAATAAACTAGAAATCTGGAATAAAGATGAGACTGTCTGCTCAATAATTGTGACAAATGCCCCGTTTGGTAGAATAGTGGGAAAGTGATTATAGCTTATACTTGTGAACATAAGCTGATTTTTGACTTATAAATTAAGTTTCTCCTCTCCTACTCAAAAAATAAGTTGATTTTTGACTTATAAAAAGTTATAAGCTGTATTGTTAAGCTAAACTAAACGCATCAAAATAGTTTAAATTAAACTAAAAGTTGAAATAAGCTGGAAATAAGTTCTACCAAACATGGTCAAAATGTTATTTTGAACAAACCCGGTGAATAACTAATTGTTTTTTAAAATTTCAAATAAAAATGTAAATAAAATTTGTTCAAAAGTTCAATATTTATATTGGATTGGACTTGATTTTAAGAATGGATTTCGCGGAAACTCACTTTGGCTCCACTTCTACAAAATTTGTATTTTAAAAAAGAGTGCATAAATACTACAAAGTTTTGCTTGAAAATTCAGTATGGGATAGACTAGTATGAAGTTAAACATTCTTCAACCAATATGAAGTGATGATTTTGGTAAAAAAATTCTTATCCATTTAGTGAAGAAGAGGAATAACAACAGTGGCAATACCAACTACAACAACAAAAAGTGAATAAAGAATGAAAGATTTGATATACATGTCTGGATGATTCCAAATTTTCCCAATAGCCAATCAGTAGATCAAGAGATATTGATGCCTGATGCAATTTGGCACCATCAATTGAAACAGTAAAACAGAATATGCTCTCTCTCTTAAAAGAATACTTGGATTTTGATTCTCCCCAACTTTAATTAATTACACTCTCACTCTGCCATGTCATTGTCATTAAAGAGTTTCAATCAATGTGATTTCCTTACATTTTTGGGAATCCCAGTTTGATCACTATATACCAACCAAAAGGATTGAATAAACACTCAAAATTTAAATCTAATCTATACATTTTAAAATTTTAATATATTTTTTTTAAATAATTTTCTGAGTACGTTGCATTACTATTATTTTATCCATAGATTGTGCTTTGTATTGTGTATCGTTCTGTATATTGTCACACCAATGATTGATTAATCTTTAACCATAGGACTTCTAAATTTTATATGACTTAATCTTTTTTAAGAAAAAATATATTTTTGATAATTATTATGATCAGACTAGTTTATATATACATATTTTTAAATCCAAAAAAAAAAAAAAAAAGGGATACTAATTCAAACGGAGTGTGTGGGTTTTCAGTTTGTATGGTGTAGTAATGTTGTATTTAGATTATAGATTTGAAAAAAGAAAAGAAAAATTGAGAAATAATTATCTTATATTTCATTTACATTTTATTTAATTTTTTTTAAAATTTTTATTTAAATTCATAATCCAAACATAATCTCGCGTTTCTAGTATTGAGGATTTTACTTGGTCTGTGTTTTGCCATTCAAAAAACAGAGGATAAAGATAAAGATGGGCTTTCCAAACAAAAGTGCTTTTGCGATAACAATAGACGAGAAGATAAAGATGGGCTTCCTAAATGGCCCATCACACAAATGGAAAAGAAAAGGCCATAGTACTGGTTGTTTGGGTTGGGCTTTGGCTTGTTGCCAGTTTCATAATTTGACATTTCAGGAAAAATTGAGAAAAAATTATCTTATATTTTTTTAAAATCTTTTTCCTCAAATTTTTATTTAAATTCATAATCTCAATACAATCCCACGTTTCCAGTATTGAGGATTTTACTTGGTCTGTTTTTTGCCATTCAAAAAACAGAGGATAAAGATAAAGATTGGCTTTTCAGAAAAAAAAAAAAAAAAAAAAAGGCAAATTATCCGCAAGTCATTTTTGAAAAGTATGTATTCTATTTAATTCCAAAACTTTTCTTATGCCTTACTTCTTCTCTTTATCTCTCTTTCTTTGATATCAGCGACGACTACGACCATGACTTCCTTCTTTTCTTTCTCTTTCTAATCTACACCGGCGACTATCATTGATTGGGGTTCACGGGCAGCCATCGAGCACTAACTCCTTACTTCGTACTCACCGACAGCGAAAGAAATGAGTTTTCAACGAAGAAGATTAATAGATTTACTCAAATATGATGTAAACTACATCAGATTTGAGTAGATCTACGTTAAATAGGACTAAATCTAAACTAAAAAATAATTATCGAAGTACAAGCATCTCTTTATATCTGTCTCTTTCCTTCAATCTCTCAGTTTTAATACTTTTTCTGTACTACACACTTTTATTTTCTTGTTATAATGGGAAAAAAAAATTAAGTTCTAAACAACTTATTTTTGAGTTTTAATTACAAGCGATGAAAATTGTAAAATTTTACAGTTTCAGTTTTTTTTTTTTTTTTTTTTTTTTTTTTTGTGTGCTGAAATGAATCAATCTTTAGAACTGTAAAATTTTGCAATTTCATAACTTTTTTTATAATTGTAAAATTTTACAATTTCATAACATGTTTTTTAGTTTGATTAATAAGGATAAATACTTAATAAAATTATACTTTGAAACTCCAATATTTTACAGTTTCAAAGCTTACTTTTCAGTTTCATTAATTAAAAATTATTTGCTTAAACCCTACAAAAATTAAAAATAACATATGTTTTTTTTCTTCAATTGTTGATGTTTGTTGTTTTTAAATTTTTTTTCTTCTTTCAGTTTATCAATATTTAACACATTTTACTATATTTTTTCACTTTAATTTCTCAATTTATTCTTTTTTTTTTGGCAATATTTTAGACATTCTGGTGAATCTCTCACAATATTCTTAACATCCAACGAACATTTTAGGCATTTTGACGACTTTCGATGACGTTCAGAACATTTTGGTGATATTTTGGTGACTTTCCGGTGATGTTAAACATTCCAGTGAGCCTCTAGTGATTGTCTGATGGAAATTTAGCGGTGGTGGAATGTATCAACGTCTTTAAATTTTTTTTATAAAAAAATATGATTTTTTAGTAACAATTAAAAATATATAAGATTAGTGGGTGCAAGTGTTTTGTTTTGCGATTAGATAGATTTTAAATTTTGTGTATGAAATTTATCAGTAAGTTAAAAAAACAAAAAAAGCTGCTTTTGCAATAAAAATAGTCCAGAGGATAAAGATGGGCTTTCTAAATGGCCCATCACGCAAATGGAAAGAAAAGCCCATAGTACTGGTTGTTTGGGTCGGGCTTTGGCATGTTTCCAGTTTCATAATTTGACTTTTTTGGTGGGCCTTGGCCTCAAAGTTGTTACTAGTTGTAGCCACAAGATTCCCTTGAATTTATTTTCATGAAAAAAGTTTAAATATAATCTACGTTGGTAAATTACAATGACCACCCTTGAAGTTTTACCAAAAAAAAAAAACTACAATAAGATCCATAAATTTGGCATGATTACACTTACTTTTCTTTTAGCGAAGCTGAAGATGATGAGTAGATACATAGGTAAACAAAAGTAATATATACATTTCAACATAAAAGAGATGATAATATTATTTTGTATTTATATGATTAACAAATTATTAATAAAAAGAATGTGAATTAGAATCTTTAAAAAGCATAAATATGACAAATTTGTGGAGTTTGATGCATTTTTTTCACTCATCAAGCGAGGTTAGCGTAATTTACCTAATCTGCATTGATTTCATTTTAAAAAAATTACAAGAACCCATGCAATGCATGAAATAGTTACTTTTAAAAAAATGTCACGATTTAAAACAAACTAGAAAAAAAAAAGTACCCAAAATTTGAATTTATAGTATAAATTTAAATTTGGTATAGTTCTGATTATTTTTTCAAAATTTAAATTTGGCGCAGTTTTTTTTTTTTCCCTTCTAAATTTAAAAAGTAAGAGTAAACTACTAATAGGTTCTAATAGTTAGACTTAATTCCTATCAAATTCTATTGAAAATAATTCTTGATAAATTTGTCGTTAAAAATATTTTTTTTGTGACAATTTTTTACATATGTCGCTAAAAATTGACAATTATTGACTTTTTTTTTGTTATGATTTTTATAAATTATCGCTAAAACTTATAATTAGTGACATTTTTTTATGAAATTTTTTTCCCATAGGACCTATTCGATAATAAGTTCACTTATTAGGACCTACACGTAAGTATTCTCAACAAACTACAAGAACCCATGCAATGCACAAAATAGTTACTTTTTAAAAAATGCCATGATTTAAAACAAAATAGAAAAAAAAAAGTGTCAAAAAATTGAATTTATAGTATAAATTTTAATTTGGTTTAGTTCTGGTTATTTTTTCTAAGAATAAAGCTTTGTCGCTCGAATTTTTCCCCCCCTAATCCCCTGAATGCCCAAAATGACGTCGTTTTGGGTATTTTTTTTTTCTTCGTCTTCTTCAACGAGTCTGAGAGGGAGAGAGAGAGAAAGAGAGAGAAGAGGGAGCTCACTCATACTCCGCCGTTGTCGCGGCCAGCGACTCGATCATCAATCGTCGTCATTTCGTCATGACGGCCGTCGCTAAATCCTGACTCGTCCCGCCTCCACCTCTTCCTCCCCCTGTGGTTATGGGCCCCTCTAGTCCTTCTCCTTCCTCCTCCTCCTTCCTTTTCTTCTTTTCTCTTCTCTTCTCCTTCTCTACTTCTGAAAAAAAAAATAAAAAAATAAAAAAATTAGGAGGATTCGGGAGAGCTCATTTTCGAGCTCCCTAGCATTACTCTTTTTCTAAATGCATAGTATTTCTGAATCAAAGTAAAAAATAAAAATAAAATATGTGGAAGAAATTTGCTTTTTTGTTTGATTGATTGGAGGGGGATTGAGGAACGAATATGTGACCTTATGATGCAACCCAATAAACTCACCTTGTATGGATATTAACCTAACCCAAAGAGTTTAATTTCTTGCAAACCCACTTAAGCCAAGCCCTAGGTCCACATGACCCCGGACGTGCCTAACTCACATGGGTGCAAACTGTACCCTTGAAAATCAACCCAGAAAACCAGCCCATGTGCTAAGCCCAACACAACCCAATAAATTCAAATTGATAAATGGGGATGAGTTATTAGTACCGAATCACATGACTAAAAAATGAAATGGCTTGGGAATGGAATAAGAGTAAGAATGAAATATAAAATTGAATGAAATGGAATGTTCATTTTTATTCCATTATTTGGTTGCTAATATAAAATGACATAGGAATATGATAATAATTATCATTTTTATATTTGGTTATACCTATTAAACTCATGAAATGAAATAAATTTTTATTATTCATTTATTTTTTTAATAAGCAAGTACCCAATAAATTAAAATTTTATATAGATCATAATAATATTAATAGTTGTGGAAGTAATGATGTGAGTCATAATAGTGCTAACGGCGGCGGCGGCAGTGGTGACGGTAATGGCATCAGTGATGGTGATATCAATGATAATAGGATGATGGTAATAGATTGTTGTGGCCTTAGTGGTGGTGGTAAGGTAGTGTAATGGTTGCGGCGGCGGCGGTGACGGTGGTGGTGGTAGTAGTATGATGGTGTGGTGGTGGTGGTGGCGGCAGCAATAGGGTGGTGGCGGCAATATGGTGGTAAGAAAACGGAATGGTGATAGTAGTTAAATAATAATTTTTTTTTTAAAGTGCTAACAAAAAAAATAATACTAATAAAATTGTATGGTAATTCCATGATGGAATGAAATAGCCATTCCTTAGGTTGGAAGAAAGAATATACATTTTCACATTTTGTTGTAATGACCATT
The DNA here is from genome assembly GCA_025200525.1 of Camellia lanceoleosa. Classification (NCBI taxonomy): domain Eukaryota; kingdom Viridiplantae; phylum Streptophyta; class Magnoliopsida; order Ericales; family Theaceae; genus Camellia; species Camellia lanceoleosa. Next base: position 120,352,674 of record CM045764.1, on the reverse strand, counting down.
CTAATAGAATGACTATTTTCACTTAAATAAGATGTACCAAACAAAAGAAAAAAAAAATACAAAGTTAGACTGAGCATTCCATTCCAACTTATTCTATTGTATCAAACATGCTCCCTAATTAGTTGTGCCACTCCAGGGTCATGGGTCTAACCATTTTTTTTTTTTCATTTTAAAAAAAATATATATATGTTTTGAATTTTTTTTTTTTTTTAAACTACTAATGTTGTATTAATGGTCATTGTGATGGTAGTAGTGACAGTGGTGGGATGACAGTGATAGTGTTATGGCATTGGTAGATTTTAGTTTAAATTTTTTTTTCACATTTTAAAAAGAAAAATATTTTACGTTCAAATAAATTTATTTTTTGATAAATATTGTTTCTCTTTATACAAAACATTCAAAAAAAAAAAAATGTGATTTTTTTTAAAAAAAATAAAAATAAAGTGGCGTTAGCTTGAAAGAAAAACGAACTGCTACGTTTACGTAATTGGAAGGGTAGTAAGAGAACAAACACATACCTACTGTTTGACTTGGATTTTGGATAATTTTTGACTAAAATTTATAAAAAAAACAAAATAAGTTAAAATAATTAATAAGATAAAATATCACATTAAATTCATAATTATTTTATTTTTTTTTCTTACAAATATCACATCTAATTACAAAAAAATTCAACTATCTTCTCAAACACAAAAATTTTAACCTACTAAAATAATAAAAAACTAAAACAATAAAATAGTAACTTTTCAAATACCCACGTAATTGCTTAAATAGAATTGAGGGAGATTGTGTTAGGCAAAACAGTAACCAACTTTATTCATCTCAGCCATGCTTGTTTGGCTGAATATAGTTAGGGAGTTAGATTAATAATTTAATAAAATATATAATATAATATTAGATAAAAAATTTAAAGATTGATCAAATTAATAGGTTATCATGGTATAGTGTCCCCTATATGAGAATTATTGAATCCCAAAAAAAGATGTCTGATACAAAATGAAAGATTAAAAAATGATTCAAACTAAATTTCAAAAAAGGATGTGAGATACAAAATAGAAGATTAAAAAATGATTCGGACTATCAATCTTACCTTATAATTCTAAGTCAATCGAAATATAAAATATAATACACAATTTAAATAAATTAATAATTTTAAGACTAATAATTCTACAAATACTAATTCTGTTTAATCTAATCTATCCAAACCAATACACCATGATACCCACAAAAGCAAACAGTAAAGAGTGGACCCAATCCTAGTCCAATCAAATACAAAATAAAAAAGGGTTTTGTCTACTAGTTGGGGGGTAACCTTTCCTTGTCAATAAAAAGGTTAAAAAAAGGATTTGTGGGGTACCATTAATTGCTCACTACTACTTATAACCAGCACATAGAGCCAAGAGAAAAATATTCTTTCAAGGACACCAACAATCGATTTTGAAAAGAAAAAAAAAAAATTAAAAAAAAAATAAGAAATGAGAGTGACAACCTGTGCTTGTCTCTTTTCATATTAGTCGGCAGAGAAGATGACAATGAATATGAATATCTTGAAAATTCACCATTGTCACTGTTCATATATGAGCTTCATTGCCTCGTTTATTAATTTTTTGAATATTGTTACATGTCACGACAAACAATTTGATTGGTTAAAAGTTTGACGTGATGTATGATAATATTCGCATTTTATTACCTTCTTGTCAATCGATGTAATTGAGATTTTAACTCTGTCCTAAAATTTTGGCCTACCAGGATAATAGTTGATTCAAAGTTGGAGGTATTGCATTCTTGAGAGTTACTGGTATAGCTAGGTGGGATTTGCAAATCTTTCATCTAGAATTTGTGCAAAAAATGAAAAAAAATTTATATTAAAAGTATTGAGAAAACTCGTTCTTAATGTGTTTATGACTATTATAGAAAGTGCTTAAGATGCTTTCCGACAAATCTAAGTGATCATATTGCACTACCGAATCATCATTATAAGTGAGACCATTGTAGAAAATGCTAATCAAGATATCTTGTTTAGGCATGTTAAATTGGCATCACTTTTGTGAATCCTAAAATTACTTGCTCCAATTTTTTTTGTTGTTGTTTTTTTTTAATGCATGACTATGGTATTTTTCTTTTTTTGTAATACTAGGCTATACATCCATTCATTGTTGTTGGAAAATATATGAGAAACCTTTTAATGTTATAACTAATTAAGTGGAATCTACAGATCTTTTATCTAGAATCTATGAAACAAAACTAAACCCAAAAATACTAGTAATGTTTTTAAAACGTTCATGACTCATCGTATAAAGTGCTTAGGATGCTTTTTGACAAACTCAAGTTTATTATATTATTCTACCAAGTCATCAATATGGAAAATGGAAATCAAGATATCTTTGTTTTGGCAACTTGAATTGGCATCACTTTTGTGAGTCCAAAAACTACTAACATGGCTCGTCCAAGGGTTGCATTCTATTTAAGAAACCGATTAAGCTTGATGATGCAAGTGAAGGGTTCATAATAAATAAAGTTCTTGGTACATTAATTATACGGGTAAAATTCCGAAATGATTACGAAAAAATAACCATGATTGTTTATTGGAAGCAAGTTATAAAGTGATTCAAATTAATTAGATGGTTAATATCATATATTTTCAATAGCTAAACTGATGAATGAGCTTCAATGTAAATATTGACTTGAATTGAGGGAGAGATTGACTTTGTACAAGGTAGGTTATAATAGCCACAAATTTGGGCTTAAAAATTGATTTATGATGGATTAATTAATGGTCTCTCAGGTCAGGTGTGGAAGCCATTTTCAACATCTTTGCATTGCACCTAAAAACAACAATATTGACTGTGAGAAGAAGCTTAAAAGCAAGTCACAACAACAAACAAACATGTCTTACACTCACACATTCCAAATCAACCTTTTAAAACATTTTTTAGCTTGATTGACTCGATGTAGTTGAGATTTTGGCTGAGGATTGGCTTTTTCTGTTACAGCAACTCCAACTAGCTCTTTTTGTTGTATTTATTAGGCATTTTAACTTAAGCTATACAACACACAATGCATTATGCTTCATCTACAAAGGGCTAACTACAATTAAAGAGACAAAAGAGACTAGTCAAACATATCCACTGTTTTTCAGGAAAATAAGTTCCTCCATTTACCATTGCACAAATGGCACGTCAGCGACTATATTAGCGATAGGTGCTGTTAAGTCACCGATTTTCTTAACGCTGTGTTTGGTTAAGAGATTTGTGGAGGGATTTGGAAAGGAAAAGAAAAAAATATGTGTAAAATTAGGTGAAATGTAAGTATATTTTATTTATATTTCACCTACTTTTTCCATTTCCCTTTCCAAATCCCTCCTCAAATCTCCCAACCAAATACAACATAAAATGATTTAGCAAAATAAAGAGTATTATCATTCTTTATGTATTTTTGTTTTGCCTCACAGAGTTGGGAGTTATGAAGCTTCAGCCTCGATCCTTAAAGAAGTGTATATATATACATAGAATTATAACAAGAAATGATCACCACAATGATAGCTTCAAGTTATTTGTGTAAGAAAGAACTATGACAGTAGATCACATTATTACTACCACACAAAGAGAAAACCTTAAAACGAGAAAACATGTATATATGTAACAAAGAGAATAGGACAGGGAATGGTAGACATATATATATTAGTAGCACATGTACTAGATAGAGTAATATAAATTAAAGTCATGTCCATCACTGTACTTCAAATAATTCATATGCCTCAATTAATCTCACTATATACAGGCTTTTTTCTCTAGATCCTCTGCAAGAATATTGGCTTTATGACACTGATGTCCTTTTTGTCCCCAGTTTTTAGAGTGGAAAATTGACAGAAAAGAGAGATGCAACAACTATCACTAGGAGAATTTTTTAGAAAGAAAAACCCTATCAGTGAACTTTATAGGTATGTTTGTTTATCGTTTTAGGGAGCGAGATTGGATTGTTAGTTCATGAATCTGATCCAAAATTACAAAATTGTATGAGATTAAAAGTCTCATGGGATTGATAATCCCTTGAAAAGTGGATACTCACAACCCAATCACATAGGATTAGAGTCATTTTACAAAAACAATAAACACACTTTTTATATAATGAGGATTTTTAAGTAATTTTATAGATTTAATCCCTATTAACTAATATCTCCATAGTGGTGTACAAACAAATACAATTTATCTTCTATCTCCAACTTAATATAATTCTCACACTAGTAATTTTATCACTAGGTTTTTTTTTTTTTTTTTTGATGGGTGAAAGTCACTCAATTCCACTACACTCATAATCTTACTCAACTTATTCTGACAATCAAACGTTGCCTCTCTGTCTTCTCATCAATCTTGTAAATATTATTAGTTTGTGTTTATAAGTTTGATATATATTATTAGAGTTAGGCCTTGTTTGGCAAGGGCTATTTTAGCCTATTTTAGGTTAAAATTCACAAAAAAACAAAATAGACTAAAATATCTAATAAGACAAAATATCACATCAAATTCATAATTATTTCACTTTTTTTCTTACAAACATCACTTCCAACTAAAAAAAATTCAACAATCTTTCCAAACACAAAAATTTTAGCCTACTAAAATAGTCAAAAATTAAAATAGCCTACTAAAATAGCTAACTTCCCAAACAAGGTCTTATTTTTTTATAATCCAAAATCTTATACATAATTAGCAATCTAACAAGGTATCAGAGTTATAATTTATTAAGAAGTCTTGTGTTAGAGTCTTATTATCCCTATTATTTTTGTCATTGTACATTATACTCTACTTGTCTTTATATAAATCGTTGGATATTAAAATTAATACTAGACATACATACACAAGAAAATATGTTCCTATACTATATTTGAAGGAGAAGGAAACTAGATGTGTTTTTACTGGCTCTGCTGGGATTTGTCAAGAGTGACTAAACCATTTCAACAAAGTGGGGGAAACATTTTACCAAACACATCAAATCATGAAAAAGGCAAAGCTAGAAATGATTCATATGGAGAGAGTCCAACAAATGGGGGGACTTTAATTCTATCATCACCTAATATCAACTATAATTATGGACATTGAACTGGTGGAGAAGTAGTAATTGAGGGCATGAAAATGATAGCTAGACAAAATTGGAAAGGAAGGAGGATGCAATCATCTTAAAATAAGTCTGCTTTTAATTCATTCATTCTACAACTGGCATTGCACCTACTATTGCTTTGTTTCCAATTTTCAAACATACTTAGACATAAAAAACCATCATTTGCAACCATGACTTCTTTCATTGAACCAAACCTACAAGGCTTGCCTAAGTACTAGAGTGCTCGTCTTGAGATCAATAGTATATTTGTACCTTCTAAATTTGTCTCATTTTAGTATTAAGCTAAATATTAATTGATATACATACACATGACTTGGGACAACTTATTTGAAGGAATGAAACAAATAATGAGTACAACCAGAACATTGTGGTATCAGCGGTTAATAAAAGAGCGCAAATGAGATTGTATTCCCCTACTAGAATGTGAGATTTCTCATTGCTCAGTGATACCTTCACGTAAATATCACTGTTATACTTAATATTTACTACTAGTATGGCCGTTGATAGAGTCGAGTAGATAAGAAGATTTTATGTAACAAAACTCATTTGATGAGCCTTAAGGCTTGGTTTTGTTTGGTTTATGACATGTTTGATTGTTGAATTAAGTTGACTAATGTGGAGATATTAAGTTAGAAATATAAGATAAATTGTATTTATTTGCTGATTAATGTTGTGGTATTAATTAATTATAATTACATTTATAAAATTACATAAGAGCTCTTATATATAAAAGGTGATTGGATATTTTTATAAAATGGGGGCAAATATTTTGTTTACGGCCAATCCTATGGGATAGAGTTAGCAATCCCACTAACCCATAAAAATGATAATTCCACTCTTTGAGAACTCTTAGTCTCGTGAGAATCCCATAGTATTTTTTTCAATCAAACAAAGTTTTTATGAGATGCATAGATTAGCAATTCAAATCCATTAAAAAAAAAAATGTACTTAAATTCATAATTTAAATCTATTTTACCAGAAAACACTAATATCCTAGCGAATTATGTATTGGTACGCACATTCTGAAACATGATACACTTACGTTCCAAAATGGTAAATTTAGTTATCCGAAATGATCCCAAAAGTTTTTTTTCCAATAAATTTCTTAAATGTTACATTAGGAGGAAAAAAAAATCAAATATAATGAATTAAAATCTAAGGTGAGTTAAGTTTTGACAAGACAAAAATATCAAAATTAAAAATTAAAAATTAAAAAAATATACATTTTATTAGATGTCTAATAATTAAAAGAAAATTACTAGAAGTACCTTAAATTCTTAAATATAATATATATATATATAAGTTTACACATATTTTATCTAGCATATGGCGTATAACATTCCTGTTTCTGTTTCACGTACTAGAACGATTCATATTCTAGATAACATAAATTTAAAAACGATTTAAAAATAGATCAGCCGTGCAAACTCTTCAAATATTGTGCCACTAAAACCACCAACCTTCTTTGCTATAGAGTGAAAACTGGGTAAAACCAACAACCTTCTTTGCTATGGAGTGAAAAATAGGAATAAAGTCTCGAATATTGTCCCCTTCTTGATGTTTGACATGGAAAATCTTTTGGAGACTAACATTTTATTTATAAAGTTATCATATCATTCTTTTTATTTATTTTTTACATGCTTTTGTAAAAAGTTAAAAAATTATTAAAATAGTTTATTTCCAAACGACACTAACTGGACAGCATAATATAGAATGATTGAAAACATTATTGCAATGAACAAGAAGATATGTTTTTTTTCTTTCTTTAGGATTTCAAATGAAATAATATAAAAACTATTTTGGATGAAGTGATACTAAAATTTGCTTGATATAGAAGACGTATTAATTTTTGAAGTGATCTCATATAAATGAGAAATGTAAAAATTAAGACCAATTATGATGGTAGTCCCTGAATTTTACCCCTTGTGTCATTTAGTCTTTGTATTTTTAATTTGTTCGATTTTGACTTTGAATTTATAATTTTGCCTCAATTTTGTCCAATTGATTACTACTCTTTAACATATTTTTATGAAAAAACACGCATATAGATGTCATGTGCCATATTTTTAAGGGCAAAACTATAAACTTACTTAACTCGGTTAGTTAACTTCAACCAATTTAGTGATAATTTTTCTTAAAAAACACTAACAATATTATTAATTCGACCAAATTGAAACAAAATTTAAAATTAAGGATCAAAATTAAGTCAATTAAAAGTGTGAAGACCAAAATGACACAAGCAATAAAATATAAGGATCGTCGATATATCTGTCCAAAAATTAATTACAAATAAATAAGGTATATGTATAAGGTAAGACGTGCCCAAATGCAAATACACTCAATTTTTGTCCCATTTATATGATATTTTTCCTTAGGATATAGCTTCTCTAGTTTGGTAAAATTAACTGGACTGTCAATTTACCTTATTACGAGTTTAATTCAGGTCTTATTTGGTGAAAAATTTACGAATGGACTGTCCATTTACCTTATTACGAGTCTAATTTAGGCCCTACTTGGTGATCTAAATTCTTCATCTTGAAGGATTTGTCGAGACGATTATTTCTATAAAAAATTAAATTGACTAGATATTAATAATCATATGATTGAATCATGTTTGTTTAAAAAAAAATAAGAATAGATCAATTTTTGTAAGAAAAATGTCATATTTATGTGATTATCAAAGCCTAACTAGCTTAATTTTTGTGTGAATAACTATGTTAATAAGACTTAAATAAACAGTTTAAATAATCAAAACGAGAGGATAATGGACTCAGATTGGATTTCATAACAACTTGCATTTTACTGCGTATCAAATTAAGGATTTGTGGAAATTTACCATAAGAAGTGGGGGAGGGGGAATGATCGAGGTCTTATCAACGATTTGCTTGATTCCCACTTGGAGATTTTCCAGTTTCAAATAATCTCTACTATGAATTTAATTTTGATAATATATTTATATATATAATTTAAAAAAAAAAATCAAATTAGTTTCAAGCTCCAATTGTTTAGATAGAAAATGTTTTCCACATTTTTTTTTGTTATTTGGTACAACAGAAAACAAAAGTTTAACGGAAAATATTTTTTATGGTCAATGAAAAATAAGTCTACTTCGATAGAAAATATTTTTTACTTTTAAAAGATAAATAACATTTTCCAAACCAAAATTTTATTAGTGCCACCGCATTGCCATCACAACTACAACCACCATCATCTCCACCCAGTGATGGAGTCAGCTAAGGACTGGGGAGGTCACTTGCCCCCTAAAGTTTTGATAATTAGATTACTACCCCTATATATAAAGATTATATATTATTTATTCCTAATAAAATTATAATAGTACCCCTTCTTAAATTATGTAAATTTTTTTTTATATTTTTAAAATTTAAAAAATATTATGTTATATTCTCTTCATTTTTGTACACTCTTAATTTATAAGTCAAGGCAAGAATTAAATTAATTGATAATTTATTTTCCGTAATGAATTTTGTTTAGTTGGTTATTTCTTTTCGTTAGTTGAGTTGATAGTGTTGAACTTATTGATTGTAAATTTAGTTATTTGTTTGTCTCTATTATTGGGTTAATAGCATTTAGTTATTGATTATGAATTTATAAGTCACGTATATTCAAATTTCATAATAATTGTAATATTATATCTTACTGATTAAAAAAATAAATAAATTAAAAAATATATAAGTTTAATAATATCTCGTTATTGTTTGTTATATGGAGAAAAAAATTAATATTGTAAATACTGTGTGCCCCCTCTACGTTGAAAACTTGGTTTTGCCACTGCCTCCACTGCCCGATAGCCTCCACCATTACCATCTCTACTTCATTACTACCAACACCATCACCACCCAACTACTGTTGCAGCCACCACTACTACTGCCACATCACTACCACCGCCACTATCCCCAACACCTCCACTTTCACTTCTACCCTACCTCCACCACTACGACCACCACTGATGCAACTATTAATATATTAATTTTAAGAATACGACCAAACATAAGAAAACTTTTTAAAAAAAAATTCCCATCAAAACAAACGAAACATTAGACTTGAGTCGAGATAATTTACAAACGATAAGGTTGTGTTTGGTAACGTTTACGTTTTCAGTTTATATTTACAAAAATTTTATAAACTGGTTTTTGTTTATTTTTAGAAAAACATAAACTACAAACGCGTTTAGTAATTGACAAAATGTTTAAAAAAATTTAAAAATATAAAAAAGTGTGAGAAATGGCAAGTGGCGGTGGTGGAAAATGATGGTGGTGGGTGGTGGTGGCGGGTGGTGGTGGCGGTGGGTGGCGGATGGCGGGTGGTGGTGGTGGTGGGTGGTGGTGGGTGGTGGTGGTAGTGGTGGTGGTGGTGGTGGTGGTGGTGGTGGTGACTAGTGTTGGATGGTAAAAAAACTCAAAACTCAAAATGGAAACACATTTTTGTGTTTTCATTTTTATTTATAAATCAAAAATTTTACCAAACAAGTTTTTATTTGAGTTTTTAAAATTTTTGTAAATATAAACAGAAAACTGAAAACGTAAGTGTTACCAAACGGCACCTAAGTATTCGATAAGGTTACAAATGAATAAAGCTGCTTGTAAACAAGCTTGAACTCGGCTCGGTAAAAGCTATTTCGAACTTGGTTCGTTAAATTTTTTTTGCGTTCAAGCTCAAGCTCAAGCTCATTAAATTTTCAATAAATAAGTCTAAACATACTAAAACTCGACTCGTAAGTTCGGCTCGTTAGCTGATTCGTATAACATTTATTATTTATATATTAAATAATATAAAAATATGTATAAAAAATAAGATAAATATGTTATTTATATGTTTAAAAAATATAAATGTAAATAATAGTTACTATAGATAGTACATTTATATAATAGTGATAGTAGATATTATTATTTTTGTAAAATATTAACTTTTTTTTAGTATATTTATATATATTGTATATATAATTATATAATTAAAATTTTAATTGTAACTTTAATCTTATACGCAAGTATGAATTTATAAATTTTTTAACACGTTAAGACCCGTGAGTAGGCTTGAGCTCACGCCAAACATAAGCCAACTTGACTCGAACTCGATTTTTTAAATTTTTATTAAATTCGAATTTGAATTCAGACTCGTTAAAATCTTAATAAATAAAGTTAAACATATTACAGTTGGGCTCAACTCGATTAATTTACCGCCCTAATGATGCGTCAGCATTCTTTATGGTAGCAATTGTCGGGACTGACTACTCTTTGGCCATGTTTGATTGGGGGTTTGAGAAGGTGGATTGGATTAGCAATCCGTGGGACCCACCAAACCCTTGTTTGGATGCAACACAATGTGATAGAATTAGTAGTGAAGGGGGCTTAGTAATCCCCCTCCATAGGGGGATTAGCTTGGGTGAATTTAAGTGGGATTAGGAAAATAGTGAGGGGATTGAGTCTATTTTATATAAAAAATTTATTATTTTAATTTTATTTTTTTTTACCAAGTGCTCCTATTTGTTTTAATATTTGTTTTAATTTTTTTAATATAGAAATAATTTATTTATTTATTTTATATAAAAATAATTTAACAATCCCATCACTAATCATTTCCTACACTATCATCAAAACAAACACACTTTTACTTAATCCCCTCACTAACAATCCACACATTAACAATCTCTTCACTAATAATCCTCTTACTAATAATCTCATCCAACCTAATCTGCCAAACAAACGTGGCCTTTGTTCTCAAATGGTTTTACCTTTTATTAATCTTTCATTGTCCATATATTCACATCAAAGTTTTAAATCGCTTTGAGTAATAATTATATATGGATTTGGTTTTTTTTTTTTTTTTAAATTGTCATCTCAATTTGAAATATTATTTTAATTTTTTTTTAAAAATTTGGTAGGTTTATTTTGGAATTGATTTCGGTGATTTGAACCATTTATTTTTTTGAACTTGTTGAGTAGAATATTTATACAAAAAATAAGATGATTAGATATTGGTAATTATGTGTCTAAATCAGATGTTTGGTTTGAGTTTTCTGGATTAAGTTTTTTGAAAACTAATTTTTTTGGTTTTCGTATTTTTTTATTTTTAGTGAATATTTTTTAAATTTTAAACATTTTTAAAAAAAAAATTTTAGATACACCTTACTTAAATGTATCTAAAAAGTACAAAAATTATGAAAAAATATTTAAAAAAATTAATAAATACATAAAAATATAAAAAAATGTACTGAATTCTTGTATTTTTTTTTATATTTTTGGTATTTAATGAATTTTTAAAAGATTTTTTTTACAATTTTTTTAATTTTTAGGTGTATTTATGTTAGGTGTGTCTAAAAAGTAAAAAAATTGCTTAAAATATTAAAAAAAATTTAGTAAAAACAAAAAAAATACGAAAATAAGAAAGTAGAATTTTCTGAAAAGTGTTTTTTGAAAAGTGGAAACAAGCAAGGTGTTTTAAGAATAATCATCCATTTTTTATAATACAAATTTCATTAAAACATAGAGCTACCGATATTCGATCATTTTGATTTTTTGCATAAATATTCTACTAATCGATTCATTTGGATCATCAAAACATGATTTATGGCGAGCTCTACGAGTCTCTTAAGTTTTCTCATGTTGAGATGTGAACATGAAAAAAACCTAACCTATTATATATATGGGGAAAATTTATGTTTGGGTGTGTATACTATATGCACCTCTAGTTTTTACTATAACCTATTGTGTTGTTATTATTTGTCAATCGTGATGTTAATTATAATATTACTTTTATTAAATCCAAGATTTTTTTGTTACACCATATGTGATATTAGTTATAACTTTTTTTAAATTATGACTCCCATAATATTAAAGTTGGGTTATTAATGATAATCAAACCATTATATATAAATAAAAAATTTAATATATATAAGGCATAAAAATGATATTGCATCGTGACTTTTATTTTAAAACAAAATAATTATAAACTTAATTTTTTATATAAATTATTTTTTTAATATGTCTTACAAAAAATTAAATTACCAAAATAGTTTTAAAAATTTTCGAAGTAGGCTGGGATTGGCCGAATTGAGCCTACCCAAAATTGCACCCTACCCAAGTTGTCTGTTTTTTTGAGTCCCACCTGTCATTGCGTTTTAAGTGGACTAGCTTACGGGGAAGGCGTGATCGATTTCACAAGGTGTGTGATCAGGGGTTAGATGTTAAATGTTTGAAAGCTACAATCGCTCTAGAAGTGATCCTAGCCATTGATTGAGTCCAATCTTGGAGTGTTGTCCCTACTCGTGGAAGTTATCACACATTTCGTTTTATTTTAATGATTTAAATTATTAATTTTTGTGACATTATTTATTAATAAATAATTAAGCCAATTAAATCCATTCATTTTATCGTATTTGTTTAAAAAAAATAAAAATATACATTTTTTAAAATAAACCATTCAACACCCTCTTAAATTAAAGAGAACTCACACAGTTCCAATTAATATGAGAAATAATACAAAATCTGTGCTACCCGCAAAGAAAGTAATCGCATCTTTAAAAAAATACTATATAGCAAATACATTTCATATTTTTTTTTTGAAAAAAAAAACGTATGTTTCAAATGCTATGGAAAAAACCAAAACAAACTCCTATTCCTCGAAGAAAGATTGTGATGGCAGCACAGAGCTTTTTTTTTTTTTTTTCTGTTCACAAAAAAAAAAAGAAGAAAGATTGTACGGCTTGATCCAAAATTGACTCAATTTTTGTGCTCTATGTGAGATTGCCTATGGAATGACTTCAAATTGTTAAGTTAACTTATTATTCAGTTTGGGTAATCTGTCAATATTTCTCTCTCTAAACATTTTCAAATATGTCTGCTTGGCAGTTCTCTCTCTCTCTCTCTTTTGAATTTCAATATATATATTTTTTATTTAAGTTGATCACCAACCCTTTACAAATCTGCATATCATTTGAATGCAACACCAACTTCAGGAATTCGTATGGTGATGACTGTTAAAAGCAAGTGTCTTCATCATTTTGGTACGGCATCCGGGTAATATTATATAAATTAATTTTAAGTGCAGAATTCTCATACTTTATTCATCCAAATTTTAGAATTGTCATACTCTATCCAATTGGAATATCATTTTAGATGAATTCTACGTATTCAAATTTTATTTATGCATCATTCTCTTTTTTTTTTTTTTTTTTTTGAGTAACACACACAATACATAAGTGACACTCATAATTAGGTACTTAAAATTAACAGTAACAATATACGTGATCACTCTTCTTGTTCAATTGAAATATACATGATTATATCTCTAGATTCATCTATTGCCACAATGTACTTATTTCAAAAAATTTATCATACCGTGTAATTAAAAGTAGGTTAGAATAAAATATAAGAATTTAAGAATAAAAAATTTTCACTGTTTGATGAAACAAGTAAAATTTTGATAAAAAGAAAGAGCAAAGCAATAAAATATTATTGGTTCAATACTTGGGACCATGTCCATACAGGGGCCCTATTGGTATCCTCAAGAGATTGACTTAGCAAGTACTCTCTCTAGGTCTCAGACTCAATACTCTCTCTGTGTCTCAAGTTTAATACTTACTAATAGCAGCAATAAGCTCTTTAGGATCATATCTATGTATGATATTTACCCTGACTTTAAATAGAACCTTCACAAGTGAGCGGTGAAATTAGCCTTCTGAAATTAATTAAGGTGTGTATAGACTGATCCGAATAACTAATTATAAAATAAATAAAATAAAACATTATTGGTGCAAGGGAGTACGACAAGGTGCCCGTTCATTGTCAACTTTAGGCCAAGGTAACATGTACACACCCAACACTTGGATTGATGAAAAAGGAAAAGAATGATTAACAAAGACAAACCAGAAATTAAAAAAATATAAAATAAATTGAATGATTTCCACTTTAAGCAACTTATAGAGATGTCATTAAGGACAATCCACATGTCTGAACCAGAAATGCATTCCAAGATGGGGCATGCTATAGGGTTTAGGAGCCACATGCAGACCCCCTTTTGTGTCTAATCCAATTTTTGGACTGTCTCGAATCTAATGGATGAAAGTAATGATGATTTTAATAACATTTTTTTGAAAAAGATTGGAAGCTCTAAAAATAAAATTCTAAAAGAGTTCAAATGAGTTGGCCTCCATATATGATGTGATATATGTGCCTTAATTTTTTATTTTTTTAAAATTTATCAAACTATTAGAGCTCAAATTAGAACTCTAAATTTAAAACTCTATGTCATTTCCCCTAAGTCATGATTTAAGAGACTCAGGTTTAGCCACCAACTCTATGGTTGGGGTGGACAAACGTCCAACTGAGCTGGATTTAGATTGGATTGATTTAAGAGTCCTTGAGACGCAGATTTAGCCACCAACTCTATGGTTGGGGTGGACAAACGTCCAGCTGAGCTGAATTTAGATCGAATTGATACTATATAATAAAAAAATTTATGTTTGTTCAGGACTCTAGCATTGAGTTTCTTTGTCTTTTCAAGCCTAATTCAAAAAATAATTATAAATTTCAATCCTACCTATCGGGTTATATGTTAAAAAAAATTACTTAAATTATTTTATTATTAAATTCAATCGTACATTATATTTCTTAAATAAGTATATTAGTATCATTATAAATTGAAAGATTTTGTATATAAATTTAAGAATTTCTTAAACAATTCAATCACACATGACCATAAATGTGAGTTTCAATAAAATCAACAAACATAAAATCTAGATTTCCCAAAAAATATATATTTTAATGTAATATAATTAATTAATTAATTTAATAGCAAGGATTGGGTTGAAAGTATAAATCCCAAGCCTAGTTCATTAATATTTCGGGCTGAAAATATTGGTTCAACCCGGCTCTATGGACTAAAACAATCTTTCCAAGCCCTAAAAATTAGGGTTAGGTCGTGCGGGCTGGGCGAGTCAACGGACCGATGTGCATCCCTACTCTATGACCCCGTTTGGCTTATGGGTTGGAGCTAAATTAACTAACAAACAGATTTGGAAAGATAGTTAAAAGTTAATTTTTTTTTTTAGCTTTTTTTGAAAAAATGTAAAAAATAATGTGACTCAAAATGGGTTAAAAGCTGATTTTTTTGCTTTTAACTAGCTTCCCAAAAAAGGCCAAAATATTCTAACTTAGTCAATAAGGTAAAATATCACATCCAAATCACAATCATTTATTTTTTCTCTTACAACTATCAAATTAATTACAAAAAATAAAAAATAAAAAATTTATCCCAAATAGAATTTGTTTAGTTAGGTTGAAATAGCTAAAAAGTCAAAAAGTTAAGTTAAAAAAGTTTATCCCAGACAGGTCCTATATTTTCTAACTTTTCTCTTATTTATTTTTCTTTAAAAAAGAAAAGAAGATAAAAGGACGATCTGTTTGAATATTGACTTAGTAATTTTTTGACATTTTTGTGAGGTGGAAAAAATTAATGTGTTTCGAAATATATATTTTTAGTTTGTTTCGAAAAATCATAAATAATCGAGATGATTGATTTTTGCCTCGGTGATTTTTTTGACCTTTTTTTTTTTTTTTAAATTATTTTAACTAAAATGTCAAATTGTAAAATGGAACCTCACCTCCAATTAAGAAAGATTAAAAGTTTTGTAGCTATTTGTCAAAATTTACCTCTTCCAGAATTATGAGATTTTGAATCCTATTTTTTTATGACGGATGTATGACTTATTTATTAATCGAAAAACACTATATAGATTAATAAATTATATATTTTTTAATTAAATAAATGATAACTTATGTAATAAGAAGCTTAACAGTCTAAAATGAGACAGGCTTCAATAGCGAAAAGGCAAATTTATAAGATTTAATTTAATGATTTATATAACATTATTGTTATTAGTTTGATAGCTGGACTCTGGGGATTTAAGTTTGAACCAAGATTGGAAACATTGGCGCCAAATAATACTGTACATCCTAGGTCAAAGGACGCTTTCTATGATTGTATGCCAACTATATGAGCGTGATATGCAAATTGTCCACTTATTTGGCAAATCAAAATTATCTATTTTCTTTTTTAACTATAATAATCACAACCGTTGGTTTTATCATCACCAATCGAACGGCTAAAATTACACGTCGCTTTTAAATTCTTAAGATAAGGCATCTTTTAGGTTAGATCTGTTATGATTGATCGACGTCTTATCAGTTGATTTGTGATACATTTTGAGTATTTTCACTCTAAAATCATATCTGATAAGAATTCAATTATGATATGAAAAATAATTGAACTGGGCTGTTTAATTAAATATTTGTAATTCAATTATGATAGGTAAGTACCATCAAATAAGACCACGAGTCAAATATTTTTGAACGATAATTTGATGATGTTTAATCACCAGCTGTTAAGCAATTTAATTTAAGAATGACAAAATGATAAAATTAGGTTTAGAGCAAATGATTTTGAGCTATAATATGTCACTCAATAACTAGGGTTCTTCACAATTATAATTATAAAGAGTTTTTTGGACCGCTTTTTAATTCTATAATTTCATTTTTTTATAATAAAGAAAGGATTTTATTATAGGCACTATTCCCTAATTGTTCAGCTAAACATTTACATTTCTTAGGGTGCACTTTTTTTTTTTTTTCCCCCTATATTGAGAACCAACAAAAGTCAAAACATTCATTTTATTCACCCAAAACCAAAAATCCAAAAAAAAAAAAACAAAACAAAACAAAACAAAAACAAAAAAACAAAAGAAATCAAAATATTATTAATTAAAAGCCCTACAACTACTATCATTGTTGTGGGATGAATTACGGCCTATTCTGGGAAGTGGGTAACCCACTTCCTCTCTCACAAAAAAATTATTTATAAGTTATTTTTTATTAAAAAATTAATTATAACCATCTTTTCAAAATAATTCTACGTTACAGTGATGCTAGGATCTCACCCTCCTATGTCAATAATGGGCTAACCCAACTTAAATCCTAGAAATACAAAAACTTTAAAAATATATTTTGGAATAATTACAACAACAACAACAAAAAACTCCAAAATCTCATCCTTGTACCAAAATAAATTATGAATTTTTAATTTTATTAATTTAAATCATAATCTTTTGATTTCCTTTCACTTTAAACCATCAACCTATTTTTGTTAAGTAAAACCAACAAGAAAAAGATTATTTATCTTTAAACTCAATGTAAATGTACATAAAATTTTTAAAATACGTTGAGTTTAAAAACTTAGAGTTTATTTTGTTATAAAGGTTAAATCTTGATTTTTTTTTATTATTTTTTATTTTTTTGTAATTATCCCAAATATTTTTTACTTTAGTTTTGTCAAACATTGGCTCTTGTTCTTATTTGTTTGACGTGGCATTTTTAAAAATGAATTTATCAAATTGGATATTGCTTATTGAAAGGAGCTATCCTATTATTCATAAATTCATTCATTTTGTATTAATTTTTAAATGTTTCAACTTGGCATTTGGAATATGCATTTTCAACTACAAAACTTGTAAAATCTAAATTATGCAATAGGATAGAAGATGATTTTCCAACTATGTGTACCCCTTAAAAAAATGCATATCATAAGAAAGTTATAATTTTTTGTGATGAGAGTTACAATTATTTGTGGTGTGTTATAAAATTTTATGATAAAGTTAAAAATAACGAATTTATGCTGTGCACCCAAAAGTTATTGATGGTAATATTATAATACTTTGTTATTTTTGTTATAACATTTTTTGATGAAAAAATTATGATTTTCATGATTTATGTTATAATTTTTTTAAAAAAAATTATGACCATATGCACATTTCGAGGGTGTACATTGTAGCCTCTTCAGTTACTTGAATTTATTTATTGAAAGATACATTATTTAAAGATTTTAATATATATAATGAAGAAGGGTCACAACTTCAAAATACTAACTTTAGTAAATAAAGAAATATAACAATAGTTAATATTTTTTTATAAATTAACACAGACAAAACAATATGTTCAATGGTATGATCAATAGTTTTGTACTTAATCATATCAACCTAAAAATGTTTAATTAATGATAATATGGTTTTTTTGGTATAAATTAATATTTATTTTGAATTTTTTCATCAAAATTTACACGTGCTTTTGCCCCAAATTAAAATCCTGAATCCGATCCTCAAGTCACTCTATTCTGAATTCATCAACCAAAAAGAAAACAATAAACAAATAATAATAATAATAATAATAATAATAATAAAAGTGGTGAGAAACGATTTACAAAAAAAGAGAATAAGAAGAAGAAGGAAAAAAACGATTAAAAAAACCGTGAGTACAACCATTATGTGTACAGACTTAACCTCAATTTTTTATTTGTAGAAGTCTAATTTTCTTAATCAAAACATATATTTTTGCTTTCGATATATATTTTTATGGGTTTATTTTTTATAGTTTAGGTTTTTAAAATTATATTGAATAATAAGTAGAAAGGCCTATTGTCTCTTTTAGTGGGTTTAATCTAAATCCATTTTTATCATTCCAATCATTAAACTTGTAGGATCCAAAAGTTGATCATTCATTTCCCTGCCGATATGTTGTAGGTGCTATGGGGCAATACTCCCTGGTGAATATGTTGGAGTAGCCTATCTGCATATCTATTTTTATGAATCAAAAAAACAAAAAAAGTTGATCATTCATATAAAATCAAAGTTCATCGATATCCTTAATCACAACTCAATTAGGTGATTGAACCTGATTTTAATTTTTTTGGTTGATTTTAACTTGGTTCAATATTGTTTAGATTCTTATCCGTAATGAATTATTTTGGGTTCATGGTTTTTTGAGGACTTATGTGAAAACAAACTATAAAATATTAAATTAAAAAAAAAATGTGACTCATTATATATTTTAAAATTTTATATTGAAATTTCTCAAAAAAAGGTAAGTTTTGAAGTCAAATTTCTTTTTTTGTTTATTTATTTTGATTTCCTCATAACATTATATGATTAATTTTTGAATTCAAGAGAATTATTTACTGTGTTTGGTTTTAGTTTTTTGAATTCAGTTTTTTAAAAATTGAGTTTTTTATTTTTCTTATTTTTTTTGTTTTTAATGAATATTTTTAAAATTTTAAACAAAATTTTTTATTTTTTTAAATGTACCTTACTTATATATATATATATAAATAATAAAATATTTTTAAAAAATTAATAAATATACAAAAATATAAAAAAATGTACTGAATTTTTATATTTTTGATATTTAGTGAATTTTTGAAAGATTTTTTTTCACAAATATTATACTTTTTAAGTATGTTTATGTTAGATGTGCCTAAAAATTAAAAAAATTGCTTGAAATATTAAAAAATTTCAGTGAAAACAAAAAAATACATAAAACAAAAAAGTAAAATTTTTTAAAATGTAAATTCTGAAAATTGAAACCAAACATAGTGGGTATGTTTGGTTTGTGTTTGAGAAATGTGTTTTAGAGATAAAAAGTACGAAAAATTGTTTGGTTTGGTTTTTTTCAAAAGATGTTTTGGAAAATTATTTTGAGAGAGAGTTTTGGAAAAAGTGATTGATTTGATGTGTGTGAGAGAGAGATTTGTTTGGAAAACTTGTTTGGTTTACAAGTTTTGGAAATTTTTTTTGGAAAAATTTGTTTGGTTTGATTACTTTTGAAAACTTATTTGTAGAGAAAATTTCTCAAAAATTTTTCTCAAATACAAACCAAACGAACCCAGTGATTCTATGTTTCGGGGATAAACTCAAGTAATGTTTTAAATTAACTTTTAGTCTAAATTATAAAAATTATTATTTTTAAATTAAAATTTTATAAAATAATATAAAAAAATTAAATAATAAATGAAATTCAGCATTCTCCAAAATATTGAATAATTTGTCGAATCCAACGGCCACAAATAAAATGGGGAACATGGGCCGATCGCATCTTCTTGTGGGGGCCATGGGATTGGTCAGATGTCAATTCCATCAACTTGACGTGTACCCTCAGGTTTCCTCACACTTTTTATTCAGTCACTCTTAAATTATTACTATTAATTTCTTCTTCAAAAAAAAAAAAAAAAATATTCACTCTCCTTGATTTTGATTTACGAAATTCATTTTTCAAAAAATTTAAATTTTTATATATTTTTTTGTTTTCATTAAATTTTTTAATATTTTAAGCAATTATTTAAATTTTTAGACATACTTAACCTCAATAAACTTAAAAAGTATAATTTTTGTAAAAAAAATCTTTAAAAAATTCACTAAATATAAAAAAATTCAGTATTTTTTTCTTTTTTTCGTGTATTTATTAAAATTTTAAAATATTTTTTCACAAATGTTTTAATTTTTAAATACATCTAAGTAAGGTACATTTAAAAAAGTAAAAAATATTGTTTAAAATTTTAAAAAATATTCACTAAAAAAATATATATAAAAAAATAAAAAATTCAATTTTAAAAAACGACAATGCTACGTAGCTCAAATTTTGTGGCTCAAAAGTGACTTAAATGGCCAAAACGACGTCGTTTTGAGTACAGAACAATATAAAAATAGCCAAAATGACGTCGTTTTGACCATTTGAGCCACTTTTGAGTCACAAAATTTGAGTTACGAGACATTTTTCTTTCAAAAAATTGAAACAAAACACACTAATTATTATAACACAAATGTCATTGACTCAGAAAAAACTTCTCAATTAGTGGTTATTTAAAAAAATTATTAAATATTTATAAAATTTATCATTTATTTATAATTACTTTTTCACTTGTACTTTGACATGCAATTTCCCTAATTTTTTTGAGTATTCACTTTGTTTGATTATTTAGTTTTCAAAATTAGATTTTGAGTTTTCAAATAGTATTTTTTATTTATTTTCAGTGAATTTTTTAATATTTTGGTCAATTTTTTTAAATACATCTAATCTAAATGTACTCAAAAAGTAAAATAATTGTGAATAAATTATTAAAAAATCCCATAAATACTACAAAATACAAAATTTCAATACATTTTTATATTTTTTGTATTTATTAAATTTTTTAAAGGTTATTTTTATAAATATTTTATTTTTTGAGTACATGCATCTAAAAAATAATAATAATAAATTGATTAAAAATAAAAAAAAATACGAAATGAAAACTCAAAATCTAATTTTGAAACTGGATAACCAAAATGAGTCTGTTGTTGAGTGGGTTTAAATATGAAATGAATCCGAATTATAAATTAATAGTTTAAAATAAAATTTGAGATAAAAATTTTAAACTCCTAGTATTAATACTGTTATTGTTGTTGTTGTTGTTGTTGTTGTTGTTTGATTAATCTGAAATAACAACAACAAACAGAGTACAAGAAGGTATGTTATTATTATGCCCCCATAAAGGAAGACTCCAAACCAATATAGTACTAGTGTTGCATACCCGACCAATTTTGGTTTTAGGGCTAACCATGCAATTAAGAACTTTAAACAATTGCTATTATTATTAACCCTCTTTAAACAAATTGCACTCACCAATAGATGATTAGAGATCAATTTTCAATTGGCCCTAATTAATCAATGGTTAGCACACCTTTGATTGGCTTATAGCTACATGGCATATTCTAATATGGAAAGTTATTAGATACTCTTAGAATATCACATGTCTATATTTTGTACATAATAGTTTGTATAACACTGATTATACATGCATATACACACATAAATATTTTGTATATATATAGGATTAATATTTTCTTAAATTCAAAATGTGAACTTTACCACTATGTTTGGACTTGTGGATTTAACACAGGTCTCGTTTTAATGATATGAACCGTTAATTTTGTAAGATCATAAAAAAAAAATTAAGTCAATTTAGTAATTGCAATTTTTATTTTATTTTATTGCGTTTGTTTCCAAAAAATTAAATAAAAAGTATTTTTGAAAATAGACTGTTCATTTTTTTAGAGATAAATGCAATAACATAAAAATGTTATAATTATTTGATTGGCCTAATTTTTTTTCACGAATAATTATACATGAGAACCCTATAAAATGAATTATTCAATTATTGAAATAAAATCCGTGTTAGTCCCACAGACCCTCACATAATGGTGAAGTTCATATTTTGAACTTGAGAAAATTCCAATTCTATACATATATAGGAGATTTTATAACCATCAATTACAATATGAAGTGTTCAAACTTACTACTCAATTAAATACATTATGTCGCAAGGTAGAATTATAATTCAATGTGATTCTTGTTGTAACTTGTAACTTATATTTAAACGCCTAAAAAATTGGAATATAATATAATATTTTGATCAATTTGATTAATATTGGCATAAAATTTTTCAAAACCAACATACCATCTTGGGTCCACCGTTTTTTCATAGAACCTTACTTATAGAGAGTGAGGAAGGATGAAAGGGAATAGAGTTAAATATTCATTTTACTCTTCGAAAATGGTTATGCGTGACTTGTTTTTGTAAAAAATCTTAATAGACATTATTCATTGGACCAAATCAAGAAAAATAAAAAAAAAATCCAGTTAAAATCAAGTGAATTGAAAATACAAAAACTAAAATGATATAAAGTATAAAGTACAAAGCACAAAGACTAAATATATAATTTGCCCCATATATGTATACAATAGTCTTCAAAGTATGATCTCCTCTTCGGGGGAGAATATCATATGAAAGACTTGTAACATGTCTTCAAAAATATCAGCCTTTATGTTTGCATGAATAGGCAGAACATGAAACTACATGGTTGTGCATGTGCCATTGCATGCACACTTGAAAACCATGCTCCCAAAAACCTAAACATAAAACAATACAGTAGTGTTTTCATGTTCAAGCTATCATTCTTCACATATTAGAGGGTTTTTCTTCCCATGTGCATTACATTGCCAGTAAACTTTGACATGGACATCCTGAAAACAGCAACTTTATAAAATAGCTTTAAACCTAGATCTCATTCACACCTACCCCTCCATTAACTAATTCCAAAACTAAAACATTTTAATACAAAGTACTGTTCATCAGAGTTTGGTACTGGCGTAGCGGCTCATTTATATGCTAATAGCGATTGTTATTATATATTTATATAATTTAACCCATCCCTGTTGTTTTCTTTGAATTTTTCACAATAATATATATGTGTGTGTATTGGGTCTTTTTATTTTTTAAATTTTTTTTTGGAATTTAGGCACTGGAAAAGGTTTAACCTAGTTCATTTTCACAGACAGCTGAGTCATAGACTTTGCTCTAAAACAATAATGATTATAAAAATAATACTTAATTAGTACACATTAATGTGTGTTTAGAAAGGAAAAAATTGAGTACATACCCAATCTTTGGTATAATGCATAAAGTGGTGATTCCAAGACTTGAACTCATAATCTCAAGATTATTGATAAGACTATGCAGCAGCCATTACAATTGTCTCAGCAGCTACAACCATTGCAGCCACAGTCATTGCATCAGCAACCATTGCATAAGTCTCAGCAATTGCAACAGTTGAAGCTACAACAGCAGTCATTGAAGCCACAGCTTAGTGTATCACATATAGCTGCAAAGAGATATAAATATGAGTGTTGTAGTAGTGGTGGTTAGGTGTTTGTTAGTTTAGATTCAGTTAGAGTTTGTTGTAACAAACTCCTAACCAACTCTCTTGTATTAAATATAAATAGATGTATGCCTAAATGTAATTGTGTGGTGAATGAAATATCATTTCTCATTTCTTGTTATGGTATCAGAGCCTAATAGCTGTCACGAGCAAGATTCATTCATGGCGGTTTCATTATCTTCTCTACCACCAAATCTTAGTCTACTGATTTCAATTTTTCAGTCTCTAGTAACAGTGAAACTTGATTCTTCCAATTTTCTTAACTGGAAACATCAGCTTCAGAATGTGCTTCGAGCCACAAATTTGTTTGATTTTGTAACTGGAATGATTCCATGTCCAGCTCTACAGATCCTTGATGCATCTGGAAAAGTAATTAAAAATCCAGAGTTTGCAAGATGGAAGATCATTGATGCACATCTGTTGAGTTGCATTACTGCAACTCTCTCCTCATCTGTGTTCTTCACAGTTCTTCATTATCAACACTGTGCTCAAGTCTGGAGTGCTCTAGAGAAGAGATTTAACTCACTCTCTTAATCTCACATATATCAATTGAAGAATAAACTTCAATCAGTCTCCGAGAAAAGCCTCTCAATGGAGGAATATTTGACTCAGATTCGCAATATTGCAGATCAACTCAGTCTTGCATTAGCTACAGTTGAAGATAAAGATCTGGTTTTGTTAACACTCAACTGATTACCAAATGAATATGAGGCTTTGAAAACTACTATTCGAGCCATAGCAGAGGCTATTACTATGAAAGACTTGAGTTCACTGCTTTGTTCTAAAGCAATACATGTAGAAAATAAAACTAAACATGCTCTTATTAGTGATTTACCAATGGCATGTGTTGTTACTACTGGCTCTGCGTCTGGATCTGCTTCATATCCTCAGTCTAATAGAGGATATTCATCTAGAAATAGAGGTAGATATCAATTTCGTGGTAATAGAGGAGGAAGATACAGAGGAAATTAAAGGTATCGCCGAGGTAGATATGGAGGACAGTCAGGGAGATATGATAACAGACATGATAGTCGTTCAAGCAATGTTTCTTATTCTGGTTGTCAAATCTGTGGAGGTCATAATCATAGTGCTTTTGATTGTTGGTTTCGTATGATATCCACCTATCAACTTGCTCAGGCTTCTTCTCCATCTAATTCTCAGTCTTTTCCATCTCATGCTTACTCTGTCACTGCAAATCAGTCTTCTTCTAATCAGTCTTTTGCTCCATCTGATTCATCTACTCCGTGGTATATAGACTCTGCTGCAACCAATCATATCACAAATGATTTGGCTAATCTCCAACTCTATCAACCTTACCAAGGCTCAAACCAAATCACTGTTGGTAATGGTCAGGCTGTTCCCATTCAACACATTGGTAAGGGATTACTCCTTACTCCTCAGTATTCTTTCTCTCAATAATCTTCTTCATGTGCCAAACATTTCTTCTAACCTCTTGTCTATTCATCAACTCACCAAGGATAATAATTGTTCTGTTACATTTTATTCTAACTCCTTTGTGGTTCAGGACAAGCATACGAACAAGGTTCTGCATAAAGGACCTAATATTCATGGACTCTACCATTTTGCTGATTCTTCCTCTTCCATGATTCCTCAAGCTCATGTTGCTCAGGCAAAATCACAAGTCTCTGTGTCTACCTGGCATCAAAGACTTGGTCATCCTTTCGCACTAAAATTTCATCATCTTCTTCAATACTTACCTGCACCTTTATCAAATAAAGATTGTAATTCATTAGCTTGCACTTCTTGTAGTGTTGCTAAGATACATAGGTTGTCTTTCAAACTGTCTATTTCTACTGTTAATAAGCCATTTTCTCTTGTGCATAGTGATTTTTGGGGACCATTTCATACTTCTGTCACTGGTTATAAATACTATCTTTTGTTTGTTGATGATTTCACAAGATTTACTTGGATCTATCCTCTTTATATTAAGAGTGAAGTCTTTTCCACATTTCTTTTGTTTAAAGTTTATGTGGAAAAACAATTTGATACATTCTTGAAAACTCTCAGAACTGATAATGGAACTGAGTTTGTTAATCATCAAATGGATAGTTATCTTACTGAAAATGGTATTCTACATCATCTCACTTGTCCTTACACTCCAGAACAAAATGGCATTGCTGAGAGAAAACATCAACACATTGTTGAGACAGCTATTGCATTAATACATCAATCTAGCATGCCTCTTGCCTACTAGTTTGAAGCTCTAGCTACAGCTGTGTTCCTTATAAATAGGATACCTAGTTTGTCTCTTCATCATAAATCTCATTTTCAATTACTTTTTCACGCTCTTCCAGATTATGAATTTTTCAAAGTATTTGGTTACCAATGTTTTTCATGGCTTCGACCTTATATTGATCATAAACTTCAACCAAGATCTTCAGCTTGTGTTTTCTTAGGTTACCATCCTTCCACTAAAGGATACAGGTGTTTGGATCCCTCTACTGGCAAAATTTTTTTGTCCAGACATGTCTTGTTCAATAAGTCTTGCTTCTCATTTGCTACTCAGACACCTACTCCTCCTACTCCACCTAATCTTACATTCTTTTTCTGGTCTTCTTCTCAGTTTGCCACCTCTTCCCCATGTCCCTTCCTCATCTTTTTTTGCTCTATCTACCAGTTCTGTTCCTACAATCTCTGTTTCACCTGCAGTTCATGTTATTCCTGAAGCACCTACTACTGTTATCCCTGAAGCACCCACTACTGCTATTCTTGAAGCATCTGCTGCTGTTCCTGTTTCTTCTTCTATTCCTATTGAATCTATTTCTATTCACCTCCCCCCTCTTCCTTCTCACTGTACTTCTTGTAATACTCATCCTATGACTACTAGGTCTAAAGCTTCTTCTCTTTCTCTGCATATTGCAGCTCCTTATTGTCTTCTATTGTGCCTATGTTATGGTGTGACAATGTTTATGCTATGGCCTTAGCCTCCAATCCAGTGTTTCATTCTAAGTCTAAACACATAGAGGTGGATTGTTATTTCATTCGGGAAAGAGTAGTCTCTAAACAAATCTCGTTGGCTTATATTGCTACTGATGATCAGATTGCTGATATCTTTATTAAGCCACTTTCTTCTTCTCGATTTCTTTATCTTAAATCCAAGCTTCTGGTGCTTCCTAGCCTCATCATCTTGAGGGGGACTAATAAGACTATGCAGCAACCATTACAATTGTCTCAGCAGCTGCAGCCATTGCAGCCACAGTCATTGCATCAGCAACCACTGCATAAGTCTCAGCAATTGCAGCAGTTGAAGCTACAACATCAGTCATTGAAGCCACAGCTTAGTGTATCACATATAGCTGCAAAGAGATATAAATATCAGTGCTGTAGTAGTGGTGGTTACGTGTTTGTTAGTTTAGATTCAGTTAGAGTTTATTGTAACAAACTCCTAACCAACTCTCTTGCATTAAATATAAATAAGTGTGTGCCTAAATGTGATTGTGTGGTGAATGAAATATCATTTCTCATTTTTTGTGAATTATTAGATTAAATTTTAATCATTAAACCAATGGTCACCTCTAAATAATAATGCTTATGTTTTGACAAAATGGCATAAAGATAATATATTTACAAAACGTACAATAATTGAAATGTTACCATAGAAACTACAGTGAAATGCTAATGATACTATTCAAGTAAAAAAAAAAGAATATCAAGAAAAAAAAGAAAACAATTTGGAAGAAGATGAAGAAAAAAGAGGAACAGAAAGCAACTTCATGTGGCCCATTGCATGTCAACTCACTTTGGCCCGTGATGTGATTTTCATCATCCTCCACTCCCCATTTTTCTCCCCCTATTCCTTTTACCTTCTCCACCTTCAAATCTTATGTTTTATTTAGGAATTAGAATCAAACCCATCAATCTTCATCGCTTCATGATCGCTGGATCATCATCATCGTGATGTCCATCGATAGAGGGAAAGAATTAGCGGATGGGTCATCAAGATCCCCCGGTGATCAACCCGCCACACCAAGTCGATACGAGTCCCAAAAGCGAAGGGATTGGAATACTTTTGGTCAGTACTTGAAGAATCAGAGGCCACCGGTTTCGCTATCACAGTGCAGTAGCAACCATGTGCTTGAATTTCTTCGATACCTCGATCAGTTTGGGAAAACTAAGGTTCACATACAAGGTTGTATGTTTTATGGACAGCCAGAGCCTCCTGCTCCTTGTACTTGCCCACTCAGACAAGCTTGGGGAAGCCTTGATGCACTCATCGGACGGCTGAGAGCTGCCTATGAAGAGAATGGTGGCACACCTGAGACTAACCCTTTCGCCAGTGGTGCGATTCGTGTTTATTTAAGGGAAGTGAAGGAGTGTCAAGCTAAGGCAAGAGGGATACCGTACAAGAAGAAGAAGAAGACGACCAGTCAAAGCACCGCAGATGATGAATCCAATTCAATGATGAGGTTCTGATTGCTCCATCAGGGAAAGAAAAAAAACGGTAACTTCTTTTAAAACTTTTTTCATTACTTAAGAACAAAACTCGCATGAATTGACACCTCTGATCCATTTATCCAAGAAACAAACTAGCAGTGGCATGAACATGAGCTTCTTTAACTTCATAAGTTTACATAAGAAGTGATGATACATTATTATCTACACATAAACTATAACTATATAGTATGTACTACTACTATATTTGAGTGATTTTATAGATAGTCAATAGTCATTGAAATAGATTTGTAACAAAACCCCAAATGATAACAAGAATAAATGATTATGTGGATGATATTTAGACAATCCAATAATTTTGACCCGATAAAACCCTAGATACAATAATCCAAAATCGTCAAACTGTCCTCTTTCCATTGATACTAAATTTTTACTTACAGTTTGCGTCAACATATATATATATATATATTTTTTTATGATAAAAAAAAAAATCCCCAAATTGCAAAAAAAAATTTTTGGGTAAGACAAATTGCAAAACTTTAATTAACACAATCACTTCAAGATTTGAAAAAATTTGTGGCCGGAACTAGATGTACCCTACAATCCTCAATTCTCAACAGACACATATACAATGGTGACAATATGGTTTTAACACCTTTCACTCGCGAAAATGATAACTCTCTCTCTCTTTCTCTCATTATGCAAACATTGTTTGCAGTGAGATCCTAGACTCCTTAGTTTAATATATGTCAAACTTTTCATTAATTTAAGCATTTTTAGGATTCTGCAAATCTTTTGATCCGATGGATTGTCATCTGAGGTAGCAAACATTTATGCTGTAAAGATCTGATAATTGACCAATAGTTAGATAAAACTAAGGTTTCTTTCCAAATGTCTAAACAAATAATAATAATAATAATAATATATGAGGGAAGGGAGGGTCCATGCAATCTTTTCTGTATACTCATTCAAATCTCCGAATTGTACGAGAATTCAGAAACCAAATGCTTATTAAAATCTTTTTCTTTTTTTTCCTTTTCTTCATATAATGTAATGTAATGCCCCCACTAAATTGCCCTTTTCTTTTCTTTGCAAAGGGTACTTAAGAAATTTTCTATCTCCATATGTAAGTGTCCTATGTGCCTTTACTAGATTGCACATTGTCTGTATTAGATTTTGTGGGACAATACATTTATTCCTTTTCTTGACCCTTCATTAGTTTCCTAGTCAAAAAAAAAAAAATATTATTGTGCACATTGTCATTGATGATGCAACTATATTTATTAGACTTAGAGAAGCTGACCTCTATTCAAAATGTCTGGTTTTTGTCCTTCAAAAACATGCATTCCCCACTTAAAAACTTTATTCCCAATTTACAACCATACATACTTTCTATCACCATTTTTCTCGAACTCCATACTTTCACATGTCATGTTTAGCTCTCAATTAGATTTTCAAGATAGAATAATAATAGTTCATATAATTGTAGATTTCAAGTTTTAGACACATGGGTTGAAAAGTTGGAGAGAAATATAGGTTGAAGTTGAATCTGTTATTGCCATAGTTAGTTACTTTATTATCTATACTTGACATTTTAGTAGCTTAATCTTGAATTACGTATGCATTAACAAATCATTGGACACTAGTGACCATTATATGTCCTCTCTCCAACAGCTTAAGCATTTAGATGAATTACTGGTTATACAATTCAATAATCGATCAAAAAGTAAATAAAAATTAACCCTCAATGAGTGAGAAATTGAATAAATAAAAATGAAAAAATATACATGTTGAATGTCATACTTGGAAAAGGATGAGAAGACTTGACAACAATTTATGGATATGAGAATTAATACCTAGTTTGCAATTACACCTTACAAGTCCAAAAAATTATACACTTCATCATTAACATTGTAATTAATAACCGATCAAAAAACATTGTAATTAATAATCGCTAAATGCTTCTTAAGATTGTGTTTAGTTGGGAGATTTAAGGAGGGATTTGGAAAGACAAAAAGTGAGTGAAATTAAGTGAAATGTAGGTATATTTTATTCACATTTCACTTACATTTTTCCTTTCTATTTCTAAACCCCTCCTCAAATCTCCTAACCAAATACAACTAAAGGGAAATGATATCATTGTGGTTGGTTGTTTTCTAGTTGAGCATATGCCTTTTCAAAACTTTATTGTTTAAATTTCAATGAAACATGTATTTCATAAGAGATCTCGCAAAAGAGTTTTAGTAATAAAATTATTCAAAACATACATTAGGCTGGAAAAATATATATATATATATTTTGGAAATCATGTATTGATTGAGTAATGTTATATTGATCGCATTTGATGTACCATGTGAGTTGTCACCATTATATTAATTTAATGAGTTTCATCACTTATCTTTGTTTTCAATACAGTGGTTATAACTTACATAATAAATCGAATATGATATAAAAATATGGTCAATTTAGTATTATTGTTATACTAAAAGTTTTAATTAGATGTAGATTAATTTTAAATGAAGAAATGTGAAGGTAAATATTATATAGTAAAGGTTGCACTTATAGATGAATAAATTACACTTTTACTCCCTAAAGTACTCTTTTTTCTCACCTTGCCCCATTTTGATCCCTAAGCTCTCTTTTGTTTCCATTTTAGTTCAAATGCTAACTAAAATTAGGGCTAATGGGTAATTTGGGTATTTCTTTTAAATATATATTTATATATCCTAATCAAAATCCAATCAATATCCTAACCCAACCCATAATCCTATAGAAACCAAATACCTGTCTCTCCTCACCCATTTGCCCTTTCGGTCTTTGCATCTCATCTTCTTCAATCTCCTTCTACCAATATTGTTTCCCTCTACTTCCTTACCTAACACCTTCTTTCCACCCAACCACCACACTCCACCTCCCACATCCCTCTATTAACTCACATTTCTATCCCCATACCAAACCCCTACTACAACCATCTATCTCATTCTTCTACCCTCAACCCCGTCTCCTTTCACTACTATATTCCACTAACATCTCCACTCTACAAACATTAGGAATCAAAAGGTCACAATGACCACAAACAACCAAAAAACAACGACGAAAGGACATCAAGAAAAGTGATTGAGCCATGGACGCTAATGGTATTGATGGAATAATGCAAGCGGAGATCAACAATTTCATCACCAAGAATAATGACAATAATTGTGGTTTGTTGTTAGGGTTTACAACAATGCCACTATTACGGTACTGTCACGCCCCCAAAATAATACAATGAATACAATCCAAACACATATCAATAATAGCATGAATCATAATAAATAATCCTTTCATGACATGAAGTTAATAATACAAAAAAGTTTAACAGAATTAAATGCCCTATTGACTTACATATTTCCAAGCTTTGACTTGGTTATACAAAAGGAGACTAGCTCATACACATTTAGCCCTAAGCTTTACAAAAATATATAATTCGATTAAAGAAACTCTTACTCTCAAAATGTCCCTCCAAGTTATTGTTTTGGTGGGGATAAGTCACCAACACCTGAAAATGTTATTTCCAAATAGAGTGAGCTACTCCCTAGTAGAAATCATTTAACACAATATATGAAACTTAGCAAAAGTATTAGTATACTATGCATACACAATATCAGTGATAGAGACATCCACAGTTATATAGTCATAAAGTACCAATTTCCATTCATTTCATTACATGGACCAATTTTTGACCATCTAAATGAGACTTCAACTCATTAATTCTACAATCACATCAACAATGCATGAACACTTCAAACTTTTCTTTCACGTAAATTTTGTTCACGAGCAGCCGTCAAACGGGACCTATGTAAACGTTGGCTATACAAGCACTACAATTGTCATTTTATAGATATTTCGTCTGCGGGCTAGGCACCCATGTATAATTTCAAAACTTTCACCCAAGACAGTCTAACCAACTCAATTATAATGGAATCCATTTACTTTCTCCTCCCAAACAATCATTTATATATATGAAATGTATTTAAACACGACATCAAATAATGAAGCACATCACATGTTCACTCCCACATAATCATACATGTACAATGTATACAAACATAGTCATATTCAATGACAAACAACAAGAGATTAGTTTCAATTCACCTAATCCTCATACAATTTCTACAACAATCATGGCTATCCTCCACCGATAACCCAATACAGTTATTTCTAAACAGATATCCAATCTCATAACAGATAATTTATTCAAACTTCCAAAGAATGAATCAATACATAACCAATCTCACCATTCTTACCAATATTCTCTCAATTTCACATTTTCAATGACAACTTTAATTATCTATATAAAATAATCATGATAGTCATCTTAGGGCAAAACCTTCTGATTTCTAATCATCAATCCAACTATTATTTTTAACCATTTTAACCCAACATAATTTCATTTCCGCAATCCTCATTCATTTATTTCATGTTCAACAACAATCCCTCTTTCCATATTATACCTAAACCCTAGGTTTGCTTACAACACCCTCAAATGACATCATTATTACACAAGATACAAATAACTAAGCTAAATATCATACGAAAATGTAGAAAAGATCCCTACCTCAAAGGGAGAAGATGAGTCAAACAAGAGAGAAATTTCAAAAACGCCGAAACCCACTTCTATTCGGATCAAAATGTAAATCTTAACGAGCTCTACCTTTTTCTCAAAGGCACTAAGGTGAAAAGATCAATGGATCTAGATGAAATTTAAAAAAGAATGTAAATTATAGAGAGAGAGACTTTAAGAACAAGCTTTTTGGAAAGTTTTAGAGAGAGAGAGAGATATGAAAAAGTGATTCAAAATATCATCTTCTCGAATTATTATACGCACAGTCCGTTCGAACGTAGAAAGTCCCGCTTGAGTGTTAGACACAAGGTTCCGCTCGAGCATGAAAGTTGGCATTCGAGCATAAAATATACATTTCCAGAAGTTTTGTAGACGAGGGTCCCCGCTCGAGCGTGGAACTGGATGCTCGAGCGTCTAAAGCACTTTCCCAGTATTTTCAGAACTGCAAAAGAAATCCTAAGAAGTGGCAAATCCCATTCGAGTGCAAGAATGGCCGCTCAAGCGGAGGAGCAAAATTTGTGAAGCCTGCTGGAGCGCAAGAATGCCCACTCGAGCGCAAGAGCCTAAATTTGGGCAACAGAGGTTTAGAAAAATAAGCAACCAATCTATTCCAAACGCACAACTACAACCCGATAACTAAAATAAAGGAGAAAACAAGGAAAAGAGATATGAATAACTATTCAAAACCAAACCAACCTAAGTCCAAAATGCAATAAGTAACGAGTCAAAACCCAGAATCGCTATAGGTACCCAAAGGCTAAAAGGTGGTGGTCAAGAGTAAAGATTTTTTTATTAGGGGTGAGAGGTTGGTGGTTTTGAATGGTGGTTTTGATATAAAAGAGTGGTGATTGGAAAGTAAGGGTTTTAATGTGAAAAAATGATAGCCCTATTCGTCAAGAGAGTAGGGTTAGATGTGAGTGATGGAGGATGTGAGTGTGAGGATTTCGATAAAAGGGTTTGAAGGGATAAATGATGGATGTAATTTGTAAATGAAGGTTTTGATCGAGGTCTAGAGAAGATGAAGTGGCAGGGCGGTGGAAAAGATTGAAGTTGCAAGTTGAATGAGTGATTTGGTGTGGTTGGAATGACAATTTTGATGTGTGTCATTGATATGGTAGGGTGTAAGTGGTCTTAGTTATTTTTCTTTTTAGGTTATTTTTCTTTCTTTTTTTGTTACAGTCTTATTATTTTTAAATTTTCTTGAATTGCTCTTAGATATGGGTCATGCTTGGGTCTAGTCTGGATTACTCGGTGCCATGTGACATTTTTTATCACTAAATTATGAAAGTAGTTAGCATTTGGACTAAAGTGGGAAATAGAGGATAGTTTAGGAATCAAAGTGATAGAATCTTCACTTTAGGCGGCAAAGTGAGAAATAGGGTATACTTTAGGGGTTAAAGTATAATTTACCCATTATAGATAGACAGATTGAGAAATGTAGTGTAGAGTTATAATGTTAAGAATTTTGGAGATATGGCATTTAAGTGGCTTAGAGAGGACATGTCTCCAACAAGCAAGATTTGTATTCATTAGAACTCTAACCCTTTTGGTACCAAGAATTTCAAATAACTGCGTTGTTATTTCAAATTCATCCATTTTGATAAAAAAAAAAAAATTAATTAAATTTTAAAATACATTTTTTAAATAATTAGTGCCAAAAAATCTCTTTATTTTAAATTTATGAATCCAAACAAAACCTAAATCCACCCAAGTTTTGGAGGAAGTTGATTGGAGAAGTAATAGTAAGTACTTTAGGATTGTTTTGATAATTGATTTTTAAGTGATTTTTGACTTTTTACGAAAAAATATGTGAAAAAATAGAGAGAATAATTAATTTTATAGTGAATTTTTTATTTTTTAACTAAAATTATATGTTTCCAAAATACGCCAGCTTTTCATCATTTTTTATTGGGTTAATTACACCAAAATTGCCTCAACTATTAGGTGAATATCACTTTAATTTTTCCATCATTTTTTTTTAGTTAATTAAACCAAAATCCCCTCAACAATTAGTGAATATCAGTTTATCCTCCTTATCTATGAACCTCAACTATGAAAATTGTACAAATACACTCTTTTTGGAGTAGCCTTGAGGTGGTAAAAATGATATATTTTTATAATCAAACGGGTCAAAATGTACAGATTAACAGATAAGGAAGGTAATGTGATATTTGTGAATAATTGAGGGGGTCTTGGTACAACTAACTCTACTTTATTTCATGTTCAAAATTTGCTATAAAAGTGTAATTATCATATAAGAATATTATATGATATATAAAATTATTATCTATAAATATACAATTTATATAAATATGCTGTAAGGCTTCATCAAAATTGAACTCTTCAATGTATAAGGTTTTTTTTTTTTTTTTTTTGATCAACAAAATAAAAGATTTATTGACGCTGATCTACTTTGAGTCTTAAATATACAATTTATTACTTTAATATGATCTTCTTTCATTCCGAATCTTCTTTCAATCTGAAAATTGCAGATTATTAAGTGATTATAATCTACTTGAATTACTCTACGGACTTCACTTTATCTGCACGAATTGAAATAGTTTTCATTTGTATTTGTCCAGAATATAAATAGTAAAGTCACTCATTTTTAAAATGTTCATATTTTTAGATAATTTTAGAAAATGAGATAATTTTATTATTTATATTTTCAACAATATCATAACTATCTGACCTCTGAATGGGTTTCAAAGACTCTGTCAACTGGACTAATTTCGATGTTGTATCATAATTGATTCATTTTATAACCACGCAAGAAAGAAAAAAAAATACTTAAGAAAATATTTAAAATTTGAAATATATAAGTCTGACCTATTGTAAGTGTGATCCATACCACACTATATACATTCAAATTTTGATTGTATATTAGTTGAAGCTTTTATTTTAGGGTTGAACTTTTCTCGTGTTGGAATCTCATCATAAGAAAACTCGAGAGATTTGTAGAGCGCATCATATGTCCCGTTTCGATAATCCGAAACATTTACTTTCTAGGACTCGTTGAGTAGACTATTTATACAAAAAAATAAAGATGATCAAACATCGGTAGATATATGTTTGAATAAAATTTATATTATAAAAAATAGATTGTTATTTTTAAAATTATATTTGTCGTCTATTTCTTAAAAATAAATATGATTCAAATATATAGTTATCGACGTCTAATTATTTTAATTTTTTTGCATGAATATTCTACTCAATGAAATGAATAATTCGGATCATCGGAATTGATTTCAAAATAGGCCTACCAAACTCAAATGCTCTTTTGAGTTGAGATCTCAAGTTGAGAGAAGGCAAACCCTTTATTTTAATATAGAGTAATTTATTAATTGTAATGACATCTGCTAAGGCCATCTTTTGGATTTCTCTAGGAAATGACATCATTCCATAATGCGATGCAACACAAACAGAATATACCCAAAAAAAAGTTGAAATTATGAAAAGGTTCACATTCAGAATAAATTTTAGTCTACCATTAAATTTTTATGTGCTTTAATTTTGTATTCTTAGTATTAATGTTTCATAATATTTTCCATGGGTCATTCGAGAACAATTCATTGTTTTATGTATCTGCCCATGGGTTTGTAAAAACTATATTATATCAGTTCTCGTACTTATACAAAAATTAATTACAGAAGAAGATTGTGTCTAATTCTGTAATTAATTTTTATATTTATATAGTCGTTTCATATATTATACATAAGAACATATTGAACCATTTTTTGGACGATTTGTTTTCTTCACTATCCACTGTCATTGAAGAATGACCTTTCTCAATGAATATCCATCTATTCATTAATATATAGTTGGAAGTTGTTTAATACATAATGCAACTGATAATTTTATTTTTATTTTTTTGTTGCAGGAGATGTGCGGCAGATTTGGTGATAGGAATTAGTCAGAAATCAAAGTCTGTTGAAGTTGCAGATTGTCAATCTATTGCTGATTTTCTTTTCTTTTCTTTTTTTCTCTTGGCCAATAGTGATAACTGAAACTCAGTCTAAGGGAATTTTCATATAAATAATTCTCATGTATGGTTTGGTATGCTAGGTTTTGTGGGTTCCCATTTTGTTTTTTATATTTAACAATTTGTATGATCTTATCAGGTCACAACACTCTTTATTTTATATATAAGGGAAGTTGTATGCTTAAAGTTGTGACTTTGCATAATTCATAATAACTTCATACATAGAATATGTATTTATTTCTCATTTTGAAAATGCAATTCAAACTAACAAATTTCATTAATATTTTTACTGACATAGAATATGAAAAGTTAGTTTATATAGCATTACTCTTCTGTGTCATCTATATTTTTTTGTCTTCTAATATAATACTATCTATTATATGGCTTTTCGATTATACTACACAGATCATATGAAAAGCATATTAAAGCAAGTCTTATCAGACAAATAATGGGTTAGGCCAGGTTTCAACCGTTGGATAATTTTTAAAATATTATTTATTTTAAACTAATTAGCCTAACAAAAAATAGTTAGAGATTAATGATTGTCTCGGTTTAGGCATACTATTACTACAAAGTTCTCATAACACAGTATAATTATTTTGAATATTACTTAACTAGCCTAAACCCGTGTTATGCACGGGATAATTATAAATATTTATATTTGTTTTAGATTTTTTTAATATATAAATTATATTTTTTAAGATTTTTATAAAAATAATTTAACAATCTTATTACTAACCATAGTGTATGGGAGAAGTTAAAAAGGATACTGTAGTAACTATGCACGAGTTGTATTTATAGTTATTTGTATAAGGGGATTTTAAATGTTGATTAGGGGATTTTGATCAAATCAATAAATGCAGGAACGTAGAAAGACATGTGGTTTGGAAAAAGTTAATAAATGCTAATAAGGGGATTTTAACTAAATCAATAAATGCTGAGGGGTTTTTTTTTTTTTTAAAAAAATTAGAAAATTAAGATTGAGATATTAGAACTCCCACAAGACTTGAGGGTTAGAAACCCCTTTTTCCTTAATATATACTAGCATATCACCCGTGCTATTAAAAAAAAAAATTAGAAAATTAAGATTGAGATATTAGAACTCCCACAAGACTTGAGGGTTAGAAACCCCTTTTCCCTTAATATATACTAGCATATCACCCGTGTTATGCACG
The DNA here is from genome assembly GCA_025200525.1 of Camellia lanceoleosa. Classification (NCBI taxonomy): domain Eukaryota; kingdom Viridiplantae; phylum Streptophyta; class Magnoliopsida; order Ericales; family Theaceae; genus Camellia; species Camellia lanceoleosa. The sequence continues at coordinate 120,314,794 of CM045764.1, read as the reverse complement.
GATTGTGTTTACAATTATCTATATATGTGAATTGTGATTTTTAAATATTTTCTTCTTTTTTTTTAAATGTCTTATTTTTTTTCCTTTTTTATATTATATTAAAGTTTAATATTTTGATAATAATCATATGTGTTGGATTTTTCAAGGAATTAAATGTCTTTTTTTTATTATATTATATTAAAATTTAATATTTTGATAATAATCATATGTGTTGGACTTTTCAAGAAATTTTTTTTTATGCTTGTTCTTAATGCATTAAAGTGTTATTATAAGAGATAATAATCATATATGTTTCAACTTTTCAAGAAATTCATGTGTTGGATTTCAAGGAATTTTTTTTTATGCTTGTTCTTAATGCATTAAAGTGTTATTATGATGGTAAGACTTGGAAGTTGGGAGAAGTTAATAAATGCTAAGAATTTTTTTTTTTTAAATCAAAAAATCAGGAAATTTAGATTGAGAGATTGGAGCTCCCACAAGGCTTGAGGTAAAAAATCTCATTTTCCTTAATATATAACTAGCCTATCACCCGTGCTATGCACGGGATAATTATAGATATTTATATTTGTTTTAATTTTTTTTAATATATAAATTAAATACATGGGGTTTGACCGAGGAGTTTGAAAGAATTTAATAAGTGTTTTTTTTTTTTTTTTCAAAAAACAAAACAAAAAAATTAAGAGGGAAAAAAATTAAGAGGCATTTACACCATAATTACATGGGTCTCTCGGGGATGCAAAAAGTAAGGAAATTATGATTTCATTTATTGCGTTATATTTGTTTTAATTTTTTTTAATATATAAATTAAATACATGGGGTTTGACCGAGGAGTTTGAAAGAATTTAATAAATGTTTTTTTTTTTTTTTTGTTCAAAAAAAAAACAAAAAAATTAAGAGAGAAAAAAATTAAGAGGCATTTACACCATAACTACATGGGTCTCTTGGGGATGCAAAAAGTAAAGAAATTAAGATTTCATTTAATAACGCAATAATAGTGTAATTATTATAAACCAATCACCAAGTCAATTTTTTTTTAAAAAAATATTAAAAAATCAAGAAATTAGGATGGACATGTTGGAGCTTCCACAAGCCTTGGGTTTTAAAAGACCATTTTCCTTAATATATAGATATAGATATATATATATATATAGATTTTTTTGTCTTCTAATGCAATACTATCTATTATATGACTTCTCGATTATCCTACACAGATCATATGAAAAGTATATTAAAGCAGGTCTTATCAGACAAATAATGGGTTAGGCCAGGTTTCAACCGTTAGATAATTTTTAAAATATTATTTATTTTAAACTAATTAGCCTAACAAAAAATAGTTAGAGATTAATGATTGTCTCAGTTTAGGCATACTATTACTACAAAGTTCTCATAACACAGTATAATTAATTTGAATATTACTTAACTAGCCTAAACCCGTGCTATGCACGGGATAATTATAAATATTTATATTTATTTTAGATTTTTTTTAATATATAAATTATATTTTTTAAGATTTTTTATAAAAATAATTTAATAATCTTATCACTAACCATAGTGTATGAGAGAAGTTAAAAAGGATACTGCAGTAACTATACACGGGTTGTTTCTATAATTATTTGTATAAGAGGATTTTAAATGCTGATTAGGAAATTTTGACCAAATCAATAAATACAGGCATGTGGAAAGACATGTGGTTTGAAAAAAAATTAATAAATGATGATCAATGGATTTTGATTAAATCAATAAATGCTAAGATTTTTTTTTTAAATAAAAAATTTTAAAAATTAAGATTGAGATATTAGAACTCCCACAAGACTTGAGAGTTAGAAACCTCTTTTTTCTTAATATATACATATATATATATATATATATAGATGTGCTTTAAGCCTATAAAATTTTACAAGTGGTCTAGTCAAAAAAACAAAATTAAACCAAAAAAAAAAAAAAACTTAGGAGCCTAATCTAACAAAATTTTATCGCTTTTAGAAGAAAAAAATTTATTTTATATGATTTAGCAAATAAAAATGTTATGAGACATGTATTCTTACTGCATGAGTGTCATATTGTAAATTATATACAACACAAGTTCTCTCCACACTCATCTCTCTCTATGCATTGAAGGACTGTGGTTTAATAATGGTGGGTGCAGAAAGAACTCTTCTGGTACATTCAGAAGTATAAAAAAAAAAATGTATAAAATAAAGGAAAGGTTTAAAACGTGTTTGGGAGGCGTGCTTTTCTCTTCTTTTAAATATATTCCATGTCATTGTGTACGATTTTTTGACTTTTTTCTATCACAGAAAAAAAAATTATTGATACAAATTAAAAGTACGAGTACAACCAAATTTCATCAATAAAAATGAAAAAAAAAAAAAAAAAAAATCAAAATATCATTTCTTAGAGAATATATTCCAACTAAATTGACACATATTAGATGCCTACACATCTCTATATATTTAATAATGATGCAATTTGAACACTTCGATATGAATATTTTTTTAATCAGCAAAAAAGAATTTATTAATATAAGATAAAAGCATACAATAAGAAGGTTATGGATGAAATTGCATCATTATCAAAACCTCACATCCCGATTATGTTGACACCCGAGACAAGACCAATCATATACATGCCCATAACAAATGGGAGAGATTCCCATATAAACTACACTCAGACAACCCACTCAACTCCCAATCCTAACACAATATAGAACTTGTTCCAAATTGAATATTGATGTAATACTACACATCGATTTGAATATTGATGTAATCTCTTGTACTTAGTCGTTTACATTAATACACTTCCTTTTGTTGATTCCCAAAAAGAAAAAATTTCAAAAAAAAAAAAAAAATCATACAACAAATTCATATATATGAGAAATGTTTGGGACCCCTTTTTCGGGGAGTTTTATGATCCCCAATTTGATCATGGCCTTTGATGTATATATGGGATTCACTCATGTATGTGTATACCCCACATTATGAATGGTTAGGAAAAAAATGAGAGTTGTGAGAATCATGTATTTGTGAAGGTCTTTATCACAATTATTCATATATAGCTCCTACATCAATCTTTTTAATACCTGACAAGAGCATTTGAGATTTGATCTTCTCTCTCAAGTCTTTTCAATGGTAGCTTTTTATGTACATTGTACAAAACATGTTCCAACATTTTGATTCCTTTAATACTATCTTACAAGATAATTAAGGATTGTTTGGAGTGTCCTAAATAAGTGTACTTTTGGTCTCTTTTTTATTAAAAAAAAAAGAAAAAAAAAAAAATATGGATTTTTTTTTTTTTTTTTTTTTAAAAAAAAAAAATAAAAAAAAAAAAAAAAAAAATTGGTTTGAAAATTAGGATTTGGATTGTGTGTTGTATTTATTTAATTGTTTTTTTTTTTTATAATAATTTTTTTTTTTTTTTTTTTTTTTTTTTTTTTTTTTTTTTTTTTTTTTTTTTTATCAAAAAAACCTAAGTCTCTTGTGTGCCACCTTTCCCTTTTTAATAAATGAAAAAAGTAAGCTTATATAGCTCACATTTTATATAAAGGCATTAATACCCTTCATATAGGTTGGGTTGTTGCATATGGAATCCTCATAATAGGTTGGAACAACATCCTATCGATTTGGAAATAATAGTTTGAGAAAGCAAGAGAATGCTCCACTTTTCTCCATGTGAGTAAGAGTAGCATGAAAGAAGTGTTAGCAATATTGATCCGATGATATAAACCACCAACACCAATGATGGATCTAGGGGGGCTTGGGGTGACTGCACCCCTAAAAATTTGAAAAATATCATATATTATATTAGAAATTTTAAAATAATTTAAAATTATAGAAATTCGTACTCTCAAATTTTTTTTAAATAATTTCAAAATTATATAGAGTAGCCACTTAATTTTTTAAAGTACAGAGTAGCTCCATCCTGGATCTGTCCCTAACACCTTCCTAGTTAGGGATCTATGCATCAGAAAAATGCTCTAGTGACTGGAAATCAACCACCACTTGTTACAAGTCTTCAATATATATCATGGTTATGTGCGAAGCAATTTGGCATTGATGTAACAAAAACGTGTAAGAGCAAAATTTGTAGAGAACCAAGATATTATAAGTTCTATAATTCTATTGAATTTCAAAAGTACTTGCTGGTAGAGTTAAAAAGGTGTTGCCTGAGATAAGATTACTGGGGAAGCATAGATTACTTTTGATTGCATCTCAATAGTCTTCTTGTCTATTTTGGTGAATGGTTCAAAGCCACAAAAAGGACTGCGTCAAGGTGATTCACTTTCTTCTTCTTCTTTTTCTTTTTTTTTTTTTTTTTTCTTTTTTTGTGTATTTTAGTGGCTAAAAGTCTCAATGTTCTGTTTAATAGGACAAGGCAAAGAAATTTGATTTATGGAGTTGAAATTGGTATGAGTTGGTATTGACTCATCTTCTGTTTATCCTAATATTTTGTTGTTTTGATATATATATATATATATATTTTTTAATTTATACTTTTGACTCCATATTTCACAAATATAAAGCGGTGGCCGCTTATAAAACCCAAAGAAAACGACTAAAATTTTAAAAAATAAAAGATAAAAATCCTTAGGTTAAATGAACCCGTATAATTTGAAATTAAGATGTCGTTTGAAACAGCCTATTTTAATAATCTTTTAATTTTTTAACTAAAATATAAGGTAAAAAAAATTAATATGTTTAGAATAACTTTTTAATTTTTTTTTATAAAAAAAATGTGCAAAAAATACATTAAAAAAATCTTTGACATTTTAATATAGGCTGTAAACTTTTTGATTTTTTTAATAATTTTTTGACTTTTAGATTAAAACAAACATTTGCCAAGCAAGACCTAATTAATGACTAATATTACCATACAAAAAGGTTTTTGAAATCTTTAGAGGGTGATTGTCCCCCCTGAGTTCCCTCCAAAACGTGGTGCTTCCAACCAATAGCGTAGTGAAAAAATTTACAAGTAGAACAATGTTCACCCACATTATCAACTAGTTAGAAGACGAAAAACGCGTGTCACGATTCCCCTTTAGCAAAGAACAACACGTAACCACACGTAGGCAATATCAAATAATACTAGTGGACTATTTAATAATTTTCCTTGATGATGTGTATCTTTTGCTATGCTCATGAAAGAAGATAACCGAAACAGGCCTCATTGTCTGATGCCAACAATCTTAACAAAACTTTTGCTTTCCCTTGGGTCCCACCATGGCAAGTTTAAGAAACTGATTTTCTCTAATAATTGGGCTGAGTTTGGGTTAGCAGATCCAGCCCATGTCCAATTAGCAGATCCTACCCACTTGATAATTGGGCAGGTTTGGGCTACCTTCTTTCAACCCGCCTCAAATCCGCCGGTAAAACAATCAGTGCAGGAAGCATATGCCCTCCAGGCTACATAATTATAAAAGACGAGTCCACTTCACAAATAATAACAATGAAGCAATCAACCAATTTTAACAAATAATAACAACTCTTTTCTGTTCTCAATTCTGAGGTTCCACAAAAGCTAAAAGAAATAAGCAACAGTAGAAAAAAAAAAAACACAACAAAATACTATTAAAGAATATATATATATCAACCACAACTGCACAGCCTACTACTCTTGCCATATCCTCTTTTGCAGAATTAGTATAGATCTATGTGTTCGCAAAGACAAAACAGAAATCTACCTCTACCTTCCGAGAAGATCAGCATCACTTGAAATGTGTTCTCCAACATGATTGTTGTCTATAAATAACTGTCTGCTACATAGAAAAGAAAACAATTTCAAAAATTCCATCCCTTTTATTCACAATATAAACAACACGACACACTTTCTGGCCTCAATGAGAACAAAGGCCGCTATAATCACCACAGAAAGCTACATTCGATTATTTTATGTAAACTTGTACATAGCCTTGGATATATATCAGAATTCATGTTACATGTAAATGTCTGCACAATGCAGAGAACATGCGTATCTCTTTCACAACATAAAATGTGAAAATCCACAGCATAAGTAGCCCAGAATCAAACAAGAACATAAAAAGGTAATATCAACCAGGAGCAAGAACTACATGAACACAAAGTAAATGTAATCCAAATTAGAAAAAATCAATATCTCTTAACTCACATTGACATGGCCCTAAATCTGGTATGTTGGACTTTTGGGTCAGCTGCGCAAATCCTTTGTTTCTTTAATTTCTTTTCTATGTAAATGAAGTGCATTTTATTCTGGGAATCAAATAAAAAATCCGACAGCATAGCTCTATCAATAGGAAGTTTACACAAATGGGAGCAAATATCTTCACATGAAAAGGCAGATGGTCTGTAAAAGAACACCTATAATGCTCAATTAATCCAAAATGCACTTCGACTCCCCTTGAACCATTCTAAAAATTGGGGCTTTGGGTTTGGTTATTTCTCAGGGTTTTCCCCATATGTTGGTGTTTGTGTAGATGATTTTCCCTTACAGGTTTCATATCCCCTTAAAATGGCAATAAATTTTTGCCACTCAACTAGTTAAGGACCATATTATGTTTAATTACAGGTCTTTACCGACTCAACAAACCATTTTAAGCTTTCTTGTCCGCAACTCCATGAACTCATGCATCCCGGTAACTTAAGGTTCACTAACCAAACAATTATTTTTTACTTCATCTCCATCGATGCCATATCCTTTGTCGAATCATGGGCTGCCATGCCCTTTCTCCTTCCATTCACCCACATCATTTTTTGCATTCCTCTAAACCGTGTAGCATCTCTCAAAATAAATCAGTCCACATTGACAAAACAATTGCTACTCCTCTGATCATCATGGCCAGCAAGCCACACAACTAAAATGACTCGTTTTCAACTTGTCATAATGCCTCTCCACCACCTCTCCATGATTGATTTTTTATTTTATCTTTTGTTGTACAACCAATTAACCATACCACCATCAGTCCGTCATCATTTCCACAACACTTATTTCAGGACTGCATAGATGACTGAGTATTTTGTACATCAACAAACAGTAAATCTTGAAATATTTTGCCTAAGATTCAAAAGGCTTGACAAAAGGCAAAAACACAAATAAGCCTTCATGGGATGAAACAATTTGTGTCTTCATTCGATGAAACAAAGCATAACATAATACAGTAAAGGAATTCACCCAAAAAAATAATACAGTAAAGGTGGACCATAAAAAAATTACCTGTTTTTTTTTTCCTTGGGACAAATACAAACCATCAACTAATAAATAAGAAATGGCTTTATTGAGGAGAAATCAAGGCACAAGTTCACTAAGCAAAAATCCACTGGACTGCCTTACAATCATATTGTTTATGTTAGCAATGTCCTCATAATATTACACTGCATGCAGATTTTCTTCAGAAAATGAATAAATTGTTGCTTTTAAATTTATATTGCTCATCAAATAAACAATATCATGTAGTATATATAACCTTGCTTGTGCAAAAACTTTCTCATAATTATCATCACGCACTCTCAATTTTGCCAAATAAGCCACAAGAGGATCTCTTTTGAATATGCTCAATAAGTTGATTCATGGCTTGTTCTTTAATATTTCCCAAAAGCTTGATCTATTAGGGAATGTGCCAAACAATACTTACCAAACTCTTACACCCTCCCTCCCACCCATGCAGAAAAAAATTGAACTGCCCACGAATGCTTTCATATCCAATTCTGTCCTCGACCATTTCAGCACCCATTCATGTTAACATCTCATCACCCAGCATAATCTACAAATACTAGCTCCAAAAGTTTTTATAAAGTGACAATCAAGGTTCTGAAAAGCGGTTGCGGTCGCCGTAACGGTGGCGGTGGCGCGGTTGCGGGGTGTAAAAGCCGTAGTGTAATGGTTGCGGTAACCAAAACCCTGAATTTTTTTATTTTTCACACAATTTGAACAAAACTTACTGATATACACATTTTTTTTCCATGATCATATTTATTGGGTTTTAAAATAAATATTGATCAATTTTTGTAAATTTTTAAGTTTGATCCAATATATTTCATATTTTTAAATCACTATAAACTGAGTTTTTTTACATTTTATTTTAATAATTAATGACTTTATATTATACAAAAAATCAATCACTTACTATTATATATAAGATAAATAATGACAAAAGTAAGAGAATAAATAAATGCCTAAATATATATATATATATATATTAACCAAGCCAAATAGATAATGACTACACATATTATTATTATTATTATTTTTTTTTTTTTTTTTTTTTCAAACAATATGTAGATAGATACACACAAACAAAATGGTTGAGTGATAGCAGCTGAATAGAATAGCATAGGTCTTACAGCTTCAACAAATCAATAAAATGTTCTTCATCTTCTCTCTTCTCTCTCTATCTCTTGCTCCTCCATCTTCCCTCTTCATCTTCCATCTTCTCTCTCTATCTCTCTTCCCCCATTTTTCAATTTGTTTTTTTTTGTTTTTTCAAAAGAAGCAATTCGAAACCGTTACATAACATGTCGTTACGACACCGTTACAACCGCTATAGCAGCTGCTACGGCCGACACACCTGTGAATGTCAATCACACTGCAAAAGCGGCCATAACGGGTGGTGATAACCACCACAACCGTTAAGTAACGGTTGTGGCCGCTTTTTAAAACCTTTGTGACAATCCATTTCATTTAAATTAACACCTCATTAATGCATTTCATTCTTTGTTGTGCATAATTGAACCATCTCACTAAGGTCCTTTGTTGCTTCCTCAAATTGAACATTCACATCTTGTAGCCACAACATGTCTAATCTAATCTTCTACACCACTTCGCCAAAAAGGTTGAACATCATTTTCAAGATTTCTGGAAGAAAAAAAAAAGGGATGAAAATGAGGCTACTATAAAGAATCACCCTCTCTCATTGATCAGCTTGTCTAAACCAAAATTATTCGTACAATATGACAAGGGGAAGAGGTGCTATTGCATAGTCCAGAAAACATTTTCAAATCAACCTATAGAGGTAATTGGCACTTCTAAGCCTATCTATATTTCCTGCCAGAGAACTTCTCTTTAGTGGGTGAGGGGTGTAGGAGAAAATGTAACATCTCTTGGGCATAGTATCAAAAATTATAATAAGAAAGAAAATAGAAGGTAACAAGAAGACTGAAACACGATTCCAGTCACATTTTGCTAAAGTTGTGGACATTAACTACCAGGTCAACCAATGGGCATATACCAAAAAGAGACCAATAAAACTAGTAAAATAATCTTCTCTAGCTAAGCAATTTAAAGTCGCAAAAATTATATAGCAAAGTCCACTGAGTTGTCTGAATTATTGGACTAACAGAGCAGTGGATTCGAAAATGGTTGCCCAACCCCTAAATCCTTTGGAAAAAATTACATTAAAACAGAAAAAGAAAAAAAAAGAAGCAACTACTACTTACCTACGGAACTTAACCGTGAAGTTAAGGAATGGGCATAGCACATTGTGAGATCTAAATGCTAGTGAGGCATTATAGGAAGCATTATGGTCATGCACCTAAAGGCACATGTACAAATCCTTAACGTACAATTCCACATCAAAACCCTAAACCAGTCCAAGTGCAAAAAGGATGATGTTAAGTTCACTGTCAACAGAAGGCACATCTTCAAAATCTGTAGCCCAGTTCACAAGAAGCAAGTCAGAAAAAAATTAACATTAACTTAGTGCAAAGGTTGTTTATCTACTAAAACAATATATACCACGGAACATCATCCTGAATTGTGTTTAGCTAATTCATCTATGACTAAGGTAAATAGGTAAAAACTTAAAGTTGGGCCTTGACGCAAACCTAGAGATCACAAAATTTACTAGGCTTTCCTGCAGATGAGCTAATTGTAATCACAATCCCAGCACACTTGTCTTTTATCATGTCAATATATCATTTGGTCACAACATTTTTCTCTAGTACCCACCATATTATATTCTAAGCATTCTATTGAAAGCTTTTTCTAAATCTAGAAAAAACATATGTAGTCTCCATTTTGTATTTTCTATTAATCTTCCTAGTAAATATATTGTTTCCATAATTGAACTATTGATCACAAATCAAAATTGTTTCACTAACACTATTGTTGTAACTCGTAAGCCATGCTCAATCACTGTCTTCCACATTTTTATTGTATGACTCATGATCAGTAGTGACTGAGAGAAAGCAAATGAAATGTCCAGCTACATATGATAAAATTTTACTCAAATGGTTCACAAGACCTAGACATTCATAACATAAAAATAAATTTAATGAAATAAATAATGTTCAAGGATAATAAGGCCACAGGTACTTCAACCCTTGGTCCCTTGCTACTAGACAATGGATTCAACCCAACCCAACCCAATTTTTTAACAACACAACAGAAACCCTCCTTTTTATGTCAGCTAGTCAAAACTCATGGCTTCAATTTAGGCATATAATACTCAGGTTACGTTTGGAATACTACTTTAGGCTAAAATAGTCATATAGGACAAAATTGGCTATTTTAACCAAATATGACAAAATATTACATCCAACCCATAATCATTTCATTTTTTCTCTTAGAAAAGTAAAAAAAACCAAAAAACCTATTCTAAATAAGACTTTTTAGCCCCAGGCTAAAATAGCCAAAAAGCCAAAAAAACTAAAAAGCTAACCCACATCCCAAACAAAGGTTCAGTAAACACCAATATCACATCAAAATTGAACAACAATCTTGTTCCACATCCATGGAAATGATATCATAATACTCAACAGCTCAAAAGGCATAAGCTTCAAACTGAAGTTGCCAGCTATGCAAACCATTTGACTCCCTCACATTTCACACTTCACTAAATCTCATTGTCACTACAAACCCCAAAACTTTCTTTACACAGAGATATATGTATATAATGTATGTGCAGATAAGCGAGTGACCATGAGAGAGAGAGAGAGAGAGATAACAACAAATTGGAAGAATTCTTTTCTTCCCTCTCTTTAGTTTTTTAACCCACTAATTTGTCAATAAACACAGAACCCAATACGCCTGCTCAAGACAAATTAATCAAAGTCATATGAGCAGAGCATAGAAACTTTTCTTCTTTTTTTTTTTTAATAAAAAGAAATTGTTCTAGATGTAATACACAGAGGAAGAGAATGAGAAGAAAAAATTAATACAACATTTTGCATGAACCATTCAAACTTACAAGAGAAAGAACTCCACCCCTTGACGATATTAAAACTTTAAAAAAATAATAATAATAAAATTAAGAAAGCCTAGAAATAGAGTTTGCCACATCCCTTGCCCCAAAAAAATTTAATTAAGTCCAAAATTAGTCATTTAAAGATTTTCCAATTCAAAACAGACACTTAAAATTGTCAGTTTTAGCATAGCTTCTCAAATGGCACACAATTAGTGTTGAACATTAAGTCTTGTCATTAAAATATAGGAGTAATAGAAGTTCATGATTCACAATAGAACGCGTTGTCTTCAACAATCTAGAAGCATTTAAATGTTGAACGGACAGTAGAGAAATATCAGTGAAAAATTCTCACCAGCTTCTGAAGTTCGCCTTGCTCGCTTCATCTTTTCGATCTGTATCTGCGAATCCATGAAAAGCTTCATTCTCTGGATCTCCAAATCCTTTGCAAACTGCATCCTCTGTTTCTCCAGCTTTATCATCTGCCTCTGCTTAGACTCCTCCACTCTCTCATAAATCTCTCCCAGGCTCTCTATCGCCTCCGCCAGCTGCCGGTACCCCTCCGTCCCGTTCCTATCTCCATCCCGCCGCCGTGTCCCGCCGCCGCTCGACCTAGACCTCGACTTCTCTGACTCCGCCTCCGCGGCCGCAGCGGCAGCGGCAGCAATCGCCGAAAAGTTTCGCCTGAAAAAGGAATCGTCGACAACCGCCGGCGGCATAATCGCCGCCGGACGCTTCGACCGGGGACCGACGGGAACCAACGACGGCGACGGAGGGAGCGCCGGTGGTGTTTTCCGATGAGTCGCCGCCGCAGGGGAGGGCTTGTAGGAGGAACCGATGAGAGAGTCTAGGCGGGAAAAGAAGGGCCACTGGCTAGTGTAGCCGCCGCTGTTGGAATCAGAAACCCTAGCTTTCTCGATCTTGTACCTCTTCTTCAAGGTGTCGATGCGATTCTTGCACTGAACGTCGGTGCGGCGGGCCTTCTTGACGTGGCCGTGGACGGCGTTGACGGCCTCGGCGACGTCTTGCCAGTGTTTCTGGCGGAGGTTGCCGCGGTTGAGGTCGAGGTATCGGTCGCCCCATGCCTCGACAAGCGTGTAAGTGGCGTCGTTGGACCAGCAATCTTCTCGCACCGGCATAGATGACGGCGGCGGCGTCGTCGCCGGAGGAGTGGGGGTGGCTCCATCGCTGTCCTCCATTGAAGTGGTGGTGGTGGTGGTGCGTCGGTGGTAATGAGTGGGGGGAGAGGGAGTGCCGGCTGTGGAGAGAGATGTGAGTGTGAGTGAGGAATTGGAACGGTCGGTTCGACGGGACAATTTCGTTTGCGTTCGTGTGAGCGCCGACCAACGTGCGAAGTAGTAGTGAGGTTTCTCAATTTTCTTTTGAGTTTCCACAGTTAGCACTAAGACAAATATTGCCTAATCCGTTAAAATTGTACTCATTTATATCAATTTATATTGTTCTAATCATTAATCGCAGTTTAAACTTTAAAATTTATAATTTATTTTTTCAATCACTCTGCTATAATTAATACATATATATTTTGTAACCTCTAACAAAATATGAAAATAAAAATAAATATGAAAGAGATTTAAGATATAAAATTTATTATAAATTAATAGTTATATATATAACATATTATGTAAATTTATTTTGTATTATATATATATATATAATATTATATAAATTAGTGTTATATATTATACAAATGTATGATAACTAGTTAGAATATTTTTTAATCTGCCAATCTGCTAAAAGCCGCCCAAACTGTAATTTGTCAATCCATTAATCTACCAATCTGACATTCGGTTTGTAATTTTACTCTGAAATCACCCAAACCGCACTGCGTACACTCCTATCCACGGCTGTTTGGGGCTCTTCTGTTTCTATCCTCGACTCGACTCAGCTCGATTCTGATGCAGTTTCAACCACTCATCTTCTAACCTTCATTTTTCACATTAACTTCAAAATTCAATAGGTTGATAAGGTAAACTAGGAAAATGCTAGAGGTCTCAAAATTTCTACTCAATATTTTATCAAATGTCTCACATAGATGTAAATACCACACTTATGTAGAACCCACCCTATGTGAGACACTTGGTAAAAATATTTGATAGAAATTTTGATATCCCTAGCATTACTCGGTGAACTATAGTATAAGATTAAAATGATTAATATTTCATTGTTGGGTAAATTATATTGACCTCTTCTAGGGTTTACCTTAATTACGGGGACCTCTCTCGTAGTTTCAAAAATAACACTAACCTTATCTACTTTTGAAAATAATATACAGATTCCTCATTCCCGTTAAAAGAGCATGAACGACGTTAACTTGACAGTCGAATTGACCGTAATACCCTTGAACCATATTGTGAAAAGACATAGTTCCTGAAAGAGAGAGTTCTGGTTGTTTCTTTACCTCTCGAGGTAATCTAGTACTTGGAGAAGTGATTCCTCGTCGGTGGGTTCATTGTCGCAAAGATCGAAGAAGATGGAGGAGTTTGTGGTGACGATGGTGGTAGTGGATGAAAGTAAGAGTCCGAACCATGTGGCGTTTGGCCGAAGAGTTTCTAGATCTAGATCCGTCGAGTATGGAAGCAATAGCTTTTCTGGGGACTTTTTCGAGTGAATCTCTACTGGGTTTGGAGACTACACTCTCTAGCGAGTCAAGTCTCAGAGAGAAGGCCACCGCCATGGTGGCGGAAGACGGGCATGCATCAAGGAGAGAGTCAAGTGTGATGGGATTTGTATCACTTCCTCATCATTTTCATCTTCTTACTGGGTTTCACCTTCAATTGAAGAAAATGGGAAGTCGACAATAGCAGTGGTGGCGCATGAAAGAAGTAAGAGTTGGGGTTGGGCATTTGCAAGTCCAATTAGAGCTTTCAAGCCTTCTTCTTTTTCAGGGAAGAGAGAGATTTCCAACAAAATCACCATTCCAAACCTTAATGCCATTCCTTCATTATTGACTGTGAGAGGTTAATTAGCTCCATTATACTCTCTTTCTCTCTCTCGATTTTTGTATGTTTGAACTAGTTTTGGGTATAATTTTTAAAGATGTTGCTTGTCAAGTTCAAATTAACGTGAATTGTTTTGGTTCTTTGAAGTTCAATGTTGATGCAAAAAAGACACTTGAGATCCAAATAGGACTTCAAAGAAAGATACATGAATCTAAATTGTGTGCCCACCAAGAATAGTCATCTTGAATCTTTGTTCTAAGTTGTAACACATACAGATCTTTTGAGGTGGTCCAAGTCTGTCTAAAGTCATGTTTGTCTAAGAAAAAAAAAAAAAACTTGAAACATTCAAGTCCTTGATTGTAATTTGCTTATAGAAATTGTGGGCTGCCCTGAATTTGTAAATTTTTTGTGCTATTTATTTGTAATTTGGGAATTTGTAATTTTTGTAATGTTTATTTATAATTTGTGACTCCATGTTATGACCAATAGATCCTGTCATATTAGTGAATGATGAGATTTTTGGTAGCCATTGCGATTGAAGAGTTTAGAACTTGCATCTTACTTTTTGTCTTCAAATTATTTTGTTCTTATATATTTTTGGTTGATCATGCCTTGAATAGGGTTAACATATTTCAGTATGTTGCTTCAATTGTTTGATAATGCTATATCATTGTACTTATACATACATAAATAAATAAATAAAAGAATTTTTTTTTTACATAGTTCACTCATAAATAACATCCACAGAACTAGGAGAGAGAAAGAGAAAGAGCTCACATGAAATCTTCATTCATGTCAAGCAATGTTATAGAGAGAAAGAGACTTTGGAGGGAAAGTTAACAGGTGCTCTCGGAATTAAAGGGAAATAGTTAACAAGGGAGTGTATTGTTTTATAAAGGATGACAAGGGTATTTTGGGCATTTGCATATTTATGGAGACTAATGTCATTGATTTTGTTACTTTATTAACATCAAGTTAACAGTAAAAGGAAATCTGTATATTATTTTCAAAAGTAGGGGAGGACAGTGTTATTTTTTAAACTATAGAGGAGGTCCTTGTAATTAAGGTAAACCTCAAGGGAGGTCAATATAATTTACCCTTTATTGTTTTATTATAAATTTTATTATTTGAATTATATTTTAATAATCATTATATTCAATAAAATTGATGATTTTTTTAATCCAATAACTAATAATGCAAAACGTACCTATAATTTCTATTATATATTTTTCATATTTATTACAGAACAAACTGTTATTACCACAGTGGTTGTGTGTGTAATTAAATGTGTAAATAAAATAAACAACAAAATAAAATTAATAATCCAGAAACTAATTATATAAATTAAATTCTGAATTAATTGCTTATATAAGTCGAGGTTTGTGCTTGACACAATCTTCTTAAAGTAGATTTCGTTATTGTTACGGTGTTTTGAGATTTAACAGCGTCTACTTCCTAGGATATAACGACTACCTACTTGATTTGCAGCACTACAAAACCAAGTCTAGCGAACCAAATAATGCTGTGACTCTTTCTTTCTTTTTCTTAGAAACTAAATGGTAGACAGATGCAAGATTATAGAGACGAATAGAAGAAGAAAGATCAAATAGTAATGACAAATTTCGATGCCAAGAATTATTGGAATGATGGGCTATTTATAGGAAAATTGGTGGCTTTTCAGAACAGGTTTCAACAGATAGAAACCTGTTCGGATGGATTCAACAAGTAGAAAACCTGTTTGGACAAAAATAGATCTGTTCGGTTTGAATTTCAACAGCTTTAAACCTGTTTGGGTAGAGGAAAAAAATCTGGACCAAAAAATAAATAAACAAAAGACAAGTGTTTTTGACCCAAAAATATAAGTATTGGGTCAAACAAGCCCAACCCAATCTTGTACCCTGCGCACATGCCCAACCCGTTCGACCAGATGAACGGCGTACGCGTGTGGTTTTTGTTTTGGATCCAATAGGTCTAGCCCATTTTATCCATAATCTCACCATTCCACAAACTTGGGTACCCCTTGGGGTTCATCTCAAATATTTCAAGCTAGAGTTTATATATCCACACAAATCATTAAGCATTTCCAATGTGGAACAAGCATATTTCACAAATGTGTAGCAAATCTACCTAAAGCTATTTCCACGAATCTGAAAATACGCGTTGAATTCTCATTCATTCGGAAATGGTTTTGAGTAACCAAATACATTATATTATTCACTACGCGACATTAAATATGAACCCAATTAGTAACGTTAAAAATAACGCTTGGGCCCTATGCTTAAAGTTAGCAAAAAATAAGGTTTATACAAAGCCATTTTCCAGCACAAACGTGGATAAGAGGAAATTATGTATCTTACTAATCCAGCTAGATAATCAATCCAACGCTAAACTCATGGATTGTTAATCTCTTTACTATTAATCCTACTAAAACTAATCAAATATACCATCAAATGCTTGCATTGGGAAGTAGGTTAAAAGTTGATTTTTTGAATTTTTTTGAAAAAATGTGTAAAAAAGTAGAGAGATGATATGACCCAAACGACTTTTAGCCGAATTGCCAAAACAAATCAAAGTATTATTTTATTACAGTTAATACTCTTTATTATGATCACCAGATAAAGGTATTATTATCTTAAAATTCAATAAGTGTATCTTGTGTCTTACACATGATTTGATTTTTTTTATAAATTTCTAACATAATCTTAACAAAAGGACTAACTATAATAAGATAATAGTTTGAGGGGATAAATGTTGAATTTTGAAGTTCATGAGAGCAAAATACAAATAAATCATAATTTAAGAAGTTTTTGTTTGTAATTTACTCCAATTAATTAATAATTTGGTATTAGTGATCAGTTTAAATTAATTTTTTTTGGTGTTATTAATCATTTTTCTAACAAAAATACTAGAGATTTCAAATATTCTATCATTTTTTTTTTTTTGCCAAACACTCGTATGAATGTGTTCCCACACCATGGGAGTATTTGACAAAAATTTTAGTAGAATTTTTTGTATCTTGACATTATTTTTCTAAATAGAATTAATTATACCATAGTAGAAGTTTAAAAAAAAATACATTTTATAAAAAAAATTATAATTTTAATTATTAATAATTATAAAATTTATCACTGATTTGTAATTTATTTTTTAAAACCCACGATGTTATATTTGTCTCCTTTTAAATAAACTGTCATGTGTGATGTAATCCAGGTAGGAATGGCAACGGGCCGAGGTGGGGCCGGGGATCACACTCCCCGTCCCCGATCCCCGATGGTAGAAATTTTTTCGTCCCTAGCCCCGATCCCCGACGGGGAGCCTTTTACCACCCCCCACCCTCGCCCCCTAACGGGGATCAGGGATCCCCGACCCCGAAGATTCCCCGGTCAAAAAAAAAAAAAAAACATAGATTTTCAATAACAACAGATCTGAGCATATTTTTCATCATCATCAACAACAACACACCCATACATCAAATTTAACATATATATTCAACAAATCGCACAGATTGGAAATCAGATGTAAAAAATAAAAAATAAAAAATCAGAAGCATTCACAGAGAGAGAGGTCAAGAACAAGCTCAAGAGTTGTCAACAATGGCAGCCGAATCATCATCTTCCTCATCAGCCCCAATTCTAAAAAATTAATACCCAACAGACATACCCAAAAGCATGAGATCGACGGGGAGAGAGAGAGGAGGAGGGAGATCGGCGAGGAACCCGAACAGAGCCGCCATGGCCAGCCTCTTAGGGCTGTGGTTGCGGCAGAGTTTGGAGAGGAGGGAGGGTCTTGTTCGCCGGTCAAACTGAGGAAGAGGAGGAGGGAGATCGGCAAGAGATCTGCGGGTAGAGGAAGGAGATCGGTAGGAAGAGAGAGAGAGAGAAGGAGGGAGATCGGCGAGAGATCGGAAGAGAGAGAAAGGAGCTCGGCGGAGAGAAAGAGAGAGAGAGGCGGAGTGACTCACATCGTGTGAGAGTTGTGTGTGTTTTAGGGTTTGATTTATATATATATACGGGTATAATAGTAATTTTATATCAGGGAAACGGGGACGGGGCCAGGGAACGGGGCTGGGCCGGGTACGGGGCTGAGACAATTATCCCCGTCCCCGGTCCGAAACTGATTGGGGATTAATTTTTGAATACCATCCCCGCCCCGTTGGGGATATTTTTCAGGAAAAAACCGTTCAAATCAGAGTCAGAGGGTCGGGTCCCTGTCGGGCCGGGTTTAAATTGCCATCCCTAAATCTAGGAGCAAATTACTGAAATTTGCATATGGGCCTTGATTGTGAGGGTGTAGCCCATTAGGTCAAATTATATGGCCCAGCTTCCTTTGTATCGGTCCGAAAACTGAACCATGTTAAGGGACTTTGGGTCATTCTTAAATTAAACATTTTGCCTATTTAATTTTAAAACAATTTGGTAATTAGTTGGAATGTTAAATACTTATATATATATATAGAGTGATTCTACTTACACCACTACTTTATCTCTTTACATCATCTATCTCATTACACCACTAAAAAAATGCAATTCACATTACAATTTATATATAATTATTAAAATTAAAAAAAAATTTTTTTCTTTTTCTACTACTATTCCATTCATCTCATTCGCCAAAGGTAAGTAAAAAACTCTCTTCTTCTCTTCTATAGATATACATATTATGTATATTATATATATATCTATCATCTATATCATTTTTTTTTTTTTTATAAAAAAAATAATACATTACATTCTCAATTTTTTTTTTTTTTTTTTTTTTTTTTTATTTTTTTTTTTTTTTTTTTTTTTTATTATATAATCCATTCATCCATGGATGAGTTTTGTTTTTTTAAGAGAAATTGATTTTGGTTGAACTTGTTTGGAATACTTGCTATTAATTTATTGTGAAATACCTAATCTTCAAGGTTTTATATGATTCAAAAAATTTATTGTTTTTTTTTACATCCATCCTAGTATCATTCATTGAGTTTTTTTTCTTATATATATATTTTTTTTTATCCCTCGTTTTTTTTTTGTTTTTCAAAAAAAATATTTTTTAAAAATTTTTTTTTTTTTTTTTTTTTTTTTTTTTTTTTTTTTTTTTTTTTTTTTTTTTTTAATTTTTTTTTTTTTTTTTTTTTTTACACATAATACACAAATAAAATAATATTAATTTTAAAAAAAATAATTTAAAAAAAAATAAAAAAAATTATAAAAAAATATAATATAAAAATCTTATATTTTTTTTTTTTTATTTTTTATTTTTTTATATTTTTTTTTTTTTAAATTTTTACTTTTTTTTTTTTAAAATGCATTAAAAAAAAAAAAAAAAAAAAAAAAAAAAAAAAAAAAAAAAAAAAAAAAAAAAAAAAAAAAAAAAAAAAAAAAAAAAAAAAAAAAAAAACTAGGATTAGGAGTCATCTTTGATATATGGGATGCTAAATATGAAGGATTTTTTTTATTTTTTTCAAATCAAATTTTTTTTTGGGAATTTTTTTTTTTAAGACCCATAAGTAGCTTTTAGGAGGTGTCAATTTTTAATTTGAATAGTACAATTATTGATTGAGAAGATGCATCCCATTTTGAAATTGAAATACTTGTGGGATTTGTGTTGTGTGTGTTGTGTTGATAGTCCTATATATATATATATATATATATAAAAATTAAAAAAATTTTTTTTTTAAACTATATGAATAATAGTCCCAAATTTTCTTTTATGCACCACTACCTCTATGATATGTATGAACAAAACATATCCCACAAAATATTGAATGAATCCCATAATACAAGCACATGCCATAAAAAAAAAAAAGCAAATCACTCCCCCACTCAAAAAAAATTTGAAATGTTTGTTGTGTACTAAATGTGTAAAAAAAAGGACAATCCAATCCAAAAATTTTTTTAGAGTTTGTGGTGGTGATAGTAGTTCTTAATTGAGTAAAATTACACTTACTCTCATAAGTTTAAAAAAAAATAAATATGCTCCCCCAGTTTTTGCATAATTACATGGTTTGTTTAATGTTTTTATTCACACAAAACACTTCTTTTTTTTTTATATTTATATATATTCAGAATTCATTAGTCAATATGTATTGATGTCATTCATGTTTTTTTTTTTTTTTTTTTTTTTTTTATTTATTATTTTATTATGAATTTTAGGCAAATTTCAATTGAAATGAAATAATTAGAATATATCAATGCAATTTTAAGATGAATCAATGAAAGGATATTAATTCAAATCCTAGATTTTCGAATCACACACTTTTCTTTGTGAATTTTAAGGATTGTTGCAAAAATAAACAAGAATAGAATATTTTAATTAGTAATCTAGTAATGCAATGAAAAAAAAAAAAAATATATGATATGAGAAGAAAGAAAAACCTCCCACCCGAATCAAAAAAAAATGAAATGATGAATAATAATATTTAACAATGACATGACTAGAGGACTCATATTTGTTCTTTGATTCTTAACTCTAAAATGAAAAATGGCAAATTAGAGTGATAATATAGGAACTTAAAAAAAAAAAGCAAACTAACAATATACTTAATAATCTAAAAAAACTTTGATACACCAAGATTTATATGACTGGGGTTGGGTTGGATATATGACATATGGAGTTGGTTAGGTTGTTTTTTTTTTTTTTTTTTTTTTTTTTCTATACATAATCTTGATGATGATGAGAGTAGTTACACTAATTTTTTTGGAATATGAATAAATCTCTTCTTGCGAATTATTTGTACACCACTCTTTAACCCTACAAATCTCTCTAATTCATTTTATTTATTTTATGTATGTATCTTCTATATTATTATTTTTTGTTTTCAAAAAGCATATTTAAATTCCTCAATGAGGATTTACACATGAGAGAGAGAATCGAGACCTTGTTGAAAATTGTAACTATATCACATGTGCATGCAGCAATATATATATATAGATAAAAAAAAAAAAATGCAGCATCATCTTCCCCACTATTCACACTATCTCTTATTTCTTTTCTTTCAATTTTAAAAAAAAAAAAAAATGAAAAAAAACCAACTAACTGTGTACTTAGTGTGTGTGTTGTTGTGTGTTCAACTAAAATCAAAATCAAAATAAAAATAATATTAATTTTTTTAGTTTTTGTTTTTAACTTTGTGTTTTGGTCCATTTATGTCTCAAAACTACTTCTTGATTTTAATGCCTTTTTCCTTTTTTTTTTTAAAGAATGAACCACCCTTCCATATATTTAATATAAAATATTAAAAATAAAAAAAAAAAAATAAAAAAATTAAAAAATAATAATAATATTAATATAATGTTTTACAGTGTTTTATTTAATATATTTAAGTATATATCCAAGCTAACAAATTTTTTTTTTCTACAATTTTTTAATGAATTGGTAGTAACATACTTAATATATTACTTATATCAAATTTGGTCTTGAGATTGGAAAATTGTTGATTGAATTCTGTTTCTATTCTAACCAATACCAAAGCACTCCAACTATGCATGAACTTATCTCATTTCTCTTTCATCTCAAAAACCTTCTTGCACTTTATCAGAACATTTTTGTTAATATGCCATCTACATAAAAGATTAGTGGCCATAGGTCGAACTTTTAAGATGGCTTTCATCAAAGCCAACTCTCTATTTGTAATAATGACTTTCGAAAAGCAGTCATTTCCATAACAGTATGTAATACGCCTAAAGCTCATGTATAGTTGTCCTTCCGTTCATGACCAAGATAAGCAAAAGCAACTGAAAATATCAAGTCCGTTGATGCTACACCAACAATCTCTAAGAGAGCTAGTCAATACCTATTAGTCTTGTATGTGCAATCCATAATCAACATATGTGAAAATGCACGTAACAATTCCAAACTAATTGTGTGTACCTAGAACAAGTCAGTCAATATTTCTCTATCATCACATCGATGCTACTCAACATAATTATGAATCGACAATTGCCTGCCTCAATAGTTGTTGCATTTGTGATTTTCCAGCCTTTTGTACTACTTGATGTCGACGACGTGCGTTGTAGATTATCTTCATTGTTGCCGCGTTAAAGGCATCCATTCGTTTCAATATAACCAATATCTCTTTTGGTCTCACTATACTCTTTGACATGTCAACTAATAAGAATGTTTTCTCCTTAGATAATTTGTTAGCAAATGAGTGCCCTTTAAGATGTTCAAAAAGCGAATGATTGTGCACTTCGCATAAGACATACAACATCCACTCACCATTTGTAGGTAATTTTCTTCCTTAATAGAAATAGACATCCACATTTTTTAGAATCTGTCAACCTCAATTGTTCTCTCTTGATCTTTTTGTTGTCTTTATAGTAACCACTTCTTTCACAAGCAAGTGTAAGTCTTGGTTTTCTGTCATTACCTCCCGCATCTGATGTCTTTATAACAATGACAAATCCAGTCTTCTTCCCAACGCCAGAAGCCCATTTAATTAATACTTAACGACTACTAAAAATCTAAACATAATAATAATAATAAATACATTCATATGTCAAATTATTAATAAAATTCAATACAAACTAAAAATAACAAAAACATTGTATTCATAAAAATGTAATGAATTCATGACTGGAGTTTGCTAATAATGCAGTACTTGTGTTGTTGCAATGAGTATAAGTATAATCCTTTCCAGCAAAAAAATAAAAAATATAAAAAAATGAAACTGAAAATACATGGTAATGAGTAGTTGAACAAATTTAAAAAATTTAGCCTTAGGTTACCAGACATGTATCTTTTATTCGGCAATTAGTTATTAAACTTATATTTTTTGTTTGGTAATGTGATGCCGGACTATTTTATTTTGTTCAATTTTGAAATACTGAACAAAAGTAGAAGAACAGTCTAGAAAAGTGAAACAAAAACCTACCAAATAAATATATATAAAAAAAAACTCACAATTTCACTTTTTTGATGGTTCTTCATCACCGTTTTTTCATCCATTGCTTTCTTGAATTATCAAAACACTATGATTCGCACTTTTTGAAAAGAGATGTGTAAGAGGAAAAAAAAAATTGAGAAAGAAAAAAGAAGAGTAGGGATTGAAGACCAAGGAGTGTAAGGAGATAATAAAATATATTTAATTGTAGTGTTTTGTCCTTAAAAAAAATTTCACACATGGATAAAATTGGAAGAAAAAAAAAAAGAACTCACATAGAGGAGAGGTTCTATTTATACACACAAATTCCTCTTTTTACACATCCTTCTTAATTCACACACAAAAAAAAAAAAGTATTCATCACACACAATTTTGTTCCAGTTATATCCCATACACACACTCCCACCCACACACCTTCTTCCACACCAGCAAGGAACGATCAAACCCTATCTCTCATCAATGGTGTTCAGAGAGAGAGAGAGAGAGCGGTCGCGGCGGGCACTTCCTTTTCGGTCTCGCGCTTCTTGGTCTCCACCTCCTTGTCGCAGCGCTGGGGGAGGTGGTTGTGCTGCTGTTGGAACCGCCGTTTGGGGCCTAAGCGAGGGCGAGAAAGTGGCTTGCTGTCGACGAGGCGGAAGGTGGCATCGCCGTTAGCAGCAGTGACGCCGCCGAAGGAATCGTCGCCGATGAAATCGAAGACGGAGTCGGAGAGGTTGGTGGAGTTGTGGGGGTTGGTGGAGTTGCGGGTAGGGTTGTAGTTGCAGGTCCAGTCGGCTAGGACTGCTCCGACTTCAAAGCCCACCATTGATGAGAGATAGAGAGAGACTATAATAGATGAGAGGAAGAAGACGACGATGGTTCAGAGAGAAGATAAAGAGTGGTCACCAGAGAGATAGAGAGATGGGGTATTTTGGTAGTTTCATTTTAGGACAAAAATGTAATAAAAAAAATTCATTAAGTGTGTAAAAAGAAGGTAAATGGTGTGTGCAAATAGAAGCTCCCCACATAGAGAGTGTAAAAAAGTAAAATAATAGTGTAAGTAGAATCACTCATTTATATGTCCTCATTATCTTTTTGTAAATTACACTATTTTCCTTTATAATATTTACCTGTCACTTTAATGCCTAAAACTTATTTTATTTTCCTAAATTGGCCATCATAGTGTTTTATTCCTTTGAATTAATGTTCGTAGTATTTTATTTTTCTAAATTGACAACCTACCTGGTCCAAAACCAAGTATTATATCTTTTCACATGAATGTTTGAATTAATGTTCGTAGTATTGACTGATGAATGTTATGTCGTTGTCACCTTGATCTTTAAAAAAAATAAATACAAAAAAAAATTAAGAAATTTATTAGAAAATCCTTTTTCAAGTGTTTGTATCTCAATTAGTCCATAAGATGTTCTTATATTCTAATAAATTCTATTATTTAGACATTTGATCTACCAAATCCTAATTCTTATATTTAAGGTATTTTATGGACATTTCTACTCTTACAAATATTTTTTGAACGGTTAACAATTTGGTGATGTGAACATTCATATTTTACAATGTGAATGTTTACATTGACATGTTAACATTCATATTGACAATGTGAACATTCACGTTGATAGTGTAAACATTCACATCACGGAACATCCACAAAGTAAACGTGAATATTGTTGGGGGTATTTTGGTAGCTGTGTCACCTGTGGGACTTATTGAAACATAAGAAAATAATATGAATTAAAAGAAATATAAGTATGTAAAAAGGGATTTATGAAAAAGTACCTCAAAATTTTTTCTTAATTACTCTAGAAATTGGGAGGATATTTTTGCACCAATTTACAGTCCTAACAACTACAAAATAAAACCAAAAAAAAAAAAGGCCCACTGGGTGTGAATTGAAAATGAATAGGCCCAAACTTGTTTCAGTTTCTTTTAGGGGCCCATGTCTAGGCCCAATTGCCATTGACCAAGTATAAATAGTCTTTTGCTCTTGATAACCCATAGCTCTTCAAGTCAATCCTTGGTTATTGCTCCAATCCAAAGGGAGCTTGAGTGGAGAGGTATCATTAGACCATACTTAGAAGATGGGTTACTTTATTATGCAGGGTTATTGCTCCAATCCAAAGGGAGCTTCGAGTGGAGAGGTATCATTAGACCATACTTAGAAGATGGGTTACTTTATTATGCAGAAATATTGGTATATCCTTTAGCATTGCGCAAAAGAGAGAATGCAATTGAAATAGAAGTAAGATTTTTTTTTCATTTTTTTTTTATAAAAAATCTCTATTCAAATTTATAATTTAAAAACAACGTTAAGAATGAGTTGAAATTAACTTGAGTGGATGTCTTAGATGTTCTTCTTAACTCCACGTGCCACAACTGATTATGAAAAATTCAATAAAAATCGCATATTATTTTTTGGAAGAATTATATTAACCGTCTCTATAGTTTGGGGTTCATGTCACTTTATTTCATTACTTTTCAATTATGATACATTTAATCATAAATTTTGAATAAGAGCAAAATCATCAATTTGATAAATATAAACTAATTTGACAAAAATATATGTCAATTTTTTTTTTAAACTTTTAAAAATTATTTCTACTCACCAAAAACAAAATTATGTACAAATGATAAATCTTTTAGACATTTATTTATTTATTTATTTTTTACAAAATTAATTTTTATTATGTGTTTAGATGATGATTATGTAATGAGTGGTTGTTAAGATTTTAATGTGTAATTGATATATTTAATGTATGAAATATTTTTAGTTTTGGATTTTTTGATCTAATGGATTGATTTAATAATGATATCAAAATTATCGTCATATTCGACTTTTGGAAAAATAGAAATTAATTTAACGAATATAAAATAAATACCCATTATATGATCATTATCTAAACACATAATAAAAATTAATTTAGTAATAAATAAATAAATAAATGTCTAAAAGATTTATCAATTTTACATAATTTTATCTTTAGTAGGTAGAAATAATTTTTAAAAATTAAAATATTTTTTTGACATTTATTTTTGTCAAATTAGTTTATATTTTTATCAAATTGACGATTTTGCTCTTAAAATTAAGCAAGGATATCTTCAATTATTCTTATTTGAAACAAGATTCAAAATTCAGAGTCAAATATATCACAATTGAAAAGTCAATTACTAAAATGATATAAATTTTAAATTATAAGGATCGTCAGTGTAATTCACCTTTATTTTTTAATAGTCTTATTTATGATGACATCCTAACAAATTAAAAAAGTTCTATGGTAGACAAATTACACATTTTTAACAAGTCTTTTAAATACATTACAAATTAACTGTACAACAATGTTAGAGGAGTCGAATATTCCTGAAATATATTTTACGGAAGTGCTACGTAGCTCGAAAACGAGCCCTCCCGAATCGCCCGAAACTGAAATAATCAACAGCAACGACATCAATAGAAGAAAAGAGATGAGAGGAGAGAGAGACAAGAAATTGACAACAACAACATCCTCTTTATCAACAACAAAAGAGAGGATAAACAAAGAGAGAGAGGAGAAACAGATTGTCGAATTTGAAAAAAAAACAACATCATACGTTCATCAACACAACAACAACAACAACAACAACACATTCATCAACACAACCATTCATCTTCATCATCAACAACATCATTTGATCCAGAAAAAAAAAATTCAACCATTCATCGCCTATTTCTTCTTCTATTGATCAAACAAAATCAAAATCAAAACTGAAATCAAAATCAAAATCTAACCCACCCACCGATCAAACACAAAATTCAAACCCACCCATTGATCAAACACAAAAATCAAATCAAAAAAAAAAAAAAAATCAGAGGTGAGGTGAGGTGGAGGCGGAGGCGGAGGCGGAGGCGGAGGAGGAGGCAGATCCCCTCTCTTCTCTTTCTTTCTTTCTTTCTCTCCCTCTTCCTCTCTTTTTCTTTTTTCTCTTTGCTCTCTTGTTTCAGACATAAACAGGAGAAAAAAAATAAATAAAAATAAAAATAAACTACCCAAAACGACGTCGTTTTAGACAGCTAGAGGAGATTCGGAGAAGACAAATTCGGGAAACAAAATATTTTCCTATATCTTAATTCCTTCCATGTGATCTCCCAAAAAAATAAAAATAAATAAATAAATAAATAAAATTGATCTCTAATTCTGTCATTTTAATTTGTAAAAATTGAAAGTCAACAAGACTTAAAAGTAGAGAGGGAATAATTTATTTATTTATTTATTTTTTCAAATTTTGTTTTGTGTATTCAAGAGACGAGATAAGGCAAACACAGAATTTGCCGCAAGATAAGACCCACGCGCTTAACATTACATACAATGCGACTGTTATCTTGGTCCAAAAACAAAAAATGTAATATGATATGATATAACAGTAATAATAGAGATTTTCAAAAAAACACGATTTTTAAAATGATTTTAATTATTTATATCGCTGTCAGGTATAATTTTTTAAAAAAATTTAAACACATCAACAGTCAATACATGAGTAGGGGTCATCAATAGTCCCTCGCTTTTTATTATTTTTTCTCTATTTAATATTCACATTTCATATTTTGTTGCTCATAAATTGAGCATTATGTTTAAAAAGATCGGACAAAATGTAAAAGTGTAGGATGTAAAATGTGAAGTAAGAATATGAGTATATATCACCAAGCTTGTCAAAAAAACTCTTAATTAAAAATAAATGATATGCCAAAATCATCATAAAAAGTATCAACAGTTTAAATATAAATTTAAACTTGAATAATTTTTTTAATATATAGTATTATTGTAATAAAATTTTGAGTACACATTGTAAGCAACCTTTTTTATGTAATTTTAATCGTAATGCACAATATTGGAGTGCTAGTTGTTTAATGAATTTTTAATACAATCAAATATTCAATCCTTGTATCTTAAAATATACACTACAGCATCCAATATATCAATCTTTTTGGTATCCTTTTCAAAAAGAAAAAAAAAAGGAAAGGAAAATTAACATCAAAAATTTATTTGACAAACTATTTTTTTTAAAAATTTGGAAAAAAACATTTTTTATGTTTTGGTTTTAGTTTTCATTTTTTGAGTTTTACCCATGTCAACACTATTACCTTCATCACTACCACTATTTTACGGGTAATTATTTGATAGTCTCAAAACATTGCTCTATACTATTTTTCATTTGACAAGCATCAAGTTATTTCCTAAAAAATACTTGGATCCTACAAGTTTAACCAATGAATAACAAGTTGAGACATAATAATGTGAATTTGCCCCACAACCACCGCATAATTTTTCCTATTTTACCACCATACAATCACAGTTATTGCCTTCACTACCTATATTGCACCGCAACACCACTGCACTATTACTACTACAGAAATGATAGGTCCCTCTAATTTAAAAGTTTTAAAAGAGCATTCCTCTAATTTGAAAGTTTTAAAAGAGCATTAATGATATGAAAAAAAAAAAAAAACGAAGGCTAAAACATCATATTACATAGGATCCACACATTAATTAGAGTTATTAGAACTCTTAATTCAAAACTCCCAATCTTTTTTCTTACCACTATCACTACCAGTCTACCTCCTATAACATAAGAGAAAAAATAATAAAATAATAAATTTCAAATTCTAACTTGCTTCATTAAATTTGATCCAAAAAAAACTGTTTTATTAAATTCAATGGTTTAAATTTAGTAAATATCAAAAAAAAGTTTCAAATTAAAATTTTATTCAATGTTTAATTTTTAAATTTCAGATTTCATTTTTATCAAATATCACCTTTTGTTTTTGTCAACAAGTACGAAATTATTTACAAATACGTGGAGAATTGTATCAAACTGAAAAATCATAATCCATCAACAGATATCAATAACCGACATAAGAAGTAAGGAGTAATCTCTTCCGAGAGAACAAATTTAAGAGAGGTTTGTGAAGTTGGTTAAAAGTTGATTTTTTTGATTTTTTTTAATATTTTTAAATTTTTTTTATGTGAGAGGTGATGTGATTTAAATTTGATTAAAAATTAACTTTTACTTTTTTAAATTTGTTACCAAATAACCCCTTAAGGGTGGTTTGGAATATTCAAAATAAGTGTATTTTTTGATTTTTTATAAAAAAAAAGTGTAAAAAAGTAGAGAAAGTGGACTGAAAAGTAGTAAGAAAATGTTGATAGATGTTAATTGATATGATTTAAATAAGTGTATATATGCAAAATAAATATATTTTTTTAGTACATGCCAAACACCTACTTAATATAACAAAAAGCTTATAATAAAAGAAAAATAATCAAAGGTAAATTACATTGACACCCCTTGAGATTTATATTTATTGCAGTTTCCCTTTCACTTTTTGAAAATTACATCTCTCTTCTGAGGTTTAAACTTTAATTACAGATTCCCTCCCGCAACAATTTAATTTTTTTAAATACCAATTTTGCCCTCATTGGGTAAATTACATTGACACCCCTCACATTTTAAAAATTACAATCCCCTCCCTAAGGTTTAAAGTAGCATTACCAATTGCCCCCTCAGTTAGTACTAGTTGGAAAAAAAATTATTTGAAAAAAAAAATTAATTGAAAAAAAAAATCATTTGTTTAAAAACTAACGTAAACTCATTTTTTGAATTTACGTTTTTTTCTCAAATTTACAAACTGAGACAACTATTTATAAACTAAAAAAATTATCAAATAAGTTTTTATGACAGTTTTTAAAATTTTTGTAAATATAAATTAAAAACTGAAAATGGAATGGTTACCAAATAGGTCTCAGATGGTAAAAATGTAATAAAATTAACAAATAATTAAATAATTTATCAACGTAAGAAATGACTTATCAAAAGATTCTCAAGTTATA
This sequence comes from Camellia lanceoleosa, assembly GCA_025200525.1. Lineage (NCBI taxonomy): Eukaryota > Viridiplantae > Streptophyta > Magnoliopsida > Ericales > Theaceae > Camellia > Camellia lanceoleosa. The sequence continues at coordinate 120,284,962 of CM045764.1, read as the reverse complement.
TATGGTTTGATTTTTAGAAAAAATTTTAAAAAATTAAAAATTAATTTGGTTAAGAAATAAAAAATAAAAAATAATTATATAATTATTTTTTATATTTTATTTCTTAACTAGATTAATTTTTAATTTTAAAAAAAAAATTCTAAAAATCAAGCCATACATAGCCTAAGAATCTTTTGATAAGTCATTTATTATATTGGTAGCTTATTTAATTATTTGTTAATTTTACGACATGTTTACTATTTGAAACCTGTTTAGTAACCATTTCGTTTTCAGTTTTCAATTTATATTTACAAAAATTTTAGAAACTGTCATAAAAACTTGTTTGATAATTTTTTTGGTTCATAAATGATTGTCTTAGTTTGTAAATTTGAGAAAAAAATATAAATTCAAAAAATGAGTTTATGTTGGTTTTTAAACGGAAATTTAAAAATTTTACTAACAAATTTTTTTTTCAATTTATTTATTTTTAAATAATTTTTTTTTCAATGAATTTTTTTTTCCAACTAATACTAACCGAGAGAGCAATTGGTAATGCTACTTTAAACCTTAAGGAGGGGATTGTAATTTCTAAAATGTGAAGGGTGTCAATGTAATTTACCTAGTGAGGGCAAAATTAGTATTTAAAAAAATTAAATTGTTGATAGAGGAAATCTGTAATGAAACTTTAAATTTCAGGGAGAGATGTAAATTCCAAACGGTTAGGAGAGAACTGTAATAAACATAAATCTCAAGGGTGCCAGTGTAATTTATCCAATAATCAATTATTAAAAATTAAGAGCCAATGTGAGGCATCTATTGGCCTTCTCACTTACGCCACGTGGCATTCTCAATGGCCAATGGATTATTTGTCTGATTGAGTGAGTGACTCGAGGGGCAGGTAACCCAACAGCAGATCAATTGTCCAACACAAGAAAGAGGTGGGAAACGTGAATTATCGAGAGATATGATATATAAAGTATAAAAGCATAACCCTATATAGTTCCAATTTTGTTGAGGCGTACTGACCTTAAATATATAGGGTACACAAGGTACTATGTGAGGGTGATATTGTAGCTGAAGAACATGTGATATATATCAACTCAACTAATGTGGTTCAAAAAATGAAACAAAAATATTTGAGACGTTAAAATTTTATCAAATATTTTAAATGGGTGTGAGATTTACATAGGACTCATATTGCGTGGGTCACACTCATGTGAGACATTTAGTAAAATTTTTGGTAGAATTTTTAAAATTTCTAATATTATTCAAAATAAAAACTCAAGTTTCATTTGTGCATGCTTTAGTCATGTATACCTAATGTGTATATTGGAAGAGCACAACCTTATCCATGGTATGGTGGGTTAAAACAGTGTTTTTGTTTTATTTTTCACTTTTGAATATTTTATACTGAATCGAATTTCATGATGTGTATTATTGAAAACATAAAGGATTGATTGCACCGTTAATTGATATGACGGGAAAAGAAAAGAGAGGAGTTGGATTAACAATCCTCTTTTTAAGTGCGGTTCCACCAAAAATTGAGTAGGGAAAAAATAGTCAAATATTTTAAAACTTCGTATTCTTTTTCGAATGAGTTTAAGTCGACAAAGAAGTTCACCTATATTCCTTATATATTTTGCAAAAATGTTTCAAATCCCCAAGATCCCAGTGGGTCTGATTGGCCATGAATTATTATTATTATTATTATTTTTTTTAACCAACCCCCATGTGTATGTGGGAATAGTGGGGGCTGGGAGAAAGTGGGGTTCTCAATCACGTTTGTATATTTTATATAAGGTTAGTAGTTTTTAACCTTTTTTTTTTTTTTCTTTTTTTTTAAAAAAAAGATGGTTTACAATACTTTTTAAAGCTAAAATTATTATTATTATTATTATTTGTTAATGGAACAGACAGGAATGCATTGTGGGAAGTTAATATCTTTTTTTTTCCCTATAAAGTTGCAAAATAAGTGAGTGGCAGAAAAGTAATTCTTTACTAATTTTGCCTTATCGGGAAAATGCTTTTCGATTATTAAAAGAAAAATATTTAGGAGCACTAAAAAATGATTACTAGAAGGAATATTAATGATGTGACAGTAAGTTTCACTCACTTTTTATGTCTTATTTTTATTTATTTATTTATTTTTTTACCATTTTCAATAAATTAATATTATTAATAATATATTTTTTAGTATTCTAAATCATTATTGTTATTAAAATTGTTGCCATTAATGAGTGGGACATATAAACTCTGTACTAAAGCCATGGATGAAGGAGAATGTCTAAACTACCTTTTGGCAAAAACTAAATGAATCACATTTGTAAAAAGAAATACTTTACGTTTTATGTTTTTTTTAAGAAAAATTTATCTATGAATCTATTTTTCATGAATGGTGATCTGTTTAGTATAAATCTCTTTTTAAAAAATGGTGATCTGTTTAGTTTCAAAAAATTTTTTATAGACCAACTAGCGTATAACCCGTGCTATGCACGAGATTAAATAATGATGATAAATTTATTTATTTATTAATTAATTAAAAACAATTTTAAAAGATAAGATAAGTAAATTTTGACTATTTTAATTACATGGTTGTTTGAAATTAACATTTTAAATGGCTTTTTGATTATTTTAAGAGATAAGAAAAGTTATTGTGATTGGGAATGAATTTTTTAAATGCATGAGAAAACATGAAGAAAATTCATTAAGAAATTTTTTGAGCTTGGCTAAGAATATGAAGTTAATCTCATTCCATAACTTAAATCAATAAAATCTTAAAGTCAATTTTAAAAATCATATTTGTTTCTAAATTAAATAATTCAAAAAACATTAGTATATCTTCATTATATTTTCCTATCTCTATCTTATAAGACTATGTATATGCAAAAAATAAATTTACAATATTAGGTTGAGTAAGTCATTCAAATTGTCTTTATGATTTTATAAGGTTACATGCGATTTGTGAGCCCTTCATATTAGTTAGAGAATTGAAAAAATAGGCATTTACATACAAGTCCCATTTTGTAAACTTATAATCCATTAAGTCCTATATAAAATTATTTGTTCCTTGAAATCCCATTAATTTTTAATAGGCCAATTTACCCTTCCAAGACGTCCTCGCCAACCAGACACACACTCTCTCTCTCTCTCTCTCTCTCTCTCTCTCTCCACAGACCCAGTCTCTAGTCAACATGAATAGTCTTGCTACGATTAGATTCTTCATCTTCTTCTTCTTCTTCAATCCGTTTCCAACTCCGTCGTCTGCGAAATCGATCGGACTCCGAATGCCAATACGCATTCACTTGAGTATCATCGAAAAATCGCCACCGATCATCAGCGGCAGCATCCCAAGGCGACGCTTCACGCAGATCTGGATATGAGCTACTGGTCCTACTAGTCCTCCTCAATCCACTAACACTAGCTGAATCATACACCGTTTGATAATCCGAATACTCATACCACCGATCAACCGTAGACAAATCCGATTTCTGGACCTCATTTCTGACATTACTAGAAACATCCTGATGATGATCTTTATCATAGTTCTTCTTTCGGCTGAGAAATCCAAAGACCAGAGCAAAGAGAACTAGTACTATAATGGTCATCGAATCGGAGTTGGTGTGTACATTGAGGAAATTACCGTCACCTCACTCAGGGAATTTGCAGAGATAGATCGGCCATTGCCATTAGAGATAGAGGGAGATCTAGGGTTTTTTGAAATTGAAAACCTTCTCAATTTGTAATATTCTCAATTTTAATTATGAAAAAATTGAGAAAATTCTCAAAATTGACAATTATAAATTTTTTAGTTTTGATAGTTTTGATAATATTCTCAGTTCATACTGAAAAAAAATTGAGAAATTTTCTAGTTTTGATAATTATAAATTGAGAACATTTTCAGTTTTGAAATTGAGATCATTCTCAGTTTTGAGATTAAAGGGCAAAACGTCTTTTTACCTGTACATGGGACTTATTAGTTCAAATTTTTTTTGATAGGACCTAAGTTACCACCAAATGTGTAGATAAGACTTTTAGGTAATTACCTCTTGAAAAAATTATGAGCAATTTTTTTAAATGAAAAAAAGTTATTTTATTGATGAAAACAAAGTACATGTATATTAAATCAAGCATCAATACATTCATTTGTGAGTCCTTCATACTAATTAGAGATTTGAAAAAATTATGAGTGAATGATATGAATATCGAGTTTGTTTGTGCCACAAAATTTTTTTTAAAATAAACAAAAATCATAATGGTCATAGTGGGTGCAGGAGCTCTACAAGAAGACTTTCCTCAGAAAGCTCAAGCTTTGAACATTCTTAAGGATAAGCAACTGCAACAGAAGAAAAGAAAACTTCTGCTTGACCTTGAAGAACCTGAGGCTCACTTGGAAGAGAAGGAGAAAGCAGAATAGGAAAAAGAGACACCATTGAAAAGAAGAAGAAAAATGACAGTTTCTTCTTCTAACCTTGTTGGTGATCCTACTCATGAGGCAGCTGCTAAGGCAGTGGAAGAAGAACACTCCAAAGAAATTATTGTATTTCAGAGGTCTAAAAAGAGAAGGCAGCAACAAATACTGAGAGATGAAGCTGCTGCTGTTGATGCACTACAAAGGGAGGCTGCAAGGAAGAAACAAACTGTTAAGCTCTATGCCCTTCACAGCTCTTCAATCATTACCATTACAACCTCTGAAGCTGGTAATTTTTCCCTTAATTCCTTTTGATTCTCTCTCCAAGACTTAACAAAAAGTTAGCATTTTCTTTTTATTTTTTGCTATGCAGCAGCAGTCATTTCCTCTTCGACATTGGCTTCTTTAGCCTCAAAAGGAATAAGGAAGGCTCATACTGAAGTGTCAATGAGTATAGAGCCCATTCAGATGATGCTTCCATTTCTCTATATTCCCTATGCCTTCCTCTTTAAAGCAAAGCATCCCACCTTCCTTATGTCCAGGCTTAACTCCATATCTGCCCCATCTATCTTTTATCTCATCTCATTTTACTCCTCCTATAGTCCTGGCTGCCCCTTTATCACCCGAGAGAATTCCAGTGGTCACTTCATCTTTAGTGATAACTAGTACTCATAAAGAAGACACTGGTGGCTTACTAATTTCTTTCCTACCACCCAACTCTAGTCCCTCTTCTCTTGACTTACTGGTGGCTAGGATAATAGACACTGCTAGGGATTCCTCCACTCCTTCTCCTATCCCTAGGTTTTCATTTCTTCCTTCAACTAGTGATTCTTCTGTATTGCCAATATTAGAGGAAGAGCTGGACATCTTCGAGGCTCAACTAGCCAGCTTTTTTGGCATATTTTTACCAATTCGAGCACCAAGCAATGAGACTGAGCCATTGGTCCTTGCAAACTCTCTCTTGAAAATTATTGAGAGCTCCTCAACTGTTACTGAAGCTTCTTTGCCTTAGGTGGACTTGGGCATTTACTTGGACTTGTTGTAATCATTCTCAAGGATTCCTTTTGAAGCCTTACAAAAGCCTATCATTAAAAATGGTTTCCTTAAGTGCTGCAAAGTGTTCGAGCAGTCCAATATGACCTTCTCAAGTCACTTATCCCAAGCAGCAACCACCTTAGATTTTTATGTCAATACCTTCCAGATGGCCAAAGTTGCAGAAGAGAAACTGCTGAAAGACAAAGAGTATGTCTTCCATATTCATGCTGAGATATTTGAATTAAAGGGGCAACATTCCTATGCCTCCCAGTTTCAACACCAACTTTTGGAGAAAAAAGCCCAACTAGAAGATGAGTTAGCAGCAGTCAATCTAGCCTTAGATCGAAATGCTAAAAAGTTGCAAATTACTAACCAAGGACTGGCTGACCAGAAAGCAGGACATGGCTATAGCCATTTAGTTGTTCCCATTCCTTAAGAGTAAAGAATCAATTGTAAGGGAACAATTGAAACATTGTACTAATTTTTGGGCCAATTTGTGGCTGCATGTACTTAGTTCGTTATGAAATGAAATCCTTATTTATTATTTAAGTGCTTCATGCTCTTTTGTTTACTTTTACTTAGCATTTTTCACATTTCTTGTGTTTCCCACACAGTTGGATAATAAGGCTTAAAATACCTGCCATTGATTTTCTTGGGATGCACATTTGCCAAATTTATGGCTCTTAATGCCTACTGGAAGTATTATCTTCCGTACCAAGTCACCTTCCTCAAAGCTGATGTGCTTGACCTTTTTATTATAACTTTTGCATACCTTCTTCTTTTGGAAGAGGATATTATTTAATGCCAAAATTCTAATTTCATCTACATTTTTTAATTCCAAGAACATGCTTTGATGGTATTGCTCAGTAGTTAACTGGTCTTGGCATTTTACCCTTAACTACTTAATGTTAATTTCTACAGGCAATACTGCATCATGCATATATACTAAGGCATAAGGAGTGATCCATGTACTTGACCTTGGAGAAGTCTTGTAAGCCCACAATACATCTAACAATAAGTTATGCCAATCCTTAGGATTATTTTCCATAGCTCTTTGTATTCCTGTTTTCAAAGACTTGTTAGATGTTTCTGCTTGACCATTTGCTTGTGCATAATAGTGGGTAGAATCGATAAGACTAATTCTAAACTCTACTACGAAAGACTTCATAATCTTTCCATCAAACACAATTCCATTATCTATAGTTATAGTCTGAGGGATGCCAAACCTATAGATTAATTCTTTGATAAATCCAATAACCTCAGTTTGATCCACAGTTTTATAAGGTTTAGCTTCGACCCATTTAGTGAAATAATCTGTGGCTACTAGAATGAAACAATGATGCTTCAAAGAGGGTGGATATTATTATATCCATTGTCCATCCTCTAAATGACCATGGCTTCACTACTGCATGCAAATCAGCTATTGGCACATGTCTTATCATGCCATGCTTTTGGCATGTTTGACATCCTTTTGCATACTTTATACAATCCTTTAGGATGGTTAGTCAATAGCAAGAATGCCTTCGAAGCAATTATCTCATTTTTACACCAGGCTGATGGACATCACAAATACCTTCATGCATCTCAGCCATAACAGTCAGTGCTTCTTTTGGCCCTAAACATTCCAATAGTAATCTATCTGCTCCCATTTTGTAAAGAGCATTGCCATACACTATATATTGCATGGACTATAATTTAATTTTTCTGCTGGCCTTTGAAGAATGGGCAGTTAAATATTGAATGATTGGATGTCTCCAATCATGCTCTTCTAAGTTATTCTGGTTAACTTCTACCATGATACCCCTTTTTGCCAAAGGTGGTATTAACTTCTAATATGTTGCTTGAATTATGTTCACTTGGGGGTCACCATTTCTTTTGAAATTCGAGGCCTTTTGGACTACATCATTGGCCTTGTGATTCATGAATCTTAGAATATAAGTCACATTGGCTATCTAAAACTGAGAAAGCAAATGCAACTCAGTAACATAATATGGCAACATGCTTGCACTTTGACATTTGAAAATTTTCTTTATTTGGTTGATTATCAATTGGGAATCCCCAAATATATCAACTGCATGAGCTTGTAATTCAATAAGTATCTCAAGTCCCATTATTAAAGCTTCATACTCAGCTTGGTTATTGGAACAAGTAATTTCGTCAACTCTGAAACCATGTGTGGTTTCTACCTCCTGTAGTGATTTAATTATAACACCAATTCCAACCAAACTATTGGCTTTTGATCCATCGAACCACATTTTCCATGGCTCAACATTGACCATACCAAAGTCCATTATCTCTTGGCTTTCTATTTGACATGGATGATCTACCAAGAAGTTAGCCAAAACTTGTCCTTTTACAGCATTTTGGGGGACATATTCTAAATGAAATTCTGATAGAGCTAATATCCATTTGTCAATTATTCCTCTTAGCATAGGTCTAGATAACACGTATTTAACCAAGTCTGTGGTTGCAATTACCAAGACAATAGTAGGCAAAAGATAATATCTTAATCTCATTGCAATGCTAGGCATAACTTTTCTACAGGTGAGTATTTACATTCACAAGAATTTAAAAACCTACTAAGGTAATAAACTACTTGTTCCTTGCTTTCTTCATTGTCCTTAGCCAGAAAAACTCCCAATGAATCTTTTGCTGCAGCAATGTATAACTTTAAGGAGCTTGATGGCATCAATACTGAAGGCTTGGCCAAATAGGCTTTGATTTATTCGAAAGCAGCTTGATGCTTAGTTATCCACACAAACACTTCTTCATTTTTCAGCTTTAATAAAGAAGAAAAAAACTTTAGTTTTCCCTATAGTATTAGAAATAAATGTTCGAAGGAAATTAACCAGACCAAAGAATTTTTGTAATTCTTTCTTACTTGACGGAGGTTTAGCCTCAATGATGGCATTGGATTTATTTTGATCAATCTGTATTCCTTTCTTGTGCACTACATACCCCAAGAAGTTTCCAGCTGATACACCAGAAGCACATTTGAGAGGATTAAGCTTCAATTTGAACTTTCTTATTCTTTCGAAAGCTGCTGTCAAGTGAACTAGGTGTTCCTCCATAGACTAAGACTTTACAACAATATCATCAATGTAACACTCAAGGAATCCTCTAACAAGATCATGAAAGATAGTATTCATTGCCCTCTGATATGTTGCCCTAACATTCTTTAAACCAAATGACATCTTAATTTATTCAAAAGTGCCAATATTCCCAGGACACCTAAATGTTGTCTTGTGGACATCCTCATCTGTAATGCAGATCTGGTTGTAACCAGAATCCCTATCCATCATAGACAAAATCCTGTGTCCTATTGAATTGTCCACCAATAGATCAACTATAGGCATCGGGTATTCATTTTACGGAGTTGCCAAATTCAGATTTCTAAAATCAATGCATATTCTCATCTTGCCATTCTTTTTAACTACATGCACAATATTAGACAACCATTCAACATACCTGGCAGTTCTAATGAAGCCTGCCTTAAGGAGCCTAAGAATCACCGCTTTCACTTTTTGAACCACTTCAGGGCTCATCCGTTTTGGTTTCTGCTTGTGTGACTTGAAAGTAGGCTTCATAGGGAGCCTATGTTCCACTAATGACCTATCCAATCGAGGCAGTTCATTATAAGACCACGCAAAACAATCCTTATATTGCTTTAGGACTACCAACAACTGGTACCTGTCAATAGGACTTAGCCAAGCATTGATGTATGTGGGTTACTGTGCAGAACCTTCCCCTAAGTTGACTTATTCCAAAGGGTCTTGTACTTGAGCACTTACTGATGTTTCTCCTTTGACTTCTTCTACCTTCAAAGCAACTTCTTCATTTTGTTCTGCTCCCACCTTCTCTAGCTTAACATCTTTGTTTTCTTCCTCATAGACAAAATCTGTCTATAAGGCTTCTTCTTCCTGTATTTCTTAGACTTTTGTGTCAATGTCCGATGCACAGTACTTATCAAGGGCCAAATGCCTGGCCTTTTGTTGCTCTTGATTATAGCCAATCACCATAGCTTCCCTATCTTGTTCCTGTACCTTCTGGACTATTGACTTTACGTCCAATGTTGCAAACTTGATTAAGGCCAAGGGTCTGGCTTCTTAGTTCTTATCTTCTTGCCTACAACCAGGCATCATTGTCATCTCTAGTGACGAACTCTTCATCAGCACTCTCTTGCACTAAGTGCTTCAGGTGTGCTACTTCCTCATCAGTCGTCACTTCAGCTGTTCCATCAAGCTTCCTTAGCACACTGAGTGGTACAACTTCTTCAATATATAGCTTCGCCTCAGCAAAATTAACACAAGCAATAAAAAGTTGCAGATCCGCATTGATTTCCTCTGTTTCCCCATTACACAGAGCTATCATCATCTTCTGATGTAGAAAGGAAGACACACACTTGTTGGTGTGAATCCAATCTTTGCCAAGCAAGGCATTATACTTGGCATTACTGTCTATAACAGAGAATGTTGTCATGCAATCTCTGGTTCGCACACTCAGGATGATGGGCAAAATGCCCTGAGCCATTTGCTTAGCCCCAACAAAACCAGCAATGTTTGTGCTGGTTGGGATCAACCTAGGATTTCTCTTCCCCAACTTCTTCAACGAGGACCTTGGAAGCAGGTTTACTATTTCATCATTGTCCACTAGCAACCTATCCATTTGTATCTCATCGAAGTAAGCCTTAATATACATGGGCTTGACTTGCTGGGTTATAGATATTATGGGGTACTCAAAAAGATATGAGAGGTTAATGCTCACCTCTTCACTTTCCTCATCAGTTTCCATCGGCTTAGCCACTTTTGACTTATCTTGCATCATGCTAACCTGTGAATCTTCACTAGAAACTGCAATGGGGTTATCCTCCTGACCTTCTTGGTTCCCTTATTCAGCCTGGAATTCCTGTGGCAATACATATACCATATTTACTGGTACTGGAGGGAATGAGCCAAATTGAACTACTAGTTGTACTTGTTTCCCTTCCAAATTAGCTTGTTTTGTTATTTCAAAAGCATCTTCCATGCTGTATTCTTGTACCTCTGTGCTAGCAGGTTCCTTCGAAGTAGCCTGTTGGTAATCTACATCCGTTGGCTTGTTAACCAGAAAGGTCTGTTCAGCCATAAAGGCCTCAAACATTTCATCTTTAGCCAATGTTCTCTCTTGGCCTAGCTCAGTCCCTTCATCCGTTTCCTCATCACTTTATATTAAAGCCTTCTTGAGGCCTGCTAAACTGGATTTTTCTTTGGCTCTTAGTTCAGCATGAACTTTAGTTAACTGCTCCATGCTGGCACTCCTCTTGATCTTGGGAGCAGGCTTTGAACCTATTTCCCCATCTGTCTGGTCTTTTGCTTGTGCCATGGAAATGCTATCTCCACTTTCTTTTAGATCTCACTGATCATCTTTTATTAATGTATTTGGAACTTCCTTATTTTATTTTGGGGTATTGATTGTAGTGGTATATGAGGGTAGAGTGAGATTTGATCACAAACTTTAATTTGGGAAAGTTGTCCTTTCTTTGTCTACACTTTGAATTTGGATGTGAGGTTAGAACCATTGGAAAGATTATTTCCGGGCTTCAATTTGGACATAATATGGACGCTTGAGCGGAAATAGCGGGCAGCGGGACTTAAAACGATTTTGAGATCATTTCTTATGTTTTCCTTTCCTCTTGATCCCTCTTGCCCTAAGTCCTTGATCCCCAAATACTTCCATTTCCTTAGGTTTGAGCAAGACCTTCCACCAAGAAGTGAAGAAGACAAGAAGATGAACAACTGATTCTTCTCAAAGCTTTGCTCCTTACTTGATCCTTGCGGTAGGGGTCCTTGTTCTCTTACAATACTTGTATTCATGGATGGATTGTGGTATTTTGAGTATATAAATACAAAATCTATGGTTTTGAGCATTTTGTGTTAAACTTGAGATTTGGGGTTTTATGGTTTGTGATGTTGGGAGTTATATTGATGAGTTTAAATGATGGATTGTGAATCCTAGGTGTAGAATCATCGGGAAAATTGGAATTAAAAGTGGTGATTTAAGAAGTTTGAATTTTTGCTAAAAACCCTCATTATTCTTGAAACCCTAGATTAATTGGTAATGATAAATAATGAGTTTGCCCAAATTAAAAATAGAATCATGGAATTTGTGGGTTAAATTATACATGTACAAGATTAATTGGATTTTCTGAGATGTTTAAAATGTTAAAATTCGAATGGACCTTGTTATGAGTATTGTGAATTATGGGAAAATGAGAAAGGAAATTAAGAAATGATTTAGAGAATTAATATGTGATTTCATATGTGTGTAGGACGGATAAATGCTCCACCAACACGTCATACATTTAATCATTGTTATCGATCTTCATTGTTAATATTTTGATTCTACTAATGTTATGTTGGTTGGAAGAGTTCGTATGTTAGTATTCTATATTGGTTATCATTAATGTACTAGAATAATTATCTCATGGTACTATTGTCCATTAGGTAAAAAGCAACCCATGTTATGGGGAGTTAATACTATAGAATTGGTTAACAAGGAAGAATGGTAAATGTGAATCTCGAACAAGATGGTTTGGACATTTCATAATGAACCATAAAATTGGATGTTCAAATATTTTATTTGGAAGCTCACTTTATTGATTCATGATAAACAAATGGAATAATGTTGCATGTGATTATTTTAGCTTGGAATAACCTATGAAGAGATTTGTATACACTATTGGGAGATAGCATTTTTATGAATGATATGATATATAACGATATGATTTCTTGAGTCCATACATATGTGAATTGGGCTTAAAGCCTATGTGAACTTATTTATGAATTTGTGAATATGTGAACTTATAGCCACTTTATGAATTTGTGAATTTGTGAACTTATTTATGAATTTGTGAATATGTGAACTTATAGCCACTTTATGAATTTGTGAATTGGTGAACTTAAGCCACTTTATGAATTTATGAAATTAAATATGAAATTAGTATAAAATTGCAACTTGTGAAATATGAAATTAACTATGAATCTTAGAGTGGTGCATCTAAGTTAAGCCAAAAGCTAATTTTTTGTATTTACTTTTGTAATTAGATGAATATGTACATTGTGTTAATCTTTAAATTGTTTATGTATTATTTGCTAAGCTTTTGATTTTGCACATTGTCTACTTAAGGTTGATGTATATAATTCCTTTTGTTGTTTCACGCCCAATTATATATATATATATATGTACATAGCTAATTCTTTGATGATGTATGATTATTTGCCTTATGCTTTTTTTTGTGGTAATTTATATTGATAAATGCTTATATTTTATGGTCATGCCCAAACTTTTAGGGGCAAGTTTGGGGCGTGACATACTAGGTGTATCTTCGTTGGATCTTCCTTCTTTGAGACCTGGAAATCATAGAAACCATATCTGGCTCCTTTGTTTTTGGGTTCTTTAATAACACCCAATTGTTTGGAGCCACCAAGGGAGATTTGATCATTCTTCCCTAGTCTACAGAAGCCTTTCTTTGGGTAGGCATTTCCTTAAGTCTGTTCTGCATGACAAATCAATCTAGAACTCCTGGGACCCATGAGCCTACTGGTTTGGTTGCTGGATCCGTTGTCTCACTTTTTGAAGTAGTCTTCGAAGTAGTCTTTGAGGGCCAATCATCAATCCTAGTCCCATGCCTTGCATGAAATCCATGCTTCCTTTCAGGCTGGTTAACTACCTTGTAATAATTGGGTGGCCTAGTCGCATACAGAGGCCTCTTACCCCTTAATTGCATCCTGGCGTCTGGTGGACTAGCCAAAGATGAGTGCTGCCTAGGGCCAGTTGGATATGGCCTTCTGTTACAAGTGCTGGCTGATTTTCGATCCTTCTGTACATCTTTATAATATTGCTTCCCATCAACTGGGAGCCCCTTCAGTAATTTTTAACTTATCCTATATCTAGGACACATCCTTTGCACTACAGCTGCCTCGAGGGAGTCATAATCTGGTATTTCTTCACTAGAGCCATCCCTTTAGCCTGTAGAGTTTTGTCCACTTCCTAGTGAACTTCTAGAGTCTTTCTTGAAGGCAGCCTGGCTAGCCACACGCATTTGCATAGTGACTTTGTCCAATTCCTTCAAGGATAAGTTTTGAAAATCTGGCATGCCAACATTGGCTGCAGCCTCCCCAATGTCTAGAAATGGGTTGGCGTCAATTCTCATAGCTTTCTCAGTCTTGGTTGGAAACTTTAGCCTCCCTTTCAAATTTGTTCTTGGATCCTGTCTCAGAAAACAATATAGTTTTTAGTTGAATGAGACCAAGAATTATGCTATTTACAAGACAGTTTTCCTTTAAGTTTTTCAGGGGTAGGGATCTTAACCCCCTTTAGTAACTTTAGAAAATTTGTTGCAAGTAAATAATCAAAGATGTCATCTGCTTTTGCTAAGTCAAAAGAATACTTTCTATGAAGGTCTTTCTTTTTAAACCGCTGGTCTATTGTGCTGTCTTTCTGAATTAATACTTCACAGGTCATAGGTTCTTTTACTACGATCTTTGCTGCATCAATTTCATAATTAGAATCCCTATAATAGGTCTTATATGATGCATTACTTCGATCTTGTTCCTCCTCAAGTAAAGTTTCATATTTGGAGACTTTATAGGTTAATTCTACTAAGTCTCGAAACTTAGTTGAATCAAACTTCTTTCGAAGCCAAAACTTCGACCAATTTTGAGCCAATCTCATAAATTCAAGCTCGGGTAGCATGACCCTACATTTGTTTCATGCCCTTTTAAATCTGGCAATAAACTGAGTAACCTTCTTATCAGGCTTTTGGTTCATCTTGCCAAGTCTGCCATGGAAACCTTAGGTTTTGTTTGGAAAAATTGGGCATGAAAAATCTCTTCCATTTGTTGCCAAGTTTGGATAGAGCCAGGTGAAAGGTTTTGTTAGACTTATTTATTTTGATGATTTATTTGATTATATTTTAATTTATTTGAAAGAGAAAAATAGAATCCAAAATTTATTTTGATGATTTATTTGAAAGAGAAAAATATAATCAAAATTTATTTTGATGATTTATTTGAAAGAGAAAAATAGAATCAACATTTATTTTGATGATTTTATGTTTTAATAAAATCAAAATTTATTTTGTCCTATCATTTCTCACCTAAACCTTTATCCTAAATGTTGTTAGAATGCATTTAATATATTATTAAATCAGGAGTTCAAATAGCCCAAAACAAAGGTTCAAACAGCCTAGCACAGCAGTAGGCCAAAAGGTTCAAAAAGTTCAAGTGGAAGATATTCAAATTAGTAATGATGGAAGTACAACGGCTATAAATGGCTATAAAGGTTCAAAATGCCAAAAGGTTCAAAAGGTTCAAGTGGAAAATATTCAAATTTGTAATGATGGAGTGAAAGATATTCAAATTAGTAATGGTGGAAATACAACGGCTATAAATTCAAATGACTACAACGGCTATAAATTCAAATGAATATAACGGTTATAAACGGCTATAATTTTCATTATATATACCAAGTTTTTAATGTAAACAAGTTACAAAAAAAACTGAAAATATTTTTTGATCTATAATCACTCACATCTTTTCTCAGAAATTATACACTGAGCCTTATAGTTTTAAGCCTATCTTTTATGTATGAGATTTACAGAAAAATCAAAGCTTCATTTTATATATCTATCTTTGAGAGATATTTATTGTAAGCTTTCTTTGAAAGCAAAAATACCATTTCATCTTGTAAAAGTGTTGCAAACACTGTGTTCTTGAAATCTTGAGAGTGATTGTGAATCACTTAAGATTTGCAAGAGTTTAGGCTTGTGAAATCTGTGTAAAATCCGTGGAGGATTGCTCCATTTGTAAAAAGGTTGCTAGCACTCCTATGAAGCTAGAAGATAGGGGAAAATCTCAAGTGAAGCTTGAGGAGTGGACGTAGGCCGAGTTGAAACTGAACCACTATAAATTTATTTGCCTCTCTCTCTTATCTCTTTATTTTATTTTAAATTACTATAACTATATTTCACATTTTTACTGTGCTAAAATCATTAACTGACATAGTTGTAAAGACACTTGTTTTAATTATTTTTATTTCATTAATTATATTTATCTATTGTGCTAGTCATAATTTTTATTAGGGTATTATTAATTTTTAATTGTAAAAACCTAATTTACCCCCCCTCATAGGTTGTCTTTTAGGTAACAGGTTTATATACCATACAAAGGCTGCTCTAGTTAAAGAGTTTGGAAAAAGTCTCAGTTTCATGTGATCATTATTGGTGAACTCACTACACTGGCCTGTAAACCTAGTAATGTGTTCCACCATTGACTGGTTTCCATTTCCATAAAAGAGGGCAAAATTTGGTATTCTAAATCCCCTTGGATACTCATGTACCCTATCCACCCACTCTGGGTAAGGTGTTCTGTATACTGGTGTCTGGACCCCCCGAGCCACAGGTTCACACATTTCTCTAACTATATCAGCAATTTGGTCCCTTGAAACCATATTTTGTGCTGGTTGAACCATTACTGGAGGAGTAAACACAGGATTTAGAGGAACTTCATGTGCTTGATGGCCTCTTGGTCCATATATAGGTACATTCAAGGCTGGCTGTCCTTGTTATACTGGTTGTTGTTGGAGGTATGGTTGACCTCTTGGAATCTGTCCTGGGAAAGGCCCTACAAAAGGTGCTACAAGAGGAGGAACATGTGAGGAACATGTGTTGTTTTTCTTCCAACCGCAATAAATCTTTCTAACCCCTTGGGTGCAAATTCAAATATAGGATTAGTGAAACCCCGTGTGCTAGGTATGGCTTCGAACATAGGATTTGGAAACATCCTCATACCATTCCTTTGTGCACAGGTGACATTCTCTCATGGTTTTGATTACTAGTCTAACCTTTAATTTGTCCATTATTTTGCATAGGCTGTTTGTCTCGAGCCAAACTATACTGAAGGGAATTCTCATTCTCTTCAGCCTGTCTTACAACAGTTGGTTGATAAGAGTTCGTTCAATCCAAAAAGGATGTTGCCCATCTTTTCATTTTATACATTAGTTGTTGTCCCATAGCATCTACTAAACCTCCCCATGGATTTATTGGTTGGGTAGAAAGGATAGTTAAAGGTCCAGTTTCATGGCCCTGTCTAGTATATTGGACATGTGTTGTGTATTCTGAAGTGCTGGTCTGTTCGACCATTTGGGGAGGATTTGATGGGATAGGTGCATCCATTACAATCTCCTTTGGGTTAGGTATTTCTACCTCTCCTTCTACACCCTTTTCCAGGCGTTCATTTTCTCCTCTTAGTCTAGCCATTTTAGGTCCCACCGGGCGTGCCAAAAATATATATTGGCTTTTTTGGCTTTCGAAGGTTAATAGTGCAAATTTAAGCGTGTTAGTAAGGATCAATCAGTCTTTATAGAATTTTAATTGCCAGCTGATGAGTCATTGAACACACCAAAAATAATCACCAAACTATATCAAATTCTATCAGAATAATGGCAAGTCCAGGTATCGATCCACAGGGATAAATGTGAAATTAGATTAATTCAATTGCAAAATTTCTAAATTAATTTTGATTAAAAATATAAGATTGATTTTATACCTAAACAGACCAAAAATTTTATGTCTAATTTCTGTCTTTTTTTTCGGAGCAAAACAGACCAAAAATTTTGTGCACGCGTCCCTAGGTGAGCCGTTCGTGTGGTGGTGGGCCGCACGTGCAGTGAAGCTTGGCTGCACATGCGGTAGTCTGGCTGGCTCGAATTTTTGACTTTTCGCACGGAGAATCTGCTTTCGCGCCCCTTTTGATTGAAGTTTCATATTTCCTGCCAAATCTGTACAACTGCACGAAACACATCATCTCCACCAAATAAATAAAATTGAAAGACTAAAACTGTAACTTAAGTGGCCTCAATGTGGTACCTTTCGGCCAACATCACACCCTCCAACTTACATTTTGCTAGTCCTCAAGCAAAACAAAAGAAATAAGAAAAGTAAAATACTCTCAGTCACTTTTATAGGGATAACGATTGCATTTAGCATATGCAACAAGCCTTTAAACCACAAGGTTATCCCAAGTGGACGAGTATAGTCTCGTGAGGGTTTTCAGAAATGATACCCACAAACATCAATATATTCATATCCGCTCAACAACAATTAACCACACTACTCCACATAACATTACAGTGTGATATTAAAACATGATGAGTCATTGAAGGCATAATGGACAAGTATGAAGAAATCTATTGAGCTTAAACCATCAGTTAATACAAAAGTAGAGTCCCTTGTACTTGTGAATGCTAGTAGACACATCATTAGTACCTCGGTGTAAAGTGCAATCTCCATATTAGTTAACTGTCCACTATAATAGCCCAGTGTAACTCATAATAACACTCAACACATACAGAAAAACTAAAATGTTGCAACCAAGCTTCTCATTTTGTTTTGTTTGTTTTGTTTGTTTTTTTTTTTTTTTTTTTTTTTTTGTGAAAGAAAATTGTGCAATATCCTGATCCATTAAGCTTTCTAGTTAGCCCATGTAACAAGCATTCGGCCAATGACTCCCAAACCAGACGGTTTTAGGGCGCTAGGTGTAGAAACACCCCTACGGGCTTAATAACTCGAGCTGAAAAGGCTATGAATCCGAACTAATCATTCTCCTTATTTTTCCTTAACTGTACAATGTCTAGGTCTATTAAGCTTTCTAGTTAACCCATGTAACAAGTATTGGGCCAATGACTCCCAAACCAGACGGTTTTAGGGCACTAGGTGTAGAGACACCCCTACGGGCTTAATAACTCGAGTTAAAGAGGCTACGAACCCAAACAAGTCAATCTTTTTTTTTTTTTTTAGACAAGAATCTTAGCTACTCATTTATTCTTTTTTACAACCTCAACCATTATCAATGATGTACACCAGGGATTATAATAAAGAGGTCACTGCTATGATAGTGTGATCATGTGAATTAAGGCATACTCATGACAAGTGTACTACTACCACAAACACAAACAACTATCCTAGTACAAACATCACATGTGAGTATTTACCCAATAAACCCTTTTCATACAAGCCCATTATGTTCCCCAATTAACATATGCTCATATCATTACCATACTGGCACAAAGTAAACATTAAGTGAAGTGGTGCAATCAAGTGCAGCAAGTACAAACATGAATAGTTATTACAAATACCCTCACCCCTCAACTGGAATATAACATTGTCCTCCATGTAAGCATGTAGACATTAGATAGTAAAATGAGAGAGAGGATCTTACCAGACGGTATGAGCGCACATCCAGCGAGGCAAGGACACCCGAACACATTTGTGGAATTTTATTTTTTTATTTTTTTATTTAAATACAATATAAAAGAGAAAGGAAAAGAAAATAAAACAAAACAAAATGAATAAGGAGAAAAAAAAATAAAGGAAATATACAGAAATCACTGATGTAGATCTGGCGGTGGTGGTGGGAAATGCTGCTCAAATAGGGCATGCATCAGTGTCCGAGTCTCGAACGCCTCATCATGAACCCTAGTGCCATGCTGATCGAACTGCCGATCAAACTGATCAAACTGATCAAATCGCTGTCCACTCGAATCCCGGTATGCATAGAAATAGTGTGCAGAGAGGCAACTGACTGTTGATACCCATCAAATGCCGCATGTGAATAATCTCGGTAAGCTTGGTAGTCGGTCCGGAGATCAACCATAGATTGCTGAAGGGCGGCTTAGTTATCCAAAAGAGCCTGATAGTGTGCCCTCGTCATACGGAATGGCAGTGGTGCTGGCGCTGGTGCGGCGGTAGGCTTGACTGGGGCATCATTAGGATTGGCCGGGGCTTCTAGAAGGACTAGTGGAGGCGGTAGGCAAGCAGTGGTTTGGCGCCAGTGGGTTTTACCATAAAATGTGGGCGGTGGAAGCTGAATCTCGTTGGCCTGAAGTGGGTATGTGTCTTGGTCTTTGATGAGCGCAGTTGTAAACACCCTATTTTTGACTGACTTTCAAACTTAGGCACTACTGATGATTTTCTTGGTGATGAAAGCTGTATAGAGCAAAGGTTCGATTTCTTCGGCAAGAGGAGAGTCAAATCCCAACCTTACATCCCATTTTGGACCAAAGCTATTTTGAATGGTGTTTAGACCTTAAAACCCTCTCTTTCAAAATATTTTAAAAATAAAGTTCCTACGATGTTCCGAGGCTCGCATTTTGTTAAATGATGC
Source organism: Camellia lanceoleosa (assembly GCA_025200525.1). Classification (NCBI taxonomy): domain Eukaryota; kingdom Viridiplantae; phylum Streptophyta; class Magnoliopsida; order Ericales; family Theaceae; genus Camellia; species Camellia lanceoleosa. The sequence continues at coordinate 120,265,339 of CM045764.1, read as the reverse complement.
GCTTTTCGGTAAAACCGAGCAAGGACAAAGTGGAAATGAATGAAAGAGAGTTGAAATATTTTAAAAATATTTCAAAACACCTTGTTTAGGGGATTGGAGTTGAAGAAAAGAGGAGAAGAGGGAAGAAACCAAGTTGGAGAAGAAGATGGGCATGAATCGCTAAGAGAGAGTCGAGCAACTTCGCTAAATCAAGCCTATCCTTTTGAATACTTGGATTTCAGCTATGAGGCCATCTCCGTTGGAAAGCTTACTTCCAAGGCTTCATTTTTCACTTAAGAATCTCCAAAAGCCGAGTCCGGATGGGGGAGATATGATTGGTTGAAGTTGGGCATCATTCCGATTGGACCGAAACTGAGCAACCTTCACTAAAAGAGGGATATCTCTTAGAACACATGGAATTTTGAGGTGAGGCTTCCAAATTTGGAAAGAAGACTTCCGGGGCTACAGTTTAGGCTCAAGAATGACCTGAAAATGAGTCCAGATGAAGGAATTAGGCTTGCTTCAAGTTAGGGACCAGGGCTGATTTTTTCCATCGACCTCTATGGAGGTCCATCGGCCACAATTGGATCTCATCGGCCATAGGTCGGCCAAAAGTGAACCTTATCGGCCACATATGTTGGTTGATCAGCCAAAAATGTCTAGAAAGCCCAGAATTGGCAGATATTTCTCCTCCAACTGTTTCTAGCTTATGCCACCTGTCCTAGCTTAGATATTTTCGACCAAGCTTGATATTTTGCTATATAATGAAGCCTTATATCTCATTTTCAAGGGTTAGAAGATTAGAGGATATATTAGAACAATTTTGGCAAAAAGATTTGGGAGCCTCTCTCTTTAGAAACTCTCTCTACATTTCACTCTCTCTAAGGATTTTGTTCTTGAAGGCTTGCATACATCCATCTTCAACCTATCAACCCTTAAGCAGACTTGATCACCATTGGGCTGAGGTCTCTTGGAACTTGTTTTGGGCTGCAAAAGCTTGGTTTTAACTCAGAAATCTTGTTGTTTTGCTGTTTGGCTTCAAGGGTAAGCACTTGTCCCTCTAAAGCTTTGCTTTGTATGCTTGTTTGACCACATTTGCAAACTGTTTTTGGCTTGGTTTTGAACTAAAGAAAACTCTATTTTTTAGTCCTAAAAATGATGGTTTAGGCCTATTTTGTGTTAGGGGGTTGTCTCTCCCTTTCGTTCCTCAGCTTGTATAGCTTTTGAGCCATCTTCTAAGGCCTTTCAAAACAACTTTTCGTGGCCTTTTAACCACTGAAATTTAGAGGATTTTCAATGGTAAAAACCTTATTTTGAGGACCCAAATAGGAGAGGGTGGTCCCCTCTCCTCTTGTCTTGCTTGCTAGTGTTGATGGCCAACTAAATGAGCATGTGTTTTTACTTCTTTATGGCTTTGTTTAGGCTCATTTTTGTGACTTATCAGACCTGCCATAACTCTGTTTTTGGATGTCTTGGTCACCTCTTGCATGCTTATTGCACTTGTAGTGTAAATCCTCTTTGCTAGCCTTGTTAGCCTTACAAAGTAGCATGCTCTTGTGGTTTGAATTAGCTTAGGCCTCGTTTGGGAACCCTCCATTTTAGCCAAAAAATCAAAAAGTTACTAAATTAGCCAAAAAGCCAACAACCAATATCAAAGAGTCAAAGATTCTCTTTTCTCTCTACTTTTTACACATCTTTTTGTAAAAAGTCAAAAAGTTATCCCAAATGTACTAGTTTTTTTTAGCTCATATTTTAGCCAAATAGCCAAAAAGTTATTAAATTAGCCTGTTCCCAAACGAGGCCTTAGCTCAAACATGTTTTTGGTGTTATTTTGGCATGTTATAACTCTGATTTTGATTGGTGGACTCACCTCTTGCATGCTTCATACACTTGTAGTGCAATCCTTGCAAACTAGCCTTGTATGCTTAAGCTTTTGGCTCATCTTTCTAATATGTGTTGGTTCCATTCCAGCATATTTTTGGTCATTATTTAACATGCCTTGACTCTGATTTTAGTTGGTGAAGTCATCTCATGCTTGGCTTTGGTAGGTGTAGTGTAAACATGCTCATTGGCCTAGCTTACTTGATGTTTTGGCCCTTCATGCTAGCTTGTCTTGGCTATACTCCATATATGTTTTAGCATTATTTTGACATGCTTTAGGACTGTTTTGGTTGTTCTTGGCCTTTTGAGGCTTGCTTTGTATAGCTATAGTGTATTTGGCTTTGCTAGCCTTGCACTTTGGGCCCCATAGCATGCTATATTTGTGATGTTTGCATGCCTTGGCATCATTTGGCATGGTATTTCAGAGCTTGTATCTTTTCCATACTCTCATGTTTATCACTCCCTCAATGTGTTTGAGAGTTGCACCTTTATACCTTATTTGTGGGCCATTGCATGAGCATGCATTTCTCGCATTTCATGCTATCATTTCAGATCATTTTAGCCATTGTTTTGACCTGTTATAGCTCTGTTTTGGGCTGGTTTAATCATTTGAGTATTGTATTGCATGGTTCTAGTGTTGTGTCCTTCACTAGTTTCAATGTTTAAGCCTTTTAGCATGTTGTACTTGGAGTGTTTGCATGTTAGAGTCTTGTTTATCATGCCACTTTAGCATTGAAAAAACTGCCATCTCCCTCATTTCTTCATTTTTGATTTGTTTTGAGGATTGGCTAGTCTTGAGGTTGTGTTTAATGCTTGGGATTGAGGTCTATGCTTAAATGGTTTCAACCCTCTTTTGAGGGTTACTCCTAGTCAAAGGAATTGGTCTTTCCCATGCCTTAAACCATTCTTTTTGATAGATCTCTCTCTCATTAGAGGACTCTCATATTTGGACAAGTTGATTAATGAATGGATCGGTAATGTTAAAATGTGTAAACAAAAATCAATCAAGTAAAATATGTCAAGATAAGCATGTTGCATGTGTGCATTGCATTGTGTTCAACTGGACGTTATGTTGAACACAAAGTGAATTGGTCCATTTCATACATGAAGTGATGAAAATGGGCCAATCCCCTTTGTGTCCATTGCCTTTGATTATCCATGATAAGGTGATGGTCCAAGTGTCTTGTTTGTCATGCATTTATTGAGTTTGTGCAAGCTTGACTCTTTGGCCATCATGCATTGAGATGCGTGATTGGTGGCTTGAGAGCCGAGTACTACACTCCTTTGAGCTTAAGACATGATAAGAACTGTAGTCGCACACACATTTTCTTGTAAATACATTGCCATGCCTCTGTTTGTGCTCTGTTGTAGTAGAAAGGAGAGTTTGCAGGAAAAGATCGCCGATCAACTATAAATATTTGGCCGATAGCCTCAAAGTTGGTCGATGACCATTATTTTTTGGCCGATGGCCACCTCTCTTGGCCGATGACCTCTAAGCATGTCCATAAGGTGGATCAGAAATTTTTTGGAGATTGGCATAATCTTCAAAGGTGCAGAAAGGTGCAAAAGTGTGCAAACAGAGGCAAAATGAGGCATGGTAATGGATTTCCGGGAGGACGTGACCGATCATGCATCATTCATCATTCTGAGGCAGAGCTGTGGCAGCTTGATTCAACTTCTTTTTTTTTTCTAACTTAGTTGGTTTTGTATCTTAATTAATTCGCTTAATTAGTTAAGGTTTTGTAATAATTAATTAGCGTAGCATAGCTAGCTAGTCGATTTATTTAGACCTTCCGTCGAGAGGGCAAATTTTGTAATAAGTGTGCGTGTGTGTGTGAATGTCTTCCAACTCCACGTCTTTCTCCCTTTTACTTATCCGCTTATAATGGTTAGTTTTAGGGCATATTTTAATTAGCATACTTATGCTTTGCATGCGTGCATCCATTTATCTGTATTGCATGCACCGGGCTCGGCGCATCATACTAACTGCATTGTATTTCAATACATTTACTTGAATATGTGTTCAATAGCATGTTATCAAGTTACATCTCATATGCCATCTTAGAATAGCCGAGCCTATTTCTAGTTGCATTTTGCATGTGTTGCATTAGCCATCTTAACATAAACTAGGATCATGCATGATTTCTAACTAGTTGTTATTTTGGCTCGGAGTACTAGATAAGCTTTTACGCTTTAGCATCTTGCATGAGTGTGAGTGCTGCTATGATAGCATGCTTGCCATGAGGCTAACTACTTAAGTGTTTAACTGCATGAATGCTTGTGGATGAAGGTTGGATTGCTTGAATTGAAACAATTCATCGAAATGCGAGTTTTAAGCCTACTTGAGGGTGGCAAAATCCACGTCTTAGCCTACTTGCGAGTAGCACCTTCAAACCATTTTTAAACAAACATGAGATGTTTTGTTTCAACTTGAGCGATCTAGTCTATACTTGTATGATGTGCGCATCACGTAATAAGGTTAGCTAATAAATAGGAATAAGAACACATGTGTTTTCAAAAACAACATATGATGTTAGTAAATGCCGATCCTTTGATCGGGTGAGCGGGGGTACTCATTGCATGACCTTCCCCTTTCGTACCCAAGTTTCCGAGCCGAGGCAACTTTGGTGATGACGGACACGTGGCCTTAGGCACGAGTTAGGGTTTTCTAAATTTTCCAAAAACAAAAACATTTAGGTGGCGACTCTGTATCTGGCAAAGCAGTCCATGTTTGGCACTTCTTTATAAAAATTAGTTTTCCAAAACGATTTGCCGAATTTGGACTCTTTGGTGATTTATCGGTATTGTATTGCACTTTGCGAGACTAGATTTAGAACCTTGACATTGAGTCTGAACTGTAGTAGCTAATGAACAAAATGGATTTCGCGCGCGGAGCCGGGACGTTCGGGCACGTCTACAGCAGTGATGAGGTTGGCAAAAGGGAGGGCCCATGTAGAATTGCCCCGGGTATTGCGTATTTTGACTTCATTTAGGATTTGATGCATCTGATTGTAGATCAAGGTAGGGATGTCAATCCAAAACCCAAAGTCAAATCGATGTAAGGCATGAAGGAAGTCCCCTCGCCGCTCTTCCTTGTGGCCAATATGAATGACATTCTTTTTCAGTAACACATCGAGGAAGAGAAGGCGACATGGTAAATTAGCCCGCCGGATACTCGTACGGTTGTCATCCTCCTAACGCCCCTCATAAAACTCAGTCACCAGTTCCGGGATGGTGAGTTCCCGAGTGAATACCAGGAACTATTCTGCATTGATAGGGTCTATGGAACAGTGGAGGACCTCGGCAATTGAAGCTGGAGTGACCACTAACTCCACTCCGTCAACAAGGGAGCAAAAAGCTCCCGGGGCCTTGTCACTGATGTACATATGTTGATAGAAGAGTCGCACAATGCGCGGGTATGCCGATTCAGTGATGGTGCAGATGCCCAGCAGGCCCCGGTCTTCAAGTTATTGAATACTTCACGCAGTGGTTTGATGGCGACGAAAGAAGTCCACATCAAAGGATGTATCACATGCAACTGGTTGGTAGCCCAAGCCTCGGTTGGCATATCCCTGAATGCAATGTTGGCATTGCGAGGCCGTTTGGGTGCTCGGCGGGATGATGAAGCCATATCTGCACAAAATAGTTCAACCAACACAACCAAAAATGTGGAACCATTATATTAACACTTATCAGATATAGCATGTATGCATAAATCATTCAAAACCGCATCATCCTCACACCACCAAATTGATTGGTATTTATTTATTTACAAACTCACAGTAGAACTACAAATATAAAATAAATAAGAAAATAAAATAAAATTAAACAATCTAAGTTAGTAAAAGAGAAGAAAATAAAATAAACTGAAGTAAAAATTCAGAAAATTAAATAAAATAAAATAAAAACTAAACTACTTAACAATTAAAATAAAAATAAAAATAAAAATCAGTAACTAAATGTAGACACCCTATTTTTGACCATCCTCAAGACTTGGACGTCATCGTTTGGACACTCGATGATCATCCATGTTCGTGTTCGTTTTGAGTTCTCGGAGGTATCGGTTACGCGCCTTGCCTTAAGATCTCTCAATTTGTCTGTTTTGTGCTTGGTTGTGGACCAAACACTTGTGTTTTTGTTTTTAAGGGAATAGGGTGGCTTGTTGGCCATCCCCACACCCCATCGGCCATGGCATGAGGTCATCGGCCCCTTTTTCTTACCATCGGCCAAGAGTGTTGGCCGATCGGCACTATATTTGGTCGACTGGCACTTCTGTTGGTCGATTGGCCATTTTTGGTGGCCGAACCCTGTTCATCTGCTTTATGCATATATTTTATGCTAGCTGGTGTAACTGGCATCCACAATTCACTCCCTCCATACATGTGTATGGAGGGGATTACCCCTTGCTTAGCTTCTCTTAGAAGCTTTAGAATTTGGAATTCTATAAGAAGGGAGGCCCTCCTCCTTTCTCAGAGGTTTTGAATTTTAGGGTTAGAAAGTTTGTATCTATCTATCTCTATATCTCCCTCTTTTTACATTTGTGTGTGTATTTATACGCAAAAGTGTGATTTTGTCTCACTATTGCACACAAACACCTAACATCACACCATCCTCTTGTTGCTGAGGCACTAGGGAGTTAGTTTTAGAGTTCTTAGGCTAGTTTTGATCCAAGAAAGTTGCTGGAGTGGTGTTCTTGAAGAAGTTCTTCAAGGGTGAGAAACTACCCTCTTTATTCCCCATTTTTGCACAAGCTTTTAGCCTATCTTGCATGCTGTTTTGAGCTTAACTTATAATTGATAAAAGTTCTGATTTTGCATGCTTTAGACTTTTGTTTAAGGTCATTTTTGTGTTTGGGATTGTTTACCCCCTCTTAGGCCTTGTTTGGACTCATTTTAGTACCTTTTTTGTGAGCTTCGGAACCACCTTGTATTGGCCTTCTCACCACTGAAATCTAGAGGGATTTCAGTGGTGGGGATAGTGTTTTGAGGTCCTAAGAAGGAGAGGGCCATCCCCTCTCCTTGTTGTCTTTCATACTTGCATAAATGGCTTATGTTTGTAACATGTATACTTAGCTTGTTTTAGCTTCATTTCAGTATATATTAGGCTTTGTTTTGCCATGATATAACACTGTTTTAACTTGGTTTAGACATACCATGCATGCTTTGTATACTTGTCTTGTAATCTCATGATTTGCCTTAACATGCACTATGTTGTAACATGTCTTTTTAGCATGATTTTGGCTTAACTTCATAAAGCTTCTAGCTTTGTTTTAACATGCTAAAGCTCTGATTTTGGTTGTTTTCGTCATCCATGGCTCGCTTTGTATAGCCACCATGTAATCTAGCTTGTAGGCTTTGAGTATTGAATCCTTTGACATGCTTTACTTGGGCCATTTCAGTGGTTTGGCATCATTTATTATGTTATTTCAGTCCACATAGTTTGCTCAAATACTTGCATTTATCACCTATTCCATGCTTTAGATAGTTTGTGTGTTATGCCCCGTGAGCGTGTCATTGTGTATGCCATCATGTTTAGGCCTCTAGGATGCCATTTCAATGTATTTTTGGTCTTGTTCTAACATGCCATAACTTTGATTTTGGTTGCTTAAATCATACCATGTTTGGTTTCGATAGGCGCTGTGTAACACCTCTTTTGTGGCCTTGTATGCCTTATGTTTTGCCCCTTGTTTTAGCTTGTTTGGCTTTGGTCATTACATGCTTTAGGCTCACTCCGCCATGATTTAGGACTGTTTTAGGTTATGCTTGCCATATGCTCTTTGTCTTGTGTAGCTTTGGTTCAAGTCCCTTCACTAATCTTGGGCTTTAAGCCTTGTGTATGCTTGACTTGTTTATGTGATTTGGCATCACTCCTAGCATCATTTCAGAGCATGTAATGTTGTCATATTTGCATGCTTTTCATTCCTTTTAAGTGTGCTTAAAAGTTGCTCTTTTATGCCTAAAAGTAGTGGACCATGAGCATGTATGTTTGTATGCGTATTCCATGCCTTTGTCGCATCATTTTGGCCACTGATTTGGACCTATTTGAGAGCTATTCGTTTCGGTTTAAGACCATCCCCGCATGTTGTTGCATGCTTGCCTTGTATGTTGTCACATGCTTGTTACATACTTAGTATATTACATGTTGTTGCATGTTAGTATATTGCATGTTGTTGCATGCCATACTAGCTTACATGTTTAGGTTGTATGCTTATTGCATATTAGTTGCATGCTTGCCTCATACGTTGTTGCATGCTTGGGTTCTTTGCATGCTTGCTTGCATGCTTAGGTTGCATTGCATTGAGTGTGCATTCCCTCGCCTCTTGATCAACCATGATAGAGTTTGGGGCCCCTTATTTGTTTTGTGTGCATTTCATTTGATGTAAAATGCACACTCGGCTCCTTGGGCCATAATGCATTGAAACGCGTAATTGATGACCCGAGGGTCGAGAACCATACTTCCTTGAGTCCATGACATGATAGGAAGGATGGTTGTGCACACATTGCTTTGAAAAAGCATTGCCATGCTCTGTTTGTCCTCTGCTGCAGCAAAACAGGATTTTGTAGGAAGACATGGCCAGTCGACCATCTTCAGTGCCAGCCAGCTATTCATTGTTGGCCGATATCTCTACAAATGGTCAATGACCAATTCCTCTTGGTTGGTGGCCTTATCTCTTGGCCGATGGCCTCTCAGGTGATTCAAGCATCTCTCGAGACTTGTGCGATTTCAGTGCTTTGAGGTGCGAGCAGTAAACAGAGGCAGCATGAGCATGGCGATAGATTTCCGAATGGATCCGAGCGTGCATACATTTGTCCCTCTTCCCGAGGCTGCTTTACTGCTTTCAATAGCTTAATTAATTTGTTTAATTAGTTAAGTGTTGTGTAATAATTAGTTAACTCGTTAGTTAGTTAATTATTTGATTTGTATTATTCTTTCGGTCCCTCCAACGAGAGGGTGCAATTATGTAATAAGCGTGCGTGTGTGTGATGCATGTCTTCCAACCCTACGTCTTTCTCCCTTTTACTTAACCGCTTATGATGGTAGGTTCTAGGGCACGTTTCGATTAGCATCCTTATGCTATGCATGTTTGTATCCATTCATCTGTATTGCATTCACCGGGCTTGGCACATCATACTAACCATATCGTATTTCAATTCCAAGTTGAATACATGTATCGAGTTGTCGCATCTCACATGCCATTTTAGATTAGCTGAGCCTATTCTAATTGCATTTTGCCTGCGATGCATTAGCCATCTTAACGTGGACTTGGATCATACATTTGATTACTAACATGTTCTTTGTTTTGGCTCGGAGTACACTGTGAGTGTTTATGCTTTAGCATCTTGCATGTATGTAAGTGTTAACATGAAAGCATGCTTACCATGATGTTAATTGCTTATGTGATATAACTGCCTGAATGCCTGTGGGTGAAGGTTGGATTGCTTGAATTGGAATAATTCATTGAAATCTGCATTTTAGCCTACTTGCGAGTAGCAAAATTCAAAATCATTTCCAAACAAACGGATATGCGATGCTTTGTTCCAAGTTAGACGATCTAGTCTATACTTATGTGTTATGCGCATCACATAGTAATTTTAGCCAAGTAACCAGAATAAGAACGCATGTGTTTTCAAAAACTCGATATCATGCTTAGTACAGGCCGATCTTCGGATCGGGCGAGCGGAGGTGCTCATAGATGACCTTCCCCAATCGTATCCAAGTTCCCAAGCCGAGACAACTTTGGTGATGACGGACACGTGGCCTTAAGCAACGAGTCAGGGTTTCCTAAATTTTTCCCAAAAAAATAATAATAAAATATTTAGGTGGCGACTCTGTATCTGGCAAAGCAGTCCATGTTTGGCACTTCTTTCTTAAAAAATTAGTTTTCCAAAATGATTTGCCGGATTTGGACTCTTTGGTGATTTATCAGTCTCACATCATTGTGAGATCAGATTAAGAACCGTGACAATCTGAGTCCGAACTGTGGAAAAGCATGAGGCCCTCGGGCGCGTCCACACTAAGCAAGCAAAATAAAAATAATATACTAAGTAATTAAACTAATCAGAATCACTAATGAAACAATTTAAACTAAACAAATATAGCAAATAAAAAAAAAAACTAAATTATGATTATTATTAGTACCATTATTGCTGAGTGTTTTTTTTTTTTATTTTTTAAGTTGAACAAACTAAATAAACAAGACTAAAGTAGTATACTACATGGCTAAATAAACATGGCTAAATAAATAAAATAAAATAATAGAAAGAATAAATAACTAACAACAAACATGGCTAAGTAGTATAAAAACCTCCCCCCCTTTTTTTTTTTCTTTTTAGTTACATGAATCATAGATCAACAATACACAAAAACAAAAACAAAAACTTCACAAATTGACTCCTACATCCACAAATCTACACATAAAAGAAAAAAAAAATTACCTTGAAAAAGTGGAGAAAGAGAGAAAAAGAATGGAGATTCGTCAGAAAATATGGTGGTCACCGGCGATTCGTCAGACGGAGAGGGAAGTGATGTCGGCGGTGAGATGATGGTGGTGAGGAAGAAAAAAGAAGGAGAAAAGGGAAGAAAAAGGAAGAAGAAGAAGAAGATGGTGGGTTTGTGGGGTTAAGAGAGAGAGAAAGAGAGAGAGAGAGAGGGAGATCTGCGAGTGTGAGTGATTGTGAGAGAGTGGGTTAGGTGTGTTGAGATAAAGTTGTGTTTTTTCTTTTTCTTTTTTAAATTTATTTTTTTTTATTTATACGAAAATAAAATAAATAAATAAATAAAATAGAATAAAATAAATAAAAGAAGTTGAACAAAGAAATAGTTTTTTTTTAAACAAAAATAAAACAAAAAAAATAGAATAAAATAAATAAAAGAAGTTGAACAAAGAAATAGATTTTTTTTTTTTTTTTTGAAAATTATTTGGGCCGCTCGTGCGGCGAGCCCAACCACTCGTGTGCTCCTTTTTTTTTTTTTTGGTGGAGCTGGGTCGCTTGTGTGCCAAGTAGGGCCGCACAAGCATTGATTTGGGCCGCTCCTGCGGCGTTAGACAGTAGCCAACTTGGGTTGGGCCGCTCGTGCGGCGAGCCCAATCGCTCAAGCGGTCTGGGCTCTTTTTTTTTTTTCTTTTTTAAATTGAACTAGTATAACACCCCCTTTTTTTTTTCAAAGAAAACTCACTGGAAAGAAAAAGAAAAACACAAGGTTGCCTCACTTTAAATAAGATAATGCCACAAAAGTCTAAGCGCCTTAAATTGCTCTTAAATATGACTAAGACCACAAAGAACTAAGCATCTCAGAAATTAGTTAATAAGAGATGTGCCACAAACTAAAAAAAACACACATCAATGCCTTATGTAGGCTACGAAGGGTCCCTTCTACCCACACGCATGCAATGACCTTTTTCTACTACATTGCAACAGCATAGTTTAACAAAAACAAGAAGCACTCGCAAGCGTACATGCTTCAAGAAAATGAAAAACTAACTCTCAACACCTAACAAAAGGCACCAGAGTTATGGCATAAAGTTGCCACTTCAGAATCCCTTAGGTAATAAAACCCAGCGTAGTTTATAGCCTTTGGGCTACTGACCAAAAACAACAATTAACAAATACAACATTTTTTATTTTTTATTTTTTAGTATAACTATATATAAATATATATATATATATATCTATCTTTACAAAAGATTAAAGAAAAGAAAATAAAAACTAAGTACAGCCCAAAGTATACTTAACCATTTCTACCTTCAATTAACATCCAAAATAAATATAGCATTTTAGAAAATATCGGAATGCCTACTAAAGATATAAACTTCACGCGAAAACCACGGGTACTACTTTTCTCCCTAACTGTGTTTGTAACTTTCCCTATTCTCCAACAGGGTGACAGACTAGGTTGATTCGATATCCAGAATCGAGGCGCATAAAGCTACCTCAACCTATGGGGCTACCATACAGAGTTCAAGTCGAGATAATTTTGAAGCAATCTCTACACCCCTGGGTATTTAAATCAGACTCTAATCTCGGAAATTCCAAACCTTTGTGTTCTAAGCTTTGCCATTCGAACTCTAGTTTCCATTGTCTCAGTTGATCTCCTAGGAACTCACTACAAACACGGTTAAGTGGCTATACCAGACCGTTAGATACCGTTTGGACACAGCAAACACCAAAGGAATTACACCTTTAGAGGATTTAAAGTCTTCTAGATGCAAATAAAGCATAACGAGAATAAAGAAAAACAGACAGAATAGCATAGAAGGGAAAGAAAAGAGAATAAGAAATCAATCTATCAATCATAGTAAAATGGTTCCATCAAAGCAATGGGCTCAATCATATCCCCATTCCCAATCCCCTCTATATATGGTTTCAATCTTTGGTCATTCACTTTGAAAGTGTGGCCAATCTTTGGATCTCGCACCTCAATGGCGCCGTGAATAAATGCCTCAACAACCACAAAGGGGCCATCCCATCTTGATCTTAGCTTTCCCAGAAAGAGTCTCAATTTTGAATTAAAAAGCCACACTTTTTGGCCGGTTTCAAAGGATTTTCTATTAATGTCCTTGTCATGGAATTCTTTAGTCCGAGCTTTAAAAACTCTCGAACTCTCATATGCATCATTCTAGATTTCCTCCAGCTCATTGAGTTGCAATTTCGCTGAGAGTTTCAATCATGCCATATCGAAGTTAAACTTCTTTATGGCCCACAATGCTCGGTGCTCAAGTTCAACCAGGAGATGGCAAGCTTTGCCGAACACCGCTCTATATGGTGACATCCCAATGGGTGTCTTATAAGCAGTGCGGTAAGCTCATAATGCATCAATTAACCGTTATGACCAATCTTTCCTATCTGGCCTCACCGTTTTCTCTATTATATGCTTTACCTCCCTATTTGAGACTTCCACTTCGCCACTAGTTTGAGGGTGGTATGGAGTGCCAACTTTATGAGTGATAGAGTATTTCTTAACTACCGACTCAAAGAACCGATTACAAAAATGTGTACCCTGATCACTTATTATGGCTCTAGGAAACCCAAAACGAGTAAAGATGTTTTCATGCAAAAATTTGACTACCACTCTATGATCGTTTGTTCGGGTAGCTATTGCCTCCACCCACTTAGACACATAATCTACTGCCAAGAGAATGTACTCAAACCCGAATGACGACGGGAAAGGGCCCATAAAATCAATCCCCCAAACATCAAATATTTCTACCACAAGAATAAGGGACATTGGCATCATGTCACACTGAGACATCGAACCCATTTGCTTACAGCGCAAACAAGTTCTACAAAATTGATGGGCATCTTTAAAAATTGTAGGCCAATAAAACTTGCATTGTAAAATCTTAGCGGCCGTTTTATGCCCACTATAATGACCGCCACATGCAGAAGAATGACAAAATATAAGAATGTTATGAACCTCACTCTCCGACACACATCATCGGATCACTTGGTCGGAGCAATATTTAAACAACTCCGGATCCTCCCAAAAGTAATACCTGACCTACGAAAAGAATCGGTCTTTTCTTGCTTAGACCAGTTCTATGAAATTTGCCCAATGGCCAAGTAATTCACAATATGTGCAAACCACGGGGGGCTCGCTTGTGACAGCTCAAAGAGTTGTTCGTCCGAAAATGAATCATGCAAAATAAAAGAGTCACTAGTATACTCAACGAGGATTCAGGAGAGATGATCCGCCATCACATTCTCAGATCCTTTCTTATCGCAGATCTCTAGGTCAAATTCCTGAAGCAACAAAATCCATCTAATCAACCTAGGTTTGGTCTCTTTCTTAGATAGTAAATACCGCAAAACGGCATGATCAGTGAAGACGATGACCTTAGAACCTAGGAGATAAGACCGGAATTTGTCTAAGGCAAAGACCACAGTTAGCAACTCTTTCTCGGTGGTAGTGTAATTCAATTGTGCATCCGAGAGAGTGCGACTAGCATAGTATATAGCAAATGGTGCCTTATTGACCCTTTGGCCCAACACAGCCCTGACAGCATAATCGGAGGCATCACACATGATTTCAAAGGGAAGCGACCAATCTGGGGATTTCATGATTGGGGCAGTGGTCAAGGCCATTCTTAGTGTTTCGAATGTCTTTAAGCATGCCTCATCAAAGATAAAAAGCACGTCCTTAACCAGTAAACTACACAAAGAACGTGATATCTTACTAAAGTCTTTGATGAATCTACGGTAAAAACCTGCATGCCCTAAGAAAGACCTAATTTGACGCACAGAATTGGGTGGAAGAAGGCCTGCAATGAGGTCGACCTTAGCCTTGTCTACCTCTATACCTCGATGGGACACAATGTGTCCCAACACTATACTCTCACGAACCATAAAATGGCTCTTTTCCTAACTCAAGATTAGGTTTGTCTCAGTACATCGTTCTAACACTCTAGTCCAGTTCCTAAGGCATTCCTCAAAAACCGGTCAAACAATCAAAAAGTCATCCATCCATAAAAACCTCTAAGAATTTCTCCACCATATCGGAGAAAATGGCCATCATACACCGTTGAAAAGTCGCTGGTGCATTACATAGCCCAAAGGGCATGTGCCTGTAAGCAAAAGTGCTAAAAAGACATGTGAATGTGGTCTTTTCCTGGTCAGCGAGGTACATCGGGACTTAATTATACCCCGAGTAGCCATCAAGAAAACAATAGAAACCCTGCCCCGTTAACCGCTCTAGGATTTGGTCAATGAAAGGTAAGGGAAAATGGTCCTTCCTAGTCGAGGAATTTAGTCTCCTATAATCAATGCACACTCGCCACCCAGTAGTGGTTCATGTGGGGACTAACTCTCCTCTCTCATTCTCAACAACGGTGATGCCCAATTTCTTGGGCACCACTTGTATGGGACTCACCCACTTGCTATCTGAGATGGGGTATATAATACCCGCATCTAACAATTTCAATACCTCCTTTTTCACCACCTCTTTCATATTAGGATTCAGTCTTCGTTGCATTTTGCGAGAAGGTTTGGTGTCATCCTTTAGGTGTATATAATGGATGCACACTGGGGGATCTATCGCTTTCAAATCAGCCACTGACCACCCTATAGCACTCCGATGTACCACAAGAACACTCATTAATTGACTCTCCTACTCTGCAGTCAAGTCAGATGCAATGATGACTGGTAAAGTCTCCTAGGGCCCTAAAAATGCATACTTGAGTGTGGCCGGGAGTGGCTTCAACTCAAGTGCAGATGGTATGACCAAAGATGGTATGGCAGGCTCTTTCAACAGAGGAAGAAGTGTGTGACAACCCTCACCTTTGATTACTGCTAAACTGTGACTAAGCATGATAAGTAATTAATCAGACTAAAATTCAAAATTTATTGCATAAGTGTGTTATCTTAATTGCATTCTATCTGTTTGTCATAGATTGATCTGTTCGTGTTTTTAATTTCGAATTGCGAATTGAAGGCCTTATCGGCGGCCGAATCCGTAATTGATTGGTATTTTGTGTTAATTAGAAATTATGTGATTTTATGGTAGATTTAATTGAAATGTGATTTGGTATGATTAAATTAGATTAAATAAAGTTATATTACATTAGTTTGGATTAATTACCAAATTGCCATACTAGTGGGCCACCTTGTCAATACATGTTTGGGGCTTAGTTCATTTTTGTCACACTAGTCTTCACTCATTCTTGAGACCTAAATCGTGAGAGAGAGGGAGATAGGAGAAATTGATTTCATCTAGACATTTAGCTTGGAGACTTGAAGAACTTGAAGAGAGATTGTATTCTTGAGCCTCCATACTTGAAATGCAAGACCTAGGTAAGGATTTCATCCTCTCAATTGTGAGTTTTAGTTGTATCTTGCATGATTCATGGTAAATTGGTGATCTAAATCAAGAATTAAAGTAAAGTGTTGGATTGAGGCTTAATCCATGCATGCATGTTCATATTCTTGAATTTGGAGGTTGTTCTTCATGAATTTCCACATGGATGTCCACATTTTTGTTATAATCCATGAATTCACCATGTTCTTGAGCTAAAACTTGCATTTGGTCATGTGTTAGTAGCTTTGAATTCAATTGAATACATGCATGTTAAATGTACATCTTGTTTTTGAAGTTTATTTGAAATTGGTGTTCAATTGGTTTACTTTTGGGCTTGATTTTACAAAATTGATCTTTGAATCATGTTATATTGTTGGTTTTCAAGTGTTTTCCAGAAAATCGACCCAAAAGGTTGAGTTTTGAGGTGTTGAATGCTTGGGTTGAGCTTGGGAGGCAAATCTGGAAATTCCAGATTTTGGTTTTCCACGGCAGCGGCCGAGCGGGATTTTCAACATCTAGCACTTTTGCATTTTGATCGCGCTCAAGCGAGAAGTCCACGCCGAGCGACCTTGACAAGCTCGCTTCGGCTCGGCCGAAAAGCGGCGGGAGACCCCTGTTTTCTGAAAATTTGGAAAAGTGTTTTAAAGTACATCTTTGTATCCTCATTTCATCCTAGGCATTCCTAGGCCTAGTTTAAGACATCTTAATGAGGTTATTGATGTAGAACCACACCAAGTCAAGATAGAGACTAAGTTGTTGATTCCCAAGTGTGTAACTTAGTGCGTGTTCGTTCTGTAACTGTGTAGGGTTGGCATCCGAGGATGCTCATTAGCTGCCTATAGCCCAGTGCCCTGTGAGTAACAATATTGTAAAGATATGTTCAATCATGAATATTTTCTAAATGATCTACTTTACTATTTTCTGAAATGGTATTTCTTACTGAATGAATGTTTGTCCTATTTGTCCACTAAATTCGCGGCATCCATAGCAATCTACTGTTACTGTACTGTTACTGCTACTGTTACAGAGATCTATGTCGGTTCCCATGTTTGGAACCACTACTGTTTACTGTTATGATGGCCATCAACTGACTGTTCGGTTTGTTAAGACCTACTGTACTGTTTTGCTATTGGATGTACCACATATGACCATTGTGGTTTCTAAATGACTGTTTTAAATACCAAAAGGACATTCATTCTTAACCCCTTTACGCATACGTTATTCACTAGGCTTTAACTCACTGTTTATATTTATATGTAGGTGTCCAGCACCACCCCGGAGAGGGAGTGAGAGGTAACTCCTCCTTGTTTGTCAAGCCAACCACTCACCCTCTCATCTCAAGGTCAAAAGTGACCAAGCTAAGGTTTTTTTTTTTAAGGTGTCCCAGTTTCACCCTTCCGTCTCTGTTTTGTAATACTATTTAAGACTTGTACTGTACTGTGCTAATTAGGGATTTGGTCCCTAACCTGAATGTTTGTACATACGGTGTATATATGTTTTACTTATCAATGTGAATATGTTTGGAAAAGTCTTTTTGCATACAGACTGTCACAGCTTATTGGACATCTTTTATTACTATTTTGGCTTCCGCCAGCCCCTGTACTTTTTTTTTTCATTCTTGTTATCAAGGGGCCCGGTGGCTGAATCACGGATTGTTGGCCGGTTACTGTGCTAAACCCATAGGGGCGGGTTTGGGTCGTGACAAAGTGACTCAAACCGGGCTTTCCACGGAGGAAAATCTAGTGTAGAAGAAGCATTAACCAGGACATTCACCTTCACAACTGACCCATTAATATCAAAATTTTCAAACCCAAAATGAGCTAGACAAGCCTCTAAAGGGTCCTCTACAAGAATGGAGGGGAAAACTTCATCCACAACCTTATCCACAACATCCACAAATAAGCACTCCTCCTTCTCATGGGGTTGTTGGGATGCTTGGAAAACATTAAGTTTCACTTGCATGTTACCAAATGAAACTTCCATCACCCCGGTACGACAATTAATGCATGCATTGGCCGTAGCCAAGAAAGGTCGACCTAAGATTACCGGGATTTGTTTCCTAGAACTGGCTACCAGTTCCATATCTAAAACCAAAAAATCAACAGGAAAGTAAAACCTATCGACCTTCACGAGCAGATCCTCAATCATGCCACGTGGTACTTTAAGGGACCGGTCAGCCAACTGAAGAGTGACAGTAGTGGGCTTCAACTCGCTCAGCCCAAATTCCTCATACACAGAGTACGGTAACAAATTGACACTAGCCCCTAAATCTAACAAGGCCCTATCAATGAAATGATCCCCTATAATGCATGCAATGGTTGGGGCACCCGGGTCCTTAAGCTTAGGAGGTGTGTCATTCAACAAGATAGAGCTTACTTGCTCCGTGAGTAGGACCTTTTGGGACACATGTGTCCTTGATTTACGCTTTTGCGTACAAAGGTCCTTCAGAAATTTGGCATAAAAGGGTACTTGCTTAATCGCCTCCAACAAGGGGAGGTTGATTTTTACCTATTTAAAGACCTCCATCATTGCCTCCATAGATGTCGTTTTCTTATTAAAAGGGGACGATGTATCAAGGCATTGGGGAAAGGGTGCCTTAGGTATATATGGTGCCTTAGGCTCATGTGAAGTGTTAGGGACTAAGTCATCCCTCTTAAGTGTTTCCCTCTCACCCTTACTCTCGTTGGGTGTACCACCGTGGTCACCTTTCTTAACTCTAGTTGCATCAGACGCAACTGACTGAGGCTCTAACTCCCTCACACTTCTCAAACTAATCACTGCTTGCACCTGCTCATGGTGCTTTCCATTCCCACCCGAACTCTCTATCCCGTATTGTCCCTTACGGTTGGCCACAGTTTGACTTGGTAATTTTCCCTCCTCTCTCCGATTCATGTTGTTAGCCATTTGACCCAATTGGGTCTCTAGCTTGGCAACAGAGTGAGTATGGAAGTGAACTACCGATGCTAACCCCATAAGTTCTAAGAGAACTTCCAACACCTAAGTCTCAAAGGCAAAGTTGCCCGGAGGAACAGGCGGGGGTTGTGGTTGCCAGTACGGTTGTGGGGGTCGATAAGGTTGCGGTGGTCGATAGGATGATTGGTTAGTAAAATTATTAAAATTCTGCCTTGGTGGTGGAGGATTGTAAGAAGTGCCTTGTGAAGGGGGTCTCCATGAAAAATTAGGATGATTTCTCCATCCCGGATTATATGTGTTGGAGTATGGGTCATTACCCGGGTTGGAGAATCCTTGAGCCACATTCACATGTTCTTGGACTAACTCCGGAAATTGTGATGCCGAAGGGCACTCACTCAAGTCATGAGCAGGGCTCGCACAAATAACACATGCCTCGTGAAATTGAAGTTGATCTTGCTGGGTAGGGGCATGTCCCATAGCTAATAATTGGTCTATCTTGTGGGACAGTGCCTCTACTTATTGGGCTAACTCTAGGTTTTGCCCGACCTCATACCTCCTCTTTTCGGGGCTCCAACTACTGGTTGCCGGACTTGCTGGGCTACGGAGACATGGTGAAGGGAATTATCACTTAGGTTCTCAAACAATTACCATGCCTCAGCATCATTTTTAGACATGAATGTCCCACCATAGGACGAATCCACCATTTGGCGGTGCGGCTCAGTTAAGCCATAATAAAATGTTTGAACAAGTTGCCAATCAGGCACTTGCTGGTGGGGACACTGTTGGAGAAGGTCTCGAAGTCTTTCCAACGTCTCATGGAATTGCTCACCATCCATTTAAGCAAAGTTTGTGATGGCTCGTCTAAGTTGGTTGGTTTTACCTATGGGAAAGTACTTCTCTAAGAACCGTTGCTGTAATTGGTCCCAAGTTGTGATTGAATTAGCAGGTAAAGAATTTAGCCAGTGTTTGGCTTTATCCTTTAATGAAAATGGAAACAATCGCAACATCAAGGCCTCATTTGTGAAATTCTGGATCCTCACTGTCGAGCAAATTTTCAGAAATTCATTCGAATGTTTGTAAAGATCATCATGAGTTAGTCCATGAAATGATGAAAGCATTTGTATGGTGCTGGACTTAATCTCATAATGAGCAGTAGTGGTATTGGGTAATTGGATGCATGACGGTGATGTATATGCAGTGGGTGTGAAATAATCCTTAAGGATCCGGTTAGGCACATTCGGGACATCAGGATCTGCCATCTCTAATGGCTCAATGTATGAATATGAATACTCAAGCCTAGGAACATGGGCAGAGGCCCTAAGTCTCTTAAGAGTCCTTTCTAGTTCAAGGTCTAAACTCCACAATTCAGGGTGACAAGAACGACGCCCGTGCATACACTACCCACACACACACAAAAAGTTCAACTCTGTGCACTAAGTTACCAAAGTAGAATGCCAAAGAAGAAATACTCACAGCGATTCAATGAAAACGCTTTACTCGTCTTGCGGATACTTGACGTGTAGACGCTGTCTCCACCCTCTATTTGAGCTTTGACTTTCGTTTTAGCACTTTGGTGCTATGCTTGCGAGTGTTTCTTCTGTTTATGCACTTTAGTGCTGCGGTTTTTTTTATTATATATTTTTAAAGCTCGGTTGCGCTCCGCTTGCACTTTGGTGATAGCTCCAATTTCAAACACTTTGCACACTTAGCAACACAAAAGCATAAATTCCTAAATTAAAAATTAAAATAAGAATGCAACTTTAAATTAACTAATTTCGCCAGAAGTCCCCTACAACGGCGCCAAAATTTAATGAGTCGTTGAACACATCAAAAATAATCACTAAACTATACCAAATTCTATCAGAATAATGACAAGTCCAGGTATCAATCCATAGAGACAAATGTAAAATTAGATTAATTCAATCGCAAAATTCCTAAATTAATTTTGATTAAAAAGATAAGATTGATTTTATATCTAAATAGCAATTAAATAAAATTGAAGAATTATATTGACAATTAAAATTAGGGTTTGAGATATTAATTTTCGGGAAAAATCCTAGGGTAGATAATTCACCACTAACCACATGAATGAGACTTAATATCAACCACCAATCGCAATTCGGTTTGAATTACCCAATATTTCACAACTACAAGTTTGAAATATTAATCAAGAGGGTTGTTGCATTCAATGTACAGGCATGAATCATCCCGAGTAGTACGAGTCGTTTGCTCTAAGCTATGTTAGCAAAACGACCCGTCTCTTTGAATACAAACACAAAGAATACTAATGTATGGAAAGCATTGAACAATCACAGAGAGTAAAATGCTTGAAGAGATGAACGAAACAATTATTAAAAACTTCTAAAATATCCATACATTCATTCAAACCAATTTACAATTAAAGCTCATGAAAAATTCCATTACATGGCTAAGGTTTCATCAAAACCCTAGAAAAGATGACTAGCTACTCATGGAGGAGTGGAAAGAGAAAGAAGATGAGGAAGAAACCCCTATGGAAGTGCCCTTCAAGCTTTGGTAGAATATCACCTCTTTGGAACCCTAGCCTTCCTATATTATGAATTAAATTTTCGAACCCTAGGTTTGGCTAATTTTCTATTTTTTATTCGAAGCAAAACAGACCAAAAATTCCGTGCACGCGTCCCTAGGTGGGCCGCTCGTGCGGTGGTGGCACGCGTCTTGTTTTTGGCTTGGATTTTCACTTCTCACGGAGAATTGCCTTTTCGCCTTTTTATTGAAGTTTCATATTTCTTACCAAATCTGTACAAGTGCACGAAACACATCATCTCCACCAAATAAATAAAATTGAAAGACTAAAACTATAACTTAAGTGGCCTCAATGTAGTACCTTTCAGCCAACATCACAAGCCAATTATCAAACGATTATGTTGAAGTTCTTTTAGTCTCAACTAAGAGGACTTTTATTGGTGGCTTATTTTAGGATAAATTTATAAGAAATAACAAGTATAGAACAATTCAGAAACTGAATTTCATTGAGTAAATAAGAACTTACAAGGGAATGACCCAGTCATGAAAATGGTTTACAGCAACGACTACTTAAGAACTATTTCTAGAAAATGAAGTACAGTACAGGAATTGAAGCGCTGAAAATGTAAAGAACTGGAAATATAAAAACTGGAAAGGAAAAACGAAGTAAATAAACTGGTTTCTAGATCTGAGTCTGGGTCCTTCATTCTGGGGCCTTTTCTTCTATTTATACTCTTCAATAGTAACCGTCGAAGTGGGTTTCCAACCGTCGAAATGTCCTCCCATGATTACTGATCATGCTCTTTCACATTTCATCCCACTACGCCATTCTTGCAGTTAGGCTTCCCTCTTGAATTTGAATTTGAATTTGTGAGTAACCGTTGGGCCATGTCATCTTGCACCTTTTAGCTGCTTCCATGTAATGCAGACCCACCATTACCAATATGAACTGCCACTTGTCCGTTGCTGATTGGAGACTTGCATCAATTCCCCAAAACACCCTTCACAAGCCACATGTTAAGTTACGACTGGCTTGTACAAAATATACAGCCAACAAACACAAAAGTTGTCTAGAATTACGTATACATGCCTTTGCCCAAAATTTATAATTTATCAAGGTGGTTTACTATTTTTTTCGAAATGTACAAATCAAAACAATTCAAACTATACCAATAAATTCATATTTAATTCTTTGTACCTTAACTCCACCACTTTGGCCCTTCACTTATGACCTACACATATATCCCATGTGCCTCCCGTATACCTAACACCGTTCTGAAGCCAAATTGGCACGGGGATATCGTCCCGAGTTTGACCCGCACTCCCCGGATGGTTAGCATATACGTACGTGCGTAAATCAAAGCACTCGTCTACTCCTGAGAATGAGACAACAATATATATACACAATCTCTCATCTACTCATGAGAACAAACATAACAATGCTAAGCCTAAAACATTCAAATAAATCTCATAATCCTCATTTTTTTTTTGTATATATACTCTTTCTCACCAACACTCAAATAAAACAATAATCCATGGAGTCATGGTGGAGTATAAGGAATTTATCTATGGGTTCTAAGTTTATTTTAATTTCATATAAGCATGAGTATGATTACAACCATAAAATAAATATATATATAAACCCTAAATCTTGCTTACACAACTAACCAAAAAAATTGAAATTAATCCATCATCTACATTCAAGTTCAATATCAAACCAACATCAAATAAATAAAAATAAATAAATAAAAACAACGAAATAAACATAATCAAAGAAAGTGAGTTTTACACTCATAATATTTTTTTGAAGATCAAAGAATCACTTGGAGAATTATTGGAGCTACTAAAATAAAACCCTAACCCCTTTTGTTTTTGTCTCTCTTCCTCACCTCTCTTTTCCATCTCTCTCTTCTCTTCCTCGCCTCTCTTTCCCGTCTCTCTCCTCTCCCTCTCAATTTGCACTTTTTGATTCCTCACAGAACTCATCTCTTTCTCTCTCTCTCTCTCTCTCTCTCTCTCTCTCTCACAGCTTGCTCCTCTCTTTTTTTCTCCTAATTCCCGTTACTGTTGCTCCTCCTTTTATTATTATTATTTTTTAATGTTTAAGTGAGCCTCTAAGCTTTCTACCCTAATTGACATATATTATTATATTATAATTTACAAATACAACCTAAATACAACATATATAAATATAAATATCTTATATAAAATCTATATATATAAATATAAATATTCAGATTAATTATATATAATTAACTAACACATTAAATTAACTAAATATCACATTAAATTCTCATGTATCCACACAATTAATAAAGCCAAAAAAAAATAATAATAGCAATAATAAATAATGCCTTAAGAAAATTAGGTTCGTTACAATATACACATCTCAAAAGAATCTCGTCCCCGAGATTCGATAGGTGAGAGTACTAAGCAAAAAGTTCTGGGTGCATACGTCGAACTTTTTCTTCCAATTCCCAAGTGATATCATTCTCATTCTCCCTCCATTGCACTTTCAACAAGTTCACTTTCTTGCGCTGCAACTACTTTACATCCCGGTCTAAAATAGTAACCGGTCGCACCATATACGTGAGATCATCACTAATTTTCAATACTTCTGGTGATACTACTTAGGAAGGCTCTTGCACACACTTCTGCAATAAAGATACATGGAACACGTTGTGAATCATAGCTAAAGCAGGTGGTAGGGCTAATTTGTAAACCACATTACTAATCCTCTCAGTGATCTTATATGGTCCTACAAATCTAAGTGCCAACTTTCCCTTCTTTCCAAGCCGCATGATACCCTTCATCGACGACACCTTCAAAAACACAAAATCTCCAACATTCAATTCAACCCCCTTATGTTTTCTGTCAATGTAACTCTTATGACAACTCTGTGCAGTCTTAATGCGTTCCCGAATAATGTTCACCTTCTTTGTGGTCTCTCTCACCAACTCTGGCCCTAACAGCAGTACATCTCCTACCTCCATCCAACAAGCAGATGATCAACATGGTCTCCCATACAAAGCCTCAAAAGGTGCCATCCTGATACTTGAGTGATAACTATTATTATAAGCAAACTCCTCCCAATGGTAAGTGTTCTTTCCAACTATTACCAAGATCGAGGACACAAGCTCTCAACATATCCTCTAAGATTTGATTTACCCACTCAGTTTGCCTATCCGTCTGAGGATGATAAGTCGTGCTCAGGTCTAACCTAGCACCCAAAGCATACTGAAAACTCTTCCAAAACTGCACTACAAACAACGGATCACGATCTGAAACTATAGAAACTGGCGCGCCATGAAGTCGCACCACCTCCCGAATATACATCCTAGCTAGTTTATCCGCAGTTCAGTGAACACTGATAGGAATAAAATGAGCAGACTTGGTGAGTCAATCCACCATCACCCAAATAGATTCATTGCCTTGCTTAGACCGCGGCAATCTATCCACGAAGTCCATAGAGATGTACTCTCATTTCCAAGTAGGGATCTCGCAAGGCTGCAAAAGTCCAAACGGTCGTTGGTGTTCTGCCTTAACCTGTTGACATACGTAACATTGAGAAATATACTCTCTTATGTCCTTCTTCATACCTTCCCACTAAAACGTCCTCTGGTAAATGGTATATCGGGACCTATGGGCATCATCCATAATCTCTTTCCTTAATTCAATAATGTTAGGTGCACACAGCTTGCCCCTGAATTACAATCCCTTATTTTGAGTCCACAGGCCAATCAGTAGGACAATCATCGATCAAACCCACTACAAGGTCATCGAGCTTGCTGATGAGAAACCCATCTAAATATTAAATTTGATGAACTTTACCCAGTAACGTCGGCTGCATGGTCAAACTACCAATGTATGCCCTCTCAACACTCTCTATTGGTTGAACATCATGCATCGAAATTAACTCCAAGGACTTCAATTCCTGAATCATCAAAGAAGCTATAATCCCATGTTATCGACTAAGTGCATCTGCAACTATATTTTCTTTTCCCAAGTGGTAAAGGATCTCGAAATCATAACTGCTGATGAATTCAACCCACCTTTGTTGCGTCATGTTCAACTCTTTTTGAGAAAACAGATATTTGAGACTCTTGTTATCTGTATATAACTCAAAGCGCTCCCCAAACAAGTAGTGTCGCCACACTTTCAACACAAAAAGAATTGCTGCCAGCTCTAAGTCATGAGTAGGGTATCGTCTCTCATGAGGTTTTAACTGTCAGGAAGCATAAGATACAACATTCTGATGCTACGTCAACACACATCTCAACCCAGTTCCACTCGTATCGGTAAACACTACTAACTTTTCCCCTTGCACTAGTATAGTTAACACTGGAGCTATAGTCAAATGCTGCTTTAACTCCTAAAAAGCTCTCTCACAATCATTTGTCTGTATGAACTTCACATTCTTGTGGGTCAACTTGGTTATAGGTACTGCAATAATGGAAAACTTCTCTATAAATCTTTTGTAATAACCAGCTAGTCCTAAAAAACTCCTCACTTCTGAAGGATTTGTAGGCTGCTTCCATTCTTTGACCGCAACAACTTTCTCAAGATCTACTGCTATCCCATGATTGGACACAACATGTTCCAAAAACCAAACCTTTTTCTCCCAAAAGTGACACTTATTGAACTTAGTGTATAACTGTTGCTCTCTTAAAGTCTATAACACAATTTTCAAGTGTTCTCTGTGTTCTTCCTCATTCTTAGAATACACTAGGATAATCACAAACTTATCTAGATATGGTTGAAAATTTCTATTCATTAAGTCCATGAAATAGACAAGAGCATTTGTCAAACCGAAAGGCATTACAGGAAACTCGTACAACCTATACCGAGTCTGAAAAGTAGTAAGCGGTATACTTTTCTCTGACACACCCATATCATGGTAACTTGTTCTGAGATCAAGCTGAGAAAACATTGCTGCCTTCTTCAACTAATCAAACAAGTCATCAATTCTAGGTAGTGGATATTTGTTCTTAATAGTCATCTTGTTCAGTTCTCTGTAATCTATGCACATGCAGAGAGTGCCATCTTTCTTGGAGACAAAAATCGTAGGTGCTCCCTACGGGAAGTTACTTAAACGAATGAACCCACATATCACATCTACCTCACTAATATCCTGCTTAGGGATTTCTACCAAGCACAGAAAAATCGTCATCACCGACTCTTCTCCATCACTAAAAGTGTGGGTAAGCTGCGGCATACCGGGAATATCTATATTTACAGTCCTTCCAGCATAATCTAGAATCACAAAGTGTTTTTGCAGCCAATCCATACCCAAAATAATTACAAACCTCTCAAACCCTAAAACAATTAGGTCCGCATACAAGACTCTACCTGCAAAATCAATCTCAAAATCTTTACATGTCTTAAAAAGAGTAATTGCCCCTCCTAAAGGGATCTCAACACGAATAGGTCTTAGATAAGGAGATAGTTACAAGATGTTCTCTTTCTACAAACTGTCTAGATATAAAAGAATGAAAAGCACCAGTATCTGTAACACTCGCCTCTTATTTAGCTGTTATTTTTATGATTAATCTTAATTATGTATCTACATGTGCATTATATGCTTATTTATGTGTTATGTGCATCATGTTTGTTGCCAGATATGTTCATTTATGAAAAAGACCTGCCTAATTCATTAAATCGTAGGGTTATAAATTAACTAATAGACTAGGTGAGTAGAGTTGATTCACCTTAATTAGGTTAAGTAGCAATTTAATTAATTAGCTAGGTAAATCAAGTAATGAGACTCTCATTTAATTAAGCCAAATTAAGTAACTTAGATACAGATATGTATATATATATATGTTGAACTCAATAAGAGAGAGAGAGAGAGAGAGAGAGATAACACCTAGGAGAGTGAAAGAGTGTTTTAGAGTTTGAGTGAGTGAACAAGAAGAGAAGAGATGAAGATAAAGGAGAAGAGGAGACTTTGAAGCAACTTCATCAAATTAACTCATTAAGGCAAGAGTTTTTCTTAATTTCTTGAATAAGAATGAACTTTCATCTTGAACTCATGGGAATGAGGGAGAGAGTAAGGAGTTGGATAGTATAAGTTGTGTTATAACCCTAATAGGAGGAATTCTTCCATATGCTTGCATGAATGGCATTACTCAAGCTCATTTACTTGGTCTTGCATGATTTTAAGCTAGATTTCCATGGTTTTGTTGAAACATAGAATTTCCACATGCATAGGTTTTGTTTTCTCTTTAACCTTGAAGTTGTTTATGAGATTGTGGAACTTGAGTTTGAATTTAAAGTTTTATTCTTGGTTTGAACTTGGTAATTGTTTATATACCATATTTGTTAACTTTTTCCTTTGATTTGATCGAATTTAGATTTGATTTTTTTGATGGGTTAAAGCACAGAAAATAAGGTAGAAATTCGGTTCTGGAATACCCAGAACCGCACGCGCGGCTGGAGAGCCTGCACATGCGGGAAGCACTGGCACATGTGCGACGGATAGGCCCACACATGCGGATAACAGGGGAGGTACTAGGAGCATTCTACATAAAAAAACACCTGGTGGTGCACGTGCGACCAAGGGGCTCCGTACGTGCGGCTGTTTGGCAGCCTTGGTTTCACTTTTCTACTTCATTTACCCCACTACCGGGCCTCCGTTAGCGTGATTTACATCCGTAATTGATGTTCATTTGCACTGTATGGGCATTAAACGATAGTAGAAGACATTTAGGCCAATAAGTATTGAAACTAATTAATTGGTTATCTGGTGAATTAAGTGTGCTATGCTTATCTCTGTCTGTGTAGGTCAAACGCCACGTTCCAGTCACCTGCATCACGAAGCCAACTGTGAGTAACACTGTTGTAAAGATATGTTTAACTTAAAGTATCTCTTTCCTGTTTTATATTGTACTCTGTTTTGCTATGCTTTCTCTTACATTTACGAATGATGATCCTATTTTTCTTACATTGTATATCGTGGCATCCTTAGCACCTGTTTACATTATTACAAAGATCTCTGTCAGTTTCAATTCCTAAAACTCCGGGTTACTATAGCGATGGCCATCATATATGATTAGCGGTCATCATGACCGCTTGTTCGGTCTTTTAAACCACATGTATTAGACTGCTAGAGGATGTACCACGTATACTTTTATGCTTCTCGTATGAAATAAGAATCTGTTCAGTATGTGATTTGCTTTACATTATGATCATCATGCAAAACCCCATTATACAGTTGTTATTCATTGAGTTCTAGCTCACGTTTTGATATGTATATATGTGTAGGTAACCTAGTTCAGGAGGGGACTTAGTAGCAGTGATCTTGCCTCAGTTTTGTTAAGCCACCTGTCGTGCCTCCTTGCGGGGTTCCCATCTGTCGAAGTTTTGGAGTAGCCAGTGATTCCCTTTTTACTTTTAAGAAGCACTCACGTATTGTAGTCGGGTTGCATTGAGCTATATCTGTGGTTGATGGAACTATCTTTTATTTATTTATTTTTGTATTGTCGAACTCGTAATGCTTAAATGTACATACGTGTCTATATATATATATATATAAATGCATTTTGTCTCATGTAATTGTCACAGCTCATTGGACGGTTAATTTTCTTCTCTATTAGTTTCCGCTAGCCCCGTTTATTTGAATTAATTAGTTAAGCCTTTGGCAATCTCAAATTACTGGCCGGTTATGACACTAAACTTATAGGGGCGGGTTTAAGTCGTGACAATATCAAAAAGTACTCTAATGGGTTCTTAAAAAAGATTAAAAGTACCTTACACTTTGTCATTTCCTGGCATCACTGCAAATGCCCTGGCTGGAGCTGTCGGACCCTATCGTGCCTGCTGTTTCTAAGGGTAATCCTTGACTACATGTCCCAACTGTTGACACCCAAAACACTTCCTATTGATCGGTTGAGGTGCTACTGCTCTAATAGGTGGGGAGGCCCTTCAACTGAAGTACGGGAGGACGATAACCCAACTATGGCACTTGTTGCCGTTGTCTTTGATAACCCGGTGGGCGCAGACCACCCTATCTTTAAGAATAGTGCCCTTAGGGCTGGAAATTGCCCTAAGGTCTTAAATTTTCTTGATTACCATGTTGCTGTGGTCTTTGAAACTGCTGACCCTTATGCCTTTGATCGTAGAATCGGTATATGTTCCCATCACGCTGCTGAAAGTGACTTCCTCTAAGAGTCTCTCCGACCCTGGCCTTCCCTTCTTTAAACTGTTTCCCTTTTTCCTCATATTTCAGTGCCAAGTCAAGAACTCTGTCAAATGGTTCAGCATCAAAAGGAATAAAGGACTTAGACAGGTAATGATTTAATCCCTTAATAAACTTCTCATTCTTCTTCTCCTGTTTGTCAACCAAGTAAGAGGCATAACGAGACAACTCATTAAACTTGGTGACATACTCGATCACTGTTCTACCCTCTTGGGTCAGTTTCGAAAATTTATCACTCAACTGAGACCGAATAGCAACAAGAACAAACTTTCGGTCAAAATGGGTCTTAAAATCTTCACAAGTCAAAGTTGTCAAATCTAGGCCCTCTTTCCACGAGTTCTACCAAAATAGGGCTACTCCCTCAAGCTGATGTGTAGCCAACTCCTGTTTTTGGATCTCGGTGAGCTGCATACGACCAAACATCTCATATTTTTTAACCCAAGCGTCAGTTGCAATGGGTCCTCCATCTCCAGAGAATTTCTAACCTCCTAAAGAATCAAAATCTTTGTTTCTCTTTGCAAAAGGATCTCCCTACTGACCTTGATTATTGTTCTGCACAACCTGAAGTAACTGAGCCATCATCTTCCCCACATTAACCTACACCGTATTGGTTGCCACGGTAGCAGTCGCCACTGCCGTTGCCACTGCCGCTGCGTTAGCAATTGTTTCTTCCCATGTACCATTGGGCTCAGCACTTCTGAAAGTGTACCTTCCAACCATCATCTTCAAGTTAAACACACAAAAAGAATTCGTTCATAAATATTTTGAATAAATTCAACCACTTAACTAAACCAGCTAACCCATGTTTTCACAATCCGAAGATCACCTAAACTCTCACAAGTTTAGGGTAACCTAGAGCTCTAATACCCCCTAATTTTCTTAAGGCATTATTTATTATTGTTATTATTACTTTATTTTTTTTGGCTTTATATAAATAAAGCCAAATAAAAACAATAATAAATAATGCCTTAAGAAAATTAGGGTCGCTACAGAAACCCACTTTTATTCCTAAAAAGTTAAATCCAAACTTATAAGTGATTATCTTTTTATATAATTTTCATTTTAATAGGAATTTTTAGTTCATAAGTAAAAAGAAATGACTAAACCGTTGATAATATTATATTTTGAGATTTATTAGTGTTTCATCCTTTTTTTTAGTCTAAAAATTTGTAAAAATAAATCAATAATCAATAATAAAAGTTTCACTAAAAAAAAACTATTTATTTTTTTTTTTTTCAATCTTTTAACGGACTTTTTAATTTAAAATTTTATTGTAATATAGAACTTACATTTTTTTTAAAATTCAATAAATTTTTTATAAAAAAAAATTGCCAAAGAGCAGCCAAAAAATATCTACAATCATATAAAAGCCATGTGGCAGTAGAAGATATTGACACATAATGATATAATCCAATTTGGACAAGTGGTCACTATGATTGTCGTTGTTATTCCAAGTTTTTTTTTTTTTAATAAAAAAATTGAAGAATTATTTCCTCTCACAATCCAACAACTCATTGTCAATCAACACCAACTGCTGGCATTGGCAATCCTTTTGGGCCCCAAACACACCAAAAACCTAATCCAAAGAGAATCCTCACTCTTTGAGATAAGATAAATAAACTTTCAAAAATACCAAAATGTCAACATGCATGTCTTCTTTATTTTATTTTATTTTTTATTGGTATGGTTTTGTACAAAAATACATAATGATACAAATGACTTGACATGAATGCCTATTCCTCACTATTATTATAAATAAATAAATAAAACCAAGAAAAAAGAAGAAAATCACATGATTTGCAATGTTTGAAAGATGATTTTAGATAATTTAAACATTTAATTCCTTATAAGATCTCAAAACATCAGGAAAATTAAAATCATCAAGCTAATCTTATTTCTTATAGTAAATTTTTTCAATCCTACAAATTTGTGATTTTTCAAATTTGGAGTATATACAAATTGATCTTGAGTGAGTTGGGCTTATTAGAGGAGGATGCTTATACAAAATGATTTGAAACAAATAAAAATGATGTGGGTTTTCAAGATTTTTATTGTTTTGGTTTTTGAAAATAAGAAAAACAAAATCTTGAAAAATATTCCAATTAACCATGGCCTAGGTATGCATTTATGTTTTTTGAATAATTATTTCTAAATTGTAATGGTGGTTGTGTTCAACAGAGCAGAACTTTCCATGGGCTCTCTAAAACCACAACTATTTTGAATGCCAAAACTGAAAATGCAAGTGCTTAATGATCAAACTTAATTATTGTCCATATTGGCGTCCACAATCCTATTTCATCATTATTTATATATTGCATGGCTTATCCAATCCCCTTTGATTGAGACGTTTCTACTGGTGTCAGTCATGCTTATGTTTCTTCTTATATTTATATTTATTTTTATTTTTATTTTAATTCTTGGGCAGTTTCATTCGGTTTTGAATTAAAAATTAGAGGAAATTACACTTATATCTCCTCATGTTTAAGTTTAATATATATCATCATTTGACATTTAAAAAGTTACATTAACCCTCTGTCATTGTAATTATTTAAACATAATAAAAATATTTAACAAATGTGCTCTCTCTTTTCTTAGTTTGCTTTACTTTCTATTTTTTTCTCCCTTCTTTTATTTTTTTTAATATAATTTCTTCTATTTTTCTATTAAGAGTTTTTACCTTTTATATCAATAAAGAGATTTGTGAAATAAGACTATTAACTACAGGGATGCGAATGTAATTTTCAAAACGTTAGGAGGTGAGTAGTAATTGAACCAAATCTTGAGGGGTGTCAATATAATTTATCCTAAAAATTAATTTGCCGGTTAAAAAAATCTTAATTTATTTGATAAATTTATTTCCTGCTAAAAATCTAATCGGGGCTACCTTGCAACAATAAAGAAGTGACTTGCTTTTCTTATGTCATCCAAAAAAATGAAAAGACGAATTCGCCCAAGTGAAAAACGCTAGCGAAGATTAAATTTTACCCGTTTTCGTATTTTTCACCATCAACCAACCACCATCTTCACCAACTCACCCAGCATGTATATATATATATTTTTTTCGAAAATGCGTGAGAGCTCGAATATGAATGGCTCGAATGGCTCGAAAATATTCTCTTAAGAGAAGAATATTCATAGTCACTAAAAATATTCTCTTACCGGTAAAAGAATATTTTCGAACCATTCAAGCCGTAATATTCGAGCTACGTAGCAGTTTCGTTTTTTTTTTTCATTTTCGTTTATATTTCTTTTCAAATTATTTGTGTACACCAAACAAATTTTATTATATATATATATTTTTTTTTTTGTAAAAATAGAAAATTAGTAATGTAACCAAATGCAGCCTAATTTTTTTACTAATAGAAAATAGTTATTTTCTCACCTATTTTTCCACTTACATGATTGCCTTCTTAGCTGTAAATTTTGGGAAGAATGAAAGAGAGGAACAAATTTCTTACATCATTGACTTTATTAGCCAAAACAAAATATAAAACAGATTTTAGGACTTTCGTTAGTATTGGAAAAAGTGTGTAAAAAGATTAGAATATGTGAAAATATTTTGAGATAGGTGAAAAATGTATTAAAATTATAAATATTTTGACATTTTGTAATAATTATTGGCCTCGTTTGGTAAAGCTGTGAGAAAGTGATTATAACTTATAACTTAACAGTTTATAACTTATAACTGTGAACATAAACTGATTTTTGACTTATAAATTAAGTTTCTCCTCCCTACTCAAAGAATAAGTTGATTTTTTACTTATAAAAAATTATAAGCTGTATTGTTAAGCTGAACTAAACACATCAAAATAACTTAAATTAAGCTAAAAACTGAAATAAGTTAAAAATAAGCCCTACCAAACAGGACCATTGACTGCTCTCAAGATTGTCTGGATTCATTTATTAATAATGAACTTCCAATTTTCTTAGATTAAAGACAAACCAAATTTATAATATAACCCAAATTCAAAAGGATTTTATTAACTCTGGTTTCTAATTATATGATTGTTAATACATTTTTAATGAATATTAAAGGTTTAGATTGAGTACATTAGGTAATTGCAACTTCTTCTTTTTTTTTTCTTTTTTAATTATCTATAGTGAACTTTTTTTCAAAAAAAAAAAAAAAAAAGTTTTTTTTTTAAGAGAATTCCAACATAAAAACACCTAAAAAGAAAAAAATTTGAAAAAATAAATAAAAATAAAAATAATTGTAAAAGGTTGGCTTAAAACTATCGTCCAAAACACTAATATGAATTACATCACTAACATAAACGGAGCTTTCTCAACCATTATACCACATTTAGGATTATCAATATAAACTTAAGTGTTAATTTTTGACAAATACCGCGCCTACCATGCAGTTTATTGTAATTGAAAAATAAATATAAAAATTGTAGTGGATCAATTGGTGCATTGAAGATTAAGCCATTCAAGTAAAGTGAATTTGTTTAAAGTAAGGATTGATTCCACTAATATAACTATAAAATATAATGCAAAGCATATGAAATATGTCTTATGGGATTATTTGGCAAGTGGATTGGGATAATTTAACCTATAAAAAGATAAAATAGGTTAAAATGTCAAAATAAGTCAAAATGTCACATGTAATTCATAATTATTTCATTTTTTCCCTTACAACCACCACATTCAAACCAAAAAAAACTAAAAATTTATCCCCGACAGAATTTTTTTAACCAAACTAAAATAACTAAAAAATCAAAATTTCATGTTAAAAAAATTTATCCCAAACAAAGCCATAGTATTGGCTTAAAAAATGGGAAAACTTACGTATAGATCATAATAGGTGAACGTATTATCCAATAGATCATGTGATAATTAACTGCATTTTTCATTAAATACTATTAAAAAAGTCACTAATTATTAATTTTCAGCGATATTTTGAAAATTGTCACAAAAAAGTCTCAAATTATAAATCTTAGCAATAGTTTAAAAAATCGTCATAAAAAAAGTCGCTAAATTTCAGCTTTTAGTGACAATTTGAAAATTTTGTCACAGAAAAATATCATTAACTATAAGTTTAGTGATAATTTATAAAAATAGTGACAAAAAAACACTAATTGTCAATTTTTAGCGACATAAAAATCGTCATAAAAAATTATTTTTAAAGACGATTTTAGTAGGACTAACTTTCAATAGAATTTAATAAAAATTATATCTAATTATTAAGACCTATTAATTGTTTACCCTAAAAAATCATCATATTATGGCTTCATTTGGGAAGTTAGCTATTTTAGTATGCTATTTTAGTTTTTAGCTATTTTAATAGGTTAAAATTTGTTTGGGAAGATGATTATATTTTTTTATAGTTGAATATGATATTTGTGAGAAAAAAATGAAATAATTATGAGTTTAATATGACAATTTATCTTATTGATTAATTTAGCCAATTTTATCTTCTTTTTTATTTTGTGTGGGTAGATTTTAGCCCAAGAAACCAAAAAAAAAAAAACCTTTGCCAAATAAAGTGTATAAGAAGTAAGATTCGTCCTAAAGTCAGTGATGATGTAATGTGCATTGTGAAAAAAAATTAAAATAACATAAAACTTAATTCCATCTAACAAACCAATTAAAAAAGATTTTCTTGTTAAAAAGATTTAAAAAAAAAATTAGTACTTTCAAAACTCCCTCATAATTATAAAATCATGTATAAAAGATAAAATTTGTTATTTGAATATTTTATTTAACCATTATACTCTCTATTTCTTCATTTTCTTTTACATTACTCTCTTTCTTCACCAACTTAATGGTTATTCATCACCTCCACCATCTTCATCATCTATCGGCATCGCTTATCTTTCTTATCGGCTAGCGACCACCATTTTTACAATCAAACCACCACTATCGTAGATTTCATACTTACGAACTCATATTTGAGATTAGTAACTTTAGATATAAGATAAATGAATTTAGATTTGATTAAAAAAAAAGAAGAGAGAAGTCGAAAGATTACAATGAAAAATTAAGAGTTTTTGTTTATTTGTTTTTTCATAAATCTAAAAGTAAAATTTGGCTTTGGTTTGTTCATAATGTATTCCATTTTTTATAACAGTAAAATTGTACTCTGGTTAACAACATGCTAATATGCTTAACTACAGTAAAATTTTACTTTGAATCAAAGAAAAATTTACTCTAATTCAAAGTACAATTTTACTCTAAAACACAGTGTGAGGATAGCTTTACAAGGGAAGGCTGCATCATGAACCATAGTAAAATTTTATTGTTCAAAGAACAGAGCATTATGAGAGAGAGAGAGAGAGAGTTTGAAAACAGAGCATCATGAGAAAAAGAAGACGAAGAAAAAAAAGAGAGAGAGAGAGAGAGAGTGAGTGAGTGAGTGTAACAACCCTCATACTATTTACCGAAAAGTTACTGAATTACATACTGATTACTGCTAAACTGGACCGCTTATGACTGATAATTGAACCAATTGAAGTACTGAATGGACTGATTGAGAATTGAAACTGAATTGACTAAGCACATTTATCGTATTGCATGTTTATCTGTTCGATTATTTGATTATCTGTTGGTGTGTTTATGTTTAAATTGCAAATTGAAGGCCTTATCGGCGGCCGAATCGAAACTAGATTAATGTTTTAGGATCATTGCAAATTATGTGATTTGATGGTATATTTATCTAAAATGTGACTAGGTATGACTAAATTAGATTAAAATAAGTTAAACACCTAAATTGCCGTTATTACGGAATTGCCATTGAGTGGGTTTTGTTTATTTTTGTTGTTTGAACCTTATACACACTTGAATTAGAACATTCCTCAGCCCTTTACTTCACTCTAGCCGACCAAGAGAGGGAGTAAGAGAGAATTGAGTTCATTTGTATGATATTGCTTGGAAATTAAGAAGATTAGAAGAGTTCTTGCTTGTTTGAGCCTCTACACTTGTAATTGAAGACTTAGGCAAGGTAATTGAATCTCCCATTGTTGCATTTAAGGTTTTCTTGCATGAGTCAAGTTAAATTGTAGAGTTAAGACTTGAATTGGTTCTATAGTGTTGAATTAGAACTCATTTCATGCATGCATGTGTGTATTGATAAATCTTGAGTTGATTTCATGGCTAATTGTACATGCATGTTCATAATTAGGCTTGAGTCCATGAATTCATCATGATCTTGAAGAAATGAGTCCATTTGGACAAGCTTTGAAGGTTGAATTTGGTTTGAATCCATGCATGTTGCATATTCTCCATGTTCATGAAAATGGGTTTGAAAATGGTTTTAATTAACTCACCTTTGGGGCTTGAATTCATAAATTGAGCTTTGAAACTTGTTATACATTGAATTTAGATGTATTTTCCAGAATTTGGGCCCAAGAGGTCGAGTTTTGAGTGAAAGAATGCTTGGTTTGAGCTTAGGAGACAAATCTGGAAATTCCAGAATTTGGCTTCTTCGCTCGAGCGACCAACCTTTGTTCGAAGCTACGCTCGAGCGTAGGATTGGTGGCTCGAGCGTAAAATTTCAGCATCCAGTACTTTTACTGTTTCGACAGACCGCTCGAGCGAAGGATTTCTCGCTCGAGCGAAACCTTTGATTTTGGAATCTCGCTCGAGCGAGGCTCCTATTTCAGCAAACTTTGCAAAATGTTTTCTAAGTGTATTTTTGCATCCTCATCCCATTCTAGGCATTCTTAGGCCTAGTTTAAGGCATCTTAATGAGGATATAGATGTAGAACACACCAAGGCAAATTAGGGATTAAGTTATGATATTTCCCAACTGTGTAGCTTAGTGTGTGTTCAACCTGTGAACTGTAGGGTTGGCGATCGGGAGACACGCTCTAGCGCATCAGAGCCCAAACTCGTGAGTAACAATTGTGTAAAGATATGTTCAAAATGATTATCTTTCAATATTGAATCAACTATTTATCGAATCGCATCGAATCGGTATTATTCTTGAATGAATGTATGTCCTTTATTTCGAACTGCATCAGGCATCCTTAGCACCTACATCGTTATCTTTATTCTGAGATCTCTCGCTTGCCTCGTGGAACCACTATCGCTACCGATTGATGGCCATCATTATCGTTAGGTTTTAAGACCATCACATCGCTATGCTAATGGGTGTACCACATATGACTGAATAACTGTTCTGACTGAAAGAATGAAATATTGTTTAATGAACTGTTTTCATTACTGTAAGGACATTTCATTCTTAACCTCTTTACGCTTTATGTTATTCACTGGGTTTTAACTCACTGTTTATATATATATGTAGGAGCTCAGCCACCAGATCGGAGCTAGGAGCATGGGTTAGACTCCAGTTTTGTCAAGCCAGCCTTTGTGCCTCACTGCGAGGTTCCGAGTTGCCATGCTAAGGCTTATGGGTGTTTTCACATTTCCTTCTGCATCTTGTCTCACCGCTTTTGTATAGATCATCTACTTTATGCATCAAGTTATCGAGGATTAGGTCCTCATCGTATGATTGTAAATTTTGTATAGATCAGATCGTTTCTACACGTGAATGCATGAAAATCTTTTGGCATAGAGACTGTCATAGCTTAATGGACATTATTTATTTATCAGATATTTCCGCCAGCCCTCGAACTCGCTTTTATCAGACTACTATTAAGCGGGCCTTGAATCTCGGACATCGCGATTCTGATACCAACCCATAGGGCCGGGTTTGGGTCGTGACAGTGAGTGAGTGAGTGAGTGAGCATAAATGGTGAGTCACATACACACACACACAGAACACAAACCATTAGAACCAGAGGGAGAGAGAGTGAAGGATCTCATATCTGAAGTTCATGAACAGCAAACCATCATTTTTTGACGACGATGACAGTGAATGATCTCAGATATGAGGTTGTGGATACGACAAGCAGCGGTGGAGATGAAGACAGTGAAGAAAGAGTTCCATGGAGAGTAACAGTGGCGCCCGTGGAGAGCATCGGTGGTGCCGATGAAGAGCAACGGTGGTGAAGAGAGCAAGATAGAAAGAAGAGAGATTGAGATGAGAGAAAGAATGTTTGCAAATATGATATATATATATATATATATATATATAAGGGTAGTATTAATCAAATAAAATAAGTTTTAAAATACCAGAGAGTTTTGAAAGAATTTATATAATTCTTATTCTTTTAAATGACAAATTAAACAGTAAAAGATGTATCACTAAATCCACCATTAAAAAAATACAATACATTAGCAATGACCTTAATATATTAGTTATGGTTGTATATAAATGTAAATATAAATAAGTTTGACTTATGGTTTTATCTTAAAAAATACATTAAAGAAATTTAATAACTTAATAAAGATAATTCTTAAGTATATAAATGCATATCATATGTACTTGTATAAGTTCTCACAAATATACATAAGTTATTTCACAAAATCGTATAAATTTTCATATCAATACGTAAGTTAACCCATAAAAATTAAAAAAATCACAACTTACGTATATTTGTAAAAATTTATGTAATTTTATAAAATAATTTATATATATTTATAAAAATTTACACAAATACATATAATGTGTACCTTGCACACTCAAACAATTCCCACCTAATAATGGTTTCATGTTTTTTTTTTTGTTTTTTTCTTTTCCCGTTATTGCAGTAGACAAGCGGGGAAGGGTTGCAATAACAAAAGAAAGATATTCTTCTTATTATTTGAAAATTTTGAAGTTGTCTCACACTCTATTTTTTTTTTTTTGGACATAATTTATATTTTTTGCATATTTGATGCCACAGAAAGTGAAATTAATGAAAAAAAATTATATAATTAACCAAAAATAAGTTTATTTTCGCTAAAAATAATTTTAATTAAAAATTTAAAAAAAATTCTTTTTGAATTAAAAACTTCTCAATGCCACTACACTATTACTTCCGCTACTACCATTGTTTCCATCGCCATCATCACCGTCACAACTCTCCTACCATCCCTACTCTATTATTGTTGCCCACCACCATGTCACCATACTAACTGATGTGTCATAAATTAATAAAATTTTAGAATTTATAATATAATAAATTATAAATACATCTTTTGAGATTTGTTTAAAATATGAATTATCTCTTGTGATTTAAAAAATTACAAATGCCCCATTGTCGTAATTTTTTTATTTAACAAAATTAATTAAAAAAATAAAATTCCTAACGGTTCTTCTATACAATAATAAAATTATCAAAATTATTAATTGAAATAAATTTATGATAATATTAAAAATTATTAATTGACTTGATAATTTATTAATAAAATAGATTAATTGTTATGAAATTGTTAATCTCAAGAGGTGGGAACGTAAATTTCAAAATCACATTAGACAATTTGTATTAAGTAAACCTTAAAAGATGTGTTTATAATTTACCCTTTAAAATATAATCTATTTTTTTTAGATGATAAAATATTATCTACTTCAATAATATAGCATGTACCACAAACAAATGTGTAATTTTACTGGTAAAAAAATGTTTTGATAAAAGAAAGGTATAATATTAGTATAAAAATGCATAACATTATTTTAAAATGTATAATGTTATTTATGAATTGCAAAATTATCATAATTTTATCAAAAAATATATAATATTTATCACAAAAATTAAATAACAAAAATACATATAGGCTATGTTTGGCATGGGTTTTATTGACTATTTTAATCATAAAAAGATAAAATAGACTAAACAATTAATAAGACAAAATGTCACATCTAAACCATAATCATTTTATTTTTTCTCTAACAAAATTCAAAAAATTTATCACCAACAAGACTTTTTAACCCCAAATTAAAATAATAAAAAAAATACCATTTTAAAAATAGTTCTAAACTATTTTGGACTCTTAAGAATTTAAAAATAAAATAAAATAAATATTCTTAAATATATTAGTTGTTTATTAGCAATATTCTTATCATTTAAAAAAAAAATATCAGTTTTTATCAAATTTTTCTTTTCTAAATTACTAATAAAAAATTAATTTAATTTTCACTAAAAATAAAAAATAAATAAAGTACTAACAAAAAAAACAATTATCTAATCCCCTCTCATGACTATTACCCACCCACGCATGTCTCTCTTGTCAGTCTAAACTTTTTCTGTTTCTTGCACCTAAAGAAGAAAAAAAATTCTGTTTCTTTTGCTAAATTTATTTATACCCTTAACATTTTATCTCTTATGTTATTTTAATTTTTATAATTTTAATTAGCTGATTTGTTTATTTTATTTCAATTTAATCTAATTGACAATATTAATTAGGAATTTTAATAAAAATAGTCACTGAATTAGTTAAAGTTAATTCATTGAGTTAAATAAATTTATTATTTTGCCAATAAAAACAAAACATATGTTACATTTTTTTATTAAAAAAAAGGAGGATGCACCAATAAATCCCAAATTAATAACTTATGCACTGTTTAGTCCTAAAAATTTTCTTATAAACTGAAAGGTCCCATTACAATGTTAATAACATCAGACATAATGTTAATAACATCAGAGTCATGTTACAAACATTAGGTTTCAAACATCTAATGTTCATCAAATTTCAATAATGTTTGAAAATATAGGATGAAAAACATCTAATGTTCATCAAATTTCAATAAACTTTGAAATTATAGACTGAAACATCAGATCATTTACATCATTTACATCATGCTGATGTAAAAATATGACTAAATGGAGCATAAGAAAATTTTTAGGACTAAATGGTTCAACGTTTCAAAAAGTAGGACTTATGGGTAAATTTTCCTAAAAAAAAACACTAATAATTATAACGATCCCGCTACGTAGCTCGAAAATCTCTGGCTCGAATTTGGCTCGACACCAAAACGACGTCGTTTTGGTATCGATTTTTTTTTTTTTTCCTGTGTTTCAAAAGGAGAGAAGGAAGGAATGAAGGAAGAGGAAGAAGGAGGACTGGAATGGGCAAATCACAGGGGGAGGAGGAGGCGGTGGCGAGGCCGGAGGTGACGGTGAGTCATGCAGATCGCGACGGAGGAGGAAGCAGAGGCGAGTGCGACAACGCCGGGAGCGGGGCAGAACGCCGGGAGTCAAGGATGACGACTGAGCGGAGAGCTATGACGCCGACCTCTCCTCTCTCTTTCCTCCTCTTCTCCTCCTCTTCTCCTCGAGCTAGTTTTCGAGCCAAATATGTCGAGCTCTCAAACATTTCCCTAATTATAATCAATTGAGATTTCGTTTAGAATGAGCTTTTTTAACTTTTTGATTGTTTTAAACTAACAAAAAAAATTCTATTTGGGATAAATTTTTGTTTTTGTTTTTTCTTTTTAAATTTGGATATGATAATTGTGCGAAAAATAATAAAAAAAATTATTATTTAGATCTGACATTTTATCTTATTTTGATTTTTTAGCTTATCTTATTTTTTTAGGCTAAATTAACCTAATCCATACCCCAAACCACTAATCAATTGAACTAAATTTAAATAAAATTACTCCATGTCTCAAAATAATAGTCCATTTTGGATAATCTAATTTTTTTAATTGTACAATTATTACATTTTAAAAATATTAATTTTCTAAAATTATCTCTTGATAGTATATTTTTTTGAGAATGTCAATTATCATAATTGTACTTTTTTTGTTATTAATAAATTTAAAATAAGAACAAAATAATAAATTCATATTATTTTATTCCTTAATTTTTAAAAAGAGACTAATATTTTAAAATTAAAAAAAAATAAATGACTAATATTTTTTATAAAAAGTATAAATTATAATTAAAATTGAATCACTTAACGGAAAAGATTTTTCCCCCGAATCCCTCCTCGCCCGAATCCCCCGAGAGAGAGAGAAGAGGGAGATCGTCGAGAAAGAGAGAAGAGAGAGGAGAGAGGAGAGGGAGATCGTCGCCGTCACTGGTCTTCTCGTCCCCGTCGCCTCGTCGCCGTCGCTGCCCTGATCATCGCCTCCGCCCTTCGTCGGCCTCCACCGCCTTCGCCCCCTCCTCCTCCATTTTTTAGGCCCTCCAGCCTCCTCCCTCCCTCCCTCCTCCTCGTCTCCTTCCTTTAAAAAAAAATTCGAAGGAAAGGAATTCAAGGTCCCAATCAAAATTCTTAAAATTGAATCACTTAAAACTACTACAAAAACAAATTAAATAGTACAACAACAAAAATAAAAAAAGTATTGGTGTAATTATTATTATTATTATTTTTTTTTTTTTATAGTTCTTTTTGTTTATTTTGGAACTCAATTGATTTGGGTGTGGTGGTCACGCGCTTTCCCAGAGGAGTGAGAATATGACCAATGCAGAGAGAGAGAGAGAGAGATTAGGATTTGGATATCATCAACAAACTATCACGTGCCTCTCACCACATCCCGACAACCTCCTCCACCACCAGTACCCCTCTCTCTCTCTCTCTCTCTCTACCTTCCCTATTTCATCCTCATCTCTCTCTCTCTCTCTAAATCCACAAACCTCACTTCACTCCTTCAATGGCCGCCTCCGCCGCCGTAACGGACCTGCCGGACGTAATCCTCTCAAACATAATCGCGGCCGTCTCCGACACACGCAGCCGCAACTCCGCCGCCCTCGTCTGCCGGAAATGGCTCCTCCTGGAACGCGCCACCCGCACCCACCTCACCCTCCGTGGCAACGTCCGCGACCTCTTCATCCTCCCCACCTGTTTCCGATCCGTCTCCCACCTCGACCTCTCTCTCCTCTCTCCCTGGGGCCACCCTCTCCTCTCCTCCGCCCCCAACCCCTCTCTCCTCGCCCAACTCCTCCGCCACGCCTTCCCCTCCGTCACCTCCCTCACTCTCTACTCTCGCAACCCCTCCACTCTCCTCCTCTTGGCCCCTCAGTGGCCCCAATTGAAACATGTCAAGCTCGTTCGATGGCACCAGAGGCCTCAATTGCCTCCCGGTGCCGATTTCGCTCCTCTCTTCGAACACTGTCGATCCATTTCCAATCTCGATTTGTCTTCCTTTTACTGCTGGACTGACGACATATCTCCGGCTCTCCAATCTCATCCCAATCTGGCCTCAAACCTCACTCGTCTCGATCTCCTCAACCCCTCCTTCGCCGAAGGATTCAAGTCCGACGAGATCAAATCGATCACCTCTGCTTGCCCTAGCTTGAGACAGTTTCTTGTAGCGTGTATGTTTGATCATAGGTACATTGGGTTTGTTACCGATGAGACTTTGCTATCTATCTCCTCTAATTGCCCCAACCTTTCCGTACTTCATCTTGTGGATACTTCGGCTTTGTTGAGTTCTAGGGGTGATCCGAACGATGAAGGTTTCACTGCCGAGGACGCGGTGATCGGGACTGCGGCTTTGATCGATATGTTCTCTGGGTTGCCATTGTTGGAAGAGCTCGTGCTAGATGTTTGTAAAAATGTCAGAGACAGTAGGCGAGCGTTAGAGGAGCTGAATTTGAAGTGTACGAAGCTGAGATCGCTCAAATTAGGGCAATTTCACGGGGTTTGCACCGCGAATGAGTCAAGCCTTGAATCGAGGCTCGATGGCATTGCTCTGTTTCAAGGGCTTGAGGCTTTGTCGATTAAGAACTCTGCGGACTTGACTGATTTGGGGTTGATTGCTATTGCTAGAGGGTGTTCGAGATTGGCTAAATTTGAGGTTCAGGGTTGCAGGAAAATCACGGTGCGAGGAATGAGGACGCTGGCTTGTTTGCTTCATCGGAGTTTGGTCGAGGTCAAGATCTCTTGCTGCAAGAACCTCGGCGCGGTGTCATCGTTGAAAGCGTTGGAGCCAATTCAGGATCGAATTCAGCGGCTTCACATCGATTGTGTTTGGGACAGTGTCGAGCAATTCGAGGCTCAGCAGGGCACCGAAT
Organism: Camellia lanceoleosa; assembly: GCA_025200525.1. NCBI lineage: Eukaryota > Viridiplantae > Streptophyta > Magnoliopsida > Ericales > Theaceae > Camellia > Camellia lanceoleosa. The sequence goes on along the minus strand of CM045764.1, from coordinate 120,221,284 downwards.
ACAACTTCGATCTCAACAAGTCAGAAGAAGAAGAAGAGGAGGGTGGTGTGATGAAGAACAAGATGCAGCAATCGGTGTTCAGTTTTGCAGACTTCTACTATAGTACAGACTCTGAAGATATGATCAAAACAAAAAAGAAATGTAAGTACACTTATGACCTCAATTGTTCTTATGGGGAGGAAGAAGGGGGTGGAAGTGGCATTGGCAATGGTTATGGCAGGACATGGGACAAACTTCAGTATCTATCGCTTTGGATCAGTGTTGGTGAGCTTTTGACTCCATTACTTGACGCTGGTCTTGAAAACTGCCCTATTTTAGAAGAGATTAAAATCAAAGTTGAAGGGGATTGCAGGGAATGGTCGAAGCCATCTTCGCGTGAATTCGGATTGAGCCACCTCGCTTGTTACCCGGAGCTTACTAAGTTGCATTTGGATTGTGGAGATACAATAGGTTATGTGCATACTGCGCCATTGGGGCAGATGGATTTGAGTCTTTGGGAACGGTTTTATCTGTTTGGGATAGGGAATTTGAGCCTGAGCGAGCTCGATTACTGGCCGCCGCAAGACAGGGATGTTAACCAGAGGAGTCTATCACTTCCCGCTGCTGGATTGCTTCAAGAATGCGCAACGCTGAGGAAGCTGTTTATCCATGGAACTGCACACGAGCATTTCATGATGTTCCTTCTAAGGATTCCGAATCTGAGAGATGTGCAGCTGAGAGAAGATTATTACCCGGCACCAGAGAATGACATGAGCACGGAGATGAGAATGGACTCGTGTCGTCGTTTTGAGGACGCATTGAATGGGCGTCATATCCTTGACTGAAACAAGATTTGACAAACCTTTCATGTAGTAGTTGAAACCCTAAAAAAATCACTGAAACAACTCTTGTGACATGTATGAGTTTTGTGAAATTGAGATTTTCTATTTCTGTTGACAGTTTAGTTTTGATGATACTTTGCAAGTAGCTAAACAACACAACACAACACACAAATAAACTAACCCGTTCAATATTGAAGAAGAGAATTGCAATTTTGCTTTTTGATTGCACAAAGAAAGATATCAAAGTTTCTTCCTTTCTTTTTTTCTTTTTTTTTTGGTTTTTTTATCATTCCAAAGTGAAGATCAAACAAGAGGGTTTTTTTTTTTTTTTTTTTTTTCAGAACTGGAAAATCATAAGAAATGTTTTACAACTTGAGCCGAGAACACAATGTTACACCTCTACTATGCTGTTTTTTGTTTTTATACAACAAACAAAGATTACACTTAGCAGAGCGAGTACTCGCAGTCTAGCAGCCTTGTGAGAATCTCCTCACAGCTTGGTCGTTCTTGTGGTTCTGCCCAGCAATCTGCAATTTAAGACGTGGAAATCATAAGAAATCTTCAATTTGACATAAAGATTTTTTTAGCAAAAATGATTGAATTTGGTATTGGTGGATGACCTGCAATTAGCCTGCCTAGAGGACCTTCAGGAATCTCCAACCTTGACCCCTCATTTGCAACAGCATAAACAACCTAAACAGTAAAGAGAATGAACATCAATCAATCCTATACTTTTCAACAAATAATATCACTAAAAAAAAAAACCAATATTCTTCCTCATACTGACCAAAAAACAAAAACAATAAAGCAAATAAACAAGAAACCATATTCCACTATACCCTCTCTGGGGGAACACCCTCCCACGGTCGACTTAGAGTGCAGAGTTCCCACATTATTACACCGAGGCTGAAAATATCACATTTTTCTGTGAAGGGTTCATTGCGAATGAGTTCAGGAGCCATCCATTCTGGAGTTCCAGCTGATGAGGTGTCTCTCATGGGGGTGTCGGTCATTATTCTTGACAGCCCAAAATCGCAGATCTTAACTGTCCAATGCTTGTTTACAAGACAATTTGCACTTTTAACATCGCGATGCACTATCTTCATCCGGTGTATGCACATCAGTCCCCTTCACAGTACCAACAAAATTAAATTAAACAAACAGTCCCAAGAAGTATTAGATGTAGTTGATTCAGAAAAGCAAGAATCTTCAGGTATGTCTACTTGCATAGGATGCCAGTGTACAACAGTAAAGCCACATAATTAAAACCGCTAATATGATATAGAATGTTCAATTCAAGCAAAATGTAATTTGATGTTGGTGACACTCGCCTGCCAGTTCAGAAAGAGTGCAAAAAGTAAGCAATGAATGCTTGCATTTCCTAATTGTGAAATATTGTTCACTTAGTATATCACAATTCCTATGCATATATTTGCTTACATATAACAGGTATCCGAACTCCAAAGACGAACCTTTCCGGCTATGCAAAAGTGAAATAGAGCTCCAATTTTCTTTATCCAAGCCCCAGTGTTATGAGAATATAAACACAACTAAGTAAGCTGAGTTTAGAGTTAGTCACGATTGGATGGGGGTCTGGGAGGAAGGAAGTTAAATGTGCCTAATAAAGGAGAACCTCGTATTTTAGCAAAAAAGTTAATAAAATAGCATATTCCCAAACCAACCAATAAGAACCACATCAAGAAAGTATTGTGTAACAACAGAGGTGCTGTGATTGCTCTAAGTGACTGATTCGTTGAGCGGGAGCAGGAGCGAGAGCAATAGCATTGAATATAAAAATGTGTATGATAGAGAGTGCCTATTAAATAATATGAGTGTATATACACTTAAACATATGTATAAAATGATCGAAAAAGATATATACATATCTGTAAAAAATATACACCTATTAAATGAAAAAAAATACTTGACCATAAAACATATGTGAGTTGGTTCAGTGGGTTCTTACAAATTGTTTACCTGATGTTTACCTGATTGGCATATAAATTCGCATGATTTTCAAGTTTGCACTTCAATTTAAAAGTGACCTTTGTGACATCCAAGAAAAAAGATGATGGTGGCATGCACTTCAACCTCTAACAGGCTTTAGAATTGATAAGTGAAAGGTGTCTAGATTGGAACAAGTGCAACCAATGAAAACACACACTGATTTAATGGATTGCCCCTTTCTGATGTTAATTTGCGCACTCAGGAAAAAAAATAAAATTCCACATATTTATGGAAAATTTGGTCAAAGTTTGCCCATCAGCGAGTTGAGAGCGGGGTAGCCAATCAGCACCCCTTGCCTACAAACTCAGTGTCTAACTGATTGCTACAAACTCTCCAACCACTTTTTAGCCTATTGATCAACAGTCCTGCAATATTTTAAAATGATTTCAGGGCAGTAATGTTTTTATTCAGAAACAAGTTCTCCCACTTAGTTTAATTTGTAGGCCTTTAACCACAATCTCAACAGACCTAATTTAAGAATCAAAGAAATAAAAATAACTCTTTGATTCCAATCAAACAATACTCTGGGTGAAGTCTGTTTACCTCTATCATTTGTTACAGTGTATGGATACCATCTCATCTGGCTCGGGAGCTTTGTCCTACTTGTTAAAAGAAAAAATAAAATATAATGAAGAAGCTTTGACTCCCCATTTAAACCTTTATGTCAAGCAACATTTTTCATTGCTTGAGCACATGAAGATATGGGAGACCAATCTCCGTATCAAATTGGTTTTGAAACCTGTAGGCTGAACCAAGGCAAGTCGCCATACCTAAAAGCAAGCAACCAATTACTTGAACCCAAGTTGCTTTTGATAAAACCCAAGCTCTCTCTGACATTACTCTTTCTGTAGCTACCAGTGATGGAATTTGGAACAGAAGCATACTTTTTTCTCAGGTTGAAACCCTAACCTGTAAATAACTTTCCAGAACAAACCCTGACAACCAGAAGTTTCTTCAATACTCAGTTCTCCTCCAGAAAAGAAAATTGAAACTACTAAATAGACACTCAATCTGCTAAACCGAACTGGCACATTTTCCCCTATGAGATCCACACTACTTCTGAATAAGATCCATCGTATCATGCTCTAGATCGAAACCACTGAACCTGGTGAACAGCAATTTTATAGACCATAAATTCAAATGTTACAGATAAGCATATACCAACATTGATATCTCCACCAAACAATCGCACATACACATCCAAATCAAAAATCCTTAGCAACCAAACAGCAGTCACCAAGTAGTCACTCTAGCCACTCTTCCCCACTCAATCAAAAACTCAATCAAAATGACCAACATTGAGTAGAGGTTGGCTAATCAAAAGAAAAGACTTCAAGAAGAATTCCCAATTTTCATATTCTAGGGAATAAGTGACTATTTAGTATTTACGGAATATTCATACTCACCTCAGTAAAAAATTGCATATCGAGGCGTGGAAATTCTTAGGTAAGGAGGGGCTGATTTGGTTAACATGATTCTTATGGTCCGGTAGATCAATTAAGGAAGGGCTATATTTACTAGGAAGATTAATAGAAAAATGCATAGTAAAAAGAAGGGGATCTACATATAGGTTTTACAAATTTAGAAAATGCTTACGATAGAATATCTAGATATATAATATGGTGGATGTTGGAAAAAAAGGGAATAAAGCGAATTAGATCATCTATAGGAGAAACTAATCTAACTATATGCTCAATTATCTGCCTTTTTTCATGCTTTCTCTCTTTTGCTTGTGATACTCTTTCCATCTGGATTTCACTCTGTACCGTGCCTAAATCAATCTTTCCTCCAAAATACTGAAACAATTGGTCTCTCCTAAATACTGAAACAATTTCACTCCGGACCATGCCTAAACCAAGACAAAGTAGTGCCATCTAAGGTAGGCAGGCAAATGGCACTAAGTAAATTGGAACATACAATAACAGTTTTTCCAAAAGTTTAAGTGAAACCTTAGACCAAAAGGTTCAACTTCCATAACACAAATAAAGAAGAAAAAAAGGAAAAAGAAAAATGTGTGAAAATAAAAAATATATATAATATCAAAAAATAAAACACACAAATAGAGAGAGAGAGAGAGAGAGAGAGAGAGAGAGAGAGAGAGAGAAGGACAAAGCAAAATGTGTAAAAAAATTAAAATAAAAAAGAAAATATATATAATATAAAAAAAAAAAGAGCAAAAACTATCATTGAACAGCACACATCAATGTGATAGTGACGACATAACCAGCCAAAGATTGAGCTTCACAAGACCAATAAAATTTCACTGGAATAGAAGGTATTCCACAATGCAGTATATCATTTACGCAATAAAACCAAGAAACAAAAAGAGTTTCCATGAATTACACAGATTCAACGCACCTGCATATATCACGCAGCATTTTTAGTCTCCTCCGCCAGCTGAGTTTCTTTTTCTGCCCACTTAAATGGATCAAATAATACAAGGATCCCATCTCCATGTATTCAGTAACCATTGACAAGTGTGGGGGCTTAGTGCATGCACCAAGAAATAAGATAACTGCAAAAGAAAAGGCATTAGTTGGATAAACATCTAAATAGTAAAGATAACTTTAGTCACATTAGAGTTCTATTTTTTTTTTCATTTCCATTCCATCTTACATGTCCATAAGCCTGAAATAAAGGAGCAAAAAGTTCTTCCCATTAATTTCATTTTGCAGATATTTGTGCCTTAAAAGTTCTTTTTTTCTTCTATGTTGATTCAATATTTATTAAAAATTTTAGTGCACATTTAAAATACTAGGTTCCCTTGATTTTCAATCACATGGAGAATCTTTCAAAAGAGCAGATCACATGTGAAATGTATAGTTTGACAAAAATCAGGGGAAGAAGAGTACCGTTTGGGTGTCGGAGGCGGCTGTACAGAAAAAAGAACATATAACAGAAGTAAAAAGAGTAAGTTAGAAAGACATCAAGATATAATTGAATTCACATAAACAAAAGCTCATGTTAAAAGGACAAAGAACATCAGGCTGTGTAAAAGAATATCACCTGAGGATGGATATTTCGTTGCAGAAATCCTTCATATTTTCAGCAGTCAGATCTTGCTCCAAGAAAACCTTGATGGCGACATCTGTTCCATTCCAAATGCCACGGAAAACTTCTCCAAAGAACCCTGGAGATAAAAAAGGTACAAATAGAAACATTAATTTAAAAAAACAAGGATGTCACAAAACTTGAGGCGTCAACAAAGCTAAAGAGCAACATGATTAAAGATTTAGAGCTAAAAGAACCATCAACCATCACCATTTCAACAACATCCTGCATTAGGTTGGCGGATGTCGAATAGAACATTAGATTAGAGAAGAAATGTTAACTTTGACTATCCCTATACTTCTGGAAAAAGTGAAATTCCAAGGTAAGAACACCAATGAACATGTTCATACGGTCACGTGGATTCCCTTTGAATCTCAAAAGACAAATAAATAAGGAATGGAACCTTGACAGTCACCACTAACCTTAAAGGTGGTGTTTGGGAAGCAAGTTCCCAAATTTTTTTCTCATTTTTTCCACTAAAAGACAAAAGTTTTGCAAAACCAAAAAAAACACATCCAAACAAAATATCACATCCAACCCCATAATCATTTCACTTTTTCTCTCACAAACATCACATCCAACCACATAAAACCCAACTATCTTCCCAAATACCAAAAATTTTTTATCTCATAAAAACCTACATCTAATTAAATCTACATAAAAACTCACTTCCCAAACACCATCAAAGTCTTCCAGCAAGTTAGTTTTAGACTAATCCCCAAGAACAAATTTAACACAAAATCAAACTTAGGCACCATAATCAACGGCTTTCCAAGGAAGTCTCCCTGATAGCCAAGTAACCATCCTGCCCAGTTTCTTAAAGTATCTATTCTCTTGATGACAAAATAAAAGATTTAGTCAAAAGTCTCTGTGAAATATCCACAATGATTGCAATTGTTACTCAAAACATAAGAAGCATGGAGATTAAAATAAAGGGTCATGTCCGCATTGGATACCAACACTCATTCGATATGCCGCGATATTGTGTAGAAATGTATTTTCTTTTAGTTTTTTTTTTATTTATTTTATATTTAGTTTAGGGATACTATTGTATTTTTATTATATTTTGTCTTCTGTGTTTCTCTCTAGTTATTTACTGTGTCAATCAATTTTGTAATGTAAGGATTATTGTGTTAATATAATGATATACACTTTTGACTCTCCAAACTCACATGGTATCAAAGCCATTTGTTGCGATACATCATCAGAATAGCATCGCAAACCCCATTGCATCTCTCTCTCTCTCTCATATCATCTTTTGTTGTCTTTTCCCCACTCTTTGTTTATTCAAGGCAAAATTGTGTACTTGGCCTTAATGCATTAATGCTTGTCTTTTTCAATAAAAGGATAATTCTAACAACATTATGAAATTTAAGATTAGAATACCATAATTTCTACATAATAAACTATCTTATTGCTGTAATGCTCTCGGGTGTTACAATCATACAATATACAATACATATATAAGCATTCAAGATGTGCCACCATACCATACCCAACTTTTGGAAGCATATCCCAATATACAAAGATTTAGGTTTAGGAACATCTGATGCTTGGACACGCACCACCTACACTCGATATTTGTACCCGAATCCACATAACATATCTATTATAAGTTCTCTCTCTCCACAATTACATTATTTTCCTATATTAAAGAACATTTATAGCGCACTTACTAGCCTTGATGATTTCAGTGATTACCTTTTAAATTCATATAAACTTTAGATTAGTAAACCAATTTTCTCTCTGAACAGAACTGTGTCATTAGCAATGCAAAGACAAGTAACTTTTAAACCAATATTGCCCATTTATAAACCGTTAATGTTGCCAACAACGTCTGCCATAGAGATCAATCTGCCTGGGACATGAACCAAGAGAGTAAAAAAAACATAGGTGATAATTGTGCCCTCAAGGTCCTAAACAACTTCCATCTACCATTAATCAGATCAATCTTTTACCAAGGAGATAATAGTTCCCTCAGATATATTGAATAGCCATAGCATTATGTATGGTACCCAAGCGGTACATTGTAAACCTAATAAATTTCCAAAGTCAAAAATACTGGCATGGAATATTAGGAAGGGTAATGCTTACCAATCCCAACACGAGTTCCAACAGTCAGTTCTCTGTAATCAATATTCCATTCTTGAAATGGTAGTAGAGGCTTATTTTGGAACATGGGCGACTCCAGTACTTTGTGCCATGTTGAGACCGTTTCATCATTTTCTTTGTAGTCTGAAGTCCCACCTCTTTCAGAAGGTGGACTACTAAATTCATGTGGGGATGAAGGTAATGATATTGCCTTTTGAGAACTTATTTGCTCCCTAGGATGAGCATATAAAGCAGACCTTCCACCCGAGATTTCATCACGATCATGCTGGTCAAAATCAGATACCTGAATTAGGGCACAGAGTTATAAAGAAACAAACAAACACAAAAATAAGTAAACAATTGTAAAATCCCCACTGCGAGAAATATCTGCAATTCATTCGAGTTCAGGCAGGCTACATTTGAGTTACAATGCAATTATAAGCTTAAAAAACAAAGTTCAATTTTTCCATTATCTAGGAATGTTGAATATAGAAATTATGGTACATAAAATCTTTTTATTTTTAGTATTATGTATATAATTTGTGATTGTGTCAATCACTGATTTAGTATTATTTCCTTATTTATATCGTTTCCTAAATTGTATCATGAATCTATTATATATACATGGCATCTACCTCATTCATGGGTAAGCCAAATAATTCTTTTCACTCCTTTTGGTATCAGAGCAAGGTTAAGTACCTAGTAATTTTGTTTCACCGACAGGCGGCAGCCTTGCCTTGGCCGCCCGCCAGACCTCAACCCATTCCACTGCCATATTTTCTTTCAGTATCACTTCATGGTGATCTCTTCCTCTATCCACTATTTTATTCCTATCCCAAATATCTCTATCATATTTTTTTTTACTCGCAATCTATTTTTTTTTGTATTTCTATTCCACTTTGTCTTTCCCTCTATTTCAACCTCAAATAGATTTCTATCTTCAAATCTATTTGAGTTTTTTTTTGGGGCGGGAGGGAGGGGGGTATTATACCTATATCATGGTAAGTATAGTGATATACCATGTGAACCACCTAAACCGTCCTCTCTAGCACACAACTAAAGTCGCCCCCCTTTGGCACACCACCAAAACTACCCCCTAGCGCACTTTCTAATAAGTCGCCCCTTGGCGCACTCAGTCATCTGATATGCTACGCTTGCTGGTTCAACATTCAGTTCTCTACATCGGTCTGGCATGACCCTTTTAAACTGTCTCGATATTGATTCCAGTTAATTCCTACAACGGTCCAACATGACCCCTTAAACTGTCCCGACATTGATTCCGGTTAGTTCTTACAACAGTCCAGTATGACCTTAAACTGTCCCGACATTAGTTCCGACCAGTTTCTATAATGGTCTGGCACAACCATAAACTATCTCCCGGCATTAGCTCCAACCTTTGATGCCGACTAGGGTCTTGTTGGCTGCCAACCAGGGTGTTTCCTAGCCATAGATGCTTCGGCAGCTCTTCTAGTGCAGTTCAGTCCCTATTTTTTCCCCTTTCTAGGGTGTGGTGTTAATATATTAAGCACTTTTTGGCCTTTTTTATTTAACAGACTACCAGATTTGTTTCATAGCATTTATTTGGACTAGCCGTTGAGTTTTTGCCGGCTTCTTCCAATCATCCATTGCCAAGCTGCGATTGTTGAATATCTTCCCACTAGCTTAAGGGGGAGTGTTGAATATAAAAATTAAAGTACATAGAATCTTTTTATTTTTTGTATTATGTATATAATCTGTGATTGTGTCATTCACTGATTTAGTATTGTTTTCTTATTTATATCGTTTCCTAAATTGTATCATGAATCTATTATATATACATGGCCTCTACCTCATTCATGGGTAAGCCAAATAATTCTTTTCATTCTTTTAGCATCAGCTATAGAAATGATCACACGTATATCAACTAGAATCATAACAAAGAACTACAAGGAACATCAGAAGAAAAACATCTAAATGAGGCACAAATGCATTAATAGTAATCAAACCTATAATGCATAAGAAAATGAGGGTTACAGCAAAATAAATGAATTGGAAATAACCAAAACCAATTTTGTGAAATTCTTTTACCCAGATTTGACTGTGCCGATTTTAACTTGGAACTTGGAAGCAAGTTGAAATCCACGTGTTCTTTTAGGCTCGATCGCAAAAAGTTAACAAATAGTAATTTCACATGTTCTGCTTAGCAGCTGCAGGACTTTCCCCGACAAACAAGAAAAAGAGGAAAACTTTCCAAGGAAAATACACAGATGCAAGGCCATTAGAGGATAATTGCAACTGAAACTCAGTTTAGTTGTATTAAATTGGTGACTAGCTCAACAATTGGAAGGGCTTCCCTAACATAGACAAACTCAATCCATCCACGTCCCTGATGATATTCAGCTCAATGTGTGGGTTACATTGGGCAACATTCAATCAGTTGATAGGCCCGGGGTAAGTTTTTTCTTTTTTTCTTTTTTCTTTTTTTCCCCTTTTCTTTTCCATTCAAGAAAAAAAAATTGAAAAAGAAAAAAGAAAGAGAACAAAGGCAAGGGAAAAATAAGGAGGACAAGAGTGGAAGCACAAAACAATTCTTTCAAACAATAAGGCTCAAAGACATTTTTCTCTTCTTACTAGCGAGCTTCTTCTCATCTTCTTGTTTAAGTTCTTTCAATTTAATCTCTTGCAACAGAAATTCCCTGAAATATGCAATTTAACAGTTCATCATTTTCTACACATTCTTGTTTGTGCAACCTATTTACCTATCTGTCTAATTGGTTGAGCAGGAAGTAGAAAGGGTGTTACTCTTTCTAGCCGCCAAACCCTTGCACATTGACACAACGGTGTTGTTTAAAGGCAAAACTCTGAAAAGGTATTTTCTTTCCTCCATCCTTTCCACCCATTTTTGGGCAGATTGATTTTTTGGTGGCCTGTAGGTTTTAATCCACCTCTAGTTTTCCTTCCCTTTCCTTTCCCAGCAAATGAAGGATTCAATCTCTAACCCTTCCCTTTTCTATCCTCTTTTCCTGCCATCCCAGCTCATCCCTTCTAACAAATAGATGCATGACTCCATAAAACCTTACTTTAAGGACTCAAAAGATCACAACACATGACAACTCTCTGGTCCTAAAGCCAAAAGAATATGATCACTTTTAAGGACATTCTTCAAAACAATGATCTAGCAGCGAATAGCACCCAAAATACTTTCTCCCGTACACTGAAGATATAAAAGCAGGCTACTTCCAAAGCTTTTGTGGCTCCGGCATTTGCTCTTTTAAATCACTTACTGCCAAAGAATACCCTGCTCTTTCAACCTTTAGTATCCTCCTCATTCCCATTGTGCCACCCAAAGCACAATACTCTCAAAGCACTTCCATGGACCACCCTATCTATCATAAAAGCTTCAATGTAAATAACATTCGATAGCATCCCACTCCCAGACAAGTCACCTCCTTACAATGTACTAAGGCAAATTAATTAATTTTTTTTTTAAAAAAAAGAAGGCCAATGGCATAGAATATTGTGATCAGAACAGCAAGGAGACAATCCCATTCATCTATTGTGCACAGTAGCCTCTCTCCCCTGATTCTAACAAAAGCCAAACTCCTCTTTCAAGGTTGCATCATTAAAATCCAAAGGGACCAAACATAAATCAGATAATAAAGAACTTACGAAAACAAGAAATTCAAATACGTCCATATGGTTCCATACAAACTCAACAATTAAAATATGGCAGCAGATAAACAGCACCTTCAAATCCAAATTTACCACCAAATCTCAAAATATATTTCAGAAAGAAAAAAAAAAAGAAAAGAAAGCAAAGTTGTCTACTTAAAAGCATTTTATTCAGAACCAACAACTCAAATGATAAAATAGCATGCCAAAACATTTGAAAAAGTGGAAATCAACATAACTTGTGCATTGTGGACTTAAGAAATCGAAGTTTACTCATGATGACAGACTCTAACCCAAAATCCAAATCTCAATAGAAAGATGATGTAAAGTATTGTTGCAGTCCAGAGTTACCAAAATACAGCTACGCACATTCTTTTGATGATCTGAACCAATGTTTCCATCATTTGAGGAATACAAAAATGAACTATCATCCCCCTGTTCTCCCAAAAGACGATTCTGCTTCAAAGTTTCATTCATTGCTCGCACAGCCCTGGAGTGGTCATCAAGCACATAATAAGCATAAAAATTTGTAGGATTATATATGTGAACAACATGGACATATGCTTCAAAGACAAATACAATTAGTTGTTACTTAATCAAACAAGCGTATCAAATGTATTTTTATGACATATGCATATCATGATAGGATGAGCAGTGCAACTTTAACCAGGCCATGATAGCCCGTCAGTTCAAGACCATGTTGATATATGTACTTAAAATCTACCCTGAAACAGCTAGTGCCTTAAACCCAATACAGAGTCAGCTGATCAAACCATCACCTATGTATTAAATCACTTAAGTTAAACACATTAGTACAAGACATCGAATTTCTATCTGGAGCTGAAAGATTACTCTGTTTTTTAATAACAGCCCAGATCACAATCAATTGCTGATGTCAAAAGATTGTACAGAAATAATGAGAACAAGTCCAAAAAAAAAAAGAAAGAATAGAATAATCTTTTCAATTTATCTTTACTTATAAGTTATAGTTCAAAAGTTCTCTTTGTTTTCACATCTTTAAATTCAAAAGTTCTCTTTGTTTTCACATCTTTAGATGTTTTCTTTTTTTCTTTCTTCCATTTTCTATATCACCACCTCCCAATCCCTTAACACCCATCAGAAAGAGAGACAGAGAGAGAGAAGCAGGGGGAAAAAAAACTCATGAAAGATCAAGTCAACACTAGCACCCATCCTGGGAATGGGAATTTAGATAACCCTGTTAGCAACTTTTTTTCAGGTTTTGTATTTTTCTCAAAAACTTCATGTTTTGTTTTCTGTTCATGCATGTATACTTTCTGTAGACATTTTAATCTCATAATGCCATCATCATCAGGCAAAGATGTTTTGGTCACAAGTTATTGTTTTATAGTGAACTACATAGGCGCAACCATAAATGGATACTTCGGTTTTTGCTGTCATTAATAACACACAAACTCTTTTTTTAATCGTTACAAAAATACTTTAACTATTTTTTACATTTAATTTTTTAATTGTTTTATGTCATGTACTAGTATTAATTATAAAAAATAAATAAACAAATTTATAGACGTACCAAATTGTACCTGTACCCTACTCTTTTTTTTATTTTTGTTTTGTCATATCAGCGTACCCATAACATACCCACACCCATGCTTCCTAGGATTACAGAGAAAGCATATAAATCTGCAATTACTCCGCATGTGTTGTTCTTAGTGTTTAATCTTCTACAAGACTACAACCAATCCCAAGCCCAGAGAAAAGAGAAAAATTGTTATAGGTTGACAAACAACATATGACCTAGTCACACGTCATGGATGTGAATCCTAAGAATTTTTCAGTAGGGGCGTTGAATAAAACCAGCTTGAGGAAATGGATCCATAAATTTGACCCCAAGTAGTTGGGAGGCTTCTTGAATTGTCGAGAGATGGAAAATTTGCAGTGCAAGCATTGTTGTCAAAGAACCAAGATAAAATTAAATGAGAACTAGAATACACCAAAAGAGCTTCACATGAACAACTACGAAAATTTATATATGTGTGTGTGTGTGTGTGTGTGTGTGTGTGTGTGTGTGAGAGAGAGAGAGAGAGAGAGAGAGAGAGGAAATAGTTTTATAGTTGATGACAAAAACTTGTGCCTTAACATTCCTCAAGTAAATTAGAGCACCAATTTGTTTCCATAACTGTCTACTAAGATCTCTATATGTTGAGAAAACGGAGGATTTTTTCCCCTTTCTTTTAGGTAAGTTGCTCACTTCTTCAATGGAGAATTCAGCAATGCTAACAAGTCACACTCAAACCCTGATAGAAAAAGCAGGAATAATAAGAAGAAGAAATCGGGAGCATCTCGTACCAGTGGCGAGCTTCAGCATCATCATTATCATTGCCATCTTCTCTCCTCTTTATGCTACTTGCTCCTCCGCGTCTCATACCTCTCTCTCTCTCTCTCTCTCTCTCTCTCTACATATATATATATATATAAGAGTGTGTACACACACTTACATAGATATTATATTTCTATTCAAGAAATCTGAAACCTGAAGCAATTAATACACCACCCCATTACTTTTTAAGACATTTATGACACAATCTCTATTAACATTATATTCATGCCCCCTTGACTTTTCAATATCTTTCGAGAAAACCCTATTCTTTTTTTTTCTGCCTTTTTTTTTTTTTAATCAACAAAAAGAATTATATTAAAGACAAAAAGAAGTACAAAAAGAGGACAAGGAGTCCTCATCAAAAGAAACCAGATGACTCAAATCGAATGAAGAGAGAAAACTTATACAATCACAAATAGCTCTCCAATCTCTAAAAAGTCAAAAAAGAAAAAGAAAAAGAAAAAGAGGGGTCCCTTTAATTGAAGTCGAAACAAAGGCCCACAACGATGCAAAGGGACACAATCTATCCCAAATATCCTTGCATTCCTTTCCATCCATATAACCCAAAAATTGCGAAAACAACACAACACTTTTGCTTTCTTTTACCCCCAAAACCTCGAAAGTAAATATCATATGCACACACATACCCTGTGCCGCCCAAGGGATTCCAATCATACAAAAGAGAGAATGCCAAAGATCCAAAGCCACTTGACAATGTAGGAATAGGTGATCCAAAGACACCTCGCTCCTCCTACACATTATGCACCATTGAGGACAAAGAAAGTGATGAAGTCTCCTCTTTTGAAAAATAGCATTAGTCAGGATCTTCCCATGAGCCAAAGACCACTTAAAATTCTTACCTACCTAGGCACGACCACTTTCCAAATTCTCTTGTGGAACAAAAAAGAAAGAACATTTGACTTATGAATGAGAATTTCAAAGAAAGATTTGTATGAAAAAATGCACGATGAATGATTAAGCCAAACCCGCTTATCACACATTTGGAGACAAAGAGAAACCATCAAGCAAAGACAACAAAGATGCCATCTCAAGAGATTCCCAATCATTTAGATTTCTATGTAGATTGAAATTCCATGAAATCGGTGCCAAACTTGAACAAGCCAAAGAAGCAATGGAAGCATTATGAGGACGAACTAAACGAAATAAACATGGAAACATCACCTCGAGAGAGGCTTCCCCAGCCCAAACGTCCTCCCAAAACCGAACATGTTCTCCATTACCCTCAAGGAAAGAAATCTAAAGAAAAGTGAAAGAATATGGGAGATAGATTTTCATAGAGATCAACAATTGCCCCTATTAACCACAGGAGTGTCTCTACCCTAGCTAGCAGCCCGTATTTGCTTTGGTAATGGAATGCCACACTGAATTGCACTCAATAGGGAGTCTCCATAACCACTTTCCAAGAAAAGCAGTGTTCCTAGCAACAATATTGCCAATAGCTAGTCCTCCTTTCTCCTTAGGAAGGGAAACTACTTCCCAATTAACTAAGTAATCCTTCTTCCTTTCAAGAAAACCGTATTCAGATCTCCTTCTTCTTATTTATTTCTTTATTTATTTATTTTGATTTGAGAAATTATATACAACATAAATTATTATATCACATTCTAAACTTAAACACAAACATAATACATATATGAGTGTTCTATATTTAAGTGTTCTTTGCCACTGATTGTTATTGTTCTCATCAATTTATTATTCGATGCTATAAAAGGAATTCTTATAAAGAAAAATTCAGAAATCAAAACCAGAATAATATTACTCATTAACATATAGGTTGTCTAATTTAATTAACTGCTATTTACACTGTTTGATTTAGTAATCTAATGTTGTAAGGCATAAAACCTTACAGTACTGCTAAACTAATTTCATATTTAATTAGACCATCTGACAAATGTGGCTAAAGGACAATAGCTCAAACTTTTGACGATTAAAAGGGTCCAAATAAACTTCTCTCTGCTGGTGGTATAAGATTCAGCAACTTTCCATTTTTGTACTCTACACACCACTTATTTATCATTTTAAAATTAAAAAGCAACATTTTGACACTTAACATCACTGCGCCTCTAACAACATTTACCAAACCTTCGTTAAATTTTCCATGTTTTGCTTCCACTATCAGTAATTTCTCCCAATTTAAATCCATAGCTCCATTGGTATTTGTGTCAACATGTTTTAATTATGGGAGAATAGAAGATAGCAAGGAAGAGAGAATAATATAAGTAATGCTTCTTCCATTATTGGATTCATATGAAGCGGAAAGAAAGAAGAGAAATGGAATGAGTAAGAGAAAATATATACCTTCAGCGGTTCAGAAGGACTATTTTGAAAGTGAGGATATTTGGCGTGGCTAAGAGAGATATAATGTTTCAGTCAAGGTAAAAATCTATTAAAGAGGGCATGCATGAATTCTGTTTCCCCTTCCCCTTCATTTCTCTCCACTAACATTCTAAAATCAATTCATGAAATTTTATTGCCTTTACTTCTCTTCTTTTCCCTTATTTAAGGAACCAAACAGCATTTAAGTCCTTGTTTATGATCAGGGACAGAATAACTAAACTTTTCAAGACAATCAAATATCTAAATAAATCACTACAGTCAACCAGTCAAGTCATGTCAAAGGAGAACACTATCAAAGTAGCAATCCCATAGCATAGCATAGGCTTGTAGGATATTCCCATCAAATAAAGGATTGGTCACAATTTACATATATCATTATCTCTTCCCATTTTGTGCCCCAGTGAACAGCAGTTATATTTATTTCTCAATTATGAAGTGATGACTACACCATGATGTTAGACAAATTTTTTCATGAAACTTACATCATCACAACCAAGGACACAACCTTGATGATAATAGGCATCTATGCAAGCCAAAAAGCTTGGTGGGAACATAGCAAACTTGAGTGTTTACATTTCCAAACCTAGCAAGACAAAATTATCATTGACATTAGCCATCACTGCAAAATGTTTGGGGCTAAGAGAAGCAATTCATTGGAGCTTAGGTGGACAGTGACTCCATAGTTCTCATTATGCGATGTACCAAACAACTTCTGATGCAGGACAGTTTTAGCAAATATGGAACAATGCTCCTATGATAGGTTTTATGGAATGTTCAGTTGACGAAACGTTATAGGTTTAGGGTTTTAGTAAGGTAGGAGAAATGTTCTAGGGTTTGCAGACACAAATGAGAGGACTTCAGGAATTAGGATGGTTTCTTGATGGATATATTCATACACTAGTCACTGGAAATTTTGGGACAGTTATTACGTTATGGTTTATGGGTATTAAGCACTTAATTGAAGACCAAAAGGCAGAGGAGAGAGTTAGGGTTAATTTAGGCTTGGTTGCACAGGCTTTAGGACTGAAACTGATCAGGCAACAAGTAGACTACACCAATATTAGGGTTAATAGAGGAACTCTTTATTTAAGGGAGTTCCACTTTTTTTTGTAGCTAGAGATTGGTTGCCGTTTTGTGATATGTAGGATTTTGCCCGTGTTTAGCTTGTTAGGGGTTTTCAATGTTGCATTCTCATTGTCCTTTTGTAAGAGGATGCCTCATCCTCAATTCCTTTTCTGATTTATCAATAAAGCTTTTGTTGTTGATCAAAATATATATATATATTAACTCTACTGCTTAGTGAAGAGGAGAAGAAAAAGGGTTTCAACCTCACAGTAGTAAAGCAAACCCACATCTCAGAAAATTAACTGTATTGACAGAAAGATTACATGCAAATTTATAGTGATTGGGTCTGTCCTGAATCCAATAGGAGTCTAGGATTAATACACAATATAGAAAACATTTAAAGTTTAACCAATAAGATTATTTTAGTCCCTCTAAAGCCCACTCCCGCTAAAGACCACATAAACACTGAACAAAATAACTTGACTCATAACACAACCCATGACCCATACCAAGGTTCTGAAAAATGGTTGCAGTCGTCGTAATGGTGGCGGTGGCATAGTCGCGGTTGCGGGGTGTAAAGACCATAGCGTAACAATTGCGATAATCAAAACCGTGAATTTTTTTATTTTTCGCACAAATTAAAAAAAACTTATCAATACGCATATTTTTTTTCCAAAATCATATTTATTGGGTTTTAAAATAATTTTTTGATCAATTTTTGTTAATTTTTAAGTATGATTCAATATATTTCATAGTTTTAAATCACCACAAATTGAGTTTTTTACATTTTATTTTAATAATTAATGACTTTATATGTTAGAAATCATATTACAAGTTGCAGCAAAATTTTCTTTTATTGGACTTAGATATATGAAATTATTTTTTTAATTGTTATACTTGTGAAAGTATATGCAAATTTTAACCTGAATAGTTTTTTAAAAAAAATTTATACACGGTTTTTTTCTTTAGATTTGGATCACTTGAATATTCGTTCTCTTTTTGAATAAGCTGTAAATAAAAATAAAATAAACTAATCAACAAAAATTGGTATATATAAAATATGTATTAATATATAATTATAGGTGTCATGTTTTTTAGTTATTTTACAAAAAAATCAATCACTAACTATTATATATAAGATAAACAATGACAAAAGTAGGAGAATAAATAATAGCCTAAATATATATATTTTTTAATCAAGCCAAATAGATAATGATTACACTTATTATTATTATTTCAAACAAAAATTACATGGTTGAGTGAAGTTCTCCCTGCAAGATGAATGGGTGGGCAACATCATCTTCAACAAATCAATAACAGGTTCTTCATCTTCCCTCTTCTCTCTCTCTATCTCTTACTCCTCCATCTTCCCTCTTCTCTCTATCCCTCTTCCCACCTTTTTAGGCTTTTTTTTTTTTCCGAAAGAAATTGTTTGGAACCGTTACGTAACGGTGCATAACACGCCGTTATGGCATCGCTACGGCCAACACACATGTAAATCTCAATCACACCGCAAAAGATGGGGGTAAAGCGTGGTGCCTATCACTGCAACCGTTACGTAACGTCCACAACCATTATGTAACACCGCATTTTGAAACCTTGCCATACTATAAGTTTAAAATCCATGTCTAGCAAATCGTTATTAGTTACTTTGTATAGTTGGTTGGAAATGAGGGGGGATCCGGATTTGTTTACTTTTTTGGACTTTTTAGATGTTGTTATTGGTTAGGCGTTTTTTAGATGTTTTCTAGTTGATTTTAGTGAATATTGGGATTTTTTGTATTCTTTTGCATCGTTTTGATGCTTTCTCAATAAAGTCTTGATTATTTATCCCAAAAAAAAAAATGTTTAGCAATTAAAAAATTAACAAATTACCCTTGATTATTAAACTTAAAAAAAAACATAAAATAATGATACTAGTATTGACTAATCTTAAATAAATATAAATAAACAAATTTATAATAAAAAATTTAAAAAATAAAAAACTTAAAATTCAACCAAGACTTCATTCAATAAAGTCCTAAGAATTGCCATGTGAAATTTCATAGATTTCCCTATTGAATTTTCCTTGTTATCATACTCTGGGTCATAATGACATGGTTATGTTTTAGTAAGCAACAAAGAGATTATATTAATAAGAAGAAAAGGATTACAAATACAAAAACAGGACAAAGCAGTACTCAATAAAAAGAGAAACAAAAGGTTGTAAATTACAAATAACATAAAGCTCTCCTATCCCCTACTAATCAAAAACAAAGGAACTCCCTTAAAAGTTGGTGATACTAAGACCCAAAAAGAAATAGCAAACTTCGTCCCAAATACCCTCAACACCATTGAACTTATCTTCAAAAGTCCTCGCTGTTCTTTCCAACCAAACTATGCCAAGTATTGCACCGATCCACAAAACATTACCTCTCTTATTAGAACCAAACTCCCTAAAATCAATCAAAAACATTTGAACACATGATGCACAAATCACCCACTCTACCCCATCCAATCCAAATAATCTCCGTCATAACCCAAGGCTACAGTGCAATGCAAATTAAACAATCAATACTCTCTAACTCCCTTCTACACATAACATACCACTAATGGCATAAAAAGCAATTAAGTTTCCCTATTTGAATCATGTCATGTGTATTGAGTTTCTTATGAGCCAAAGTCCAAGCAAATATTTTAACTTTAAGGAGCACATTTGACTTGGACTCTATATCGACAATTGAAGAAGCAAACATGTACAAATAATTCAAAAGGATGCGAACTCTCCCTTATAGCCTTGGTAATGTAATTTGGGGATCATGATTCTCTTTTTCCTTCCACTTTTATGTCTCTTCCAAACCAAGTGTTACTTTATCTATTGCAATATCCCCTCCAACTTGTATTAAGCACTCCCCGCCCTTCATTGATTTGCAATTTTATTAAAGAACTGCATAATTTAATCAACTACCATGCCAATTATATCCAAATTAAAGAATTAAAAAAAAAAAAGACTAACATAACACCTCATATTTGGAGGATATAAACTTTTAACTGAAATAAAAGGCAACGATAAACAGAATGAAAGAAATCAAAATTGAAGGGAAAAAAAGGTGATCTGGCACAAGATGTATCTTTTAATAAAGATGAAAATAAAACATAACAAGACAAACATCAACCTTACGATATCATCACCGATCTCAGGAGTAATGCTAATGCTTCTCCTTCTTATTCTACGAGTTTCTGATGTTGAGGCACCTTCGGACCTGAAGGAACATCAGAATAAGAAATTAGTATTTGATACCTTACAATTTGTTTCTTTCAAATACAAAACTTGCTCTGTAGTTTAGTTCTTTGAAAGTACCAAGAGAACCCAAAAATAGTAATGAAGCAGCAGCTAAATGACAATAAAATATGAGTTGTAATCGTACTGATAAAAAAATTAAAAAAAAATAAAAAAAGAAGAAGAAGATAAATAAATGAATAAATGGAAACCCACAAAAAATAAGGAATAGAATTTAGAGAGAGAGAGAATGAATAACAATGGAAAATGAAAAAGCCACCTCACATGGCTCATCAGCTTTGCTACAATTTAGTCTTACAAGGAGGTAACAGTTAATCCAAAGAATAAATTGGGTTATATGATCCAAATATATGAATATCCAGAAGTGTGAAAACACCTCAGACCACAAGAAGATTTATTTCCACACTTGCTTTCTCTCTCTCTCTCTCTCTCTCTCTCTCTCTCTCTCTCCTTGTTGGGTAGGCAAGAGGTTGTTTGTTGATTTTGTACTTGAATAATACGCTAGCACTCAGCCTATAATATTCTGCACTAAAAGTTCATAAGTAATATCCAATACTTCAAATTACCCAAGCAAAATTCTTCATTACTTAATTTGTGTGTCAGATTATCAGCATAAATGACAATCAAGTCCAACAACATCAATATGAACCAGGCAATAACAAGGTTTTAGCCAACAGTATTGGCCTCCATAACAGTACCAATGGGAGTGAGGCAAAACAGGAGTGTAATAAACATTGCTTAAATATATTTATATGTATATAATATGCACAGAAAATATATTTTTTTAAATATAATAAGACTAAAATATTACACTAACATCTATTTTCACTCATTTATTATTTGTCATCTTACATTTAAATAAATAAAAAAAAATTCAATATGATAAGACTAAAATATTACACTAACATCTATTTTCACTCATTTATTTGTCATCTTACATCTTTAATCCGCATTATCTCTAATTTTTATTAGTTTTCTTATTTTTAAAGTTACAAAATTAACCTA
The DNA here is from genome assembly GCA_025200525.1 of Camellia lanceoleosa. Taxonomy (NCBI): domain Eukaryota; kingdom Viridiplantae; phylum Streptophyta; class Magnoliopsida; order Ericales; family Theaceae; genus Camellia; species Camellia lanceoleosa. The sequence continues at coordinate 120,199,596 of CM045764.1, read as the reverse complement.
CCCTCCCCCCGCCCCCACCACCTCCCCTGATTTGCCATGCCCCTGATATGATATGAGGTGGGGGAGGGGGACATCAAACCCGCCCCATTGCCATCCCTCATTCAGAGGCTAAGAATTCATCTCAACTAAAGAAACTGGAAAAAAAGAGAAAAATGGTGCCTGACTAATGTCATTACATTGCCATAATGGCTATAGATGTAACACTTTATTTTATTCTAGTCAAAACATTAGCTTTCATTGAGACTAGACAGGGCTTAAACCATTACATCGCATAATATTTTGACTTCTTTTAAAATCTTGGGCTATGCATCCTAAATCAGCCAAATACTCCAAAATTATATATATTTGGCCTCAAATTATGAGGAAAATTGACACCAACATTTCAAGTGATGGTGAACTGTAGCTTGACGGTTACCACTGTAAATCCCTCAATTTGAGTATCGAGGAGAGATGCATTTTCACCACGAGTTACTATTCCCCACTAATCCCATAATCAAAATTCAAGCAACTAATCCAAAAGCGCCCAAAAATCGGATTAGTATTAGCACCTTGAACACAGAAATTCATTAACATCTCTTCATGTTACCTTCAAAGCCACAAGCTTTTAAAGAGGCTAAATATTGTTATGCTAAAATGTGTTGAAGATCATTGGCAAAAATAAGGAGAATACATTCATTAAGCTAAATTGAAATTAAAAAAGACGTAAGCACCTTGATGTAGCTATGTCTTCATAATCTCTAAATGATTTCCTATCACCACTAAGCATAGATCGTCCACGTGCACGTAATGAAGGATGCTCTGGACTGGAAAAGAGAAAACAATTCAAAAACAAAACTAACGCAATGCATGAAAATAAATATTTCACAATAGTCTCATAGTGCTGACTTTCAAGAACTAGATCATCCTGAAAATCATTGACATTCAAGTAAAAAAAAAAAACCATTTCGGGCTTATTCAAGGATGCTCTGTCTGTCATGCCTGCAATTCTATTCCTAATGCTACACAATATAACGTACTACAAGTGGAAGGAAAAACCAAACCACCCCCCCCCCCCCAACAGCTAGAATACCAAATTAGATGTATGAAAGCTATCACAGTGGTCTTCTTAGGGCTGAGTCGTCCATCCCAGAAGAGGCCCATAAGTGAGGAATGGAAATATAAAGGAGACTCTAAAGAGCCTAATTTGGTAAATAAGGAAATGGGCCCAATTGGGGCAAGCATTGAAGATTGGCCCAGTCCTTTGTTTTCCACCGGGTTGGAAATGAAACCCAATCCTTCAGGTGAGAAGCATAAACTTTTCATCTAGAACCTAGAGCTTGGCGGATCTATGAGCCAAGGTGAAATGGAGGCATTCAAAGGGCCAGCTATGTGTTTAATTTTGTTAGAATAAAGTTAGTGGTTAAGGCCTTCTCTTTTTCTCTTGGACTTGGATTTGTAGTCCCTTCTTTAAGGACGTATAGAAGGAGAGGAGGTGGTTCTGGTAGTAGTAGCGGGGACTTGGTTTCCAATGATCAAAGTAGGGTTGGAGGGGAGGGGAAGAGGATAACGTTTTTCGTGGCAAGGAATCAAAGGGTAAATGCTCTAACAGTGGAGGAGAATGGTGCTGGTTTCGATTGAAGTTGTGACAGGGGTGGGCAATTTATTGTGTACAACCCCCCAAGGAGTGAATGGGGATGGATGCTCAAAAAGAAGGACATGTTGGGGGATGGTGGTGACGTTGAGTGTAGAAGTAGAGCTCAGGAGTCATAGGAAGGAAAAACTGGAGGCAGGAGTCCTCAGTTAAGGTGATGTGTCCTGTGGACTGGCTCCACTAGCAGTGTTGGGGTGTCTGCATGGATGTTGAGTAAAATTAAGGGCCTTGCAAATATTTGAAGTTTTACTACAACGGTCAAAATAGGCTAATAAGCATTGACACTCCAAGATGGGTGTCTGTATACTAATTTTTTAAGATTCCCCGTGTCTCGTGTCTCGTGTCCGTGTCTGTGTCCGTGCTGCTAAGACAATGGATAATGAACATTTTTGCAAATATAGAAAGAATATGGAGGTTTGGGAGTAGGGTTCATGGAATGAAAGCATTTTAGTAGGTAAGAACTTTATGGGATGGAAGGAAAGTGGAGTTTGTGATGTTGAAGACAAATGATAGTACTGTTGGGGGCATCTTGGGAATGTGGGATTCTACCAGAGCATTGGAAAAGGAGGTAACAGTGGACCCCTTTTCAGTCTCTTATTTGTTTAGGAATGTAGATGAATGACATCCAAATCCAATAGGTAGTCTGTGTCTATGATCCAACTAATAACACCAAAAGGAGAGAAGTATGGAAAGAGAAGTTAATGCAGAAAGGTTTCCCTAAACGAGACAATTGTTAGTATTATAGAGGAGCTATGAGCGAGTTCTCGAATTTCATTGTCCAACAGTCACTAGTGAATTCCTTCAGACAGAGGAAGGTTTACATGGCTCAATAGTCACTCAATGTCAAGGATTGACATAATCATGCTCAGTCCAGAATGAGAGCCTATGGTCTGATTGGAATTTTTTTAGTCTCATTGACTTCAATACAACATTTTAAACTTGTGATTGGGACACCAGGACTACTATTTTGATTGAAGTTTCACCCTTTATTATTTTATTTATTTTTTGGGGTGATAAATGGCCCCATTAATCTGAGTGTTATGCTCCCATTGTGATTTGTGTTTGAGATTGCTTGCTTATTCCATTCCCTCTTCCCATTATTGTGAATAGTGTTGTGTTTTTGGTTAAGATAGTGGCATAGACATGGTTGACCCATCTAGTGAATCCACTACTTCTCACCCAGCTAGAGGGGAGAGTCCCAGTCCAGTTATAACTACAACTTCTGAGAACCTCAACCCTAGCCTAAAAATCACCATCTCTCTGTTTAATGGTCAAAATTACCTTGTATGGTCTCAATGTCTGACACTTTTCCTGAAGAGTAAGGAGAAGATGGGATATGTAGATGGAAGAGTTCAAACACCAAATATTAGTATTACTGATCCTAACTAAAAGCAATGGGAGATTACCAACTCTTTGATCATGGGGTGGCTCATTTATTCCATGGTCCAAGAGATTGGCGAAGGTTATTTATCCATGGAGACTACCCAGGATGTTTGGGAGGCAGTAGCTGCTATATATTCCCGAAAGAGGAATTTTTCTCTGTCATTGGAGTTGTGCCGGTCTATTAAGCGCTCAATTTATGGGGAGCAGACAGTTCTTTAGTATTACACCTTTCTAACTAATGGTTGAAAACGCCTAGATCATCTCTTGGATTACAAAACTGTCTACACCATTGATTCAATTAGTTACCGAAAGTTTCTTGCACAAGAGAGGATCTTCAAGTTCTTAGAAGGCCTTAATGTGGAGTTTGACCTAGTCCAAAGTCGTGTCCTTGGCATAGATGTTCTTCCATCTTTTCAAGAGGCCTTTACTTATGTCCAGAATGAAGAGAGTCATCGTTTTGCTATGTTACCTCCGACTTATACAGATCGTTCAGCATTACTTTCTGCACCTTCTCGAGATGGGGTTGGTTTGCCACTTTCTTCTTCTCATCCTTCCGGGAAGGATAGTTTGTTCTGTGATTACTGTCGCCAGACGAGACATACCCATGAGACTTGTTGGAAACTTCATGGGACTCCATCAGGGGGTTGAGAAGACCGCTCTGGTCATAGAGGCAGTCGTTCTAGTCAGTCGAGAGGACGTGGGTCCCACTCTCGCACTCATCAGTCCAGTACTGTAGAAATACATGACTCAGCTCCAGTAGACGTCTGAGGGACTCTCTGGTATGTCATCCTTTGAGTTTGAGGATGCCCTGGGCACTCTGCTTGATCGTCGGTCTCCTGTTCAACCAGGTGCATCTTCTGCTTCTTCTTTGTTTGCCCATTTAGGTAACTTAGCCTCATCTTCTAGTGCTTTCTTATCCCATAAGGCCTTGACTTGGATTATTGATTCTGGTGCCTCAAATCATATGTCTGGGTCTTCTGATCTCTTCTCAAACTATACCCCAACCTCTGGTCAAGATAAAGTTGCGATTGCAAATAGTACTATTTCCTCTGTCTTTGGGAAAGGTTTAATCCGTGCCACCCTTTCTCTACCTTTGTCTTCTATTTTACATGTTCCTAATTCTTTTTTTTACCTATTGTCATTGAGTTATCTTACTCGAGATTTGAATTGTAGTGTAACTTTTTTTTCATGATTCTTGTCTTTTTCAAGACCTTATCACAAAGAAGACGATTGGCAATGGTAGAACAAAAAATGGTCTCTACATCTTAGATCAAACTGACCAGCAAGCTCATCATTCCATCCCATCTCCATCCACCACAGAAGATTTATGGCTATAGCATCGGCGTCTAAGACGTCCATCTTTTTTGTTACTTAGACATTTATTTCCTTCTGTTTTTATTAAAAATAAAGTCTCTGAGTTTCATTGTAAGTCATGCCAACTTGGCAAACAACACCGAACTTCTTTTGCTCCTAGTAATAATAAAAGTTCAGTTCTTTTTTCTTTAATTCATTCGGATGTTTAGGGTCCCTCTCGTGTAATGTCTATAAAGGGTCATCGATAGGTTGTTACTTTTATAGATGATTGCTCTCGTGCTACTTGGGTGTACCCTGTGAAAGAAAAAAAGTGAGGTTTTTTCTATGTTTCAAAACTTCCATAAGATGGTTCGTACTCAGTTTGGGGCGGCTGTCAAAGTCTTGCATTTTGATAAAGGGAGGTGAGTACATTGATTCGAGGTCAGCTCAATATTTTTCCACTCATAGTATTATCCATCAAACATCTTGCACTGACACCCCTCAACAGAACAGGGTTGCCGAGCGCAAGAATCGTCATGTCCTTGATATGGCTTGTTGTATGTGTTTTTCTATGGGTGTCCCTCAAGCCTATTGGGCCGAGGTTGTTCTCACTATTGCATTTCTCTTTAACCGTCTTCCTACACAAGTCTTATAAAAAAATGCACCTCTTTAAGTTCTCTTAGGTTCTCTGTTTTCCATTCCTCCAAAAACCTTTAGCTGTATCTGCTTTGTTCACAATCATTCTCCTTCTCGGGGTAAGATAGATCCTCGTTCTCTCAAATGTGTGTTCTTGGGTTACTCCCCTACTCAAAAAGGGTACAAGTGTTATCACCCCCCTCACGTAAATGGTTTGTATCCATAGATGTCACATTTTTTGAGTCTCACTCCTCCTTCTTCTCCAGTCCCAAGTCTCAGTCCTCTCTTCAGGAGGAGTCTTGGAATGAAGAGAGTCCTATTGCTTCTATTATTCATGGCTCAGTACTGCCATCAGAGGTACCTATTATTCCTGGTACAGTACTACGTCTAGTGGTATCTATCACTAGCAATACAGAATCTGACGTTACCAAGAACAAAGAAAGGCAAGTCTATGTCAGGGATAAGGAAAGACAGAAAGTTGGATACAAGAGACCATTTCTGATCAATCACTGCCGTCTCCTTCTCTTGATGAAGGTCCAGGCAATCCTGAAACTCTTGATATTGCTACCTCTACGCCTAAGCCTAATGATTTTGATATACCTATTGCCAAGAGTAAAAGTGTGAGATCTTGCAATCATCATCCTATTTCTAACTTTGTGTCTTATTCTCGTTAGTCCTCTACATATAAAGCCTTTGTGTCAAAAATTTTCTATGTTAGTATACGTAATCATTTTTAAGATGCCCTTACTACTCCTAAGTGGAAACTAGCCATGGAGGAGGAAATGAAAGCACTTCATAAGAATGGCACTTAGCATTTAACTGAGTTACCTAGGGGCAAACGAATTATGGGATGCAAATAGGTGTATGCGGTGAAGCACAAGACAGATGGTTCAATTGAGCGGTATAAAGCTCGGCTTATAGCAAAGAGTTTTACTCTATAGTATAGACTACCAAAAGACATTTGCTCCAATTGAAGATGAATTCAATCAGAGTACTTCTCTCTCTAGCAGTTAATCTAGATTGGCCACTTCATCAGTTTGATGTGAAAAATGCTTTCCTGTATGTTGACCTAGAAGAGGAGATATATGTGAATATTCCTCCTGGCTTTGAAACTCTTCAAACTAATGGTAAGGTGTGTTGACTTCGGAAGTCATAAATGGCCTAAAACAGTCCCCTAGGGCTTGGTTTAAGAGGTTTACTGAGACGATGTTGAAATATGGCTTCAAACAGAGTCAGGTTGATCATACTCTGTTTGTTAAACATTCCTCTCATAGTAAGACTACAGCTCTCATTGTATATGCGGATGACATAGTTCTTAGAGCAGATGATGTTGAGGAAATCCTTTTGTTGAAGAAGTATTTGGCAAGTGAGTTTGAAATCAAAGACTTGAGGAACCTGAAATACTTTCTCGGGATTGAAATGACTAGGTCCAAAGATGGAATTTTCATCTATCAGAGAAAATACGTCATTGACCAATTAAAGGAAACAGGGATGCTTGGAAGCAAAGCTTGTGACACACCACTAGAGCCTCATCCGAAACTTCGTGATGATAGTGGACGAGCAGTCATTGACAGGGGGAGTTATCAAAGACTCATGGGTAAGCTCATTTACTTATCCCATTCTCATCATGATATTGCTATTGTCACGAGTGTGGTTAGCCAGTTTATGCATGCTCCTCATGAAACACACTTGGCTACAGTTATGAGAATTTTAAGATACTTGAAATCTTCTCCTGGAAAAGGTCTTTGGGTGTGTTTGGTTTGTGTTTTGAAACATGTTTTTGGAAGGGTTACAAATTTTCTCAAAAAAATTTCAAAATTACTTATCTCTCTATTACACATCAATCAATCACTTTTTCTCTCTCCTTCTCAATCACTTTTTCTCTGACAACATCTACTCAATTACAACAAAATATCAAATCATCCCAAACTCCAAAACTATTTTCAAAATATACAACCAAACAAATCAAAAAAATTTCTAAACTCTTTTCCCAAAATTTCTTTTTAAAAATTTATCTCAAAACACAAACCAAACACATCATTTATTTTTTCAAACATGATCATCTTAGTAAGGCAGCTTATACGAATGTTGATTGGGTAGGATCAGTCACTGATAAGAGGTCCACTTTAGGGTATTGTACCTTTGTTGAAGGAAATTTGGTTACTTAGAGAATTAAGAAACAAAATGTGGTTGCCCGATCTAGTGCAGAAGCTCAATTTAGAGCTATGGTACCAGGTGTGTGTGAGCTCTTGTGGATCAAGTTGTTGCATGATTTGGGAATTGAACAGAAAGACTCCATGCGACTATATTGTGATAATAAAGCTGCTATCAACATAGCTCACAATCCGGTTCAACATTACAAGACAAAGTATGTTGAGGTGGATCGTCACTTCATCAAAGAGAAGCTTACTAGTGGCACAATATATACTCTATTTGTGCAATCTAACGAGCAACTTGCAGATATCCTCACCAAGGGAGTTGAGAGTAAACCATTTCATGAGATTCTTGCCAAGCTGGACATGAGAGATATCTGCACGCCAGTTTAAGAGGGAGTGTTAGAATCTATGTTAGAATCTTCCTATTATTTGTTTCCTTAGATTATTCTGTAATTCCTTAATCAATGGCTTAGACCTTTTTTTGTAACGGTTGGTTGATTAATATAAGGGAGTGATATCATTATCATTCCCAAAGTTGATTTTCCCTCAAAGCAAACATAATGTGCATTAAAGAGGGAATCATATGGGAAGGATTACTTGATTCTAATAGAGATTGTATACAAAGCTGGGGGTGAGAAGGCCTCTCCTTAAAAATATGAAGTTTCTTCTATTTGCAAAAAATGACAAAATTTTGCTAGAAAGGTCCTTTTTTTTTCTGTTTTTTTTTTTTGGTTGTAATAGGAGGTGGTTGAGGCTCTTAAGAGTGTTAATTGGGAGAAGGCTTTTGGCCCAAATGGATTCACATTAGGTTTTTTTGAAATATGAGGGGTGCCATGAGGAGGGATGCTATGGAAGTTCTGCAAAGCTTCTATAAATCAAGGGAGTCTGAGAAGAGTTTGAATGTTATATTCATTTTTTTGCTGACAAAGAAGGGGGGAGCAGTGAATATTAAGGATTTCCGTCCTAACAGCTTCGTTGGTAGCACGGACAACATTACTGGCTTGAAGGCTAAGAGAAGTGATTGGGAAGGTCATCTCCTATGAAGCATGAATACTTTTAAAAGGAAATCGCATCCATATCATACCCGTATTGGATACTGATACTCTTCGGATATCGGATACTTTTCGAACACTCTATTATGAAATTGAAATTGAAACTATTATGAAATTGTAATAATTTTTGCATAGTGCTAAGAGTACAATTATTAGGTTAAATACAACAATAGTTTTCAATATTTTCTTATTTCTTACCAAAGAATAAAATAGTGGGATTATAATCCCCAAATAATACAAGTGATCATACACTTATGTACAGCAACTACATCTATTTGAGATATACTCTTGCTAAAAACAAAGCATTATAGAGATCTCCCAAACTCCAAATACTCTAGTAAAACAACTGTAAGGCCCCGTTTGGTAGAGCTATGTGAAAGTGATTATAACTTATAGCCTAACAGTTTATAGCTTATAACTGTGAACATAAGCTGATTTTTGACTTATAAATTAAGCTTCTCCTCCCCCACTCAAAGAATAAGTTGATTTTTGACTTACAAAAAGCTATAAGCTGTATTGTTAAGCTGAACCAAACACATCAAAATAGCTTAAATTAAGCTAAAAGCTGAAATAAGCTAGAAATAAACCCTACCAAACAGGGCCTAAATCAACGACTAAACCTGAAATAAGTTTCCCATGACTTGAGAACTCTAAACCACCTTCCTGCAAATTACTACTCTATTGTTATGGGAACCAACAGGATTATGCATCTGGTTTACCTACAGGATTATGGCATGCACAGTTAGGAAGACATTCATCAGGAAAAAAATCTAAGGACTTTGGATATCTTCGCACATCTGTATGAAAAATACTGTCATAAAATATAAACAAGTTCTAGTATTTATAAAAAATTTAAAATAAATTATGATTGCCACATGGGCACTAAAAACCTTGAACTCGCAGTCCGTTGTTCAGCAATGACTTTTCTCCGGCTCCGCCGCCAAAATGTAGTTGCAATATTGGGTTCACTATGTGACAAACTGAGGCAATAAAAGATACCAATCATAACTAGCTCATATGAAGAAAAAAACAAAGTTTTCAATCAAATAGAGATTTCAACAGAATTCCAGAGATAAATAAATATAGACTTATCAGAAAACAATAAAAATAAATACATATGGAGAAATAAATATACAACAAACAGACGCCATTCAAAATAACATGGAATCCAGTTAGAATTACAAGATGAGATGAGCACTAGTAGTACCTCAATTTTCTGTCAAGTGAGGTGGAAGATCGCAACATCATACTCCGCAATGAAGGTCCTGCCACATTTGAGGATGCTTCTAATCTCCGCTGGCATTGGAAGCCCTCATCTTTCTCAGTACTGCATTGCAAAAAATAGCAATGACCAACCAATTTACAAGCAAAATCATCAACAGAAAAACTGTGAATCCTAGATTCAATTACCCAAAAAGAAAAATTCGAAAATCCATGTCGGGTATAACAGTAATAAGGGGCTAGAAAATAAGATTCAAAACCCATCAGTTAGTAAGTAGTTACTCTGTCATATTGCCTAACCTGTCAGGATCAACTCTCTCTGAAAACCCATACAGAGGACTATTTGGCTCTAATGGCGAATCACAAGAATCATTTTCTGCAGAATCACTCTCCCCTGCTGCAGAGATATGAGTCATATAAATCGCCTTCGTTGATCGGGGTATCAGCTGGCCAGGAAAACGCATAAGATCGACCAAAAGTTCCATAGAATTCAACACAACTATTACAGACATATGCTTATAGGAGTCTATACACTCAACAGCCCCGTCACTAGGTAACCCCTGACAAGAAAACACACCAAATAGGAAAATTATGACATTAAAAAAAAGGGAAAACTTGTCATTTAGAATTAGCTACAATGATCCGCAATAAAACACATACAGAACAACTTTCTGTTTATTCAACTGAAACTGAGAGAAAACTAGTAAAGAGACTCAACAAAGAAAGATCATATTTAAGTATCTCATTCTTTCTCTCTCTCTCTTTTTTTCCTCTTACAAGGTTATGTGTGAATAATAAACAGAATACACACCAAATTGACAAAAAAATACTTACCACCATGAGAGTACTTTCAAGACCTACAGCATCAGCAAGAACTTTGAATAATATCGCTCGAGGACGGCATGATCCATGCTTTATTTGCCCCAGCATCTGGACACCTCGATTTACAAATGCATGAGAGGTTTCCTCGAGTGCAGCTTTTGCTGGACTCAGTTCCAAATTTGGCTGTTTATAAACATCTGATACCTGTTCAACAAGTAACATGAGTCAAACATGGAACTGTTAGAACATATAACAACTCAACCATAAAGTATGGATACATACATGGAACACATGTACCACACATTAATGATACGTCAATTTGATAAAATCTGAAAAAGAAGGGTACTACTTCAATCCCACTATTTTCTTCTTCTCTAACAAGTAAGCAAAGTATTGAAAAACTATTATTGCATTTATCCTAACAATTCTAATGTTATATAAGAATTATTCAGTGTGTTTGGTTTGAGTTTTTTGGATTAAGTTTTTTGAAAATTGAGTTTTTTTATTTTCGTGTTTTTTTGTTTTTAGTGAATATTTTTAAAATTTTAAACATTTTTTTTACTTTTTTAGATGCACCTTACTTAGATGTATCTAAAAAGTATAAAAATTATGAAATAATATTTTAAAAAATTATTAAATACATAAAAATACAAAAAATGTACTGAATTCTTATATTTTTTTTTTGTATTTTTAGTATTTAGTGAATTTTTAAAAGGTTTTTTTCACAATATTGCTTAAAATATTAAAAAAAATCAATAAAAACAAAAAATAAAAAAGTAAAATTTACTGAAAAGTGTTTTTGAAAAAATGGAACCAAGCAAAGTGATTATAACCTCAAGTCTATAATAGTCCGGATATGTGACCACCAATATTTGAAAAGTCTCTGATACTTCGCAATATTAAAGAAAAATGTGGATAAATTAAGGAAGTATCGGATACTTATCTGCAAGTAATTGAGGAGTATCAATATCCAACATGCTTCATAATTAATGGTAGATGATTGAAACTCTGGCATGTTATGTGAGTGGTGTAGGATTCCCCTTGCTAGAGGCCTTCCTAGAAGTTTTTAACGTAGTTATTGGTAAAAATGCTTTAGTTTCGGATTACTTGAGGATCTCCAAGTCAGGGATTGTATGGAACCTCAGTTTTTAGACTAGTTCAAGATTAAGAAATAGAAGCCATGGATGAGTTTTTGAGCTTTTATATGGAGTGGAGGTTATTAGAAGAGGGGATGAAGTGATGAATAGGGGAGTTGTAATGAAAGAAACTCATTAGATATTTCATATTTTTATTAACTTCTTGAAGGTAGCTTAGACCTTCTACCCAAGGATGTCTACTTGGAAGTTGTGTCTCTACAAAGTTGTCTTTCTTTGTGTGGACTGCAGTGTTAGACTCCACACTTACTATTCACAGTTTGAGCAAGAAGGTTGACCTTTGACACTTGGAAAGTAAACCCCTCCAAACCTCCTTGGAATTTTGGAAATGCATGGCCAATCCCATCCTGACATAGTGCCTGCTGAATTGCATTACATGTAGGGATATAATAGGACAATTTCAATTGTCAACAGCAATATAAGGACTTTTTGGTGCAACAGAGATTCTTGTTGAGATTTCTATCTACACAACTCAAATATCACTCCTAGAACTCCTCCCATCCACACTCCACACCAACACAATAATATTGATTTTATCCACAAAAGTGTACCAAAAAATGAAAACTGTTCTACCCCCTCTCTGACACCTACAGCACTGTGATTCTATTCATGAAAAACAAAATTGTTGTTATACATTTGTTTTGACTGTCCAAAAGATGTGTGCATGCATGCATGCATGAGGGATGAAATTGGTTTGGTTGAAGCAAGCAACGAGCTATGAAGCATGGATACTTCAAAAAATATGTCGTACTGTACCGGGTACTTATCGGCGTATGGTACCTCGTATGGTACTTGCATACGTACCGGGTATACGAAACACGTACTTAAATTTTTTCTTCTTAATTGTTGGCGTACCTAGACGTACCTAGTATATACTAAAGCCGTACCATACCTCAGTTGAAACAATATTTTCTTATACTATAAAGATAAAACTCCTTTTACTATACTCTCTTTTTTATTTTTTGTTTTATGCTTAGCATAAATTTAAATTAAACTATGGTTTGTAAATTATTTAACATATTAACATTTAATTTTGATTTATATCTCTACTTTTGACATTAAATGTTAATTGTAGGTTGAACCTTCACAAATTAAACTATTTAATTAATTTTTGCATTATCTAAATTAAAATTTTTTTTTTTTTACAAGTGTACCAAGCCGTACCCATACCCGTACACGTACCCTTTTTTTTATTTTTTTTATTTTACCATATCGACGTACTAGTATCAGTGCTTGTATTCATACCCATGCTTCATAGGCAACAGAAAGTTTTCTTAGCACTATGCACTATAAGAATATATACTCACTTTCCTTAGGTCTAAATTCATCATTTGAATAATTTTAACAAGGACAAGTGAGAAAAAACCCAAGAAAATAAATTGTAGGAAAAGTAAAATAACATCAATAGTTAATGCAAATTCTGATTAGATACTACGGAGTAAAACGAGGATGGTGGCAGATTCTCACCAGTCCAGCAATCTTTTTAATCATTGCAGCAGGATTGGAGTTCAACCCTTTGACAAGAGCAACAATCAGTTGCTTCAGCATAGAAAGCTTCCTATCTTTCTCTGTGTCTACAAGAATGATATCAGCTCTGAAACCCTCAACCCCCAAAGCATCAAGCTCATCCAGAGTAGGAATATCATCAAAAAGCTCCTTGAGCCTTTTGTCCTGCACATAGTTACATGTCAACAATTGCATAGTAGGGCTCTAATGGGAACCCAACCAGTCACATATTCAGCATTAGAAATTGATAAACAGTTAGTTAAATAACAATTGTAAGAAAATATATACACATTATTTATTTACAAGAAAAAAGAAGAAGAAGAAGAAGAAAAGAAATATAGCAGTATAGGACAACCACAATCAACAACCAGAGGATACATCACTCTATAGTCCACACTTACATGAAAACAGAAAACGGTTTTAAGTATAAATCCTGGCCTCATGCACTAATTATGGTCCGAGAAAACCCAGTACATAAGAAAATTTAGGGTCTTTTTCTTTGGCAATTAATGAGTAGGTGCTACTAACTACTAAGTAGCCATCTCAAAAGGCCCATGTTCATAAGAAATTTCATTAACAGGGGAGAAATATTTTGAAGACAGTCTCTCGATCAGTCCTAAAGGTGTTAAGAGTCCTGGCATGGGTCTACAATCAATAGTTGGGAGAGCCCAGTGCGGCGAGCTGTGCCTCTGTGACTGATGTGGTGTATCTTGATCAAGTGCATTATGAGAACTATAAATGGAGAAAAGCTTCCAATTTATGACCTCAGACGTGTTGCCCAGTTCTTTGTTTTAGCATGACATGACATGGACAATTGGACACGCCATTTCCCTAAAAGTTCGATTTGACACATTGGAAATCTGTTCAATGAAAGATTACACTTCATACATGATCATCTATTGTATGACTAACATTATTTTTCATCAAATTAAAAACCAAAAGCTTAATTACCGGTATAATTGAATTGACAAGTGGATAACAATGGAATGAAAGCTATGAAGCACAAATACTTCTAAAATGGAGTTGTATCCGTATCATACCCAATATGGATACCGATACTTCTCGGATACGTATCCGATACTTTCCAAATGTATCCAGTACTTTATGATAATTTTGAGAAGTGTCATATACTTTTCAGGCACTCAAGGTCCCAAACTATTTTGAAATTGAAATTGTAATAACTTTTGCATATTATTAGTGTATATTTGTTAGAACAAATACAATATTCAGTATATTTGGTTTGAGTTTCTTGGATTAAGTTTTTTGAAAACTGAGTTTTTTTATTTTCGTGTTTTTTTGTTTTTAGTAAATTTTTTTAAAATTTTAAACATTTTTTTTACTTTTTTAGATGCACCTTACTTAGATGTATCTAAAAAGTAAAAAAATTGTGAAAAAAATATTTTCAAAAATTAATAAATACAATACAAAAAAATGTACTGAATTCTCTTCTTCTTTTTTTTGTATTTTCAGTATTTAGTGAATTTTTAAAAGGTTTTTTTCACAAATTTTTTACTTTTTAGGTATATTTATGTTAGATATGTATAAAAATTTTAAAAATTGCTTAAAATATTAAAAAAAATCAGTAAAAAAAAAAAAAACACGGAAAACAAAAAAGTAGAATTTTCTGAAAAGTGTTTTTGAAAAACTCTAACCAAGCAAATTTTTAAATATTCCCTTATTTCTTATCAAAGAAGAAATAATGTGATCAAAGTAGTCCTCTACTTTCAAATTTTATCAAATTAGCATATCCACTATAAACAAATAATATTGGCTCTTAAATTAATATCTAAGTCCTAAATAATGATGTCTCGCTATTTTCTAATTACATTTATAAAATAAAAAATGTATCCTATTCATATCCGTATCCTATTTCTTTAGATTTTGTCGTATTATTGTATCTCTATCGTATCATATCATATTTGTATCTCATATCCGTATTCATGCTTCATAGAATGAAAATATGCGGAGTATTTAAAAGGTCCGCTAATACAATGGCCAGCAGATTTTGAATTACTGTTCAGGATTTGTCCCATTACAAATTATTTATTTCTCTTTCTATCTACAAAGGCTTCTTTCATTTTTTATCTCTACTAAAACAAATTAAAACAGTCGGCCCAGTTGTAAAGAAGAGCTCTCTCTTAATTTTAATAATGCATAATGAGGAAATTATAACATAAAAAGCCTGTTACACACAAAAGGCTTAAAACCAAATTCTCAACTACCTTCAGAATAGCACCATTGAAAGACAAGCAAAGGGAGAAAAACTCATTGGAAGTTTCGGTTTTGAGACTTAACTGTGAGAGAAGAAGAAGAAGATCAACAAGAGCCAAGGGCCAACCACAACTTCGTTGGAGTTCAAATCAAGATCACTTGCGGCCAATCAAAGTTGCCAGACGGATAGTACGCACCTCGGACTCTTGGATTCTCTCTCCTCTCACTATCTCAATCATATGTAATGAGAGACTATAATACATAATATATCTTTACATAGAATAAATGGTACACCTAGTTTAGTCCCCTTTTGCCCTGTTTGGTAGGGCTTATTTCCAGCTTATTTCAGCTTTTAGCTTAATTTAAGCTATTTTGATGTGTTTGGTTCAGCTTAACAATACAGATTATAACTTTTTGTAAGTCAAAAATCAACTTATTCTTTGAGTGAGGGAGGAGTAGCTTAATTTATAAGTCAAAAATCAATTTATGTTCACAGTTATAAGCTATAATCTATAATCACTTTCCCACAACTCTACCAAACGGGGCCTTTGAATGGGATTTGAGAAGGGTAGATTGGGAACAAATCTAACCTTTCATATGTAATAAGAGAGGATAATACATAATATATCTCTACATAGAATAAATGGTACACCTAGTTTAGTCCCCTTTGAATGGGATCTGAGCAGGGTAGATTGGGAACAAATCTAACCTTTGATCTGAGAAGGGTAGATTGGGAACAAATCTAACCTTTCATATTCAAACCCACAACTTCAAGGTTGATAGATCAAGTTTTAACCATTGGACCAGTGACCCTTTTAGAATATATCTTTACATATTCATATATAAAAAAGATTAAGTCCAACTTTTTGTTATTTTATATTATGCCCCCTCCTCTTTTGAAAATCACAAATGGATCCCCAAGCATGTCTCCTAACGTATCCAGACATGTCCCAACATGTTTGGGACGTCCCCATAACATGTTCGACAATCCAAAAAAAGGCTATTTCAGTGTATCTAGGACATATCCAACAGTGTCTGTGTCCCAAACGTGTCAAACATTGATACGTGAGCCAAAATAGAGTATCTATGCGTCTTAGGACATAGCGATCAACAGATTTGATGCACTAATGAACCTTTTACATTACAATTAAGTCACTCCATGGAATAAAAAAGTCTTATGTAACCTCAAGAGCCTTCAATCTCAGCAATCTTGAAAGTTTGTTGAGCTCCAGACATAAAGGCCATTCCACCTCCAATTATATGATATGAACAATACAAAGGGATTCAAACCTTTTTGTCTACCTATCTCATCTTGGAATAGATTTGAGTTGCTAAGCCAGGTATAATATTCTCCACGCAGAAACATGTGTTTTATGTGGAAGGGTAGGGTGGTATGTGCTTGGTTCAAGAAAAGGGGAAAAAAAAGATTTAAACTCAAAGCATGATCAAATCCATAGTAGATGCAAGACTGTTAAGCAACCAGTCATAGATTGCTTCTTATGTTTTAACTCAAATCTTAAGCTCCAAAGCCAATACCTACTATTCTAGAGGTTAAAATACTGTATCTGTTGGTAAAAGTAAAAAATGAGGAAAACCGCACCTATACGGCTTTCAAGGATATTTGGAGCCTAGTATATCAATTTTTTGTTCGAATATGAATAAAGTAGTCAAAAGATCAAATTCTCCCACATAAGGCACTCATAATTAAAATCCATGTCCATCATATTTCTTAATGAAAGCATCATAAGGGATGTCACCTATATACAAAGAGTAGAAAAGAGAAAAAGAAAAATTACAGAAGGCGACCTATCCACTGCCTCAAGTATCAAAAAGCTCTAAAATTCTATAAAATTTGTGTAGGATTTACAACTGGGTTCCAACTATTCATTAACCCCTAAGGTCCAAGAAACTACTATTCAACCGAAAAAGGCTTCTCCCTCCCTCTTGTTAAATTGAATGCCCGTATAAAAGTTGAACATGGACATGCGAGAATCAAACATGCATATATGTGAGTTTAACAAGTATTTCAGATCCCAAAAATAAATAATAACCCCGATATCCAATTCCCTTCACGAGTTGTTCACTATATCCAATAGCACAATCACAACCATAGTCTAAACCATGACTCATACTTTCGTCATGGACAAATGACTCATAATAAATATCAAACAGTTTATATTCCAGTAACAATCATATTAAAGTAAAAAACATCAGAAACCATAATAACAGGAATTTATTCGGAAAACCAAGAAAAATTGCTCACAGGAATGACAGAGTAGAAACCATTCGGAATCGGTTCCGAAAGCATTCCAGTGCTCCAGAGAATCTGTGAAGCTGTTTGTGATGACAACTCAACATGCTCAGTATAGTTATTTGTTTCTCTAGTACTCAAAGTTTCTCCTTTAGAATCCAAAGAAACAGATCCAATTTTTTCGATGACATCTGAAGGCCACCATGTAGTATACGGAGGTCTTTGCTCTGATGTTTCTGCATCGTCACGCGTCTTCTCCATGTCCATAAATACTTGAAATGTATAAACATTTCGCCCCACTTCTTACCCCATAAAAGACCTCTCCAAACTAAAAATTAGACAACAAATCATTCGTTTACAAATTTCTTTTGTTCTGACTTTCTTAAGCTGGAGGCCATGCAACCTGAAAAGTGAAAAACAAAAGTTCAAACTCACAATCAGTACACATTTGGTCCATCACCTTCCGTTACATTCCTGTTTCAAATACCTAATAGAATCTAGAAACATGGCTCAACCATACACACATCAAGCAATGAACAAATGTCAAATACAATCATTGGGGATACATTTGGAAAGAAAAGTTTCTACAGCCAACCAGTGTCCACTTAAGATACAAAAACAGTAGATTTATAGATGCAATATAGCCAGCAGATGCACCAGGAAGTCTAACACAGTCCCGCAGGCAGGGGCACCAAATCTAGTTTTCTAACCTTCTGAAAACTAAAAGAAGATAGGCAAATGAGCTACAGCCCACACAGAAACACATCCACACAAGGAAGCAGTTATGGTAATGTGAAGAATGGTCAGATCAATAATATGAATCTTGATCAAACGTGAACCTAATTTTTAAATTAAATTAATTTGAAAACTTAGCAAATTAGAGTTGCAGTAATATTCATAACAAATCCCTCAACAGCAAGATCATTTTGAATTTGAAAAAACAAAGATGGCTTTAGAGTGTGACAGGTTTTCACAAGAACAAAAGGAGACATTTAAACTAAGAGATAACAATGGGACATTGTCTGTGGAGAGATGTTTTCAAGATCATCAGCCCTTTTTATTTCCTAATTGAATATAGTATGAACTAGACAGATGACTTAGCTAATATCTAATTCTAGCATCGAAGCTAAACAAATAGTAACTCTTACTGTCCCTGAAGAACTTCCTTGTCACTGGCGAATGCAGTCATTTGCATCACGGTTACAGAGGCTAAAATGGAGGTTTAAATAGCCTGAAGGTTCTGATGGAACATACAAAATTCCAAGTTCACAAACAGCCTCAATAATGCTGAAGCAGAGGACTCTCGTCTATAGTTCATATATTAGATCAGACATGTATTTCCAAATTCCAACACTGAAAAAACTTCGAGTTTGGGCCATGAACCCAGAAGCCTTTTTAATTCCAAATCCTCCATATCATTTCAGAAAGGTGAACCATGAAGACCTTTGCCAAATTGCCAGCTACCTAGCATCCTTTAGAACCAATAAGGCTGATTGCTCTAGCACCAGTGATCATGACGTTGACCAGCGATTGACTCAGTGATCATCACCTCACATTATAACACTGGAATCCAATACCTCAATCATAAGTAATGCCCACTGTTCATCAGATCTTGACAACTAACACAAACAGACATTTTTTCAACCTCAAAGATTAAGACATCCAATCATCAGATGTAACATTAATAGAAGAAATCTGGATATCCACAAAACTTAAGTACTTCCCTCATTCAGTTTCCAATTATAGATACTTCCAGACACCCAAATGTAACAGCAATTAAGATTGAATTACAAGATCCTCATCTCTACACCCACTACTGTCAAGAACCAAACAACCCATTACCCAACATCAATCACTTCAAATTACATACGCATCTATCATAAATACCCAGAAAAGTTAATGAACTAACATTCGAAATCCAAAAAACCCAATACCAATTCATTCCAAATTCAGTGCCGCCGCCGTTGAAAGACACATTGAAATCAAAATTAATAGAACTGGAACCCATATAAACATAAATAATACAATACTTACACTGATACGTATACGGTATTTGGGATCACAGAGGAGAGAGATAGAAAGAGAGCTTACCGCCAGCAGATCCAAGAAGATGAATCTCCAGTTGCTCCTGGGACGAACAATAGCATTTGAATCTTAGGTTCCCCGAAGACTAGGCTTCATGTCTGAATCAACGTTGCAAAGACCATTGAGAGACCTGAGAGAGAGAGATTTTATAAAGAGAGTGACCGATGTGTATATATATAAGATGCAAACGAGGAAACGGTAGAGAGATTAGGCTGCGGGTGTATCTTTATTTTTATTTTGGTACAAGATAGGGTGAAAAATTATACATATTAACCCAAATTTCACTTTAATTACTATTATTTTTATAGTAATCTTAAATTTTAAGTTATTTTTAATTTGGTTAATTAGTTTAAATATAATATTCAATTTTATGATTTTGTAACTCTAACCCTCAACATTGCCTCCCTTCCGTCTTTGCTTTTAATCTTGAGTACATCGCACTTTCCATCTTTGTTCAGATCTATCTCCTTCATTTTCTATTTTTATTGTTGGCTATGGTTTGATTTTAATTTGTATTAGGGATTGAATTAATTAGAATGGTAGTGGTGGTTTAATTAGGATTAGGGTTTAATTTATTTTGAAGTTTAAGATTTAGAGTTTGATTTGGGATAGAGAGAAATGATGAGGTGGATTAATGGTTGTTATGGAGGCCAAGATGGTCGTAATGGGTGCTTGATGGTGGCGCTGGCAAAAGCGAATAGAAAAGAGAGAGGGTAGCGATTGATGAAGGCAAACATGGTATGCAAAATAAAAGGACAGTGGTTGGAAACAAAACGGAGGCAAATAATGGTAGTAGCGCCCGTAATGGTTGTGTTGTAGTATAGATGATGGTTGTAGATTAATGAAGATGAGTATAGACATGGTAAAGAACGAGTTGTTGTGCTGATAGAGGAATTAAGAATTAGATGCAATGGCATAAGAGATTGCCAGTGGAAGGGAATAGAGAGAATGGGTTAGCGAGAAGTAATGATTGCTGGAGTTGCAACGAAGGAGAAAAACGAAGGAAATGAGTGTTATGTGTTTGTCAATCAATGATTCCATAATTTTATTTTATTTTTTGTAATTAATTTTAAATTTCGGTTTCCATTGTAATTTTAGAAAACATTTCACTTATGTGCAATTATTATTATTATTATTTGATCATTTACATTTGTGTGCAAAATTTTCAAAATAAAAAGGTGTCATTTATTTTTATTTTTTTAAAATATATATAATTACGGAATTTAGATAAAAAAAAACTTACCTACTGTAAAAAAAAGATTTAAAAAAATACAATGCTGTAAAAAAAAGATTAAAAAAAGTAGAAAGGTGTCATTTGGGAAGAAAAATAAAAGTTGCGTCTTGCAGCTTGTCAAAAAAA
This sequence comes from Camellia lanceoleosa, assembly GCA_025200525.1. Classification (NCBI taxonomy): domain Eukaryota; kingdom Viridiplantae; phylum Streptophyta; class Magnoliopsida; order Ericales; family Theaceae; genus Camellia; species Camellia lanceoleosa. Next base: position 120,178,836 of record CM045764.1, on the reverse strand, counting down.
GTCAAACATCAAAATCATTTGGGAAGGTAGCTAAAAACTACATGTGAAATCACAGTTATACCTTCTATGTTTACATTTGTGAGTTAGGACAAAATCCTTTGGGTATGGATACGTTAGTCATTTGAATGTGATGTAACCGTATAAAAAAATACTAAGGGTTGGTTTGGGATGTTCTAAAAAAGTGCACTTTTTGACTTATTGGCCTCGTTTGGGAAGTGGCTATTTTAGTAAGTTATTTGACTTTTTGGCTATTTTAGTAAGCTATTTTAATTTTGTGTTTGGGAAGATGAGATAAATTTTTAGTTGAGTTATTGTATTGGGAAGTGTGTTGAAATAATGTTTAAATTTAAAATGATAAATTTATTCCTAAAAATATATTTTTTTAAATTGATTTCAAGGGGTAAATAAGTAATTTTAGCAGTGATGTAGAAGTTTGACACTTTGACAGTGTAGGTTGGCCCTACACTGTCACGGCAGCGGAGGTTTTTTTTTTTTGTTTGAAAATCAGTAAAAAAGTTGCTACAGTGCTAGCTTTTGGGCTAATTTTCCAAAAAAGGCTATAATAGCTTGAACCTCTGCTTGTCAAACACCGCCAATGGCTTATATGGGTTGGGTTTAGGTTGGGTTTGATGTAATATGATGTGTTAGAGAGGTAATGTGATTTAAATAAGATGATGTGACTTAAATAAGATAGTGACTTTTTTGACTTTTTGTATTATTTAGTAGATGCCAAACTTAACCTAAAAAAAAGAAAGTCAAAAAACAATTTTTTATCAACTTTGCAAATGATTTCTAAAATAGTAAAAAAATAAATATAAAAAAAAAAATTTAATTAAAAGTCAAATCAATTTTTAACCATTTTTCTAAAATCATATAAAACGTCTTCTCGCATCAAACCCTTTGTCGGGCCATGTTTGAGGAATGGAAGGTTAAGCTCCCGTTTGTTTTCAGAGGTAAAATAAAAGGAATTGATAGTAAAGGAGTTAATAGTAAGGGGATTGATAGTGAGGGGATTAAGTAAAATTGTGTTTGTTTTGATAATAGTTATTAGCGTAGGGATTATTAGATTATTTTTATATAAAATAAAAAAAAATACAAAAACATTAAATATTAATGTTTTTAAAAAAATGCCGAATATGAAAAAAAATTTAAAAAAATAAAAATAAAATAAAAAATTTCATAAAAGTAAAATAAATAAAATAATTATTTTTACTTAACAAAAATACAAAAAAAATTAAATATTAATGTTCAAAAAAAATGCCCGACATGTAAAAAATAAAATAATAAATAAATAAATAAATAAAATTTATAGTCTACCGGACTATTTTTCTAATACTAAGTCTTAGAAGCCCATTCGAATCCCATCTGCAAGGCCTATCATAAGCCCTTCGGATTAGTTGTCTCTTCCTCAACTCTGTAAATAAACAACACATTAAATGAGGCCCACAGCTATCCTAATCTCAATCCCCCTCTCATACCCCAAAACAAACGGGGCCTAAGGGTAGAGTTAGATACTAGACGGGTTAAGGGTAGAGTTAGATACTACCTCTAATAATTAAAAACGAAGGCGGTGTTTGGTTAGCTTTATAGATATATTTTCACCATTTGTTTTGAGTGTCTTGTTTGTTTAGAGTTTTTAAAAATTAATTTCACACCTACTTTTAAAAACTTTTTCCAATGCGGAAAAATTTGGGCTAACCAGTCGTCCTCTTGGACGTCCGACTAGTTTACCGGAACAGTGTTATTTTTTATTTTTTTTTTAGCAATCGACACTTGTTATTTTTTATATTTTAAATAAAAAAATCAAAAAATTTAATTTTTTTATGAGTTTTAAATATAATTTTGAGTTATGTATTTGGCTATAAGTTATAAGTTTTTATATCAAATATTATATGTCATATCAAAAATTCTTATCTCAATTCAAAACTCTTTTTAAAACTCTTTTCAAAACTCTTAATCAAATAAATTTTACACACTCAAATTATAATTCTAAAACTCACAAACTCAAAATATAACTCTATTCTCAAATCATAATTCTAAAACTCTTTCAAACGCCACCAAAATTTTCTTCCAAAACAATGCTTAGAAAAATGAGTTATTTTAGTTAAATAAATTGGCATTTTACGTTTATCAAATTATTATATGTACTTTTTTTTTGGTAACGAATCACCTACACATGAATATTTAAAAAATGAATAAAGTAAATTATTGAATTAAAATCCGTTACAAGCTTAATGAATTGGACTGGACCATCCTATCCATGTATACATAATAAAATAGCAACAATTCGATCCTATTTAAAAAATAACAATCTTCGGAACATAAAGACATGAACAGACATAGCCTCATTTGAGAAGTTGGTTATTTTAATAGATTATTTTAGTTTTAGACTATTTTAATAAGTTAAAATATTTATGTTTAGAAAGATAATTAAATTTTTTTATAATCGAAATCTCATTTGACGTGCAACAGTTTTAGCTTAAAAGTTAAAAAATTATTAAAAAAACTTAATAGTCTATAATCTATACCAAAAAGTTAAATATTTTATTTTCTCTCTACTTTTTACATATTTTTTTCATAAAAAATCAAAACGTCAGTTCAAATATACTAGTTTTTTACCTTATATTTTAGCCCAAAAGCTAAAAAGTTACTAAAATAACTTGTTTCCAAACGAGACCTTAGATATTTGTGACAGAAAAAATAAAATGATTATGAATTTAATGTAATATTTTATTTGATTAACTATTTTCATCTATTTTATCTTTTTATAAATTTTATCCAAAAAGCAAAAAAAGTCCCATACATGATTTGTTGGATAGATAAAAGCCATTTGCCTTTGTTTAGGAAGAATTTTTTTGACTTGGTTTTTTGATTTTTTTAATTATTTAACCTGACTAAAAATTTTTATTTTGGAAGAACACTTAACTTTTTTTTGTAATTTTGTGAGAAAAAAAATGAAATAATTATGATTTAAATTTGACATTTTGTCTTATTAACTTTTTAAACTTTTATTTTATCTTTTAATAGACTAAATTAATCCCAACTCACTTGCCAAACGAAACCTTATCAAAAATTCCATCTAGCCATCTATTTTATAAAAAAATTATAATTTACGCTTCGTTTGACAACTTAGGCTTATTTTGGAAAATTGGTAAAAAGTGATTTTTTTGGCTTTTAACCAAAGTTTTGGATTTTTTAGACAAATGATTTGAGAAGTTGGTAAAAAGTGACTTTTGATTTTTTTGATTAATATTTGTTTATGATGTCAAATTATAATAAAATGGCCAAACTACTCCCATTTAGGGTTGGTTTGGGATATTCTAAAAAAGTGTATTTTTTGACTTATTAACTTATATGGGTTGGGTTTGATGTGATGTGTTAGAAAGGTGATGTGATTTAAATAAGATGATGTGACTTAAATAGGATAGTGACTTTTTGACTTTTTGTATTATTTATGACATGTCAAACCACACCTTAGTTTAAAATATTTACAACTCCATCCATGTAACATATTTTGACCCATGAGGGATAGAATTGTAATTTCACTATTGGCTAAAAGCCAACTTCCCAAATGAAAAAAAATTCAAAAAAGTCAACTTTTAACTTTTGCTACAAACAAAAAAAAAGCAGTTAAAAACCAACTTCCCAAAACAAATCTTAATATTTTAGTCTAAAAGTCACTAAAAAACTAACAATTTATACCAAAAATTTAATTTTTTTTTTTCCTTTATTTTTTGTATATATTTTCGTAAAAAAATTAAAAAATCATTTCAAACAAACATATTAATTTTTTTACATTATATTTTAACTAAAAAATAAAAAAATTATTAAAATATTAATATTTAAAATCTTACACTTTGTTCATTAACGGCAGTGATTCGTAGCTTGAATCACTGTGGCTCGAGAGTAGCTCGATTTTTGTTTTCAACAGGAGGAGGAGGGAGGAGGAGGAGGAGGAGGACGATCGGTGGCAATGAGGCGACGGAGGAGTCAAGGACAAGGACGGCGGCGGAAGGAAGCAACGACGATCTTTGTGTCAAGCGGCGGAGGCGGAAGTGAGGCGGAGCTTTCTCTCTCCTCTTCCCCTCTGTTCTTCTTCTGGTTTCAACGAAGAAGAAGAAAATGAAGAAAGAAAAAGAAAAAAAAAAATCAAAAGACAAAACGACATTATTTTGCCATTTGAGCCGATTTCGGGCCACGATTGTCAAGCTACCATTCATTTTCCGTTCACTAAATTGTAACTATTTTTTTGCAAGTACAACTCATAATTTCTCCCATGTATCACAGGAGTCCTGTGTATATTGTTTACAATTTAGGAAGGGAGTCAAATGAGAAGCCGCGGGAGCTCCAGCTGTGCATCCTCTGACTGAGAACCAGCTGGCAAAATGAGATGGCTCACCAACATTCACTCACGCTCACTCACACAGACCGTCGTCCTCTTTCCTTTGTTTTGAATTTTCTTTATTTTTTTTTCTTTCCATCAAATCAATCAATCAATCAAATAAAAACAAAACAAGGCAACAAAGCTATTATTGCAAATTTGTGTGAATTGATAGGAGGAAAAGTGGAACAGCAATAAAAAATGGTAGTATTAGGTCTTTTTAGATATTTAAAAAAATTTAAAAAGTTAATAAGTTATTTAAAAAGTTATTATTATTTATAAAAAAATATTTAAAAATTATTTTATACAAAATTAATTTTTAAACAACTTTGACATTCCACAGGCGGTGCTGATTTTTTAGAAAAATTGTACAGGTGAGGTGCATAAATAACACGATATTGTTTGGCTCTTTGGGGCTCATCATGGGTCCCATTTTAATAATCTGAACCGTGAATGTGTATAACTCGTCGAGTATTATATGCCTGTAAAAAATCACATTAATCGGATATTACTAACTACATGATCAAATCAGTTTTGTATAAAAAATTGATGGTGTTATAGTTAACGGTTGAAAAAAACTAATCCGATCAAATAGTTATCGATATCCGATCAGCGTGATTGTTTACAATCATATAATACTCGACGAGTTCTACATATTGAACGGTTTTGATTAGCAAAACGGGACCTGTGGTGGGCCCCCAAGAGCCGAACAACACCTCCAATTCAATGCCTGAAAAGCAGAGAACCATCTTCCAGCCTATACTCTGCACACACTGTCCCCTAATTCATCTCATCGTATAGCCTATTCCATCCCAATCTTCTCCTATACATTAATTTATATAAATTTTTAATACATATTTTTTCGTAAAAAATTAAAAATTATATTAAACAATCATCTTTTCTTTTTCAATTTTTTAATTTAAAAATAAAAAAATATATTTATTTATGACACCTCAAACAATCCCGCAACAAGAAAGTGGAGGTGCTGACTAGTTCAAATGGTAGACCAAGTAAAGGATAGCCATGCGTGTGCCCACTCAGAATTGAACATGAGTTTGGTGCGTCACACGTCCCAAATCCCCCCATCTGCCCAAAGCTTGATTTTGCCTCAAAACATCCATTTTAATAAGAGATTTTAGTCTTCGTTTACGATGTGGTGGGTTAGTTTTTCAATTTTTTTTCAAAAAAAAACTTGATTTTGCCTCAAAACATTCATTTTAATCAGAGATTTTTCGTTTACGATGTGGGTTGGTTTTTTAATTTTTTAATTGTTTTAGTTTTGGATTAAAAAGTTTCGTTTGGAATAATTTTTTTGACTTTTTTGAATTTTGCAAAAGAAAAAATGAAATTATTATAATTTAGATGTAACATTTTATCTTATTAGGTTAAAAAGCCTATTTTATCTTTTTGTGACCATTTTAGCCAAAAAAATCTCATTTTAACTTATGTCAAACAAAGGCTTAGTTGCTGAGATAATTTGACTTATTGTTCGTATAATATTTTTTTGTGATGTAAAATATCTAATTCAACTTTTATGATGTGAGAGTTGTATATAGTGGGGGTGTTTGGTGTGGATTATAGAGGATGATTATAACTTATTTTAATTTAGAAATTTGTGCCAGACGTTTTGATGCATCTTCTGCTTATAGCTTTTTAAGCAGAAATGGCTTAAATAAGTTGAAAAAAATTGATTATTTATAAATTGGGAAAGGGGTACTTTTGATTTTAGCTTTCTGATTATCAACTTTTAACTTACAATAAACTGCACCAAACAACACCAGTTAGTAGTGATTGTTAGATTTGGATTTTGAGAAGTTTAATATCTTTTTGTGGTTGTTTATTTATCTCTTGGTGTATTTATTGTGTTAGGTTTTTGTTGATTTTCTAATTATTATGTACTAGTAGTTTATTTGATGGTGCAAATATTCTTACATTTATAATTAGGAAAAATTACTCATAAATCTCATATGAAGAAATGTTACTCCATTTAATCTTGGATGTTTTTTCTTAAACCAATTAGTCCCTTTTTATTTTTGGTATGTTGTATTTGGTTGATTTATTGAGTTTGGATTTTGCTTGTTTGCCCTTGTTTGGAATTTTATTTTGACTTTTTATTATGTGTATAGGTAAGGTATGTTCTAACATTTCTATTTTCTGTAGGAGGGAATTGCGTGGCATTTTTTTGGGAGTTTTTGATGTTTCCCAATTGATGTTATTTTATTTTTGCTATGCTTTATGTTTTCACTGTGACCAACAAATTGGTGTTATGATGTTATCTCTATTACATTACAAAGTTCACCATGTGTTCATAATTGTGCTGGTAGTTTAAGTCCAAATTGATTTAGGTGTTATATTGGTGTCCTCACATTTGCACTATCTACAACACCGTCTTCGTCCATTACACCAATTGAAATTAGCCAGTAACAAATGACAATGTCCAATCTAATACATGTAATGCTAAATTAATAAATAGTAAAACATACCAACACTAACTGCAGTATCCACATTTTATATATCCTGCCCCACAGAAACAGTCAGGTTGCATTCCTAACATGTATATCAACACACACACATTTTAATCGAAACTAATGTTTTTATTGTTTGCAAATAATAACGTAAGCGATAAACTAGGGAAATCTTCATCAAACAAGATCAAAAACACCATTCACCTTCCGAATTACCAAGAATATTAACCAAAAAATTGTCTACTTCGTTCATAAAAATAAAATTGTCATATCACATAAATCCTAACGTCCAACCAACAATTAATTAAAAAAAATAAAATTACAAAACAAATCCATGTATAAATTGAAAGGTGGGGGCATTGGGGAGGGATATTGACATTAAGTCATTCTAGCACGAAGATCTCTTATCGAGTCGTTCAAAAACATATTCACTATTGTCGCACATAGCATAGACGGCGTCAAACTATCCATTGTTTTATCAATCTCAACTCTATGCACGTATTGCCTGATGATGAAATACACGAAAATCGCACAATTCGATCGGCAATGTAACAACAAAATAATCACAATCCCAATCTGTTTGGAAAATAATTCAACCTGAAATACCAACATAATAACCACTTACGTATCGAGACTGTTGTGGGCACTATTTTTGCAAAATCAATGTCACATATACATTAGATACATAACACGCATCACAAAGTACAAACCAACAAATAACATCAACATACACACAAAGATCCATTCATATTTTAGACCCTTTTGGTTGTGCCCTGTATATAGCAGAATCAACGTTACATAGCAGATTAAGTTTCAATTGTGGCTCTAACTTTTATACTTGAACTATGATGTTCTAATGAAAATTGGTGGAATTAGCATTACACATCAACATCCACAAATGTCATTGGCCACAAAAACAACAACAACACAAAACCCACCAAACACCACCCCAAATACGGGGAACCAGAAATATAACTCACATCATAACACACTTGCAACATCACACAGATAACACCTCAACATACATGGTCAATACACAACCATAGACTCAACGAAATTTGAACCCCACAATGCTACAAACACCGAACAACATCCACACTATTTTACATTACAATATCAACTGAAACTAACATATACACCTGACATCAAACATGAATGCGCACTACTCCACAATCACCCAAACTAACATCAAGCTAAACCTCGTAGTTTTGAGACACTACCACCAAACAACATTAAAATTACAGTTTCTACAACCAATCATACAAAAAATTAGCATATATATCCAACATAAAGCACGAATGTGTTATACTCAACATCTCTACAAATAACATCAAGCCAAACACAGCCTTGCAATCAAATAGGATGAGAATCAAGGTTGTAACATTGGGATAGAAACCGAGAAATTTCCATTCTTCAACATCCTTTTTGTTCGTGATGGAGGGAAAGGAAAAAAATGCTATAGTAAGCTTTTGGACATTTTCGTAACTACAACATCATCTAAAAACCATATTTACCCCCCAACATATACCACTCACGTGTTGATTTCATGGGCTTTCATGTAATTAACATTGAAATGGAAATGTTCAGTTTACAAAATAAAAGGTAGAACTAAAATGTTCAAAATATCTAAATTTGGAATTTATTGGTTTTTTGCCCTTATTACTCTCACATCCATTGACAAAAAAAAAAAAAAAAAGTTGTTATCCAATTTCTCAAGTCAATTTTTTAAATTTTTTATGGTCACATTTAATTTTTCCTATAATCCTTAGGTTACATAAACAGGAAAATTGTATGAAATGACGTGATAAGTTTTGATTCTATTATTTTGAAGCAAAGGATCCATCAAGATAACTTATAATTTTTAAAACATTATGTTTTGGCAACAAATTACGCTTTGTTTGGTTGAGAGATTTTGGAAGAGATTTAGAAAGAGAAAGAGAAAGAGAAAATGTGTGTGAAACTAAGTGAAATGTAGGTATATTTTATTCATATATTTTATCTACCTTTTTCTTTTCCCTTTCTAAATCCCTTTTCAAATCCTCTAATCAAACACAATGTTAAAGTAGTTTAAAATTCATTATCAAAAATCAATTCTTATATTTATTTTCCTGCATATTTTTTCGTAAAAAATTAAAAAATTAACTAAAATAGTTACTTTCCAAGTTTGGGGACACAGAATTTGGGCCTAAATTTGTACTTATAATTTGGGTGTTCGATGGAGATTGAATGAGTAGATTGCAGAGTCTATGTGTTGAATAAAATTGGGTCATATAATAATATTTTTGAATAAAATTTATTATTATGAACTTTGCATAAAAAAATGTCCTTGTAAATTTAAATACATTTTATGTGAAAGAGTGGCTGCTTAAAAACTACCTAAAAGTCTGAAAATTGTGAGCAATTGTGTGGTGGGGGAAATAGTTTACATTTTCACCTTTCAATATGTATGGAACATCTCGTAATGGTACTACTAAAGGGTGTTTGGTAAGTTATTATTTTAGTAAAAATGTCAAAAAGTAATTAAAAAGGTTTTTTAAAAAATCAAAATTTCTGTCTGTTCTCTACAAAGTCAAAAAATAATTTTTATTCACTCTGTTTTTTGCAAATTTTTCTGTGCAAAATAAAAAAATTCATCACAAATATATTAATTTTTTTATCTTACATTTTAGTAAAAAATCAAAAAACTACCTCCGAAACGAGGCGTGAAGAAGAAAAAAAACTTGTATGTGTGACAAACAATTATTTTTTAGTTTATATCAAGGTTTTTATTTATTTATTATACAGTGTGATATAACTTATAAGATTGCTCAAAGAACAAGCCTTGATTTGAATGTAGAAAAAAAGGACCAGTGAGAGAGAGAGAGAGAGAGAGAGAGAGAGAGAGAACTTTGTATTTCCAGAGTAGACAGGATTGTTGGTTTTGAAATTTTGATAACGGTGTTTTTGGTTGTTGAACTTAAATAACAACCGACCAAAAACTTACATAAATAAATAAAAATAATATAATTTAGATGTTTGTTGGGATTGGATTCACTTTAATTTTACCACAGTTTTTAATACATATTGCATTTATGAAAAAAGTAATAGGAGAGACTGACATATTTGATTAATAAATTTATCTATAATAATGTGATAGTGGAATTAATTTTTCAATCATTAAGTACGTAACAAATTAAATATTGACACCTATACTAACATATGTAGAATTGTGATAATTTTTTGGATAAATTACAAATACATTTCTTGAGATTTACTTAAGTTATAAATTACCCCTATGATTCTAGAAACTACATTATGCCTCTTAAGATTTCTAATTTCATAACAAATAGGTCATTTTATTAATAAATCATCAAGTTAATTAACAGTTTTTAATAATATTAAAATTGTATTTCAATTAATAATTCAGATAATTTTATTATTGTATAGGTGAACAGTTAAAAATTTCACTTTTTTAATTAATTCTGTTAAGTAAAAAATTATGACAATGAGGTATTTATAATTTTCTAAACTACATAAACAAAAATATATTTATAATTTATCCTATTTTTTCAATTAATTCTGTTAAGTAAAAAATTATGACAGAGAGGTATTTATAATTTTCTAAATCACATGAATAATTTATATTTTAAGTAAATTTTAGGAAATATATTTATAATTTATCCTATTTTTTTTTTAAGAATAAAATATTTTTGTTTAGGCGACATAATATGTATTATATTGTTTGGTTTTCATTAATTTGATTGGACCCACATCTGATGTAACCTGATCATGTTTTGTGGTCCAGAGACTCTACACACCAATAGAAAGCGGTGATTTGATATTTTTCTAACCTAGAAGTGTAACTGCCTATATCATGTTTTTTTCAAAAAAATAAATTAAATGAAATTTTATTGAAGTCTCTTAAAAAAATTCAGTAAAAATTACATTGATACAACAAATTTTGATAGATAAAATATTATTATTTGGTTTATTTTATTTTATGGGAAATATTTTTTTCCCCTAATTTTTTCCCTCCCCCGAATCCCCCTAATTTCAGAAGAGAGAGAGAGAGAGGAGTTGTGCTAGGAAGAGAGCCTCGGTGCCTCTGTCTCTGCCCGATTGTCGTCGCAGGCCGATCGTCGTCTCCGCCTCTGCCTCCTCCGCCCACACCTCCGCCTCCGCCCCGCTCCCCGCCTCCTCCTCCGCCTCCACCTCCAACCCAATTTATTAACCCCCTCCAGTCCCTCCTTCTTCCTCCTCCTCCTTCTTCCCTCTCTTCTTCTTCTTCTTCTTTCTTCGTCTTCTTCCTTCTGCTTCTGATTGAAAAAAAATTAAAAATTAAAAATTAAAACGACGAAACGACGTCGTTTCATCAATTAGGGGGATTTGGAGGGCTTAATTCGAGCTCTCTAGCACTGCTCTTATTTTATTTAGTTGAAGAACAAGTTATATACATGTTATATTTATGGATAATTTTGTCATTTCATATATTTAATTTAGAGTGCTGTTATTATATCTATTTATTAATTTGTGTAAGTTACACTATTAACCTTCTAATTTTTATCTAAATTTTACTTTAATCTCTCAGTTTTGTAATCACACTAGTTAAGTCGTTAAACTTTCACCCAATATGCAATGCAATTTTTCCATCACTCCATTATTTAAAATTTGAAAGACCAAAATGAAATTTGAATAAGACTTAAAAAGTCGAATTAGATTTAGGTATCAAATCTTTATTTTTTATCAATGACTTTAGTCTAAATTTAATTCGACTAATGTGTATCCCTAATTCCAGCTATTCAGAATTTATTCAATTGTACTATATTTAGGTGGGAATTAATCATTGAACTAAATTTGCCACGTTTGATTCATGGGATGTCAAATAATTGTGTTTTTGTTTTTATTGTCATCCTATTTCCTACATCTCTCTACAGCATACCAAAAGACCAAGACTTTCCATCAAGGGCCATCCTAGTTAGTAAATGAGTTTATTCATTTTCTTACTGATTAGGGTTTGAATTTCTTACTATTCAAGTGAAAGTTCGACGGTTTAGTTGGATCAGCTAATTTCTCCCCCTTTGGTTTGTAAGGGTGGATCCTAAAAATTCTGCATTGGGGTGTTTTGAAAAAATAAATAAATAAATAAAAAATAAAATACCAAGACCAAGGTGGTCCTCATTTTTTTGATAACATGTGGCCCATGAAAAATGTAAACCTACCATAATTTGCATTGTTGGTTTCATGTAGCCCAATTATTTTGTAGGCCTATGCAAAATTTTAAATTGGGCTTTTTATATCTAAATATTAATTTTTATATTGTAGTTTTTTACTAATATTTATTTTCTTTGTATATTTATTTTAGTAATTAAGATGGAGTTTACTATCTTTGCTCTCGGAGTTTTGCTTTTGTTTGGTGTTTCTAAAAAGCCATATTGTTGGTTTGGAATGTGACTTAAATAAGATAGTGACTTTTTGACTTATTTAGATTATGCCAAACTAGCCCTTATTGACTTATATGGGTTGGGTTTAGATTGGGTTTAATGTGATGTGTTAGAGAGGTGATGTGATTTAAATAAGATGATGTGACTTAAATAGGATAGTGACTTTTTGACTTTTTGTTGCCAAACCGTGAATGATAAGAGTTAGTTTGGTTGTTGATATTTTTTTTAGTGATTTTTTAAGTTTTTACCACAAGACTTGTAAAAATGTAGAGAGAAAGTGTTGGCTTTTTGTAGTGATTTTTAACTAAAATATATCATTTCCAAACAAAACTTAAGAGATATTTTGAAAAGATAGTTAAAAGTTGACTTTTTAACTTTTTTAACTTTTTTATGGGAAAAATGATATGACTCAAAATGAATTAAAAATTGATTTTTAACTTTTTATTCATATTCTCAAATGGTCCATAAGTATTTTTTCAGTCGTTGTTAATGACACCATGAACAATACATGATTTTATTTGAGAGTTGCAGCGGGTATGTTTGGTTTGGATTTGTAGAGTAATTTTGAGAAATTTTTTAAAAAATTTTTGTTTGGTTTGTAAATTTTCCAAAATAATTTTTAAAATCACTATCTGTCTTACCTATCAATTAATCACTTTTTCTCTCACACACATCTATTCAATTATAACAAAATATCAAATCATTCCAAATTCTCAAACTCCAAAACTACTTTCAAAATACACAACCAAACAAACTAAAAAAATTTCTAAACTCTCTCTTCAAAATAATTTTTAAAAACTACTCTCTCAAAATCAAACCAAACATATCAAAATATTTTATTAGAGCTTTTGACATTTTATGTGGTACGATAGGAACAATGCTACATATCTCGAATTTGAACTTGTCTCGAATGGCTCGAATTTCACTTTGCCAGTCGTTCGGGCGGTCGTCTGACAAAAAAACTGACAGTTGTGGTCAATAAGATGGCAACTATGATAAAAAAGTGCTTCACTCAATCGTCTGAGTGATCGGTCGATCGATAAACATAAATTCGTGTTATTAGTACCTAAAACTCTCGTGACCTAAAGTATTAATCTTTTAAATAACGTGGACTCTACCCACATGATTTTACAATATTGGCTTCGTTTGGGAAGTTGCTATTTTAGTAGGCTATTTTAGTTTTTGGTTATTTTAGTAAGTTAAAATTTTTGTGTTTGGGAAGATGATTTTTTTTTTTTTTGGATGTGTGATGTAGATGAAAAAAAAAAAAAAAAATGAATGATTTGATGTTTTTAATTATTATTTTATTTTTTTTTTTTTTTTTTTTTTTTTTTTTTTTTTTTTTTTTTTTTTTTTTTTTTTTTTTTTTTTTTTTTATTGTAAGAACATAATTGGGAGGTGACATAAAATGGTGAAACAAATCCAATAATAGTAGCATTTTTCTCTTTTCATTTTGGTTGGTCTTCCAACTATTATTATTATTCTTTTAAAATTTACTATTTAAAAAGTGTTTGGATAGACTTCTTTTTCTTTTTAAAGCCTTTAGATATCTGACACTTTTTTTAAAAGTTTTTATTTTTTTATTTTGTAGGGCCTTAAGACAATTTAATTTTGTTTTGTTTTGTTTTGTTTTGTTTTGTTTTTTTTTTAAAGTGGACTATAAGCCCTGCTAGGCTGCTGGAAGATGGGGAAAGAGGACCACGTGTGTTACGTGGGCATGACTGACTGTTGAAAAGATAATATTGTAATTTGAGCATAAGTGTAGGAATTCCTTTACGAAGTACCAAAAATAAAGAAATAATAAGTGTAAAATTATTACAATCACAAAATAAATGAATAATGCAAGATTTAGGATAAATTGCAAGTATGCAAAATGTATTTAACTTTTGCAGATCGGTACCGCTGCTAGATTCACTGGTATCGTTGCCATTCCTCCACTGTCATGATTAGAGATTGAGGTCTGAATTTCTTTTTCTCTTGTTTTGTTTGATGTTTGATTGTGCGATGAGTTTATTAGTGTTTGATTGTGACTTATTTTCTTTGTGGTTGAAATCTATATTTTATGTTATACTTATTTTATTGTCGAACTTTTATGATCGGCGCTTGCTTTGCAATTCGAGTTTTGCGTCTGAATATTTTCATAGTTTTTCTCCGGAGTATTTCTTTGTTAATTTTTACTTTGTATGGTGTAAGTTAATTTGGTTGGATGACTCATTCTGTAAGTATCGTTTAGCTGATCCTAATGAAAATTTTCTCATATTTAAAAAAAAGATATTTAACTTTTTTAAATTTTGACACATATTTTTGGTCTTATTATTATTACTTGTGAACTTAGCATTAACAAGTCAAGCTAGTACAAAAACTTCACATTGAGTAATGATTTGTACTTGCAATAAATAGGGTAATGTTATAGTACACGCTTTTAAAAGAGTGTGTATTATATGTAAGTTATTTATAAGTTTAATTATCATAAATAACATAATTTAATAACTTTAAGGAGTGGGTTTAGTAGGTGCAGTTTGAAGTTTGAAAGTATACTCTCTCCAAATCTCAGGTTCAATTTTAGCTAGATCCTATCAACTTATTATCCTAAGTAGGCAACTCAAGAAGGGGTGAATTGGGTTTCTAAATAAATTGTCAAATTAAAATTTAATCTAAATAATAAATAAATATCAAATAGAAATAAATATCAAATAATATTTCAACTCAACAAAATCAAATTGAGTAATCAAATTAAATGAGCAAAGGGAAGATAAAACAAACTTAGCGATTTATAGTGGGTCGGCATACTAGGCCTACATCCACTCTCCAAGTATCCTCATCGGGAATTTTTTCACTATTTTTCAAATAATAATTACACCATTAGTTTCACGGGTGCTAGTGAACCATTACAACAAGTTACCAATCCCAATCACTCTTACTAGTTTAGAATCTGATGCCTTGTCATACTTAACCCAAGTGATTTTATTTCAAAAAAATCACTCACAAAAATATCCTAACTAGTTTCAAATTTGGTGTATAGTCACACCTAACCCAAATAATTTTATCCCAAAATATTACTTACAAAAACTCTCTTTTTATAAGTGTAAAATGAATAAGGGATAGAAAATTCTTTTACAATTTTGCTCAAACTTTTAACAAATTTTCCCACAAATAATATAACTCAATGAAACACAATACTATTTTGAGAATCACAAGATATAATCACTTCTCTTTTCTTTTCTTCTTCCCTTACTCTGTTTTTCTTCAACCAAAATACTCCTTATATAGCAAAAAAAAAACAAAAATCTATTCGTTAGAGGACGACACTACCACATATTGCAGTTTCAGGCACGCGAGGCACCTCTTTTCTCATCTCCAAAAATTGTAGGCGGAGGTTTCAAATTAATGATCAAAGGTCATTTTCAATTAATAGTAATTTTTGATTTTTCCTTTAAAACTTTACGAATTTCAAAAGTTACACAATACCTTGAATAGCAACTTATTTATTAAAAAATATATGATGTACAGTAAAATCGATTTAAATAATATTTATAACACATACATCATACAACATATATTTTAATAGATGATATTTTGTATCAAAAAATGTAAAATATGTATATTAAAAAACCACAAATTATCTTATAATATTTTAGACATCATCAAAATCAAACTATATGATTCACACAACTCATTAGGGCCATGCACACGGGCTTTGCTCGAGATTTGGCCGATCCATCCCACTAGGTGCTATCAACTCATTGAGACCACACACATGGGTTTGCTCAATCCAAGTGAAGGAAGCGCTTTGCGTGAGTTCTCAAATTAGTCAAGGTACACGTAAACTGACCTAGACACCCAATCATAAAAAAAAAGTGGCATAATTCAATAATATAGAAGTCATAATTAAAAAAATAAAGCCTTGTTTGGTTTGGTTTGGTTTGGTTCGGTTCTGAGAAACAAATTTTGGAGAAATTTTTTTAAAATTTTGTTTTCTTTAGTGATTTTGGAAATTTTTTTCCAAAATCTCTTTTTATCTCATATACATCAATCAATCCCTTTTTCTCTCTCCTCTCTCCTCTCTCCTTCTCAATCACTCTTTCTGTCACACACATCTACTCAACTACAACAAAATATCAAATCATTCCAAACTCCCATGCTCCAAAACTATTTCCAAAATATATAACCAAACAAACCAAAAAAATTTCTAAACTCTTTTTCCAAAAAATTTTCTGAAAATTTATCTTCCAAAACCGAACCAAACAAGGCCAATGATTTTATAACCAAACAACTCTTGCATTATAACTAAAATAAGGCAAAATTAAAGACACAAAAATCATAACTAAATGTGCATATGGTACATATCTCTTATAGAATTTTCCTAATAAATATTATAAAAAACAAAGGTACATTTTCTCTAATTGCCTTAGCAACTGCACATTGAGATGTACTTGGAAAAAAAAGAAGCAAAAATGATTTGAATCATGGTATGTTTGGTTTGAGTTTGGGAGATGAGAAAGATGTTTTGGAAAATTATTTTGAGAGAGAGTTTTGAAAAAAGTGATTGATTTGATGTGTATGAAAGAGAGATTTATTTGGAAAACTTATAAACCAAACAAGTTTTGGGAAAATTTTTTGGGAAAATTTGTTTGGTTTGATTACTTTTGAAAACTTATTTGTAGAGAATTTTTTCTAAAAATTTTTGGGAAACACAAACCAAACAAGGCCAACGTTGGTTGTTCTTTTTCTTACAATATTGTCCATTATACATTTTTAATTTTTATAACTAGCATAATATTCATGTTATGCACGATTTTACATAATAAATTATACATTTATTTTAAAAGTATAAGTTTTCATATAGTTACGATAAAATTATTTACAGTCAAATGAACTTAACTATTTTCATGAGAATTACAAGTAAAATTTTTTTTGTTGTCATATTATTAATGATGGACCCTAAATATTAAATAACAAAAACATATGTTATAACATAATTGATAAATATAAAAAGCAAAATATAAGGTTAATACAAAAATTGCCTTATGGTAAAATATAAATAATTTCGTCCTTAGAGTTTTATAATGGTAGCTTGTCTTATTTCAGTTCTCCCAATCTATAACAAATTATCAATTATTTTTTATCCTTTGACATTTTTTGTGAATCTCAATAACTTTTTTGGCTCCATTTGGTTTGATTTTGAAATCAATTTTGAAAAGAATTTTCAAAATTTGAAATTTTTTTTTGGTTGTATATTTTAAAAATAGTTTTATAGTTTAAGTTTCGTAATTTTGGATGATTTGTAATTTTTTTTATAATTGAGAAAAAAAGTAATTGATTGATGTGTAAGATGCGAGATAATGAAAGAAGAGAGAAAAAAAAGTGATTGATTGATGTACAGAATGTGAGAAAAAGAGATAACATATAGAAAAATTGATTGAAAACAGTTTTGAAAAAATTGTAAACCAAATGAATTTTGGGTTTTGAGCTTTAAAAAATTGATTTGAAACTAAAATATTATTTTGAACTTTTCACTTTAAAATTTTAAAATTTCAAATCAGATGTAACTTAAATATAAATAAAATTATATTTTAGACTTTCCATTTAAAAGATTTCAAATTTTCAAATGAGATATGGATTAGATGAGCCAATAGTTACATGTCACATATATATTTTTAATTATATATTCTTAAGAATAAAAAAATTAAAAGAATTAGATTAATACTTTCAACCACTTAGAGTTTCTTAGATAAAATATTATTTTGCATTAAACCATTCACTTGCAACTATGTAAAGAAATAAAATAGTATTGAAAAAAGAAAAGAAAAATATGATTGCATTAAAATATGTTGTTTTGTAAAACCTCTTTTTTAGGTTTTATGTTTACTCTATATTTATTTTTGAATTTTGGGTAAGAGAGAGAATAGATGGGACAGAGAATAAGAAGAAAACTGATTTTTTTTCTTCCTAATATGGGATAATTATTATTTGCAAAAAAGATGGTATAATTATGGCAACATTTTTATTTTGGAAAAGGGTAGTAGAAAATAATCATTATTTTTTAATAATTAATATGCTAAGTTAGCAAATATTTTTTTATAAATATTTAAAAAATAACAAAAATTAAAATTTTTTGGGTGAAGCTTTAAAAATTCTAAAACTTTTATCATTAAAATGTCACTTTATTGTAATTGAGCACCAAAGTTATGCACGGGAACAAAAAACTTAAAAAAAAAAAATGCTTAATAATGTAATATTAATATTTGTCAATTTGTATATAATCTATGGTAGATTTAATAATACTGTTTATATTTAAAAACTAGTTAACTGTCTAAAAGACAAATATGTAAAAATAAATATTCATAAAAAATTATAAAGTACGTTAATTCCTACAAATTAAGTTTGAAACTTCTTTGATGTAAGAACATGAAAAACAATAAAATATGAAAATTGGTTGGAATTAAAAAAGAAAAAGAAAAAAAAAAGAAATGTAAGACAGAGTAAATAGAGAAATGATATAAAATATTATTTAAAGAATGCACATATATGAGACATACAAAATTAAATATAAACTAACCTTTAATAGTCTTTGAAGAAGAGATTAAAAATAATGAGTTGCATGAACTTGACCTTTATAAGGTGAGGAGGTTGAGAATGACGTGAAAAAAAGATATGTGAAATCTCATATTTTTCAGGTATTAATATTCCAGTGAGAGGTATTGGTGATTTATTATAATAATTTGGGGGTGCAATTTTTAGATGAAAACTTAACTTAATTTATCTCTACCTCTACCTCATCATTTTATTCATCTCTTAGGATTTTTATTCTATTTTATTTTGCTTGAGCTCCAAACAAAATTCACATGGGTGCTAGGCCATGCCCCATGCCATGTTTTTTTTTTTTTTTCTTTCCCTCTAAGAAAATGTTTTTTCCTTTTCCTCCAAGCAAATTTTCTTTGCCTCTAGGTAATTTTTTCTTTCCCTCCAAGTTTACTTGGAGATTATTCTTTATTTTGCCTATAAATTTGAGCTCACCCTTTCAACTTCTTTTTATTCTTCTTGGTCCATTCGAATCTCTCTCTCTCTCTCTCTTTATGATCAAAATTTTGAATTTAGTTTGGGAATATTTATAGTGAGAGTTAGTAATTTTATCAAAGAGGAGAGTTGTAGATTTATCAAACCTTACATACTTTATGCCTTAGAATTTTAATCTATTATTTTTGGAGATCTATGGTGAAACATCAGATGATCAAAGTGTTGGTAATGAAGGAGATTGTTTAGAGATAATTCAGATGGCATACAATTTTAAATCTCTTTGCAAAGAGTTTCATTTTAATTATCTTCAATTTGTACTCCTCTTGATTATTTTGGTCATCTGATAAATTCTGTGGAATCATTTTTGTTGATACATTTGATTATTCTATTCATTTGTTAAATTTTGTGAAGTTATTTTGTGTAGTTAGTATTGATTTGTTTGTCTAAATGACGTAAAAGTGCTCCGTACATGGATCGAGTGGATCTTGCCGGAAGCTTGAACTAATATGGTCAGATAAGCGGTTGTACTTGGGTGAGGTGCATGAGGCCTCGAATCATTTGTGCCACATCATAAATTATTAGATCTCTATTAATTTATTCTCTATTTAAGCATTGTTATTCTTATGATATTGTATACTTATTGAGTTAATTTATTTTTTAGGTGTGGAGCAATTTAGTGGCAATTGAAGTTGAAGCATTTAAATAATTATTGAATTAGATATTTGTGGCCCATTACTATATATTATTTTTGGAGATTTGTATAAATTATATTTTAGAGACAACTGTGTTATTATTTTTGGAGACAGATTTGTATATTTGAGGTTATTAATTATCTGCAATTGTAATTTGAGGTTTATTTAGTTTATTCATGACTCAAAAGTTGGGGTGTAATATTTCGAGTGAAAAAGATAATAAGTTGGAGAGAAAGGGAGGGAGAAAATTGAAATTTTGTTTATTATAAAATAATTATTATTTGTAAGAAGGATGTCATAATCATGACAATATTTTTGTTTGAGGAAAGAATAGGTATAACAACATAATAATTAATTTTATGTAATTAATATGATGTGTTAGCTAATAGATTTTTTAAAAATACTTTTAAAATAACAAATATTAAGAATTTTAAGATGAAATCAATTGAAATGTCACTTTGCCTTAATATATATAGATATAGTATAACGCCCCAAAATAAATATGATAACTCATCTCGTTGGCGGAAATAGAATTGAAACAATATACTTTCATTTCATCAGAGTTAATATATAAAAGGTAACACATGCGATATACATTTATAAATGTCCTATCCTGAATCTATAACATGTGTTACTAATAATCAAAAGAAGAAAGTTGAACAAATATTTAAATGTCCTAACGACTTACATCTTTCTAAGTCATTCCTTGGTTACAACAAATTGAGTCTAGCTTAATACAGTTAAAGTCCTTGGCTATACAAAAATAATAAATTTGAGCCTTCAGCTGCACAATCCTCCCAAGGTAAGTCCTTAGTTGAGGCATATCACTAGCACCTGAAAATGGTTTTCTCAAATAGGGTGAGCCAAAATCTAGTGGAAATAATCTAACACAATATATGAATCTTAATAAAGATATAAGTAGGATGTGCATAAACAATGCTCATGATGAAATGATTCATATTGTTACCAGATCATAATATGCCGAGTTCCATATCTCAAGTCATTTTATCTTAATTCGTTTCATGACAATTCATGTTCCCTCAATCCATGAATTAAATCCATTGTTAACCAGACAACCCAACTAAGGTTACAGTTTAGTGGTTCTCTAACCAATATAATCATTTCATAAACACTTTAAATGTCACGCCCCAAACCCGCCCCGAGAGGTTATCCTAGATTACCTCCATAACATAAATAAATCCGGGCATCATTAAAAGAAAACTAATAGTCCAAGAGCTGTGCATTTACATGAACATACATTACATGCCAAAAGATAATGTTAATTTACCCACCAACTACACACGACATAAACCAAGTCATATACAAAACATAAATATATGCTACAGATGCAAGACAAAAGAAAAGCTCTCAAAACGGCCTTCCAGGCCTAGCTCCGGCTCAGAGCACTCAAAACGGTAGGCTTTCAAAACGGCGGCTCAACTCGAGACTCCGCCTAGGCTTGACTCCCCGAAGGCTCACCTATAAATATATAAATACAAACAATGAGCTAGAGCTCAGCAAGTAACATAACAGTAAAGAGGTTAGTGAACGAAGTCCGACAATTCCATAAAACCATAATAAAACAGTCATAATCATAATCAGTCATCATATAGAACATACATAATGGCATACTCCATAGAACATAACATGTGTCGACTAACGACTAGAGTAACATTAAACACATACCGAGATCTCGTAAACTGGTCATGGGCTTGTCCTTCCATGCCGTCCCCCATGACTCATGACGCATGGGCCTGCATGTTCTCGCCCCCATGACTCAACTGACTATGGATGCCATGCTAGGTTTGTAATAGAACATTCGTTCACAGAAAACATTCTCATTTCAAAACGTATCATATCATAGCACTTTAGAACATAATTTCATAATAACATATCTTTACAGAAATGTCACTTACAGAGGGTTTCCGAAACCGATGGCACGGTCTTCTCAATCTGACCTGCAAACATCAACATTATAGCACATTTCTCAATATACATTATCCTTAATCATGCACTTCATTCCTTTCTTTACTTTATTTCATGTTCATTCATTTCATTTCAATCTCATGTAATTCATACCCGTTTCATGCTCATAAGGTGATAATGATGCAATTAACATGTAGAAATCATGTAGTTCATTTGGAAGGGTGATTTTTCTGAAAATCTGGTTCTTCTTCTCCACTTCATCCTTTCTTTACAAAATCCATTTACCATTCATGAAATCCAAGCCTCAAACCTTTTAAATACCAACTTGCTTTAATCCATGTGAATCATATACAAAATTGAACCCATAACTAAGATGAAAAATCACAATCATGCATATACAAACTTCATGTCTCTACATCCATGGAGGTTTTCCCTCAACTTGCCAAATAAATATGAATTAACCATTTAAAAGCCATGATTTGAGCCAAACTTACTAAATGCCAAGGATCAACTATCATTTTCATGCAATTAGAGAAGATGCTTACCTTAATCACTTAATCAAGCTTGATTTTCCCCTTTTCACTTCTTCTTCCTCTTTGGTCTCTCTCTCTCCCACGACTTCTCTCTTCTCTCTCTCTTTTTCCCAGATTTTTCTTTCTCTTGGTTTGAGTCAAATGAGTCAAAGCCTTATCTTATATCATATATATCAAATAAATAAACATTTGTGCCATAAACTCAAGCCAAACAAGACTTAACGATTCAGACGAAATTCAGTCCTCAATTTATCGTTTCGAATGGTTCTAAAAATTCCCGGTAACACATAGGTGTGCTCAATTTCATTTTCTGAACCCATTATGGTTGTCAATTTCAGTCCCGAAGTCGTAATTCCAACAGATATTTTCTAATTCAAACAGATATTTCTCGATTAAATCATATAAACACATATTGAATTACTGGTAATCATGGTATACGGTTCTGGGTCGTCACATTAAACTTGTCATTTTATGGAAATTTCGTCCATAGAAATCGGCACCCATGTACACATACGGTTGCCGATTTCCAAGACTTTCACCCTGGACGCACAAGCCAACTTAATTTAATGGAGTCCATTCCCTTTCTCTTCCCAACTATGAAATACATTCCCTTTCTCTTCCCAAACATCATAAATATACGATGTATTAAAAACACAATCACATTCAATGACAAACGATAAGAGATTAGTTTCAATTCGCCTAATCTTCATGCAATTTCTACAACAATCATAGCTATCCTTTACCGATAGCCCAAAACAAGTATTTCTAAACAAATATTCAATCTTCAAGACAAATAAATTATCCAAATTTTTATAGGTGAGAGATAACACTAGCCTACTCCCCCATTTATATAAACATCTATCCAATTTCACATTCTCAATACCAATTTCATTAGTTTATACAAAATAGCAATTTGAACCGTTTTAGGGAAAACTCTCTTTTATTCCAAAATCCACCTCAGATATCAAAATCACCAAATTTACCACAACATAACCTCACATTTACTCCCATAACCATTTTTAACGTATACACTTAAAAACCCCTCTTTTGATTTTAAACCAAAATCCTAGGTTTGTTCAAAATCACCTAAAGTTCCAATGTTTCTTACACATCAACGAATAACCAAGTTAAAAACCATATGAGGGTGTAGAAAAAATCCTACCTCAAGTTTAGAAGCCGAGAGAGAGAATGGAGACACTTCAAACACGCCGAAATCCAATTCTATTTGGATGAGAATAAAGCCCATGAGATGCTTTATCTTTTTATCAAAGAGAATAGGGTGTAGAAACTACTAAATCAAGGTGAAAAGATAGAGAGAGTGTGAGTTTGAGAGAGAAAGAGAGTCTCAACCTTAGGGTTTGGAGAGAAATAGATCTGAAAAAGTGATATAAAATGACCTTTTTACGAACTGATATACGCACAGTTCGCTCGAGCGCAAGAAGTGATGCTCGAGCGCAGAATACACACATCTAGTAGTTTTGCAAAAAGAAGAATATCGCTCGAGCGCACACCCATTCAAGCTTAGGAAACGTCGCTCAAGCGTAGAATACACTCTTCCAGTAGTTTTGCAGACCTGCAAAAGTATTGAGAGTTTGCAAACCTCGCTCGAGCGCAAGAAGTGCCGCTCGAGCGAAGGAACAAAAATCTGGGCGACAAATGTTTGGAAACTAAGCAACTAACCTATCACAAACGCAACCACAATAACTCAACAGCCAAATTTAAGAAGATACAAGGGAAGAAAGATATATACACAACATAGAACTAAGAAACCCGAGTCCAAGATGCAAAAAGGGTCGGGTTAAAACCAGAATTGCTATAACCTCCCCCCCTTAAAGAATTTAGCTCTCGAAATTTCAAATTGAGTTTCAAAAACCAAGTTTTAACCAATTACCACAATGATTATAAATTAACTTCCAATACCATGACCTATTCACCAGTCTTTTAATCCCACCAGCATGATAAACGAATTCTCATCACTGAATACACAATTAACATTTCCAAACATATACAATGTTTCTAATAAACTCACATTTCCAAAACATAAACAACATATACAACGTTTGCATACTTCATTAACATAACAAAATCTCAATACATGATTAAGCATTAACAAATAAGCCCAGGTACTTCTCACGAACTTCCGACTCATGTTCCCAAGTTGCTTCCTTAACCCCATGATATTTCCACAATACTGTAACTAAGGAAATTGTCTTGCCTCACAAGACTTGGTCCGGAGTATCCAAGACTCTTACTTGTCTTTCCTTATACGAGACATCCTTATCTGCCTCTAAGTCGGTCCATGTGCGATAGATCCAGCTCATACTTCCGAAGCATGCTAATATGAAACACATCATCAGCCTAGAAAGTTGTGGCAGCAAGCCCAAATGTCACGACCCAAACCCGGCCCTATGGGTTTAGCATCAGAATCGCCAAGAATCCGAGATTACCAAAGGCCTCTGAGCGATATCTGATCAAAGCAGTCGAGGGCTGGCGGAAGCCAATACAGTAAATAACTAGTGTCCATTGAGCTGTGAAAATCTGTATGCCAAAAACATTTTATGCATTCGTACAGTTCAAAACAGTACACTCTATACAATCATTTATAGTCGGTCAAGAC
Organism: Camellia lanceoleosa; assembly: GCA_025200525.1. Classification (NCBI taxonomy): domain Eukaryota; kingdom Viridiplantae; phylum Streptophyta; class Magnoliopsida; order Ericales; family Theaceae; genus Camellia; species Camellia lanceoleosa. The sequence continues at coordinate 120,153,785 of CM045764.1, read as the reverse complement.
GGATCGAATCCTCGATAACAAGGCAAGAAATAGTCTATACAAAAGTACAATACTGATGAAGGAGACCGATGGGGACACAAAACACCCCAAGCCATAACATGGCAACTCTAACCTCGCAGTGAGGCACATAGGTCGGCTTGACAAAAGCGGGGATCAACCCACGCCTCCTAGCTCGATGCAGTTCTTTGAGAACCTACATATATATATAAATAGTAAGCTAAAGCCCAGTGAATAACATAACGTGTAAAGAGGTTATGAATGAATGTCCCTTACAGTAATGAAATCAATTCATTATACAGTATTTCAATCTTTCAGTATTTCAGTCAATCAGTATTTCAATCAATCAGTCATATGTGGTACATCCATTAGCCTATAAACAGTAGGTCCAAAAGGACCGGGCCTTGACAGACCCAACAATAATGATGGCCATCAAACAGTATGGTTCCACAAGGAAACCGACAGAGCTCTGTAACAGTCAATAACAGTGGGTGCTAAGGATGCCACAATACAGTTCGAAATACAGGACATACATTCATTCAATAAACAATATCAGTTCAATAAACAGTTCAGTTCAGTATTCAAAATATAACCATTTGAACATATCTTTACACAATCTGTTACTCACAGAGATTGGGCTAAAGCAGCTAGAGCGCGTCCCCGAGAGCCAACCCTAAACAGTTAACAAATAGAACACACACTAAGTTCACAGTCGAAAGGATGATAATTAAATCCCTAAATTCCTCGGTGTGGTTCTATGTCTAAATCCTCATTAAGATGCCTTAAACTAGGCCTAAGAATGCCTAGGATGGGATGAGGATGCAAAAATATGCACAGTATACAATTTCAGAATTTTCGACAGGGCCTCCGCTCGGCCTTGAGTTTCGCCGGCGGACAAGCCAACAAACGCCCCGCCGGCGTCAACTTCGCCGGCGGGCCGATCTGATGCAAGATCTTTGGATCTGCGATTTCGCCGGCGTGAAACTCTCCGCCGGCGATCAGAAACAATTCAAGAAGATCTTTGGGAGCATGAATTCGCCGGCAAGACTTCACTCGAGCGGACGGCCAAAATCTGGAAAATCCAGATTCGACCTCTGAGTTTCAAACCAAGTTTCAATGCTCCAAATTCGATCCTCTTGGGCCCATTTCTGGAAAACTCTTTCAAACACATAGAATAACAAGTTTTAAAGCTCAATTTAAGAAATCAAGGCCCAAGGGTGTTTCAATTAAACCCAATTTCAAACCATTTTCAAGAACAATGCTCAAACATGACATGCATGCATTCAAAACAATTTTAAGCTTCAAATCATGCTCAAATGAGCTCAATTCTTTGAAAACAAAATGAAAACATAGACTATAACAATACCATGAACATGCATGTGACAAATTGCCATGAACTTAACTCAAAACCCAACAATATTAACATGCATGCAAGAATTTGACTTCAATCTCATATGCTAAGCTTAAAACATGACTTAGTTCATCAATTTAGCATGAAACATGCAAGAACAAGTTTAAACTCAACAAGGAGAAGATGAATTCACTCACCTAAGTCTCAATTACAAGTCTAGGAGCTCAATCTAGCAATCCATGCCTCAAATCTTCAAGTTCTCTTAACAATTTCAATAAGAATAATTCTCTCTCTCTCTAACCTCTTCTATGGTCGGTTGGAAAGCAAGAAAGGGCTGATCAAATGGTATGTTAAGGCTCAAGTATGAGGAGTAGTGGGCCACTAAGTGGTCTAGGTGTAAATAAGTCAAACTTGGCCATTAAATCCATATTTCATCTAATTTAATCATTCCTAATCAATTTTCAGATAAATATACCATAAAATCAGAAATATTCTACCGATTCTAAAACATCAAACGGTTTCTGAATCGGCCGCCGATAAGGCCTTCAATTAACAGTTTAAACACATGAATTCAAACAGATAATTAATCAATTTAAACAGATAGAAATGCAATATAACAGATAACTTTTCCAATTTCAGTTCCAGTTTCAATCAGTCTATCCAATACTTCAGTTAATCCAATTATCAGTCATGTCACGCCCCAAACCCGCCCCAAGAGGTTTGGCGACGAGACCGGCCAGTAATCCTAGATTACCACAGGCCTTTCTATACATAACAGAAATAAAATGGGGCTCGCGGAAGCACATGCAAAAACTATAGTCCAAGAGCTGTGCATTTATATGAACAAGTGTATATACATGCCAAAAATGATAGTTACATAACGTGACCAAGAACATTACATAAGTACAAGTCACGAGGAACAAAAGATAAAACTCTCTCACGGCCTTCCAGGTCTAGCCCCAGCTCGGAGGCACTCAAAACTCCTGGTTAGGCTTCAAAACGGCGGCTCAGTTCGAGACTCCGCCTAGGCTTGGCTACCTGAATGCTCACCTAATATACATAAATACAAACAATGAGCTAAAGCTCAGCAAGTAACATTTAAGTAAAGGGGTTAGTGAATAAATTCCAACATTTATATGTATACAGTCATAAACAGTCAACAGTCATAATGGCATAATCCACAGAACCTTTCATAACAGTCTATCAATTAAGCAGATCCTAACGATCTCACGAGATCTCGTGGTGGCCATGAACCTTCATCTTCTTGCCCAACCCCATGACTGATCAGATCATGAGCCTGCATGTTCATGTCGCACCCATGACCTAACTATCTATGGATGCCATACTAGATTTGCAAATTAGGACATTCGTTCACAGTTTAAATCACCTTTCAAAACATATCATATCATAACATATCACTTTTAAACTTAGTTCATAATAACATAACTTTACAGAAACGTTACTTACAGTGGGTTTCCAATACCGATTGCACGGTCTTCGAGGTTTGTCCTGCAATTAACATTATAAACATCTCTTAACATTTATGATCATCATACATTAATCATTCTTGCCTCTCTTTCTTTCCTTCACTTTAATTCATGCCATAACATTCATTCTTTACTTCATTTCATGCTCATAAGATGCTAAATAATGCAATTAACATGATAAAATCAAGTATACAACTTCCTCAAAAAGTTCCTGAAATAAGCCTTCCCGCTCGAGCGCCACATTGTCCGCTCGAGCGGATTGTAAAATGTCCAAAACTGCTGGGAAGGTGATTTCTGAGCTCGAGCGGGCTTCCCTCCGCTCGAGCGGCCTTCCTACGCTCGAGCGGGCCATGCAAAAGTCCGAAACTCTGGTTCTTCTTCCCTCTTTCAAACTCCAATCTCCTCTTTACAAAATCAACTTCTAATACATGAAATACAACCTCTCAAACACTTAATTAACACTTTAATTAACTCATTACATCTTCAATCAAAACTCAAATATATCATATAGAAGATCAAACCCATGAACATGTACATAAAAGCTTCATTTTCAACTTCCATGGAGGTTTTAGGGTAGAACCTCCTTAATATACCAAATATAACATGAATCATAACATATGTGCTCAAATTCAACATAACTTCTCTTTCCTTTTTATTTACTTGTCATGAGATCATGAAGAATACAACCTTAATTCAAGAAATTAGGAGAAATTCTTACCTTAGTTCTTTAGTTTGTAGAAGATTCAACTTGATTTCCCCCTTGGTCCCTCCCTTTCTCACGATTCTCTCTCTCCCTTTCCAGATTTTTCTTTTCTTTCATTGAGTCAATGAGTCAAAAAGTTAACATCCTTATCTTATATACATCAATAAACCATTTGGTCAAAAACATTTAAGCCAAACAAGGCCCTTGCTCCTTAATCTCACATATAAATAGTTGTGCCAAGCTTTGCAAGCCAAACGAGACTTAGCGAATCAGATAATTTCAGTCTTCAATTTAATTTATGAAATTGTTCTAAAAATTCCCGGTATCACGTAAACGTATTCAATTTCATTTTCTGTACCCATTACGGTCCTCAATTTCAATCCCAAAGTCGTAGTCTCAACAGGTAATTTTCTAATTGAAACAGGTAATCTTCCATTAAATCATACTAACACATAATTAATTACTGATAATCACATCATGCAGTTCCGGGTCATTACAAGTCATTAGCGGTCCAGTTTAGCCATAATCAGTATTTAATTCAGTGGTTATACAGTAATCGGTACGAGGGTTGTTACACCAAACGATAAGCTACCTCTCAAATTCGCTCAAGGATCTCAAAAGGCTTAATGAATCGAGGGAATAACTTCCCATTCTTTCCAAACCTCATTAAACCTCTCTTAGGTGGTATCTTTAAGAAGACATGATCTCCCATCTCAAAAGACAAAGGTTTCCTCCTACGGTCGGCATAATTTTTCTAGCAACTTTGAGCTGTAACCAACCTCTTACGGATAAGCATAACTTTCTCCATCGTTTCTTGGACTAACTCTGGACCCAATATTGGTGCATCACCCACCATACAAGGCCTCAAATGGTGCCATACCAATACTCGACTGGAAGTTGTTATTGTAGGCAAACTCCACTAAGGGTAAGTGTCTCTCCCACGACCCTTAAAGTCAAGAATACAACCCTGAAGCATATCCTCAAGGATCTGAATCGTACGCTCGGACTGCTCGTTAGTCTAAGGATGATACGCAGTGCTAAAGGTCAATCTCATGCCCAAGGCACTCTGTAGGCTTTGCTACAACCAAGCCATGAAACGCTGATCTTTATTCGAAATGATTGTCATAGGGACCCCGTGCAACCTCACTATGTCCCTAGGATAAAGGTTAACAAGATGATCTACCGGGTCACTCACATACATAGGAATAAAGTGCGCCGACTTAGTCAACCGGTCAACTACTACCCAAATTACATCACTATCCCATTGAGTCCTCGGAAAGCCCACAACAAAATCCATCATGACATATTCCCACTTCCACTCAACTATAGGTAAGGATTGCAACAAACCCATTGGCCTCTGATGCTCGACCTTCACTTATTGACAAGTAAGGCATCTCGATACAAACACGGCTACATCTTTTTTCATACTTCTCCACCAACTGGCGACTAAGATCATGATATATCTTTATGTCTCCCGAATGCACCGCAAGGCGTAAATGGTGAAACTCTCGGAGTACTTCTTCTCAGCAAGACTCTGGCACAAATAAACAGTCACGGTATCTTACACTCTGGTCGGGATACACGTTCAAGCCCCTCTCTACCTTCTCACTGGAGATCTTCTCCCGGAGGGATTCTATTTCAAGGTCACCTCTCTGTGCTTCTATCACTCGGTTCACAGGTGTAGGTTGTGCAACTATCGAAAATAAGGCTGCAGACTCAATGGACTCACTAAGATGCAAGTCAAACTCCCCAATAGCATCCAATATCTCCCATTTCCGGATGGCAACACTGGCTACATTACTAATGGATTTCCTATTCAATGCATCGGCTACAACATTGGCCTTTCCTCAAATGATAATGTAACTCAAAATCATAATCTTCTATAAACTCTATCTACCTCTTCTGCCTCAAATTCAAGTTTTTTTGTATAAACAAATATTTCAGACTCTTATGATCAGAAAACACTTTAAACTTCTCACCATACAGATAATGCCTCCAAATCTTTAAGGCAAAGATCACTGCCACTAACTCAAAGTCGTGAGTAGGGTAGTTCCTCTTATGTGTTTTCAACTGCCGCAAGCCATAAGCTACTATATTTCCCTCTTGCATCAATACATAACCCAAACCTTTCTATGAGGCATCACAATACATCGAATAGCCCAAACCCTCTTTAGAATAATCAATACTAGAGCAGTGGAAAGTCTAACCTTAAGCTCCTAGACTGACTTCTCACAAGTCTCATCCCATACAAACTTAACTCACTTCCTCGTCAGTCTAGTTAACGGTGAGGCTAATCTAGAGAAATCATTCACAAACCGACGGTAATACCTGGCCAACCCCAAGAAACTACGGATCTCAAAAGCGTTCTTAGGTTGTTTCCAATCTTGCACTACCTCTATATTGGATGAATTTATAGTCACCCTTTCCTCGGATACCACATGGCCTAAATTAACTTCCCTCAGCCAGAATTCACATTTCTCAAACTTAGCATACAACTTATGGGCTCTAAATAGCTCAAGTACTACCCATAAGTGCTCCTCGTATTCCTCCTCAGAAGGTGAGTAAATCAAGATATCATCTACAAATACGACCACAAAACGGTCTAGGAACTTATGGAAGATCCAGTTCATCAAATCCATAAACATAGTTGGTGCATTGGTTAGCCCAAAGGGCATCACTAGAAACTCATAATGGCTATACCACATACAAAATATTGTCTTCGGGATATCCTCCTCCCTTACTCTCAACTGGTGATAACCCGATCTCAAGTCTATCTTAGAGAAGCAGCAAGACCCTTTTAATTGATCAAATAAATCATCTATACGAGACACTAGGTACTTGTTCTTAACAGTTACATGGTTCAACTTTCGGTGATCTATACAAAGTAACAACGCACCATCTTTCTTTTAGTACAAAGAGCTGGTGCTCCTCAAGGCAAAGTACTATGGCGGATGAAACCCTTATCTAACAATTCCCGGAGTTGAATCTTTAACTTACTCAACTTGGCAGACACAAATCTATACGGTGCCATAGAAACCAGTGTCGTACTAGACACTAAGTTTATAGAGAACTCAATCTCTCGGTGAGGTGGTAAACTGGTAAGATCCTTCGAAAAAATATCCGGGTATTCACAAACTACCCTTGGTAACTTAACTCGAACTTCATTATACTTAGTACTCAAGAAGTTAGCAAGAAGGCAACTAAGTTCACTCAGCCCATGCGAATCATACACCGGTGATAAAACTCTATCAATCCAACCCCCTAAGAAATAAAAACAATCACTGTTCAAGGTACATACAACCCTCCGTTGACACCCCAATTTTGACCACTCGTAAGACTTAGGCGCTTTATTCCAAGCACTCGATGATGACGATTACATTGAGTAAGTGGTTTGAATTCTCAATAAAGGAATTTGAGTTCGAGCTCTAAACAATTCCAACCTGTCATACTCACTGTATTTCTACCCTAGAATTTTAGTATTGCACCTTGTGCCAACCTGTATTGAACCTGAAAGTGTAGAACAGTGGGGATGCATTGAAGTCCGGCCGGACCTCAGTGACATCCGGCCGGAGACACCAAGGTCCGGTCGGACCTCTTGACTTTTCAGACAGTTTCAGTAGCAATTTGCCAATTGCCCAAATTTGATGATATTTTGATCAAAGCTGCTCGAGGCCTATAAATAGCAGGGTTCAGACTGCTGTGAATGAGGTTGGAGAACAATATTAGTGTTTGAACAAATCAATATCAAGTATAGAAATATCCAAGAGTTTAGAAATATCAAAGAATTGAGAAATATCCAAGGGTAGAAATATCAAAGCTACTATCCATCTTGTTCTTCCATAGCTTTGAAGCTCTCCTATCATCCATACATACCAAAGTAGAGCTTGAACTTGGAACTTGGATTGAGACTTGAAGATCAAAATCAAACTTGAGGGTGCTTTAGAATCAAGTTTGGTTTACAACAAGATCACCTTCTCTACAAGAGGTAAAGCTTTCTTGCTTTCAATTCAATCTTTGTTAATCTTTTTCTTGTGTTTTCATTTTTTTTTTTGGACTGTTTTAAGGGCAGAAACTTGTGATTAAAAGCTACCCAAAGGTGGAGGGGTTAATCACCCTTGCTTCAACCTTATTTCTAGCTTAAATCCTTGTGTTTCCCACTTGTTTTCTCTAATTTTTACCATTATTTTGGGGCTGATTTGGGACTGTTTTTGAGCATCTAAAATATGTGATTTGAAGTTATAAATTTTTTTTAAGGGGGTTAGCCACCATTCCTTACACTTGTTTACTAGCTTTAATCTCTTTATGATTGTGCACCTTCTATAGCTTACTTTCAGCACTATTTTATGCTATTTAGGGGTTGTTTAATTTATTTCAATAGTTTTATTTTGAATATTATGTTTGTGTCGTAATAACCAATAAATCAACTTTGCATAATCATTTCTGAAACCTCCCTTCATTCTTTGATTATTTCGATTAAAAAGTTGTGAAAAATTAAGATTGTTATAGAAAGAAATTTTTTCATGCTTAATGGTTTAATCTCTTCAAAGGTTCATTACCAAAGGCATACATCTTTCTTATACTAAAGCACAATTTTTATTTTTCATTTCTCTTTATCATTACTGTGTTTACTTTTAAGGGACCTATTGACTCTTGGAAATCACCAAGGAAAGTGTCATTCTCACTTATGATCAAGTTTGGATTTCAGGTCATTATCGCTCACTTTGGGTTTTTCTAAGTCATTATCACTCTTTTGAGTTTGACTAGTCCTTGTTGCGGATCTTGGGTTTGACTTGAAATCCCTGACTTGTAATAAGTTTGACTCTTCCTTTGTAATTTCCCCCGAAGAAAGATAAGGTTTGTTTCTCAGGTTAACTTGATACTTATTTTTCTTTATTGTGTTTCGGACTTAGTGGACGTAAATATCACCTTGGACTTAATGGATTAAAGAAAAGGAAAGGTAATATAAAAGAGGCCAATAAAATTGAGTTAAAAATGAATCAACTGATATAAAGAACGAATATGATTGATTGGATTCGGTCGGATGTTATACTGAGTTTGTTGTGTCAAGGTTTGTCTTACATCAATTCATGATGTTTTGATGAATCTTGAAGCATCTTTACGGCCAGACGTTATGCCGGAGTCTATTTTGTCAAGGCTTGTCTTACATTAATTCACGATATTTTGATAAACCTTGAGGCGTCTCTACTTCCCTTCTTGAATTCACTTCATGATAGGAGGGAGCGGTGGTTGTTATGCATTGCATTTATTGATTTTTGTCCTATCGTGTCCAAAATCATCTTGTAAATCAACTTGCAACCATAGATGGTTTGGGAACCGAGTTCGCTCATCTCTTGAGTATTTTCTATGATAGAGAAGGGTAGAAGAGACAAACATGGCTAGGAATACCCTATCTACACTGTTTCACCATAGGCATAAAAACCAGATTTCTGTAAGAAAACAAGGTATGATTGGATTTATTTGGGGCTCGACTGAGTTGTGTTTTGGGTTGGCAAGGCTTCAATAAATTGCAAACAATACACTTTTGGTTGAAAGCAATGATGGGTGAAACAGAATAAATCCCAACAAGGCAGACAGAGTAATTCCTGAGAAGCATCGAGCAGTCATTGCATATTATTATTGTAATAAATTAGACGGCCCCTTTTAGTTATTATTCATTCGGATTTGTAATAATTATTTATTCGGACACTTGGACATTCGGACCCCTGGACATTCGGACCCCCCTTCGCGAGGATAAATATGTAATACGTTGTATGTCTTCCAACCCCCATTCTTTCTCCCTTTTATTTATCTGCTCATGATGGTTAGCATAGGGACATCATAGTTTCAAATTAGCATTTCCATGACTTGCATCCATTGTTTTGCATGCATAAAAGTTCGGCTCATCATATTATTCGAATGTCAATTTCAACCCTTTTACTTGAATATGTGCGCTATCACATGCCTTGAATTGACTCACATGCCATGCTAGTAGCCAAGCTTATTACTTGTACATTGTATGTGTTGCATTAGTCATATTGCATTAATTAGGATCATGCATTTTTTAAAAACTATTTGCTTTCTTTTAATTCGCCTTCGGACATAAGGTAAGCATTTTTGCTTTAGCATATTGCATGAGTGTGATTGCTGCCATATCAAACATACTACCATGAGGCTAAATGCTTATTTGATATACCAGTTTGAATGCCTATGGATGAAGACTATTCACTGAAATTGGGATACTTTGATTAATGTATATATATATATATGAGATCACTTTTTCAAGTGATACATATTCAAAACACTTTTTCAAAACAACCATGAAATCAAACGTTCCAACTTCTAGTGAAATTAGTCTATACTTGTATGTTAAAAATAAAATAAGAACATATATTGTACATACGAATCATATCATAATTAGTAGAGGCTGATCTTTGATCGGGTGAGTGCGGTGCTCAATTAATGACCTTCCCCTCTCATATCTAAGTTCCCGAACCAAGACACTTTGGTAATGACGGACTAATGGCCTTTGGCATGAGTCACTGGTTTCCTAAATTTCCCAAAAATAAATATTTAGGTGGCAACTCTGATATCTGGCGAAGCAGTCCATTTTTGACATTTGATTCAAAACATCAATTTTTCAAAAGAAATTACTGGATTTGGACTCTTTTTGTGTTTCCCCTGTTTCACATTGCACTTGTGAAATCAGATTCAAAAACCATAAGTGGAGTCCGAATTGTACGAGCTATTCATTCTTCCGAAATGGAGCATGAAAAACTGAGCTACACCCTCTAATGGTTGCAATCTATGACAGCCTGATATGATGACAACGAGTTCGTATACAAAATAACATCAAAATTAGATATGTCAATCAACACAAATGCAAATGGAAGTCGACGACCGACAACCTCTATGTCACAACCTCAACATCCCTGCTTCAAAATCATCTCACCACTAATAGGTGACTTTATACAGAGAGGAGATGCTAACTGAGCCAACTCTAATCCCAAAATCAATGCAAATACAGATGAGATAAATGAATGGGATGCACCCGTATCAATCAATAAATTAGCAACTGAATTGCAAAATAGTACCTCTCACTACTAAAGGAGCTGGTATAAGATCTGGTGCAGTAACAGCATACATACGCCCAATACGTCTTTACTCAACCTGCTCACCCCTCGAAGCATAAGCTGGATGCACTGACTGAGCCGAAGAGGCTCCCTGATTAGCCCTCGAAGCCTATGCTGACTGTGTTGGCTGGTGGCTCTGTCACTACAAGAATCTACACTTTTAGCGACCACTTTCCGCAACCAATACAAAAGTTAGTCGCGAAAAGTTACCTTTTGATGACTAAATATGAGTTGGTCGCAGAAGGTCATATTTTGGGCTGCCAAAAATGAGTTGGTCGCAGAAAGTGGTATGCTTTTGGCGATCAACTACAAATTTGGTCGCGGAAGGTCACATTTTGCTGACTAAAAAATAAGTTGGTCGCGGAAGATCAAAAATAAATTGGTTGTGGAATTGGAGACCAAAATTTTAGTCGCCAAAAACTTATTTTCCTCGATCAAAACTATTTTAGTTGTCGTATATTGAGTTTTGGATACTAAAACAATTTAGTCGCCGAATGAAAAATAAAAAAAATAATTTTTTTCCAAAAACTTATTTTCAGCAACCAAAAAAAAATTTAGTTGCCAAATTAGTACTTTTAGCGACTAATATTTTAGTCGCCATTGATTGAGATTTGGCGACTAAAGAATTTTGTAGGCGAAGGCATTTTTTTTGCGACTAATTTGGTCTTTTGGTCGCCAAAAATTTGGGAGGAAAATTTGAAACGTAGAGGCGGGAATTGAAATTTTTTTGCGACAAAAAAATTTGGTCGTCGATTATAAAACGACATCGTTTTGTACCAAGAAAACAGAAAAAAAAATAAAAAAAGCCCTAATCTCATCTCTGTGTCTATGTTGGTCCACCCTCTCCTTCTCTTTGTGTTCTTTCTGTCAATCGGTGCCCACTCTATCTAGCTCACCAAAGTCCCTCACCACCGTTGCTCACGCCCGTCGCACATCGCCGCCGCCGCAAAACACCATCGCCCTCTGTCTAATGGACTCCTCATTTCTGGGAGATCCTCACCTAATCTCACATCATCGCAGACTAGTGTTGCATGCCACGGCTAGCGCCACCGCCGCCGGCGCATCTTCATAGGTTCTCTCTCACTCTCTGTCTGTCTGTCTGTCTGTCTCTGTTTCTCACTCTCTCCCTCTCTAGCCTTTGCCCTTGGTCTCTCTCTCTCTATATATATATATAATACGGTGAATTTTAGTACGGAGAAAGGAATTTGAGCTCTGATTGATGATTTTGAAGAGGTTTGTCATCTTTTTCCTTCTCCAGAACATGATGGATTGATTGCATTTTTGGTCCATTTTTTATTGATCATTGCTTAGAGTGTAGGGTTTTGTGAGTTTTGCTGGATCATGATGAATTGATTCCATTTTTGGTCAATTTCTTGATTGATTATTGTTGAGAATGAAGGGTTTTGTGGGTTTTTCCAGAACATGATGGATTGATTATAGTTGGTCCATTTCTTGATTGACTATTGCTGAGAGTGAATGGTTTAATGGGTTGTGCCAGACACATGATAGATTGATTCCATTTGGGTTCATTTCTTGATTGATTGTTGCTAAGGTTGTAGAATTTGGGGGTTATGGAAGAAGAGAGGATTGAGGAGATCAGTGTTAGGTTGGTGGATAGAACTGGTGGTGGGTATGGATCTGCCTCTGCCCAATGGGTTGATGGCAGTGAAGTGGACTCTGTATCCCTTTCATGGCCACTGCTTGATAAAAATGAGAGTAGAGAATCTAGAGATGGGTATGGATCTGTCAGGAGAAGGTTAGTCAAGAAGCTCAAGAGGGTTGATTCATTTGATGTTGAAGCCATGGAAATTGCTAGTTTTCAAGATCACCATGCCAAAAACAGCCCAACTTATTTAAAACCCTATTCCTCTGCTAATAGTATATTTGTTAGTATAGTTTGGTTTTTCTTTCAATTTTATCATTTATCTAATGTTGATATTAAAATTCAAAATTAGCGGTCTATAATTGTTGTCATTTAGAATTTTAAATTCTCTCTCAATTGTTTTTGAATTGGAAATAAAGATATGTTGAGTTTGCTCTTCACAACCATTGATGATGTGATAGAGATGATTCAGATCCTGTCGTTGGAACTTGCTTTAACTGGGGAATTTAAACCTAAATTGATACAAAAGACAGTAACAACTAATGATTGTGTATACAAATGTGTTTGTTTAGGCATAGAAAAGTCTTTTTTCACTGTAGATGTAAGTGTTTAATGGACAACTGAAAGGGTTTAGTAGTGTCTTCTAAAGAAGTCAAAATGGTTACAAAGTGATTTCAAACTTCACTTTCTTTCCATTGTAAAGGAGCAGTTTGTAAACTTTTTCTTGTGTTCTTTTCTTGTGATTGACTAAGAAGCAGAAGAACTATAATAATACGTGCCTAAGAGTGTGTTTCGAAGTAATGCTAAAGAAGATGAGTTTTTAAGCCAGCATGAATTCAAGCTACTGTTTGGGGCATGCATCATTGGTTATTCTTCTATTCTAGTTCCAATTACAGTCCACATTATGCCACTTTATGTTGGAACTATATTGATTTTCTTGTGACTGAACTTGACATTGCCAGAATTGAACTACTCTATGCAATTGCAATGGTAATTTTGCAAAAATAATCTCTCTGTGTTGGGGGTGACAGATACTTTTAAACAATAATCACAAGATATAGTGATTGAGAAACACTAAACATCAACAAGTCATTTATTTCCAAGCCCAAAATTACAAGTTCATGACGCTTGGGAATATATTTCATAGAAAATACCTCCACTGAAAACTTTACAATGGATGTTTTTAGGTTTCAGAAGCCATTCTTTCTTCTTCTGCTTTTTTTAATACAGCCTAAATATTCTACTTCAATGAGACAGTTTTTTCCTGAAATATATTATGTCGGTAGGTTTTCCTGAGCTGTTTTATTTATTTATTTATTTAATGCCTATACCATGATAAGGGCTTATAGCTATATTGGTCGAATAATGAGAACCCTAATGATGCCAAACCGTCAAAGGTAGTTAGTTCAAGTAACTGTAAGCTCCATGATGCAAGCAACAATAGAAATTATGCAAAATGTCAGGGTTCTCTTAATACTGCATTGGGAAGATATGTTTGCAAGTAAAAACATGCTAATTTTCTCTTACTAATTTTAATTGTTTCAAAATCAAGATCCTTCCCTTTGGCAAACTGTTGCACTGGCATTTCAAACACTCAGTGTTGTATATGGTGACATGGGCACGAGCCTTTTATATGTCTTTACTGATGTGTTCAGCAAGGTGCCTATCAAGTCGGATGTTGATCTCTTAGGGGCATTATCACTAGTAATGTACACAATTTCCCTACCACCTTTAGCTAAATATGTTTTTGTAGTGCTCAAAGCTAACGATAATGGGGAAGGTATGTTTTCACTTCTCCAAAAGCTAATATTTTTTGTCTCATTTGGTCTTACCACTGGGTAATCATGGATTTTTAGGCTTCTTCATGAAACTGATCTTCATCCTTACTAATAACATCTTCATCTGATTTGGCAATGGATGTTATTTGTCTTCAATCCTATGTCTCATTCATTTTGTCCAATTTGCTAGAGTCAAAGTCTTTTGGTCATTGCTCCCAACACAGTGGAGATTGGCGATTTTAGTGTCAGCCAGGTTTTTGAGGTATTGAGCTTTGTTTCAACCTTGATTTGATCATAATAATTGTGTAAATATGTTATTTTCAATTCAAGTAATAATGATATGCAGGAATTTTGAAAAATGAAACTGTCATTTTGTTCGCGCTTTCTTTTCATCCATTCACAGGATAAACCTTTTTATTAGCTTCTGTTGGTCATGGTTTCTTCTTTTTGAAATCTGGAATAAGGATTAGAGTTTAAAATAAACTTGATATTTCAAGCTCAGCTCTAATCAGCTTGTAAAGATAGGTGAGACATGCTTGATCATTTTTTCAAGCTCATAAATTTTATCCCAAAATGCAGCAAGAAAACCGTGAGAAGACATCAAGCTTGTGAGTGATTTGCTATGTGTAATAGTTTCTTGATTGCTGCTCATAGATCAAGATGTATTTTTGTTGTGATTCTATGTATGTATTTTTGTTCTATGTGAAAGCACCCATTTCTTTGTATTATTTTTCCGCTGCAACCACTAGGAAGTGCAACGTGATATTATTATTCTTCCTGATTGCCTTATATTGTGATTGAGTTGCTTTCATTTGTAAGATGATAACCATGAGCTTCGCGCTCTCCTGGAACTCCTGTTTTTACTGCACCAGAGTGCTGTTTAGGTTAGAGCTCCATTCCCATGTCGAGAATATATTTTTTGTAAAACTAAAATCACAAGGTGGATGATATATATCTACCACTCACTCATTGATTTTTATCTTATTAACAGGTCTAACATACGGTGGCAAAGCAGTTGACACGTGGGCCGTGGGAGTTACATTGAATGTGTACTCACTTTTCCCATTATTTTCTTAGATCTGAATGGCAGCATAAACAACTCAAATCTGAACACATATGCAAGGTGATAATTGAATATGAAGGTGTACTATCTCTGAAGACTATTACATATGTAACTTAACTTGTGAGTGAAAGTAAGCAATTAATTAGTTTCCAACTTAATTATTTTTCTTTATTGTTTTAATAAGTAAACAATTAATAGGTTCCAACTTATTATGAGTTAAGACCAAAAATATCATAATTGACTAATTTAATCGCTTTATCTTTTTCCATTTGTAGTATGGTTTCTCATTTATTTTCCTTTGTTGAATCTGCCTTAGTTATTTCTTCTTTGGCTATTGATTGGGATACTTCATTTCTTTCTTAGACGACCCCATCATGAAAAATAATATGAATGACTGTGTTACAATTCATAACAATTATCAGAAAGTAGAAATGGGAAATATTGTCCTTGCACACATTTTTCTTACAGAAGAATCAAATTTCTAACAAGAGTTCTGGTCATGTTTGACTGAGATACTTCATTCATTTCTTAGTTGTCCATGTAATATATGTAATAATACCCCCATGTGAATAATGTAAAGATTATGAATGACTATTCTACAATCCATTAATGACAATTAGTGAGTAGAACATGGGAAATATGGTGCTCAGAGACATAATGCCTATGGAGTAATTAGTTTTTGAGAAGAGTATCCTAATTTCGTTTTCCTAAAAGAATAAGCTGATGAGTGGATTTTGTAATCAAGTTCTAAAGTGTATGCATTGTTTGTCATTTTATTTTATTTTTTTGAATGCCCCTTGTGTCTTTTTTAAATTTTTGCTAGGTTCAACTATAAGGGAAATTAATAAAATCTACACTAGGTTCAACTGTAGAAGTGTAAAATCAACTCCTATCATGATGTTTGAGATTAGTGAGTAATTTTCTACTTATGTTTCAGGCTACAGATGTAGTTTTTATAGCAGAACCTTGGACAGTGCCATGGACAGCAAAGACCATTCTGTAGGTAAATCATTTTTTTCATTTAATAACAGTTAAGTTCAAAAAGATTTGTTTCTGTTTGATTTCAATCTTCATGGAAGTGTCATTTAGTGAATTGGGTTTTTGATTTTGAGATTTATGTTGGTGTTAAATATGATAATTAGGCATTGCTTTTTTGTTCTTTTTTATTTTAAATGATCATTTTGATTCATTGATCTTAACTTGTGTTTTTGTTTGTTTTGGTACTAATAGGTTATCGAGCAAGTTGAAGTTAAGTATGTACCAGAAAATGCTGAATTTGATGGTCATTTGGATGAGGAGTTTAGGAAGGATTCTCTAGATTCTCTGGTGTTTACATATACACAAAAGATGATGGGTAGATCTGCCTATTATAACCCGTGTATTTGTTTTTTTTATTTTTTTATTTTTTAATGTCCTGTAATATTTGTTCACTTTGAAGAATGGTACCAATTTTATATCGTTTATAAATTGTCCTTTTCTACATTGAAGTGCAATGAAGTATTACTGAAATTCAAGGACCTAGGTAAGTAAGTGTGAATGGGGGAGCAGTTTTGAAAAGTGATGATTTTATCTTTCTCTGAAATTCAAGGACCTTGGCATAGATAGATAGATAAATATATAAACCAATGCTGTTGTGACTATGTATATTCATTATACATATATGTCAAGAACTAGCACTTAATTGTGGTTGGGTTGAATGAATTTTGTTTGATATTGGATTGAATGTTTATAAACAAAAAATAATTGTTCTCAAAAAAAAAAAGAAAAAAAAAAGAGATTTGGCAACTAAAAAATTGATCGGCAATTCCTTACCTTTTGATGACTAAATTGTTAGTCGGTGATTCCTCGACTTTTGGCAACTAATCTATTTGGTCGTGGAATGTGACAATTGACGACTAAGATATTTGGTCAGAAAAATATCACTTTTCGTGACTAAAGTGTTTTAGTGACAAAATGGATTAGTCATAGTAATGATATATTTAGCGACCAAAAATTTAGTCAGCAAATCCAACTTTTCGACCAACAAAAATTTTGGTCGCGAATTACTTTTGCCGATCCTTAATTGGCGACCAAAGTAGCGACCAAAAAAATTGGTCGCGGATAACTTTTGCCGACTAAAAATGGGTTTTTAGCGACCAATTTTTTGGTCGGCAAAGTTGTTATTTCTTGTAATGTGTGTCTGCCTCGAACCAGGCGCACCAGATGTGCCGTCCAACTAAAGGCAAAACCTCTTTATGTGCCTCGTCTGCCCACACTGATAACAAGTGAGCAGCTGGCCACTCTCCTGACTCTGGCCCTGAGAACGAGCTGAAGACGGTGCAGAACGTTGCCCTCCTCCTCTCTGCAGGCAAGTTGGAGACTTATGACACAACTAGCTACATTTGCAACAAGTAACATCTCTTTGACCACCTTTCCCAGAACTCGAACTCGGTACTGGAAAATTGGACCTCGACTGAGCTCCTTAGGACGGCTGTGGGTTAGAACCCCTCTGCTTCTTACTGTCTCCTTGAATATCTTGGCTTTTCTTAGAGCCTCTCATGCTCTCCTTCTCCATTTGCATTACGGTCTCTAGATGAGCCGGCGCCTCCACAAGGCGTCCATAATCTCTAATCATCGACCTGGTCACTTTGAACATGAGCCCGGTCCTCAACCTTTTCTCGAACTCCAAACAATGGCGCTCCTCTATCGCCATGAGTTTCGGTGCAAACCTAGACAAACTAATAAATGTGGCCTCAAACTCTACCACAGGAGTGTTCAACTACACAAGCTTGGAGAACTAATCCCTCAACTTCTCCCGAACAGTAGGAGGCGAAAACTTATCTTGGAAAGTGCTGAAAAAAGCCTCCCAAGTCACCCCAATGCGCCCACGCGCATACTTCCACCATTGACCCGCATCTCCCTTCAGTTGGAAGGATGCCAAGGTCAAGCATCTCGAACGTCTTCACTATTTGCTCTAGCCACTCATCTGCCTTCAGTGGTTGCTTGGGATCACCCACAAACTCATCCGGATTTAACCGGTAAAACTCCCACTTCAAAAAAGATGGCCTGGATTTGATTTTCAACCCTAAGAATGTCTATAGACTCCTGCAATGCTCTGGCCATTTCGCGGGCTAAGGCACCTATGGCCTGCTGACCCACTGGTTCAGCCACATTGGCTTGACCAACCATTTCTTCTTGTGCCGGAATATCATTCGGTAAAGGCACTTCATGCCTCTTAGGCCTACTACACCTACCACCATCACGTTTACGTCCTAACATCCTAATGAAGGTAACAAAAGAGATTAGCACATTTACAAATATGTTGAAGCTAACTCACTCACGTCCTAAGGCGGTGGACAATAATAATTCACTCCACATAAGCACATAGTCACATAAACACATTCGAATTTCATTCATATACTAGAGTTCCAATTAGAAACAGCAGTGATCAAGTGCACTTCTAACAGGACTTCCAAAAACCCGTAGACCCAATCAATATCTCAAGAACTAAATCACATACCCATATAATCACGTGATAATGTTATCATGTAAGCATATCATACATACTAATGTCTCCATCAAGTGAGACAACTCTATTGTGGTAATAACCACTTCCCACATGCCCAAAGTATTCAAACTCGGAACGCTCTGATACCAAGTTGTAATGCCCCAAAATAAATATGACAACTTATCTCATTGGCAGAAATAGAATTGAAACAACATACTTTCATTTCATCAAAGTTAATATAGAAAAGGTAACACATACGATATACATTCATAAATGTTCTATCCTAAATCTACAACATGTGTTACTAATAATCAAAAGAAGAAAGTTGAACAAATATTTAAATGCCCTAATGGCTTACATCTTTCCAAGTCATTCCTTAGTTACAACAAAATGAGTGTAACTCAATACAGTTAAAGCCCTTGGCTATACAAAAATTAAGTACAAAATTAATAAAATTGAGCCTTCAGCTTCACAGTTCTCCCAAGCTAAGTCCTTGGTTGAGGCATATCACCGGCACCTGAAAATGGTTTTTCCAAATAGGGTGAGCCAAACTCCAGTAGAAACAATCTAGCATAATATATGAATCTTAATAAAGATATAAGTCAAATGTGCATAAATAATGCTCATGATGAAATCATTCATATTGTTACCAGATCATAATATGCCAAGTTCCATATCTCAAGTCATTTTATCTTAATTCGTTTGATGACAATTCATTTTCCTTCAATCCATGAATTAAATCCTTTATTAACCAGGCAACCCAACTGAGGTTACAGCTCAGTGGTTTTCTAATTAATATAATCATTTCATAAACATTTCAAACTTGCTATTTTATGAAAATTTCGTCCGCGGGAATCAACACCTATGTACATATACGATTTTCCGGACTTTCACCCTGGACGCACAGGCCAACTTAATTTAATGGAGTCCATCCCCTTTCTTCTCCTAAACATGGAGTACATTTATTTTCTCATTCCAAACATCATGCATATACAATGTATTGAAAACACGGTCATATTCAATGACAAACGATAAGAGATTAGTTTCAATTCGCCTAATTCTCATGCAATTTCTACAACAATCATAGCTATCCTTGACCGATAACCCAAAATAGGTATTTCTAAACAGATATTCAATTTTCAAGACAGATAAATTATCCAAATTTTCATAGGTGAGATAACACTATCCAACTCCTCCATTTATATAAACATCTATCTAATTTCACATTCTCAACACCAATTTCATTAGTTTATATAAAATAACCATTTGAACCGTTTTAGGGAAAAACTCGATTTCATTCCAAAATCCACCCTAGATATCAAAATCACCAAATTTACCACAACACAACCTCACATTTACTCTCATAACTATTTTTAACACATACACTTAAAAACCCTTTTTTTGATTTTAAACCAAAACCTTAGGTGTGTTCAAAATCACCTCAAGTTCCAATGTTTCTTACATATCAACAAATAACCAAGTTAAAAACCATATGAGAGTGTAGAAAAAATCTCTACCTCAAGTTTAGAAGCCAAGAGAGAGAATGAAGACACTTCAAACACGCCGAAATCTAATTCTATTCGGATGAGAATAAAGCTCTTGAGATGCTCTATCTTTTTATCAAAGAGAATAGTGTAAAAACCACTAAATTAAGGTGAAAAAGTAGAGAGAGAGAGAGTCTCAATTTTAGGGTTTGGAGAGAAGTAGATCTGAAAAAGTGATATAAAATGACCTTTTTATGAACTGATATACATACAATCCGCTAGAGTGCAAGAAGTAACGCTCGAGCGTCAGACACAATAAGTTGTTTCGCTCGAGCGCAAGAAGTGACGCTCGAACGCAGAATACACACATCCAGTAGTTTTGCAGACAGAAGAACATCGCTCAAGCGCACACCCGCTCGAGCGTAAGAAACGCCACTCGAGCGTAAAATACACCCTTCCAGTAGTTTTGCAGACCTGTAAAAGTATTGAGAGTTTGCAAAGCCCGCTTAAGCCTAAGAAGTGTCGCTCGAGCGGAGGAGCAAAAATCTGGGCAACAAATGTTTTGGAAACTAAGCAACCAACCTGTCCCAAACACAACCACAACAACCCAACAACCAAATTTAAGGAGATACAAGGGAAGTAAGATATATACACAACATGGAACCAATAAACTTGAGTCCAAGATGCAAAAAGGGTCGGGTTAAAACCAGAATCGCTATATATAGATTATATATTTCAAAAAAAAAAAAACTTAAAAAAAAAAAAATCAAGGTTCTTACTTCTTTTTTTTTTTTTGGTTTCCAAATGTTTTAAAATTTAAAAGTCTAAAATTTTTGGAAAATTAAAAAACAAAAATCACTAAAAACAAAAAAAACAAAACAAAAAAAAGTTACTAAAAATGCCAATTTAAAAAATAATACATGATTTCTATTAATTGGTACCACAACTTAAGCTGCTATACTATTGGATATTTCTATAAATAAAGCATTAAAGTGTACATAACATAATTTAAGAAAGAAATCTTTATGGCATGTGTAATTTAAAATTTTAAAAAATATATTTTTAAAAAAACGTGTTTGCATTGAAGGTAATAGAAAGTCTTTTAAATTAAAACTTTGTCATTTTCATAATTACTGATTCTATTATTTGTAATAAGTGATTGTAATTCCATAACTATTGTTATATTATTGAAATTCATCTGAAAATTTTAAATATTAATTTGATTTAATTAAATTATATTTTAGACCAATTGTAAGGTGCCACGTGTATTTTATAATTTATAAAATTCAAAAAAATTGAAAAAATTAGAGCGAGACTTCTAATTTTAAAGATACCACAACATTTTTACTTATATTATATAATTCATGTTTCATATTAATTAAAGGATTAACATGCTGGTGAAAGGTGATATAATTTGGAATTGAGGAACACATAATTGTAGAGTAAATGAAAAAGTTTTCAAATTTTATCCTTTAAAATTATATATATGCCCTATAATTTTTTGTCACTCTAAAAAACTCGGACCGCCATAACTAGAGCATTGATATAAATTCATTATTTATTTGGTAAATTACACTTTAACCCCTTGTGATTTGTTCAAAAAACACAGAGCCTCTTTATGGTTTCATTTGTAACACTTAAACCCCTAAACTAAATACCAAATTGTAATTTTTGACAGATCCGTTTATTTAACCAGAGCGTGAGATTCACGAGCATAAAAGTGTAAACAGCACTCTCTCCTGCCAAAAACATTTCACTTTTGGACCAAAACACCCTTTCTCTCTCCCCTCATTATATAAATATGCAACAAACACATTGAGACCTCTGAAATTGCCCAGATTATCTCAGAATTTCTTCCTCACCACACAGCAAAACTAGCCAGCAATTCCACACCACCATCCACCCTCCATCTGCTTCTCATTTCCCTTTCCTTATCACTCGCTTCATCCAACAAACTAAGGCGATACCCACTGCACTGCCACACCATTCCCATTCAGCAGCACTACAGCTAATATATATACACACATCTTCAAAAGCAAATCTCCAAATAAATTTGTCAAATGAATCAGACCCAGTTAGAATTAAAGGAAATTATTTTTTTGAATTGTTCAATAAAAGTTGCAAATTATAATGCAAAGAATAGTTATAACTTGAAATAGTTTTTACCTCACAACTTCATATTTTTTTGGTTTGAGGTGTTGTATGTAGGTGGCTGCTTAAACTAGGACAACCATGGCTACTTTCATAAAAAGGAAAAAAAAAAAAAAAAAGTGAGGAAGAGGGTTAAAAAAAAAAACCCAATGGTGAGTGCTGAAAAAAAATTTAATGGGATTTATACCAACAAAACTCACTTTATCTTTTCCAAGGTGGTGTTGAAAAGTGTTGGTGACATGTGCATCCAGCTATATATAGAACTAGTTTGTGAGTATTGAGTTTTGGTGTTTTTCCAATGCATCATTGGTTCGGCCATATGGTGTTTAGACTATGGCTGGAGTGTTATTCTATTCATGGTTGCTCTATCCAGCTTGGGTCTTCAAGATGGGAAGTTTAGATCATGTTGTAAAGTTGGTACTGCCAGTCTTAGAGGATATTGGCGTTCCCGGTTTGCTTCTTGCCGCTGGCGTTGTTGGTCACAACATGCATGGTGGTGGTTGTGTTTGAGCTTAGTCCAATCTGGTTTCTTGGTTGGTTAAGCTTACGGTGTGTAACTCATGTTGCAAAAAATCTCTCTCTCTACATTTTCTCTAAAGAGAGAAAGTTCCAATCATAGTGGTAAAAGGAGTGGTGGGTTTAGAGCTCGTCGGCTTGTTCTAGTACCTGGTTGCTGCTTTACTTTGTTGGTTTCTCCCATGCACCTATGTGTGTTTTTTCTCCGGCGCTGGACTAGTTTTGGTCTCCGGTAATGGCGCTCTCCATGTCCAGGTTGTTTGTTTTGTGTTGATGTCGGAGGTGGTAAGTCACTGGTGCTAGTTGTAAAGGTTCCCTCTGTGATATTTCTGCTCTGGTTTGTTCTCATCCAACGTTAGTTTTGCCAGCGTGATTGTGTAGTGTGTTGCTGCCTTGGTCTACTCTAGTAGTCCCATGTGAGTAGGTGCAATAGCGCTACAATGCGGGTTCATTTCAGTTAGGAATTGTCGCGGCTTTGGGAGCTTAAACCACTCCGATAATTTCTTTCCTACTCCAATGTCCGATTTTAGATTGATTGATGTTTGTTGCTCTCTAGTTACGACTATTTTAGAAGCTTCGGTTTGCTGTATTTGACCAGCCGTCACCGGTGATGAGGTTGTGAGATGGGGATGAGGGTGGTAATGAAGCTGTAAGCATGGTATCTGGCATTGGGCAAGAAAGGAAGATGGTCCACGCGCATGGTGCGCGTTGCAAATGTTGTATTCAAGCTAGCACGTCTGCTGATATAGCTTGACGTGGTATAGCTGGATGCACATGTTGGCTTGGTGTTGAAAGGTGGTGGTGATATGGAGCTTAGGGTGAGAGAGAAGATGGAGAGAGAGAAAGAGAAAGAGAGAGAAGATGGAAATAGAGATACAAAGTAATACAAATAAAATAACTGAGTAGAAAATATCTAAGGGCATTTATGAATTTTTATTACTTCTGTTATGTTCGTTCAAAATTATAGTTTAGTATTAAGTTTAGGGGTTTAAGTGTTACAAATGAAACTATAGGGAGGTTCCGTGTTTTTGGGGCAAACCACAGGGGGTTAAAGTGTAATTTACCCTTATTTATTTTATTCGCAAATGAACTTATGAAAACATTGTATTTTATTATGCGCTTTTTATTGACATTCTTCATTTTTTATTTCCATTTCATATGGCTTGAATTTTATAAATTTAAATATTAAGATGGTTTTATTTAGGGGTGAGCAGCGGATATACCGATCCGCCGAAACCGGCCGAACCGAACCGAACCGAACTGAACCGATCCGCCGCATTTTGGACGGATGCGTGATGACAGCGGATGGTTATAGATTGATTTTCTCCAATCCGCCAATTTGGCAGACGGATGGCGGATTTGAGGTTCCTTTGGCCGTAACCGAACCGCTAAACCGCGAGCACCCTTAGTAATTTACAAGACTTTGTATTTTTAATTTGTTTAAATATTTTGTTTGTGTTTTCAATTGAAAAAAAGTTTAAATATTCTGTTGAAATTTTTTTTAATTAGAATATATTTTTTGAATTGAAAAAAATAAACGTATTATTTATCTATATTTTTTGATTTTTAAATCTAACTCTAAGGCCCCGTTTGTTTGGGGTTATAGGGAGGGGATTGGGATTACTAATCCCTTGGTATTACTAATGGGGTGTTTGTTTTGAGAGATGGAGAGGGGACTATTAATCCCTTGGTATTAGTAGTCCCCTTGGAAGGGGGATCGGTAAGGAGGAAATAGAGGTAGTATTAGAAAAATAGTGAGGGGATTAGAAATTTTTTTATTTTTTTTATATTGGGAATTTTTTTTAAATATTAATGTTTAATTTTTTATATTTTTTTATTATTTTATATAAAAATAATTTAACAATTCCTCACTATTAGTCCCCTCACTATTAATCCCCTCCATTCTATCTCTGAAAACAAATGGGGCCTAAAAGTAATAAATAGAAAATATGACATGCTGGTTGGTTTTTGTTTTCAAAAACATATATAAATGTAACAATACAGAGACATACGATCTCTACTATTACTCTGTTCATGGTTTTGGTAGTTTGAATTATTTTTATATTTTAAGAACCACAGATTGTAATATTTTATGTGGATGAGGCATGCTGTGATTGTAATATGTGGATGAGACATGCAATGATTGTGATATTCTAAAATTTCAAACTTTCTTTCTTTGGATGAGGCATGCGGTAATTGTAATACTTTTTTAAGTCATTGACTGTAATATTTTTTATTTTTTTTTAAGGAAGTGCACAAGTTGAACTATGTTGAAAATTTATAAAATTTCAAACCGCTAAATCGATTCGCATCCATCCGCCAAACTGCCAATCCGCTCAATCCACATCCGCCGGATTGATGGATGAATGCGGATTGATTTTTTCTAATCTGCTAATCTGGCGAACAGATGGCGGATTGAAGGTTCCGTGGCCGCAACCGATCCGCGCTCACCCCTAATTTTATTATAGGGTTAATTGGTGATAAATCTAATATAAGAAGGGTATAAGATATTAAATCTAAGAGATATTTTTTTGTTGATGAGAGGTCTTATGTAATAGTTTGGTGAGAAGTCCGGAAGAACATTTTGTTTCTAATTTTATCATTTGATTTTTTTTTTTCTATTTGTTTGATTTTTCGTTGACTATCTATTGAAATTATTTCTATCTATTAAAATTATTTTTATCTGTTAAAATTCCTCTATGTTAAATTTTTTTTATCTATTTAAATTCTTTATTTTTGTTCAAATTTTTTATCTGTTGAATTTTTTTATTTGTTGAAAAACAACAGATCATCACCGAAGAAACAAAAAAAAAAAACGATTATAATATTGAAATGATAATATTCATCATATCAATTGGTTCACTGAACCATGAGATCATCTACAACATCCATGAGTTTTGATGATCTCCATGTAATCATATGACGAATATTCATCTTGAAACTTTTGTTTCATATCATCAGATCACTACAACTCTGCTATTTTTTATTGAAAACTTATATGAACCACGAGTTTTCAACAACAACAACAACACACACACACACACAAAATCAAAACTCAGATCTGCCGACGCCGTGGAATGCTTCTAGCGCCAAGCTCGGCCTGACGGTGTCGGTCTGCGAGGCTTGCGTGGGCGGCTGTGACGGAGTGAAGGAGAGTAAAGCCCAGGAGAAAGAAAGCGAAGGAGGTAATGATGCAATACTTGAACTGTTGGACAATGAAAATTTAATTTTAAACTTTTAATCTGAACTCCCTTTATTATAATAATATGTATAATTTTTAAATAAATTTACGAAATTAAACTTTATATTTTAAACCGACCTAACTTAATATTTTATCTTAATATCTGTTCCTCATCACACAACTTATTCAACCACTTCCTAAACCTCATAATTGCATGTAACTTCATAAGGAAAAAAGTTTGTACAGATCATGTGGTGATTAATGAAACGTGGTACTCCAATAAAAGCTACCTATTGTGGTTTCTCTTTTTGGGAATAAAGCTACAATAATTCAACTCTTTTTTGTAGACAAAAAGTTTTTAAGTAGCAAAGCTGAACCATCTAACCCAGTTGTCCTATTAAAAAAGGGGTGTCGCGTCTAATAATTAATTCATTAATCAAACTTATACTCTTGTATGGAGAAATAATAGTATATCCATATATATATATATATAAATAAGCAAAAAAGCTAACATAAGGGATCACCTTGCTTAGTTATCATGAGCCTCCTTACTTTTAAGGTAGGATTTTATATACAAACCAAGACTTGTGTGCTATTGTCTATTAGGAGCTACATGACTATGTTGAGATCAAATTACATAAAAATTTGATCATATTGGATCATAATAACGGATAAAGATCACCATATTCAATTTGATTTAGGTTACTTTGGAATGATGGATCCAAATTGATGTTTTTACTAGAACAATTTTTATGATGGAAAAAAGTAATACTGCAGTATGTGTCTAATATTGGAAAAATACTATTATATATTTCAAAACAGCTTAATATTATATGAATTTTCATTTTCAACCATTCAATTTTATGAAATATTAATTTTACTTACATTAAATCATAACTAATACTATTTTGAGACATAGTTAAATATCACCTTAGTTATTGCCAAATTTACCACAATGAGGTCATGATCAACAACCCATAAGGATAGCTCAGTTGGTTGAGGTCAAAGGACCAGAAACTTAGGAGTATGCTACTCTCTAGATCTCAGGTTCGAATCCCACCCCTAGTTGGCTATTTGCAGGCCACTGCGTCATTGCCTGGTCGATCGGCTCATGGCCTCGAAATTAGTCGAGGTGTGATACTCCGAAGAGGTGTTGGCCTGGACACTCGGTTATCAAAAAAAAAAATATATAAATAAGGTCATGATCAACACCATGATATAATCAAACACCATAATAAATCATATTAATTTCACAATTTTGTAAAAATTACAAAAAAAAAAAAAAAAAGTTTGACCATTGTAACCAAAAAAAATTTAAAACTTTTAAATTTTATTAATTTAGATTTAAAATTTTTGATTTATTTTCAATTTAAACTATCTGTTTATTTTTTATAGGTAAAATTGGCAAAAATTTATTTTTGTTTATTGTCAAACCTTTTTTTTAATAATAACAAGAAAGAAAAAAAAACAGATAGATGAGGTGGAGCACATGGATAGTTAAGTCTATTATTAATTATAAATGATACATTAATTACAGTCTCAATAATACCAAGGCAAGTTGAAGCTTTGAAAGGCATCAATGGATTGAAATTATTCAAAGATTTCACACACTAAGGATGCATGGGGGATACAATGATTTGCGTGTAATGACAACGACTTGCCCCTCCTTTTTACTATAAATAAAATAAAAAGTTGTCACATGATCCAAAACTAGTGATGTAAAAATAAATTTTTTTTTTAATATTATTATTATATTATATTATCACTGTACATGAAAATGTATCTTTCTTATTATATAATAATTTAATTTAAGCAAGAAAAGCCAATGAAATTTGAATTTCCATTAACAATGGGTAAGCTCAAAACTCAGAGCCAGAAAATAATAATGAAAGAGCAAGCGTACAAAGTAGTTTATTCTAAATTCTAAACTTCTATAGGTCTGTCTCTCTCTCAAAAACCATCTACTCTGTTTCTTTCTCTCTCTGCAAGTCTCTCTCTCTCTCTCTCTTCTTTTATTCTGTCTTCTGTGTGTTTTACAGCTCTCAGATGCTCTCTTCCAGAAACCCAGATCGGTTCAGTTCAAGATCCTATTATTGTATTTCTCAAAGGTACTCTCTCTCTCTCTCTCTCTCTCTCTCTCAAAAACCCATTTCTTAGTCGACTCTGTAAGCGGTTCTTCTTGTCTGCATGTGTATGTGTTGGTGTTTCGTGAACTGGGTTGATGGTATTTTTAGGAAATATTAATTCTTTTCGCACCATTTTTTGTTTTGTTTTTTTGTTTTCAATGATAGTTCATTGATTTTTTGTCTGTTGTATTGAATGTGAGGATTCAAGATCAATCTTCAATCTTATTGGAGTAAAGCTTCTTTCTAAGTAAAATTTAAACAAAGGGTCAGGGTTTAGGGCATATATATATATATATATTGATTTGGTGATTGAAAGGTAATTTGTTGATGTTTAAAGTTCTTGCTCTTGTCAATTCAGTAGGAATTGATGGTTATTTTTCTTTCTTACTTATCTTATCTTTATCTGAGAATCTTTTATTTTTTACTTGTGAATTCTGAATTATTGTTGATTCACTTTCACACAGAAGCTGTGATGCGGCTAGTTTGATCATTGTTTTTCTGTCTCTAAATTATCAGCAAGTTTTCTTCGGACAGACTCTGCATTTCTAGGAATAGCAGACATTACATGCGCCAGAAAACAAAATGGGAGTGTGATCCATGAATGCATAATTAACAAACAAGAAAAATTTTCACCAGATTTTGTCAGAAGCATAATTTCAATTTTAAGTTCTGTTTTTTTCCTTTATTTTTTTGGGTTGGGATGGAATAAAAATTGGAACGGTACGCCAAAATATTGTTTGGGCGGGGTCTTTGTCAAAATGTTTCACCAGGCAGACCTTACAATGAATTGGAAATCAAGATTTGCTCACATTTTTTTTTGGGTTCATCTATTTTGGTTACTAGGAGAAAAGTACACAAGGTTGTAGAAGCCCAATAAATACCAACCTATGCTTCATTTCTTCCTGCGCCGATTCATTATTAGATGCTTGTTCTTTTCAGGGATTACTTGGTTTTATATTGCCGAAGAATCTAATGGAGGACAAGCAATTGGATTTTAATCAACCAATTCTATCTGTGAGGCGATTCTCATCAACAGCGAGTTCAGAGAAAGATGTGAAAAGGAAACCTGATAAATCTCTTCCCAGTCTGCCGCCCCTTCCTACTTACAAATCAGAATTGAAATCTGGTCCAGTGAGGAACCCCGGGACTGTTCCTTTTCTGTGGGAAAAGTCTCCGGGAAGACCAAAGGATGAAAGTAAATCAAAAACTCAAGCTCTTGAACGGCCTCCAAAGCTTCCGCCCGGTAGGATTACAAAAATTAAACAGCAAGCTCCTGACAAAGGTTCTGAAGATTTGAGCTCGCAAAATGTTTCTTCTGTAGAAGACAATATAGCGAAATTCGAGAGCTCAAAAGACACAACTGAAGAGGAGAGTTCTGATGATTCGGGGGATGGCGATGAAGCATATCTAGATGCACTTGACACACTTTCAAGGACTGAATCGTTCTTCTTAAACTGTAGTTTAAGTGGCTTGAGTGGATTAGACGGGCCAGAGGTGAAACCATCTGGAAGCTTTTCAACGGATGTGCAAACTCGGGATTTCATGATGGGTCGGTTTTTGCCAGCTGCTAAGGCAATGGCTTGTGAAACACCTCAATATGCTTCCTGGAAGCAACCAGTGGCTCAAGAGCAACCGAGACAGTTGAGGAAGGTAATAAGTGTGGATCAGAGACCACCAGTGTATCGTTCAAGGCCTAATATTTTACCCAATTATGCCGAATATAACAGAGAAGAAGAAGAAAGTGATGATGAAGGTGATGACGACTACAATGAACCTGGAAATTTATCAACCAGAGTATGTGGGCTATTACCTAGGTTTTGCCTTTTGAATCCAGTTCCGGGTATCAGTGTGCGAAAGCATCGGACACCCATGTCTACTCTCAGCAGAACACATGCTAAATCTTCATCTTGTGGCCAAGAAACGAAGAATGAGGTATATAAGTTCTGTTGTCTATTATCCATTCATCAATTCATCTCTTGTTTTCACCACCTTGTACCAAAAAGTTTTGTTGATCAGTTGACTTTCTAATTCTTACAGCGTATGAGGGTTGTGACACATGAGCAAAGATCAATTGTTGAACCGCAAAAACCTGAGCTGCGTGAACATAAGAATGAAGTGAGCAATAAGTACAACCAAGTTCCTCACCAAAGTAGTTCTCAGAAATTGGAAGGATCGTTTCTCTACAGGCATTTGCAGGGTACTATTGTATCACCCCAGCAGAACAAATTACCTCAATCCAACTTTTCTGCAGAAAAAAGATTTCTTGATATCTCCAAAGAAGCAGAAATTGATGAAAACAATAAAAGGGAAATAGGCTCAGCGAGTCCTGTGGTTGAGAAAACCCTGTATGTAGATTCTGTACACAAGGTGGTATCTCTGAAATTGAACTCATTTTCTTCTGATTGGAAGGGGCTACCCAAGTCGATGTATAATGATTTGGAAATTGCCCAAAAAGTTAGGGGATTGGAAGGAACTCCCTTAGTAGATCCTTCACTCAAAGTCATTGAGAAGTCAAATATTATGGATGAGAAAGGTACATTGCAACCTAAAAGTTTGAACCATGTTGATTCCAGTCTACTATATTTTTCTGGCAAATCAGATCAGGAAGTGGGGAAGAAGATGGGAAAGGGTTTTCGAAAGGATCAAGATCTTTGTCAGGAGTCGATTACATTTACAAATTTAAAATCGGCCAGCAATGTATACCGGGATTCTGAAGATCAGCCGCGACAGCTTACAAAAGTGGACAATGTAGAAGAAAATAATCAAGAAATCAACTCACAATTTCCTCTCCCTCCACCTCTACCAAAATCCCCATCTGAGTCTTGGCTTTGGCGTACTTTGCCTTCCATATCCTCAAAGAACTCTTCTTCACGTTCACACCTTGGTACCATAATGAATTCTAGGCACCAGGCTTCCAAGATGGCATCTGTTGATCCCAAGTGGGAAACAATTGTTAAAACCAAAAAGGTGCAACACCTGCATTTGCGGTTCTCTGAGGTAAACTAATTCTCTTACTTCATTTCTCTCTCATGTTTACTATATGGTGAAAACTGAGATGTACTCACAATTTTTCCTTTTCTTTCAGGAACGATTACCACCTGTATCAGAAACTTAGTTACAAACTCGAGCTGGTCTTTTATCTTGCATTTGCGTTGGCTAGCAAATCCATTGTTTCAATGGGTTCAAAAGGTAATAGTACTGTATATTTTTACTTGCATATATTTACTCTTGAGATCAAATTCTATTTGTTCACTTCTGTCAGAGCGGGTTGGCAATTGTAATTTGTGATGCCCAATTGCCCTGTAACCAAAAGCACATATCTTTTCTATAAAGGCTGTTTATTCATTGAACTTCAAGTTTGTTGATTTCATGTGCTGATGGATCTGTAAAGGGAGTTATTATACACTCTATTTTGTGATAAATGAGCAAGATGTTCGTTTTGGTCATGTACATGTTCTCCGAATTATGCTTTGATTTAGTCAATGACTCGTTAATTTATTTGTCTGAATTGGTGCTTGGAATTATGTTAGGTAGAAGTTTCATTTAAACAGCCATTTTAATTTGGTCACCAGACACAGGTTTTATTGAGCCAGCTGCTTCAAATGCTACCTGTTTCACATATTATTTTTTGTTATTATCGGTCTAGGAAATTATTAGTTGTTCATTGTTGGTTGATACTGAATATAGTGAAGGCATTCATTCTTGGGTACGAGACATGAATGTAGATCCGTCTAAACAACTGCTTCCCTAGTTGAGTTAGCTCCTCAAGCCACAACTTAATAGGATTAGTTCATGGTGTTCCCTTTCTCTGTTTGCTCTTTCGATGGATGTCATTATCTTGATGAACCCAAATCGATTGGAAGAGAGAGATAATCAAATCAAAGGGAACAAAAAACCATTTCCCCTCATCTACAAATTTGGTGGCCAACAAGCTATTGGTCGAGGTAGTTTAGCCAAACAAAGAGAACAAAGAGAACGAAAGTGATGATGCATTGAACCACAAATTGAAGGAAGAATAGGCTATAGAAATAAGCACACACTCACATTGTGGAAGTCATGCCATTGTACACGAGCTATAAGATTTGTTTTTCACACACATTGCCTCATGGAAAGATGTGAAAAATTGCAATTGGCCACTTGGAAGTTGTTTAAAAGTACAATATACCCCTTGAAGGATCAATTAATTTAGGTGGGACATTGCTAAAATTGAATTAACTTTAGTGGTGGATTTGCTCTAATTGATCTTTTAGGGGGCCGGTTTCGTTTAAATAAAAAATAAATTCAGGTTGCAATTTGCTTGATTTGATCTTGCAAGGAGTGAATTGCACATTTTTCATGGACAAATTGTAAAAAGCCGTTAAAAAAATCAACTTGACTACCTATTGCCTATTTCATTTCTCCTATAATTTGGCCGGGTTTGACTTTTCTCAAAGTTTTCATTTCAACTTGAGAGAGCCTTGGGTTTGGTATACTCATTTGGGGATCGATTTTAGTGATCAAAACTGTTTACTTTTTAAGATTCGATGAGTAGAATATCATGTAAAAAATCAAGATGATTGGATATTGATAACTATATATTTGAATCATATTTTTAAAAAAAAAAATAGACGGTAAATATAATTTCAAAAATATTTATTCATTTTTTGTAATATAAATTTGATTCAAAAATAACTATCAATATTCGATCATTTTGATTTTTTGTAAGAATATTTTATTCAATGAGCCATAAAAAGTGAACAGTTCAAATCATCAAAATCGATCTTGAAATAGATCTATTAAATTCAAACACCCTCTTAAATTGAGATGATTAGAGATAACCCAAACCCAATTTGACTAGGATGAGATTGCTGTAAATTATAAGGTTAGTTGAATTTATAATTCAAGTCATTGGGTACTGTAATTGTCAGAAGAATTAAACACCGGTGGGTGTGGAATTTTTAATTTAAGTCAGCAAACTAAAAGAATTAAATACCAGTGGAGGTTTTAATGTAAAATTTAAGGCAGTGGGTATTTGACTAGAAACATTGAAGGGAGATGTGGTGGTCCCAATGCTGGTGGAGGTTGTGGTGACAGTGGTGGAGGATTGAGATGGATTTCTATTTTTGTATCAGTTCTTTCCTTGATGTTTCACTTCATATAATTTCTATTATCTTGAAATTACATCAATAAACTCCCAATTTGAATCACATCTATCTTCTTTCACATAGTGTGTGTGTATTTTATGACCATGATTCTATGAATTCCAATCATAACTTCCAGCTTCAAAAAAAGAAGATAAAAGGAGGGAAAAAAATAAATTATTTGTGAAGATATTTGTGGGTCATAATAATACTAACCCCTTATGTAGTCTTTGAATTATTACTGTCACATGATAGCTATGCCAAACCGCCTTGGGTGGTTTTGCTTCATTAATGAGATGCCTGCCCATCACGAGGGTTGACACTTCTTTGGTACATCTATCTCTGCAATGCATTTAGTCTCATGTACATACATACCATGAGAAACCAAGGACAAACTACTTTTCAGATGGAACATAATGTGTTGATAGGGCAATTTCAGTCTGACCCCGCCTGGCCCACTCTTGATCGCATTCATTTTTAATTTTATTTCTTTGGATAAATTATGAGTTAGTTTTTGTGTGATGAGGTTAAATACTTATGGGTCTCGTATACTTTAATGTGTTGATAGGGCAATTTCAGTCTGACCCAGCCTGGCCCACTCTTGATTGCATCATTTTTAATTTTATTTCTTTGGATAAATTTTGAGTTAGACTTTGTGTGATGAACTCAAATACTTATAATTTAAGAGTGGGTGGCATTGGGGTTAAGACTTGGAGATTACACTCTCAAGTTACAGGTTCAATTTCCTTCCCTTGAACTAATTTTCTAAGCGAAGCATAGTTGGTTAGGAGGTTGGACCTCAAGTTATCTAATCAGTATTTGGTGTGGGTTCAATACTCTCTCGGTGTGCGAGTCCTGCCTTAAGCGGAGCTTATCTTGAAAGGCACGAGGCAAGTTTCCAGGTTATAGTTTCCTTGCTCGGAACGGCTAACAGGACACTTTGGTGATCTCTGTAAGGGGCGCTGTCTTGAACCTACAGAAGGGTAGGGAGGATTTTTTTGTAACCAAAAAAAAAAAATTAGATACTTAGAGCATCTCCAACGCTGTACCTAATTTTTCATCAAATCTGAGTCAAAATTAACCCATTTCACCAAATCTCAAATCACCCACTCCAACGTTGCATCAAATTTGCATCAAATTTAGTGGGGCGACCGGTTGGTCAACCGGTGGGTCGACCGGTTGGTCGACCTGTATTGGCAAAATCCTATATTTTTTATTTGACCCTTTTGAACTGTTTGCATCCCAGTTGTCTGAACCGGAGAAGGGGGCGACCGGTCACCAAATTTTTTTTCTTTTTTTTTCCCTCCATTTCATTCCCGAATTGTTTTTCCTATTTTTTTTCCCCTCCATTACCTATATATCTGCCAAATGGATTGTGCTCTCATATTAACCTAACCTAGTATTCATACACCAGACAAATACATCATAACTTAAAGAAAACAGAGCACCATGAATACTTTGAAATCCATGATAGTTACTTCATTTTCATCCACCTCTTCTTCCTCTTCCTCTGATGACTCTGATGTAGAGATGGCAATGGGGACCCGACCCCCTGACCCCGAATTGAGTGGTGATTCTCCGAAAATATCCCCGTGGGGACGGGGACGGTATTCAAAATTTTATCCCCGATGATATACTGTAGGGATGGGGATCTGATTTCATTCTGGCAGCCCTACTAGTCGACCCCGATTTATATATATATATATTATCTATATGTCACACTTTATCTCACACACTCTATTATATCTATATATTATATTATATTTATATATTATATTATATATATTTCAACCCTTGTTGAATTGAATAGCTCAGCAGCAGCTTTATGATAAAGCCTCTAGCTCAGAGCCTCTATTTCAGTCTCTTATACTCGTTCTCTCTCTTCTTTTCTCTCACTCTCTCTTTTTTTCTCTTCACACAGATGCGCATGAGCCTCCTCCAAGCCATCACCGCCTCCTCTTCCTCCTCCTCCTCCAGGCCACTGCTGTCTCCTCCTCCGTCGCCACGGCAGATCTGATGGAGTGCAGCACATCGTCGATCTCCACCGCCGATCTCCTTCGCCGATCTCCATCGCCGCCCTCTTCCGTCGATATCCTCATCCGCCGCCCTCATCAGCCCAGATCTGTAAGATCTGTTATTAATTTTTTGATCTGATGATCTGTAATTTTTTTTTTTTTTGATCTGTTGTTTTTTTTGTTGATCTATGTTGATGATGTTGAATGTTGAAACAGAGTTGATGGTGTTGAATTTTTTTTTTATGATCTGTTATTCTTTTTTTTTTTTTTTTTATCTGTTGATGGTGTTGAATGTTGAAACAGAGTTGGATCGGGGACTTTTGAGTCGAAACCCGATCCGTTAGGACGAGGATGGGGATGTGAGTTCCTGTCGGGGATCGGGGCCGGGGACGGGGAAGTTTTGGTCATCGGAGATCGGGGACGGGAAGGTGGTCCCTGGCCCCGGCCCCGGCCCTGCCCCGCTCCGCCCCGCCCCGTTGCCATTCCTACTCTGATGAATCTGATGATGAATATATCGTCATACTTTTAGGAGCTTATGAGCAGAATAATAGTAGTATGCTTCAGATTCTTAAGTCAAGTGATAAGTCAAAGAAGATAGGTGGCTCTGTTGTAGGTCATAGATATATATACAGAGATAGAAGGCAGGGTCATGACAGATTATTTATAGATTATTTTGCTACAAATCCAATGTATTCACCTACAATATTTCGGAGACGTTTTCGAATGCGTCGTCCTTTATATGTACGCATTTTGAATGCAATTCAAGTACACAATTCATATTTTGTGCAAAAACAAGATGCAGCTTATGTACTTGAATTATCTCCCCTACAAAAAATGACTGCAGCGATGAGAATATTATCATATGGTGTCGCGGCAGATGCAGTTGATGATTACATTCGTATTGGGGAAAGCACTGCAATTCAAAGTTTGCAACAATTTTGTAATTCTGTTATTGAAATATTCGGAGAAGAATATCTGAGATCCCCTACGCCAACTGACATTGACAGATTACTTGCTATTGGGGAGGTTTGGGGGTTTCCTGGCATGTTGGGAAGTTTAGATTGCATGCATTGGGAGTGGAAAAATTGTCCAAAGGCATGGCAAGGTCAATATGTAGGTCATTAAAAAAAGCCAACCATTATTCTCGAAGCAGTAGCATCTTATGACTTATGGATTTGGCATGCATTTTTTGGAATGCCTGGCTCACACAATGACTTGAATGTGTTGGACCGATCGCCTTTATTTTCTGATCTTGCGCAAGGTCAAGCTCCCCCTGTCCATTTTACAGTTAATGGACATAGTTACGATATGGGTTATTACCTTGCTGATGGTATATACTCTCAATGGGCAACATTGGTTCAAACAATTTCTTTGCCCCAAGAAGCAAAGAGACAACATTTTGCAATGATGCAAGAGGCTGCCAGGAAGGATGTAGAGCGGGCATTCGGAGTTCTTCAATCTCGTTTCGCAATTATATATGGTGCTGTACGTTATTGGGATTCGAAAATGCTTGGAAACATAATGAAGACTTGCATCATATTACATAATATGATTGTCGAAGATGAGAGGGAGGAGCACCTTGATTTCAATTATGATATTGCATCAACCAACACACCAGTGCAACTTTCCTCTACTTCTACCAATGACTTCCAATCATTTCTGTCTCGTCATTTAGATATTAGAGATAAGGATGCGTATCATGCCCTCCGTAATGATTTAGTAGAACATATGTGGTATCTTCGTGGTGAGCACTAAATTAACCACATCAATACATGTAATTTTTGTTTATACTTTTGGAATGAAAGCTTCTGTTGTTTGTAATCTTTATTTTGATGAATTCAATGAACTAAGTAATTCAGAAGTTATGTGATGATGTCATTTTCTCATATTCAATCTTTAATATTCAGTGTATGAACTAAGTATATGAGTAAAATAAAAATGATTTTCCTAAATTTTGTGTTCATGTCACACAAATGATAATACCACGTCCATTTATACACATTTCATAACCATGACTTAACTGCTACGTTAATAATAACCATTTCATAAGCATCAGTGAAAGAAGATATTGACCAATTTTGTATCTTCATAATAATATATTGATCTTAAATTACTGCCATGTACGAGGAAAACACACTGTTTCTTTCATTTAATTGATTCTCTTGACATTCTTTTGTTTATTTCCTTATTGGAGGAATTTGAGTCAGGGAAAGTAGAGTGGAACATCTATGTACTGATAAAAACTGATAGAAAGCACCTCAACTAAGGCAAGAGTATTTAGGTTAGGAGATAATGTTGGCTTAACACCTTTAGCTGCTAGAACTTCTTCTGGTGTCCTAGTAAAAATAGAAAAGTATTAGATCTAAAGGGGACATAAGCCATGGAAAAGATGATGATAGAAAAGAAAAGATGATTGTTTAGTAAGTCCAGCATTTTGTCTAGGTCCAACAAATATTGAAACAAAGCATGCTAACAAGAAAAAGAGGCAAACTTAAAATTTTATATGGAGAGTGCCCTTTGGACATTGTGTTATCAAATTTGAGGTTAGTTTGGTTCATGTATCTGTGAATTTTAGGTTACTATGCACAGGTACATTTATTTATGTTTTATTAGATTTTAGTGACCAAGGAAAGTTTGCACAGGTACATTTATTAGATTTGGATGGTTTGTAATGTGGTCCTGGTGTTGTACTACAAGTCAAGTTCTGTTTTTGAACTTTTTATACCGTTTTTATAAGGACTATAAAATATTCAAATTCATCAGAACTTATTTTATCTTGATGGAGGATGGATTGTAATATAGTCTGTGGGTTGTATTATGGGTATTTTTATAGGATTTATATTAGGACTAGAATATTCAAAATTATCAATGTATTGCCTATTTACAATTTTTCGATCTTGGAAATAGGAGCCAACAATATATAAATATTTGTGTAATCTTTCTATGCAATGGATTTTAATTATGAGAATCTGAGATTGCATTTGGGTGATTATTCTTAAAACTTACTAAACAATCATCTTTTCTTTTCTATCATTATTCAAGTTCGGCTTTCCTCTCACAATATGACACCTTAGTCAAATTATGCAAGCATCTTGAGCATTTAAGATTAGAAATAACCTGGCTAAAACAGGCCTTACTGCATATTTAACTTTGAATCAAAGTCACATTAGGATAATTTTGTGTACAAAAATGGTGAAATCAATGGAGGAAGGCTTAGGATAACTTGAGTTTAGGTCATAAGAAAGGACATGACTATCTTAAACTAAACTGAAGATATGCCTGCAAATAAAACCAACTATAGGAAACCTGCATAATTGGGACAAAGGCTGTATACTGTGATAGTTTTGTCTTCAGGTAATTCATTAGTGATTTCAACCTACTGAGATGCTAATGCTTTTCCTGAAATGAAAATTGCTTAAGGTAATATATGCTTATGGAAGAGTATCCTTTGCAATGCATTGAAAGTACAAACAGATTTGAGCTAAATCATAAACCTAAAGCAATTAAGAAAGAAATCCCACAATTTTATCTTCATGATTCTACAAATTCAGAATCCAAATGTTAGACGCAATATAAGAACAAACTCACTTGTGTGCATGCATATATAATAAAGAGACCTACCTTGACCATGAAGAGAAAAGAGAGAACTCTATATATTCATATTCACCAAAAGAATATGGTTCATGTAAAAAACAAAAAAGTTGATAACATTTCATCAAAAGGCAAAGGGGAATAATTTAGAAGAAATGATGTACTATGCACAGGTACATTTGTAAATAATTTACTATGCATAGGTACATTTGTAAATAATTTTTTAGGACACCATTGAATTGTAATTACCTGTAACAAGCCCGCGAGGGACCTCGCTACAGTTCGGACTCGATTTTGTCGCGGTTCCAAATCTTGAACCAAAGAGTCCAAATCTGGCAAATCGTTTTGAAGAAAAACAGATTTTTTGAAAGAAGTGCCAAACATGGACTGCTTTGCCAGATAACAGAGTCGCCACCTAAATATTTTTTTAAAATGGGAAATTTAGGAAACCCTAACTCGGTGCGAAAGGCCACGTGTCCGTCATTACCAAAGTTGGCTCGGGAACTTGGGTACGATTGGGGAAGGTCACATCGTGAACACCCCCGCTCGCCCCGTCAAAGACCGACCTCTACTAACCATGATATCTGTTTTTGAAAACTTTGTGAGTCCTTATTCTGGTTATTAGCCTAGGTTACTATGTGATGCTCGCAGCAAACAAGTATAGACTGGGCCGTCTGAATTAGAACAAAACACTTCATGTCTGTTTGTTTGAAAATGGTTTGATGGTGCTACCCACAGGTAGGCTAAAATGCGGATTTGCCACCCTCAGGTGGGCTTAGAAAAACATGATTTTGCCACTATCTAGTGGGCTTAAAACAAACATTTGATGAATTGTCCCAATTCAGATAACTCAACCTCCATCCACAGGCATTCAAGGCAGTTATATCACATAAGCATTTAGCCTCATGGTAAGCATACTATCATGGCAACACTCACACGCATGCAAGAATGCTAAAGCATAAAACTTACCGAGTACTCCAAGCCAAAACAGAAGCTGATTAGAAATCATGCATGATCCTAAATGTGCTGAAATGCCTAATGCAACACATGCAAAATGCAACTATAGCAGGCTCGGCTATTCTAAACATGGCATGTGAAATGCTACGGCTATCAAGTATTCAATTTGGAATTGAAATCTGAGATGCAGCTTGTATGATGATCTTGAAGCCGTCGTGCAAAAAATGATGAATGATGCAAACATCTTTGTCATCTTCAGATGCTAATTGAAATATGTCCTATATCTAACCATCGTAAGTAGGTAAATAAAAGGGAGAAAGAAATGGGGGTTGGAAGACATACATCACACTCACACACCCTTATTACAACATTGCCCTCGCGTAGAGGGTCCGAATAAATAATAATACAGACCCGAAATAAAAGAATATTACAATCCGAATAATACAGATTCTTAATTAATTGACAAATTAAATAAGAAAAACTGGCATGCAAGCCAGGGACCGTCTTGCTTCTGATGGATGATGCATTTTGGGCTACCTGGTGCGAAAATCCACTGGGATGCCCCAATTAGCCTCTGTTTGCACTTTTCTCGAAATGCGTGCCAAACTCCGAAGAGCTGTTGATCCTTCATTTTGCTGCAACGGAGAGCAGGAAAAGGGACATAGCAATGTATTTCACACATATATGCATGCCTCGATCCTCGTGCCACCAATCACGCATCTCGATGCATGATGGCCGAGGAGTCGGATTGCATAACTCAATATAGGATGAATGCATATGATTGCTACAACAAAACCTAAGTCCATCATGGGTAATCCGGAGTGTCGGTGACTTGGGAATTGAGACACACTCCGCCACTCGGAGTACGGAATGTACCTCGTTTCCCGTGCCCGGGTTAACGCCTATCCCGAACACGATGCAATATGCATGGTATGCATGAAATGCAGCTAACATGTGATATAGCATGCACAATGCTATGAAAGTGAGATGCCTCGAAATGCATGCCCAAAGGGCACGCAAACCGAGAAATTTCATGAATGCAATCTAAGATACAACCTGGTATGCACTATACTGGAAAAATAAGATGAAAATGAGATGCCTTGAAAAGCGTGCACGCGGGTACGCAAACTGAGGCCATGATGTGAGATGCAAATCGGATAAAACCGAAGTGCCTCGAAATGCGTGCACACGGGCACGTAAACCGAGGCGATGATGTGAAATGCAAATTGGATAAGACCGAAGTGCCTCGAAATGCGTGCACACAGGCACGCAAACCGAGGCGATGATGTGAAATGCAAATCGGATAAAATCGAAGTGTCTCGAAATGCGTGCCCACAGGCACGCAAACCGAGGCAATGATGAAATGGCATACGGAATGCCACGATGGGCTTACACCAACATGGGAGAGCCTCAGCTCACTCACATGGGAGGCCGTCGGATAAGAATGAAGTGCTTCGAAATGCGTGTCCACAGGCACACAAACCGAGGCAATGTATGAAATGGCATACGGAATGCAATGATGGGCTTACGCCAATATGAGAGGGCCCCAGCCACACTCACATAGGTTGCCGTCGGATAAAAAAAGATGCCTTGAAATGCGTGCCCAAACCGAGGCATGGCCCTAAGGCACAAAAATGATATGCGAATGAGACGTGGCATACGGCATATGGAACATGCAAATTTCAGCAACTAAAATGATGCAAAACAAATTTCGAGTTATGACAAAATTACACCCGATGCCCGAAATGTAATGCAAAGCACCCGAAATGGCCTACGGCCCTACTAAACATGCACAATATGGGCATGACATGTAAAACAGTAGCGAGGCAGCCCCTAAACTAACATTTTTTCAGTACAAAGCAAGACCAAACGATGATCATAAGCATGGCAAAAAATAGCTTGCAAAAATGGAGGAAAAGAGGAGAATTACAAAGCAAGTGGTATGTACAGTGCTCGAACTGAAAAACACAGTTCTACAACTTTAAAGAGGGGCCAAAAATATGCACATTTACAAGAGATGACATCCCCCAAAACAGTATGTAGATATGCTAAACATAGCATGCAAAATAATGTGCCAAAAGGGGTTATAACATAAGGTACCAAAAGCATACACCAAATGACCTAAGACCCTTAACAAAACATGAAGAATAGGCCAAAATAAGGCACTTTCTAAGCCTGATGAAGGCTGAAAACAGGAGCCAAATAAGCCTAACAAAGCATGCAAAATAATGAACCAAAGAGAGGTATTAAGACAAGTAGTATATAGAAAATTCAAACAGCAAAATTTCCTTCTACAACATTGAAGAGGAGCCCAAGATATGCATGTTTACAGTAGATGGCAGCCTCAAAATCAGAATAAAATCATGCTAGAAATGCCATGCAAAATAGGGCCACCAAAGGGGCCACAAAGAGAGGTGGTACTAGCTTTCACCAAACAAGGTTGAGCCCTTCTTCAATGTTGAAGAGGGACTCAAAATATGCACTTTTACAGTTTATGTCATGTTCAAAATCAGATTACTCATGAGTCAAA
Source organism: Camellia lanceoleosa (assembly GCA_025200525.1). Classification (NCBI taxonomy): domain Eukaryota; kingdom Viridiplantae; phylum Streptophyta; class Magnoliopsida; order Ericales; family Theaceae; genus Camellia; species Camellia lanceoleosa. Next base: position 120,111,515 of record CM045764.1, on the reverse strand, counting down.
GAAAGCTTGCAAAAAAAAATGGCATATGATGAGATATTGAAACAAGTATGAGATAGAGACCCCAAATGATGTTGAGACCTTAAACAAACATGAAGATCACCTCAAAATAGTGACATTTTCAATTAATCTCGGAGCCCAAAACCACAAGCAAATAGGTCTAAGAAATGAGCCAAAATAGGGCTAGAAAAGAGAGAAAGAGGACTTACCCTTGTAGACAACTTCTTGGCTCCCTTTTGCTTGAAGAATGGATGCTTCCTAGCTGCTGGAATTCTTCGCTTGCTGCTAGAAATGGTATGGTGATGATAGAGCTTGGAGTTGATGAAGAAATGGCCTAGTACCTTGAAGGTTTTTTGAGCTTTTGGCTATGGAAATGAAGGTGTTTGGGAGAGAGGCTTTGAGATGAAAATTGCTAACCCTAGCAAAGGAGTCGGCCCTTAAATAGGCAAGAAAGGGTGTAAAAGGGAGGAAATGGAGGCAAGCTTTCCTCCCAAAATATCTCGAGGGGATATTTTGAAAATATCCTGACAACAGTAAAGGGTGGAAGCGAAAAGTGGCCGACTGTAACTTTTAGAAGGTGGCGGTCGGTCACCCCAACTGGTCGGCCACCACTCACCCAGCCCGCCTGGCCATGGCCAAAATGAAGTCAAGAATTTCTGGCCGACCACCATGTTTTAGGGTCCTCCCAAGTGTGTAGAATAAGGCCCCAGGGTTGGAATCTGGCAACACTGAAACAAGAGTCACAACATAGAACTTGAAGGAGAGGCTCAAAAATGAAATTCACAATTACTGGCCGACCACCACTTTTTAGGGTCCTCTCATGTGTGTAGAACAGGGATCCAAGGTTGGAATTTGGCAACATTGAAACAAGATTCACAACATTGCATTTGAAGGAGAGGCTCAAAACTGAAAATCACAATTACTGGCCGACCACCACTTTTTAGGGTCCTCTCATGTGCCCTCATCACAGATATGTAATCCCGGCTCGAAGAAAATATCCCTAGGGTGTTCAACATTGGCCCGGAAGTGAGCAAAACGGGCGCTGGAGGAGCGAAACTGGTTTTCTGGAACAATTGCTGGCCTCCCACCCTCCAGTGATCTTCTTGATGCTAAAACAGAGGTACCTGCCAAAATTGAACAAAAACTGATACAAAATGAAAGCTCAGGGCCAAAACCGGGCAGTTCGGGGTCGCGACCCGAAAATGGGCCGTGAGCACCGAAAGTGGCGTTCGGCCACGAAGTGGGCATCTGAGGCCCCAGTGTTCCTTATAATGATAAAACAGAGGTAACCGCCGAAAATGAACAAAAACCGATGCAAAATGAAAGCTCGGGGGCCAAACCGCGAGGTTCGGGGTCCCGAAAATTGACTGCAGGCACCGAAAATGGCGTTCGGCCACGAAGTGGGCATCTGAGGCCCCAGTGTTCCTTATAATGATAAAACAGAGGTAACCGCCGAAAATGAACAAAAACCGATGCAAAATGAAAGCTCGGGGGCCAAACCGCGAGGTTCGAGGTCCCGAAAATTGACTGCAGGCACCGAAAATGGCGTTCGGCCACGAAGTGGGCATCTGAGGCCCCAGTATTCCTTATAATGATAAAACAGAGGCACTCGCTGAAAAAAACGGAGACATCGGAGATGGTTGGACGGTCTCGAACCGAGGCACACGGCCTGACGGCTCCGAAAACCAGAAACCAGGCTCCGAAATGGGCAAAATGGCCTACGGCCACGAAAAGTAGCTCACGGCCACTGAGGGATAGCCTACAGGACCACTCCCTCCCCTCAGGAAAGAAAACAGAGAAAAGTGCAGTTATGGCAAACCGAGACAAGGCACAGAAGAGAGTTCGGAAGTCCGGAGGCAGGGCGCACGGCCGCGACTCTGAGACTTCTGGACGAGCACAGTATGCAACATCACCGAGCGCTCAATCGGTGACGTCTGAGTCTTAAGGTCGGTCAAAATGGGGTGTCTACATTACCCCTTTACTATATTCTACATACAAGCTACTGATATGCCATGGCCTTCTTTAACTCTTTTCTTAACAAATATATTCTTACATCTTAATTCCTTTTCCCTATCTTTATTCTCTAAATAAGAAAGCTAATGGAATAACAAAAATTTAGTGCTTATGAAAAATTTATTGTTCTGAAATTGAAGTGTACAATATTTTTGAAAGGTCTGTTCCAAAATAGAAATTGCTTTGGTACCTTCATTACCTGGAAAAATATTTTTCAACATTTTTAAAATCAATGACAGACAAGTGTTGATTCATGATTCACATTATGTATGGGTATTGGTTTGTATTTTGTTATTTTCAAAACCTTTTGTTGGGTCAACTTGTTATGACATTGGCCTATGTAGTTGTTATTTTGGTTTATATTGTAGTTTTTGATTTTTAATGCCTAGTTGACAAAAGACATGATTATGTACATCCTGAAAATGCGACAACAAGGTCATTATCCAGTTATTATTCGTCTTCTATAAATCATGCTATAGTAGTGAACGACTTCAATTTAAATATCATTTTATAGAAGAGGAGGTTAATAATAAAAAAAAAAAAAACACATTGAATTACAGGCCAAACATCTGCCTATACAAAAACCATGGCAAGAATTAGGTATTCAACTTGAAATATGGCAACAATACGTATTCAATTTGAAATATAGCAACAATACGTATCAGGGTTAATTCATAAAACCAAAAAAACTAACCAATACACGTTAAACGTAACATTTTTAAGTAATAAAACCAATACATAAAACCCACAAATACGGAACCTTTCAAGGCAATCTATTAGTTGTTCGAAATAAAATTTGTCGTTGAAGATCTTCGTAGTACGCCTTTTGCATAGGATTTAAATTTGTCATGTCCATTGACATAATTTTATGATCTTCATTTCGTTGTTCTATTTTATTCATCAAAGATAGGAATTTTAGTTGTTCTTCCCTATCTTCGGCCCTTTTTCGACGCTCTGCAACCTTCTGCGCGCAGTCAATCACCTTTTGTTCATCTCGCTGAATAGTTCTGGCAGAGATAGTTGATAACACTTCAACAATTTTGGATTGGTTAGCAGCCATTTCATCAAATCTACTATCATGCGTTGTTTTATTCTTCAACTTCTCTTTCGCGGCCTTAGTACCAATTGCTTGTGTTGATGTATTAGATGGTTGTTCGTGCACCGCATTACTGTGGTTGGATTGAGAAGCCTCATATTCACTTGGTCGATTCAAACATGGATCAGTATGTTGCGTGCTTCTTTTTGATCGAAATTCATCCCACTTACAACTTTGGTGTAATATCTCCCAACATGTATCAAATGTAAAGTGTTTTTTCTGTATTGCATGATACATCCGCTTCGCTTCAGTGACCTACAAAAAAAAAAGTTACAAAGATTTCAATAACAAGTATACATTTAAAAAATAAATTTGATATTTAATGACACAACTAAAATTTACCATATCTGCCTCGGTTGTTCCACTTTGTTGACTCAGTTGAATTTGTTTAAGAAAATCACAAAATTTATTAATTGCCTTATGTATGGCTGACCAACGATGATTCAAAGAAATACGATTTCGATTGGATTCACCGCTCAATTCTGAATTAAAATTAACAAGTACTCGTTCCCAAAATATAGCCATACTCTGACTATTACCAATAATAGGATCTTGAGACACTGCTAACCAAGATCTATATAAAGTTTCATGTTCTATAATTGTGAAGGCTTTACCACGAGAAACACGAGAAGGTTCTGAAATGAAATTATTATCACTGTTCTGCGTGTTCTGTTCTCGTGAAGATTCCGACATAAAATTAATATGAGTGTTGTGCTCAAACATTTGTGATTCCTCAAACATTTCGAAATCTTCCATAATTTAAAAAAATATAATACACTTACTGAAAAAGATTGAAATGAAGCTCAAACTCAGAAGCTCAAACTCAGCAGCTCAAACTCGGAAGCAGATACTATGAACTAAAATTGGAAAAAAAACAAATATCTAATCACTGAAAAGAAAAAAAATTCACAACATATAAATGCTATTCTGAAAATGAAACACTATGTTAGCTTGATATAGAAATCAGACTTGATTTTATAGAGTACATCATCAACGATAAATTTTCAAAATACTCTTTTTAAAATAACTGTAATACTCTTTTCAAAATACTCTGTGTGGATCTAACGGTAAATTATTATAACGGCTAGTTATAAAATATGCATGTCAAATATATTAAAAATGTAAATTTATGACCCTTCAAATTATTGGTAATCACAAATGAACATATGAAATCAGCTTAAACAAGTGTTCTTGCAAACCTGATCGTCCAAGCTGTCCAAGTTGTGCACTGTAGTGGAGTTGGCCCACCCGGTCGACCGGGTGGTCAACCAGCTGGTCAACCGGGTGGTTGACCGGTTGCTCTCCCACGGTGCAAACCAACCAGGTCAGGGTTCAAACAGGTCAATGGCTGAAATGGTACACCGGTCGACCGGTTGGTCACCCGGCCGGGCAACCGGTTGGTCGACCGGGTCCCCCTTCCACGGTCCGCAACAGTGTTTTGATGAATTCAGTACTTCGTCCTCAATCTGATGAAATATTTGATGAATTGTCAATTTGATATCAGTTTTGGTGAACGGTTGGAGGCATGAACAGTACGCTTTTCATCAAAATTTAAATCTGATATCAATTTTGGTGAACCATTGGAGATGGTCTTATTGGTCCCGTATACTTTAATGCACTAATAAGTTTTAAAATGCTTATTTTGTCCCATCAATTTTGGAGATATTGATAGATAAAAATATATATATATATATAAATAAAAATAAAAATAGTAGTAGTATTTTTTTTTTTTTTCAAGCCTGATAAAGGTTTAGGGGTGGTTAGATCCCCACCCCAACTCCGACCACAGTGGCTCCTAGCCCGATATAGATATCAACAACAAAGATGATATAGATACCGACAACAAAAATGAGAGATGAGAAAAATGATCCCACCTGAAGCTTTAACAATAGCAAACCTTACAAAGAAAGAATTGAGGTAGCTGTTTTGATGGATCTCATTTCAAGATTTTTATATAATATAACTAAACAGAAAAATCGTAAGAAACGAAGAGAAATCGAAAAAAATACTCAAATTAAGATTCAATTAGTTTTTATGTAATTTTCTAAATAAATAAAAGTGATAAGAAAAAATTTGCAGAACAACAACTAATAGAGCTTTCGAGTAATTTTCAGATTAGTGGTGATACATGCCCACTAAAAAGAGAGCACTAAGCCAGCTTTAATGAGCTGGCAGTGCAAAAAATTAAAAAAAAAAAAACAAATAAACAAATAAAGAGCAAAACATCAAATTAATTGGAACTACAGTGTATTTAGAGCTATTAGAACTCATTGTTTTAGATCTCTTGAACAATTTGTTTTCCTGATCTATGATCATAACATGGCCTACCAGGGCAAAGCACAGAACAAATTTTTTTATAGAGTAATTCAAAGAGCACAAAATATCAAACACGTGCACAAACATATCATAGTGCTGCCACTTTAGTATTGCACTCTGAAGCGCAAGATGTTGTGAAGTAGTACAACTGGTGAGTCCGAGATCGAATTCTCAAGGACCAGCTTGTTCAAAGAAATTACCAAGCACTCAAATAAAATAAAAAAGAAAATGACTTTGTATTTTTAGAAATGATTGGATAATTTGAGAAAAGTTAACTAAAGGTGACAATAATAAAAAGATACTAAGGCATCAAGAATCCTCTACCAATATTTTCTTTAAAATATTTCAAATTCAATTTGTATAACGTTATTGAGACATACACATAGGGTATTCTTAATTAGAAAATAAAAATGATTATTTTATGTAAAAATTAATTTTGAAATATTAATTATTTTGACCGAATTTTAGTTATTTAATTATTTTATAATTATAAATATTTTGACTTGATTGATTGATTACATTAAAATTTAGTTATTTAATTAGTAGGGAATGCCAAACTTCTATCATATCCAAAGTCTATGATAATTGAATCATAAAATATTTATAAAGAAAGCATTGAAGTTTCACCTCTAACCTCAACAAATAAATAAATAAATAAATAAAATTAGAACACCATAAAAATAAATTACAACAATCTGTATTGAAAGACAAAGTTTTCTTCAATGCCCCCTCTCCTCAACGGATTTACAGCATTCTTCTTGCTGGTTGAGCAGCATCCACCCAATAAACTTCTTCATGCATCACATTGCTGTTGGGTATATCTCTTTATTAGAGTGTGGGACTCAATTAATTTTGCAAAAAGAGTTTTAATTTGACTTGATTTAGTATAATATATTTTTATATATTATATTTGTGGAGACCCAATTCAACTTGAATACAATTAGAGTTTTATTAAAAACTCAAGATTTAATAATATATTATATATATATATATATTATTTTTGGTCCAACACACAAGAAAAGTAAGGTGCGGCGGCTTACGCACTTCGGAACAGTGCCGAAGTTTCATACTTTGGTTCAATTTTGGTTTTATTTTGGTTTTTGAAGCTTGGCTTTTTGGGGCATCTTCGGTTGGTGTTTGGTTCGTTATTTTGGGTCTTCTTCAATTTTGGTTCTGAAGATTTTGGTTCATCTATTTGGTGAGGTCTTTCCTCTTATTTATTTGTATTTATTTGGAATTCACCTAAGGGTGGTTTTGTGAGACCATTCGTGTCTCGTTTGTAATCGTTTGGAACTTATTTGGTTGATAGTGGAATCGGATTTCGATTCCGTGGATGTACCTCACATTGAGGGAACCACGTAAAAATTCTTGTGTTGCCTTTGATTTAATTTTTCCGCATTAGTTTTTATTCCCATTGATTGATTTTCTTGTGGGGAATCATCGATTTTCCCTAACAACTGGTATCAGAGCTTACAGTTTATTTGGATTTATTTATTTGTGTAAATCAATGGAGGGGAATGTGGGTCGTATGTCTAGCTTCAATGGAAGCAATTGGGTAACTTGGAAAACTAAAATGGAGGACCTATTATTTTGTAAAGACTTGTATGGACCCATTGAGGGTGATAGTGGCAAACCTGCTGATATGAAAGATGATGAGTGAAAGAGGCTTAATCGAAAAGCCATTGGTGTTATTCGTCAATGGATTGATGACAGTGTGTTTCATCATGTTGCCACTGAGACTTCGGCACATGATTTATGGAAAAAATTAGAGAGTCTTTATGATAGAAAATCAGCCACAAATAAAGCTTTTCTGTTTCGTAAGTTGGTTAATTTAAAATATAAAGAGGGCAGCCCTATTCCGGAACATCTGAATGAAATAAAGAGTATCGTTAACCAACTTGCTTCTATGAAAATTATTTTTGATGATGAGTTGCAGGCTTTGATGCTACTTAGTTCCTTACCCGAAAGTTGGGAGACTTTGGTTGTGACAGTTAGTAATTCGGCGCCCGATGGAGTTGTCACTATGGGTCAAGTCACTAGTAGCTTGTTGAATGAAGAAACTAGAAGAAAATCAGCCGGTACCTCTCATTCGGAAGCATTTGTTGTGAGAGGCCGAAGTAAAACAAGGGGGAGGAGTAAGACTCCTCATGGTCGTGATCAAAGCCGTGACAAGTCAAGAGATAGTTCTTTTTCAAAGAAAGACGTTGAGTGTTATTATTGCCATGAGAAAGGGCACATGAAGCGAGAATGCCGAAAGCTCAAGAATAAAGAGAAAAGGCGTGACAAAAGTGTGGATAAGAAGCAAGAAAACACAACAGCAGTTACTACCGATGATATCATGGTCGTTTTTGAAGATGATTGTATCAATTTTGTGGACCAAGAGAGTCATTGGGTGATTGATTATGGTGCTTCTTTTCATGTGACTTCTCGAGTTGATTTCTTCACTACCTACACTGCAGGAGATTATGGTTCTGTTCGAATGGGTAATGAAGGTTTGTCCAAGATTATTGGTATGGGTGATGTTTTCTTGGAAACAAATTTGGGCTGCAAATTGTTGCTTAAAGATGTGAGGCATGTTCCCGACATTCGCCTTAATTTAATCTCTACTGGGAAGCTAGATGATGAAGGCTTCAACAACAAATTTGGTGATGGAATATGGAAGCTCACAAAGGGTTCTTTGGTGGTGGCTAAGTGCAAGAAGACTCATACACTTTATTCGATGCAAGGAAAAATTTGTAAAGGTGTTGTCAATGCACTTAAAGATGATACTTCTATTGAATTGTGGCACAGGCGACTTGGGCACATGAGTGAAAAGGGGCTACAAGTTTTGTTCAAGAAAGAGCTTCTACCCGGTTTGAAAGGTACACATCTTAAAACTTGTGTTCATTGTTTGGCGGGTAAACAACATAGAGTTTCTTTTCATAAAAATGTTGCTTCTAGAAAAGAAAACGTGTTGGAGTTAATTCATTCGGATGTTTGTGGTCCTTTAAAAGTTAGAACACATGGTGGTGCACTTTATTTTGTTACTTTCATTGATGATTATTCAAGGAAAGTCTGGGCTTATCTACTAAAAACTAAAGATCAAGTTCTAGAAGTATTTAAGCATTTTCAGGCCATGGTTGAAAGAGAAACAGGACAGAAATTGAAATGCATCCGAACAGACAATGGTGGTGAATACATTGGGCCATTTGATGAGTATTGTCGCAGCGAAGGTATTCGGCATCAAAAGACAGTTAAGAAGACTCATCAACAAAATGGCGTTGCCGAGAGGATAAACCGCACCATTGTGGAAAGAATAAGGTGTTTGCTTTCACAAGCTAAATTGCCAAGATCCTTTTGGGGTGAGGCAATGAGTACAGCGGTTGACGTGATCAATTTGTCTCCTTGCTATCCTTTGAATGGTGATGTTCCTGAAAGAGTTTGGACTGGCAAAGATATGTCTTATGAGCACTTGAGAGTGTTTGGTTGCCGAACTTTTGTTCACATTCCAAAGGATGAGAGGTCTAAGCTTGATAGTAAGTCAAGACAATGTATTTTTCTTGGCTATAGGCGTGATGAGTTCGGGTATAGATTATGGGATCCGGTCGACAAGAAAGTCATTCGAAGCCGTGATGTTGTGTTTCTTGAAGACCAAACAATTGAAGACTTTGGTAAATGTGATCAACCAGAGCCAAAAACTAGTGATCTCATTGATATGGATCCATCTCCTTCATCTTCAGTTGATGATGAAAATGAGGGAGATGTGCAGCCACCTATTGAAGATGTGGAGGATGATGTTAATCCTAATGAAGTTAAGCCAGAAATTGAGAAAGAGCATCCAACTCAAGAACCGCCACCACAACTTGAGTTGAGGAAATCTACAAGGGACCGACAACCTTCAAGAAAGTATCCTCCTAATGAATTTGTGTTGATTTCTGATCAAGGGGAGCCGGAGAGCTACCAAGAAGCAATTGAGCATGCAAAGAAAGATGATTGGAAAAAGGCCATGGAAGAGGAAATGAATTCCTTACTTGAAAATCACACTTATGATTTAGTGAAGTTGCCTAAAGGGAGGAAAATTTTAAAAAATAAGTGGGTTTTCAAATTGAAGAATGATAGAAAGAATCTGAGGTACAAAGCGCGTCTTGTTGTGAAAGGCTTTGGGCAAAAGAAAGGCATTGACTTTGACGAGATTTTCTCGCCGGTTGTGAAGATGTCTTCTATTCGGGTTGTACTTGGCATGGCTGCAAGTATGAACCTTGAAGTTGAGCAACTTGATGTAAAGACCGCATTTCTTCACGGTGATCTTGAAGAAGAAATTTATATGGAACAACCGGAAGGTTTTGTGGAGAAAGGGAAAGAGAAATTTGTTTGCAAATTGAAGAAAAGTTTGTATGGTCTCAAGCAAGCTCCACGGCAATGGTACAAAAAATTTGACTCTTTCATGATGAATAATGGTTTTTCTAAAACCACTTCGGACCATTGTGTGTTTGTGAAAAATTTTTCGGATGGCAAATTTATTATTCTTTTGCTTTATGTTGATGACATGTTAATTGTGGGTCAAGATTCTACCATGATTAACAAGTTGAAGGTAGAGTTGAGTAAATCTTTTGCTATGAAAGATTTGGGGCCGGCAAAGCAAATACTTGGTATGAAAATTGTTCGTGATCGCAAAGAGGGACTGATTTGGTTGTCTCAAGAAAGCTACATTGAGAAAGTTCTTGAGAGGTTCAACATGAATAAAGCAAAGCCGGTTGGTTGTCCACTTGCAGGTTACTTCAAACTTAGTTCGAATCAATGTCCTACAAGTGAGAAAGACAAAGAAGAGATGTTAAAAGTTCCTTATGCTTCAGCAGTTGGTTCTTTGATGTACGCCATGGTTTGTACAAGGCCGGATATTGCTCACGCCGTTCGTGTGGTAAGTCGTTTTCTCTCTAATCCGGGTAAAGAATATTGGGCAGCGGTAAAATGGATTCTAAGATATCTTCGAGGGACTTCGAAGGTGTGTTTGTGTTTTGGGAATGGGAAGCCGATGTTTGATGGGTTCACGGATTTTGACATGGCCGGTGATGTTGATTCTAGGAAATCTACTTCGGGGTATTTGATGACTTTTGCAGGGGGAGCTGTGGCATAGCAATCTAAATTACAAAAATGTGTTGCTCTCTCAACTACCGAAGCTGAATTTATTGCCATTACAGAAGCTTGCAAAGAAGAGTTATGGTTGAAGAAATTTTTGCAAGAGTTGGGTTTGAAGCAAGAAAAGTATGTGCTTTATTGTGATAGTCAAAGTGCTATTCACTTAAGTAAAAATTCTACTTTTCATTCGAGATCGAAACACATTGATGTGAGATACCATTGGATTCGTGATGTGTTAGATTCGAAATTGTTGCAACTCGAAAAGGTTCACACAGATGATAATATTTCAAATATGCTGACTAAGACTTTGCCGAGGGACAAACATTTGAAGTGTCGAACTTTGGCAGGTATGGTTGATGTCTCCACCTAAGTCGGTAAGGGGAGAATTGTTGGGTATACCTCCTTATTGGAGTGTGGGACCCAATTGGTTTTGGAAAAAGAGTTTTAATTTGGCTTGATTTAGTATAATATATTTTTATATATTATATTTGTGGAGGCCCAATTCAACTTAGATACAATTAGGATTTTATTAAAAACTCAAGATTTAATAATATTATATATATATATATTATTTTTGGTCCAACACACAAGAAAAGTAAGGTGCGGCGGCTTACACACTTCGGAAACAGTGCCGAAGTTTCATACTTTGGTTCAATTTTGGTTTTTGAAGCTTGGTTTTTTGGGCATCTTCAGTTGGTGTTTGGTTCGTTATTTTGGGTTTTCTTCAACTTTGGTTTTGAAGATTTTGGTTCATCTATTTGGTGAGGTATTTCCTCTTGTTTATTTGTGTTTATTTGGAATTCACCTAAGGGTGGTTTTATGAGACCATTCGTGTCTCGTTTGTAATCGTTTGGAACTTATTTGGTTGATAGTGGAATCGGATTTCGATTCCGTGGATGTACCTCACATTGAGGGAACCACGTAAAAATTCTTGTGTTGTCTTTGATTTAATTTTTTCACATTAATTTTTATTCCCATTAATTGATTTACTTGTGGAGAATCATCGATTTTCCCAAACAATTGCATCATCCTTCCAATTGAATTTATCTTCCTACACATTCCATCCAATTGCCTTTTGATCTTCACATGAGCCATCATTTTTCATTGGCCTTTCTTGGTAGCCCTGAGAAAAAAGTTCGCTTCATCAATTTTGATGTCTTTTCTTCTAATTGCAAATCAATCCCAAATCTTCATCCTAATTGTAAATTATTCTGCAAAAGTAAAACTAAATAATTAAAGTCACAACTAAAAATAAAATGAGGGAGTTAATTTAATAAAAATGTATTAATAATTAAAAAGAATAAAATAATTATATATTTTTAACCATTCATCGCATAGCAACTTGTGAATAAAATCTGAATACATCTCAACAATTTCCAAAACAATTCAAGTTTTTATTTTTTATTTTTTACTTTTTGAAAAAAAAAATGATTTAACTTATATTTATTTGTATGGTCCATGATTTGTGTGTGTTCATAACATGGTGGCCATTCATAACATGGTGGAGTTTTGTATTAGGAAAACATGAAAAGGACAACACAGGAAGAACAGAGGATAAATTGCAATAGGGAAAGACAACAATAAGGGCATGTTTGGCATTCCATGCATTAGGTTGATTGCATTTTTTATAATGGTTAATAGATAAGGGTGGAGTATAGTCAACAATGAATTTTACACTACCAACAAAATTGTCAAAGTTAGGGTGCCATCACATCACCATGCTTCTGCATCAAGCATTGCCATCAATTATACCTCTATATATCAAAAACAAAAATAAATAAATAGAGATACAAATTAAATTATTAAAAAAATAAATTACAATTATTAAAAAAAAACATCTGGTCCCACTACACTACAAGACTCCTATAACATTTTGAATATATGGTTCTACGTGACTCTTTCAATTTTGCTAGACATTCCAGAACCCGCCAAGACGCATCACTCCATGGATCAGCATCAATAATTGGCGCTCCACCAAAAGAAGACAAAATCCTAGAAGATAAAGATTCTCCCCAGATATCAGAAAAATGCAAAAAAGATTTTTGTAGATATTTTGTGTCTGTAATTATTTGAGTCTGTCAGATAAGGATTTTCCTTCACTCACTACTTTAATAAAGTAGATATCTCTTATCTTGCTTTATTAAAGAAAAGCTGTGAAAATCTTTATACGTGTCTTGTAATAAATTGTAGTGTCAAAATTTTGTCAAAAAATGAGGATTGAATGATATGCGATGGAGCCCAAAAACAGTACCCGATATCATTATCCTAATCCTTTATTGATAAAATTTGAGTCAAGCATATATATATATAGTTTTGTCTTTATTAGGAAGATATTCATTCAATTCTCCGTCAATATGTAAAGAAGTTTTGCACATGTTTAGAATTGAAGTCAAAAAGCCTAGGGACTAGGCTTATAGTGTTTGAAATAAAAAAGAGTCTAGACTTAGCCTAGAGTTTTGTTTTCATCTTTTTTTTAAGTTGTATAAATTGGCATGCTTGCCAACGAAAAGAGCAGAATGAAAAACACCACTTCACTCTGCGTTGTAAATTTTCCAACCCCTCTCAAAAACCTCTAAGTGTATTAAGTTTCTCAGAGTTTCAGAGTCTGTAATATACTCTTTGTAAGTATATTTCTTACTAATATGAAGTGTGAGTAGTTTCTCTTTTTCCTTAAATACTTCGAAAGGGTAACTCTTTTATTCTAAATATTTATTTATTTTTGGAAAAACTAAGTTTATGGAATGCTTGTTTGCTCATTAATATTACATGCTTTGAACCTTCGTAGTATCTTCAGTTTTCTATTTTGTTACTGAGTGACCTTAGCTGAAGAGCCCGTGTGAGCCGTGGTTAGGCGTTGGAGGGTGAATTGTAGGCAGAAAGGGAAAAGTAAAAAATGGAAAATAAAAATATACTATGTTAAACGAGACTTAGTCTCAAGGTGGGAGTACATGTAATGAAAACAAACATTGCCTAAAAATAGTTTTTGCCATAGAAAAGAATTTTAGAATAAAAAGAGAGCAACCCGAGTAGAAATATTAAGGAAATATTGTCCATATAAGAATTTCAAAAAATCAAAAATTTGGATGCTTAAATTTGTATGCCTTTAGACTAACGTAGACCTTAGAAATAAAAATTAAATTTCAAAAATCAAAAAATATATGCCCTTAGACGAAGACCTTAGGAATAAAATTAAAATTAGTACTGAATTAATACAAGAATTAGAAGATCAAAAATTTAGATATCAGTTTCTTCTATCATTAGCTACTAGCAGATCTCTAGAAAATTACAAGTTAAAAAATCAGTTTCTTTTCTCCTTAGCTTCCGACAGATCCCTAGAAAATTACAGTTTAAAAATTTCTCAGATAAATAGACAGCTAACTATAAAGCAAAAAGCCTTAAAATTAGCCATACAATAGCTTGAATATCTTTTAGCATAACTGTAGAATTAATTAGATAATTCTCAGCCCAATTCCAAATAGTGGTAGACCACTAACCCAACCCCCAAAAATTGCGTGCGAAGCGTGGTGGTACCATAGGAGTAGATTCAGTTCCCGCTAGGTTTTTTTTTTTTTTGGCTTTTACCATACATTCTATCTCCGCAAGGTCGCCTAGATCTCGCCGAGAGTTGATCAAAAAGTCATCCCCATCTCCCATGGGCATGGGCGTTCATCGCATTCATTCTTGATTCTCGTCTGTCGATTTCGTGACTCACGAGACTCCATGTCGATAGTTAGGGTAATCGACTTTCTTCGATAAATGTCTTGGTCAATGGATATCCCGATGGCTAAATTACAATGTATCTTCTGATATCTATCTTCACAGACTAGGTGTCCAGAATTTCCATTATATGCTAATAGAGAGTGGCTGGCAAATTTTCTCCATTTGTTGAGCTGGTCTTTGAGTGGAAATCTCCTACATGGCCAGGGTCTCCTATTGAGAAGTGCTGGATATCTTGAGGTTCCTCTAAGATACATCTTATGCTTAGCTGGGTTGCACCATATTCCTTTCCAATTTAGTAGTTTGCTATCTATCAATGCTTCTACATACGGATGAAATTCTTCCATTACACATAATACTGCATGAGCAAGCTTGTGTCCAAAGTTATCTGTCTGATCTGGTTCTGTGAAAATTAATCTGGAGACAAAGCCGTAATCTAACAATTTTGGGGCTGTTAGATAACGAGTTTCGCCTCTGATTTCTATCTCCAATGGCTCGAATGTAGCTAAATTTATCTGGCAAAGGCACATACTGAAATCTAGGTTACACTGACATCTTCCAAAATGCTCGGATCTCCTGTTGCATTTTTCTTCATCTAAACAGGGCTGTTCTTCATCTTCGTAAGTATAGGTCCATTGATAGGCTAAGCCGGGGCAATCTACTCTTGCTATGGAGAGGTCTTGAAGATATTGCTGAATAATGACTAGCTCGCTATTTCTGCTATCTTCGGCTAGGGTGTAAATATAGGGTTTTAGGTCTTCTATTACTTGGCTTTTCTCACAAAGAGATCGAATGATAGAATGCCTGAAGAGATGCATTCTAGCACTCAATTGGTCAAATTCCTCACTGGTGAGTTGTTTGATTTCTGGGCTAGGTAAGGAGGTAGGTGTTCTTTCTGGAGCTAATTTTTTAAGCTGATTGGTTAGGGTTCGAACGGTTGCTCTCAATTGTTTTTCTTCGCCTTGAGTCGGTCTAGCTCTTCATCGACTCTTTTGCCTTTATCCATAATTTTCTTGAAATTTTGAAAAGGCCTTCACAATGTCTCAAGCACATCCGAGAGGATTCTCAAAATCATTCGAGGGTTAGAACTACTATCGCTAATTAACCATCGCTTCCAATTTTCTGGCTAACTGGAACTCCACTAGTAGCAAGGACGGTTGACCTCATCTTGCTTAATGTGTCCAGGTAATCTTTAGCTATCTAACTAATAAAGTAGCTGGTTCCTATTTGTCTTCGGGCATAGGTACTGGCTGGTTCAAAATCATAAAACTTTAAACCGGGTATAGGAAAAAATTTAACTAAAGGGTTCATTTACCCAATCATGGTAAATACCAGGCTTGGTTCCTTTAACTACTACATAAAAGAAAAACTTTTTGATAAAGGTTTATTTTGGATTTTTGAAAAATATATGCTGAGAGAGTTTAGGGCTGAAAGGCATTTAGCTGGGTGGTTCTGACTGGTCCAAAGGTTATCTAAAAGACACTGTTGAACTGGGTCTAACTCGATCGCTGTTAAAGGTCTGAATTTGGTTCTGCCTTCATGAATGGGAAGAGAAAATCCCCCAAAGTTCATGGTCTTGCTGTTCTCCATTATCTGCACAAAAATTAAACTGGTTATCATCTTTTTCTAAATAAATTTTCCTACTTAACCAATCTGTTAATCTATTGTCACTACCTTTGATATGCTCGAATTCTACTTTGTATCCTTGCCCTACTATACAATCTAAAAATTTTGCCCATCTTCTAGTGCTTAATTTACGCTCATTGAGTTTGTTATGGAATCTAACTATAGCTTCACAATCTGTTCTAATTGTAAAAGGTTTGTGCAAAAATAATCTAAATTTATTTATTGCATAAATTACTCCTAGTATTTCAAAATCTAAGCTGGTCATGGTCGTATCTTTTTCTTTAAACTTTCCGGAGCTGTATCTACAAATGCGTTCCTTATTTTTACTATCATATTTATTAGGTTTGGCTAATAATATTGTTTCCCATCCTAATTGACTTGCGTCTGTTTCTACAACTATATATTCTGAATCTAAGGGGAGTTGTAGGTCTGGTAGCTTTTTACAAATATCTTTTATTTTTCGGACTAGAGCTATATCTTGCTGATTAAAATATTTTTGTCCTGTGGGCGTGGTTTTACTGTAAAGTGGTCCTATTATTTTACTAAGGTTAGGAATGTACATTCGGGCATAATTTAAAATTCCTAAAAAAGACTGAAGTTGTTTTGTATCTTCTAGTTTATCTGGATATTCTAAAATTTTCTTGACTATATGAGGTTGTAATCTAATTTTCCCTTCTCCTAACTCCATTCCTAAAAATTCTATGTGAGGTTTATTTAATACCATCTTCTTTTTGCTAATTATTATTCCATTATTTATAAATTCTTCTAAGGCTATATACAAATGATCTATATGACTATTTTTATCTGGACTAAATACTAATATGTCATCTATGTATACCAGTATAAAACTATATTTATTAAATATACTATCCATTTTACGCTGAAATATGGAAGGTGCATTTTTTAATTCAAAGGGCATAACTAGCCATTCATAGTGTCCTTGAGGGCAAATGTATATCCATGGTATGCTTTCCTTTTCCATTTTTATTCCGCCAAAAACTCGACTTACAATCAAATTTACTAAATATTTTTGTCATCAGATTCTATTTATGAGTTGATCTTTATCTGGTATATTATATTTATCTTCTTCTGTATTGTCATTTAATCTTTTATAATTTATAACCATTCTAGCTTTTCCTCTTTTTATCTCTGCATGATTTCTAACCATAAATGCTGCGCTTCTATGTGGACTATTGCTAGGTTTAATTACTCCTAAATCTAATAGTTCTTTAATCTGGGTTCTAAATTCTTCTATATCTATTGGCGTGTGATCTATTTGTGCCGAGGTAATCCTATAATCTCTATTTTTTATATCTAAGCTGGCTAAAATTTTGTTTCTCTCCCAATATTTCATGGGTTGTTCTCCTAAAATTTCTGTTGTTTCAGCTAATCTTATTATCTCATCTAAATCATTTTCTGTTCTCTTGTATTTCGGTTTTTTCTTTATTTTTCCTATTTTTGCAAAAATTAATTCTAAGTTAGCTATTTCTTGAAAATCTTCTAAGTTCCAATAATCTCCCTTTTCTTCAAAATGAACTTCTTCAAAATCTTCTAACTCATAATTTTCCATATCTAATTTGTCTAAAGAAGTGTTTTCTACTTCATTAGGTATGTATGTTTGGGCTAGTTCTGGAAAAATATTTCTACTTGGAAATAAAAACCTAGCGGGAACTGAATCTACTCCTATGGTACCACCACGCTTCGCACGCAACTCTGATGAATGGGCTATAGTGCTTAGGGCATAAGCTGTTGGGGTATTGACGGTTCGTTTGAAGAAGCTGATGTTGTGTTGGCTGATAAACATACCACCTTGTAAACTAAGTATGAAATTAAGTCCTAAAATAAAGGGATGATTCTGTCTACTATTTCCTATCCAAACTTGGGGTAATGGGAACCATTCTATGTGCTGATCTTGAGAACCTAGATGATGAAAACTAATCTGGGCGCCATTAATGCAATGTGTATATGTTTGTTTGGTGCCATCTGCTATGCTGACTAAGGCTGGGGTTGTTAGAGCTGTGCTCCATCCTGGTGGAACTACGTGTTGTTCTATATATGATTTACTGGCTCCTGTATTTATCATGGCATCTATACTGAGGGTTTTTTCTACAAATTTAATTACACAAGAAATTTCAACTAAATTTGACTTTGGTATAACAGGATAATTAAATGGTAAATAGGTATTATCTGGTTTTATCTGAGAGTATTGACTAAAGGGTTGAGAATCAACTAGGTTGACTAATTCTAAAGAATTCATATGTTCTTCAATTAATTTATCTTTTAAAGGGTATTTAGTATGAAACTGTTCTAACTGTTGTTTGAGCTGCCTATTTTCTAATTCTAAGCATTCTATGTCAAAACTAGTTTTGGTTTCTATCTCTCGTATTTGTATCTTGAGTTCTCGTACTTGCACTTCTAATTCTCTATTTGCTAGTCGTAATTCTCTGCTTTCTATACTGTTATCTTCTCTGGTATTTTCTAATCTTATCTTATGCGTCATATTTAATTTTTCGAGACAAATTATACAATAAGTTATGCTACATAATAAACATTGAGCTCTCTTATCTTTAGCTGGAAACCAATTACAATAGCTGCATCTAGTAGTATCAAATCCTAATCCTATTTGAAAATTATGTTAACATTCAGTATCTGCATTACATTCCATCATAAAGAAAATATCTTGAGAAGGATTTATTCCTATTTCCTGGTTAAGTTGTCCTAAAAGATTATCCACATCTGTATCACTTTCTGAATCACTATCTGAGCTTATAGCTTCTAATTGATATTCATAATTACTAACTATGCTATATACTTCTGAATCATCACTATTTATGCTGACTATATTGTCTTCTAAATCTTCTATAATATGTAGTCTTTCTATCTGCTTATTAGTATTAGGTTTCTGTCTTTTTGGGCAGGCTTTTGCAAAATGATTGGGTTCTCCACATATAAAATAATTACATTTTTTACTATTGGGTTTTCTAACATGTCTTTGTTTTCTTTTATCTTTTTCATCTTTGGGTAATCTCTTATAATTTGTCCTATTAAAGGTCCTACTTTTCCTAATGAATTTTTGTTTTTTTTCCAAGGTTTTCTATATTTTTTCTTCTAATATTTTTCCTTTCTATATTTTCCATATTTTTTGTATTTTTTCCTATTATCTGTCTTCATATTGTTGAGGAGTATATATTACACTGCTACAAAAACCATAATTTTGTTTCTTCAAATCCTTTTGTATTTTAACTTCTACACATTTCTCTCTAAGTTTATAAAATGTAAAAACTATTCTAGGTCCTATTCCTAAAGTTCCTCTTATATTTAGTTCTCCTGTAGCTATTTTAGCTGGTAAACTTGCACAATAAATTGCCCATTTGTTTTCTATTTCTCTTCCTAGTTCTCCGGGTAATTTTCTAAAATATTTATTTCCTATTTCTTCGTCAAAACTTTGTCCTGTTTTAGCTGCTATGGCTAAATATTCTCTACTGAAAGGTACAATATATTTCCAGCTTCCTAATGTTATCTGATCTAATTCAGTTAATGCTATGCTTTGAGCGGAATCATTTCCTCTAGAAGGGTCGTATCCTATAAGTATTTCTTTAATAAAACTTGTGAAATTCCACGGGTTATTTCCTAAATCTTTAAGCTGTTTAATTGTTTCTTCAAATTTTCCTTTAAAGGTTAAATAAATATTATAAGCAGAATCTCCTAAAAGTGTCTCCATGTATTCCCACATATCTGTTGATTCATAGGGGCTGGTCATCCATGCTTTTACTGCATCTTTTTCCCATCTTTCTATTACTTCGTGCCATACCTGAGGGTCGAATCTAGCTAAATCTAAAAGGGTTCCATGATTATTAACTGGCTGTAATTGTATGCTCATATCTAATGGTCTACGTTTTCCATGAAACTTATAACTTTTATTGGGATCTGAATGACTACGTCCTGTACTGGTTAATGGTCTTCTTCTTCCTATTGCATATTGCATTGGTTCTACGGGATCTTGTACAGTTGGTTGTGGGTTACTAGTGCCTTTGCTTTCTGTATTCATATAAAAGTATCTTCTAATTGAGATTGTTCTAATATTTTAGTATCTTCTGCCCTAGGTTGCTCTGGTATTTTAAATATTTTACTGGGATGTATTGTTTCTTCTATGATATCATCTACATATTCTGTATGGAATTCTTGATCTAAAAATGATACTGCTTCATCATGGGTATCTCCTCTAGCTAAGTATTCTAGGTATCTAGCATCCAATATCTTGTTCATGTCTTCTAGGGTGAATTTTTCTAAATCCATCTCATCAATATTATATATCTTATTTTGTGATACTGTTTTTTCCTCTGTCATTACATAAAGTTGATTTACTTCACTACGATTATCTTGATTTTCTTCTCTATCTATACTATTAAATTCATTATCTTCGGATTTTTCTGGTGCTACATAAGTATACTGAGTAAATCTTACTGCATAATTTCCATCTGCTGCCTGATATAATAAATTATCTTGAGGGGCTAATCTTTTTTGTCCTAAAAAATCTCCTAATTTCCAATCTAGGGCTATATTATCTTCTGAATTAAATTTTTTAGCTGGTAATGCTTTTATTCCTTTTGCTCTTAGTAACTTAACTATCTGGTTATTTGTAAGCCTATAGTGAGTATTGCTTTCTGATACTGCTAAACCGAAAAATCCTGTGCAGACTAATAAATTATTTTCTCCTTTTTTTCATTTTATATCCTCTACTCTTTATTCCTATTTTTATCTTTTTATGAAAGGTCGAGGTTGGTAATATGAAATCTGGTGTAAAATAAACTATTCCTCCTTTAGAATTTATATCTAATTCATAGCTGCCTAAAAGACTTTGTCCTACATCATTAAATCTATCATCATAAAGACATACAGAAACTTTGGTTCCTAAATTTTCTCTGGTTAAAGCCTTAACTCCTACCACTACTAATCCTAAGTGGGTCATTTTAAGGTGTTCACTTACTGCATATTTATAGCTTTCTCTTTCTATTAAATTTAGTTCTACCTTCTCGTCTTCTTGAGTTACACTAATCATCTGTTCAGCATAGTGTTTAAATAAATATTGTTTTTTATGAATTTTTCCTAGCTTATACACATATTTAGCTGGAATTAATTCTAATTTTTCTTTCTTAAATTTTTCTATTTGTTGTTCTACATCTATAAATTCTTCTACTTTGATATCTTCATCATCATTACGCTTTTTGCTACTACTACCTTTAATTAGCTGTTTAAACATATTTATTTTCTGTAAATTCTACAAACAGGCTTCTTTGGTAATAACTTAAGCTTTTCAAAATATCTAGCTATATCTTCCTCTTTTACCTGAGATTGAGATATGTTGGGTTGTCCTTCTATTCCTTTTCCTTTTTGAAGTATTAATTTTTCTAAAGACGCTAGACGATTTTCTAAGCTATGTAGTTGTTCTGATAGGTATTCTATTTTTTCACACAATCTTATTAAAAACAAAATTTCTATATTATTTTGTCTTACTGTTATTTTATCTGATTGACTTACACCCTAATAGCTACTGATTCCTTCTGGATTATTATGAAAATCTTCTGCTTGTCTTAAAATAGTCTAATAATCCCTATTTGCCTTTTTATCACTACTCATAAACTAAGATCTCACTAATTGTTCTAAAATTTCTAATTTCTATTTTAAACTATCTTGAATTTGATTAATTTGTTCTATTTGTCTAGTTATTTGATTTGTGGCTAAAATTAATGTTTCTATTTCTAGCTTCGTAGGAAATTTTTCTAAATTTAAATCTATTCTTTTTTGTAGAATGGAACTACACTGATCTTGGATATAATCTAATTTTTTTATCTTGATCTTTGATTATACTACGATTATTACGGAGATGTTCTATTGACGAAATAAAAAGATTACTAATTTTATCTATGTCCTTTTTAATATTTTCTGCAAAGTTAATCTAATAATCTATGATACTATTTAGCTGAGGATTATGTTCACTATGAAGCTGATGTGAAAAACTATTTTCAAAATTACAACGAAAATTATTTTTATTTATGCTAAGACGATAGTTATGGCTGCTAAGTTCTAAATCTAGATACTCTACTCTTTTCATATACAAAATTAACTCAAATTTTAAAATTATTAAAAGCTACTATAAAATGAAATTTATAACTAAAATCTCCAAAAATAAAAACTACTCTATTACCATAAGCAAAATGCATAAACTAACATAAACTGTCCTAAAACCGAACACTGCTCTGATACCAATTTTTGGGGGTTGGGTTAGTGGTCTACCACTATTTGGAATTGGGCTGAGAATTATCTAATTAATTCTACAGTTATGCTAAAAGATATTCAAGCTGTTGTATGGCTAATTTTAAGGCTTTTTGCTTTATAGTTAGCTGTCTATTTATCTGAGAAATTTTTAAACTGTAATTTTCTAGGAATCTGCCGGAAGCTAAGGAGAAAAGAAACTGATTTTTTAACTTGTAATTTTCTAGAGATCTGCTAGTAGCAAATGATAGAAGAAACTGATATCTAAATTTTTGATCTTCTAATTCTTGTATTAATTCAGTACTAATTTTAATTTTATTCCTAAGGTCTTCGTCTAAGGACATATATTTTTTAATTTTTGAAATTTAATTTTTATTTCTAAGGTCTACGTTAGTCTAAAGGCATACAAATTTAAGCATCCAAATTTTTGATTTTTTGAAATTCTTATATGGACAATATTTCCTTAATATTTCTACTCGAGTTGCTCTCTTTTTATTCTAAAATTCTTTTCTATGGCAAAAACTATTTTTAGGCAATGTTTGTTTTCATTACATGTACTCCCACCTTGAGACTAAGTCTCGTTTAACATAGTATATTTTTATTTTCCATTTTTTACTTTTCCCTTTCTGCCTACAATTCGCCCTCCAACGCCTAACCACGGCTCACACGGGCTCTTCAGCTAATGTCACTCAGTAACAAAATAGAAAACTGAAGATACTACGAAGGTTTAAAGCATGTAATATTAATGAGCAAACAAGCATTCCATAAACTTAGTTTTTCCAAAAATAAATAAATATTTAGAATAAAAGAGTTACCCTTTCGAAATATTTAAGGAAAAAGAGAAACTACTCACACTTCATATTAGTAAGAAATATACTTACAAAGAGTATATTACAGACTCTGAAACTCTGAAAAACTTAATACACTTAGAGGTTTTTGAGAGGGGTTGAAAAATTTACAACGTAGAGTGAAGTGGTGTTTTTCATTCTGCTCTTTTCGTTGGCAAGCATGCCAATTTATACAACTTAAAAGAAAGATGAAAACAAAACTCTAGGCTAAGTCTAGACTCTTTTTTATTTCAAACACTATAAGCCTAGTCCCTAGGCTTTTTGACTTCAATTCTAAACATGTGCAAAACTTCTCTACATGTTGACGGAGAATTGAATGAATATCTTCCTAATAAAGACAAAACTATATATATATATATGCTTGACTCAAATTTTATCAATAAAGGATTAGGATAATGATATTGGGTACTGCTTTTGGGCCCCATCGCATATCATTCAATCCTCATTTTTTGACAAAATTTTGACACTACAATTTATTACAAGACACGTATAAAGATTTTCACAGCTTTTCTTTAATAAAGCAAGATAAGAGATATCTACTTTATTAAAGTAGTGAGTGAAGGAAAATCCTTATCTGACAGACTCAAATAATTACAGACACAAAATATCTACAAAAATCTTTTTTGCATTTTTCTGATATCTGGGGAGAATCTTTATCTTCTAGGATTTTGTCTTCTTTTGGTGGAGCGCCAATTATTGATGCTGATCCATGGAGTGATGCGTCTTGGCGAGTTCTGGAATGTCTAGCAAAATTGAAAGAGTCACGTAGAACCATATATTCAAAATGTTATAGGAGTCTTGTAGTGTAGTGGGACCAGATGTTTTTTTTTTTTTTTTTTTTTAATAATTTAAAAATAAAAATCAAAAATCAAAACATGATACGAACTAAAACATGTGTGTTATGCAAATAGAAATTTCTATGAAAATAAGTTTTGGATGGAGTCATTAAGGATACAGCCAAACTCATCTTTGCGAGATTAGTCTTGGAATATATTTTAATATTCACTTTTAACTTGTCTTCATTAGTTAGAACATCTCTAACTATTCACTACTTTTTTAATTTAATTTTAGGGTAAATTACACTTTACCTACTTTATGTTTAGTGACTTTCTCATTTTGTCCCTTAAAATTTATTTTTTCTCACTTTGACTTTTTATGTTTTAAGTTTTTCCTACACTGCTCCTAAAGTTAATTTATATTAAAAATTAGAAAGAAAGATGTCACAATTACTGTCATATAACACAAAATATATATTATTATACTGGAGTTACATTACTCCTAAAGTTAATTTATATTAAAAATTAGAAAGAAAGATGTCACAATTACTGTCATATAACACAAAAAATATATTATTATACTAGAGTTTAAATTTAAGTTAGTGTTGTGAGTTATATATAATAAAATATTTTTTATACTACATGATTGTTAATGTGTTATTTTTTGTCTAATTTTTAATAAAAATTAGCTTTAGGAGTAAAATAGGAAAAACTTGAAATATGAAGGGTCAAAGTAAGAAAAAATAAACTTTAACGGTCAAAGTGAGGAAGTGGCCAAATATAAAGAGGGCAAAGTGTAATTTACCCTTAATTTTAATCTAAATTTGAATAAAAATCTTAATTTGATATGAACTACTCTAATCTACTTATCAAATTTTAAAAAAAATCTTGTTAACAATTCTCCTATTATTCTAAATTTTTATTTTCATCAAATTTGATTTAAAAAAGCATCTCCAATATTTTATCTTTTTAAATTTCATTAAATTCAAATTTGATGAATTCTCAAATTGATTAAAAAAAAAAAGTTTCTCTTTTAATTTGATGATTAAATATAAATTTTGAACATTTTCTTATTAAATTTAAACTTAACAAAAGAAAAAAAAAATTGTAGATATTCTTATTTATAAAAATTCAACATAAACCTAATGAGTCGGACTATACCCATCCAATATACCCCTATCTATAATTTGAGTAAATTATACTTTGTCTATTTTATATTTGGTCATTTTTTCACTTTCATCCTTAAAAAAAATTCTCACTTTATTTTTTTATGTTTTAATTTTTTTTCAATTCATTTAAAAAATTAATATATGTACAAAATTAGATAAAAAATGATATATTAACAATCGCATGACATAAAAATATTTTATTATATATAACTCACATTTTTAATAAAAAAATTAAATTATAATATAATAATATATTTTTTATGTCATGTAATAATTAATATGATATTTTTTTGGTCTAATTTTAAATAAAAATAAAATTTAAAAGTAAATTAAATTAAAAGAATTTAAAACATAAAGGTCAGAATTAGAGGGAAAAAAAAAAGGAAAAATTACATCATAGTGGATGTAAGACTTTTTCTTACAAAAAATAAAATAAAATTTGATAAACATTATAAATATTAATTATTAACTTTTCTGCTAATATACAACTTTTCTGCTAATATATAATAATTGTTTAAAAATCATCCTGAAGATAATTTTCTTAGAAAAAACACCTTCAAGATTCTCAAAAGTGAGAAAACGACAAAACAATAAAGGGTTCAATTTTCCCAACTTGTATATCAGTCTCATACCTTATCCCTCGGAAAATTCTATCATACACACATCTACTCATCAGATCCCTTCCTTACATTTTCTCGTTACATTTTTTATTTACAAGTCTATTGAACATATTTTTAAACCCAATTTTGATAATTTGAACCGTTTATATTTTAAGATTTGTTTAGTACATCATATCTGTAAAAAATCAAATTGATCAAATATCAAAAACCATGTGTTTGGAAAACTCGAACTAAAACTATTTTTTTAAAAAATTTAATAAACAATTTTTTGAACACATACTTTTTGATATCCGATCCACTTGATTTTTTATAGGTATGATATACTGAACAAATCTTAAAATATGAACGGTTCATATTATCAAAATTAGGCCTAAAAGTGGGCCCAATGGACTTGCAAGTAGAAAATGCAAGAAGAAAATGTAAGGAGAGGATCCTGATTCGTGCAGCCTTCCTATGTTTGGGAAGTTGGGTTTGAGGATTTTTTTGACCAAAATAGTCACAAAAATAAAATAGATTTTTTAGTCTAATATGACAAAATATCATATATAATTTATAATCATTACATTATTTTTCTCACAAAAAAAAAAAAAATCAAAAAAGCTAAAAGTCCTTTCCAAACTAGGCTTTTTAGCCTAAACTAAAATAGCCAAAAAAGCCAAAAAGTCAAAAAGCCAACTCACTTTCCAAACAAAGCCTTATGTAATTTTTTTAATTATGACTAATTTTTTTAATTATGATTTATGAAATTTTTAGTTATGTCTCATGTATTATTTGATTATAATTTTTTTAAAATTTTTTTTTTATAGTTATGACTCAAAAAATATAAAATTGTAACATTTTCTTCTTTAGTTATATGGTACATACGGTACACACCCTTTGAAATGTATATATCATATGCACATCTAGTTATGTCATTTTTTTAGTTATGATCAATTTTTTTTTTTAATTATGACTTATGAAATCTTTAATTATGATTCATGCAGTATTTAATTATGATTTTTTTATTTTATTTTTTATAATTATGACTCATAAATTATATAATTATATTATTTTATTCTTTAATTACAAAGTGGCTATGATAGAACCCTTCAAATAGTCTTCCCCATACGATGCTCTCAAGTTATCAATTTATTCAATAATACTACAAACTTAAATTTATAAAATTACTCAAATTATTATCTTATGATTTTATATTATACAAATTTAATTTTT
Organism: Camellia lanceoleosa; assembly: GCA_025200525.1. Lineage (NCBI taxonomy): Eukaryota > Viridiplantae > Streptophyta > Magnoliopsida > Ericales > Theaceae > Camellia > Camellia lanceoleosa. The sequence continues at coordinate 120,084,737 of CM045764.1, read as the reverse complement.
ATCATACAATAAGTGACCAGAAAATTTGAGTTGATTATTCTATCAATTCCATAATCATTTCCTTTCTCACCTCCCATCACGATCTAAGCGGAGTGTTAATCTTAAAAAAAAATTCTCACTTTAATTTTTTTTTATATATATTTTTTCAATTTACTTTAAAAATTAATTTATATAAAAAATTAAACAAAAACAGTACGTTAACAATTGCGTAATATAAATATATTTTATTATATATAATTCATAACATAAACTTAAATTATAATATGTTATAGAGGTAAATGGCACTCACCTCTCTTGAAATTTCTGACAATTATTGAGATCTCCCTTATAGTTTTAATAATTACAAAAATATGCTTATTTTTAAAATTATTATTAAGATTCCTTCACTGTTAATTTTCTGTTAATTTATTTAACAGAATATGATGACGTTATGCTGACGTCATGTACTATGAGTAAAAAAATTTAAAATTACCCTTATATTTTCAAATAGTAAAATTTCACTCATCTCCCTTGAGGTTTTACAGAAAAATTAATAAAGACTCATACATTATTTTATTAATGTTAAACAAAATTATTAAATTCTATACAATATTTAAAAAAAAATTCTAAATTGTTAAGACAATCATATATATAGTAGAATAACCAAACATTACCTTATCTATGAAAAAAAGAAAAAAGAAAAAAGAGCTAATAAGTTGATCACCATTAAATCTTATACTATATTAAATACAATCATTTATTTGAAAATTATGAAATAAAGTATGAAAGATGTTTTATTTTTTTAAGAAGACCACCAATTTTATAAATAATTATTTTGAGAAATTAGAGTTTGAATAAAAATTAAAAAATACATATTTGGACAAATTATTCCTCTCTTTCCATTTTCTTTATTTTATTTCTTTCATTTTTCTTTCTATTTATTTTCTCATTCATTTTTTCATAGTGTCATTGTTGCAAATAGCAACACCATATAATTTATTATTATTATTATTATTATTATTATTATTTGTTCTCTTCTCTATGTTTTTTCCTCAATTTTTTTTCATCATTTTTTCTTATCAATGTTAGCCAGCATCACCAATGCCATAGCAACTTATGAAACATGAATTTTTCTTTTGTTTTGTAAACATATTTGTGTATTAAATGTTTTTAAGAAAAATAAACATAATAAAAAAAAATTGACTTATAAAAATTACCAAATGTTATCTCATAAATATATAAAAAAATCAATTTATCTTTTCACGATCCTATATTATCCTGTAATTTTAATTATCATTAAAAAAATAAGTCAATATTTCTCACTTTAATAATAAAATTTTTAAAAATAAATATAAAAGTGAAAAAATATCTAATCACATTACAATAAATTAAAATTAGATGATAGGAAATAAAAGACAAATAAATTATTTGAGAATAATAAACTATTCAAATTTGTCATTTCTTGATTAAAATAGAATTTTACTTGAAGAAATAAATTATTTGAAAATTATAAAATACTCAAATAATTTTATTATTTATTATATCTAAAATCTATATCTCCATCTTTGTTGCTGTCATTTAAATTATTTTTATTAAATTAAATCTCAAAATTAATTTAAATAAGAAACATGAATATTCTTTCTTGTTAAAATTAATTCAAAATTAATTTCATTGATGGTTGATTTTTTGTTTTTTAAACTTATTAATGTTCAAAACTTATAGTGGAAAAAAAAATACAAAGTCAAGGAAATACAAAAAAAAAATTGTGAGAAATAAAGTGATAATTAAAGGGTATTAATTGTAAAAGGTATTATGGTTATTTGTACAACCAAGTTAATACCGTTTGGCTTAAATTAACAGGAGTGAGAAATCTTGACAATATCAGAAAAAATAAGAAAAATTTCTATAATTATTGAAACTACAAAAAAGATTCATGTAATTATAAAAAATCTAAAGAGGAGAGGTGAGTGTAATTTACTATGCTTATGTTTGGAAAGTAAGTTTTGGGGTTATTTTGGCTAAAATAGTCACAAAAAATAAAATAACTTTTTAGTCTAACAAGACAGAATATCACATTTAATCCATAATCATTACATTATTTCTCTCATAAAAAAACCAACAAAGCTAAAAAACCTAAAAGCCCTTTTTAAATTAGGTTTTTAGCCCCAAACTAAAATAACTGAAAAAATCAAAAAGTTAAAAAGTCAACCCACTTCCCAAACTAAAGTCTATATGTTATAGTTAATATGATATTTTTTTTGGGTCTAATTTTAAATAAAAATTAATTTTAAAGGTAAATTAACAAAATTCAAGATCCAAAAGTGAGAAAATGACAAAAAAAACAAAGGGGTCAATTTTCTCAATCTCTGGTAATTCAATTCCAAGCTTCTTTCTCTCATTCTCTCTCTCTCTCTCTCTCTCAACTCTCATGATACACATATGGAGAAAATAAATGAGTCGTCTGGTGCAATCGGAGTCGCAATTGGATGTGGTATAATTGGTGTAGTATTATTGAGCTTGATATGGGGATCATGGAGAATATTGAATTGGGTATGGTTAAGACCAAAGAAGCTAGAGAGTTGCCTCAGAAAACAAGGTCTCAATGGAAACTCATACAAGCTCTTCTTCGGAGACCTAAAAGAGAGCTCCGCCATGACTAAAGAAGTTAGCTCCACTTCCATCACCATCTCCGATGACGCAGTGCCTAGCCGTGTCTTGCCCTTCCTTCATACCCAAATCTCCAACTACGGTGCGTTTGTACATCTCTATCTTTGGAATTTTTTTAATATTTTAAATTCGTATTTTTTTTGTTTTTCATAAAGCAATTGAAAAATGATTTGCGGCTCTAAAACGGTTGGCACTAATGGCACTAATTTTCTGTTTTGGTATTTTTTTTTTTTACCTGATATAGAAATTAGTGCTATTAGTGCTCGACAAATTAGTGTCACAAATCACAACTAAAAGCAATTTGGGGACTCGGTAAAAAATAAACTTTTTGACTTTTTCTCAAATTCTTTCAAAAAAAAAAAGTCATCAAAAAACGGTAAAAATTTAATTTTTTACCAACTTTTTAAAACATTTCATATTATGAGTTGGTTTTGAATGTAGATTGACTTTTTTATTTTTTTAATTATTTTAATTTGGAGTTAAAAAGTTTTATTTTGAATATTTTTTTTGATTTTTTTAATTTTTGTGAAAAAAATATATAATGATTATAAATTGGATGATATTTTATTTTACCAAGTTAAAAAGTCTATTTTTTATTTTTATTTTTGCTATTTTAGCCAAAAAGCCTGGGCTCTTTTCTTCCCACACGAGCTCTATCTGTGCTATACACAAGTATAATAATTAAAAATTAATTTTTAAATTAAAATAATATAAAATTTATTAAAATTATGTAATAAAAATAATTTATAATTAATTACATTTTATTCATTTTTATGAGAGTTATACCTAAAAAAAGATTTTATTCTGATGTCATTAATTGTGTGTTCTAAATTCTTAAAAAAAAAAACATGTCATATTTAATTGGTAAAAATTAAAGAATAGATTATAAAAATTATATTTACGATAAAATATAGATACATTTTATTTTATAAGTTTCGCAATTTGAATTTGCCATATGATATGATAGTAGTAATTACATTTGTTAATATATTATTTTTTTCTTATTTTTGTAAAGCCTAAAAACTAATCTACGCAAAATTATAAATTGTTGTATGTTATAACTTTTACGTGAAAATAAATTATGATTTACTTGTGGTGTTCGACTAAATATTAGAAGTGACCTAGAAATTAATTGACTCGATATGTATAACTATTGTGACATTCACCTCATCATTAAAAATTGTCTTTATCAGTTCATCACCGGTATGAGTTAGTTTGAAGGGTCTAATATGGGATTAAATATTAAAAATTAGCCTATAAAATTTAATTCGAGTCAATTTTTTTTTTCAATAATTCTTGGTTTAAGTTATAATATATCATATCTTAATAACTCAATATCATAAGAAAATAATCTTAATGTTTACAATGGTTTTTGTCAATTAATAATTTTATTTTATTATAAATATTAAGAGAATACATTTGAACAAATTGTAACATAAAATTTTTATTTTAAAATTTTAAGACCTACACATTCTCTTTGACTTTGCAACTAATTTTTGATATGGCAATTAAAATAAATTTTAATCATTATTATATGGAGGGACATGTGATAAGAGTTTGTAGTATATAATTTTAAAAGATAATAGTAATTGAAAATTTTCAGTACGGAAAATATGTACTCAACTTTATGTTATCTTTTATTAATGAATTTGGGTAAGAATTTGGAATGAAAAAGAAAAAAGATAGGTGAAATGTGAATAAAATATAATTATATTTTACCTAATTTTACACATATTTTCATTTTTCCTTTCAAAATTTTGACCCAAAATCATGAACCACATCAATGCTTGAAAAGAGTTTTGGATCCATTATTGTATTGATATTTGCTATCTAAAAAAAATTATATAATATTTGGTGGGAGAAATAAATTTTTAAAATGGATCATCAGTCATATTATAAAGGAATAAAAACTAGCCAATAAATATTTTTAAAAATCTTTTAAAAATTAAACATTAAGGGAAAGAAACTATGAAAGATGTGAATTGATTCCTATATTTGAGTGATACAAAAATCTAAATTTTAAAATTGTTTTTCCAAATTTCCAAATTTAAATTTTTAAATGGATTAATTAACTTTCTTTTTGAAATGTGTAAATTAAGGCATAATAAGATTTTTTTTTTTAAATTGTAAAATTGACTATTTAACTTTTATTTTCAAATTTCTAAATTTAAATTTTTAAATAGATTAATTAACTTTCTTTTTTAAATGTGTAAATTAAGATATAATAAGATTTTTTAAATGATTCAATAAAAGTTAGACAATTTTTTTTAAAAAAATTTTAAAACTGATTAGTTAACTTTTATTTTCAAATTTCTAAATTTAAATTGATAAATGGATTAATTAACTTTATTTTTGAAATGTGTAAATTAAGATATAATAAGTTTTTTTTTTTTTTAAATGATTCAATAAAAGTTAGAAGATTTTTTTTTTTTTTTAAATTTTAAAATTGATTAGTTAACTTTCCTTTTCAAATTTTTAAATGGATTAGTTAACTTTCATTTTCAAATGTGTAAATCAAGACATAATAAGATTTTCTTTAAATAATTCAATAAAAGCTAGAAGATATTTTTTTTTTTTAAGTTTTAAATTTATTAGTTAACTTTCCTTTTCAAATTTCTAAATTTAAATTTATAAATGGATTAATTAAATTTCCTTTTCAAATGTGTAAATTAAGACATAATAATTTTTAAAAAAAAAATTTAAAACTGATTAGTTAACTTTTTTTTTCAAATTTTTTAATTTAAATTTATAAATGGATTAATTAACTTTTCTTTTGAAATGTGTAAATTAATGCATAATAAGATTTTAAAAAAAAAATCAATAAAAGTTAGCCAATAAAAGATTTTTTAATTATTTAAAAAATAAGAATTTTAGAAAACTAGTATGACGGTTTTGAGTTTCATAAGGCTTTTCTCATTAGAAACTTCCTTTTCATTAATATATATATATAGTATAGAGATATTAAAATATATAAAATTATATTAAATACAAAATTATTAATCTATTTAATGAGACATGCAATATTTATAATAGTTGAGTTCCTTAATATTTTAATAATATTATTGAGATACCTTAACTAGTAAAAAAAACATATTGGACCGCTCTTACTACTAAAAGTTGGAGAGGTATGGTTCACTAATTTACTCTAGAATTTGTAAAATAATTTTTAAAAAATTTATTAAATACAAAAAATATAAAATTTTATTTTTTTGTATTTATTAATTTTTTTAAGGAAAATTATATATAAAAAAAACTTAAACTTGGGGTTCTTATAACAAAATAAATTTTGAATTTTGAATTTTATTAATTTTAATTTTAATCTTTTGATTTATTTTCAATCTAAACCATTTATTTATTTTTTAGCAATGATTTATATTGAAAATAAATTAAAAGATTAAGGTTTACTAACCTGATAAAATAAGAAAGTCTAGATTTATTTTGTTATAAGAGTCAATTTTTTTTTGTAATTAACCCAACTTTTTTTTTACATATTTTACTTTTTTAAATATATTTAAAACGTAAAAAAAAATTAATTAAAATATTAAAAATGTTCACTAAAAGCAAAAGATAAGAATTGAAAAACAGAAATACCTTTTTTAATTTTTTAGTTTTATAAATGAAAAACAGAAATACTTTTTGATTTGGATAATATAGTCGATATAATTTTCCATGGAAGATCTCTTCTTAGAATTGAATAGTTTGCACTCAAAGATCATGAATATGTGACCTGAGTAAAGAAACATGTTGACTTGATAGAGAATGCCAAACTTCATGAGCATTTGTTTGCCCTAGAACATGGGGCAAAACAGGTTTTGAAATGCGATTTCCAGATGAATCAGTGAAAAATGATGATGGTGGGCATGGAATGAATCCATCAAAATAAGCAAGAAGAGAACTAGATCTTACATAAGTTTCGACTTGATTCTTCCACAAAATGTAATTTTTGATAGTGACACACGGGAGTGAAATTGGATTCAAGAAAATCTAATCAAGAAGGTAAGATTACTGTAGATGCAGAAAAATTTGAATCAGCGATTGAATATGTAAACCAGAACAGCTCAGATAATCGAAACAAGACAGATATGACTAAGGAGGATACATCTCAACTTGAAAAGTTGCAGTTGTGGAACAGAGTTGAGAACAAACTCTAAAGAGATTGCCAAAATACAGAAAATTGTTACCAGAGAAAGAAGAATGCTGTCTTCAGTTGATGACGGACACAACAGCGTAGCACTACTAACTCAATGACGGACACAGTTGTAACTACCGTAACTAACTCTTCTTGCTTAATATACGCAAGAATTTTATTTATCAAATATATATATATATATGCAAGAATTTTACCTACTTAATTTGGAAAATACAGGTTGTGTGATATTATTAATTAACTCATCATGTCATTGTCACGTGCATTTATTTAATTTGCTTTATGAACTTCACTATTTACGTATATATATTGCCTGCTTTAGTTTGTTCAAGGAATATTTATTTGATTGCTCTTGAACTTCTGTTTGACGTTTTCGGTTATAAATTGCAGGAAAGAAGTCTTTTTCGTGGTCTGGACCAATACCAACTGTTAACATCATGGACCCTGATCTTGTAAAGGAGGTCTTGTCTAAGAATTTCAACTATCAAAAGGACAAGTCAAATCCATTTGTCAAGTTGTTAGCCAATGGACTAACTAGACTTGATGGTGAGCAATGGGCTAAACACAGAAAAATCATCAACCCGGCTTTCCATATGGAGAAGTTGAAGGTTATTTCCACCATTTTTTTTTATATCATTACGGTTCAATACAGTGTTGGTCCCCAAAGTATGCACTCTGTTTCATTTTGGTCTCCCACTCTCCGATTTTTCAATTGAGTCAATTTGGTCTACAACTGATATGGTTCGATATTTCCATCCAAATTTGGAAAAAAAAAAATAAAAAAATACCCCATGCTTCCATCATAAAATTTGGTCGAAATGATGCTAAGGACCATTTAAACACAAATCGGGCAAGTTGGGGACCAAATTGACACGTTGAAATATCATGGATTAGGATGACATATAATTCATACTTTGAGGACCAATAGTGTATTTAACCAAATTAGTTCTTTTAAGCTTAGTTGCTCTATTTGGTTAAATGTTTTAGTGGTCGTTTGTTGTGTCTAAATGCAACTTCATGATATAACAAAATTCTACATATATATATATATGTATGTTTATCAATTGGTTTCCTAGTGTTGTCTTCTTCTTCTTGTACAACCTGCAATATGGTTACTGACAGAGTCTTGGTTTTTTGGTCTTTTGATTTTGTTTATAGCATATGGTACCTGCATTTTACTTGTGCTGTAGCGAGATGATAAGCAAATGGGAGAACGATATTGCCTCAGCAGAAGGCTCATGTGAGGTGGATGTGTGGCCTTATCTTCAAACTTTGACTAGTGATGTGATATCTCGCGCAGCTTTTGGTAGCAACTATGAAGATGGAAGAAAGATATCCAAACTTCAGAAAGAACTACTTGTACTTATAATCCAGGCTGTCAGTACAGTTTACATACCAGGCGGGAGGTAAAATCAAATTGTCTCGAATACTTAATTTGAATATTTTTCTATTTGGTTGGACTTGCATATATTAGTTTGAGAGGAAGTAAAATAGTAGGTAAAATTTTAAGTACCTCTAACAATGTTGTATTAGTTTAGCTCCTTTTTTGTGTTATAAAATGTGAAAGATATATATTTCAGTACTAGGAAAGATAAATAGAAATCTAAATATACGATATTTGAGAAAAAAAAAAAAAAAACGAAAAGAAAAAAAGATGAGTGCTACAAGGACCAAATTGACACAAGGGATAAAGTTTAAGGACCACTGATATAATTTGCCCAAAAAGATGTTTATTTTTGTTTTTATTTTTTATTTGTTGGGTATATTGAATTGGGAGGGGGAATTGAACCTACGACCTCCTAGTAAAGTTGACGAGCTTTGACCACTAGGCTAATGCCAATAGTTAAAAGGATATATCATAGTTGCTAGCTAGTCATATATGATTCGCTGCTGCATGTGTAGGTTTTTGCCAACTAAGAGGAACAGGAGGATGAAAGAAATTGATAAAGAAATACACGCTACATTGAGGGTTATCATCAATAAAAGAATGAAGGCAATGAAGGAAGGAGAAACTAGTAAAGATGACTTACTGGGTATATTACTAGAATCCAATCTCAGAGAAATTGAACAGCATGGGAATAATAGGAAAGATGGAATGACTATTGAAGAAGTTATTGAAGAATGCAAGCTATTCTACATTGCTGGACAGGAGACCACGTCGATTTTGCTTGTGTGGACTATGATTTTATTAAGTAGGCATCAACATTGGCAACAACGTGCAAGGGAAGAGGTATTGCAAGTATTTGGGAACGACAAACCCAAATTTGATGGCTTAAATCGCCTCAAAATTGTAAGTACATACCCGCTATATACACTCTAGGAAATCATTAATGGACATCATAGCATGAAAGATTATATTGCTACTTATCAAACAAGTATTCGTTGTGCTTTGGTTTTCCTCATTGTTTGTTTTTTCCCTTTCAAATTCAAATTCAAATTCATGACCAGTAGAAGACCCTTAAAATGCATGTATCAATTTGTTATGCCAATAAGATCTGGGAATAAGGGGTGACCATTGGTTCAATGGTTAAGATTTGGCCTAATAACCTTGATGTTATGAGTTCAAGTCCTGGGATCACCACTTTGTGCATTATGCCAAAGGTTAGTTGTGTACTCAATCTTTCGCCTCCCAAACACACATTAATGTGTACTAATTGGGCGTTGCTTTTTAATAAGATCTGGGAATGTTAATTTTCTTTCATATTTATATAAAGAAAATGTTCAGACTACCAAAATTTCTATACAAAATCCAAAATGATACATGGTAGTGACATAATTATAAGAATAATTCTATACACCATAGGGTGCTTCTAAACCTGTCAAGAGGAGGTATATATGGACCAATGTTGTGACTGGTTCTGAGCCCCTTGTTTGTCGTTCGCGGAAGGCTTTATATGGATTGAAGCAATCTCACCGTGCTTGGTTTGACTGCTTCAATCATATTGTGCTTGCCTATGGTTTTCAAAGATCTACCTCTGATCATTTTGTTTTTGTTTGCCAGTTCTCTGCCTGGGGTTGTAGTCTTGATTGTTTATGTGGATGACATCATTATTTTTGGCAATGATTCTCTTGGGATTGCTGATTTGAAACACTATTTAAGTCAGTAGTTTCATACTAAGGAGCAACATGTTTGCATGAAAAATATTTTTTATGCACAATGTTGCACTTCATTTAAATTGAATTAACTGTGATCTTTAAAATTTATCTTCCTCAGGTGACTATGATTTTGTTTGAAGTTTTACGGCTATACCCACCGGTAGTTTGGTTGCATCGAGTGGTCCATGAAGATATAAAATTAGGAGGAATCACCCTCCCGAAGGGAGTGATAGTTTCTTTACAGGTAATGCTGCTACATTATGACCGTGAAATTTGGGGTGACGATGTAAAAGAGTTCAAGCCAGAGAGATTTTCAGAAGGAGTGTTGAAGGCAACAAAGAACAACCAAGCTTCATTTTTCCCATTTAGTTCGGGACCTCGGGTATGTATTGGACAAAACTTTGCAATGTTAGAAGCCAAGATGGCCATAGTTACGATTCTACAACAATTCTCTTTTGAGATTTCACCGTCCTATACTCATGCTCCGTTCAAAATGGGAACCCTTCAGCCTCAATATGGTGCTCACTTGATTCTACACAAACTTTAAAGCCGAGTCTTTGCACAGGATTGAGATGGATTTCCTCTATAGCTTTGAGGGAAATGCTCCGGTATTATTTTATCAGTCCTTTCATTAATGTTTGACTTCATATACTTTCTACTATCTTGAAATTACATCAATGAACTTCCTATTTGAGTCACATCTATCTTCTTTTACATAGTGTATGTTTTGTTGGAATGAAATTGTTTCTTGTTGGTTTGAAAGCTTGGAATATTAGCACATCATCTTAAATTTTAAGACCATGATTCCATGAATTCCAATCATAACTTGCATTTCCAGCTTCAAAAAAAGAAGATAGAAGAAAGGAAAAAATAAATTATTTGTGAAGATATGTGGGGGTCATAATAATACTAACCCCCTTCTGTAGTTATTGTCATACCGCCTTGGGTGGTTTTGCTCCATTAATGACATGCCTGCCCACCATGAGAATTGACACCTCTTTGGTACATCCATCTCTGCAATGCATTTAGTCTTATGTACATACATACTGTGAGAAACTAATGATAAATTACATTTCAGATGGAACATGTTGTGTTGAAAAGGCCATTTCAGCTCGACCCGGCCTGGCCCACTCTTGATCGCATCCGTTTCTTATTTTATTTTATTTAATTTTTTTGGATAAATTTTTAGTTAGTTTTATGTGATAAACTTACATAGCTATAGGGACTGTACATAGTTATGTGATAAGCTTAAATAGCTTTAGTTAGTTTTGGTTAGATAAGGAACTGACAACAAAGATAAGGAACAGGAGAAATGATCCCACCTGAAGCTCTAACAATGGAGCAACTTTACAAAGAAGGAATTGGGGTGACTGTTATGCTCCCTCTAAAGTAGTTATTGTTGCGCAGCTGATGGATCTCATTTCAAGATTTTTGTGTATATAACTAGATAGAAAAGTGGTGAGAAACGAAGAGAAACCGAAAGAGTTCTCAAATTACGATTCAATTAATTGTTATGCAATTTTTTAAATAAATGAAAGTTATGAGAAAAAATTTGTAGAAAACTAACACCTGAGATTCAATCAAGAGCTTTCGACTGACTCCCAATCTATGATCATAACAAAGCCTACGTTAAAGCACAGAACAAATTGTATTTATAGACCAATTCAAAGAGCACTAACTATAAAACACGTGCATAAACATACCTTAGCAACTTTGTGGATACAATCTGATGACATCTCAACAATTTCGAAAACAATTCAAGTTTTTGTTTTTTATTTGTATGGTCCATGATTTGTGTGTTCATAGGGAAATACTAGGGTGCACATCCTATGCATCTTCTAATTTAAATAAAAAATGACATAACTTTAATTTTCTAAATCATAATTAAAAAAAAATATATATATATCGTAACTAAACATAACATAAAATATGACTAAAGAATTTATGAGTTATAATTAAAATAATATCATAATTAAAAAAATAATAATTAAAGGTATATACGGTACACCATTTTTAAAATGGGATATATCAAAATTTTCAGTGTTCATAACATGGTGGCCATTTAGGGATATTGTCAAACACATATAGCTTTCGTTTGGGATGTATGTTGGTTTTTTGACTTCTTTTGTTATTTCAACTTAAACGAAAAAGTCTCGTTCGAGATAGGCTTTTTGATTTTTTTTTATTATTGTGAGAGAAAAAATGAAATGATTATAGTTTAGATGTAACATTTTATCTTATTGACCTTTTAACTTTTTTTTTAAAAACTAAAATAGTCACAAAAAAAAAAAAAAAAACCCCATGCCAAACATAGCCATGGTCAGCAACATGTGCGAGTTTTGTAATAGGAAAACATGAAAAGAACTTCACATTATAGGAGCAACAGAGGATTAAATTGCAATAGGGAAAGACACCAATAAGGGCGTGTTTGGCATTTCATGCATTAGGTTCATTGCATTTTTTATAATGGTTAATAGATAAGGGTGGACTAGAGTCAATAATGAATTTTATACTACCAATAAAAGAAAAATGGTTGAGAGTATTAAAAGGAATATTCTAATAGTACTACTAATGATGTGATAGGGGACACAATGAGTCCCACCTACTGCCTACATATATATATATATGTTTTTTTTTTCAATATATTAGTGTCATTAGTGAATTTTTTAGTAGCATGAATCATTCTTGCGAACAAAATTGTCAAAGTTAGGGTGCCATCCCATCACCATGCTTCTGCATCCAGCATTGCCATCAATTCTACCTCTATATATAAAAAATAAAGATAAATAAATAGAGATACAAATTAAATTATTAAAAAAATAAATTACAATTAAGGTTGTATGATTTTAAAAAAAAAAAAAAAAATCAAAACATGATACGAACTAAAACCAATGTGTTATGAAAATAGAAATTTCTACGAAAATAAGATGGAGTTATAGAGGATACAACAGGACTCATCTTTGCGAGATTATTTGGTAGTCTTTGAACAATGTATTTCAATATTCACTTTTAACTTGTCTCTGTTAGTTAAAATATCCCCAACTTTGCACTAATTTTTTAATTTAATTTTAGGATAAACACTTTGCCCACTTTATGTTTAGTGATTTTCTCATTTTGTCCCTTAAAATTTATTTTTTTTCATTTTGACCCTTTATGTTTTAAATTTTTCCTACTTTACTTCTAAAGTTAATTTATATTAAAAATTAGAAAGAAAAATGTCACAATACCTGTCATGTAACATAAAAAATATATTATTATACTGGAGTTTATATTTATGTTAGCGTTGTGAGTTATATATAATAAAATATTTTTATAATACGTGATTGTTAATGTGTTATTTTCTGTCTAATTTTTAATAAAAATTACCTTTAGGAGTAAAATAAGAAAAACTTGAAACATGAAGGGTTAAAGTAGAAAAAAATAAACTTTAAGGGCCAAAGTGAGGAAGTGGCCAAACATAAAGATGACAAAGTGTAATTTACCCTTAATTTTATTCTAAATTTGAACAAAAATCTTAATTTGATATGAACTACTCTAATCTACTTATCAAAATTTTTAAAAATTCTTGTTAACAATTCTCCTATTATTCTAAATTTTTATTTTCATCAAATTTGATTTAAAAAAAACATCTCCAATATTTTATCTTTTTAAATTTCACTAAATTCAAATTTGATGAATTCTAAAATTGATTAAAAAAAAAGTTTATCTTTTAATTTGATGATTAAATATAAATTTTGAACTTTTTCTTATTAAATTTAAACTTAACAAAAGAAAAAAATTTGTAGATATTCTTATTTCTAAAAATTCAACATAAACCTAATGAGTTGGACTATACCCATCCAATATACCCCTACATATAATTTGAATAAATTATACTTTGCCTATTTTATATTTGGTAATTTTTTCAATTTAATCCTTAAACAAAATTGGAAAAATTATTTATAAGTCCTATTAGGGAGGCTTATGCTACATATGGTCCTACTAAAAAACTTATGTTCTCATAAGTCCTGTGGGAAGTTTATTGACACATTTACCCTCAATATTAGTTGTTAATATCATAAATACTAGTAAAACCATATATAGGAAATTGCATGTTATTATAGATCATATCTACATAAACGTAACGTAACGTGACACCTACATAAACGTAACATGACACCTATTAATTGAATGTTACCATAGATCATATCTACATAAAACGTAACGTAACATGACACCTATGATTTATGGCAACATTCAATTTTCTATATAGAAAATTGAATGTTACCATAGATCATAGTTATATGAAACGTAATGTGACACCAACACAAACCAGCAATATTTTTACATTCAATTTAAAAAAATAAAAACTCATTAAGTTTGCGAAACGTAACGTGACACGTTACGTTACGTTTATGTAGGTGTCACGTTACGTTTATGTAAGTGTCACGTTACGTACGTTTATGTAGGATTTTGTGGAATACATTCTTATCTAAATATGACTTGAGATTCTATAAGAAATTATACAGGACTTAGTCTACCATAAGTGTTTGAAAAAGGACTTATAAATAAGTTTCTCAAAAAATATTTCACTTTATTTTTTTATGTTTTAATTTTTTTTCATTTATTTAAAAAATTAATATATGTACAAAATTAGATAAAAAAAATGATATATTAACAATCGCGTGACATAAAAATATTTTATTATATTTAACTTACATCTCTAATAAAAAAATAAATTATAATATAATAATATATTTTTTTATGTCATGTAATAGTTAATATGATATTTTTTTGATCTAATTTTAAATTAAAATTAATTTTAAAATTAAATTAAAAGAATTGAAAACATAAAGGTCAGAATTAGAGGGAAAAAAAGGGGAAAAATTACATCATAGTGTATGTAAAAAAAGATAAAACATTATAAATATTAATTATTAACTTTTCTGTATAATAATTTTTTAGAAATCATCCTGAAGATAATTTTCTTAAAAAAAAAACCTTCCAGATTCAAAAGTGAGAAAACGACAAAACAATAAAGGGGTCAATTTTCCCAACTTGAATTTTACATCATTCCACGGGAAATTCTATCATACACACTTCTATCATATACCTTCTTAAATTATGTAACACTTCTATCATATACCTTCTTAAATTATGTAAATTTTTTTAATTATGATTAATTTTTTTAAAATTATGATTTATAAAATTTTTAATTATATCTCATGTATTGTTTGGTTATATTTTTTTTTTTATTTTAGTTATGATTCAAAAAATATAAAATTAGAACATTTTCTTCTTTAGTTATAAAGTATATATGGTACGCACCATTTGAAATGTGTGTATCATTTACACTCCTAATTATGTCATTTTTTTAATTATGATCAATTTTATTTTTTAATTATGATAATATTTTAATTATGACTTATGCGATCTTTGTTCATACTTAATGTAATGTTTAATTATTTTTTTTAAATTTTTTTATAATTATAACTCATAAAATATATAATTATGTTATTTTATTCTTTAATTAAAGGATAATGTTTGGGAGCTCGAAACATTGTCCCCCCGAATCCCCCTAATGCCCAAAACGACGTCGTTTTGGGCATTAGTTTTTTTTCTTTTTTTTTCTTCCATTTTTCGAGCTCAAACGCAGGGAATGTGGGAGAGGGAGAGAGAGAGAGGGAGAGAGAGAGAGAGGGAGAGCGGAGAGGAGAGAGGGAAAGAGAGGGAGAGAAGAGAGAAGAGGGAGACACATACACACAAATGGTCCGATCGTCGAGCTCCGCCGATCGTTGCATTCCGGCCGAGCGTCCGCGTCTGCCTTCTTCCTCCGCCCCTGCCTTCTCTTCTTCTTTTTTCTTCTTTCTTTCTTCTTCTCTTCCTTCTTTCTGCGTCTGATTCTGATTTTCTGATTAAAAAAAAAAAAAAAAAAAAAATCAAACGACGAAACTAATTCGTTTCGTAATTAGGGAAATTCGGGGGCTCAATTCGAGCTCTCTAGCACTACTCTTAATTAAAAGTGCATAGGATAGAAACTCCTCAAATAGTCTTTCCTTGTACTATGCTCTCAAGTTATCAATTTATTCAGTAATACTACAAACTTAGATTTATAAAATTACTCAAATTATTATCTTATGATTTCATATTATATAAATTTAATTTCTACCATGTAAGTGACTAGAAAATCTGAGTTGATTATTCTATCAATTTCACAATCATTTCTTTTCTCACCTCCCATCACGATCCAAACGGAGTGTTAATCCTAAAAAAAATTCTCACTTTAATTTTTTTATATATTTTTTTCAATTTACTCTAAAAATTAATTTATATACAAAATTAAACAAAAAAGATACATTAATAATTGCATAATATAAATATATTTTATTATATATAATTCATAACATAAACTTAAATTATAATATGTTACAGGGGTAAATGACACTCACCTCCCTTGAAATTTCTGACAATTACATGGACCTCTTTTATAGTTTTAATAATTACAGAAATTATTCCTACTTTTTGAAATTATTATTAAGATTCCTCCGCCGTTAATTTTATGTTGATTTATTTAACAGAATATGCTAACGTCATGTATTATGAGTAAAAAATTTCAAAATTACCCTTATATATTCAAATAGTAAATTTCACTCACCTCTCCTGAGGTTTTACAAAAAAAATTAATAAAGACCTATACATTATTTTATTAATGTTAAACAAAATTATTAAATTCTATACAATATTTAAAAAAATTCTAAATTTTTAAGACAAACATATATATAGTAGAATAACCAAACATTACCTTATCTTTAAAAAAAAAAAAAAAACCTAATAAATTGATCACCATTAAATCTTATACTACATTAGATACAATCATTTATTTGAAAATTATGAAATAAAGTATAAAAGATGTTTTATTTTTTAAAAAAGACCACCAATTTTATGAATAATTATTTTGAGAAATTAGAATTTGAATAAAAATTAAAAAATACATATAGGTATTTGATTTTTTTGGGTATAAAAAATACATATTTGGAGAAATTATCCCTCTCTTTCCATTTTCTTTATTTTATTTCTTTCATTTTTCTTTCTATTTATTTTCTCATTAATTTTTTTTATAGTGTCACTGTAGCAAATAGCAACACCATATAATTTATTATTATTATTATTATTTGTTCTCTTCTCTATGTTTTTTCCTCAATTTTTTTCATCAATTTTTTTCTCATCAATGTTAGCTAGCATCATCCAATACCATAACAACTTATGAAACATGAATTTTTCTTTTATTTTGTAAACATATTTGTGTATTAAATGTTTTTTTAAAGAAAAATAACATAATAACATTTCATATTTATAATAAAAAAAATTGACTTAAAAAAATTCCCAAATGTTATCTCATAAATATATAAAAAATTTATCTTTTCACAATCCTATATTATGCTCAAATTTTAATTATCATTAAAAAAATAAGTCAATATTTCTCACCTTAATAATAAAATTTTTAAAAATAAATATAAAAGTGAAAAAACATCTAATCACATTATAATAAATTAAAACTAGATGATAGGGAATAAAAGATAAATAAATTATTTTAGAATAATAAACTTTTAAATTTGTCATTTCTTACATTTAATTAAAATATAATTGAAAAATGCTTCAGACCACTAATTGAAGATCACTAATTGACCACTAATGATGTGGCACCATGTGGACCCTATTATTGATATGATAGTTTGGCCTTTGTTTTTTTTATTTTTTTGTTTTCTTGCATTGGCAGCATGGTTTTGAAAACTGGACCGGACCGGCCGGTTCGATCGGTTGAACGTTGCACACTCATTTAAGTGAGCATGCAAGGTTAAGAGTCTAACACATAACCAACAATGTAAAATACTCCAATTAAATCCTTAATTATCATAATGCTAAAATCCATAAAAATTGATTATTCTTATCATATGAAATTATCCACCAAGTCCACTAATAAAATCTATTAACAAAACAATAATCCAAGTACTTAATTCATAGTTCTACTCTCAGCACTCCCATATGTAAAAAAAATCCCGCGCAGCTCTACTCTTCAGAATCTGAAAAAAAAAAGAGGGTAAACTAGATAGCCCAGTAAATAACCAACCATCACTACCAGCTGGATCAAGTATTAAAAAAAATTAATAAATAAATCGATAACCAATAAATATAAATTTTTCTACAGTTCAATAAATGAACAATTATTTGTAAGATGGTTTTATAGCTAAAAATAAACAATGTACAATACATTTTAGATGAAAAGCCAACAAGATAATTTAAAATAATTCATTGTTCAAATCGATGGTTCGATATTCAGATGGTTCAATGATTTGATTCACAAAACCCAAGTCTTGGTGACTACGGTCACTTAGCCCGTGATAAGGCCCAGAACCACACATAGGTCGGTAGTAAAGCCTCAAAAGAAACTAGTTTCTGTGCCAATAAATAACCCCCATTGGCTAGGGTCCAAATCATAGTCAAACTAGAGTGATGTTTAAATATTCAAACAATACACAACTTTAAAATAAAATATTCAATATTTTCATAATAAACATTTAGTACAATTTTCATGATACTTTCACAAAATATTCAAATAATTTTCATAATAGTTCCACAAAATATTCAAAACAATTTTTATAATAATATTCGATGTTATTTTATACTTAACCCATATTTTATTTTTAAGAGAACATGAAGGCTATAAGTAAATGGCTTTGGCTTCTGTCCGGTCCTCATCTGGACTGGACCGTGCTGTTGGGCCCGTGGGGCCCACCATGGGTCCCGTTTTGATAATCTAAACCGTTCAATGTGTAGAACTCGTCGAGTACTATAAGCCTGTAAAAAATCACGTTAATCGAATATCAGTAGCTATATGATCAAATCAGATTTTTGTCAACCGTTAATTTATTCACCGTCCATTTTTTTTAATACAAAACTGATTTGATCATATAGCTACCGATATCCGATTAACGTGATTTTTTTATAGATTTATAGTACTCGACGAGTTCTACACATTGAACGGTTTAGATTATCAAAACGGGACCCGTAGGTCAAGCCTGATACCCAGTCCAGATGAGGATCGGATGTACAAGCCCTAAGTAAATACTTAAAATTTTAAACGATTCAATAGGAATAAAAATGTACCAACAGTGATACAGAGTTACTTACCTCAAACAGCTAAAATAATATTTCCCAAGCTAATCTCAAATTACCAAGATTCACCTCAATCTCACGAATCTAATAAAATATTATACCACACAAACAATTATTATTTGCACCCATCCTTCTCTTATTGTAGCAACCATAGAATAAATTAATCCAATTGTTTATTAGGAACCCCCACAATTTAGCATCAAAACAAAGCCATCACGGCTTCGAAATTCTCAACCTATATTATTTTATTGTTGTTCATATACATGTATAAATTTGTAATTGCTTGCAGCCAAACTTGTATCCCACAAACATACCACCATTAAACTTAACCTATCACATATTAATCTCAAAATATGAACCACCCAACCGGGATGCAAAATACACTCTAAAATTGAGCAAAAATCGAGACCCCTAACATAGACTACATCAATATATTTATTTAATCATATATGCCCATAAATTCATCTATTGATATATTGACACCAAAATCATAGATAAGAATACAATAAAATAAATCTTACCTGAGTGATGAATAAAGAAAAATCACCACTCTATAAATCCTCCTTCTTCACTTTGGTTTGTTTTTTTTTTTTTTTCTTCCACTTTTCAAACCCTGCGCAGCCTTCCTCCCAAGCCTTCTGTTTTTTTTTTTTGTTTTCTTCTCCCAGACAAAGCCACGGCATGATGGCTACTTAACCTAATATTCTTTTCTTTTCCAAAATTACAAAATTACCCACTTATGTTATTAAAATAATAATGCCGTCTCATAATTAAATCATTGATATTACTAAGTGACCCATATAAATTAATGTAATTACCAATCTATCCAGAAATAATAATGTTCAAAACTTGGGTTTTATAGTCTTCACCTATTTATAAGAAAAAAATTCTTTCAAAAAGACTCAAGAAATCCATGTGAGATTCAATCAAATGTATTTGAGGGAATATTGAAATTTTGATATCCCTTCAAAAATTTTGTTCTCCTTTCAATCAAATTACTTGAATTAAAATCATATGGAGGGAATATTACATATTTGATTTCATCTTCCAAAATTGAAATTAATAATATTTTAAAACATATTATTATATTTTTCAGTAAAAAAAATATTAAGACAAATATTTAAAATAATTTAATATTTTTAATATTTTTAATTTATAATTTTATTACTTATATTTTTATTTAAATATAATTTTAATATATTTATTACGTCATGGTTCGATTCCGGTTCAAACCGACGGTTGAACCAGTGACCCGTCCACCCAATCCATTTCCGGTTCACTCACCGGTCCGGTTTTTAAAATATTGATTGGCAGCTCTAATGGATTAGTGCTATCAAATTAGAGTACTAAATCAGTGCTAAATTGTCACGACCCGCTCCCCGTACCCAAGAGTTAGGCATCGTGATGGCCAGTAACTATGTTACCTCCGGCCAAATCTTTAACAAATTAATAAACGCAAGCGGAAGAAATATTTAAATAAGGGTACTAAAATAATTATTGGAGTTTCTATTTTTATTACAAAATTTATTGACCAAAAAGGCCGATATTTACATATAAAAAATACATCAATAAAAGTGCTTTGTGCCTATTTCACACGCTGATCCTGACATGCCACCTTGAAGTGGTAAAAAACTATAAACTCATGGCAGAGTGAAAAATATTATACTAAGAGTATAAGGCATAAAATTCACCATGGATCATTAGTTAGGCCAAAAAGAGTTTGATACATAATACATAATCATTTGCCATATACCTCAGATCATTTAATACATATAATGCGCATTTAACATATAATACGAAAATCATTATACAACCATAACCACGGTACATCACTAAGTGCCAAGCACTACACTGGTCAATGGATCCACGACAATCACTAGACCACAGAGTGGTCAATCACTAAGCCAATGGTTATTTAAGTCCCCAAAGACATGGGACATCACTAAGCCAATGGTTATTTAAGTCCCCCAAGGCATGGGATTCCCGTGGTGGTATTCACAAAATATATTTTCATATAAGGTCATAATCAAATATTCTTTAAAAGTAAAACAAATATATCCATGAGTTTCCTTTTAAGCAAATAGGATTCAGAAATAAAATCACGTAACTGAAACCTTTATAAAACATAATAGTTTATAAACCATCACTTGTATAAAATAGATTTTGGTAAGTCAAAATATAAGTAAAATACATTTTGATAACTTAAAATATAATATAACTCACCTTAATTTCAATACCTTACTCTTTCTTTTCACTATCAAAAACTCTTTTAACTTCCATTACACTTTCTTTCTTCCTTTCTTCTTTCCTTTTCTCCTTTCTTTCTTTTCTTTCTTTCCTCTTTTCTTCTTTTCTTTTCTCTCTTTTCTTCTTTCATTCTTCCGCCCAGGTGATGTTCTCTTCTTTATAGACGGGTAGCGCATACGTGGCACGGATCTTCCGCAGATATTCGATAATAATTATAAAGATTCGTTTTTAATCTTAATAGATATATAAGATAATTACTTTTTGACATAATATTTTAATATAATTATATAAATAATTTAATTTTTAAATAAAATACATTTTATCGTATATCAACATAAAATTAATTATTTATTTTAATACCACACTCATTTATATTATTATTTATATTATTTTTATTATTATTATTTATATTTTAACCCCTAAACTTTTAATAATTATATTATTTCATAAAATTATACATAATAATATATAATAAATTATATATTTTCCGAACTGAGATTAAATAATATTAGTATAAATTCTACAGAATAATTAAAAATTTGGGTTGTCACAATCTTCTCCTCTTTTAAAATTTCGTCCTCGAAATTTGCCACAGATGTAAGTTATCTGCTGCGCACTCTGATAAATATATATTAGATGATTAATCTGATAGAAAATAGAACCTAAAAAAAACTTTACGAAAAAACAACTCACTATCTAGTTGTCAAAGATTAATTTGGGCCAAAATGAGAAATAATGGGTGACTTTAAAAAAAAAATTTCACTCGTTTAATTTCACTCGTTTTATTTACGATAAAAATAAATAAAATAAACACACAATGATAGAATTATATGTAAGAATTAAAAAATTTGAGATGAACTTTTCATTGATGGGAAATAGTTTCAAAATTAGTATCTTTAAAATTTGAACTTACTTTTTAAAGAAAAACATCAAATAATTTTTTTTTTCAATATTGAACTGAAAATTATATATATATATATAATTATATTATAACTTTGGTGAGTGTTTGTGCCCGACATCCTTCGTTTCTTGTTATTCTTTTACTATAACTATATAAATTATATCTAATATCCCTCACAAATTAGGCATACTAAAAAAAAAATTTATATATATATAATCATATAAAATTATAATATAATTAAATCGACGAAGAGAATATAATAATTTGGTATTAATTACCCGTTATCCTACTTCTTAAATGTGCATGTGTCCTATGCTCCAATGATGATTTTTTTTATTTATTTATTTTTTAATAGACCATTGCTCTGATACCATTTGTCCCGACCCGCTCCCCGTACCCAAGGGTTAGGTATCGTGATGGCCAGTAACTGGGTTACCTCCGGCTAAATCTTTAACAAATCAATAAACGCAAGCGGAAGAAATATTTAAATAAGGGTATTAAAATAATCATTAGAGTTTCTATTTTTATTACAAAATTTATTGACCAAAAAGGCCGATACTTACATATAAAAAGTACATCAATAAAAGTGCTTTGTGTCTATTCCACACGCTGATCCTGACATGCTACCTGAAAGTGGTAAAAAACTATAAACTCATGGCAGAGTGAGAAATATTATACTAAGAGTATAAGGCATAAAATTCACCATGGATCATTAGTTAGGCTAAAAAGAGTTTGATACATATAATACATAATACGGAAATCATTTGGCATATGCGT
Source organism: Camellia lanceoleosa (assembly GCA_025200525.1). Taxonomy (NCBI): domain Eukaryota; kingdom Viridiplantae; phylum Streptophyta; class Magnoliopsida; order Ericales; family Theaceae; genus Camellia; species Camellia lanceoleosa. The sequence goes on along the minus strand of CM045764.1, from coordinate 120,061,770 downwards.
CGGATTACGTAATACGGAAATCACTATACAACCATAACCACGGTATATCACTAAGTGTCAAGCACTACACTGGTCAATGGATCCACGACAATCACTGGACCACAGAGTGGTCAATCACTAAGCCAATGGTTATTTAAGTCCCCAAAGGCATGGGATATCACTAAGCCAATGGTTATTTAAGTCCCCCAAGGCATGAGACTTCTATAATGGTATTCACAAAACATATTTTCATATAAGGTCGTAATCAAATATTCTTTAAAAGTAAAACAAATATATCCATGAGTTTCCTTTTAAGCAAATAGGGTTCAGAAATAAAACCACGTAACTGAAACCTTTATAAAACATAATAGTTTATAAACCATCACTTGTATAAAATAGATTTTGGTAAGTCAAAATATAAGTAAAATATATTTTGATAACTCAAAGTATAATATAACTCACCTTAACTTCAATACCTTATTCTTTCTTTTCACTATCAAAAATCCTTTCAATTTCCATTACACTTTCTTTCTTCCTTTCTTCCTTCTTTTTCTCCTTTCTTTCTTTCCTTCTTTTCTTTTCTCTCTTTTCTTCTTTCATTCTTCCGCCCAGGTGATGTTATCTTCTTTATAGACGGGTAGCGCATAGTTGGCACGTATCTTCAGCAGATACTCGATAATAATTATAAAGATCTGTTCTTATTCTTAATAGATATTTAAGATAATTATTTTTTAATTTAATATTTTAATATAATTATATAAATAATTTAATTCTTAAATAAAATATATTTTATTATATACCAACATAAAATTAATTATTTATTTTAATACCGTACTCATTAATATTATTATTTATATTATCTTTATTATTATTATTTATATTTTAACCCTTAAACTTTTAATAATTATATTATTTCACAAAATTATATATAATAATATATAATAAATTATATATTTTCCGAACTGAGATTAAATAATATTAATATAAATTCTACAGAATAATTAAAAATTTAGGTTGTCACATGAATAGAATTTTACTTGAAGAAATAAATTATCTAAAAGTAGTAAAATACTCAAATAATTTGTTATTTATTACATCTAAAATCTATATCTCCATCTTTGTTGCTTTCATTTAAATTATTTTTATTAAATTAAAATCTCAAAATTAATTCAAATAAGAAACATGAATATTCTTTCTTAATTTCATTAATAGTTGATTTTTTTTTTTTTCAACTTATTAAAGTTCAAAACTTATAGTGAAAAAAAAAATACAAAGTTAAGGAAATACAAAAAAAAAGTGCGAGAAATAAAATGATAATTTAATATATAGGTAAATTACAATTATAGAGTATTAAGTGTATAGGGTATTATAATGATTTGTACAACCAAGTTAATACCGTTTGACTTAAATTAACGGGAATAGAAAATCTTGACAATATCAAAAAAAAATAAGAGAAATTTTTATAATTATTAAAATTATAAGAAAGATTCCTATAATTATTAAAACCTCTAGAAAGATGGGTGTAATTTACTCTATATTATAGTTAATGTGATATTTTTTTTTTGAGTCTAATTTTAAATAAAAATTAATTTTAAAAGTAAACTAACAAAATTCAAGATCCAAAAGTGAGAAAATGACAAAAAAACAAAGGGGTCAATTTTCTCATACTGCTCTCTGGTTATTCAATTCCAAGCTTCTTTCTCTCATTTTCTCTCTCTCTCTCTCTCTCTGAACTCTCATGATACACATATGGAGAAAATAAATGAATCGTCTGGTGCAATCGGATGTGGTATAATTGGTCTAGTATTATTGAGCTTGATATGGGGATCATGGCGTATATTGAATTGGGTATGGTTAAGACCGAAGAAGCTAGAGAGTTGCCTCAGAAAACAAGGTCTCACTGGAAACTCATACAAGCTCTTCTTCGGAGACATAAAAGAGGACTCCGCCATGAATAAAGAAGCTAGCTCCACTCGCATCAGCATCTCCGATGACGCAGTGCCTAGTCGTGTCTTGCCCTTCCTTCATACCCAAATCTCCAACTACGGTACGTTTCCAGTCTGATTGTACACCTCTATCTTTGGATTTATTTTATTTTATTTTTATATTTTAAATTCGTATTTTTTGTTTTTGTTTTTGTTTTTACTGAATATGTTAAAATATATGAAAGTATATTAAATACAAAATTATTAATCTATTTAATCTGATAAAGTACAAAATTTAGAAAATTTTAGATTAAGATTTTATAAAACCAAATTACATACAATATTTTCATAACAGTGAAATCTCTTAATATTTTTATAGAGAAATTTCAATCTTTTCAAAGAAAAATTTCACCTTATAAATTTTTACAATTTAAAATTTCTCTAATAATATTATTGAAACACCTTAACTTATAAAAAAAAACATATTAGGCTTCTATTACTATTAAAAGTTAGAGAGGAATGGTTCATTAATTTCTTCTAAAATTTATAAAATAATTTTTTTAAAATTATTTTTAAAATTTTGTTTTTAAGGAAAATATATATATAAAAAACTTAGGGTTCTTATAACAAAATAATTTTTAAATTTTATTAATTTAAATCTTAATCTTTTGATTTATTTTTAATTTAAACAATTTACCTATTTTTATTTAAAAAAAATTAAATGAAAGGTAACATTTTAATTATTAAAGAAAAGACGATGATATTTTAGATATTTTATGTACACTTAACTAAAATATTATTTTTTCGTCAGTTTATTTAATGAAAATAAGCAATCATTTATATTAAAAATTAATTAAAAGATAAGGGTTTACTAACTTGATAACATAAAAAAAATTCAGATTTATTTTGTTATAAGAGTCGATTTCTTTTGTAATTAACCAATTTTTTTTTTTTTATAAATATTTTACTTTTTAAATAATTTAAAACATAAAAAAATTAATGAAAATATTAAAAATGTTCACTAGAAAGCAAAAGGAAAATTTATCTATAAATACCATCTTGAGGAATGGTGATCCGATTAGTTCCAAGAATTTCTTTATAGACCAATTGCAATTAGTCACATTCAATGATTTTTGAAACGCAGATTTAATATATTATTTAGAAATTAAATTTATGTTTATATGCTTATTTCTATTATGTGTCTTTTTTTTTTTGTGCTAGAAAGATAAGATACACAATATATGACAATTAAATTTTGGTTGAATTTTTATATGAAAATCTTTTTTATTTGGAAAACATTTCAAAAAAGTAAAAAAATGACTTGAAATATGGAATTCTTCAAACATTTTGAAAGGAGTACTAGAAGTCCTTAGTAAGTTTTGAGCAAATATTTAATTTCAAACTGTAACACTTTAAAAAAATTTCTTAGTGTATACTTCTCAAACAATACTCCAAAAAAGTCCTTAGTGTAAACTCCAATATAACATACAAAAAAATTCTTAGTGTATTTTTTCCAAACGTAACACTCCAAAAAAATGATGTAGAACTCTTCAAACCATTCCAAAAGGATGTGACATTCGTCAAATCATTCCAAAATGAGTACAAAAGTTCCTTAACAAGCTTTGGGCAAATGTATAATTTCAAATTGGGAGTGTTACGTTTGAAAAAAGTACATTAAGGAGTTTTTAGTATTTTTGGGTATGTCACATGGACATGTGTTATATTGGAGTGTTATGTTTGGAATTATATTGATTCGAATGTTACGTTTGGAAAAAAAAGTACACTAAGAAGTTTTTTGCGTGTTACATTAGGGTGGTACGTTTGGGAAAAGTACACTAACGAGTTTTTTTGGAGTGTTACGTTATTAGTTTGAAAAAAGTATACTAATGAGTTTTTTAGTGTGCTACATTGGAGTGTTACGTCATTAGAGTATTACATTGGAGTGTTACGTTTTTGTTTGTAATGTGAGATTCGTTCCAGAATGAGGGAAAATCCAAAACCTTTATAGTGCAGATTGCCCAAATGTGTAATTTCACATTTGGAGAATCCCATTTTTATCTCTCAAAAATTGAACCCAAATACGTGAGCTACTATCCTTTTGTGTAATTCCTATTTTAATGAAACCTTTGGATTCATAAGAAAAAATGAAGGACTAAACAATTTATAATATCACATTTTAAAATTTATTGGTGCTTCACCCAAAGCAAAAGGAAAATATTAGAATTTAGAATTGAAAAACAGAAACACTTCTTTGATTTGGATAATATAGTCAATATAATTTTCCATTGAAGGTTAATGCGTTTAAAGATCATGAATATGTGACCTGAGTAAAGAAACGCATTGACTTGATAGAGAATGCCAAACTTTATGAGCATTTGTTTTCCCTAGAACATGGGGCAAAACACGTTTTGAAATGCGATTTCCAGATGAATCAATGAAAAATGATGATGGTGGGCATGGAATGAATCCATCAAAATAACCAAGAAGAGAACTAGATCTTACATAAGTTTCGACTTGATTCTTCCACAAAATGTAATTTTTGATAGTGACACAATGGAGTGAAATTGGATACAATAAAATCTAATCAAGAAGGTAAGATTACTGTAGATGCAGAAGAATTTGAATCAGCAATTGAATATGTAAACCAAAACAACTCAGATAATTGAAACAAGACAGATTTGACTAAGGAGGATACATCTCAACTTGAGAAGTTGCAGTTGTGGGACAGAGTTGAGAACAAACTCTAATGAGATTGCCAAAAGACGGAAAATTGTTACCAGAGTAAGAAGAATGATGTCTTCAGTTGATGACGGATGGAACAGTGTAGCACTACTAACTAACTCAATGATGGACACAGTCGTAACTACCATAACTAACTCTTCTTGCTTACTATAAGCAAGAATTTTACTTTCTTAATTTGGAAAATATAGGTCTTGTGATATTATTAATTAACTCATCATGTCATTGTCTTATGAACTTCACTATTTGCGTATATATATTGCTTGCTTCAGTTTGTTCAAGGAATATTTATTTGATCGCTCTTGAACTTCAATTTGACGTTTTCGGTTATAAGTTGCAGGAAAGAAGTCTTTTACGTGGTTTGGACCAATACCTAGTGTTAACATTGTGGACCCTGAACTTGTAAAGGAGGTCTTGTCTAAGAATTTCAAATATCAAAAGGCCAAGTCTAATCCATTTGTCAAGTTGTTAGCCAATGGACTAACTAGCCTTGATGGTGAGCAATGGGCTAAACACAGAAAAATCATCAACCCGGCTTTCCATATGGAGAAGTTGAAGGTTATTTCCACCATTTTTTTTACATCATTAGGGTTCAATACAGTGTTGGTTCCCAAAGTATGCACTCTGTTTCATTTTGGTTTCCCACTCTTCGATTTTTCATTGGAGTCAATTTGATCCCCAACTAATATGGTTCGACATTTCCATCCAAATTTTGGAAAAAAAAATAAAAATACCCCATCCTTCCATTATAAAATTTGGTTGAAATGGTGCTAAGGACCATTTAAACACAACTTGGGCAAGTTGGGGACCAAATTGACGCGTTGAAATATCATGGATTAGAATGACATAGAATGCATACTTTGAGGACCAATAGTTTATTTAACCATATTAGTTATTTAAGCTTAGTTGCTCTATTTAGTTAAATATTTTAGTGGTCGTTTGCTGTGTCTAAATGCAACTTCATGATAGAACAAAATTCTACATATATATATGTATATGTATCAATTGGTTTCTTAGTGTTGTCTTCTTCTTCTTCTTCTTCTTCTTCTTCTTCGTGTACAGCCTGCAGTATGGTTACTGACGGAGTCTTGGTTTTTTGGTCTTTTGATTTTGTTTATAGCATATGGTACCTGCATTTTATTTGTGCTGTAGTGAGATGATAAACAAATGGGAGAACAATATTGCCTTAACAGAAGGGTCATGTGAGGTGGATGTGTGGCCTTATCTTCAAACTTTGACTAGCGATGTGATATCTCGCGCAGCCTTTGGTAGCAACTATGAAGATGGAGGAAAGATATTCAAACTTCAGAAAGAACTAGTTGTACTTATAATCCAGACTGTCAGTACAGTTTACATCCCAGGCTGGAGGTAAAATCAAATTGTCTCAAATACTTAATTTGAATATTTTTTCTATTTGGTTGGACTTGCATATATTAGTTTGAGAGGAAGTATAGGTAAAATTCTAGGTGTATCTAACAATGCTGTATTAGTTTAGCTCCTTTTTTTGTTAGAAAATGTGAAAGATATATATTTCAGTACTAGGGAAGATAAATAGAAATCTAAATATATGATATTTGAGGGGGAAAAAAATTGAAAAGAAAAAAAGATAGGGCGTACAATGACCAAATTGACACAAGGGATAAAGTTTAAGGACCATCTATATAGTTTTCCCAAAAAGATGTTTATTTCTGTTTTTATATTATTTATTTGGTATATTGAACGGGGAGGGGGAATCGTGTGAGAATATATATTATTGTGTGTTTTGTACAAATTAGAATCCTATTAGAGGCATGATTGTGTTAGAGTCCTGTTAGAGACATAATTATAATTGTATTTGTATTTTCTTTTTTGGTTTAGGATTTAGGGTTATATAATCTAAGGTCTGATTGTAATCTTTAAACATAGTTGAATATACAGTTTCATTCAGAAAACTTACATGGTATCAGAGCCATGTTTGAAACCCTAGCTACGTGATTCACCAACTCGTTCTCTGGTTTCTGAATCACGACTTGATTGAGCTTATTCTCTTTCTTGATTCGTGATTATTCTGGTGGAATTTCTGGTTCATCGTCTGAAGCTTGCGTCTCTTTCTTTGATTCGGACTTCGATTGCTATCAACCCCAGTGAGAACGAGTCATGATTGTGTAACCCTTCCTCTCTGGTTCTGGTTTTGCTTCGTGAGTTGCGTCTAGCTCATCTCGTTGCATCTCTGGTTCTCTCCTGCTTCGATTCGCACGATCAAAGTGTTGTCTGCCCTTGTAACTCTCGATCAAGCTTCCACTTCGACCCTTTGCTCTATGTCGGCTGCCCCAGAGTTGACTTCGACTCTTGTCTCTCTCCGTATGTGGTTCGACGTCGATCCATTGTAACATCTCTTTGTATGTGGTTCAAAGTCGATTCGACATCACGACCTGGTTCTAAATATTGGTTGACCCACTTATCTTTTATTCTTGTTTGGTCCAAACAAGTTCCATATTATTATAGTTTGACCCCTTAGATTTTGATTATTACACTTTGCCCCATCAGTCCCTTTCACTTTTCTCTCTGATTATTATGATGTCTCGGCTCGATCCCGCCTATACTATACCGCTCGGCTCGATCGACTTGGCTTCCTTAACTGCTCAGATTAGTCAGTCTCAACCATTCCCATTTGCTTCAATTATTTCCTCTCTTCATTCTGGTTTGCTTGGTTCTTTTTCAGGTATTTCTTCATCTGTTTGGATTTTTGACTCTGGTGCTTCTCATCATATGACTCCCCATCTCTCCTTACTTCAAAATTGTACTCCTCCTCCCTTTCCTATTACTGTCAATGCTGCTAATGGATCTGGTATGTCTGTTGTATCTGTTGGGTCTGTCCTACCGTCTGCTACGTCTGTTGTCTCTACTCCATCTGTTCTTTATGTTCCTCAGTTATCTGTCAGTTTATTATCTATCAGTCAGCTTGATACTGCTAGTTTTGATGTTATCTTTTCTTTTGCTATCTGTTCTGTACAGGATCGAATGTCTAAGCAGCAGATTGGGACCGGCCGTAGAATTGGAGACCTCTATGTGGTGGAGAGCTTGCATCTGCCTATAGCAACCTCTTTGACTGCCTTTTCCTCTTTTCAGTTAGATTCTCTGTCTAGTCCTTTCTACTTATGGCATTCTCGATTAGGACATTTGTCTATTGACCGCTTACGGTCTTTAGCTCAGTCAGGTATTTTGGGTAAAGTTTCTCCTAGTGAACTTACTGAATGTTGGGAGTTTAAACTTGCCAAAATGACAGCCGTACCTTTTCGTAAAAGTATTTATGTATCTGATACACCGTTTTCTTTAATTCATACTGATGTTTGGGGCCCTTCTCCTGTTCTCACCAAAGGGGGTTCTGCATACTATGTGTCATTTGTTGATAATTGCACCCGTTACACTTGGGTTTATCTTATGACTCATAAGTCCGATTTCTATCAGATATACCGTATATTTCAGTCTATGATTACTACTCAGTTTGGGTCTACAATTAAAGTGTTACGGTCTGACTTGGGTGGGGAATATTTTAAAAATGAGTTCTGTGAGTATTTGGCCAATTTGGGTACCATTCACCAAACTTCCTGTACAGATACACCTGCCTAAAATCAAGGTTGTTAAGATCGGGATCCTACTTAGGATCGTTTTGGGGGTCTGTCGGATCGGATCGTAGGATCGGATCGAGGATCGTAAGATCCTACTAAAATGATAAAAAAATGCAACAATTTTTATATGACTAAAGCCCTGTTTGGTAGAGCTGTGGGAAAGTGCTTATAGCTTATGCCTAAACAGCTTATAACTTATAACTATGAACATAAGCTGATTTCTGATTTATAAATTAAGCATCTCCTGCCCTATTCAAAGAGTAAGCTGATTTTTGACTTCCAAAAAGCTATAAGCTATAAGCTATAAGCTATAAGTTAAACTAAACACATCAAAATAATTTAAATTAAGCTGAAAGCTGAAATAAGCAGCTTTTAAGCTGCACCAAACAGGCACTAAGTAATACTATCAATATATATATATAATTAGTCTCAAAAAAATTTGAATTGAAATCCGAATGTTCAAGTGATCAACACATTATTCATACAAAAATATATATATATATATATATATCATATACAATTTACAGAAACAAAAAAAAAAGAAAAAAAAATAATAATAAGAGTATATAATAATAATAATAATAATAATAATAATAATAATAAGAGCAAAAAAAAACAAAAAAAAAAAAAAAAAAAAAAACAAGCAACGAATTCAATATAATAATAATAATAAATATATATAATAATAATAATAATAATAATAATAATAATAATAATAAGAGCAAAAAAAAAAACAAAAAAAAAAACAATAAAAACAAACAACGAATTCAGTATATATATAATATATAAAATAACGTACCTGGTTTGTGAGAGGAAGATGCGAGGAAGATACAAAATAGAGCTGCGCAGTGAAGAAAGAAAAAGAAGAGAAGATCGAAAAGAGAGGAAGATTCGAAGACGAAGAAGAACAGCGAAGTGAGAGGAAGATGCGAAGAAGAAGAAGAACAGTGTACCTGGTTTGTGGCTGCAAAATCTGAAATTTGATGTTGAATTTCTGTTTCCCCAAGTTGTATTGCCCTAATCGCAGGTCTGCTTCCTTTGTTTCTCTGCCTCTCTCTTTTTTTTGCTTCTGATTTTGCTTTCAAGTTGATAAAAAAACCCTTCAAATCTGGATCGCATGGAGTCGCGATCCAGATACGATCCCACCGATCCCAACGATCCTTTCACGATCCCACCACGATCCTGATCTAGGGTCGATCCAAAGCACGAGTCGGATCGAATGATGTATATTGGATCATAGGATCGTACGATCCTACGATCCGGATCGCGATCTTAACAACCTTGCCTAAAATGGTCGAGCCGAGCGTAAACACCGTCATCTTCTTGAGACCGCTAGGTCTCTTCTTCTCTCTGCCTCAATTCCGGCTCCATTCTGGGGGAAGGCAGTTCTTACTGTTGCTTTTCTTCTCAACTGTATGCCTACTCCCCTTCTTTCTGGTCGGTCTCCTTATGAGGCTTTGTTCTCCCAAATTCCTAACTACTCCCTCCTTTGTGTGTTTGGGTCTGCCTGTTTTGTTCTTCTTCCTCGCAAAGATAGGACCAAACTTAGTGCCCGGTCTGTCCTCTGTGTCTTTTTGGGTTATAGTCCTACTCAGAAAGGTTATCGGTGTTACGACCCTGTTTCCCATCGTCTTTATGTCTCCCGTCATATTGCCTTTCTTGAACGTCTACCTTACTTCCAGCTTCTCCCTCTCACTGCTCCAGTTTCCAAAGAGGATTTGGTTCACATTGACCCATTTCCTTCTGAGGTCTCGTCTGATGAGTACATCTCCACTGTTCCCCCTGAGCTTGTTCCATCTTCTCCTCCTATACCTCTAGCTGCTTCTTCTCCTTCGGCTTCTTCTCCTTCTCCGTTGTTAGTTTATTCTCGTCGCAAGGCTCCTCCTCCACCGATTGTCTCTGCCCCTGCTGCTGCTCCCTCTACTTCTGACGACTCTGATCCTACTGCACACCGATATCCTTCTCGAGCACGTCATCCTCCAAACATGTTGGGTTGGTCTAATACTTGTTTTTCTGCTTCCTATCGTACCTTTTTGTCTGCTATTCACTCTTTTGTAGAACCTCAGTCTTACAAGGAGGCCTGTCAGGATCCTTATTGGGTTCAAGCTATGAAGGGTGAATTGTTTGCTTTACAGAAAACTAGTACTTGGGAGTTGGTTCCTTTGCCTGCTAATAAGAACCTGGTTGGTTGCAAATGGGTCTATAAAGTCAAGACTCATTCTGATGGTTCTCTTGAGTGTTACAATGCTCGTCTGGTTGCCAAAGGTTTCTCTCAAGAGTATGGTATTGATTATGAGGAGACATTTGCTCCTGTTGCCAAAATGACTACTGTCTGTACTTTGATCTCTGTCGCTGCTGTTCGTTCTTGGTCTCTTTATCATATGGGTGTTAAGAATGCTTTTCTTAATGGTCATCTCACTAAGGAGGTTTACATGCTTCCTCCCCCTGGTCATCGCCATCCTTCTGGTCAGGTTTGTCGTCTTCGGCGTGCTCTGTATGGTCTAAAGCAGTCTCCTCGTGCTTGGTATGATCGATTTCAGACTGCTGTTACCGAGCTCGGGTTTCATTCTTCTGCTTCCGACTCCGCTTTATTTCTGCGACATACCTCGGCTGGTTTTGTTGCTCTCTTACTCTATGTGGATGATATGATCATCATTGGCTCGGACTCTTCTGCTATCTCTGAGGTCAAGCAGCATCTCTTCCGCACCTTCGAAATGAAGGATCTGGGTCCATTACGGTATTTTCTTGGTATTGAGGTTGCTTCTTCTCCCAAAGGCTATTTTCTGTCTCAGGCTAAGTATGCTAATGAAGTCATTCATCGTGCTGGTTTTACTGATACTAAAGTTTCTGATACGCCTATTGAGCTTAATGTGAAGCTTAACTTTATTGATGGTGTCCCTCTGGATGATTCCACTTTATATCGCGAGTTTGTGGGTTGTTTAGTTTATTTGACTGTTACTCGCCCTGATCTTGCTTATGCTGTTCATATGGTTAGTCAGTTCATTTATGTTCCTCGCTCTACCCATTGGGCTGCTTTGGTTCGCGTTCTTCGCTATCTCAAGGGTACCATCTTTCAGGGTTTATTGTTGTCCTCTACTTCCTCTTTGGACTTGGTGGCTTATGCTGACTCTGATTGGGCCGGTGATGTTACTGATCGTAAGTCTACGTCTGGTTTCTGTATGTTTCTTGGAGATTCCTTGATCTCTTGGAAAAGTAAGAAATAATCAGTCGTTGTTCGCTCTACTGCCGAAACTGAGTATCGTGCTATGGCTCATGCCACTACTGAGATTGTTTGGCTTCGTTGTCTCTTGTCTGATATGGGTGTCACTCAGTCTTCTCCGACATCTCTCTATTGTGACAACCGCAGTGCTGTTCAGATTGCCCACAATACTGTCTTTCATGAGCGGACGAAACATATTGAGATTGACTGTCACTTTGTTCGTCAGCATCTGCAGTTTGCCTCTATCTCGCTTCCTTTTATCCCTTCGGCTTTGCAACTTGCAAACTTCTTCACCAAGACTCACACTACCGCTCGGTTTCAGTTTCTTCTTAGCAAACTCTTAGTGTTTTCTGCTAAAACACCTTAAGTTTGAGCGGGGGTGTGAGAATATATATTATTGTGTGTTTTGTACAAATTAGAGTCCTATTAGAGGCATGATTGTATTAGAGTCCTGTTAGAGACATAATTATAATTGTATTTGTATTTTCTTTTTTGGTTTAGGATTTAGGGTTATATAATCTAAGGTTTGATTGTAATCTTTAAACATAGTTGAATATACAGTTTCATTCAGAAAACTTACAAATCGAACCTATGACCTCCTAGTAAAGTTGATGAGCTCTGGCCACTCGGCTAACGCCAATAGTTAAAAAGATATATCATGGTTGCTAGCTTGCTATATATGCTTCGCTACTGCATGTGTAGGTTTTTGCCAACTAAGAGGAACAGGAGGATGAAAGAAATTGACAAAGAAATACATGTTACACTGAGTGTTATCATTGATAGAAGAATGAAGGCAATGAAGGAAGGAGAAACTAGTAAAGACGACTTACTGGGTATATTACTAGAATCCAATCTCAGAGAAATTGAACAGCGTGGGAATAACAGGAAAGATGGAATTACTATTCAAGAAGTTATTGAAGAATGCAAGCTATTCTATATTGCTGGGCAGGAGACCACGTCGATTTTGCTTGTGTGGACTATGATTTTATTAAGTAGGCATCAAAATTGGCAACAACGTGCAAGGGAAGAGGTATTGCAAATATTTGGGAACGACAAACCCAACTTTGATGGCTTAAATCGCCTCAAAATTGTAAGTACATACCTTCTATATACACTCTGGGAAATCATTAATTCTTGTGGACATTATTGCATAAAAGATTATATTCCTACTTACCAAACAAGTATTCGTTGTGCTTTTGTTTCCCTCATTGTTTCTTTTTTTTCCCTTTGAAATTCAAATTCATGACCAGTATAAGACCCTTAAAATGCATGCATCATTTTGTTATGCCAATAAGATCTGGGAATGTTAATTTTCTTGCATATTTATATAAAGAAAATGTTAGGCTACCAAAATTTCTATGCAAGATCCAAAATGATATATGGCAGTGACATAGTTATAAGAATAATTCTATACACCATAGTGGGCTTCTAAACCTGTCTTAACCAACTCTGGAACAACATATTAATGCAGAAAACGCCATATTTAGTACTATATGACATGTGTTTACATATTTTGTTGCACAAATTTTTTAGAATAGTTGAAGCTATGCGTGTCATTTATTTATAGTTGAGGTCATGTGTGTCATTTATTTATATAATGAGGGGTACAATTGTCATCATGTAAGACTTGAGTTAAATATAAATAAAGTGTTGAGGTGAAGGGTTGAATTAATAAACCCAGAACCCTATTACTTACGTATTCCTCCTCTGCCTTCTTCTTCTTCTCTCTCTCACCTTAACCTTAAATTCTGTATACTTTAATCTTTGACTTGGTATCAGAGCAAGGTTCAACAGACTCTGGAGATTTTTGCAAGGTAACAGTGGTGTGTTAACATCATCATCCGCACAATGATGTCAGCATAGTGTCAGGTCCGTACGGACAACTTGATTTGGGAAAACCCTTGTCTGATTCGAAATTTCGTCCTGGTATTTGTGGTTATTTTTACACAATTAATTGGAGACATCTGATGTAAGTTTTTGATTTTTGAATGTTTTTTGGCAATACTGTGGCCCATCCTGTGATATATGATTCCAGCACCTGTTGCCTAGTTTTGGTTGTTAAAACATCATCTATGGGAGCTGACTGAACCCGTTAGGGCTTTCTTTGATGTTTGTTTGATGTCTTGGTGCACTTAGGCTCAGATTTCATTCGTTTTTGGCATTTCTCTACCTATTTCAGCACACTGTTGTTAGTCTGATTGCTTGTCTATGGCTGGAACAGTTCTATAACTACTTTAATTAGGTAATTTGGATTGTTGCTTGTTGGTGTTGGGTGGTTCTTTAGGTGGTTTTGTTCTATAGTTTTTTTTTTTGGGTATTTCTTTACAACTTGGGTCTGATGGCTGACGCATTACCTCCAGCAGTGAACGCTGAGGTATCTCACTCTCCTTTGTTCAAAGATGATGACTTGCCAAGTCTGTTACTACCAAAAAATTGAATGGTTTAAACTATCTTGCTTCAGCTCGTGCTGTTAATGTTTTTTTGCAAGATAAGAAAAAATTGTGTTCCATCATTGCACTTCCTCCATTTGAAACGGATACCACTTATGATGATTGGTGCAGCGAGGATTCTTGTGTTATGGGTTGGCTTTGGTATAGCTTGGAACCTATTGTTGTTACCACTGTTGAGTTTTGTGAGACGTCTGAGCAAATTTGGGATTCTCTTGCTGATTCTTTTTCGCATCAGAGTGATGTGTCTCGCGTGTATGATTGTATGAGCAGATTTTTGCTACTAAGCAATCTAGTCGACCACTCTTTTAAGTATCACAGCAGCCTTACACATCCATGGGATCAGTTGTTACAACATCGACCTTTCACTACGGACTTTGGGAGGAGTTTATGGTTGCTTCTTTCCTCACTGGTTTAGATTCCAATTTGCGTGGCTTCAAGGATTATATTTTGGCCAGCGAGATTTTACCTTCAGCAACCAATGCTTATTCTCACTTATTATGAACTTCTTTGGGACACAATTCTAGTATTTCTGGCTCTGCTCCTTCGATTGGCGCTTTCTCTGCTTTGGTTTATGGTCGGGTACCACTCTCAGTGGGTCTCGTGGCAACTTTGGGTCTCGTGGTTCCCAAACTAGTTATCGTGGGAATAGTTCCCGTGATAGTGGTTCATATCGTGGCTCACGTGTAGTGGTTCACGTGGTGGTCGTGGTTCAGCTTCTCATGGTGACTGGAAGTGTGATTATTGTGGTTCCATTGGTCATATTGAGCCTTGGTGTTGGCAAAAGTATGGCGAGCCTAATCATGTAAATCAGGTCTTTGATGTTACTACGTCGTCCCCGACTTCCTTTGGCTCTGTAGCTCATCATCTGATTCTCACAAAAGGCACTCACTACTTGGATTAATGAGCTTACTTCCATTCTTTGGTCTGCTCTTCCCTCATTCTCTACTGCCACCTTGGTGGGTTCAAGTAATATTGCATGTATGACCCAATCCAACCAACCTTGGCTCCTACTAGTTCTTACATTTATGGTAATTCATCACTTTTTCATGCTTTTCATCCTATTACCCATAATATTGTTCTTGTTGATGGGTCCTCTTGGCCTGTTAGTGGGATAAGTACCCTTCATCCCACCCCCGCTTTATCGTTACCCACTAGTCTATATGTTCCTCATTTTCCATTTAATTTGTTGTCTGTTAGTCAATTGACTAAAGCTCTTCATTGTTCTATAACCTTTTCTCCTACTTCTTGTGTTTTGTAGGACCTCAAGACCAAGAAGATGATTGGTTCAGACATGAGCAGCAAGGCCTTTATTATTTGGATACTGACAACTCCTGTCTCCTTTCAACTCCTATTCTGAGTGCCACCATTTCTCCTCTGCAATGACATTTTCGTTTGGGTCATTCGTCTTTGGCTAAGTTGAAGTTTGTTGTTCTTGGTTTTAGTCATGTGTCTACCGTAGAATGTAAAGCTTTTCAGCTTGGAAAACATCACCGTAGTTCTTTTTCTAGTCATAGTGTTAGTCGTGAGTTTGAGTCCTTTGACAGTCCACACGGACATATGGGGTCTTTCTCGTACTTTCACCCTTAATGGTTTTTTATATTTTGTTATTTTTGTGGATGATTTCTCCCAAATGACTTAGTTGTTTTTAATGAGAAATCGCTCTCAGTTCCTCACGTATTATTCACGTTTTATAATGAAATTTAAACTTAGTTTGTTAAGTGTATTAAAGTGTTTCGTTTTGATAATTCAGTCTATTGTTATCTCCTTTTGTGTTGATCGAGGTATTATTAATCAGACCACTTGTGCTCGCACTTCTCAGCAAAATGGGGTTGTTAAACGGAAACACCGTCATGTATTAGATGTTGCTCGTACCTTATTATTCAAGTGCCTAAACACTTCTGGGCGATGCTTTCCTTACAGCATGTTTTCTCATTAATCGTATCTCATCAGCTGTGTTGCATAATCAGTCTCCGTTCTTCTTGTTATATCCTTTTTGTTCCTCGTTCCCTTTTCCACCTCGGGTTTTTGGTTGTGTAGCATTTGCTTATGTTCTTGATCTTAGTTAGGATAAGTTGTCCCCGCCGTGCTCGCAAGTGTGTTTTTTTAGGCTATTCTTATACACAAAAAGGTTATCGTTGTTATTATCCTGAGTCCTGTTGTTATTTGGTCAGTGTTGATGTCATTTTTTTTTTAGTCCACCTTGTTCTTTTCTACACAAGGCCAACAGTTGTCTCCAGATCTGTTCTCGTGTCGTGAGAGGGAGCCTTTCTTTCCCTTATCCACTTCTATATCTACTCTTCCCATGCCTGATGTGTTCTCATCTTCCATTCTTTCATCTCCTCTTCTGCTGCCACATGTGCCTCCGCTCCGTCTTCTCCATTGCCCACTTCGTCTTCTCCATTGCAAGTCTATCAGAGATCCCATAATCGACGATTAGTACATCTTCTCCGTCTGAGGTTCTTGTTCTCTTTTCTCCTCCAGCCTCTGCTAATTTGCCTATTGCTTTGCGTAAAGGTAAACGTATTTGCACTCAGCATTCTATTGCCAAGTTTGTCTCCATATGCTTGTATTTCTCTTGTTTTCCTTTCCTTTGCTTATAGTTTGTCTTCTCTGTCTATTCCCACTTCTTATCAACGGGCTATGTCCAGCTCTAGCTAGAAACATGCTATGGATAAGGAGATACGTGCTCTCTACCAAAATCAGACATGGGAGCTTCCTACTCTTTCCTCTAGGAAGCCTATTGTTGGGTGTCGTTGGATTTACACTGTTAAGTATCTCTTTAATGGCTTCATTGAACGACTTAAGGCTTGTTTAGTTGCAAAAGGCTACATCAAACCTTATGGCGTTGACTATCTTGAGACCTTTTTCCTTGTGGCTAGTCTTAATTCAGTTTAGATACTCCGCTCTGTTACTATTAGTTGTTCTTGGCTCTTATATCAGCTTGACATAAAAAATGCCTTTCTCCATGGTGATTTGCAAGGCGAGGTATGTATGGACCAAACTCTTGGTTATGTTGTGACTGGTTCTTAGCACCTTGCTTGTCATTTGCGGAAGGCTTAATTGAAAAGCCTAACCCATACTTTTCCTTAAAACCTAAGTATTAAGGAGAGGGAAACTAGAGTCTTATAATCAGTACAGATAGGGCAATTCCAAGCGATGTGGGACACATTCCAACACATCTTCCTAGACCACAACATACAGTAGCTGAACAAACGACACACCAATCACAGGCCCAACCAAGCTCTGATAACAAATTGAAGGGTGTTTTGGGAAGTTGGTTAAAAGCTGGCTTTTTGGCTTTTTTAGCTTATTTTGTCTTTTTGTGGGTAAGTTATGTGAGAGATGATGTGACCTAAAATGGGTTAAAAGTTGGAAGCTAGTTTTTAACCAGCTTCCCAAAAAAGGCCTAAAAAGCCCAGTCCACACTTTTCCTTAAAATCCAAGTATTAAGGAGAGGGAAGTTAGACCTTATAACTAGCATAGAAAGAGCTACTCCAAGTGATGTGGGACACATGCCAACACATCCTCCTGGACCACAACATACAGTAGCCGGATAAACGGCACACCAATCACAGGCTCAACCAAGCTCTGATACCAAGTTAGAAAGCCCAACCCACACTTCTCCTTAAAACCTAGGTATTAAGGAGAGAGAAGCTGAAGCCTTACAACTAGTACAGATGGGGTAATTTCAAGTGATGTGGGACATATTCCAACATGTTTTATATGGATTGAAGCAATTTCCCCGTGCTTGGTTTGACCACTTCAATCATGTTGTGCTTGCCTATGGTTTTCAAAGATCTAGATCATTCTGTTTTTGTTCGCTAGTCCTTTGCTAGGGTTGTAGTCTTGATTGTTTATCTGGATGCTATCATTTTTTTCGGCAGTGATTCTCTTGGGATTGCTGATTTGAAACACTATTTAAGTAGTTTCATACTAAGGAGCAACATGTTTGCATGAGAAACTACAATTTCATGTGCTAAAAACCTAAAATTTCTGTCAAAATTTGTATAATATTTTAGGGAAAGAAAAATATTTTGTATGCACAATGTTGCACTTCATTTAAATTTAATTAACTGGTATCTTTAAAATTTCTCCTTCTCAGGTGACTATGATTTTGTATGAAGTTTTACGGTTATACCCACCGATAGTTGGGTTGCACCGAGTGGTCCATGAAGATATGAAATTAGGAGGAATCACCCTCCCAAAGGGAGTGCTACTTTCTTTACAGGTAATGCTACTTCATTATGACCGTGAAATTTGGGGTGAGGATGTAAAAGTGTTCAAGCCAGAGAGGTTTTCAGAAGGAGTGTTGAAGGCAACAAAGAATAACCTAGCTTCATTTTTCCCATTTAGTTCGGGACCTCGGGTATGTATTGGACAAAACTTTGCAATGTTAGAAGCCAAGATGGCCATAGCTATGATTCTACAACAATTCTCTTTTGAGCTTTCACCATCCTATACTCATTCTCCATTCACTATGGGAACTCTTCAGCCTCAATATGGTGCTCACTTGATTCTACACAAACTTTAAAGCCGAGTCTTTGCATAGGATTGAGATGGATTTCCTCTATTGCTTTGAGGGAAATGCTCTGGTATTATTTTATCAGTCCTTTCATTAATGTTTGACTTCATATACTTTCTACTATTTTGAAATTACATCAATGAACGTCTTATTTGAGTCGCATCTATCTTCTTTTACATGGTGTATGTTTTGCTGGAATGAAATTGTTTATTGTTGGTTTGAAAGCTTGGAATATTAGCATATCATCTTAAATTTTAAGACCATGATTCCATGAATTCCAATCATAACTTGCATTTCCAGCTTCAAAAAAAAAAATAAAAAGAAAAAAGAAAAAAAAGAAGAAGATAGAAGAAAGGAAAAAATAAATTATTTGTGAAGATATGTGAGGTTCATGATAATACTAACCCCCTTGTGTAGTCTTAAATTATTATTGTCACACCGCCTTGGGTGGTTTTGCTCCATTAATGACATGCCCGCCCAACACGAGAATTGACGCCTCTTTGGTAAATCCATCTCTGCATTGCGTCTTATGTACATACATACTGTGGGAAACTAATGACAACAAACTACATTTCAGATGGAACATGATGTTTTGAAAAGGACATTTCAGCCCAACTCGGCCTGGCCCACTCTTGATCGCATCCATTTCTAATTTTATTTTATTTAATTTTTTTGGATAAATTTTGAGTTAGTTTTATATGATAAACTTAAATAGCTATGTAGGTCCTGCACACCTTAATGCAGTAATAAGTCTTAGCTTGATAAAGGTTTAGGGGTGGTTAGATTCCCACCTAAACCCCGACCACAGTGGCTCCTAGCCTAATGTAGATACCGACAACAAAGATAAGGGACAGGAGAAATGATCCCACTTGAAGCTCTAACAATGGAGCAAACTTTACAGAGAAGGAATTGGGGTGGTTGTGTTGTGTCCCGTACAACGGCTACTGATGTGCCGTTGATGAATCTCATTTTAAAATTTTTATATATAACTAAATAGAAAAGTGGTAAGGAACGAAGAGGAACCGAAAAAGTTATCAAATCACAATTCAATTAATTCTTATGCAATTTTCTAAATAAATCAAAGTTATGAGAAAAAAATTGTAGAACAACTAACACCTGAGATTCAATCAAGAGCTTTCGATTGATTCTCAGATCTATGATCATAACAAAGCCTACGGCAAAGCACAGGACAAATTGTATTTTATTTATAGACCAATTCAAAGAGCACTAAATATTAAACACGTGCATAAACATATTATAGCAACTTTGTGGATACAATCTGAGGACATCTCAACAGTTTCCAAAACAATTCAAGTTTTCATTTTTTATTTGTATGGTCCATGATTTGTGTGTTCATAGGAAAATACTATGGCACACATTCTATGCATCTTATAACTAAAAAGAAAAATGACACAATTTTAATTTTTAAAATCATAACTAAAAAAAGGAAAAAATATCGTAACTAAACATAACATAAAACATAATTAAACAACTTATGAGTCATAACTAAAATAATATCATAACTAAAAAAAAATTGTCATATTTCAAAAAAAAAACCATAATTAAAAGTATATACGCTGCATCCTTTTTAAAAAAGATGTATATTAGAATTTCCTGGGTTCATAACATGGTGGCCATTTAGGCATATTGTCAAACACATAGTCAGCAACATGTGCGTGTTTTGTATTAGGAAAACATGAAAAGAAATTCACATAGGAAAAAGAGAGTTGCAATAGGGAAAGACAACAATAAGGGCATGTTTGGCATTTCATGCATTTAGGTTCATTGCATTTTGGCACTCTTGGGAGCTTCTATTTGCACACACCCATTCCCCTCTTTACACATCTTTTTTAATAAATAATTGGTTCGAAAGTAGATTTCCGAAAACAAAAAATTGGTTTGGAAGTAGCATTTCGAAAATAAACAACTTGTTCAGAAGTAGAGTTCCGAATTTTTTTTTATTTTTTCGACATTCAACTTCCGAATGTATTTATTTAATGTCCATAATAATAATTTCACTTGAAAATAAAATTATAATAAAAATAAATTTTATTAAATGTGTGTAAAGAGGGGAATGGAATGTGCAACTAAAAGCTCCCGGCACTTTCATATAATGGTCATAGAATTCTATTTGATGGAATTGTATCCAATTATTATTTTGAATTGGAGTGAAATGGGCAACTCTTTTTTATTTTGAATTTTGGAAAATATATTTTTTGTGTGTGTGAATTTAATCCGTATTTTTTTTTTAGTTTTTAGTTAAATAGTTAGAAAATTCTATTTGATGGAGTTGTATCCAATTATTATAAGGGTGAAGCACTAATAAAATTCAAAATATGATATTGTGAATTATTTAGTCTTTTATTTTTTCTTTTGAATCTAAAGGTACATTAAAGTGGAAATTACATAAAAAGGTAGTCATTTACACAGTCTAATTTTTTAGGGATAAAAGTGAGTTTTTCAAAATGTAAAATTACACATTTGGACAATTTGTATTATAGAAGTTTTGGATTTTCTCTCATTTTAGAACAAATCCCACATTATAAATAAAAACCTAACACTCTAATATAACACTCCAATAACGTAACACTTTAATGTAACACAATAAAAACTCCTTGCTGTACTTTTTCTAAACGTAACAACGTAATACTTAAAAAAACTTTTTAGTGAACTTTTCCCAAACATAACGCTTCAATGTAACTCACAAAAAAAAAAAGAAGTATAGTTTTTTCAAACGTAACACTCCAATTAGTGTAATATCAAACGTAATATTCCAATATAATATACTCCAATGTAACTGTTGGCTACATATTTTGTAAAAGCCAGTTACAATTCGACACGTGACAGATTAAGGGTATTATGGGAAGATGATTCAAGTCTTCGATCCTGATCGTACACGTGGCAGTGAATATTGGTTCTCACGTGATTTGAGTAGCACTAGATCAGTAAAGAGATACAAGGTGACGTAGCTTCAACGGTTACTCATATTCAAATTCAAATACAGGAGGGAAGCTCAACTGCAAGTGATGGCGTAGTGAAACTATTTCTAAGGCAACATGATCAGCGATCATGGAGGAGCAGTTCGACGGTTTGAAGTGCAGTTCGAAGGTCATCCTTGACGAGTATAAATAGCAAGGAAGCCCCCAGAAAAAAGCCCCAGACTCAGATCATACAAACCAGTCTTACTTTACATCTTTTCTTTTCCAGTTTTTTACATTTCCAGTCTTTACATTTCCTTTACTTTAAATACCTGTTCTTTACATTCCTGCACTTTAAATACCTGTACTGCACTTCCTTCATAGGAGTAGTTTCAAGTAGATTCAAGTAGATTGTTGCTGTAAACCTCTACGAGGTTGAGTTTGAACCATTGTAAGTTTTCATTTTAATGAAATTCTTCGATTGTTCTTCATATTAACTGTTATTTCTCTTAATTTCTCCTAAGTCAAGCCACCAGTAAAAGTCCTCTTCATTAAGGCTGAAAGAACTAAAATACAATCGTTTGATAATTGGTTGGCAATTATAATTTATGTAAGGACTGATTGATCCTTGCTGGCACGCTCGCATTTACAAAAATACCCTTAGAAAGCCAAAAAGCCAATATATATTTTTGGCACGCCCAGTGGGACTTGTTGAAATGGCTAGACGAAGAAGACAAGGAGAAAATGAACGCTTGGAAGAAGGCGTAGAAGGAGAGGTAGAAATACCCAATCCAGAGGATAATGTGGTAACACATCCGGTGGAAACTCTCATGTTATCAGAACCTATGGTTGAACAGACCAGTACTTCTGGACAAGAACCATATGTTCATAATATTGGATGAAACCAAGGAATTGGACCATCCACTGTTCCATCAACTCAGCCAACAAATCCATGGGATGGCCTAGTAGATGACATGTGACAACAATTAATGAACACAATGGAAAGGTAGGCAACATCCTTTTTGGATCGAATGAATAACCACCAACCAACAAACACAAGACACACAGAGGAAGTTCTAAATGTCCCGCAGCAAAGATTGGCTAGAGACAAACAACCCATGCAAGTTAATGGACACTCTAATGGTCAAATTAGTAATCAGAACTATGAAAGACCATCACCTCAGTCTTGGTATGAACTCATTTCAATGCCTATAGTAGGCCAAAATGCCACAGTACTTAACAATGAAGCCACACAAGTTGGTGGATCTGGTCAAGTACAAGAAACTGGCGTAAGAATGGTTACAAATCCCATGTTCGAAGCCATACCTGACACTAGGGGGTATAGTAATCCCTTATTCGAATTTATACCCGGGGGGTTGGAAGGTTTTCCCACAAATGGAAGGGACACAACACCTGTTCTAGCACCTTTCGCAGGTCCTTTCGCGGGACAGGCTCAAAGGGGTTACCCATACCCCCAACAGCAACCTGCAACACAGGGGTAACCAGTCCCAAATGTACCACTTTATGGACCAAGAGGACCACAGGCACAAGTTTGTCCACCAAACCCTGTGTTTGTTCCTCCAGTGGTGGTTCAGCAGGCACAAAATATGGTCTCCAGGGACCAAATTGCTGATATTGTTAGGGAGATGTGTGGACCGATGGCTCGGGGGGTCCAGACTCCTGTATACAGAAAACCATACCCAGAATGGGTAGATAGGGTACATGAATACCCAAGAGGGTTCAGAATACCAGATTTTGGAAATCAATCAACAGTAGAGCATATTGCTAGATTTGCTGCTTAATGCGGTGAATTTACTAATCATGATTATATGAAACTGAGATTATTCCCAAATTCTCTAACTGGGGAAGCATTTGTATGGTACATCAACCTTACACCACTTGGCTTCATTCAAACTTGGCAACAAATGGAAGAGGCATTTCATGCCCAATTCTTCCAATCAGAGCCAGAAGTATCCATGGCAGACTTGGCAAGATTGAGTCAAAGGCCTGAAGAAAAGGCTACTCAGTTTATTGTCAGATTTAAAAGGGCTCGAAATAAATGTAGAGTCATACTGCCAGAGCCAGAATTCGTAACATTGGCTCAGAATGGCTTAGAGTTCAGGCTTCGAAAGAAGTTTGACTCAACTGAATTCAGAGATTTGGTCGAACTAACCTATAAGGTGTCTCGATATGAAGCATTACTAGAGGAGGAACAAGATCAAAATAATGCCTCGTACAAGACATATTATAGAGATCCAAATTATGAGATCGATGCAGCAGAGATTGTAGGCAAAGAACCTGTAGTCTGTGAAGCATTAATTTATAAGGATACAACAATTGACCAACAGTTTAAAAAGAAAGATCTTCATAGGAAGTACTCTTTCGACTTAACAAAAGCAGATGACATTTTTGATCATTTGCTTGCGGCCAACTTCCTTAAGTTACTAAAAGGAGTAAAACTGCCATCTCCAGATGAACTTAAGGGAAAAGTATATTGTAAATGGCATAACTCTTGGTCTCACTCGACTAAAAACTGCATTATTTTTCGAGACAAGATCCAACAACAAATTCGGAAAGGAAGTTTGAAATTCCCAGCCAAAACAGAAAAGGCCATGGGGATTGACAGTAATCCGTTTCCAGAAGTTGGAGAAAGCGCAACTAATGTGGTTGTACCAAACTTCCAAAATCTATCTCTGCAGGAATTGGAAGAAGTTAATGTGCAGATGCACATTGCCAACCAGACAACTACCAAGAAGGACACTGGAAATCTACCATCTATTGGGCAAGGTTTCTCACGCCAGACGGGAGACTCTGATGAGGAAGCACTGGATGATGATTCCTTAGAAGCAGCTGTAATGCAGAGGATGTGTCCCAGGTGCAGACTGAGTTATAAATGGTTGAAAGGCCTTCCAGTTAATAGGAAGCAATATTACAGGGATGTACAGAGACGTCCTAAATCAATCAATACTTACAACAAAAGGCCGTATCCAGCTAGTGATAGGCAGCGGCCATTAGTGGTTGAGCCTGTAGTGGACAGAATGTATGCTAAAGGCAAGAGGCCCTTGTATGAGTCTAGGCCACCTAACTATTACAGAATGGAGAGCAGTCATTCTGAAAGAAGACTGGAGAGGAGTTCAGGTTATGGGATCAAAGCCAGAGATTGGCCCCCTAGACCAACCTCACGCAGAACAGAAAGTGGCCACCTTCATCGAAGGCTCGAATTAGGCTCGAAACATGAGGTCAGGGCCATGCACTTACCTTCACAGCCAGCTTCGAAGATGGCTTCGAAGGTAGAAAAGAGCAGTTCAACATCTGAATCAGTAAGTTCGTGGGTACCTGGAGTTCCAGATTGGTTTGTAATGCAAAACAAACTTAGGGAAGTGCTTGCCCAGAGAGATGTTGGAAACCAAGGAAGGATGGTTAAATCTCCTTTGGTGGCTCCGAACAATTGGGTATTGCTTAAACACCCAAAGACAAAGGAACCAGACATGGTCCCAGTCATTTTGAGATCACAAAGGAGAAAGATTCAGCCCAGGTACACTCAGTACCAGCAAGATATGAAAGAAAATGGAGAGAACTCTTCATTGACCCAGACAGAAGGAAAGAAGACTCCAAAGTCAGACCATACTCCAAAGTCAACTCTACAAAGCAAAGTAGGTTGCAACAGAGAATAGTTGGCCAAGGTTCATTCTGAACTAAAAGCCAGAGAGAAGTCTAGCTTAGCAGGATTGGAGAAAGCTCTGATGGAGAGTGATAGCGAGACAGAAGAAGAAGTTGGCGTAAGCCAAAAGAAGGAAATGGTGGAGGAAGAAATGTTCAAAGCCTTCATGGCCGAGCAAACATTTCTGGTTGAAGAGCTAGTGGAGAAAGATCCTTCGAAGGGATCAGTTAGCAATGAAGTGCCAGAGTGCAGTATGGAGGATGCTGCTGAAGTCACTGAACAAGGTGGCGAAGGGGGGAAGCAGGTACAACCAGCCATCCAATTTGGCTCATTTCCTCCAGATCAATCAATATGGTACACATACTGCCTCACGAGTTCCAGGCTGGAGATGAGGACCAAGATGACCAAGACATGGATCCTATTCCAGTCTCTAGTGAAGAGTCACAAGTGAGTATGGTACAGGATGATTCTGGGATGACTACCCCGATGGAAACCGAATACGAAGAGTTTTCTTCAATATTGATAGTTTTTGGAGGGAAGAGCACATTCCGGATGTTGATGCGAGCTTCGAAGCAAGATATTTGGCTTCGAAACCAGATTTTGGCGCCAAAAATCAAACAACAACGGCTTCAAAATATAGAAGTCGGCTTCAAAGCATACTACATGCTTAAAAATGCAAGAATACTCAAGGATTTGTTTACTTCGAAGAAATTAAAGACCTGTAGTAGGTTTCTTAACAAAAGTAATACCTTTGAGGTAAAGCTGGAGGATTTTTAAAGATGTAATTGGGTGTTCGAAACATCAAAACCAATAGTTGGTTTATACATACACAGAAAATTGACTTTTCAGATTAAAACAGTGCAACCCAAAGAACAGTTTTCATATTGTTATAAGTATGAACTGTTCTTCGAAGCAAAAATAGTCAATACTAATCATGATCATATTTTGGTTATGATTAAAGCAGACTCTAAGGGGAAAGATTGTTAAAATTCGAAGCACTGATTCTAAATGATATCAGCCAAAACTGTCAACTTTATTCTATAAATTGGAAAAGTCATGTTGGTTCTTTTTAGTGTTTCATTAAAATCAATTGAGTCCAGATTCGAAGGATGAGGTTGTTAAATTCAAAGCACTAATTCCAAATGATATCAGCCAGAATTGTCAACTTTATTCCATAAATTGGAAAAGACATGTTGGTTCCTTTTAGTGTTTCATTAAAAACGATTGAGTCCAGATTCGAAGGATGAGATTGTTCAATTCGGAGCTCTGAATTGGCTTTTAAAGGCAGGGTCAAACAATGCCAAATGAAGAAGAATTCTGTTTATATTAAAGCCAGAGCAATTACATCGAATGACCCTATCTGGGTATAAACTCAAGCTCATAAAAATAAGGAATAGAATAAATAACAAGATCATGAAATTTAGTCCAACAATGATCAATGAATTTTTGTTCTTTCTTTATTATATCTTCTATTTCTTCTAACATTGGCTGCATGAGTTGATGTGCTCTCACTTCGTAGTAGAGCTCTTCAGCCTTTATTTCGAAAGCTCCCTCTCTCAATCTTTGTTCCAATTCATCTATGACCAAGTCATCCCAATACGCAGAATCTTTATTCTTAAAATCATCGAATTCTTCGATGAAGTTTTCTGCTTCGTACTGGGCATGAATTCGAAGAGACGAAAGTTGGTCCAAAGATTGTGTAGTGGCCATAGAATTTTGATGCCAGTAGAGGAGCAATGGAAGTTGGTCCAGGAATATATGAAGTTCTGCTTGGGCAAGGGGATTGAGGACATGGCCCCTAGTCAGAATGTCACAAGCCCATTGAAGGTTCTTGAGAGGGACGTCTTCCTCAAGAACATTGAAGGGCAAGTGAGAGAAAGCTGCAAGCAGAAGTTAAGCTTGTTTCCGTTCAGTTGGAGTAGGGGAAGGTGGAGGTTTGTAAGGTGGGAAGACCTTTTCCATGGGAAGGGTAAGCCTCAGTCTCTCTGTCCAGCAAAGAGTTGGCGGAGGAGAAGGTGTGAATGCTTCTGTTTCAGAAGATGGAGAAGAAGGTGTGGATGCTTCAATTTCAGAAAATGAAGAAGAAGGTGTGGATGCTTCTATTATGGGAGATGGCACGGGAGCAAAAGGAACAAAGGCATTAATATAATCAAGCCAATCAGAAGAACAAATCTTCGCCTTTTGGGCTAAGAATGATGGGTTGTACCCTTGTGCTTCTTCTAGGCGCCGGGTAGCATGCACTATCTTTGTAGGCATGGAGGATGTGTACCATGCTACAAGCAGATTCTCCTCCAAACTACGTCGATGATCAATGGGCACGTAGGGATAGACCACTGAACTTCGAGCATAAGAAGGAAACTCTAAAGGTTCAGTGAACTCAACAAAATGATGGTTGATTAGTTCCCTCAAATCCCAGGTCTCAGGTGTTGACCAGCTTGTCCAGTCAGAAACCCCAGGAGAGGAAGAAGTTGCAGCTTCATCCCATGCAGAGGTTTGTGAAGAAGAGTTTCCCAAGGCCATATTTGTAACTTGCCGAATACAAGGTTTGAGAGTAATTTGTTCGAGGTATAAGGGGGAGTTAGAAGAAGAACTTCTTGTATCTATATCTGCAACTTGTTGAATCAAAGGATTATGGGCAATGTGTTCGTAGTCCAAAGGTTGGCAATTTGCAAAAGCTCCCATGACTTGAATATAGAAAGGCGGGTAAAGGTGGCTAATAAATGCGTGGAGGTTCTTTCGAGGGGAAGCAGCATTACTCAATGGCTCTTCATATGCTTGATCAATAGAAAGGGAAGTTGATTTAGCCATAGTCTGTTCGAATACTAAGGTATTGGGATGTTCGACAAATTGAAAGAGAGTTAATGCAAATGATCACCAAATAGATGACGGTTGTGTTTCCAGAATATAGACTCCATGCACGTTCTAAAAGCACGGGAAAAAATTGTGATCCACTAATATCACCAAGTATTGGGTATATTAGTGCAGGGGGTAATGTTGGCTACATATTTTGTAAAAGCCGCCATAATTCGACACGCGGGCGTAATAAGGGTATTATGGGAAGATGATTCAAGTCTTCGATCCTGATCGTACACGTGGCGATGAATATTGGTTCTCACGTGATCTGAGTAGCACTAGATCAGTAAAGAGATGCAAGGTGACGTGGCTTCAACGGTTACTCATATTCAAATTCAAATACAGAAGGGAAGCTTAACTGTAAGTGATGGCGTAGTGGAACTACTTTTAAGACAGCATGATCAACGATCATAGAGGAGCAGTTTGACGGTTTAAAGTGCAGTTCGAAGGTCATCCTTGACGAGTATAAATAGCAGGGAAGCCCCCCAAAAAAAGCCCCAGACTCAGATCATACAAACCAGTCTTACTTTACATCTTTTCTTTTCCAGTTTTTTACATTTCCAGTCTTTACATTTCCTGCACTTTAAATACCTGTTCTTTACATTCCTGCACTTTAAATACCTGCACTGCACTTCTTCATAGGAGTAGTTTCAAGTAGATTCAAGTAGATTGTTGCTGTAAACCTCTACGAGGCTGAGTTTGAACCATTGTAAGTTTTCATTTTAATGAAATTTTTCGATTGTTCTTCATATTAACTGTTATTTCTCTTAATTTCTCCTAAGTCAAGCAACCAGTAAAAGTTCTCTTCATTGAGGCTGAAAGAACTAAAACACAATCGTCTGATAATTGGTTGTCAATTATAATTTCTGTAAGGACTGATTAATCCTTGCTAGCACTCTCGCATTTACAAAAATACCCTTCGAAAGCCAAAAAGCCAACAGTAACATACAAAAACACTAAAAAAACTCTGTAGTGTACTTTTTCCAATGTAACACTCACAGTTTGAAATTATACATTTGCCCAAAACTTACTAAAGAATATATATACTCCTTTCGGAATGGTTTGAAGAATCTCACATTCTTTTTTTTTAGTGTTATATTGGAATGTTACGTTTAGGAAAAATACACTAAGAAGATTTTTTTTTTTTTTTTTTTTTCGTTACATTGGAGCGTTACGTTTGGGAAAAGTACACCAAAGAGTTTTTGTTTTTGTTTTTGTTTTTGTGTGTGTGTTACATTAAAGTGTTATATTAAGAATTTTTTTTGGAGTATTGTATTGAAGTGTTACGTTTGGAAAAAGTATATTGAGGAGTTTTTTTTGTGTGTTATATTAGAAATGTTACACTAAGGAGTTTTTGTGTATTAAATTAGAGTGTTACACTCTATGAAGCACGGACACGGACACGCATACGGACACGGGACACGGCAATTTCTAAAAAATAGGGACACGGACACAATAGGGGACACGACAATTTTTTTAATTTTTTTTATAAATATTTTTATTTTAATACATATTAATTATTTTATTTATTTATTTATTATATTTTTTAAATAATGTGTTCCAATTATTTTTATTTTATTTTATTATATTTTAATATATATAAGTCTATATTGTCTTATAATTATATTTATGTTATATAATAACTATGATATAATATATAATAATAGTTATTATATAGTAGTTATATATATATATATATATTATATGAATCTAGAAGTAAGGACCAAGGACGGGGTGTCAAAACAGAAGCGACAGAGAGGGAGACCGAAGCGAGACAAGAGAGAAGTGAGATAGAGGGAGACGGAAGTGATTGTGATCGCGAGGGAGAGAGAGCTTTGAGAAGGCAAAGGCGAGAGAGAGCTCTGAGAAGTCGAACGCTCTGGATCATCAAAGTCAAAGGGGGCTGTGGATCGTCGAAGTCCGTTGAAGTTGAAGGGGGCTCTAGATCGTCAAAGTCAAAGTCGAAGGTCTCTGAGAAGTTGCCGACCAGGTTTATACACCATTTCTCTCTCATTTACTCTTCTCATCGTGTCCTATGGCGTGTCCCCGCCGTGTCCCTGCAAAAAAATAAATTAAATTAAGGGGACACGCTAGATGCCATGTCCTGTACGTGTCCCCGGCGTGTTCCCGTATTTGACACCGCTACGGCTTCCATTTTGGCGTGTCCATGCTTCATAGGTTACACTAATTAGTTTTTTTAGAGTATTATATTAGAGTGTTACATTTGGAAAAAATATACTAAGAAATTTTTTGTGTGTGCTACATTAGAGTGTTACACTAAAGAGTTTTTTTGAAGTGTTATATTAGAGTGTTACATTTGGTAAAAATATACGAAGGAATTCTTGTGTATTATATTAGAGTGTTACAATAAAGAATTTTTGTGTGTGTTACATTAGAGTATTATACTAAGGAGTTTTTTTGGAGTATTATATTGGAGTGTTACGTTTGGAAGAAGTACAGTAAGGAGTTTTTTTTTTTTTTTTTTGGTGTTACATTAAGGTATTGCACTAAGATTTTTTTTTTTGAGTGTCATATTAGAGTGTTACGTTGGAGTATTACAGTTTGAAATTATAAATTTGACTAAAACTTACCAAGTAATTTTTGTACTCATTTTGAAATATTTGAAAAATCTCATATCCTTTCGGAATGTTTGAAGAATTCCATATTTTAAGTTATTTTTGTATTCCTTTTAAAATGTTTTCCAAATAAAAAATATTTTTACCTAAAAATTCATTCCAAATTTAATTCCCATATATTGTGTACCTTATCTTTTTAGCACAAAAGAAAAAAAGAGAAGGAACATAATAGAAATAAGGGTATAATCGCAAATATAATTTTTAAATAATATATTAAATCTACCTTTCCAAAATCTATGAAACTAATTGGTCTATAAAAAAATCCTTAGGATTAAATGGATCACCATTCCTTAAGATAGGATTTATAGGTAAATTTTCCTTATTATAATATATTTTTGTATTTTAATAAATCATATTATTTAGACATTTAATTAATTAAATCTTAATTATTATATTTAAGATATTTTATAAATAATTTTACCTTATAAATATTTTTTTAAAGCATCATCTCCAACTTTGAATAGTAGAAGAGTTCAAATATGTTTTGTAAGTTTTTATTTTTATTTACCAAGGTCGCTTGATGAAATTTTTCTGTGATTATACTAGAGAAATTTTAAAATTTCTTTGTAAAATCAGAGATTTTTTTTTTTAAAAATTGAAAATTCTTTGTGTCTGGGCAAAATTTCTCTATGTCAAATTTTCTCTGTGAAAATGTTGAGAGACCCCAACTATTATAAAAATATTATATATCTTTTATATTATAAAATCTTTATATCAGAGATCTTAAAAAAAAAAATCCTCATAAAATTTATAAAATAATTTATTTTTTGGTAAATATTTTACTTTTTTTAAGTACATTTAAAATGTAAAAAAAAAATTAAAATATTAAAACTGTTCACTAATAGCAAGATATAGGAATTGAAAGTTAAAAAATTATTTTTGAAAACTCAAAATCAAACAGAAATACTTTTGATTTGGATAATGTAGTCAATATAATTTTACATCTTCACTGTCCATGGCACTTGTTTTTCGTTAATGGAACAATAACCATTCCCATAATACACTAATTCGCACTATAAAATACGTCTGCAGACTATCATTACTATTTAACCTCCGATTATACACATTTAATTTGACCAAGCCATTTGCATTGGGCGTGCAAAGGGAGAATATTTTATCAATCTTAATACTGTTTTGTTTGTATCTCAACCTCAGTTGAGAAAATAAATTAGGCAATGCAAGTTCAATACAACTGAAATCACTTGCTAAACACCTTCAACAACACCAATTTTTATATCGTCAACCTCCATCCATCTGAACATTACAAATAAAATTGCTTATAAAAAACAATTCTAAACAGTTTTAAAATACATTTGACTCCTTAACGTAATCTTGCATTCTTTTCCGCTAACAGTAGCATCCACTAAATATATCACACCCTTCTGAATACTTCCAACATTACCAAACAAAGTATCTTTGTAGTCCGTCTAAACATCAACTGGGAAAAACCGATCAATAATCTCTATTCTGTGACAAACATACTCTTTATCCTTGCCACCGACGAGCTTGAATCTCATTTTCTTCAACATCCAAAACCTATCAGACTGGTCAGGATCAACAATCCAAGTCTCAAGATTATCCTCACCAACTCCAATAAATATCTTGTCAGTTGTGGGGACAGAACTATTATCACTTATGATGAAAAACAAAACGTGGTGGGCCACAGCTTCCTGTTTAGCGTCTTGTCCCAATTAATTTTATACCTTTAACCACGATTTTGTCTGATTGACGATCATTTCTTTTATTTTCCAACTCAATACCATTTAGCAATCTCGCCACACCTCTGTTGTCAAATTTAGCCTCCCTTAATTGTTCATCATACAATTGTAACTTCCTTACTCCCCTCTTGTTCTTTTTAATATATCGGGGAATATTCTGCATATATTGTCTGTGAACATAAGCTGTCCTAAAAGGTGCACGACCCCTGTAAGTACGCTTATATCCACTGACTGCTGGTATCCTTGACCTCTGGTAAGCAAGGGGAGTCCGATATTAGCGGCTTACTACTCCTTCCATTTTTTAAAACACACTCCAACTGTTTTATCCTAACATTTCTACTGGATCTGTTACCTCTGTTAACCCTTATGTTCATACTGCTGTTGGTAGTATTGAATAGTTTGTGTTTTTAGCTGGGTTTGATTCATGGATTTGGGGATTGATATGGATTTGGATATGAATTTATAAAAAAAAAAAGGGAAAAGGTTGGTGAAATATGAATCTACATTTCACATACCTTTTCTCTTTATCTTTCCAAATCCATAAACCAAACACCGCCTAAGATCATGAATATGCTATGTGACTTGGATAAAGAAATGTATTGACTTGATAGAGAATGCCGGACTTCATGAGCTTGTGTTTGCCAAAGAACATGGGGCAAAAAAGGTTTTGAAATGCTATTTCTAGATGAATCAGTGAAAAATAATGGTGGGCATGGAATGGATTCATAAACATAACCAAGAATAGCATAACTTTCGACTTGATTCTTCTACAAAATGAAATTTTTTATAGTGACAAGGGAGTGAAAATTGGATACAATAAAATCTAATGAAGAGGGTAAGAAAATTTGAATCCAGCGATTGAATATGTAAAACAAAACAATTTAGATAATCGAAACAAGACATATATGAAATAATCACAATGAAGACTGAGGAAGATAAATCTCAACTTGAGAAGTTGCAGTCGCAGAACAAAGTTGAGTTAAGAACAAACTCTAGTGACATTGCTTACGGAAAATTGTTACCAGAGAAAGAAGAATGACGTCTTCAGTAGATGACGGACACAACAGTGTAGCACTACTAACTAACTCAATGATGGACACAGTTGTAACTACCATAACTAACTGTTCTTGCTTACTGTAAGCAAGAATTTTACTTGCTTAATTTGGAAAATATGGTTGTGTGATATTATTAATTAACTCATCATGTCATGGTCACGTGTACATATTTAGTTTGCTTTATGAACTTCACTAAAAATCAAACCAAATCAAATCAAGCCTTAAGTCTCATCAAATGGGGTGAGTAAACCAAACCAAGCTTTATGAACTTCACAATTTACGTATATATATATATATATATTGCTTGCTTCAATTTGTTCAAGGAATATTTATTTGATCGCTCTTGAACTTCTGTTTGACGTGTTGATTTTTAAGTTGTAGGAAAGAAGTCTTTTACGTGGTTTGGACCAATACCAAATGTTAACATCGTGGACCCTGAACTTGTAAAGGAAGTCTTGTCTAAGAATTTCAACTATCAAAAGACCAAGTCAAATCCATTTATCAAGTTGGTAGCCAATGGATTGACTACCCTTGATGGTGAGCAATGGACTAAACACAGAAAAATCATCAACCCGGCTTTCCATATGGAGAAGTTGAAGGTTATTTCCACCAATTTTTTTTATATTATTAGGGTTCAATAGAGTGTTGATTCCCAAAGTATGCACTCTGTTTCATTTTGGTCTCCCATTCTCCGATTTTTCAATTGAGTTAATTTGGTCCCCGACTAACATGGTTTGATATTTCCAACAAAATCTGGAAAAAAAAATAAAAAAATACCCCATGCTTCCCTTATAAAATTTGGGTCGAAATGATGCTAAGGACCATTTAAATACAAATTGGGCAGTTGGGGACCAAATTGACACGTTGAAATATCATGGATTAGAATGACAAAGAATGCACACTTTGAGAACCAATAGTGTATTTAACCATGTTAGTTATTTAAGCTTAGCTGCTCTATTTAGTTAAATGTTTTAGTGGTCGTTTGCTGTGTCTAAATGCAACTTCATGATAGAACAAAATTCTACATATATATATATATATATCAATTGGTTTTCAAGTGTTGTCTTCTTCTTATTCTTTGTGTACAACTTGTAATATGGTTACTGACAGAGTCTTGGTTTTTTGGTCTTTTGATTTTGTTTATAGTATATGGTACCTGCATTTTATTTGTGCTGTAGCGAGATGATAAGCAAATGGGAGAACAATATTGCCTCAACAGAAGGGTCATGTGAGGTGGATGTGTGGCCTTATCTTCAAACTATGACTAGCGATGTGATATCTTGCGCAACTTTTGGAAGCAACTATGAAGATGGAAGAAAGATATTCAAACTTCAGAAAGAACTAATTGCACTTATAATCCAGACTGCCAGTACAGTTTACATCCTAGGTGCAAGGTAAAATCAAATTGTCTCAAATACTTAATTTGAATATTTGGTTGGACTTGCATATATTAGTTTGAGAGGAAGTAAAATAGTAGGTACCTCTAACATTGCTGTATTAGTTTAGCTCCTTTTTTTGTTAGAAAATGTGAAAGATATATATTTCAGTTCTAGGGAAGATAAATAGAAATCTAAATATACAATATTTGAGAGAAAGAAAAAGAAAAGAAAAAAAGATAGGGTGCTACAAGGACCAAATTGACGCAAGAGATAAAGTTTAAGGACCACTGATATAATTTGCCCAAAAAGATGTTTATTTTTGTTTTTATTTTTTATTTATTGGGTATATTGAATGGGGAGGGGGAATTGAACCTACAATCTCCTAGTAAAGTTGATGAGTTTTGGCCACTGGGCTAACGCCAATAGTTAAAAAGATATATCATAGTTGCTAGCTAGTTATATATGATTCGCTATTGCATATGTAGGTTTTTGCCAACGAAAAGGAACATGAGGATGAAAGAAATTGATAAAGAAATACACGCTACACTGAGGGTTATCATCAATAAGACAATGAAGGCAATGAAGGAAGGAGAAACTAGTAAAGATGACTTACTGGGTATATTACTAGAATCCAATCTCAGAGAAATTGGACAGCATGGGAATAACAGGAAAGATAGAATGACTATTGAAGAAGTTATTGAAGAATGCAAGCTATTCTACATTGCTGGACAAGAGACCACGTCGATTTTGCTTGTGTGGACTATGATTTTATTAAGTAGGCATCAACATTGGCAACAACGTGCAAGGGAAGAGGTATTGCAAGTATTTGGGAACGACAAACACAAATTTGATGGCTTAAATCGCCTCAAAATTGTAAGTACATACCTTCTATATACACTCTAGGAAATCATTAATTCTTGTGGACATTATTACATAAAAGATCATATTCCTACTTATCAAACAAGTATTCGTTGTGTTTTGGTTTTCCTCATTGTTTATTTTTTCCCTTTCAAATTCAAATTCATGACCAGTAGAAGACCCTTAAAATGCATGTATCAATTTGTTATGCAAATAAGATCTGGGAATAAGGAGTGACCATTAGTTCAATGGTTAAGATTTGGCCTAATAACTTTGAGGTTATGGGTTCAAGTTCTGGGACCACCACTTTGTGCATTATGCCAAAGGTTAGGTGTGTACTCAATCTTTTCCCTCCCAAACACACATTAATGTGTACTAATTGGGCGTTATTTTTTAATAAGATCTGGGAATGTTAATTTTGTTTCATATTTATATAAAGAAAATGTTAGACTACCAAAATTTCTATACAAAATCCAAAATGATATATGGCAGTGACATAATTATAAGAATAATACTATACACCATAGGGGACTTCTAAACCTGTCAAGAGGAGGTATATATAGACCAATGTTGTTACTGGTTCTGAGCCCCTTGTTTGTTGTTCACGGAAGGCTTTATATGGATTGAAGCAATCTCACCGTGCTTGGTTTGACCGCTTCAATCATGTTGTGCTTGCCTATGGTTTTCAAAGATCTACCTCTGATCATTTTGTTTTTGTTCGCCAGTCCTCTGCTGGGGTTGTAGTCTTGATTGTTTATGTGGATGACATCATTATTTTTGGCAATGATTCTCTTGGGATTGCTGATGTGAAACACTATTTAAGTCAGTAGTTTGATACTAAGGAGCAACATGTTTGCATGAAAATATTTTTTATGCACAATGTTGCACTTCATTTAAATTTAATTAACTGTGATCTTTAAAATTTATCTTCCTCAGGTAACTATGATTTTGTATGAAGTTTTACAGCTATACCCACTGATAGTTTGGTTGCATCGAGTGGTCCATGAAGATATGAAATTAGGAGGAATCACCCTCCTGAAGGGAGTGATAGTTTCTTTACAAGTAATGCTGCTATGTTATGACCTTGAAATTTGGGGTGATGATGTAAAAGAGTTCAAGCTAGAGAGGTTTTCAGAAGGAGTGTTGAAGGCAACAAAGAACAACCAAGCTTCATTTTTCCCATTTAGTTCGAGACCTCGGGTATGTATTGGACAAAACTTTGCAATGTTAGAAGCCAAGACGGCCATAGCTACGATTCTACAACAATTCTCTTTTGAGATTTCATGCTCCGTTCAAAATGGGAACTCTTCAGCCTTAATATGGTGCTCACTTGATTCTACACAAACTTTAAAGCCGAGTCTTTGCACAGGATTGAGATGGATTTCCTCTATAGCTTTGAGGGAAATGCTCCGGTATTATTTTATCAGTCCTTTCATTAATGTTTGACTTCATATACTTTCTACTATCTTGAAATTACATCAATGAACTTCCTATTTGTGTCACATCTATCTTCTTTTACATAGTGTATGTTTTGTTGGAATGAAATTGTTTCTTGTTGGCTTGAAAGCTTGGAATATTAGCATATCATCTTAAATTTTAAGACCATGATTCCATGAATTCGAATCATAACTTGCATTTCTAGCGTCAAAAAAAGAAGATAGAATAAAGGAAAAAATAAATTATTTGTGAAGATATGTGGGGGTCATAATAATACTAACCTCCTTCTGTAGTTATTGTCATACCGCCTTGGGTGGTTTTTATAGCGACCCCGGTCTTTTCCCAGTTAGTCGTTGTATCCGGACTTATGTTCCGTAGATTTCGTTGTTATATAATTGTTGTTGTTGTCCTTTAATTCTTTATTCTTGAGTTATAGGATGTTTTGGGCAGGTTGGTTGGGTTGGAAACCTAGTGTTGCTGTCCAGATTTTTGGACCTTCGCTCGGGCGAGAAGTTGGTCGCTCGAGCGAGCTTTTGTTTTTGGTCCTTCGCTCGAGCGAGGGTTTGGTCGCTCGAGCGAGAGTAGAGTTTTGTGTCTTGTGGCTCGAGCTAGGGTTTCGTTGCTCGAGCGACCGATTGCGTCTGGTTTAGACCTGAGAGTTGTGTTTCTTCGCTCGAGCGAGCTTTTCTTCGCTCGAGCGACCGAAGTGTATGTTTTCGAGTTCTTCGCTCGAGCGAGCATTCTGTCGCACGAGCGTGCTTCTAGGTTGCAGACCTGAAGCATTGCATTCTTGGCTCGAGCGAGCTTTTCTTCGCTCGAGCGAGGCTTTCTTGTGTCTGGTTGCTCGAGCGACCAAGTCTTCGCTCGAGCGAGCCTGTCAGGTTTAAATAGGCAGCAGCGGGTTTTAAAACAGTTTTTCATCCTCTTTCTGATTCCAAAACCCTAGGTCCGACTTCTCTCTCCCTCTACACACCTTCTCTCTTAGGTATCATCTAGTTTTAGGGTGTTTCTACCCTAGGTTCTTTATTAAAAAGATAGAGTGAGTCGAGAGCTTCGTTTTAATCTGAGAGTTTGAGGATTTGGAGCACTTTGGATTTTGGGTCATCATCTCCGTTTTCTCCATTCGGGTTATTTACATCGAGGTAGGGATTTCCTACTCCATATTATAAGTTTTGTTCTAAGCTTTGGTAGTTTGATATGTTGGGGGTTATTTGGTAATTTTGGGAAAAAACCCTAGTTGTTTAATAAATTAATTTGTGTAATTAATTTAAGGAAAATTGGGAAATTTAGTTGAATTAATGGAATTGGGGGATTATAAGCTTAAATGGTGTAGGTGGATAATTTAATCACTCGCCCATTGAAATATTGAGATTATAATTGTTGATACATTTATTTCCTGTTTAGAAATAACTGTTTTGGACTATCGGTG
This sequence comes from Camellia lanceoleosa, assembly GCA_025200525.1. NCBI lineage: Eukaryota > Viridiplantae > Streptophyta > Magnoliopsida > Ericales > Theaceae > Camellia > Camellia lanceoleosa. The sequence goes on along the minus strand of CM045764.1, from coordinate 120,023,383 downwards.
GAGGATAGTCGTGATTGTTGTAGACATTGCATGTGGATTAGGGAAAACTAAAACTAATCACATTGGTTAAGTCATTAATTTTGACTGTTGAATTAATACAGAAAATACATGTATTGATTGTGTATTGTATATTACAAGTGTTTAATACATTGTATATGCATATTGTTTGGGAGGAGATAGGGGATGTACTCCACGATTTGGGAGGAGATATGGGATGGACTCCTAAACCGGATATTGTTTGGGAGGAGATAGGGGATGGACTCCATTAGCATCACTATTATGTGTGCTTATTGATTTATAGAAGTGTTTTTACATGTTGATACAGCACTAAAATGTGTATCAAATGAGAAGTATGGAAGTGTTTTGATATGAGCCTTAGTCTCATTTGTTTTGTTGATAAATGGAAGATATGTTAATGTGATATGTAGTTCACTGTTATAGTTTGGCCAGGTTCTGAGCCGTATTGGTAAAAATGAAAAGTTGAATAAATAATGGAAAGTGAAACTGATATTTGTGTTAACCATCTATTGAATGCTATTACTTTATTCAATGCTTATATTTGGTTTAGTATCTTTCTACTAGGCTGTGGCTCACTCTATATGAGAACATCATTTTCAGGTTCAGGTGATGTGCTACCTCCAAGGACTTAGCTTGGATGGATTTGGAGTTGAAGACTCTGTTTAGATTAGTTACTTATTTTGTTTTAATTTGATATTACATGTAAACTCAAGCCTAGGGCTTAATGTGTAAATGAGTTAGTACTCATATTTTTGTGTCCAAGTGTTGGCTTGGAAAGATGTAAGCCCGTAGGGCATTTACTTTCGTTATTACATGTAATGTCTTTTAATAAGATTACTCTGATGAATGAAATAATGTCTTGTTTTCTTATAACGTTGCATGTTAATGGTATATATTATGGGTTAAATTTTGAGGGCGTTACAACTTGGTATCAGAGCGTACCGGGTTCGAATACTTTGTGTACGTGGGAAGTGATTAGTATCACAATGGGTTCGTCTCGCTTGATAGAGACTTAGATGTACTGTTATATGCTTATATGATAACATGTTTATGTGACTATGTGGGTATAGAATGTAGTTTCTAGGATGTTGATTGGACCCTTGAGTTTCTGAAAGTCTTGTTGGAAATGCACTTGATCAATGTTGTTTCCAACCGGAACTTTAGTGACGCCTCGGGACTATCATTATCCAGGAATGAAATTCGTAGGTGCTTACGTGGAATGAATTATTGTTGTCCAATGCTTTAGGACGCAAGTGTTATAGTTTTGGCACACTTATTAATGTGCTAACGTCTTTGTTACCTTTATTAGGATGTCAGGGCGAGGACGATGACGTAGTATGCGTGGTGGGCAGGAGATGCCTATACCGGATGAGATTCCAAGAAGACAGAGGGAGTTGGCGAGCCAATGTGGTAGCCGAGGGACAAGAGCTATGGGCGCTTTGGCCGGGAGATAGCAGGCATTCAGAGTCAAGATGCATTCTCGGAGTGAGAATCGTGCTCGAGTTCATGTTGCGGATGCAGGGCCTTCTTTTCTGAAGAGGGAGTTCTTCTGGTCTAACCCGGACGAATTTTTAGGTGATCCTAAAGAGCCACTTAAGGCAGATGAATGGCTCAAACAAACAACGAAGACGTTTGAGATGCGAGGCATCGAAGACGAGGTTCTGAAGGTGACCTTGGCATCTTTCCAGCTGAAGGGGGATGCGGGTCAATGGTGGAAGTTCACTAAGAGTTATATAGGAGGGACTTGGAAGGCTTTTGTCGACGCTTTCCAAGAGAAGTTCCTGTCCTCAGCTGTTAAGGAGAGGTTGAGAAAGCAGTTCTGCCAGCTTAAGCAGAACAGTTCTTCAGTGGCCGAGTTTGAGGCCGCATTTACTAGCTTGTCTAGGTTTGCACCTGAGTTGATGGCGTCTGAGGAACGCCGTTGTATTGAGTTCGAGAAGAAGTTGAGGCGCGGCCTCAAGTTGAGAGTTATGGGGACTATGATTCGAGATTATGGGCGTCTGGTTGATGCTGCAGCCCATACTGAGATCATGATGCAGGAAGAGGAGGAAGGGCAGAAAGGCCCCAAGAGGAGTCAGGATGGACAGAGTGATGGTAGGAGACAGAAGGGTTTTAACCCTCAGCAGACTCAGGGTAGCTTTTCTAGATCGACTTTTCTTGTGCCGAGTGCTAGTTCTAAGAAAGGCGGCAGGAGACATTACTTTCTTAAGTGTGGTCACCGGGCCACAAGTCTCGGCTGCCCTTGAAGCGAGGAGCACAGAGAGCAGCGTCATCTTCGGCTTGATCTCAGAGCTAGAGTCAGGGTAGAGGCCAGACACTCTCTTGTTTTAAGTGTGGTCAGGCAGGGCACATGAAGAGGTTTTGCCCGCAGTTGGGTGGCACATCTGGTGCATCTGGTTTGAAGCAGACTTAGAGTCATCAGCCAGCTCAGTCAGTTCAGGCCTCGAGGGCCAATCAGGGGGCTTCATCGTCCCAGTCGGTGTAGCAGTCTTATGCTCCTAGGGGTGAGCAGGTTGATCAGAGGTCGTCTGGGCGCATGTATGCTGTTACCGCGCAGGATCTTGTACCGGCTCCATTAGTAGTGAGAAGTACCTTCTTGTTTTGCAATTCGGTTGCTAGTGTATTTATTGATACGGGTGCATCTCATTCCTTTGTGTCTGCTGCATTTGCATTTGTTTTGGAGTTGGAGTTAGCACAGTTAACATCTCCTATTTGTGTAGTGTCACCCTTTGGGGGTGAATTGATATTGAAACAAGGTGTTAGGGGTTGTGATATAGAGGTCGCCGATCATAGGCTTCCGTTTCCTTTTGTAGTCATGCCCATGAAGGGCTTTGATGTTATTTTGGATATGGACTGGCTATCGTCATACCGGACAGTTATTGATTGCTACCGCCAGAGGGTCACTTGTTGTACCGTAAGCGGGGAGTGTTTCCATTTCTTGGGGGACCGGGTTGGTAGTGTTTTGCCACCAAGGTATGATCCGCGAGGGCGAAGTGAGTTGAGTGGTCTTCTTGCTAGCCTTTTGAGTAGTGAGTGTGATGAGACCTAGGTTGTGTTGCTGAGAGTGGTTAGTGAGTACTCGGACGTCTTCCCTGAGGATCTTATTAGTTTGCCACCTCACAGAGAGATTGAGTTCTCTATTGACTTAGTGCCCGGCACGGCGCCAATTTCTATGGCACCTTATCGTTTTGCCCTAGTCGAGTTAGTTGAGTTGAAGATTCAACTCCAGGAGTTGCTAGATAAGGGCTATATACGTCCTAGTGTTTCGCTGTGGAGAGCACCGGCCCTCTTTGCTAAGAAGAAAGGTGGTGCTTTGAGGTTGTGTATTGATTACCGGAAATTGAATTGGGCTACAGTCAAGAATAAGTACCCTATGCCTCGTATAGATGATCTGTTCGATCAGTTGAAGGGTTCCCGTTGTTTCTCTAAGATAGACTTGAGATCGGGTTATCATCAGTTGAGATTCAATGAGGAGGATATTCCGAAGACGACATTCCGTACACGATATGGCCACTATGAGTTTTTGGTGATACCATTTGGGCTCACCAATGCACCTGCAGTCTTTATGGACTTGATGAACCGGATATTCCGAGAATTCTTGGATCGTTTTGTAGTAGTCTTTGTAGACGATATCCTTATCTATTCACCTTCAGAGGAGGAGCACGAGGAGCACTTGAGAGTGGTGCTTGAGTTACTTAGAGCCCATAAGCTTTATGCTAAGTTTGGGAAATGTGAGTTCTGGCTAGAGGAGGTGAAGTTCTTAGGCCATGTGGTTTCCAGGGAAGGGGTGTCTGTTGATACATCCAAGATAGAGGCAGTGTAAGATTGGGCACAGCCTAAGAGTGTGTTTGAGATCCGCAGTTTTCTGGGATTAGCTGGGTACTACCAACGGTTTGTGAAGGATTTCTCCAGGTTAGCTTCACCGTTGACTAGATTGACTCGGAAGGGAGTCAAATTTGTATGGGGTGAGACTTGTGAAAAGTCGTTTCAGGAGTTGAAAGTTAGATTGACCACCGCTCCAGTCTTGATTATTCCAGAGAGAGGGTTGGGTTATGCTGTTTACTGTGATGCTTCACGAGAGGGTTTGGGTTGTGTGTTGATGCAAGAGGGGAAAGTGGTAGCCTATGGCTCACGTCAGTTGAAAATACACGAGAAGAATTACCCTACCCATGACCTAGAGTTAGCAGCCTTGATCTTTGCCTTGAAGATTTGGAGGCATTACCTTTATGGTGAGAGATTCGAGGTATTCTCGGATCATAAGAGTCTGAAATATCTGTTTACACAGAAAGACTTGAACTTGAGGCAGAGGAGGTGGATGGAGTTTATTGAGGATTATGACTTCGAGTTACATTATCATCCGGGGAAGGCCAATGTGGTGGCTGATACCCTTAGCAGGAAATCTATTGGTGACGTAGCTAGTATAGCCATCCAGGAATGGGAGATGTTGGGTGCACTTGGAGAGTTTGATTTGCTTCTGGGCGAATCCGTTGAGGCTGCGACCTTGTTTTCTGTTGTTGCACAGCCTACACTTGTGACTCGAGTGTTAGAGGCTCAGAGAGGTGACCTTGAGATGGAATCCCTTCGAGAGAAGATCTTCAATGGGAAGGTTGAGAAGGGTTTGACGGTGTATCCCGACCTGAGTGTGAGATACCGAGACCGTTTGTTTGTGCCGGAGTCTTGTCGAGAGGATGTACACCGAGAGTTTCATTATTCACGCCTTGCGGTGCATCCGGGAGGCACTAAGATGTATCAGGATTTGGGTCGCCAGTTTTGGTGGCGGGGTATGAAGAGAGATGTGGTAGCTTTTGTATCTAAGTGCCTTACTTGTCAGCAAGTGAAGGCCGAGCATCAGAGGCCAGCGGGTTTGTTACAACCCTTGCCTATTGCCGAGTGGAAGTGGGAGCATGTCACTATGGACTTCGTTGTAGGTCTTCTGAGGACTCAGCGGGGTAGTGATGCTAGTTGGGTGGTTATAGACCGGTTGACTAAGTCGGCGCACTTCATTTCTATGCGCGTGAGAGATTCGGTAGATCATCTTGCCGACTTGTACATTCGGGACATAGTGAGGTTGCACGGGGTCCCAGTGACGATCGTCTCAGATAGAGATCCTCGTTTTACTGCTAGGTTGTGGCAGAGTTTGCAGAGTGCCTTAGGCACTAAGTTGACCTTTAGCACGGCTTATCATCCTCAGACTGACGGGCAGTCCGAGCGTACTATTCAGATCCTTGAGGATATGCTTCGGGGTTGTGTTCTTGATTTCAGTGGGTCGTGAGAGAGGCACTTGCCATTAGTGGAGTTTGCCTACAACAACAGTTTCTAGTCTAGTATCGGTATGGCACCGTTTAAGGCCTTATATGGCCGACCGTGTAGGTCTCCAATTTGTTGGGCCGAAGTGGGTGATGCACCTTTGTTGGGTCTGGAATTGGTGAGGGAAACGACGGAGAAAGTTGAGCTTATCCGTAGGAGGCTTGTAACAGCCCAAAGTCGTCAGAAATCATATGCCGATCGTAGGAGGAGACCTTTGGTGTTTGAGGTGGGTGATCATGTCTTTCTAAAGATATCACCTAGGCAGGGATTGATGAGGTTTGGGAAGAGCGGGAAGTAGTCCCCTCGGTTTATTGGTCCTTTTGAGATCCTTGAGAGGATTGGCGAGGCTGCCTATCGTTTAGCCTTGCCACCGCAGTTATCCGGAGTTCATGACGTGTTTCATGTGAGTATGCTTCGGAAGTATGAGTCGGATCCATCACATGTGTTGGATTGGACCGACTTAGTTGTTGACGAGGATGTCTCGTACGAGGAGAGACCGGTTCGGGTCTTGGATAGGCGGGATCAAGTTTTGCAAGGGAAGACCATCCCTTTGGTAAAGGTTTTGTGGAAACATCACGGGGTGGAGGAAGCCACTTGGGAGCGTGAGTTAGAAGTCCGCGAGAAATATCCGGACTTGTTTGTTGATGTGTAATCATGTATTGTAATTTTGTAATTTTAATGAACTTTAAGAACATTATATATATGTCTTAAGTTGGAAAACATTGAGAATGTTTTGGTTTAATGAAAGTATTTTGAAACTTGCCTCATGATGGAAGTTTAGTGTAACATTGCATATGTTGATTATATTGTAGAATTGGAGTTATATCATGAAATTGAATATGATATGAAAATGGAATCATGTATATTGAAAACTGTTGAAGTTAAACGAAAAAATTGCATGTTGATAATGCAGGTCGATATATGTATATATATATATTGTGAGATGCCTCTTGATAAGAGATGAAATGACCAGTATTGGGTCAAGTTGTTGATTATTGTAACGTAATATTGTTGGAATTTGAGAAAAACCTATTTTTGAAAACTTGTGCTTAATTTCGGGGACGAAATTCTTTAAGGGGGGAGGTTATGGCGACCCCGGTCTTTTCCCAGTTAGTCGTTGTATCCGGAGTTATGTTCCGTAGATTTCGTTGTTATATAATTGTTGTTGTTGTCCTTTAATTCTTTATTCTTGAGTTATAGGATGTTTTGGGCAGGTTGGTTGGGTTGGAAACCTAGTGTTGCTGTCCAGATTTTTGGACATTCGCTCGAGCGAGGAGTTGGTCGCTCGAGCGAGCTTTTGTTTTTGGTCCTTCGCTCAAGCGAGGGTTTGGTCGCTCGAGCGAGAGTAGAGTTTTGTGTCTTGTGGCTCGAGCCAGGGTTTCTTAGCTCGAGCGAGCGATTGCGTCTGGTTTAGACCTGAGAGTTGTGTTTCTTCGCTCGAGCGAGCTTTTCTTCGATCGAGCGACCGAGGTGTATGTTTTCGAGTTCTTCGCTCGAGCGAGCATTCTGTCGCTCGAGCGTGCTTCTGGGTTGCAGACCTGAAGCATTGCATTCTTGGCTCGAGCGAGCTTTTCTTCGCTCGAGCGAGGCTTTCTTGTGTCTGGTCGCTCGAGCGACCAAGTCTTCGCTCGAGCGAGCCTGTCAGGTTTAAATAGGCAACAGCGGGTTTTAAAACAGTTTTTCATCCTCTTTCTGATTCCAAAACCCTAGGTCCGACTTCTCTCTCCCTCTACACACCTTCTCTCTTAGGTATCATCTAGTTTTAGGGTGTTTCTACCCTAGGTTCTTTATTAAAAAGATAGAGTGAGTCGAGAGCTTTGTTTTAATCTGAGAGTTTGAGGATTTGGAGCACTTTGGATTTTGGGTCATCATCTCCGTCTTCTCCATTCGGGTTATTTACATCGAGGTAGAGATTTCCTACTCCATATTATAAGTTTTTTTCTAAGCTTTGGTAGTTTGATATGTTGGGGGTTATTTGGTAATTTTGGGGAAAAACCCTAGTTGTTTAATAAATTAATTTGTGTAATTAATTTAAGGAAAATTAGGGAATTTAGTTGAATTCATGGAATTGGGGGATTATAAGCTTAAATGGTGTAGGTGGATAATTTAATCACTCGCCCATTGAAATATTGAGATTATAATTGTTGATACATTTATTTCCTGCTTAGAAATAACTGTTTTGGACTATCGGTGGAAGATAGTCGTGATTGTTGTAGACATTGCATGTGGATTAGGGAAAACTAAAACTAATCACATTGGTTAAGTCATTAATTTTGACTGTTGAATTAATACAGAAAATACATGTATTGATTGTGTATTGTATATTACAAGTGTTTAATACATTGTATATGCATATTGTTTGGGAGGAGATAGGGGATGTACTCCACGATTTGGGAGGAGATATGGGATGGACTCCTAAACCGGATATTGTTTGGGAGGAGATAGGGGATGGACTCCATTAGCATCACTATTATGCGTGCTTATTGAATTATAGAAGTGTTTTTACATGTTGTTGATACAGCACTAAAATGTGTATCAAATGAGAAGTATGGAAGTGTTTTGATATGAGCCTTAGTCTCATTTGTTTTGTTGATAAATGGAAGATATGTTAATGTGATATGTAGTTCACTGTTATAGTTTGGCCAGGTTCTGAGCCGTATTGGTAAAAATGGAAAGTTGAATAAATAATAGAAAGTGAAACTGATATTTGTGTTAACCATCTATTGAATGCTATTACTTTATTCAATGCTTATATTTGGTTTAGTATCTTTCTACTAGGCTGTGGCTCACCCTATATGGGAACATCATTTTCAGGTTCAGGTGATGTGCTACCTCCAAGGACTTAGCTTGGATGGATTTGGAGTTGAAGACTCTGTTTAAATTAGTTACTTATTTTGTTTTAATTTGATATCACATATAAACTCAAGCTTAGGGCTTAATGTGTAAATGAGTTAGTACTCATATTTTTGTGTCCAAGTGTTGGCTTGGAAAGATGTAAGCCCGTAGGGAATTTACTTTCGTTATTACATGTAATGTATTTTAATAAGATTACTTTGATGAATGAAATAATATCTTATTTTCTTATAACATTACATGTAATGGTATATATTATGGGTTAAATTTTGAGGGCGTTACAGTTTTGCTCCATTAATGACATGCCTGCCCACCATGAGAATTGACACCTCTTTGGTACATCCATCTCTGCAATGCATTTAGTCTTATGTACATACATTCTGTGAGAAACTAATAAATTACATTTCAGATGGAACATGTTGTGTTGAAAAGGCCATTTCAGCTCGACCCGGCCTGGCTCACTCTTGATCGCATCTGTTTCTTATTTTATTTAATTTAATTTTTTTGGATAAATTTTTAGTTAGTTTTATGTGATAAACTTAAATAGCTATTGGTACTGTACATAGTTATGTGATAAACTTAAATAGCTTTAGTTAGTTTTGGTTAGATTCCCACCGGCACACTGACCATAGTGGCTCTTAGCCCAATGTAGAAACTGACAACAAAGATAAGGAACAGGAGAAATGATCCCACCTGAAGCCCTTTACACAGCGGTCACTGTTGTACGACTAATAGATCTCATTTCAAGATTTTTATATATATAACTAAATAGAAAAGTGGTAAGAAACAAAGAGAAACAGAAAGAGTTTTCAAATCACGATTTAATTAATTGTTATGTAATTTTCTAAATAAATGAAAGTTATGAGAAAAAAATTGTAAAACAACTAGCACCTGAGATTCAATCAAGAGCTTTCGACTCACTCCCAGATCTATGATCATAACAAAGCCTACAGCAAAGCACAGAACAAATTGTATTTATAGACCAATTCAAAGAGCACTAAATATTAAACATGTGCATAAACATACCTTAGCAACTTTGTGGATATAATCTGAAGACATCTCAACAATTTCCAAAACAATTCAAGTTTTTATTTTTTGTTTGTATGGTCCATGATTTGTGTGTTGGAAATACTAGGATACACATCCTATGCATCTTCTAATTAAAAAAAAAGGACATAATTTTAATTTTTTAAATCATAATTAAAAAAAATGAAAAAATATTGTAACTAAACACAACATAAAACATAATTAAAAAACTTATGAGTTATAACTAAAATAATATTATAATTAAAAAAAAACATAATTAATGGTATATGTGGTATACCTTTTTTAAAAGGGGTATATTAAAATTTTCAGTGTTCATAACATGGTGGCTATTTAGGGATATTGTCAAACACATATAGCTTTCGTTTGGGATGCGAGTTAATTTTTTTTAACTTTTTTGACTATTTTAACTTAGACTAAAAAGTCTCATTTGGGATGGACTTTTTGGTTTTTTTGACTATTATGAGAGAAAAAATAAAATGATTATAGTTTAGATGTAACATTTTATCTTATTAACTTTTTAACTTATTTTATTTTTTTTAACTAAAATAGTGTTAAAAAAAAAAAACACATGCCAAACATAGCCATGGTCAGCAACAAGTGCGAGTTTTGTAATAGGAAAACATGAAAAGAACTTCACATAGGAACAACAGGATTAGCAATAGGGTAAGACAACAATAAGGGCATGTTTGGCATTACATGCATTAGGTTCATTGCATTTTTTGTAATGGTTAGATAAGGGTGGAGTAGAGTCAACAATGAATTTTATACTACCGACAAAATTGTCAAAGTTGGGGTGCCATCGCATCACCATGCTTTTGCGAATTCGGATCCTTGGTCGCCTTTGCCTGTAGCCCTTTTCTGTAGCGCCCCAAAACGACGTTGTTTTGGGGCAACTTTTCAAGAAAAAAAAAAAAAAAAAGAGAAAAAAGAAGAACAGAACTAGGATTGGGGGAAGAACCCATTAATGGCGTCGAACACAGGAGGAAAATTTTTGATTGAAATTTTGGATAGGTAAGGGCGATGAACATAGGAGGAAAATGGATTTGATTGGGTTTGAATTTTTGATTGAAATTTTGGGTAGGTAAGGGCAATGAACACAGGAGGAAATTTCACGGAAGGAAATTTTGGGTTTGAACACAGGAGGAAATTTTGGGTTTGAGATTTTTTGGGTAGAAAATGGGTTTGATTCTGTTCTTAGCTTTCTTTCTCTCCCTCTCCTTCATTTTTTTCTTTTTCTTTTTTTTTTTTTTTCTGGTCTTCATCTCTCTGTTTCCTCTTGATTTTGTGTTTATGGGTGTAGCATTAGCATCCACAAGTCCTCATCAAAAGAAAAAGCACGATCATCATCAAAGCACAGTTCAAAAACCCTAGATCACCATCTTCATCTTCATCAACAATTGAATCTACACCAACAAACCCATGTTGTGGGAAGAGATCCAGATCCAACTCTGTGTTTTTGTTTCTTTCTCTTTCTCTCTCCTTTTTTTTTTCCTTTTTTTCTGGGTCGTTTTGGGGCAACTTTTCATGAAAAAAAGAAAAGCAAAACAAACTCAAAAACAGAGAGAAAGAGGGAAGAAGATGGCTATCTATGTCTACCATGACTTACCAAGAACAGAGCTCTGTCGAATGGCCATGGTCATCCAAAGAATAATTTCCCAAGAACACATACAATAATTTGGACAATCCAAAATGGCAATGGTCATCATCCAAAATGGCCATTTTACCCAAGAATACAAAGAATAATTTTATAATCATCATCAACAACAAACCCAGAAAAAAGAAAAAAAAAAAACAGAGAGAGAAAGAGAATGAACCAAAAACACAAATAACACAAAAAAAAAAAATTTTTTTTTGGAGGGGGGGTTTAAGATTGTAAATTGATTTGGGTTGTTGATGTAATTGTGTTTGAAGCACTTAATTAAAATTTTTTTTTTGTGTGTGTCTCTGTTTTTTTCTGATTTTTACAGAGTTAGGATTGATCTTCCCACCATTGAAGTCCGATAGAGGCAAACCAGGAAGAAGAAAACTAGGAAGAAGAAGAAGAATATGAAAGAAGAAGAGGAAAAAGAAAACCAGCAAACCCGGCCTCATGTCCTTCTTCATCTGCTTCATCCGTGCTCCTCTTCACTGCTTTCTTTCTTCTTCCCCCTTTCCTTTCTGAGTTTTGCTCTGTTTTTTTTTTTTTTGTCTTGAAAAGTTGCCCCAAAACGACGTTGTTTTGGGGCGCTACAGGAAAGGGTTACAGGCAAAGGCGACCGAGGATCTGGATTCATGCTTCTGCATCCAGCATTGCCAGCAATTTTGCCTCTATATATAAAAAATAAAGATAAATAAATAGAGATACAAATTAAATTATTAAAAAAATAAATTACAATTAAGGTTATAAGATTATTAAAAAAAAAAATAAAATAAAAACATGATACGAACTAAAACAAGTGTGTTATGCAAATAGAAATTTCTATGAAAATAAGTTTTGGAAGGAGTTATCAAGAATACAACAGGACTCAGCTTTGCGAGATTATTTGATGGTCTTAGAACAATGTATTTTAATATTTACTTTTAACTTGTCTCCGTTGGTTAGAATATCTCAAACTTTGCACTAATTTTTTTAATTTAATTTTAGGATAAATTACACTTTGTCCACTTTATATTTAGTGACTTTTTCATTTTGTCCCTTAAATTTTATTTTTATTTTTATTTTTCATTTTGACCCTTTATGTTTTAAGTTTTTCCTACTTTACTTCTAAAGTTAATTTATATTAAAAATTAGAAAGAAAAATGTCACAATAACTTGTATGTAACATAAAAAATATATTATTATACTGGAGTTTATATTTATATTAGCGTTGTGAGTTATATATAATAAAATATTTTTATACTACGTGATTGTTAATGTGTTATTTTTTGTCTAATTTTTAATAAAAATTACGTTTAGGAGTAAAATAAGAAAAACTTGAAACATAAAGGGTCAAAGTAGGAAAAAATAAACTTTAAGGGCCAAAGTTAAAAAGCAGCCAAACATAAAGATGGCAAAGTGTAATTTACCCTTAATTTTATTTTAAATTTGAATAAAAATCTTAATTTAATATGAACTACTCTAATCTACTTATCAAATTTTTAAAAAATTCTTGTTAACAATTCTCCTATTATTCTAAATTTTTATTTTCATCAAATTTGATTTAAAAAAAACATCTCCAATATTTTATCTTTTTAAATTTCATTAAATTCAAATTTGATGAATTCTAAAATTGATTAAAAAAAAGTTTATCTTTTAATTTGATGATTAAATATAAATTTTGAACATTTTCTTATTAAATTTAAACTTAGCAAAAGAAAAAATTTGTAGGTATTTTTATTTCTAAAAATTCAACATAAACCTAATGAGTTGGACTATACCCATCCAATATACCCCTATATATAATTTGAGGAAATTATACTTTGCCTATTTTATATTTGGTAATTTTTTCACTTTAATCCTTAAAAAAAATCTCACTTTATTTTTCTATGTTTTAATTTTTTTTTTCATTTATTTCAAAAATTAATATATGTACAAAATTAGATAAAATGATATATTAACAATTGCGTGACATAAAAATATTTTATTATATATTAACAATCGCGTAACATAAAAATATTTTATTATATTTAACTCACATCTCTAATAAAAAATAAATTATAATATAATAATATATTTTTTTATGTCATGTAATAGTTAATATGATATTTTTTTGATCTAATTTTAAATTAAAATTAATTTTAAAATTAAATTAAAAGAATTTAAAACATAAAGGTCAGAATTAGAGGGAAGAAAGGGGAAAAATTACATCATAGTGGGTATAAAGAAAGGGGAAAAATTATCCTTACTTTTTGAAATTATTATTAAGATTCCTCGGCCGTTAATTTTCTGGTAATTTATTAAACAGAATATGCTAATGTCATGCACTATGAGTAAAAAATTTCAAAATTACCCTTATATATTTAAATAGTAAATTTCACTCGCCTCCCGTGAGGTTTTACAAAAAAAAAAATTAATAAAGACCTATACATTATTTTATTAATGTTAAACAAAATTATTTAGCCTCCGTTTGGCAAGAGCTCTTTGGGCTCATGAGCCACAAAAGACAGAATAGGCTTATGAGTCACAACAGACAAAAGATCACATCCAACCCCATAATCATTACATTCTTCTCTCACAAAAAAAGCCAAAAAGCCAAGAGCCCAGGCTCATATAGCCAAAAAAGCTAAAAAGCTAAAGAGCCAACCCACTTCCCAAACGGAGGCTAAATTCTATACAATATTTTAAAAAATTCTAAATTTTTAAGACAAACATATATATAGTAGAATAACCAAACATTACCTTATCTTAAAAAAAAAAAAAAAAAAAAAACTAATAAATTGATCACCATTAAATCTTATACTAGATTAAATACAATCATTTATTTGAAAATTATGAAACAAAGTATAAAAGATGTTTTATTTTTTTAAAAAGACCACCAATTTTATAAATAATCATTTTGAGAAATTAGAATTTGAATAAAAATTTAAAAATACATATAGGTATTTGATTTTTTTCCATATAAAAATTACATATTTGGAGAAATTATCCCTCTCTTTCCATTTTTTTAATTTTATTTCTTTCATTTTTGTTTCTATTTATTTTCTCATTTATTTTTTCATAGTGTCACTGTAGCAAATAGCAACGCCATATAATTTATTATTATTATTATTATTATTATTATTATTATTATTTGTTCTCTTCTCTATGTTTTTTCCTCAATTTTTTTCATCATTTTTTTTTCTCATCAATGTTGGCTAGGATCATCCAATACCATAGCAACTTATGAAACATGAATTTTTCTTTTGTTTTGTAAACATATTTGTGTATTAAATTTTTTTTAAGAAAAATAACATAATAACATTTCATATTTATAATAAAAAAATTGACTTAAAAAAATTACCAAATGTTATCTCATAAATATATAAAAAAATCATCAATTTATTTTTTCACAATCCTATATTATGCTCAAAGTTTAATTATCATTAAAAAAATAAGTCAATATTTCTCACCTTAATAATAAAATTTTTAAAAATAAATATAAAAGTGAAAAAATATTTAATCACATTACAATAAATTAAAAACTAGATGATCGGGAATAAAAGATAAATAAATTATTTGAGAATAATAAACTTTTAAATTTGTCATTTCTTACATTTAATTAAAATAGAATTAAAAAATGCTTCAGACCACTAATTGACCACTAATGATGTGGCACCATGTGGATCTTATTATTGATTTGATAGTTTGGCCTCTGTTTTTTTTTAATTCTTCATTTTCTTACACTGCCAGCTCCTTAGAGCTGACATTAGTGCAATCAAATTAGAGCACTAAATTAATGCTGAATAGAATTTTACTGAAAGAAATAAATTATCTGAAAATAATAAAATACTCAAATAACTTGTTATTTATTACATCTAAAATCTATATCTCCATCTTTGTTGTTTTCATTTAAATTATTTTTGTCAAATTAAAATCTCAAAATTAATTCAAATAAGAAACATGAATATTCTTTCTTAATTTCATTAATGGTTGATTTTTTTTTTTTCAACTTATTAAAGTTCAAAACTTATAGCGAAAAAAAAAAAAAAAAAAAGTTAAGGAAATACAAAAAAAAATTTGTGAGAAATAAAATGATAATTTAATCTAGGAAAAATTGGTCTAAGGTCCCTATCCAACTTTTAGTATGAGGAGAGATCCACAATAATATTTTCTGGTGTCTAAGGTCCCTGAATGTTAGTTTAGTTGATAAAATACCTATTTTACCCTTTTGTATATTATACGTGGTTTTCAATTTTGAAATCTGAAGATTACGTTACTATTCTTGTGGAAGATTACTTTGGGATGAACTTGGCGATCGATGGAGATTTCGATGATGCAGATTTCGTGGAAATTTTATAGGAATTTTGTAGTCGTATAGTAGTTGAGTTTCGTTGATCGTGTAGAAGTTGAAGTCGTGTTGAAACTCGAATTTCCAGTAGAGTTGAATCAGGTAAGTTTAATAATCAGTTTAAGTTTTTTATTTTTCATTTGATTTGTATATATGGACTTCGATTTCAAATAAGTTTTTGTAGTTTATTTTGAATTAGGTTTTTATTTTCAGTCTTGATCAATGTGATAGAAAAGCCAGCTTAGTAAATTATTTTTTGATTTTTGAAGTTGATTTTTCATTCTTTGTTATTGACAATGGAGTTGATTTTTCATTTTGTGTTACATGTTTATCAATGATAAGTTTTGTTCTTCGTGTTTGGAGACCGGCTCTGTTTTTCTTCACTGTCTTAAGTTTTGTGCTCTGTTTTTTTCATTGATTCTGCACTTTTCATTTTTCTACACTTTGCTTTGTATTCCAGAGAAAATTATATGTTCATATTTCAGAGAAAATTGTATGTTTATATTTCAGAGAAATTTCTCTGCATTCTGATTTGAGTCCAATAATGCACAATCACACAGAGAAAATTATAAGCTTGTAGTCCAGTGAAAATCACAGAGAAACTTATAATTTGATAACTGATCTTCTGTGTGATTTTTGTCTATAATTGTGTTTAATAGTTAGCATTGAATATCTCTGTAATTTTCTCTAGATTCATTAATTCTTCTATAATTTTGTTTTTGTTATCTTGAAGGTGAATTTAAGTTTGTAAATTTCTCTGGACTTTTATTTGAGTCCAGAGAAAATTATAAGGTAGGTATTATAATCCAGAGAAAATTATAATTATTAGAATTTTTTCTAGACTTTTATGTTGTTCTTGTGAAGTATTTTTATGTTGAACAAGTTATTTTTGGTATTTGCAGTGTTGTTGCTGTGCAAATATGGGAATGATATTATTATCATTAATGTTTCATGCGAATTGAATTGATGATGCTATGATTTTACTTGCATTGAGTAAGAGACCAGCTGGGAGGCCAAAGAAGAACATAATTGCTTCTATTGAAGAGTTTAAAAGGGTGATGAAGTGTAGTCGATGTGATAGGATTGATCGCCATAATAAGAGGACATGCAAGGAACCTTTGTTAAATAGTTGAGGATATTACATTTATTGATTGAATAATACATTTGAGAATTACTTTGTGTATTTTGTTTTGTGAAATGTACTTTTTGGACAGTGCATATATAATACCAATCAAATTCATCCAGAGAAATTTTTTAATAGCAGTGAAAATTACTTTTTGTGTTGCGTTTTTAGAAACATACTTTGGGAGTGCCTTTATAATACCAGTCAAATTGATCCAGAGAAATTTTCCTATAGCAGAGAAATTTGCTATGTGCATTGTGTTTGTTGAAATGTGCATTGTGTTTTGTGAGGTCAAATTCATCCAGTGAAATTTGTCAATAGTAGAGAAATTTGTGAGGTTAAATTCATCCAAAGAAATTTACTATGAGCATTGTGGCAAATTTATCCAAAGAAATTTGCCAGTAGCAGAGAAAATTACTTTGTGCACTATGTTTTGTAAGATCAAATTCATCTAGAGAAATTTGTGAGGTGAAATTCATCCAAAGAAATTTACTATGTGCATTGTGGCAAATTCATCTAGAGAAATTTGCCACTAGCAGAGAAAATTACTTTCTGCACTATGTTTTGTGAGGTCAAATTCATCTAGAGAAATTTGCCAATAGTGCAATGTGTTTTGTGTGCTCAAATTCATCTAGAGAAATTTGCCAATAGCAGAGAAAACTACAATGTGCATTGTGTTCTTTGAATTTGATGATTGTTTTGTACCAACACAGTGCATTACAAATTACATGATCATATAGGCACCATTTTGGCGCGATATGAGTTAAATTTTTCTGTGAAATTCTGGTAACTTCATACAAGAAAAATTTCTTTAGACAATTTTCTCTGTGGGGATTGTGTTGATAATCACCACTAAATATGCATTATAAAAAAAATATTTAACCATTGATAATTATGAAATTTACATTAGTTAAAAAAATATATATACATATATGTCAAACAACATCATTTCTTCAATGTACGAAAAAAAAAAAATGAAGGGTCATTCCTAATTACATTGTGTACATTGTCTTCATGTCACTAGTATGCTTTCACTATTATACTTTCAGTTCTTCTTTTGGTGGTATTTCAATTGGTTCTGTCCATGACCGGCCAATTTCAGTCGCAAATCTCTCTATGATTTTCTGTCCTTGTGAACCTTACGTCTTGTTTTGACAATGTTGAGCTGATAGGTTCATGGCTGCTATATTGTCTCATTATGTAGCAAACGAAGAGGCCACAATCCACACTGCATACAAATTATAGGTATAATTAGTTTTAAGAAATATTCAAATTAGATTATCTTATTTATAGAGTTTTTATTTCTTACTTGGTTTTTATGGTGTTTTGCTACTTTTACGTTTCGTCATTTTTAGACAATGAAAACATAAAGATGTTAACATTAAATCCCAGAGAAATTTATAGACAACAAGAGAAAATGGAACATGACAAACACACACAAAGAAGAAAAGTGATGTGGCCGGAGAAAATTCAAGAATGGAACAAACTAAACATATACCAGAGAGAATTACACATGGCAAGCCAGGAGAAATTACATATATGCCAGAGAAAATTAACAAGGCAAGCCAGAGAAAATATGCATTCCATAATATAAAAATCCCAGAGAAATTTACAGACAACCAAAGAAAATAGAACATGACAGACACACACAAAGGAGAAAAATGATGTGGCCATAGAAAATTCAAGTATGGAACAAAATAAACATATCAGAGAAAATTATATATGGTAAGCCAGAAAATATTACATATATGCCAAAGAAAATTAAACAAGGCAAACTAGAGAAAATGTTCATTCCACAATATGAAAATGCTAGAGAAATTTATAGACAATCAGAGAAAATTGAACTTAACAGACACACACAAATGAAAAAAGTGATGTGGCCAGAGAAAATTCAAGAATGGAACAAAATAAACATACCAGAGAAAATTACACATGGTAAGCTAGAGAAAATTAAACACGTGTGTATTCCATAATATGAAAATGCCAGAGAAATTTACAAACAACTAGAAAAAATGGAACATGACAGAACCACACAAAAGAGAAAAGTGATGTGGCCATAGAAAATTTAAGAATTGAACAAAATAGACATACTAGAGAAAATTACACATGGCAAGCCAGAGAAAATTACATATATGACAGAGAAAATTAAACATGGCAAGCCAGAAAAAATATGAATTCCATAATATGAAAATGCCAGAGAAATTTACAGAAAACCAGAGAAAAATAGGGGATAACCAGAAACAAATGGGGGAATAAACATGCCAGAAAAAATTCAAAGAAAACACATAGATCAAGCAAATACCAGAGAAATTCAAATGACAGAGAAATTTACAAACAAAATCACACAAACATCTTCAAGAATAAGTTCGAAACTTAGAGAAATAACATTTTTCAAATTCATGTAAGTTTTTATTACGAAATTGAAATCCTAATTAATGGAAGGCTAGTCAACTGTGTTTCGGAGAAAAACTAGTTGGATTGGAGAAAACTTACCAGAGTGATGATGAAAACCCTAATTTCGAACTGAAATGGCCTGAGATGAAGATGCAATGAGATGAAGATGAACTGAGATGACGATGAACAATGAAAACGGGTCAGAGAAATTTGTGAGGAACGAATTGAAAAGAGTTTGGCAGAAGATAATAAACCGTAATGGCGACAGTGAAGATGATAGTGAAACCCTAATTCTCCTGTTCTCTTGCTCATGAAAATAGTTGGATGTTTGGAATGAATTGAGTCGTCAGAATGCAATCGAGTTGAGCGTTCTATGTTGATCTGTGAAGGGTATTTTGGTCGAAAAAAATTAAAAACGCGCTTGTCGTTAGTGAGGGACCTAAGATATCATTCCTATTTTTGGTGTCCTTTATCCTGTAAATTACTCTTATTAGGGACCTTAAAAAAAATTTCCCTTTAATATATAGGTAAATTACAATTATAGAGTATTAAGTGTATAGGGTATTATAGTCATTTGTACAACCAAGTTAATACCGTTTGACTTAAACTAACGGGAGTAGAAAATCTTGGCAATGTCAAAAAAATAAGAGAAATTTTTATAATTATTAAAATTATAAGAAAGATTCCTATAATTATTAAAAGGGAAAATTATTTAGAAGTCCTATTAGGGAGACTTATGCTACATATGGTCCTACTAAAAAACTTATGTTCCCATAAGTCTTGTGAGAAGTTTGTTGACACATTTACCCTCAATATTAGTTGTTAATATCATAAATAATAATAAAACCATATATAGGAAATTGATATAAACGTAACGTAACGTGACACCTACATAAACGTAACGTGACATATCTACATAAACGTAACGTAACGTGACACCTATATAAACGTAACGTGACATATCTACATAAACGTAACGTAACGTGACACTTACATAAACGTAACGTGACACATATGATCTATGGTAACATTTAATTTTTTATATAGGAAATTGATTTTATTTATTTTTTGGATTTTTTTGGGACAGCCAAACAACCAAATTACTGAATTCAAAAATAATTAATTAACCAAAAAAATAATTATTCATAAATCACATTTCAGTCCATAGAGAGTTAAACAAACTCTTCGCCCCTCTGCCCTATAGAATTATTAAAACAGCATGAAGAGCAAGCAAATGCCATTTTCTTTCACATTATGATTTACTTTTTTTTCATCAGCAAAGGCAAGATTATGATAAAGAATACTGAAAATACTTACTTTTGGATAGTTTGTCCTTCCATAGATGTCTTCTTCAACAAGAATGTCAAATCATCTTGTTATTGCTATGATGGCTTAGTTCCAGCAATTCATCAACATTGATGAAGTGCGTCTCATGTTTGAAGATGTGTAAGTAACTTTTCTCCCCCAAACCACCCACCCATGTCCACTCATAGATAAGCGTGATTTGCGAGTGTTGTTTTTTCGATGTGCTTTTGTCCTTTCTATTTTTATTAATTAATTTAGATTTCACATATATTATTGATAATTTTTTAAATTTTACAATTAATAATACAAAATAAAAATACATTAAGATTATATATCTATTTCAAAACAAACGGATTAAAAAAATAAAAATTTATTAAGTTGCGAAACGTGACACGTTACGTTTATGTAAGTGTAACGTTACGTTTATATAGATGTCACGTTACGTTACGTTTATGTAGGTGTCACGTTACGTTCATATTGGTGTCACGTTACGTTACGTATATATAGGTGTCACGTTACGTTACGTTTATGTAGGTGTCACGTTACGTTACGTTTATGTAAGTGTCATGTCACGTTAGGATCTTGTAAAATACATTCTTATGAAAATAGGACTTGAGACTTTATAAGAAATTACACAGGACTTAGCCTAGCATAAGATTCTGAAAAAGGACTTATAAATAAGTCTCCCTTATTAAAATCTCTAGAAAGATGAGTGCAATTTACTCTATATTATAGTTAATATGATATTTTTTTTTTGGGTCTAATTTTAAATAAAAATTAATTTTAAAAGTAAATTAACAAAATTCAAGATCCAAAAGTGAGAAAATGACAAAAAAAACGAAGGGGTCAATTTTCTCATACTCTGCTATCTGGTTATTCAATTCCAAGCTTCTTTCTCTCATTCTCTCTCTCTCTCTCTCTCTCAACTCGCATGATACACATATGGAGAAAATAAATGAATCGTCTGGTGCAATCGGATGCGGTATAATTGGTGTAGTATTATTGAGCTTGATATGGGGATCATGGAGAATATTGAATTGGGTATGGTTAAGACCGAAGAAGCTAGAGAGTTGCCTCAGAAAACAAGGTCTCAATGGAAACTCATACAAGCTCTTCTTCGGAGACCTAAAAGAGAGCTCCGCCATGGATAAAGAAGCTAGCTCCACTCGCATCAGCATCTCCGATGACGCAGTGCCTAGTCGTGTCTTGCCCTTCCTTCATACCCAAATCTCCAACTACCGTACGTTTCCAGTCTGATTGTACACCTCTATCTTTGGATTTATTTTATTTTATTTTTATATTTTAAATTCGTATTTTTTGTTTTTGTTTTTACTGAATATGTTAAAATATATAAAAGTATATTAAATACAAAATTATTAATCTATTTAATCTGATAAAGTATAAAATTTAGAAAATTTTAGATTAAGGTTTTTTATATTAAGATTTTATAAAACTAAATTACATACAATATTATTATAGTGAAATCTCTTAATATTTTTATTGAGAAATTTCTTTTCACAAACTCTTCAAAGGAAAATTTCACCTTATAATTTTTAGGTGTTAAAATTTTTCTAATAATATTATTGAAACACCTTAACTAATAAAAAAAAAATATTGAACTTCCATTGGGGTTGTTTAGGGTGTCCTAAATAAGTGCATTTTTTGTCTTTTTAGACTACAAAATTGAGAAAAAAAATATGAATGTTTGGGTTAATTTTTTGACTTTTTATGAAAAAATGTGTATTAAAAATTTGTATAAATAAGTGCATAGGAGAATAAAGTAACAGTATAGGCCGTACGCTTGGAAGCAGCGCTGCAGAGGGTGTGTAGGAGATTGATTCTCTACTTTTCGGGCATAAATTGGTCGGTTTTGTTCGGCCCATGGGGGCCCACCACGGGTCCCGTTTTACTAATCGGAACCGTTCAATATGTAGAACTCATTGAATACTATATGTTTGTGAAAAATCTCGTTGATTGGATATCGATACTTATCTAATCGTGTTATTTTTTTTGTTAATTGTTAACTATAACGTCATTTATTTTATACAAAACTGATTTGATCATATATTTAGCGATATCCGATAGACGTGATGTTTTATAAACATATAGTACTAGACGAGTTTTACATATTGACGGTTCAGATTACCAAAACGGGACCCATGGTGGCCCCCACTAGCCCAGTTCTACCATCCAATTTAATGAATATTTTACTCTCTATTTTTTTTTCTCAGTCACTGAAGGGCCCATCACGCCAGTACCTTTTGATTTGTATTATTATGTGGATATTATTTTTTAAATATTAGTTTTAGTGAATAGTGTTAACTTTTTTGCTTTTTGAGTAATTTTTTGGCTTTTTGACTTTTATAGTGTATGTCAAACCAAGCCTAAAAGTTAGAGAGGGATAGTTCATTGATTTCTTCTAAAATTTATAAAATAATTTTTTAAAAATTTACTAAATACAAAAAATATAAAATTTTATTTTTTTTGTATTTATTAATTTTTTTAAGGAAAAAATATATATATAAAACTTAGGGTTCTTATAACAAAATAAATTTTGAATTTTAAATTTTATTAATTTAAATCTTAATCTTTTGATTTATTTTCAATTTAAACAATTTACCTATTTAAAAATTAATCGAAAAGTAACATTTTAATTATTAAAGGAAAAAAAATATTTTAGACATTTTATGTACACTTGACTAAAATATTGTTTTTTTGTCAGTTTATTTAATGAAAATAAGCAATGATTTATATTAAAAATTAATTAAAAGATAAGGGTTTACTAACTTGATAAAATAAAAAAAGTTTAGATTTATTTTGTTATAAGAGTCAATTTCTTTTGTAATTAACCCATTTTTTTAATAAATATTTTACTTTTTTAAATATGTTTAAAACATTAAAAAATTAATTAAAATATTAAAAATATTCACTAGAAAGCAAAAGGAAAATCTATCTATAAATACCATCTTGAAGAATGGTGATCCGTTTAGTTCCAAGAATTTTTTTATAGACCAATTAGTCCTATTCATTGATTTTGGAAACGTAGATTTAGCCTCCGTTTGGGAAGTGGGTTGGTTTTTTGGCTTTTTTGGCTATATGAGCCTGGGCTCAAAAGCTTGGTTTGGGAAGGGCTTTTGGCTTTTTGGCTTTTTTGACTTTTTTGTGAGAGAAGAGTGTAATGATTATGGGGTTGGATGGGATGTTTTGTCTGTTGTGGCTCATGAGCCTTTTCTGTCTTTTGTGGCTTATTGAGCCAAAAAAGCCCAATGAGCCTTGCCAAACCAACCCTATATTATTTAGAAATTGAATTTACGATTTTATGCTTATTTCTATTATGTGTCTTTTTTTCTTTTGCACTAGAAAGATAAGATACACAATATGTGAAAATTAAATTTGGGATGAATTTTTATATGAAAATCTTTTTTATTTTAAAAACATTTCAAAAAAGTAAAAAAATGACTGGAAATATGGAATTCTTCAAATATTTCAAAAGGAGTACAAAAAGTCCTTAATAAGTTTTGAGCAAATATTTAATTTCAAACTGTAACACTCAAGCGTAACATTCTAATGTAACACTTCAAAAAAATTTCTTAGTGTATTTTTCTCAAATAACACTCCAAAAAAAAAATCTTTAGTGTAAACTCTAATGTAACATACAAAAAAGTCCTTAGTGTATTTTTTCCAACCGTAACACTCCAAAAAAATGATGTAGAACTCTTCAAATCATTCCACAAGGATGTGAGATTGGTCAAACCATTCCAAAATGAGTTCAAAAGTTCCTTAATAAGTTTTGGGCAAATGTATAATTTTAAATTATGGGTGTTACGTTTGGGAAAAGTACACTAAGGAGTTTTTAGTGTTTTTGTGTATGTCACATGGAAGTGTATTATATTGGAGTATTACGTTTGAGATTATATTGATTCAAGTGTTACATTTGGAAAAAAGTACACTAAGAAATTTTTTTGTGTGTTACATTGGAGTGTTACGTTTGAGAAAAGTATACTAACGAGTTTTTTCGGAGTATTACGTTATTAGTTTAGAAAAAGGATACTAATGAGTTTTTTCGTGTGCTGCATTGGAATGTTATGTTATCAGAATATTACATTGCAGGGTTAACGGTTTTGTTCGTAATGTGATATTCGTTCCAGAAGGAGGAAAATTCCAAAACCTTTATAGTGCGGATTGTCCAAATGTATAATTTCACATTTGGAGAATCCCATTTTTATCTCTCAAAAATTGAACCAAATATGTAAGCGACTATCCTTTTGTGTAATTTCTACTTTAATGGAACTTTTGGGTTTATAAAAAAAAATGAAGGACTAAACAGTTTACAAGATTACATTCTGGGATTTATTGGTGCTTCACCAAAGCAAAAGGAAAATGTTAGAATTGAAAAACAGAAATACTTTTTTGATTTGGATAATATAGTCAATATAATTTTTCATTGAAGGTCTCTTCTTAGCATTGAATAATTTGCTCTTAAAGATCATGAACATGTGACCTAAGTAAAGAAACGTATTGACTTGATAGAGAATGCCAAACTTTATGAGCATTAATGCGATTTCCAGATGAATCAGTGAAAAATGATGATGGTGGGCATGGAATGAATCCATCAAAATAACCAAAAAAAGAACTAGATCTTACATAAGTTTCAACTGGATTCTTCCACAAAATGTAATTTTTGATAGTGACACAAGGGAGTGAAATTGGATACAAGAAAACCCAATCAACAAGGTAAGATTACTGTAGATGCAGAAGAATTTGAATCAGCAATTGAATATGTAAACCAAAACAACTCAGATAATCGAAACAAGACAGATTTGACTATGGAGGATACATCTCAACTTGAGAAGTTGCAGTTGTGGAACAGAGTTGAGAACAAACTCTAATGAGATTGCCAAAAGACAGAAAATTGTTACCAGAGCAAGAAGAATGATGTCTTCAGTTGATGACGGACGGAACATTGTAGCACTACTAACTAACTCAATGACGGACACAGTCGTAACTACCGTAACGAACTCTTCTTGCTTACTATAAGAAAGAATTTTACTTTCTTAATTTGGAAAATATAGGTCCTGTGATATAATTAATTAACTCATCATGTCATTGTCACTTGTATTTATTTAATTTGCCTTATGAACTTCACTACTTACGTATATTTATTGCTTGCTTCAGTTTGTTCAAGAAATATTTATTTGATCGCTCTTGAACTTCTATTTGACGTTTTCGGTTATAAGTTGCAGGAAAGAAGTCTTTTACGTGGTTTGGACCAATACCTAGTGTTAACATCGTGGACCCTGAACTTGTAAAGGAGGTCTTGTCTAAGAATTTCAACTATCAAAAGGCCAAGTCAAATCCATTTGTCAAGTTGTTAGACAATGGACTAACTAGCCTTGACGGTGAGCAATGGGCTAAACACAGAAAAATCATCAACCCGGCCTTCCATATGGAGAAGTTGAAGGTTATTTCCACCATTTTTTTTATATCATTAGGGTTCAATACAGTGTCGGTCCCCAAAGTGTGCACTCTATTTCATTTTGGTCTCCCACTCTCCGATTTTTCAATTGAGTCAATTTGGTCTCCAACTAATATGGTTCGATATTTCCATCCAAATTTTGAAAAAAAAAAATACCCCCATGCTTCCATTATAAAATTTGGTTGAATTGATGCTAAGGACCATTTAAACACAAATTGGGCAAGTTGGGGACCAAATTGCCGCGTTGAAATATCATGGATTAGAACGACATAGAATGCATACTTTGAGGACCAATAATGTATTTAACCATATTAGTTATTTAAGCTTAGTTGCTCTAATCAGTTAAATATTTTAGTGGTCGTTTGCTGTGTCTAAATGCAACTTGATGATAGAACAAAATTGTACATACATATATATATATATATGTATATATATCAAATGGTTTTCTAGTGTTGTCTTCTTCTTCTTCTTCTTCTTTGTGTACAGCCTGCAATATGGTTACTGATGGAGACTTGGTTTTTTGGTCTTTTGATTTTGTTTATAGCATATGGTACCTGCATTTTATTTGTGCTGTAGTGAGATGATAAACAAATGGGAGAACAGTATTGCCTCAACAGAAGGGTCATGTGAGGTGGATGTGTGGCCTTATCTTCAAACTTTGACTAGCGATGTGATATCTCGCGCAGCTTTTGGTAGCAACTATGAAGATGGAAGAAAGATATTCAAACTTCAGAAAGAACTAATTCTACTTATACTCCAGACTATCAGTACAGTTTACATCCCAGGCGTGAGGTAAAATCAAATTGTCTCAAATACTTAATTTGAATATTTTTCTATTTGGTTGGACAAGCATATATTAGTTTGAGAGGAAGTAAAATAGTTGGTAAAATTTTAGGCACCTCTGACATTGTTGTATTAGTTTAGCTCCTTTTTTTGTTAGAAAATGTGAAAGATATATATTTTAGTACTAGGAAAGATAAATAGAAATCTAAATATACGATATTTGAGAAGAAAAAAAAATGAAAAGAAAAAAGATAGGGTGCTACAAGGACCAAATTGACACATGGGAGAAAGTTTAAGGACCAATGATGTAATTTCTCCAAAAAGATGTTTATTTTTGTTTTTATTTATTATTTATTGGGTATATTGAATGGGGAGGGAGAATCAAACCTATGACC
The DNA here is from genome assembly GCA_025200525.1 of Camellia lanceoleosa. Lineage (NCBI taxonomy): Eukaryota > Viridiplantae > Streptophyta > Magnoliopsida > Ericales > Theaceae > Camellia > Camellia lanceoleosa. Next base: position 119,996,737 of record CM045764.1, on the reverse strand, counting down.
TTCTAGTAAAGTTGACGAGCTCTGGCCACTGGGCCAACGCCAATAGTTAAAAAGATATATCATAGTTGCTAGCTAGCTATATATGCTTCACTACTGCATGTGTAGGTTTTTGCCAACTAAGAGGAACAGGAGGATGAAAGAAATTGATAAAGAAATACACGCTACACTGAGTGTTATCATCAATAAAAGAATGAAGGCAATGAAGGAAGGAGAAACTAGTAAAGACGACTTACTAGGTATATTACTAGAATCCAATCTCAGAGAAATGGAACAACATGGGAATAACAGGAAAGATGGAATGGCTATTGAAGAAGTTATTGATGAGTGCAAGCTATTCTACATTGCTGGGCAGGAGTCCACGTCAGTTTTGCTAGTGTGGACTATGATTTTATTAAGTAGGCATCAAAATTGGCAACAACGTGCAAGGGAAGAGGTATTACAAGTATTTGGGAACCACAAACCCAACTTTGATGGCTTAAATCGCCTCAAAATTGTAAGTGCATACTTTCTATATACACTCACTTTGGAAAATCATTAATTCTTGTGGACATATTGCATAAAAGATTATATTCCTACTTACCAAACAAGTATTCATTGTGCTTTGGTTTTCCTCATTGTTTGTTTTTTCCCTTTCAAATTCAAATTCATGACCAGTATATGACCCTTAAAATGCATGTATCATTATGTTATGCCAATAAGATCTGGGAATGTTAATTTTCTTTCATATTTATATAAAGAAAATGTTAAGACTACCAAAATTTCTATACAAAATCCAAAATGATATATGGCAGTGACATAGTTATAAGAATAATTCTATACACCATAGGGGACTTCTAAACCTGTCATAACCAACTTTGGAACAACATATTAATGTAGAAAACGCCATATTTTGTCCTATATGACGTGTTTACATATTTTGTTACACAAATTTGTTAGAATAGTTGAAGTTATGTGTGTCATTTATTTATATAATTAGGGGTACTATTGTCATCATGTAAGACTTGAGTTTAATATAAATAAAGTGTTGAGGTGAAGGGTTGAATTAATAAACCCAAAACCCTATTACTTACGTATTCCTCCTCTGCCTTCGTCTTCTTCTTTCTCTCACCTTAACCTTAAATTCTGTATACTTTAATCTTTGACTTGGTATCAGAGCAAGGTTCAACAGACTCTGGAGATCTTTGCAAGGTAACAATGGTGTGCTGACATCATTAGCCATACAATGACGTCAGCATAGTGTCAGGTCCGTATGGACGACTTGATTTGGGAAAACCCTTGTTTGATTTGAAATTTCATCCTAGTATTTATGGTTATTTGTACACAATTAATTGGAGACCTCTGATGTAAGTTTTTGATTTTTGAATGTTTTTTGGCAATATTGTGGCCCATCTTGTGATATATGATTCCAGCACCTGTTGCCTTTTGGTTGTTAAAACATCATCAATGGGAGCTGACTGAACCTGTTAGGGCTTTCTTTGATGTTTCTTTGATGTCTTGGTGCACTTGGGTTGAGATTTCATTCGTTTTTGGCATTTCTCTACCTATTTCAGCACACTGTTGTTGGTCTGATTGCTTGTCTATGGCTGGAACAGCTCTATAACTACTTTAATTAGGTAATTTGGATTGTTGCTTGTTGGTGTTGGGTGGTTCTTTAGGTGGTTTTGTTCTATAGTTTTTTTTTGGGTATTTCCTTACTGTCTGATGGCTGATGCATTACCTCCAGCAGTGAAGGCTGAGGTATCTCACTCTCCTTTGGTCAAAGATGATGACTTGCCTAAGTCTGTTACTACCAAAAAATTGAATGGTTTAAACTATCTTGCTTGAACTCATGCTATTAATGTTTTTTTGCGAGATAAGAAAAAATTGCGTTTCATTACTGCACTTCTTCACGGATACCACTTATGATGATTGGTGCATCGAGGATTCTTGTGTTATGGGTTGGCTTTGGCATAGCTTGGAACCTATTGTTGCTACCACCGTTGAGTTTTGTGAGACGTCTAAGCAAATTTGGGACTCTATTGCTTATTCTTTTTCGCATCAGAGTGATGTGTCTCGCGTGTATGATTGTATGAGCAGATTTTTGCTACTAAGCAATCTAGTCGACCACTTTACAGCAGACTTACACATCTATGGGATCAGTTGTTACAACATTGACCTTTCACTACGGACTTGGCCCAACAGAAGCAGCATTGGGAGGAGTTTATGGTTGCTTCTTTGCTCATTGGTTTAGATTCCAATTTGCGTCGCTTCAAGGATTAGATTTTGGCCAGCGAGATTTACCTTCGGCAGCCAATGCTTAGTCTCGCTTATTATGATCTTCTTTGGGACACAGTTCTAGTATTTTTGGCTCTACTCCTTCGATTGGTGCTTCCTCTGCTTTGGTTTATGGTCGGGTACCACTCTCAGTGGGTCTCGTGGCAACTTTGGGTCTCGTGGTTCCCAAACTAGTTCTCGTGGGAATAGTTCGTGGTTCATATTGTGGCTCACATGTAGTGGTTCACGTGGTGGTTGTGGTCCAGCTTCTCGTGGTGACTAGAAGTGTGATTGTTGTGATTCCATTGGTCATACTGAGCCTTGGTGTTGGCAAAAGTATGGTAAGCCTAATCATGTAAATTAGGTTACTGATGTTGTTACCTCGTCCTTGACTCCCTTTGGTTTTGTAGCTCATCATCTGATTCTTGCAAGGCACTCACTACTTGGATTAATGAGCTTACTTCCCTTTTTCGGTCTACTCTTCCCTCATCCTCTGCTGCCACCTTGGTGGGTTCAAGTAATATTGCATGCATGGCCCAACCTAACCAACCTTGGCTTCTAGATTTTGGTACTAGTTCTCACATTTATGATAATTCATCACTTTTTCATGCGTTACATCCAGTTACCCATAATGTTGTTCTTGCTGATGGGTCCTCTCGGCCTGTTATTGGGATAAGTACCCTTCATCCCACCCCCGCTTTATCTTTACCCACTAGTCTATATGTTCCTCATTTTCTATTTAATTTGTTGTCCGTTAGTCAATTGACTAAAGCTCTTCATTGTTCCATAACCTTTTCTCATATTTCTGGTGTGTTGTAGGACCTTAAGACCAAGAAGATGATTGATTCGGGGCATGAGCAACAAGGCCTTTATTATTTGGATACCAATAGCTCCTGTCTCCCTTCGACTCCTATTTTGAGTGCCACCATTTCTCCTTTGCAATGACATTTTCGTTTGGGTCATCTGTCTCTGGCCAAGTTGAAGCTTGTTGTTCTTGGTTTGAGTCATGTGTCTACCTTTGAATGTGAAGCTTGTCAGCTTGGAAAGCATCATCCTAGTTCTTTTTCTAGTCATAGTGTTAGTTGTGAGTCTGAGTCCTTTGATGTAGTCCACACGGACATATGGGGTCCTTCTCGTACTTCCACCCTTCAGGGTTTTTTTATATTTTGTTATTTTTGTGGATGATTTCTCCTGAATGACTTAGTTGTTTTTAATGAGAAATCGCTCTAAGTTCCTCACATATTATTCATGTTTTATAATGAAATTGATACTCAGTTTGGTAAGTGTATTAAAGTATTTCGTTATGATAATCTCTTAAGAGTATATTCAGTCTATTGTTAACTCCTTTTGTGTTGATTGGGGTATTATTCATTAGACTACTTGTGCTCACAGTTCTCAGTAAAATGGGGGTCACTGAACGGAAACACCGTCATGTATTAGATGTTGCTTGTACCTTATTATTTTACATGCAAGTGCCTAAACACTTCTGGGGCGATGCTGTCCTTACAACATGTTTTCTCATTAATTGTGTGCCATCAGTTGTGTTGCATAATTATTCTTCGTTCTCCTTGCTATATCCTTCTCGTTCCTCGTTCCCTTTTCCACCTCGGGTTTTTGGTTGTGTAGCATTTGCTTATGTTCTTGATCTTAGTTAGGATAAGTTGTCCTCCCCGTGCTCGCAAGTGTGATTTTTTAGGCTATGCTCGTACACAAAAGGGTTATCGTTGTTATCATCCCGAGTCCCGTCGTTATTTGGTCAGTGCTGATGTCACTTTTTTTTTTTTAGTCCACGTTGTTCTTCTCTACACAAGGCCAACAGTTGTCTCCAGATCTGATCTCGTGTCGTGAGGGGGAGCCTTTCTTTCCCTCATCCACTCTTTTATCTACTCTTTTCATGCCTGATGTGTCCTCCTCTTCCACTCCTTCATCTCTTTTTCTGCTACCACATGTGCCTCCCCTTCGTCTTCTCCATTGCCCACTTCGTCTTCTCAATTACAGGTCTATTAGAGATCCCACAATTGATGTTTAGTACATCTTCTCCGTCTGAGGTTCTTGTTCTCTCTTCTCCTCTAGTCTCTGCTAATTTGCCTATTGCTTTGCGTAAAGGTAAACGTATTTGCACTCAGCATCCTATTTCCAAGTTTGTTTCATATGCTCATATTTCTCTTGTTTTCCTTTCCTTTGCTTGTAGTTTGTCTTCTCTGTCTATTCCCACTTCTTATCGATAGGCTATGTCCAGCTCTAGCTAGAAACATGCTATGGATGAGGAGATGCGTGCTCTTTACCAGAATCAAACATCGGAGCTCACTACTCTTCCCTCTAGGAAGCCTATTGTTGGGTGTCGTTGGATTTACACTGTTAAGTATCTCCTTGATGGCTTCGTTGAACACCTGAAGGCCTGTTTAGTTGCAAAAGGCTACATCCAAATTTATGGCGTTGACTATCTTGAGACCTTTTTCCTAGTGGCTCGTCTTAATTCAGTTCAGATACTCTGCTCTGTTGTTGTTAGTTGTTCTTGGCTCTCGTATCAACTTGACATAAAAAATGTATTTTTCCATGGTGATTTGCAAGACGAGGTATGTATGGACCAAACTCCTGGTTATGTTGTGACTGGTTCTTAGCACCTTGTTTGTCGTTTGCGGAAGGCTTAATTGAAAATTCTAACCCATACTTCTCCTTAAAACCCAGGTATTAAGGAGAGAGAAATTGGAGCGTTATAACTAGTACAGATGGGGTAATTCTAGACGATGTGGGATACATTCCAACACACCCTCCTGGACCACAACATACTGTAGCTGGACAAATGGCACACCAATCATAGGCTCAACCGAGCTTTGATACTAAGTTGGAAAGGCCAACCCACACTTCTCCTTAAAACCTAGGTATTAAGGAGAGAGAAATTGGAGTATTATAACCAGTACAGATGGGGCATTTCCAAGCGATGTGAGACATATTCCAATAGTCTTTATATGGATTGAAGCAATCTCTCCATGCTTGGTTTGACCGCTTCAGTCATGTTGTGCTTGCCTATGGTTTTCAAAGATTTGCATCTGATCATTCTATTTTTGTTCGCTAGTCCTCTGCTGGGGTTGTAGTCTTGATTGTTTATGTGGATGATATCATTTTTTTCAGCAGTGATTCTCTTGGGATTGCTGATTTGAAAAGCAGTTTCATACTAAGGAGCAACATGTTTGCATGAGAAACAACAATTTCATTTGCTGAAAACCTAAAATTTCTGTCAAAATTTGTACAATATTTTAGGGAAAGAAAAATATTTTGTATGCAGAGTGTTGCACTTCATTTAAATTTAATTAACTGTGATCTTTAAAATTTCTCTTCCTCAGGTGACTATGATTTTGTATGAAGTTTTACGGTTATACCCACCGATAGTTTGGTTGCAACGAGTGGTCCATGAAGAAATGAAATTAGGAGGAGTCACTCTTCCAGAGGGAGTGCTACTTTCTTTACAGGTAATGCTACTTCATTATGACCGTGAAATTTGGGGTGAGGATGTAAAAGAGTTCAAGCCAGAGAGGTTTTTAGAAGGAGTGTCGAAGGCAACAAAGAACAACCAAGCTTCATTTTTCCCATTTAGTTTGGGACCTCGAGTATGTATTGGACAAAACTTCGCAATGTTAGAAGCCAAGATGGCCATAGCTACGATTCTACAACAATTCTCTTTTGAGCTTTCACCATCCTATACTCATTCTCCACTTACTATGGGAACTCTTCAGCCTCAATATGGTGCTCACTTGATTCTACACAAACTTTAAAGCCGAGTCTTTGCACAGGATTGAGATGGATTTCCTCTATGGCTTTTGAGGGAAATGCTCCGGTATTATTTTATCAATCCTTTCATTAATGTTTGACTTCATATACTTTCTACTATCTTGAAATTACATCAATGAATGTCCTATTTGAGTCACATCTATCTTCTTTTACATAGTGTATGTTTTGTTGGAATGAAACTGTTTATTGTTGGTTTGAAAGCTTGGAATATTAGCATATCATCTTAAATTTTAAGACCATGATTCCATGAATTCCAATCATAACTTGCATTTCCAGCTTCAAAAAATAAAAAATAAAAAAAAAGGAGGAAAAAATAAATTATTTGTGAAGATATGTGAGGGTCATGATAATACTAACCCCCTTGTGTACTCTTAAATTATTATTGTCACACCGCCTTGGGTGGTTTTGCTTCATTAATGGCATGCCCCCGCCCAATATGAGAATTGACGCCTCTTTGGTACATCCATCTCTGCAATGCATTTAGTTTTATGTACATACATACTGTGAGAAACAAATGACAAACTACATTTCAAATGGAACATGATGTGTTGAAAAGGACATTTCAGCCCAACTCGGCCTGGCCTACTCGTATCGCATCCATTTCTAATTTTATTTTATTTTATTTTTTTGGATAAATTTTGAGTTAGTTTTATATGATAAACTTAAATAGCTATATAGGTCCTGTACACCTTAATGCAGTAATAATTCGTAGCTTGATAAAGGTGGTTTGATTCCCACCTAAACCCCGACCACAGTGGAATCAGGATCCTCGGCGTTTTGGGGTTTTTTCTTCTTTCTTCTTCGTCTTGCTTTCTCTCTCTCCTTGTTCGGCCATCGCCTCCGCCTCCTCCTCCTCCTCCTCCTCCTCCTCCCCCAGTGGTTATGGCCCCCTCCAGTCCGGCCCTTCCCTTCCTCCTCCTCCTTCCTCCCTCTTCCTCTCCTTCCTCCCTCTTCTCCCTCTCCCCTCCCCTCTGGTTCGAGCAGCGGCGAAGAAAGAAGAAAAAAAACCCCCCAAAACGACGTCGTTTTGGGGGGCTGCCGGGTAGGGCTGCCGGGTAGGGCAGCCGAGAATCCGGACTCACCACAGTGGCTCCTAGCCCAATGTAGATACTGACAACAAAGATAAGGGACAGGAGACATGATCCCACTTGAAGCTCTTACAATGGAGCAAACTTTACAAAGAAGGAATTGGAGTGGTTGTGTTGTGTCCCGTCCAGCAGTTACTGTTGTGCTGTTGATGAATCTCATTTCAAGATTTTTATATATAACTAAACAAAAAAGTGATAAGGAACGAAGAGAAACTGAAAAATTCTCAAATCACGATTCAATTAATTCTTATGTAATTTTCTAAATAAATGAAAGTTAAGAGAAAAAAAATTGTAGAACAACTAACACCTGAGATTCAATCAAGAGCTTTCGATTGATTCCTAGATCTATGATCATAACAAAGCCTACGGCAAAGCACGGGACAAATTGTATTTATAGACCAATTCAAAGAGCACTAAATATTAAACACGCGCATAAACATATCATAGCAACTTTGTGGATACAATCTGAAGACATCTCAACAATTTCCAAAACAATTCAAGTTTTTATTTTTTATTTGTATGGTCCATGATTTGTGTGTTGATAGGAAAATACTATGATACACATACTATGCATCTTATAACTAAAAAAAAAAAAATTGACATAATTTTAATTTTCTAGATCACAACTAAAAAAAAAAATATATATTGTAACTAAACATAATTAAAAAATTTATGAGTCATAATTAAAATAATATCATAATTAAAAAAAAAACAGTCATAATTACAAAAAACATAATTAAAAATGTATACGAACATCTTTTATATATTAGAATTTCCCGGGTTCATAACATGATGGCCATTTAGGCATATTGTCAAACACATAGTCAGCAACATGTGCGAGTTTTGTATCAGGAAAACATGAAAAGAACTTCACAAAGGAGAAACAGAGTTGCAAATTTGCAATAGGGAAAGACAACAATAAGGGCATGTTTGGACACAGTTGTAACTACCATAACTAACTCTTCTTGGTTACTGTAAGAAAGAATTTTACTTGCTTAATTTGGAAAATATGGGTTGTGTGATATTATTAATTAACTCATCTTCTTGTGGTCACGTGTACGTATTTAGTTTGCTTTATGAACTTCACTAAAAATCAAATCAAGCTTGAAGTCTCATCAAATGGGGTTAGCAAACCAAACCAAGCTTTATGAACTTCACAATTTATGTATATATATATATTGCTTGCTTCAATTTGTTCAAGGAATATTTTTTTGATCGCTCTTGAACTTCTATTTGACGTGTTCAGTTTTAAGTTGCAGGAAAGAAGTCTTTTACGTGGTTTGGACCAATACCAAATGTTAACATCGTGGACCCTGAACTTGTAAAGGAAGTCTTGTCTAAGAATTTCAACTATCAAAAGACCAAGTCAAATCCATTTATCAAGTTGGTAGCCAATGGACTGACTACCCTTGATGGTGAGCAATGGACTAAACACAGAAAAATCATCAACCCGGCTTTCCATATGGAGAAGTTGAAGGTTATTTCCATCCATTTTTATATCATTAGGGTTCAATACAGTGTCGGCCCCCAAAGAATGCACTCTGTTTCATTTTGGTCTCCCGCTCTCTGATTTTTCAATTGAGTCAATTTGGTCTCCAATTAATATGGTTCTATATTTCCACCCAAATTTGGGGAAAAAAAAATAAAAAAAAAAAACCACATGCTTCCCTTATAAAATTTGGCGAAATGATGCTAAGGACCATTTAAACACAAATTGGGCAGTTGGGGACCAAATTGACACGTTGAAATATCATGGATTAGAATGATATAGAATGCATACTTTGAGGACCAATAGTGTATTTAACCATGTTAGTTATTTAAGCTTAGTTGCTCTATTTAGTTAAATGTTTTGGTGGTCGTTTGCTATGTCTAAAAGCAACTTCATGATAGAACAAAATTCTACATATATATATCGATTGGTTTTCAAGTGTTGTCTTCTTCTTCTTCTTCTTCTTCGTGTACAGCTTGCAATATGGTTACTGACAGAGTCTTGGTTTTTTGGTCTTTTGATTTTGTTTATAGCATATGGTACCTGCATTTTATTTGTGCTGTAGTGAGATGATAAGCAAATGGGAGAACAATATTGCCTCAACAGAAGGGTCATGTGAGGTGGATGTGTGGCCTTATCTTCAAACTTTGACTAGCGATGTGATATCTCGCGCAGCTTTTGGTAGCAACTATGAAGATGGAAGAAAGATATTCAAACTTCAGAAAGAACTAATTGCACTTATAATCCAGACTGCAAGTACAGTTTACATCCCAGGCGCGAGGTAAAATCAAATTGTCTCAAATACTTAATTTGAATATTTTTCTAATTGGTTGGACCTGCATATATTAGTTTGAGAGGAAGTAAAATAGTAGGTAAAATTTTAGGTACCTCTAACAATGCTGTATTAGTTTAGCTCATTTTATTGTTAGAAAATGTGAAAGATATATATTTCAGTACTAAGGAAGATAAATAGAAATCTAAATATACAATATTTGAGAGAAAGAAAATGAAAAGAAAAAAAGATAGGGTGCTACAAGGACCAAATTGACGCAAGGGATAAAGTTTAAGGACCACTGATATAATTTGTCCAAAAAGATGTTTATTTTTGTTTTTATTTTTTATTTATTGGGTATATTGAATGGGGAGGGGGAATTGAACCTACAACCTCCTAGTAAAGTTGATGAGCTTTGGCCACTGGGCTAACGCCAATAGTTAAAAAGATATATCATAGTTGCTAGCTAGTTATATATGATTCGCTACTGCATGTGTAGGTTTTTGCCAACTAAGAGGAACAGGAGGATGAAAGAAATTGATAAAGAAATACATGCTACACTGAGTGTTATCATCGATAAAAGAATGAAGGCAATGAAGGAAGCAGAAACTAGTAAAGATGACTTACTGGGTATATTACTAAAATCCAATCTCAGAGAAATTGAACAGCATGGGAATAACAGGAAAGATGGAATGACTATTGAAGAAGTTATTGAAGAATGCAAGCTATTCTACATTGGTGGGCAGGAGACCACGTCGATTTTGCTTGTGTGGACTATGATTTTATTAAGTAGGCATCAAAATTGGCAACAACGTGCAAGGGAAGAGGTATTACAAGTATTTGGGAACAACAAACCCGACTTTGATGGCTTAAATCGCCTCAAAATTGTAAGTACATACTTTCTATATACACTCACTTTGGGAAATCATTAATTCTTGGTGACATTATTGCATAAAAGATTATATTCCTACTTACCAAACAAGTATTCGTTGTGCTTTTGTTTTCCTCATTGTTTGTTTTTTCCCCTTCAAATTCAAATTCATTCCCAGATCTTACTTGTTTTTTCCTCATTGTTTGTTTGTTATCTCAGCTTGTTTTTTTCCCTTTCAAATTCAAATTGATGACCAATAAGATCTGGGAATGTTAATTTTCTTTCATATTTGTTTTATCGATAATGTCGAACTACCAAAATTTCTATGCAAAATCTAAAATGATATGTGGCAGTGACATAATTATAAGAATAATTCTATACACCATAGCGCAGAAGATGCCATATTTAGTACTATATGACATATGTTTACATATTTTGTTACACAAATTATACCATGCTTGAGAAAAACTTTTTTCTTTGGAGCATCATTTTTGCATGAGAAACTACAATTTCATTTGCTAAAAAACCCAAAATTTCTGTCAAAATTTGTACAATATTTTAGGGAAAGAAAAGTATTTGTATGCACAATGTTGCACTTCAGGTAAATTTAATTACCTGTAATCTTTAAAACTTCTCTTCCTCAGGTGACTATGATTTTGTATGAAGTTTTACGGTTATACCCCCCGCTAGTTTGGATGGAACGAGTGGTCCATGAAGATATGAAATTAGGAGGAATCACCCTCCCGGAGGGAGTGATAGTTTCTTTACATGTAATGCTGCTACATTATGACCGTGAAATTTGGGGTGACGATGTAAAAGAGTTCAAGCCAGAGAGGTTTGCAGAAGGAGTGTCAAAGGCAACGAAGAACAATCAAGCTTCGTTTTCCCCATTTAGTTCTGGACCTCGGGTATGTATTGGACAAAACTTCTCAATGTTAGAAGCCAAGATGGCCATAGCTACGATTCTACAACAATTCTTTTTTGAGCTTTCACCGTCCTATACTCATGCTCCGTTCGCTATGTTAACTCTTCAGCCGCAATATGGTGCTCACTTGATTTTACACAAACTTTAGAATATTTTCTATTTGAGGTTTAAATTTCATGAAATATACGGCCCGTACTTTTGATGAAAAAGAAAAGAAAAGAAAAGAATCTTGTTGAAGCCAACATTACACTTGATGCAATAATGTGTCTATTATGCAAATTTGATATTTATCGTCTTGTATTTTGCTCTTTCATCAATAGATGATTAGATTATTGAGATCTCATTTTGGATTATGAGCATCAGCTTCATATATACTATGGTTTGTTGAGGAAAAAAAAATGATTTTTATTGTTGTATATACACTATACAAAATTGTCCAATAAAGATTATTTTCCAAACTATTTTGAAGAAAGGAAGTGAAGGAAAATATTTTGATTGTCCTTGGTACCCAATTTGGTTCGACAAACTCTAAGTGGAATACAATAGAATGATTATTTCTTAGTCTTTTTATGAAATAATAATTTTTCGATTTATAATGTATTTTCTTTTTAATCATTTTTTAGTAAACCAATCGTGAGAATTGATACTTTGATAAAAATGATCAATTCATTCTACTTTCATTCTAGTAAAATAAACACTTTCAACCCAAAATCTTTGTTTTCATCGTTAGAACCACCAAAAATAAATAAAATACAATCATTTAAACACACGCCTAAGGAGACACTACTAGAAGTACAATGCACATGATAGAGCATTCCTATGGTAATCAAAATCTATTAAAAAAAATACAACCCTGACCATGAATTCATGCCTGCAACTGGAAAATATGAAAGGAAAAAAAAAAAAAAAAAATGTTATCAAAATACACTCAAAGAATGTATAAGCAATAAAGCAGAAAGGGAGACCTACTTATCCAAACATGGAGTTAGGCTCTCCACCATTATACAAGAAACACTTGGGACTTAAAAGCGTTGGGGCCCTAACTTTTCCCATATATAAAAGACAACACAATAATATGACTCAGACAATACATCACCTGTTTTATTTTATAAATTTTACAAAAAATGAGAGAGAGAGAGAGAGAGAGAGAGAGAGAGAGAGAGAGCCCAACAAAAGCTTAAGCAAACCCATAGAAACAGAGCTTGAGCTGAAATCAAGATAAACAGAGGTGCAACAAAAAAAATTCAGAACACAACAAATTTGCTGAACAAAATGAAGGTTTTTTTTAAAACAAAAAATGTCGTACAATCAAAAAGAAAAATACTCATGAACAGAACAGGAGTGGGCATGATTCTTCCAAATTTTGTTGGTGTTCAAAGTGTAAAAACTGAGGTCACTACATTAGATAACTATATTTACTATGTACAAAGTCAAATGCCTAACTCATATTAGCCAACAGAACTTATTATTGTCATGGCTATTGACAACTCAATTCCAGAATTCAACTCAAACTACCCAAATGAAGTGCTCAATTCATTTTTAAAAAGATGGATACAAAAAGAAAAAGAAAAAAAGACCTCAAGTTTTGATAACACAACCCTTGTACTGCCCTCTCCAAATCACAAAGTCGTCTGGAGGTTGGAACTCTTCCAACCAAGTCACTTCCGAGGTGGTCACTCCATCCAATTCAAGAGTACCTTCAATGAAAAAAAATAAAACAAAACCCAAAAGAATAAAAGCAAAACATAAAAACTGAGAATTCTCATTCACTAAATTATCAAAATTTACGAATAATGTGCACTAGTAACTCTTACCTGGCAAATCTGCTCTTGGAGACTTTTGAAATAAGTACAGTGTCTCCCATCCTCAGAAGAGTAAGGTGGAGACAGGATGTCAAAGATAGCGCACGGAGTCACAGCTTTGAAAGAGTGAATGTTGCCTCCACACGATGGATACAGAATTGTTGGCTCAGAAGGGGCCCTCATCTCACCATTCCTAACAAGCTTGGCAGGTCTTGCACCTGCTACCGAAAACATTCATAACTTTATATAGCATTCTCAATATAGCTTTTTAGATTATTAGCATAAAAGAATTAAAATAAGTTGTAAATCTATTTGATGCAGTTTTTCATAAACTGTGAAAAAAGTTGAACCAGTTTGGTTAAACAAGTTGAGAGTTTTTTTTTTTTTTTGGTGCAAACATTCAAAATGCTCTCAAATAAGCTAAAAAAGTTTATTTATAAGTGCTATCAAATAGGGACTTTTTTTTTTTTTTGGAGTGTCAGTCCATCAAAAAGAGTTATATTTGAAGTTTTAGACCATCAAAAGACTTGCATTTAAAGCTTTTCCATCAAAGGACATTAGTAAACCCTAAATCAATCAAACATTTTTAGGCAGCATAGAACCAGTTAAATATATTGAAAATATATATATAGCCAAAAGAGCAAACCTTGCAATTGATCAGAAGGCCCAGGCACATCAATCCAATGAAATAATTTTACATTTAATGTACCATATAAAAGCTTGCTCAACACAGTCATTCCAGGATGATTATGAAGAGGTATAATAGAGGAAGGTGGCATGCAGAATATTCCCGTCTGCAAGAAAATTCAGAAACCAATGGATTCCATGATTTACCTACAGCTTATATCTTTTTTATGGATGATCTATTAAGTATTTAAATCTAAAAAAATAAAATAATAAACATTCATGAAAAGCATTAAATAAAATGGGAGGGAAAAACTACTTGGTATGTCTCTAGTGTGTCCCTGAAGTGTCCCCAGCGTGTCCTCTGAAAATAAATTAATTAAATAAGAAGTGTCGGTGATTCACAGCCTATAGGTAATATATGCAAGCCATATGCCTTACCATTGGAGTGAAAATTTGGAAGCTTCAAGTTAAAAATAGCAATAACAAGCCATATAGCACACAAAGGGGAAGCTGATAGGGGATCAATTTTACCTAAATATATATAATTATATATGTTCCATGGTTTTCCCAAAATCTAGTGGGGTCAATTTACTCCACACATGTGGCGCCGCCATTATAACACTCGATGGAGTGCAATACAGATTTTTAAGCCAGCAAACATAAACAACATAAAGCATGACATTTACAACAATCTCAACAGTAGAGCATGTATTAAATATAGTTACCTTACCATTATCCATGGCAAGTAAATAAATATTCAAGAATAAAGCACTTGAGAAAAAATTCAAATATCTGACTAACATACCCAGACAATTTAAAAGAAACATATTAGGCCCAAAGTATACGGTGATGAAACATGGTCAAAAGTAGTCAAATAGATCATCTCACATACATAGTGCAACTTCCAACCTACATTCACAAAATCACTAACGCTGTGTTTGGTTGGGGGATTTGGGAAGGGATTTGGAAAAGGAAAGGGAAAAGGTGTGTGAAACTAGGTGAAATATAGGCATGCTTTATTCACATTTCACCTACCTTTTCCATTTCCCTTTCCAAATCCCTTTCCAAATCTCCCAACCAAACACAACATAAGAGAATATACTTTGTGCTTGCGTAAATTCAAAATTTGAAACTGAGCACGTTGTCATTGTGAATTGTATTGTATTTGTATTTTATATTTTCAATTAAGGGTAATTTAGTCTTCTAGGTTATTAGGGTTTATTCTATAAGATTATATATACTTTGTACTTAGCTTGGTTTTAAGTAATTTTGAATAAACAGAATTCTTTTTCTCGATTTACATGGTATCGAGCCATACAAACGGCTTACCTAGCTCACATACATCTTTTGTAGTGCCCTCTCTCGCTCATCTCGTAATGGGCTATCTCTTTGTCGCACCATTGTTCAGGTTCACTCTCTCAATCATTCGGGGCTTCATCTCTCATCTCTCTCTCGATTGCTCCTTCACGCTTTACTTCAAGAATCATAGGAAGACTTCGCAATCCATGGTTCACGATTTCTCTCCCATTCGCAGTCGTTCTCTTGTGTTTGATGTGTCTTTCGTGACTTGGACAACCAGTGGCTTCCTCTCTCTCGACTTGAAAACTAGTTTGTGACTCTCCTTTGCATCTTCAACAACCTGCTTCTACTTTGTTCGTGGGTCTTTTTCAGGCTTCTCTCTTAAGCCTTCACAAGATCTCGTTGTATCTCTGTCGTAATACTCGATTAGTGACACTCTGGTTTAATTATAGCAATATGGTGATGATAAATTACAAGCTATCACTACTAAGTTGGATGGTAACAATTACTCTTATTGGTCTCATGTCATGAAGAATTTTATAATGGGTAAAGGCATGTGGAACTATGTTATTGGTGTAACAATTAGACCTAAGGAATCCCAAGAAACCGAGGTCGATGTTGCTAAATGGGATAAAGAAAATGCACAAATTCTTACTTGGTTTCATAATTCTCAAACTACCATTGGTATGAATTTTTCCAAGTATTCTACTTCTAAACAAGTTTGGGATTATTTGAAAACGATGTACCTTGAGTCTAACTTTGCAAAACAAGATGAACTTGAGATGTCTATTCGCTAGTCGAAGATAAGTCCATTCAAGAATTCTACAATGAGATGACAACTTATTGGGATCACTTGCTTTAATGGAACCATCAGATTTGCGCTACTTGATAGTTATATCAAGTATCGGAGAAGCAACGTCTTGTTCGTTCTTATGGCCCTTCGTGATCAATTTGAGCCACTTGAGCTATTCTTCATCGGTCCCTTTGCCTTCGCTGATGGTGCTATTCGTGAGCTTATTGCGTAAGAAACCTTCGGTTCAAGGTGGCTCATGGTGCTCCTGCCTCTCGGTTTTTTGCCACTCCTCCACTCTTGCCTACCCCACCATCTCATTTATTTCGTAAGCCCAAGCCTCGGTTTCCATGGATGAGTCATCGAAAAGGTCATTGGAAACATGCTTGTCCTAAACTTTTGCGAAGGGTCGCTTCGTCTGTCCACCATTTTCTAAGCCAACATCTTCGATCTCGCCATCTGCCGCCTTCTCGCACTCGAGAATGATCCGTCTTCCAATTTACAGTCTATGTTTGAGCAGTTCAAGTCTTTCATGGTGGCCAATCCAAATTTTCCATCCCAAGCCTCCGCTATGACTACCACTCAGTTAGGTTTGTCTGGTTCATCCTCTTCAGGTAATATCCACACTTCGTGGATTTTTGATTCTGGTTGTTCACATCATATGACCCCTATTGCATCTTTCCTTAGTAATTGTGTCTCCCCTTCTTCTTCTATTACTATTGCTACCGCTAATGGTTCTTCTATGCCTGTTCACTCTATTGGTTCTATTTCCTCTTCCCATTTGTCTCTTTCTCAGATTTTATGTGCCTAACCTCTCACTCAGTCTTATTTCTATTAGTCAATTATCCGATTAGTTTTGATGTTGTTTTCTCTTCTTCTCATTGTGTTGTGCAGATCGGGTATCCAAGAGGCGATTGGGATCGGGCGAGTTGGAGAACTATATATCTTGGACACTTGCATGTTCCTCTAAAAGTGTCTTCTAGTGCATTGTCTTCTTTTGTTTAAACAATAAGTCTTCTTTATTTTATATTTGGCATTCTAGGTTAGGTCATCTCTAGAGTGACCGTTTGAGGATGTTAGTCGGTCGTCGACATTTAGGCAATTTTCCAATTGATGATATTTCGAGTGTCGTGGTTGTAAAATGGCTAAAATGTCCCTCTTCCTTTAATAAAAGTAGTTCTATTTCTTCTTCTCCTTTTCAATTGGTTCATACCGATGTTTGGGGCCCTTCCCTATAGTTACCAAGGGTGGTTCGCAATATTATGTGTCCTTTGTAGATGATTACAGTGGTTTACAGGTGTATTTGATGACTCAATCTGATTTTTACAAAATATATTCTAATTTTCACTCCATGATTCACACTCGCTTTCTACCACCATTAAAGTTCTCCGTTCGATTTGGGGGTGAGTATTACTTGTCCGAGTTTGAGGAGTTTTAACTACTCATGGCACTATTCATCGATCTTCATGTTCTCGACACTCAATGGTCGAAACATCGCCATCTCCTTGATACTCGTTCTTTGTTGCTCTTCTTTTGTCCCTTCGTCTTTTGGGGAGAAGATATCTTCTCAATCGAATGCCTACTCCTCTTCTTTCCGCTTATCCTCAGATGAGCGTCTTTTTTGTGTTACTCCCAATTATTCTCTTTTTGATTTTCGGTTCTGCATGCTTTGTGCTCCTTCCTAAACGCACGCTCTAAGCTTAGTTCTCGTTGTGTCCTATGTGTCTTTTTAGGTATGGCATTAATCGGAAAGGTTATCGATGCTATGATCCCGCCACCAAAAAGCTATATGTGTCTAGGCATGTCACCTTTTTAGAAAAACTACCCTACTACACTATACCTTCCACCCTTCCTTTTACCAAGGATGAATTGGTTCATGTTGACCCATTTCCTCAAGACGCGTTTCTCCCGATGAGTTTGTTTCTAATCTTGAGGTCTCTACCTTGCCTCTTACTAGCACTTCGATATCTCGCCAGCCTCCTCTCCAGCCTCCCTCCTCTTATTGTTTATCAACACAAGAAACACTTCCGAGCTTGTCTCTAGCTCTCTGTCCCTCCAATTCCTTTGGATCCCGCCTCCTCTGCATCGCTTTCAACGCGAGACCGCTGCCCTCCGAATCGTATGGTTTTGGTAATACATGTTTTCTCTTTCCTATCAGTCTTTTCTTTCTTGTCTTCATACTTATTTTGAGCCGTCCTACAAGGAAGCTTGTCATGATCCTAATTGGATTGCTGCCATGAATGACGAGTTAACTGCTTTGGCTAACACTCAAACTTGGGATTTGGTTCCATTTCCTGTTGGTAAGAATGTTGTAGGCTGTAAATGGGTATATAAGGTCAAAACTTTTTCTGATGGTTCTTTGGAACGGTACAAAGCTCGTTTGGTTGCCCAGGGTTTTTCTCAAGAGTATGGGATTGATTACGATGAGACTTTTGCCCCCGTTGCCAAGATGACTACTGTTCGCACTCTTATTTCTGTTGCTGCTGCCCATCAATGGCCTTTGTTTCAACTTGATGTCAAAAACGCCTTTCTGAATGGACATCTTGCTGAAGAAGTGTATATGCGTCCTCCACCGGGTCTTTCTCACCCTCCTGGTGTTGTTTGTCGTCTTCGCCGTGCTCTTTATGGTCTTAAGGCCTCGTGCTTGGTATGAGCGATTTCACTGTTGCACTTGGATTTCGCCTAGTCATCATGATTGTGCTTTATTTGTTACTTCTATTGGCCTTGTTCTCCTTCTCTTGTATGTGGATGATATGATCATCACTGGTCTTGATTCTAGTACTATTGAGGAGGTTAAGCATAAGTTGTTTCAGGAGTTCGAGATGAAGGATTTGGGGTCTCTTCGATATTTTCTTGGTATTGAGGTTGCTACTTCTCCTACTGGGTATCTTCTCTCTCGCACTAAATATGTCCATGATATTCTTTCTCGTGTCAATCTCCCGATGACAAAATTGTCGATACTCCTATTGAGTTGCATGCTAAGTTTTCGCTTCGATGGTGTTCCTCTTGAGGATCCCACTTTGTATCGCGAGTTGGTTGGGTGTCTTGTTTATCTCAACATTACTCGTCCGGATATCTCATATCTTGTGCACATTCTCGGTCGCTCCTCGTTCCACTCACTGGGCTGCCTTACTTCGTACTTTGCGCTACATTCGTGGCACTTTGTTGCAATGTCTGCTGTTATCTGCTTCTTCGGACTTGACTCTTCGTGCCTATCTTTGATGTGTGGCGTCTCGATCGCAAATCCACTTCGTCTTTGTGTTTTTCTGAGATTCTCTTATATCTTGGAAGAAGAAACAATCTTTTTGCTCGTTCCACCGCCGAGGGAATATCGTGCCATGGCTAATGCTACTCCCGAGATCGTTTGGCTTCGGTGGCCTCTTTCTGATATGGGTGTTTCTCTTTCTGATCCGACTCCATTGTATTGTGATAATCAGAGTGCTGTCCAGATTGCCCATAATTCAGTCTTCCATGAGCGGACTAAGCACGTTGAAATAGATTGTCACTTTGTCAGGCAGCATCTTCAGGCTGGCACTATTACTCTCCCTTTTGTTCCCTCCTCTCTTGATTGGCGATTTCTTTCGAAGACTCACTGCTCGTTTTTCTTCTTGGCAAACTTTCGATGCATCCTCAGTTTGAGAGGGGGTGTGAATTGTATTGTATTTGTATTTGTATTTTATATTTTCAATTAAGGGTAATTTAGTCTTCTAGGTTATTAGGGTTTATTCTATAAGATTATATATACTTTGTACTTAGCTTGGTTTTAAGTAATTTTGAATAAACAGAATTCTTTTTCTCAGTTTACAGTCATGACCTTGGTTGTCTATTGCTTCCATTCCTCCAATCTTCATTTAAATGGGGGTCTTGTTGTAAGAAATTCAGCAGAATGTCACAACGTGGTGACTTCACTTAGTTCTTGGTGATATCTCGCGCAGCTTTTGGTAGCAACTATGAAGATGGAAGAAAGATATTCAAACTTCAGAAAGAACTACTTGTACTTATAATCCAGACTATCAGTACAGTTTACATCCCAGGTTGGAGGTAAAATCAAATTGCTTCAAATACTTAATTTGAATATTTTTCTATTTGGTTGGACTTGCATATATTAGTTTGAGAGGAAGTAAAATAGTAGGTAAAATTTTAGGTACCTCTAACAATGTTGTATTAGTTTAGCTCCTTTTTTTGTTAGCAAATGTGAAGGATATATATTTCAATACTAGGAAAGATAAATAAAAATCTAAATATACGATATTTCAAAAAAAAAATGAAATGAAAAAAAGATAGGGTGCTACAAGGACCAAATTGACCCAAGGGATAAAGTTTAAGGACCATCAATGTAATATGCCCAAAAAGATGTTTATTTCTGTTTTTATTTTTTTATTTATTAGGTATATTGAATGGGGAGAGGGAATCAAATCTATGACCTCCTAGTCAAGTTGACGAGCTCTGGCCACTGGGCTAACGCCAATACTAAAAAAGATATATCATAGTTGCTAGCTAGCTATATATGCTTCACTACCACATGTGTAGGTTTTTGCCAACTAAGAGGAACAAGAGGATGAAAGCAATTGGTAAAGAAATACACGCCACACTAAGTGTTATCATCGATAAAAGATTGAAGGCAATGAAGGAAGGAGAAACTAGTAAAGACAACTTACTAGGTATGTTACTAGAATCCAATCTCAGAGAAATTGAATAGCATGGGAATAACAAGAAAGATGGAACGACTATTGAAGAAGCTATTGAAGAATGCAAGCTATTCTACATTGTTGGGCAGGAGACCACGTTGATTTTTCTTGTGTGGACTATGATTTTATTAAGTAGGCATCAAAATTGGAAACAATGTGCAAAGGAAGAGGAATTGAAAGTATTTGGGAAAGACAAACCCAAATTTGATGGTTTAAATCGCCTCAAAATTGTAAGTACATACCTTCTACTATCTTTTAGTTATGTTCGACTAAAATTGGCATACGGTACACACCCTTTGAAAGGGATATATCATATGCATCCCTAATTATGACATTTTTTTTTTAATTATGATCAATTTTCCTTTTTAGGTATGACAATATTTAATTATGACTCATGAGATCTTTGGTTATGCTTTATGTAGCGTTCAGTTATGACTTTTTTATTTTTTTTAATAGTTATGTTTGACTTCATATACTTTATACTATCTTGAAATTACATCAATGAACGTCCTATTTGAGTCACATCTATCTTCTTTTACATAGTGTATGTCTTGCTGGAATGAAATTGTTTATTGTTGGTTTGAAAGCTTGGAATATTAGCATATCATCTTAAATTTTAAGACCATGATTCCATGAATTCCAATCATAACATGCATTTCCAGCTTCAAAAAACAGAAGATAGAAGAAAGGAAAAAATAAATTATTTGTGAAGATATGTGAGGGTCATAATAACACTAAACCCCTTGTGTAGTCTTAAATTATTAATGTCACACAGCCTTGGGTGGTTTTGCTCCATTAATAACATGCCTGCCCAACACGAGAATGGACACCTCTTTGGTACATCCATCTCTGCAATGCATTTAGTCTTATGTACATACATACTGCGAGAAACTAATGACAAACTACATTTCAGATGGAACATGATGTGTTGAAAAGGCCATTTCAGCCCAACCCGTCCTGGCCCACTCTTGATCGCATCCATTTCTAATTTTATTTTATTTAATTTTTTTGGATAAATTTTGAGTTAGTTTTATGTGATAAACTTAAATAGCTATATATGCCCTGTACACTTTAATGCAGTAATAAGTCTTAGCCTGATAAAGGTTTAGGGATGGTTAGATTCCCACCTAAACCCCGACAACAGTGGCTTCTAGCCCAATGTAGACACCGACAACAAAGATAAGGGACAGGAGAAATGATTCTAGCCGAAGCTCTAACAATGGAGCAAACTTTACAAAGAAGGAATTGGGGTGGCAGCTGTGTGGACTGTTGTGCGGTTGATGGATCTCATTTCAAAAAATTTATATATAACTAAATAGAAAAGTGGTAAGAAACGAAGAGAAACCGAAAAAGTTCTCAAATCACGATTTCAATTAGTTCTTATGCAATTTTCTAAATAAATGAAAGTTATGAGAAAAAAATTGTAGAACAACTTACACCTGAGATTCAATCAAGAGCATTCAACTGATTCCCAGATCTATGATCAGAACAAAGCCTACGGCAAAGCACAGAACAAATTGTATTTATAGACCAATTCAAAGAGCACTAAATATTAAACACGTGCATAAACATATCATAGCAACTTTGTGGATACAATTTGAAGACATCTCAACAATTTCCAAAACAATTCAAGTTTTTATTTTTATTTGTATGGTCCATGATTTGTGTGTTCATAGGAAAATACTATGGCACACATTCTATGCATCTTATAACTAAAAAGAAAAATAACACAATTTTAATTTTCTAAATCATAACTAGAAAAAGGAAAAAATATTGTAACTAAACATAACATAAAACAGAACTAAACAACTCATGAGTAATAACTAAAATAATATCATAACTAAAGTAAAAAAACTATCATATTTAAAAAAAAAAAAACCATAATTAAAAGTATATACGCTGCATCCTTTTAAAAAAAAATGTATATTAGAATTTTCTGGGTTCATAACATGGTGGCCATTTAGGCATATTGTCAAACACATAGTCAGCAACATGTGCGAGTTTTGTATTAGGAAAACACGAAAAGAACTTCACATAGGAAAAACAGAGTTGCAATAGGGAAAGACAACAATAAGGGCATGTTTGGCATTTCATGCATTTAGGTTCATTGCATTTTGGCACTTTCATATAATGGTCATAGAATTTTCCCACGTACCCCAAAATATATATATATATATATATAATGGTCATAGATAAGGATGGAGTAGAGTCAACAATGACTTTTATACTGACAAAATTGTCAAAGTTGGGGTGCCATCATCACATCACCATGCTTGTGCATCAAGCATTGCCATCAATTCTACCTCTACATATATCAGTCTGATACCCTGCTCTCTGGGTATCCAATTCCAAGCTTCTTTCTCTCATTTTCTGTGTGTGTGTGTGTGAACTCTCATGGGTACACATATGGAGATAATAAATGAATCGTCTGGTGCAATCGGATGTGGTATAATTGGTGTAGTATTATTGAGCTTGATATGGGGATCATGGAGAATATTGAATTGGGTATGGTTAAGACCGAAGAAGCTAGAGAGTTGCCTCAGAAAACAAGGTCTCAATGGAAACTCATACAAGCTCTTCTTCGGAGACCTAAAAGAGAGCTCCGCCATGGATAAAGAAGCTAGCTCCACTCGCATCAGCATCTCCGATGACGCAGTGCCTAGTCGTGTCCTGCCCTTCATTCATACCAACATCTCCAACTACGGTGCGTTTCATCACATCTCTCTATGTTTAGATACACCTAATCTAATCTAATCTAGATGCACTTACAAAAATATAAAAATTTTGTAATAAGGTAATAAATGTGAATGAGAGTATTTAATACTATAATAAATGTGAGTCAATAGACGAGAAAGAAAAATGATAGTGAAAATAAAAATGAAAATTTCTATTTATATAAACACATTTATACAAAAAAATATTATAAAAATATTGTGATATTAATGTTATTGTAAATATAAATCATGTTTATAGGTATTTTATTTTAAAGTGAAATGTCACCGTTAAGTTATATCATTGTATTTAAAAATTCTATATAAAATTTATGTTTGTATATCGTCATTTAATAAGAATATGTTCAAGTAGAATTTAATGATGAAAAGTTATAAAATGTAGTCATGTTGATAGGAAAAAGAAATTGTAGCAAAAAAGAACAAAATGGTCGTTTAAAAATTTTAGGGTATAACATCAACTATCCAAGGAGCAATTTGTAATGAGATTACAAACTTCAGGGAGGAAAATGTAATTTTCCAAACGTGAAAGAGAATCTGTATTAAACAGAAGTCTCAAGGGTGTTAGTGTAATTTAACCTTTTTATTTTGAATTTTGAAAAATAATTTTTTTGTGTGTTTTTAATCCTTGTTTACTTTTATTTTTATAGTATAGTTAGAAAATTCTATTTGACGTACTTATATCCTAATTATTCACAATATATTCTTATATTTTAATAAGTCTTATTATTTAAATATTTGATCAATTAAATTTTAATTATCATATTTAAGATATCTTATGAATAATTTTGTCTTATAAATATTTTCATTAAGCCCTTAGCAACTTAGTGTATCCTATTTTGGACTTCGTCTTCTTTTTTTTTTTTTTTGCATATTAAATTCAAAAATGAAAAATTAGTGAAACATCCCTCCCTAACTTTATGTAATATGAGAGTTCCAAATTTTTTTTTTTATTAACTAAGGCCCTCGATGAAATTTCTATGTGATCATCCTAGGGAAATTTCAAAATTTCTTTGTGAAATCAGAGAAATTTCTCTATGAAAATTGAAAATTCTCTATGTCGAGGCGAAATTCTCTATGTCGAATTTTTTCTGTGGAAATGTTGAGAGACCCTAGTTATTATGAAAATATTGTATGTTCTTTATATTATAAAATCTTAATATCAGAGACCTTAAAAAAAATTCTTTTTAAAAATTCATAATTTTTATTGTACATATATATATAATGAAATTTATTAAAAGAAAGTACAAAATAAGATAAACGTTAGCTCGATTTATTTGAGATCTCACTTGAGTATGCAATTTTATAAAATAAAAAATAAATAAATTTGACAATGTGAGTCTTCCATGATGTGAACATTCATGTTAAATAAATTTGACAATGTGAATATTCACATCTGGGAATATTTGCATTATCAATGTGAACATTAATACGCTCTTCACTCTATTATTATTAAGGATATTTTGATAATTATGTCACACATAGGACTTATTCTGACTAAATAGAACATAAGAGAAATTTATGAATAAATGTCCCTATTTTAAAATATAAAAGTATATTAAATATCTAAAAATGAAAAAATTAGTAAAACATCCCTCTCCAACTTTAGGTAGTAGGAGCTGCTCAATTTATTTATTTTTATTAGCTAAGATCCCTCAATGAAATTTCTCTGTAAAATCAGAGAAATTTCTCTATGAAAATTGAAATTTATCTATGTCGAGGTGAAACTTCTTAGTGTTGAATTTTCTTTGTAAAAATGTTGAGGGGACCCCAACTACTATGAAAATATTGTATATATTTTATCTTATAAAATCGTAATATCAGAGATCTTAAAAAGAAATTTCTATAAATTTTTGGGTGAATTACACTAACGGTTCATATAGTTTGGGGCTCGTGTTACTTTGATTTCTAACTTTTCAATTTCTAACTTTTCAATTGTGACACATTTGACCATGAATTTTGAATCTTGTTCCAAATAAAGACAATTGAATATATCATTACTAAATTTTAAGGACAAAATCGTCAATTTGATAAAATATAAACTAATTTGATAAAAATAAATGTCAAAAAAATATTTTTGAATTTTTAATAATTATTTCTACCCACCAAAGATAAAATTATGTAAAATTAATAAATCTTTTACATATTTATTTTACCAAATTAATTTTTATTATGTGTTTGGATGATGATCATGTAATGAGTGGTTGTTTTTATTTTCACTAAATTAGTTTTTATTTTTCCAAAAGTCAAATATGGCAACAATTTTGATATCATTATTAAACCAATCCATTAAATCAAAAAATCCAAAACTAAAAATATTTTATATATTAAATATATCAATTATACATTAAAAAGTTTAACAACCACCAATTACATGATCATCATTCAAACACATAATAAAAATTAATTTGGTAAAAAAAAATGTATAAAAGATGTTTCAATTTTACATAATTTTGTTTTTGGTGGGTAGAAATAATTTTTAAAAATTCAAAAATATTTTTTTGACATTTATTTTTGTCATATTAGTTTATATTTTATCAAATTGACGACTTTGCTCTTGGAATTAAACAATGATATCTTCAATTGTCCTTATTTAGAACAAGATTTAAAATTCAAGATCAATGTGTTACAATTAAAAAGTCAAGGACCAAAGTGACACGAACCCCAAACTATAGAGACTATTAGTATAATTTGCTCTAAAATTTATAAAATAATTTATTTTTTTGTAAATATTTTACTTTTTTTTAAGTATATATATTTAAAACATAAAAAAAAATTAATTAACATAATAAAAATGTTCACTAATAGCAAAATATAAGAATTGAAAATTAAAAAAATTATTTTTGAGAACTCAAAATCAAACAGAAATACTTTTTGATTTGGATAATATAGTCAATATAATTTTCCATGGAAGTTCTTTGTAGCATTGAATAGTTTGCGCTTTTAGCTGTGTTTAATTCATGGATTTGGGGATTCATATGGATTTGGTTATGGATTTAAAAAAAAAAAGAGAGAAAATGTCAGTGAAATATAAATCTACATTTCACACACCTTTTCTATTTGTCTTTTCAAATTCCTTTTCAAATCCATAAATTAAACACAGCCTAAGATCACGAATATCTGAATTGGATAAAGAAATGTATTGACTTGATAGAGAATGCCAGACTTCACGAGCATGTGTTTGCCCTATAACATGGGGAAAAAAGGTCTTGAAATGCTATTTCTAGATGAATCAGTGAAAAATGATGGTGGGCATGGAATGGATTCATCAACATAACATAACCAAGGAGAGCATAACTTTCAACTTGATTTTTCCACAAAATGAAATTTTTGATAGTGACAATGGTGCAGGACATATTTGAAATAGGCCTAAGTACGAACAAAACACAAATAACAGGGCAATTTTGGGGTCTGAACAGCAGACATGAACAGTATGCGTGAACAACGATTTGTGGGAAGTAAAGGAAGGGTTAAAGAAGGATAGATCTGGGTATCACACCTAGGAAACCCAAGGCATCACACCATGGGGCTCTTTAGCATTGCACTAAAGAAAGATTGCATCGCACAATCATAGAAGCATAAACTTAATTTTCATTCATTCAATCATGCTTTGCCACAAGACTTACAATCTATTTTATACTAACTTCATCTTGACTCTAAAACTTCCCAAATTAAATGACATAATTAACTTTAGACTCGCTAGGACTCTTTAATGCATTAATCATATGGAAGACACCAGGGGACTCTTTGACCAACCAAATAACCCAAAGACCTTGACTGAAATTTAAGGACATTTGACTTGAGAAACTCAAAAGACACTTCTAAATAAATTCCAAGTCTAGTTAATCTCCCAAGTAGGCCCCACATCATCTAGTATATGCCAAATTAAGGCTTGGGCCTTAGAACCGTAGGATTCACGCCTTTTATAGACTTTAATTGGCTGTTGCTATTTCCCATCAGACAAGGGAGTGAAAATTGGATACAAGAAAATCTAATGAAGAAGGTAAGGTGCCGTTTGGTAACACTTACGTTTTCAGTTTTCTGTTTATATTTACAAAAATTTTAAAAACTCAAATAAAACTTGTTTGGTAAATTTTTGATTTATAAATCAGTGGTCTCAGTTTATAAATTTGGCCAAAAAATGTGTTTCCGTTTTAAGTTTTTTTTTTTTTTTACCACCCAATACTAGCCACCACCCGCCATCATTTTCCATCACCGTCTTTCGCCACCACCAGCCACTACCCACTCGCCACCGCCACTCAACACCCACCTACCACCCACCATCCACCACCACCCACCACCCATTCCTCGCCACCACCATCACCACTCACCACTCATCTGCCACTACCATCCACCGCACGCCACCACCGCCAGCCACCACACCTACAACCACTACTCACCACCCACCTACCACCATCATTCACCACCTGCCACCACCAACCACCCACCTGCCACCAGCCACTCGCTACCACCCACCATCCGCCGCTACCACCACCCACCCACCACCACCACCACCACCACCACCACCCACCCACCACCACCATCCACACCCACCTGCCACCACCACCCACCACAACCACCACCACCATCGTCTCGCTACCACCCGCCACTGTCACCCACCCACCCACCACCCCCCACCCGCCACACACCTCGCGCCACCCCCCCCCCCTCGCTACCACCCACCCACTACCCACCCACCCACCCACCACCACCATCTTCCGCCGCCACTTGCCACCACTTGCCATTCTCACTCTTTTTTATATTTTTAAATTTTTTAAAAATATATTGTCAATTACCAAACGCTTTTGTAATTTATGCTTTTCTAAAAATAAACAAAAACCAGTTTATAAAATTTTTGTAAATATAAACTGTAAACGTAAACGTTACCAAACAGACCCTAAGAAAATTTGAATCCAGTGATTGAATATGTAAAACAAAACAATTCAGATAGTCGAAACAAGACATATATGAGATAATCATAATGAAGACTGAAGAAGATAAATCTCAACTTCAGAAGTTGCAGTCATAGAACAGAGTTAAGAATAAACTCTAATGAGATTGCCAAAATACGGAAAACTGTTATCTGAGAAAGAAGAATGACGTCTTCAGTAGATGACAGACACAACAACGTAGCACTACTAACTAACTCAATGATGGACACAGTTGTAACTACCATAACTAACTCTTCTTGGTTATTGTAAGCAAGAATTTTACTTGCTTAATTTGGAAAATATGGGTTGTGTGATATTATTAATTAACTCATCGTGGTCACATGTACATATTTAGCTTGCTTTATGAACTTCACTAAGGCTTGGTTTGGGAAGTGGGTTGGCTTTTTGGCTTTTTTGGCTATTTTAGCCTGGGCTTAAAAGCTTGGTTTGGGAATGACTTTTTGGCTTTTTGGAGTTTTTTTGTGAGAGAAGAATGTAATGATTATGGGTTGAATGTGATGTTTTGTTTGTTATGGCTAAAATAGCCTATTTTGTTTTTTGTGGCTAAAATAGCCAAAAAAACTTGCAAACCCACTTGCCAAACACAGGCTAAAAACCAATTCAGACCAAACGAGGCCTTAAGTCCCATCAAATGGGGTCGGCAAACCAAACCAAGCTTTACGAACCTCACTATTCACGTATATATTGCTTGTTTCAGTTTGTTTAAGGAATATTAATTTGATCGCTCTTGAACTTCTGTTTGACGTGTTCGGTTACAAGTTTCAGGAAAGAAGTCTTTTACGTGGTTTGGACCAATACCACATATTAACATCGTGGACCCTGAACTTGTAAAGGAGGTCTTGTCTAAGAATTTCAACTATCAAAAGGTCAAGTCAAATAAGTTGATAGCCAATGGTCTAACTAGCCTTGATGGTGAGCAATGGGCTAAACACAGAAAAATCATCAACCCGGCTTTCCATATGGAGAAGTTGAAGGTTATTTCCATCCATTTTTTATATCATTAGGGTTCAATACAATGTTGGTCCCCAAAGTATGCACTCTATTTCATTTTGGTCTCCCACTCTCCGATTTTTCAATTGAGTCAATTTGGTCTCCAACTAACATGGTTCGATATTTCCATCCAAATTTGAAAAAAATAAAAATAAAATACCCCATGCTTCCATTGTAAAATTTGGGTTGAAATGATGCTAAGGACCATTTAAACACAAATTGGGCAAGTTGGGGACCAAATTGACACGTTGAAATATCATGGATTAGAATGACATAGAATGTATACTTTGAGCTCCAATAGTGTATTTGACCATATTAGTTATTTAAGCTTAGTTGCTCTATTTAGTTAAATGTTTTAGTGGTCGTTTGCTGTGTCTAAATGCAACTTCATGATAGAACAAAATTCTACATATATATATATATATATGTATATATATCAATTGGTTTCCAAGTGTTGTCTTCTTCTGCTTCTTTTTCTTCTTCTTCGTGTACAGCTTGCAATGTGGTTACTGACAGAGTCTTGGTTTTTTGGTCTTTTGATTTTGTTTATAGCATATGGTACCTTCATTTTATTTGTGCTGTAGCGAGATGATAAGCAAATGGGAGACCAATATTGCCTCAACAGAAGGGTCATGTGAGGTGGATGTGTGGCCTTATCTTCAAACTTTGACTAGCGATATGATATCTCGGGCAGCTTTTGGTAGCTGCTATGAAGATGGAAGAAAGATATTCAAACTTCAAAAAGAACTAATTGTACTTATACTCCAAACTATCAGTACAGTTTACATCCCAGGCGCGAGGTAAATTCAAATTGTCTCAAATACTTAATTTGAATAATTTTCTATTTGGTTGGACTTACATATATTAGTTTGAGAGGAAGTAAAATAGTAGTAAAATTTTAAGTACCTCTAACATTGCTGTATTAGTTTAGCTCCTTTTTTTGTTAGAAAATGTGGAAGATATATATTTCAGTACTAGGAAAGATAAATAGAAATCTAAATATACGATATTTGAGAAAAAGAAATTAAAAGAAAAAAAGGTAGGGTGCTACAAGGACCAAATTGACACGAGGGATAAAGTTGAAGGACCACCGGTGTAATTTGTCCAAAAAGATGTTTATTTTAGTTTTTATTTTTTATTTATTTGGCATATTGAATGGGGGAGGGGGAATCGAACCAATGGCCTCCATGTAAAGTTGACGAGCTCTAGCCACTGGGCCAACACCAATAGTTAAAAAGATATTTCATAGTTGCTAGCTAGCTATATATGCTTTGCTACTGCATGTGTAGGTTTTTGCCAACTAAGAGGAACAAGAGGATGAAAGAAATTGATAAAGAAATACACGCTACATTGCGTGTTATGATCGATACAAGAATGAAGGCGATGAAAGAAGGAGAAACCAGTAAAGACGACTTACTGGGTATATTACTAGAATCCAATCTCAAGGAAATTGAACAACATGGGTTTAACAGGAAAGATGGAATGGCTATTGAAGAAGTTATTGAAGAATGCAAGCTATTCTACATTGTTGGGCAGGAGACTACGGCGATTTTGCTTGTGTGGACTATGATTTTATTAAGTAGGCATCAAAATTGGCAACAACGTGCAAGGGAGGAGGTATTACAAGTATTTGGGAACGACAAACCCAACTTTGATGGCTTAAATCGCCTCAAAATTGTAAGTGCATACTTTGGGAAATCATTAATTCTTTGGGAAATCATTTAATTCTTGTGCACATTATTGCATGAAAGATTATATTCCTATTTACCAGACAAGTATTCATTGTGCTTTTGTTTTCCTCATTGTTTGTTTGTTCCCTTTCAAATTCAAATTCAAATTCATGACTAGTAGAAGACCCTTACAAATGCATGCATCATTTTGTTATGCCAATAAGATCTAGGAATGTCAATTTTCTTTCATATTTATTTTATGGAAAATGTTAGACTACCAAAATTTCTATACAAAATCTAAAATGATATGTGGCAGTGACATAATTATAAGAATAATTTTATACACCATAGTGCAGAAAACACCATATTTAGTTCTATATGACATTGACATATGTTTACAATTTTTGTTACACAAATTATACCATGCTTGAGAAAACCAAAATTTTTTTTTTTGGAGAATCATTTTCGCATGAAAAAGTACAATTTCAATTGCTAAAAAACCCAAAATTTCTGTCAAAATTTGTACAATATTTTAGGGAAAGAAAAATATTTTGTATGCACAATGTTGCACTTCATGTAAATTTAATTAACTGTAATCTTTAAAACTTCTCTTCCTCAGGTTACTATGATTTTGTATGAAGTTTTACGATTATACCCACCACTAGTTCGGATGTCACGAGTGGTCCATGGAGATATGAAATTAGGAGGAATCACCCTCCCAGAGGGAGTGATAGTTTCTTTACAGGTAATGTTGCTACATTATGACCGTGAAATTTGGGGTGATGATGTAAAAGAGTTCAAGCCGGAGAGGTTTGCAGAAGGAGTGTCAAAGGCAACAAAGAACAACCAACCTTCATTTTTCCCATTTAGTTCTGGACCTCGGGTATGTGTTGGACAAAACTTCTCAATGTTAGAAGCCAAGATGGCCATAGCTACAATTCTACAACAATTCTCTTTTGAGCTTTCACCGTCCTATACTCATGCTCCGTTCACTAGGGGAACTCTTCAGCCTCAATATGGTGCTCACTTGATTCTACACAAACTTTAGAATATTTTCTATTTGAGGTTTAAATTTCATGAACTATACGGCCTGTACTTTTGATGAAAAAGAAAAGAAAAGAAAATAATATTGTTGAAGCCAACATCACACTTGATGCAATAATGTGTCCGTATTATGCAAATTTGATTTTTATCATCTTGTATTTTGCTCTTTTATCGATATATGATTAGATTATTGAGATCTCATTTTGTTGAAAAAAAAGGATTTTTATTGTTGTTTACACACTAGAATATACAAAATTGTCCAATAAAGATTATTTTCTAAACTATAGGTAGGAGAAAGGAAGTGAAGGTAAATATTTTGACTGTCCTTGGTACCCAGTTTGGTTTGACAAACTGAGAGTGGAATACAATAGAATGATTATTTCTTACTCGTTTTATGAAATAATAATGATTCTATTTATAATGTATTTTCTTTTTAATCATTTTTCGGTAAACCAACTGTGAGAATTGATACTCTAATAAAAATGATCAATTCATTCAACTTCATTCTAGTAAAATAAACACTTTTAACCCGACATCTTTATTTTCATAGTTAGAACCACCAAAAATAAATAAAATACAATCATTTAAACACACACATAAGGAGCCACTACTACAAGTACAATGCACATGATAGAGCTTTCCAATTGGAATCAAAATCTATTAAAAAAAAAAGGCAATTTGAAATTCAAAATACAACCCTGACCATGAATTCATGCCTGCAGATAGTGTGCAACTTTTTCACTTTTGAGATATTGCAACTGGAAAATATGCAAGGCAAAAAAACAAAAAAAAAAGGGTTATCAAAATACACTCAAAGAATGCATAAGCAATAGAGCAGAAAGGGAGACCTACTTATCCAAACATGGAGTTAGGCTCTCCACCATTATACAAGAAACACTTGGGACTTAAAAGCATTGGGGCCCTAGCTTTTCCCATAAATAAAAGACAACAATTACACAATAATATGACTCGGACAATACCATCACCTGTTTTATTTTATAAATTTAAAATAAAACAGAGCTTGAGCTGAAATCAAGATAAACAGAAGTGCAACAAAAAAATTCAGAACAACTTCAGAACTCATGAACAGAACAAGAGTGGGCACGATTCTTTCAAATTTCGTTGGTGTTCAAAGTGTAAAAGCTGAGGTCACTACATTTGATAGTAACTATATTTACTATGTACAAAGTCAAATGCCTAACTCATATTAGCCAACAGCACTTATTATTGTCATGGCTATTGACAACTCAATTCCAGAATTCAACTCAAACTACCCAAATGAAGTGCTCAATTCATTTTTAAAAAGATGGATACAAAAAGAAAAAGAAAAAGAAAAACCTCAAGTTTTGATAACACAACCCTTGTACTACCCTCTCCGAATCACAAAGTCGTCTGGAAGTTGGAACTCTTCCAACCAAGTCACTTCTGAGATGGTCACTCCCAGGGACGGAAGCAGGATTTCACTATCAGAGGGGTGAAAAGAAAAATAATTTTTTTCACCATATACACAAAACATATATGTATAATATGATATATATAAATTATATATATATAAAAAAAATTAAATACCATAGAAGCAATTTCTAATAAGATGATGAAGTTTTTTTGGTGTAAAATAGAAAGAAAATTCAAGATGAAAGAAGAATGACATATATATTTTTTATACTGTGGGGGCCATCTTATGTATAAAATGATATATATATTTTTGAAGTTCTATGAAAAACAATAATTTTCACAAAAACAGAGAGCCATGGCCCTCCATAGTCTTCTCCTAGTATTGTCCCTGGTCACTCCATCCAATTCAAGAGTACCTTCAATGAAAAAAAATAAAACAACACCCGAAAGAATAAAAGCAAAAACATAAAAACCGAGAATTCTCATTTACTAAGTTATCAAAATTTACGAATAATGTGCACTAGTAACTCTTACCTGGCAAATCTGCTCTTGGAGACTTTTGAAATAAGTACAGTGTCTCCCATCCTCATAAGAGTAAGGTGGAGACAGGATGTCAAAGATAGCGCACGGAGTCACGGCTTTGAAAGAGTGAATGTTGCCTCCACACGATGGATACAGAATTGTTGGCTCAAAAGGGGCCCTCATCTCACCATTCCTAACAAGCTTGGCAGGTCTTGCACCTGCTACCGAAAACATGCATAACTTTATATAGCATTCTCATTATAGCTTTTTAGATTATTAGCATAAGAATTAAAGTAAGTTGTAAATCTATTTGATGCAGCTTTTCATAATCTGCGAAAAAAGTTGAACCGGTTTGGTTAAACAAGTTGACAGTTTTTTTTTTTTGTGTGCAAATATTCAAAATGCTCTCGAATAAGCTTAAAAAGTTTATTTATAAGTGCTACCAAACAGGGCCTTACTATGTGTTTTTTCTTTTTCTTTTTTTTTTTTGGAGGGTCAGTCCATCAAAAGACTTATATTTAAAGTTTTAGACCATGAAAAGACTAGCATTTAAAGTTTTAGACCATCAAAAAACTAGCATTTAAAGTTTTAGACCATCAAAAGACTTGCATTTAAAGTTTTTCCATCTAAGGACTTTAGTGAACCTTAAATCCATCAAACATTTTTAGGCAGCATAGAACCAGTTAAATATACTGAAAAAAAATATATATATATATATATATCCAAAAGAGCAAACCTTGCAATCGATCAGAAGGCCCAGGCACATCAATCCAATCAAATGATTTTACATTTAATGTACCATATAGAAGCTTGCTCAACAGAGTCATTCCAGCATGATTATGAAGAGGTATAATAGAGGAAGGTGGCATGCAGAATATTCCCATCTGCAAGAAAATTCAGAAACCAATGGATTCCATGATTTAGTTTCCAAATTTCCATATCAATCACATTGATGGTTGTAACTAGAATGAACTGTCACAGATATGTATGCCTAAGTACTACACTTACAGAGAAACTTTCGCACTTGTGTAAATGCAGGTATTTGATTGGTGGCAGTGACTGAAGACTCCCATGACGTCCATGTGAAGAGTTTGTCCACGCATGTACCAACTGTGCCTCTCGTTCAAGACTGACATCGGAGGGCTTGATTTTGCCTGCAACACAAATAAGTGTTAAGAGGTGTACTATAACACTTGGTGGCAGCTCCAGGATCTTTTTCTCATTGGGGTCAATGATTTAAGTTCCAAAAATTATATTTAAAATTAAAAAAAAAATTTTACCCTTACAAATATCTATCACTCATATCTAACTAATTATTTGACAGAGAATTTAAAATTTCACAAATCACAAATAAAGGAAAACTTTAGCATATTCATACTAATGTATATATAGAAAAAAAAAAATGTAAATACACAAGATTCTATAGATGCCATAGATGAATTTTCATATTTTGAAAAATTGTTGCATAATTGTCCCAGTATTATTACTATCAAATACATCATTTTCAAGGTACTTGACCAAACAAGCATTCATCCACTCATATCCCATTCGATTGCACAAATATTTTTCTATGAATTTTCATTATTGAAAACCTCTTTCTACCATTGCAGTCACCACTAGTAAAAGAAAATCTAATTTCACAAGTAAATAGGTTGATGGATATACAATATTTGTCTCTAAATTTTCTTAGTAACATCACATCACCAATCCCTTTTAGCTCTAAAAACCTTGCCACTGCAGAGCAAATCAATGTAGTTCTAAAGTTGATTCAAGGAAATTTATCAACCATATATTGAAATCCCAAACAATAACCACATTTTATTACCAAATCATTATATTAGAAACATAATTAAAGAAGACAGAGACCCAAAAACAACCCTAAATTAATCAATAACACAATACGTATATATATAAATTGCATAGATTCTTCAACTATAGATCCCATCAAGGACATAATATAAAATTGGAACCGAACTACAGAAAAAATAATGTATATACAAACTGGCAATGAAAAACCATACATACAGTCTCAGATATTCAATGAAGTTAATTGTTGATTGTATAGGGGCTTGGACAAATATAGAGATGACTTGAAATATTTTTAGGCAGTTGAATTACTCTAAGCTAATTGCAGTGGTATCAATTTTGTAAGTTAGAGCATCTTCAATGGATAGGTAAAGAGCTAGTTATTGCTATAATTTAGCAAATAATAGTGTTAAAATGCTTTATTTTAGGAATGTTGCTCCAATGGTGCAAATGTAAAATTTTCAATTTTCTCACCCAATGTCAAATCAAAATGCTATATGTGCATTCCTAGAGGAAAGCTATAAACACAAAAATTTTAGCTACGTGTTAACCTTGTGCTATATTTGACACAATGTTTACCTATAGGCTATGAAGCACAGACACGGATACGAATGCAGACACGGACACGGATGCAGACACGGGACACGGCGATTTCAAAACAATAGGGACACTGACAAGGTGGGGACACAACAATAAAATATGTTTTCATATATTTTTATTTGCTATCTAGATTAATATTACATCAAAAAACAATCAATATTAACAAAAACTAACTCTAATTCTATTTTTTTTTTTAAAAAGCACTTTTAAATTAACACTTACAGCTTATATTTTTTTTTATTAATGATTTATTAAGTATTTAAATCTAAGAAAAAAATAATAAACATTCATGAAAAATATTAAATAAAATGGGAGAAAAAACAACTTGGTATGTCTCTAGTATGTCCCCAAAGTGTCCCCAGCGTGTCCTCTGAAAATAAATTAATTAAATAAGAGGACACACCATGTGGTGTGTCCCATACGTGCCTCGAAGTGTCCGTGTGTCCGACACGGATATGGCACTTGTTTTGAAGTGTCAGTGCTTCATAGCCTATAGGTAATATATAGCAAGCTATATGCCTTACCATTGGAGTGAAAATTTGGAAGCTTTAAGGTAAAAATAGCAATAAGAATCCATATATCACACAAAGGAGAAGCTAATAGGGGATCAATTTTACCTAAATACATATAATTATATATGTTCCATGGTTTTCCCAAAATCTAGTGTGGTCAATTAACTCCACACATGTGGCGCTGCTATTATAACACTCGATGGAGTGCAATACAGATTTTTAAGCCAGCAAACATAAACAACATAAAGCATGACATTTACAACAATCTCAACAGTAAAGCATGTATTAATTATAGTTACCTTACCATTATCCATGGCAACTAAATAAAAATTCAAGAATAAAGCACTAGAGAAAAAATCATATATCTGACTAACATACCTAGACAATTTAAAAGAAACATATCAGGCCCCAAGTATATGGTGATGAAACATGGTCACAAGTTGTCAAATAGATCATCTCACATACATAGTCCAACTTCCAACCTAGATTCACAAAATCACTAAGACAATATATTCTGTGCTTGCGTAAGTTTAAATTTTTGAAACTGAGCACGTTGTCACGACCTTGGTTGTCTATTGCTTCCATTCCTCCAATCGTCATTTAAATGGGGGTCTTGTTGTAAGAAATTCAGTAGAATGTGACAACATGGTGAATTCACTTAGTTCTTGGTGATATCTCGCGCAGCTTTTGGTAGCAACTATGAAGATGGAAGAAAGATATTCAAACTTCAAAACGAACTACTTGTACTTATAATCCAGACTATCAGTACAGTTTACATCCTAGGCGGGAGGTAAAATCAAATTGTCTCAAATACTTAATTTGAATATTTTTCTATTTGGTTGGACTTGCATATATTAGTTTGAGAGGACGTAAAATAGTAGGTACCTCTAACAATACTGTATTAGTTTAGCTCCTTTTTTTGTTAGAAAATGTGAAAGATATATATTTCAGTACTAGGAAAGATAAATAGAAATCTAAATATATGATATTTCAGAAGAAAAAAAAATAAATGAAAAGACTCTACAAGGACCAAATTAACACAAGCGATAAAGTTTAAGGACCATCGATGTAATTTGCCCAAAAAGATGTTTATTTCTGTTTTTATTTTTTATTTATTGGGTATATTGAATAGGGAGGGGGAATCGAACCTATGACCTCCTAGTAAAGTTGACGAGCTCTAGCCACTAGGCTAACGCAAATACAAAAAAAGATATGTCATAATTGCTAGCTAGCTATATATGCTTCACTACTGCATGTGTAGGTTTTTGCCAACTAAGAGGAACAAGAGAATGAAAGCAATTGGTAAAGAAATACACGCTACACTAAGTGTTATCATCGATAAAAGAATGAAGGCAATGAAGGAAGGAGAAACTAGTAAAGACGACTTACTAGTATATTACTAGAATCCAATCTCAGAGAAATTGAACGTCATAACAAGAAAGATGGAACGACTATTGAAGAAGCTATTGAAGAATGCAAGCTATTCTACATTGTTGGGCTGGAGGCCACATCGATTTTTCTTGTGTGGACTATGATTTTATTAAGTAGGCATCAAAATTGGCAACAATGTGCAAGGGAAGAGGTATTGCAAGTATTTGGGAACGACAAACCCAACTTTGATGGCTTAAATTGCCTCAAAATTGTAAGTACATACCTTCTACTATCTTTAGTCATGGCATACGGTACACACCCTTTGAAGGGTTTACGTACCATAGTCTTTTCCCCTTATACACACCCTTTGAAAAGGGTATATCATATGCACCCCTAATTATGCCATTTTTTTAGTTATGATCAATTTTCTTTTTTATTTATGACAATATTTTAATTATGACTCATGAGATCTTTGGTTATGCTTCATGTAGTGTTTAGTTATGATTTTTTTTTTTTTTTAAAAGTTATGTTTGACTTCATATACTTTCTACTATCTAGAAATTACATCAATGAACTTCCTATTTGAGTCACATCTATCTTCTTTTACATAGTGTATGTTTTGCTGGAATAAAATTGTTTCTTGTTGGTTTGAAAGCTTGGAAAATTAGCATATCATCTTACATTTTAAGACCATGATTCCATGAATTCCAATCATAACTAGCGTTTCCAGCTTCAAAAAACGAAGATAGAAGAAAGGAAGAAAAAAAAATTATTTGTGAAGATATGTGGGGTTCATAATAATACTAACCCCCTTGTGTAGTCTTAAATTATTGTTGTGACACTGCCTTGGGTGGTTTTGCTCCATTAATGACATGCCTGCCCACCACGAGAATTGACACCTCTTTGGTACATACGGCTTTGAAATTGTGAATGTTGCCTCCACACGATGGATATAGAATTGTTGGCTCAGAAGGGGCCCTCATCTCACCATTCCTAACAAGCTTGGAAGGTCTTGCACCTGCTACCAAAAACATTCGTAACTTTATATAGCATACTCATTATAGCTTTTTAGATTATTAGCACAAAAGAATTAAAATAGGTTGTAAATCTATTTGATGGAGCTTTTCAGAATCTGTGAAAAAAGTTGAACCGGTTTGGTTGGACAAGTTGAGAGTTTTTTTTTTTTGGTGCAAACATTCAAAATGCTCTCAAATAAGCTAAAAAAGTTTATTTATAAGTGATACCAAACAGGGCCTTTTTTTTTTTTTCTGGAGTGTCAGTCCATCAAAAAGACTTAAATTTGAAGTTTTAGACCATCAAAAGACTTGCATTTAAAGTTTTTCCATCGAAGGACATTAGTGCCCTAAATCAATCAAACATTTTTAGGCAGCATAGAACCAGTTAAATATATTGAAAATATATATATATATATATATATCTATATCTATATAGCCAAAAGAGCAAACCTTGCAATTGATCAGAAGGCCAAGGCACATCAATCCAATCAAATGATTTTACATTTAATGTACCATATAGAAGCTTGCTCAACACAGTCATTCCAGGATGATTATGAAGAGGTATAATAGAGGAAGGTGGCATGCAGAATATTCCCATCTGCAAGAAAATTCAGAAACCAATGGATTCCATGATTTAGTTTGCCAATTTCCATATCAATCACATTGATGGTTGTATAACTAGAATGAACTGTAACCGGTATGTATGCCTAAGTACAACACTTACAGAGAAACTTTCACACTCATGTAAATGCAGGTATTTGATTGGTGGCAGTGACTGAAGACTCGCAATACGTCCATGTGAAGAATTTGTTCACGCATGTAACAACTGTGCCTCTTGCTTAAGATCGACATCCGAGGGCTTGATTTTTCCTGCAACACAAATAAGTGTTAAGAGGTGTACCATAACACTCAGTGGCAGCTCCAGGATCTTTTTCTCATTGGGGTCAATGATTTAAGTTCCAAAAATTATATTTAAAATTTTTTTAAAAAAATATCACTCTTACAAATATCTAGCACTCATATCTAACTAATAATTTGACAGAGACAATTTAAAATTTCACAATTCACAAATAAAGGAAAACTTTAGCATATTCATTCTAAATAGAAAAAAAATGTAAATACACAAGATTCTATAGTTGCCATAGATGAATTTTCATATTTTGAAAAATTGTTGCATAATTGTTTCAGTATTATTACTATCAAATACATCATTTTCAAGGTACTTGACCAAGCAAGCATTCATCCACTCATATCCCATTCGATTGCACAAATTGAAAACCTCTTTCTACCATTGCAGTCACTAGTAAAAGCAAATCTAATTTCACAAGTAAATAGGTTGATGGATATACAATATTTGTCTCTAAATTTTCTTAGTAACATCACCAATCCCTTTTAGCTCTACAAGCCTTGCCACTGCGGAGCAAATCAATGTAGTTCTAAAGTTGATTCAAGGAAATTTATCAACCATATGTTGAAATCCCAAACAATAACCACATTTTATTACCAAATTATTATATTAGAAACATAATTAAAGAAGACACAGACCCAAAAACAACCCTAAATTAATCAATATCACAATATATATATATATAAATTGTATAGATTCTTCAACTAAAGATCCCATCAAGGACATAATATAAAATTGGAACCGAACTATAGAAAAAATAACGTATATACAAACTGGCAGAGAAAAACCATACATATAGTCTCAGATATTCAATGAAGTTAATTGTTGATTGTATACGGGTTGGACAAATATAGAGATGGCTTGAAATATTTTTAGGCCGTTCAATTACTCTAAGCTAATTGCAGTGGTATCAATTATGTAAGTTAGAGCATCTTCAATGGTTGGATAGGTAAAGAGCTAGTTATTGCTATAATTTAGCAAAGAATAGTGTTAAAATGCTTTATTTTAGCAATGTTGGTCCAATGGTACAAATGTAAAATCTTCAATTTTCTCACCCAATGTCAAATCAAAATGCTATATGTGCATTCCTAGATGAAAGCAATAAACACAAAGATTTTAGCTACAGGTTAACCTTGTGCTATATTTGACACAACGTTTACCTATAGGCTAAGAAGCACGGACACGGACACAGACCCGGATGCGGACATGGGACATAGCGATTTCAAAAAAATGGGGACACTAACAAGGCGGGAATTCGACAATAAAATATGTTTTCATATATTTTTATTTACTATCTAGATTGATAGTACATCAAAAAATAATCAACATTAACAAAAACTAACTCTAATTCTAATTTTTTTTTTAAAGCACTTTTAAATTAACACTTGAAAATAATCAACATTAAGCACTTTTAAAGCACTCTAATTCTGATTGGATCCTATAAAAAAACTCTATGATCACTAAAATAACAACAAATCATATATATATATGTTGGTTATTTTGGTATTAAATGCTATTAGAAGTTGTATTATGTCATTTTCACTAAAAAGATGGAAAAAATGAGTCGAAAATATATCGAACACAATAATTTCAAAAATTGCATGAATCGTAAAAAGTGAATTGAATCGTGAATCGATTGTGAATTGTGTGATTCACTAGAGATTCACTTCCAAAATAGATTCACTCATAGATTTGTATCGATTTTGCAAAAATTGCGTATCGAATCGTGAATCGTAAGATTCTGATAATAGAATAAGAAAAATAATAATAAACATTAAACATTCAACACTCATGAAAAGCATTAAATAAAATTGGGAAAAAAACAACTTAACATATCTCTAGTGTGTCCCTGAAATGTCTTCTGCGTGTCATTTGAAAATAAATTAATTAAATAAGGGGACACGCCATGTGGTGTGTCCCATACGTGTCCCCAAAATGTCCATGTGTCCGACATAGATACGATACTTGTTTTGAAGTGTCGGTACTTCATAGCCTATAGGTAATATGTAGCAAGCCATATGCCTCACCATTGGAGTGAAAATTTGGAAGCTTCAAGGTAAAAATAGCAATAACAAGCCATATAGCACACAAAGGGGAAGCTAATAGGGGATCAATTTTACCTAAATATATATAATTATATATGTTCCATGGTTTTCCCAAAATCTAGTGGGGTCAATTTACTCCACACATGTGGCGCCGCCATTATAACACTCAATGGAGTGCAATACAAATTTTTAAGCCAACAAACATAAACAACACAAAGCATGACATTTACAACAATCTCAATAGTAGAGCATGTATTAAATATAGTTACCTTACCATTATCCATGGCAAGTAAATAAAAATTCAAGAATAAAGCACTAGAGAAAAAATTCAAATATCTTGCTAGGTTTTTATTCTTGGCAATCCCGTTTGACAAAACTTCTTTCAATTGTACTTATTTTTCGCATTTTTATTTCAGTAAGGCTATGAGTTTTTAGATGCAAATCCAACTCGAATTATGCCCTGTAGAGAAGTTTGTGACGTTAATACTTTCAAGATTGCCACTTCGTTGATTATAACAGGGATCGAGCTGCTCGTCACCATGGGTCCAAGGGGCGCCAAAGTGGGTC
Organism: Camellia lanceoleosa; assembly: GCA_025200525.1. Lineage (NCBI taxonomy): Eukaryota > Viridiplantae > Streptophyta > Magnoliopsida > Ericales > Theaceae > Camellia > Camellia lanceoleosa. Next base: position 119,954,218 of record CM045764.1, on the reverse strand, counting down.
GAGGGCGAGTCCCGGCAAATGCAAAATTACATTCGAAGTTGCATGTCCGCCCTTGCTCGCTGAAGCGGCGAGTCTTCGCCGGCGAAGATCGTCTCGCAAAAACACGAGAGGTGAATGTCTTTCGGCGCGAGTTGTTTGGCTCGAGCGAAGCCACTTATGGAAAACACGCGTTTTTGGTTGCTCGCTTGAGCGAGAGAGTCTTCGCTCGAGCGAGCTTCGCAGTCCTAGATTTCTATAAGTACATGTTTCTGTCAGATTTTAGGATTACTGCTTCAGATCATCTTTTTGGATATTAAGGTTTATATCTGGAGATATTTTGCTAGTTTTCTTTGATGTTTAATTAAGTATTCAACTCATGGGTTAAGAAGAATACATCAAAGGTTTGTTTGTTCATTCTATACAAAAGAGAGAGTTGTTCTTCGGTGGATTCTGAAAAATTCGAGCTTGAAACTTTGGTGGATTCTGGAGTGGCTCATTGTCAAGACAATTCCAAGGTGAAGATGGGGTTGTAAGATGCACATAGGGGTTGGTTCAATTCGGGCATAGATTCGCTAGGTAATTGAAAATATACCTGTGTAATTCCTTTATATCTTTTTAGTGGATTGTTTTGTGGCTGTTGCCTGTGATTTTTTATCACAGTTGGAGGTGCTCTAATTGTGATTTTTCCACGTTAAAATCGTTGTGTCGATTTGTCTTGATTGTTTGATTGGGATTGTTATATACTGCTTAAAATTGTTACATAATCACAAATCAACATCTAGGGGATTTCTAGATTTTTCATATCTGACTAACATACCCAGACAATTTAAAGAAACATATCAGGCCCAAAGTATACGGTGATGAAACACGGTCAAAAGTTGTCAAATAGATCATCTCACATACATAGTCCAACTTCCAACCTACATTCACAAAATCATTAAGAGAATACATTCTGTGCTTGTGTAAGTTCAAAATTTTGAAATCGAGCACGTTGTCATGACCTTGGTTGTCTATTGCTTCCATTCCTCCAATCTTCATTTAAATGGGGGTCTTGTTGTAAGAAATTCAGTAGAATGTGGCAACGTGGTGACTTCACTTAGTTCTTGGTGATATCTTGCACAACTTTTGGTAGCAACTATGAAGATGGAAGAAAGATATTCAAACTTCAGAAAGAACTACTTGTACTTATAATCCAGACTATCAGTACAGTTTACATCCCAGGCTGGAGGTAAAATCAAATTGCTTCAAATACTTAATTTGAATATTTTTCTATTTGCATATATTAGTTTGAGAGGAAGTAAAATAGAAGGTAAAATTTTAGGTACCTCTAGCAATGTTGTGTTAGTTTAGCTCCTTGTTTTGTTAGCAAGATAAATAGAAATCTAAATATACGATATTTCAAAAAAAAAAAAAAATGAAATGAAAAAAAGATAGGGTGCTACAAGGACCAAATTGACACAAGGGATAAAGTTTAAGGACCATCAATGTAATTTGCCCAAAAAGATGTTTATTTCTGTTTTTATTTATTATTTATTAGGTATATTGAATGGGGAGAGGGAATCGAATCAATGACCTCCTAGTAAAGTTGACGAGTTCTGGCCACTGGGCTAACGCCATACAAAAAAAGATATATCATAGTTGCTAGCTAGCTATATGTGCTTCACTACTACATGTGTAGGTTTTTGCCAACTAAGAGGAACAAGAGGATGAAAGCAATTGGTAAAGAAATACACGCCACACTAAGTGTTATCATCGATAAAAGAATGAAGGCAATGAAGGAAGGAGAAACTAGTAAAGATGACTTATTGGGTATATTACTAGAATCCAATCTCAGAGAAATTGAATAGCATGGGAATAACAAGAAAGATGGCATGACTATTGAAGAAGCTATTGAAGAATGCAAGCTATTCTACATTGTTGGGCAGGAGACCACATTGATTTTTCTTGTGTGGACTATGATTTTATTAAGTAGGCATCAAAATTGGAAACAATGTACAAAGGAAGAGGTATTGAAAGTATTTGGGAAAAACAAACCCAATTTTGATGGCTTAAATCACCTCAAAATTGTAAGTATATATCTTCTACTATCTTTTAGTTATGTTCGACCAAAATTGGCATACAGTACACACCCTTTGAAAGGGATATATCATATGTATCCCTAATTATAACATTTGTTTTAGTTATGATCAATTTTCCTTTTTAGTTATGACAATATTTTAATTATGACTCACGAGATCTTTAGTTATGCTTTATGTAGCGTTCAGTTATGACTTCTTTTTTTTTTTTTTAATTATTATTTTTTTATAGTTATGTTTGACTTCATATACTTTTCTACTATCTTGAAATTACATCAATGAACGTCCTATTTGAGTCACATCTATCTTCTTTTACATAGTGTATGCTTTGCTAGAATGAAATTGTTTAGGCTTTTTCTTAGGTGTGCAACCCACAAAAGGTGTAAGTGGGTTGCACACCATGTGCCACTCACACAAAAGGTGTAAGTGTAAGGTATAAGTGTAAGTGGAAGGTATAAATGAAATGTATAAGTTGCACACCATGTGCCACTTACACAAAATGTGTAAATGCAAGGTAAAAAAGATGTAAGTGTAAGGTGTAAGTGAACACAAAAATGTGTAAGGTGTAAGTTGCACACTATAGCATTACCCAATTGTTTATTGTTGGTTTGAAAGCTTGGAATATTAGCATATCATCTTAAATTTTAAGACCATGATTCCATGAATTCCAATCATAACATGCATTTCCAGCTTCAAAAAACAGAAGATAGAAGAAAGGAAAAATAAATTATTTGCGAAGATATGTGAGGGTCATAATAATACTAACCCCCTTGTGTAGTCTTAAATTATTAATGTCACACCGCCATGGGTGGTTTTGCTCCATTAATGACATGCCTGCCCAATGCGAGAATCGACACCTCTTTGGTACATCCATCTCTGCAATGCATTTAGTCTTATGTACATACATACCGCGAGAAACTAATGACAAACTACATTTCAGATGGAACATGATGTGTTGAAAAGGCCATTTCAGCCCAACCCGGCCTGGCCCACTCTTGATTGCATCCATTTCTAATTTTATTTTATTTAATGTTTTGGGATAAATTTTGAGTTAGTTTTACGTGACAAACTTAAATAGCTATATAGGTCCTGTACACTTTAATGCAGTAATAAGTCTTAGCCTGATAAAGGTTTAGGGATGGTTAGATTCCCAGCTAAACCCTGACAACAGTGGCTTCTAGCCCAATGTAGACACCGACAACAAAGATAAGGGACAGGAGAAATGATGACGGATCTCATTTCAAAAATTTTATATATAACTAAACAGAAAAGTGATAAGAAATGAAGAGAAATCGAAAAAGTTCTCAAATCACGATTTAATTAGTTCTTATGCAATTTTTTAAATAAATAAAAGTTATGAGAAAAAAATTGTAGAATAACTAATACCTGAGATTTAATCAAGAGCTTTCGATTGATTCCCAGAACTATGACCAGAACAAAGCCTACGGCAAAGTACAGAACAAATTGTATTTATAGACCAATTCAAAAAGCACTAAATATTAAACACGTGCATAAACATATCATAGCAATTTTGTGGATACAATCTGAAGACATCTCAATAATTTTCAAAACAATTCAAGTTTATATTTTTTATTTTTTACTTTTTGAAAGAAAAAAAAAAATGATTTAACTTATATTTATTTGTATGGTCCATGATTTGTGTGTGTTCATAGGGAACACTATTATAACTAAAAAGAAAAATGATATAACTTTAATTTTTGAGTTATAACTGAAAAAAGAAAAAAATATCGTAACTAAATGCAACCTAAAACATAACTTATGAGTCATAACTAAAATAATATCAAAATTAAAGAAAAAAAATTAGTCATAATGAAAGAAAAAAAATGATATAATTAAAGGTTTATATGATACACCCTTTCTAAAAAGGCGTATATTAAAATTTCCCATGTTCATAACATGGTGGCCATTTAGGCATATTGTCAAACATATAGTCAGCAACATGTGCAAGTTTTGTACTAGAAATACATGAAAAGAACTACACGTAGGAACAACAGAGGATTAAATTGCAATAGGGAAAGATAACAATAAGGGCATGTTTGGCATTTCATGCATTAGGTTCATTGCATTTTGGCACTTTCATCTAATGGTCATAGAATTTTCCGATGTAGTCAAAATACATATATATATATATATATAATGGTCATAGATTAAGGATGGAGTGACTTTTATACTGACAAAATTGTCAAAGTTGGGGTGCCATCATCACATCACCATGCTTGTGCATCAAAGCATTACCATCAATGAATGCCACCTCTATATATATATATATATATCAGTCTGATACGCTGCTCTAAATAAAATGATAATTTAATATATAGATAAATTATAATTATAGAGTATTAAGTGTATAGGGTATTATCATCATTTGCACAACCAAGTTCATACCGTTTGACTTAAACTAAGGGGAGTAGAAAATCTTGACAATATCAAAACAAAAAAGAGAAATTTTTGTAATTATTAAAATTATAAAAAAGATTCTTATAATTATTAAAATCTCTAGAAAGATGAGTGTAATTTACTCTATATTATAGTTAATGTGATATTTTTTTTGGGTCTAATTTTAAATAAAAATTAATTTTAAACGTAAATTAACAAAATTCAAGATCCAAAAGTGAGAAAATGACAAAAAAACAAAGGGGTCAATTTTCTCATACTCTGCTCTCTGGTTATTCAATTCCAAGCTTCTTTCTCTCATTCTCTCTCTTTCTTTCCCTTTCTGAACTCTCATGATACACATATGGAGAAAACAATCGGATGTGGTATAATTGGTGCAGTATTATTGAGCTTGATATGGGGATCATGGAGAATATTGAATTGGGTATGGTTAAGACCGAAGAAGCTAGAGAGTTGCCTCAGAAAACAAGGTCTCAATGGAAACTCATACAAGCTCTTCTTCGGAGACCTAAAAGAGAGCTCCGCCATGACTAAAGAAGCTAGCTCCACTCGCATCAGCATCTCCGATGACGCAGTGCCTAGTCGTGTCTTGCCCTTCATTCATACCAACATCTCCAACTACGGTGCGTTTCATCACATCTCTCTATGTTTTGATCTGGACTGAAACGGGCAACTCTTTTTTATTTGGGTAACAGCCACCAGATCTGGCTCTTCAAAATTTTAGTTAAATTAAAACTGAAAATTTTATTTTGCTATTTTAACTAGTTACCCATCTCATCAAATTTACTATTTTAACTCAATCTTATTAAAATATTATTTTTATTATTATATTTTCTATTATTTATTTATTTATTTATTTTATTAAATTGATGAAGAGCAGCCAAATAATTTTAAAAAAATGCAAAAAAAAAAAAAAAATTGTTGTTGATCGGCCGAACATTCTGGTGGACTTCCGGTTACACCCAAATCTCGTGTTGTAGCGATGAACAGTTGCTCGCTTCATCATAAGAGTTACTGTAGCAAATTTAACAAAACGTTAATTTAGAAAAAATTTGTTGAGACTAATGGAGGGAGACTTTGATGATTTATTAGTTATATTTTAACTTTTTGTTATTTTGAAGAAGCTGATGCTGATGCTTTTAGGTTTGAAAAATTATATTTATTCTCATTAGAATGACATATTTATTCCTTAGTCTTTATACATATAAAATAATAAAATAATATTGATATTTTGTTTATATCATTTAAGCAATCATCTTTTTTGGTTTAATTCACACAAAAAATTGAATTTCTTTATTTTTCGTGTTTGTTATTTTTATTAACTTTTTAAAATATTTTAAGTAATTTTTTTTTAGATACACATAATCTAAATGTACTTAAGAAATATAATATTTTGTATTTTTTTTTTAATTCACCAAATACAAAAAGACAAAAATATAAAAATTCAGTAGTACTGTAATAAATATGAATGACAATATTTGGTAATATTATAATAAATGTGGGTGAATAGACGAGAAATAAAAATGATAGTGAAAATAAAAATGAAAAATTCTATTCATATAAAAAAAATTATACAAAAAATATCATAAAAGTATTGTGATAGTAATGTTGTTGTAAATATAAATCATGTTTATAGGTGTTTTGTTTTAAAGTGAAATGTCACCGTTAAGTTATATCATTGTGTTTGAAAATTCTGTATAAAATTTATGTTTATATATCGTCACTCAATAAGAATATATTCAGGTAGAATTTAATGATAGAAAGTTGTAAATGTAGTCACGATGATAGGAAGAAGAAATGGTAGCAAAAAAGAACAAAATGGTCATTTAAAAATTTTAGGGCATGACATCAGCTATCCAGAGGCAATTTGTAATGAGATCACAAACTTCTGGAAGGAAAATGTAATTTTCCAAACGTGAAAGGGGAATCTGTATTAAACAGAAATCTCAGGGGGTGTTAGTATAATTTACTCTCTTTATTTTGAATTTTGAAAAATAATTTTTTTGTGTGTTTTTAATCCTTTTTTATTTTTATTTTTATTTTTATAGTATAGTTAGAAAATTCTATTTGACGTATTTATATCCTAATTATTTATAATATATTCTTATATTTTAATAAGTCCTATTATTTAAATATTTGATCAATTAAATTTTAATTATCATATTTAAGATCTTTTATGAACAATTTTATCTTATAAATATTTTTTTTAAGCCCTTAGCAACTTAGTGTATCCTATTTTGGACATTTTTTTTTTTTTTTGCATATTAAATTCAAAAAGAAAAAATTAGTGAAACATCCCTCTCTAATTTTGTATAATAGGACAGTTCCAATATTTTTTTTTTTATTAACTAAGGTCCTCGATGAAATTTCTATGTGATCATCCTAGGGAAATTTCAAAATTTCTTTGTGAAATCAGAGAAATTTCTCTATGAAAATTGAAAATTCTCTATGTTGAGGCAAAATTCTATATGTCGATTTTTTTCTATGAAAATGTTGAGAGACCCTAGCTATTATGAAAATATTGTATGCCATTTATATTATAAAATCTTAATATCGGGGATCTTTAAAAAAAATTCTTTTTAAAAATTCATAATTTTTATTGTGCATATACATATATATTTGATGAAATTTATTAAAAGAAAGTACAAAATAAGATAAACGTTAGCTCGATTTATTTGAGATCTCACTTGAATATGCAATTTATAAAATAAAAAATAAATAAATTTGACAATGTAAATGTTCACATTTGAGAACATTTGCATTATCAATGTGAACATTAATGTGCTCTTCACTCTATTATTATTAGAGATATTTTGATAACTATGTCACACATAGGACTTATTTGGAACATAAGACAATAATTTAGACTAAATAAAACATAAGTAAAATTTATGAATAAATGTCCCTATTTTAAAATATAAAAGTATATTAAATATTTAAAAATAAAAAAATTAGTAAAACATTCATCTCCAACTTTGGGTATCATGTCACAGACCAAATGTCAAACAGTTGGTGAGCAAACAAAATATAGATGTGAGCAAAAAACAACTTGAACAAATCTGGCCTGGCAAGATTGAACAAAAATCCAATTCAAAATCAACATAAACAACAAATTTGAGCAAATTTTTTGAAAACAATTAAGACTATGTTTTTCTATTTAAAAATGTTGCCAAATAAAATAAAAACAAAGACAAGCTTTGCCATCAAAATCTTGCAAGGAACAAAGAAAATTACCTGCAATTTATGTTGAATTTTTGTTTGGAGAAGAAACTGATGAGGAGAATAAAGAGAGAGATAGAGAGCCATTGTATTGAAGAAGAAACGATAGTTTTTTAATATCTAGACAGACTTCAACCCTCGCTAGATGCAACGAGGCTTCCGTACTGCTGCGATTCTGGCCCGGCAAGTAGCGAGACTGGTGGAGTGACTTTTCTTGCAAATCCTTTGCCAAGTTAGCTAACAGGAAATACCAACTGTCCGCGATGTGCGATGTTGTCGCTGGTTAGAGATGGGTGCTCGTGTGCGACGGTGGCTGGTTGGAAATAGGTGCTCCTTGTGATAGTGGTAGGCAGCTCTCTATGGAATGAGAGAGAGAGAGATGATAGAGGATGAGAGAGAAGAGTGAGTGTGGGATATTTTATATGGCTGGTTATTAGTGACTAAAATTTTTTCGTCACTGAAAGTATTTTATAAATCCCTCCAAAATATTTAAAATGTTTCCCTCCAATAATTTTAGTTCTTTGGCTACTAAAATTATTTTTCGTCGCTAAAAATAAATTTTTGGCGACTAAAATTTTGGTCGCCAAAAGTAAAAAATAATTTTTTATTTTCCATTCAGCGACTACATGGTTTTAGTAGCCAAAACTCAATATACGGTGACTAATTTTTTTTTTGTCGCCAATTCTGGCATTTTTTACGACCAAATTTTTTTTAGTCGCCAATAACCAATATACCCCAACTAAAAATAATTAATGGTTAAATATTTTACTTTTGCCGACTAAAAAAAAATTTTAGCCGCCATTTCTACAAGTTTTGGCGACTAAATTTTTTTTAGTCACCGAAGATGCATTTTGTTGTAGTGGTAGTAGGAGAGGTTCAATTTATTTATTTTTATTAGCTAAGATCCCTTGATGAAATTTCTCTGTAAAATCAGAGAAATTTCTTTGTGAAAATTGAAATTTATCTATGTCGAGGCGAAATTTCTTAGTGTCGAATTTTCTTTGAAAAAATGTTGAGGGACCCAACTACTATGAAAATATTTTATGTATTTTATCTTATAAAATCTTAATATCAGAGATCTTAAAAAAAAAATTCCTATAAAATTTTAGGTGAATTACACTAACGGTTCATATAATTTGGGGCTCGTGTTACTTTGATTCCTAACTTTTCAATTGTGACACATTTGATCCTGAATTTTGAATCTTGTTTTAAATAAAGACAATCGAATATATCATTGCTCAATTTCAAGGGCAAAATCGTCAATTTGATAAAATATAAACTAATTTGATAAAAATAAATGTCAAAAAAATATTTTAAAATTTTTAAAAATTATTTCTACCCAACAAAGATAAAATTATGTAAAATTAATAAATATTTTACATATTTATTTATTTATTTTACGAAATTAATTTTTATTATGTGTTTGGATGATGATCATGTAATGAGTGGTTGTTTTTATTTTCAGTAAATTGGTTTCTATTTTTCCAAAAGTCGAATATGGTGACAACTTTGATATCATTATTAAACCAATCCATTAAATCAAAAAATCTAAAACTAAAAACATTTCATATATTAAATATATCGATTATACATTAAAAGCTTAACAACTACCCATTACATGATCATCATTCAAACACATAATAAAAATTAATTTGGTAAAAACAATAAATAAATAAATGTGTAAAAGATATATCAATTTTACATAATTTTATTTTTGGTGGATAGAAATAATTTTTAAAAATTCAAAAATATTTTTTTGACATTTATTTTTGTCAAATTAGTTTATATTTTATCAAATTGACGACTTTGCTCTTGAAATTAAGCAATGATATCTTCAATTGTCCTTATTTGGAACAAGATTTAAAATTCAGGATCAAATGTGTTACAATTGAAAAGTCAATGACTAAAGTAACACGAGCCCCAAACTATAAAGTCTATTAGTGTAATTTGCTTTAAAATTTATAAAATAATTTATTTTTTTGTAAATATTTTACTTTTTTTTTAAGTATATTTAAAACATAAAAAAATTAATTAACATAATAAAAATGTTCACTAATAGCAAAATATAAGCATCGAAAATTAAAAAAATTATTTTTGAGAACTCAAAATCAAACAGAAATACTTTTTGATTTGGATAATATAGTCAATATAATTTTCCATGTAAGTTCTTCGTAGCATTGAACAGTTTGCACTTTTAGCTGTGTTTAATTCATGGATTTGGGGATTCATATGGATTTGGTTATGGATTTAGAAAAAAGAAAGAGAAAATGTCGGTGAAATATAAATCTACATTTCACACATCTTTTCTATTTGTCTTTCCAAATTCCCTTTCAAATCCATAAATTAAACACGGACTAAGATCACGAATATGTGACTTAGATAAAGAAATTTATTGACTTGATAGAGAATGCCAAACTTCATGAGCATGTGTTTGCCCTAGAACATGAGGAAAAAAGGTCTTGAAATGCAATTTCTAGATGAATCAGTGAAAAATGATGGTGGGCATGGAATGGATTCATCAACATAACCAAGAAAAGCATAACTTTCGACTTGATTTTTCCACAAAATGAAATTTTTGATAGCGACAATGATGCAGGACGGATTCGAAATAGGCCGAAGTATGAGCAAAACACAAATAACAGGGCAGTTTTGGGGTCTGAACAACGGACGTGAACAGTATGAGTGAACAACGATTTGTAGGAAGTAAAGGAAGGGTTAAAGAAGGATAGATCTAGGTATCACACCTAGGAAACCCAAGGCATCACACCAAGGGGCTCTTTAGCATCGCACTAAATAAAGATTGCATCGCACAATCATAGAAGCATAAGCTTAATTTTCATTCATTCAATCATGCTTTGCCACAAGACTTACAATCTATTTTATACTAACTTCATCTTGACTCTAAAACTTCCCAAATTAAATGACATAACTAACTTAGACTCCCTAGGACTCTTTAATGCATTAATCATATGGAAGACACCAGAAGACTTTTTGACCAACTAAATAACCTAAAGACCTTGACAGAAATTTAAAGACATTTGACTTGAGAAACTCAAAAGACACTTTTAAATAAATTCAAAGTCTAGTTAATCTCCCAAGCAGGCCCCACATCATCTAGCATATGCCAAATTAAGGCTTGGGTTTTAGAACCGTCGGATCCACGCCTTTTATAGACTTTAATTGGCTGCTGCCATTTCCCATCAGACAAGGGAGTGAAAATTGGATACAAGAAAATCTAATGAAGAAGGTAAGAAAATTAGAATCCAGTGATTGAATATGTAAAACAAAACAATTCAGATAGTTGAAACAAGACATATATGAGATAATCATAATGAACACTGAAGAAGATAAATCTCAACTTGAGAAGTTGCAGTCGCAGAACAGAGTTAAGAATAAACTCTAATGAGATTGCCAAAATATGGAAAATTGTTACCTGAAAAAGAAGAATGACGTCTTCAGTAGATGACAGACACAACAACGTAGCACTACTAACTAACTCAATGATGGACACAGTTGTAACTACCATAACTAACTCTTCTTGCTTACTGTAAGCAAGAATTTTACTTGCTTAATTTGGAAAATATGGGTTGTGTGATATTATTAATTAACTCATCATGTCATGGTCATGTGTACATATTTAGTTTGCTTTATGAACTTCACTAAAAACCAATTCAAACCAAACAAAGCCTTAAGTCCCATCAAATGGGGTTGGCAAACCAAACCAAGCTTTACGAACCTCACTATTCACGTATATATTGCTTGTTTCAGTTTGTTCAAGGAATATTAATTCAATCACTCTTGAACTTCTGCTTGATGTGTTTGGTTATAAGTTGCAGGAAAAAAGTCTTTTACGTGGTTTGGACCAATACCAAATATTAACATCATGGACCCTGAACTTGTAAAGGAGGTATTGTCTAAGAATTTCAACTATCAAAAGGCCAGGTCAAATCCATTTATCAAGTTGGTAGCCAATGGACTGACTACCCTTGATGGTGAGCAATGGACTAAACACAGAAAAATCATCAACCCAGCTTTCCACATGGAGAAGTTGAAGGTTATTTCCACCGTTTTTTTTTTTTTTATATCATTGGGGTTCAATACAGTGTCGGTCCCCAAAGTATGCACTATATTTCATTTTGGTCTCCCACTCTCCGATTTTTCAAATGAGTCAATTTGGTCTCCAACTAATATGGTTAGATATTTCCATCCAAATTTGAAAAAAAAAAATCCCCATGCTTCCATTATAAAATTTGGACCATTTAAACACAAATTGGGCAAGTTGGGGACCAAATTGACACGTTGAAATATATCATGGATTAGAATGACATAGAATGTATTCTTTGAGGACCAATAGTGTATTTTACCATATTAGTTATTTAAGCTTAGTTGCTCCATTTAGTTAAATGTTTTATGCTGTGTTTGGTTGAGGGATTTGAGGAGGGATTTGGAAAGGGAAATGGAAAAAAAAGGTGAAAATAAAAAAAAAAAATACATTTTTCACATAATTTTCACCCTTTTTTCTTTTTTTTTTTTCCCCCCCCCCAAACCCCCCCGTTAGTGGTCGTTTGCTGTGTCTAAATGCAACTTCATGATAGAACAAAATTCTACATATATATATATATGTATATATATCAATTGGTTTCCAAGTGTTGTCTTCTTCTTCTTTTTCTTCTGCTTCGTGTACAGCTTGCAATATGGTTATTGACAGAGTCTTGGTTTTTGGTCTTTTGATTTTGTTTATAGCATATGGTACCTGCATTTTATTTGTGCTGTAGCGAGATGATAAGCAAATGGGAGAACAATATTGCCTCAACAGAAGGGTCATGTGAGGTGGATGTGTGGCCTTATCTTCAAACTTTGGCTAGTGACGTGATATCTCGCGCAGCTTTTGGTAGCAGCTATGAAGATGGAAGAAAGATATTCAAACTCCAGAAAGAACTAATTGTACTTGTACTCCAGCCTGTCAGTACACTTTACATCCCAGGCACGAGGTAAAATCAAATCGTCTCAAATACTTAATTTGAATATTTTTTTATTTGGTTGGACTTGCATATATTAGTTTGAGAGGAAGTAAAATAGTAGGTAAAATTTTAAGTACCTCTAACATTGCTGTATTAGTTTAGGTCATTTTTTTGTTAGAAAATGTGAAAGATATATATTTCAGTACTAGGAAAGATAAATAGAAATCTAAATATATGATATTTGAGGGAAAAAAAATGAAGAGAAAAAAAGATAGGGTGATACAAGGACCAAATTGACACAAGGGATAAAGTTTAAGGACCACTAATGTAATTTGTCCAAAAAGATGTTTATTTTTGTTTTTATTTATTGGGTATAATGAATGGGGAGGGGGAATCGAACCTATGATCTCCTAGTAGAGTTGACGAGCTCTAGCCACTGGGCCAACGCCAATAGTTAAAAAGATATTTCATAGTTGCTAGCTAGCTATATATGCTTTGCTACTGCATGTGTAGGTTTTTGCCAACTAAGAGGAACAAGAGGATGAAAGAAATTGATAAAGAAATACATGCTACACTGAGTGTAATGATCAATAAAAGAATGAAGGCAATGAAAGAAGGAGAAACTAGTAAAGACGACTTACTAGGTGTATTACTAGAATCAAATCTCAGAGAAATTGAACAACATGGGAATAATAGGAAAGATGGAATGGCTATTAAAGAAGTTATTGAAGAATGCAAGCTATTCTACATTGCTGGGCAGGAGACCACGTCGATTTTGCTTGTGTGGACTATGATTTTATTAAGTAGGCATCAAAATTGGCAACAACGTGCAAGGGAAGAGGTATTACAAGTATTTGAGAACGACAAACCCAACTTTGATGGCTTAAATCGCCTCAAAATTGTAAGTGCATACTTTGGGAAAACATCAATTCTTTTGCATACTTCGCGAAATCATTAATTCTTGTGTACATTATTGTATAAAAGATTATATTCCTACTTACCTAACAAGTATTCAGTGTGCTTTTGTTTTCCTCATTTTTTGTTTTTTTTCCTTTTCAAATTCAAATTCATGACCAGTAAAAGACCCTTAAAAATGCATGCACCATTTTGTTATGCCAATAAGATCTAGGAATGTTAATTTTCTTTCATATTTATTTTATGGAAAATGTTAAACTACCAAAATTTCTATACAAAATCAAAAATGATATGTGGCAGTGACATAATTATAAGAATAATTTTATACAGCATAGTGCAGAAAACACCATATTTAGTACTATATGGCATTGACATGTGTTTGCATATTTTGTTACACAAATTATACCATGCTTGAGAAAAAAAAAAAAAAAAAACTTGGAGCATCATTTTTGCATGAGAAACTACAATTTCATTTGCTAAAAAACCCAAAATTTCTGTCAAGATTTGTATAATATTTTAGTGAAAAAAAATTTATTTTGCATGCACAATGTTGCACTTCATGTAAGTTTAATTAATTGTAATCTTTAAAACTTCTCTTACTTAGGTGACTATGATTTTGTATGAAGTTTTACGGTTATACCCACCATTTGTTCGGATGGAACGAGTGGTCCATGAAGATATGAAATTGGGTGGAATCACCCTCCCGGAGGGAGTGATAGTTTCTTTACAGGTAATGTTGCTACATTATGACCGTAAAATTTGGGGTGACGATGTAAAAGAGTTCAAGCCAGAGAGGTTTGCAGAAGGAGTGTCGAAGGCAACAAAGAACAACCAAGCTTCATTTTTCCCATTTAGTTCGGGACCTCGGGTCTGTATTGGACAAAACTTCTCAATGTTAGAAGCCAAGATGGCCATAGCTACAATTCTACAACAATTCTCTTTTGAACTTTCACCGTCCTATACTCATGCTCCGTTCACTATGGGAACTCTTCAGCCTCAATATGGTGCTCACTTGATTCTACACAAACTTTAGAATATTTTCTATTTGGGGTTTAAATTTCATAACTATACGGCCTGTACTTTTGATGAAAAAGAAAAGAAAAGAAAATAATATCGTTGAAGCCAACATCACACTTGATGCAATATGTGTCTGTATTATGCGATTTTCATCATATGTATTTTGCTCTTTCATCAATATATGATTAGATTATTGAGATCTCATTTTGGATTATGAGCATCAGCTTCATATATACTATAGTTTGTTGAAAAAAAAAAAGAAGATTTTTATTGCTGTATATATAGAACATACAAAATTGTCCAATAAAGATTATTTTCCAAACTATAGGTAGGAGAAAGGAAGTGAAGGTAAATATTTTGACTGTCCTTGGTACCCAGTTTGGTTTGACAAACTGAGAGTGGAATACAATAGAATGATTATTTCTTAGTCTTTTTTATGAAATAATAATGATTCTATATGTAATGTAATTTTTTTTAATCATTTTTTGGTAAACAAACCGTGAGAATTGATACCCTGATAAAAATGATCAATTCATTCAACTTCATTCTACTAAAATAAACACTTTCAACCCAAAATCTTTGTTTTCATTGTTAGAACCACCAAAAATAAATAAGATACAATCATTTAAACAAACGTCTAAGGAGACACTACTACAAGTCCAGTGCACATGTTAGAGCATTCCAATGGGAATCAAAATCTATTAAAAAAAATAAAAGAAGGCAATTTGAAATTCAAAATACAACCCTGACCATGAATTCATGCCTGCAGATAGTGTGCAACTTTTTCACCTTGAGATATTGCGACTGGAAAATATGAAAGGAAAAAAAAAAAAAATAATAATAAAAAAAAATTACACTCAAAGAATGTATAAGCAATAGAGCAGAGAGGGAGACCTACTTATCCAAACATGGAGTTAGGCTCTCCACCATTATACAAGAAACACTTGGGACTTAAAAGCGTTGGGGCCCTAACTTTTCCCATATATAAAAGACAACACAATAATATGACTCAGACAATACACCACCTGTTTTATTTTATAAATTTTACAAAAAATGAGAGAGAGAGAGAGAGAGAGAGAGAGCCCAACAAAAGCTGAAGCAAAACCATAGAAACCGAGCTTGAGCTGAAATCATGATAAACAGAGGTGCAACACAAAAATTCAGAACACAACATATTTGCTGAACAAAATGAAGGGTTTTTTTTCTTTTTTTAAACAAAAAATGTTGTACAATCAACAAGAAAAATACTCATGAGCAGAACAAGAGTGGGTGCGATTCTTTCAAATTTCGTTGGTGTTCAAAGTGTAAAAGCTGAGGTCACTACATTAGATAACTATATTCACTATGTACAAAGTCAAATGCCTAACTCATATTAGCCAACAGAACTTATTATTGTCATGGCTATTGACAACTCAATTCCAGAATTCAACTCAAACTACCCAAATGAAGTGCTCAATTCATTTTTAAAAAGATGGATACAAAAAGAAAAAGAAGAAGAAAAAGAAAAAAAAAGACCTCAAGTTTTGATAACACGACCCTTGTACTGCCCTCTCCGAATCACAAAGTCGTCTGGAGGTTGGAACTCTTCCAACCAGGTCACTTCTGAGATGGTCACTCCATCCAATTCAAGAGTACCTTCAATGAAAATAACAAAACAACACACAAACGAATAAAAGCAAGAACATAAAACTGAGAATTCTCATTTACTAAAAATTATCAAACCAATAATGTGCCCTAGTAACTCTTACCTGGCAAATCTGCTCTTGGAGACTTCCGGAAATAAGTACAGTGCCTTCCATCCTCAGAAGAGTAAGGTGGAGACAGGATGTCAAAGATAGCGCACGGAGTCACGGCTTTGAAAGAGTGAATGTTGCCTCCACACGATGGATACAGAATTGTTGGCTCAGAAGGGGCCCTCATCTCCCCATTCCTAACAAGCTTGGCAGGTCTAGCACCTGCTACCGAAAACATTCATAACTTCATATAGCATTCTCATTATAGCCTTTTAGATTATTAGCATAAAAGAATTAAAATAAGTTGTAAATGCAGCTTTTCATAACCTGTGAAAAAAGTTGAACCGGTTTGGTCAAACAAGTTGAGACAGTTTTTTTTTTTTTTTTTTTTGGTGTGCAAATATTCAAAATGCTCTCAAATAAGCTAAAAAAGCTTATTTATAAGTGCTACCAAATGGGGCCTTACTATGTGTTTTTTCTTCTTTTTTTTTGGAGGGTCAGTCCATCAAAAGACTTATATTTAAAGTTTTAGACCATGAAAAGACCAGCATTTAAAGTATTAGACCATCAAAAGAATTGCATTTAAAGTTTTTCTATCTAAGGACTTTAATGAACCTTAAATCAATCAAACATTTTTAGGCAGCATAGAACCAGTTAAATATATGGATATATATATATCCAAAAGAGCAAACCTTGCAATTGATCAGAAGGCCCAGGCACATCAATCCAATCAAATGATTTTACATTTAATGTACCATAGAGAAGCTTGCTCAACACAGTCATTCCAGGATGATTATGAAGAGGTATAATAGAGGAAGGTGGCATGCAGAATATTCCCATCTGCAAGAAAATTCAGAAACCAATGGATT
Source organism: Camellia lanceoleosa (assembly GCA_025200525.1). Taxonomy (NCBI): domain Eukaryota; kingdom Viridiplantae; phylum Streptophyta; class Magnoliopsida; order Ericales; family Theaceae; genus Camellia; species Camellia lanceoleosa. The sequence continues at coordinate 119,937,035 of CM045764.1, read as the reverse complement.
CCATGATTTAGTTTGCAAATTTCCATATCAATCACATTGATGGTTGCAACTAGAATGAACTGTAACGGATATGTATGCCTAAGTACTACACTTACAGAGAAACTTTCACACTCGTGTAAATGCAGGTATTTGATTGGTGGCAGTGACTGAATACTCCCATTACGTCCATGTGAAGAATTTGTCCACGCACGTACCAACTGTGCCTCTTGCTCAAGACCGACATCAGAGGGCTTGATTTTGCCTGCAACAAAATAAGTGTTAAGAGGTGTACTATAACATATTAGAAAAATAATTAAAGAAGAGACAGACCCAAAAACAACCCTAAATTAATCAATAACGCAATACGTATATATAAATTGTATAGATTCTTCAACTGCAGATCCCATCAAGGACATAATATAAAATTGGAATGGAACTACAGAAAAATTAACGTATATACAAACTGGCACAGAAAAACCATACATATAGTCTCAGATATTCAATGAAGTTAATTGTTGATTGTATAGGGGCTTGGACAAATATAGAGATGGCTTGAAATATTTTTAGGCCGTTCAATTACTCCAAGCTAATTGCAGTGGTATCAATTTTGTAAGTTAGAGCATCTTCAATGGTTGGATAGGTAAAGAGCTAGTTATTGCTATAATTTAGCAAAGAATAGTGTTAAAATGCTTTATTTTAGCAATGTTGCTCCAATGGTACAAATGTAAAATTTTCAATTTCCTCACCCAATGTCAAATTTAAATGCTATATGGCCCCGTTTGTTTTGGGGTGTAATGGATGGGAGGGGATTAGGATGGAGGTGGGGTTATTTAGTGTTGTGTTTGTTTGTAGAGTTGGGGAGGGGATTAGGATGGAGGAGGGATTAAGATGGAGGTTGGAAGGGGAATTGGAATGGAGGAGGTGGAGGAGGTATTAGAAAAATAGTGAGGGGATTATAAATTTTTTTTTTATTTTTTACATATTGGGAATTTTTTTTTAACATTGATGTTTAATTTTTTATATTTTTTTATTTGTTTTATTATTTTATATAAAAATAATTTAACAATTCCTACACTAACAACTATCATCAAAACAAACACAATTTTACTTAATCCCCTCACTATCAATCCTCTCACTATTAATCCTCCCACTATGAAACAAACGGGCCCATATGTGCATTCCTAGAGGAAAGCTATAAACACAAAGATTTTAGCTACAGGTAAACCTTGTGCTATATTTGACACAATGGTTACCTATAGGCTAAGAAGCACGGACACGGATATTGATGCGGATACGGGACATGACGATTTCAAAAAAATGGGGGCACGAATCTAGACACAGCGGAGACATGACAATAGAATACATTTTCATATATTTTTATTTGTTATTTACATTAATATTACATCCACAAACAATCAATATTAACAAAAATCACTAGCAGAATATATTCCGTGCTTGCCTAAGTTTAAATTTTTGAAACCAAGCACGTTGTCATGACCTTGGTTGTCTATTGCTTCCATTCCTTCAAACTTCATTTAAATGGGGTTCTTGTTGAAAGAAATTGAGCAGAATGAAACAATGTGGTGACTTCACTTAGTTCATTGCCTCCTACCAATAGTGGAGCCTTTTTTTTTTAATATAAAAACAACTTAATTTATTAAAAGAAATGAAAGCACAAGACTCAGAATGATTTCTAGACCAAATAGAACACAGGAAAAGAAGAAAAGCAGAAGAGGAGAAACAAAAGGGAAGAAGTAAAGAAAGGCGGAAAGAGACAAAATTTGTAAAAAAGGATGAAAACCCTGCTCCTAAGGAACATAAACATTTAGCTTTTCTGTTTTATGGTTTGTACCAGATGTATGCATATCAGATGTATTAAAATAAACTTTTTTTATAAGTTGTATTAACATGAACATAACACCAACTTAAGCATTCTTCAAACTGTATGGATTTACTTCCACCTTTTTAATACCCTAGAAACTAAGCTCTCCACAAATCCAATTTTAGGCAGCTTATTCTAAATTTCTTAAAGCTAACAATCTAAGTTTCTTAAAATAGAATCCCAACTCTTTTTCAACTTAAAATTATTTAGAAATTTCTATCAGCTATGTACTGCTTTCAATACACGGAGATCAGATTGAGAACCTTTCAGCAGCTTAGAAGCATTTTCAGGATTCACATCCGGTGCGATGCCAAGGGATTCTAAAAGTACATTTTTTGTATAGCTTTTCTATTCTTCTATTGAGTGTACATTTTGGATACTTTACTAGATTCTTTTACCTACTAAAAAAATGAAAACAAAACAAACAAAGGGAAGTTGTTTTTTTTAAAAGGTGTATGTATTCTTCACATTTAGTCTTTCGATCATACCGCCAAGCACACACCAAGAGGTGACACCCCTCTAGAAGAATTATTTAGCACTAGGTCCACTGGAGAGAGACCAGTAACAAGAACTTCTCCTCCATACTTAACCCATGCTATAGCTCGGACCAATTTATTAGATTTCAAACTAATATTGTCAATCATCTCATGAGAGAGTCTTCAATAGAACACTACCAAGGATAACTACACAGCCTCCCCATGCAACTGTGACCTTGTGTCGACCATCAATTATCTACTAGAGCAGTAGGAGCCATCATTAGAGAATGATTGCAAAGATGTTGACCATACGTATCACCATCTACATCTTCTACATGGCGTTCAATCTCCTCCTTTAGTCGGGATTACAGAAGATTAGACTCAAGATTTCAATCATTTTCCCTATTTGTTTAAGGCGCAAATTTCTTCCATGACATTCTAACAATTTATGTCACTTTTGAAAACAAATGAATTTAGATGATTTTCATCAAGTATACACTTACCTTTATTGACTTACTCTAGTTACCTTTGGTGGACTTAAGAGGTGTTATATCTTGAACATCATTGGACACTCTACATTCCACTTGAGTTCTCCCATCTAAACTGGATGGAAATAAGCATTCTTCAGATTATCAATTTCTTGCATTTAGTCTCCATTTTGAATGCATGGAAATAAGTATTATCCACGTGTACCAACTCATGGAGAATATAACTACTCTCTCCGTCCCAAAATGTTAGTCCTTTATTCCATTTTTTATTGTCCCAAAATATTAGTCCCTCTTCAAAAATCAAGGACTAAAATAATATCAATTTCCTAGTTTGCCCTTCTTTTAAATTCATTAACAACACAAAGTACAATCATGATAATTGATATTCTCAAAAAAAAAAAAAAAAAAAATGTACTATCAAAGGGTAATTTTGAAAAATTAATATTTTTTAAGTGCAATAATTGTACTATTGAAAAAAGTTAAATTCCCCAAAAGGGACTATTATTTTAGGACAGAGAGAGTATTAGTAAAGTGCAATTCTATAAATAAATAAATATATATATAGATATGCTTGGAGTATGCACAACCCTTCCACAAATTCATCCAAGAGATTGTTGTTATGCCCACAAGCAATAAACCTTTTGAAAAAAAAAGAAGAAAAAGATCGTAACTAGTGTTACACTTTTAGCAAATTCTGGAAGAGATAGTACATAGACAGTCTCCCCCCTACTTTTTGTGGTGAGTGCTATCCCACTCAATGCTATGCCACAGGTTCAATTCACGGAAATCTGCTTCTCCACAAAAAGTATGTGAAAGACTGCCTATCTATTACCTCTCTCAAACCCTGTTGTAAGAAAGAGTCTTGTGCATTGGGTACATCTTATCATAATATAATGAAAAAAACTTTTTTGTTTTAAGTCCCAATTCCATGGATCCTATCAAAGGTGGATTTAGAAAGGAACTCCAACGGCTATACCCACCCTCGTACACCCCTTTGATAATTTATGTAATGTTCATAATGTTTACTTCCTCAACAAAAAACCCTTCCCCACCCGACCCCTCAAAGTTAGATTTCCGATTAAAAGCTTTCTAATAGAAAGCAAAAATTCAAAATTTTAGCATCAAGGCTTTATTTGGTAACGACTTTTTTTTGTCAAACATTTTTTTATAACTTTTAAGCCTCCTCTCCCCAACACACCCCCCCCCCCCCCCCCCAAAAAAAAATAAAATAAAATAAAATAAATGTACTCTGTCTTTAGTGACATTTTTCAATAAACATTCAATTTTACTTTTTACACTTTTCAGGACTTTTAGTCAAAAAAGTAAAAAGGAAATTGAATGTTCAACAAAAAAAATTCCACTAAAGACCAAAAAAGGCCACAAAAAACAAGCCTTCAAGCCAATACTAAATGAAGCCTAAATCTTTCCTTAGATCCACAATTTCTAGCAAAACTGTTAGTTTATCTATCAAATTTTAAACCTTGGGCTTGATTTCCCCCTAGTTAAGTAAAACAATCCCTACTCTCTAAACTTTGATTTTTATGTTTATTTATTTATGTAACAGCCTTATAACTAATAACAATTGTTATTGACTACATTTTTAATCTTTTTCCTATTAGTAACCAAGTGTTTCAGCATTTATACATGTACATAACTATATGCCAATAAATTTTTTTTTTTTTTAATTTAAAAAAAAAAAAAAAAAACTTTTTGGTTATGGAAAGGCTGTTAATATTAAAATTGTGGTTAGCTATAATACTAATATTATATTGCAATTCAATGATACAAAATTGATTCTATATATTCTAATTGTTTTAATAAAATGATTTCTTCTTATAACTTAGTTTCACCAAAATACTTAGCTTTGCTTAAAATTCCTTTTCAAAGCGTTACAGGGCATATCAACAATCAAACACTGTATGTATATGTATAGATAGATTCATGAGTGAATATGCTATGGCCACTCCGAGAAAATTTTTCTAGGTTTCCACCTAGATCCCTTAACCTAACTTTACTTTGTCTTAATGGACTATTATCATTTCCACCCCAAAAGAGCATGCCCTTCAAATTTCAGTCTGACAAACTTCGACTTTCTAATCATCTTGCATGTGTTTCCAGTCAAAGAATTGGTATGTGGCATCTAAATCAATCAAAGGATTTATCAAATTGTTTATGACCCCTAAACACAATTACATCAGCTGATACCCTAGACCCAATTCCCATCAACTCAAGGAACCTATCATCTACCCTAGCACTCTCACACCCTCTATTTTGGGAAACTTTTTTATGGTCATATTCTTCATCACTCACATACACCAACTTCTTATGTCTACTACTCATATTGTATTTGATTTTGAGTGGACCTGCATCCACCAAAAGGCACTCACTCACTAAACGAGTAAGGTGCTCAATTTGCATTATTGCCTCAAATTTCCCAGGGGAATTTCATAGGAATTCTTCACCATGGAGACGGAAACTGCCAAACAAGCATTCTAAACACCTAAAGAGAGCAAAATAACATTTCAGACCACACTAGACACTTGGAACAAGTGAGCTATCTATGACTCGAAATGATTTGCACCAAAAAAAAAAAAAAAAAAAAAAAAAAAAAAAAAAAAAAACCTAACTAGCTAACAAACTAATAACAGAAAAAATACTCAGGGAAACCAAAATATAGCAAATGTAACGCCAAAGAATGTTGTGGGTTCAATTGGAAATAATGAAACACAACAAAATGTTACTTGTGGATCAGAACAATCTGTTAGTTGATCAAACAAGAGTAGGAGATATAGAGATACGAAATAAAAGAAATAATATAATATTATAGAACGTTTTAATTTTTCTACGACACATACAAGCCCATACATGTGAGCAAGTACACACCCGCAGACAAACAAAAAGGAAAATGGCACTAGAATTTGAATCGAAAATTGGAACAAATGGCCTACAACAATAGCATCAAATTGATAACCAGCACCACTGAAAAGACAAAGGTAAGAAAGTCATGGCAACCAAGACTGAGCATATGAAGGTTTGTCATTGCTTAAGTGGGAGTTCTATTGTAGCCGTAAATTTTAACAAAAAACCAGCTTCCTGTCTAATTGATAGAATACGATACACAACAGATTAGCTTACAACATATATAATAATAATAATAATAATAAAAATAAAATAAACACAAGTTTTTATTGACTGCTGGAAGCTTGTTTGATATTCTAATACCATTCGATCGCACAAATCCACTTCCCTATTATTCCTGCTGATATTTTGGTATGTCATGGTTGTCACTAAAAAAATACATCTTACTAGGTTTTGATTCAATATAGTTTTTTTGCTACTTCTACAAAGGAACCACAAAGGCAGAAAAGGAGAAGAAAATTTGGGCGTTCAACTCATTTAGCACTCAAGTATGATAGTTTGCCAAGTTTTGGATCATTTTGGATCATGCAATGAAGACACATATTGCTAAAATACTAGTAAATTCTGACAACACTACGTTTAACAAACTCGAGGGCATGTGGAAAAGTTAATCTAAAGAAAACAAAACCATTATCTTCTTGAGTTAAACATATTAGATCAGAGGTAATTCTATTCAACAAATACAATCATAAAATAGGCATTAACATGTGATATTGTAGATATTCCTCATCCATCATCTCCTGCATATCCAATAAACAATAAACTGAGCAAATTGTGTCAAAATGAATATCATTCTCATGCTAAACCCATGCTCATATGTAAAATCTATTCAATTCGTGGTTCAAATTCAACCAATTTAAGGCAACACAACATAACAACCAAACCAATAAATTCATAAATAATCAAATCGAAATTAATACTCATTCAAATACCGATTGCTAAAGTTATTGAGCCTATATAAGAGGCAAATAAAGATTATCCCTCCCTACCTAGCAGCACGCGAACTTTTTCGAGCGCTTCTTCAGATATGGGACCATCCGGAGAAAGTGATCCTTTACAAGCATTATAAAGCTTCTGCAAGGCTGGCATGATGTGGAAAAAGTAACAACAACAACAGGAACTGAATACAACCCAGATATCAATTCACTGAACAATTTTGCGAGAAAAGGAACCGATATCGAAAACTTGAGAATTCAAATCAGAAGGGTCCTCTTCTAATTTACAGAAGACCCTTCAATACCATCAAAAATTCCTCACGCAAAATCAAAATTACAGCCGGATTGTAACTGGATCTTATACTGTGAACCGGATAGACGATGAAGTAAATGCATCACAGTCAATTCATCCCTCTCTGCAAACCCTTTTCAAAACCACCTATCGCGCAAAACAAAATCAAATTTTGCAGAACAATCAAACACTGTAGAATTCATTTGATTATAGCCACTGAAAAATTCAAAAACAAATCAATTTCTCAAAAATAGAGTAATTAAAAGAACAAATTACACAAATTCCTATGTGGGTAAGTAAATTTTCGCTGAATTCATTGATCAATTACCTTGGGTTTGCATGAGGTGAGGGAGATTGATGCGAGATGTGACGTGAGAGAGACAAGGGGGTGAGAGATGGAACGTGAAAGATCGAGCGAGGTGGGCGAAGATAGAAGATTTGCTTGCTAGGCTTGCAAGCCTGCTCGGCTTGACAAATGCCAAGAACAAGAGTTGGCCTCTTGGGAGTTTCTATTAGCGTATAAAATAAAAATTCTCGCCTTACATTAATTTTTAGGGCAAATTACCTTGATCTCCCTCGAATTTTCGATGAGTTAACTTAGGTGATTGTTGACATAATTATATTAAATTTTTTATTTCTAAAATGACAAAAAAAATATAGAAAACATTTAGGTCAAATTATATAGTGGTCCTCCTAGTTTGGCTTATTTTAGAAACTACGTTAAAGTATAAACTTTTTTGACCTTTTTGGAAAAATGTGTAAACAAAATAGAAATGTGATGTAATTAAAAAAAACTAAAGTAAAAAAGATAATTTTCAGTCAAGTTCCCAAAATAAGCATTTGTCCCTTGTGTTATTTTTATTCTTGTAATTTTGATTATTTTGATTTTTATCATTAATTTTAAATTTGTGTCAATTATTCTAATTGATAATGCAAATTAGTGGTTTGGGAATAAAAACGATCACTAGGTTGATTGACATTAACTAGTTTATAATTTTTTCTTTAAAAGCATAACACATGTCACTCATGTACACATTTTTCATCAAAAAACACTAACAATTGTAATCAATTTGACTAAACTGAGATAATATCATAAATTGATGGTCAAAATAGAGCCAGTTGAAATTCTAAGGATTAAAATGACACAATGACCAAAATATAGGGACTATCGTATAATTCGCCCAAAAATTTAAATTATATTTAATTCACTTTTTCTTACCAAAATTTTGTCCAAATTCATATATAATCCAAACATAGTATTAAGATTTTAGTTTACATGATACATAATTTATTTTTCATCAATAATTCGTTAATTATATGAATGAAATACTCATGTAGTATCTTTTACCCCAAAATATATTTTTTCATTGTTTACGATTATGTGTTTATACCATTTGCATAAATTTCGATTCCTTTAACCTTACTGTTGGAAATTGGGTCGGGTTTAGAACCCACACCTAATTGGGTCGCCTATGGTGACATGACTCAAGACCCATAAGGAGAAACCCATCAAAGTGAACTTGGATTAACTAATAATGGGGATAAGAGTGTATAACTCACTATCTTATCTTTTAAGGAGATAGAGTTATGGGTGGTTATAACGCTCTTATATAATATACGTATTATATTTGGGAGAGTAATATTTTAACTGTATGGATAATATGCTAGTCTCTTGCTCTTAGTCTCTCTCTTTTTTCTCTTTCTATGGAAACACATAACCATGCCTATGTACTGTGAATAGTGTTGGTAGTTTTTTAAGTGTTTTACTCCACTGTTGGGAATTATTTGAAGACATCAATAAAGGTATGTGATTCACCTACATGATTCGTGGATTCAGTTTGAGCATAAAAAGTATACTCGAATTCGTTTATTTCCGCTGTTTATTATTTCTTTTTAAATATTCCTACATTGGTATCAAAGCCAATGTTTGGTGTTTTCATGTTATTTGTGCATGAATATATTATAGATATGATTTGTGCATAAAATTGATGTTTCTCGAACCATCTCTGATCGTCCTAAATTTTATATATGTTATAGTCTATATTATTTATATCATATCTGCAAAGTTTTGTAAAAATTGGACTGTCGGATTTTAAGAAAAATGGAAATTTATATATGATCTTCGTAACTTTGATTGCATGTTGGTTTTACATAATTTGTTTTCATGTTGTAAAAATTATATATTTGAAATCTTTATTTCGAGACCTTCGAAACGATATATTATGAGTTTGATTCCGATTTATAATTGAGGAGAAAACTCAAACCCTAATTTTGTATAAGAGTTAAAGCCATTAGAGAAGAAGACGAATTCGGTGACGTCATCGCCACGGTTGACTTGATGCCAACTAACATGCTGACGCGTGTGCTGACGTCATCTGCTTAGGCTGATGCAAGCGCTATTAAGGTTCTATTTGTTTGATTTTAATTTAAAAACGATGTTAATTACTTTTAGATTATTTGTTATAATTTTGATTGAAGTATGTCTTATACCATTGGACTCGTAATTCAATTTTTTACAACATGTTAAAATTTCAGAATTTGTTTTAAAATAAAATATTTTTCATAAATAAATAATTCAATATTTTTACGTTAAATTGTTCTTGGGAGAGCATGACTTGGATTCTGGACTTGAATTTTTTTACAGTAGACTACTGCTATATAATCTTATTTATTGGTATATTTTTTGTATTTTTTCAAATTTTATAATATTTATTTATGATTTTCTATGTAATTATTAATTACTTGTAATTCTAGAAAATTTTAGAAATCATAGAAATATATTATGGAATTATTTAAATACTGTATACACCATGTTAAGTTCTTTTAAATGTTTAGAACTTGTAGTATATTGTTATTTTAAATAGCATAATTTATTTATATTTGTGAATTTTAATTACATGATTAAATTAATCTAGCATACTTTCTTTTATGAATTACATTGAGATGTTGTCATGTAGAGTTAAATATTTTATCATGCTTTAGACATGCCATAGTTAGTGGGAGGTTATTCGGTTGAGAGATTTCTTTATAGATTTACTTCGAAAATCAATATTTCGCGAATGAATTAAATTAAATTTTAGATAATTGTCACTTGTGACGTAAGAGATGGTTACGAGCATAGCAGATTTTTGATCTTGTGACTTTTGTAATATTGTCACTATTTAAATTTGAATTTTTGCGGCAAAATTATATTGTGATATACTAATCAAATTAATCCCAATGCGCATTTTTTCCTCTAATTGACTTAGCTTATGAAAGTTAATTTCATTGACCTAGACTTAGTAGAGATGTTCAAATGTGAACAATATAATCCTATTATTTAGATGAGCAGAAAGTTTTGGAAACTTTAGGTCAGACCTTAATTGAGGCAAAGTAAGGAAACATAATGTTGTTGTGGTTTTGTTGCCTTGTTTGGCATAATAAAAACTGATGTGTATACTATGATTAGTGGCATGCTAAGTAGTTTTGATTGGCGAGTTTGGAGTTGTGAAATAAGTAAGCCCTCAATAGATACATATATGATCCTAACTATTGAGCTGCGCGGATTGACTTTGTAATTTGACTTGTAACAATGTCCTATCATTGGATGAAGCAACATCCAAGAGTCACGTCATCTAAGAAATGCGAGTTTAAATGAATTAGTCATTAAGTGTAAAACTAGTAACTAGTATGAGTAGTATTTTGCTCTCTACCCAACTGATAGGAGTGGATGAAGCAAAATTTCAAGCACTGCGATAGTGTGCGTTGAAATATCACTTGAAGTTAAAAGATTAGTGCTTAGAGGCTACAAAAATCTATTAATACTAAGTGAAAGATTAGCACCTAGTGGCTACAAAATCTATTAGCACCGCCAACTTGTCTAAGTCTGGACATTTACTATTTCCACACTTGAGTGTGAGACATGAGGAGGTGTTTCTTTGTATGATTCCTTAGTTAGGCTAATGCTTTTGAATGGCGTTTACCACTAAGCGCAAAAGTTGTAGCATAGTAATGAAAAGGTCAAGGCCAACAAGGTTGTTATAACTCTAAGAACTTGACGCATTGCTCGTGAGAGCACTGTGTTGAATTAGACTCTTTAGCCTGATTCGCGTTTAAGTTTCTTTAGTAGTTGTCATAGATTGATAGCTTATTATCTCCTTCTTGTGGATAGTAGAATCAGTTGTAACTAACTATGAAGTAAGAAACAGAGATAGTTAGAGAAGTATTGTTATGTTTCAACTAGATATAGTAAAGTGTATGGAGAACAAAATTGACTTGAAGGTGCAGGGAATTAGCACTTACTAGTTAAATTTGCGACTTAAGCGCACTTGATATCTTCATGACATCCTTTTATGATATAGTGAACATGAGTTAGTCGTGACTCATTACCTAGTTGGACCTAAACCTTTACACTTGTTTTTGAGAACTCACACATTAGGATGATTGGAATTAATTTATGACATTGGTCATAAACCGGTGGCATGTTGTACTTAATCATATTAACGAGAAAATGACATAGATGGTCGCTTGTGGCATCTTGCTCTCATGTGAATGTGTAACTTTGTTCGCAATGGTTGCGCACAAGTAAGTAGGAAAATCGCAGAAGGGCATCTATATTGGCACATTTGGTCCACTATGGTATTTGTGATTAGATATGTGTAAGGGTATGATAGCTAACCCCAATCTTGACACATTTATAGATTACAATATGCATCTTAGTCAAGACTATTTGATCTCTGTAGACGCACCCAAACGTCCCGGGAGAAATCCCATTTTGTTCATTGGGCTTACTACAGTTCGGACTCAATGTCACGGTTCTTAATCTGATCTCACAAAGTGTAATACAAGATTGATAAATCACCAAAGAGTCCAAATTCGGCAAATCGTTTTGAAAACTGATTTTTTAGAAAGAATTGCCAAACATGGACTGCTTTGCTAGATATAGAGTCGCCACCTAAATATTTTATTTTGAGGGAATTTAGGAAACCCTGACTCGTGCCTAAGGCCACATATCCGTCATCACCAAAGTTGCCTCGGCTTGGGAACTTGGGTACGATTGGGGAAGGTCATGCAATGAGCACCCTCGCTTGCCCGATCAAAGATTGGTCACTACTAAACATGATATCGAGTTTTTGAAAACACATGCGTTCTTATTCCGGTTTATTAGCCTAAGATTACTATGTGATGCACACAACACACGAGTATAGACTAGATCCCCTAACTTGGAACAAAGCATCGCATATCCGTTTGTTTGGAAATGGTTTTGAATTTTGCTACTCGTAAGTAGGCTAAAATACGGATTTCGATGAATTATCCCAATTCAAGCAACCCAACCTTCACTCACAGGCATTCAGGTAGTTATATCACATAAGCAGATAGCCTCATGGCAAGCATGCTATCATGGCAACACTCACACTCGTGCAAGATGTTAAAGCATAAAAGCTTACCTAGTACTCCGAGCCAAAACAAGAAACTAGTTAGGAATCATGCATGATCCTAGTTTATGTTAAGATGGCTAATGCAATATATGCAAAATGCAACTAAAATAGGCTTGGCTATTCTAAGAATGGCATGTGAAATGCGGCAACTCGATACACGTATTCAAGTTGGAATTGAAATGCTATGCAATTAGTATGATGCGCCGAGCTCGGTGCATACAATACGAATGAATGTATGCAAACATGCTAACATAAGGTATGCTAATCGAAACATGACCTAAAACTAACCATCAAAAGCAGGTAAGTAAAAGGGAGAAAGACGTGGGGTTGGAAGACATTTACACACGCACGCACACTTATTACAAATTTGCCCTCTCGACGGAGGGTTCGAATAAATAATACAGACCGAATAATTAATCAACTACCCTAGCTAATTAAATATTACAAAGCCCTTAATTAATTAACAAATTAATTACAAAACAATCTAAGTATGAAATTAAAGAGGCTACCGCAGCTCCTCCTCGAAATGATTGGATGATGCATGCTCAATTCATCTCGCTCGGAAATCCGTTGCCATGCCAACTGTTGCCTTTGTTTGCACTGTTTCATGCCCCTGAAAGTTGCGCAAGTCCCAAGGCTACTTCTGAATCACTCCCTGAGCACTGTGGGAGGTCACCGGCCAGGAGATAGGACTACCAGCCATGGGAGGATGGTTATCGACCAAAGATGGGGCCATCGGCTGGATACTGGTAGTCGACCGGCACTAAAAGTGGCCGATCGGCCATTTCTTCCTGCAGAACACTGGTTTTGCTGCAACAGAGGATAGATAGTGCATGGCATGGAATTTACAAGCCAAATGTATGCACGACCACCCTCCCTATCATGCTATGAACTCAAGGGAGTATGGCTCTCGACCCTCGGGCCACCAATCACGCATCTCGATGCATGATGGCCGAGGAACCAAATTGCACAACTTAATATAGAATGAATGCACATATGAACACATAAATGCCTAAACTCCATCATGTGTCATCAAGAGTGTTGGCGACCGGGAATCGAGGCACATTTCGTCACTTTGAGTACAAAACGTCCCTCATTTCCTATGTTTGGACTAACTCCTATTCCAAACACAATGCAACAAACAATGCATGGTATGAATGTTACTCTAGCATGCAACCTAAATGCAATGCGACTAAATGATGCAAACATGCAAAGGATGACATATAAGGGTGCGACTAGCATACGCAATGCTATAAACTAAAAATGGCATACACAATGCACATATGAAGACTATTAATGAGACGATCAAGGCATACACAATGCACTGGTCAATCATGCAACAACATGGACTATATGGCATATACAATGCAAGATGGATTTAAACTAAAATGAATGGGCCTCAGCCACACTCAAATCAGTGGCCGATCATGATGAAAATGAGGCAACAACACACAGACAAACATGCAAGGTGCAATGGCTTTGAGTCTAGGGCACAAAGCACAACTCTACAAGAGCATTGGAAGGATGAAATATGGCATACAATAGCACAAGTTCCAGCTCTAAAATGGCATACAAGATGGTCCCGAATCATTCAAACAACTCACACAATGCATGTTGGATGGCTCAAATACCCAAACTAGTGAAACACATTACACTAGAGGTATGCAAAGCAATGCAAAAATGACCAAACTAGCCCCAAACAGTCCTTATGCAGGCCCAAAACAGTGGCAAAATGGACTAAGATGATGTCTTGAAGTGCGCAAAAATGAAGCTCATGCAATGGCTCATAAATGGGGCATACAAGCACAACTCTCAAATGCGCTTAAAGAATGATAAACATAGGAAGATGGTGAATGAATAAGCTCTGAAATATCATACACAATGATACTAAAACATGCAAACACCTCAATATAAGCATGCAATAGGTTTCAAAACTCAAAGCTAGGCATGGCTATTACACTACAAGCATACATGGCAAGCACCAATCGACCAAGAGGCCTAAAAACAGAGCTAAGGCAGCCCAAAATATGAACAAAACATGTTTGGAGTGTGGCCAAAAGGTGCTAGAATAGAGGGCCAAAACAACATGCAATGTGAGCTAGTAAGCATGATTTACACTACAAGCCTATGAAGCATGTGAGAGGCCACCAAACCAGCCAAAAAAAGAATCATGGCATGCTGAAATATGACCAAAAACCCACTGAAACGTGGCCAATACATGCAAGAATGACATGCTCTTTTGATAAGCTATGAATGGGATTGCTCTACACATGCAAGAAGCAAACAAAAGGTGGCCAAAACAACTATGGACAGAGCCTAGGCAGGTCTCAAAAATCACCAAAAAGTGCCTGAACCAAGGCTTGGAAGTATGAAAATATGGGCTCCTTTGAAAGGCCAAATATGCAAACGAACAAGGCCAAAAGAGAGAGGGTCACCCCTCTCTAATTTTGGCCCTCAAAACCACAAAAACACCACTAAAAATCCACTGGATTTCAATGGTAGGAAGGCCAAGCAAAGACTATCTCGAATGCCTTATGGCATGGCACAAAACAAGGCCAAAACAAGCATGCAAGAGGGTAGATGACCCCCAACACCAAAATGATCTTAAACAAACATGAAAAACACTTAAATATGAAGCTTTTTTCAGTTGACAACAAAGCTTAAATATGTATGAAAATGAGGCTAAGAGAAGGATCAAAATAATGTTAAAAAGAGAGAAAAGGGATTACCCTTGTAGCTCAGCAAAACCAACAGCTTCTCCAGCCCAAAACCAACTCTTCAACCTCTGAAAATACCCTCCAAGAACCTTAGATGAATGGTGGAAGTGTGTGGCTATGAGGTGTGGTGTAAAGGGGTCAAGAACCAATACTTTCTAAGCCTAAATATAGAGATATAGAGAGAGATACAACCCTTGTGCCTTAGACAATTTTTTTCAACCTCTCTAAAGGAGAGGGTGGGCCTGTCTTATAGAGAAACAAGAGGGTTCAAGCTTCTTGGAGAAGCTAGAGCAAAGGTTCAAGCTTCCTCAAGAAGCTAAAACAAAGGTTCAAAAGGTTCAAGCTTCTTCAAGAAGCTAAAACAAGGGTTTAAAAGGTTCAAGCTTCTTCAAGAAACTAAAATAGGGGTTCAAAAAGTCCAAGCTTCCTCAAGAAGCTAAAACAAGGGTGCAAATCCTCCATACACGTGTATGGAGGGCAGGGTCTGTGCTTACCAGTTGGCACAGCTGGTATGCATAATGCCTGAAAAAGGCAAAGAAAAGGTTTCGGCCAGAAAAAGTGGCCGATCGACCAAAACAATGGTCGGCTGACCAAAAACATTGTTGACTGGCCAACACCTTTGGCCGGTAGCAAGAAAACAGGGCCGGTGGCCTCAAGCCATGACCGGTGAGGTGTGAGGATGGCCAACAAGCCATTCCTTGCCCTTAGAAGCAAAAACACAAGTGTTTGGTCCACAACCAAGCACAAAACAAACAAGTCGAGAGGTCTTGAGGCAAGGCGTGCAACCGAGACCTCCAAGAACTCAAAACGAACACAAACATAGATGATCATCGAGTGTTCAAACGATGACCTCCAAGTCTTGAGGACGGTCAAAAATGGGGTGTCTACAATCTCCCATGAGTTAAAAGTTTTGAGATGATTTTGACATTGCATATATAAGGTAGAGATCAATTAGATAAGAGCTTTCGTGCTTTTAGTTTTGACCGAGGTGGGGAGTATTGTAACTTGCTTTTTGTGCTCCTTTCAGATATGATAGCCTTACAATTCGGACTCCAGTGGTTCTAAATCTGATTTCACAAGTGCAATGTGAAATAGATAAACACAAATAAGTCCAAATCCGGCAATTCTTTTAGAAAATCGATTTTAAATAAAAAATGTCAAAAATGGACTGCATTGCTAGATTTCAAAGTTTCCACCTAAATATTTTTAAGAAATTTAGGAAACCCATGACTCGTGCCAAAGGCCACTTATCCGTCATCACCAAAGTGTCTCGGATCGGGAACTTAGGTACGAGAGGGGAAGGTCATGAATTGAGCACCCCACTCGCCCGATCAAAGATCGACCTCTACTAAATATGATGTGATTATTATTTACATTATATGCTCTTGTTTTGATTGTTAGGCTATCTTTACTACGTGTTGCACATAAGTATGGGCTAATTTGTAAAAATTGGAACATTTTGATTTCATGTATGTTTGAAAGGTGTTTGAATATGTACCACTTGAAAAAGTGATCTCATATGTACATTAATCAAATTATTCCAAGTTAAGTAATTAGCCTTCATCCACAGGCATTCAAACAGGTATATCACTTAAGCACTTAGCCTCATGGTATTTATGCTTGATATGATAACAATCACACGCATGCAATATGCTAAAGGAAAAAATGCTCACCTAGTACTCCAAGGCAAGCTAAAGAAAATAAAAGAGTTAGAAAAAATGCATGCTCCTAAACAATGCAATATGACTAATGCAACACATACAATATGCAAATAGTAGGCTCGGCTACTAACATGGCATGTGAATCAATTTGATAGTATGCAGTTAAGTATGTTTTCTTGGATAACAAACAACCACAAGGTTAGAATGATGTGCCGAGCCAAATGTATGCAAAAATGGATATGACAAGCATGGCAATGATATGAAAAAAGTAAAACATGATGTTACAATTATAAGCGAGTAAATAAAAAGGAGAAAGAAATGGGGGTTGGAAGACATACACATTATTAGAAGTTGCCCTCATGCAAGAGGGTTCGAATAAATGTCCTAGTTAATTACCAAATTAATTGACTATTACAATACCAAAATAAATGAATCAACTATACTAGCTAATTATTATAACGCCACAAATTGATTAACTATTCTAGCTAATTAATTAAGTACAACACAAAAATTAACTAGCTATTGTAACTAATTAATACAAATTAGAATTAGACTAACTAATTAGTTGCAATACGGAATTAATTAACTAAGTAATTAATTATTACAAGTCCATTACTTTATGTACAACATACTACCATTAAACATAACTTTAACGGCCCGCAAGAAACGAGGGATGGTTCATGTATGGATGTGGATTTCCACCCGAAAACGCTCTCTGTTCTGCTGCCAGAATGCTTCTGTTGCACAGTTAGAAAATTGAACTATTTTTACCCCCAGCCTTTGTTTTGTTTTGCAAGGAAAAAGACACTGCATGGCTAAAAAGAGGTGGTCGTCTTGCCATAAGAAGTGGTCGGCCGTACAGTAAGGTAGCCAGCCGACCACAAATGTTTGTTACTGCCTTGCTGCAATAGACAAGAAACAAAGCACAAACAGAGTATTTACAGGAGATGTTTGTCCGCCATGCCTCTCCTTATCATCAAATAGATCAAAAGAGAGATAAGCTTGATTTGCAAACCATCAATCGACACAAATGCATTGTGTGATGATTTATGGATCAAGGGACAAAAGCTCAATAAATGAAGCTAAAAGACCAACAAAACCCTCTCCCTATTATGAGATTGATTAAGGGAATTGGTGGACTTGATTTTTGAACCATTATCATCACAAGAGAATATGAAATGGCTCAAAACTCAATGGATTCAATTAACGTCCGATTGAGCCCCAACTTGATTTTATTACTCTTGCACCATTTTAATCCAATTTTATTACCTCTTTGAATTACCTTTCCATTCCTTAGTCATTTTAGTCAAAAAATGAGAATTAAGTCCACTAATGGAGAGAAGTGTCAAACAAGAAGTTATTTTGGGCATGAGAGAGATGTAATGCCTTTGGTAATGAGCCTCCAAAGAGATTAAACCATTAAGCATGGAAGGGTCTCTTTCTTAAGCTTAAATAACACTCGGTTGAAACAACTCCCAAAGAAATAAAAAAGCCAAGAAATGAGGGAGGTTGCAGAGGTGATTATATATGAACACAAGTATGAAAAGCATGAAATAAATGCTATCAACTCAAATAGGTTGGTGGCTAAGGCCTGAACCACCAAACCTATGAGGACCACTACACTACTAGCCTACTATACAATGCATAAACCAAATAAACAACTTAAAACAGTCCTTAAACAGCAAAAAAAAGTGTTGGAATTCTCATGGAAAAGCTTGAAAAAGTTAGCTACAAAAACAAGGAAATAAGGCTAGTTAACACGCATAAGGAGAGGTGGCTAACCTCTCTATTTTTGAGACTTCAAAACTACATTTTTAGCCTCTAAAAATCTCTGAAAAATAGTAGGAAAAAGTTGGAAGATTGATGGGAAACACAAGGGCTAAAGCTTGAAGAGAAAGGTTCAAAAAAGGGTGGCTTACCCCTCTACCTTTAATAGCTTTAAGCCACAGGTTTCAGTCCATAAACACAGTTGAAAAATAGCCCAAAAACAGTAAGAAAAGATAGAAAATAAGTAGTGTAAAAGAGCTAGGAGTTATACCTCTTGAAGAGGAGTAACCCTTTGAGCTATAAACCAACAATTTC
Source organism: Camellia lanceoleosa (assembly GCA_025200525.1). Taxonomy (NCBI): domain Eukaryota; kingdom Viridiplantae; phylum Streptophyta; class Magnoliopsida; order Ericales; family Theaceae; genus Camellia; species Camellia lanceoleosa. The sequence goes on along the minus strand of CM045764.1, from coordinate 119,918,187 downwards.
CCACCCTCAAGAGCTAAATTCAAGCTCAATAACCTCAACAAAGAGCCCTCAAAATTTGGTTTAGGGAGTCTAGGTAAGGTGTATATAGGTTGCAAGGTAGAGAGAGAAATATTTTCTAAGAATTTTGCTTCACCAAATTTTTTTCTAACCTAATTTTATGAGAGGTAGTCAACTATATATAGAAAAACATGTTACTTCCTCAGAAATATCAGTATAGAAATAACTGGTGCAGTGCATGCACTTGTGGAGATAGTTGGCATAGCTAACAGCAAAATATCTGTTCTACCAGAACAACTGGTCGGCCGGCCACTAGGGGGTTGGCTATCCACTTCTACTGGCCGGTCGGCCACTAGTGGGTTTGTGGTCCTCTGAGTGGTCAGGCTTGGAAAAACACTATTTTGGTCCAAAAATGGTGCAAGGTTTGCAGGCTTTTGAGACTCAAAACTAAGGCTTCTTGCTGAGGAAATCAAGCGTTTGTTCATTGTATAAATTCATCATTGGGTGATCAATCGGAGGCGCCTAAGTCTTAAGGACGGTCAAAAATGGGGTGTCTACAAGTATCTATTTGAGTTATTTTCTAAAAGCATTGTGAAGAAAAAGGGATGCTTAGAAAATTGATTATTCCTAGTACTTAGCAACACAACGGTGTAGTAAAGATAAGGAATAAAGTATTATTTATGTTAGGTGGATAATGGTGCAATATGTTTTCCAATTGGGAATTGCGCTTTAGTTTGTTGCATATGTCCCTAACTAAGTGCCCTCCATATCAGATTTTACACTCCATTTGAGTAATGGGTTAGCAGAGAGCCATTTGTGGGCGATCTGTAACTATCAAATAGCTTATCTTTATTTTACTTCTCATAAGGTTGTGAAGTTAAGACCTAGAGTTCTATGGCGCATTATTGTATGTTGTCTTGTAAACACTTAGGGTCATGTGGCACATAATTGTATCCTGTCATGTAAACCCTCCAAATCATGTGCTTATAGGTGAGTAGCTTTGTGGGAGTGCAACTAAGTCACATAAAGTTTTCTTAGTAAATATGATGTGAATAGAGTTTTGGAACTCTATAAGATAGAGAATTCTAAGTATGGCGCTTTATATAGCCTAGTTAAGAATGGAAATAAATTTCCAATGTCCTAGGGACAGTGGAAGCGACGTGCCTACGAGTGGATTACTCCATTAGAGAAGAATACTTTACATTCTTAGTTGCGTGGTAGCGAATGTGAAAATTTTCCACGTTATTAATGGGTAATTGAGAGGGAAATATTCATGATTGCTCCGCAAGATGGTAAAGAGCCTAGAATAATGCCAAAGGCTCTAGTCCTTTGTTTTTAGAACAGTGAATCAATGTTGCGCATTTTAAGACAAAGTCTTTGAGGATTAACCATTTCTAGGATTTGGTTGACTTTTCGCTATGACGTAAAATTGTTCTAAAGTTATGTGTGATTTGGATAGTCACTTTTTGAAGCACAAGGCACACTAGATATCGAAAAGTTACCACATTGAGTAAAGTGTAGACCATAAGAAGACTTCCTCCTAGGGAGTGAGGTTACTTCGACTTAGGCTATGAATGACATGAGTTCAAAACTTTACTTTGTGGACATTGTGACCCAACTTCTCGTTGGAGAATTGGATAAGTAGATCCGTAGGGATTTACCTTCTACTTTTATGGCGAAAAGTTAGGAACGCAAAAAGATTACTAGTTCCAATGTGGGGAAGTGGTTTTTGGAAATACTCTTCTGATTCGGGAAGACGCTCTTGATACTCAGCTAGTCACCTGCAAAGACAAATACTCCGGTCGGGCGTGCCGGGATTAGCACTCCGACGGGCAAGTCAGTTCTTCTACTCAAGAAAGCTTGTTTACTAAGTTTAATGAAGTGTTTTTTTTTTAACATACCTTTCTAAATCTGAAGCTCTTGCATTTATACTCATTTTCTGGACCTCGGGTCCAGAGCCTACTTTCTACTTATTATCCTTTTGTTTATTCCAACATACATCTTCCCATCCATTCGGCAATTTCTATATATTCGGTATCTTAGTCGATTAGTACGGAGCCGAATAGTCTCTGACTTCCGGGGTACATTCCTGCTGACTCTTCTGTTCATTCGGCTCCTACAATTGCCCCCCAAGCATTCTCCCAACGTTTGTTGGCTGGAGTGCTTGGCTCCGAGTTTTGAATACCCCACCAAAATTTTGGTATTCGGGCCCACAAAGCATACGTCTAAGTACACCCCCTTTTGGTTGTCGTACCGACTTCCCGCCTCTTCGTACATATCTATTCATTGCGTTTTCAAAGATTGGCATCCCTTCAGATTCACATTCTGTGATACCGGTCGCTGGGTTGGCCTTTGGATCGTCCTTACAATTTTGTCTCCTCCAAAATCTTCATCTTCTGAAAGTTTTCCACTTCTTTGCTTCGAGAACTATTCTGATTTTATTCTTTGGCGTATCTGTGCCAATTGCAGAGTATGGCGAAGCATTTGAAAGACCTCCTCTCATCAGATCGAATTGCTGGTTTTAGACGCCATTTCTCTATTCCTGATGATGTCTGTCTGTCACTTTTGGCAAACGGCACCCTTGACATGGAGAGGGAGGACGAGACCACAATCGTCTTTCCTCTCTTGTCAATCACAGAGGGTGGAGTCCGCTTCACTCTACACCCATTTTGAGGGCTGTGCTTCGCCATTGGGGTTTAATCCCTTCTCAGCCTAACGTGAATTTCTTTAGAATTATAATGGGGATTGTTGCGTTGAATTGTCGCCTTGGAATTAATCTTGGCCATCCCAAGACCGCTATGCCTTGGCTAAGTCCTCCGGTCGGCAAGGGCGTTATTTCCTCAGAGCTAAGGATACCGACCATCAACTAATCACTATGCTTTCCAGCTCTGGGAAACGAGTTGATAATGTTATGGTCGTTGTCCAGGGCAACTGGGAATTTGGCGAAGGGGAGGATCGTGTTGACCCTATTCCTAGACTGAGGGGCGAGCCAGGTCGCCGTGTATCTCCTTGTTTTTGTCGCATTCATTTTTATTATAAAATCTATTCCGTTGAAATCTTACGGCTTCGTCTCGTGCAGGGAGGGGTTTGAAAAAGGTACTATCTTCAACCCACGACGCTGTTTTTTCAGATATTAGGGTTGCTCTCCGGTATTTCGGCCGTCGAAGTCTTCAGAGACAGGGGAGGGCGGCTCACATTCTGCTTTGTTACGAGCCGACATACACAACCTTCTCGGTGGCAAAAAACATACCGATTCCGAAGGGTGAAGATTCACTTACTGCTCTTATTCTGTCCGACTTCAAAAACTTAAGGCAGGTAGGCTTTAAAGGGTCCGATTCAGAGCGAAATGAGGTAGCTGATACCGTCGACTCAGATCAATCCGAGGCCAAATCTGAGGAGGTATTGGATTCCGCCGATCCTCCATTTACATCGGGTCCGGGTGATCTTCCTTCTGCCGGTGTTTTTCAACGCTTAGAGGATCTTCTCGTCGTAGACTTTGCGGATATGGCCGGATTGAGTCTGACAAAGCTTGCTAAAAAGGCGAACGTGGAGAGGTTAGCCGCACGGCGGAGAGCGGAGGGCGTTTCGTTTAAAATGCCGCCTGCCATCGAATCTCGACTCCACCCCCCTGTTGCCGAATCAGCGTCCTTGGGGGTTCTAGAAGAGACGAAGGGTCGGAATGCCGAATCTCCGTTGGTCGGGGAAGACGGCCGAAAATTTGAGGAAAAGACAGGGAAGCGTTCTGCCAACCTTAAGGCCGGTTCAGACGAACAAAGTGGTAAGCGTCCTAGATTGGAGAGATCTAATCAGGTTGTTCCTTTTGTCATTCGTCCGATGGTGAAGGACATGCCGGTTCCCTTTAACGCTTCGGCGCTTAAAGATCCAGAGGTCACATTCGGTGTGGCCACGTCCGTGTCGTTGCCGGCTGATATGGAGGCTTTTCGGGTGGAACCAGATCTGAATGCGACGGCACTAACCGCGCAATCGGCACTTCTGGTACATATTTTGACTTTTTCTCACTTTATCCAAGTACTGTTGGGGTTATGTTTTTGGGTTTTTCCTTTGTAGACCGTTGGAAGGATAGTCGACATGGGACGTCGGCATCTCGACACCGTCAAATAGATTGACCGCTTCTGGCAATTGGAGGGCGAGGAAGAGGGCGAGACGCAGCTGATTCGAGCGAACAAGGAGGCGGCCCGGCCCGAGGCCGAAGTAGAAAAGGCTCGCCTTGCAGATCAGTCGCGAGCGGAGGCCGAAAAGAAGGCGGACGCGAGCGAAACAGCTCTGAGATTATCCCAAGGACGGTTGCCTGCTGGTGAGTTAAGCCGACATGAAGCGTTGCCTCCAAAGTATTGGCCGGGAAGGATCTTTGGGCTTGCGAATCGTGGACCAGTCCCGCGTTCAACAGGGGTTCAAGCATGGCTGGCACAAAGCCCTTGCTGCAGCTGGAGTTTCACTGACTATGCCAGTCTTGCGTCTGAAAGTGGATGTTGAGTCAGGAGACCGATTCAAGGCCGAAATGGGCAATTGACTTTTAGGTTTTCACAAATGTATTAGGGTTTTACTGATGTATTGTTACAATCGTTTTGTCAGACAATTTTGTGCGGGCTTATAGCTTATTTATTTTGAATATATATAAAATGTCATGAGTTGTGCTAAATTTTGCTAATGAAGAATGATATTACTTAATGATATTACGCAGTTTTGAGCTCGGACGATCGGCCTAAGGAACCTGCCCTTGGCTTAGCCAGGGCGCGGGCCTGAGGAACCGAATGAGCCGACTATCTCGGAATCGTGGGCTGGCTAAGGCATAACTTATTCGGCATTATCATTTGAAAATGAAGAATGAGCCGACTATCTCGGAATCGTGGGCTGGCTGAGGAATAACTTATTCGGCGTTATCATTTGAAAATATGGCCGAATATATAAATGAGTGCCCTTGCCCCAGCGATCTTAGGATAACTGGCGATAGCACTTGCAATATAGCCGACGAGATTAATTAATCTGCCCTTGCCTTAGCCAAGGCGCGAGCCTGAGGAACCGAATGAGCCGACTATCTCGGAATCATGGGTTGGCTGAGGCATAACTTATTCGGCGTTATCATTTGAAAATATGGCCGAATATATAAATGAGTGCCCTTGCTCCAGCAATCTTAGGATAACCGGCGATAGCACTTGTAATATAGCCGACGAGATTAATTAATCTACCCTTGCCTTAGCCAGGGCGCGAGCCCGAGGAACCGAATGAGCCGAGTATCTCGGAATCGTGGGCTGGCTGAGGCATAACTTATTCGGCGTTATCATTTGACAATATGGCCGAATAGATAAATGAGTGCCCTTGCCCCAGCGATCTTAGGATAACCGGCGATAGCACTTACAATATAGCCGACGAGATTAATTAATCTGCCCTTGCCTTAGCCAGGGCGCGAGCCTAAGGAACCGAATGAGCTAACTATCTCGGAATCGTGGGTTGGCTGAGGCATAACTTATTCGGCATTATCATTTGACAATATGGCCGAATAGATAAATGAGTGCCCTTGCCCCAGCGATCTTAGGATAACCGGCGATAGCACTTGCAATATAGCCGACGAGATTAATTAATCTGCCCTTGCCTTAGCCAGGGCGCGAGCCTGAGGAACCGAATGAGCCGACTATCTCGGAATCGTGGGCTGGCTGAGGCATAACTTATTCGGCGTTATCATTTGAAAATATGGCCGAATAGATAAATGAGTGCCCTTGCCCCAGCGATCTTAGGATAATCAGCGATAGCACTTGCAATATAGCCGACGAGATTAATTAATCTGCCCTTGCCTTAGCCAGGGTGCGAGCCTAAGGAACCGAATGAACCGACTGTCTCGGAATCGTGGGCTGGCTGAGGCATAACTTATTCGGCATTATCATTTGACAATATGGCCGAATAGATAAATGAGTGCCCTTGCCCCAGCGATCTTAGGATAACCGGCGATAGCACTTGCAATATAGCCGACGAGATTAATTAATCTGCCCTTGCCTTAGCCAGGGCGCGAGCCTGAGGAACCGAATGAGCCGACCATCTCGGAATCGTGGGCTGGCTGAGGCATAACTTACGACGTTTGGCGCTCAGTTTTCTAGGGGGAGCTGCATATACCCCAGAATAAATGGGTGAGTTCATGCCAACAAGTTGGCTGATTTCTATTCAGGCGCGATCCGAACTTGGCAGGGGCCAACATTGGTTGAGTTTAGCGATCAAAATGAATCGCGGCAGTGAGCCTACCCACACGAGAAGAAGAGCATCCATGGATCGGGAAAAAGAGAGGCCCCCTAGTCATCGAAGCAGATCACCCCGAAAGGACGGACAACGGGGAGGTTCCCCGTGCCCACGACCGCAAGTTGAGCCTGAGGCGGCGCCACGACCGTTGAGTTTTGCGGTTCTTGTGAAGAATAGACCGATGACGGAGGCGGATTCTATAATTAAAGATCCAGATGTGGCAGTCGAGTTCGCTCGGCAAATTTTTCCGCCGGAGGTCCAACAGTCGATGGTCGGACGTGGGGATTTCGAAGTATTTCGGGATGGCATACATGGGGCTGTCAAGGGGCTGTATAGCGCTTATGAAGTCGGGATGCGTCTGCGCGAAGCTCGATGCGAGAGTGAGAGAAACGACGAAAGGAATCGTAGTCTGGAGGCTCGCGCGAAAAAGGCTGAGAGTGAGCTTCTGGAGCTGAAGAGTGTTCGAGCGACCGAGTCGGTGGTGGACAATCAAGCGAAAATCATGGGGGAGGGGGGGAACTGAGAGGCCTCGGGTTATGAGAGAGGATATCGGGATGGCTTGAAGGCCGGGGTTAAAAAGACCAAAACGGACCTAGCTGAGGAAGTCTGCCGATGCGAAAATCGTGGTTTCAAGCACGGCTGGATCAAGGCCCTTCAAACCGTGGAAGCTCTTGGGTCCGTGGGTATAAATTCGGCTCCACCCCTATATCATTGGCATTACCTTCCGTATCCCGGGTTCAACATTGAGAAAAGTGACGACGAAGACGCCGACTTAGTGGACTATAATGTTAAATAAATAGAATTTCTTTATCAAATGCTTGAAATGTTTGGTGGCTTTTTAATAAATAGAATTTTTCTATTAGTAGCTTTTGAAATGTTTTGCGCGTAATGAAACGTCCTATCGCAATTTATTGTCAGCTTTTGTATTGCGTTGAAATGTTTTGCACGTAATGAAACGTCCTATCGCAATTTATTGTCAGCTTCTGTATTGCGTAATGTAAACGTTCAAACATGCGTCGATCGGCTCCAATTAAGAATCATGTAATTTGTTGGTCCACGAAGGGCGCTCCGAATCTGGAGACTTGTTGGGCCGATCGTGGTGTCCACGAAGGGCGCTCCGAATCCGGAGACTTGTTCGGCCAATCGTGGTGTCCACGAAGGGCACTCCGAATCCGGAGACTTGTTGGGCCAATCGTGGTATCCACGAAGGGCGCTCCGAATCCGGAGACTTGTTGGGCCAATCGTGGTGTCCACGAAGGGCGCTCCGAATCCGGAGACTTGTTGGGCCAATCGTGGTGTCCACGAAGAGGGCTCCGAATCCGGAGACTTGTTTGGCCAATCGTGGTGTCCACGAAGGGCGCTCCGAATCCGGAGACTTGTTGGGCCAATCGTGGTGTCCACAAAAGGCGCTCCGAATCCGGAGACTTGTTTGGCCAATAAGAAGCGTACGAGCTGAGGAATAAAAACGAGAAACTTTTTGCATTACAGCAGAGTATGTACAGATACCAAGCCCACAGATCGGGTCATTGGTAAAATTTTCGTAGATGTGTTGAATTCCAAGGCCGTGGCAGGCTTTTTCCGGACATGTCCGAGAGCCGATATGCTCCTGTTCCTGCAATGGAGTCAATTTGATAGGGGCCGTCCCAGTTCGGACCAAGCTTTCCGTCCGCCGGTCTCCGGTCGGCTGGAAGTACTTTTTTCAAGACCAGCTCTCTTGGGGCGTAACGGCGCAACTGAACTCATTGATTGTACGACTTAGCGAGCTGCTGCTGATACCATGCCATGGAGGCCAGGGCGCGGTCCCTTCGTTCCTCGATTAGATCCAGATCCAGGACGAGCATCGTGTCATTTCGGCCCGTATCAAAGGCTTGCGATTTCAAAGTCGGGAGGCCGATTTCCAGGGGTAAAATTGCTTGGGTTCCGAAGCATAAAGCGAACGGCGTTTCACCGGTGGACCTCCTCGGCATTGTGCGATGCGCCCACAATACACTCGTCAATTCTTCGACCCATTTGCCTTTAGCTTTTTCCAGCCTCTTTTTGATGCCGTCCAAGATGGTTTTGTTAGAGGCTTCAGCTTGACTGTTACTTTGGGGGTACGCAGGCGTAGAGAAGTAAGGCATGATACCGTATTTGCTGCACAACTCTCGGTATACGCCACAATCGAACTAGGTGCCATTGTCTAAAATGAGCGCTCTTGGAATGCCGAATCACGTAATGATGTTTCTCCATACAAATCGCTTTACGTCGGCATCTCGTATGTGTGTTAGAGCCTCCGCTTCGACCCATTTTGTAAAGTAATCTGTTGCTACGATTAAGAATCGCTTGTTTCCTAGGGCCCTTGGCAATGGTCCTACGATATCAAGCCCCCATTGGGCAAACGGCCAGGGACTAGTGATAGAGCTCAACTCTTCGGCGGGCAAATGGATTAGTGGGGAGAACTTTTGGCATTGTTCGCATTTTTTAACGTAATTTTCTGCGTCGGCTCTCATTGTCAGCCAATAATACCCCTGTGTTATAGCTTGATGGGCCAGGGAGCGTCCCATGATGGGCACCTAGCGCCCTCATGTATCTCAGTTAGGAGCTCCTCCACTTTATCCGGGTGTACACATTCCAAATAGAGGCCGGAGAGGGACTTTTTATAAAGCCCTCCTTGTGGATCCAGATAGTATCGCAGGGCCTTATTGCGTAGCTTGTGTGCTTCTTTTTTGTCCTCTGGGAGTTGTTCAGAAGAGAGGAATCCGGCAATGGGGTCCATCCAGCTTGGCGCGAATTCTATATTGTTGACGTGGGTTTCCTTTGAAGGGCCAATACTCGGCTCCGGGATGAAACCTACTTCAATTGTCCGTTTGAGCTCAGAATTGATGGCGGAGGCTAGGCACGCCAGGGCATTTGCGTGTGTGTTCTGATCACGTGTTATTTGATTCAATTCGTGATGGTCAAACTTCGTTAGCAAAGAGTTGGCCGCTTTCATATAGGCCGCCATACGGTCGTTTTTTGCAGCATATTCTCCCTTTAGCTGGTTGATGACCAATTTTGAGTCACAAAACACTAGCAAACGCCGAGCGCCGAGAATATGTGCATTCCGTAGACCAGCTATGAGGGCTTCATACTCGGCCTCGTTATTTGATGCTTCGAAGCCAAGCTTGACGGCCTGCTCTATTACTGCGCCGTCGGGAGACATGATTACTACGCCGGCGCCGCAGCCCCGTTGGTTGGATGATCCATCACAATATAGCTGCCAAATATCCCCAACATAAATTCTCCAGTTCTACTTTGATCGAACTTCGGCCTTTGGAAGATCGTCGGCAGGTTTAAGGTTGGAAAGCCTGCCTGTAAATTCGGCAACAAAGTCGGCTAGCACCTGTCCCTTGATTGCGGTTTTGGGTAAAAACTGAATGTCATATTGGCCGAGTTCAAGAGCCCATTTTGAAACACGTCCTGAAGCTTCTGCACTCCGTAGTACTGATCGGAGGGGATAATCTGTTATCACCCCGATGCTATGCCCCTGGAAGTAATGCATCAGCTTTCTTGCTGCCATGACCAAGGCTAGGATGAGTTTTTCTAGCGGAAGGTAACGTGTCTCGGCATCGACCATTGCTTTGCTCACATAATATACTGGCCGTTGCTGCCCTTCCTCTTCTTTTAATAGTACGGCGCTGACGGCCCTATCGGAGACTGCCAGATATAGAATGAGGGGGTCACCGGCAGCTGGTGTTATCAAGAGAGGTACTGACCAGAGGTAAGTCTTGAGCCCGATGAAAGCTGCCTCGCACTCAGCGGACCATTCAAAAGCTTTGCCTTGACGTAGCGTCTGGAAGAATTGTCTGCAGCGGTCTGTTGACCAACTGATGAATCCATTGAGTGCAACAGCCATCCCCATCAACTTTTGGACTTCTTTCACTGATCGGGGGGAATTGAGTTCTAGAATTGCTGTGTCTTGCCTCGGGTTGGCTTCGATTCGACGGTGGTTGACGATATAACCCAGGAATTTACTGGAGCCGATTCCAAACGCGCATTTGGAGGCATTCAATTTCATTCTGTATTTGTGCAAGATGCCGAATGTCTTCTCAAGATCGGCTATGTGATCCTTTTCTTCTTTGGACTTGACCACCATATCGTCGATGTAGACTTCCATAGTGTGGCCGAGTTGTTCTTTGAACATAGCGGTGACCAGTCTTTGGTAAGTTGCCTCTGCATTCTTCAGCCCGAAAGGCATAACTTTGTAGCAGTAGGTCCCTCTGGGGGTGAGGAATGCAGTTTTTTCCTGGTCATCTGGATGCATGGCGATCTGATGATAGCCTCTGTAAGCGTCGAGGAAACTCATGCGTTGGTGGCGCGCCGTTGCATCGACGAGTTGGTCGATTCTAGGTAAGGGAAAGCAGTCCTTGGAGCAAACTTTGTTCAGATCCGTGAAGTCGACGCACACTCGCCAGGTTCCATTTTTCTTCTTTACCACCACCGTGTTGGAGAGCCACGTGGGGTAGGTGACTTCTCTAATTGCCCCGGCGTCAAGCAGTCTATCGACTTCTTCTATGACGGCGGCTGTGTGCTCTGTGGCAGACCGACGGCCTTTCTGAATGATGGGCTTGCATGTGGGGTCAACGTTCAGGTGGTGCTGTGAAACTGATGGGTCTATACCCGGCATCTCATACGGAGTCCACGCAAAGACGTCGAGGTTGGCGAGTAGAAAGGAGATCAGCTGCTGTTTATCGGCTTGGTTTAAAGAGGTGCCGATCATGAAGAACTTCTTCGGGCTTCCATCGATGTCAACTCGGTCTAAACCTTCCGTGGCCTTTTTGCTTGGTTGCCGCCCGACGTCATCGAGGATTTCCCGGTTGGGTACCTCAATGGAATTCACCTGCAATTCCTTTGGCATTTTGGTGGCCAGGAGGTAACATGCTTGTGCCAATTTTTGGCTTCCGAGGTACATTCCTACTGACTCTTCTGTTCATTCGGCTCCCACATCCAATAAATCTTTTACGGCCTAAAACAGTTATTCAAATAGTGGTTCTTAGATTTCATTGAGTCATGATAGGCTAATGATGATCGATGAAGACCACCGAGGCATGATCAATAATCTAAAAGAAGTTTTTCCTTAGTCATTATGAGCCAGGAATTTATATGGTTGTCGTTATCTTAGGTTGACAGTCCTCTATTTTAGACATGATGGACATGGGTGATGTAATTTATATGCTCAGATGTACGATCCTTAGAGATTGTTCTAGGAGAATTCTTTGTTTGTCTTTGATGACTTACATAAGGAATATCCTATAATGATTCTAGATGCGAAATTGCAAACCCATTGACTTACCTATCAGTAAAAGCTAGAGCCTTAGCTATTGAGTGAATCCTTGGATTATCTTTGGGAGAAACGGATGACCTATATTCCTTAATCTTTTGTTATGGGAGCCTGAAGTACGCTATGTGGGCGTATTCGGCATGATGAGTTCTATCTTTTGTAAATGGTCAACTGAGTAATTTAGACCTTGACTTTGCTCATTAGACTATGGATAGGATGCTCTACTGGTATTGTATAAATTTGCCCCCTATAAGATTGAATGCACTAGTTGGGCATATCTTGAATGAACGCAAATTGGTCACTAGAATGTCTTTAGAAAGTTAGTTGCGCAAGATGTAGTGATCTTGAACCACTTCATGTGAGGTGCACATAGTGGATTTCGTTGTTTATGCTTATTGCAAGAGGTGCTGATAGGGCCTATGTTTGGAATCTTGAATTGCGCAAATAATAGTTGTGTTTTTCAATCAATCACTTGTTTTTGTGAGATATAAGATATTGATGCTATTATGGTTTGTGTCATAATGATTAGCAGATGATGATGTCAGCAGGCAAGATTGGCTCACTCACACGAGCAATCGCCCTTGGCACTTGGGAGCGAGTAAGGATGAGACTATTGGTTTATTTTATTTGGAGCCAAGAGAGGCTTAAATTATCCACTATGTGTGCCGCCTTGGTTGCAACCAAGATGAGGTTGTGTTAGAGACCAAACATGGATCTTAGTACGCACTTTCCATGTTCTGCCTGTTATGATTAGCTAGATGCGAGATCTCATTTGGCGCCTAGAATGCAAGCAAATAGAGAATTTGGGTTAGGCGTTAGAAAGCAACTGGACTAAGATTTGTAAGGTGTATCGAGTATGACGTCACTCTTTGGAAGAGTTACTCTATCGTAGCATGTATTCATACTACATGTGCTTGGCGATCAAGTAATGAGGTGAGAGAATGAATCCTTGTTTTCTCATGGTGTGAGTCTTACGTGTCATTAGTGATATGACTTTCACTTATGTACCCTTTTGTGACCTTTGACTATGTCATAAGGTAAGGGGTTTATGTTCTTCTACTTTGGTATGTCGCTTGTAGTCACGTATGATTCGGCCTTAAGGGACATCACTGGGAAAGCGGTCAATCTTAAAGTAAATGGCACGAGGGCGAAGGGAAGATCATCTAGTATTACACTAGTGTTGTATATTCACGGTCGGCAACTCACATTGCTTTGTATGAGAGGTAGATTGAGTGTGAATATATTGCAAAAATTGAGAGGGTAAAACATGCTCTTTTGAGGGATTAGAGATGTTTTTTGGACCGGTGTAATTAGATAGGTCTGGGGTATATGAGATACTATTTTTATTTTTGGGTTGATGTCTCTATGTTGGCTCTTTTTGAGTTTCTAGTGTAGAGCTCCCACAAGCAGGTGTTCTCAGTGTTTGCATGGTCCATTGACTAGTATGATCGTGTTTGATGGATAGATTGAGATAAAGAAAGCGTTGTGTCATGTCAGCGCATGTTCGAGTGGGAGATGTTGGAAATTGGTTCGGGTTTAGAACCCATACTTAACTTGGTTGCCCATGGTGGCATGACCCCAGACCCATAAGGAGAGACCCAATCAAAGCAAACTTGGATTAACTTATCATAGGGATAGGAGTGTATAACTCACTATCTTATCTCTTTAGGAGATAGAGTTGTGGGTAGTTATAACTCTCTCATATAATCTACGTATTATATTTGGGGGGCAGGATTTTAACGGTATGGGTAATCTGTTGGTCTTTTGCTCTTAGTTTCTTCTTCTTTTTTTTTTCTTCTTTCTCTCTCTCTCTCTCTCTCTCTATGGAAACACATAACCATGCATTTGTACTGTGAATAGTGTGGGTAATTCTCTAGTAGTTCTACTCCACTACTAGGAATTATTTGAGCGTAAAAAGTATGCCCGAATCCGTTTATTTCTGTTGTGTATTATTTTTTATTTTTCCCACACTTACTAAAAGAGAGATCACATAATTATACTAAAATTGTAAACGTTGCTGTATTTTCTACAACCCTTGTAAGAGGTTAATGTAATTTACCTTTTCTTTTTTAGTTATTGAATAAAAATTCATTGTGTAGATATTAATTATTGAACGAAAATACATTTTATACTTGTTATCCAAACAATTTATTTTTGTTTGAGAGTTGATATTTGAACAATTAATATGTCGTTATGATGTGAACTAAGAAAAATAATAAGTGCACATATTCTCTTAGTGAACACATTTATAAATTCACGTGTTTTTATTTTTTTTCTCTCAATACACAAGTATTTATATAAAAAATACCCCAACCCCTCCCCACATTTCACAACCACCTTGTCTTACCTTCTTCTACATCACATGACACAAAGTGTGAAATCGATAAGGTGGATTTGTGATTGTGGGGGGTTTTCTATAAGGATGTTTATGACAATACAATGTTCATAACGAAATGGGGTTCGAGTGACGGGTTTCGCAATACTTTTTGGAGGAAAATAAGATGGTTGCAAATGAAGGGGTTTGCAATGGTGGGGGTTCATGTTGGTTGAAGGTTCATAGCAATAATAGTTTACAACGGCAGCGATGGTTGGTGGTAGTAATGACTAGTGGTGTATGATGGTGTGTAATGAGAAATTATAATTTAGGATTTTATTTGAAAATCAATTTGATTAAGATGTAAAATTGTAATTATCTTTTTAAAAAAATCTACTAGTTTTGTCAATTGTTTATGTGTGGAAATAGAAGCTAGATTCTGTTTACACCATAATTTTATTTCATTACACTCTCAATTTCTAACTTTTTGAGCAACACATCGAATTATTATTATTGTTATTATTATTATTTTTAGGCCAAAATAACAAAATCATCACAAATGATTTTAATGCCCTTTCTAATAAACATGCGTTATCATCAATCGATAATGTAACTGAAATAAGAACCCTAACCAAATCCCAATTTCATCACTTAATCTCTACAAATTACTAGAGAAAATTAAATCCTTCATGGTACTGATGATATATCAGATGTCATTAGGGGTGGTCGCGATTCAGTTTTGGACGGTTTGCGGATCGGTTTGGACCTGCTCGTATGTCTGCGGTTTGGGGAAAATTTAACCTTTAACCACACCTAGTGCAGGTTGCGGTTTATGCGGGTAAGGTTCGCAAATATGCGGGCGGTTTGCGGATTGAACTTTTTCCTTTAAACAATAAGCATAGTTCAGAAAAAAAGAATAACCAATAAGAAACTAAATTCATCCAAGTTATCAGAGCCACACACAGCAACTGCATATATTTTCAATTTGTTATGAATCTTCAATTGTTTATATTTCAACTGCATATTTTCAATTGTATATATTTTGGTACACGTACAGCAACTGTTGTCAAACTTCAATAAAAGTATTTGATCAATGGGTACATAACAACAACATTAAATTGCGAAAAAACCAAAAGGTATTCTTCATTTTCTCTGGTTGCAATATCGATTTAACAAAAAAAAATGTATTTGTCCAGGTTTTTAAAAAAAAAATAAATAAAAAAATCTAGGTGCGGGCGGGTTCTTGCGGGTGCGGGTAAAACCCGTAACCTGCTTGCAACTTGCAATCATGCCATATTCCAAACTATATCTGCCCGTATTGTGTATGCGAAACCACCCATTCACATGTGGTGCGGTTCGATTCGAATTGGGCGGTTCAAATAACCCTATGCCCAGCCCTAAATGTCATTGTATCTTGAGCAAGAAAGATCTCTATAATAGCATAAACGATTCAAAGAGAAATCCATTTTTCCAAAGGCATCTCTAATAGCTTATAAGTAATGTGCAGAAAATTACATAATGGCATAACATGTCTTAGAAAGAATATAAACATTTTAAAAATTTTTAAAAAACTTTTTTTTAGTGTTTATTTTATCAATTTAATTTTTATTTTTTATTTTTAAATTCAAACTAAACAAAACCTTTATCTTTCTAAAAACACTAACAAAGATTGAACTATTTTAAGGACCTTTTTTTGGCAATAAAAGACAAGCTTTATAAAGAATAATTTAATTTAATTCCTACAAATTAGACTCACCACAAACTTTACTTTACCCAAACAATTAAACAATTTATTTGAAAGCTAATGATACGCTATGTATCTGATTGCAATGACCAAAAGTCAATAAAAGAAACCAAATATATGCTTTGAAAACCCAAAAAAATAAAAAGCCATTAACTAAACTTATTAAATCACAACAAAAGCACTTGGAGAGTAAATGGCTTTTAGCTTGTAAACTTAGAATCAGAGGTGAAGCCTCTGCTACTTGTTCACTTGCATTCATCCACGTTTGAGAGGAGGGTTCACCACTACCACCGCCGCCACCACCACCACCACCACCACCACCACCACTACCACTATGATGTTGGTTTTGATATTGGTTTCCATGATAATAATGTTGTTGGTGATGCATTTGTTGTTGTGCATTGTCAAAGGCTATCTGGGCTTGTATTTGGGCTATTTCATACTGGGTCTGGATTATTTGTTGTTGCAATTGAAAAATTATTTGAGTGCATCCATAAACTGGGTCTTGAATTCGCGAACTTGCTTCAAAAACCATGCTATCTATTGCATTTGCCCTTAAATCAACTGGAAGTTGCTGTATCACCACCCAATCAAAACAATATTATTAGTTCAATGAATAATTATACTTGTAACCTAAATCATGCATACTTATTATGTTTGGACACTTACTTTCTGAAGAGAAAATAAATGAAATGAAATTTGTTGTACATATTCATTTTTTTTATGAGTAACCAAACCAACTTTTTTTTAACCAATATTTATCAATTTTCTTAGTCTTACTAAAATAAAAACAAAAAACAAAACGAGAGAGAGAGAGAGAGAGAATAGCTTCTTTTTTTTTAGTTCATTTTCTTAATCTTTTCCCTCTTTATTTTGATTTCTTTCCACAAATTGATGAGTCAAACACATACATACAAATCCATATTTTGAAAATGTTGTAGAATTATTAGAATAATGTAGTGAAGGCTTTCTAATTTTGATTGGCTTTGAAAACACTTATAAGCTTCACATTTTTATTTTTTGATAACAAAAGTAGTGTGTCATCTCAGAAAAAGAAAAAAGAAAAAAGAAAAACAGTTGACAATAATAAACTCAATTCTTCTACTATCTTATCATGTCAAACAATATAATTATAATCTTAAGGTGTCAAATTAAAGTGCATCCGTTACTCTATATCTCTCCACACACACAATAAAATTTCTAACTTTCTTTAATGCAACTCAAGGTGATTACATATCTAAAAAACATCTATAAATATGCAGAAAATTAGAGAAAATATATTTAGAAACTTTATAAAGATGAATAAATTAAGTGGGTAATACTAATATATAACATGATTTCTCTTACCTCTAATAACTTAGTACCATTGCTAGCCCCATAGATCTTATGGACACAAGCAAATCTTTCTAGATTGTTTGCTTGGAAATGTGGTGCCAAAACACAATCTTGAGAGCATTTTCTTTTTAGAGATTTGCAAGCTGCACACCTTATTGAATTAGACATGTTTGGATTTGCTAGAATCTATCAAAGATTTTCTCTCCAAAATTCTCTAAAATCAAATGTATATAGTATTGGAAAAAATGGTTTTATGGTGATTTTAATGTGAAATTAAAGTAAGTCCCAACAATTGGTTGATGTGGTATTAAATGGGCTTAGATTCTTTGTAATAAGGTCATTACACCACAAAAAGAATGACAAAAAACCATTGAGAATTGAATGAGAAATTGTTTTATAAAGATGGCCTCATGAATGAGGTTTTTGGAATTGTGTATAACTACCAATCCCACATTGATTGTAGAGGAAAGCTTTGATAGATATTTAAACCTCAAGATTTTGATAAGGGTATGAGCACTTTGGGGCATCCAAATTTTTCGAAGGAATGGAGTTATGGATACTTCAAGGATGGGCTTGGGCCAAGACTATGGTCCAAGTTGGTTATGGAAAAATTGCCATATGTGCGTGCGCGCCGCACACCCGCCTGGACCGGGCTGGGTTCGGGTCCGTGGGTCATGGATCTTGGATCTTGGGCTTGGGCTGGAGGCTTAGGTTTGGGCTGGGCCAGATTGGTGGTCCACTAACCTAATCTTTTTGGGCTAAGTCTGCTGTAGATATACACACTTATGTATACAGAAAATATAGGTTAGATATTTTTTCCCATAAGTTTTGGTCCATTAATCCAACAGTTTTGCAGGAGTAATGGCTATTTGTTGCCAGCCTTCATGGCCATTAGTTGCCAGCCTTTATAGGCATTAGTTGCTAGCCTTCATGGCTTGAGGCTCCTCCTCTCTCCCCCATAGTGTATAAAAAGAGACCCATCTCCCTTGGTTTTGGTACAGAATTTTTGCCTTCCAAATATACAGTCAGTTTGCTTCCTCTTATAATTTTCTTCTGATGTTGAGAGAGTGCTGTCATTGTCAGTTCGTAAAAGCTATCAGAAGGTGCTTCTGTGTTAGCCGGTCTAAATCATCGTATCCTGGGAGACAGAAGTCAACGTACCTCCGGCACCCACAGTGAGACGACTAATTTGTTTGAATGACACTGTGGTATCATACAGACTTCAGTTTGCGTTTCTTTTCCTTAATTTTGTTTTATGTATTTCTATTTAGTAGTTGTATGGGGTAATCCAATGATATCTTTTCCTGTAAATCAATTTCATTTCTTATGAATCTATTGTTTTATTTAAATTGCATAATATATACAACAAGCTTAGAATAGATTAGTATATTTTTTGCATGAAATGAAATGAATGGAATTTTGTACATGTTGTTGGTTTGTAGAAGATAGATAAGCCCACTATATTCATGATTAGTTTTGGGAAAAAAAAAAACCTTGGCCACAATTTTGGTTTGTTGTCTGTGTATTAGAACATGTACAGGGTATGTCCACTGTTTGCATTTGAATTGATTTTCCTTTACACCTTTTCTGAGGCATGCCTACAATATTTAAAAAAATAAATAAATAAAATAAAAATAAAGAATTACATTCTACCAGTTACTATTGCATATGATCTCCTGGTTATAAACTCATGTTTAATTTAATAAATTCATATATGAAATGGTTGGTTTATTGAATTCATAATTGTATTGGAATGGTTTAATTTAATCAGAATGTTTTTCTCTCTTGCATAATTTGTATGCTTATTTGGTTCTACTATAATTTTATTTTAAGAGCGTGATTCTATAATTTACTACCATGCTTTGCATGTCTTTTTATTTTATAATTTTTATAATATAATTTGCATGTTCATAAGTATTTAAATTTTATTTGACATGCTAATTAGTTTCTAGTATAATCATCATGTTCAATATGTTTACTGTAATGACCCTCACACTACCCTAACCATACTCATATGCATTTTACATGATTTTGCCTTGTTAAGCTTGCATTTCGAATCTTGACTTGTCTTGCATAAGTGTTACTTGAATGCTATGTCTCTTGGTGAGAGTGTGTGTTTCAAAGAGGTCATCTTGAGCATAGGTCACCCTTTTGATGCTTTTACACTTAGGACCATCTTAGGATTTCTTTGTTGACCTCCACCTTTGTCCTGACATATTGGCCGAGATGATTATCATCTGGGCCGAGGTGTGTATCGCCTAGGCCGAGATGTGTATTATTTGGGCTGAGATGTTATCCTTGTGCCGAAGTGATCTTGTCCTGGAGTGGTATGACATAGACCGAGGTGTGGCACATCTAGGCCGAGGTGTGGCACATCTAGGCCAAGGTGTGGCACAGCTTAGTCAAGTGTTGTTCTTCCTAGCCAAGATCATTGTTCTTTGACTTGCCAAAGTTCTGTCCTTAGCCGAAGTCATTGTCCCTTTGTTGCCGAAGTCTTGTTGTTAGCCGATGTCATTACTTGCCGGAGTCCCTTGCCGCCTAGCTTGTTGAACACGCTTTGTCATAGACTTGTCTTGTCAATCTATCACCTTTTTTAGGAGAACCAATCAACCGTTGCCACATGTCCGAGCTGAGTGTTAAATCAGCGAGAGAAGAAGAAACCCACCATTTGTTACATTCTTGTCTTGGAGAAGAGAGAGAAGCTCTAGAAGGAGAAGGAGGATTTTAGAGTGAGAAGTGGGTAGCAAGCTTGATCCTTAGAGTTCAAACCGTTGGATTCGAGTATTGAGGTTAGAATCTTGATTAACTCTTGTTGTTCTTATTGATCATCTAGTTGCATTGCATGATTGAGTATGTTTTGAATGCCATACATTGATTTAAAGATTGGTTTTAGAGAGAGAAAGTTGGTATTCTTGTGTTCTTGAGGAAAAGCCTTGTTTAATCCGAAAGTTTGCAACAAGTTACATGCTTTTGTGTTTGTTTTTCCAAAGATCTTCTAGTATGGGCACCTGTGTTCATGATTTGAACTCATAGCATGAAATCTCGATTTTGTAATAACAAGTTATGATCCTTGCATTCATCTTCTTCATGATCTTCATGTTCATGTTCTTCATGTTCTTGAGCGGAGGAAAACCCGGGTTTTCCGACCTCATTCTTTAATGGCCCTCGGGACCACACCTCGGCGAGAAGGTGTGGGACCTCCAAGACTTGAATTGGTGCCCAAAGATGTTTCCCGAGATGGGAGGCGGTGTTTGTTTTGAATTGACTTAGTTCTTGAAGGATGCGAGATCATTTGCATTCATATAAAGTTTGTTTGAGAGTGCAATCAACATATTTACGCCATGTGTTTGTAGGACTTGGACTTGCCTTGACCGACGTTCGAAGGAATAAGTGAGTGGTATTTTAATAAAGATATGTTATAAAGCTTTGATAAAACCTTGTTTTGTCTTGTTCGTAAATTATTTACAAGCATGAATGATTATCCCTACTTGCAATAAGTATTATATCTTGTCTTGATGACATTCTCGTGCTAGGGGACTATAAGCATTTGTAGCACAAAGTTTGGAAGTCCGTACGTGCTAGGGGACTATAAACATTTGTAGCACAAAGTTTGGAAGTTCGTACATGCTAGGGGACTATAAGCATTTGTAGCACAAAGTTTGGAAGTCCATACGTGCTAGGGGATTATAAGCATTTGTAGCACAAGTCCTTAGTGTCCGGGGACTATAATGCAACGACACCATTGTTTAGAGATCTCTCTTGCCTTGTCTTGCCTTGCCAGCAGCGGTTTTACCGCGTGGGTTTGTTTGTCCTAATGTCATCTCTTGTATTATGTTGATGTTAGTAAGCATCCCTTGAAGCTCGGAGGATTTGATTGATGAACTTGATTTATTCTCGTACTATTTTGTTAAAATACCTCGGATATCATTCATGTAAACCCTTTATTAATTATGCCATTCATCGAGTATCCAAGCTCACCCTCTATATATATGTAGGTGATGAGCAAGACGGCGGCAACGCCTAGATGTGTTGGCCGATGTGTTTTGGATTTGTGTTTTGCAACATCTTGAAGATTATGCTTCTTTGTTATTTCCTTGTATTTTGTAATTGATGGCCGAGAAGCCTTTTAGTCAAGATGTAATTTTTGTACTCCATTTTATTGTACTAAAGCTATGTTGTGATATATGTCATTTCATTTAACTTAAGCACTGCTCTTATGGACTACTTAGCTTCTAATTATTGCTTCCGCATTTGTAAGCCCCATACGTTTACTCTGATTTGTGTGTGTGTGATCTTGTAAGTGGCCTTTGGTAGTCTCGAATTACTGGCCATCATGGCACCATCCTACTAGGGGCGGGATGGGGTCGTGACATTTACATACTAGATTAATTCACATGATTTAAGTCAATTTACATACTTATTATTCTAGAATTATATACGTGTTAATTACTATAGACTTATTTGCATGTTATTTGCTAGAATAATTTACAAGTTTATTACATGTTCATTGCATTGGAAAGATTTAAGTATTTGGAGTTATAAATTTTTTTGTAACTTGTCCATTTATGTACATGTTTATTGTGTAAATTAAATTGTAAATTTAAATTTGGGAGTTATAATTTTAATTGTATAACTTGTCTAGATTTTTAATTTTATTTAATTTAGCTATTAAATTAATTTATTCATTTACAGTTTCTTTAGATTATTTGTTTTGTATTTTGTTGTGTTTTTTTGCTAACTTTCTTTATAGAAATACCTAAGCGAGGAAAGGAGTTTTAGACAAATAATAATCCTATTTGGATTGGTTTACTTTTGTTTATATTTGAAGCAATTTTTGCTTGGAATTTATTTGGTTTTTTTTACCAAGTTGTAAAAGCAAGTTTTATTCACTTATATTGTTGTAGCAATTTTTTCATTGCTTATAATTTGGTTAGCAATTTTTAAATTACTTGTGAGTGTTGGACCTTGATTTGTTTTAACCTAACTCATCCCTTGGAAAAACTTAATTCTAAAAATTGTTTCCCATAGACTAGGAGTCAACATGCTCTTGAAAATTTTGTTAAAAGGTTAACTAGGTTTTAAGTGGGACTAATGTGACCCCTCCAGTCTTTCTGGGAACATTCTTGACCATGTTTGATTTTAGGTTAAGTGGTGAGACTAATTTTGAATTGCATTTCCAACTGTGGGATTTTCTAGTGTTAAACACAAAGAGTGAAAGTTTGTTGTATTTTTCAAAAATGACAACTGTCACCGATGCTACCACTACTGCTATTGCTAATGTTGTTGTGACCTTTGTGGTCAACCCTGGTGTTACTCTGGCTATTCCAGGAGGACCGCTCAGTCACTATGAGCGCCTAGAGAAATTTGCTAGGTGAACTTTAAGAGATAGTAACAAAAGATGTTGCTCTACTTGACCATGCTAAACCTTGCAAAGGTTTTGAGCAAGGATCCCCCAACAGTGGCAGAGAATGAACCAGACAGGCAGAAGGTCATGGCATTTGACACATGGAAGTAGACAGACTATCTTTGTTGGAACTATGTGTTCAACAGCTTGGTAGACTCACTCTACAGTGTGTTTTGTGCCAAGAGCTCAACAAAGGAGTTATGGGAATCTCTGGACAAGAAATACAGGACTGAGGATGCTGGAGCAAAGAAATTTTTCGTTGGCCGGTTCCTAGACTTTAAAATAATAGATTCAAAAAACTATGATGAGCCAAGTCCAGGAATTCCAAGTGATCTTGCATGAAATTCATGTTGAGGGGATGACTTTGAATGAGTCATTCCAAGTTGTTGTGATTATTGAGAAACTTCCCAATGGTTGGAAGGACTTCAAGAACTACTTGAAGCATAAGCGCAAGGAAATGTCAGTTGAAGAGCTGATTGTCCGACTTCGAATTGAGGAGGATAATAGAAAGAAATGGGGGAGTACCTCCTCTGTGAAGGCCAATGTCATTGAGCATGTCAAATCTTCTGGGGTGAGGAAGAAGCCCCCTGTGAACAAGGGTTTAAAGCTGGGGCCAAGGGGTGGTATTGCAAAGAAGTTGGCATACAAATTGCAGGAACTTGTTTATTGGTTCTTAGGGAAGTGCTACAACTGTGGTAGTAAAGGGCATCGGGCTAGTGACTACCGTAAGCAGAGGAAGCCAAACCCCGTGCTCACATGGAAGATATGCAAGAGCACTCCCATGATGAGGATGACATGCACTTGTCTGCTATTGTCTTTAAGGTGAATATGGTGGGTTTAAACCCAAGAGAATGGTGGATTGATACTAGGGCTACACGCCACATCTGCTCTGAGAAGAAGTTGTTTACAACTTTCAAGCTGGTTACAAACAGCGAGAAGTTGTTTATAGGGAATTTTGCTACCTCAATTGTTGAGGGGAAAGGAAAGGTGGTCCTGAAGTTAACCTCAAGAAAGGAGCTAACCATGAACGAAGTCTTGTATGTTTCGAACATTCATAAGAATCTTGTTTCGTGGTCTCTTCTCAGCAAACATGGTTTTCACATGGTCTTCGAGTCCAACAAGGTCATTCTGAGCAAGAGCGGAGTGTATGTGGGTAAGGGATATATGTTGGGAGGTATGTTTAAACTCAATGTAATGACTCTTATCCCAAAGATGAAAAGATGTATCTTCTTCTACTTACATGCTTGAGTCTTCCAATTTGTGGTGTGGTAGACTAGGACATGTGAACTTTGAATCTTTATGTAGATTAATCAAGTTAGATCACATACCATATTTTAAGATTAATCTGAAACACAAGTGTGAAACTTGTGTTAAAGCGAAGTTGACAAGATGTTCGTTTCATTCTATTGAAAGAAGTTTAGAGCCATTGGACTTAGTGCATAGTGATGTGTGTGACTTAAAGTTTATACAATCACATGGTGGCAATAAGTACTTCATCACTTTTGTTGATGATTGTACTAAGTATTGTTATGTGTATTTGCTCAAAAGCAAAGATGAGGCTATTGACAAGTTTATTCTTTATAAGAATGAAGTTAAGAATGGTGAGTATGAATCACCGTTTATTGAGATTTGTGCTCAATTCGGGATTATCCACCAAACCATGGCACCTCATTCTCCTTAGTCAAATGGGATTGCTGAGCGGAAGAATAGGACGCTAAAGGAGATGATGAATGCAATGTGGATTAGTTTTGGGTTGCCATAGAACTTGTGGGGGGAAGGGATTCTTTCTGCAAATTACATTCTTAATAGAATCCCTCAGAAGAAAGTAGACAAGACTTCATATGAATTATGGAAAAGCCGCAAGCCTTCTTATAATTTCCTACAAATGTAGGGGTGTCTTACAAAAGTGGCTGTACCTACACCTAAGTGGGTTAGGATAGGTTTGAAAAATCATGGATTGTATATTCATTGGTTATACACAGAATAGTAGTGTATACAAGTTTCTTGTGCACAAATCTGATATTTTAGATATCCACAAGAATAGCATAATGGAGTCAAAGAATGCGTCCTTCTTTGAAGACGTATTTCCTTGCCGAACCCAGGGAGATGATCAAAGTTTTGAGAAGGAACTTGAAGATGATCAAGATAATGATCAAGTAGATGATTAAGATAAGGAGGTAGATGAGCCAAGAAGGAGTAAGAGGGCTAGGACTACCAAGTCCTTTGGCCCGAACGTTTTGACTTATATGTTAGAGGGAGAATCTCAAACTTTTCATGACGCCATGAAGTCCCTTATGGAAAGAAACTATTAAAAGTGAAATTGACTCCATCTTACAGAACCATACTTAGGAGTTAGTTGATCTATCCCCAGGCAGTAAGGCCTTGAGGAGTAAGTGGATCTTTAGACGAAAGATGAAGGCTGATGGGTCAATTGATAAATATAAAGCTAGGCTAGTTATCAGAGGATACAAACAGAGAGAAGGCCTGGATTACTTTGATACGTATTCACCTGTGACAAGGATTAGATCCATTCGCATGGTGATTGCGATAGCCGCTTTACGTGGTCTGGAGATACATCAGATGGATGTAAAGACAACTTTCTTAAATGGAGATTTAGATAAAGAAATCTACATGGAACAACCCAAGGGGTTTTCAGCTCCAGGGAAAAATAAGAAGGAGTGTAAGCTTGTCAAGTTATTATATGGTATGTTGTTAAATGGATTTAAAATCAATGAGTGTGACAAGTGCATATATGTTAAAGACATTGACAAAGGTTATGTCATTTTGTGTCTATACGTAGATGACATACTCATTGTTGGTAGTAATGATGAAATGATTCAAACTACCAAGAGATTGTTAAACTCTAAGTTTGACATGAAAGATATGGACCTTGCCGATGTCATTCTTGGTATTAAAATTACCAGAACATCTAGTGGTATTGTACTTTCTCAGTCTCACTATGTTGAGAAGATACTTAAGAAATTTGGTAAATCAAATACAAGTGTGTTTAGGACACCGATAGACGTGAGTCTACAATTGACTAAGAATAATGGTGAGAGTGTCTCTCAGCTAGAATATTCTCGGGTCATTAGAAGTTTGATGTATCTGATGAGTTGTACAAGGCCAGATATAGCCTATTCTGTTAGCAGGCTTAGTAGATACACAAGTAATCCAAATGCCACTCATTAGAGAGGCATTATGTGGGTGTTAGGTTATCTACGTTACACCTGGGATTATGGGTTGCATTATACCAGATACCCAGCTGTACTAGAGGGGTATAGTGACGCTAATTGGATATCTGATATAAAGGACTCCAAATCCACTAGTGGTTATGTGTTTACCCTTGGAGGGGCAGTCGTGTCTTGGAAATCTTCCAAACAAACGTGTATATCGAGATCAACGATGAAATCTGAGTTTATTACTTTAGATAAAGCAACTGAAGAAACTGAATGGCTTTGTTCGTTGAGGATATTCCACGTTGGCCAAAACTTGTGCCTACTATCAGTATTCGTTGTGACAGCCAATTGTAGACGTCCCCGAACGCCCCGGGAGGATGACTCCCGTTCTGTTCGTTTTGCGGGTCTACTACAGTTCGGACTCGATTTGTCACGGTTCTTAATCTGAACCAAAGAGTCTAACTCTGGCAAATCGTTTAAGAAAACAGATTTTTGAAAAAAAGTGCCAAACATGGACTGCTTTGCCAGATACAGAGTCGCCACCTAAATATTTTTTATGGGGGAATTTAGGAAACCCTGACTCGGTGCCAAAGGCCACGTGTCCGTCATCACCAAAGTTGCCTCGGCTCGGGAGCTTGGGTACGATCGGGAAAGGTCAGCTATGAGCACCCCCTTTCGCCCGGTCCGAAGACCGGCCTCTACTAACCATGATATCCAATTTTGAAAAACTTTTTGTGTTCTTATACCGGTTATTAGCCTAGATTTACTACGTCATGCCAACAGCAAACAAGTATAGACCAAATCGCCTAAGTTGGAACAAAACACTACATGTTTGTTTTGAAAACGGTTTGCTACTCGCAAGTAGGCTAAAATGCAGGTTTTGCCACCCTCAAGTGGGCTTTAGAAAAGATGATTTTGCCACTATCCAGTGGTCTTAAAACTCACAGTTTTAATGCATTGTCCCAATTTAGGTAATTCAACCTCCATCCACAGGCATTCAAACAGTTATATCACATAAGCACTTAGCCTCATGGTAGTCATGTTATTATGGCAACATTCACACGCATGTGGTATGCTAAAGCATAAAAGCTTACCTAGTACTCCAAGCCAAGACAGAAACCAGTTAGTAATCATATGCATGATCCTAGTTCATGTTAAGTGGCTAATGCAACGCAAGCAAAGATGTAATCTAGACAGGCCCAGCTATCCTAAACATGGCATATGGAATGCTACAAATAGCACGTATTCAATTTGGAAATTGGAATACAATGCAGTTAGCGTGATGTACCGAGCCCGATGCATGTCAACAAATGCATGGATGCACGCATGCACAGCATAAGGTATGCTAATTTAAACATGCCCTAATCTACCATCATAAGCAGGTAATTAAAAGGGAAGAAAGAAGTGGGGGTTGGAAGACATGCACACACCCACACACACTTATTACAAACACGCCCTCACTCGGAGGGACCAAATAAATATACAGACCAAATAACAAATCAACTATCCTAGCTAATTAATTATTACAGACCCTTAATTAATTAACAAATTGAATGCAGTAAGAAGGTGGCCACAGCCCGCCTCGGGATGCGCGAATGATGCATGCTGGAATCTGACTCGCTCGGAAACCCGTGCCATGCCACTATTGCCTCTGTTTTACTGCCTTTTCTTCTCTGAAAACTGTCAAAGTCCCAGAGAACCTTCTATGAGCATTGCAGAACATCATCGGCTGGGAGGGATGGCCACCGGCTGTGTACAATATCCATCGGCTGGAGATAAAGCTATCGGCACTGAATAGATGGCCGGTCGGCACTGAATGTTGCCGGTCGGCAGAAACTTCCTGCAGAAGACAGTTTTGACAGCAACAAGGCCAGACAGTGTATGACATGGAATTTCTAGGCAAATGTTTGCATGGACACACTCCCTATCATGTAATGGACTCAAGGGAGCATGGCCCTCGACCCCCGGGCCATCAATCACGCATTTCAATGCATGATGGCCCGAAAGCCAAGTTAGCAACTTTGATATCAAATGGAATGCAAGCACAAAACAAATCAAAGGGCCCCAACCCCTATCATGATTGGTCAAGAGGCAAGGGATGCATGCTCAATGAAATGCAACCTAGGCATGGCGGCTAAGTATGCAACATGAACATGCAAATGAGCAATGTATGCTAGGCTCGCAACCTAAACATGTAAACAAACATGGCATGCAACAACATGCAACGATGGACTTAAACTAACATGGATAACTCGCAAGCATGCCAAAATCAGCGGCCATGAGATGAAAATGAGATGCCTCAAAATGCGTGCACACGGGCACGCAAACCGAGGACCGCGCCTACGGCACGAAATGGCACTCTAATGAGACATGGCATAACATGGAATATGGCATACAAAACATGCAAATTTCAGAAGCAAAATGAGGGGCAAAACAGCCCCGAAACATGGCGAAATGGAACCAAATGCATGGAATCGCTCCCGAAATGCAAAACTAGGTACATGAAATGGCTTATGGCTATATCAAATATGCAAGATATGAACATGAAGTATGAAGACAGAAGCTATACAGCCCCAAAATAAGCATGTTCATAGTACAAAGCATGGCAAGATAGTAAGCACAAGTGGGACTAACATGGCATGCAAAAAATGACTCCTCAAGGGAGGCAATGAGGCAAGTGATGGATGAAATGCTCAAACAGAAAAATGTCCTTCTACAACACTGAAGAGGGACCAAAAATATGAATATTTAGAGTAGATGACAAGTCCCAAAACAGTATACACACATGCTCAAAATGCAATGCAAGATTAAGGCCCACAAAGGGGTATAACATGAAGTACCAAAAGGATGCACCAAACAGCCAAATACCCTTCATGAGACATGTAGAGGGGGTCAAACTAAGACTCTTTTCAGGCCTGTCAAAGACCCAAAAACAGAAGCATGATAGGCTAAAAAGACATGCAAAAAAAGAGGACCAAAGAGGGGTAATGAAGCAAGTCATACATGGGGGTCCCAAACAAGGTTGAGCCCTTCTTCAATGTTGAATAAGGGCTCAAAACAAGCCTCTTTACAGTTTACATCGAAGCCCAAAAATACTTGTAAATAGGGCTAAACAATGAAGCTAAAAAATGCAAGTTTAAGGGAGATGGATGCTTACCCTTGAAGAGCAGCAAACCAGCACCCCTTGGTCCAAGTTTCTGAGCTCCTAACCTCTGCAAATGACCTCCAATGTGCTGGAATGGATGATGGAGGTGTGGTTGAGAGGTGGTGTGCAAAGGGGCCAAGAATCCTTCACTTTGGAGCACTCTAACACATACAAATGTAGAGAGAGAGAGATATAGAGAGAGAGTGATATATATTCTATATATATCAGATTTTCTAACCCCTTGAATGGAAGGAGAAGCCCCCTTTATATAGACAAGGCAATGGCTCAAAGCTTCTAAGAGAAGCCAACAAGGTGCAAGCTTCTCTTGGAAGCTAGAAAGGTGCAAGCTTCTCCAAGAAGCTAAAAGGGTTCAAGCTTCTTGGAGAAGCTAAAAAGGGTCAAGTGGTTCAAGCTAGAACCAAGGGTTCAAAAGGTTCAAGCTTCTTGGAGAAGCTAAACCAATGGGGGACAAAAGGTTCAAGCTTCCTCAAGAAGCTAAAATAGGGGGTTCAAAAGGTTCAAACCCCGCCTCAAGAAAAGGTCTCGGCCGGAAAAAGAGTCATCGGCACAATAAAGTGCCGGTCGGCTAAACATAATGCCGACCGGCCATTATTTTTAAGAAACAATGGCCGGTGGCAAACATGTGCAGCCGGTGATGATAGGGGAGGGCCGATGAGATGTGAGGATGGCCAAAAAGCCATTCCCTGCCCTTCAAGGCGAAAACACAGGTGTTTGGTGCCAAAACCGAACACGAAGCAGTCGAGTCAAGAGGTCCTGAGGCGAGGCGCGCTGCCAAGGCCTCCGGGAATTCGAGACGAACACAAACATGGATAATCACCGAGTGTTCAAATGGTGACGTCCGAGTCTTGAGGACGGTCAAAAATGGGGTGTCTACACCAATCGGCGATTAGATGGGCACAGAGCCATATGTATAATGGAAAGTCTAGACATATCCGTTATAGACATAATTTCATACGACAACTACTCTCTAATGGAGTTATCTCTCTAGATTATGTAAGATTTAAGTATAACATTGCGAATCCACTAACCAAAGGGTTGACTCGAGAGTTAGTAGAAACGTCTTCAAAAGGAATGGGGTTAAGGCCTTTAGTATTGTTACCGGAACGGAAAATCCAACCTAGTTGACTAGAGATCCCAAGATCTAGGTTCAAAGGGACAACCCAATTTTGTGTAATAGGTGAATCACTGAAGAGGTAAACCCTCTTGCCCATTCCTTTGTACAGTGATACCCGGTGGGGAAGGAAAGTTAAGCTAACGCTTTTAATGACCTAAGTGATATGAATAGTCAACCGTGGTATAAGGAGATACCTTATATAGGTCACCTATGTGAGTGCAAAGTGAGGCCGCTTCGTTAAGAATTGGTAAGGCCGAATTCTTTAAAGCCACTCACTAAACGAAGCTAGTGTTCCAGGGCCATACCGGACTCACCAGTGAGAACAAAAACAGTGGTTGGACTAACTCCTGTGTGAGGTTTATTGTCTCGGTTTACACAAACAGCAGAATAGTTCAAGACATCACGTTCACTGGTCAACCAGTAAATCCGATAGGCTTTCACCACGAAAGGTTCAAGGCCATCAACCACCTTTTCTGATGCTGGGTTAGTCTGTGTGCTTTCTCTCCGAGTCTTTATTATAAATGTTGTCCGTTTTCTTTATTCAGTCAATTTTTGTTCATTTGGGGGATTGTTGGAAAAAATGGTTTTATGGTGACTTTAATGTGAAATTAAAGTAGGTCTGAACCATTGGTTGAGGTGAGATTAAATGGGTTTAGATTCTTTGTAACAAGGTCTTTACACCACAAAAACAATGACCAAAAACCATTGAGAATTAACTGAGGAATTTTCTCATAAAGATGGCCTCATGAATGAGGTTTTTGGAATTGTGTATAACTACCAATCCTATTGATTATAGAGGAAAGCTTTGATAGGCATTTAAACCTTAAGATTTTGATAAGGGTATGAACCCTTTGGGGAATCCAAATTTTTCGAAGGAATGGAGTTACGGATGCTTCAAGGATGGGCTTGGGCCAAGACTATGGTCCAAGTTGATTATGGAAAAATTGAAACAAGCGCGCGCAGGCGCCACATGCCCCCTGGACCGAGCCGGGTCGGGGACGGGGTTAATGGGCCGTGGATCTTGGATCTTGGGCTTGGGCTTGAGGCTTGCTGGAATGGGTTAGGTTTGGGCTGGGCCGAATTGATGGTCCACCAACCTAATCTTTTTGGGGAAAGTCTGCTGCAAATATACACACTTGTATATATAGAAAATATAGGTCAAATATTTTTTCCCATCAGTTTTGGTCCATTACTCCAATAGTTTTGCAAGAGTAATGGCCATTTGTTGCCAGCTTTCATGGCCATTAGTTGCCAGCCTTCATGGCCATTAGTTGCTATCCTTCATGGCTGGAGGCTCCTTCTCTCTCCCCCATGGTGTATAAAAGGAGACCCATCTCCCTTGATTTTGGTACATAATTTTTGCCTTTCAGATATACAGTCAGTTTGCTTCCTTCTATAATTTTCTTCTAGTGTTGAGAGAAAGCTGCCATTGTCAGCTCGAGAAAGCTATCAGAAGGTGCTTCTGTGTTAGCCGGTCTAAACCATCGTATCCTGGGAGACAAAAGTTGACGTACCTCTAGCACCCACGGTGAGACGACTAACCTATTTTAAGGATACTGTGGTATCACACATGCTTCGGTTTGCGCTTTTTTTTCCTTAATTTTGTTTTATGTATTTCTATTCAATAAGTTGTAAGGGGTAATCCAATGATTTCTTTTCCTATAAATCAATTTCATTTCTCATGAACCTATTTGTTTTATTTAAATTGCATAATATAGACAACATATAGTGTATGAATGGTTTTGTTTGAGTTGATTTTTAAATATATGAATGATTTTATATGAGATTTGCACAAGATTGTAGAGTTTTAATTTTGGAAGGTGATAACGGCTATAATTTTCAAAAAATGGTTAGAGAAAGAAAGGAATTTAGAAGAATGGAAAGCTTGAGAACATTTCATTTACCCAAGAAATTAGTTGTTAAGTTGTATGCCTGCATAGTGTATACAGTTTTTCTTTTAAATTGCTACAAATGGAAATATAAAAACATAATTATTTCTCAAAAATAAAATAAAATTGTCTTCATTTTTTTTTCCTCATTGTTTTTGGTTTTGTTTTTTATATATTGGAAAGGGAGGGGGAAGTTAAATCTATAATCTCCTACTCTCCTAATATATAGTACATGGTCTAGCCACTAAGCTACTTCATGTGGATTTTTTTTCTAGCTTTTCATTAAACTACTTGTGATTAATTTTACATTACATATATTTCAAATTTCGCATGTCTCTTCAACATCTTGTTAGATTATTCTGATCAAGGTGTTCTAAATAATTTATACTAAAAAATTTAAGCACAAATGGCATGCTTAACTTAGGAAGTTTATTAAAATGATCAATATTATTATTTACCATCTTTTAGTATAACATTTTTTTTCATTTTCTTAGTACATCAAAAAACAGGTATGTGTGTTTGGCCTAAGGGGGGAGGAGAAAGAAAATAGGAATGGCATGGTTTGAACAAGGGTCAAATATGCGACCTCTCCTTAGAATACAAATATTCTACCATTAAACTACATGCACATTTCTCTTAAGATCATAGGAGAAAAATATTATAGACACCCTAATGTGAGTATAAAATATGAAGAATGACACTCATCAAATCAGTTTAATAATTGATTCTTAAATTAGTCGCGGTCTAATGGGTCGAATATCGAATTATTAAAAAAATCATTTCTATGATTGCGTCACATATTACGAAAAATTTAATGTCACTAATGTATTGGTTTAATAATTTTATCATTTTATGTTTTATACAATGCTGCATAGCAAGACATTCAAAAATTAATTTTTAAATTTGATCATGTCAAAAAAAAAAAAACAAAAACAAAAACAAAAACAAAAAACAAAAACAAAAAACAAAACAAAAAAAAACCAAATAAAAGAAGGAAAGTAGCTTGTCTCCATTTCGCTTAGTAGACTCAATGATGCAGTTTGGCTCCGTGAATATATTATGAGTCTCATTTTGATGATTTAATTAATTTATGTTTTAAGTTTTAATGCATAGATAATTCATACTTTCATTATATTTATATTTAAAAATAAAACAATAAATATTTAAATTGTAAATTTATTTAAAAACAAATATTTTAGCATATTTAATCCTTAGTGAGAATGAGATTCAATCTATTTATCAAATAAAAATTTTACTAAAAATTTCATCAAATAAGGGATAAATCAAATCATTAATCAAATTATCATTATTAGCCCCAAGTTTATTCAAATTTAAATTTGTATTGATTTTGATTATTGACAAATATTTTGAGCTCATTTATTAATTCAAAGTTTTCAAAATGATTTCATACAATTGTGCTTCAATGTTTTTAAAGATATATACTTCTATAGTGTTGTTTTCCAATGGTTTTTAGCCCCTCAAAACATGAAATAACACATGCATGCAAAACACTATTTATGCTTAAAATTGGTCCAAGAGTCAACACCAGAGTGAAGCTCAAAATGCCTAAGTATTCTAGCTACAAGGGTCGACACCAAGATAGCCAAGGTCGACACTAAATTTCAGAACATAATTCAACAGCAAGGGTTGACACCAAAGACAGCAAGGGTCGACACTAAATTTCAGAATACAATCCAGCAGCAAGGGTCGACACTAAATTTCATAATACAATCCAGCAGCAAGGGTTGACATCAAAGACATCAAGGGTTGACACTAAATTTCATAAAACAATCCAGCAACAAAGGTCAACACCAAGAAAGATAATGGTTGACACCAGGAATACTTGGAAATCAACTCAGAGAAGAAAAGAGAGCAAATGGTTGACACCCAATCTGCAGGGGTTGACACCCGTAAAATCTGGGTTTCAAAAATCTAGATGTCTAATCAAATTTGGACTGACACAACTCTTTTCTTAGCCACTTTTTCTTATTTATGTGTAGAATATGACATCATTTTTGATCCTTGAGTAGATTTTCTTTCACTATATCTTCTACCAAGAGTTGACTTATGAAGGTGAGCATTTAATGAAAAGCTTGTGCATTTAATAATCCTTCTCTTCCCAAGACCTGCCTATAGTTTGTATACACCATGCTCTGATCAACATAGTTGGAAGATATCCTCCATGATTTGCTTCAACGGCAAGAAGATTCAAATCTGCTTCTCTCCAATAGCTGGAAGCCATTAATGCTATAAAGAAGAAGCTCTCCTTGTTCTATACACACTTCTTCAATACAAGAAACCTAGAGCATTCAACAACCTTTAATATACTCCATTGTACTTCCATTTCATATCTGAGAGAGTCTTAAATTCTCTGTGTGCTTACATTTTCATATCCATCTTTTGAGAGAGAAAATTTGAAAAAGAGGACAGTTGTATCTCTTATTCTTGTTTCTTATTTTCTGAGTGATATACTTGCAAAGAGAGGCATTTAGTTGAGAGGTCCTCAACAAATTGAAGTAACTACTTTGTAAAGATCCACAAGCTAGGTGAAGTTTGGTGGTGCATTAGTTCATAGTGAAGAAATTCTCAATGAGGTATCTTAAGGAGTGGACGTAGGCCGGTGAGCCTAACCACTATAAATCTTTGTGTTTGAGCTCTTCTTTTCCTCTCCTTTATTTTATGTGTATTAATTGCTTGCTGCATTTACTCACTTAGTTATTTGAAACTTATTTTTTGTTTATATTTTTTAATTACCTAATTCACCCCCTCTTAGGTTGCCTTCCTGTGTAACAATTGGTATTAGAGCCTCGTCTCTTGTATTGTGACTTAACCGTCCTTGAGTGATTCATGGCAACCCCTAACTTCTCTCTTCCTAAAGGTCAAGCCTCAAATAGACCACCCTTCTTCAATGGCACAAATTTTAACTATTGGAAAACCCGTATGATTATGCATATCCAATCTATCGACTATGAGGTTTGGAAAATCATCTATGATGGTCCCAAAGTCCCTACCAAAACCACAGATGGTCTGATAGTTCCCAAACTTGAGAGTGAATGGACTAATACTGATTATAAAGATATTCAAGCCAATGCCAAAGCTGTTAACATGTTGTATTATGCATTTGATGCTACTGAGTTCAACAGAATATGTACTTGTACAACAGCGAAAGAAATTTGGGATAAACTTATTGTAACTCATGAGGGAACAACTCAAGTTAAAGAGTCTAGAGTTAGTTTGGTTGTTCATAACTATGAGCTCTTCAAAATGAAACCTGATGAGAACATATCCCAAATGTTCACCTGCTTTACAGATATTATAAATAGTATAAAATCTCTTGGGAAGACTTATACTAATGCAGAAATTGTCAGAAAAGTCCTTAGATCATTGCCAAAAAGTTGGGAGAACAAAGTTATCGCAGTGATTGAAGCAAGGGACTTATCAACATTAAGCCTTGATGAGTTAATGGGATCTCTTCTAACCCACGAGCTCATTATGCAAGAAGGAAAAGAAAGAAGACAAGAGCAAGAAGAAAGTGATAGCCTTTAAGTTTACCTCAAAATTTCAAGAGGAAGAAGAAGATGCTTTAGAAAAATTCATTACCAAGAGGTTCAAAAAGTTTGTGAAAAAGAAATAAGGTGTAAGGAAGTTCTTCAGAAAAGACTTCAACAAAGATTTTCAAAAAGGTGAAAGTCATAAAAAATCTGGAGTTACTTGCTATGAATGCAATAAACTGGGACACTATAAATCAGAATGTCTAGAGCTCAAGAAACAATTTAAGAAGGATAGGAAGAAAGCCATGATCGCAGCATGGGGAGAAGACAATGATGATAGTGACTCAGAGACTGACATTTGTAAAAATGAAGTCGCCAATCTATGCTTGATGGCACTTGAAGATGAAAATGAGGTAAACGATGAATCTTTCAGTTTTGATAAATTACAAATTGCCTTTGATGAATTGCATGCTACATTTTAAAAATTGAGTTCAAAAAGTAGTTGTCAAAAGAAAATGATTTTGAGTTTATCATAAGAAAATGAAGTCTTGACAATGGAAAAGGAGAAAGAATTTTCAACTAAAAAAGAATCTTCCATTTTTGAAAAGAAAGTAGATGATTTGTAAAAAGAAAATGAAATTTTCAAAAAGGAGAAAATTATTTTAAATGAAAACATAGAAGACTTAAAAAATTGTCTTTCAAAATTTACTCAAGGTAGCGATACCTTAGATAAAATTCTCAAAAGTCAAAATCAAACCTTTGGAAGAATCGGGATTGGATATTGTGCGGACTGGTTTCTGTAATAGAGTAAGATGGAACTTCATGGGCGAACCCTGGTGCATTGATGGGTGAAGGCCTACACAAGAAACAAATGGTTAGGTTGCCCGACCAGGGGTTGGTCGGAAACCCCTTCGATAATCGAGTCGGTACCGAAGTTTGGTAGAGACAAGATAGAGAAGACCAATGTGTTTCTAGAGTCAAGAGATCGCCCATTCTCAAGGAAAGTAAGGTTACCTTTTATAAGGATTGTATGACTTGCTCATCAAGCTCCCTCGTTCGCCGCCTGGCACTCAATTGTGATGCTAGTACACCTCATAATAGACGAGAGTGAAGATTCGGTTGAGCGGTTCCATCGTTTGCGGGCACCACGGGTCTTTTACTTACACAGTGTTGGTTGATCTGTTAGTGCTCAAGTGTCTTGGAGTAGGAGCCTTGGAACCTAAGTTTAGACTAACCCACTTCGGAGTGGGGAGGGGTGCTAGGGCCAGGCCCATGGTCTTTCCCACTTCAGAGTGGGGAATGGGCCAAGACTGATCCCTTAGCTCAGCTCATCTTAGAATGGGAGAGAGGGCCCACTTTGGAGTAGGGACCTTCATCCAGCCTAACTAGGTCTCATACAAATAGGCTTGAGTAATTGTGCCCCCTTCATTTGCCCCTGGCTTGCACTAAAAATTATTGAGTGAAAACCATTATTATATTTCGGCCCAATTTGCTCAAAGTGTATGCTAGCCTTCATGCTTATGGACAGAGCTCGGCCCCCAATCTTAAGAAATACATATATAAATTTTGCATGTGCATCTCGGCCCACTAATAAATTTTCACCAAGCTTAGCTTGCATGCAGATTATCTCGGCAGCCACTTTTTGACTTGTAATTGCAAAGTTTGCAAATTCAAATACTTAGTTTTGCATAGACAAGCTAGGTGGGCTCCGAAATCCACAAAGCTCCTTATTTCTTTATTTGTTTGGCCCTATGTATATAAACTTTAACTTTTTCTTGAAAAAAATACATCTTGAATATTAGCTTGGGTGTGACACCTGAGTTTTTCGCCCAGCTCAAGCGTGGCTTTTCCCGCTCGAGCGTAGATCTTTAGCTCCCAGTAAATGGTGATTTTGCAGGCGGACCGCTCGAGTAGAGGAGTTTTCGCTCGAGCGTGAAATGCATGCTCCTAGTAGTTCCTCTATAGCTCTGCAAAACTTCTGCGACATGTTCATCTCCACTCGAGCGAGGGAATCTGTGCTCGAGTGGGACCACTTATTTGTGCCTTATGCTCGAGCGGCAGAACTCGTGCTCAAGTGACCTGTGGGGGATAGCAGATTTTAAAATAGCGATTCTAAGTCTTTTTCTAGGCACTTCTCCATCCTCTCTCTCTAACTTTACTTTTTCTTAAACCCTAGCTCACAAGGCCATAGATTTTTCCTATCTTAACTCAAGATCCACCTAAGATCTTCCAAGATTAGTTGTAAGAGAAGCTAGATCGGCACTCTCACTGATTGTTTCACTAAATCGTCGAAGTACGAGTGTGTGTTGCCACTCTAGCATCCAAACTTGAGGTAGGGGTGTCTTTAACTCTTTATATCTTCAATTTGAGTAGCTTGTGTGGTAATTTCTTAAACTATTCATGTGGATATATGTATGTATTGGGTTTGAGCTTGATAATTAAAAATTGAGAGTAATGATGGTTAGATTTCGTCATTGTTGAAGGATTTGCACTTATTATGGATGAATATCATTGTTTATGATGAGTAATTAACTCAATTTCATAAAGAAGAGAAAAACCTCAATTTTACTCAAACCCTAGTTTTCAAATTTAATTTATAGAAAAGGGTTTTGCTCACATGATTTCTAAAACATGAAATTGAGTGTAATTACTTGATTTTGAGATTGAAATGTGAGGTTGGAGCTTCCTTCTTAATGTAAACCTTGAGTGGAAAATGGAGGTTGCTTAATGGTAGATCGTTGAACTATGAAAAGTGAAGAGGTGGGTTGTTATGAATTGATATCGTCTTAGGAAAATAATGCATTGTTTATAAACTCATGGCAT
The DNA here is from genome assembly GCA_025200525.1 of Camellia lanceoleosa. NCBI lineage: Eukaryota > Viridiplantae > Streptophyta > Magnoliopsida > Ericales > Theaceae > Camellia > Camellia lanceoleosa. The sequence continues at coordinate 119,880,189 of CM045764.1, read as the reverse complement.
CATGTGCATTATACATTTCTTTTTTGTCTTTTTTTTTAAAAATAAACGATTGAAAGTTGGAAGTGGATAAATAGCTTATGAGTTCGGGTAGTGAGTTGGGATGAAATTGAGTTGTGTATTGTATTTGGTACCTACGTAGGGAGTTAAAGTGCCTAATTGCCCTGTCTGCGTATATCGCCGGACGAATGTGGGAAAATGTTTTGCGGTTTCCACGAGCCCGCCATTTGTGGTGTCGGAAAATGTGGAAAAATGGATGGTTTTGGGTGTCCACGTCCCTGCCGTTTGTGGATCTGGCAAATGTGGAAGGCTATAATGTTTTGGGTGCCCATCGCCCCGCCATTTTTGTAGTCGGCAAATGTGGGATTAATTTCTATATATGACAATAAATATCTATGTATATTTGATTTTGGACACTTATCTGTGGATGTCATAGTGAAGTCATCGGCGATGAGAATGTGGTAAAAGATAAGATATGTTCAATGCATTTTGCATACTACCAATGGCTTACTCTAGCATTGTTTTGTAGCCTTGTCATACACTTCCATGCATTGCATTGCATGAGCATAAGATTTTCAAATGATTATATAACTGGTTAAATGCATCACCTACTGAGCTCATGCTCACCCCAAAAGCTAACAATTTTTCAGGGAATGAGGACGAGATACCTCTCAAGCGATGATGTCTATACAGCTAGCATGTTTTGTTGAAGTTTTGTTGGGGGCGTGGTATTGATGATTGCATTTTGTTTTGGAAATTGATGTTTGTGACTTAGTGAATGGTAGAGCATTGTGATAAGGAAGATGTCCTTATGAATCTCTTGTGTTAACTTCTACCTCTTTTCTTTTGAACTATTTTCTTTTTCTTTTTTTGTATTCCTGTTTTGAGGAGTGCAATAGAATACATATGTAAAACTCCATTTTTGGGAATAGTTCAAGAGGAAATAAAGTTATATTGGTTCTGTTGTTCTATTTGTTTGGATTATGTGTGTTGACAATATTGGTGGTATGGTTGCTTGAGTCGGACTTTTTAGGGCATGACATTGGGCCCACCACTTTATGACTTATTTGGCTTGATTATTGAGCATGTTGTATAACCATCTTTGTGGTCCCAACATTTATTTAGCTCCTTACTCCGTTATTTCTTGGCCCATTGCACGTGGCCTTCATCTGAAACAAATATGTTGGATGCTTGTCTATTGCTCGGTCGGTCTGAATAAAACAATTCAAAAATTGGTGCTAGAGCTCAGTCTTTCATAGACTTACAGTATAGCTCGGCCCTGTCCCCATATGTACTATTTCCTGCCAAATAAACACGTGGTTGTCTTGGGTAGACCTTTTGATTGCACTCTCTCTCCAAAAATTCAAATATCATGAACCCAGCTAATGTTTCTTCTTCTTTACTTTTAAGGACTTTCAAAAAACACCTTTAGAGCTATTCTCGTAGAATACATTCTCTCTCTCCATAAGCTTTAAGTTTGGCCCACTGGTTTTATTCATTTTCTTCCGACGGTGGAGAAGCGGGGACTCACTGTTGTGTGTATGTTCATGGCATGCTCTTTCCAACGATGCACAGTGAGTATCGGTGTCTCGATCCTACCATTACCGCCGTCAATCTACACTGTTAGTTGTGGTTCTCCCAGCTTTGAAGCTTACCTGCTCGTCCCTCTTCAACAGTGGTGGTCTGCTGTCTCATTATCATTGGAGGACTTCAATCAATTGCCATTGTCGTGTTTTTGAGCCGATGACTTTCATTGTTTCCGAAGCTGTCTGCCATTGTTTCCGGCAAGGCTCCTTTGTCCACAACGGGCCATCTCTTACTTTTCAAAACCCAGAAATCTTCAACACTCAAAGAACTACTCATCGGCGTTAGATTTTGACGCTTTGCCATTATTGATTAGCAAATTCATTTTGATCCCGCCGCCGTGAGTTAGTAGGTCCCCTTTTTGTTTCTTGACAACCATTTCACCATCGGTGGGCTTCGCCGTTGCAATGTTGGCAAGCTTGTACCATCGGCCTCCAGCATTGCTCACACAGTCACAATGTTGCAAGTTCTCAACCCCACACTTTTAATTTTGGTGTGTGAGATTCATTGACTATGGTTATTCACCATTGATTCCAATAGTGTTGCACCCTATAAGTCCACGCCTTTTGACTTTTGCTCATTAAAGCTACTTTTGGTGTTTTTAATTCCACAAATCCATACCTGTCTTTTCTTTTAATTTTTGTTGTCTGCAAATGCTTGAGTTTGGAAAATCCTCATTTCTTTGTACCTAGTATGAACCTTGATTTGGAAAAGTGTGATTATGATTTTATTCCAATAACTTTTCTATTTGCAGGTTCAACATGCTATTGTGGACTTTGCACAACAGATTTTGTTCTCTTCGTGGCCGCCCTTGCTTTGTAGCTGGTGGCCTTGGTTTGGTATTGTAAGTTCTCCAAATTTGTTTTACCTAACATCTTAATTCCTTCCTTCCTTTTGCTCCCCGGTTGCTTGTGGTAATTTTGTTGTTGGGCATGCCCCTATATTGTTTGGTTGGTCCTTTCCCTGTTTTGAACCCTTGATTATGTCAAAATGGGTAAGTTTAGGAGTCTTGTGAACACAGCATCTAAACTAACATTCTTCCGCAAGAAGTACCATATTCCCAAAGATGTTACACTAGTGTTAGAGGGGTTAAACACACTTCGAACTCCAACTGATGACACTGTGCCTTTTCCCTGTAGGAGCAATCGTAGAAGGGGGAGTTTGGTTCCCTTTGGACCCTTTGTGGCTCAAATTCTTCCATTACTTCAAACTCTACCCCATGGAGATAGCCATGAATACTTTTAGGATCATAAGTGGCTTTGTGGCCCTTACCAAATTGCTTGGCCTTAATTTACGAGTATGGGACATACTCCATTGTTACAACTTCTCTCATCACCCGGGTGGCACCTTCTACCTTAGAGTTATGTCCGATGTACCCCAAATGATCTTAGACCTTCCTAATTCTGATAAGCATTCGAAAGATTTCTTCACGGCAGGAGGAAACTTCGAGTATCCTGCCATTGTAGAGGACTGACCAACGCGAATATCTCGTGAAGGTGGTGGTCTAGGTTACCTTTTGTCCTTAATTCTTTACTTCCACACTTTTGATGTTGACTTTTAACTTTTGTTGTATGACTTCGACAGGTAATTCCTAGACAAGGAGGTGGACTACCAAAGAACATATGGCTAACCTTGAGACTATATTTGCCTAACCCGACCGATCTATGACAAAACTGCTTAATTACAAGGCCACTTACAAGCACAAGCTTAATGAGAGAAGGGTTCGTGTGATTGAATACTTTAGAAAGTCTCCAGAGAGTTTGTTCGAGCAACAAGCTTGTGATAACACTGGTGCTTCTACTTTCCACCATTGCTTGGTCATCAAGTGGAACTACGAGTGGGGGCCCTCATCTCGACAACCAAGAAGGCATGACTCACTAAAAGCTTGACCTTGCAACTCTTGTTTATGGTACAGGTTCTGTTCCTAAAGTAGCTACCGTGATCGTTCGGCCGGCTGAACAAAGAGTCTTGGTTCCAAAACAGTCCGTATAGACTTCCGAGGATGACCCTTCTCCTACTCCACATACTACAACACATACTAAAGAACTGAGGGATTCCAAGAGAAAGAGGAGTAAAGGAAAGGATGTGGTTGAGGGTTCTGAAGAGCAGACTTTGGCTGAGGAGTGGCTGCCTCCTTTGGAGTATAAAAGTCGACCTATCACTGTGGCTGACAGCATGACAGATTCTCGTGATTTGGCATTCCACCTATCCAAGGCATTACTCCTATGCTTGGACATGGTTGAATGTAATATGGATTTTGAATCTCTAATCAAAGGATATATTCAAATGGTGACTACAGTAAGTGTTCCTCTCCTAATTTAATTGCTTTCCTGTCCTTTTTCAATAAACTTCTCTAAGTGTTTTATTTTGGTTCCTGACAGTTCGTGCAACAGCTTCATGTTTTGGAGCAGCGTCGCTTGGAGCAAGTAATAGACTTCAACCTTGCTAGCTGACGCCAACCTTGCTCTGAAGTCTGTCGAAGTAGAACGGATAAGGGCCGAAGAGGAGGCTGCCACTTCTAAGGCATCGACCCTTGCTAAGGATAAGGCATCGTTGGAGACCAAGAAAATTGCTATGGTGGCTCTTGCTGCCAACAAAGAGGTCGAACAGAGAAAAGCTGAAGTGGAGGTCCAGCTGGAGGCGATGAAGGTCGACTAAGCTAAGCTTATTGAAGAGGCCATCCAAAAGGGTTGGGATGAGGCTGAAGCAAATTATGCCCAATAAGTGTTGAAATTGAGGGATGGCTTATTTGCCAAGGGTTGGACAGAGGCTCTTCGTGCTGTTAGAACTGAGGAGACTTCTGCTCTCTTCATGGACATACCTGTTCCATCTAAGACTACTACTGCAAGGGCCGCTAAAGCAAATGAGACATTGGTCGCTAAAGCAAATAAGACATTGGTGGCTGAGACTTTGGAGGCCACCCTTTCCGTTTCCCTCCTTCGTCTGCCGAGTGCTATTTCTAAATGAACAAAAGTAGCGTTGTGATGAGGCTTGATAGTCCTTTACTTGTTTTCTATATTTTTCACTTTTTATTTTTTTTGCAAGTGTTGGAGTTCAGCTAGTTAGACATCATCATTTTGTAAGGCTGAGCTCCCCTTTTTGTAATGGACACTTTATAGTAATGCCATGCTTTGTTGGATTTTTGTATGTCTTGAACTTCAATCTTCAATTTTTGCTTGTATGTGTTATGTTTGGCCTCGGCCGAGCAGGGGCTCTGTAGAGAAAGAGGCCACCTATTCGGTTTGACTAGGCCTTGTGCCTTAGAAAAATTGGAAGAAAGAACTTTTCATGCCCCTCGCCCGAACAGAGGTGCCATAAAGAAAGAGGCCGCCTGTTGGGTCAAACTAGGCCTTGTGTCTTAGAAAAATTGGAAAAAAGAACTTTCCATGCCCCCAACCAAGCAGAGGCTCCGAGACTACATAGGGCGTTTGATCGGGCAGACTAGGCTATGTGCCTTAAAAATGTCTAGTTGGATTTGGCCGAGAAGCTTAACTCATCATAGAGTGTAACTCGGTTCTTCGTTGAACGCAAGTTGTTACCATGGACTGTGCTTTTAAGTAACGATACTTGGCACAAATTCCACCAAGTTATACCATTTGGTGCCCTACTCTGACCGAAGGACTGAGTTTACGGGCTGGGGCGTAGGTTAAGACCCATAACCCCGTTCTTGCTCAATAGCCGAGTGAAAATATGTTCGACACATATGAAAAAGAAAACAATTCATAGGGAAAAGTTGATTTCATTAATACTTAGAAAATTGCGATTACATTCGAAAGTTGTTTAGATCATTACATCACCGATACTATTTCTTTAAGTTGGCAACATTCCAAGGATAAGAAATGGGCTTGCCTGCTAGGTCAATCAGGTAGTAAACCCCATTGCCCAAGGTAGAGGTAACTTTGTAAGGCCCTTCCTAGTAAAGGCCTAGCTTCCCTTCACCAGGGACTTTCTTATGATCCATGACCTTCCTTAGCACCAGATCTCCAGGTAGAAATTGTCGAATCAGCACATTTTTATTGAAACTTCTAGTAAGTTGTTGTTGGTATCATTGTTTGTTGGTTCAAAGATTTCAAACTGAATAGTGGGAATGACGACCTCCAAGGGGATGATGGCCTCCATTCCATAGGTGAGGGAGTAAGGCGTCTCCCTTGTCGATTGCCGTGGTGTTGTTCTGTACACCCACAGAACATTTGGCAGTTCTTCCACCCATTTGCCTTTGGCCTTCTCCAGCCCTTCTTTATCCCATTGATAACCATCTTGTTAGACGCTTCAGCTTGACCGTTGCCTTGAGGGTAGACTGGAGTAGAATTTTTGAACTTGATTTTTAAGTCAGAGCATAACTTCCTTAAAACCTGCCCATCAAACTGGGTGCCGTTGTAAAATAGTAGGGCTCTTCGGATGCTGAACCGAGTAATGACACTCTTCCAAATGAACCTTTTCATATCAGCTTCCTTTGTGCTTGCTAAGGCTTCAATCTCTACCCACTTAGTGAAATAGTCAGTGGCAGCAACGAAGAACCTTTTGTCAGCAGTAACCCTTGCTAGAAGTCCAACGATGTCCAGACCCCATTATGCAAATGGCCACGGACTGGTGAGGGGAGTTAGGTACTTGGCTGGTTGATGAATGAGTGGGGCAAATCTTTGGCACTTGTCGCATTTTTAGACATACTGTTGGGCGTCTTTCTGCATACGCGGCCACCAGTACCCATGAGTGAGGGCTCGATGTGCCAAGGATCGACCTCCAGTGTGACTGCCACAGATCCCCTCATGGATTTCATAAAGAAAGTTCTCTACAAGATTGGGGTGAACACAAAGAAGATATGGACCTAGATAAGACTTTTTGTAGAGCTTGCCCAAGAGTGAGACCCAAAATCGCGCAGCTTAGTGCCTTATTTTATGTGTTTTTTTCTTGTCATCTGGAAGGATGCCATTTTTTAGAAAAAAAAGAGTGGGTCTATACAACTCGGACCGAGGTCAGTATAGAGGACTGAACTGGCTAGATCGATAGTCGGTTGAGGAACAAACTTGACCTATATCATGTGGCCATTTCTGGAACCCACCGAGGAGCTAAGACAAGCTGAGGCATCGGTGTGGCTATTTCTATCACGGCCAAGTTTCACAACCCCGATAGCTTGAAATTTGTGGATCAGGTGTTTGGCTTGTTCAACATAAGATGCCACCCAGCCATCACGGTTTTCGTATACTGCAATTAGTTGGTTCACTACAAGTTAGGAGTCACTATAAAGAAGCAATTTATCTGCATTAATGTGTTCAACGCTACATAGACTAACTAGTAGAGCCTTATATTCCACTTCATTGTTGGAGGCCTTCCATCCCAGTCTAATGGCCTGTACTAAACATGATATTTGTTTTTGAAAACACATGTGCTCTTATTCCGGTTAATTAGCTAATCTTACTACGTGATGCGCACAACATACAAGTATAGACTAGATCGCCTAATTTGGAACAAAACATTGCATATTCGTTTGAAAACGGTTTGAAGTTTGCTACTCGCAAGTAGGCTAAAATGCGGATTTTAATGAATTGTCCCAATTCAAGCAATCCAACCTTCACCCACAGGCATTCAGGCAGTTATAACAAATAAGCAATTAGCCTCATGGCAAGCATGCTTTCATGGCAACATTGACACACATGCAGTATGCTAAAGCGTAAACACTCACAATGTACTCCGAGCCAAAATAGAGAACTAGTTAGAAATCATGCATGATCATAGTTCATGTTAAAATGGCTAATGCAACACATGCGAAAATGCAACTAAAATAGGCTCGGCTATTCTAGAATGGCATATGAAATGCAACTTGATACATGTATTCAAATTGGAATTGAAATACAATGCAGTTAGTATGATACGCCGAGCCTGGTGCATGCAAGACAGATGAATGAATGCACGCATGCGAACATAGGGTATGGTGAATAAAATATGCCCTAAAACTAACCATCGTAAGTGTAGACACCCCATTTTTGACCGTCCTCAAGACTTGGACGTCACCGTTTGAACACTCGGTGATTATCCATGTTTGTGTTCATTTGGAGTTCCCGGAGGTCTCGGCTACGCGCCCTGCCTCAAGATCTCCGAACTCGATCGTTTTGTGTCTGGTTTTGCACCAAACACTTGTGTTTTGCCTTGGAAGGGCAGGGAATGGCTTATTAGCCATCCCCACACACCACCGGCCCTCCCCTATCATCACCGGCCGCACATGTGTACCACCAGCAATGTTTTCTTAAAAAAAAATGGCCGATCGGCACTATATGTTGCCGACCGGCACATTTTTCGGCCGGTGACCTTTTTGGCTGGCCGGTGTGACCTCTTTGCACCCTACAAGCCTGGTGCATGCCAGCTGTGCCAACTGGAATGCACCATCACATTCCCCCGTGCATAAGTGTGACCACTTTGCACCTTTGAACCCTCTAAGCTTCTAGAAGCTTGAACCTTTGACCAAGCTTCTTGGAGAAGCTTGGCCAGCTGTCTTAGCTTCTCCAAGAAGCCTAGACTCTTTTGCCCCCCTTGAACCTTTCTCTTTGCTTAGCCATTAAGTTATTTGGCTTTGTCTTGGCCTATATAAGCACCCCTCCTCTCCCATTGAAAGGGGTTAGCCATTTTTGATCAAAAACCAGAGCTTGTGTATCTATATAGCTGCCATATATCTTCTCTCTCTGGACTTTCCCTCTCTCTCCTCTTGTGTGTGTGTTTTAGGGCCTAAAAGTGTGGTTTTACCTTACTTTTGCACCAATACACACACCATTACACCTTAGCTCGAGATTGGAAGGCTTGGAGGGTTGTTTGTTGAGTTTTTGGACTGGTTTTGATCAATAGAAGAGGGCTGTGCCACCTGTTCTTCAAGTGTTCTTCAAAGGTGAGCACTTTACTTTAGATTCCCCATTTTTGCAACAAGTTTTTACCTATCTTGCTTTGTGTTTTGAGCTTTGTGTATAACTGAAAAAAGTCTTATATTTTCTTGCTTTTGAACTTTCATTAAGGTCACTTTGTGGTTTGAGTGCAAACTCACCCTCTTAGGCCTTATTTTGGCCTCTTTGGTGCCTTTACTTTTGAGCTTTGTTTGCTTTGTTATTTTGGTCTCCTCACCACTGAAAACCAGTGGGTTTTTAGTGGTAAGGAAGGTGGTTTGAAGTCTTGTATAGGGGAGGGACACCCCTCTCCCCTTTGTCCCTCTTTTGCCTTTGTCTTTGGCTTAAAAGGGAACATGCATGCTTGCTTGTTTTTGGCGCCATTTCAGAACTTTTTTGGGTGTTTTGGATCATATTTTATCTCTGTCTAATGGTGTTTTGTTGGCTTCTTGCATGCTTAACATACTTGCTTAGCATTCCTCTATTTGGCATAGAAAGGCATCTTGTGTTTAGGCCATGATTCTTGCATGTATTAGCTTAACTCCATGAAGATATTAGCCTCATTTTGTCATGTTTAAGGGCTGTGAGCCACTAATTTTGCCATGTTTGGCATGCTTGATGTGGTTGTTGTGCATTTTGGGCTTGCAAGCCTTGAGTATTTTGGCCTCTAGCATGCTCACCTTAGTCCATCCTCTTGATTTGGCATCATTTAGGATCCTATTTCAGTCCATAAATCATGTGTGTATGCTTGCATATGTGACCCCTCTCATGCTTTGAAGGTGTCCCCTTTTATGCCTTGAAATAGGCCTTGTGCATGTTTGTATGTTTAAGGTATTTTGGGGCTGCCATATCAAAGGGTTTGGGTGTATTTTTGCATGCCAAAATTCTATTTTTGCTTGTCCAATACATGCCATGGATGGTCATCTTAGTAGGTAGTGGAATGCTCCACTTTGTGCTTTAGACTTAGGCCCTTTTGGTCTGCGTGTTAGCATGAATCATTGTCCACCTTTTGAGCACTTTTTGCCACTGTTTTGGGGAGGTTTGAGGTATGCCCCTCATGGCTTGAGTCCACCATTGTGTGATTGTCTCATACTTGTTGCATGGTTGATCCATAATATGTTGTTACATGCTAGTTCTATTGCATGATTTGTCCATGTTTGCCATGTATTTGCATTTTGCATGCTCTAGCACTTTGCATTTCCATATCTAGTTTACATCACATTTGGCATGTTTGCATCATAGCTTCTTATTGAACTTTTGAGCCATGTTTGCATAACATGCATTGCATTACTTGGTTTGGGGTGTCAAACCAAGTGTAAGGGTTGAGAGGAGTTCATACCACAAGTGATGCAACTTGTCTCAACTCTTGGTCACTAAGGCCCTTGATCTTGACATGATAGGGACTTAGTTCTCATTTGTGTGCTGCATGCATATTGACATTGAAATGCAGTCTTGGTTCCTTAGGCTATCATGCACCAAGATGCATAATTGATGGCCCAAGAACCAAGGGTCATGCTTCCTTGAGTCCCATACATGATAGGGAGCATTGGCCATGCTTACATATGCTCAAAATCCCATACCATGCACTGCTTGTCTGCTGTTGCTGTCAAAACTGTCTTCTGCAGGAATTTTCTACCGACCGGCGGTATAGAGTGCCGACCGGCACTATATGGGTGGCCGATAACCTTCTAAGCAGCCGATGGAAATTTTAGATGGCCGGTGGACATTTCCTCCAGCCGGTGGTATGCAGCAGCATGCATAGAAGGTGTTCTGGGACTTTAGCGATTCGAAAGGTAGAGACGATAAAACGAGGCGGCGATGGTATGGTACGGGTTTCCCGGGCGAGTCGGATCCGAGCATGCATCATTCGCGCATCCCGAGGTGGGGCTGTGGCCTTTTCTATTCTGCATTTAAATTGTTAATTAAATTAGAAATCCTGTAATAATTTATTCATTTATTATTCGGACTGTATATTCTTTTGGTCCCTCCGAGTGAGGGCGTATTTGTAATAAGTGTGCGTGAGTGTGTGTATGTCTTCCAACCCCCACTTCTTTCTTCCCTTTTATTTACCTGCTTATGATGGTAGATTAGGGCATATTTAAAATTAGCATACCTTATGCAATGCATGCGTGCATCCATACATTTGTCTTACATGCGTCGGGCTTGGTACTTCACGCTAACTGCATTATATTTCAATTTCTAAATTGAATACTTGTTACTTGTAGCATTTCACACGTCATGCTTAAGATAGCCGAGCCTGTCTAGATTACACCCTTGCTTGCGTTGCAGTAGCCACTTAACATAAACTAGGATCATGCATATGATTACTAACTAGTTTCTGTTTTGGCTTGGAGTACTAGGTGAGTTTTTTACGCTTTAGCATATCACATGCGTGTGAATGTTAACATGACAGTAGGCTTACCATGTGGCTAAATGCTTATATGAGATAAACTGTTTGAATGCCTGTGGGTGGAGGTTGGATTGCTTGAGTTGGAAAAACTCGTTAAAATCCGTGTTTTAGCCTACTTGCGAGTAGCAAATTCCGAAGCACTTTCAAAACGAACGGATATGCAATGCTTGTTTCCAAATTAGGCAATCTAGTCTATACTTGTTTGTTGTGCGCATAACATAGTAATTCTAGGCTAATAACCGGAACGAGAACACATAACGTTTTCAAAATCGGACATCACGGTTAGTAAATTTGGTCTTGACCGAGGCGAAAGGTGCTCATAGTGACCTTCCTCGATCGTACCCAAGCTCCCGAGCCAAGACAACTTTGGTGATAGCGGACCGCGTGGCCTTTGGCCTTGAGTCGGGGTTTCCTAAATTTCCCATTAAAAAAACATTTAGGTGGCGACTCATGTCGCAAAGCAGTCCATGTTTGGCACTTCTTTTCAAAAAATCTGTTTTCAAAATCGATTTTCCGGATTTGGACTCTTTGGTTCAAGATTAAGAACCGTGACATTTGAGTCCTTGAACTGTAGTGACCCCAATATGAACGGAACGGGACTTAACCCTCCCGGGGCGTTCGAGGACGTCTACAGTAAGCGGTTAAGTAAAAGGGAGAAAGAAATGAAGGTTGGAAGACATGCATCACACACACGCACGCTTATTACAATAATGCGCCCTCTCGAAGGAGGGATCAAATAAGAAGGTAACTAGCTAATCTTAGCTAATTAAACTAATTATTACACAACAAATTAATTAACTAATCCTAGTTAACTAATTATTACAAAATGAGTTGAATAGCTAACACATTAACTAATTAAAGGTACAAACCAAAGCATAAGCAAGCTATCTAAGCATGGTAGCTAAGGAAAGTAGTAAATCAAGATCCTCATAGGGAGAGGAATGCATGCAAGCCCGGTCGCCTCGTTCGGAAATCCGTCGCGATACCCTAATTTGCCTCTGTTTGCAACTGCTCTCAGAAACTTGCACCAAGCTCTAGAAAGATGAAAATCCACCTTGGGAATCCTGTGAGAGGGTGGCCGACCACTTTTGGTCTCTCTAGGAACCTGCCGACCACTTTTGGTTGTTGAAAAACCAGAAAAGTAGTCGACCAGCTAGTTTTTCTGGTTGGCCGGCCAGTTGTTGCTGCTGAATTGTAATTTGCTGCAACAGAGAGCAAGAAAGGGCATGGCAATGTATTTGCAAGATATGTGTGCACAACCACCCTCCCTATCATGTGATGAACTCAAGGGGGTGTGGTTCTCGACCCTCGGGCCACCAATCGTGCATTTCAATGCGTGATGGCCGGGAGGCCAAGTTACACAATTCAATATGAAAATGAATGCACAAGTAAACACATAAAGCCTAAAACTCTATCATGTATGATCAAGAGCGTTGGCGACCGAGAATTAAGGCACGTTTCATCACTTGAAGTATGAAACGTCCCTCATTTCCTGTTGTTTGGACTAACACCTATTCCAAACACGATGCAAGCAAGAAACATGGCATGCACAATGCTATGTAATGCAACCTTAGCATGCGAACATGCAACTACATGGCATACTCAATGCAAATACACAATGCAAGGAATAACATGGCATACACAATGCTAAGTGCTAAGAACTAGATGGCATACTCAATGCAAGGCAATCATAAGGTTTTAAACACAATGTAATGCATGCATGCACAATGCAATACAACAAGGGTAACAATATGCAATACACCAAGCATACAACAACATGCAAACCACATACTTAATGGACTTAAACTGAAATGGATAGACCTCAGTCACGCCAAAACAGTGACCATAATACTAAAATGAAGGCACCGAAAACACATACAAAGATGCATGCTAATTGGCTCACCAATTAAGGTACTAAGGTACAACTCTCAAGAACACTTAAAAGAGTGAAAAGCATGGAAGTGTAGCAACACTAAATGCACTGAAATGAGGTAAGAAATGATGCTAAATCATTCAAACAACACAAGTATGGCATGCTAGGGTCCTTAAAGCATGAAGCTAGTAAAGAGGACTACAAAGGAGGCATGCAATACATGGCACAAATGCATGAACTAAGCATGGATAGAGCTCAAGTAGGTCAAAATACGGATCTAAACATGCTGAGATGGAGGCTCAAATACCTAGGCATGCAAGCATACAAGCTAAGGCATAAACTAGGCAACAATGCACAATACTTAAAGGCATTCAAAGCATGAATGAAGTGAGAACATGGTAGTCCTAAATGCTCTGAAATGTCATGTTAGGTGATGCCAAATCATGTACACAACACAAATGAAGCATGCAATGGTGCCCAAAGCTTGAGGCAAGCAAGAGCATTTGTACTACAAGTATACAAAACATGAAGCATGTGACCAAGGCAACCCAAAATAGTCCTAGAACATGTTAAAATGAGTCTAAAACATGTATGGAAGTAGGCCAAAATATGCTAGCATAAAGGGCAAGAAGCATGGTGGATGCAAGGCAAATAAGGTGGTTTACACTACACCTATTAAGACCAAGCATGGGATGACTCAACCAATAAAAATCAGAGTTATATCATGGCTAAATAACCCCAAAAACACATTGAAATGATGGCTCGCAAGCTATGGCATGAAGGCATACACAATGGCTCATGTTAAGGCATAAAGGGGGAAACCCTCCAACGCATTGAATGAATAACAAATGTGAATGTATGGCCATGAAACATGGACTAAAAACACCTAACAAGTAATTCCAAATCACTGAAATAGGCCAAACAATGCATGCTAGTGGACTCAATACACAAGGCTAACAAGCTAGATTGAATCATAGCTATACAAAACAAGTCATGCATGGCCAAAAAAACTAAAAACAAACCTTAAACATGATAAAACATGAACAAAGTCTTCTCAGAGCTAAGCCAAAAGTATGCTAAAATGACATGTCAAAGCATGGTGCATGTTAGGTTATTTCATGGCATTACACTACAAGTGCATGGAGCATGCAAGGGCCAACCAAACCAAACTAAAATAGAGTCATGACATGGTAAAATATCACCAAAAACATGCTGAAATGGAAAGAAAACAAGCTAGAATGGCATGCTACTTCATGAGGCATACACAGCTAGTTTGTGTGATTTACACTACAAGTGTATTAACCATGCATGGGGTGACCAAACTAAGAAAAAATAGTGGTATGCCTCAACAAAATAACCACAAATAAAAGCTAAGATATGGCCAACACAAGCTTAACAAAGGTGCTCAAACATGAGGCATATGAAGCAAGTATTGAAGACACAAGGAGAGGGGATGACCCCCTCCTATTTAGGACACCAAAACCACCTTTCCACCACTGAAAATCTTCTGGATTTCAGTGGTAGAAAGGTCATGCAAAGGGTTCAACAAGAGCCTAAAGGGATGGCTCAAAATAAGGCCTAACAAGGCCTGAGAGGAGGTAAATTACCCCAAATGAAAAAGTGACCTAAAACAACTATTTTAAGCACTTAAAAATGGAACTTTTTTCAGTTATAAGTTAAGCTCAAAACAGCATGCAAATAGGCTCAAAAGCTTAAGCAAGAATGGGGGTTTTAAAGGTCAAAGGCTCCCCCTTGAAGACCTTCTTTACTCCTGCAACTCCAGCAAGTTCTTTGAGCTTAAATCAGTCCAAGAACATTAAAAACAACTCCTTAGCACCTCAGCTACCCAAGGATGGTGTTTGAGTGTGTGTTTGTGTGTTAAACTAAGACAAATCTACACTTTTGAAGAACAAAAATGAAGAACCAAGCAAGATAGATACAAAACTATATGTATCTCTCTAAGGGCCATTTTCTGAACCTAGAGGAGGGAGGAGGGAGGAGGAGCCTCCCTCTTATAGAAACTAAAAGGCAAAGCTTCTTGGAGAAGCTAAGCTTCAAACAAATCCCTCTATACATATGTATAGAGGATAGCCCAAATGTCCTCCAGCTGTGCCAGCTGAGGAAAATATCTCCAAAAAGGTGTCAAAAAGCAGTCGACCACTTGAAGTAGTCAGCCTACTACTTAAAGTGGTCGGCCGACCACTTTAAGTGATCTCTGAGAGCAACAACTAGTCGGCCAAGGTAAGAGAGGGCCCAGGGCCTAAAAACAATGCAAAGGTGTGGTGGCCGATCAGAAAAAATGGCCCAAAGACCAAGAAAGCCAGTTGTCCAATCAAAAAACTGGTTGGGAGAAGGAAAAGTGGTCTCCAAGGAGAAAAAGTGGTCTCCCACCCTTGTACCACCTTGCAAACAAGGAAAACAAGGTTTGTACCAAAAACAAACCAAAACTGATGCAAGACGAGAGATCGGGTAGCAAAGCATGCAGTCGAAAGCCTCAAAAACTAGTCTACGAGCACCAAAAGTGGCATGCGACCACAAAAGTGGTCTCCCAGACCACAATGTTCCTCTAGGCAGAGGCAACAAGGTATGGTTCAAAAACCATGCCAAGCGGAGAACGTTAAGCGGTCCCGAGACAAGGCGCGCGGTCAAAGACTCCAAAAATCGAAAACTAGTCTCCAAACGGGAAAAGTGGCCTACGACCACAAAGAGATGGTCTACAAGACCACTCCCTCCCTCTGGGAAGAGAAAACAAGATTCGGTCTACAAACCGAGCCAAAGCACAAAGAGTTCAGAGGCCCGAAGGCAAGGCTCTCAACTGAAACTCTGAAACCTCTAAACGAGCACAACATGCACCATCACCGAGCGCTCAATCGATGACGTTTGAGTCTTAAGGTTAGTAAAAAATGGGGTGTCTACAGTCAGTCATCCCATGGATTAGGAGTAAAAGAACAACTGCCAAAACCGAACTGACCTACCGCACTGAACCAAACCACCAGTTTACAGTCTGTTTGTTTCCCTCTAATTCGGTCATTCGGTATGATTTTTCAGATTTTTTGATTTTCGGTTTCAGTCCAAGTTTTGATTAATTTTACATCAAACAGCACCGAAATAAACTCTCATCTTAGCTATCTACGTGTTTTAATCCTAAAGCTCACACAATGTAACATAATCTCTCTCATCTCTTGGCCTTCCCACAGTGAAAAGTTGAAAAAACTTTTTTGTCTTCCCTAGGTAAACAAGCAATCTCTATCATCTCTATCTACTGATTCATCTTTCTCTCTCTCTCTCTCTCTCACTCTCTTACTCACTGATTCAGTCCTTGGGTTTCTCTCAATCCCACTTCCTTCTTCCATATTTTGCTCCATGCTTCCAAATCTACACCGCCATTTGTTGTTGAATCAAAAACCCGTCGACTTGGATCTACATCGCCATTTGCTCTATGCTTCCATGATTCATATTTTTGCTACCTTCCTCTTCCTTCTTCACTCAATTCTCTAAATCTGCACAACCATTCGACTTGAAACCCACTCGTTTCTTCCTCTGATTCTCAAATCTTTATTCTTCCGAAGGAACAAAGCTAACGTAAATTTCAAGGACGCGGTAAAACCCTTCATTTGTAAAGACTTGTTCACTCCTCTTTCACTCTGTTTTTGGTGTAACGATTTCGACGCAGAACTAAAATAAATTTCAAGTCCTAACTTTTGATTTTGAGAATCCTGATTTTGATTTTAAAAGCCCTAATTTTTGGAACCCTTTTGAAAACCCCATTTGGTTTCAACTTTCAACATTAGATTTCTTTACTCAATATGTCTTTGCTATGATGTTCAAAAACAAAATCAAAAAAAAAAAAAAATCTCTTTGCTATTTGATTTTTCATGGTGCATTCTCTCATATATGTGTGTGTGTGTGTGTGTGTGTGTGTGTGTTTGTGAATCACTTACTGTATTATATATATATATATAATCTTTTCTAGATCATTGTATATATTTGTCAAATCTTTTCTAAATCCCAAAACTGTAATAACTGCACAGAACCGCACTGAACTGTATAGACCGGTTTATTGCGGTTTATATGTGTACCTCAGTCTGTTTGGTTCACATAATTACAAAACCGAATAAATCGATTCAGCCCAAAAATTGGAAAAAAAAAACAAGCCGAACCGCACCGATTTCACCCCTACCATGTATGATGTTGATCACTAGCCTTGGGACTTGGTCCTTTAGTGGAGGGGCTGGGGGTTGCCCCTATTTTGCCCTTGTTTTTTGCACATCAATCCATTGCTAGAGGTGGCCGACAGTGACCAAGTCTTCAAGATGCCTCTTAAGGTCTCTGCAGTTTTGTGTCTTGTGCCCTTTCTCATGATGGTAGGAGCATCCCACTCCTGATTGTGCCGAGCAGGGTCCCCCATCATCTTAGGGGGCCAATCGAAGTAGGGTTCTCCCTTGATTTTTTCCAAGAGCCTATAGATCGCCTCTGTGAACATAGTGGTTATGGCTTTATAAGATCTACTCCTTTCTTTTTCAGTTTTTACTGTGAGTTACTTATTTTAGCCATACCTCCTTCTCTGATCCTCTCTTTTAGGCTGCTCGGCCTTATGTTGCCAAGAGGCCTTAACTGTATCATCTACAACTGACACTTGTACAAAGGTAGCGTCATCTTCTACATGAGCTCACTCCTCTATCCGGGCCCTCAACTCTTTCAAGTCAAAGATAGGTCATTTAGTGAACGATTGTCTAAGCTTGTGTGATGAAGGAATGCCTTGTTTGAAGTATAAAGTTGCTAATGGCTCACTATAAACATCTTCTTCTAAATCGCCATATACCTTCCAATACCGCCGAGTGTATTCGCGCAAAGACTCCTTTTTATCCTTCCGAGTCTTAAACAAGGTGTCCAATCCCTTCCGGATTTGGCTATTAGAGAAAAACCGTGTGAGGAAGGCCTTGGAAAGCTAAGCCCAATCATAGATTGATTGAGGAGGAACCTTGTCATACCATCGGAGGTTGTGCTCACCAACACTAAAGGCAAAAACCTTGCACATGAATGTATTGTTCTGATTCCAGAGTGACATCATTTGGCGGTAGTGGCTGATGTGAGTTAGGGGGTCTGACTTCCCATCATAGAGGATGAATGTCGGTGGACTGTACTTATGAGGAGCTTCCACTGCTTCAATCTTAGGGCAAATGGGGGAAGAGACTAGTCGGTCCAGAGCACGACCCTCTATCTAATGAATAGACCAATCTAGATACTCCTCATCCCTTTCTAATCGCCGCTTTGCTACCTTGTTCGATCGTCGATCATCCCTTCGGTTGTCGTTTAACCATGTCCTCAAGTCACGTGGTCGCTCATCACGAAGATGCAAAAGATGAGAGATCACCAAATGATGACTGATAGTGTTCTGTCTCTTATGAGAGTTCTCTCAGAGATTCTATGTCCTACTGCTGGCCCCTTCACTGTGTACTGGAATAGGCTGGCTATGTTCTCTATGAATAAGACCATAGTTAGACCTTTCCCATCATAGGAGTGGAGTGTGCCTCTGTTGCTACGATGGTCCCCCTCTAGACCTCCTTGGTTCACCATGAGGCACCATCTACTTCCTTAGTTGTGCACGTAGCTCCTCAATCTCCAGACTCATCGAGTCAATGATGCGTTCACGGTGGTCCTTCTCAACAAATAGCCATTGAGATGACTGATATGTGGCGGCATGACGTCACTCTGCAGTATCGAGGGTCATACTGTCGTGGTCTATTAGGTCGTCGTTCCCAGTAGGGAAGGCCAGACCCTTGTCTTTGGTTCTCTCTATTCCTGGAGTCTTCTCTCCAATCCCAAGTTGCGAGATTCCTTTAATACCCATTGCTGGAGTTTGTTACAAAGCAATCAGAGAACGATTCCCACAAACGGTGCCAAATGTGCGGACTGGTTTCCGCAATAGAGTAAGATGGAACTTCGTGGACGAATCCTAGTGCTCCAATGGGTGAAGACTTGCACAACAAACAAATGGTTAGGCTACCCAACCGGAGGTTGGTCAGAAACCCCTCCGACAGTCGAGTTAGTATCGGAGTTTGGTAGAGACAAGATAGAGAAGACCAGTGTGTTTCTAGAGTCAAGAGATCGCCCCTTATCAAGGAGAGTAAGGTTACCTTTTATAAGGATCGTATGACTTGCTCATCAAGTTCCCTCATTCGCCGCCTGGCACTCAGCTGTGATGGTAGTACACTCCATAATAGAGGAGAGCGAAGATTCTGTTGAGCGATTCTGCTATTCGCGGGCACCACGCACCATTTACTTACACAATATTGGTTGATCTGTTAGTGCTCATATGTCTTGGAGTAGGAGCCTTGAAACCCAAGTTATGGACTAACCCACTTCAGAGTGGGGAAGGGGTTGTAGGGCCTGGCCCATAGTCTTCCCCACTTTGGAGTGGGAAATGGGCCAAAACTGATCACTTAGCTTGGCTCATCTTAGAATGGGAGAGAGGGCCCACTTCGGAGTGTGGACCTTCGTCCAGCCCAACTAGTTCCCATACAAATAGGCTTGAGTAACTATGCCCCCTTCAGATATAAAACTTTTTCAAAAGTAAAAAATTCCAAAAAGACCTTTGTTCATGCATCATCTAACCATTCTCATCTCACATGTCATTATTGTAGAAGAAAATGTCACATCTCTCCTTCATATCCTGCTAAAAGAAACTCATTTGTTAGAATGAAAAAGAAGTGGGTTCCCAAAAACACTTCAGATCCTAACTCTCATGGACCCAAGAAAGAATGGGTACCAAAAGGCCAACAAAAATCTAATTTTTGGAGGTGTGCTTTAGGTCAAAATCCAGCAACAATTGGTGGTACCTCGATATTGCATGCTCAAGGCACATGACCGACGATAAAGCAATGTTCTCAACCCTTAAATCCAAAGAAGGAGGTCACATAACCTTCGGAGACAATAGTAAGGGAAAGATCATCGGCAAAGGTAGTATTGGTAAAACTTCTTCACCCATTATCGAAAATGTATTGCTTGTTGAAGGATTGAAACATAACTTGCTTAGTATTAGTCAAATGAGTGATAAAGGCAATCATGTCACTTTTGAAAAATCCCACTACACCATTAAAAATTATGCTAATAACAAAATGCTTTTTGTTGGTCATAGGCATGAAAATGTGTATGTATTTGATTTACATAGTTTATCTCCTAATCATGATGTTAAGTGCTTATCTGCTATAAATGAATCTGGCTGGTTATGGCATAGAAGGCTAGGACATGCTTATATGGACTTGCTTTCAAAACTTTCAAAATTTGACTTGGTTGTTGTTTTACCAAAAGTTGATTTTGAAAAAGATAAACTTTGTGATGCTTGTCAACAAGGAAAACAAACAAGAGTTTCTTTCAAATCCAAAAATATTATTTCCACTTCTAGACCTCTTCAATTGTTGCATATTGACTTGTTTGGACCATCTAGAACTTAAGTCTTGGTGGTAAATCTTATTGTCTTGTTTGTGTGGATGATTATACTAGATTTACTTTGGTGATTTTCCTGACACACAAAAATGATACTTTCTCTGCATTTTCAGCTCTTTGTAAATGTATTCAAAATGTGATTAGCCTTGCTATTTGTATCATTAAAAGTGATCATGGTAAAGAATTTGATAATGATAAGTTTATTCTATTTTGTAATGAGCATGGCATTGATCACAAATTTTCTACTCTTCGAACTCCTCAACAAAATGGTGTGATAGAAAGAAAAAATAAAGTTCTTGAGAAAATGGCTCGTACTATGCTCTGTGAAAATGATTTGCTGAGATATTTTTGGGTAGAAGCTGTCAATATAGCTTGTTATGTTATTAATCGTGCCATAATTAGACCCATACTTAAGAAAACACCATAAGAATTGTAGAAAGGTAGAAAACCTAACATTGGTCATTTACGTGCATTTGGTTGTAAATGTTTTGTGCTTAATAACATTAAAGAAAATCTTGGGAAGTTTAATGCAAAATCTGATGAAGCCGTGTTTCTTGGCTATGCAAATTCTAGTAAAGCTTATTGTGTCTTTAATAAAAGAACTTTACTCGTTGAAGAATCTATACACGTTGCTTTTGATGAATCCAACTCCCTTACTTCCAAGAATATTGTTAATGTTGATGTTGCAGATTCTAATCCAAGAATTGAAGGCATTTACATATCAGAAAATGATGAACTTCATTCTTTGGAACCCAATGTTGAAGTCTCTATGGAAGATCTCCAAAAAGAGTATGCACATCTAGTAAAAGAAAATGATCTACCCAAAGAATAGACGTATGCTCATGGACATCCCAAAGATCTCATTATAGGAGATGCCACACAAGGTGTAAGAACTCATTCTTCTATTCATAATGTTCGTGGAAATTTAGCTTTTGTTTTCCAAATTAAGCCTAAAACTTTTTTTGAGGCTGAACATGATGAAAACTAGATTTTTGCTATGCAAGAAGAGTTAAATCAGTTTGAAAGAAATGAAGTTTGGTTTTTGACTCCTCGTCCTAAGGATCATTCTGTTATTGGAACAAAATGGGTTTTTTCAAAACAAAATGGATGAATATGATGTTGTTACTTAAAGCAAAGCTAGACTAGTAGCCCAAGGTTATAACCAAGAAGAGGGCATTGATTTTGATGAAACTTTTGCACCCATTGCTCGTCTTGAAGCCATTCGCATATTGCTTGCATTTGCTTGTTTTAAAGATTTTAAACTTTACTAAATGGATGTGAAAAGTTCTTTTTTTCTAAATGAGTGTATTTCGGAGGAAGTGTATGTTGAACAACCTCCCAATTTTGAAAATCACAAACACCTAGATCATGTCTTTAAACTTTCAAAAGCTTTGTATGGTTTGAAACAAGCCGCTAGAGCTTGGTATGAACGCTTAAGCAATTTTCCTATTGAAAAAGGTTTTTCTCGCAGAAAAATTGATATCACTCTTTTTATAAAAACCAAAAATGATGATATGCTTATTGTTCAAATTTATGTTGATGATATCATATTTGGTGCTACTAATGAATCTTTGTGTGAGGAATTTGCTTAGGATATGCAGGGTGAATTTGAAATGAGTATGATGGGAGACTTAACATACTTTCTCGAATTACAAATAAAAAAAACCCAAGATGGAATTCATTTATCTCTAGCCAAATATATCAAAGATCTCCTCAAACGGTTTGAAATGGACTTATCTAAACTTGCAGCAACTCCCATGAGCACATCGATTAAAATCGACAAAGATGAGCAAGGTAAACTAGTAGATGAAAAGAAATATCGAGATATGATTGGTTCCTTATTCTATCTAACTGCTAGTAGACTCGACATCATGTTTAGTGTTTGTATGTGTGCACGTTTTCAGCTTCAAAAGAATCACATGTCACCGCAATAAAATGCATTTTTAGATATCTTGTTGGTACTCCACTTTTCGGTCTTTGGTACCCTAAAACAAATGTTTTTGACCTTTATGGTTACTCGGATGCCAATTTTGTGGGATGTAACCTTGACAGAAAAAGCACTAGTGGCACTTGTCATTTTCTTGGTAATTCACTCACATCATGGTTTTGTAAAAAACAAAATTCTGTGGCTTTATCGACTACTGAAGCGGAATATATTGTCGCCGCTAGTTGTTGTGCTCAAATGCTTTGGATGAAACAACTTCTTGACTTTGGACTTCACTTTGATCACATTCATATTAAATGTGATAACAATAGTGCCATTAATCTTTCAAAAAATCCAATATAGCACTCATGCACTAAACACATTGAAATAAGGCATCACTTTCTACGAGATCATGTACTTAAAGGTGACATCGAACTCGAATTTGTGCCTACAAGCCAACAATTGGCTGATATTTTTACCAAGCCTCTCAATGAGGAACAGTTCTACTTTATTCAAACTAAGCTTGGCATGTTAAATATTCCTATGTGATGTTAAACTATGTGTTATTATACTTCTTTGAGAAATTTGTTGTGAAAATCACTAGATTTTGTCTTTCAGGACCTTTAAGGGTCGACCCCTTGCTCTATAGGGTCAACACCTTGTGAACCAGCCTTGTGCTTTTTATTGATAAGGGTCGACACCCATCTTCGCTAGTGTCGACACCGGTTGATTTTTGGTTCATTACTTTTTAGGGTCGACACCTGAGGTGTCTGAGGACACTGTTTTTTAGTGTCGACCCTCCTTCCTCTAAAGGTCGACACCTGCCCTTGGCTAAGGTTTTTGCCGCATGGTCTTTTTAACTTTGAAGGGTCGACCCCTCTCTTCCCAAGTGTTGACACCTTTTCAAGGGTATTTATATATCGTGCGACCTTTCCATTTTCTCTTGCGACACCCATCAAAATCCCAGCACTAGCCCCTCCCTATTCTGGCGACTTTCACTGTCGATTCACATTCCGATCTTCATCCATCTCTCTCGCGACCTCTCTTCTTCCTCTCCATGGATCCTCAAGCCCCTTCTTCTATTCCAATAAGGAAGCGGCCACGCACTGCCTTTTCTTCCACCGCCGTCACTGCTTTTCCTCCTGTGCCTTGGTTCAAAAACAATGATTGCAGATTTGCTTTCAACAAGGACTTCAACCTAAGAAAGGTACTCTCTGGTAGAACCATTGATATTGTTTCTTTGAAAAATACTCCATTCTTGTAAAAGCTTGGTTTGATAACCAAAAATGGTCCTCTCTCTTGAAACTTGACTGTGACATCTATCCCACCCTCATCAAGGAGTTCTTTGCAATCTCTCTTACAATGAGGAAACTTCTCCTCATACATTAGATTGTTTTGTAAAAGGAGTTCATTTCACCTTGAAACCCTTTGACATCATCTCCATTTTGAAAACCACTAATGATGGTCATAGGATCACTCTATTGGTTGCTCTTAAACCACCAACAGACTCTCATCTTATTGGTCTCAGATTCCTCACAAATAACCCTGACCTAAATCATCATGTCACTGTCTCTAGGAAAGATCTTTCCTTTGAAATAAGACTTTTACATCAATTCATCACACACAACATTATTCCTCGCTCAAGTCACTTTGATGCCATCACTTATGGTCACGCTTATCTCATTTGTGCCCTATCCACTGATGTTCTCACTGATTTTGGTTTTTTGGTGGTTCACTATATCATCAATGCTCATAAACAAAACAATCAAGCCCTTTCTTATGGGATGATTTTCACAAAGATTTTCAAACATTTGAAAATTGATCTTAAGGGGAAAGAAAAAGTTCCTCGAGACCCCTCTTGATATTGGTCTTAAACACTGCAAAATATAGGAATTCCTTGAGTAACAATGTCTGGACTAAGTCCAGGAAATCCCTCTCTTCCCCTACTCCTAAACTCCTGGTTCTTCTCTTTGCAGTCATTCCTCCATTCCCTTCTCCACTCCTGGCCCTTCAACTCCACCACCTCCATTTGACCTCTCCTCTTTCTCTCTTTCTCTCTCAAAATAGACCATCTTGATTTCATAGTTCAAGGTCCCTTGTTGGATGGGATTGCTTCACTAAATTCGAGGCTTCACAATCTAAACCTTAATTCCTAATCCATTCCTGCCTCTGACATTCCCTCATCCTCCCACTCTACCTACTTCCTCATCCCCTGTCCTAGAACAAAAATTGGATCAGTTGGCCTCCATGGTCCAACAGCTCCTCTTTCAGCAGGTAGACATACATCAAGACATTGATCAAATGAAGCTTCAGCAAACTCAAGTCATTGAAGCTGCCAAAGCCAATGTGGAGAGCATGGTGATTACGGTATATGGGATCAAGGACTCAAATGAAGAATTCCTCCAAATTTTCCAACAACGATGGGATGATGATCTGGGTGAACAAATTCAGAAATTCATGTTGTGGTTCAAACAAGGCTAGCGAGCAGCTGTCCCTCATTGGCCACGCACTCCTCCACCATTCCGCTAGAATCTACCCCTCTTTTTGATAATGACAAAGGGGGAGAAGTTATAGTTGGTTGTAGTTGTTCTAATCATAGTTGTTTAGTTAAGTTTTTGGATGATTAAGCTGTTATACAGAATAGATAACTGTCAGAAGAATAGATGATTGTTAAGAAGAATAGATGTATATGCATGATTGGGTAAAAAAAACACTTTTTGGTTACATATGATGTTTTTGGAAAGTTAAATACATTGTGATAATCTTTTTAATGGTACGAAACATGTTGTTATTTATACTTACATGTTAGTTGTGATTGGTTGTGAATATTTGTGATTTGTTGTGAATGTTTTTATACACACGCACTTGGAGATTTATGGAATTTGTTTTAAAGAGCTTGTGATTTCATTCAATGAAAATAAAATGAAGAAATTGATTTTACTAATGAATGTTTTACTATATATTGACAGGGGAGCTTGCTCTATAAGTGTTGTATCTATTAAAAATCTCCTTGACATACATATTTCTCATTATATTTTGAGTTATTTTTGTTATGGCCTTAAAGCCCTTTTTATAGGGGGAGTTTTCTCATTTTTCAAATCCTTTATTTACAAAACTCCTTGAAAAACACTTCTTAATGCCTTTACTTTGAAACTCATACTTTGAAAACTTTAAATATTTGTCATCATCAAAAAAGGGGGATTGTTAGCCCCAAGGTTATTCAAATTTAAATTCATATTGATTTTGATTATTGACAAATATTTTGAGCTCATTTTATTAATTCAAAGTTTTCAAAATGATTTTATACAATTGTGCTTTAATGTTTCTAAAAGATATATACTTCTATAGTGTTGCTTTTTTTTTTTTTTTTTTTTGAACAAGTTCTATAGTGTTGCTTTCCAATGGTTTTTAGCCCCCCAAAACAAGAAATTAGCACATGCATGCAAAACACTATTTATGCTTAAAACTGGTCCAAGGGTCAACACCAAAATCGCAAGGAATGACACTAGAGTGAAGCCCAAAATGCCTAAGTGTTCTAGCTGCAAGGGTCGACACCAAGACAGCTAGGGTCGATACTAAATTTCATAACACAATCTAGTAGCAAGGGTCGACACCAAAGATAGTAAGGGTCGGCACTAAATTTCAGAATACAATCCAACAGTAAGGGTCGGCACCAAAGACAGCAAGAGTCGACACTAAATTTCATAACACAATCCAGCAGCAAGGGTCAACACCAAGAATGATAACGGTCGACACGAGAAATACTTGGAAATCAACTCAGAGAAGAAAAAAGAGCAAATGGTCGGCACCCAATTTGCAGGGGTCGACACCCGTAAAATCTGGGTTTCAAAAATCTAGCTGAGAAATTAGATCTGGATTGACATAGCTCTTTTGTCATCCACTTTTTCTGATTTATGTGCAAAATATGACATCATTTCTGAACCCTGAGCAGATTTTCTGTCACTATATTTTCTACCAAGAGTTGACTTATGAAGGTAAGCATTTAATGAAAAGTTTGTGCATTTAATTATCCTTCTCTTCCCAAGACCTATCTACAGTCTGTATACACCATGCTCTGATCAACATAGCTGGAAGATATCCTCCATGATTTGCTTCAACGGCTAGAAGATTCAAATCTGCTTCTCTCCAATAGCTAGAAGCCATTAATGCTATAAAGAAGAAGCTCTCCTTGTTCTATACACACACTTCTTTAATGCAAGAAACCCAGGGCATTCAAGACCCTTTAATATACTCCATTGTACTTCCATTTTCATATCTGAGAGAGTCTTAAATTTCTTGTGTGCTTACATTTTCATATCCATCTTTTTAGAGAGAAAATTTGTAAAAGAGGACAATTGTACATTTCATTCTTGTTCCTTATTTTCTAAGTGATACACTTGTGAAGTGAGACATTTAGTTGAGAGGTCCTCAACAGATTGAAGTAAGTCCTTTGTAAAAATCCACAAGCTTGGTGAAGTTTGGTGGTGCATTGATTCATAAATTCTCAATGAGGTATCTTGAAGAGTGGACGTAGGCCGGTATGCCGAACCACTATAAATCTTTGTGTTTGAGCTCTTCTTTCCCTCTCCTTAATTTTCTGTGTATTAATTGCTTGCTGCATTTTCTCACTTAGTTATTTGAAACTTATTTTCTGTTCATATTTTTTAATTACCCAATTCACCCCCCTCTTAGATTGTCTTCCTGTGTAACAATCATTTATCTTTATTTTCATTTAAATTTGATAACATTGTTAAAAGATAAGGAATGAATATCAATTTGTTTCACTTAATTAGTGAAATAAGATTTCTAGAATAAGTTAGAAAATTGTAAATATTTAATAATAATTTTTTTTTATCAAAATCAGTGAGCAAATTTAATAAATAAATAAATAATTAGAGATATTCTTATGAATTTATGTGTTTATAAATAGGGGTGTCCGCAGATCGGTTTAGGACGATTTACGGTTCGGTTTGGACTCGCCCGCATCTATGCAGTTTGAGGAAAAGTCAACCCGCAACCACCCACAATGCGGTTTGTAGTTTGTGCGAATAGGGTTCGCAGATGTGTGGGCAGTTTGCGGATTGAACTTTTTTTTCCAAAAATTTGTTTTTAAACTCTTTTTTTTCCCCCATTTTGTCAATATTTCTTTTAGACCTTTTTCCTCCCATTTTCTAAAATGCTCTAACATTAATAATTAATGAATTAAAACTTATAAAGCACTTAAAAAATAACCAAAGTAATTGTCATTCTCTGAGGAAATTCATTTCCTCAACTATATTCATATTTCTTTCTTTAGAATTTGGAAACCAAAAAACAGACTTCAACTTGTAATGGATAATACTTCTATTAAAGATTTCCAAAACAAATATAATTGAAAACCATAAGTCACAAGGCAGAGAGTCCAGACTTCAATCCAGGGAAACTTCACAATAAATATAACATAAAACACATGGTTAAAACTTAAATAATGCCATTAAAAAGTACCTAAGAAGAATCTCACGTTCATTCTCTAATGCATCTGAAGACACAAGATCCTTTGTCAGAAACAATGGCATAGTAGCAACTACATGCATTGCTAGTTCTGACCCAACATGCTGGAGAGAATCCAGTGTAGTATTCCTATCCTCTACTTCAAGAGATAAAATTCCAGCAATATGTCCCAAACCTGCATTCAGATTACTAAAAGTCAGATTTGAAGGAAAAAGAAAGGTTTTTTTTTTAATGGTCAGATTTGAAAAAAAAAAAAAGAAAAGAATTTTATGCGGGCGGGTTGGGCGGGTGCGGGTCAAACCCGCAACCCGAAAATTTGATAAAATTCAAACCGCACCCTACCCTAATGTGTTTACGAAACCGCCCATATGTGCACGGTCCAGATTAGGTAGGCGCGGTTTGGGCGGGTCGGATAACCCTACGCCCAACCTTATTTATAAAGTGGCGGTCAGTCAATAGCATCCATCTATCCTATATCTATCTTCTCCAACATAAAAACCCCCAACTCCAACCCCAACCCTAACCCTAACCCTAACCCTAAATTCAAAGAGCTCGAAGAACAGAACAGTAGAATAGAAATAGTAGTAGCAGAGAAGACAGTCAGATAACCCTAATAATATGTCAGGCCTTGGACACATCTCTCAAGACTAGGAACTAGAGGTGATCCGCAAGAAGACCCTCACCGCCGCCGCCCGTAAAGACGAGAAGACCGTCAACGCCGCCCATCGCGTTGGTGTCAAGA
This sequence comes from Camellia lanceoleosa, assembly GCA_025200525.1. NCBI lineage: Eukaryota > Viridiplantae > Streptophyta > Magnoliopsida > Ericales > Theaceae > Camellia > Camellia lanceoleosa. The sequence continues at coordinate 119,851,857 of CM045764.1, read as the reverse complement.
TCGAAACAGTCAAAAAAGGTGTTTACAAAAATCTCTTCATTTCCTTTCTGTTTGTTTCCCGAGATTATTTTTCCAGAAATTCATAAAGTTTAGGGGTGATTGACCTGGTAAGGTTTTTTTTTCCCAAGCCTTAAGTCATCTCCAACCCTTTCCTTATATTCTAATACTCAAATCTAGTACACGTTTGAGTAAAAAGATTCATGTGGTATGAAACACTCCAATGATAAACTCAAATTTGAGTGAAATTGCTAAGGGTTATGTTTTGAGTGGATGCTAGGAGTTGGGAGTAAAAGGGAATTTGAAAATTTTGGGTACAAATACCTATGTGTTTAGGTTTTGATTAGATGGGAATTTCAGTAAATGAAATGGGTCGCCCTTGATTTAAGTCAAAATTTGAGTAAAACTCAATTTGGTTTTGGTATAGGTTTGAGTGAAGGGGTGGAGGGGATTTGAGTGCTTTTTTAGTCAAATTTAAGTTTGAGTTAAGATTTGGGTAAGGGTTGGAGATGCCCTTATGTATACTTTTACTCAAAGCTTCACTTAATATAAACTCAAATTTGAGTAAAGTTGTTAAGTGTCAAGTTTTGAGTGCGCATCTCCAATCCTTGGGTCTTAGTCATTTTTTTCATCAAATTGAGCATCTCCAACCCTTCACCAAAATTCTGATCTAATTTGATTCCAAATTTAAGTAAAGAGCTTGATTTAATATAAACTACTCCAATCATTTCATCAAAATATTTTCTTCTTTTCATCAAATTTGATGAAAAAATGACTTTCCCTTAATTTCATGAATATTTGATGAAAGGATTGCTAATGAATTTTGAGCACTTACGAAAAGGTGAAAGATAATTCTTTATCAAATTGAATTTGATTTAAAAAATGAAGCATTGGAGATGATTTTTGTTTTCATCAAATTTAATGAAAAGGGAAATTTAGGATAATACGGGAATTTTTAAAAAAAGATTTTGATAGAAAATTGATGAAAGGATTGGAGTATTTCATTTCAAATCAAATTTTTTACTCAAATTTGGATTCAAATTCGATAAAAAAATTTTGTGAAGGGGGGTTGGAGATGCTCAGAAGTTGATAGCAAATGAGAATTTGAAAAGTTGGGATAGAAGCACCTATGTGAAAATTTTGATTGGGTAGAAATTCGAGTCAATAAAATGGGTCTTTGATTTGAGTAAAAATTTAAGTAAAATTTAATTTAGTGTTTGAGTAAAGGAGTAGAGGGAATTTCGTGGTTTTATTTACTTAAATTTAAGTTTGAGTCAAGATTTGGAGAAGGGTTAGAGATGTCTAACTATCGATTTTCTATGAGAAAAGTGTAGCCAAACTAGTTTCTGTCTATCGAGACCAAATAAAGCAGAACCTTTTAGTGCTTTTTATGAATGTTAGGCAAATTTTTTTTTTTGGGGTTCTGTTTTACTCCAGTTGGGATTGAAAGTCTCAGGTTTGTTTGCTAATTTTGTGAAAATTTTTGGACTTAATTTGGTTCCTTTTTTTGTTTAATCCTTGTTATGTATATTTTTTTTTTTCAAATTTAAATTTTGTTATAAATTTTTTTTAGCATATTTGGGTTTGTTATTTATTTTCTTACTAAACAACTTTGGATTCATCACTTGTTATTAATATACAAAAAACATAAAATTTATACAAAATGACGTGTCACATTAATATTCATTCATTTCAAACCAAAAAACCTCATAAAAGTGGCTTATTATTTCAATGGTGCCATTGACGCATTATTCTAGTGGTGTTTTTTGTTCAAAAATTCTATTTGCAAATCATTTTTCCATATTATATATAGTGTAGACTATGCATCCTCATGCATATTATGAAACGAACTAGCTATGTCAGTTAGGTGTTATGGGATTCCATCCACCAAACGATTAATTGCATGATACTGAATATGTTTATGTTGGGATGAAATCACTTTTGGGCCTTGTTTCAGGTTGGCGTTGTCACCCTGTTACTGTATTGATTGGAAGCATGTGGATTGATGTCTTTTGGTTTATTTTCTTTTGGATGGTGGATGATTTCTTTTAGAATTTTTTTTCCCTCTCTTTTTACATTTTTATTGGGATTTATTCTAGCAAAATTTATGTTAAATATTTCTTTGGGATTCAACTATCACACTTATTTTCTAAACTTGAACATAATTTCAATCATTTGGTTTTGAAGATCATATTTTGGCTTGATTGCTGTCCATTCCAAAGAAAAATCCGCTTATATCTGTTGTCTTGTTTGTGACTGTCATAAAATTATTTTTACATTTGACATTAGTTTGCCCTTCTGAGTTGGGAACATTGATACTGCTGTTTGTTGTGTTTTATAACTAATACTGCATCAAACAAAGCTGCCTCAAGCAAAACTACTCTAAACACAATGAAGCTTGATGATGAAACAGAGAATCTTTCTCGTGAGTACTCTAGACCATTTTTGTTTTTGTACTCTAGACCTCATATCCTTGCCTTCTAACTTTTGTCATTTTGCATGTCAAACAGTTTGATTTTTTAATGAGCTGATCCAGCCTTGCCTTTTTGTGAAACGGTGTAACCATTTGTATATCAGTTTTGTATTTTCACATAGTATAATTATGGTATATTACATAACATATCCATGTTTTATTGAGCATCCTCCATTTTATTCTATTGGGAATTTGTGATATATTCCTTAATGTTCTGTGAATTCCTAATTATGGACTTGATCAACTATCAATATCTATGGAATTGTCATGCATTTTTAATTTTTTATTGGAGTGCATGAACAAGTCCAACAGGTCATCAAGTATTGGGATGTGAAACCTAAACCTAACTATAATCCTACTAATATACACACATCCTCCAAGAACCATCTATCTTGGGAGTTAAAAGGGCTGGGATTGCACAGGGGCTAATGTAACCTTTCCCTAGAAGTCCATTTACCTTGCCTATTCATATTAGCACGCTCCTTGGGGTTCAACCAATAATGAGGCAAATTAGGTAATTTTGATCCTGGGACACGTAGGCAGCATGTTAAATACCTCTCATGGAAGGTAACTCATCTGTGATCACGTCATGAAACTCATGCAATTAGTTAACCTCTGGTGGCGGGTTTAATATGACTCAAGAAGAATATGAATTTCTCCTTTGTGGACGCGCCCCGTGTGAGGGCCTCACCCCACAGTTCGGACTCAATTTGTCACGCTTCTTAATCTGAACCAAGGAGTCCAAATATGGCAAATCGTTTTGAGAAAACAGATTTTTAGAAAAGAAGTGCCAAACATGGACTGCTTTGCCAGATACAGAGTCGCCACAGAAATATTTTTTAATGGGGAATTTAGGAAACCCTGACTCATTTGCCTAAGGCCACATGTCTGTCATCACCAAAGTTGCCTCGGCTCGGGAACTTGGGTACGATTGAGGAAGGTCAGCTATGAGCACCCCCGCTCGCCCGATCCGAAGATCGGCCTCTACTAACCATGATATCTCATTTTTTAAAACACATGCGTTCTTATTCCGATTAATTAGCTAGAATTACTATATGATGCGCGCAGCAAACAAGTATAGACTAGATCGCCTAATTTGGAACAAAGCGTTGCATATCCGTTCGTTTGGAAAATGATTTGAAATTTGCTACTCGCAAGTAGGCTAAAACACGGATTTCAAATGAGTTGTCGCAACTCAAACAATCCAACCTTCACCCACAGGCATTCAAGCAGTTATATCACATAAGCATCTAGCCACATGGTAAGCATGTTGTCATGTCAACATTCACACTCATGTGAGATGCTAAAGCATAAATACTTACATCGTACTCCGTGCCAAAACAGAAACTAGTTAGTAATCATATACATGATCCTAGTTCATGTTAAGATGGCTAATGCATCGCATACAAAATGTCACTAGAATGGGCTCGGCTAATCCTAGGATGGCATGTGGGATGCAACAAGTAGCACGTATTCAAGTTAGAATTGAAATACAATGCTGATAGCATGATGTGCCGAGCTCGGTGCATGCAATACTGATGAATGATGCACGCATGCATAGAATAAGGATGCTAAATTAAACATGTCCTAATACTAACCATCAAAAGCAGGTAAGTAAAAGGGAGAAAGAAGTGGGGGTTGGAAGACATGCACACACAAACCCACACTTATTACAAATTTGCCTTCATTCGGAGGGACAGAAAGAATAATACAGATTTAACTAGCCTACAAGCTAATTAAATATTACAAACCAATTAAACTAGTTAAGCAAATTAACTAATCTAATAAAACAATAAACAGCCTCGGGAAGAGGACCCAATGCAATGCGTGCTCGGCTCCGCTCAGAAGTCCACTGCCATGCACAAGTTGCCTCTGTTTTCCCTGCTTTGCTTCTCTGATCATTGCACAAATTCCAAGGGGCACCCTATGAACCCTGTGGGATGCCACTGGCCAAATGGAATGATCACGGGCCACTGGAAATGATCACCGGCCACCAATGTTGGTCGGTCGGCACTAAAGATGGCCGGCCGGCCAAGTCTTCCTGTAGAATCCTGTTTTGACAGCAACAGAGGGCAAAACAAGGCATAGCAATGCATTTCAAGCAAATGTATGCACCAACACATCCCTTGTCATGTTTATGACTCAAAGGGACATGGTTCTCGGTTCTCGGACCACCAATCGCGCATTTCCATGCGTGATGGCCCAAGGAACCAAGTCATTGCACTTTGATTTTAAATGAAATGCACATGAACAAACAAGGAGCTCAACCTCTATCATACTCAATTCAAGAGGCTATGCATGCATGCCAATGCAATGCAACCTAGGCATGTTAACTAAGTATGCAACATGGGCATGCAATGCACAATGCACACTAGGCATGCAACCTATGCAAGCAAGCATGCAAGGCATGAGGCAATGCCAACCAACAAGTGTGCAAGATGCGATGTGGATTTTCAAGCATGCAACAACACATGGAGCAAACATGTTAAACAACCTAAACATGTAACAATACACAAGTATGCAACAACACATAAGGTGAGCATGCAACAACATGCGAATAATGGACTTAAACTAATTTGGGCAGCTCTATACTAAGCCCAAAACAGTGACCAGTTGCTAAGAGAATGAGGACCAAATAACATGCAAACATGCATGCACACAAGGACCAACACTTAGGCATTGAAGAGCAACTCTCAAGCACACTTAAGAGGATGAAAACATGGACAAATGGCATGCATTATAGGCTCTGAAAATCAAGTCATGAAAGGTGCCAAACCAACTAGACAAGACAAACAAGGCATGCAAGCAAAGCCAAAATTCAAGGCAAGCCAAAGGTGTATTGAACTACACTTAGTGGAATCGAACATGGCATGAATTAAGAAACCAAAATCAGAGTTTTAGCATATTAAGACAAAGCCAATAACACATCTAGATGGCATCTAAATGGCTTAAACATGCAAGCATGCACAAGGGCCTAAACAAGGGGCGTAAGACAACAACCTTTTAACACATTAAAGGAGCATCAAATGCAAGCATGCAAGCATGTCATGAGGACTGAAATGACATGTTAAATGGTTCCAAACCACTAGAATAATGCAAGTAATGCATGCTTATGGTTCATACACTTGAGGCTTACAAGCCAAGAATGCAAAGATGCTTAACAAAACATGGCAAGCCTGGCTAAGACAACCTACATCAGAACTTAAGCATGGCAAAACAAGCCTAAAAGCTTCACAAAGCTTGGCCAAAACAAGCAAGCATGGCAATCTACATGCTAAGTACATGTTAAGGCAAATGATGGCATTACATGACATGTATGCTAAACAAGCATGGTGTGCCTAAACCAAGTAAAAACAGAGCTATATTATGACATAATAAGCACAAAAAATAGATAAGGCATAGCCATCATACACTTAAACAAGATGTTCACACATGAGGCAAAAATGGCCCTTTTTCAAGGACAACAAGGAGAGGGGGTGGCCCTCTCCTTCTTAGGACCTAAGGCACCATCCTTACCACTAAAATCCCTCAAGATTTTAGTGGTGAGGAGGCCCAAACAAGGTGGTCCCAGAGCTAACCAAAATAGCACAAAAATAGGGCCTAACAAGGCTTATGAGGGGTCAAACAACCCCAAACAACAAAACACTCTTAAAAAACTATTTAAAGCACTCAAAAAAAAGACTTTTATTAGTTATACACAAAGTCTAAAAATAGTTGCAAGGTAGGCTAAAAAGCTATGAAAAATGGGGTAAAAAGGAGTAAGCTCTTACCCTTGTTGACCCTCTTCAAAAATGGTGTTCCAGCAGTTCCTCCAAGGTTGAATCAGCTCTACAACTTCAAGGACAGCCCTCCAATGCCTCAGCAGCTAAGGGAAGGTGTAATGGTGGGTGTTTGTGTGCAATAGTAAGGACAAACACACACTAAATACACACAAGAAAGTGAGATATAGGGATAAGTGATACACAAACCCTAACCCTAAAACTCAGAGCTCTGGAAATATTCTCCAACCCTAATGGAGGGAGAGGAGGCTCTCTCTTATAAACAATCCCTCTTGTAAAGCTTTCTAAACAAGCTAGTCAAGAGGGAGATCCCTCCATACACGTGTATGGAGGGGAGCAAAGTGTATGCCAGCTAGCACAGCTGGCATAAAAATATCTGCAAAAGTAGATGAACAGTGGTTGGCCAGCCAAAAATGCAATTTGACCAAAATAGATGGCCGGTCGACTACAAAAAGTGCCGGTCGGCCAAACATTTGGCCGGTGGCAAAAAACTAGTGGCCGGTGGCCTCAAGCCACGGCCGGTGATGTGGAGGGATGGCCAACAAGCCATTCCCTGCCCCTCAAAGGCAAAAACATAAGTGTTTGGTGCAAAACCAGACACAAAACAGTCAAGCCGAGAGATCCTGAGGCAAGGCGCGTGGCCGAAACCTCTGGGAACTCAGGACGAACACAAACATGGATGATCACCGAGTGTTCAAGTGGTGACGTCCAAGTCTTGAGGACGGTCAAAAATGGGGTGTCTACACTCCTATATGGACTGAGGCCAATCAATGTTATTAAAGGCAATAGGCACATTGAAGACCCAAGGTCTCCTAAGGCCTAGGTGCAAGGTACAAGGTGAGGCGCAAGCTTCATTGAAGCAAGGCTCATGTGTGACAATAAAAAATAGATAATTCAATATAAGCAAATAATTCAAGTTGAGTTTATTTGGCTTGAAATAATGGTACAAAATAATTTGGAACAAATTTAAAGGAAATCTGCCAAGTTGTGTTTATTTGGTGAAAAGGGTTTGAAAAGGAGTTCGATTGATCCCTGGGTAACTCATTACTAAGGGACATCAAGTGGGACTTCGGTTTGATAATTTATAATAAAAAAATTTGAGTTACAAATTGCAGAATTCTTTGCTTCAAAAGTTGATTTCTTGAATTCCTAATACATGATTAAGCGTGGAAAAAATATATGGATGGTTTTGGTTTGTGGAAACTCCATTTCCTTATTACAGTTAGGCCTATTTGCATGCATTGCTCTCAAACTTCCAACTCATACAATTTTCATAATTTCTTGAATTCCAAATACATGACTAACATATGGATGGTTTTGGTTGATGGAAACTCCATTTCGTTGTTATAATTAGGCCTATTTGCATACATTGCTCTCAAACTTCCAACTCATATAATTTTCATATCTATGCATCCCAAATTAGATCCGGTGAGAGAATTACTTTATTCTTGAAGAAATTACATGATCTAAGGATAATCAAGCATGGATTGATCATCTTCAAAGAGATCCTTCATCTAATTCTCAACTAAGGAGAACGTAATGTGTACATGAATTCCAATGAATACATGGACCTAATATGTTGTATTAATGGTCCTTACTCATAGCATTCAGTGTAAACAAATGTATTTCATATACTAGATATGTTTGGATACGATTCCTTCAACCCTTTGTCCCGTCTTTGTCCTTTTACCTTTGAATTGTGATTTAGTGTTTTATTCGTTTAGAGGGTTTTTCTGTCATCCGAGGAAACGAAAGGAAATGAAAAGTAAAGAAAAAAAAAACAGTAAAAATGATGGTTGTAGTCTATTTTTCTCTTCAAAAGAATTGTTTTTATTAGAGTGGCCGAATAGTGCGGGAGCATTTTGCCATTTTCTTCTAAAACAGAAGGTTAAAGGCTTGGAGTGTTCTTTCGTTTAATGGAATAAACTCTTGCTAAACATTCCACGCTTTGTGGTTTTCATCTGTCTTAGTAGTTGGATCGTTTTTCAACTTCATCTTATCTCTAAATATTTTATTGGTTATTGGACATCACTGGGAAAGCGATCAATCCTAAACTAAATGGCATGAGGGCGAAGGGAAGATCATCTAGTATTACACCACTATTGTATATTCACTGTCGGCAACTAACATCGCTTTGTATGAGAGGCGGATTGAGTGTGAATATATTACAAAAATTAACAGGGTCAAACATGCTCTTTTAAGGGATTAGAGATGTTTTTTGGACCGGTGTAATTAGAAGGATCTGGAGTATATAAGATAGTATTTTTATTTTCGGGTTGATGTCTTTATGCTGGATCTTTTAAGTTTCTAGTGTAGAGCTCCCACATGCAAGTTTTCTCAGCAGTCGCATAGTCCATTGGCTAGTATGATCATGTTTGATGGATAGATTGAGATAAAGAAAGCGTGGTGTCATGCCAATACATGTTCGAGGGATAGATGCTGGAAATTGGGTTGAGTTTAGAACTCATACCAGATTGGATCGCCCATTGCGGCATGACCCAAGACCCATAAAGAAAGACCCAATCAAGGTGAATTTAGATTAATTTATCCTAGGATAAGAGTGTATAACTCACCTTCTTATCTCTTAAGGAGATAGAGTTATGGGTGGTTATAACTCTCTCATAGAATATACATATTATACTTGAGCAAGCAGGATTTTAACAGTACGGATAAGCTACTAGTCTCTTGTTCTTAGTCTCTCTCTTTTCTCTCTCCATGGAAACACATAACCATACCTTTATACTGTGAATAGTGTGGATAGTTCTCTAGTAGTTCTGTTCCACTATTGGAAATTATTCGAAGACATTAATGGAGTCACGTGATTCACCCACATCATTCATGGATTCAGTTTAAGCATAAAAGGTATGCACAAACCTATTTATTTCCTCTATGTATATTATTTCTTATTTTTCCTACACTTACTAAAAGAGAGATCACATAATTATACTAAAATTGTGAATGTTGCTGTATTTTCTACAACCCTTGTAAGAGGTTAATGTAATTTACCTATTTTTTTTAGTTATTGAATAAAAATTAATTGTGTAGATATTAATTATTGAATGAAAATAGATTTTGTACTTGTTATCCAAACAATTCGTTTTTGTTTGAGAGTTGAAATTTGAACAATTAATATGTCGTTATGATGTGAACTATGAAAAAGAATCAGTGCACATATTCTCTCAGTGAACACATTTATAAATCGACGTGTTTTTATTTGTTTGCTCAATACACAAGTATTTATATAAAAAATACCCCAACCCCTCCCTACCTTTCACAACCACCCAGTCTTACCTTCTAGATCGCATGATACAAAGTGTATAATCGGCAAGGTGGATTTGTGATGGTGGGGATTTTCTATAAGGATGTTTAAGACAATACTGGGTTCATAACGAAAAAGGGTTCGAGTGAGGGGTTTCACAATACTTTTTGGAGGAAGGGAAGATGGTTGCAAATGAAGAGGTTTGCAATGGTGAGGGTTCATGTTGGTGGGAGGTTCATGGCAATAATAGTTTACAATGGTGGCGATGGTTGGTGGTAGTAATGACTAATGTTGTATGAAGGTGTGTGATGAGAAATTATAATTTAGGATTTTATTTGAAATTCAATTTGATTAAGATGTAAAATTGTAATTATCTTTTTTAAAAAATCAACTAGTGTCAACTATTTATGTGTGAAAATAGAAGCTGCTGATTCTATTTACACCATGATTTTACTTTATTACACTCTCAATTTCTAACTTTTTGAGCAACGCATCAAATTATTATTATTATGTCAAAATAACAAAATCATCACAAAAGATTTCAATACCATTTTTAACAAACATGCGTTATCATCAATCAATAATGTAATTGAAATAAGAACCCTAACCAAATCCCAATTTCATCACTTAATCTCTACAAATTACTAGAAAAAATAAAATCCTTTGTAGTACTGATGATATATCAGATGCCAATTTCATCACTTAATCTCTACAAACAAACGATCTAGGTAACGTACACTCTGATCCGAGTGAATGTTCAAACCCTTCTCTTCCTTCCCATTGGAGATTCTATCCCGAATTAACTCTACTTTATGGTCTCCCTTTTGTGCCTTTACAACTCTACTAATCAAAACAGGTTGAGCATTCAAGGTAAATAACGTTGCACCCCCTTCGGATTCACCCAAATGCAATTCAAACTTGCCGACTTCACCTAGCATAACCCACTCCCGAATGGCTAAACTCGCCAAACTACTCACGGTCCTTCAGCTTAAGGCATCGGCCACTACATTGGCCTTCCTCGAATGATAGTGCAACTCAAAATCATAGTCTTCTAAAAATTCCATCCACCTCCGTTGTCGTAGATTCAAATCCTTTTGGGAAAACATGTACTTCAAGCTCTTATGGTCGAAGAAAACTTCAAACTTCTCACCATACAAGTAATGTCTCCAAATTTTCAAGGCAAACACTACCGCTGCTAGTTCTAAGTCGTGGGTGGGGTAATTCTTCTCGTGAGTTTTCAACTGGCGTGAATCGTACGCTACAACCTTTCCCTCTTGCATCAAAACACAACCAAGCCCATCCCGAGACGCATCACAAAAGACGATATACCCCAAACCCCTTTCTGGAATTATCAACACTGGTGCCATGGTCAATCTAGTTTCTAGCTCTTGAAAGGATTTCTCGCAAGCTTCACTCCACATAAACTTAACTCCCTTTCTAGTCAACCTAGTCAAGGGCGGGCTAATCTAGAAAAGTCTTTTACAAAATGCTGATAGTACCCCGCCAATCCCAAGAAACTCCAGATCTCAAAAACATTTTTGGGTTGCTCCCAATCTTGTACTGAATCTATCTTTGAGGAATCTATAGTCACTCCCTCACTTGATACCACATGGCCCAAAAACTTTACCTCGGTGAGCCAAAACTCACACTTCTCAAATTTGGCATACAACTGATACTCCCTAAGCAAGTCAAGCACTATCCTCAAGTGAGCCTCGTGCTCCTCCTCGGAGGTCGAATAGATTAGGATGTCGTCCACAAAAACGACCAAAAAACGGTCCAAATACTCCCTAAAAATTCGGTTCATTAGATCCATGAAAGAAGCCAGTGCGTTAGTCAACCCAAATGGCATTACAAGAAACTTATAGTGGCCATAACGCGTACGAAAGGCCGTTTTCTGGATGTCCTCTTCTCGGACTCTCAACTGATGGTACCCCGACCTCAAGTCTATCTTCGAAAAGCAACTAGACCCTCGAAGTTGATCAAACAAGTCGTCTATTCTGGGTAAAGGGTATTTGTTCTTGACGGTAACTCGGTTCAGTTTACGGTAGTCGATACACAATCGCAATGACCCATCCTTCTTCTTTGCAAAGAGGGTCGGTGCTCCCCAAGGTGACATACTAGGGCGAATGAAGCCCTTGTCTAAAAGCTCTTGGAGTTGAATCATCAACTGATGCAACTCCGCGGGTGCAAATCTATATGGTGCCATAGAAATTGGTGCCGTTGCAGGCACTAAGTCGATGGTGAACTCAATCTCCTGATGGGGTGGCAAACTAGTAAGGTCCTCGGGAAACACATCCAGGTATTCACACACTACCCTTGGCAACTCAACTCGAGTCCCGTCACTCTCACCATCCAGAAGTGTAGCAAGAAGACCACTAAGTTCATCCGTATTACGAGAATCAAATACTGGCAACAAGACCCGATCAACCCGGTCCCCCAGAAAATAAAAACAATCACCATTCGGGGTGCACACTGTGACCCTTTATCAAAAACAATCAATCACTGCCCGATACAAAGACAACCAATCCATGCCCAGAATAGCATCAAAACTTGACATGTCTAACAACACAAAAGCAAATAGGAGTCTACGCCCGACAACCTCTATCTCATAGCCACGACATTCCCGATCTAAGTCAACTGTACCCCTGTAGACACCCCATTTTTGACTTTCCTCAAGACTCGGTTGTGCTTGCAGGTATATCCGGACACAAGTTCGATTACTCGTCGGGCATTCGACTTTTACAGCGGAACGTCACAGGTTCGAACTTTCCAGACCCTGTATCCTTTCTGCCCCATTCTTGGACCATGACTTGGCCCTTTCAGAATGTGTTTCTTAGTGCACTGCTAGCCCCCTTTTGGACTTGTCGGCCCCCACTTTGTTGTTGCCAACCACTGATTGAGCCTGCCGGCCATCAATGAGCCACTGCCGGCCATCCCTTATGGCCGACACCACCCCTGCCTCAGCAAGTTTCACTCCAGATCTTTTGAGCCAGGTGGAATCCTTTTATCTGCCCTCCATGTATGGAGGGATGAAGTTCTTGCCAAGCTTCTTGAAGAAGCTTTGCATTGCTTTTCTTCTATATAAGGAGAGAGCCTCTCTCCTTAGCAGAGGTTCAGCATTTTTAGAAGAAATATCTCTCTCTCTATATTGTTGTTGATTTGTGCCTTGAAGTCCATTTTCCTTGCACTTTTACACTACAACACTTAGAGATACACCACCATCTTTGGATTGAGGTTCTTGGGAGGACTTCTTGAGCTCTGAAAGTGAGGTTTTACCCCCCTGAAGTTGCTGGTTTCGAAGTTGATCTTCAAGGGTGAGCTTCATCTCCTTTTTAGTACTTTTTTGTACCTCATTTTGGCCATCCTTTCATATTGTTTTAGGCCTTGCTTTCAACTGAAAAAAGTCTTGTATTTAAGTGCTTTTGAAGTGTTTTTAAGGTCTTTTGGCTGTTGAGGGTCTTCAACCCTCTTGTTGGCCTTGTTTGGCCTTGTTTTGAGCCATGCCTTAAGGCCTCTGAGCTAGCCTTGGTTTGGCCTTATAACCACTGAAATCTAGTGGATTTTTAGTGGTAGGCATGTGGTTTTGAGGCCTCAAATCAGAGGGGGTGGCCCCCTCTCTTTTGGTTTTTGTTTGCTTGCATTTTTGGCCTTCCAAAGGAGCATGCCTCTCTGTACTTTTGAGGCTTGGTTCAGGCCTTTTTTTGTGACTTTTAGGACCTTCCTTGGCTCTATCCATGGCTGGTTTGGTCACCTTTTGCATGCATCTTGTATGTGCAGTGCAATCCCATTTGTAGCTCATCAAAGTAGCATGTTTGCCTAGCTTGTGTTGAGTCCATTTCAGTAGGTTTTTGGTGATGCTTTACCATGCCTTAGATCTGTTTTAGGTTGGTTTTGTCACTGCATGCATGTATGATACACTTGTAGTGTAAATCCCATAAACTAGCTTTATATGCTTCTTGCTTTAGCATGTTATCCTAGCTTATGTTGAGTCCATTTCAGCATGTTTTTGGTGATGTTTTTCCATGTCATGACTCTTTCCATAGCTGGTTTGGTCATCCTTTGCATGCTCCATATACTTGTAGAACAAATCTTGCTTACTAGCTTTATGTGCATGATGTTTTGACTCATCATCCTAACATATTTTGGCTTTGCTCCAGAATGATTTTATTCTTGTTTTGGGCTGTTCTAGGACTGTTTTGGGCTTCCATGGCCATATCACTCATGCTTTGTATAGCTATAGTGTAAATGCTTAGGCTAGTCTTGGGTTTTGAAGCCCCTACCATGCCATACATGTGATGTTTGCATGCTTTGCCATCATTCTAAGTGTTATTTCAGTCCATGAAATGTGGCCATACACTTGCATTTGACATTCTTTTAATGCTTTGGAGCCTTGGCTCTTTGTGCCTCAAGAATGAACTTTTGTGCATGCCATTAAGCCTAAGCCTTTGGCTTATCATATCAGTGCATTTTTGGTCTTGTTATACCATGATGTAACTCTGTTTTATGTTGTCCAAGTCATGCCATGTTTGGTTTCAATAGGTGTAGTGCATTGCCTCTTTTGTAGCCTTGCATGCTCCTTGTATTTGGCCTCTTGTTCTAGCCCGTGTTAGCTAGCTTCGAGCTTGTTTTTGGTCTTGTTTGGACCTGTCTTGGGACTATTTTAGGTTCCCTTAGCCATTTGGGGCTTGCCTTGCTGGCCATGGCTTAAGACCCTTTGTTAGTTTTGAGCTTTGAGCTTTCTAACATGCTATGCTTGCATTGTCTAGTTGATTTGGCATCAATTTACATGAGATTTCAGAGCTTACCTTGTTGTCACATATCCATGCTTGTCACTCTTTAAGTGTGCTTAAGAGTTGCATCTTTGTGCCTTAATCCTTAAGCCAATTGGCATGCATGTTTGCCTTGCCTTTTCATGCTTTTCATACTATCAATTCATCACTTATGGCCACTAATTTTAGGCATGGCTGAGGCCTATCCATCTTTAGTGTAAGCCCATCTTACCATGTTGTCACATGCTTGTCCCATTTCGTATGTTGTTGCATACTTGTCCGCTGTCACATGCCTTGCATGTTTGTATATTCATGTTGCATTTTATCATGTTATTCAAGGTTGTTACCTCACATCATGCTTATATGCTTGTTGCATGCTCGGGTTATTGCATTGCATGTTTGCATGCTTAAGACATATTGCATGTTTTCCATGCTTGTTTTGCATTGTCGTTTGGATTAAAGTGTTAATCCAAGCACGAGGAACAAGGGGCGTTTCATACTTCAAGTGATGAAACGTGTCTCAATTCTCGGTCGCCGACACTCTTGATTATTTATGATAGAGTTTTAAGCTTTATGTGTTTATTTGTGCATTCATTTCATATTGATTTGCACAAGTTGGATCTTTGGCCATCATGCATCGAGATGCGTGATTGATGGTCGTAGATCCGACTATGCCTCTCCCTTGATGTTTTGAGATGATATGGGGTGGCATAGTGCGTACATATCCTTGGGAGACCCTCCATTTTCTCTGTTTTGTGCTCTACTGCAGCTTGGTGTCCCAGCACATCAGTGGCCGGCAGTGCCTTGCAAATGGCCGGCAGTGCCTTGTTGTTGGCCGGCACCCCTTCATTTTTGGTCAGCAGTGGCTCCCCATAGCCAGCAGGCCACTGATGCACTCCCCAGCATGTTTTTGGTAAGGTTCATCAGGAATTCCTTGAGGACACCCTGCAAACAGAGCCTCTAAAGAGCAACCGGAGAGCTTTTCGGGGCGGCATCCGAGCATGCATCCTCTCCTTCTTCAAACAGAGCCGGAGCAGCTTTATTTATTGCTTTTCATATGTAGTTAGTTAATTTGTTAATTAATTAAGTTTTGTAATAATTAGTTGTAGCTAGTTGTTCAATTCGGTTGTGTAATAATTAATTAGCTTGTTAGTTAGTTAGTTAGTTAGTTGGCATGTATTATTTATTCGAACCCTCCGTCGAGAGGGCCAATTTTGTAATAAGTGTGCGTGCGTGTGTGCATGTCTTCCAACCTCCATTTCTTTCTCCCTTTTACTTACCTGCTTTCGTTGGTTAGTTTTAGGTCATGTTTCAAATTAGCATACTTATGCTTTGCATGTTTGCATCCATTCATCTGTCTAGCATACTTATGCTCGCACATTTGCATCATTCATCTACATTGCATGCACCGAGCTCGGCGCATCATACTAACTACATCGTATTTCAATTCCAAGTTGAATACATGATTATCTAAATTGCATCTCATATGTCATATTAGAATAGCCGAGCCTATTTCTATTTGCATTTTGAATGTGTTGCATTAGTCATTTCAAACATGAACTAGGATCATACATTGATTACTAACTAGCTCTTGTTTTGGCTCGAAGTACTAGGTAAGCTTTTATGTTTTAGCATACTACATGTGTGTGAGTGTTGCCATGATAGCATGCTTGCCATAAGGCTAACTGCTTATTTGCTATAACTGCCTGAATGCCTGTGGGTGAATGTTGGATTACTTGAATTGGAACAATTCATTAAAATCCGCATTTTAGCCTACTTACGAGTAGCAAACTTCAAACCATTTTTCAAACAAATGGATATGCAATGTTTTGTTCCAAATTAGGCGATCTAGTCTATACTTGTTTTGCTGTGCGCATCACATAGTAAGATTAGCTAATTAACCGGAATAAGAACACGTGTGTTTTCAAAAACAAGATATCATGTTTAGTAATGGCCGATCTTTGATCAGGCGAGCAGGGGTGCTCATAGATGACTTTCCCCAATCGTACCCAAGTTCCCGAGCCGAGGCAACTTTGGTGATGACGGACACGTGGCCTTCGGCATGACTCAGGGTTTCCTAAATTCCCCCAAAATAAAATATTTAGGTGGCGACTCTGTATCTGGCAAAGCAGTCCATGTTTGGCACTTCTTTACAAAAATCAATTTTCCAAAACAATTTGTCAGATTTGGACTCTTTGGTGATTTATCGGTCTTGCATTGCACTTTGCGAGACTAGATTCAGAACCGTGACATTTGAGTCCGAACTGTAGCATGAGGCCCTCAAGGGCGCGTCTACAACCCCCAATTGGAGACTCTACTCTGAGTGGAGACACTAACTGTGCCACCTCTAACCCCAACGCAGATACGAATGCAGTAGATATGAATAAATGAGATGTACCCGTATCTATCAACACATTGGTCAAAGAATTACACACAATAAAAGTACCTCTCACAACCGAGGGTCCCGACAACTGCTCTGGCGCTGTAACATCATATACGCGTCCATGTGGCCTCTGATCAACCTACTCATCCCTTGGAGCATAGGCCTGTTGTCTTGATCGACCGAGCGGGTCCTGATGAACTCTCGGCTTTGGTGAGTGAGCTCTTGGTGGCTCTGTGTCTGCCTAGACCCCGAAACGCCAGGCGCGCCTCCCAACTGAGGGCAAGCTCTCCTCATATGCCCTGACTGACCGCACTGAAAGCAAGTAGGCTCCTGCCCTCTACTCTGAGATTGAGACTACCTCTGGGATCAATTAGGTGGTGGTAGCGACGGCAATATCTGCTTTCCTCCTCCCTTTTGTGGATATGCAAAGGCCTTGTGACCAAGCTGGCCACACTTGAAGCAAGAAAACCCACTCGATGCACCTCTTCCCGAGCTCGCACTAGACAAGGGAAAAATGGATCTAGACTGTTGCTGCTGGGGCTGGGATTGGGATGAAAAAGTGCTCTTACTCTTCTTATTGGGCCTATAATCTCCCTACGATCCATGGCCCCTAGACCTCGAATTTCGAAGTCTCTTCTATTCGGCCTCCACCGTAATCTCCACATGTGCGGCCACCTCCACAAGGCGATCATAATTCCGAATCATGTTCCCGGCAACCTTGAATAAAATCTTCGTCCTCAACCTCTGCTCAAACTCAATACAACGGCGTTCCTCTGTTGCTACTAATTCCGGTGCAAACAGGAACAAACTGGAGAAGGCCGCTTCGAACTCGGCCACGGACATAGTAAGTTGCTTAAGGTCCTTGAATTCCTGCCTCAACCTCTCCCTCGCCGTGGGAGGTAGATACTTGTCTTGGAAGGCCACCACAAACACCTCCCATGTTGGTGCTACTCGGCCTTTGGCGTATTTCCACCATTGACCTGCGTCGCCCTTGAGATAATAACTTGCTAGGGTCACTCTCAACTCGCTGTCTTCTATATGAAGCATTTCGAAAGTCTTCACGGTTTGTTCTACCCATTCGTCTGTTTCTTTGGATCGGGACCGCCATGGAATTCATCCGGCTTGGCCCTTAAAAACTCCCTCGTGAGGAAGCTAGCCCTAGTCTCTGTAACATTCTCCCTTGCTTGGGTCTCTGCCCTCAAAATGTTCATAGACTCCTTCAATGCCCCAACCATCTCCTGGGCTAGAGCCCCTATTGCCGCTTGGTCGGCTTGCCTTGATACCTCCTCTTGCCCCACTTGTTCGGCCATGTTAGCTTGGCCTAGACCCTCTTCTTGTACCGGTACCTCATATACACCCCGGCGACCTCGACCGGGCCTTCCATCCCTACCTCCTCGAGTTCGAACTCTTCCTGGCATCCTAATTGAGGGACAAGATAAATAATTTAGCACATAATTCCAAATGTGCTCGCCACTCGCTTCACACGTTAGGCTAAAGCAACTACATGCATCCTACTACACAAACAATTAAATTCACTCCACATAAGCACTTTGGTCACATAAACACATATGAATTATCCTTTAGTGATGAGACTTGTCCCATGCGAAGCCAAGAATTCTTAGTAGAATGAGTATGGATCAAGTACCCTTCTACTAAGACCTCAAGGAATCTAATGGGCACAAATAACATCCCAAAAGTCTAATCTCATACCCGCATAGTCGCATAAGCATGCTATCACACAATCACAACTACTCAAGGCATTTCCTAATCATGCGAAATGAACCCATTGTGGTATAACAACCACTTCCCGCGAGCCCCAAGTATTCAAACCCGGTAGCTCTGATACCAAGTTGTCACACCCCGAAATAATTCGACATGAACTACCCACATGACTATTACATCACCCCACTTCCAACATAAGATATTAACCATATCCCTTTCCATAAGATCAAATGTTTTGCAAAAAAAATAATCTCACATGCGGTTATACATTCATTGATAAACCAGTACATGAATTTATAGCATGTAAAATCATCAAAATAAATAAATAAATAAATAAATAATCAAAACGAATAAGGCCCTCAAGGGCTTACAAGTTCCAAGGCAATAGCCCAGCTACACAAAATGGCCTCTCGAACCCATACACATTAGCCCTTGGCTTCACAAAAATTTACACAAAAATATAAGAGCAAACACTCTTCACAATCACGCCCATGCCATCAGCTCGTCGGGATCACCACATCTTTACCTGCACCAAATCTCGTAAGGGTGAGCATAAAGCCCAGTAGAGAATTCTCACAAAGTATATACTCAACATAAAAATAACGTAAATGCAATGCCATGCCGAGATTAATAAATAAGGAAAATATTCATTTCAATGCACTACTAAAAAATTACCGTGTTCTCAATATTAGCTTGTAATCTCATCAATTTCAAACTTCCAATCTTAATTCAATAGGGCAGTAAATACGACCCTAGTAATCCCTAGGTTGGTATCTGCAAGTAAACTCTACGAGTACTACCAAACTGTCATTTTTACCGGTATTAACCGGAAGGCTCGACACCTATCCGCGCGGTTTTCTGGTCTTTCACCAAGGGCACTCAGGCCAACTTATCAAGTACAACTACACCCCCTATCCGGACTTACCACGTATTTACCCCATATCACATTTTCATAGTTCACATTACAATGTAATCTTTCTCAATGTAAACGTTTGCCAATTCATGTCAAGATATACAAATAATGATAATAATCAAATGAGAAAATGATACTATTACATAACATTTCATGATATTTCTCCATTTCAAACATCTCTTCAACAATGTCAATTTACCACATTTATCATCTCTTCTCCTCAATATTATTTCACAACTACCCATGCCATCAATTGAAACAACAACGATAACTTCTCATCATGTCTAAATCTCAATCAACTAGCCTCTTCAAGGCTACATGTAATGTTGTCAACATCAAACTATAAGATTTAACAATTTACACATCCCATAATGCACAACCATTTGTCCCCTCACAACAACACAAGTTCATATATTCGGTAACAATGTTAAAATACCATCTCAATTCTCATTTAACAAGTAGATGGCCATTTTACTACATATAGGATGGAATTACTTTCATTCATTCACTTGATACAAGAATAACAAGGAATTTTATAGACATGTTTCTTATTTTCCAAAACCCCCAAAATTTTACCTAGAGTTTTCATCAAAACAAACATTTTTCACTCCCTTGAAGAAAACCTACCAATCATCTATCTAGAGTGTGATAAATAGGCAAACCCACAAGGATTTTTAAAAAAGATTTTAGCTTTACACCCATTTTGAAAACCCTCTACATTTTAGATCATAAAATCAAAATCAACACCAATGCTTCATGGAACTATTAAATCAACAACAACAATGCACAACATGTATATATAACTCAAGGATTCCCCTACCTCAAGCTTGATGAAGAAGATGATGAAACCCTAGCTTTTGATGGAAGATCCTTCAACCTCTACCACCCAAGTGAAACTCTAGCTTGATCTTGAAGATTAGAGGAGGAGGATATGATCTAAGCCCAAATGGATAGCAAGATTTAAGAGTTTTTAGTGCTTTGGTTAGGGTTTCTAGAGAGAAGGAAGAGAGAAAATGACCTATAGAGTGAGAGAAGGAAGCCCAAAGTGAGATACAACTCGGCTAAAAAGTTACAAAAATGCAGATTTTCGGGTCCATACCAACCGCATGTGCGGCACCCATCCCCGCACGTACGGAGCGCCTCTCCCACACGTACGGCCCTTACCCCCGCACGTACGGGGCTCTTCTCCCGCACCACCTCCCGCACCTGCCTTTTAGGCAGTGTGCAGCCCCAGCTTCCCCTAAAATATGCACGTGCGGCCTCACCCTCCCGCACGTGTGGCCCCTCTCCCGCACGTGCGACCCTAGGCCCCTGCACGCGCGGCAAGCCAGCCAGTCTAGAAAAGTTGTTGGTTCGACCCCCTGAGCACTCCAGAACCGACCTCACACCCTCCGGAACACGTGGAATTCAATACCAAGCAAAACAAAAGTAAGAATTTTTATGTAGCGGACTATTTCCGAATATTTCAACCCCAACAAAAGTAAAAAAAGAATTGAGCCACGAGAGAAAGAAAGGAGAAGAAAAGAGGAGAAGAAAGGAGAAGGGACCCGGTCGCTATAAGTAATATGCAGAATATTACATAATGGCACAACATGTCTTTGAAAGAATATAGACATTTTAAAAATTAAAAAATACATATATATTTTTAGTGTTTATTTTATCAATTTAGTTTTTATTTTTTTTAAAAGTTTCAAGAAATAATTTTTTAAATTCAAACTAAACAAAACATTTATCTTTCTAAAAACACTAACAAAGGTTGACCTTTTTTTGGCAATAAAAGACAAGGCTTTATAAAGAAAATGCTAAATTAATCCCAACAAATTAAACTCACCACAAACTTTACTTTACCCAAACAATTAAACAATTTATTTGAAAGCTAATGATACACTATGTATCTGATTGCAATGACCAGAAGTTAATATAAAAATCAAATATATGCTTTGAAATTCCAAAAAATAAAAATCCGTTAACTAAACTTAGAAAATCACTACAAAAGCACTTGGAAAGTAAATGACGTTTAGCTTGTAAAATTAAAATCAGAGGTGAAGCCCAAGTGAGAGTGTTGTTCTTCTGCTTGTTCACTTGCATTCATCCAAGTTTGAGAGGAGGGTTCGGCGCCACCGCCACCGCCACCACCACTATGATGTTGGTTTTGATATTGGTTTCCATGATGATAATGTTGTTGGTGATGCATTTGTTGTTGTACATTGTTAAAGGCTATCTGGGCTTGTATTTGGGCTATTTCATACTGGGTCTGGATTATTTGTTGTCGCAATTGAAAAATTATTTGAGTGCATCCATAAACTGGGTCTTGAATTCGCGAACTTGCTTCAAAAACCATGCTATCTACTGCATTTGCCCTTAAATCGACTGGAAGTTGCTGTACCACCACCACCCAATCAAAACAATATTATTAGTTCAATGAATAACTGTACTTGTAACCTAAATCATGCATACTTATTATGTTTGGACACTTACTTTCTGAAGAGAAAATAAATGAAATGAAATTTGTTGTACACATTCATTTTTTTATTTTATTTTTTTTGGGTAACGAAACCAAATTTTTTTTAACAAATATTTATTAATTTTCTTCTCATTTTCTTAGTCGTACTAAAATAAAAACAAAAAACAAAAAACAAAACGAGAGAGAGAGAGAGAGAGAGAGAGAGAGAGAGTAGTTTCTTTTCTTCACTTCATTTTTTCTAATCTTTTCCCTCTTTATTTTCGTTTCTTTCCACAAATTCATGAGTCAAACACATGCATACAAATCCATATTTTGAAATGTTGTAGAATTGTTAGAATAATGTAGTGAAGGCTTTCTAATTCTGATTAGCTTTAAAAACACTAACAAGCTTCACATTTTTATTTTTATTTTTATTTTTTTTTTGATAATAAAAGAAGTGTGTCATCTGAGAAAAAGAAAAAGAAAAAAAATGAAAAACAATTGACAATAATAAACTCAATTCTTTTACTATCTTATCATGTCAAACAATATAATTATAACCTTAAGGTGTCCAATTACAGTGCATTTGTTACTCTCTATCTCTCTACACACACAATCAAATATCTAACTTTCTTCAATCCAACTTAAGGTGATTACATATCTAAAAAACATCTATAAATATGTAGAAAATTAAAGAAAAGATATCTAGAAACTTTGTAAAGATGAATAAATTAAGTTGATAATACTAATATATAACACGATTTCTCTAACCTCTAATAACTTAGTAACATTGCTAGCCCCATAGATCTTATGGACACAAGAAAATCTTTCTGGATTATTTGCTTGGAAATATGGTGCCAAAACACAATCTTGAGAGCATCTTCTTCTTAGAGATTTGCAAGCTGCACACCTTGTTGAATTAGACATCTCCGGATTTGCTAGAATCTATCAAAGATCTTCTCTCCCAAATTCTCTAAAATCAAGTGTATATAGTGTATGAATGATTTTGTTTAAGTTGATTTTAAATCTATGAATGATTTTATATGAGATTTGCACAAGATTGTAGAGTTATAATTTTTGAAGGTGATAACGGCTATAATTTTCAAAATTTGGTTAGAAAAAGGAAGGAATTTAGGAGAATGGCAAGCTTGAGAACATTTCTTTTACCCAAGAAATAAGTTGTTAAGTTGTATGCCTGCATAGTGTACACAGCTTTTCTTTTAAATTGTTACAAATCGAAACATAAAAACATAATTATTTCTCAAAAATAAAATAAAATTGTCTTCATTTTTTTTTTCCCATCGTTTTTGGTTTTGTTTTTGATATATTGGAAGGGGAGGGGGAAGTTAAATCTATGATCTCCTACTCTCCTAATATATAGTACATGGTCTAGCCACTAAGCTACTTCGTGTGGATTTTTTTCTAGCTTTTCATTGAACAACTTGTGATCAATTTTACATTACATATTTTTCAAACCTTGTAACGCCCTCAAAATAACAACATAAAACCCAACAATATAGACATGCATTTATACACAAAAGATCGAAGATCTCTCTTTTTTAACATTTTTCATAACATAAGTATTACATGTTAACGACAAAAAAATGCCCTAAGGGCCTTACTTTTTTCCAAGTTAACACTGGTTACAAAAAAAAAGAAAAGAACTCATTTTATATTAATTTACCTTCTATTATTATATATTATATATATAAAAAAAAGAAAAAAAAAGACCCCCTCCCCTGCCTCCCTCTATTATGTCCTTTGTTGGCATGCTGTCATTTGAAAATGAGAAAATGATGTGTCATATAGGTGAGCCAAATATACTAAAAAAAATATAATATACTATGAAAAATGATAATGACTAAAAAAAAGATTAACACTTTCACTTTTTTTCTTTTTTTACACTTCTCAATACAACCCAACCTTCAACAACTTTCAAGTCTTTCATTCATTCTTTCATTAAATTCTCATCACTCGATAAACCTTACATGTCACTTCAAAATCTTGTTAGATTATTCTAATAAAGGTGTTCTAAATAATTTATACTAAAAAATTTAAGTGCAAATGGCATGCTTAACATAGGAAGTTTATTAAAGTGTTCAATATTATTATTTATCATTATTTAGTATAATATTTTTTTCATTTTCTTAGTACATCAAAAAATAGGTATGTGTGTTTGGCGTAAGGGGAGAGGGGAAAGAAAATAGGAATGGCATGGTTTGAACAAGGGTCAAATATGCAACCTCTCCTTTGAATACAAATATTCTACCAATAAAATACATGCACATTTCCCTTAAGATTATAAGAGAAAAATATTATAGACACCCTAATGTGAGTATAAAATATGAAGAATGACACTCATCAAATCAGTTTAATAATTGATTCTTAAATTAGTTGCGGTTTAATGGGTCGAATATCGAATTATTAAAAAAATCATTTCTATTGCGTCACATATTGTGAAAAATTTAATGTCACTAATGTATTTGTTTAATAATCTTACCATTTTATGATTTATTCAATGCTACATAGCAAGACATTCAAAATTTAATTTTTCAATTTGATCATGTTTATAAAAAAAATAAATAAATAAATAAAAGAAGGAAAGTGGCTTGTCTCCATTTCTCTTAGTAGACTCAATGATGCAATTTGGCTCCGTGAATTTATTATGAGTCTCATTTTGATGATTTAATCAATTTATGTTTTAAGTTTTAGTGCATAGATAATTCATAGTTTCATTACATTTATTTTTAAAAATAAAACAATAAATATTTAAATTGTAAATTTATTTAAAAACAAATATTTTATCGTATTCAATCCTTAGTGAGAATGAGATTTAGTCTATTTATCACATAGAAATTATACTTAAAACTTCATCAAATAAGGGATAAATCAAATCATTAATCAAATTAGCAATTATCTTTATTTTCACTTAAATTTGATAAAATTATTAAAAGATAAGGAATGGATATCAATTTGTTTCACGTAATCGATGAAATAAGATTTTTAGAATAAGTTAGAAAATTGTAAATATTTAATAAATTTTTTTTATCAAAATCAATGAGCAAATTTAATAAATAAATAATTGGAGATATTCTTATGAATTTAGGTGTTTATAATGTAGCTTTCAGTCAACAGCATCAATCTATCCTATATATATCTCCTCCAACTCGAAAAACCCTAACCCTAACCCTAACCCTAACACTAACTCTAACCCTAAATTCAAAGAGCTCGAAGAACAGAATAGTAGTAGCAGAGAAAAGAATCAGATAACCCTAATAATATGTCAGGACTTGGACACATCTCTCAGGATTGGGAACCAGTGGTGATCCACAAGAAGGCCGCCGCCCGCAAGGACGAGAAGACCATCAATGCTGCCCATCACGCCAGTACTGAGATCAAAACCGTCATAAAAGATTTTTACCAAAATCTCTTCATTTCCTCTCAGTTTGTTTCCCAAGATTTTGTAAAATTAGGGGTGATTGACCTGGTGAGGTTTTTTTTCCAAGACTTAGGTCATCTCCAACCCTTACTTTATACTTTAATACTCAAATTCAATACACGTTTGAGTAAAAACATTCACGTGATATGAAGCACTCCGATGATAAACTCAAATTTGAGTGAAATTGCTAAGGGTTATGTTTTGAGTGCATGCAAGGAGTTCGGAGTAAAGGGAATTTGAAAATTTTGACAGAAGTACCTATGTGTTTAAGTTTTAATTGGATCGTTTCTGTCTATTGAGACCAAACTAGTTTCTGAGAAAAGTGTAGCCAAACTGGTTTCTGTCTATCAAGACCAAATAGAGCAGAACCTTTTAGTGCTTTTTATGAATTTCAAGCAAATTCTTTTCTTTCTTTTTTTTGTTTTGTTTTAGTCCAGTTGGGATTGAAAGTGTCAGGTTTGTTTGCTAATTTTGTGAAAATTTTTGGACTTAATTTGGTTCTTGTTTTTTTGTTTAATCCTTGTTATGTATAATTTTTTTTCTTCAAATTTAAATTTTGTTATAAATTTTTTTAACATATTTGGGTTTCTTATTTATTTTCTTACGAAACAACTTTGAATTCCTCACTTGTTATTAATATACAAATACATAAAATTTATACAAAATGATGTGTCATATTAAGATTCATTCATTTCACACCAAACACCTCATAAAGTGGCTTATTATTTCAATGTTGCCATTGACACATTATTCTGGTGGTGTTTTTTGTTCAAAAATTCTATTTGCAAAACATTTTTCTATATTATATATAGTGTAGACTATGCATCCTCAAGCATATTAGGGAACGAGCTGGCTGTGTCAGTTAGGTGTTATGGGATTCCATTTACCAGAGTATTAATTGCATGATACTGAATATGTTTATGTTGGTGTAACGCCCCAAAATATACAACCCAAAATATACATTAATAATCGCATATATCAGAGTAAATAGTCCATTCATTACATGAAGTTAAAGATACAAAAGAGTTTAATATAAGTAAATGCCCTATTGGCTTACACCTTTCCAAGCCTTGACTTGGTTACAACAAAATGAGTTCGCTCAATACACATTTTGCCCTAGGCTATGCAAAAATAAACAAAACATGAAGCTCTTGCTTCCCAAAGATCACTCCCATGCTATTGTCTTGGAGGAGGCATGCCATCATTACTTGAAAATGTTATTCTCAAATAGAGTGAGTCATAGCCTAGTAGAAATCATCTAACACAGTATATGAAACTTAGCAAAGGTACAAGTACAAGTGCATAAACAATGCATGTGGTAAAACTTTTCTCAACATTAAATACTCATAAGGTATCAATTTCAAGCCTTTATCCATTCACTTTCAATTTATATTCCATTCACTTATATGTTCTCCATTCATGAGTCAATTTCATTATTTCTCAACAAATGAATTAAGGCTACAACTCAATATATTGCAAATCACACAACACATATGCATAAACACTTCAAACTTCTTGTTTCATGAAAATTTCGTCCACGGGCAGCCGTCAAACGGGTCCCATGTAAATATAGGCCATACAAGCACTACAATTGCCATTTTACGGATATTTCGTCCGCGGGCTAGGCACCCATGTATAATTTCGGGATTTTCACCCAGGATATTCCGGCCAACTTAATTATAATGGAGTCCATCCCATTTCTCCTCCCAAACAAATATCCATACATACGCAATGTATTTAAATAGATAATCAAACATGAAACACATCCCCTTTTCACTTCCTAACAAACATACATATACAATGTATATAAACACAGTCATATTCAATGACAACCATCAAAGATTAGTTTCAATTTACCTCATTCACGTGCAATCTCTACAACAATCAAAACTATCTTCCACCGATAGCCCAATACAGTTATTTCTAGACAGACATTAAATCTCAAACAGGTAGTTTATTCAAAACTTCTAAAGGACTGAGTTAATTCATAACCAATCCCACTATTCATATCAATACCCTCTCAATTTCACATTTTCAATGTCAATTCCAATTATTTTTACAAAATAATAGTCGATCTAATTAGGGCAACTTTCCTCATTTTTCCAAATATTATCCAAGTGCCAAAATCATCAAATTAGACATAACACAACCACATTTTTAAACCCCACAAGCATATATTTTACCTACACCCAAAACCCCTCTTTCCATTATTGTGCCCAAACCCTAAGTTTGTTTAAAACATCCCCAAATCACACCATTGTTACACAAGAGACAATATCTAAGCTAAATATCATATGAAAGTATAGAAAGAATCCCTACCTCAAAGGAAGAAGATGAGCCACACAAGAGAGAAACTCCAAGAACACCGAAACCCACTTCTATTCAGATCAAAATCTGACGAGCTCTACCTTTTTCTCAAAGGCACTAGGGTGCAAAGATGGATGGATCTAGATGAAATCCAAAAGAGAATGTGAATTGTAGAGAGAGAAACTCAAGAATAAGCTTTTTGGAAAGTTTTAGAGAGAGAGAGTGTAGACAACCCATTTTTTACCGCCCTTTAAGACTTAGATGTTCTTGCAGGTACATCCGATGATGAGTCTGTTTGATTGCCGAAAGCTCGAAGTCTCTTGTGGAATGCCACAGCTTTGAGCATTTCAAACCCTGCATCCATTTTGTCTCATCTTTGGACCATGCCTGGGTCTTTTCAACCTGAAGTTCCTAATGGCCTGCCGGCCATCCTTGGAGGCTTCCGGCCACCACTTCTTCTTTGCCGGCCATTGATATGGATTGCCTGCCATCAATAAAACCTTACCGGCCACCATTGTATGCTGTAGATATTTTGTGATATTTTGTGCCAACAGTTGCTCAGATTCATGCATCTTCCTACACGTGTGTGGCTGGATGTTTGTGAGGGAAATTTGTGTTTTCTATATATAAGACCCCTTTCTCTCATGTGTAGAGGTTAGAAAAATTTTAGACATAAAAATTTTCTCTCTCTCTCCTTTGCAAAATTGTGTGTGTTTGCCTAGTTTCTCTACACTTTTGCCTATTTCTCCTAAACCAAATCCTCTCAACTTTGAGCTGAGGTTCCTTGGGGCCTTCTTGGAGCTCTTGAAGGTGGTTTTGGCTTGAACTTGTGCCTAAAGTGTTCTTTGCTTCAAGAGGTAGAATACTAGTCTTGTTATCTTCTTTTCAATACTTGTTTTTCTATCTTTTTCAATTGTTTTTGGGACTGGTTTTGAATTGTAAAAAGTTCTGTTTTTGTGGCTTAAAAATTATGGTTTGAGCCCCTTTTTAGTTAGGGGGTGGTTCACCCTTCTTGTTTCTTAGTTTATAAAGCTTTTGCGCCTTTATCCATCACTTTCAAACCAACCCTTTTAGGCCTTTTAACCACTGAATTTCAGAGGTTTTTCAGTGCAAAAATCTCATTTTTGAAGTCCAAAATTGGAGGGGTTAGCCTCCCCTCCTTGTGTCTTGATTGCATGCTTAGTTAGCCTTACATGTTAGCATGTTTTTCTAGCTTAACTTAGCTTAAGTCCAGCATGTTTTAGCCTCTAAAATAGCCTATTTTAGCTCTGTTTTGGGCTGTTTGGTTCATTTGAACTTTGTTTTGTGTAGTTGTAGTGTAAATCCTTGCACTATCTTGTTGTTTTAAAGCTTTAAACATCATTGGTGTGACTTGGCTACATGTTTTTAGGGCTTTTATCACTCAATTTCAGCACCTAAATCTCTGCAACCTCCCTCTTTTCTTCACTCTTTCATTTACTTTCGGGGGTTGTTTCAAACTTGGGATCCTTTAAGCTTGAGATTGAGGTCATGCTCAATGGTTTAATCCTCTTTGAGGGTTCATTATCAAAGGCATGATCTCTCTCTTCCTTACACTATCCCTTGGTTGACACTTCCTTCACCTTAGAGGATACTCACCAATGGACAAATTGATTAAAGAATGATTTGGCAATTTAAATGTGTAAACAAAATTGATAAGTAAAAGAGGCAAGATACGCATCTCTTTGTGTTGTATTGCATGTGTTCAATCAGACGTTAGTTTGAGCACAAGGAAAATGGGACATTTCATACTCAAAAGTGATGAAATGTCTCAAATTTCCTAGGTCTCCATTACCCTTGATCATGCATGATAGGTGATGGTTCTTAAGTGTCTTGTTTTTCATTTATTAAGCTTGCATACCTTGAATCACAAGCCATTATGCAATGAAATTGCTTTGATTGGTGGTTTGTGGTTTAAGTTCACAATTCCTCAGATTTGTCCATGAAGAGGAGAGGTGAATTGTGCATACAACTCTTGGAAAAACCCTCTTTCTTGCTCTGTCTGTACTCTGTTGCAGCATGGTGATCCAATGAATCAGTGGCCGGTAATACATCATCAGTGGCCGGCAATGCATCATCAATGGCCGACGGTACACCTTTTTGGCCGGCAGATGGCCGGCAGGCCACTGATGTAAACCTTAGTTGGTTTTGGTAAGATGGAGCAGAAAGATTCTAGAAATTCTCAACCCTACAAACAGAGGCTTTCAAGAGCAAAACGGAGGTCTTTTCGGACCAAAACCGAGCATGTGCATCTTTCACGTCCTGAGGCGAAGCAATGGCAGCATAGTTTAATGTCTTAATTGTTAGTTCGTGTACATTTGTGTTGTAATTTAATTAATTAGTTTGCTAGTTAGTTAAAGTGTTGTAATAATTAGTAATTAGTTTAACTAATTATTTATTTGATTTGTAATAATTAGTCTAATTAACTTAATTCGATTAGCTTAGCTCTTATTCATTCAGACCCTCCTTCGTGAGGGCGTAATGTTGTAATAAGTACGCATGTGTGTGTATGTTTTCCAACCCCACATCTTTCTTCTTTTTATTTAATCGCTTTCGATGGTTAGATTGGGGACATATTTCAACTAGCATACCTTATGCTTGCATCCATTCATTTGTATTGCATGCACCAAGGCTCAGCGCATCATTCAAACTGCATTGTCATTTCAATATACTTATTTGAATACGTTTTTTATCGCATGTTGTTCAAATCAAGCCGTATGTCATATTAGTAGCTGAGCATATTAATCGCATATTGCATGTGTTGCATTAGGCATCTTGTATAGTTAGGAATCATGTATATTTCACTAACTTGTGTTTTCCTAGCTTGGAGTACTAGGTGAGTTTTTACGCTTTAGCATGCTTGCATAAGTGTGAATTTTGCCATGATTAGCATGCTTGCCATGAGGCTATGTGCTTAAATGCTAAACTGCATGAATGCCTATGGATGAAAGCTTGTTGTTTGAATTGGAAAGATTCAACGAATGTATGTTTTGAGCCCACTTTGTTGAGTGGCAAATCATGTTTTAAGCCCACTATGTTTGGTGGC
This sequence comes from Camellia lanceoleosa, assembly GCA_025200525.1. NCBI lineage: Eukaryota > Viridiplantae > Streptophyta > Magnoliopsida > Ericales > Theaceae > Camellia > Camellia lanceoleosa. The sequence goes on along the minus strand of CM045764.1, from coordinate 119,821,309 downwards.
AAATCCACAACTTTAAGCCCACTTGAGGTGGCAAATTCAAACCATTTTCGCAAACAAACATGAGTTGAATTGTTCCAAATTGAGCAAACTAGTCTATATTTGCTTGTGCGTATCACACAGTAAAGCTAGTTTAATAACCGAAATAAGAACGCATAATGTTTATAAAAAATCATATCATGATTAGTAGAGGCCGATCTTTGATTGGGCGAGCAGGGGTGCTCAATTCATGACCTTCCCCTCTTGTACCTAAGTTTCCGAGTCGAGGCAACTTTGGTGATGACGGACACGTCACCTTCGGTACGAGTCAGGATTTCCTAAATTTCCCCAAAACAAAAAATATTTGGGTAGCAACTCTGTATCTGGCAAAGTAGTCCAATTTTGGCATTATTTGATTTAAAATCGATTTTCCAAAAAGATTTGCCAGATTTGGACTCTTTTGTATTTATCAATTTCACATTGCACTTGTGAGACTAGATTTAGAACCATGAGAGTCCGAATTGTGAGGCCTTCATTTCAAACCTTCCGAAAGGGGGCGCGAAAAAAGGCAAGCCGCAGAGACATATGAAAAAGTGATTCAAAATGTCATCTTCTCGGACTGAAATACACGCAGTCCGCTCGAGTGTCAGACACAAAGTTCCGCTTGAGGGTGAAATTTGGCGCTCGAGCGTGGAATGCACATTTCTAGAAGTTTTACAAACGAAGGTCCCCGCTTGAGCATGGGACTGGACGCTCGAGCGTTTAATGCACTCTGCAAAAGTATTGAGGTCGACTGTAAACGTGCCCGAACGTCACGGCTCCGCACAAGAAGGCACGAAATCCGTTTTGTTCATTAGCTACTACAGTTCGGACTCAATGTCACGGTTCTAAATCTAATCTTGCAAAGTGCAATGCAAGACTGATAAATCACCAAAGAGTCCAAATCTGGCAAATCATTTTGGAAAACTAATTTTAATAAAGAAGTGCCAAACATGGACTACTTTGCCAGATACAGAGTCGTCACCTAAATATTTTATTTTGGGAAATTTAGGAAACCCTGACTCGTACCTAAGGCCACGTGTCCGTCATCACCAAAGTTGCCTCAGCTTGGGAACTTGGGTACGACAGGGGATGGTCATGCAATGAGCACCCCCGCTCGCCCGATCAAAAGATCGGCCTTCACTAACATGATATTTTGTTTTTGAAAACACATGTGCTCTTATTCCGGCTAATTAGCTAATCTTACTACGTGATGCGCACAGTATACAAGTATAGACTAGATCGCCTAAGTTGGAACAAAACATCTCATGTTTGTTTGAAAATGGTTTGAAGGTGCTACTCGCAAGTAGGCTAAGACGTGGATTTGCCACCCTCAAGTGGACTTAGAAAACATGATTTTGCCACTCTCAAGTGGGCTTAAAACTCGTATTTCGATGAATTGTTCCAATTCAAGTAATCCAACCTTCATCCACAGGCATTCATGCAATTATATCAGTTAAGCAGTTAGCCTCATGGCAAGCATGCTATCATGGCAACACTAACACACATGCAAGATGCTAAAGCATAAATACTTACAGTGTACTCCGAGCCAAAACAACAACTAGTTAGAAATCATGCATGATCCTAGTTTATGTTAAGATGGCTAATGCAACACATGCAAAATGCAACTAGAAATAGGCTCGACTATTCTAAGATGGCATGTGAGATGCAACTTGATAATCATATATTCAAGTAGGAATAGAAATACAATGCGGTTAGTATGATGCACCGAGCCCAGTGCGTGCAATACAGATGAATGATGCAAACATGTATAGCATAAGGATGCTAATCAAAATATGACCTAGATCTAACCATCGTAAGCGGTTAAGTAAAAGGGAGAAAGACGTGAGGTTGGAAGACATTCACACACTTATTACAACAGTTGGCCCTCTCGACGGAGGGTCCGAATGAGTACATTAAGCTAGCTACGCTAAGCTATTCTAACTAATCTAATAATCTAATTAAACTAATTATTACATAATCAAAAATGAATAACTAGCTAACACTAAGCTAATTATTACAACACGTTAACTAATTAAACAAATTAGCTAGTTTAATTATTACACAACAAATCAAATAATTAATCATTCAAACTAATCCACAGCAGTGAAATGGCCTCGCGGGCGAAGAAGAGATGCATGCTCGGTCGGCTTCGCTCAGAAATCCGTTGCCATGCCTCATGGTGCCTCTGTTTGCACACTTCTGCACCTCTGAAAATTATGCCAACTTCTGTGATGCTTCTAAACCACCTCATGGACACTCTGAGAGGTCATCGACCAAGAGGGGTGGCCATCGGCCAGTGGATAATGATCATCGACCAGTTTGACGACACACCAGATAGCCGATCGGCCATCTCTTCCTGCAAACTCTCCTTTTTGCTACAACAGAGCACAAACAGAGGATGGCAATGTATTTGCAAGAAAATGTGTGTGCAACCACACTCCTTATCATGTTTAAGGCTCAAAGGTGTGTAGTGCTTGGCTCTCAAGCCATCAATCACGCATTACGATGCATGATGGCTGAAGAGGCAGAGTTGCACAATTCAATGTGGATGAAATGCACAAAAACACATAAATGCCTTAACCTCTATCATGCATGATCAAGAGGGTCGGCGACCGAGAATTGAGGCACATTTCATCACTTCAAGTATGAAACGTCCCTCGTTCCTCGTGTTTGGCTTGACACCCAAACCAAACACAATGTAATGCACACAACATGGAAATGCAATGCCATGCAAGCATAACTTAACAAAGCTAATGACATGCAAACAATGTAATGCAACATGAGCATGCAAGCACCATGTAATACAACCTAAACATGTAAACAACATGCAAGAATCATGCAATGCGACAAGCATGCAACAATATGCAAGATGGACTTAAACTAAAATGGACAGACCTCAATCATGCCCAAATCAGTGGCCAAAATGCTATGGAAATGAAGTACGAAAGCACATACAAACATGCATACACTTTGGTTCACAAACAAGGTATGGAGATAACAACTCTCAAGCAAGAGCAATGAATGAAAAGCATGGATGTGTGACAACACTGTAGGCCCTGAAATCATGTATGGAATGGTGCCAAACCACTCAAACAAGTCAAGCATAGCATGCAAGAAAGCTCAAAGCTTGAAACTAGCAAAGGGACTTACACCATGGCCACGCAAAGCAAGCCCCAAAGGTCTGAGGGCAACCAAAACAGTCCCAAGGCAGGTCAAGACAAGACCAAAAACATGCTCGGACCTAGCCAACACAAGCTAGAACAAAAGACCAAAAGCATGAAACATGCAAGGCTAATAAGGGGTATTACACAACACCTATCAAAACCAAACATGAGATGACTTAACCAATGAAAATCAAAGTTATAGCATGTCAAAATAAGCCCAAAAACCCACTGAGATGGCATCCCAAAAGCTTAAGCAATAAAACATGCATAATGGCTCATGTTCAAGGCTTAAAACACAAACCTCCCAATGTATGGAAAAGGTGACAAATTTGAGTGCATGACCACACTATATGGACTGAAATCACATATGAAATGATGCTAAATCATGAAAATGGTCTAAGCAGTGCATGCTAGTGACTTGGACACTCAAAGCTAACAAACTAGAATGCACTATGGCTATACAAAGCATGACATGCATGACCAAAACAACACAAATTAGAGCTTAAGCATGGTAAAACAAGGCTAAAAGCTTCTTGGAGTTAAGCCAAAATATGCAAGAATAATGGTCTAAACACAAGATGCATGATAAGGCAATAGAGAAGATTGCACTACAAGTGCATGGTGCATGCAAGAGGCTATCAAACCAACCTTACACAGAGGTATAACATGCTGAAATAAGGCCTAATACATGCTAAGATGGAGCCAAAGCAAGCTTAACAAACATGTTACTTTTATGAGCCATCAATGCAAGCATACAAGACACAAGGAGAGAGGATGATCCTCTCCTATTTGGGACCTCAAAACCACATTTCCAGCACTAAAAATCCTCTGAGTTTCAGGGGTGAGAAGGGAAAACAAGGTGGTCCCAATTGCTCAAAAAGGAAGGCACAAAACAAGGCCAAACAAGGCCTAAGAGGGGGTAGACTACCCCCAACACAAAAGTGACTTTAAACAAACATTACAAGCTTGAAAAATCAGAACTTTTTACAGTAGAAAGTTAAGCTTAAATCAGCATTCAAATAGGTTCAAAAGCTTAAGCCAAAACAAAGGTTTAAAAGCTAGTTGACTCACCCTTGAAGAAAACCTTCAAGAACACAACTCCAACACTCTTTTCTAACCAAAACCAGTCCAAAAATACTATAACCAACTTCAAGAAGCCTCAGCAACAAAAGGATGGTGTTCTAGTAGGTGCTTTAGTGTAAAAGTGTGAAGAATTTACAGTTTTGAGCACAAACAAGAGCAAATGTGGAGAGTGAGGTAAAATATAAAGAGAGAGAGTGATATATGTTTTGTATATTAACTTTTCAGAACCTCTGGAAAGGGAGAGAGGCCTCCCTTCTTATAGAAAATCAATTCTCAAGCTTGTTGAACAAGCTTGAGTCTTGATTCAATCCCTCCATACACGTGTATGGAGGATGAGAATTGTGCTCACCAGCTGTCACAGCTGGCACAAAAATATCTACAAAAGTAGGTGGAAAGGTCTCAGCCAAGAAATATGGCCGATCGACCAAAAAGAGTGCCGATCGGCCACCACTTATGGCCGATGGCAAGAAAACAAGGCCGATGGCACAAGGCCTTAGCCGATGGGTTATAGGAATGGCCAACAAGCCACCCTCTTCCCTCAAGAGCAAAACCACAAGTCCTTGGTCCACAACCAAGCACAAAACAAACAAGTTGAGAGATCCTAAGGTAAGGCGCGCAGCCGAGACCTTCGGGAACTCAAAACGAACACAAGCATGGATGATCATCGAGTGTTCAAACGATGATGTCCAAGTTTTGAGGACGGTCAAAAATGGGGTGTCTACATTGAAAAATCCCGCTTGAGCACAAGAATGGCTGCTCGAACGGAGGAGTAGATTTGTGAAGCCCGCTCGAGTGCGAGAATGCCCGCTCGAGCAGAAAGACCAAAATCTAGGCAGCACTGGTTTTGAAATACAAGCAACCAACCTATCCCAAATGCACAACTACAACCCGATAACTCAAATGAAGGGGAAGACAAGGAAAATAGATAAAATAACTATTCAAAACCATACCAACTCGAGTCCGGAATACAATAAGTAATGGGTCAAAGCCGAAATCTCTACAACCTTCCCCTCTTAAGGAATTTCGTCCCCGAAATTACAAGCCAAGATATAGTTAAACCATTTCCAACAATATCATTCCCACAAATTCAATACCATGACCCATCCTCCGATCATCCATTCTCACCAACTCAATGCACACGTCCCACATTAAAATGAAATTTACAATTTCCCAAAACATTTACAATGTTAAACCAATTCCGTATTTTCAAAATTTATCTAGCATATACAATGCTTCCAAAAGTGATATAACACTCAATATTTCACATTCTCAAAACATATGCAATGTTTATATATAAAATCCATGTTTCCAAAATGCTCATAATATATACAATGTCCTCATAACTTGAAACGTATACAATGTTCAGACTTTTCATTACCATAATCGAAATTTCAATACAAAATCAAACATCAACAAATAAGTCTGGATACTTTCCACGGACTTCCAATTCACGTTCCCAAGTTGCTTCCTCAACTCCGTGATATTTCCACAAAACTTTAACTAAGGGAATCGTCTTGCCTTGCAAAACTTGATCCCGTCTATCCAAGACTCTCACCGGTCTCTCCTCATATGAGGCATCTTCATCTACCTCCAAGTCGGTCCAATCCAACACGTGCGATGGATCCAGTTTGTACTTCTGAAGCATAGAAGCATAGTAATATGAAATACATCATGCACTCCAGAAAGTTGTGGCGGCAACGCCAACCGATAAGCAACCTCTATGACCCGCTCAAAGATCTCAAAAGACCCAATGAACCGAGGCGATAACTTCTCACTCTTCCCAAATCTCATCAAACCCCACCTAGGTGATATTTTTAGGAACATATGGTCTCCCACCTTAAAAGACAAGGGCCTCTTCCTACGGTCGAAATAATTTTTCTAGCGACTCTGAGCCGTAATCAACCTCTTACGAATGAGTGCCACCTTCTCCGTCGTTTCCCGAACTAACTCTGAGCCCAACAAAGGTGCGTCACCCACCTCGGCCCAACATACAGAAGATCTACAAGGTCGACCATATAAGGCCGCAAACGGTGCCATGCCAATACTCGATTGGAAGCTGTTGTTATAGGCAAACTCCACTAAGGGCAGATGCCTCTTCCACGACCCCTTGAAGTCAATGACATAACCTCGAAGCATATCCTCAAGGATCTGGATAGTACGCTCAGATTGCCCATTAGTTTGAGGATGATACGTAGTACTAAAGGTCAATCTAGTGCCCAAGGCACTTTGCAAGCTCTGCCACAACCGAGCTGTGAGATGCGGACCTCTATCCGAAACGATCGTTACAGGGACCACGTGCAACCTTACTATGTCCCTGATATACAAGTCGGCAAAATGGTCTACTGAATCACTCACGCGCATAAGAATAAAGTGCGCAAACTTGGTCAACAGGTCAACTACCACCCAAATGGCATCACTACCCCATTGAGTCCTCAGAAGGCCCACAACAAAATCCATCATGACATGTTCCCATTTCCACTCAGCTATAGGCAAGGGTTGCAACAAACTCGCTGGCCTATAATGCTCGGCCTTCACTTGCTGACAAGTAAGGTACTTCGATACAAACATAGCTACATCTTTCTTCATACCTCTCTACCAAAACTGGTGACTCAGGTTGTGATACATTTTTGTGCCTCCCAGATGCATCGCAAGGTGTGAGCAGTGAAACTCTCGAAGTACATCCTCTCGGCAAGACTCCGGCACGAACAAACGGTCACGGTATCTCACACTCTAGTCAGGATACACATTTAGATCCTTTTCTACTTTCCCATTAGAGATCTTCTCCCTAAGGACTTCCACCTCAAGTTTATCCCTCTACGCCTCTAACACTCGGTTCACAAGCGTAGATTGGGCAACTACCGTAAACAGGGATGCAGACTCAACAGATTCGGCAAGATTCAAGTCGAACTCACCAAGAGTACCAAACATCTCCCGTTCTCGCATGGCGATACAAGCCACACTGCTAATTCATTTCCTACTCAAAGCGTTGGCCACTACATTGGCCTTCCTGGGATGATAATACAACTCAAAGTCATAGTCCATTATGAACTCCATCCACCTTCTCTACCTCAAATTCAAGTCTTTTTGGGTAAACAAGTACTTCAGACTCTTATGATCAAAAAACACTTCAAATTTCTCACCGTACAGATAATGCCTCCAAATCTTCAAGGCAAATATCACTGCTGCTAACTCTAGGTCATGAGTGGGATAGTTCCTCTCGTGTGTTTTCAACTAACGTGAGCCATAGGCTACTACCTTCCCCTCCTACATCAAAACGCAACCCAAGCCTTCCCGTGAAGCATCACAATAAACCGAATAGCCCAAACCCCTTTCCAGGATAATTAAAATTGGGGTAGTGGTGAGTCTAATCTTAAGTTCGTAGAACGACTCCTCACAAGTCTCTTCCCACACAAATTTAATCCCCTTTCTCGTCAGCCTAGTCAAAGGAGAAGCTAGTTTATAGAAATTTTTCACAAATCTCTAGTAATACCCGACCAACCCCAGAAAACTACGAATCTCGAAGGCATTCTTAGGTTGTGCCCAACCTTGCACTACCTCTACCTTGGATGAGTCTACCGTCACCCCTTCCCCGGATACAACAAGGCCTAAGAACTTAACTTCTCTCAACCAAAATTCACACTTTCCGAATTTAGCATACAGCTTATGGGCTCTAAGCAACTCAAGCACTACTTGTAAATGCTTATCGTGTTCCTTCTCAGAGAATGAATAAATCAAGATGTCGTCTACAAAGACGACCATGAAGCGGTCTAGGAACTCATGGAAGATCCGGTTCATCAAATCCATAAATACTACTGGAGCATTGGTTAGCCCAAAAGGCATTACTAGGAACTCGTAATGGCCATACCTCGTACAGAATGCTGTCTTCAGGATATCCTCCTCTCTCACTCTTAACTGATGGTAACCTGACCTCAGGTCTATCTTAGAGAAACAACAAGACCCTTTCAACTGGTCAAACAGGTCATCTATACAAGGCATTGGATACTTATTTTTGATGGTCACCTGATTCAACTTCTGGTAATAGATACAAAGTCGCAAGGCTCCATCTTTCTTTTTAGAAAAGAGAGCCGGTGCACCCCAAGGCGAAGTACTAGGGCGTATGAAACCCTTATCTAACAATTCTTGAAGTTGAACCTTCAACTCACTCAACTCAACAGGTGCAAACCGATATGGTGCCATAGAAATTGACGTCGTGCCAGGCAATAAGTCAATAGAGAACTCAATCTCTTGGTGAGGTGGTAAACTAGTAAGGTCCTTAGAAAAGACATTAGGGTATTCACAAACCACCCTTGGCAACTCAACTCGGACTTCATCACACTCACTACTCTGAAGGCTAACGAGCAGACAACTAAGTTCCCTCCACCCATGCGGATCATATACTGGTGATAAGGCTCTATCCACCCGATCTCCCAAGAAATAAAAGCAATCCCCGCTCAAGGTACATACAGTAACCCTCTAACGGTAGCAATCTATAATGGCCCGGTATGACGATAACTAGTCCATACCCAGAATAACATCATAACTAGTCTTGTCAAGCAAAACAAATGCAAATGGAAGTCGACAACCAGCACCTCTATATCACAGCCCCGATACCCCTGTCTCAAGACAACTTCACCACCAATACGGGACTCTACACAAATAGGAGATGCTAACTGTGCCAACTCCAATCCCAAAACCGATGCATATGCAGATGAGATAAAAGAATGTGATACACCTGTATCAATCAACACACTAGCAACTGAATTGCAAAACAAAAAGGTACCTCTTACAAAAGACGGAGCCGGTACAAGATTTGGCGTGGTAACAGCATACAAATGCCCTATTGGCCTCTGATCTACCTGCTCACCCCTCGAATCATAGGCCTGCTGCACTGACTAAGCTGAAGAAGCTCCCTGATTGGCCCTCGAGGCCTGTGCTGACTGTGCTGGCTGGTGACTTTGTGTCTGTCTCGAACCAGACGTGCCACCCAACTGTGGGCAAGATCTCTTTAGGTGCCCCGCTGTAACAAGCCCACGAGGGACCTGCCATGATTCGGACTCCTTTTTTGTTTGTTGCGTCAGAATCAACCAAAGAGTCCAACTCGTAAATCGCTTTGAGAAAAAAATAGATTTTGAAAAGAAGTGCCAAACATGGATCAAGCTTTGCGGAATCTGTCGCCACCTAAATATTTTTTATGGGGAAATTTAGGAAACCCTGACTCGGTGCCGAAGGCTACGTGTCCGTCATCACCAAAGTTGTCTTGGCTCGGGAGCTTGGGTATGATCGGGGAAGGTCAGCTATGAGCACCCTCTCGCCTCGTCCAAAACCGCCTCTACTAACCATGATATCCGATTTTGAAAAGCGTTATGTGTTCTTATTAAGTTATTAGCCTAGAATTACTATGTTATGCGCAAAGAAACAAGTATAGACTAGATTGCCTAATTTGGAAACAAGCATTGCATATCCGCTTGTTTTCAAAAGCGCGAATTTGCTACTGCAAGTAGGCTAAAACACAATTTCAACGAAGTTTTCCAACTCAAACAATCCAACCTTCACCCACAGCATTCAAACAGTTTATCTCATATAAGCACTTAGCCACATAGTAAGCATCTTGTCATGGCAACATTCACATGCATGCGATATGCTAAAGCATAAATACTTACATCAGACTCGTGCCAAAACAATAAACTAGTTAGCAAACATGCATGTCCTAGTTCATGTTAAAGTGACTAATGCAACACATGCGAGAATGTGATTAGGATAGGCTCGGCTAATCTCGATGACATGTGAAATGCTACAACTAACACGTATTCAATTTGGAAATTGAAATACGATGCAATTAGAATGATGCCGAGTCAGGTGCATGTAAGACAAATGAATGGATGCACGCATGCATTGCATGAGGTATGCTAATTTAAACGTGCCCTAATACTAACCATCAAAGCAGGTAAGTAAAAGGGAAGAAAGAAGTGGGGGTTGGAAGACATGCACACCACTCACCCACACTTATTACAGATTTGCCCTCGCCCGGAGGGACCAAATAAATAATACAAATTAATTAACTACGCAAGCTAATTAAATATTACAAATTGCCTAATTAATTAACAACTAACTAGACTAGGAAAGACAGTAAATCGCCTCGAGAGGAGAGCCAGATGCAGCGCATGCTCGGGTCCTGCTCGGAAGTGCACGGCCATGCATAGTCTCGCTTTTCCTCGCTCGCCTCTGAAGACTGCCAAAGTCTCAAGGATGCCTCTCTAGATACTGGGAATCACCACCGGCTGAGTAGAATTACCACCGGCAGTAAATTGTGGTCACCGGCACAAAATGAATCCATCGGCTGGTGATTTATCACGGCCGGCAATGTATCTTCGGTCGGCAAAGAATGCTCGCAGAACACGCAACTCACAAAGAAGAGAGACGTAACTTGCATGGCAATACAATTCAAGCAATGTATGCACCAATCATGTCCCCTATCATGTTTGTGACTCAAAGGGGCATGTGTCTCGATTCTCGGACCACCAATCACGCATTTCCATGCATGATGGCCCAAAGAATCAAGTGTGCACATTGATTTCAAATGCAATACAAACAATCAAACCAAGACCCAATCCCTATCACTAAATCAAGGGACAAGGTATGCATGCAAAGTACAATGCATCCTAGGCATGTTAGCTAATATGCAACATGATCATGAGGGCAAGCATGCAAGCATAAACATAGACGATGTACAAACATGTAAGGTAAGCATGCAACCAAGCAAATGATGGTCTTAAACATGACTTGGGCCGCCCTAATTAGGCCCAAAACAGTGGCCAAAACCATGGAAGTCAAGGCCAAAATGCAAACAAACATGCAAGCACTCATGATCCAACACTTAGGCATATAAAGGCAACTCTTAAGCACACTTAAAGAGACCAAACAATAGACAATTAGTATGCAATATTAGCTCTGAAAATCATGTCAAAATGTGGTGCCAAACCAACTCAAATGAGACAAGCATAAGCATGCAAGCATGGTCCAAGTACTTAAGGCAAGTCATGGAGGCTTGAACCAAGGTCAATTCCACCAAGCCTCACAAGGCTAAGGAGGCTTAAAACAGGTCAAAAGAAGGCTTAAACAAAGCCAAGGGTGCACCTAGATGGCATCTAAGTGGCTCAAATCCAAAGGCATGCGTAATGACCAAAACATGGAGCATACAACACAAGCTTTCAACGCAACAATGAAGCCTCTAAGGCAAGTATGCAAACATGTTAAATGGACTGAAATTTCATGCTAAGTGGTTCCAAACCACTGAAATAATGCAAGCAATGCATGCTATACACTTATGCACTTAAGGCCAACAAGCCAAATACACAAAGGGGCTACACAATGCATGCTAGGGTTGACCCAAACAACCTAGGATAGACCTTATACGTGGCAAAACAAGCACAAAAGCTTCACAAGACTAAGCCTAAAACATGCTAGAATAATGGTTAACAACCTAAGGCATATTAAGGCAATAACAAGGCATTACATGGTAGGTATGCTAAGTATGCATGGTGTACCAAAACCAACACACAACAAGGTTATATCATGGCATAATAAGCATGGAAAATAGCCTAGACATGATCAATACACACTCTAACATGATGCTTCCTCAAGAGGCCAAAAAGGGTCCCTTTCAAGGACAACAAGGAGAGGGGGTGGCCCTCCCCTTTTGGAGACTTCAAGGCACCATCTCCACCACTAAAATCCCTCAAGATTTCAGTGGTGAAGAGGCCCAAACACCAAAGTCTCGAAACTTGCGCAAAAATAGCACAAAAAGGAGCCTTACAAGGCTTAGGAGGGGTCAAACAAACCCAAACCACAAAACACTCTTAATAAACAATCAAGAGGGATAAAAAATAGAACTTTTTTGTATTATACACTAAGCACAAAAACAGCTCTAAGATAGGTAGAAAAGCAATGCAAAAATGAGGAATAAAAGGGAAGTTTCTCACCCTTGTAGACCACCTTCACAAATGATGCTCCAACAGCCCTCCTTGGCTTGAATCCAGCTCCAAAACACCAAAACCAGCCCCTTAGAACCTCAGTAGCCAAAGGAAGGTGAAGCACTAGGTGTTTGTGTGCAATAGTATGGACTAAAACACCTAGAACACAAAGAGAGAAAAAGAGAGATAGGAGATATGTATGAACCCTAACCCTAAAACCAGAGCTTCTCTCTGTGTCTTTCTCTCCAAAATTCTCTCACCCCATGCCAAGAGAAGAGACCCTTCTCTTATAGGCAACAAACTTGTAAAGCTTATACAACAAGCTTACAAGGAGAGCATCCCTCCATACACGTGTATGGAGGGGAACCAAATGCCACACAGTTGTCCTAAAATATCTGCAAAAGCAGATGAACAGTAGTCGGCTGGCCAAAAATGTCATTTTGACAAAAATGACTGCCGACCGGCAACAAAGAGTGCCGACCGGCCACATACATTGCCGGTGGCAACAAAAACCAGCCGGTGGTGTGTAGGGATGCCTCACAAGGCATTCCCTGCCCCTCCAAGGCAAAACACAAGTGTTTGGTGCAAAACCAGACACAAAGCGGTCGAGTTCGGAGATCCTGAGGCAAGGCGCGTAGCCGAGACCTCCTGGAACTCCAAACGAACAAAAACATGGATAATCACCGAGTGTTCAAACGGTGACGTCCAAGTCTTAAGGACGGTCAAAAATGGGGTGTCTACACCCGCCTGACCACACTGATAACAAGTCAGCAGCTGTCCTCTACCTTGACTCTGGCTCTGAGAACGAGCCAAAGACGAAGCTGCTCGCTACCCTCCTTCTCTCTGTGGGCAAGCTAAAGACTTATGACCCAACTGGCCACATTTGAAGCAAGTCACATCTCCCTGACCAACTCTTCCAGAACCCGAGCTAGGCACTGGAAAAGTAGACCTCGACTGAACCCCCTGGGACTGTTGAGGGTGAGAACCCCTTTGCCTCTTACCGTCCCCCTGACTGTCTTGACTCCTCCTAGAGCCTCTCATCCTCTCCTCCTCAACCTGCATGATAGTCTCAACATGGGCCGCCGCCTCTACAAGGCACCCATAGTCTCTAATCATAGACCTGGCCACTCGGAACATGGGACCAGTCCTCAACCTCTTCTCAAACTCCAAACACCGATGCTCCTCAGTCGCTACTAACTCCAGTGCAAACCTTGACAAACTAGTGAAGGTGGCTTCAAACTCAGCCACATGTGTGTTCAACTGCTTAAGGCGAGAAAATTGATCCCTCAACTTCTCCCTGACAATGGGAGGCAAGTACTTGTCCTAGAAGGCGTCAACGAATGTCTCCTAAGTCCCTTCAATGCGTCCCTGCGCATACTTCCACTATTGACCTGCGTCTCTCTTCAACTGGAAGGACGCCAAGGTCATTCTCAAACCTCCATCTTCGATGCCAAGCATCTCGAACGTCTTAACCATCTATTCCAACCACTCATCTGCCTTTAGTGGTTCCTTTAGGTCTCCCAAAAACTCATCCGGATTTCACCAGAAGAACTCTCTCTTCAGAAAAGAAGGCCCTGCCTCAACTACTTGGGCCTGGACTTGATTCTCAACTCTGAGAATGTCCATCGATTCCCTCAATGCTCCGGCCATTTCGTGGGCTAAGGCACCCATGGCCTACTGACCTACTGGTTTGGCCACATTAGCCTGACCAACTCCCTTCTCCTGTACCAAAATCTTATCCGGTATAGGCATCTCGCGCTTACCACGCCTACCACATCTACTACCACCACGTCTACCACCACGCCTACCACATCCCTGCGCATTCTTAATTACGGACTTGATCAACTATTAATATCTATGGAATTGTCATTTAATTTTTTTATTGGAGTGCATGAACAAGTCCAACAGGTCATCAAGTATTGGGATGTGAAACCTAAACCTAACTGTAATCCTGTTGATATACACGCATCCTCCAAGAACCATCCATCTTGGGGGTTAAAAGGGCTGGGATTGCATAGCGGCTAATGTAACCTTTCCCTAGAAGTCCCTCTACCCTACCTATTCATATTGGCACGCTCCTTGGGGTTCAACCAATAATGGGGCAAATAGGTAATTTTGATCCTGGGACTACATTGGCAGCATGCTGAATGCCTCTCATAGAAGGTAACTCATCTGTGATCACGTCATGAAACTCATGCAATTAGTTAACCTTTGGTGGCTGGTTTAATGTGACTCAACAAGAATATGAATTTCTCCTATATGGACTGAGGCTAATCAATGTTATTAAAGGCAATAGGCACATTGAAGACCCAAGGTCTCCTAGAGCCTAGGTGCAAAGCACAAGGTGAGGTGCGAGCTTCACTGAAGCATGGCTCATACGTGACAATAAAAAATAGATAATTTAATATAAGCAAATAATTCAAGTTGAGTTTATTTGGCTTGAAATAATGGTACGAAATAATTTGGAACAAATTTAAAGAAAATCTACTGAGTTGTGTTTATTTGGCGAAAAGGGTCCAAAAAGGAGTCGGATTACTCGCTGGGTAACTCATTTTTAAGGGATTAAAAAAAAATTAAGTTACAAATTGCAGAATTCTTTGCTTCAAAAGTTGATTTCTTGAATTCCAAATACTTGATTAAGATGGAAAAAATATACGGATGGTTTTGATTTGTGGAAACTCCATTTCCTTGTAATAGTTAGGCCTATTTGCATGCATTGCTCTCAAACTTCCAACTCAAACAATTTTCATAATTTCTTGAATTCCAAATACATGACTAATATATGGATGGTTTTAGTTGATGGAAACTCCATTTCGTTATTGAAATTAGGCAATTTGCAGACATTGCTCTCAAACTTCCAACTCATACAATTTTCATATCTATGCATCCCAAATCAAATCCGGTGAGAGAATTACTTTATTTTTGAAGAAAATTACATGATCTAAGGATAATCAAGCATGGATTGATCATCTTCAAGGAGATCCTTCATCTAATTCTCAACTAAGGAGAATGTAATGTGTACATGAATTGCAATGAACACATGGACCTAATATGCTGTATTAATGGTCCTTACTCATAGGGTTTAGTGTAAACAAATGTGTTTCATATACTAGATATGTTTGGATACAATTCCTTCAACCCTTTGTCCCGTCTTTGTCCTTTTACCTTTGAATTGGTGAATTGGTGTTTTATTCATTTAGAGGCTTTTTCTGTCATCCGAGGAAGGGAAATGAAAAAAATGCGGTAAAAATGATGGTTGTAGTCCATTTTTCTCTTCAAAAGAATTTTTTTTATTAGAGTGGCCGAATAGTGTGGGAGCATTTTGCCATTTTCTTCTAAAACAGAAGGTTAAAGGCTTGGAGTGTTCTTTCGTTTAATGGAATAAACTCTTGCTAAACATTCCACCCTTTGTGGTTTCATCTGTCTTGGTAGTTGGATTGTCTTTCAACTTCATTCTATCTCTAAATATTTTATTGGTTATTAGACATTACTGGGAAAGTGGTCAATCCTAAACTAAATGGCATGAGGGCGAAGGGAAGATCATCTAGTATTACACCATTGTTGTATATTCACTGTTAGCAACTCACATTACTTTGTATGAGAGGCGGATTGAGTGTGAATATATTGCAAAAATTAATAGGGTCAAACATGCTCTTTTAAGGGATTAGAGATGTTTTTTGGACCAATGTAATTAGATGGGTCTAGGGTATATGAGATAGTATTTTTATTTTCAGGTTGATGTCATTATGCTGGCTCTTTTTGAGTTTCTAGTGTGAAGCTCCCACATGCAAGTTTTCTCAGCGGTCGCACAGTCCATTGGCTAGTATGATCGTGATTGATTGATTGATTGATTGAGATAAAGAAAGTGCAGTGTCATGCCAGTGCATGTTCGAGTGAGAGATGTTGGAAATTAGGTCGAGTTTAGAACACATACTAGATTGGGTCGCCCATTGTGTCATGAGCTAAGACCCATAAAGAGAGACCCAATCAAAGTGAACTTGGATTAGTTTATCCCAAGATAAGAGTGTATAACTCACTATCTTATCTCTTATGGAGATAGAGTTGTGGGTGGTTGTAACTCTCTTATATAATATACATATTATATTTGGGAGAGCAGGATTTTAACGGTAGGGGTAATCTACTAGTCTCTTGCTCTTGCTCTCTCTCTTTTTTCTCTCTCCATGGAAACACATAACCATGCCTTTGTTCTGTGAATGGTGTGGGTAGTTCTCTAGTAGTTCTACTCCACTGCTGGAAATTATTTGAAGACATTAATGGAGGCACGTGATTCACCCACATGATTCATGCATTTAGTTTGAGCGTAAAAGGTATGCCCAAATCCATTTATTTCCACAATGTATTATTTCTTATTTTTCATACACTTACTAAAAGAGAGATCACATAATCATACTAAAATTGTAAACGTTGCTGGATTTTCTACAACCCTTGTAAGAGGTTAATGTAATTTACCTTTTCTTTTTTAGTTATTGAATAAAAATTCATTGTGTAGATATTAATAATTGAACGAAAATACATTTTGTACTTGTTATCTGAACAATTCGTTTTTGTTTGAGAGTTGATATTTGAACAATTAATACGTCGTTATGATGTGAACTAAGAAAAAGAATCAGTGCATATATTCTTTTAGTGAACACATTTATAAATTGACATGTTTTTATTTGTTTGCTCAATACACAATATTTATATAAAAAATACCCCAACCCCTCCCTACCTTTCACAACCACCCAATCTTACCTTCTAGATCGCATGATACAAAGTGTATAATCGGCAAGGTGGATTTGTGATGGGGATTTCTATAAGGATGTTTATGACAATACAGGGTTCATAACGAAATGGGGTTCAAGTGAGGGGTTTCGCAATACTTTTTGGAGGAAGGGAAGATGGTTGCAAATGAAGGGGTTTGCAATGGTGGGGGTTCATGTTGGTGGGAGTTTCATGGCGATAATAGTTTACAACCGCGATGATGGTTGGTGGTAGTAATGACTAGTGATGTATGAAAGGTGTGTAATGAGAAATTATAATTTAGGATTTTATTTGAAAGTTAATTTGATTAAGATGTAAAATTGTAATTATCTTTTTAAAAAAATTACTAGTGTCAACTGTTTATGTGTGGAAATAGAAGCTGCTGATTCTATTTACACCATAATTTTACTTTATTACACTCTCAATTTCTAACTTTTTGAGCAACGCATCGAATTATTATTATTATTATTATTATTATTATTATTATTATTATTATTATTATTATTATTATTATTATTATTATTATTATTAATAACAAAATCATCACAAAAGATTTCAATACCATTTTTAGTAAACATGTGTTCTCATCAATCGATAATGTAACTGAAATAAGAACCCTAACCAAATCCCAATTTCATCACTTAATCTCTACAAATTACTAGAAAAAATAAAATCCTTTGTGGTACTGATGATATATCAGATGTCACTGTATCTTGAGCAAGAAATAGCTCTATAATGGCATAAACAATTCAAAGAGAAATCCATTTTTCCAAAGGCATCTCCAATAGCTTATAAGTAATGTGCAGCATATTACATAATGGCACAACATGTCTTAGAAAGAATATAGACATTTTAAAAATTAAAATATATATATATATATTTAGTGTTCATTTTATTAATTTAATTTTTATTTTTTTAAAAAGTTTCAAGAAATAATTTTTTAAATTCAAACTAAACAAAACCTTTATCTTTCTAAAAACACTAACAAAGGTTGACCTTTTTTTGGCAATAAAAAATAAGGCTTTATAAAGAAAATTTTAATTTAATCCCTACAAATTAAACTCACCACAAACTTTACTTTACCCAAACAATTAAACAATTTATTTGAAAGCTAATGATACACTATGTATCTGATTGCAATGACCAGAAGTTAATAAAAAAATCAAATATATGCTTTAAAATTCCAAAAAAATAAAAATCCGTTAACTAAACTTAGAAAATCACTACAAAAGCACTTGGAGAGTAAATGACATTTAGCTTGTAAAATTAAAATCAGAGGTGAAGCCCAAGTGAGAGTGTTGTTCTTCTGCTTGTTCACTTGCATTCATCCAAGTTTGAGAGGAGGGTTCGGCGCCACCACCACTATGATGTTGGTTTTGATATTGGTTTCCATGATGATAATGTTGTTGGTGATGCATTTGTTGTTGTACATTGTTAAAGGCTATCTGGGCTTGTATTTGGGCTATTTCATACTGGGTCTGGATTATTTGTTGTCGCAATTGAAAAATTATTTGAGTGCATCCATAAACTGGGTCTTGAATTCGCGAACTTGCTTCAAAAACCATGCTATCTACTGCATTTGCCCTTAAATCGACTGGAAGTTGCTGTACCACCACCACCCAATCAAAACAATATTATTAGTTCAATGAATAATTATACTTGTAACCTAAATCATGCATACTTATTATGTTTGGACACTTACTTTCTAAAGAGAAAATAAATGAAATGAAATTTGTTGTTCATATTCTTTTTCTTTTTTTTTTCAGTAACCAAACCAAATTTTTTTTAACAAATATTTATTAATTTTCTTCTCATTTTCTTAGTCGTACTAAAATAAAAACAAAAAACAAAACGAGAGAGAGAGAGAGAGAGAGAGAGAGAGAGAATAGTTTCTTTTTTTCACTTCATTTTTTCTAATCTTTTCCCTCTTTATTTTCGTTTCTTTCCACAAATTCATGAGTCAAACACATACATACAAATCCACATTTTGAAACGTTGTAGAATTGTTAGAATAATGTAGTGAAGCCTTTCTAATTCTTATTAGCTTTAAAAACACTAATAAGCTTCGCATTTTTATTTTTATTTTTTTTTTATAATAAAAGAAGTGTGTCATCTCAGAAAAAGAAAAAGAAAAAAAATGAAAAACAATTGACAATAATAAACTCAATTCTTTTACTATCTTATCATGTCAAACAATATAATTATAACCTTAAGGTGTCCAATTAGAGTGCATTTGTTACTCTCTATCTCTCTACACACACAATCAAATATCTAACTTTCTTCAATCCAACTCAAGGTGATTACATATCTAAAAAAACATCTATAAATATGTAGAAAATTAAAGAAAAGATATCTAGAAACTTTGTAAAGATGAATAAATTAAGTGGATAATACTAATATATAACATGATTTCCCTTACCTCTAATAACTTAATAACATTGCTAGCCCCATAGATCTTATGGACACAAGAAAATCTTTCTGGATTATTTGCTTGGAAATATGGTGCCAAAACACAATCTTGAGAGCATCTTCTTCTTAGATATTTGCAAGCTGCACACCTTGTTGAATTAGACATCTCCGGATTTGCTAGAATCTATCAAAGATTTTCTCTCCCAAATTCTCTAAAATCAAATGTATATAGTGTATGAATGATTTTGTTTGAGTTGATTTTAAATCTATGAATGATTTTATATGCGATTTGCATAAGATTGTAGAGTTTTAATTTTGGAAGGTGATAACGGCTATAATTTTCAAAATCTGGTCAGAGAAAGGAAGGAATTTAGGAGAATGGCAAGCTTGAGAACATTTCTTTTACCCAAGAAATTAGTTGTTAAGTTGTATGCCTGCATAGTGTATACAGCTTTTCTTTTAAATTGTTACAAATCGAAACATAAAAACATAATTATTTCTCAAAAATAAAATAAAATTGTCTTCATTGTTTTTTCCCCATCGTTTTTGGTTTTGTTTTTGATATATTGGAAGGGGAAGGGGAAGTTAAATCTATGATCTCCTACTCTCCTAATATATAGTACATGGTCTAGCCATTAAGCTACTTTGTGTGGATTTTTTTCTAGCTTTTCATTGAACTACTTGTGATCAATTTTACATTACATATTTTTCAAACCTCACATGTCACTTCAAAATCTTGTTAGATTATTCTGATAAAGGTGTTCTAAATAATTTGTACTAAAAAATTTAAGTGCAAATGGCATGCTTAACTTAGGAAGTTTATTAAAGTTTTCAATATTATTATTTATCATTATTTAGTATAATATTTTTTTCATTTTCTTAGTACATCAAAAAACAGGTATGTGTGTTTGGCCTAAGGGGAGAGGGGAAAGAAAATAGGAATGGCCTAGGTTGTACAACGGTCAAATATGCAACCTCTTCTTTGAATACAAATATTCTACCATTAAACTACATGCACATTTCTCTTAAGATCATAAGAGAAAAATATTATAGACACCCTAATGTGAGTATAAAATATGAAGAATGACACTCATCAAATCAGTTTAATAATTGATTCCTAAATTAGTTGCAGTTTAATGGGTCGAATATCGAATTATTGGAAAAATCATTTCTATTGCGTCACATATTGTGAAAAATTTAATGTCACTAATGTATTTGTTTAATAATCTTACCATTTTATGTTTTATACAATGCTGCATAGCAAGACATTCAAATTTTAATTTTTCAATTTGATCATGTTTATAAAATAAATAAATAAATAAATAAAAGAAGGAAAGTGGCTTGTCTCCATTTCTCTTAGTAGACTCAATGATGCAATTTGGCTCTGTGAATTTATTATGAGTCTCATTTTGATGATTTAATCAATTTATGTTTTAAGTTTTAATGCATAGATAATTCATAGTTTCAATACATTTATTTTTAAAAATAAAACAATAAATATTTAAATTGTAAATTTATTTTAAAACAAATATTTTGTCGTATTCAATCCTTAGTGAGAATGAGATTTAGTCTATTTATCACATAAAAATTATACTTAAAATTTCATCAAATAAGGGATAAATCAAATCATTAATCAAATTATCAATTATCTCTATTTTCACTTAAATTTGATAAAATTATTAAAAGATAAGGAATGGATATCAATTTGTTTCACGTAATCGATGAAATAAGATTTTTAGAATAAGTCATAAAATTGTAAATATTTAATAAATTTTTTTATCAAAATCAATGAACAAATTTAATAAATAAATAATTGGAGATATTCTTATGAATTTATGTGTTTATAAAGTAGCAATCAGTCAACAGCATCAATCTATCCTATATCTATCTCCTCCAACTCGAAAAACCCTAACCCTAACCCTAACACTAACCATAACCCTAAATTCAAAGAGCTCGAAGAACAGAATAGTAGTAGCAGAGAAAAGAATCAAATAACCCTAATAATATGTCAGGACTTGGACACATCTCTCAGGACTGGGAACCAGTGGTGATCCGCAAGAAGGCCCCCGCCGCCGCCGCCCGCAAGGACGAGAAGACCATCAATGTTGCCCGTCACGCCAGTGCCGAGATCAAAACTGTCAAAAAAGATTTTTACAAAAATCTCTTCATTTCCTCTCAGTTTGTTTCCCGAGATTTCGTAAAATTAGGGGTGATTGACCAGGTAAGGTTTTTTTTCCAAGCCTTAGGTCATCTCCAACCCTTACTTTATACTTTACTACTCAAATTTAGTACACGTTTGAGTAAAAAGATTCATGTGATATGAAGCACTCCAATGATAAACTCAAATTTGAGTGAAATTGCTAAGGGTTATGTTTTGAGTGAATGCTAGGAGTTGGGAGTAAAAGGGAATTTGAAAATTTTGGATAGAAGTACCTATGTGTTTAAGTTTTAATTGGATGGTTTATGTCTATTGAGACCAAACTGGTTTCTGAGAAAAGTGTACCCAAACTGGTTTCTGTCTATCGAGACCAAATAGAGCAGAACCTTTTAGTGCTTTTTATAAATTTCAAGCAAATTCTTTTTTCTTTTTTTTTTGTT
Organism: Camellia lanceoleosa; assembly: GCA_025200525.1. Lineage (NCBI taxonomy): Eukaryota > Viridiplantae > Streptophyta > Magnoliopsida > Ericales > Theaceae > Camellia > Camellia lanceoleosa. Next base: position 119,799,303 of record CM045764.1, on the reverse strand, counting down.
CTATTTTAGTCCAATTGGGATTGAAAGTGTCAGGTTTGTTTGCTAATTTTGTGAAAATTTTTGGACTTAATTCGGTTCTTGTTTTTTTGTTTAATCCTTGTTATGTATAATTTTTTTCCTTCAAATTTAAATTTTGTTATAAATTTTTTTAGCATATTTGGGTTTCTTATTTATTTTCTTACTAAACAACTTTGAATTCCTCACTTGTTATTAATATACAAATACATAAAATTTATACAAAATGATGTGTCATATTAATATTCATTCATTTCAAACCAAAAACCTCATAAAAGTGGCTTATTATTTCAATGTTGCCATTGACACATTATTCTGATGGTGTTTTTTGTTCAAAAATTCTATTTGCAAATCATTTTTCTATATTATATGTAGTGTAGACTATGCATCCTCAAGCATATTAAGAAACGAGCTGGCTGTGTCAGTTAGGTGTTATGGGATTCCATTTACCAGAGTATTAATTGCATGATACTGAATATGTTTATGTTGGTGTAACGCCCCCAAAATACACACTAGATACAACCCAAAATATACATTAATAATCGCATACATCAGAGTAAATAGTCCCTTCAGTACATGAAGTTAAAGATACAAAAGAGTTTAATATAAGTAAATGCCCTATTGGCTTACACTTTTCCAAGCCTTGACTTGGAGACAACAAAATGAGTTTCGCTCAGTACACATTAGCCCTAGGCTATTGTGGATGCGCCCCGCGTGAGGACCTCACACCACAGTTCGGACTCGATTTGTCACGGTTCTTAATCTGAAACAAAGAGTCTAAATCCAGCAAATCGTTTTGGAAAACATATTTTTTAGAAAGAAGTGCCAAACATGAACTACTTTGCCAGATACAGAGTCGCCACCTAAATATTTTTTAATGGGGGAATTTAGGAAACCTTGACTCGTTTGCCTAAGGCCACATATCCGTCATCACCAAAGTTGCCTCGGCTCGGGAACTTGGGTACGATTAAGGAAGGTCAGCTATGAGCACCCCCTCTCGCCCGATCCGAAGATCGGCCTCTACTAACCATGATATCTCGTTTTTTAAAACACATGCGTTCTTATTCCTATTAATTAGCTAGAATTACTATGTGATGCGCGCAGCAAAACAAGTATAGACTAGATCGCGTAATTTGAAACAAAACATTGCATATCCGTTTTTAGGAAATGGTTTGAAATTTGCTACTCGCAAGTAGGCTAAAATACGGATTTCAATGAGCTGTCCCAACTCAAACAATCCAACCTTCACCCACAGGCATTCAAGCAGTTACATCACATAAGCATATAGCCACATGGTAAGCATACTGTCATGTTAATATTCACACTCATGCGAGATGCTAAAACATAAAACACTTACAATGTACTCCGTGCCAAAACAAAGAACATGTTAGCAATCATGCATGATCCAAGTCCATGTTAAGATGGCTAATGCAACACAGGCAAAATGCAGCTAGAATAGGCTCGGCTAATCTAAGATGGCATATGAGATGCTACAAATAACATGTATTCAACTTAGAATTGAAATACAATGCAGTTAGTATGATGTGCCGTGCCCGGTGCATGCAAGACAAATGTATGGATGCACGCATGTATAGCATAAGGTATGCTAATTTAAATATGCCCTAATACTAACCATCAAAAGCAGGTAAGTAAAAAGGAGAAAGAAGTGGGGGTTAGAAGACACGCACACACGCACCCACACTTATTACAAATATTCCCTCGCTAGGAGGGACCGAAAGAATAATACAATTAATTAACCTACAAGCTAATTAAAATGTTACAGACCAATTAAACTAATTAAGCAAATTAACTAATCTAAGAAAGTAGTAAACAGTCTCGGGAAGAGGGCCCAATGCAATGCGTGTTCGGCTCCGCTCGGAAAGCCACTGCCATGCACAAGTTGCCTCTGCTTTGACTGTTATCCTCTTCTAAAGACTGCACAAGTCCCAGGGTTGCTTCTCTGAATGCTGTGGAACACCACCAGCTAATGGAATTGGTCACCGGCCAAAGGGAATGATCACCCGCCACTTGTTTAAGCTATCGGCCATTGATGGATGGCCGGTCGGCACTGGAGATGGCTGGCCGGCCAAAGCTTCCTGCAGAATCTGTTTTTGACAGCAGCAGAGGGCAAAACATAGCATGGCAATGCATTTCAAGCAATGTATGCACCAACCACACTCCTTATCATATTCATAACTCAAAGGAGGATGGGTCTCGATTCTCGGACCACCAATCGCGCATTTCAATGTGTGATGGCCCAAGAAATCAAGTGTGCATTTTGATATGGAATGCAATGCACATAATCAAACAAAGGGGCTCAACCTCTATCATACTCAACTAAAGAGGTGAAGCATGCATGCAAATGGAATGTAACTTAGACATGGAGGCTAAGTATGTAAAATGAGCATGCAAGGCATGTGACAACTATGCTAGTGGCAAACATGCAACAACATGTAAAGTGGACTAAGCATAGGAACAATGCAAAGCAACTTAACCAATGAAATACATGCCAAATGCATCATGATTTCAAGCAAGCAATAACATGTAATAGGCCAAGTATGCAACAATGCACAAGGCAAGCATTCTATAACACATGAAGGATGGACTTAAACTAATTTAGGCAGCCCTCAAACAAGCCTAAAACAGTGGCCATAAACTATGGAAATGGGGCCAAATGCACATACAAGCATGCATGCATACATGATCCAATTCCTAAGCATCAAAAGGCAACTTTTAAGCGCACTTAAAAGAGATGATCATGGACATATGGCAAGCATACCAAACTCTGAAATTGCATAAAATAGAGGTGCCAAACCAACTAATTAAAGCAAGTAAAGCATGCTCACGACATCACACATTCAAGGCCTACAAGCTCGAATGCAAAGAGACATTACAAAACATGTTGAGCATGACGAAAGCAACTAAAAATAGAGCTAAAGCACACTAAAACATACACAAAAGCTTCACAATGCTTGGCCAAAATCATGCTAAAACAAGGGTCAACACTTAAAGCATGTTAAGGCCAAAACATGGCATTACAAGGCATGTATACTAAGCAAGCATGGTGTACCTAAACCAACTAAAAATAGAGGTAACACATGGCAAAATACTACCAAATAACACTTAAGACATGGCCAACATGCACTTAAATTAGATGCTCACACATGAGGCAAAAACTGGCCCTTTTCAAGGACAACAAGGAGAGGGGGTGGCCCTCTCCTTCTTAGGACCTCAAGGCGCCATCCTCACCACTGAAATCCCTCAAGATTTCAGTGGTGAGGAGGCCCAAACACAATGGTCCCAGAGCTCACCAAAATGGCACAAAAAAGGGGTCAAATAAGCCCTAAGAGGGGTCAAACAACCTCAAAGCTCAAAACACCCTTAACCAACTATTTAAAGCAATGAAAAAAAAGAATTTTATATGTTATATATAAAGCCTAAAAACAGTTCCAAGGTATTCAAAAAAAAACTATGCAAAAATGGGGAATAAAAGGAGAAAGTGGTTACCCTTGTAGATCCTCTTCAAAAATGGTGGACCAGTAGCTTCCTTAGGTCCAAACCAGCTCCAAAACTTCAAGAACAACCTCCAAGGGCCTCAACTCCAAGAGAAGGTGTAATGGTGGGTGTTTGTGTGCAATACTAAGACTAAACACGTACAAATACACAAAGAGAAAAAGAGATATAGAGATAGGATATATGCAAACCCTAACCCTAGAACTCAAAGCTCTGAAAATGTTGTCCAACCTAATAGAGGGAGAAGAGACCTCCTCTTATAGAAGATTCAATCTTGTAAAGCTTCCAAGGCAAGCTAACAAGGTTGAAATCCCTCCATACACGTGTATGGAGGGGAGCAAAGTGTATGCCAGCTAGCACAGCTGGCATAAAAATATCTGCAAAAGCAGATGCACAGTAGTCGGCCGGTTAAAAATGCAATTTGACCAAAACAGATGGCCAGTCGACCATCTAGAGTGCCGGCCGGCCAAACATTTGACCGGTGGCAACAAAACATAGCTGGTGGCCTCAAGCCATGGCCGGTGGGTGTTAGGGGATGGTCAACAAGCCCTGCCCTGCCCTGCCCCTCAAAGGCAAAACACAAGTGTTTGGTGCAAAACCAGACACAAAACAGTCGAGTTGAGAGATCCTGAGGCAAGGCGCGTAGCCGAGACCTCTGGGAACTCAAAACGAACACAAACATGGATGATCACCAAGTGTTCAAACGGTGACGTCCAAGTCTTGAGGACGGTCAAAAATAGGGTGTCTACAGTTGCCCCTCTTTGACAGAACTCGAAAGTCATAAGAATGACGGGAGTGATTGTCAAAGCCCAGAGACGACCCATTTTTGACAAGGCCGAAGACTTAGACAAAGCATGCAAGACAATAAAGATATGTGCCCAAAGGCGGGGGCAAAATGCAACTGACAATGCAAGAAGCCGAACATAACTTATGATCATGCAAAGAAAAAGCTGTAATGAAGCATAACATGCGACAGTTTTAAGCTAGCAAATACAAATCCAACTACACTACAATGCAGAAAGGATGTAAGAGAATTATGCAATTCTCGATACGTCTCACTCAGAGGATACAATACCTGTCTGGTTCGTCTGGTTGCACCAGCTTCAAATGAACCATACATACAATATCATGTTTGCAAAAGAAAGCAACTTAATAGGTACGATATCGTTAGCAACATGCATGACAATGCAAAATGATGTGCAATATATACAAACTATGTATAAACAATGCAAATGATAATGCAATGCAATTAAAATATGATCAAATCATGAGCGGTTCAAAACCACAAAAATGTCAAATAGATTGATGGAGGTGACAGGTCCATCTAACATAGAAAAGGTCATACAGAACTATGAGTGTATAGACGGACCACGAGAACAAGTAATTGGGTGGAATGACATAAGTGGGGAAATGACCCACTGAAGAAAGACCAATGATCCTAATGCTGGATGCAAAAATTACACTATAATGTAATATATACAATGGATATGGCATGCAACCAAACCAAATCTTGCCTAAGAAAGGCATGGACACAAACAAACCGCGTCTAACATAGAACGGTCATACAGAACTATGAGTGTATAGACGTGAAAAGTATGGGCACATACCAAACCAAACTCAACATGGAAAGGTGCCAGCCACAGATGGAGGTGATGCAATGAATGCATGCGAACTACAATGCAATATCTACAATATGCAATGGAATGGATACAGTGGATTAAGGTCTACGGCCAAACCGTATCTTGCCTAGGAAAAGCACGGACACAAACAAACCACGTCTAACATAGAACGGTCACATAGAACTATGAGTGTATAGACGTGAAAAGTATGGGCACATACCAGACCAAGCTCAACAAGGAAAGGCGCAAACCCTAGATGGAAGTGATGCAATGAATGCACGCAAACTACAATGCAATATCTACAATATGCAATGGAATGGATATATTTACAGTGAAATGCATGACATATGCAATATATACAATGAAATGCATGACATATGCACTATATACAATGTAATGCATGACATATGCAATACTTAAAATGATGCATGACATATGCATGTTTGTTTTGTTGTTTTTGTTTTTTGAAATGCAAATGATGCATGTTGCATGGAATGCGCGACAACGCAAGTCGCTTGAAATGCATGACAATGCAACCGAGCGGATTTAAGGTCTCGCCAGATCGTCTGCTGGGGAAATGCATAACAATGCAAGTGAACTAATGCAAATGAATTGTGCAAATCAATGCATCAAAGGTCTTGCACCTTCCGAGGATTTAGGGTCTCCTAGACCGTGCGTATTTAAGGTCTTGCCAGACCGTGCGTGTTTAAGGTCTCGCCAGACACTGCGTGTTTAAGGTCTCGCCAAACCGGGTGATGCATAACAACACAAGTAAGCTAATGCAAATGAAAGATGCATATCAATGTGAATGAAAGTACGTATAACCAACGCATGTTCACGACGAAGCATTGCGAAGCAACACATGCGGGGCAAATTTTGAATCTTGAAAGAGACAAAAGGATACAAGAAGGATACACCTTGCACATGTTCGAGTGCCACGCACAAAAGACACGGTCCGAGGTCAAAACAGGGGCCGGTTGAGCTTCGAAACTGCCTTTTCTTGCACTGTCTTGAGCAATGAAGGCCCCAAACTACACATCTAACCCAAACAAGGTTGTAGGAGGCTCACCGGCCATCAGGGGAGGTCATCGGCCATCCACCGGCCATCAAAGCATTACACCGGCCAAATATTTGGTCGACCGGCCAAAAGTTTGGCCGACCGGCCAAATCATGCTGAGTCAGGACAGTTTGGTCATTTCGGCATGGGTTTTATAAAATAGGGCTTCTAGCCCTATTCTTTTCACTTTCTCTTGGCCGAAAAATCCCCCCTCCCTCTCTCTAGAGTATTTTCCTCTTTTCTATCCTCCGTTTTCTTCGGTTTTCGTGCCCGTTTCGTTGTTTGACTCGCGAAGTCCTTCGTGTTTTGAACTTTTTCATCCGAACAAAACTCCGTTTCGATGTCTCCTTTTCGATTTCCGCCTCTTGGGGTTTGCTTCCCTCGAGTTTTTCTTGATTTTCGTACCTTTTCCACATTCCGATTTTTTCGGCCATTTTCCGCCCTCTCGGGGTTGACTTTCCGTTGACTTTCTGCATTCTCACCTGGTTTTCCCTCTTCCGGCTATTTTCTCATCATTCTCGACATGGCAAACGATATTCCACGGGGCAGGACTCCCCCGGAGCATGAGATGGATGCCGGGGCCGAGCTTTTCCCCTTGAGCGTCCGCTTGTTCGACCCGGTGACCTACCGGCCGGCGATTCACGTGTTACCTCCTGACGGTCTTCGCCAGTTCAGGAGTTTCGACAAGGGCGTGCCACTGGAGCTTCTTTTGTGCGAGCCGACGTCTCATATGTCCTTCGGCGCTTCCAAGGTACATTCTTCCCCATTTCAGTTTTCCGCAATGTAGAACATTTTAACTGCCATAGTTGATTCCATTCTTTAACTGCTTACCTCAGATACACTGATACACTATACACTGTAGTTGACTGTGAACACACTTGTACTTGATATCTGTTCGAATCAAAAAAACGTGCACACACGCTGTATTGGCCCTGAACCACCCAAACACACTGACACATCGCATGTTGTAGTTCACTGAAAGCACACCGGCACCCGATGTCTCTTTGAATCTGAAAACGTGCACACACACTGTATTGGCCTTGAACCACCCAAACACACTGACACATCGCATGTTGTAGTTCACTGCAAGCACACCGGCACCCGATGTCTGTTTGAATCTGAAAACATGCACACACGCTGTATTGTCACTAATTCTGAATGCCCTTCAAAACTATACATTTTATATTGCTCCGCGACTATTTTGTTTTTGAATGCAGGGAGATTCCCATGCCTTCCGAGGGTATGGGAATATTGCCGCCAGAGACTGGTACATGGAGCTGCCCGATGCGGTCCATCACATCGTGGACCAGGCCGGGTTCGACGCATTCTGTAGGGGACTCTTGCGCCTCACTGCGAGCAGGCCTCTCCTTGCTGCTCTAGTGGAGAGGTGGTGGGACACCACCGACTCCTTCCACTTCTCTGCTACGGGAGATATGACGATGACTCCCTATGACTTCTCGATGCTCACCGGCATTGGGGTAGGGGGTGATCCGATCCGCTTTGACACTGACATGGATGAGTGAGTGCCGCCTCACGCTGCCTCCGGCCACGTCGGTACTCGTGGTTCGAGGTCCGTTCGTGGTTCGACAAATGGTCGAGGAGGCTCCGATGACTCAGGAGGAGGTGGAGCAGTATGCAGGCGGCTTCCTCATGTTTCTGCTGGGACGACTATTTTTGCCGATCGGGCGAACACCGTGCCCCTTTGTCTGCTCAGCGCTCTTGTGGACGTCACCAGGATCTTGCGCTACGACTGGGGTGGCGCTGCCTTGGCCACTCTATACGGATACATGAGCTCAGCCTCCCATTGCAGCAGACAGTTGCTCGGGGGTTACTGGCGAGCTTGGGAGGTACATTTTCTTTTCTGCTTTTCATTTCTGTTCTATATTTTACATGTCGTACCACACCGCGGATGCTTACACCGATCAGTATCGCACACTGCACACATATTGTAGACGTCCCCGAACGTCCCGGGAGGATGAACCCCCGTTCCGTTCACTTTGCGGGTCTACTACAGTTCGGACTCGATTGTCACGGTTCTAAATCTGAACCAAAGAGTCCAAATCCGACAAATCATTTTGAGAAAAATAGATTTTGAAAGAAGTGCCAAACATGGACTGCTTTGCCAGATACAGAGTCGCCACCTAAATATTTTTTAATAGGGAAATTTAGGAAACCCTGACTCGGTGCCAAAGGCCACGTGTCCGTCATCACCAAAGTTGCCTCGGCTCAGGAGCTTGGGTACGATTGGGGAAGGTCAGCTATGAGCACCCCCTCTCGCCCAATCTGAAGACCGGCCTCTACTAACCGTGATATCCGTTTTTGAAAACGTTATGTGCTCTTATTCCAGTTATTAGCCTAGAATTACTATGTTATGCGCACAGCAAACAAGTATAGACTAGATTGCCTAATTTGGAAATAAGCATTGCATATCCATTTGTCTTGAAAAACACTTTGGAATTTGCTACTCGCAAGTAGGCTAAAATACGGATTTCAACGAGTTTTTCCAACTCAGACAATCCAACCTTCACCCACAGGCATTCAAACAGTTTATCACATAAACATCTAGCCACATGGTAAGCATGCTGTCATGATAGCATTCACACATATGCGATATGCTAAAGCATGAAAATACTTACATCGTACTCCATGCCAAAACAATAAACTAGTTAGCAAACATGCATGGTCCTAGTTCATGTCAAATTGACTAATGCAACACATAGAGGATGCAATTAGGGTAGGCTCGGCTAACCTAAACATGACATGTGAAATGCAATCAATTGATGCACGTATTCAATTTGGAATTGAAGTACAAATGCAGTTAGCATGATGTACCGAGCCCGGTGCATGCAAGACAAATGTATGGATGCACGCATGCATAACATAAGGTATGCTAATTTAAGCATGCCCTAATCTACCATCATAAGCGGGTAAATAAAAGGGAAGAAAGAAGTGGGGATTGGAAGACATGCACACACACGCATCCACACTTATTACAGATTCGCCCTCGCCCAGAGGGACCAAATAAATATTACAGATAATTAACCTACAAGCTAATTAAATATTACAGTCCATCTAATTAGCTAAGCAAATTAACTAATCTAGGGAAAACAGTAAACCGCCTCGGGAGGAGAGCCTGATGCAATGCATGCTCGGTCCTGCTCGGAAATGCATTGCCATGCGCAAGCTGCCTCTGTTTTCCCTCTTATACTTCTTCGAAGGCTGCCAAAGCCTCAGGGTTGCCTCTTTGAGCACTGTACAGTACCACCGGCTGGATAGAATGGCCACCGGCCGTAGGAGATGTTCGTCGGCTGAGAATGAATCCATCGGCCACCAATTGTTTGCCGGTCGGCACTCTGTGCAGTAGATCGGCAAAAAGTTCCTACAGAACCTGTTTGACAGCAGCAAAGGACAGAGCTTTGCATGGCAATGCAATTCAAGCCATATATGCACCAATCATGTCCCTTATCATGTTAGTGACTCAAAGGGACATGCTCCTTGGTTCTCGGACCATCAATCACGCATTTCCATGCGTGATGGCCCAAGGGACCAAGTGTGCACATTTTGATGTCAAATGCAATGCAAACCAACAAACCAAAGGGGCCCAATTCCTATCACTAGATCAAGGAACAAGGCATGCATGCAAGATGCAATGCAACCTAGGCATATGAACTAGCATGCAACATGGACAATGCAATGTATAAATGCAAGCATGCAAGCAAACGTGCAAGGTAAGTATGCAAACAAGCATAGGATGGACTTAAACATGATTTAGACAGCCTTAAATAGACCTAAAATAGTGGCCAAAATGCTATGAAATGAGGACTAAACACACATACACACATGCACATGTTAAAGGGCTAACACTCAAGCACAAAAGGGCAACTCTCAAGCACACTTGAAAGAGGCATAACATGGACTAATGGCATGCAAGGTAAGCATTGAAAATCATGTTACAAAAGGTGCTAAACCAATTAAATAAGACAAACAAGGCATGCAAACAAGGCCAAAAACCCAAGACAAGCCAAGAGGCTTAAACCAAGACTAAGTCCACCAAGCCTCACAAGGCTAAGAGGACTTAAAACAAGTCTAAGGCAGGCCTAGACAACACCCAAGGGACACCTAGATGGCATCTAAGTGGCTCAAATTCAAAGGGTATGCACAATGGCCAAAACATGAAGCATGCAAGACAAGCTTTCAAAGCTTCAAAGAGGCGTCCAAGGCAAGCATACAAGCATGTTAAAGGGACTGAAATAACATGGCAAATGGTCCCAACCCACTAAATTAAGGCAAGGATGCATGCTATACATTCACACACTTAAGGCCAACAAACCAAAAATGCAAAGGGGCTATACTAAGCATGCCAAAGTCGACCCAAACAACCAAGGACAGACCTCAAACATAGAAAAATAAGCACAACAGCTACACAAAGCCAAGCCTAAAACATGCTAGAACAATGGTTTACAACCTAAGGCATGTTAAGGCAACAAAATGGCATTACAAGGCATGTATGCTAAGCAAGCATGGTGTACCAAAACCAACATACAACAATGCTATTTCATGGAAAAATAAGCATAAATAACAGCCAAGGCATGGTCAACATGAGGCTTAGCTAGGTGCTCATTAAAGAGGCAAAAATGGCCCTTTTCAAGGATAATAAGGAGAGGGGGTGGCCCTCTCCTTCTTGGGACTTCAAGGCACCATCCTTACCACTGAAATCCCTCAAGATTTTAGTGGTGAGGAGGCCCAAACACCAAAGTCCCGGAGCTCACTCAAAATAGCACAAAATGGAGCCCCTCAAGGCTTAAGAGGGGTCAAATACCTCCAAACCACAAAACACTCTAAACAAACTATTTAGAGGGCCCAAAAACAGAACTTTTTTATATTATACACTAAGCTCAAAAACAGTTCTAAGATAGGCAAAAATAGTATGCGAGAATGGGGTAAAAAAGGGGTAAGATTGTTACCCTTGAAGAACCTCTTCAACAATGGTGGACCAGCTGCTCCTCCAAGCTCAAAACCACCCAAGAACCTCAGGAACAACCTCTTAGAACCTCAGTAACCAAGGGAAGGTGTAACACTATGTGTTTGTGTGCAATAGTAAGACACAAATACACTTATACACACACAAAGGTAAAAAGAGAGAGAGAAATAGAGATAGGTGAGACACAAACCCTAACCCTAATCCAGAGCTCTCCTCTGTATATTTTCTAACCTTTTTGTCTAACCCTAAAGCCAAGAGAGGAGGGCTCCTCTTATAGAGAAGCCAATCTTGTAAAGCTTACTCAAGAAGCTAACAAGGAAGCCATCCCTCTATACACGTGTATGGAGGGGAACAAAATGCAAGCCAGCTGTATTAAAAATATCTGCAAAATCAGATGAGCAGCAGTCGGCTGCTCAAAATTTCCATTTTGACAAAATGGACTGTCGACTGGCAACAAAGAATGCCGACCGGCAATATACATTGCCGATGGCAACAAAACACCAGCCGGTGGCCTCTAGCCATGGCCGGTGATGTGTGGGGATGCCTCACAAGGCATTCCCTGCCCCTCCAAGGAAAAACACAAGTGTTTGGTGCAAAACCAGACACTAAACAGTCGAGTTCGGAGATCCTGAGGCAAGGCGCGTAGCCGAGACCTCCGGGAACTCCAAACGAACACAAACATGGATGACCACCGGGTGTTCAAACGGTGACGTCCAAGTCTTGAGGATGGTCAAAAATGGGGTGTCTACACATATATTCTGCTTTATACTGACCGTACAATGCACACACCGTACACTCTGCACAATACACAACACAATACACGACTCTGCAATTTCTGCTTTATTCTGCATTCTGCTTTATCTGATAATCATATTGGTATTTACTCTGCAGTTGTGGGTCTATGCCTATTTTCCCAGGCTTGCGCCCATGCCAGACGTGGAGACCCCTCTCGTCGTTCCGTTCTCGCGCCGCTTTGACGTGAGGCGCGTGCGGAGGCCCTGGGAGACGTTCATCTTCTTCCGCCGCTACTTCGACACCATCACCCCCGCAGAGGTATGTTCAACTTGCAGTTCCTTTAAGCTTTACTTTACACTGTATTTTCAATGACAGTAGATAACAAACTGTATTTTATTTTCAGATCACCTACCAGCCTTGGGCTCCATTGCCAGCTGAAATTCGGGCACAGTTTGTCGGTGCTGAGGAGACCGCACAGTTCAGGATCTTGCTAGAGGACCCGGTCTGTCGGGCTTGGTACCTGGGTGAGCATTTCCTATGCCAGACCCTAGGTTTACCGGAGTAGATAGTCCCGGTTCACCCTTCTGAGCATATGAGGGACACTGAGAGGTTCACTTCCGAGCAGATGGCCGACTACACGATCGGCTGGGATGCGATCCGCTTCAGAGGCATAGGCGACTACTTAGAGTACGTTCGAACCTTCATTATGCGGCCTCTGAGCGGTGGCCATCGAGTTGAGCAAGAGAGGCCCGCGGCGCCGGCAGCTAGGGCAGGAGCAGGGGTGAGAGCACCAAAGGTGGCTCGAGTCCATGGCAGGAGTGGAGTTCGGAGAGGGCGGGGGGCTAGTTGGCCAACACTGCCCACTACGATGACATGCCAAGAACAAGGTGGGGAGACTTATCAGATCCCCATTGCTCCCCCTCCGGCTGATCATGAGTTAGTCGGGTTCTACGACTTGCCTTCGGTATGCACTGCTTCATCTTGCATCTTGCATTATTATTTCACTTCAGTTTATTTGATATTTCGCAGAATACTGATGAATCTAATACTTTTGCAGGCTTCCTCTGAGTACACCCGCCAGTCCCTGGAGCTGACTGCCTCTGTGATGGGGATGTTCCAGCGGAGTCTCGATCTTCTGGCTATCTACGGCATTCCGGTATGTTTTTAAACCGCAGTCTTAAACTCTACACAATCTGATGCATCATACTGTCAACACAACACCCGGTACACAGCCCTCACGGCATCTGATATACTACAGCCCACAGACTGTTCACAGCATTACTTACGGCATTCATACACTGCACTCAAACATTGTATTATGTACTGATACGCTGCTCACAGCATTCACACACTATACTCATACACTGCATTCTGTACTGATACACTGCTCATAGCATTCACACACTGTACTCATACATTGCATTCTGCACTGATACACTGCTCATAGTATACTGATGCGTTTGCCTTTTGTACTTTTCAGCCTCCCTTCCAGATCCCTACTGTGGGAGGTGCTCCAGCTGGACCTTCTGTTCCTACCGGAGATGGCAGAGTATACCCCCGCACCAAAGCGGGGCGCACCCATGTTGGGAGTAGCTCACGGGCACCCATCCCTGATGATGATGACGAGTCCGAGGCTGAGGCAGAAGTGGAGGCAGAGTCGTCTGAGGACGAGACCGGAGACAGCTCGGGCTCAAACTCAGATGACGATGCTAATGACGATGCTAATGACGATGCTCCTGGACCTTTGTCCAGGAAGAGGACGAGGACGGACCCCTAGACCCAAGGCCTTTTGACATTGATCCAGATTTTTGCTGTTTTTTTTTTTCTTCTCTCTTGTTTTTGTACTTTTTCTTTTTGCTGGTAGCTAGAGTACCTTGTACTGCCACAAGCAGGTTTTTGTTTCCAAAGCTTTGTATTTGAAAAAGATGATGAAATGAAACAAACTTTTTGTCTGAAAAAGTGTTATATTTTGTACATTTCATATATTGCATCGCATTGCATCACATCACATCACAATGTAGATGGAATTGATCTTCTGTCTGAAAGTCAAACATTTGGATTGTAATAACCAAGTAACGAACCGGCCAACGACAAAACAAATCATACAACCCACTGCTTAGCCTGAACACTCGGCCCATAGCACAGTATTCTGTTTATTTGCACACGGCAAACCCTAAACAGACAGTTCAATCTGACAAGACGGAACACAAAGGTAGAATCGGCTGAAGTTGAAGCACACTCAGATGCCCCAAATTTTTCCTTTCTTCTTTTGCTTCGCATATATATGGAGAATGGCACAGCACTCTGAGCACACAAAACGATTAATTTTTTGAAATTGAAAAAGGGTTTTTCAAACCGGAGTATTGAGCCTACAACTGAACACAGTAAAAAAAAAAAAAAGACTCAACAGCGAAAGCAAAAAGGTAAACTACCTAAACCCGACGAGGCACGCTCGAAATAGACTCAAAATAAGAGTTGAGGTAGACAAAACAAAAGACACGACACATAGACGCGTTATAAAGACGAGAGACCTCTCAAATCACGGGGAACCAGTTTCTCTAGGTATTATTTCCCACCCTTTTCATTTGTGATCCTCACATCACTCGGCCCTCAGTCTCGGTTTTTCTCTCAAAACCCTTCTGCTCACTTTTCTCTCATCGCACATCTCTCTATTCTTCAATCTCTTATTTTTCATCCCTCCCCAAGTATGGTCGGTAGATAAACAAGAGGTAGTGGATTCGGGCCCAACACTGTTAGCTCACGACTATTTCCTCCCGAGACGTCTAGTCGATGTTCTGGATGGAGTATCTTGATCCATTCCAATTTGTGCTTCGCACTTGGCTTGATACCTCGTTGCTTAGAGGTTGTTGAGAGCTTTCAGCCCTTTACTGATAACTTCAGTTGTGTCTTCTTTTGGCGAATAGAGTGCCCTTCTGGCAAGTATTGACAATCGGGGAAAAGACAGGGAGCCTGACTCAACTGTGCCCCTAGTTCATCATTTTGACCATTTTTGTTTTGGTTTTCTACTAAAACAATTTTGACCAATATGAGAGTTAAATTAACATACTTGTTCGATTTTTGATTTGAAAATCACGCGAGTTAGGCTATGAGCACTGAAAATTTTCCTTTTTTGGGTCCAAGAAAATGGTCCAGTTTTGGAAAAGATTGAATAATTTTCGAGAGAATTAGTCAACTTCAGTAAAAATTCTCAAAAACTATTTTTGCAAACGGTCAATGCTCAACGAGCATGGAACTTACTCTCGAGATGCGCAACCTTGGATCGGAGGCAATGAAAAATTGTCCCTTGCTTGAAAGAGCTGCACGGCAATAGAAAGTTGCCCCTTGCCTGGATAAACACCGCAGCGTTTTATAAACAGTCCTTATTAGTGATGATCACGACCGAACTCTCGGACACGGAGACGACGAAGATGGTCAGAACCAATATATGGACACAGTCACTTTGAGAGCGTTGGTGGCTAGACTTCAGGATGAAGTTGCCTACGTATCCCAGATATGGGAATCAAGCCTTACGTAGTTCACGGTGTCACAACCGCACTATCGGATTCAGAGAAGGCAAGGATGACCAAAACCATTACATGGACAGAGTCGCTATGAAAGCGTTAGGGGCTGGACTTCGGAGTGAAGTTGCCTACGTATCCCAAACATGGGAATCAAGCCTTACGTAGTTCTGGTTAAGGTACACTCAAGTATTTTAACCTTCACTTTTTAGGCTCTAACTTTTGCCAAGGCGCCCGATGTGGGTTTTCGACCTTGCGAGCTTTGTTTTTCTTTTCTTTTCTTTTTTCTCTTTTTTTGCTTTCTTTTTTTTATGTATATATTTTTTGCATTTTTTTTCTTCTTTTTTTGTACTCTTTTTTTCTTTTTTTATTTTTTCCTTGCTCTAACTTTTGCCTGGGTCGCCCTTCCGAGTTTTCGGCCCAGCGAGCCTCTCAAAGGGTAAAAGTGTAACAAGTCCATGTCGAATGGTTTTAGGGTTTTGAAGCCGTTCATATCCAAGAGAGTGGCTGTTGTTATTGATTTGCAGAAAGACCCATCTTCGGCTCTTCAAGCATATCGGACATTTTTGCCCCTAGTTTGAGGGGTGCTTCTGTTCTAGCTTTGCGAACTTCTGTTAACAACGTCTGACCTCTTGATCTAACTTTGGTGCCTCTTGTTCGAGGGCTGCTTCAAATCTGGCCACACAGGCCTCACACGGCGGTTGACCGTAGAACACTCTGAATTGTGGTCAAGGCTCAAAACAAACGGATTGAATCTTGAGGCTGAGAGCGATCCTAGGCTGTACAATCTCAAGAGCGATTCCACACAGGTCTTCATAGGACCACGCAAAACATTTTGTTTTTGAAAGTTTTTACGAAAGCGACAAATCGCTCGCGCTGAAGATAGTGTGGAACGAATCTAGATCAAGCCAGGGTCCTTCTCAGTACTCACGCTAACAAGCATGATTTCATTCATTAAAGGCTCAGCATGCCTCACTTTCTCTCAAATTGATCAAAGTTTTGCAAAACCCGAGGAATTCCTTCCTCTTCGTTTTCATTACCACAGTGTTCAAAAAGGTTTTTTGAAAAACTTAGGCCATCACAATGATTTTCAGGGCATAAGAGAGCAAGTGGAATGTACTGTCGTTCCATTCGGATCCTCTGGCACAACAAGCTCAAAATAGCAATAAGCACGGAAACATGATAGCCGCAGCTGTTTCATTCAGATTTCCTGGTTGCAACTGGCTCCACAACAGAGACAGACTCAAAAGAAAACAAAAACGGTGTTCGAGGCAATAACCCCGGAATCACCTAACATTCTATACGAGAGGACCGACTTGCTACAACAAGACAGTCCCTTAAGCAAAAAGAACTAACTCAAGACAATGAGACAGACTCAAAACAAAGCAAAGGACTGACTCGACACCCAAGCCAGAAGTTACAAAACTAGCATTCACAGATGCTCAAAAATGCATGCCAAACGCCACATCCAAAATACACCAAGGGTCGCCCACAAGTTGTTCACTCCCCGGTCACATACTCACAGTATCCTCAAAATCTAATAGCCCAGCAGTGACAGACTTCACTGAGGTGGGTGGGAGGATAACCTCATTGTCGATCAAATCTTGCACTTCATGACGGCGCGATTATCGATAGCGTGGACCGGTTTCTTTGGTACGCGCAGTACAAAGCGGCATCATGTGTGGGAGGGAGATTCTTCGAGAGAGGCCTAGGCTCGAGGGGTTTAAGGTGCCCCTTTTCAGCAAGGATCTGGAGCGCCAAAGACAAAGGCATGTAGAGTGCGTGGAAGACTCTACGCCCTCGGGGCAGATACTTTGAAGTCTGAGAGTTCTTGCTAGACGCACTAGCGAAAGGATCGACAAGCACTGCCTTGACTTTCTGATCTTTCATAGGTGCGGAGTTGGGAATGGAGGGAACTGTTCTGGCATGACGGGGCCTATCCCGGTTTTCTGCTCGGCTTGAACTGCCTTCAGTTGGAGTGGGAAAGACATCATCCACAGTCTTGGCCACGACTGCGAATACCTGTTGCTTACTCATCCCCCCGGCTTTCAAAGCCTCGACTACCCACAGCAGTTGTTTAACAGGATCGGCGTCTGTTCCCACTTTGTTCTTACCTCTGGCCTTAGCCTGATTGAGGGCTTCGGTTGATGTTGACACATCATTGCCATAGTTGGAGGCAACCTCAGGTTGGCTAAGCTCGATCACAATCCGTCCCAATAGCGGGGGCTCCTGTGATACAAAATTTCCAGCATATGGTGCAGGTGGTGGCGAAGCCGACATCCCGTAAGCAAGATCCGCCACGGACCTCTGGAGGTCACCTATCATCCCCATCAATTCGAATGTGGTGGGCTCACGAGCCTGATACAACTGGGGGGCCCAGACCGGGTGTGCAACAGGCGACCTGGGTAGATGCGGTACATCAACATTGGTCTCACTTTGCAGGGTGATTCCTTGATCTAATGCGGCTGTCATCACCACAATCTCCTCTGAATTCTGTCTTGCCTCAGCAAGGGGGAACACTAGCTATTCTGTATCAATTCTCTGAACTGAAAGGGAAAACAAGCAGCATTTCAGCCCAAACAAAACAAACACAGGTGTAACCGAACAACTATACTCTACTACTGATCACTGTTCCCCAAAATCACTATCCCAAAACACTAAATCGGATACCCACAGATATAACTGATTCTCACAAACTGATACTGGTGCCCTCAGGCCTGATACTCAGACTTGCAAACTGATATGCGCGTTCCTGTAGAGATACACTCCAAAAGCACATAGCAAGTAAAAGAGCCAAAACACCCCTATGTTGGGGTAGGGTTTCCCTGTCCTATTTTGTCAGGAGCTAGGGTTTCACTATGCACGCAGCGATTTCAAACAACCTACATCGGGTAAGCAACCTATCCTAGTTTGGAATGGTCACTATGGATTCCGAATATGCACTAGGTCGAATGGTCAAAAGGGTGCCTCGGTAAAACCGGGGTTTGTGTTCCCCATCTTGTGAGCCCTGGCCGGTCGACCTTATGGCATGCTTTGACAAAGTCAGCCTTGACAAGCCTTTCGAGAATAGTAGATGGCCAACACGGTGTCCTAGGCGCACCAATGCACATGCAATGCAAAGAAACACATAAGTGTAGTCAAAGTAAGATATCATGAGTTCGAGTCAAGTTCTCTATAATTCCCCAGCAGAGTCGCCAGAAACTGTGGACACGCCCCGCGTAAGGGCCTCACCCCACAGTTCGGAATCGATTTGTCACGGTTCTTAATCTGAACCAAAGAGTCCAAATCCGGCAAATCATTTTGGAAAACAGATTTTTTAGAAAGAAGTGCCAAACATGGACTACTTTGCCAGATACAGAGTCGCCACCTAAATATTTTTTTGATGGGGGAATTTAGGAAACCCTGACTCGTTTGCCTAAGGCCACGTGTCCGTCATCACCAAAGTTGCCTCGGCTCGGGAACTTGGGTACGATTGGGGAAGGTCAGCTATGAGCAGCCCCTCTTGCCCGATCCGAAGATCAGCCTCTACTAACCATGATATCTTATTTTTTAAAACACATGCGTTCTTATTCCGATTAATTAGCTAGAATTACTATGTGATGCGCGCAGCAAAACAAGTATAGACTAGATCGCATAATTTGAAACAAAACATTGCATATCCGTTTTTAGGAAATGGTTTGGAATTTGCTACTCGAAAGTAGGCTAAAATACGGATTTCAATGAGCTGTCCCAACTCAAACAATCCAACCTTCACCCACAGGCATTCAAGCAATTACACCACATAAGCATATAGCCACATGGTAAGCATACTGTCATGTTAACATTCACACTCATGCGAGATGCTAAAACATAAAACACTTACAGTGTACTCCGTACCAAAACAAAGAACATGTTAGCAATCATGTATGATCCAAGTCCATGCTAAGATGGCTAATGCAACACAAGCAAAATGCAGCTAGAATAGGCTCGGCTAATCTAAGATGGCATATGAGATGCTACAAATAACATGTATTCAACTTGGAATTGAAATACAATGCAGTTAGTATGATGCGCCGAGCCCGGTGCATGCAAGACAAATGTATGGATGCACGCATGCATAGCATAAGGTATGCTAATTTGCATATGTCCTAATACTAACCATCAAACGCAGGTAAGTAAAAAGGAGAAAGAAGTGGGGGTTGGAAGACATGCACACACGCACCCACACTTATTAAAAATTTGCCCTTGCTCGGAGGGACCGAAAGAATAATACAATTAATTAACCTACAAGCTAATTAAAATGTTACAGACCAATTAAACTAATTAAGCAAATTAACTAATCTAAGAAAGCAGTAAACAGCCTCGGGAAGAGGGCCCAATGCAATGCGTGTTCGGCTCCGCTCGGAAATTCACTACCATGCACAAGTTGCCTCTACTTTGACTGTTATCCTCTTCTGAAGACTGCACAAGTCCCAGGGTTGCTTCTCTGAATGCTGTGGAACACCACCAGCTAATGGAATTGGTCACCGGCCAAAGGGAATGATCACTAGCCACTTGTTTAAGCTATCGGCCATTGATGGATGGCCGATCAGCACTGGAGATGGCCGGCCGGCCAAAGCTTCCTGCAGAATCTGTTTTTGACAGCAACAGAGGGCAAAACATAGCATGGCAATGCATTTCAAGCAATGTATGCACCAACCACACTCCTTATCATATTCATAACTCAAAGGAGGATGGGTCTCGATTCTCGGACCACCAATCGCGCATTTCAATGCGTGATGGCCCAAGAAATCAAGCATGCATTTTGATATGGAATGCAATGCACATAGTCAAACAAAGGGGCTCAACCTCTATCATACTCAACTCAAGAGGTGAAGCATGCATACAAATGGAATGTAACTTAGACATGGAGGCTAAGTATGCAAAATGAGCATGCAAGGCATGTGACAACTATGCTAGTGGCAAAAATGCAACAACATGTAAAGTGGACTAAGCATAGGAACAATGCAAAGCAACTTAACCAATGAAATACATGCCAAATGCATCATGATTTCAAGCAAGCAATAACATGTAATAGGCCAAGTATGCAACAATACACAAGGCAATCATTCTATAACACATGAAGGATGGACTTAAACTAATTTAGGCAGCCCTCAAACAAGCCTAAAACTGTGGCCATAAACTATGGAAATGGGGCCAAATGCACATACAAGCATGCATGCATACATGATCCAATTCCTAAGCATCAAAAGGCAACTTTTAAGCGCACTTAAAAGAGATGATCATGGACACATGGCAAGCATACCAAACTCTGAAATTGCATAAAATAGAGGTGCCAAACCAACTAATTAAAGCAAGTAAAGCATGCTCACGACATCACACATTCAAGGCCTACAAGCTAGAATGCAAAGAGACATTACAAAACATGTTGAGCATGACGAAAGCAACTGAAAATAGAGCTAAAGCACACTAAAACATACACAAAAGCTTCACAAAGCTTGGCCAAAATCATGCTAAAACAAGGGTCAACACGTAAAGCATGTTAAGGCCAAAACATGGCATTACAAGGCATGTATGCTAAGCAAGCATGGTGTACCTAAACCAACTAAAAACAGAGGTAATACATGGCAAAATACTACCAAATAATACTTAAGACATGGCCAACATGCACTTAAATTAGATGCTCACACATGAGGCAAAAAATGGCCCTTTTCAAGGACAATAAGGAGAGGGGGTGGCCCTCTTCTTCTTAGGACCTCAAGGCACCATCCTCACCACTGAAATCCCTCAAGATTTCAGTGGTGAGGATGTAATACCCCTGTTCTGTATTATGTTAATTGGTCCCTAATATGGGCATGATTATGTGTTTAGCATGATTTCATATGTCATTATGTGAATATACTTGATTTTGAAGTTCTATCTGTTCACTGTAGGAATACCTGTTTGAATAATCTGCTTTGGAAATTAAATTGAGGGCCCTATCGGCCACAGAATCCGAAATTGATTACGCCATTGTGATTAGCGTAATTTTTACAGTCTACGGTGAAATTTAATTGAAAATTGATTCGGGTCAGATTAAATTGATTTGTTTAATGGCTTTGTGCTCAAATTGTTTAATATTATTATAATGTCAATAGTGGGTTTTGTTGGAAAAGGGCACTACACCCTCTATTCTCTCTATTTGTTTCATTTTTGACTGATTTGGGGACTCAAACTAGAGAGGGCCGGCTGTTAGAGAGAGAGGGGGAGAGAATTGGGTGATTTTGGCTCAAGGATTGGGAACTTGAAGATTAGACCCAAGATTTTGTTATAATTTGGGAGATTGAACTCTAGGTAAGTAAACTCATGGCTTTTTGTTTGTAAATTTGTGAATTCAAGTTTAATAGATGGCCAAGAGCATGAATTAGTTTGAATGTGAGGGAATTGAGTTATATATGTTGAATTTAGAGGCTTAGAACACATGCATGTGAGAAATGGACATGAATCTCCATGTTTGAGCACAATGTGTGTGATTTATGTTGGATATTGTTTGAAAACCATGTATTTGAACCTCTCTTCACCAATTAAGTTAGTGTGAATGTATATTTCTCACATGCAAGAGTAGATCATGGAGGTATGAGCTTTGCATGTTGCAATTTGATATGTTGGTGATGAATTTGGATTAATTGGAGACATGCATGTAAATGATATAAGGAATTGAGCCTCCTAATGTTGTAAACTTGTGTTGGTATCATGTTAATGTGTGTATATTTGAGATTTAGGCCATAACATGCATGTTTTGTTGGTTGAAAATGGATTTGGAGCTCAAGAACTCAACCTGGGATTTCTAGATCTTTGGTGTCCGCTCGAGCGGGAGAAGCTCCGCTCGCACGGGAAAATCGTGTTCCCAGCATTTTGACAGACATGGTTTCCGCTCGAGCAGAGGAGTTGACGCTCGAGCGGGGAGTTATGTAAACAGGCAGTCCGCTCGAGCGGCCGAGCTCACGCTCGAGCAGGAATTTGAGGTAACCAGCACTTTTGCAGGCTTAAGGGTCCACTCGAGAGGGAAGTCCACGCCGGCGGGGACCTGTTTTCAAATCTGTTTTGCATTACGTATTGTTCTTTTTCCATTCTCTTTCACCTGTGAGCACTCTTAGGCATATGTTAAGCATTGTAAATGAGTTAATGAGATAAGAATAAAGCCTAAAGAGGAATATGTGAATTAAAGAACGGATTGAACTATTAGTGACCCTTTTGTGTTCATGAAATGTGTAGGGTCAAGTTCCGGGGCAAATCCACAAGCCGATCACTGTGAGTAATATCGATATTTAAATGCTTGTGAATGTCCAATTGTTTATTCCCTTATAAGCTTTATGAATTGCTAATCGGGATTGTGGACGTAAGTCTGACATGGATAAACATAAATGGACCCAAGGTCGTTTTGTTAAACATAAATGGACCCAAGGTCGTTTAGATAAACATAAATGGACCCAAGGTCGTTTTGACATGAATGAGTGGGCCGAAGGCCGTTCTGACATAAATGAATGAGCCAAAGGCCGTTTTGACATAAATGAATAGGCCGAAGGCCGTTTTGACATAAATGAATGGGCCAAAGGCCGTTTTGAAATAAATGAATGGGCCAAAGGCCGTTTTGAAATGAATGAATGGGCCGAAGGCCGTTCTGACATGAATGAATGGGCCGAAGGCCGTTCTGACATAAATGAATGGGCCAAAGGCCATTTTGACATGAATGAATGGGCCGAAGGCCGTTCTGACATAAATGAATGGGCCAAAGGCCGTTTTGACATAAATGAATGGGCCAAAGGCCGTTTTGACATAAACGAATGGGCCAAAGGCCGTTTTGATACGAATGTATGGGCCGAAGGCCGTTTTAATATAAACGAATGGGCCAAAGGCCGTTTTGACAAGAATGGGAATCTGAATGGGCCAAAGGCCAGAATGTTTGGAATTATAATCACTTGATTCGTATTTCGTATAGTTATATATATCTGTTAAATAGAAATATGAATTGGCCCCAAGGCCGTTTGGAACATATTGTTCTACATTGTTAAGTAATTTCTGTATTTGATATCATTCACTGGGCTATTGCTCACGCTCATTTATGTGTTTGTAGGTGAGCCAAGAGAAGTCCAAACCCAGCCCCAGTGAAGTCTGCCAGGAACAACATGAGTTTTGGAGAGTCAGCCTTGCGTCTCACGCACGAGACCCAACCTTGCCATTTTCTTTATATATTTACATTTTGTCTTGTTGGCAAGGACCTTGTGTATATCGGCATGTAGTTTTGATATGGGTTGACTCAGTTTAGATGATCCTGTCTGAAAAGGATTTTATGGTACTGTATTTTGTCGTGGGTTATTAACGTATATGCGCATGGTTTGTTTTAAAGTGCATATAAGCACGGCTCTAAGGACAAAGTTTTAATTATTGCTTCCATTTTGCCCCTTTACTCTGTTGAGTTACGTCTGTTTTGGTTTGAGGCCGTAGGTAATCTCAGGATTACTGGCCAGTTATGTCCTTAACCCATAAGGGCGGGTTCGGGCCATGACAGAGGAGGCCCAAACACAATGGTCCCGGAGCTCACCAAAATGGCACAAAAAAAGGGTCAAATAAGCCCTAAGAAGGGTCAAACAACCTCAAAGCTCAAAACACCCTTAACCAACTATTTAAAGCAATGAAAAAAAAAGACTTTTATATGTTATATGTAAAGCCTAAAAACAGTTGCAAGGTATTCAAAAAAAAACTATGCAAAAATGGGGAATAAAAGGGGAAAATGGTTACCCTTGTAGATCCTCTTCAAAAATGGTGGACCAGCAGCTTCCTTAGGTCCAAACCAGCTCCAAAACTTCAAGAACAACCTCCAAGGACCTCAGCTCCAAGAGAAGGTGTAATAGTGGGTGTTTGTGTGCAATACTAAGACTAAACACATACAAATACACAAAGAGAGAGAGAGAGATATAGAGATAGGATATATGCAAACCCTAACCCTAGAACTCAAAGCTCTAGAAATGTTGTCCAACCTAATTGAGGGAGAAGAGACCTCCTCTTATAGAAGATTCAATCTTGTAAAGCTTCCAAGGCAAGCTAACAAGGTTGAAATCCCTCCATACACGTGTATAGAGGGGAGCAAAGTGTATGCCAGCTAGCACAGCTGGCATAAAAATATCTGCAAAAGCAGATGCACAGTAGTCGGCCGGCCAAAAATGCAATTTGACCAAAACAGATGGCCGGTCGACCATCTAGAGTGCCGGCCGGCCAAACATTTGGCCGGTGGCAACAAAACATAGCCGGTGTCCTCAAGCCATGGCTGGTGGGTGTCAGGGGATGGTCAACAAGCCCTGTCCTACCCCTCAAAGGCAAAACACAAGTGTTTGGTGCAAAACCAGACACAAAACAGTCGAGTCAAGAGATCCGGAGGCAAGGTGCGTGGCCGAGACCTCTGGGAACTCAAAACGAACACAAACATGGATGATCACCGAGTGTTCAAACGGTGACGTCCAAGTCTTGAGGACGATCAAAAATCGGGTGTCTACAACTATGCAAAAATAAACAAAACATGAAGCTCTTGCTTCCCAAAGATCACTCCCATGCTATTGCCTTGGAGGAGGCATGCCATCATTACTTGAAAATGTTATTTCCAAATAGGGTGAGCCATAGCCCAATAGAAATCATCTAACACAGTATATGAAACTTAGCAAAGGTACGAGTACAAGTGCATAAACAATGCATGTGGTAAAACTTTTCTCAACATTAAATACTCATAAGGTATCAATTTCAAGCCTTTATCCATTCACTTTTAATTTATATTCCATTCACTTATCTGTTCTCCATTCATGAGTCAATTTCATTATTTCTCAACAAACGAATTAAGGCTACAACTCAATAAATTGCAAATCACACAACACATATGCATAAACACTTCAAACTTCTTGTTTCATGAAAATTTCGTCCGCGGGCAGCCATCAAATGAGTCCCATATAAACGTAGGCCATACAAGCACTAAAATTGCCATTTTACAAATATTTCGTCTGCGGGCTAGGCACCCATGTATAATTTCGGGATTTTCACCCAAGATACTCCGACCAACTTAATTATAATGGAGTTCATCCCCTTTCTCCTCCCAAACAAATATCCATACATATGCAATGTATTTAAACAGATAATCAAACATGAAGCACATCCCCTTTTCACTTCCTAACAAACATATACATACAATGTATATAAACATAGTCATATTCAATGACAACCATCAAAGATTAGTTTCAATTTACCTAATTCACAAGCAATTTCTACAACAGTCAAAACTATCTTCCACAGATAGCCCAATACAGTTATTTATAGATAGACATTAAATCTCAAACAGGTAGTTTATTCAAAACTTCTAAAGGACTAAGTTAATTCATAACCAATCCCACCATTCATATCAATACCCTCTCAATTTTACATTTTCAATGTCAATTCCAATTATTTTTACAAAATAATAGTCGATCTAATTAGGGCAACTTTCCCCTTTTTTCCAAATATTATCCAAGTGACAAAATAATCTAATTAGACATAACACAACCACAGTTTTAAACCCCACAAGCATATATTTTACCTACACCCAAAACCCCTCTTTCCATTATTGTGCCCAAACCCTAAGTTTGTTTAAAACATCCCCAAATCACACCATTGTTACACAAGAGACAATATCTAAGCTAAATATCGTATGAAAGTATAGAAAGAATCCCTACCTCAAAGGAAGAAGATGAGCCACACAACAGAGAAACTCCAAGAACACCGAAACCCACTTCTGTTTGGATCAAAATGTGACGAGCTCTACCTTTTTCTCAAAGGCACTAGGGTGCAAAGATGGATGGATCTAGATGAAATCCAAAAGAGAATGTGAATTGTAAAGAGAGAAACTCAAGAATAAGCTTTTTGAAAAGTTTTAGAGAGAGTGTGTTTAGACACCCCATTTTTGACCGCCCTTTAAGACTTGGATGTTCTTGCAGGTACATCCGATGATGAGTCTGTTTGATTGCCGAAAGCTCGAAGTCTTTTGTGGAATGCCACAGCTTTGAGCATTTCAAACCCTGCATCCATTTTGTCTCATCTTTGGACCATGCCTGGGTCTTTTTAACCTGAAGTTCCTAATGGCCTGCCAACCATCCTCGGAGGCTGCTGGCCACCACTTCTCCTTTGCCGGCCATTGATGTGGATTGCCTATCATCAATAAAGCCTTACCGGCCACCATTGTATGCTGTAGATATTTTGTGATATTTAGTGCCAGTAAGTTGCACAGATTCATGTATCTTCCTACATGTGCGTGGCTGGATGTTTGTGAGGGAAATTTGTGTTTTCTATATATAAGACCCCTTTCTCTCATGTGTAAAGGTTAGTAAAATTTAAGACATAAAAATTTTATCTCTCTCTCTCTCTTGTAAAATTGTGTGTGTTTGCCTAGTTTCTCTACACTTTTGCCTACTTCTCCTAAACCAAATCCTCTCACCTTTGAGCTAAGGTTCCTTGGGGCCTTCTTGGAGCTCTTGAAGGTGGTTTTGGCTTGAACTTGTGCCTAAAGTGTTCTTTGCTTCAAGAGGTAGAATACTAGTCTTGTTATCTTCTTTTCAATACTTGTTTTTCTATCTTTTTCAATTGTTTTTGGGACTGGTTTTGAATTGTAAAAAGTTCTATTTTTGTGGCTTAAAAATTGTGGTTTGAGCCCCTTTTTAGTTAGGGGATGGTTCACCCTTCTTGTTTCTTAGTTTATAAAGCTTTTGTGCCTTTATCCATCACTTTCAAACCAACCCTTTTAGGCCTTTTAACCACTGAATTTCAAAGTTTTTTTAGTACAAAAATCTCATTTTTGAAGTCCAAAATTGGAGGGGTTAGCCTCCTCTCTTTGTGTCTTGATTGCATGCTTAGTTAGCCTTACATGTTAGCATGCTTTTCTAGCTTAACTTAGCTTAAGTCCAGCATATTTTAGCCTCTAAAATAGCCTTTTTTAGCTCTGTTTTGGGCTGTTTGGTTCATTTGAACTTTGTTTTGTTTAGTTGTAGTGTAAATCCTTGCACTAGCTTGTTGTTTTAAAGCTTTAAACATCATTGGTGTGACTTGGCTACATGTTTTTAGTGCTTTTATCACTCAATTTCAACACCTAAATCTCTGCATCCTCCCTCTTTGCCTCACTCTTTCATTTACTTTCAAGGGTTGTTTCAAACTTGGGATCCTTTAAGCTTGAGATTGAGGTCATTCTCAATGGTTTAATCCTCTTTGAGGGTTCATTATCAAAGGTATGATCTCTCTCTTACCTTACACTATCCCTTGGTTGACACTTCCTTCACCTTAGAGGATACTCACCAATGGACAAATTGATTAAAGAATGATTTGGTAATTAAAATGTGTAAACAAAATTGATAAGTAAAAGAGGCAAGATAAGCATCTCTTTGTGTTGTATTGTATGTGTTCAAATCAGACGTTAGTTTGAGCACAAGGAAAATGGGACATTTCACACTCAAAAGTGATGAAATGTCTCAAATTTCCTAGGTCTCCATTACCCTTGATCATGCATGATAGGTGATGGTTCTTAAGTGTCTTGTTTTTCATTTATTAAGCTTGCATACCTTGAATCACAAGCCATCATGCAATGAAATTGGTTTGATTGGTGGTTTGTGGTTTAAGTACACAATTCCTTGGATTTGTCTATGAAGAAGAGAGGTGAATTTTGCATACAACTCTTGGAAAAACCCTCTTTCTTGCTCTGTCTGTACTCTGTTGCAGCATGGTGATCCAATGAATCAGTGGCCGGCAATGCATCATCAATGGCCGACAGTACACCTTTTTGGCCGGCAGATGGCCAGCAGGCCACTGATGTAAACCTTAGTTGGTTTTGGTAAGATGGAGCAAAAAGATTCTAGAAATTCTCAACCCTGCAAACAAAGGCTTTCAAGAACAAAACGAAGGTCTTTTCGGACCAAAATCGAGCATCTGCATCTTTCACGTCCCGAGGCGAAGCAATGGTAGCATAGTTTAATGTCTTAATTATTTGTGCGTGTACATTTGTATTGTAATTTAATTAATTAGTTTGCTAGTTAGTTAAAGTGTTGTAATAATTAGTAATTAGTTTAACTAGTTATTCATTTGATTTGTAATAATTAGTCTAATTAGCTTAATTAGATTAGCTTAACTTAGATTAGCTTAGCTCTTATTCATTCAGACCCTCCTTCGCGAGGGCGTAATGTTGTAATAAGCATGCGTGCGTGTGTGTATGTTTTCCAACCCCACATCTTTCTTCTTTTTATTTAATCGCTTTCGATGGTTAGATTGGGTACATATTTCAATTAGCATACCTTATGCTTGCATCCATTCATTTGTATTGCATGCACCAAGGCTCAGCGCATCATTCAAACTGCATTGTCATTTCAATATACTTATTTGAATACGTGTTTAATCGCATGTTGTTCAAATCAAGCCGTATGTCATATTAGTGGCCGAGCATATTAATCGCATATTGCATGTGTTGCATTAGACATCTTGTATAGTTAGGAATCATGCATATTTCACTAACTTGTGTTTTCCTAGCTTGGAGTACTATGTGAGTTTTTACGCTTTAGCATACTTGCATAAGTGTGAATGTTGCCATGATTAGCATGCTTGCCATGAGGCTATATGCTTAAATGCTAAACTACATGAATGCCTATGGATGAACGCTTGTTGTTTGAATTGAAAAGATTCAACGAATGTATGTTTTGAGCCCACTTTGTTGAGTGGCAAATCATGTTTTAAGCCCACTATATTTGGTGGCAAATCCGCAACTTTAAGCCCACTTGAGGTGGCAAATTCAAACAATTTTCGCAAACAAACACAAGTTGAATTGTTCCAAATTGAGCAAACTAGTCTATATTTGCTTGTGCGCATCACACAGTAAAGCTAGTTTAATAACCGAAATAAGAACGCATAATGTTTATAAAAAAAATCATATCATGATTAGTAGAGGCTGATCTTTGATCGGGTGAGCGGGGGTGCTCAATTCATGACCTTCCCCTATTGTACCTAAGTTTCCGAGTTGAGGCAACTTTGGTGATGACGGATACATGGCCTTCGACAAGAGTCAGGGTTTCCTAAATTTCCCCAAAACAAAAATATTTAGGTGGTGACTCTGTATCTGGCAAAGCAGTCCAATTTTGGCATTATTTGATTTAAAATCGATTTTCCAAAAAGATTTGCCAGATTTAGACTCTTTTGTATTTATCAATTTCACATTACACTTGTGAGACTAGATTTAGAACTGCGGGAGTCCGAATTGTGAGGCCTTCATTTCAAACCTTCCGAAAGGGGGCGCGAAAAAAGGCAAGCCACAGGGAGATATGAAAAAGTTATTCAAAATGTCATCTTCTCGGACTGAAATACATGCAGTCCGCTCGAGTGTCAGACACAAAGTTTCCGCTCGAGGGTGAAATTTGGTGCTCGAGCGTGGAATGCACATTTCTAGAAGTTTTATAGGTGAAGGTCCCCGCTTGAGCGTGGGACTGGATGCTCGAGCGTCCAATACACTCTGCAAAAGTATTGAGGGTCGACAAATCCCGCTCAAGTGCAAGAATGGCCACTCAAGCGGAGGAGCAGATTTGTGAAGCCTGCTCGAGCACGAGAATGCCCGCTCGAGCCAAAAAGACCAAAATCTAAGCAGCACTGGTTTTGAAATACAAGCAACCAACCTGTCCCAAATGCACAACTACAACCCGATAACTCAAATGAAGGGGAAGACAAGGAAAAGAGATAAAATAACTATTCAAAACCATACTAACCCAAGTCCGAAATACAATAAGTAATGGGTCAAAACCGGAATCTCTACAACCTCCACCCCTGAAGGAATTTCGTCCCCGAAATTACAAGCCAAGATATAGTTAAACCATTTCCAACAATATCATTCCCACAAATTCAATACCATGACCCATCCTCCGGTCATCCATTCTCACCGACTCGATGCATACGTCCCACATTAAAATGAAATTTACAATTTCCCAAAACATTTACAATGTTAAACCAATTTCCATATTTTCAAAATTTATCTAGCATATACAATGCTTCCAAAAGTGATATAACACTCAATATTTCACATTCTCAAAACATATGCAATGTTTATATATAAAATCCATGTTTCCGAAATGCTCATAATATATACAATGAAACGTATACAATGTTCAGACTTTTCATTACCATAATTGAAATTTCAATACAAAATCAAACATCAACAAATAAGTCTGGATACTTTCCATAGAATTCCAATTCACGTTCCCAAGTTGCTTCCTCAACTCCATGATGTTTCCACAAAACCTTAACTAAAGGAATCGTTTTGCCTTGCAAAACTTGATCCCGTCTATCTAAGACTCTCACCGGTCTCTCCTCATATAAGGCATCTTCATCTACCTCCAAGTTGGTCCAATCCAACACGTGCGATGGATCCAGTTCATACTTCTGAAGCATACTGATATGAAATACATCATACACTCCGGAAAGTTGTGGCGGCAACACCAACCGATAAGCAACCTCTCTGACCCGCTCAAAGATCTCAAAAGGCCCAATGAACCGAGGGGATAACTTCTCACTCTTCCCGAATCTCATCAAACCCCGCCTAGGTGACATTTTTAGGAACACATGGTCTCTCACCTCAAAAGACAAGGGCTTCCTCCTACGGTCGACATAACTTTCCTAGCGACTCTGAGCCGTAATCAACCTCTTACAAATGAGTGCCACCTTCTCTGTCGTTTCCCGAACTAACTCCGAGCCCAACAAAGGTGCGTCACCCACCTCGGCCCAACATACAAGAGATCTACAAGGTCGACCATATAAGGTCTCAAACGGTGCCATGCCAATACTCGATTGGAAGCTGTTGTTATAGACAAACTACACTAAGGGCAGGTGCCTCTTCCACGACCCCTTAAAGTCAATGACACAACCTCGAAGCATATCCTCAAGGATCTGGATAGTACACTCAAATTGCCCGTCAGTCTGAGGATGATACGCAGTACTAAAGGTCAATCTAGTGCCCGAGGCACTCTGCAAGTTCTGTCACAACCGAGCTGTGAAACGCGGATCTCTATCCGAAACAATCATTACAGGGACCCCGTGCAACCTCATTATGTCCCTGATATACAAGTCGGCAAGATGGTCTACCGAATCACTCACGCCATAGGAATAAAGTGCGCGGACTTGGTCAACCAGTCAACTACCACCCAAATGGCATCACTACCCTATTGAGTCCTCGGAAGGCCCACAACAAAATCCGTCGTGACATGTTCCCATTTCCACTCAGCTATAGGCAAGGGTTGCAACAAACCCGCTGGCCTATAATGCTCGACCTTCACTTGCTGACAAGTAAGCTAACAAGTAAGGTACTTCGATACAAACACAGCTACATCTTTCTTCATACCTCTTTACCAAAACTGGTGACTCAGGTTGTGATACATTTTTGTGCCTTCCAAATGCACTGCAAGGTGTGAGCACTGAAACTCTCAGAGTACTTCCTCTTGGCAAGACTCCGGCACGAACAAACGGTCACGATATCTCACACTCTGGTCGGGATACACATTCAGACCCTTTTCTACTTTCCCATTGGAGATCTTCTCCCTAAGGACTTCCACCTCAAGGTCATCCCTCTACGCCTCTAACACTTAGTTCACAAGCGTAGATTGGGCAACTACCGTAAACAGGGATGCAGACTCAACAAATTTGCCAAAATTCATGTTGAACTCACCAAGAGTACCCAACATCTCCCGTTCCCGAATGGCGATACAAGCCACACTGCTAATTCATTTCCTACTCAAAGCGTCGGCCACTACATTGGCCTTCCTAGGATGATAATACAACTCAAAGTCATAGTCCTCTGCCTCAAATTCATGTCTTTTTGGGTGAACAAGTACTTCAGACTCTTGTGATCGGAGAACATTTCAAATTTCTCACCGTACAGATAATGCCTCCAAATCTTCAAGACAAATATCACAGCTGTTAACTCTAGGTCATGAGTGGGATAGTTCCTCTCGTGTGTTTTCAACTGACGTGAGCCATAGGCTATTACCTTCCCCTCCTACATCAAAACACAACCCAAGCCTTCCCGTGAAGCATCACAATAAATTGAATAGCCCAAACCCCTCTCCAGGATAATTAAAAATGGGGCAGTGGTGAGTCTAATCTTAAGTTCCTGGAACGACTCCTCACAAGTCTCTTCTCACACAAATTTAATCCCCTTTCTCGTCAGCCTAGTTAAAGGAGAAGCTAGTTTATAGAAAATTTTCACAAATCTCTAGTAATACCCCACCAACCCTAGAAAACTACGAATCTCGAAGACATTCTTAGATTGTGCCCAACCTTGCACTGCCTCTACCTTGGATGAGTCTACCGTCACCCCTTCCCCGGATACCACAAGGCCTAAGAACTTAACTTCCCTCAGCCAAAATTCACACTTTCTGAATTTAGCATACAGCTTATGGGCTCTAACCAACTCAAGCACTACTTGTAAATGCTCCTCGTGTTCCTTCTCAGAGAATGAATAAATCAAGATGTCATCCACAAAGACAACCATGAAGCGGTTTAGGAACTCACGGAAGATCCGGTTCATCAAATCCATAAACACTGCTGGAGCATTGATTAGCCCAAAAGGCATTACTAGGAACTCGTAATGGCCATACCACGTACGGAATGCCGTCTTCGGGATATCCTCCTCTCTCACTCTTAACTGATGGTAACCTGACCTCAAGTCTATCTTAGAGAAACAAGACCCTTTCAACTGATCAAACAGGACATCTATACAAGGCATTGGATACTTATTTTTGATGGTCACCTGATTCAACTTCCGGTAATCGATACAAAGTCGCAAGGCTCCATCTTTCTTTTTAGCAAAGAGAGCCAGTGCACCCCAAGGTGAAGTACTAGGGCGTATGAAACCCTTATCTAACAATTCCTGGAGTTGAACCTTCAACTCACTCAACTCAGTAGGTGCAAACCGATATGGTGCCATAGAAATCGACGTCGTGCCAGGCAATAAGTCAATAGAGAACTCAATCTCTTGGTGAGGTGGTAAACTAGTAAGGTCCTTGGGAAAGACATTAGGGTATTCACAAACCACCCTTGGCAACTCAACTCGGACTTCATCACACTCACTACTCTGAAGGCTAGCGAGCAGACAGCTAAGTTCACTCCGTCCACGCGGATCATATACCAGTGATAAGGCTCTATCCACCCGCTCTCCTAAGAAATAAAAGCAATCCCCGCTCAAGGTACATACAGTAACCCTTTGACGGTAGCAATCTATAACGGCCCGGTATGATGATAACTAGTCCATACCCAAAATAACATCATAACTAGTCATGTCAAGCAACACAAATGCAAATGGAAGTCAACAACCAGCACCTCTATATCATAACGCCAACACCCCTGTCTTAAGACAACTTCACCACCAATAGGGGACTCTACACAAATAGGAGATGCTAACTGTACCAACTCCAATCCCAAAACCAATGCATATGCAGATAAGATAAAAGGATGTGATGCACCTGTATCAAGCAACACACTAGCAACTAAATTGCAAAACAAAAAGGTACCTCTTACAACAGACGGAGCCAGTACAAGATATGGCATGGTAACAGCATACACATGCCCTATTGGTCTCTGATCTACCTGCTCACCCCTCGAATCATAGGCTCACTTTGACTAATCGAAATGAAGAAGCTCCTGATTGGCGCTGAGGCTGTCTTTGGTGACTTTGTGTCTGTCTCGAACCAGACGCACCAGACATGCCACCCAACTGTGGGCAAGATCTCTTCAGGTACCCCACCTGGCCACACTGATAACAAGTGAGCAGTTGTCCTCTACCTTGACTCTGGCTCTGAGAACGAGCCAAAGATAAAGCTGCTCGCTACCCTCCTCCTCTCTGTGGGCAAGCTGAAGACTTGTGACCCAACTGGCCACATTTGAAGTAGGTCACATCTCCCAGACCAACTCTCCCAGAACCCGAGCTAGGCACTGGAAAAGTAGACCTCGACTGAACCCCCTGGGACTGCTGAGGGTGAGAACCCCTCTGCCTCTTACCGTCCCCCTGACTGTCCTGACTCCTTCTAGAGCCTCTCATCCTCTCCTCCTCAACCTGCATGATAGTCTCAAGATGGGCCGCCACCTCTACAAGGCGCCCATAGTCTCTAATCATAGACCCGACAACTCGGAACATGGGACCGGTCCTCAACCTCTTCTCAAACTCCAAACACCGATGCTCCTCAGTTGCCACTAACTCCGGTGCAAACCTTGACAAACTAGTGAAGGTGGTTTCAAACTCAGCCACAGGTGTGTTCAACTGCTTGAGGCGAGAAAATTGATCTCTCAACTTCTCCCTGACAGTGGGAGGCAAGTACTTGTCCTAGAAGGCGTCAACGAATGTCTCCTAAGTCCCTCTAAGGCGTCCCTGCGCATACTTCCACTATTGACCCATGTCTCTCTTCAACTGAAAGGACACCAAGGTCACTCTCAAACCCCCATCTTCGATGCCAAGCATCTCGAACGTCTTACCCATCTGTTCGAACCACTCATCTGCCTTCAGTGGTTCCTTCGGGTCTCCCAAAAACTCATCCAGATTTGACCGGAAGAACTCACTCTTCAGAAAAGAAGGCCCTGCCTCAACTACTTGGGCCTGGACTTGATTCTCAGCTTTGAGAATGTCCATTGATTCCCTCAATACTCCGACCATTTTGTGGGCTAAGGCACCCATGGCCTACTGACCTACTGGTTTGGCCACATTAGCCTGACCAACTCCCTCCTCCTGCGCCGGAATCTCATCCGGTATAAGCATCTCGCGCCTACCACGCCTACCATGTCTACCACCACCACGTCCACATCCTGACATCCTAATGAAGGTAATAAAAGAGATTAGCACATTTACAAATATGACAAAGCTAACTCACTCACGTCCTAATACATTGGACAACAATAATTCACTCCACATAAGCACATAATCACGTAAACACATACGAATTTCATCTTCGGATAATGACTGTCCCGCGGCATTGCTAAAGTTCCAATTAGAAATAGTAGTGATCAAGTGCCTTTCTAACAAGACCCCAAGAAACCCGTAGACCCAATCAACATCCGAGAAGTTCAATCCCATACCCAAATAATCACATAAGCATGTTGTCTCCTAAATACATATTGTTTACACTTAAGTCTCTAGCAAGCAAAACAAATCCATTGTGGTACTAACCACTTTCCACGTACCCAAAGTATTCAAACCCGGTACGCTCTGATACCAAGTTGTAACGCCTAAAATACACACTAGTTACGACCCAAAATATACATTAATAATCGTATACATTAGAGTAAATAGTCCCTTCATTACATGAAATTAAAGATACAAAAGAGTTTAATATAAGTAAATGTCCTATTGGCTTACACCTTTCCAAGCCTTGACTTGGTTACAACAAAATGAGTTTCGCTCAGTACATATTTAGCCTTAGGCTATGCAAAAATAAACAAAACATGAAGCTCTTGCTTCCCAAAGATCACTCTCATGCTATTGCCTTGGAGGAAGCATGCCATCATTACCTGAAAATGTTATTCCCAAATAAGGTGAGCCACAGCCCAGTAAAAATTATCTAACACAGTATATGAAACTTAGCAAAGTTATAAGTACAAGTGCATAAACAATATATGTGGTAAAACTTTTCTCAACATTAAATGCTTATAAGGTATCAATGTCAAGCCTTTATCCATTCACTTTCAATTTATATTCCATTCACTTATCTATTTTCCATTCATGAGTCAATTTCATTATTTCTCAACAAACGAATTGAGGCTACAACTCAATAAATTGCAAATCACACAACACATATGCATAAATACTTCAAACTTCTTGTTTCATGAAAATTTCGTTTGAAGACAGCCGTCAAACGGGACCCATGTAAACGTAGGCCATAGAAGCACTACAATTGCCATTTTATGGATATTTCGTCCGCGGGCTAGGCACCCATGTATAATTTTAGGACTTTCACCCAGGACACTCCGACCAACTTAATTACAATGGAGTCCATCCCCTTTCTCCTCCCAAACAAATATCTATACATATGCAATGTATTTAAACAGATAATCAAACATGAAGCACATCCCCTTTCCACTTCCTAACAAACATACATATACAATGTATATAAACACGGTCATATTCAATGACAACCATCAAAGATTAGTTTCAATTTACCTAATTCACATGCAATTTTTACAACAATCAAAGCTATCATTCACCGATAGCCCAATACAGTTATTTCTAGACAGACATTAAATCTTAAACAGGTAGTTTATTCAAAACTTCTAAAGAACTGAGTTAATACATAACCAACCCCACCATTCATATCAATACCCTCTCAATTTCACATTTTCAATGTCAATTCCAATTATTTTTACAAAATAATAGTCGATCTAATTAGGGCAACTTTCCCTCTTTTTCCAAATATTATCCAAGTACCAAAATCATCAAATTAGACATAACACAACCACATTTTTAAAACCCACAAGCATCTATTTTACCTACACCCAAAACACCTCTTTCCATTATTGTGCCCAAACCCTAGGTTTGTTTAAAATATCCCCAAATCACACCATTGTTACACAAGAGACAATATCTAAGCTAAATATCATATGAAAGTGTAGAAAGAATCCCTACCTCAAAGGAAGAAGATAAGCCACACAAGAGGGAAACTCCAAGAACACCAAAACCCACTTCTATTCGGATCAAAATGTAGATCTTGACGAGCTTTACCTTTTTTTCAAAGGCACTAGGGTGCAAAGATGGATGGATCTAGATGAAATCCAAGAGAGAAGGTGAATTGTAGAGAGTGAAGCTCAAGAATAAGATTTTTGGAAAGTTTTAGAGAGAGAGATATATATATATGAAAAAGTGATTCAAAATGTCATCTTCTCAAACTGAAATACACGCAGTCTGCTCGAGCGTCAGACACAAAGTTCTGCTCGAGCGTGAAATTTGGCACTCGAGCATGGAATGCACGTTTCCAAAAGTTTTGCAAACGAAGGTCCCCGCTCGAGCGTGGGACTAGACGCTCGAGCGTCCAATGCACTCCTGCAAAAGTACTGAGGGTCAACAAATCCCGCTCGAGCGCAAGAATAGCCGCTCGAGCGGAGGAGCAGATTTGTGAAGCCCACTCGAGCAAAAAGACAAAAATTTGGGCAGCATAGGTTTTGAAATACGAGCAACCAACTTGTCCCAAATGCACAAGTACAACCTAATAACTCAAACGAAGGGGAACACAAGGAAAAAAGATAAAATAACTATTCAAAACCATACCAACCCAAGTCCGGAATACAATAAGTAATGGGTCAAAGCTAGAATCTCTACAGCTGGGCTGAAATAACTTTTGGGCCTTGTTTGAGATTGTCGTTGTCACCCTGTTACTGTATTGATTGGAGGCATTTGGATTGATGTGTGTTGGTTTATTTTCTTTTGGATAGTGGATGATTTCTTTTAGAATTTTTTTTCTCTCTTTTTACATTTTTATTGGGATTTATACTAGCAAAATGTATGTTTTTTTGCAATTTAACTGTCACACTTATTTTCTAAGCTTGAACATAATTTCAATCACTTGGTTTTGAAGATCATATTTGGTCTTGATTGCTGTCCATTCCAAAGGAGAATTAGCTTATATCTATTGTCTTGTTTGTGAATGTGGTAAAATTATTTTTACATTTGACATTAGTTTGCTCTTCTGAGTTGGGAACATTGATACTGTTGTTTGTTGTATTTTGTAGCTAATACTGCATCAAACAAAGCTACCTCAAGCAATACTACTCTAAACACAAGGAAGCTTGATGATGGAATAGAGAATCTTTCTCGTGAGTACTCTAGACCATTTTTGTTTTTGTACTGCAGACCTCATATCTTTGCCTTCTAACTTCTGTCATTTTGCATGTCAAACAGTTTGATTTTTTAATGAGCTGATCATGCCTTGCTTTTTTGTGAAACGGTGTAACCATTTGTGTATCAATTTTGTATTTTCACATAGTATAATTATGGTATAATACATAACATATCCATGTTTTATTGAGCATCCTCCATTTTATTCTATTAGGAATTTGTGATATATTCCTTGATGTTCTATGAATTCTTAATTATGGACTTGATCAACTATCAATATCTATAGAATTGTCATTTAATTTTTTTATTGGAGTGCATGAACAAGTCCAACAGGTCATCAAGTATTGGGATGTGAAACCTAAACCTAACTGTAATCCTATTGATATACACGCATCCTCCAAGAACCATCCATCTTGGGGGTTAAAAGCGCTGGGATTGCATAGGGGCTAATGTAACCTTTCCCTAGAAGTCCCTCTACCCTACCTATTCATATTAGCACGCTCCTTGGGGTTCAACCAATAATGGGGCAGATTAGGTAATTTTGATCCTGGGACTACATTGGCAGCATGCTGAATGCCTCTCATAGAAGGTAACTCATCTGTGATCACGTCATGAAACGCATGCAATTAGTTAACCTCTGGTGGCTAGTTTAATGTGACTCAACAAGAATACGAATTTCTCCTATATGGACTGAGGCTAATCAATGTTATTAAAGGCAATAGGCACATTGACGACCCAAGGTCTCCTAGAGCCTAGGTGCAAAGCACAAGGTGAGGTGCGAGCTTCATTGAAGCATGGCTCATGCGTGACAATAAAAAAATAGATAATTTAATATAAGCAAATAATTCAAGTTGAGTTTATTTGGCTTGAAATAATGGTACAAAATAATTTGGAACAAATTTAAAGGAAATCTACTGAGTTGTGTTTATTTGGCGAAAAGGGTCCAAAAAGGAGTTGGATTACTCCCTGGGTAACTCATTACTAAGGGATTAAAAAAAAAATTAAGTTACAAATTGCAGAATTCTTTGCTTCAAAAGTTGATTTCTTGAATGGTTTTGATTTGTGGAAACTCCATTTCCTTGTAATAGTTAGGCCTATTTGCATGCATTGCTCTCAAACTTCCAACTCAAACAATTTTCATAATTTCTTGAATTCCAAATACATGACTAATATATGGATGGTTTTAGTTGATGGAAACTCCATTTCGTTATTGAAATTAGGCCTATTTGCATACATTGCTCTCAAACTTCCAACTCATACAATTTTCATATCTATGCATCCCAAATCAGATCCGGTGAGAGAATTACTTTATTTTTGAAGAAAATTACATGATCTAAGGATAATCAAGCATGGATTGATCATCTTCAAGGAGATCCTTCATCTAATTCTAAACTAAGGAGAATGTAATGTGTACATGAATTGCAATAAACACATGGACCTAATATGCTGTATTAATGGTCCTTACTCATAGGGTTTAGTGTAAACAAATGTGTTTTATATACTAGATATGTTTGGATACGATTCCTTCAACCCTTTGTCCCGTCTTTGTCCTTTTACCTTTGAATTGGTGAATTGGTGTTTTATTCATTTAGAGGCTTTTTCTGTCATCCGAGGAAGGGAAATGAAAAAAATGCGGTAAAAATGATGGTTGTAGTCCATTTTTCTCTTCAAAAGAATTGTTTTTATTAGAGTGGCCGAATAGTGCGGGGGCATTTTGCCATTTTCTTCTAAAACAAAAGGTTAAAGGCTTGGAGTGTTCTTTCGTTTAATGGAATAAACTCTTGCTAAACATTCTACCCTTTGTGGTTTTCATCTGTCTTGGTAGTTGGATCGTCTTTCAACTTCATCTTATCTCTAAATATTTTATTGGTTATTGAACATCACTGGGAAAGCGATCAATCCTAAACTAAATGGCACGAGGGCGAAGAGAAGATCATCTAGTATTACACCACTATTGTATATTCACTGTCGGCAACTAACATTGCTTTGTATGAGAGGCGGATTGAGTGTGAATATATTGCAAAAATTAAGAGGGTCAAACATGCTCTTTTAAGGGATTAGAGATGTTTTTTGGACCGGTGTAATTAGATGGGTCTGGGGTATATGAGATAGTATTTTTATTTTCAGGTTGATGTCTCTATGCTGGCTCTTTTTGAGTTTCTAGTGTGGAGCTCCCACATGCAAGTATTCTCAGCGGTCGCACAGTCCATTAGCTAGTATGATCGTGATTGATTGATTGATTGAGATAAAGAAAGTGCAGTGTCATGCCAGTGCATGCTTGAGTGAGAGATGTTGGAAATTGAGTCGAGTTTAGAACACATACTAGATTGGGTCGCCCATTGTGTCATGAGCCAAGACCCATAAAGAGAGACCCAATCAAAGTGAACTTGGATTAGTTTATCCCAGGATAAGAGTGTATCACTCACTATCTTATCTCTTACAGAGATAGAGTTGTGGGTAGTTAGAACTCTCTCATATAATATACATATTGTAACAACCCTCACTTTGCCTTAGTCATGCTCACATGCATTTATATGATTTTGTCTTGTTAAGTTGCATTCATAAGATCCTGTTTTGTTTTATCTAAGTGTTGTTGCATGCTTTGTTCCTTGTTTGGTGTGTGTTTAGCCGAGGTCATCTTAAGCCTAGGTTACACCTTTGAACCTCTTACACCTAGGACCATCTTGGAACCACTTTGGTTGACCTCCACCTTCACCCTGGCATATTGGCTGAGATGTCATTATCTAGGCCGAGGTGTTCATCACCAAGGCCGAGATGTGTATTATCTAGGCCGAGATGTTATCCTTGCACCTGGTGATCTTGTTCCTGGACTGGTATGACCTAGACCGAGGTGTGGCACATCTAGGCCGAGGTGTGGCACAGCTAGGCCAGGTGTTATCCTTCCTAGTAAAGATCATTGTGACCTTACTTGCCGAAGCCTATGTTTTGATCCGAGGTCATTACCTGCCGGAGTGCCCATGTCACCTTACTTGTTATACACACTTTGTCATGCTCTTGTCTTGTCAGTCAGTCACCTTTTTTAGGAAACCCAATCCGGTGGTGCCACGTGTCCCAGCAGAGGATTAAGTCTCCTGGCAGTAGAGAAAACATATCATTTTGTCATATCTTTGTCCTAGGAAGAGAGGAAGAGGAGTTCTTGAGAGAGAAGTAGATTTCCAAGCTTGATCCTTAGAGTTTAAACCATTTGATCCGAGTTTTGAGGTTAGATTCTTGATTTACTCTTGTTATTCGTTATGTTTATTCAATCACATTGCATGATCTTGCATGATTCTTGAGCCATGCATAGGTTTAAAGTTGTTTAGAAAGAGAAAATGATGTTCTTGTGTTCTTGAAATAAAACTATGTTTTGATCCGAAAGTTTGTACCAAGATCCATGTTTTTGTATTTGTTTTCATAAGATCTTCAAGTATGGGTACCTAGGTCCATGTTTTTGAACTCATAGCATGAAATCTCAGATTTTGTAGTAACAAGTTATGATTTTAGCATTCATGTTCTTTATGTTCTTCATGTTCTTTAAGGAAAGAAACCCAGATTTCCAGACTTCACCTTTCCCTAGGTGTGGTCACCAAGACCACTCTTGCCTAGATCTCACATTCAAGCCAAGCATCGTATCTCACATTGGCCTACCTTGCATGATCACTTGCACCATTAGTCTATCTTGCATGAACACCTCGGCAGTCAGCCGTTCACCAAAGCCTTGGTAACCACACCTCGGCGAAGAGGTGTGGAACCTCGGCAAAGACTTAGTTGGTACCCAGTATGTTTCCCCGAAATGAAAAACAGTGTTTTAACTTCCAGCATATTTTGCTTTGACTTGACCTAGTTTTGAAAGAAATGCCGGGATCATTTGCACTCATGAAAAGCTTGTTTTAAGAATGCATTTCATACCCATCTTTGAGCATCTCTTCTTGTCTTCTTGAAGTGTATTCAGTAGACTTTATTATGTGTTTGTAGAACTTGGACCCTTGCTTTAACCCCGACGTTTGAAGAGCTATGTGAGTGGTATTTTTAATAAAGCTTTGCTTCATTTTGGAAAAGTATTTGATCAAGCATGAATGATTATCCTTAATTTTTGTATCAAGTATTATCTTGTTTTGATGACATTTTGGGAAAGTCCTTAGTGCCAGGGGACTATAATGCAACTACACCCTTGTTTTGAAAGTCCTTAGTGCCAGGGGACTATAATGCACTGCACTTTTGTTTGAGATATCTCCCTTGTTTTGCCACTGACGGTTTTCCGCGTGGGTTTGTTTGTCCAGAATGTCATCGTTTGGTATTATGTAGATGTTATTAACATCCAAGAAGCTTTGAAAGATTTGATAGATGAACTTGGTTCATCCCTTTGATTTGTAAAGTTATGATATGTATTGTTTTGGAAAAGATCTCGGATATCATTCATTCAAACCTTTATTACTTATACCATTCACTGAGTATCCAAGCTCACCCTCTCCTTATATATATAGGTGACGAGCAAGAAGGCGGTGACGCCTAGATGTGTTTTGCAAGATGTTTTTGGATTCATGTTTTGTATCATCTTGAAGATTATACTTCTTAGTTTGTAATTCACTTCTTTTGTACATGTCGGCTTGAGAAGCCTTTTGATCAAGATGTAATATGTACTTTATTTTAATTGTATCCAAGTTGTAAAACCATGTTAAGATGTATTTTATTTCATTTGATCTATG
The DNA here is from genome assembly GCA_025200525.1 of Camellia lanceoleosa. NCBI lineage: Eukaryota > Viridiplantae > Streptophyta > Magnoliopsida > Ericales > Theaceae > Camellia > Camellia lanceoleosa. Next base: position 119,756,301 of record CM045764.1, on the reverse strand, counting down.
CACAACTCTTACGGACTACTTAGAACCAAATTTATTGCTTCCGCACATGTAAGCCCCATATGTATACTCTGATTGTGTGTAAATTTTTGTAAGTTGGCCTTTGGTAATCTCGGATTACTAGCCATCACGGCACCATTCTACTAGGGGCGGAATGGGGTCGTGACACATATTATATTTGGGAGAGCAGGATTTTAACGGTATGGGTAATCTACTAGTCTCTTGCTCTTAGTCTCTCTCTTTTTTCTCTCTCTATGGAAACACATAACCATGTCTTTGTTCTATGAATAGTGTGGGTAGTTCTCTAGTAGTTCTACTCCACTGCTGAAAATTATTTGAAGACATTAATAGAGGCACGTGATTCACCCACATGATTCATGGATTCAGTTTGAGCGTAAAAGGTATGCCCAAATCCGTTTATTTCCACAATGTATTATTTCTTATTTTTCCTACACTTACTAAAAGATAGATCACATAATTATACTAAAATTGTAAACGTTGTTGGATTTTCTACAACCCTTGTAAGAGGTTAATGTAATTTACCTTTTCTTTTTTAGTTATTGAATAAAAATTCATTGTGTAGATATTAATAATTGAACGAAAATACATTTTGTACTTGTTATCTGAACAATTCATTTTTGTTTGATAGTTGATATTTGAACAATTAATATGTCGTTATGATGTGAACTAAGACAAAGAATCAATGCATATATTCTTTTAGTGAACACATTTATAAATTGACGTGTTTTTATTTGTTTGCTCAATACACAATATTTATATAAAAAATACCCCAACCCCTCCCTACCTTTCACAACCACCTAGTCTTACCTTCTAGATTACATGATACAAAGTGTATAATCGGCGAGGTGGATTTGTGATGGGGATTTTCTATAAGGATGTTTATGACGATACAGGGTTCATAACAAAATGGGGTTCGAGTGAGGGGTTTCGCAATACTTTTTGGAGGAAGGGAAGATGGTTGCAAATGAAGGGGTTTGCAATGGTAGGGGTTCGTGTTGGTGGGAGTTTCATGGCGATAATAGTTTACAACCGCGGTGATGGTTAGTGGTAGTAATGATGTAAACACCCCATTTTTGATTGTCCTCAAGACTTGGACGTCATCGTTTGAACACTTGATGATCATCCATACTCATGTTCGTTTTGAGTTCCTGAAGGTCTCGGCTGCGCGCCTTGCCTTGGAGCCTCTCAACTTGTCTGTTTTGTGCTTGGTTGTGGACCAAGAACTTGTGGTTTTGTTTCTGAGGGAAGAAGGTGGCTTGTTGGCCAGCCCTACAACCCATCGGCCAGGCCCTGTGCCTATCGGCCGTGCCCTCTCTTCATCGATCATCAATGGTAGCCGGTCGGCACCCTTTTTGGCTGATCAGCCATGTTTGTTGGCCGAGGCCTTTTTATTTGCTTTTGCAGATATTTTTGTGCCAGCTGTGACAGCTGGTGAGCACAGATCTCATCGTCCATACACGTGTATGGAGAGATTGAACCAAGCCTCTAGCTTGTTCAACAAGCCTGAGACTTGGATTTCTATAAGAGGGGAGGCCCCTCTCCCTTTCTAGAGGTTTTGAAAATTTGATATACAAAACATATATATCTCTCTCTATATTTCTTCCTCTCTCTCTCTCTATATTTGCACTTGTTTGTGCTCAAAAGTGTCATTTCTTCACACTTTTGCACACAAACACCAAGTGAAACACCTTCACTACTGAAGTTCTTGGAGGTTGCATTTGAGTGGGTTTAAGCTTGGTTTTTACCTCTGAAGTTGCTGTTCTAAAGAGGTTCTTCAAGGGTGAGTCTCTTACCTCTTTAAAGCTTTGTTTTCATAGCTTATTTAGCCAACTTTGCATGCTTCTTTTGACTTAGCTTTCAACTGAAAAAAGTCTTGTTTTGAAGTGCTTAACATGTTTGTTTAAGGTCTCTTTGGTGTTGGGGGTGGTCTACTCCCTTGCATGCCTTATTTGCTAGGCTTTTGAGCCATCACTTTAGGCCTTTGTTTTAGCCTTTGTTTAGCCTCTTCACCACTAAAATTCACTAAATTCCAGAGGAATTTTAGTGGTGGAAATTGTGTTTTGAGGTCCCAAATAGCAGGGGGTCATCCCCTCTCCTTGTGTCTTGTGTGCTTGTGTTGATGGCTCATCAAAAGATCATAAAGCTCTATCTTCTTGAAGCTTTGTTTGAGCACTTTTTTGTGACCTTTTAGACCTGCCATGACTCTATTTTTGGTTGTCTTGGTCACCCCCTTGCATGCTTCTTGTATGTGTAGTGCAATCCTACTTGAAGCTCATCAAAGTAGCATGTCTTTCTAGCATGTTTTGGCTCCATCTTAGCATGTCTTAGACCTTATTTCAGCATGTTATTGCTCTATCTAGGGTTGGTTTGATAGCCTCTTGCATGCTCCTTACACTTGTAGTGCAATTCCACTCACTAGCCTAACATGCATCATGCTTTTGACCATCATTCTAGCATGATTTTGGCTCAACTCCAGCAAGCTTTTACTCATGTTTTACCATGCTTAAGAGCTGTTTTATATTGTTTTGGTCATGCATGCCTTGCTTTGTATAGCCATAGTGCATTCTTGCTTACTAGCTTTGAGTTTCCAAGTCACTAGCATGCATTGTTTGGGCTATTTGTATGATTTAGCATCATTTGGTATGTGATTTCAGTGCGTATAGTGTGGTCACACTCACACATCTTTCACTCTTTCAATGCTTTGGAGGGTTGGTGCTTTATGCCTTAAACATGAGCTACTGTGTATGCCATCTTGCCTAAGCTTTTGGGCTACCATTTCAATGTGTTTTGGGTGTTATTTTGCCATAATACAACTCTGATTTTTGTTGGTGAAGTCATCTCATGTTTGGTTTTGGTAAGTGTAGTGTAATCCTCCTTGTTGGCCTTGTATGCTCCATGCTTTATGCCCCTAATTCTAGCATGTGTTGGCTATGTTTAAGCATGTTTCTAGCATTGTTTTGACCTACCTTGGGGCTGTTTTGAGTCATCTTGGCTCTTTGACGCTTGATTGATATGGCCATGGTGCAAGTCCCTTTGCTAGTCTTAAGCTTTGAGCCTCCTAACATGCTATGCTTGTGTTATGTGCATGATTTGGCATCATTCCTTAAATGATTTCAAAGCATATTTCATTGCCACACTCTCACATTTTCCACTCCTTCAATGTGTTTGAGAGTTGTATCCTCATGCGTTGTTTATGAACCAATGTGTATGCATGCTTGTATTCGCTTTTGAACTTCATTTTTAGCATGTTTTGGCCATTGTCTTGGCATGCATGAGGCTTGTTTGAGGTTGGTTTGGCCCATTGAGTTTTGCATTACATAGCCATTGCCATGCTCATGTTGTTTGCATGTTGTTACATTGCATTGTGTTTGCATGTTGTTGCATTGCATTGTGTTAGCATGTTGTGTGCATTGCATTGTGCTAGCATGTTGTGTGTTGCATTGTGTTTAGGTTGGATGTCAATCCAAACACGAGGAATGTCGCACGTTTCATACTCAAAGTGATGAAACGTGCCTCATTTCTTAGTCACCGACACCTTTGATCATGTATGATAAGGTGGGGGTTCATCGAGTCTTATGTGGTATTTGTGTGCATTCATTGACATTGATTTGTGCAACTCGGCCTCTTTGGCCATCATGCATTGAGATGCGTGATTGATGGCTTGAAAGCCGAGCACTACACTCCTTTGAGCTTTAGACATGATAAAGAGTGTGGTTGCACACATATTTTCTTGCAAATACACTGTCATGCCTCTGTTAGTGCTCTGTTGCAGCAAAAGGAGGAATTTGCAGGAAGCAGTGGCTGACCAGCCATCTAATCTGCCGATCGGCTATCACAATTGGCCGATAGCCATTAACTTTGGCCGATGACCATTCCTCTTGGCCGACCACCCCTTAGCATGTCCATAAGGTAGATCAGAAGCACCTTGGAAGTTGGCACAATTTTCAGAAGTCCAAAACAGTGCAAACAGAGGCATCATGAGGCACGGCAGTGGATTTCCGAGCGAAGCCGACCGAGCATGCATCTCTTCCTTGCCCGCGAGGCCATTTCACTGCTTATGATTAGTTTGCGTGATTAGTCATTCAATTTGTTGTGTAATATCTCAACTAGCTTAGTATAGCTATTTGTTTCAATTCGGTTGTGTAATAATTAATTAGCTAAGTTAGTTAATTAGTTTGATTTGTAATAATTAGTTTAATTAGCGTAGCTAGTTAGCTTATTATTCGGACCCTCCGTCGAGAGGGCACAACTGTTGTGATAAGTGTGCGTGTGTGTGATGCATGTCTTCCAAACCCACGTCTTTCTCCCTTTTTATTTACCAGCTTTTGATGGTTAGTTTTAGGGCATGTTTCAATTAGCATACTTATGCTTCGCATGTTTGCATTCATTCATCTGTCTTGCATGCACCGAGCTCGGCGCATCATTCAAACTGCATTGTATTTCAATACCTACTTGAATACATGTTTCAAAGCATATTATCAAGTGTTGCATTCATATGCCATTCTAAATAGCCGAGCCTATTTTAGTTATATTTTTGTATGTGTTGCATTAGGCATTGTTGACATAGCTAGCATCATGCATTGATTACTAACTAGCTTCTATTTTGGCTTGGAGTACACTGTGAGTGTTTATGCTTTAGCATCTTGCATGTGTGTAAGTGACTGCCATGATAGCATGCTTGCCATGAGGCTATGTGCTTAACTACTATAACTGCATGAATGCCTGTGGATGAAGGCTTCATTGCTTGAATTGGAACAATTCATCAAAATGTGCATTTTAAGCCCACTTGAGAGTGGCAAAATCATGTTTTTCTAAGCTCACTTAAGGGTGGCAAATCCACGTCTTAGCCTACTTGCGAGTAGCACTTTCAAACCATTTTCGAAGAACAAACATGAGATGTTTTGTTCCAATTCTTGCGATTGAGTCTATACTTGTATGCTGTGCGCATCACATAGTAATTCTAGATTAATAATCGAAATAAGAACACATGTGTTTTCAAAACAACATATCATGATTAGTAGAGGTCAATCCTTTGATCGGGCGAGCGGGGGTGCTCATTTCATGACCTTCCCCCCTCGTACCCAAATTCCCGAGCCGAGGCAACTTTGGTGATAACGGACACGTGGCCTTTGGCACGAGTCAGAATTTCCTAAATTTCCCAAAAACAAAATATTTAGGTGGCGACTCTGTAATCTGGCAAAGCGGTCCATGGGGTTGTTTGGTAAGGCTTTTTCGAGCTAACTTATGGCTTCTGGCTTTTAAAAAGTTATTTTGGACTGTTTGGTTAAACTTATTTCAAACAGTTTCTGATTCTAACAACTTATTTTAAGTCAAAAAGCTGATTCTGAGAAGCTGCTCACCCCTTGCTTCTGATTATCAGCTTCTGCTGTGGACATATTAATTCACAGTTATACTCTTAGATTTTTTTATTTTTTCTTTTTTTTAAAAAAAAGAATTATAAAATATTATTATTATTTTTTATGAGAAATGTAGACAAATAGTGAATAATAAAAAATAAAAGTTAATTGAAAAAGTTACTTCACAGCTTATTTAACAAACACTACTCAGCAACTTAAATCTATAATCCAACAGCAATACCAAACAGATTAACAGCTTCTGATTAAAGTCATAATCTATAATCTGTTAAACTATAATCTATAATCTGTTTTAACAGCTACACCAAACAGCACCCATGTTTGGCACTTCTTGATTAAAATCGATTTTCCAAAACGATTTGTCGGATTTGGACTCTTTAGTGATTTATCAGTCTTACATTACACTTTCTAGGACTAGATACAGAACCGTGACAGGAGTCCGAACTGTAGTAGCTAGAACCACGATTCGCGCCCTTGCGCGCAGAGCGGAGTTCGGGCGGTCTACAAATGACTAGTGGTGTATGAAAGGTGTGTAATGAGAAATTATAATTTAGGATTTTATTTGAAAGTCAATTTGATTAAGATGTAAAATTGTAATTATCTTTTTAGAAAAATCTACTAGTGTCAACTGTTTATGTGTGGAAATAGAAGTTGCTGATTCTATTTACACCATAATTTTACTTTATTACACTCTCAATTTCTAACTTTTTGAGCAACGCATCGAATTATTATTATTATTATTATTATTATTATTATTATTATTATTATTATTATTATTATTATTATGTCAAAATAACAAAATCATCACAAAAGATTTCAATACCATTTTTAATAAACATATGTTCTCATCAATCGATAATGTAACTGAAATAAGAACCCTAACCAAATCCCAATTTCATAACTTAATCTCTACAAATTACTAGAAAAAATAAAATCCTTTGTGGTACTGAAGATATATCAGATGTCATTGTATCTTGAGCAAGAAATAACTCTATAATGGCATAAACAATTCAAAGAGAAATCCATTTTTCCAAAGGCATCTCCAATAGCTTATAAGTAATGTGCAGAATATTACATAATGGCACAACATGTCTTAGAAAGAATATAGACATTTTAAAAATTAAAATATATATATATATATATATATATTTAGTGTTCATTTTATTAATTTAATTTTTATTTTTTAAAAAGGTTTCAAGAAATAATTTTTTAAATTCAAACTAAACAAAACCTTTATCTTTCTAAAAACACTAACAAAGGTTGACCTTTTTTTGGCAATAAAAGACAAGGCTTTATAAAGAAAAATTTAATTTAATCCCTACAAATTAAACTCACCACAAACTTTACTTTACCCAAACAATTAAACAATTTACTTGAAAGCTAATGATACGCTATGTATCTTATTGCAATGACCAGAAGTTAATAAAAAAAATCAAATATATGCTTTCAAATCCCAAAAAATAAAAAGCCATTAACTAAACTTAGAAAATCACTACAAAAGCACTGGGAGAGTAAATGGCGTTTAGCTTGTAAAATTAAAATCAGAGGTGAAGCCCAAGTGAGAGTGTTGTTCTTCTGCTTGTTCACTTGCATTCATCCAAGTTTGAAAGGAGGGTTCGCCGTCGCCGCCGCCGCCGCCACTATGATCTTGGTTTTGATATTGGTTTCCATGATGATAATGTTGTTGGTGATGCATTTGTTGTTGTACATTGTTAAAGGCTATCTGGGCTTGTATTTGGGCTATTTCATACTGGGTCTGGATTATTTGTTGTTGCAATTGAAAAATTATTTGAGTGCATCCATAAACTGGGTCTTGAATTCGCGAACTTGCTTCAAAAACCATGCTATCTACTGCATTTGCCCTTAAATCGACTGGAAGTTGCTGTACCACCACCACCCAATCAAAACAATATTATTAGTTCAATGAATAATTATACTTGTAACCTAAATCATGCATACTTATTATGTTTGGACACTACTTTCTAAAGAGAAAATAAATGAAATGAAATTTGTTGTACATATTCTTTTCTTTTTTTTTTGAGTAACCAAACCAAATTTTTTTTAACAAATATTTATTAATTTTCTTCTCATTTTCTTAGTCGTACTAAAATAAAAACAAAAAACAAAACGAGAGAGAGAGAGAGAGAGAGAGAGAGAGAGAGAGAATAGTTTCTTTTTTACACTTCATTTTTTCTAATCTTTTCCCTCTTTATTTTTCGTTTCTTTCCACAAATTCATGAGTCAAACACATACATACAAATCCATATTTTGAAAAGTTGTAGAATTGTTAGAATAATGTAGTGAAGGCTTTCTAATTCTGATTAGCTTTAAAAACACTAATAAGCTTCACATTTTTATTTTTTTTATTTTTTTATAATAAAAGAAGTGTGTCATCTCAGAAAAAGAAAAAAAATGAAAAACAATTGACAATAATAAACTCAATTCTTTTACTATCTTATCATGTCAAACAATATAATTATAACCTTAAGATGTCCAATTAGAGTGCATTTGTTACTCTCTATCTCTCTACACACACAATCAAATATCTAACTTTCTTCAATCCAACTCAAGGTGATTACATATCTAAAAAAACATCTATAAATATGTAGAAAATTAAAGAAAAGATATCTAGAAACTTTGTAAAGATGAATAAATTAAGTGGATAATACTAATATATAGCATGATTTCTCTTACCTCTAATAACTTTGTAACATTGCTAGCCCCATAGATCTTATGGACACAAGAAAATCTTTCTGGATTATTTGCTTGGAAATATGGTGCCAAAACACAATCTTGAGAGCATCTTCTTCTTAGATTTTTGCAAGCTGCACACCTTGTTGAATTAGACATCTCCGGATTTGCTAGAATCTATCAAAGATTTTCTCTCCCAAATTCTCTAAAATCAAATGTATATAGTGTATGAATGATTTTGTTTGAGTTGATTTTAAATCTATGAATGATTTTATATGAGATTTGCATAAGATTGTAGAGTTTTAATTTTGGAAGGTGATAACGGCTATAATTTTCAAAATTTGGTTTGAGAAAGGAAGGAATTTAGAAGAATGGCAAGCTTGAGAACATTTCTTTTACCCAAGAAATTAGTTGTCAAGTTGTATGCCTGCATAGTGTATACAGCTTTTCTTTTAAATTGTTACAAGTGGAAACATAAAAACATAATTATTTCTCAAAAATAAAATAAAATTGTCTTCATTTTTTTTTTTTCCCCCATTGTTTTTGGTTTTGATTTTGATATATTGGAAGGGGAGGGGGAAGTTAAATCTATGATCTCCTACTCTCCTAATATATAGTACATGGTCTAGCCACTAAGCTACTTCGTATGGATTTTTTTTCTAGCTTTTCATTGAACTACTTGTGATCATTTTTACATTACATATTTTTCAAACCTCAGATGTCACTTCAAAATCTTGTTAAGGTGAGGGCCGGCCCTGACTTATTAGGGTTTACGGCGAAATTTTTAAATTGGGCCCTTCATATATCATTATTTATAAAAAAAAAATAATAATAATAAAAAATTATTTAGATAAAACAAAAAAGATAAAAATTTATTTCTATTGCATTATAATTTAACAAAATTTAGATAACAAATATATATATATATATATATATGTATATAATAGTTGAACTTCAATTAGTTGAATCGAATCTTTATTTTTTAGCTTACCAATGCTATAAGAACAAAAATTAATTGGGGGTAAGGATGAGAATTTTCAACACAACTCAAGTAATATATAAAATTAGTAAGTTAAGGTTGACTATTTTCAACATGAATCCAAGTATGACACAACTCAATAACATGAATTATTAGTTATATATTTAAATGTTCACTAAGGGATACCATGACATTTTTTTAATCTTTTATTTAACTCTATCTAACTAAATAAAAAAGTTTGTAAAATAATAATTAAGGCTAATATCATTTTTTCATTTAAGATATATATTTTTTTGTTGCCTATTTTAGAGTCAATCTAATAAAAAATATATAGTAATAAGGTAGAATTTTTTTAATTAGAAAAATGCAATTGAATTAAAATCAAACATTCTACGAATAATTTCATTTAGTTGAAATAAATTTTATAAAATTCAACTTATGAGAAAAATTTTAATCTCTCAATACACTTGCTAAGTTATTTTTAACTAAAAGTGAAAGTTTTCACATTAAACATCAATCGAACACGAATCAAAATAACACCACACGACAACATAAAAATAAATAAATTGAGCTAATATTAAAATAATTATGAAATAACATGACATGATACACTCCCCTAATTGGGGGCCCTAAATTTTGTTCAAAACTGGGGGCCCGAGGCGACCGCCTCACCCTGTATAGCCACGATTAAGGTGTTCTAAATAATTTATACTAAAAAATTTAAGTGCAAATGGCATGCTTAACTTAGGAGGTTTGTTAAAGTGTTCAATATTATTATTTATCATCATTTAGTATAATATTTTTTTTATTTTCTTAGTACATCAAAAAACAGGTATGTGTGTTTGACCTAAGGGGAGAGGGGAATGGCATGGTTTGAACAAGGGTCAAATATGCGACCTCTCCTTAGAATACAAATATTCTACCATTAAACTACATGCACATTTCTCTTAAGATCATAGGAGAAAAATATTATAGACAACCTAATGTGAGTATAAAATATAAAGAATGACACTCATCAAATCAGTTTAATAATTGATTCTTAAATTAGTCACGGTTTAATGGGTCGAATATTGAATTATTAAAAAATTCATTTCTATGATTGCGTCACATATTGTGAAAAATTTAATGTCACTAATGTATTTGTTTAATAATTTTATCATTTTATGTTTTACACAATGAGACATTCAAAATTTAATTTTTCAATTTGATCGTGTCTACAAAAAAAATAAAAAAATAAAAGAGGGAAAGTGGCTTGTCTCCATTTCTCATAGTAGACTCGATGATGCAGTTTGGCTCCGTGAATTTATTATGAGTCTCATTTTGATGATTTAATCAATTTATGTTTTAAGTTTTAATGCATAGATAATTCATAGTTTCATTATATTTATTTTTAAAAATAAAACAATAAATATTTAAATTGTAAATTTATTTAAAAACAAATATTTTGGCATATTCAATCCTTAGTGAGAATGAGATTCAGTCTATTTATCATATAAAAATTATACTAAAGATTTCATCAAATAAAGAATAAATCAAATTATCAATTATCTTTATTTTCACTTAAATTTGATAAAATTATTAAAAGATAAGGAATGGATACCAAGTTGTTTCACATAAACGGTGAAATAACATTTTTAGAATAAGTTAGAAAATTGTAAATATTTAATAAATTTTTTTATCAAAATCAGTGAACAAATTTAATAAATAAATAATTAGAGATATTCTTATGAATTTTGGAAAATTATCTAATAATTCCGGAATATCACGTAGCCATACTTCAAGCCAATCACCAATTACTTAACCCCCATGTTATTCTCCATCCCCAACATAAATCGTGGAGCCCTAACCTTCTCTCACAATCAAAATTTTATGGAGCACCACGTGTCCATACTCCGGAAATACAGAATAATCACTCATGAATTTATGTGTTTATAAAGTAACGGTCAGTCAACAGCATCAATCTATTCTATATCTATCTTCTCCAACTGGAAAAACCCAAACCCTAACCCTAAACCCAACCCTAACCCTAAATTCAGAGAGCTCAAAGAACAGAATAGTAGAATAGAAATAATAGTAACAGAGAAGAGAATCAAATAACCCTAATAATATGACAGAACTTGGACACATCTCTCAGGACTGGGAACTAGTGGTGATCCGCAAAAAGGCCTCCACCGCCGCCGCCCATAAGGACGAGAAGACCGTCAACGCCGCCCGTCACGCCGATGTCGAGATCGAAACCGTCAGAAAAGGTTTTTACAAAAATATCTTTGTTTCCTCTCTGTTTGTTTCCTAAGATTATTTTTCCAGAAATTCATAAAATCTAGGGGTGATTGACCTAGTAAGGATTTTTTTTTTCCAAGCCTTAGGTCATCTCCAACCCTTACTTTATACTTTAATACTCAAATTCAGTACACGTTTGAGTAAAAAGATTCATGTGATATGAAACACTCCAATGATAAACTCAAATTTGAGTGAAATTGCTAAGGGTTATGTTTTGAGTGGATGCTAGGATTTGGGAGTTAAGGGGAATTTGAAAATTTTGGATACAAGTACCTATGGGAATTTCAATAAATGAAATGGGTCACCCTTGATTTGAGTCAAAATTTGAGTAAAACTCAATTTGGTTTTGGTATAGGTTTGAGTGAAGGGGTGGAGGGGATTTTTGTGCTTTTTTAGTCAAATTTAAGTTTGAGTTAAGATTTGGGTAAGGGTTAGAGATGCCCTTATGTATACTTTTACTCAAAGCTTCACTTGATATAAACTCAAATTTGAGTAAAGTTGTTGAGTGTCAAGTTTTGAGTGAGCATCTCCAATCCTTGGCCTTAGTCATTTTTTTCATCAAATTGAGCATCTCCAACCCTTCACCAAAATTTTCATCTAATTTGATTCCAAATTAAGTAAAAAGCTTGACTTAATATTATAGCGATTCCGGTTTTGACCCGATCTTTGTTGTGTTCCGGACTCGAGCCTCGTGGTTTGATGTTGTTATTTATATCTCTTTTTCCCTTTCACTCTTTGAGTCTGAGTTTTGGAATGTGTTGGGCATATTTAGAATAGGTTGGTTGCTTGTTAGTCTAGAATGTTGTTGCTCAGAATTTTGGTCTTCCGCTCGAGTGGGACTTCCTGCACTCGAGCGGGGTTTGCAAGCACTCAGTACTTTACACGTCTACAAAATGCTGGAGGAGTGTTTTCTACACTCGAGCGACGTCTCCTACGCTCGAGCTGGTGTATGCTCGAGCGGCCCTTCTTGCGCTCGTGCGAGTTGTTTGTTGTCGGCATAAATACTGAATATGTGTATTCTACGCTCGAGTGGGTATCGTCTTCTGCTCGAGCAGAACAAACTTTTGTGTCTGACGCTCGAGCGTCAAACTCTCCGCTCTAGCGGACTGTACGTATATCAGATCGCGAAAGTAACATTTTATATCACTTTTTCGACTCTCTCTCTAAAACTTTCCTAAAACCTAGATCTACACTCTCTCTCTAAAATACATACTCTCTCTCTCTCTCTACATTTTGACCTTGATTTAGTGATTTCTCTACCCCACTCCCTTGGTTAAAAAGATAGAGCATCCCATGGGCTTCCATTTGATCCAAATAGAGTCAAGTTTGGACGTCTTTGAGGTTTCTCCACTTCTTCTTTGAGCTTCTACACTTGAGGTAGGGATAATCTACACTTTGTTATGATCTTTAACCTAGTTATTTGTTGTTATGTATAAATGGTGAGTTTTGGGAAGTTTGAGGAAAAATCTAGGGTTTAGATTCAAATTAAAAAGGGGATTTCTATGTCGTGCTTTGTAAATGAATATGGGTTTTGAATATGAGGTTATCTTGGGTTAGAATGGTAGACTTTAACTTTTGGATTGATATTTGAAAAAGGGAGAGATTTGACCTAATATGTGTTAAATAATTATTTTGTATAAATAATGAAAATTGATATGAGAAATGTGAAATTGGGAGGATGTATGAATGAATGGTGTAGTTGGATTTGTTAAATCACTCACCTATGGAATTTTGATGAATTATCTATTATATAGGTTGTGTATACCTGTTTAGAAATATCTATGTTGGGCTATTGGTGGAGGATGGCTATGATTATTGTAGAAATTGCATGAAGATTAGGTGAATTGAAACTAATCATTTAATAATGTCATTAAATATGACGGTGTGATAAGGCATTGAATATGTATAATTGAATGTCATTGAATATGATAATACTTGTAAATACATTGTATATGTATAACGTTTGGGAGAAGAAATGGGATGTACTCCATATTTTGGGAGGAGATAAGGATGGACTCTATTGAAATTAAGTTGGCCGGAGTGTCCTGGGTGAAAGTCCCAAAATCTTATGCATACATGGGTGCCGATCCCGCAGACGAAATTTCCGTAAAATGGCAAGATTGAAGTGTCTGTATAATAGATATGTTGTTTGAGAACCACTGAGTTGTTGTCTCAATCGGGTTATTCGAAGAATTATAAATTTGGCCTATAAATTGAAATGAAATGAATAGATGGGAATGGATTGAGATGTGAATGTCGATATTGTATGATTATGTGAAGAAGATGTGTTTTGGTTATAAGTATTGAATATATACCTAACACTTATATCTTAATTAAATCTCATATATTGTGATAGACTGTTTCTATTGGGTTTTGGCTCACCCTACTTGGGAAACTATTTTCAGATACCGGTGACATGCTTCCTCCAAGGACATAGTTTGGATGGACTTAAGGGCTGGAGACTCTATTTTGTCGTATAAATGTTTACATGTTTATTCAAGCCGAAGGCTTAATATGTATAGAGTTTACTACTCTCTCTTTTGTTGTAACAGAGTAATGTCTTGGAAAGATGTAAGCCCGTAGGATGTTTACTTTGTTGTTATTAACTAGTGTTACATGCCGTAAATTCAGAAAGAACATTTGTGAACGTATAATGCATGTAATACCCTTTTGTAATACGAACTCTGATATATGAAAGTACACCAATTCTATCATGTTCATTTCTCTTGTGAGTTGGATTAATTGTATTTTTTTTAGGGGCGTTACAAATATAAACTACTCCAATCATTTCATCAAAATATTTTCTTCTTTTCATCCAATTTGATAGGTTCTCAATTTGATGAAAAAATAACTTTCCCTTGATTTGATTAACATTTGATGAAAGGATTGGAGTAGTTCATATCAAATCAAGTTTTTTACTCAAATTTGGATTCAAATTCGATGAAAACTTTTGTGAAGAGGGGTTGGAGATGCTCAGAAGTTGGAGTAATGGAGAATTTGAAAAGTTTGGATAGAAGCACCTATGTGAAATTTTGATTGGATAAAAATTTGAGTCAATAAAATGGGTCTTTTATTTGAGTAAAAATTTAAGGAAAATTTAATTTGGTATAGGTTTGAGTAAAGGAGTGGAGAGAATTTAGTGGTCTTACATACTTAAATTTACGTTTGAGTCAAGATTTGGGGAAGGGATGGAGATGTCAAACTTAAATTTAAGTTTGAGCCAAGATTTGGAGAAGGGTTGGAGATGTCTTCTTATCCATTTTTCCTGAGAAAAGTGTAGCCAAACTAGTTTATGTTTATCGAGACCAAATAGAGGAGAACCTTTTAGTGCTTTTTATGAATTTCAGGCAAAAAAAATTTCATTCTGTTTTAATCCAGTTGGGATTGAAAATGTCAGGTTTGTTTGCCTAATTTTGTGAAATTTTTTTGACTTAATTTGGTTCTTGTTTTTTTGGTTAATCCTTGTTATATATATATTTTTTCAAATTTAAATTTTGTTATAAGAAAATTTTTAGCATATTTGGGTTTGTTATTCATTTTCTTACTAAACAACTTTGAATTCATCACTTTTTATTAATATACAAATACATAAAATTTATACAAAACGATGTGTCACATTAATATTCATTCATTTCAAACCAAAAACCTCATAAAAGTGGCTTATTATTTCAATGTTGCCATTGACACATCATTCTGGTGGTGTTTTTTGTTCAAAAATTCTATTTGCAAATCATTTTTCTATATTATATATAGCGTAGACTATTAATTATCAAAAAAAAAATTATATATAGTGTAGACTATGCATCCTCGCGCATATTAGGGAACGAGCTGGCTGTGTCAGTTAGGTGTTGTGAGATTTTTTTTAATCCATCCACCAAAGTATTAATTGCATGATACTGAATATGTACATTTTGAGATGAAATCACTATTGGGCCTTGTTAAATTATCAAAAATATATATATATATATATATCACTATTGGGCCTTGTTTCAGATTGTTGTTGTCGCTCTGTTACTGTATTGATTGGAGGCATTTGGATTGATGTGTGTTGGTTGATTTTCTTTCAGATGGTGGATGATTTCTTTTAGAATTTTTTTCTCTTTTTACATTTTTATTGGGGTTTATACTACAAAATTTATGTTATATATTTTTTTGGGGTTTAACTGTCACATTTATTTTCTAAGCTTGAACATAATTTTAATCACTTGGTTTTGAAGATCATATTTTGGCTTGATTGCTGTCCATTCCAAAGGAGAATCAGCTTATATTTGTTGTCTCTTCTAGATTTCTATTTGTCATTGTTTGTGAATGTAGTAAAATTATTTTTACATTTGACATTAGTTTCCTCTTCTGAGTTGGGAACATTCATACTGTTGTTTGTTGTATTTTGTAGCTAATGTTGCGTCAAACAAAACTGCCTCAAGCAGTACTACTCTAAACATAAGGCAGCTTGATGATGAAATAGAGAGGTTGCGTTTAGTAGAATTTTTTAAATATGATTTGAGAATATGAGTTATATTTTGAGTTTGGGAGTTTTGAAATTATGATTTGAGTATAGAAAATTTGTTTGGTAAATAAATTTTAAAAGTGTTTTGAAAAGAGTTTTTGAATTGAGTGATGTAACATAATTTTTTATATAAAAACTTACAACTCATAACCAAACACACAACCCAAAATTCTATTCAAAACTCATAAAAAAATTTTAAAACAAAAATTGAAAATATTTTTTTTATTTAAAATATAAAAATAACAAGTGCAAAAAAAATAAATAAATAAATAAATCATGAACACTCTTCCGGTCAATCGGCCGGACGTCCAGGGGACATCCTAGTACACGAATTTTCAAACGCAAGTATGGAAATAATTTTTGAAAACTGTAAACAAACGCTGCACTCAAATTAAAAGGTAGAATCATGATTCAAAAGCTGTACCAAACACAGTCAGAATCTTTCTCATGAGTACTCTCACTACAAAAAAATTGGCTTTTTGCGACGGCAAAATTCCGTCGCAAATACACAAAATGCCGTCTCAAAAGGTTTTTTGCGACGATAAATGACTTTTAACGACGGCAAGTAGAGGATCGCAACAAAGGAGTCACAAAATGGTTTTAGCGAGACACGTTGCCATCGCCTTTTTTTTGCGACGACAAAGTGGCCTTTTTGCGATGGAATTTTTTTTGTCGCCATTAATATGAAAAAATTTGAAATTTTTTCAGACAGCACTATGTTGTCGTCGCTAAAAGTGTTATTTGAAACAGCAAAAATGCCGTCACTAAAGAATTTTTATTGCGACGGGGATACCTGCCGTCGCTAAAAAATTATTTGAGACAGCACAATGAGCCGTCGCTAAAAGATTATTTGCGACGGCAAATAATACCGTCACAGAAGGCTTTTATTAAAAATTATTAAAACTTATAAAATATTTGTTTTTTGCGACGATTTGGTGCCGTCGCCAAAAAAAAAAAAAAAAAACCTGTTGTAAATTAATTAAAAAATATTAAACTTACCTGTATTCAATGAAAAACAATTTTTAAAAAAAAAACCAATAATTACATAATAATATAAAAATTCTTGTATAGAAATAATAATTTCTCGATAATAAACATATTCTTGCATTCATAATGATACATTAACAAAATTAACCCAGTACATAATGTTTCATAATATATATATAATGTTTAAATACATAATGTTATTCATAATTCAAAATAACACAAATCAAAATTAAAAAAATTAGTGACATTCTTCACAGGCATGAAATTCACAAGAAGCAAACTCCTACTCCGGAAATATCTGAAAAATAAAATAAAAATAATTAATGACAATATAATTATGTGTTAATATGTTAATATGTATTATTAGGAAGTGTAATGATGTATATAAATTGCCTTCTGAAGTGCCTAATATTGGTATCATTCTCAATTCAAAAAAGCTTGTACTAAACGTGGGTATAGCGACCCAGAAATTATGGGCTGGGTCGGGAACACTTGCATGGTTGTGTGTCAGCCCAATTACAAGCATTCAAGTGTTCAATTTGTTGCTACTTCTATTGAAAAATAGTAGCATGTCCTCTTATTATTTAGTGGACACGTAACCACATGATTTTCTGGGAAAACCAGATAACATCTTGGACTGAGGGACCTATATAGTACATGCATGCAATAATAAGAAGACAGTTCAATTATGTCTCATGGTTGTACTGAAAAAAGCAGCCTCTCCTATGGGATTTTTTGCATAAAGAGGCAAGTTCCTTGTTCCTCATTTGCCTTAGAATTAGAGGATACAATCATACACAATCTAAGAAACCTAGAATTTTACAATATTGGAAGATGGAAGATTCAACAACACATACCCATACCCAAGGCAGAGAGCACAATGAGGTTGTGCTGCTTAATGAGCCTCTGCAACACACGAAAGATTTTGGTCATTGGCAAATTCCAAGAAAATAAAGAAACCACTAAAGCGTATTCAATGAGAAGATACAGTTAAAGAACCAAAACAATCTGTAAAAAATTTCATGTTCATCTACCATGAGCAGAGAACACCATCTTCATTGAAGAATGAGGATCTAAAATATTCAGATTCAAGAACAATATTCTTGGAATATTCAATGATCAATGATTGTTCAAGAGTAACAAGACTATTGGAATCAAATCACCAAATGTATCAAGGATTGTAACAATGGAGAATAGCACATTGATCCATTATCAGATTAAACAGAACCAAAAATCAAGATATTAAGTTTGTACAATCATGCAAATCACAACAATTCAAATGTAAATGCTCAAATGTCCAGTATCTAGGTAGCTGGCTGGTGTGCCACACCATAAACTTCCCTCTTACATGGGAGCTTCTATTTCAGGAACATTCCAGCTTCATTGTAGGAACCTGTTCTACAATGGTTGCTTTTTTTCTTTTTCTTTAATTCTGCTTTCTTTTACTTTATAATGATCTTTTGCCTTTTCTGCACACGTTATGCTTCTGTGATCACTCAGCAACCTGTCTCCATGTTTTTTATTTTTTCAATCTTTTTTTGGTATTTAGTTTTGTATTTTATTAGGTAAAGCTACGGATATATTGCACAATTTCTGTGGATTTTCTCATTTATGACCATTTCAGATATCGTGAAGTCTGGCAACAGCTGCATAAATTGATAAATATAGCACTCCTATAGATGAAGTCGCATCGCTTGTGTTTAGTTACTACAGGATTCAGTAAACCCACCCACAACTTTTTCAATTAATTAAATTAAGTGTGTAGTAGAGTAGGTTATATACACAAAAATAGAGTTCTAGCCATGGCTACATCATTTTGGAATTGTATTAAAAAAAAATTAAGAATGAAATTTTAAAGCCAACAATATTTTCATGAAAACCATGAAGAGTGTGACACCTCTCATGCCACTTGACAACCAAACTAAACAATCATGGCTTGAAGCAACCCAATTAGAGGCATAACCACAACAAAACAACCATGGTCTGAACCAACTCAAAGAGGCACAACCTCCACCACTGTGGAAAATTCAAACCTATTCCACTTAATTTTAGATGAATTCAGGCACATTCCTAAGTTGAAAAAAATTACAAGTAATCTAAAATGACATAATCAAACCCATAATCATTTTACTTTTTCTCTCACAAATATCATATTTAACTACAAAAAAATCCAACCATCTTCCCAAGTACAAAAATTTTAGCATACTAAAATGGCCAACTTCCCAAACAAGGCCTAAGTATATCTAGCATTACTCGAAATTGCTACATATAAGCATAATGGGCCATCTAACAAGTGACAAGTCAAGCATGGTGTGAACTATCTGAAACATGGCAAACCATACTTGTCACTTATTAGATAACCCACCATGCCTTCATGTTGCAATTTAGCGCCCTCCAAATAACAAAACCTCTTTGTTAACTGCAAATCTCTTTAGTTGTCCTCCCTTGACTATAGCAAAGACACGTCCCCTAATCCTAATTCATGTGGCAATGCAGCAAAAGACATTCACACCAGTAATTAATGTGAGTTTATTTTAAATTTCTTTTATGGCATTACAGCATGAAGAAATAATTTATGGCATTACAGCATGAAGAAACACAAGATACTCCATGATACTAAACCATTTAGACATACCAGTTAAATTCATATAACACAAATTCTATTCATTAAAATTGAATCCCATACGATATTATCACATGGAATTGAACTTAGAATTCTGGAATTCACCAACTTGTTTCTTTTGTGTGTGTTTTGGTGGGGATAACATGTCAAGGTTGTGTTGGAATATTGTGAAAAAATGAAGGAAAAGTTATATCTCTTTTTATATCTTCTTTTTTCCTTCACAAATCACAGCTTAAAAAGGTGACCTCTTGAAATCGTCAGCATGTTAGCTTTTAAGACTTTGTGTAGTACATTTTGAAATTTTTTACAACAAACACAGCTCAAGCATATCAATATTTTCCTCCTTTTCTTCACAAAGCACACAATTTCTTCAAGTTCTATTTAATTTTGTAAATGACATCAAAGTCAAAACACAATTGTTTTGCAGAGAGTATACTTAGAAAAACATTGTACGAGATTAGTATTTGGTGTACAAGCATTAAAAAAACAGGTACATGTTTTAATCGTAGAGGACAAACATGGTGACAAATATGACAATCATGATTCTATTGGTCAAGCAATAAAGCTAGAGGGTGAGAGAGATGAGATTGATGCATTGGAGTATGGGGTTTAGTTGACCCCCATCAAATTCAAAACAACTAACTGAATACATATAATATATCTAGTTTTTTATAGGATTTCTCATATGATCACATCAAGTTGAATGAAAAGTATGTAAAAATAAAATTTTTATGACAATCTATACTTCTTGTTTACCATTTGAGATCAATTTAATCTTTTTTGTTTACTATTTTGTAGTCAATCTAGTATGCAAACCAATATACACACACACACACACAAATTCAAGTTTAATTCTTTGAAATTGACAAAAATAAATAAATAAATTTAAAAATTAAACTGAGTTGAACTAGAACATAGTTTTTAGGAATAATTTCACTCAATAGTAGTTGGTCTGCTGGACTTCACCTTGAGGGAGGGAAATATGAATCATCTCATTGAACAAAATTTCTAGAACCGCCACTAAGTATATATATATATTTTTTTTTTTTTAATTTCCCCTTCTCTTTCTTTTTGATCCGTAAATCTTCTACAAACCAAAATTCACACAGATAAAAACAACAGTTATTTTCACCTTTGGCATTTTCATCAAAATTTCACTTTTCAATTGTGAAAATCAAAAATAAAATAAAATGGTGGGGTGCTAAATGTAATTAAACCCCAAAAACAAATACAACTTCCATTAGCAAAGCTGCAAATTTGGGCAAACTTTCACTTGTGGAGGATTCAAACTATATGATTTTGAGATGAAGACAAGCACAGAAAGCACTATGACAAAGAGGGAATCTTCATTTAATATAGGGAAAATTACAAATCAATGGGACAGTAAAAAAAATTTTGCATTTTCACGGTGGTGCAAATTTTTTGCTTGCATGGTAAAAGTCCTTTCTATGTGTTGTACCAAAAATAATGCCATTGATTTACAATTTCTCCTTTAATATACGAATGGAAGATATCACAACACATGATGTGTTTTACTAACCTTTTGTGGTAGTTTGTGTATCTCTCTCTACACAGCTTTAATGGAGGATCAGAAAGGTAATTCTACACTTCGATGCCTTTAAATTCAGCTTCTCTTTTTGTATCCAAACCCCAACCGTCCTTTTTGTTGTATGTGTCTTTCATGTGATAGTAAGCAAAAGGTTAGAGCACAACAATGAGACATAAACAGATAATAAAGTTCATCCTTGCAAGGCACAAATATTTCTAAATTTTCACCACCAAAAAAATAAAAATAAAAATAAATCCTAACTTTATGTGCCTACAAAATAGATTTCCCCAAGAAGTAAACGTTGTAGTAACAGGTGTGAAGGCGAACTAATCAAATCAATACATATATATATATATATATATAGAGAGAGAGAGAGAGAGACCTCGGCAGTCAGGAAAGAGCTTGATGAACCAGGCATGAAGGCGAACTCCATCGGAAGATCTGAGCCATACATCTTCGTAGGTGAGGCGGAGACGAGAAGGAGTGACAGGGTAGGACTTGGTAAGGCCAGGCAACATCGGAAGATCTGCTGCTGCTCCAACGCTACTCCGACGACGACGACGCTCCGACGACGACGACGACGCTGCTCCTCCGCCGCTCGCCGTCGATCGAGAGAGAGAGAGAGGGGGTAAGAAGAGATTAGGGATTTTTGGGTTTGAGATGGGGGGGGGGAGAGAATGAAAAAAAAAAAAAAAAGCGGGAATAAAAAATAAAAAATAAAAAATAAAAAAAAAATTTTGTCAGAAATGAAATTTAAATAACTTTATTCTTTTTTTATTTTTATTTTTTTGCAACAAGGGTTACCATTGTCAAAAAAAATTATTTTTTGTTAAAATATATATTTTTTGTAGTTAATGAATTTTTTTAAAAAAATTTCTTTTTTTTTTTAGTTACTAAGATTAAAATTTTATTTGTTTCATTTTTATTTTAATGAAAAAAATATTATTATTTTTTATTTAGCAGAAGTAGGGGTAATATTTTATTGAAAAATATTTTTCACTACAATAAAAGTTAATTTTATGTGGTCAATGAAAAATATTTTTCTACGGCTCATTTTTTTTTTTGTTATTAAAAATCATGAACTAATTTTTTGTGGTAGAGGAAAGGGAGCAACAGTAGCGGTGAAAGTGGTGGATAAGAGATAATGGTGGTGGTGGTGGTGATGGCGAAGGAGATTAATGGTAAAGTTGTGGTAGTGGTAGAGTAGATGGAGTGGCAGGGGTGAAAGAGAGGTAATAGTAGTAGTAGGGCAGTAGTGGTGGTGGTGGTGGTAGTGGAGTGGTGGCAATGGTAGTAGTAATAGTAGTTGTAAAGGTGAAGTGGCGACGGTGGTAGTAATGGCGGTAGTGGAATGGCGTTTGTAGAAGTGGTGAAGGTGGTAAAGGAGATGGGTGGCGAGAGAGATGAATGAGAGACAGATAGAGGAAAGAGAGAGAAAGAGACAAAGACAGAGTGATGAGCAAGAGAGAGAGAAAGTGGTCGCTAAAAGTGCATTTTCTTGTAGTGAATAGATAAATCGAGAGGGAGCTTAGTAAATAGAGAAGACGGAAGAGAGAAGGTGAGCAACGTGAACACAGTGGGAGAGAGAGAAAGAGAAGAGAGAGAGAGAGAGAGAGACAAAAAGATAAAGAGATAGAGTGAGAGATAGAAAAAGAGACAGAGAGAGAGAGAGAGAGAGACAGAGAGAGAGATGAGCGAGAGAGACAGAGAGAGATAGAGAGAAGAGAGATGAGGGAGAGAGATAGAGATAGAGAGAGATGAAAAAAGAGAGATGAGCGAAAGAGACAGGGAGAGAAAAGAGATGAAAGAGAGAAGAGTGATAAGTGAGAGAGAGAAAGAGAATAGAGAGAGAAAGATGAAAAAATGAGTGAAAAAATATAGACAAAGAGAGAGAGAGAGAGAGAACAAAAAAGAGCGAAAAGAGATAAACAAGAGAGAGACAAGGAGAGATGAGCGAGAGAGATAAAGAGAAAAAGACAGAGAGAGAAGAGAGATGAAAGAGATAGACAGAAGAGGGATGGACGAGAGACACAGAGAAAAAGAGAGACAAACAGACAGAAAAGAGTGATGAGTGAGAGAGAGAAAAAAAAAGAGAGATAGAGAGAAAGAGAGAGACAAACATAGTTTATAACTCATAACAAAACACACTACTTTCACACTATTGAAAATTCTGATCAACACTCATAACCAAACTCTTTTTAAAATTCAATTAAAAAAAATTATTATTAACAGAAAATAACATTAATCAATTTTTTAATTAAAATACTACAAAGGAAATAATTTTTTTTTCAAAATAAATATTCAAAAAATTTAAATCATAAATATTTAAATATTCAAAAATTTTAAATAATTTAAAATTTTCATATTTTAAATTTAAAAACAACTCTACACTCAAATCGTAACCAAACACATAAAACAAAACTCAATTAAGAAATTATTTTTAAAACTCATAACTAAACACATAACTTGAAACTCCATACTATTTTTACAACTCTACACTCAAATCGTAACTAAATACATACCAAAAAATTAAAATATTTAAAAATATTTTTATAAAATAGAGTTTGAATTTATTTTTATAAAATATTTTAAAATTTAAAAAATTAAAATCGTAATATTTTGAAATTAAAATATTTAAAAATATTAAAAAAATTAAAAAAAAAGCATAACATATTTAAATATTAAAATACTTAAAATCTTAACAAAATTAAAATATTTTTAAAATATTTAAAAAATTAAAATATTGATTTGAATTGAGTTTTGAAAAGAGTTTTGAATTATATGTTTGGTTATGAGTTTTGAAAAATAATAATTATATTTTGAATTGAGTTTTGAGAAATGAGTGTAGAATTATGATTTGAAAACTCCAAACAAACAACATATTCAAATCAATGGGTGAAACTATATTTTGCAATGCTTACCAAACGGAGCCTCTATTTTTTGCAACGGTAAGTTGTGCCTCTCAAAAGGTCACATTTTTTGCGACGACAAGTTGTGCCGTCTCAAAAAGTCACTTTTTTTTTTTGCGACGGCAAGTTGTACCGTCTCAAAAGGTCACATTTTTTGCGACAGCAAGTTATGCCATCTCAAAAAGTCACATTTTTTTGCGACGGCAAGTTGTGCCGTCTCAAAATGTCACATTTTTTGCAACAGCAAGCAGTGCCGTCTCAAAAAGTCACATTTTTTACGACGGCAAAGTGTGCCGTCGCAAAAAGTTCCGTCTTTTAAACCCACTTTTCTTGTAGTGTCTAGACCATTTTTGTTTTTTGTACTCTAGACCTCATATCCTTGCCTTCTAACTTCTGTCATTTTTACATGTCAAACAGCTTGATTTTTTAATGGGCTGATCCTGCCTTGCTTTTTTGTGAAACTGTGATACCCCTGTTCTATATTATGTTAATTGGTCCCTAATACGTATGTGATTATATGTTTTGATATGATTTTGTGTACCATTATGTGGGTATATGTGATTTTGGGATTTTATCTGTTCATCGTAGAAATATCTGTTTGAATAATCCGCTTCGGGAATTAAATTGAGGGCCTTATCGGCCACAGAACCCGGAATTGATTACGCCATTGTGATTGGCATAATTTTTAGAGCCCACGGTGAAATTTAATTGGAAATTGATTTGGGTCAGATTAAGTTGATTAAATTGATGAATTAAGTATCCAATTGTTTTATAATAAAATAATGTGTTGAATGGGTGCTTATTAAGGGTCAACTACACCCTGATTTCTCTCCTTTAAGCATCTTTTAGCTGATGAAAAACTCTTAGACTTGAGAGGGGGTCGGCTAAGAGAGAGAGGGTGAAGGAAATTGAGATTTTGGTCCTAAAGCTTGGTGATCTTGGAGGCTAGCTCAAGAATTTACCTTAAATTGTGAGGATTAAGCTTCTAGATAAGCCATTGACTCTTGAATTCATGAATTGAACGTGTAATCTTGTGAGCTCAAGTATTTTTGTAATTAAGAGTATGATTTAAATTGGTCTTGATGAGATATGACCATGCATGCATAAAATTTCTTTTGAATTACCATAAGTTGCATAATCTAGTATATATCATGTCGATTAAGCAAAAATGGAAGTTTGATCATGCATGCAAGCTTGGTTTTGTTGAGCTTTGGCACCATTTGCATCTTTGAAATAGAAATGAAGTCAAGATGGCCTTGCATGTTTGAATAATTAAAGATATGAGCTTGGATGCATGAATTTGTTATATTGGTGATGAGTTGTCATGTTTTGGGACATGCATGTAGGTAAATCAAGAAATTGAACTTCATAATGCTATAATCTTGCAAGGGAACCATGTTAGTATGGTTATATTTGAGATTTGAGCCTTTACATGCAAGAATGGTAGCTGGGAAACTGAATTGAAGCTCAAGAACACAACCTGGAATTTCTAGAATTTTGACTTCCGCTCGAGCGGGGGAAGTGCTGCTCGAGCGGAGAAATCGAGCTCCCAATATTTTCTGCAGACTTGGTTCCCGCTCGAGCGGGGAAGTTGACGCTCGAGCGGGGAGCTATGTAGGCAGGAAGTCCGCTCGAGCGGTCGAGTTCACGCTCGAGCAGGAATTGAAGGCAACCAGTAGTTTTGCAGACCTAAGGGTCCGCTCGAGCGAGGAAGTCCATACTCGAACGAGGACCCTATTTTCTAAAATCCTGTTTTTGCATTTTGTGTTCTGTTTTCCGTTCTCTTTCACTTGCAAGCACTCTTAGGCATATGTTAAGCATTGTAAATGAGTTAATGAGATAATAATAAAACCTAAAGAGGAATATGTGAATTAAAGAACGGATTGGACTGTTAATGACCCTTTTGTGTTCATGAAATGTATAGGGTCAAGCTCCAGGGCAGATCCACAAGCCGACCACTGTGAGTAATATCGATATTTGAATGCTTGTGAATGTCCAATTGTTTACTCCCTTTTTAGCTTTATGAATTGTTAATTGGGATTGTGGACGTAAGTCTGATATGAATGCATAAATAGACCCAAGGTCGTTTTGATAAGCATAAATGGACCCAAGGTTGTTTTGTTAAACATGAATGGACCAAAGGTCGTTTTGATGAACATGAATGGACCAAAGGTCGTTTTGATGCGACTGTATGGGCCGAAGGCCGTTCTGACATGAATGAGTAGGCCAAAGGCCATTTTGAAACGAATGAGTGGGCCAAAGGCCGTTTTGAAATGAATGATTGGGCCAAAGGCCGTTTTGACATAATCGAATGAGCCGAAGGCCGTTCTGACATGAATGAGTGGGCCAAAGGCTGTTTTGAAACGAATGAGTGGGCCAAGGGTCGTTTTGAAATGAATGATTGGGCCAAAGGCCGTTTTGACATAATCGAATGGGCCGAAGGCCGTTTCGTCATGAATGTAAATCTGAATGGGCCAAAGGCCAGTATGTACGAAACTATGGTTACTTGATTTAAATTACCCTTATATATGTTAACTATAGATATGAATTGGACCCAAGGCCGTTTGGAAAATGTTGTTCTACGTCTTGTCGCATAAATTCTGTAATTGATATTATTCACTAGGCTATCGCTCACGCTCATTCATGTCTTTGTAGGTGAGCCAAAAGAGGTCCAAACCCAGCCTCAGTGAAGCCTGTGTAGAACAACCCAAGTTTTGGAGAGTCTGCCCTCGTGTCACACGCATGAGACCTATCTTTGCCTTTTTGTTATCTATTTCATGTTGTCATGATGGCGAAGACTTTGTGTAATTCTGTATATAGTTTTGATGGGTTGACTTGGACTTATATGATCCTGTTTATACAGAACTCATGCTACTATTTTACTGTTGTGAGTTATTGTAACAGCGCCCGTGGGGCCTCTATGCTACAGTTCGGACTTCCCTTTTGTTTGTGTTGCGGTTCTAAATCTGAACCAAAGAGTCCAACTCTGGCAAATCATTTTGAAGAAAAACAGATTTTGAAAAAGTAGTGCCAAACATGGACTGCTTTGCCAGATTACAAAGTCGCCACCTAAATATTTTAAAATGGGAAATTTAGGAAACCCTGACTCGGTCTGCGAAGAATGCGTGTCCGTCATCACCAAATGTCTCGCTCGGGAGCTTGGGTACGATCGAGGAAGGTCACTATGAGCACCCTTTCGCCTCATTCCAAGACCGCCTCTACTAACCGTGATATCCGATTTTGAAATCATTATGTGTTCTTATGTTCTTATTCCAATTGTTAGCCTAGAATTACTATGTTATGCCAAGAAAACAAGTATAGACTAGATCGCCTAATTTGGAAACTAACATTGCATATCCGCTTGTTTGGAAAACAATTTGAAATTGCTACTGCAAGTAGGCTAAAATACGTTTCAATGAGCTTTTCCAACTCAAGCAACCCAACCTCCACCCACAGCATTCAAACAGTTTATCTCACATAAGCACTTAGCCGCATGGTAAGCATATCATGTCATGGCAACATTCACATTCACCGCATGTGGTATGCTAAAGCTTAAAATACTTACATCGTACTCCCTGCCAAAACAAGAAACTAGTTAGCAAACATGTGTGACCTCGCTCATAATAAATGGCTAATGCATCGCATACAGAAGGTGATTAGGATAGGCTCGCTACCCTAAACATGGCATGTGAAATACTGCACGTATTCAATTTGGATTTGAAAATACAATGCAGTTTGTATGATGGACCGAGCCCGATGCATGTAAACAAATGCATGAATGCACGCATGCATTGCATAAGGTATGCTAAAGTGAACGTGCCCTAATCTACCATCATAAGCGGGTAAATAAAAGGGAAGAAAGAAATGGGGGTTGGAAGACATGCACACCACTCACCCACACTTATTACAGACGCGCCCTCACTCGGAGGGACCAAAATAATAGTACAGATAATTAACTACGCAAGCTAATTAAATATTACAAATTCACTAAATTAATTAACAAATTAACTAAGTTAATTAAAGCGAAGAATGCCTCGAAGAGGGCAAGATGCATCACACGCCCGGAACTCGCTCGGAATCGCACTGCCATGCTCAGATTGCCTCTGTTTTCCCTGCTTCCTTCCTCTGAAGACTGCCAAAATCTCAGGAATACTTCTTTGGGCACTGGAGATCACCACCGGCTGGGGTAGAACACCACCGGCTGAAGGATGTGGCCACCGGCACTGAATTCATCCGTCGGCTGCCAATTGATCGGTGCCAAGACTAAACAAAGGCTTGCCGGCACAAAATGCAAAACCGCAACTCACAAAGAAGAGAGGACACAACTTGCATGGCAATGTAATTCAAAGCATGTATGCACCAAACACACTCCTTATCATGTTTTTGGCTCAAAGGAAGATGTGCCTCGGTTCTCGGACCACCAATCACGATTTCGATGCATGATGGCCCAAAGAACCAAGAGTGCAATTTTGATTTCAAATGCATGTAATGCAAACAAACAAATAAGGGTGCCAAACCTCCATCACACTTCACTTCAAGAGGCCTAGCATGCGCCGCCGATATGATGCAATCCTAGACATGTCAACTAGTATGCAAAATGGGCAATGCAAGCAAAACATGCTAGGTGCACAACCTAAGCAAGGAAGCATATGAACTAAGCAAAGGGGGGACTCAAACATGGATTAGGCACTCCAAATAGGCCTAAAACCATTAGCCAAGATGCTAAATCATGAGGGCCAAACACACATGCACACATGCACAAGTTAAGGCACCAACACTTAAGCATAATAAACAACATTCAAGCACACTTGAAATGAGTTAAACATGGACTACTAGCATGCATGGAACGCTCAAAATCATGTAAAACATAGTGCCAAATCATGCAACAAAGCAAGCTAAACATGCAACAAATGGCCCAAGTCTTCAAAGCAAGCCAATGAGGCATTGAACTACACTTATGCAATGCAATTATGGCATGCATTAAACAACTAAAAACAGAGTTTTATCACATAAAACTAAGCCCAAAAGACTACTTAGATGGCATCTAAGAGGCTTGAAACCAAAGGCATGCAACATGACCAAAACATGGAGCATTCAACACATGCTTTTAAAGCATTAAAGAGGCCACTAAGGCAAGCATACAAACATACCAAAGGGACTGAAATGGCATGTTAAATGGTTCCAAACCATCAAAAATAAAGCAAGCAAGGCATGCCACACTCTCATGCTCTTAAGGCCAACAAGCCAAATGCAAAAGAGCTATGAGATACAAGTCATGATCGTCCAAAACAAGCATGGACAGACCTCATGCATAGCAAAATGAGCATACAAGCTTCATGGATCTAAGCCTAAAACATGCTAGAAATAAAGGCATACAACCTAGGCATGTTAAGGGACTATTAAGGCATTACAAAGCAACTATGCAAGGCATGCAAAGAGTGCTAAAACCAACACTTAGCAATGTCATATTAGGGCATAATAGACATAAAATGCAGCCAAGACATGCTCAACAAACAACCAAACACTAGCTCCCTCAAGAGGCCAAATCTTGCCCTTTTCAAGGACATCAAGGAGAGGGGGTGGCCCTCTCTTTCTTGAGACTCTAAGGCATCATCTCCACCACTAAAATCCTCAAGATTTCAGGTGAAGAGATCCTAACACCAAAGTCTCGGATCTCTCACAAAATGGCACAAAAAGTGGCCTTTTAAAAGGTCTAAGGGTGGTCAAACCTACCCAAACCACCAAGTACCCTTAATGAACTATCAAGAGGACTAAAAAACAGAGCTTTTTTGTATTGAACACCAAGCACAAAAACAGTTCAAGGATAGGTCAAAATGGAGTGCAAGAATGGGGTAAATAAAGTAAGTTTCTCACCCTTGTTGACCCTCTTCACAAATGTTGACTTTGTTGCTTCCTTGAGCTCCAAACCAGCCAAGAACACCAAGAACAAGCCCTTAGCACCTCAGTTCCAAGAGGAAGGTGAAACACTAGGTGTTGGTGAGCAATAGTAAGTCACAAACACCTAGTGTACAAGACAAGAGAGAAAGAGAGAGATAAGATAGATACACAAAACCTAACCTAAAACCAGAGCTTCTCCCTCTCCTAAAATGTCTAACTCTCCAATTTTTCTAACCCTTGAGCCAAGAGAAGAGAGCTTCTCCTTATAGGCAACCAAAACTTACAAGTTAAGGCATCAAAGGCCTCATCCCTCCATACACGTGTATGGAGGGGAAACAAGCACCAGAAAGCTGTCTGAAAATATCTCCAAAAACAGCTGTAAAGTAGTCGGCAGGGCAAAATGGTCATTTTGCCAAAAAGAGTGCCGACCGGCACAATATAGTGCCGATGACAACACCAACCAGCCGGTGGCCTCTAGCCAGTGCCGGTGGTGTGTGGGGATGCCTCACAAGGCATTCCCTGCCCCTCCAAGGCAAAGCACAAGTGTTTGGTGCAAAACCAGACACAAAACGATCGAGTTCGGAGGTCCTGAGGCAAGGCGCGTAGCCGAGAACTCCGGAAACTCCAAACGAACACGAACATGGATAATCACCGGGTGTTCAAGCGGTGACGTCCAAGTCTTGAGGACGGTCAAAAATGGGGTGTCTACAGTTATTAATGTCTATGTATATGGTTGTTTTGATGTGCCATGTAAGCACAGCTCTATGGGCAATGCATGAGGTGCGCGAAACAACGCGATGGAATGCATGCCAAATGCAATGAGCTGCACCTTAATGCACCGAAGGTCTTGCACCTCCCGAGGATTTAAGGTCTCCTAGACCGTGCGTGTTTAAGGTCTCGCCAGACCCGGGGGGCAATGCATGATGTGCGCGAAACAACGCGATGGAATGCATGCCAAATGCAATGAGGTGCACCTTAATGCACCGAAGGTCTTGCACCTCCCAAGGATTTAAGGTCTCCTAGACCGTGCGTGTTTAAGGTCTCGCCAGACCCGGGGGGCAATGCATGAGGTGCGCGAAACAACGCGATGGAATGCATGCCAAATGCAATGAGGTGCACCTTAATGCACCGAAGGTCTTGCACCTCGCGAGGATTTAAGGTCTCCTAGACCGTGCGTGTTTAAGGTCTCGCCAGACCCGGGGCAACAATGAGGTAACGCACATGGGATGCGTATGCCAATACAAATGAGAAATGGAATGCAAAACGAGGCACACGTACCTCGAGATGCAATGAAATGCAAAATGAGGCACGCATACCTCATTGAATGGAAAATGAAATGCAAAACGAGGCACGCGTACCTCGAGATGCAATGAAATGCAAAATGAGGCACGCATACCTCATTGAATGGAAAATGAAATGCAAAACGAGGCACGCGTACCTCGAGATGCAATGAAATGCAAAATGAGGCACGCATACCTCATTGAATGGAAAATGAGATGCAAAACGAGGCACGCGTACCTCGAGATGCAATGAAATGCAAAATGAGGCACGCATACCTCATTGAATGGAAAATGAAATGCAAAACGAGGCACGCGTACCTCGAGATGCAATGAATTGCAAAATGAGGCACGCATACCTCATTGAATGGAAAAATGAAATGCAAAACGAGACACGCGTACCTCGAGATGCAATGAAATGCAAAATGAGGCACGCATACCTCATTGAATGGAAAATGAAATGCAATGGGGGTGCGCCAAACGGCGCGATGCGCAAAATAGTGCGAATGAAATGTAATGCACAAGACAGTCCGATGGAGGTGCGCAAAATAGCGCGATGCGTTAGACAACGCGAGTGCACAAAACAGTGTGATGGAATGCATGCCAAATGCAATGTAATGCGCAAGATAGCGCGATGCGTTAGACAACGCGAGTGCACAAAATAGTGCGATTGAATGCATGCCAAATGCAATGTAATGCGCAAGATAGCGCGATGCGTTAGACAACGCGAGTGCACAAAATAGTGCGATTGAATGCATGCCAAATGCAATGTAATGCGCAAGACAGCGCGATACGTTAGACAACGCGAGTGCACAAAATAGTGCGATTGAATGCATGCCAAATGCAATGTAATGCGCAAGATAGCGCGATGCGTTAGACAACGCGAGTGCACAAAATAGTGCGATTGAATGTATGCAACGCACACAGGGCAACTTTTGAATCTTGTAAAAGACAAAAGGATACAAAAGGATACAATCTTTGCTTGAATTTGAGTGCCATGCACAGAAGACACGGTCCGAGGTCAAAACGAAGGCCGGTTGAGCATCGGGGATGCACTTCCTTGCACTTTCTTGAGCTATGAAGACCCACAACTGCTCATATAGCCTATACAAGGCTGTGGGAACACCACCGGCTGGAAGGGGAGGTCACCGGCTGGCCACCGGCTGCAGAAAATGCTCATCGGCACAATATTGTGCCGACCGGCCAAAAATGCCTGATCGGGGCAGTTTTGCCATTTTGCTTCGGGTTTTATAAAATAGGGCTTGAAACCCTATTTCCTCACTTCTATACCGCCGAAATCTCCTCCTCCTTCTTTCTAGAGCATTTTCTCTTCCTCTTTTCTCCATTTTCTTTGCGTTCTAAGCCCATTTCGTTGTTCGATTCGCGATTTCCATCGTGTTTCGCACATTTTGAACCGAACAAAACTTTGTTTCGGCGCCTCTTTTGCTATTTCCGCTTTTTCGGGACTTGTTCCCCTCGATCCCATCTTCCTTTCCGTGTCTTTTCATCTTCCGACCTTTCCGGCCATTTCCGGCCCTCTCGGGGTTGACCTTCTCGGTTGACTTTTCGTATTCCGACCCGGTTTTCATCTTCCGGTCATTTTTCACCACCATTGCCATGGCTGACGATGTTCCACATGTCGGGACTCCCCCGGATCACGAGATGGATCCCGGGGTCGAGCTTCTCCCATTGAGTGAGCGTCCCTTCGACCCGGCGACCTACCGCCCAGCGATCCACGTTCTACCTCCGGATGGTCTTCGCCATTTCCGTGGCTTCGACCGAGCGCTGGACCCGGAGCTTCTCCTGCGCGAGCCGACCTCTCACCTATCCTTCGGCGCCTCCGAGGTAACATTTTTTTTTCTCTGTTTTACTTTTATGCAATGTAGAACTATTAACTGCCATAACTGAGTCTGTTCTTTAACTGCTTAGCTCTGATAGGCTGTAGACTGTAGTTGATCGCAATCATGTTTACAACTGATATCTGTTTGAGACGGACACATGCACATACACTGCACTAGCCTCAATCACCCAAAACACACGACACACACCGTTCTGCATTGCAAACTTACCGACACTCGGCACTTATTTGAATCTGAAAACATATTGTATGCTGTATTCAAACTGAATCACACAAAACACGCTGACGCATCACACGTTGTAGTTTACTTACTGGCACACTATAACCTGATATCTGCTTGAATCTGAAAAACGTGCACACATGCACCATATCTGTGTGCTGACTCTCACAAACACACTGACACATTACAGGCCGTAGTCCACCGTAGTACACTGAAACCCGGTATCTGCTTGGATCTGAAAAACTTGCACGCATGCTAGACTTGTATCGATTTTTAACATGTTTCCTCAGAACTGTACATTTCATATTGCTTTGCAACCATTTGTTTGAAAACAGGGAGATTCTCATACCATCGGCGGGTATGGGAATGTCGCGGCCCGAGATTGGTACTTGGAGCTTCCTGAGGCGGTTCGACGCATCGTGGATGATGCGGGCTTTGGTTCTTTCTGCGCAGGGTGACTCGGCCATCTTGCTGCAGCCTCTTCTAGTCGCTTCTGGCGAGGTGGTGGGACACCACCGACTCGTTCCACTATCGGCGGGAGACATGACGATGACTCCCTACGACTTCTCAGTGCTCACCGGCATCGGGGTAGTGGGTGATCCGATCCCCTTTGACACCGATATGGACGAGTGGACCGCCGCTCAGATCCACTTGCTTGGCGCGGCTCCACCTCTCG
This sequence comes from Camellia lanceoleosa, assembly GCA_025200525.1. Lineage (NCBI taxonomy): Eukaryota > Viridiplantae > Streptophyta > Magnoliopsida > Ericales > Theaceae > Camellia > Camellia lanceoleosa. The sequence goes on along the minus strand of CM045764.1, from coordinate 119,722,454 downwards.
CGCGTCCCGGCTTTGTCCGGTATTCTTGGTTCGAGGTGCAGTTTCGGGTGCAGCCTCTTCTTGTTGATGCCACTCCGATGACCCCAGAGGCCGTAGAGAGGTATGCACGCGGCTTCCTGATGTTTTTGCTAGAGACGACCCTCTTTGCCGACCGGGCGAACACAGTGCCCTTCGCTTCTCGGTACCGGTGGATGTCCGGACATCTTGCGTTATATTTGAAGGTGCCGCTCGCCACTCTTCTGGTACATGAGCTCGGTCTCCGTGGCGTGAGCGCAGTTCTTGGCGGTTATCAAGAGCTTGGGAGGTATGTCTTCTCCTCTGCTTTACATTTTGTTCTCAGATTTTCAGTACTCACCGCACACACATACTGCTTTATCGCTTTTACGCTTACTGCCGTACACTCTGCTCAATACACTACACAACACACGGCTCTGCTATTTCTGCTTTATTCTGCATTCTGCTTTATCTGATAAATGTTCTGACATCTGTCTCGCATTTGTGGGTTTACGCCTACTTCCCCAGGCTGGAGCCAGTACCGGAGACGGAGACTCCTCTAGTCATTCCCTTCTCGCGCCGCTATGATGGGAGATGCGCCCGGAGGCCGCGGGAGACTTTCAGCTTCTTTCGCCGCTACTTCGACACCATCACTCCTGCCGAGGTATGTTTTACTTGCAGTTCATTTATGCTTCACTTTTCCACTATATATTTGCAATACCAGTAGGCAATAAACTGTATTTCAATTTCAGATCACCTGGCAGCCGTGGGCTCCTCTGCCAGCGATGGTGCGAGATCGGTTTTCCGGCGCAATCGAGACCTCGCGTTACCGGATTTTGCTGGAGGGCCCGGTCTGTCGGGCTTGGTACCTGGGCGAGCGCTTCTTGCGTCAGACCTTAGGTTTACCTGAGCAGATAGTCCCGGTGCATCCTCCTGAGCACATGCGAGACACAGAGAGATTCACTGCTGATCAGATGGCGGACTACACCATTGGCTGGGAGGAGGACGGCTTCAGAGGCGAGGGCGATTACTCAGAGTACGTCCGGACCTTCATCATGCGGCCGTTGAGCGGGGGCTCCCGAGCTGAGCCAGAGAGAGGCCGTGGCAGCGGCTAGCGAAGGTGGGAGCGAGTGGGATCGTCATAGAAACTCGAGCTTCATGGCGGGAGAAGTCAGAGGGGACGAGGGACGGGCTGGCCCGCTCTGCCTACCATGCTGACATACAGGGGACAGAGTGGGGAGACCTACCAGATCCCTTTTGCTCCTCCCCCGGCTGGTCATGAGTTTGTCGGTATCCCCGACTTGCCTCCGGTATGTATTACTACATTTCTGTACAGTCATTTCATTTTAGTTTATTTTGATATTCCACAGAATATTGATACATCTGATATTTTTTTGCAGGCTTCCTCCGAGTACACCCGACAGTCATTGGAGCTGAATGCCTCCATAGCGGGGATGTTGCAGCGGACCTTTGAGTTCCTAGCCTTTTATGGCCTTCCGGTATGTTCTCTCTGGCATAGCTTCAAACCATATACAAACTGCCTCGCATAATCTGATGCATAACACAACACCTGATACCCAGCCCTCACGGCGCTTGATATACTGTATTCATATACTGCACTCTGCACTGATAAACTGCTCACGGCATTCAAACACTGTATTCATACACTGCATTCTGCACTGATAAACTGCTCACGGCATTCACACTCTGTATCCATACACTGCATTCTGCACTGATAAACTGCTCACGGCATTCACACTCTGTATTCTCTGTATTGATAAACTGCTTCATGTATACTGATGCATTTGCCTTTTGTACTTTTCAGCCTCCCTTCCCGATTCCTCCCGTAGGTGGCGGCGCTCCATCTGGACCTCCCATTTCTACTCGGGATGGCAGGATATTCCCCCGACCAGAGGGGGGCGTGGCCATGTAGGGAGCAGCTCACAGGCTCCAGTTGCAGGGGATGGCGAGTCGGAGGCGGAGGCCTCTGAGGAGGAGGCCGAGGCGCTTCGGGCTCGAACTCCGGCAATGACACGCCAGCGATGCTCTGCTTACACTTGAGGAAGAGGGCGAGGACGGATCCCCCGGCGCGAGGCCATTGATGACGATTACAGACTTCTACTGTTTTTCTTTCATTTTCTTTTCTTGTACTTTTCTCTTTTTGGTAGATAGAGTACTATGTACTGCCGCAGGCAGATTTTGCTTTCCTTAAAACTTATGTACTTGAAAAGATTATGAAATGGAACAAACTTTTTATCTGAAAAAGAATGTTATATCTGCACATTTCATACTTTGCACCGCATGGCATCATATTACACCTCAAATGTAAATGATATTGATCTGTTGTTTGAAAACTGAGCACTCGCACTATACTAATCAGATAATCAACCGACTAAACAGCAAAAGAGCTCATACAACTCCCTGCTCAATCCGAACACACAGCCCATACTCTGTTGGAGACTAATCTGTTAGGGATTGATCTGCATATAGCCCATAATACAGCATTTGGTTCATTCTGCACACAGCAAACCCTGAACAAATAGCCCCAATCTAACGAGACGGATCACAAAGCCGACACGGTTGCAGTTGAAACACACTCGGATGTCCCAAATTTTTCCTTTCCTTCTCTTGCTTTGCACGGATGTAGAGAATGGCACAGCATTCTGAGCACAAGTGTTTACCTTTTGAAAGAGGATGGGCTTTCAACCGGGGTATCGAGCCTACCACAGAACACGACGAGACAGACTCAAACAAAGAAACAAAAGGCACACGACCTAACACAACGAGACACACTTGGAAAAGACTCAACGTGAAAATTGAGACCGACAAATCAAAAGACACGACACACAGACATGTTTACAAAAAAGACCTCAGATCTCAAGAAGCCAGTTCCTCCGGGCATTAATTCTCACCCTTTCTGATTTGTGATTCTCACATCACTCGGCCCTCAGGCTCGGTTTTTCTCACAAAACCCTGTTCTCACTTTTCTCTCAGCTTACACCTCTCTATTCTTTATTCTCTCATTTTCCATTCCTCCCCGGGATGAATGACAGATGAATAGGAAGTCGCGGGTTTACGCCCAACACTGTTAGCTCACGGCTATTCTCCCAGTGGATAGAGTGCCTTTCTGGCAAATATGTTAACGGGGGAAAGACAGAAGACCTGACTCAATTGTGCCCTTAGTTCGTCACTTTGACCATTTTTTGGTGTTTTCTAAAACAGTTCTGATCAAAAATGAGAGTTGGATGAGCACACTTATTCAATTTTTGATTCGAAAATCATGCGAATCAGGCTGTGAGCACTGAAAATTCTCCCTTTTGGGTCCACACATGGTCCAATTTTGAAAATGAAACAGTTTTCGAGAAAATAAGTCAACCTCAGTGAAAATTTTTCAAAAACTATTTTTGCAAACAATCAATGCTCAACGAGCGTGGAACTTACCCTCGAGATGCGCAACCTCGGATCGGAGACAATGGAAAATTGCCCCTGGCTTAAAGGGGGATAAGGCAACGGAAAGTTGCCCCTGGTTTAGATGGTAACTCAGGGCAACTTATGGCAATGCATGGCAACGGAAAGTTGCCCCTTGTTTGGATGATGCCGCGGCATATTGTAAGCCAGTCTTTTGTTGACGACGATCGGACCCTCGGACGCAGAGGAGACGAAGACGGTTTGAACCAATATATGGACACAGTCACCTGGAAGGTGTTGGTGGTTTGGACTTCAAGAGGAAGTTAATCACGTAACTCCGGGTTGCTGCAACCAAGATCTTGGATTCGGAGGAGGCAAAAGTAATCAAAACCATGACATGGACTGAGACGCTATGGAAGCGTTGGGGGCTGGACTTCAGGATGAAGTTGCCTACGTATCCCAAGCATGGGAATCAAGCCTTACGTAGTTCCGGTTAAGGTACACTCGGGTATTTTAGCCTTTACTGTTTAGGCTCTAACTTTTGCCAAGGTGCCCAATGCGGGTTTTCGACCTTGCGAGCTATATTTTTCTTCTTTTTTCTTTTTCTTTTCTTTTCTTTTGCATTTTCTTTTCTTTTTCTTTTGCTTCTTCTTTTTCGCTATTCTTTGTTCTTTTCTTTTTTTGCTTCTTTTGTATTATTTTTTCCTTTTCTTTTTCTCTGCTCTAACTTTTGCCTGGGCCGCCCTTCCGGGTTTTCGGCCCAGCGAGCCTCTCAAAGGGTAAAAGTGTAGCTTTGTCCATGCCAAATGGTTTTGAGATCGAAGCCTCCCCGTATCCAGGAGAGTGACTGTCGTGTTGATTTGTAGGGAAAAGTCCATCACGGTTACTTCTCGAGCTTTGCTTGGTGGGATCTGATCTCCCTGACTTGACTTTGACGCCTCTTGCTCGAGGGCTGCCTCGAATTGGGCCACACAGGCGTTTCATGGCACTGTTGAATGTTTTGAACGGATTCCAGTTTGCAACAGATGAATTGAATCTTGAGGCTGAGAGCGATCCTGGGCTGCACAATCTCAAGAGCGGTCCCACACAGGTCTTCGCAAGACTGCGCAAAATATTTTGTTTTTGAAAGTTTTTAAGAAAGCGACAAATCGTTCACGTTGAAGATAGTGTGGAACCAATCTGGATCAGGCCAGGGTCCTTCTCAGTACTCACGCTGAAAAACATGATTTCATTCATTAAAAGCTTAGCAGGCCTCTCTTTCTCTCAAAAATGAACAAAATTTTACAAAAGCCGAGGAATTTCTTCCTCTTCATTTTCGTCACCGCAGTGTTTGAAAAGGGGTTTTATGAAAAGCTTAGGCCATTATAACGATGTTCAAGGCACAACAGAGCAGGGGATATGTACTGTCGTTCCATTCACATCCTCCGGCACGGCTAACTCAAATAGCAGCAAGTACGGAACGTGATAGCCACGGCTGTTTCAATCAGATTTGTTGGTATAACTGGCTCCCTGGCGACAAGCAAGCTCAAAAAGCAAAAGCAACTAATCACAAGACAAAACGGTGTTTGAGGCAACAGCCCCGAAATCACCTGGTATTCTATACAAGAGGGACTGACTCATTACAATTAGACAGACCCTTAAGCAAAAGGACTGACTCAAAACAATGAGACAGGCTCCAAACAAAACAAAAGACTGACTCGACACCCAAGTCAGGACTTACAAAACTAACGTTGGCAGGTGCTCAAAAATACGTGCCAGACGCCATATCCAAAAATGTACCAGACGCTGCCCGCAGGCGGTTCACCTTCCAATTACATACTTGTAGTGTCTGTATCCTCAAAATACAACAACTGAGTGGTAACGGACTTTGCTGAGGTAGGCGGGAGGATAACCTCGTTGTCGATCAAATCTTGCACCTCATGACGGAGGCGGAAGCAATTATCAGTGGCATGGCGATCTCTGGCGATAATGCATAAGATCTTGAGTAGAGTCATGAGTATCAGGGAGATTCTTCGGGAGAGGCCGAGGCTCCAGGGGTTTAAGGTGTCCCCTCTCGGCAAGGATTTGCAATGCTTTGGACAACGGCATATAGAGAGCATGAAAGACCCTGCGCCCTCGGGGCTGGTACTTTGGAGCACTCTTGCTAGATGCACTAGCAAATGGATCGGCGGGTGCGGCCTTGGGTTTCTGATCCTTTCCGGATGCAAGGCTGGGAGAGGGAAGAACCGTTTTGGCATGACGGGGCCTATCCCGATTCTCTGATTGACTGGAACTGCCCTCGGGCGGAGTGGGGAAAGCATCCTCCACAGCTTTTGACATAACTGCGGATATCTGTTGCTTGTTCATTCCCCCGGCTTTCAAAGCCTCTACTGCACACAGCAGTTGTTCGGTAGGGTCGGCATCTGCCTTCATCTTGCCTTTATCTCTGGCCTCGGCTTGATCTAGAGTTTGGTTTGCTGCATCGTTGCCATAGCTGGAGGCCATCTCCGGTTGGCTGAGTTCAATTACAATTCGTCCCAGTAGTGGGGGCTCCTGGGGTATAAAGCCTCCGGAATATGGTGCAGCTGGTGGCAAAACAGATATTCCATTGGCGAGATCCGCCACGGATCTTTGAAAATCGCCTATCATTCCCATTAATTCAAATGTAGTGGGCTCGCGAGCCTGATATAGTTGAGGGGTCCAAATTGGATGTGCGGCAGGCGACCTGGGTGGATGCGGCATGTCAACAGTAGTCTCATCCTGTGGGGTCATGCCTTAACTCAACGCGGCCGTCATGACCATAATCTCTTCTGAATTCTGCGTCATGTTCAGTCCTGCCTCAGCAAGGAGAAGATACTAGGCATTAGGATCAACCTCTTGAACCTCTGAATCAAAGCGGAAAACAAGCGATTATTTCAAACAGATCAAACACGGGTGTAGTCGAACAACTGCACTCTCCTACTGAACACTGTTCCCCAGAATCACTATTCAAAACTGAACTGACATCCGCAAACACAGCTGATTCTCAACAACACTGAAACTGGCGCCCTCAGGCCTGATACCTAATCTTGCAAACTGATATGTGTGTTCCTGTAGAGATACACTCTAAAAGCACATAACAGGTAAAAGAGAGCCAATACACCCCTATGTTGGGGTAGGGTTTCCCTGTCCTATTTTGTCAGGGGCTAGGGTTTTACTATGCACACAGCGGTTTCAAACAACCTAAAATCGGGTAAGCAACCTGTCTTAGTTTGGAATGGTCACTATGGATCTCGATATGCACTAGGTCGATTGGTCAAAAAGGGTGCCCCGGTAAAATCGGGGTTTGTGTTCCCATACTGGCAGAGCCCGCAACCGGTCAGCCTTATGGTCATGCCTTGACAAGACAAGCCTCCGGCAAACCGCTCAGGAATAGCAGATGGCCAACACGGTGTCCTCGGCGCACCAATGCACATGCAATGCAAAGAAACACATAAATGGAATCAAAACAGGGTATCACGAGTTCGAGTCAAGCTCTCTAAACTCCCCAGCAGAGTCGCCAGAAACTGTAACAGTGCCCGTGGGGCCTCTATGCTACAGTTCGGACTCCCCTTTTGTTTGTGTTGCGGTTCTAAATCTGAACCAAAGAGTCCAACTCTGGCAAATCGTTTTGAAGAAAAACAGATTTTGAAAAAGTAGTGCCAAACATGGACTGCTTTGCCAGATTACAGAGTCGCCACCTAAATATTTTAAAATGGGAAATTTAGGAAACCACGACTCTTGCGAGAATGCGTGTCCGTCATCACCAAATGTCTCGGCTCGGGAGCTTGGGTACGATCGAGGAAGGTCAGCTATGAGCACCCCCTTTCGCCCGGTCCGAAGACCGGCCTCTACTAACCGTGATATCCGATTTTGAAATCATTATGTGTTCTTATTCCAATTGTTAGCCTAGAATTACTATGTTATGCGCGCAGCAAACAAGTATAGACTAGATCGCCTAATTTGGAAACGAACATTGCATATCCGTTTGTTTGGAAAACAATTTGAAATTGCTACTCGCAAGTAGGCTAAAATACGGATTTCAATGAGCTTTTCCAACTCAAGCAACCCAACCTCCACCCACAGGCATTCAAACAGTTTATCTCACATAAGCACTTAGCCGCATGGTAAGCATACTGTCATGGCAACATTCACACGCATGTGGTATGCTAAAGCTTAAAATACTTACATCGTACTCCGTGCCAAAACAAGAAACTAGTTAGCAAACATGCGTGACCTAGTTCATATTAAATGGCTAATGCATCGCATACAGAATGTGATTAGGATAGGCTCGGCTAACCCTAAACATGGCATGTGAAATATTGCACGTATTCAATTTGGATTTGAAAATACAATGCAGTTTGTATGATGGACCGAGCCCGATGCATGTAAACAAATGCATGAATGCACGCATGCATTGCATAAGGTATGCTAAAGTGAACGTGCCCTAATCTACCATCATAAGCGGGTAAATAAAAGGGAAGAAAGAAATGGGGGTTGGAAGACATGCACACCACTCACCCACACTTATTACAGACGCGCCCTCACTCGGAGGGACCAAAATAATAGTACAGATAATTAACTACGCAAGCTAATTAAATATTACAAATTCACTAAATTAATTAACAAATTAACTAAGTTAATTAAAGCAGTAAATGCCTCGGGAAGAGGGCAAGATGCATCACACGCCCGGAACTCGCTCGGAATCGCACTGCCATGCTCAGATTGCCTCTGTTTTCCCTGCTTCCTTCCTCTGAAGACTGCCAAAATCTCAGGAATACTTCTTTGGGCACTGGAGATCACCACCGGCTGGGGTAGAACACCACCGGCTGAAGGATGTGGCCACCGGCACTGAATTCATCCGTCGGCTGCCAATTGACTGCCGGTCAGCACTAAACAGTGCCGGTCGGCACAAAATGCCTGCAAAACCTGCAACTCACAGCAGCAGAGGACACAACTTGCATGGCAATGTAATTCAAAGCATGTATGCACCAAACACACTCCTTATCATGTTTTTGGCTCAAAGGAAGATGTGCCTCGGTTCTCGGACCACCAATCACGCATTTCGATGCATGATGGCCCAAAGAACCAAGAGTGCAATTTTGATTTCAAATGCATGTAATGCAAACAAACAAATAAGGGTGCCAAACCTCCATCACACTTCACTTCAAGAGGCCTAGCATGCGCGCCGATATGATGCAATCCTAGACATGTCAACTAGTATGCAAAATGGGCAATGCAAGCAAGCAAAACATGCTAGGTGCACAACCTAAGCAAGGAAGCATATGAACTAAGCAAAGGGGGGGGACTCAAACATGGATTAGGCAGCTCCAAATAGGCCTAAAACCATTAGCCAAGATGCTAAATCATGAGGGCCAAACACACATGCACACATGCACAAGTTAAGGCACCAACACTTAAGCATAATAAACAACATTCAAGCACACTTGAAATGAGTTAAACATGGACTACTAGCATGCATGGAAAGCTCTGAAAATCATGTAAAACATGGTGCCAAATCATGCAACAAAGCAAGCTAAACATGCAACAAATGGCCCAAGTCTTCAAAGCAAGCCAATGAGGCATTGAACTACACTTATGCAATGCAATTATGGCATGCATTAAACAACTAAAAACAGAGTTTTATCACATAAAACTAAGCCCAAAAGACTACTTAGATGGCATCTAAGAGGCTTGAAACCAAAGGCATGCAACATGACCAAAACATGGAGCATTCAACACATGCTTTTAAAGCATTAAAGAGGCCACTAAGGCAAGCATACAAACATACCAAAGGGACTGAAATGGCATGTTAAATGGTTCCAAACCATCAAAAATAAAGCAAGCAAGGCATGCCACACTCTCATGCTCTTAAGGCCAACAAGCCAAATGCAAAGGAGCTATGAGATACAAGTCATGATCGTCCAAAACAAGCATGGACAGACCTCATGCATAGCAAAATGAGCATACAAGCTTCATGGATCTAAGCCTAAAACATGCTAGAAATAAAGGCATACAACCTAGGCATGTTAAGGGACTATTAAGGCATTACAAAGCAACTATGCAAGGCATGCAAAGAGTGCTAAAACCAACACTTAGCAATGTCATATTAGGGCATAATAGACATAAAATGCAGCCAAGACATGCTCAACAAACAACCAAACACTAGCTCCCTCAAGAGGCCAAATCTTGCCCTTTTCAAGGACATCAAGGAGAGGGGGTGGCCCTCTCTTTCTTGAGACTCTAAGGCATCATCTCCACCACTGAAATCCCTCAAGATTTCAGTGGTGAAGAGATCCTAACACCAAAGTCTCGGATCTCTCACAAAATGGCACAAAAAGTGGCCTTTTTAAGGTCTAAGGGTGGTCAAACCTACCCAAACCACCAAGTACCCTTAATGAACTATCAAGAGGACTAAAAAACAGAGCTTTTTTGTATTGAACACCAAGCACAAAAACAGTTCAAGGATAGGTCAAAATGGAGTGCAAGAATGGGGTAAATAAAGTAAGTTTCTCACCCTTGTTGACCCTCTTCACAAATGTTGACTTTGTTGCTTCCTTGAGCTCCAAACCAGCCAAGAACACCAAGAACAAGCCCTTAGCACCTCAGTTCCAAGAGGAAGGTGAAACACTAGGTGTTGGTGAGCAATAGTAAGTCACAAACACCTAGTGTACAAGACAAGAGAGAAAGAGAGAGATAAGATAGATACACAAAACCTAACCTAAAACCAGAGCTTCTCCCTCTCCTAAAATGTCTAACTCTCTAATTTTTCTAACCCTTGAGCCAAGAGAAGAGAAGCTTCCTTATAGGCAACCAAACTTTACAAGTTAAGGCATCAAGGCCTCATCCCTCCATACACGTGGGGAAATGGAAACAGCACCGTAAAGTCGTCAAAATATCTCCAAAAACAAAGTAGTAAAGTAGGCAAAATGGTCATTTTGCCAAAAAGAGGCCGACGGCACAATATAGTGCCGACAACACAACCCAACCAGCCTCTGGCCTCTAGCTGTCGGTGGTGTGTGGGGATGCCTTACAAGGCATTCCCTGCCTCCAAGGCAAAGCACAAGTGTTTGGTGCAAAACCGCACAAAACGATCGAGTTCGAGGTCGTCAGGCTGAGGCGTAGCTGAGAACTCCGGAAACTCCAAACGAAAACGAACATGGATAATCACCGAGTGTTCAAGCGGTGACGTCCAAGTCTTGAGGACGGTCAAAAATGGGGTGTCTACAGTTATTAATGTCTATGTATATGGTTGTTTTGATGTGCCATGTAAGCACAGCTCTATGGACAAACTTTTGATTTGCTTCCATTTGGCCCCCATTAACTCTGTTAAAACACGTTTGGATCAGTTTGAGGCCGTAGGTAATCTCATGATTACTGGCCGGTTACGTCCTTAACCCACGGAGGCGGGTTAGGGTCGTGACAGAGTGGTATCAGAGCACGAGTTAATAACTCACACACTTGTCCAAAAAGAGCAATAAGCGTCTGGGTGAGATCTAGGATGCATTCAATCGGAAGCATTAGTTATGTGTTTAATTGTCTTGATGTGAACAATTATATGCTGTAAATTATGAACTACTTGCATTGCGAATTATTTGGATATGTATGCTCCTTGTTATATGCATACTTGTGTATATCTTGTATGAAAAATAATGCAAGTCTAATAAGATGGTGAGAACCCGAAGTGATGAGATAGAGGAATCTTCTACTGCCCAACTGGACAAAATGGAAAGAATGATTCATGAAATGGCAGAGGCTTTGAGACAGCAACAAGAGTGGCAACAACAATGACAGCAACCACACCTGCCACCTCCACCTGTGGCACCACCCGTGCCAGATAATCAAAATGATGACCGGATTATAGCTCTCACCAAGGAATTCAAGAAAATGAAACCACCGCAGTTCCATGGAGGATTAGATCCGTTGAAGGCCGAAGCGTGGGTCCTCGGCATTGAGAAATTGTTTGAAGTGTTCCCCTGTTCAGAGACTCAGAAAGTGCTTCTAGCCACTTTTATGCTAGAAGACGAAGCAAGCAAATGGTGGATGTTGATGCGAGAAAATCATAAGGATGTTGATTGGGTGAAATTCTTAGAAATATTCTATGACAAGTACCTCCCGCAGTGTGTTTGGGATAGGAAAGTGGCCGAGTTCATGGAACTCAAGCAAGATAGCATGACAGTGGCTGAGTATGAGGCTTGTTTGAGGTTGGTTTGGCCCATTGAGTTTTGCATTACATAGCCCTTGCCATGCTCATGTTGTTTGCATGTTATTGCATTGCATTGTTGTTTGCATGTTGTTGCATTGCATTGTGTTAGCATGTTGTGTGCATTGCATTGTGTTAGCATGTTGTGTGCATTGCATTATGCTATCATGTTGTGTGTTGCATTGTGTTTAGGTTGGATGTCAATCCAAACACGAGAAATGTCGCACGTTTCATACTCAAAGTGATAAAACGTGCCTCATTTCTTAGTCACCGACACCTTTGATCATGTATGATGAAGTGGGGGTTCATCAAGTCTTTTGTGGTATTTGTGTGCATTCATTGACATTGATTTGTGCAACTCGGCCACTTTGGCCATCATGCATTGAGATGCGTGATTGATGGCTCGAAAGCCGAGCACTACACTCCTTTGAGCTTTAGACATGATAAGGAGTGTGGTTGCACACACATTTTCTTGCAAAATACACTGTCATGCCTCTATTAGTGCTCTGTTGCAGCAAAAGGAAGAATTTGCAGGAAGCAGTGGCCGACCGGCCATCTAATCTGCCGATCGGCTATCACAATTGGCCGATAGCCATTAACTTTGGCCAATGGCCATTCCTCTTGGCCGACCACCCCTTAGCATGTCCATAAGGTGGATTAGAAGCACCTTGGAAGTTGGCACAATTTTCAGAAGTCCAAAACAGTGCAAACAGAGGCATCATGAGGCACTAAGAAGGATTTCGAGCGGTTTAGCCGAGCATGCATCTCTTCTTTGCCCGCGAGGCCATTTCACTACTTATGATTAGTTTGCGCGATTAGTCATTCAATTTGTTGTGTAATATCTCAACTAGCTTAGTATAGCTATTTGTTTCAATTCGGTTGTGTAATAATTAATTAGCTAAGTTAGTTAATTAGTTTGGTTTGTAATAATTAGTTTAATTAGCGTAGCTAGTTAGCTTATTATTCGGATCCTCTGTCGAGAGGGCATAACTGTTGTAATAAGTGTGCGTGTGTGTGATGCATGTCTTCCAACCCCACGTCTTTCTTCCTTTTATTTACCAGCTTTTGATGGTTAGTTTTAGGGCATGTTTCAATTAGCATACTTATGCTTCGCATGTTTGCATTCATTCATCTGTCTTGCATGCACTGGGCTCGGCGCATCATTCAAACTACATTGTATTTCAATACCTACTTGAATACGTGTTTCAAAGCATGTTATCAAGTGTTGCATTCATATGCCATTCTAAATAGCCGAGCCTATTTTAGTTATATTTTTGCATGTGTTGCATTAGGCATTGTTGACATAGTTAGCATCATGCATTGATTACTAACTAGCTTCTGTTTTGGCTTGGAGTACACTGTGAGTGTTTATGCTTTAGTATCCTGCATGTGTGTAAGTGGCTGCCATGATAACATGCTTGCCATGAGGCTATGTGCTTAACTGCTATAACTGCATGAATGCCTGTGGATGAAGGCTTCATTACTTGAATTGAAACAATTCATCAAAATGTGCGTTTTAAGCCCACTTGAGAGTGGCAAAATCATGTTTTCTAAGCCCACTTGAGGGTGGCAAATCCACGTCTTAGCCTACTTGCGAGTAGCACTTTCAAACCATTTTCGAAAAACAAACATGAAATGTTTTGTTCCAATTCTTACGATTGAGTCTATACTTGTATGCTGTGCGCATCACATAGTAATTCTAGATTAATAATCGAAATAAAAACACATGTGTTTTCAAAACAACATATCATGATTAGTAGAGACCGATCCTTTGATCGGGCGAGCGAGGGTGCTCATTTCATGACCTTCCCCCCTCGTACCCAAATTCCCGAGCCGAGGCAACTTTGGTGATGACAGACACGTAGCCTTTGGCACGAGTCAGGATTTCCTAAATTTCCCAAAAACAAAATATTTAGGTGGCGACTCTGTAATTTGGCAAAACAGTCCATGGGGGTGTTTGGTAGAGCTTTTTTTAGCTAACTTATGGCTTCTGGCTTTTAAAAAGTTATTTTGGACTGTTTGGTTAAACTTATTTCAAACAGTTTCTGATTGTAACAACTTATTTTAAGTCAAAAAGCTGATTCTGAGAAGCTGCTCACCCCTTACTTCTGATTATCAGTTTCTAATGTGGACATATTAATTCACGGTTATACTCTTAGATTTTTTTATTTTTTATTTTTTTAAAAATAGAAAAAGACACAAATGGACTATAAAATATTATTATTATTTTTTATGAGAAATGTATACAAATAGTGAATAATAAAAAATTAAAGTTAATTGAAAAAGCTACTTCACAGCTTATTTAACAAACACTACTCAGCAACTTAAATCTATAATCCAACAGCTATACCAAACAGATTAACAGCTTCTGATTAAAGTCATAATCTATAATCTGTTAAGCTATAATCTATAATCTGTTTTAACAGTTACACCAAACAGCACCCATGTTTGGCACTTCTTGATTAAAATCGATTTTCCAAAACGATTTGTCGGATTTGGACTCTGTAGTGATTTATCAGTCTTACATTACACTTTCTAAGACTAGATACAAAACCGTGATAGGAGTCCGAACTATAATAGCTAGAACCACGATTCGCGCCCTCGCGCGCGGAGCGGAGTTCGGGCGGTCTACAAATGACTAGTGATGTATGAAAGGTGTGTAATGAGAAATTATAATTTAGGATTTTATTTGAAAGTTAATTTGATTAAGATGTAAAATTGTAATTATCTTTTTAAAAAAATCTACTAGTGTCAATTGTTTATGTGTGGAAATAGAAGTTGCTGATTCTATTTACACCATAATTTTACTTTATTACACTCTCAATTTCTAACTTTTTGTGCAACGCATCGAATTATTATTATTATTATTATTATTATTATTATTATTATTGTTATTATTATGTCAAAATAACAAAATCATCACAAAAGATTTCAATACCATTTTTAATAAACATATGTTCTCATCAATCGATAATGTAACTGAAATAAGAACCCTAACCAAATCCCAATTTCATCACTTAATCTCTACAAATTACTGGAAAAAATAAAATCCTTTGTGGTACTGATGATATATCAGATGTCATTGTATCTTGAGCAAGAAATAGCTCTATAATGGCATAAACAATTCAAAGAGAAATCCATTTTTCCAAAGGCATCTCCAATAGCTTATAAGTAATGTGCAGAATATTACATAATGGCACAACATGTCTTAGAAAGAATATAGACATTTTAAAAATTAAAATATATATATATATATATATTTAGTGTTCATTTTATTAATTTAATTTTTATTTTTTAAAAAAGTTTCAAGAAATAATTTTTTAAATTCAAACTAAACAAAACCTTTATCTTTCTAAAAACACTAACAAAGGTTGACCTTTTTTTGGCAATAAAAGACAAGGCTTTATAAAGAAAAATTTAATTTAATCCCTACAAATTAAACTCACCACAAACTTTACTTTACCCAAACAATTAAACAATTTATTTGAAAGCTAATGATACGCTATGTATCTGATCGCAATGACAAGAAGTTAATAAAAAAAATCAAATATATGCTTTCAAATCCCAAAAAATAAAAAGCCATTAACTAAACTTAGAAAATCACTACAAAAGCACTGGGAGAGTAAATGGCGTTTAGCTTGTAAAATTAAAATCAGAGGTGAAGCCCAAGTGAGAGTGTTGTTCTTCTGCTTGTTCACTTGCATTCATCCAAGTTTGAAAGGAGGGTTCGCCGCCGCCGCCACCGCCGCCGCCACTATGATCTTGGTTTTGATATTGGTTTCCATGATGATAATGTTGTTGGTGATGCATTTGTTGTTGTACATTGTTAAAGGCTATCTGGGCTTGTATTTGGGCTATTTCATACTGGGTCTGGATTATTTGTTGTTGCAATTGAAAAATTATTTGAGTGCATCCATAAACTGGGTCTTGAATTCGCGAACTTGCTTCAAAAACCATGCTATCTACTGCATTTGCCCTTAAATCGACTGGAAGTTGCTGTACCACCACCACCCAATCAAAACAATATTATTAGTTCAATCAATAATTATACCTGTAACCTAAATCATGCATACTTATTATGTTTGGACACTACTTTCTAAAGAGAAAATAAATGAAATGAAATTTGTTGTACATATTCTTTTCTTTTCTTTTTTGAGTAACCAAACCAAATTTTTTTTAACAAATATTTATTAATTTTCTTCTCATTTTCTTAGTCGTACTAAAATAAAAACAAAAAACAAAACGAGAGAGAGAGAGAGAGAGAGAGAGAGAATAGTTTCTTTTTTACACTTCATTTTTTCTAATCTTTTCCCTCTTTATTTTTCGTTTCATTCCACAAATTCATGAGTCAAACACATACATACAAATCCATATTTTGAAAAGTTGTAGAATTGTTAGAATAATGTAGTGAAGGCTTTCTAATTCTGATTAGCTTTAAAAACACTAATAAGCTTCACATTTTTATTTTTTTTATTTTTTTATAATAAAAGAAGTGTGTCATCTCAGAAAAAGAAAAAAAATGAAAAACAATTGACAATAATAAACTCAATTCTTTTACTATCTTATCATGTCAAACAATATAATTATAACCTTAAGATGTCCAATTAGAGTGCATTTGTTACTCTCTATCTCTCTACACACACAATCAAATATCTAACTTTCTTCAATCCAACTCAAGGTGATTACATATCTAAAAAACATCTATAAATATGTAGAAAATTAAAGAAAAGATATCTAGAAACTTTGTAAAGATGAATAAATTAAGTGGATAATACTAATATATAGCATGATTTCTCTTACCTCTAATAACTTTGTAACATTGCTAGCCCCATAGATCTTATGGACACAAGAAAATCTTTCTGGATTATTTGCTTGGAAATATGGTGCCAAAACACAATCTTGAGAGCATCTTCTTCTTAGATTTTTGCAAGCTGCACACCTTGTTGAATTAGACATCTCCGGATTTGCTAGAATCTATCAAAGATTTTCTCTCCCAAATTCTCTAAAATCAAATGTATATAGTGTATGAATGATTTTGTTTGAGTTGATTTTAAATCTATGAATGATTTTATATGAGATTTGCATAAGATTGTAGAGTTTTAATTTTGGAAGGTGATAACGGCTATAATTTTCAAAATTTGGTTTGAGAAAGGAAGGAATTTAGAAGAATGGCAAGCTTGAGAACATTTCTTTTACCCAAGAAATTAGTTGTTAAGTTGTATGCCTGCATAGTGTATACAGCTTTTCTTTTAAATTGTTACAAGTGGAAACATAAAAACATAATTATTTCTCAAAAATAAAATAAAATTGTCTTCATTTTTTTTTTCCCCCCATTGTTTTTGGTTTTGATTTTGATATATTGGAAGGGGAGGGGGAAGTTAAATCTATGATCTCCTACTCTCCTAATATATAGTACATGGTCTAGCCACTAAGCTACTTCGTATGGATTTTTTTTCTAGCTTTTCATTGAACTACTTTGTGATCATTTTTACATTACATATTTTTCAAACCTCAGACGTCACTTCAAAATCTTGTTAAGGTGAGGGCCGGCCCTAACTTATTAGGGTTTACGGCGAAATTTTTAAATTGGACCCTTCATATATCATTATTTATTAAAAAAAAAAAAAAAAAATTATTTAGATAAAACAAAAAAGATAAAAATTTATTTCTATTGCATTATAATTTAACAAAATTTAGATAACAAATATATATATATATATATGTATATAATAGTTGAATTTCAATTAGCTGAATCGAATCTTTATTTTTTAGCTTACCAATGCTATAAGAACAAAAATTAATTGGGGGTAAGGATGAGAATTTTCAACATAACTCAAGCAATATATAAAATTAGTAAGTTAAGGTTGACTATTTTCAACATGAATCCAAGTATGACACAACTCAATAACATGAATTATTAGTTATATATTTGAATGTTCACTAAGGAATACCATGACATTTTTTTAATCTTTTATTTAACTCTATCTAACTAAATAAAAAAGTTTGTAAAATAATAATTAAGGCTAATATCATTTTTTCATTTAAGATATATATTTTTTTGTTGCCTATTTTAGAGTCAATCTAATAAAAAATATATAGTAATAAGGTAGAATTTTTTTAATTAGAAAAATGCAATTGAATTAAAATCAAACATTCTACGAATAATTTCATTTAGTTGAAATAAATTTTATAAAATTCAACTTATGAGAAAAATTTTAATCTCTCAATACACTTGCTAAGTTATTTTTAACTAAAAGTGAAAGTTTTCACATTAAACATCAATCGAACACGAATCAAAATAACACTACACGACAACATAAAAATAAATAAATTGAGCTAATATTAAAATAATTATGAAATAACATGACATGATACACTCCCCTAATTGGGGGCCCTAAATTTTGTTCAAAACTAGGGGCCCGAGGCGACCGCCTCACCCCAGGGCCAGCCCTGATTAAGGTGTTCTAAATAATTTATACTAAAAAATTTAAGTGCAAATGGCATGCTTAACTTAGGAGGTTTGTTAAAGTGTTCAATATTATTATTTATCATCATTTAGTATAATATTTTTTTTATTTTCTTAGTACATCAAAAAACAGGTATGTATGTTTGACCTAAGGGGAGAGGGGAATGGCATGGTTTGAACAAGGGTCAAATATGCGACCTCTCCTTGGAGCATCTCCAACGCTTACTCAAAATTTTCACCAAATTTGAGTGAAAAAGTATCAATTTCATCAAATTTGATAACAGATGCTCCAACGATTCACCAAATTCTCAAATTTGTCCCGGGACAACCGGGTGGTCGACCGGCCGGTGGACCGGTTTGCCCAAATTTTTTTTTTTTTTTTTTTTTTGAACCTTTTTTTTTGAACTTTTTGAACTTTTTCCGGGTCGACCGGTTAGGCAAAAATTATTATTATTTTTTTTTTTTTTGAATTTCTGAATTTTTTTCCTGAACTGTCTGAACCTTTTGCCGGTTGACCGGTTGGTCAACCGGGTGGGCAACCGGTTGGTCGACCCGGATCCCCCTCCAACGGTCCGCAACAGTGTCCGCTACAGTGTTTTGATGAATTCATTACTTCCTCCGCGATCTGATGAAATTTTTGATGAAAACTCAATTTGATATCAGATTTGGTGCACCGTTGGAGCCATGAACAGTGTTATTTTCATCAAAATTCAAATTTGATATCAGATTTGGTATAGCGTTGGAGATGGTCTTAGAATACAAATATTCTACCATTAAACTACATGCACATTTCTCTTAAGATCATAGGAGAAAAATATTATAGACACCCTCATGTGAGTATAAAATATAAAGAATGACACTCATCAAATCAGTTTAATAATTGATTCTTAAATTAGTCACGGTTTAATGGGTCGAATATTGAATTTTTAAAAAATTCATTTCTATGATTGCGTCACATATTGTGAAAAATTTAATGTCACTAATGTATTTGTTTAATAATTTTATCATTTTATGTTTTATAGAATGAGACATTCAAAATTTAATTTTTCAATTTGATCGTGTCTACAAAAAAAATAAAAAAATAAAAGAGGGAAAGTGGCTTGTCTCCATTTCTCTTGGTAGACTCGATGATGCAATTTGGCTCCGTGAATTTATTATGAGTCTCATTTTGATGATTTAATCAATTTATGTTTTAAGTTTTAATGCATAGATAATTCATAGTTTCATTATATTTATTTTTAAAAATAAAACAATAAATATTTAAATTGTAAATTTATTTAAAAACAAATATTTTGGCATATTCAATCCTTAGTGAGAATGAGATTCAGTCTATTTATCATATAAAAATTATACTAAAGATTTCATCAAATAAAGAATAAATCAAATTATCAATTATCTTTATTTTCACTTAAATTTGATAAAATTATTAAAAGATAAGGAATGGATACCAAGTTGTTTCACATAAACGGTGAAATAACATTTTTAGAATAAGTTAGAAAATTGTAAATATTTAATAAATTTTTTTATCAAAATCAGTGAACAAATTTAATAAATAAATAATTAGAGATATTCTTATGAATTTTGGAAAATTATCTAATAATTCCGGAATATCACGTAGCCATACTCCAAGCCAATCACCAATTACTTAACCCCCATGTTATTTTCCATCCCCAACATAAATCGTGGGGCGCTACCCTTCTCTCACAATCAAAATTTTATGGAGCACCACGTGTCCATACTCCGGGAATACAGAATAATCACTCATGAATTTATGTGTTTATAAAGTAACGGTCAGTCAACAGCATCAATCTATTCTATATCTATCTTCTCCAACTGGAAAAACCCAAACCCTACCCCTAAACCCAACCCTAACCCTAAATTCAGAGAGCTCAAAGAACAAAATAGTAGAATAGAAATAATAGTAACAGAGAAGAGAATCAAGTAACCCTAATAATATGACAGAACTTGGACACATCTCTCAGGATTGGGAACTAGTGGTGATCCGCAAAAAGGCCTCCACCACCGCCGCCCATAAGGACGAGAAGACCGTCAACGCCACCCGTCGCGCCGATGTCGAGATCGAAACCGTCAGAAAAGGTTTTTACAAAAATATCTTTGTTTCCTCTCTGTTTATTTCCTAAGATTATTTTTCCAGAAATTCATAAAATCTAGGGGTGATTGACCTAGTAAGGATTTTTTTTTTCCAAGCCTTAGGTCATCTCCAACCCTTACTTTATACTTTAATACTCAAATTCAGTACACGTTTGAGTAAAAAGATTCATGTGATATGAAACACTCCAATGATAAACTCAAATTTGAGTGAAATTGCTAAGGGTTATGTTTTGAGTGGATGCTAGGATTTGGGAGTTAAGGGGAATTTGAAAATTTTGGATACAAGTACCTATGGGAATTTCAATAAATGAAATGGGTCACCCTTGATTTGAGTCAAAATTTGAGTAAAACTCAATTTGGTTTTGGTATAGGTTTGAGTGAAGGGGTGGAGGGGATTTTTGTGCTTTTTTAGTCAAATTTAAGTTTGAGTTAAGATTTGGGTAAGGGTTGGAGATGCCCTTATGTATACTTTTACTCAAAGCTTCACTTGATATAAACTCAAATTTGAGTAAAGTTGTTGAGTGTCAAGTTTTGAGTGAGCATCTCCAATCCTTGGCCTTAGTCATTTTTTTCATCAAATTGAGCATCTCCAACCCTTCACCAAAATTTTCATCTAATTTGATTCCAAATTAAGTAAAAAGCTTGATTTAATATTATAGCGATTCCGGTTTTGACCCGACCTTTGTTGTGTTCCGGACTCGAGCCTCGTGGTTTGATGTTGTTATTTATATCTCTTTTTCCCTTTCACTCTTTGAGTTTGAGTTTTGGAATGTGTTGGGCATATTTAGAATAGGTTGGTTGCTTGTTAGTCTAGAATGTTGTTGCTCAGAATTTTGGTCTTCCGCTCGAGTGGGACTTCCTGCACTCGAGCGGGGTTTGCAAGCACTCAGTACTTTGCACGTCTACAAAATGCTGGAGGAGTGTTTTCTACACTCGAGCGACGTCTCCTACGCTCGAGCTGGTGTATGCTCAAGCGGCCCTTCTTGCGCTCGTGCGAGTTGTTTGTTGTTTGCATAAATACTGAATATGTGTATTCTACGCTCGAGTGGGTATCTTCTTCTGCTCGAGCAGAACAAACTTTTGTGTCTGACGCTCGAGCGTCAAACTCTCCGCTCTAGCAGACTGTACGTATATCAGATCGCGAAAGTAACATTTTATATCACTTTTTCGACTCTCTCTATAACTTTCCTAAAACCTAGATCCACACTCTCTCTCTAAAATACACACTCTCTCTCTCTCTCTACATTTTGACCTTGATCTAGTGATTTCTCTACCCCACTCCCTTGGTTAAAAAGATAGAGCATCCCATGGGCTTCCATTTGATCCAAATAGAGTCAAGTTTGGACGTCTTTGAGGTTTCTCCACTTCTTCTTTGAGCTTCTACACTTGAGGTAGGGATAATCTACACTTTGTTATGATCTTTAACCTAGTTATTTGTTGTTATGTATAAATGGTGAGTTTTGGGAAGTTTGAGGAAAAATCTAGAGTTTAGATTCAAATTAAAAAGGGGATTTCTATGTCGTGCTTTGTAAATGAATATGGGTTTTGAATATGAGGTTATCTTGGATTACAATGGTAGACTTTAACTTTTGGATTGATATTTGAAAAAGGGGGAGATTTGACCTAATATGTGTTAAATAATTATTTTGTATAAATAATGAAAATTGATATGAGAAATGTGAAATTGGGAGGATGTATGAATGAATGGTGTAGTTGGATTTGTTAAATC
This sequence comes from Camellia lanceoleosa, assembly GCA_025200525.1. NCBI lineage: Eukaryota > Viridiplantae > Streptophyta > Magnoliopsida > Ericales > Theaceae > Camellia > Camellia lanceoleosa. Next base: position 119,700,545 of record CM045764.1, on the reverse strand, counting down.
ACTCACCTATGGAAATTTGATGAATTATCTATTATATAGGTTGTGTATACCAGTTTAGAAATATCTATGTTGGGCTATTGGTGGAGGATGGCTATGATTATTGTAGAAATTGTATGAAGATTAGGTGAATTGAAACTAATCATTTAATAATGTCATTGAATATGACGGTGTGATAAGGCATTAAATATGTATAATTGAATGTCATTGAATATGATAATACTTGTAAATACATTGTATATGTATAACGTTTGGGAGAAGAAATGGAATGTACTCCATATTTTGGGAGGAGATAAGGATGGACTCTATTGAAATTAAGTTGGCCGGAGTGTCCTGGGTGAAAGTCCCAAAATTTTATGCATACATGGGTGCCGATCCCGCAGACGAAATTTCAGTAAAATGGCAAGATTGAAGTGTCTGTATAATAGATATGTTGTTTGAGAACCACTGAGTTGTTGTCTCAATCGGGTTATTCGAAGAATTATAAATTTGGCCTGTAAATTGAAATGAAATGAATAGATGGGAATGGATTGAGATGTGAATGTCGATATTGTATGATTATGTGAAGAAGATGTGTTTTGGTTATAAGTATTGAATATATACCTAACACTTATATCTTAATTAAATCTCATATATTGTGATAGACTGTTTCTATTGGGTTTTGGCTCACCCTACGTGGGAAACTATTTTCAGATATCGGTGACATGCTTCCTCCAAGGACATAGCTTGGATGGACTTAAGGGCTGGAGACTCTATTTTGTCGTATAAATGTTTACATGTTTATTCAAGCCGAAGGCTTAATATGTATAGAGTTTACTACTCTCTCTTTTGTTGTAACAGAGTAATGTCTTGGAAAGATGTAAGCCCGTAGGATGTTTACTTTGTTGTTATTAACTAGTGTTACATGCCGTAAATTCAGAAAGAACATTTGTGAACGTATAATGCATGTAATACCCTTTTGTAATACGAACTCTGATATATGAAAGTACACCAATTCTATCATGTTCATTTCTCTTGTGAGTTGGATTAATTGTATTTTTTTTTAGGGGCGTTACAAATATAAACTACTCCAATCATTTCATCAAAATATTTTCTTCTTTTCATCCAATTTGATAGGTTCTCAATTTGATGAAAAAATAACTTTCCCTTGATTTGATTAACATTTGATGAAAGGATTGGAGTAGTTCATATCAAATCAAGTTTTTTACTCAAATTTGGATTCAAATTCGATGAAAACTTTTGTGAAGGGGGGTTGGACATGCTCAGAAGTTGGAGTAATGGAGAATTTGAAAAGTTTGGATAGAAGCACCTATGTGAAATTTTGATTGGATAAAAATTTCAGTCAATAAAACGGGTCTTTTATTTGAGTAAAAATTTAAGGAAATTTTAATTTGGTATAGGTTTGAGTAAAGGGAATTTAGTGGTTTTACATACTTAAATTTGCGTTTGAGTCAAGATTTGGGGAAGGGATGGAGATGTCAAACTTAAATTTAAGTTTGAACCAAGATTTGGAGAAGGGTTGGAGATGTCTTCTTATCCATTTTTCCTGAGAAAAGTGTAGCCAAACTAGTTTATGTTTATCAAGACCAAATAGAGGAGAACCTTTTAGTGCTTTTTATGAATTTCAGGCAAAAAAAAATTCATTCTGTTTTAATCCAATTGGGATTGAAAATGTCAGGTTTGTTTGCCTAATTTTGTAAAATTTTTTTGACTTAATTTGGTTCTTGTTTTTTTGGTTAATCCTTGTTATATATATATTTTTTCAAATTTAAATTTTGTTATAAGAAAATTTTTAGCATATTTGGGTTTGTTATTCATTTTCTTACTAAACAACTTTGAATTCATCACTTTTTATTAATATACAAATACATAAAATTTATACAAAACGATGTGTCACATTAATATTCATTCATTTCAAACCAAAAACCTCATAAAAGTGGCTTATTATTTCAATGTTGCCATTGACACATCATTCTGGTGGTGTTTTTTGTTCAAAAATTCTATTTGCAAATCATTTTTCTATATTATATAGAGCGTAGACTATTAATTATCAAAAAAAAAATTATATATAGTGTAGACTATGCATCCTCGTGCATATTAGGGAACGAGCTGGCCGTGTCAGTTAGGTGTTGTGAGATTTTTTTTAATCCATCCACCAAAGTATTAATTGCATGATACTGAATATGTACATTTTAGGATGAAATCACTATTGGGCCTTGTTTCAGATTGTTGTTGTCGCTCTGTTACTGTCTTGATTGGAGGCCTTTGGATTGATGTGTGTTGGTTGATTTTCTTTCAGATGGTGGATGATTTCTTTCAGAATTTTTTTTTCTCTTTTTACATTTTTATTGGGGTTTATACTGGAAAATTTATGTTATATATTTTTTTGGGGTTTAACTGTCACACTTATTTTCTAAGCTTGAACATAATTTTAATCACTTGGTTTTGAAGATCATATTTTGGCTTGATTGCTGTCCATTCCAAAGGAGAATCAGCTTATATTTGTTGTCTCTTCTAGATTTCTATTTGTCATTGTTTGTGAATGTGGTAAAATTATTTTTACATTTGACATTAGTTTGCACTTCTGAGTTGGGAACATTCATACTGTTGTTTGTTGTATTTTGTAGCTAATGCTGCATCAAACAAAGCTGCCTCAAACAGTACTACTCTAAACATAAGGAAGCTTGATGATGAAACAGAGAGGTTGCGTTTGGTAGAATTTTCTAAATATAATTTGAGAATATGAGTTGTATTTTGAGTTTGGGAGTTTTGAAATTATGATTTAAGTGTAGAAAATATGTTTGGTGAATATGTTTTAAAAGAGTTTTGAAAAGAGTTTTTGAATTGAGTGATGTGACATAATTTTTTATACAAAAACTTACAACTCATAACCAAATACACAACCCAAAATTCTATTCAAAACTCATAAAAAATTTAAAAAAAATTTAAAATATTTTTTTATTTAAAATATAAAAATAACAAGTGCAAAAAATAAATAAATAAATAAATCATGAACACTCTTCCGGTCAACCGGCCGGACGTCCGAGAGACATCCTGGTACACGAATTTTCAAACGTAGGTGCGGAAATGATCTTTGAAAACTATAAACAAACGCTGCACTCAAACTAAAAGGTAGAATCATGATTCAAAAGTTGTACCAAACACAGTCAGAATCTTTCGCATGAATACTCTCACTACAAAAAAATTAACTTTTTGCGACGGTAAAATTCCGTCGCAAATACTCAAGATGCCGTCTCAAAAGGTTTTTTGCAACGACAAATGACTTTTAACGACGACAAGTAGAGGGTCGCAACAAAGGGGTCACAAAATGGTTTTAGCGAGACACGTAACCGTCACCTTTTTTTTGCGACAACAAAGTGGCCTTTTTGCAATGGAATTTTTTTCATCGCCATTAATATGAAAAAATTTGAAATTTTTTGAGACGGCACTATGTTGTCGTCGCTAAAGGTGTCATTTGAGACAACAAAAATGCCGTCGCTAAAGAACTTTTATTGCGACAGGAATACCTGCCGTCGCTAAAAAACTATTTGAGACAGCATAATGAGCCGTCGCTAAAACATTATTTGCAACGGCAAATAGTACCGTCGCAGAAGGCTTTTATTAAAAATTATTAAAACTTATAAAATATCTGTTTTTTGCGATGGTTTGGTGCCGTCACCCAAAAAAAAAAAAAAAACTACTGTTGTAAATTAATTAAAAAATATTAAACTTACCTATATTCAATGAAAAACAATTTTTAAAAAAAAAATTTCTGTGTAGAAATAATAATTTCTCGATAATAAACATATTCTTGCATTCATAATGATACATTAACAAAATTAACCCAGTACATAATGTTTCATAATACATATATAATGTTTAAATACATAATGTTATTCATAATTCAAAATAACACAAATCAAAATTAAAAGTTTTCCTTAGCATTCTCCTTGGTACAAAAACAAAAATTAGTGACATTCTTCACAGGCATGAAATCCACAAGAAGCAAACTCCTACTCCGGAAATATCTGAAAAATAAAATAAAAATAATTAATGACAATATAATTATGTGTTAATATGTTAATATGTATTATTAGGAAGTGTAATGATGTATATAAATTGCCTTCTGAAGTGCCTAATATTGGTATCATTTTCAATTCAAAAAAGCTTGTACTAAACGTGGGTATAGCGACCCAGAAATTATGGGCTGGGTCGGGAACACTTGCATGGTTGTGTGTCAGCCCAATTACAAGCATTCAAGTGTTCGATTTGTTGCTACTTCTATTGAAAAATAGTAGCATGTCCTCTTATTATTTAGTGGACACGCAACCACATGATTTTCTGGGAAAACCAGATAACATCTTGGACTGAGGGACCTATATAGTACATGCATGCAAAAATAAGAAGACAGTTCAATTATGTCTCATGGTTGTACTGAAAAAAGCAGCCTCTCCTATGGGATTTTTTTGCATAAAGAGGCAAGCTCCATGTTCCTCATTTGCCTTAGAATTAGAGGATACAATCATACACAATCTAAGAAACCTAGAATTTTACAATATTGGAAGATGGAAGATTCAACAACACATACCCATACCCAAGGCAGAGAGCACAATGAGGTTGTGCTGCTTAATGAGCCTCTGCAACACACGAAAGATTTTGGTCATTGGCAAATTCCAAGAAAATACAGAAACCACTAAAGCGTATTCAATGAGAAGATACAGTTAAAAAACCAAGACAATCTGTAAAAAATTTCATGTTCATCTACCATGAGCAGAGAACACCATCTTCATTGAAGAATGAGGATCTAAAATATTCAGATTCAAGAACAATATTCTTGGAATATTCAATGATCAATGATTGTTCAAGAGTAACGAGACTATTGGAATCAAATCACCAAATGTATCAAGGATTGTAACAATGGAGAACAGCACATTGATCCATTATCAGATTAAACAGAACCAAAAATCAGGATATTAAGTTTGTACGATCATGCAAATCACAACAATTCAAATGTAAATGCTCAAATGTCCAATATCTAGGTAGCTGGCTGGTGTGCCACACCACAAACTTCCCTCTTACATAGGAGCTTCTATTTCAGGAACATTCCAGCTTCATTGTAGGAACCTGTTCTACAATGGTTGCTTTTTTTCTTTTTCTTTAATTCTGCTTTCTTTTACTTTATAATGATCTTTTGCCTTTTCTGCACACATTATGCTTCTGTGATCACTCAGCAACCTGTCTCCATGTTTTTTATTTTTTCAATCTTTTTTTGTATTTTATTAGGTAAAGCTACGGATATATTGCACAATTTCTGTGGATTTTCTTGTTTATGACCATTTCAGATATCCTGAAGTCTGGCAACAGCTGCATAAATTGATAAATATAGCACTCCTATAGATGAAGTCGCATCGCGTGTGTTTAGTTACTACAGGATTCAGTAAACCCACCCACAACTTTTTCAATTAATTAAATTAAGTGTGTAGTAGAGTAGGTTATATACACAAAAATAGAGTTCTAGCCATGGCTACATCATTTTGGAATTGTATTAAAAAAAAATTAAGAATGAAATTCTAAAGCCAATAGTATTTTCATGAAAACCATGAAGAGTGTGACACCTCTCATGCCACTTGACAACCAAACTAAACAATCATGGCTTGAAGCAACCCAATTAGAGGCATAACCACAACAAAACAACCATGGTCTGAACCAACTCAAAGAGGCACAACCTCCACCACTGTGGAAAATTCAAATCTATTCCACTTAATTTTAGATGAATTCAGGCACATTCCTATGTTGAAAAAAATTACAAGTAATCTAAAATGGCATAATCAAACCCATAATCATTTTACTTTTCTCTCACAAATATCATATTTAACTACAAAAAAATCCAACCATCTTCCCAAGTACAAAAATTTTAGCATACTAAAATGGCCAACTTCCCAAACAAGGCCTAAGCATATCTAGCATTACTCTAAATTGCTACATATAAGCATAATGGGCCATCTAACAAGTGACAAGTCAAGCATGGTGTGAACTATCTGAAACGTGGCAAACCATACTTGTCACTTATTAGATAACCCACCATGCCTTCATGTTGCAATTTAGCGCCCTCCAAATAACAAAACCTCTTTGTTAACTGCAAATCTCTTTAGTTGTCCTCCCTTGACTATAGCAAAGACACGTCCCCTAATCCTAATTCATGTGGCAATGCAGCAAAAGACATTCACACCAGTAATTAATGTGAGTTTATTTTAAATTTCTTTTATGGCATTACAGCATGAAGAAATAATTTATGCATTACAGCATGAAGAAACACAAGATACTCCATGATACTAAACCATTTAGGCATACCAGTTAAATTCATATAACACAAATTCTATTCATTAAAATTGAATCCCATACGATATTATCACATGGAATTGAACTTAGAATTCTGGAATTCACCAACTTGTTTCTTTTGTGTGTGTTTTGGTGGGGATAACATGTCAAGGTTGTGTTGGAATATTGTGAAAAAATGAAGGAAAAGTTATATCTCTCTTTATATCTTCTTTTTTCCTTCACAAATCACTGCTTAAAAAGGTGACCTCTTGAAATCGTCAGCATGTTAGCTTTTAAGACTTTGTGTAGTACATTTTGAAATTTTTTACAACAAACACAGCTCAAGCATATCAATATTTTCCTCCTTTTCTTCACAAAGCACACAATTAAAAAACCAATGCACACAATTTCTTCAAGTTCTATTTAATTTTGTAAATGACATCAAAGTCAAAACACAATTGTTTTGCAGAGAGTATACTTAGAAAAACATTGTACGAGATTAGTATTTGGTGTACAAGCATTAAAAAAACAGGTACATGTTTTAATCGTAGAGGACGAACATGGTGACAAATATGACAATCATGATTCTATTGGTCAAGCAATAAAGCTAGAGGGTGAGAGAGATGAGATTGATGCATTGGAGTATGGGGTTTAGTTGACCCCCATCAAATTCAAAACAACTAACTGAATACATATAATATATCTAGTTTTTTATAGGATTTCTCATATGATCACATCAAGTTGAATGAAAAGTATGTAAAAATAAAAATTTTATGACAATCTATACTTCTTGTTTACCATTTGAGATCAATTTAATCTTTTTTGTTTACTATTTTGTAGTCAATCTAGTATGCAAACCAATATATATACACACACACACACACAAATTCAAGTTTAATTCTTTGAAATTGACAAAAATAAATAAATAAATTTAAAAATTAAACTGAGTTGAACTAGAACATAGTTTTTAGGAATAATTTCACTCAATAGTAGTTGGTCTGCTGGACTTCACCTTGAGGGAGGGAAATATGAAACATCTTATTGAACAAAATTTCTAGAACCGCCACTAAGTATATATATATTTTATTTTATTTTTTTAATTTCCCCTTCTCTTTCTTTTTGATCCGTAAATCTTCTACAAACCAAAATTCACACGGATAAAAACAACGGTTATTTTCACCTTTGGCATTTTCATCAAAATTTCACTTTGCTCGCTCCATTTTCAATTGTGAAAATCAAAAATAAAATAAAATGGTTAAAGTCAAAGGGTGCTAAATGTAATTAAACCCCAAAAACAAATACAACTTCCATTAGCAAAGCTGCAAATTTGGGCAAACTTTCACTTGTGGAGGATTCAAACTATATGATTTTGAGATGAAGACAGGCACAGAGAGCACTATGACAAAGAGGGAATCTTCATTTAATATAGGGAAAATTACAAATCAATGGGACAGTACAAAAAATTTTGCATTTTCATGGTGGTGCAAACTTTTTGCTTGCATGGTAAAAGTCCTTTCTATGTGTTGTACCAAAAATAATGCCATTGATTTACAATTTCTCCTTTAATATACGAATGGAAGATATCACAACACATGATGTGTTTTACTAACCTTTTGTGGTAGTTTGTGTATCTCTCTCTACACAGCTTTAATGGAGGATCAGAAAGGTAATTCTACACTTCGATGCCTTTAAATTCAGCTTCTCTTTTTGTATCCAAACCCCAACCGTCCTTTTTGTTGTATGTGCCTTTCATGTGATAGTAAGCAAAAGGTTAGAGCACAACAATGAGACATAAACAGATAATAAAGTTCATCCTTGCAAGGCACAAATATTTCTAAATTTTCACCACCAAAAAAATAAAAATAAAAATAAATCCTAACTTTATGTGCCTACAAAATAGATTTCCCCAAGAAGTAAACGTTGTAGTAACAGGCGTGAAGGCGAACTAATCAAATCAATACATATATATATATATATATAGAGAGAGAGAGAGAGACCTCGGCAGTCAGGGAAGAGCTTGATGAACCAGGCATGAAGGCGAACTCCATCGGAAGATCTGAGCCATACATCTTCGTAGGTGAGGCGGAGACGAGAAGGAGTGACAGGGTAGGACTTGTTAAGGCCAGGCAACATCGGAAGATCTGCTGCTGCTCCAACGCTGCTCCGACGACGACGACGCTGCTCCGACGCTGCTCCTCCGCCGCTCGCCGTCGATCGAGAGAGAGAGATAGATGGGGGTAAGAAGAGATTAGAGATTTTTGGATTTGAGATTGGGGATTTTTTTGTTTTGGTTGGAGGGGGCGGGAATGGAAAAAGAAAAGGCGGGAATAAAAAATAAAAAAATTTTTGGGGTCAAAAATGAAATAAATAATAAAATAACGTTGTTTAATTTTTTTCTTTTTTTTTTTTTTTGCAACAAGGGTTGCCGTTGTCAAAAAATTTTATTTTTTGTTAAAATATATATTTTTTTTGTAGTTAATGAGTTTTTTTAAAAAATTCCTCTTTTTTTTTAGTTACTAAGATTGAAAATTTATTTGTTTCATTTTTATTTTAATGAAAAAAATATTAGTATTTTTTATTTGGTAGAAATAGGGATAATATTTTAATGAAAAATATTTTCCACTAAAATAAAAGTTAATTTTCTGTGGTCAATGAAAAATATTTTCCTGCGGCTCATTTTTTTTGGTTATTAAAAATCATGAACTAATTTTTTGTGGTAAAGAAAAGGGAGCGACAGTAGCGGTGAGTGTGGTGGATAAGAGATGATGGTGGTGGTGGTGGTGGCGGCGAAGGAGATTAGTGGTTAAGTTGTGGTAGTGGTAGAGTAGATGGAGTAGCAGAGGTGAATGAGAGGTAATAGTAGTAGTAGTGGTGGTAGTAGTGGAGTGGTGGCAATGGTAGTAGTAATGGTAGTCGTAGAGGTGAAGTGGCGACAGTGGTAGTAATGGTGGTAGTGGAATGGCGTTTGCAGTAGTGGTGAAGGTGATAAAGGAGATGGGTAGCAAGAGAGAAAGAGAAATGAATGAGAGACAGATAGAGGAAAGAAATAGAGACAAAGACAGTGATGAGTAAGAGAGAGACAAAGTGGTCATTAAAAGTGCATTTTCTTGTAATTGATAAATAAATCGAGAGGGAGCTCAGTAAATAGAGAAGACGGAAGAGAGAGAGTGAGCAACGTGAACATAATGGGAGAGAGAGAGAGAAAAAAAAAAGAGAAGAGAGGGAGAGGGAGAGAGAGAGAGAGAAAGAGAGAGAGGCAAAAAGATAAAGAGATAGAGAGTGAGAGACAGCAAAAAGAGACAGAGAGAGACAGAGAGATGAACGAGAGAGACATAGAGAAAAGAGAGATGAACAAGAGAGACAGAGAGAAAAATAGAGAGAAAAGAGATGAGCGAGAGAGACATAGAGAAAAGAGAGATGAGCGAGAGAGACATAGAGAAAAGAGAGATGAACAAGAGAGACAGAGAGAAAGATAGAGAGAAGAGAGATGAGCGAGAGAGACAGAGAGAGATGAGATGAGAGAAAGAGACAGGGAGAGAAAATAGATGAAAGAAGAGATAGATGAGTGAGAGGCAGAGAGAGAAAAAGAGAGAGAGAGACAGATAGACAAAGAAATAAGAGTGATGAGTGAGAGACAGAAAGAGGAGAGAGAGGAAGATGAAAAAATGGGTAAAAGATATAGACAAAGAAAGAGAGAGAACAAAAAGAGCGAAAAGAGAGAGAGAGAGACAAAGAGAGATGAAATGAGAGAGATAAAGAGAAGAGAGACAGAGAGAGAAGAGAGATGAAAAAGATAGACAGAAGAGAGATGGACGAGAGACACAGAGAGAAAGAGAGACAGACAGACAAACAAATAGAAAAAAGTGATGAAAGAGAGAGAGAAAAAAAAGAGACACAGAGAGAAAGAGAGAGACAGAGACACAGAAAGAAAGAGAGAGACAGACAGAGTTCATAACTTATAACAAAACACACTGCTTTCACACTATTGAAAATTCTGATCAACACTCATAAGACCATCTCCAACGGTGAACCAAACCCAGCATCAAATTTAAATTTTGATGAAAAACTCACCTTTTCATACTCCAACGGTTGCACCCCCAAAATGAGATTTTTTTACCAAACCGATGACAGACCAAGCGTTCAAAACAAACAGATGATGATAATTGCTAGAGAGAAGGACCGACGACATACGATTGACCAACCCAACCACCGCAAAAAAGTTAAAAGTTCAAGGTTCAAAAAATTCACAAAAATCAAAAAAAATAAAAATAAAAATTTTGATGAAAAGGATTTGATAATGAAACCATTGGAGCAAAAGTATCGAATGAAATGGCATTTTTTTTTTTTTGATTTTTGAAAAATTTGAGATGCTCTAACCAAACTCTTTTTAAAATTCAATTAAAAAAATTATTATTAACAGAAAATAACATTAATCAAATTTTTAATTGAAATACTACAAAGGAAATAATTTTTTTTCAAAATAAATATTCAAAAAATTTAAATCATAAATATTTAAATAATCTAAAAAATTAAAATAAATATTCAAGAAATTTAAATCGTAAAAATTTAAATAATTTAAATATTCAAAAAATTTAAATAATTTAAAATGTTAATATTTTAAATTTAAAAACAACTCTACACTCAAATCATAACCAAACACATAAAACAAAACTCAATTAAGAAATTATTTTTAAAACTCATAACCAAACACACAACTCGAAACTACATACCACTTCACAACTCTACACTCAAATCGTAACCAAATACATAACAAAAAAATTAAAATATTTAAAAATATTTTTATAAAATAGAGTTTGAATTTATTTTTATAAAATATTTTAAAATTTAAAAAATTAAAATCGTAATATTTTGAAATTAAAATATTTAAAAATATTAAAAAAATTTAAAAAATCGTAACATATTTAAATATTAAAATATTTAAAATCTTAACAAAATTAAAATATTTTTAAAATATTTAAACATTTAAAATATTTAAAAAATTAAAATATTGATTTGAATTGAGTTTTGAAAAGAGTTTTGAATTATATGTTTGGTTATGAGTTTTGAAAAGTAATGATTATGTTTTGAATTGAGTTTTGAGAAATGAGTGTAGAATTATGATTTGAAAAGTCCAAACTAACAACATACTCAAATCAATGGGTGAAACTATATTTTGCGATGCTTACCAAACGGAGCCTTTATTTTTTGCAACGGCAAGTTGTGCCGTCTCAAAAAGTCACATTTTTTTTGCGACGGCAAGCTGTATCATCTCAAAAGGTAACATTTTTTGCGACGGCAAGTTGTGCCGTCTCAAAAGGTCACATTTTTTGCGACGGCAAGCGGTGCCGTCTCAAAAAGTCACATTTTTGTGACAGCAAGGTATACCGTCGCAAAAAATTCCGTCTTTTAAACCCACTTTTCTTGTAGTGTCTAGACCATTTTTGTTTTTTGTACTCTAGACCTCATATCCTTGCCTTCTAACTTATGTCATTTTTGCATGTCAAACAGCTTGATTTTTTAATGGGCTGATCTTGCCTTGCTTTTTTGTAAAACGGTGTAACCATTGTACGCATATCAGTTTTGTATTTTCACATAGTATAATTATGGTATATTACATAGCATATCCATGTTTTATTGAGCATCCTCCATTTTATTCTATTGGGAATTTGTGATATATTCCTTGGAGTCTTGATTATGTAAATGATGTTCTGTAAATTCCTAATTATGGACTTGATCAACTATCAATACCTATGGAATTGATATGCATTGTTAATTTTAGTTTTTTATTGGAGTGCATGAACAAGTTCAACAGGTCATCAAGTATTGGGATGTAAAACCTAAACCTAACTGCAATCCTGTTGATATACATGCATCCTCCAAGAACCATCCATCTTGGGGGTTAAAAGGGCTGGGATTGCACAGGGGCTAATGTAACCTTTCCCTAGAAGTCCCTCTACCCTGCCTATTCATATTAAGACGCTCATTGGGGTTCAACCAATAATGGGACAAATTAGGTAATTTTGATCCTGGGACTATGCTGGCAACATGCTGAATGTCTCTCATGGAAAGTAACTCATCTGTGATCACGCCATGAAACTTATGCAATTAGTTAACCTCTGGTAGCGGGTTTAATGTGACTCAACAAGAATATGAATTTCTCCTATATGGACTGAGGCTAATCAATGTTAATAGGCACATTGAAGACCCAAGGTCTCCTAGAGCCTAAGTGCAAGGCGCAAGGTGAAGCGCGAGCTTCATTGAAGCAAGGCTCATGTTTGACGATAAAAAATAGATAATTCAATATAAGTAAATAATTCAAGTTGAGTTTATTTGGCTTGAAATAATGGTACAAAATAATTTGGAACAGATTTAAAGGAAATCTGCCAAGTTGTGTTTGTTTGATAAAAAGGGTCCGAAAAGGAGTCGAATTGATCCCTGGGTAATTGATTACTAAGGGACATAAGATGGGACTTTGGTTTGATAATTTATTTTTATTTTTTTAAGTCACAAATTGTTGAATTCTTTGTTTTGAAAGTTGATTTCTTAAATTCCAAATACATGACTAAGCATGGAAAAAATATATGGATAGTTTTGGTTTGTGGAAACTCCATTTCCTTGTTACAATTAGGCCTATTTGCATGCATTGCTCTCAGACTTCCAACTCATACAATTTTCATAATTTCTTGAATTCCAAATACATGACTAATATATGGATGGTTTTGGTTGATGGAAACTCCATTTCCTTGTTACAATTAGGCCTATTTGCATGCATTGCTCTCAAACTTCCTACTCGTACAATTTTCATATCTATGCATCTCAAATTAGATCTGTTGAGAGAATTACTTGTCCTTGAAGAAAATTACATGATCTAAGGATAATAAAGCATGGATTGATCATCTTCAAGGAGATCCTTCATCTGATTCTCTCAACTAAGGAGAATGTAATATGTATATGAATTGCAATGAACACATAGAACTAGTATGCTGTATTAATGGTCCTTACTCATAGGGTCTAATGTAAACAAATGTGTTTCATATACTAGATATGTTTGGATACGATTCTTTCAACCCTTTGTCCCGCCTTTTTCCTTTTACCTTTGAATTGGTTTTATTCATTTAAAGGCTTTTTCTGTCATCTGAGAAAGGGAAATCGAAAAAAAGGCAGTAAAAATGATGGTTGTAATCCATTTTTCTCTTCAAAAGAATTGTTTTTATTAGAGTGGCTGAATAGTGCGGGAGCATTTTGCCATTTTCTTCTAAAACAAAAGTTCATGTAAAGGCTTGGAGTGTTCTCTAGTTTAATGGAATAAACTCTTGTTAAACATTCCACCCTTTGTGATTTTCATCTGTCTTGGTAGTTGGATCGTCATCCAATTTCATCGTACCTCTAAATATTTTGTTGGTTACTATGATCATCACATGTACTCCTGTTATGGCCTTTGGTTCTATTTGTCTGTGTTCATCAATGAGGATTTAGCATTGTTTTGGTCACTACAAAGAATCTGGCAATTGATTTGGGTTAGCTTTTTTGGCTAAAATAACACTAAAAGACAAAATAGGTTAAAATAGCCAATAAACAAAATGTCGCATCAAACTTATAATCATTTCACTTTTTCTCTCACAAACATCATATCCAACTACAAAAAAATCCAATCATCTTCCTAAACACAAAAATTTTAGCCCACTAAAATAGCCAAAAACTAAAATACCCTACTAAAATAGCAACTTCCCAAACACCCACATTGAATAGATTGATTTTGTCACTGGGTGAAGGTTTTGAAGGAAACTTTGGAGGGTAAATGAGGTCCTCAAAGGTCTCCTCGGTAATCATTTCTTAAACTTTATTTCGTGACCATAAAAGATCATTTTTATTATGTACAGATCCATTTTTTTTTTTTTTATCAGCAAAGAAAATCTTTATTGATGATGAAACCATACATTACATATAGGAATACATCAATAAGGATGAGAAAGGAAAAGGGAGAAAAAGGAAACCAAGCATGGTGTTGGTGAGAAACCAACACTAACTCACAGGACCACAAACACTAAATACCACCACCCAAAAACTAGCCTATCAACTTGATGCCACCACCCAAAGGCTATCTAACAAAAGCACAAAACTCACAATGTTGCTTACTTGTTGCCATTCTACTTCCTTCTTAGACCTAACCCTCCTATTTGGACCTCTCTTTGTCCTGTAACTCTAACTCAATAATCTTATTCAGAACATCCTCTTCTTTTCCATTGAAATTAATGCCAAGAGATTTACCCAATTGTAAAGTGGCTTTAGCTTCATTGAGGAGAAAATTTCTTGGGCTAGAAACACCCTCAGATAGATCTGAACGAGCTATCGCAGCTGCTGCTGGTCTGAAGATGACAGACTTAGAGGTGTGCTTACTGACTGCTGCAGCTTTATGCCCATAAAGTCTAGCAAAACTGGAGAACCCCTCTAGCTGAATCTTCTTCTTTCTTTTTTTCTTCTCATTCCGCAAGAGTTTAGGGGCAAATGCAAATTGCCTTCCTGAGCCTGAATCATTTAAGCTTAGAAAACCCTTCCCATTAAGTTCATACTCAATGCTTGGGCCAAATCCACTTCAAGATTAATGCCATGACCATGCCCATCTCTAGATCCACTAAAGCTCCTGGGAAAACCAAGAGTAAAAGCTTGCTCAACCTTAATTTTCAGGCTGTGCGTTGACTTCTCCATCACGGTCTCCTCGACAACTGTGTTAACTTCCTCTCCCAAATGACAATCACTAGGCCCTGTCCTCTGCTCTACCTCCTTGGAACAAGCTTCCTCTTCTCCGTTGAAAACTCCATTGCACTTTGACTCCTCAACAACTGTGTTAACCTCCATCACACTTTTTCCCTCATTCTCCCTATAGCATTCATCTGGAATTGTTCTTTCCACACCACTACCACAGATTTCGTTAGAGCTGCACTCTTCCAAACCACCGTGCTTCACGATGCTATAATCTGCTAAATGTTCCTCACACACAAGAATGTGATGAAGTTTACCCTTGTACTCCAAAAATATATTTTTGTTAATAAACTCCATAGAAGATGTAGCCACTCTAATTCTGGTATGGGAGAAGGACTTTGGTTGGCAAATATCGTCATTCAAGCTTAGAACAGTACCCCAAAAGCTTCCAATGTTGTTGAATGTGCCCCTATTCCAAAGACTTAGAGGTAAGCCATAACACCTCAACCACACACATCTCTCTTGTTCTAGATAAACTGCTGGCGTCCATTCTACCACAAACTGACTCCAATTCTTAAACCATTCTTTGATATTGCAGATATTTGATTTCAGCTCATCTTGAGATTTGAAAGTTAATACTATATCTCTTCCTCCCCCTTTTCTGACCAATACCTGATCCAACCCTTTCTCCTTCAGGACATTTTCAATGCTACTAGTAGAGTATTCAGAATTAAGCCTGACTATTGCACTATCATAAAGCCAACCATTACCCTCTTCATTGGCTTTTATGATCAATCTTGTTTTCTTAGCCATAGTGGGAGTGACCCTTTTTAATACTTCGGCGAATGAACTACGGCCTGTAAATGAAACATCATCCCTGTTTCTATTAGTTTCAAGAGGTCTCCTGATGATCTGAGGTCTGCTCCTGCTCTGTTCAGCTCTGTTACTATTGATATTGGTAGCTTTTTTGACTTCTAACACCCTTTCATCTACCAACAGACCATTGGCTTTTTGGATGGCAATGTCTGCTGCTACAGGGCAGTCAAATCTCACAAAACCAAATCTAGATTTTGACACTGTCCTTCTTTTGAAGGGTATAAAAACATCCTTAACTAATCCAAACTGAGAGAATAGTTTGGACAGAGTTTTAGCATCCATAGCTGCAGGTAAATTATCCACAAATAAAGTGAATGGTCCATACTTAACTTCCTTACCTTGAACACCACCTCTTTCCCTCTGCCTCACTACCGGAAACCAGCCTCTGTTTCCTCCTTGTGCCATTGCATTTTCACTAAAAATTTTATCAAACAGGTGGAGTGCGAAAACTTCTTAACTGGGTAAAAATAGGACCAGCTGCTCTTGGCTTCCCCCAAAACACAAAGCCCAGATTCAATCAGAGGGTCAAAAGGGATGCTAAAGCCTTACCCGAATGATGATGAATGGTATATTTGAAAGAATGATCAAGACGCCGCTAGTGAGTTCTAACCAAGTTCTTCACATTCGAACCACTGACCTTTACAGATCTTCAATCGGTAAATCACCGGACGTCGAGGAACTCACTGGAGATCGCCGATCATAGTTGTTGGAGCTCGTCGTTGGAGATGTACAGATCCATTACCCTCAAAAAGGGTAGGTAATTGTTACTAAAATCTACATTCAGAATTTTTGGTGTCTAAATAGTATTGACTTGAACTCTTGATAAAATTTGAATTCACGAGAGTTCTCAACTCTAAGGAATTCAAACTCTCGGCGAATATATGGTTGAGATCATGTGCATACTCTGTCTGTTCGGCTCTTATTCTAGATCACAGTTTTCCAATTATTAGTTCATTTTTCTTATCTGATTTTCTTGATCAATTGCTCAAACCTGTTTCTGTATATTTTTTTTTTTGTTTATTTTAAATCAGTTTATCTGAAGCGATCATGCAATTTATTGCTGTCATTTCTAAAATTGTTTTCCGGAGTTCTACTTTTACCTTATGCTTTTGTATATGTTCTTAATTACAGGTGATCGTGTACCCACTGAGCTGAAGAAAAATATTTTTCAAGCTCGAATGGACAAGAAACGTACTCAAGCTCAACTTGCTCAAGTAACACACACACTCTATATATATATACGGGGAGCAAATATCGTACTCCTTTCTTCCAAGCTCCGTTTCTGTCCGATCACCTGAAAGCACAACGGCGGTGAGCTACCCGGCGGTGTGTGGCCGAAAAACCCCTCCGACGATCAAGTTAGCACACACCTTGGGATAGAGAGAGAGGGAGAAGAGTGTTTGTGTGTAAGAATGTCTTACTAAGTGTTCGTCTGTCCAGTATGGGGGGCGCAGACATGCCTATATACCCTTCTGCGTCCCAAACCTACTCCCAGTGGTCTCTCAACACGTGGCTCTGCTATCCCATCTGTCAACACAAATCTTGCTGAACATCACCTAACCCAACTGCCCGCTCACTCTACTGGGAGCTCGGCAGCCGAGCTGTACCATCTTGTCTATCAATGGTCGTGCTGTGCTTCATGCCCAAGCACTCTACTAGCTAAGCTCAATGAGGGCCGAGCTCGGCGGCACCTCGGCAATGCCGAGCCCGGGACAGCTCGTGCTTGTTTATAGTTGGCCTTCCCGCCGAGCAAACAGGTATCTCGGTCACTCCGCACCTTTCCGGGCGCCAGACTCTTAACTCGACTGGCTTCGCCTCCGCCAAAACACGTAGCTCGGTCCAACCAAGCGTTTTCTTGACCGAGCAACTTCTTTCCAGACAGGGCCACACATCCTTGGCCTAACACCTGCTCGGTCCAAATCTGTCCGGCCCAAATCTATCCGGCCTAGTACCAGATCATTAATCTCCCTCTCAATTGCCCCTTAATTCCGTCTGCTGAGGCGTGACTGGGATTACCTATTCCGACCGCGATAGCACCTCCTCGGACCTCAATTTACTATTCGGCAACCGGGCTAGTTGGTATGCCTGTCTTCAAACTTGACCGGTCGCCTCCTTGGTCAACGCCCCATCTGACCTTCCAGCCTCTTCGACTTGCTCGATCGACGCCTCACCTGGCCCTCCTGTCTCTTCAACTCTGACGCTGCCATTAATGGGGACACGTGGCATTTCCCCATTGGTCCTCGAGCAGCCAACCAGCCGTCCGTTGGCTTTCAAAATTTTGGCTAGGCATAGACTTAGGCTTAGCCGAGATACTGCGGCAGTATACCCTTGGGCATACCGGCGATGGCCTCGCCTACTACCTTAAGATTAGGCCGGGCAAAGAAAAAATTGTGACCGGCACACCAGACAAGGATTTGCACGATGACGATTTCTTCTGGGTGTCTGGCAATTATGAAACAGCCGAGGTACCGGGCTGGTTCGTAAGCAAGAACTTCGGTTCCACATGTAAGCCGCGCAAACTTGCTCGGTTAGCTTTCTATCTTCATAATTCTGTACTTAACCATTTTTCTTGTTTCTTTTGCAGCAATTCAAGCCTTGCAAGCCAACTACCAATATCCCAACGTAGAGGC
Organism: Camellia lanceoleosa; assembly: GCA_025200525.1. Lineage (NCBI taxonomy): Eukaryota > Viridiplantae > Streptophyta > Magnoliopsida > Ericales > Theaceae > Camellia > Camellia lanceoleosa. The sequence goes on along the minus strand of CM045764.1, from coordinate 119,682,024 downwards.
CATCAGGACCGCGCTCCGCTACCGCCACCGAGATTGCAACGAGCTGCTCGGTTACACTCCAACCTACAGATACTCTGCTCCGCGCCGGAGTAAAGTAACAGACTTTCTCCGTGCTCCATCACCTCCTCCAGACCCAACTCTGCCTGACGTCCCCTTGATCCGGTTGACAGACGAACAAGAGATGGCCAAGCGAAGCCAAATCAAAAACCTGCTCACCGCAACTTCGGCCGCGATACCGAGCGTCGTCACCCGCTCTTCTGCTGCCGGTCAATCAAGTGCCGCCATGGTTGCCCTAGCTTCTCCAGCTGCCGGGCAATCGAGACACCAGGCTGGCAAAAAACCTGTATGACCAATCTGGCGTCCACAACTCAAGCATCGAGGTAAAGACATCCCGGCGACGGCTTCGATCAAGGGCGACAAAGAGCACCTTCTCGCCTACGATCTTTCCAAGGCCCTTCTCCTACCGAGCGACGTGGTCAGCAGCGACCATGTCCCTGACACCCGGTTGGTGAAGTCGTCTGTCAAGTCCATGGCCAGGGTAAGTTTTAATCTGCCTCTAAAATTTGCACAAGTGTTTGCACGGTTTCTCATCTGATTTAACTTGTTTTTTTGCAGGCCATCCAAAAACAACACCTGGTCATGGAGCGCATCCATCGACTTCGGCAGAAGGCGGCCGACATAGCCAGCCAAGTACAAAGCCTCCAAACTGAGCTTGGCCGAGCAAAGTCCTCGCTTGAAATAGCCAACACTGACAACAACCGGTTGCTCGGCCAACTCGACGAAGCCGAGAAAAAGAGGGATGAGCTCCAGGCCGAGCTGGACGCGCTCAAGAAGTCCAGGGAGAAAGATTGTGAAGACGCCAATAATGCCAGCTTCAAAGAGGCGGAAGACAACTACAAGAAACAAGTCTTCGCCACCCAGGACATCTATTTCAAAGCTGGATGGAAGGCTGCCTGTCAACAGCTCGGTCAAGGTCCTGACACTGATGTGTTTGCCTCTCCACCGGCTGTCTTCTTACCTCATTCCATACGCCAATGACGTCTTCAGCGCGCTGCAGGCTGAGGCCGAGGAAGGACTTGAAGAAGAGGTCGAGGCAGACGCTGAGGGGGATGACCAAACCGTGCAGGAGCAGACCGGCCAGACTGGGACCGGTGTCCAGGACCAGACAGCAACAGTCAACCTGGAAGCTGATGAGGAATTCCCTGACCTCTCCCCCTTAGCTTAGGTTTCTTTTTTCTTTTTGTCTGCAAATGTAACCGGGCTAAGTTCCCCACCTTTTGTATTAACTTTTTATCAATGAAAAGCTTTAATTTCATCAAGTGTTTGCACGGTTCTTCCAACTCTATTTACAGCAAAACATCTCGGTTTAAACTATAAAGTTGATCAAAACAGCCACTTCTTTAACCGGAATAATCATCTTGGTTAGAACAACAAAGTTGAACAAATCGCCAAGCCTTTCAATCGGAGTAAACCATCTCGGTTGAGAATACCTAAGTCGAACAAAACATCAGCTTCTTCAACCGGAATATCCATCTCGGTTGGAAATCCTAAGTTGAACAAATCATCAACGCCTTCAGCTGGAGTAAATCATCTCGGCTGGAAATAACTAAGTTGAACCAACTATTAGCTCGTCTAACCAGAGTAAATCATCTCGGTTGGGAATCCCTAAGCTGCACAAAACATCAACTTCTTCAACCGGAATATCGATCTCAGTTGGAACAACAAAGTTGAACAAATCACCAACTCTTTCAACCGGAGTAAATCATCTCAGTTGAGAGTACCTAAGTTAAACAAAACATCAACTCTTTCAACCGGAATAAATCATCTCGGTTGAGAATAACTAAGTTGAACAAAACATCAACTCTTTCAACCGGAATAAATCATCTCGGTTGAGAGTACCTAAGTTGAACAAAACATCAACTCTTTCAACCGGAGTAAATCATCTCGATTGAGAGTACCTAAGTTGAACAAGACATCAACTCTTTCAACCAGAGTAAATCATCTCGATTGAGAGTACCTAAGTTGAACAAAACATCAACTCTTTCAACCGGAATAAATCATCTCGGATGAGAATATCTAAGTTGAACAAAACATCAACTCTTTCAACCGGAATAAATCATCTCGGTTGAGAGTACCTAAGTTGAACAAAACATCAACTCTTTCAACCGGAATAAATCATCTCAGTCTTTACATTAAAACAACAATCTGAATGCTAAAGCAAAGTCACTTCTATATATTGACAAAAAGAATTACATTATGAAGTGTAAGGCAAAAAAATTTCTTTGCACAAAAAGAAAGCTAGAGCTAGAAAAAATACAGTTTGAGGTTGGCCGCATTCCATGGCCGGGGTATTGCTCTACCATCCAAGTCCTCCAAGTGGTATGCCCCCTTGCCCGCCAGACCAATTATCTTGTAGGGTCCTTTCCAATTTGCCCCTAGTTTGCCTTCACCTGGCACCAGGGTGTTTCCCATAACTTTCCTCAAAACCCAATCACTTACTTTAAATGGTCTGGGGTGCACCGTCTTGTTGTACTTCCTTAAGAGCTCTTGTTGGTAGGCGGCCACGTGGATGAGGGCCTTCTCCCGACGCTCCTCTACTAGGTCTAATTCCAGGGCAATAGCCTCGGCATTCAGCTCGGGCTCAAAACTTTCACTTCTTAGGGTCGGCATGCCAACTTCCAAGGGTATGACCGCCTCCATGCCATAAGCCAAAGCAAATGGAGTTTCCCCAGTAGATCGCCGCGGGGTTGTTCGGTATGCCCAAAGGATGCTGGGTAGTTCCTCAGCCCATTTTCCCTTTGTCTTCTCTAGCCATTTCTTCAACCCATCCAATATAGTCTTGTTTGATGCCTTGGCCTGACCGTTGGACTGCGGGTAAGCCGGGATGGAGTTGTAGAATTCAATCTTTAAATTTTCACAAAATCCTCTGAATAAGCGACCGTCAAACTGAGTGTCATTATCAGAGATCAAAATCTTGGGGACGCCAAATCGCGTGACCACATTCTGCCAGACAAACCGCTTCACGTCTTTCTCCTTGATTGTTGCCAAGGGCTTAGCTTCAACCCATTTGGTGAAGTAATCTGTGGCCGCGATGAAGAACTTTCGGTTGCTTGGTGCTGTTAGTAATAGCCCGACTATATCTAGCCCCCACATGGCAAAGGGTCAAGGACTAATGAAGGGAAGAAGTTCCCTGACTGGCTGATGGATCTGATGGGCGAACTTCTGGCATTTCTCGCACTTGCGGACATACTTTTGTGCGTCGGCCTGCATGTACGGCCACCAGTAGCCCTACGAAATAGCACGGTAGGCCAGGGACCTTCCCCCTATATGACTGCCACAAATGCCTTCGTGAATTTCGTACAAGAAGGCCTCCACGCTACTCGGGTGCACGCACTTCAGATAAGGACCAGTGAAGGAATTTTTATACAACGCTCCAGATGGAGAGATCCAAAACCGCTCTGACTTCACCCGGACTTTGTGCGCTTTTTTCTTGTCGGCTGGCAGAGTCCGGTCTCTAAGAAACAGGATTAAGGGGTCCATCCAGGAAGGACCTAACGCGGCACAAAGTACATCCGTTTGCCCGGCTTCCTCAATGCTGGGCCGCGGAAGGAATTCAATCAACAGGGGGTTTGGAGATGTACTATCAACCATTGAAGCAAGGCCGGCCAGCTCATCTGCTCGGCTGTTTTTCTTCACGGCCAATCTGTTGAACTCTGATTGCCTGAAATTGCTTGATGTGTTCCCTGACCAGAGCTTGGTACTTTGCCATTCTGTCATCCTTTGCTTCATAAATGCCAGCGACTTGGTTAACCACAAGCTGGGAATCACTGTACACCATTAGCTCGGAAGCCTTCATCTAAAGAGCGCTCTTGAGTCCGGCCAAAAGTGCCTCGTACTCAGCCTCGTTGTTGGATGTTGGGAAGCCAAGGGTGATAAAATGCTCAATAGTTAGGCCATCCGGAGAGATAAGAACGATACCTAGCCCGACACCGTGACGGTTCGACGCTCCATCAACGAAAAGTTTCCACATCTCCCCCACAAAGAGCTTCCAACATTCTGAAGGGTCCTGAGAGTTTCGAAAGGTGATGGGATCACGGTTGCTCAGCTGTCCGGTTTCAAGTTCTACGCTGATTGGTTCCACTTCGGCCCCCCTTGGTGATTCGGCACCGGACTCAGCAAGTTGATCTATAATGCCCAAGTCCGTAGGCATATCACTAGGTTGCGGTATTACGCCGGCCGCAGGATCTGTGCTGGGTTGGTCCATTTCTGCCCCCGTGGTGATGCGGCTCCAGACGGAGCAGGTTGGTCGGTGGGACCCGACTCCGTCATCGCATCACCGGTCGGAGGGGTTGTACACACTGAGGGTGTTTCGGTGAGGCGCGCAAATTCCGCGTCGCAAACTCCACCAGGTTGTTGTGTCTCGGTCAGGCTTGCATTCACCTCCTCATCTGCCGCGGCAATGTCAACCGGGCACACAAGATGTGTTCCAGGTGAGAATTCAGTAACGAAATCAGCCAAGGTCTGGGCTTTTATAATTTGTCTTGTGAACACTGTCACATCAAATTGTCCCAATTCGACCGCCCATTTGAGAATTCGACCAGAAAAGTCTGCCCGTTCAAACAAGGCCTTAAGGGGAAACTCAGTCAGTACGATGATGGAATGGGCGTGGAAATAGTGCGCCAACTTCCTTGAAGCCATCATCAATGCCAACGCAAGCTTTTTCAACGGTAAGTATCTCGACTCGGCCGGCAGCAAGGTTTTACTGACGTAGAAGATTGGGAGGTGCTTAATTCCATCAGCACGGACAAGCACCGCACTGATTGCATGCTGTGAGACGGCAAGGTAAAGATAGAGTTCCTCGCCTGGCTTCGGTGTAACCAATAGTGGCAGAGAAGACAAATACTGAGCTCGGCCAAAGCCCGGTCACAATCTTCGTCCCACGAGAACTTTGATTTCAATGCCTAAAAGAAAGGGCGGCAGTGATCTGATGACTGGCTTATAAACCGATTAAGCGTGGCGGCCATCTCGGCTAGATGTTGTACGTCCTTAAGCCGAGTCAAATCTTCAAATCTTGCAATCTTCGATCTGAATAAGTGCGCCCGATGCCTCGGTTCGTGACTAGGAATCCCAAAAATTTTCCGAATCCCACGCCAAGGCCACACTTAGACGCATTCAAGCACAGCTTGTGTTTTTTGAGAATGGCGAACATTTCGGCCAAGTCGGATAAGTGGTCTCCTACATGCCGGCTTTTAACCACCATATCATCAATGTAGGCCTCCATTGTCCGCCCAAGCAAAGGAGCAAACATCTTGGTCACCATCCTCTAAAAAGTTGCCCCGGCGTTCTTCAAACCAAAAGGCATGACTCGGTAGCAGAAGAGTCCCCTTGGAGTCGTGAAGGAAGTAATCTCTTGGTCGAGCCCATGCATGGCAATCTGGTGGTAGCCACGATAAGCATCCAAGAAGCTGAGCCGATTATGTCCAGCCGTCAAGTCCACAAGCTGGTCAATACGGGGCAAATGGTAGCTATCCTTCGGACAATCTCGGTTGACTGTCTCGTAATCGACACAAACTCACAACTTCCCATTCTTCTTGGGCACCACTACTGTGTTGGAAATCCACCGAGGGTAGTGCACTTCCTGAATTACTCGTGCCTCAAGCAAGTTTTTCACTTCCTCCACAACTACCTCGGCGTGATGCAGCGCCGATCTCCTCGTTCGCTAAATGACTGGCTTTGCTCCGGGGAAAACATTGAGGTGATGGCAGATAAAACTTGGATCGAAACTGGGCATGTCGTAAGGCAACCATGCGAAGACTTCGATGTTGGCCATCAAAAACTCAACCATCTCGGTCCTTTCTTGGGACGTGAGGTTGGAACCGAGCAAGAAGAACTTATCCGGCCGCTCCATATCAATTCGCACCTCCACCAATTCCTCAACAGCTTTGTCCTCTGCCTTGGTGCCTATATCGTCAAGAACTCCCTGGTCTTCCTGTCCTTCTATCATTTGAACGAAGCCTTTGGCAGCCCAACTCCCGTTCACTGCCACGAAGCACTGTTTGGACATGACTTGATCTCCCCAAATCTTCTCAATTGCCCCCATAGCCGAGGGGAATCTCATCACCTGATGGTAGGTCGACGCTACGGCTTGCATAACATGAAGCCATCCCATTCCAAGGATTAGGTTGTAAGTAGAAGGAACTTGTAACACCTAGAACTCCACTTGCTTGACCACGGATCCCGCTTTGACCGGCAGGATAATCTTTTCCACTCCGGTTGTGAGTTGAAACCAACCAGTGGCGAAGTTGCCGGAGCCAAGTCTGTCTCTCGGAGCTTGAGCTGCTTGAACGCGTCGTAATACATGATCTCGACCGAGCTTCCCTGATCGATCAAGATCCGTTTGACATCGAATCCCTTGACGCGGAGTGTTACTACTAAGGCATCGTTGTGCGGCGTCTGAATACACTCTAGATCCCTTGAGGTGAAACTAATCACATCTTTCTCTTCGGTCTTCCCCCTCTTCATGGCAGGTTGTACCGACAAAACCTCCCTCATATGTTCTGTCTTTTTTATCATACCCCGGAGTTCGCAAACACGCTCCGGTTCCACTATGCCGTGGATGACATTAATAACTCCTTGTGGTGGCACATCTCGGTCATCCTGTTCCCTGGGATCAACCGGAGCCTGGTTCGCCTTTACGCCCCCATCAATGTAAAGGTCTAGGTGTCCGGCTGCGACTAGCTCTTTGTAATAACCCCGACCCTGATTAGCGCTAATTGGGACTTAATTATGTCTAATAATAATTAAGGAAAAAATCTGGAATTTATTTGCATGTGCATTGCATGAATTATGTGTTTCTATCTGTTCGGTGTTAAAACATCTGTTTGTATTTTAAACTTTAAACTGCAAATTGGAAGCCTTATCGGCGCCCGATTCCGAAATTGATTAGTATTTTGGACTAGTTAGATTTCATGTGATTTTATGGTAGGTTCAATTAAAATTCGGTTCGGAGTGACTAAATTCGATTAAAATAATGCCATTTATTTAATTTGGGCTAAACACCACCTAAAGGCTGTTGTTTTACTCCACTAACTCACCCCTCTTGCATTTCATTACACACTTTGAGCCTCAACAAGAGAGAAAACATGGGTGAGAGGGTGAATTGAAGAAATTGGGTCTTAGCTCAAGATTTAACTTGGGAATTTGGAAGAATTGAAAAGAGTATTGGCAATTAAGCTCCTACAACTTAAATTCAAGACTTAGGTATGATAATTCAACCCCCCATTGTTGTATTTAAGATGGTTCTTACATAATAGATGGTCCATTTAAGGGTTGTGTTTAGAAAATTGGTTCTAGGTGTTGAATTTAAGCTTAGTCTATGCATGCATGCTAATATCATGCTACTTTGAAATGTTTTCATGGAAATTCTTTACATGCAAGACCACATTCAAGTTGTAGTCCATGAATTCAACAAAATTTTAAGTTTAATTGTACTTTGGATCATGTTTGAAGCTTTGAAATGAAATTGAACTCATGCATGTTTGTTTAACCCATGTTCTTGGAAATCTATGGCAATAGTGCTCAAATTGACTCACTCTTGGGCAATGATTTTTATAAATTGGCTTTTGGAACTTGATGTACTATGTGTTTAAAGTGTTTTTCCAGAATTTGAGCCCAAGAGGTTGAGTTTTTGGTTGAAGAATGCTTGGTTCGAACTTGGAAGACAAATCTGGAAATTCCAGATTTTGCTTCCTTGCTCGAGCGAAGGATTCCTCGCTTGAACGAGCACCTTTGTCCAGGGCTCCGCTCGAGCGAGCATCGAGCGACCATCGCACGTAAAATTTCAACATCCAGTATTTTTACTGTTTCATCGGACCGCTCGAGTGAAGGAAGGCTCGCTCGAGCGAGACCCCTGTTTTCAGCAACTTTTGTAAAATGTTTTCTAAGGCATTTTTGCATCCACATTCCATCCTAGGCATTCCTAGGCCATGATTAAGACTCCATACTAAGGGTAAGGGGTTAGATATACATTTAGAATCATGGATGTGAGTTTTGTACAATTGAAGTGCATGTTTCAAAGTGTGTACCCGTAATGTGTTATGTAGGTCACGTGCCGCAATCTGTTGACCCTTTGACTTCGTCTACTTGTATCAACGCCCACTGTGAGTAATAACTTTGTAAAGATATGTTCAATGTTATGTATTTTCGGTATACTATGATACGAAATGATTGGTTCTTGAAAAGCTATGATATGTTGGAAATGAATGAATGAATGTCCCGTGTTTCTGAAAAGTAATTGTGGCACCCTTAGTCCGGATGGCCCTTGCCCGGGGGTAACAATACCGTGGCCTATGGCCCTCGCCCGGGGGTAACAATACCGTGGCTGTTGGTACCAACTTTATTTGTGGTCTTCAGACCTACCTGCTGTGGTCTTCGGACCTACCTGTTGTGGTCTTTAGACCTACCTGATCTGATAGCTAATGGGCGTACCACATATGATCTTATGCAAAATCTGTACACGAGTGTGAAATCGAATATGAACATGTATTTGAATCTATTTCTGATTGGAAATCTGAATATGCATAAGACTGTGTTTCTGATATAAATTATGATTTCTAATTCTGTGATGGACATCATTCATTAAACCCTTTACTCTGTTATTATTCACTGGGCTTTCGCTCACTGTTTTATTATATATATGTAGGTGAGCCGGCACAAGACCCTGGCCAGAGTTGATGGCCCTCTGTTTTGTTTTTGGTCAGCCACCTGTTGCGCCTCCCGAGGAGGTTCCGCCTGAAGCCTAACCCTGTGGCAGTTTTGTACCTCATGCTAGTTAGTGGTAGTGTTTTTGTAAAGTCGGACCTTGGGACGTACTTATGTAAATATTTTGTACATATTGGTGTACTTCGACTGGCATGATTATGTATATAAATAAGTTTTAAATTTTCTGTCTCATGTATGTCATCACAGCTCATTGGATCTTGTTTATTTTACTATATTGCTTCCGCAGCCCCTTAATATTTGTTATTCTATTTGGAGGCCGTAGGTAGTCCACGGATTACTGGCCGGTTACGTCGCCAAATCTATAGGGGCGGGTTTGGGTCGTGACACTCTTTCAGGTGTTGCCTTAAAGGCAAACAATCCTCAGTCCGGTGGCCTCGCTCCCGATGGAATGTGCAACGATATCGCGGATTGTAGTCCTTTTGTCCATCGCCCAACTTAGCAGGAAACCGGACATACTCCTCGTCTCGGATTTCACTAAGTATGCGATAGATTGGAATCTTGAAGACCGTGGTTATGCCAGTCCTTGCCCTCAACCTTCTGTTTGCATCCGCTACGTCATCTCGGGGGTAGTCATCCCGGTCATTCCGACGTCTTCTACCCCGGTTTTTGCGATTCGAGCCACGGTCCGATTCCTCTGCTCGGTCACTTGAGCGACTGGACTCTTGCCCAACTGCATGCACTGTGCCTGCTGTCTTCTTGTCTGTTGCTACCGGAGTCGCCTTCACGGCAGATGCTGATGCATCATTCTTAACTCGGATGTGCTCATTGATGCGCTGCATGAGCTGGCCCATGGACGTTGGTTGGTGAATGGTAAGCGAGTCCCGCAGTCTATGTCCGACCGGGAGTCCATGCTTGTATTGAGTGATTGCAAGGTTGACCGGGCAATCCAAGATCTCGTTGAAGGTCTCCCAATATCTGGAGTTGTACGCCTTCAATGTGTCGCTCGGTTCCATCTTGACACTCAGTAGGTGATCAACTTCTTTTGGTGTTTTGGTGTTGGTTTTGAAGCGCGTGACAAAGACTTCGGCCAACTGATGCCACCTCTCAATACTCCCATCCGACAGCCTTTCAAACCACTTCAAGCCCAGTTCACCCAAACTTGACGGAAAGATGAGACACATAAGAGCATCATTCCGCCTATGTCCGGCCATGACCTGTCGGAAATGACTTACATGCATGTAGGGATCGGTCTTCCCGTCGTACAATGTGAACTTTGGCTGGTGGAAGCCCGACGGGAGAGGTGTTGTTTCTATTTCCAGGGAGAAAGGGGTGACACTTAACCTTGCCAAATCTGAATCCACTAGGAGTGGCGCTGCTTGGCGGGGTGGAGGCATTCTGACCTCCTCGTTGGCGTGAACCCCGTAGGATAACCGCTGGAATGCCAGTATCCTCTGAGCCTCCCGCCAGCGAGCCCGCTCCTTTAAGACTGCCCGTAAATCCTCTGAATGAACGGAGTAAGAGTACCCCGACGTCGTCACCGGACGTGAGGGCTGGTAAGTGCTATCTTGCGCGCTAGACTTCTCTGCATGCACGTCGGAATCACCAACCTTGTAACTTCTGGTAATAGAAATGGACGAAGTGTGTCGCTGACTCTGACTGCCTGAATGGCGGGATTGGGTGCGCTCACTATGGTCTCCCACTCCAGCTATACCCTTCCCTTTGACATGCCGCTTCAGCTCCTCCATCTCCGCCGCCATTCGCCAGATGACGACGTCCTGGTCTCTTAGCTTGTGTTCCAGATGTCTGGCGTGCGATTCTCTCCGTCCCCGATGACCGTCGGGACTCCGTGAATGACCATGACTCCTACCGTGCTTATCTCGCGCGTCTCCCAACTGTCCTCCGAGGAATGTCTCCAGGTTCGCCATCGGAAGGATGTCAGAATGCCCCTCTCTCCGTCTGCCTGACTCCGGAGTAACTCCGTCAATGGCGGACAACGGAAACTCATCGTTGTTCGCCATGGACGGCGATCAGACGAGCGTGGAAGACAAGGCTTTATCTGCAAAGTTCCCACAGACGGCGCCAATTGTACGGGGAGCAAATATTCCGGCGAGCTCGTACTCCTTTCTTCCATGCTCCGTTTCTGTCCGATCACCTGAAAGCACAACGGCAGTGAGCTACCCGGCGGTGTGTGGCCGGAAAACCCCTCCGACGATCAAGGTAGCACACACCTTGGGATAGAGAGAGAGGGAGGAGAGTGTTTGTGTGTAAGAATGTCTTACTAAGTGTTCGCATCGTCTATGGGGCCTTGACATGCCTATATACCCTTCTGCATCCCAAACCTACTCCCAGTGGTCTCTCAACACGTGGCTCTGCTATCCTATCTGTTAGCACAAATCTTGCTAAGCATCACCTAACCCAACTGCTCGCTCACTCTACTGGGAGCTCGGCAGCCGAGCTATACCATCTTGTCTGTCAACGGCCGTGCTGTGCTTCATGCCCAAGCACACCACTAGCTAAGCTCAATGAAGGCCAGGCTCGGCGGCACCTCGGCAAAGCCGAGCCTGGGATAGCTCGTGCTTGTCTGTAGTCGGCCTTCCCGCCGAGCAAACAGGTATCTCGGTCACTCTGCGCCTTTCCGGGCGCTGGACTCTTAACTCTTTCGGGCCAGCCGCCTCCGTAAAACACGTAGCTCGGTCCAACCAAGCGTTGCCTTGACCGAGCAGCTTCTTTCCAGACAGGGCCACACGTCCTTGGCCTAACACTTGCTCAGCCCAAATCTATCCGGCAAAACTCTGTTCGGCCCAGTACCAGATCATTAATCTCCCTCTTAATATATATATATATATATCTGTGGGACACATTTGGACTCGCATGATGATGTAAATTTTGTGTAGATTATCAATGAGAAGCCTCAAATAATCCAAGAGTACGAATCTGGGGAAGCAATTCCAAATCAGCAGATAATTACCAAGCTGGAGAGGGCTCTTGGAGTGAAACTGCGGGGAAAGAAATGAAGTGAATGAACGTAAAGAGAGTAAGAAAATTCTATTATATGCCAATGGTGGATGTGTAGAAAGCTAAGTTTCTGGATGGTGCTCGTGTTAAAGAATATATACGTGTTTGTAGCAGAACTCTTTTGTTTTGACAGTTGTTTGGTGAGTTGCCTTCAACTTTTTTGGTTTGGAATGGTTATGTCATTTAAATGAGCACTTTATTTTAAAATAGTAAGCCCTAATGTAGTCATATTTTTTATATACAAATTTTAAATATTTTTTTCTATTTGTATATCATTACTGGCTCGAAATTGGACGGTGGCTATTGATATGTCTTGGGGTAGAGATGTTTTTAGTAGAATTTTGTCCGTTTTTCCTCTTTGGTAGAGCAATCTTGGTGGCGATGGCGGTGGCCATAGTAGTGTGTTGGTGGTGACAATGGCAGTGGTTAACAGAAGGGAGGCCAACAATATTATGATAGATTTTTAGATACTAACAAAACATAGAGTAAACACTAACAATAAATAAAACACAAATAAACTAGTGTTATTTTGCCAAATAAATGCTGTCTTAGTTTGTGGCAAATGCTAATAGGACCACATGTTATGTGCCATTTCTTGTTTTATATATGCCAACTGCATGTTATGGACCACACATGTTATGCTAATTTTCTTTCGTTAGTGATACTATAAAGAGTACGGTTTGAAGCGTTGCTTTCAAAGATTTGCCTTTCTTGACATTATAGAGAAAAACCTGACATTCGGACCCATGTGTTGCCACATTACTGTTTAGATTTCAGAAGGCAACAACGCCCACAATGCTTGATTGAACCTTGATGTTTTTTTTACCACAATATTTTTAACAATTGATGTACGTGTCTCGTGTATATTTAATGTATTGATGGCATGCAATAACATACGCACATCATAAAAAAATTTGTTATTTACAGTTAATATTGTAAGTCGTAAAAAAATTATCGTTATTAGCATTTACGACCTACGCAATAGACACGTCGTAGTTGACAAATTATTTACGACATGCAAAAAAAACAAGTCGTAAAAGTGAGAAATTACGGCTTGCATTTATTGTATGTCATTGATATAAAATCGTAAAAATTCAATTTTGTTGTAGTGAAAAGAGAGAATATGTTACATGAGGGCATCACTAATGTTACTTGAATTCAATCAACTGGGCTAGCTCAGTTGGTTCATGTACATTTTTTATGTACACTTTTATATGGAAAGTCAGGAGATCTATCATTGCTAAATGCAAAAATTGATCCTTTCTTCCCTATTAGGGACTTTGTTGTGTTTTCTTACTAAATAGTACTTGAATTACTAATAGTAAAGTATATGAAAATTTTGTACAAGTGACAAGTAATTTTAAAATGTCTTTGCATGTAATTTTGGACAAATTTTTGACTCAACTGTTTAGTATGATTAGAATTTTCTATTTACCTGACAAGTAAAACTTTAGGAAGTCTCATAATTATGATATAGAGAGAATAAAATAAAAAAAAAGTGAGGTGAGATTTTCATTTTTTTTTAATTTAAAAACATTATTTTCTCATAAAAATGAAACGATACGAAACTAGCTCTAATATTTTTGGCTACAGGTGAGTATGAGGATTCATTATTGCATTATATATTTTGAGCCAAATGCATTTCTGATTTTAAAGCATATAAGCAAGCAAAGTACACTATATTGAAAAATTGAAAATTAAAACTAAAATTCACTTTTTAAAATATCTTTAATGTTGCACTGTGATATGAGTTAAAAATAAATGAGAATAAGTGTATTTAGTTTCAATTTTTTGTATTTAATTTTCTGAAAATTGAATTTTTTAATTTTTTGTGTTTTTTTAGTAAATATTTGTAAAATCTTAAGCATTTTTTTTTTTTTTTTTTTTTTTTTAAGATTCGCATTACTTAGATATATCTAAAAAGTAAAATATTTTTAAAAAATTAATAAATACACAAGAATATGTACTAAATTCTCTTCTTTTTTTTTTTTTTTTTTTAGTATTTGGTGAATTTTCTAAAAAAAATTTCACAAATATTGTACTTTTTAAATGTATTTATATTAGTTGTATTTAAAAATTTTAAAAATTACTTATAATATTAAAAAAATTCAGTGAAAATAAAAAAAATATAAAAAATAAAAAAATTTCATTTTCTAAAAAGTAAATCTGAAAAGAGTAACCAAATGGGATTTGTAAATCTACTGCCCCTTTTTCTTGGATACAGACATGTAACATAAATGACTGTTTGATTACTTTGTTTGAGAGTGGTATATCCATAATTTATCTATTTATATTAATTTTTTTTGTTTCCACTCATTTTTCTTGTCATTATATATGCATTACTACTACCAATTAAGGGTTGTGAATAAGGTTTGTGAATAAAATGAATAGGATTATATATAAATAACTTTTGGGGCAAATAATATGGATGGTCTTTGCAATTTGTCATTTGTGTCGATTTCATGTAATTTTCAATTATATTAGTTTTGTTTTTTAATTTTTCACATTATGTTAATTTATTCCAATTGATAACATCTATTAAGAAATTAGATACAAATCAAAACAAAATAGTTCATTAAAAAAAATCATTTCAAATTAAATATCAATCTTTCAATCACTTTGAAGAAAATGAATCGACTATATTTATTGATTTTAGTTTAATTTTGAGAGAGGTATGATCAATTGACTTAATTGACAGAATCTAAAAAATTTAAAGATAAAATTGATATAATTAAAATTATAAAAATTATATTGACACAGGAAAAACAAATTACAGGACTGTAAATGTAATTTCCCCACAACTTTTTGGAAAATAGGTTATTGCTTTCTTTTTAGATTGGGTGTGCAGTTATTCAAGCTGGAGTTCTGGAGTCCATCAGTTCTTAAACCTACTACAGAGAGCCAACAAGTTGACTTCAACAAATAATAAATAAATCAAAAGGGTAAATTATGCATTTCATATTCTTATAATTTGATCTAAATTTCATTTCGATTCTTTTATCATTTTATTTTGAGTAATTTGATTCCTACACTTTAAGTTCAATTTCAATTTGATTCTTTTGTCCAAATGTAGTCAATTTTTGCATGTGACAAAATCATTAAGGTTAATGTTTAATTTAAATGAAATAACCTAATTAAAATTGGATTAAAATTGTATGGACTAAATTATTGAAATTGAAACAATATAATAATCAAAATAAAATTTGAGTTAAACTATAGGATTAAAATTGTAATTTATTCTTTAAAAATTTGATGTTTCTTAATAGTTAATTTTGCTTGAAGTCATGATGATTTATAATGTTTAATTTGGACTAAAATCTAATTAGAAGAAACAAGGTCAATTATGTACTAATCTTCCTTGGGGAGATCAAGATAGAATTATTTTATAAGAAGTTTCAGAGTAAAAGTTGCTAAGTTTTGCAGTCACTACAAGAATTCACACTTTTAGCAACAAAAATTTTGGTCGCTAAAAGTCAATTTTTGGTCGGCAAAAGTTATCCGCGACTAATTTTTTTGGTCGCTAGTTTGATCGCCAATTGAGGGTCGGCAAGTAATTGCCGCACTGTAATGGTCGGCAAAAGTTGGATTTGCCGACTAAATTTTTGGTCGCTAAATATTTAATTACCGCGACTAATTCATTTTGTCGCGAAAACACTTTGGTCGCGAAAAGTCGCCTTTTGCCGACCAAATTTCTTAGTCGCCAATTGACACATTTCGCGACCAAAAATTATGGTCGCCAATTGTGACATTCTGCGACCAAAATTAGTTTGGTCGCCAATTGTTACTTTTTGCGACCAAAACTGTTGGTCGGCCAAAGTGAGTTTCCACGACCAACAAAATTTTTTGTCGGCAATAGATGTATTTTTTGCGACCAAAACTCTTGGTCGGCAATTGTCATTTTTTGCGAAAAAAAATAATTTACTAGTCGCGACTAATAAATTGGTCACCAAAACAAGAAAACAATACACCTGTAATTCCTAATAATTCATTCAATCCATAATAAACCTATAATTTTAAAGCATCATTCAAATTAACTGAATCATTAACATTCGACACAATACATAATTTATTAACATTCGACACAATACAACTATTCTAAGTTTTCATTTCATATTCGACACAATACATTAAGTTGCCTTGATAGCCAATCAAAAAGATCCACTAAGTTTTAATTCATTAACTATTCGACACAATACATAATTCATATTCTAAGTTTTAATCCACTAAGTTGCCTTGATAGCCAATCAAAAAGATCCTTGCGCCCTTCCGTGCCAAGCTTCGCATCCATCAAAGCAGTAGTGATGTAAGGCACCTAATAAAGAAACAGAATTGAAAAATTTATCAGAGAAGCATGATAGTGGCAGCGTGGTAATTCTCAAGGCAAAAGAACTGGTACGAAACTAGCCTTTAAAAGAAAAAAAGAAAAGAAAAATGAAAATAAATAAAGCAACCTAAATTGCATATTAGACTAACAGCAGAAACACCAACCACTGAGGAATTCTCTCAGGGCTTCCACAATTTCATCGTGCAGTCTTCGCTATATGTAGCGACAAGGTTTCTGTGGGAGTGATGTGTGATACCAATTACATCCTTCTCATAGACCTGCCAAATAATTAAGAAATAATAAGAGCACTTTCAAGCCAGAAATATTGGATTTCTGCATAATGCAAGCGAAATTAGTAAATAAATATAACCAACAATTAATACCACACCCTGTTTATAAAACTAAGAATGAATCAAACTTCAAAACATAATTGCCGATTCTTGTAATGTAGAGATTGTGGCACTTGCTTCACCTCCGAAAAAATAAAAGATTACCTTCATTAGATGCTCCAGTTTACCAGACTGGTAGCTAAAGCAGTACATATTTCTGCACAAAATTTATAAATCGTTAAGAGTTAATAACAAATCCCATACATGTAGCAATTCTAAGCATAAAAATTGTTATCACAGAAGCATGTGGTTCTCAGTAAGACATCAAGGCATTCAATTCAAGGAAAAGTTAAATAGGCTAGTATTTACAGCTCAGCTGTTCCAACGCAATAAGCTTATTTTATAATCAAATCCAATAAAGATGAACTGGAAGATTGAAATAGGCTTCCAAACAACAAAACCCATTGCCACCACATTAAAGAGATGAACAAGAAGACAGGGAACCAACAGAACAAAAGGAATGCGTTACTGTATCCACTGCATTTCATAGACATAGCATGGTCAAGGAGAGGATGATTTGTAGCATCTCATTTCCTAAAATAAAATTCCAAAAATGAACCATTTTCTGTAGACATGGAACAGGAGAAGGGAGATTGATTTATGGCATCTCTTTTCAACATCCAAAGCTAATTGTCTTAACCTATATGTGTATATATATATCAATAAACATATTCATAAGACATATATTAGTGAAGTGGTAGGGTTTGGATTACCAGAATTATGAGAGACAGGGTGAGAGAGACAGTGTGGATTTGGAGTGGTCACAGGTCCAAATTCCAAATGCAAGAGAGACACTGCTAGTTTCACTTGCAGAGCAACCTGGTGAGGCTCCAGAAAAACATTAGATAATGGACATTGAAATAGTCTTGCTCTTAGGTAAAGTAACAGTTCCAAGATGAAATGATGAATCAATCACTAAGACTTTCACAACTCGTATCTTGAATAACAGAAACATGATGTCAAAAATTAATAAATAAAATTTTAAAAACTCAGAAAGCATATCATCAAGAAAGATTCAAGAAAGACAACTTAATAACATTATTGGCACATGAATGATACAAATGTAACGAGAAAAATTGTTGCAAAAAAATTAGAAGACAAATGTAAAACCACGAGAAAGCTAATAGAGATAACATGAGGATGACAAAGAAGATAGACACATGCATGAGTGATGTAGAACTTTAGCCGATTCATTTCACTGCAATTCTCTCCAAAAGCATGCTTTGAGCCTCCACAGGATTTGTTCCATTTGCGTGTGTTGAAAAGAGATTCCATTGCTTAAATGATCCTTTTCTCTGCAATTTAGATCTCCATTGGACAAATCGGCGAGCATACTAGGCCTCCTTTATCGCTTCTCAACCCGCATTTCAAAAAATCAAATGAAGATATTAAAAGTGACCATAACTCATTGCAATAAACCAACGAATCCCACATTCTTTGGAACAAAGCCTAAAGGTTGCAAATGCAAATGACAAGATGTTTTCTTTTAAAGTATCCAATTTATACTGAGGTTGCACCCCTTTGGCTCCTTCTAATAATTTTTTTTAAAACTTTTAGAAGGAAAAAAAAAATAGAGAGAAGGCTCTTGATTTTTAAGAAAGCGTAGGTTGAACCAAAAAGAAATAAAAATTACGAGAAAACTTGAATTACAAATATCGATATCTCATTTGTAATTAGGAAACTAGTAACTAAAACCTTCAACTCAACTTAGCCTATCACAATTAATTGGCTTTGTTGTATTGAGTTTCTCAACTATCATAAACGAAAACCATAGTAAGATTAAGAATTTCATTTGTCCACAGTGAAAACAATGCCAAGGGACCAGAATCAATGTGGTTAAGATAGCAAGGAAAGAAATTTCAGCATATGGTTTAACTTAATATACAAATATTGGGAACAAGGATTTGTTAAATTGATTGTAAGTTTAGAATTATCTTCTTGGACCTTTGAACAAGCAAACACAATGAAAACCAAAACTAGAACAAGAAATCTCTTAATATGAACATACAAAGGTTTCCAAAATAGAACTCTACTTTTACTTGTTAAAATGATACAAGATCATAAAGGCAACAGTCTATTTAACTGCGGAGAATAATAAAATGGAAGGATTTCCAAACTTGAGCTAAGATTACCCATTTTTAAGGCCATAACTATAGAAATCCTATGAACCCAAATTCAACTTTGGTTAGTTCTCCGAGCAAAAACACTAAAATCACCAGAATGTTTCAGGTTGTATCCAAAACTTCAACTTAAATGCAAAAATTAAGTCAATTGTGTATTAATAAAAGTCTAATTCATCATAATTTCTGAAGTTTTGTTCTTACATTTTCTCAAAAACCAAACAGACAACAAAGTGAAAGTAAAAGTAAAAGTAAAGACAACAAAGTCTAATTCATCATAATTTATACATCCCATTTTCATCCCTTTCTTCAAACACTTCGTGCCCAACACACAATACTAATTGGGTTCCCAGGTCCGGTTACTCTAATTGGGCGCATCTGCAGCAGCGTTGTAAATTAAGAGCATGGAAAAGATGCTGAAGGGTAAATTTCCTTGGGCCGTTAAACCTCCTTTTCATGTCATAAATAATCTATTTTGTTTCAGGTTTGATCAAACTAGATGCCATTGATGATCATACTCATTAGCCTCCTAATTTCTTGAAGGGTTCCTACTAATTATAATCTTATGTTTGATGATGAAGCTGGAATTTAATCATTGGACCGGTACTCTGACTTCAGATCCAGTAAGAGATAATCCCTTAGAGAAATGTGGAGATTTGATTTTAAAATTTAGACAATAGAGACTAGGGATTTGGGTACAAGTTGGCTAAGTGATACTCTTGAGCTTAGATGTCATGGATAACTTCACATAATTATATTATTTGGAGTAAGAGAAACTTTAGGAAGTAGGATGCAAAAATTATTAGTATTAGTTATTATTTTTATTAGATCGAAAAGTGTATCGGAGAAGCATTACAGCACTCTTAGGATGAATGATATATTTGGACCAACTATCGGACTATCAAACTTGTGAAGCATGCTATGTGCAATTGATGTATCTTGATTAAAATGAAGGAGAGATTTAAGATTGCATATGCGAGGAAACATGTTTTTACTCTTCAAACAATGAATATCCAAGAAATATCATTTGTATGAAACGAGCACTATTAAGTTGATAATTTCACGACGATAAGTGGCGGGAAAAGTCAAAATACATTGGAATATAGATGCTTTATCTCAACATGCTTGTGTCATTCTTAGCATGATCGGTGCTAATCTTCTCTTTATGCTTTGAAATGTTGATTATCCAAAAAACATCATGAGTATGAAACAAGCACTATTCAAGTGATAATTTCAGGACAAACAAGTGTCAAGGCAAGTCAAAAATAGGATGCCAGTATGAATACTAGAAGGGAAATGCTAAAGTTGGGATATATGTTAAAAATGTATTGAAATATGTAAAAAATGTATAAAAATATTTAACAATATATAAAACATGTAAGATGTGTATTACCATTCTATTTTTTATTTTATTTTATTTTTTGCATTATTTGATCCATAACCAACACCCCATTGGGCTGTGGCTAGCAGAGTCCATTCTAGAAATGGACTTAAGAGTGGCAAGATGAAAGAACAGTTAAGGAGAGCAAGGTACATTTATCAAAGCTCTTCCCTCCGGCATCATTAGCATCTTCTAGTTTGGTAATCCCAGTTATCCTCTGTCTCTTTGTCCCATCAGTTTTCTTAAGATCCTTGCTCTGCTTAAAATCTGCCCATGACAATACATGAGAGCAATTTTTGCATTGGCAATACATGAGAGCAATTTTTGCAGAAAGAGCCACATACGTAGTAGCAACAAACAATTTTTATAGGTATGGAGCCCCAATCAATATAATGACAGTTCCATAGAGAATGACAATCACATTGATTCTTTCATTACCTTAGGAAAGAGAAACAGAGAAATACAACAAATAAAATCAAAATTATTGTCTCTGGTTGTTGGTTGGACAACTGGAAGTCAGTGAGCAGTGAATAATGAAAATTGACTGCATCGCATGTTGAAAAGAATACCACAATCTGTAAAGTGAATGCATGAGAGAACTTGACAATAAGAACAAGTTATTATGCACTGAAGTAATACAACTTTTCATACCAAATTAGTTCGAATGAGAAATAATATGACATTTCTTCCTATATTTAACAATTAAAAATAATAAATAAATGAATAAAGGAGAGAAAAACAAAGTCTTGATCTTCTCCTGACTAAAGGAAAGTACTTAGTGTGAAGTAATATTTGGAAGTGTATAAAGATACAGTGACCATTCTAGAGAATGAATCATGAGAGACTCCTACAAACCAAACTCATAATGATGCCACCCTACTGATTAGTGAGTGGCATTGTGTTACCAGAGCGACTCTTTCATTAACTTTCGAATGTGAAAGAAGTTTAAAAGCTGGAAAGGTACATGCAGTGTAGTTCAACTAGTTATCTAACCATGAATTTACCAATTCAAAGGCACATGCAGATCTTGCATCGATTGACCAAAGACAATTCTTATGATACACGAATGTGCATGCATTACATAAAGGAACAACATTACGACGTGTAGGAACAATCGCCATTTGGAAATAGAAGGGCGGCCTTACCTTATAGGAAATTTCTGAGTCAAAAAGAGTCTTCAGAATGGGTAGGGGGGCCACAAGCCATGAACCACAGGGCAGCACTATACAAAAAATTCAATCTGGACTCGCATATGCAAACGAAATCCATGAAAGACACCAAATCGAGTCTCCGCCACATTACCTTTAACGTATCTCGAACTAATTGAGCCGAAGCTTATATTCTTCATTGGAAGAACTTATTAGCTTTCCTGAGTACTTTAATTCATTATCCACATCAGATCCTAAAGATTCCAAATGTTCAAGAGATGGACTAGTTTGCAACTTACCGCCATCGAGACCAATCATAATTGGATTCTCTAAACTCATTTTAGCAAGATTATTTACTTTTTCATTTAAGGTAGTGACAAAAAGCAAATTTGTCTCAAATTCAGAAATCCTTGAAATGGCATTCCCTCGCTAAGAGACTTACATTTCCGGAACCCAAGAGATCAAGTATCTCCTCTATGTCTTTACCAAATCCTAATTCAAGAATCCTGTTAAGGTGCACAACAAAGCCACTGATAAATGAAAGAACTCAGAAAGAAGAAGAAACAAGAAACAATTGCAACTTTAGATTGTAGATATTACCTATCTGTTTCATCAAAGATTATCCATCGCAAATTTGTGTACACGAAGGATGATGTCTTTTTTAGATGATCCAAAAGGCGTCCAGGAGTTGCAACAAGAATAGATATGCCTGGAAATGACCATAAGTTACCCATGCTAAAGCAGGTTGTGTGTTACGAATAAATAACAGAGAATAGAATGTTTTATGAGATGTCTATCAGGCTAACTAACCATGCCTTTATTTCACAAGATGCTGCAAATTCTAAAACCTGTTAATAAAATGAGCATAATTGAAATAAGTGGCAAGACAAAAATGATAAATAAGAATTGAAGGCACATACAAGAAGGTAGCGAGAGATAGCACCAATTCTAGACAAGATAATAAAAAAAAAAATTAAAAAAAAAAAAAGAAGAGGTCAAGTCATGTTAATGGGAAATTAATTATGTAGTAGCTAGAAAAATTGATTAAGCTAAGAGTGAGGTGACTAAAAGACAAGTAGAAGACCAAAAATAACTAGGTGTCATATTGCAGGACAAGGTAATAAATAAACCTCTTAACAACATATATGCTGATAGTTAAACTACTTACGTCATACCCAAGTAAAAAGTTGTCTAGTTCATTAATAAAGTATAAAAGCCATTGGAAGCATTTCTCCATATCTCCAATTAATTGTCAAGTACCTACCATCCATCAAATTTTCTATTCACAGTTCTTTCCCACTCTTTCTTCTCATCCATTCCATGAAAACTCATTTATGAACATATAGGTTCCTGCTGCCCAATATTTCGTATCATCATATCAGTACTTATCTATATATATATATATCCGATGGATTTTATCATATAATTTGAACTTCCAACATCATTAGAGCATGTCATATCATTATGCCATCCTTGTGCTATGCTATCACAACCACTCAAGCAAGATGCATTACAGAGTTCTTCATAAATATTAAAGATATCATTAACAAGGTTACCAATTTTCTAGCTGAACTCAGAACTGTTGTCAAAAACACACAGAATTATTCTTTCCAAACACAGAAGCAATATTCTTTAGAAATTATCAACAATCAACACAGAATTATTCACCCAGAAACAGAAATTTACACAGAATCAACAAAGAAATTATTAGCAATCAACACAGAAATTATCAACAATCAACACAGAATGAACACAAAAATTATTAGCAATATTCTTTAGAAGCTGCCAAGCAATATTCTCTCAAAAACACAGAATCAACAATCATGACAAAAAAAATTAGAAAACTTTATAAAATCAACACAGAATCAACAATAATCATCCTTTAGAAAATCAACTCAAAAGCAAAAAAATATTAAAAAAAATTATAAAATCAACACAGTGAAATAAAAAATTTTAAAAAAAACCTAACAGAAATGGGTTGATCCTCTTTGTGTTCTTTGGATCACCTTCTTTGTGTTTATTAGGGTTTCAATCTTCTTCATGATCTTGTCCAATGTCGCCGATCCATTGTACGAGTGAGAGAGAGCCAAAAAAGGGGTGGGGGTAGACAACGGCGCTTGGGGGACAGGGAGACTGAGAGTGAGAGGAAGAGGGAGAGGAAGAGGAACAGGGATTGTTAGTCTTCGGCGATTGAGAGGGAGAGAGAGGAAAGTTGTCTTCGCCGATCGGAGACAGAGAGAGAGAGAATAGAGTGAGAGGGAGAGGGATACAGTGAAAGTGAGAGGGAGATAGAGGTTGATGTTGGTCTTCGACAATTGGCGATCGGCGATCGGTTGTTGTTGGTCTTCGGCGATCGGAGAGTGAGAGGGAGAGGGATAGAGTGAGAGTGAGAGACTAAGAGGGACAATGAGAGGGAGAACGAAATGGTGAGAGAGAGTGAAAGGGAGAGGAACGATTCTACACAAATCTTCCGAACCGTTGAGCTCTGTTTGGTGGACTGTGCTGATGAAAGAAACAGAGTCGTTGGGCTCTCTTTGGCTATTAAAAAAATTTCATTTCCCCCCTCCATTTTTCAAATTTCCCCCCAAATTTTTGGCGACCAAACTCTCAAATTAGTCGCAAAAATTGGTTCTTTCACCGACAAATTTTTTTAGTCGCCAAATCTTAATCAACGGCAACTAAAATATTAGTCGCTAAAAGTAATAATTTGGCGACTAATTTTTTTTGGTTGCTGAAAATAAATTTTTCGCGACCAAATTTTTGGTCGCCAAAAAATATGTGACCTTTCACGATCAAATTTGTAGTTGGTCGGCAAAAGTATACCACTTTCTGCGACCAACATATTTTTTGGTCGCCAAAATATAACCTTCTGCGACCAAAAATATTTAGTCGCCAAAATTAATAATCATTCGCGACTAATTAAAATTTGGTTGCCAAATGTCATTTTTTTACGACTAAAATTTTTTTGATCGGCAAAAGTGGTCGTAAAATATGTAAATTCTTGTAGTGAGTACTTGAATTGAAGGTTATGGTATATCTTGTGTGGGCAAGTCAACTAATTGAACTCCTACAATTTAGAGGTGCAACTGTGGCCCATTTTGGGAAGTTGGTAAAAAGCTGGCTTTTTGGCTATTTTGTCTTTTTGTGGTTTGGTTTTGTGAGAGGTGATGTGACTGTTTTGTCTTTTTGTGGTTTGGTTTTGTGAGAGGTGATGTGACTCAAAATTGGTAAAAAACTGGAAGCTGGCTTTTTACCAGCTTCCCAAAAGGGCACTGTATAATTATAATAATAATTTAATTTAATATGGTATCTGGTCTACATTTGTGTGCCTCTCAATTAGGTTTTTAGTTTTTTAATGTCTTCGACTCTGTCCACATAAAATGAGAAAATAAGGTTGTTGATTATTGATTGTCAGTCAACCATGTGCTATTTGTGTATACCAATGGTGACTACAAATCTGATTTATATGTAAATAAATAGGGTTTTGATTTGTGACATTAAATTGGGAGTATTAATATTCCTAATTTTTATATAAGGTCAAAAAAAATAAAAAATAAATAGGGTTTTGATTTG
The DNA here is from genome assembly GCA_025200525.1 of Camellia lanceoleosa. NCBI lineage: Eukaryota > Viridiplantae > Streptophyta > Magnoliopsida > Ericales > Theaceae > Camellia > Camellia lanceoleosa. The sequence goes on along the minus strand of CM045764.1, from coordinate 119,657,353 downwards.
TGACATTAAATTGGGGGTACTAATGTCCCTAATTTTCATATAAGGCCACACAAAAAAAAAAAAACAAAACAAAACAGTTACCCAGAATGGAAATTAGGGACATTAGTGCCCCAATTTAGTGCCACAAAATATTTTCCAAATAAATATGGTTGAGAAGTAAAGGAAGACGAATAATTAAAATTTTAAAGATTTGAACAAGTGATAGTTTTTAAATTATTATGGGTATTTTTAAAATAGAAAAAATATAATATTTACTAATATAGTATAAATATATAAGGTATAATTATAATATAATAAATAACTTTTAGTTTAGATAAGTTCTTGGACTCAAATAATTGTTCAATAAACATTGAAGTAATCCCATTTGTGTGCCACTAACTCTTTTTAAATTTTATTGAAATTTTCTTATATCTTTTATGAAAAATGATTGGGACCTCTAATTTAGAGGTACCACTAGTGATGTGGCAGTGGGTCCCCCACTGCCACAGCCAATCAGGTGTCTTGAATTTTTTTTTTTTTTCCTTTTCCACCTCATTAGAGGTGGTTTAGAGTTGCCTTTTTAGAGGTATGTAGCATGGTTGATCTTTTATATCGCTCATTTCCCTTGGGTTAACAAGTTAAATTCTACTAATAAATAGCACGTGACCAAAAAAACTGAAGAAAAACCATTTTAAGATCATGTTTAGGCGCTGTTTGTGAAGTTGTGTTGGAAAGCTTTTTTTTATATATATTAAAATAATCAATAAAGATAAAATATATTAAAATAATTAATAAGATAAAATGTTACATTTAAATTATAATTATTTCACTTTTTCTCTCATAATTATCAAATCAATTACAAAAAAAAAGAAAAGAAAAAAAACAATTATCATTACAAACACAACTTTTTTAGCCATACTAAAATAGTTAAAAACAACTAAAATAATCAAGTTTCCAAACGAGTCCTAAATCAAGATAAGGCTCAACAGTGAAACATAATTATTTCTTTATCTCGTTGTGACAAAACAAAAGAAAATAAATAATTCTAAACACTAACTCTCTTACTATGAAAAATAAATAATTATGATTTTTTCTTAATTTGAAATAAAAAAAAAATTTACGTAATAACGGTTGAATGATATAATAGAAATTATTCATTACAACCCTATAATAAAAATGATTTGAATCCGTATAATTTATCCCCCCAAATCTTATCCATAATACCATTCATATTCCAATCACATCAAAAATAAAATAAAGTAAAATAATCCAACAATGAAAGGTGCAGTAAGTGTATTACCCTCTTTTGAGGAAAATAATTAATTAAGTTACACTTTTGGTACATGCATCTTCAAACAAAGCTAGCTCACCATAGCAATTGCACATATAATATGTGTATTTGACAATGGCAATGTGTAGCCATCCCATAATGCAAATTCATGACATATGATAGAGGGAAGAACAATACTCTATGCCATGGAAAGAAGATAACTAAATAAAATAAAAATAAGATAAGATAAGGCCACCACCACACAAACACCAACCATTGACCACACAACCCAACACAATCCTAACCCATCATCAAAGTTCTGGAACAGGTAGGTCCTCATCTGCAGGTGGAGCCAAGACCCACTCACCATTCTCATCAAGCACCATCCCTTTGTTCTTCTCAACCCACCATGACCCTGGAACCAAACACTCATCTTTCAAAAACTCACTTGACTTGTTCACCAATGACAAACTCCTCTTCACCCTCATCCCAAACTCTCCATGACTTCCATTCCAACCAGCCACAATATGCAACATTGCCTGCAAGTTATGCCAGTCACTTGGGTTCTTTGAATCCTTCAAATAAGGCGATTTTCGGGTATCGATTTTCAATTCAGTACCGGAATTCACATATCCAAGCAGATGGCTTGGATAGTGTGGTATGATATCAATCTTGTTCCTTATATGCAAGACTTTGAAGTTTGGGAATTGCTTGAGCCTTTCGTTGAAAGCTCTGTTACCCACTTGTGGACAACCAAACACAAATGCTGCTATTGGGATATCTGTAATCCCATTTTCAACAAGATCAAAGCCAGCTAAAACAGATAAACTCGCTCCGAGGCTATGCCCGATTAGCACTATGCTTAGCTCCTCATCTTTGTATTGATCTATGAGTTGTCTGATCTTATTCTGGAGTTGGGCTCTCGCACTTTGTTTCGTAAAAGGCGATTTCGGGTCGTCGGATATGTATAAAGTCAACCATCCCCTCATGACTTTAATGACCTTTCCATCGGGGTCGTCATCCTCATCCTCATCGTCATCCTCGTTGTTACAAAACTTTTTAAGAGTACTTGGGCGCAATAAAGGCTCTGACGACTGGAGCTTTGCGCCCAAGATATCGATCCACTCATAGTCACGAGTGGTTCCGCGCCACACAACGTAGATTTCACGACGTCCAGTGGATCGGCTAACGTCGTCGGTGGTAACGGCGACGTAACCGATCCAGTTGGACTCGCGATCCCACGACTCGCGGGACAAGGAGTGGAGGAGGAAGGACTCGTGGACGCTGACGCGGGCGGTGGCGTAGAGGAAGGTGGAGATTTGGTAGCGATTTGCGGATTCGAGCATGACTTTGTCGAAAAATGAGTGCTTGCCATACCGGCTGCTGCCGCAGAAGGCGGAGTTCTGGTCGTTGTCGAAGGCGTCGTAGGTGGCTTGGCAGAAGTCGCCGGAGCGGAGGATGAGGTGGAGGAGGTGGAGGTTTAAGGGTTCGAGAAGGCCTTCCCAGTTGTTGCGTCCTAGTAGTTCAGGCCATGTTGGCTCACTTGGGTCCTCCATTAATGGAAGGTTTTGGAAGACTGGAAAAGTGCTTGAGGGGATGGTTTTAAGCTTGGTGTGAATGATGGATGGATGGATGGATGGATGGATGAAATGGATGGCTTTGGTCATGAATAAAGTGATAGGGTTTATGTTGGGTAGAACACTTGGACATGAATAAGGGTACATAGAAAATATTTAAGAATATTTAATGTGTGATTCAAATTTATTGAGTTATCCCTCGTCCATGTGAGAAATTTTGGTAAAATATTTGGAATATATAGCATTTTTTAAATTCATTTAGATTTAATTTATGAATTTGAAAATAAAAAATAAAAAAATAGATAAAATGTAAATAAAATATAATTATATTTTATACATATTTTTTATTTTTTCGTTTTTAAATATCTTTTTAAATTGATAAACCAAACACAAATTTAAAATTTAAATTTTATTAAATAAGAGTTAAATCTCAACCTTACATTAACTTTCTATATTCGTTGTTTGGAATTATCTAAATAAGTGTATTTTTTTACTTTTTATAAAAATATATATAAAAAATAAAAAAAATAATATGATCCAAAAAATTTAAAAAAAATAAAAATATATACTTATATAACACACCGAATAAAGCCCTAGGTAATGCTACAGTACACAACTTTTCTAAAGAAAATAAGTGATAGTATTAATTAGTGCTACCACTAATAATGTAGCAATGAGCCTCACCATGAATAATTTGATGTTTTGACCTTAGTATTGTATTTTTTTTTTTATTAAATACTATATCATTAATAATCTTTTTAAAATTTCAAAATTAATGATCTCTACCATTGTTACTTTTCTAAACCATGTTTTGGTTTAGAAAAATATTATACACAAGCCGCCTTGCGTGCATGTATCATTGTCTACGGCTAGGATTTAACTGGGGTATCCAATCCCTTTCCTCATCAAGGTTGGTTTCTCCGAAGCACCCAAAAGGCAAGCATGATAATATTATGAGTAGAAAATTGTTATTTTATTAGATTTTGTACAAAATGTTCTTCCCGAATGATGCGAAAATTGTTCACATAGTTGTTTTTTGAGATAGTGAAACTTAAAAGCTTAAGAGTCGTTTGGTAAACGTTTTGGACTAAAAAATTATAAAATAATTAAAAAAAATTAAAAAATCACAAAAAGATAAAATAAATAAAAGACAAAAAAATTATAAAATTATTATATATTTGAAGGTGATGGTTAACTAATTTACATATTTAAGTAGTTTTTTTCAATGGTATTACACATCAATTATTATACCAACTAGTATACTAACAAATGTTATGGTAATGTAATGTTAAAATTATGAATTTCACCTATTATATAAATTAGAAAATATAAAATTAATAAAATTATATTATATCATCAATTAGTATATTGATTGATATTTAGTGCTTATAGTTTTTATTTTTTTTTTATTACTGGTGGATAGCATGGGTTGGATTGGTGGGTAAATTTTGAGACATTACAGTGTGTGTCTGATGTATGAATTTTGAGTAGGACAGATTTTCAAAGACAAAAAAATAAAAAATCATTAGGTAGATTTATTTTGTGTGTATCTGATCTGCAATATTCAGAAAAATAAAATTTTAATTGAAGATAAATCAAGTCCAAAAGCATCAACATCAAACTAATTAATTTCATTTTTTAACTAAAATAGTGAATAAAGATTTGGGATGATCTAAATAAATGTATTTTTTAACTTTTTATGAAATATGAGTTGGGTATGAGTTGGGTTTGAAGTGATGCGATAAAGAAGTGATGTGACTTAAATAAGATAATATAACTTAATAAGATAGTAACTTTTTGACTTTTTAAGGTTATGACAAACAAGGCCTAATTTCTCCTCTATCAAATTAGTTGTTAAATTAGCCATTTTAATTTTGATGGTTTTGACTCAACAAATGTAGCTAGTAGTTTACACTAGCTAAACATTAAAAAAGTATTCACCATTTTTTGTTTCAAAAAATTGAGTATTTTGTTTTTCGTATTTTTTTAATTTTTAGTGATTTTTTAAAATATTTAGACAATTTTTTTTATTTTTTAGATACGCCTAATCGAAATATACTTAAAAAGTATAATATTTTTGGAAAAAAAAAAAAAACTTTACAAAATTTAAAAAATATTAAAAAAATACGAAATTTCAATACATTTTCACATTTTGTTGTATTCAATGATTTTTGTAAAGATTTTTGCACAAATTTTTTACTTTTTAAGTATATTAAGATGAAGTGAATCTAAAATTTAAAAAATTTTGACTAAAATATTTAAAAATTTATTAAAAATATAAAAATACAAATTTAAAATTAAAAAATTATTTTTGAAAATTGAAAACCAAACAGAGTGATTACTTTTTATATTTTGGAATTAATTATGTTGAGTTTATAAAAAATAAGTCTAAATTAAAATGAATAAAATAATATTTAAATAGTCTAGATAAATAATAAAGAGTTTGTTGAAGAATGTATTTAAAAAGATACAAAACCAAAATAGAAAAAATAACTTTTAAATTAAAATATAATAAAATTTTAACTAATTTGATATTAATGCTCTAAGGTAGGTCTTACAGAGTTATGATAAATTATTATTTTCACTAAATCTCTTCACTAAAAAAAAATAAAAATTAAAACTATTACTTTAGTGTAACATGCCCAGGGGTACCCGCACGTGTTAAACAGTTCGGACTCCCGAGATCTCTTTGATCCAGCCTCGCGAGTGCAATGTGAAACATAGATGAGAGTCCAGATTTGGCAACTTTTATTAAAACTCCATTTTATTGCAATTTTGTCAAAAATGGACTACGTCATCAGATCTCAGAGTCGTCACTTAATATTTTTGGAAATTAGGAAACCCATGACTCAGTGCCAAGGCCACTGTTCGTCGTAACCAAGGATGTTTGGCTCGAAACCTTAGGTATGAGAGAGGAAGGTCAATAATGAGCACCCCCGCTCACCCAATCAAAAGATCAGCCTCTACTAAACCATGATATGAATTTTATTTTTTTTATATGTTTATGTTTTGATTATTTTAGTAAATCCTAAAATTTACTATGTGAAGCATATAAGTATAGACTGGTTTGCTCAAATTGAAACAATTCAACTTCATGTTTGTTTTTCGAAAAGGGTTTGAATTTGTCACTTGACAAAGTGGGCTTAAAGTTTGTGAATTTTCCATTGTAAAGTGGGCTTAAAACGTACATTTATTGAATTATTTCAATTTAAACAACAAGCCTTCATCCACAGGCATTCAAACAGTTTATCAGATAAGCAAGTAGCCTCATGGTAGAATGCTAACACATAATAAGAAAAATACACACGAATGGGATACTAAAGCATAAAAACTCACAAAGTTACCGACGTCCCTCGAACAGCTACAAAACAAAGTTAGTGAAATATACATGATCCTATATACAGAATCCTGGTGCAATACATACACAAGAATGCTTCTAAAGATCTGGCTTCTAGAATATAACATGTGAATCATCTCAACATGAGGTAGCGCATAGAATCATATAAGAATTGATTAAATCACAAAGATGCAAATTTAGCCGGATCAAGATGCATGAAACATGGATGCAAAGCATGGATATGCATGGCATGTCAAATATATACATATGCACAATTAGGGAAAGCGATAAAAGAATGGGATAGAAAGAAGCGGGGTGGGGGATTATTACAATACTTTAAATATTACAAATCCAAATGAGGGAGAGAGGAGAGAATAATTATAAAATAAAATAAAACCTCACAAAACACTCAAAATCAAAATAAAAGTTTTAAAACCCCCGACTACTCATCAATTAGCAAAGATCCATGTGTCTTCAATCAAATCCAGTCCATGTACTCATCTTCAATGGAGGGCCATAGCGCAAAATAAATCAACTTGTAAGCCCAAAGAGGTGAGCTCACTTTGATCTACTAAGCATCTATTAAGAACATAGCAGAATTGGCCCAATTCCGCAACAACCCAGAAGGCCATGGGCCCACCAACCATGCATCTTGACGAAGTAAACACATTCAATATCAGTTGCCTCAGAAGCTTTACCAAATGATCCTTTTCAACGTGAGGATACCTCTCCACCAACTTATTGTACAAAGTGGGGGTTGAAATTTTAAGAGAAAGAAGGATTGGAACAAAGACTGGTTAGAGAAAGAGAAAGTGGGTTGGTGTATGCATGTATCTATGTGTGATGTCTTTAGCTCTCATCAAGGGCTCTCCCTCTCCATGCATACCGAGAGAGAGATTAGAGAAAGAGAGAGAGAGAGACCGTACATGTGTGTATGCATGTATCTAGGTGTCTTACTGCTGCGTGTACCTGTGTATGCATGTGTCCTGTGTATGAGTGTGGTGTTGAGTGTGTGTCGTGTGTGTTGTGCGTGTCTGTTGTGTGTGTGTTGAGTGTGTGCTCGTGTGTGTACCAGTGTGCTATGTTAGGTGTCTTTTGCTCTCAAAACCGTGTGTGTGTGTGTACCCTCTGTGAATGGGTTGTGTGTGCATGGGTCGTGTGTGTATAGTGTCCCGTGGGTGAATATATGCTGTGTCTCTGGGTGTCTCATCGTGTGTGTGTGTAATATGTGCCTCTGTGAATGGGTTGGGTGTCCTATGGTCTGTATTGGGTTTGTGATGGGTGGTGTATCATGTGCATGGCCTCTCCCTCTCTCTCACATTTCTCTTCCTTTGCCCTCTATTCCTTCATCATGTGTATCTCTTGTGTGTATGTCCCTATCGTGTGTGGTGTCTCTCCTTTTTTTTTCTTTTTTCTTTTTTTCCATCTCAGCTTTTCTCTCTCTCTACCCGTGTGTCTCTCTCCCCCTGTAGTGTGTGTCTTCCGTGGGTTTCTCTATGGTTGGGTCTGTATGCATCAAAAAGAAAAAATGTTAGAGAGAGAAGAGAGAACCCCCTTTGGGTGTTGTTTCCATCCATTTTGAGTCACTGAAACATGGGTTTGGTGTGGTGTGGTGTGGTGTTGTGATACCCCTATTCCGTAGTGCGCTAATTGGTCCTTACTTTGAGTATGATTATGTATTTGGCATGATTTTATGTGTCATTATGTGAATATATGTGATTTTGAGATTCGTTCTATTCAACGTAGAAATATCTGTTTAAATAATCTGCTTCGAAAATTAAATTGAGGGCCTTATCGGCCACAGAACCCGAAATTGATTACGCCATCGTGATTGGCATAATTTTTAGAGCCTACGGTGAAATTTAATTAGAAATTGATTTAGGTCGGATTAAATTGATTAAATTAGTGAATTAGTGCTCTATTCTTTGATATTATAATACTATTGTGAGAAAGGGGCTTTTAATATGAGCACTACTTAATCAAACTCCCTCTTTAATTCTCACTTGGCTGATATACACTCTAAGAAGAGGAGAGGGCCGGCCATTAGAGGAAGAGAAGAGAGAAAAATCTGTGTTTGATCTTGAGAGCTTGGAATTTTGAAGTCCAGCTCTAATTGGACCATAGATTGAAGAATTGGACTTCTAGGTAAGCCATTGACTCTTGAATTCATGAATTGAACTTGTAATCTTGTGACCTCAAAGTATTTTTGTGATCAAGAGCATGATTTAAATTGGTTTTAATGAGACATGATCATGCATGCATAAGATTGCTTTTGAATTGCCATAAGTTGCATAATCTAGCATGTATCATGTTAATTAAGCAAGATTTGAAGTTTGATCCTACATGCAAGCTTGGTTTTGTTGAACTTTATGGGAATAGGCACCACTTGCATCTTTTGAAATAGAAATGAAATCAAGATGAGCATGCATGTTTGAATAATTGAAGATGGGAGCTTGAAATGCATGAACATGTATGATAGAATTGAATTTGGTGTCAATTTGAGACATGCAAGTGTGTAATCCTTGAAATTGAGCTTCCTAATGTTGTAATCTTGTATTGGTAGCATGTTAACATGTGTAAATGTGTAATTTGAGCCATTGCATGCAAGTATTGTGGCTGGAAAGTCGAATGAAGCTCAAGAATGCAATTCTGGGTTTTCCAAAAATTTGAGGTCCGCTCGAGCGGCAAACCCTCCGCTCGAGCGTGAATTTCATGCTCCCAGCACTTTTTGCAGAGTTGAATGTCCGCTCGAGCTGGATATCTCACGCTCGAGCGTAGAGCTTTTGTAGACAGGCCTTTCGCTCGAGCGCCCTAACTCACGTTCGAGTGTAATTTTGAGGCAACCAGTACTTTTGCAGGCCTCTTGGGTCCGCTCGAGCGGGGACCCTGTTTTCTGAAATTTTGTTCATGCGTTCTGTGTTTCGTTTCCCTTTCTCTTTCACTTGTAATCACTCTTAGGCATATGCTAAACATTGTAAATGAGTTAATGAGAGAAGAATAAAGCCTAAAGAGGAATATGTGAATTAAAGAACGGATTGAACTGTTAGTGACCCTTTTGTGTTCATGAAATGTGTAGGGTCAAGCTCCCGGGCAAATCCACAAGTCGATCACTGTGAGTAATATTGATGTTCGAATGCTTGTGAATGTCCAATTGTTCATTCCCTTATAAGCTTTATGAGTTGCTAATTGGGATTGTGGACAAAAGTCTGACATAAATAAATGAATGGACCGATGGTCGTTTTGATAAACATAAATGGACCAAAGGTCGTTTTGATAGAATTGAATGGACCGAAGGTCGTTTTGATAGAAATGAACGGACCGAAGGTTGTTTTGACATATATGAATGGACCAAAGGTCGTTTTGATTTATATGAATGGACCGAAGGTCGTTTTGATATGAATGAGTGGGCCAAAGGCCGTTTTGACATGAATGAATGGACCGAAGGCCGTTTTGACATGAATGAGTGGGCCGAAGGCCGTTTTGACATAAGTGATCGGGTCGAAGGCCGTTTTGACATAAATGACTAGGCCGAAGGCCGTTTGGACATGAATGGAAATCTGAATGGGCCAAAGGCCAAAATGTTGAAACTACAAGTCACTTGATTTGAAATTCGTATAGTTATATATCTGTTAAATAGAAATATGAATTGGGCCCAAGGCCGTTTGGAACCTGTTGTTCTACATGGTTGTGTAACTTCTGTATTTGATATTATTCACTGGGCTATCGCTCACGCTCATTCATGTGTTTGTAGGTAAGCCAAGAGAAGTCCAAACCCAGTCCCAGTAAAGTTTGCCATGAACAACACAAGTTTTGGAGAGTCAGCCTTGCGTCTCACGCACGAGACCTATCCTTGCCATTTTGTTATGCATTTACGTTTTTTCTTGTTGGCAAGGACTTTGTGTATATTTGTATATAGTCTGTTATGGGTTGGCTCAGTTTAGATGATCCTGAGTTTATGCTACTGTACTTTTGATGTGGGTTATTAACGTACATGAGTATGGTTTGTTGATGTGCATATAAGCACGGCTCTATAAACAAAGTTTTAAATTTTTGCTTCCGTTTGGCCCCTTTACTCTGACGAGTTATGTCTGTTTTGGTCTGAGGCCGTAGGTAATCACAGGATTACTGGCCGGTTATGTCCTGAACCCATAGGGGCGGGTTTGGGTCATGACAAGTGTGGTAGACTTGGGAAGGTGGTGGACTTGCCAAGAGAGGGGGAGAGAGAGATCAGCGCATGTGTATCTATTTTGCTTCAAAGAAATGCTCCCCCCCTTCCAAATGTTGTCCCTCTTCTTGGTGGTGTATTGAGTCTCAATTATAGAGAGAGAGCCATCATCCATGCTAGTCGGTAAGATGAGAGAGACCAAATTGGAGAGAGAGTGCCCCTCATCAGTGTATTCCTCAATCATTCAAGAGAGTGAAGTGTTTATTGTGTATCTCCTCCCTACCCACTCTTACCTACTCTCCTCTTTTTTTCAATCTTCTCCTCTTACTTTTCACTCCACCCACCGAAGTAACATACATAAAGCAAACAAACTTCTCTTCTTTCTACAAAAATATTCCCTATGTCTCTCTTTTGAAAATCATTGTCCACCACCACCCCCCCTTTTTTTTTCTTTTAGCTGTCTACTCTCTCCACCATAATAATTCTCCACCCACTTTTCTACCCAAAACACAACCCATCATTCTGACCATTTTTTTATTTTTTTCATTTTCTATTTTTTTCATTTTCTATTTTTTTTTTTTTTTTATTATTTTTTATTTTTCAAAATTAGCTAAAATGTACCACTTTATATAACACCACCTAAAAATATGTACACTCATAAAATTATAAAATACTACAAATTAATAATTTGGCTAAAATGGGTGAGGTTTGGGATTAAAACTTCAATCTGATTTTTTGATATTTTCTGCTGAGAAATTGATAAAATAACATATTCTAATTTACATCACGAGGTGTTCAAAAAAAAGTGCCAAAATCTTAGGGCCGGTCAAAATGGGGTGTCTACACTTTACCCAACAACTACCCTTGTAGCCTTGTAGGAAATATTTATTTTTATTTTTACTTTTATTTTTTTTGTAAATAAAAAATAAAAAAGTGATCTGATTAGAATACCCTACTCTTGATTTCATGTTGATTTTTTAATCCGTCATCAAATGAACATTGGGTTCAATTGAATTGTAATTCTTATTAAGATTTCAATTAAATGTTATTCTCGTTAACCAAATCCTGACTCTACTATTGATTGGAAAAGAGTTTAACAGATATGAGAAAATGATTTGTAAAGAGTTTTTTTATTTATTTTTAAGGTTAGGATGATGGCTTCTTATTGTGATAGTCAACTAATTTGTCACATTTATTAGGAAAATAGAGTTATTATTGTAGTGCACAAGAAACATATGTCATGCATGTGGGGTGGATTGCAAAACCAAAAATTCCTTAACAAGTAACTAATTAATTTATGGGGAATTTTTTTTTTTAGATTTATGGTATTAAGATTTTATACAATAACCCAGGAGTGGATGGCCTTGTCGTTAGTACATGGGGATTAAGCCCCCAGGTCATGAGTTTAAATCCCCCCTAGGCCAATCTCTTGGGCGTAGCACAGTTGGTTAGGAGGTTGAACCTCGAGTTATCTAACCAACACTTAGTGTGGGTTCAATGCTTCCCCGTTGTGCGAGTTCTGACTTAAGCAGAGCTTGTCTTGGGAGGTCGGGACAAGTTCCCAGGTTATAGTCTCCCCGCTCGAAACGGCTAACAGGACACCTTGGTGATCTCTACAAAGGGGCGGTGCCTTGGACCTGCGGGAGAGTAGGGAGGATTTTCCTGTAACTAAAAAAAAAAAAAAAAAAAGATTTTATACAATAAAGGACATGTAATATTTTCATAGTAATTGGGGTCTCTCAACTTTTTTCAAGAGAAATATTGATTCATTCAATCCAAAGAAATTTCACACAAAATTCTCTGTGTTTTAAAATTTCTTTGGTTTACTTAATTTCTCTAATTTTCTCTGTGTTTTCAAATTTTTTCTATGTTACAAAATTTTTCTGGTTTGAAATTTCTCTGATTTGCTCACAAATTTCTCTGTGTTTTGATTAATTTTCTCTATGTTTTGATCAATTTTCTCTGTGTTTTGAATAAATCAGAGAAAATTAAGCTACTCAGAAACCAAAAACAGAGAATTTAATTACCAGAGCTATACTATATGTAAACAAAAACACGAGAAAAAAAAATAGCTTAATTTCATAGACAAAGGTTATGAATCACAATACCAATATCAAACTACTTTGCATCGAGCACAAAATTATTTAGTTGGGAAAAAACACAAAGCGCATTGATACTGCAACGAGTGAGAAATTGTAACCGTAGGAAGAGTATCGCAGTAGATAATTGAATCCTCAAACTTAGCCCTAGCTCCTTTCTCGGAGGTGAGCGACGTCGTAGACATTCCAGGGGCCGCCGGAGTTTTCAAAGAGAGGAAGGATCTTGTCAAGGCTGTTGTCGACGATGTTAGTGACGCCGATGATCAGAGCTACACTCTGGTACTTCGAAGGTGCATCGTCTTCCTGGAATTTCAGAGAAGAATGGTTTGGCTTTGGTTTTCTTTGTGATTGACGTCAAGGTTTCAAGTATGGGTGTGAAAACGAGAAAGACAGCGACTGAAGAGAGGAGAAAAGAGAAAGAGAGACAATGGCTAAATAGAGAAGAAGAGAGTAGGCATGGCAACGAGCTGGGGACGGGTCCGGGGATCACACTCCCCCCCTCCGATCCCTGATGGTGAAAATTCCCCTGTCCCCGACCTCGATCCCCGACAGGGAACTTATCACTGCCTCGGCCCCCGCCTCTTAACGGAGATCAGGTTTCTTCGACTTGAAAATTCTCAACCTAAAAATAAAAAAAACAGCAGCAACAGGAGAAAAAATCACCCAAACGTAAATCACCCAAATTCAAAAGCACAAGGATTATTATTAACAGATCAATCATTATTAACAAAACCCACAAAAGATGAGAGATGAACACCACATAGAAAGAATCAAAAGATTAACGCTGTGTTTGGTTGGAGGATTTGAAAAGGGATTTGGAAAGGGAAAGGGAAAAGTTTGGTAAAATGTGAATAAAATAATCTACATTTCACCTAGTTTCACACACCTTTTCCTTTTTCCTTTCCAAATCTCTCCCTAAATCTATCAACCAAACACAGCATAAAGAATTCAATCACTCAGAATTTTGCCTCTATATTAGAGAGGAATAGACCAGACCAAAATTACACAAAATCCTTTCTAAATTTTCATAAGTCTAAGGCTCTGTTTGGAACCATTTTCAAACGAGCTTTCCACTTGGTAGTTTGAATATCATGTTTGGATAGAGTTGTGGAATTAATTTTCCACAACTCTGTAGAAAACTCTGTTTGAGAGCGCGATTTTCGAAAAAAAAAATTTGAAATTTGGCCTAACCGGACATCCCACCGGTCATCCAGCCGATTGACCGGAACAGTGTAATTTTTATTTTTTTTTGCAATTGATATGTTAATTTTTATATATTCGAAAAAAATTATTTTCTGAATTTTAAAAAAAAAATTATGTGCGTTAATAGAATTTTGAGTTGTATGTTTGGTTATGAGTTGTAAATTTTTGTATCAAATATCAAATGTCATATCAAAAATTTCCCACTCATTTCAAAACTCTTTCAGCAAACAAATTTTCCACACTCAAATCATAATACCAAAATTCACAAACTCAAAATACAACTCATACTCTCAAATCATAGTTACAAAGCTCTATCAAACGCAACCTAAAACTTCCATCATTCTCAGTGGGTTCTAGGCAGCAGACACATGCATTACCCATCAAAGATTAAAGAATGGGTTAATTGCAAGTGGTAACCGGCTTATGTGGGAATCCAATCTCTCTCATTGCTAATATATTAATTAGTTTTAAACATTTATTTTCATACATGCCCTGAACTCTGAAACTAAGAGTGCAATTGAAGGTTACCTACCTCTAACCCAAGAACTAGATGAGAGGCTTTAATATAAACATGGTCATCAAATGCAAACACTACATCCTAAATTGCAATTCTCAAGAGAGGTTGTTGGTCTCCATGCAATGTTGCCCCATTGAACCCCGACAAAATTGCCAACAAAATCAATCCTAAGAGAGAGAGAGAGAGAAAGAGAGAGATGAGACCATAGAGAGAGAGAGAGAAGCACATACCACCAGTGAGGGAGGAGCGACGTCGGCAGTGAGGGAGGAGCGAGTGGCGCAAACACAAACGAGAGCCAGTAATGGAGATCAAATGAATACAGGAAGGGAGATGATGGGAAGGTCTTAGAGAAAGTGAGAGAAATCGAGAGAGAGGGAAGGTGAGAAAGAGAGACGGTGAGGCTTTGTGTGTGTGTGTGTATGTGAGAGAGGTTGTGTTATGTTAGGGTTTTGTTTATGTATATATAAAGGGGTATAATAGTAATTTTAGTTTTGGGAAACGGGAACGGGGATGGGAATAAGCCTAGGCTGGGGAACGTATCACCATTCCTGTCTCGAACATTATTGAGGATACATTTTCGAATGCCATCCCCGGCTCATCAAGGGTATTTTTTGGGAAAAAACCCTTCTAATCGGGATTAGGGGGCTAGGTCCCCATCGGGTCAAGTTCAAATTACCATTCCTAAGAGAGTAGAGAGAGAGTAGAGGAAAGAGAGAGTTAGAGGAAGTGTGACTTGTTTTAGGGTTTTGGGACCATGTAATGATATATATATATAAAAGATGCCATGTTAGTCATTTTGTTTGAACTTATAATTTTGGACAAAATATTTTAGCGTCTGGACCTTTAACCAAACAAAATTACAATTTAAACTTTTGACCCAAGCATCCAAAAATCAAATAGTAGTACCCTCTTGAATAAAAAATAAAAAACATTAAAACATTAAAAAAAATTATAAATCACATAAAGTAATAGTATTTTTTATTTATTTATTAGAAGCTCATTTAAATTGAAACAATTCCTTCAAATGGATTGATGAGTTTCACTTACAGTTAGATTTTCATTCAATAATACGACAATATTACAACAACAAAAAAATATTACAATCGATGGATGTTAAAATATTACAACAAAAAATAAAAATAAAAGGCATTTCAATTGATTTTAAAAAATAATGAACCAAATAAATAAAAATACTTTATTTAGAATTATATAATCATGGAAAATTTGCCGATAAATCCTACCTTCTGGAAAGTTAAACCATTTAGTCCCAAATGTTTTCTTATGCACCATTTAGTCCCCCTTTATTTTGGAAATGTTATTTATTTAATTTAGATTTTTTGGAGATTACAATTATACCCATTATGTTGGCTGGTTGTTTCCTAAAATGGTGGGAATTCGGTTTCAGTGATTTGGGGGATTCATAATGTTAATGAATGCAAGGGTTTGATGAAAACGGGTTTCTGGGGAGTTGCGACAGAGGTTTGTGTCTCTGTTGTGTGATTATTTCTGTATTATTTTTCCAGATTCTGTATGTTTTTGCATGTTATTGTATGAAGTTCATGAAGGCAACGTTGGTTCTCGTTACAGTCCGTTTTGTCTGAATCTGTCTGTTTTTGTATAT
Organism: Camellia lanceoleosa; assembly: GCA_025200525.1. Classification (NCBI taxonomy): domain Eukaryota; kingdom Viridiplantae; phylum Streptophyta; class Magnoliopsida; order Ericales; family Theaceae; genus Camellia; species Camellia lanceoleosa. The sequence continues at coordinate 119,641,585 of CM045764.1, read as the reverse complement.
GAATATCATCACTTTGTTTGTTGATTTTTTGTGGGTGGTTCACAGTGGGGCGTGTGGATCGGTTTTGTCACATAGGTGATGTTTTTTCTTGTTGATTTTTCCTGCATTTGTTTCCCCTTACTGTGTATGTATGGCATGTTACGGGATTAACAACATTAACACCAGCCCGTTTCTGGTAACATCTACTTTGTGTTTCTTGTGAATGTTTCACAAATATACAGTGCAGCTGTGTTGTTGTTTCGTTGGTGTTTTTTTTGTGTTCATTGGTGTTTTGTCATTGTCGTTCATGGGAACGTAATGTGTGTTGTACTGTGCCTCTGTCACTTATCTTCATCACAGTGTTTGTTCGTGCTTTGCGTTTGGTCAACATTGTGGTGTAACAGCGTAACATTTGTCGTGTATCATTGTGACGGGTTTTTTAAAAAATTGTGGATGTCTTCAATGTTCCGGTATTCACTGCAGCAACATCAAAGTTGATTCTAGAAAACGTAACGTCCTATAAATGTGGCTGTGTTATTTTTTGTTCTTGATGTTTTGTTGTTTTCAAATATTTGTGTACGTGGCAGTGTTATCAATGTCATATAAATTAACATTACGTTCGTGCGTCTCACTCATGCACATATTACATTCGTACTTTACGTGTCTGCAGCACAATGTGTAGTTGATGTTATGTGCACGTTAAAATTTTCATATTTGCATCATTGTTGTACGCGTTAACCATTTAATGATTCAAGTATGGATTGTGTGACAGGTATGGATGGGGTGTTGTTGTTGTGCTCATACGGGCAAACAAATGTTGTTGTTCGGTGTCACCGAGGGATGACTTTCACGCAGCTTATCGATGACATTTGTGGCAAATTCGACGATTTAGTACGGGATGTGGTGTACATGTTATGGGATGTCCCCGGGTATAACAAGTTTAAGGTTGATAGTGATGACGATATCGAAAACATGTTCTGCCTTGCGGAGTCATTTGCTTTGAAACATTTTGATGTTCTCATTCAGATCCGTGACGTCCAAAAGGGGGGTAACTACGGGGGTGCGTACTGCCGTGAAGTTCATAATTTCAATTTCGGTAATCAGACGCTCGGTGTGGATGATCATACGGATCTGTTACCAACATATTGTCCTAACAAAACAAAGACATTCTTGTCTGCTCAGTGGGCATTCGGTATTACCCATGTTGGACAATGTTTCGCTGGTGGCGTAACTGAATTTCGGGAAATATTATGCAAGTATGCCGTTGAACGTGGGTTTCAATTCAAATATTTGAAGAATGATTCAGTTCGCATTACGGCGGTTTGTAAGTTTGCAGAGTCCACAGGATGCACGTGGACAGTGCATGCGCGGGTGTTGTCATCGAACGGGCTTCTATGCGTTAAGAAGTTGGATAGTGTGCACAATTGTGGAGCTGCTGTTCGAACACATACAAACCCACGTACGGGGTCCGATTTGGTTTCAAGCGTTGTCGCAGATAGGGTGCGTGCTAAGCCACTGACACGCCCTACGGACATTGTGTTCGATATGAAAAATGACTACGGTTTGGATATTAGTTACCGCGTGGCGTGGTTAGGGGTTGAGAAAGCTAGAGGCGAAGTCTATGGAGACCATGCTATGTCATTCGACCAACTTAGGTGGTACAGTGATTCTGTTATGAAAAAGAATCCAAACAGTTACATTAACCTTGAATTTCAACAACAAACTGGGAGGTTCGTTCGGTATTTCATATCCTTCCGTGCATGTATAGATGGCTTTAACCATTGTCGGCCGTTACTTTTTTTGGATGGCACGTTTCTGAAAGGCAGATTCAAGGGAAATTTATTAGCTGCTACCGCGAAAGATGGCAATAAAGGTGACGTATCAAATTTTTTGCCACTATCTTGGCTAACTAAATTATTACTCACATATAAGTTCCGAATGTTTTTAATGAATCAATTACATATTTTACGTAATGTTCACAGGTTTGTTTCCGGTGGCATTTGCCATTGTCGATTCTGAAAATCAACAAAATTGGGAGTGGTTTTTAAAAAATCTTAAAGAAGTTGTCGGTGATGAGCGTACGTTGACATTCGTTTCGGATCGGCATGCAGGCCTATTACAATCTATGCCAATTATATTTCCTTCAGCACATCACGCATTTTGTTTGCTACATCTTCAAATGAATTTGAGAGACCGAATGAAATACGTTAACGCATCTCATAAGGTCGGGTTGATGCGGAAGCTCCGAGAATGTGCTTATGCCCCTACAATACCATCTTATAATCAGAAAATAGAGGTGTTGAAAGAGTGTAGCCCCGTTGTGGTTGACAACTTCTTGAAAGACTTGCATCCATCGCATTGGGCTAATGCGTATTTCATGTAAGTTGGATTACACTTTTCCCAACGTATTACGTTACTGCATTCAAGTTTTCCCAATTTGTGACACACGTTAACATGGTAACTAGTATGCTGTTCACTATAATTTTCTTGGTAAATGTTTTTCTCCTTTTCTGCAGGGGACAACGTTACGGTGAGATGTGGTCGAGTGCAGCTGAATCTTTTAACAATTGGATACGAGAGGCTCGGCATCTTCCCATTACTAGGTTGGTCGACATGGTTAGGGGTCAAATAATGGAACAAATGGCGGAGCGTAGAGTGAAAGCTAGAGAGTGGACCGGCGTGTTATGCCCGAAAATAGAGAAGAAATTGCTAAAAACATATAATGAGAGCAGGGGGTGGAGTGTTAGTCAGGCTGATGATAATGTTTACGAGGTGCATAGTCAACCCTCTGTTCTAGTTGATATGGCAAGGCGATCATGTTCATGTTTCCAGTGGCAGCTGAATGGGTTTCCGTGTCCTCATGCTGTTGTTGCTTTTCGTAATAGTGGGCAGAATATATACGATTCCATTGAAACGTACTATCGTATTGAAAAATTTCAAGCATCGTACAGCGGAACAATTTTCCCCATTCCAACTGTTGAGAAGCCTTCATTTTCGCCCAATGATTTTATGATAGCGCCCCCGAAGGTGAAACGAATCCCATCGAAGGGCGAGGTTGTACAACGTATCCGTTGTGGTCGTTATGGAAAAATAGGCAACCACAATAGGAAGACATGCAAGGAGCCCATTTGATCATGTTATGGCAAATTGATGTTATGTTTTTCTTCCGAGTATTTCCACATTCAATTAACTTTCATACAATTTACGTTTTCAATTCAACATTTTTATTCCCGTTGATTTAAGTTTAGAATTGACAACGTTTTCCATTCCGTTTCAACTACGTACAGATCGTACATGTCGGTTCAATTCCACAAATGCACGCCATTTTTGCAAATGTATTCTTCCCCACCACCTGCCAATGTATTTAACATTTCAATTAAATTTCCAAAAAACCACATTACCAAAATCATTTCCATTTGTTTACCACTACCCAAAGTTGTCTGCTGTGCGTTTCCAATTACACTCGATTCTGATACATGAATATGTCACAATACAAACTCAATGCATTATGTTTTAAGGTAACAATGAACCTGTTTCGAAAAAAAAAAAAGTTTACAGCATAGTTGGAAGAAAACAACGAACAACACATTACAAACTTTCCTGAACAAACGTTTAAATTTCAACACACCGTACTCTTCTTCAATTTATGGGCTTAACAACATCCTACACATAATCACAAGACACACCTACAAATATGAATTTGTCAAACCTGTAACGAACATCATACAGAAACGAATTTAAACAACACATCCAAAAATTATTAATATGTAATTCCCCAGCCAAACAAAACAATCCTAGTTTGCCAATGTTTTCAATGTTTGACGTAAACTAGTCTGTCTTTATCCATTCCATACCACGAAGCTAATGTAACATCCAAAAAATACTACCATTCCATAACACGAAGCTAATAAAACAAAACATTTGTACGTCCTACCCAAAAACCAAAAACTGCAACCAAAGCTAAAATGTGTGTTCCACCATAACCGTCATGGCAGAGGTCGATTCCGGAGCCCTCTATGCGAATCGTTTATGAAAGCCTTAGCCATTTCTGCTCTGAACGCGCTGGCTGTCATCCCATCCATCGAACCTTCAACCTCCACGTTATTAGCGTACTGCCTCATAATGAAGCATACCATGATAGCGCAATCTGGACTGCCAATAGCAAACATGTTAACAGGTTCAGCAAGACGATCAAACCAAAAACACAACGTAACAGAAGATAGAACAACTGTAAGCCGGAGCTTGAATACAAATTTAAGCCGGGGGTTAAATGTAAACTTACGATTCCGGGTGTTGCTGAGGACAGTCACCCAAAGCCTCCAATGGCCCGTCGATATTCTACGCTCTGACACCGGCAACGGATTGCACTTTCCCTTGCATCCGCTTCGCATAATCGACGACCCACTGTTTCTGTGTAATGTAAAACAGCCAATCAGTCACACTATATAAACCCAATCAGTATTCCTGCAACACACGCAAAACCGAACACATACATGAAATAACCACTCATTAGTACTTACCACTTTCACCGCCTCCGCAAAATGATCATCTCGGCTTCCTTTACGTGTTTTGATTGAATTGTAGTGTGTCCATGTCCCCGAATCTGAATCGTATACCATGATCGTCCAATGATTCGCATGGTATATAGGGTAATGGACGTATCTGCATCCAGAAGCAGCATTGACGTGCACGTTCAGGTAACTGTCTTTCGACGTTATGCTTCGAGTCCTCATCATATCCTACAACGAAAAATAAAAACCAATTACAAACTCACAAATTTGACTAGCCAGCTGTGGTGAAAACATAAACCCGCACTATCCGACGACGTGACAATACTCATAATACCATATACATACCGAACACACACTGCTGTGGAAGTACGATTTGCTGAAATTAGCACAACTAACAGCCGCTACGTTCTGTTCACTTTTTAAAATTTCAGCATACGCATCAATAACCTACAAGCACAAAAGATGAAGAGGTGGTTAACAGATTACGCGTACAAAATGATCGTCCAACCCCTTTTTCAAAAACCCAATTCAGGCAACCCCTTTTTCAAAAAACCAATTCAGGCAACAAATGGATTTAACAATGACGTTTTCACATCGACAAAGTCACTTCATACTTACATTACCGGCTGTTCCACCTCCTTGTACAAGCGATTTCATGTCTTTGAAATTAACGCGTACACCATATTCTGCTGCACTCCATATCACAGCCCTACACCAAAACACAATCACATTATCAGCTTTAAAATGTAATTTTACAATGTCACTGAAAAACAGAACAACTACAAATTCCAATTTGGAATGTTACCCGTCGCCTTCAAATGTGTACACCACCTCCAACAGTTTCTGTTCATCTTCTGCTAATAATTTTCAAACAGGATACCGATTTTTCATTCCAAATCCAGCCCATGTCTTGATCTCTCCATCGTCATGTTCAATGTTATGTACTTTCTCAGTTGCAATTTTGACTATGTCGCCGTCATCCTTTGACTGTCTGCAACGTTTCACCAAACCCGGATACTCATAATCTTGTAGCCTCCACTCCCGTCTTGCTTTGCTCTTCACACGCCGGACCAACGATGTGATATTTGGTTCCTCCAGAATCACAAAGTCGATTACCCTGTCAACAACCTCACTGCCTGGCTGATCAAGAACATGTGTAATGTTCTTTTTCTCCTCTGACGTTGCTACATTACCTGAGCCAGCAGAATTGCATTTACTTTTCACCTCCACTGGAGTCCATACCCCCCCAAAAACCGTCGTCCCCTGTTTGACAAACCCATCACTGCACCCCAGTAATACGTTCTCGCCACCACCAGATGTGTTACCTATATCAACATCAACAACGCTTGCATCTTTCATTTCGATAGTCGTGCCTACGACAGTTGCCATGTTATTCACCGGACAGTCTGTCTGTTTCCCAACTTCTTGTTCTGTCGACGTCCCCTGACTTTTAGTTGCGTTCCGAACCAGTTGTGTTACCTCGTGCGCCTCGTACTCATCAACCTGTTCCTCTAATCGCGCTACTGTTGTTTTCATCTCCGACACTAGGGCATTCAAACGTGCAATTTCTGCATCCTTTACATTGATGGCAGCTTCAAACCCCATACACAAATTCGCAGCTTGCGAACCAAGTGCACGTTCCATGCTCGTAACCTTACATTCAAGTTCATGCACACGTTCCGATTTCAGCCTCAATTCTTCCTCCAACTCAGCAACCCTGTCAAGTGATCCACTTTTTTTATTGATTCCACTGCCTCCTGCTGGATCCACCTCCTTAGCTGGTTGCGTACTTGACAAATCCAGCAGATCTGGGAACAGTACTGGCCACCCTTCACCTCCTACAACCGCAGACACTCCACGCTTATTAACACACTTGCTGCCTCCATCGTACGTGTGTGCCTCGTCTGTCAATTTGCCTTTATCAACACGGACCTCTATAGACGAGTCCACTTCCCAGTAATCCAAACTTGGCTCCACAAGTTCAGCACCGACATCTTTACGTGCCACACCGACATGCATTGAAACTGGCTGCACGTCCAGCACTTGGTCTTGTGCCCTCATACATTCCCCACTTAACAATGTCGTACCAACTTCGTACCGTTCAAGAATTGCGCCCTCCAGTTTACCACACCTTACCTAACAAAACACATTGTAAAATCGTTAGTGACGCCAACACGTACTACCCACCAAAACCACACAACTCATCCTACCATTTCATACCTCAAACTGTCTTCCGCTACTCAAGTCCACCCCTTTCATTTTCGTCGTCAAATTTGAAATGTTCCATCTGCAGAACCTTGGCAGCACACTGTGTCGTTCTGCTTCGATAAGGTTCGTGTGCTCACAAATAAAAAGCTACAGGACGTTCGTAAGCAATTACATTAACATTACATTCTAACAACCTAATCCAAACATTCCAATTACAACATAACAAGCAGATTACAAAAAAAAAACACTTACGAGTACTACGACAACACATCCGGTTACCCTTTCAGGCCTGTCATGAAACTCGTTCAGCGATGAAATTAACGCGCCGCGTATTGCAGCAGCCCAATCATACAACTGTAACGTACTAAGTTTGTCAATTACTCGAACAAACGCCCACCCGATAGACTCTTCGGTTGTTGTGAAAAACAGTTTCGCACAAATATATAAACACAGCAGCTTCGCGACATTTTCCTCGTCATGATCAGTTTTCCCCTGTAGTGTCACGTCCAGAAGTTCTTTAATTTTTTTACACGATATCCTCCCGACAATGTTGCACTGACGCTGAATGAAATCTGATGGTGGCCTCGACCCATGAGCTAAATCAAGCTGGTCCATGCAGCATTGAATGCCAAAAACAAGTCGGATATCACTACGACGCAGTGGAACTCCTTTCCTCCCGATATAAAACTTTTCATCCAGATGATTGTACGTCTGCAGTATGCGGAACACTGTCTCATTACATTTCTTGTATGCATTCGGCGACAAGTTGTGTTTGCGGATGGCATTAATCATCGCCCAGAACGGGGTTCGTCGCAATTGTCGTTCATGCCCTGCTGTGAACTTTATTTCAAGCACAGTTTTGATAACGCCATTTATATTTGAACGATACGCCAGCCTAGCAGTGTCTACTACCACTTTATCCTTAACATGTGCATGTTCTTTTTTCCTCTTCAATGGTATATTCCCCTGTTTTTTCACAACAACCGGTTCTGACATGAAATCCGAGTCGCCAACGTCATGCGACACATCAACACTTCTTTTCCGTGGTGACTGCCTCAAAATCACACCTGCAGAAAAAAAAAAAAAACACCAATCAGGAATAATACACATAACAGAGGTGCGTAACATAACATTTACCCTACACACTGTAACATACAAACAATCTAACTTAACTTGAACAATTACGCAACTTAGAATGTTTAACAGACATAACAACAAAGCCAACAACAAACACACCATCCTACCGTCACACTACCTCTATCACAAACACCATGACATTTACCACAATAACATCACATCCATCATGCACACAAACCACATCACCAACCCACAATTGAACCGTTAACATCACAACTACACAGTCCTAAAGCGAAGAGCATGAAGAAAACAGAGGCAGTAAATATCGTCCAGAAAAACCCAGAAATTGCCAACAGGGAAAAAAAAAATGAAATTGCCTTAAAAAACATCATCATAGCAACCACAAAACCATTGCCTACCAACAAAATCCAAAACACCATTGACACAACATTGTAACACACATATTACACACGTACCACTTTCAACAAACATCAACGTCTTAGACATATTCTTAAAAGAAAAATATCAACAACATTGTGCACCAAATGTAAACACACAGATCATTAAAAGATCATAGTCATATTCACACTACCTAACAACACACAACATCATATTACATTCAAGTAATCAACAAACACATTAACACATAAACATTGGGCACCCGACATACCATTAACCCCAAAATCGTACCCAAAACCATCACGAAATCCAACAAGACATACCCAAAACTACACACCCACACCCAATTCCAAACATAAAAAACAAAATTAAACACCATCACCACCCACAAATTCCTTTCATAATCCCACACAACAACATCAACATTAACCCTACAACAATGTTGTCCGTACAAACGACAACAACATCAAGAAACAGCAACAAAAAAGAAAAAAGTAACGTACCACCACTTTGCTTCGTCATTATCAACAGTCCCCACTGAATAACCGACCTCGAAACGTTAACCCAATCGGCAGTCGGATTACACGACGTCCCTAAGCTTCAACAACAACGTATTCCCTCAAACCGTCACCACCACAACGTTGACAACTCCTTTCAATTTTAGGGTTTCTCTAATGTAGAAACACTGCGCCCAAACCGATTCCCCTTCCGTTTCGGATGTTGATTTCCTTTTCCGAACCCAAAATCTTTCCTTCAAATCGTACCGCTCCACCGCCGAATCAGGAAGATCTAATGTAACAGCATATTCAACTGATTGTCTATCAACGTAATTTCACACTTTAAAATTACCGATGTTGCCCCTTTATCTTAGAAGCACCGTTCACGATGTGTATGTCCTCTATGGTAAGTTCCAATGTAATGGGACTGTTCGGTTCATAAGAAAACATTTGGGACTAAACGGTGTATAAGTTACAAAACTGGGATTTATCGGTGCATCACCCTATAATCATTGTATGTGTTGGAAATTTACAAAAATATATAATTATAGTAAAAATAAAATAATAGAAGGAAAATCAATGGGTGAAATTGCGGAAATTAGGAAGAGGGTATTTTGATCTCCATGTAAAAAAAAAGAAAAAAAAAGTGATGTTATATGTATTAATTAGTATATTAACTAATATATCAACACTAGTTATGACATTATTATTGACCCCAATCATTATACAAATTACAAATATGAAAAACTTTTTAAATTTTATTACATCATCAATTGATACACTAATTAGTATACTAATTGATGCATATAATATTATTCAAAAAAAAAACTCTTTAGTCTTAATTATTTTAAAAACTTTTATTACTTTCTATACAAATAGAAGTAATTGAACTCATTAATATCTTTCTTAACATATACCTTTACGCATATGTTAACAAAAAATCATAAATAAATTTTACAAGGTATGAAATCAACATTATTTACAAAATAAATTATATTTAAGCCTTCCATTCCATATCTCAACAATGGCTTAATTTTAATCGTTTGGCAACATTTAATTTCTGCCAAAAAAATCATTAATATGTTTGGGAAGTGGTTTTTGGGTTTTTTTTTTTGGGACTAAAATAGTCATAAAAAATAAAATAGGTTTTTTAGCTCAATAAGACAAAATATCACATCTAACCCATAATCATTACATTCTTTCTCTCACAAAAAAATCAAGAAAGCCAAAAATGACAAAAGTCCTTCCTAAATCAGACTTTTTAGCCCCAGATTAAAATAACCAAAAAAGTCAACCCACTTCCCAAACGAAACCTAAAAATGTTAAAAAGGTAACAAACTAATCAAAAAAAATTAAAATTTTCATTTCCACTCTACTTTTTACACTTTTTTTAGTAAAAAATCAAAAGTCATCTCAAACATATTAATTTTTATCTCATATTTTAGCAATAAAATAGCATATTCTCAAACGTTATTCACCATGTTTGTTTTCAGTTTTTTGAAAATATTTTTCAGAAAATTCTACTTTCTTATTTTTCGTATTTCTTTGTTTTTACTGATTCTTTTTAATATTTTAAGCAATGTAAATACACTTAAAAAGTATAATTTTGTGAAAAAAAATCTTTAAAAAATTTACTAAATACCAAAAATATATTTAAAAAATGCAAAAATTCAGTATACTTTTTCGTATTTTTATGTATTTATTAATTTTTTAAAATATTTTTTCTCAAATATTTTATTTTTTAGATACATCTAAGTAATGTGCATCTAAAAAAATAATAAAAAATGTTTAAAATTTTAAAAATATTTACTAAAAATAAAAAATTCAATTTTTAGAAAACTGAATTTAAAAAACTGAAACCAAACACACTGATTATGTCTTGGATAAATGACACATTCAGTCATTAAAGTATACGTTATTTATCATTTTTGTCTCTTAAGTTTTAATTTTATCATCTTACTCATCAAAGTTATCAATTTGAGTCAATTTAGTCCTATCTCTAATGTTTGTTTACATTGATAACGGAAAAAGTATTTTATATTTGGATAAAAGATAATTTTGGTCCCTAAAGTATACATTTATTGTCATTTTAGTATCTAAAGTTTTAAATTTTGTTATTTTAATCCTCAAAATTGTCAATTTGAGGTAGGACCAAATTAACTTAGATTGAAAACTTTGAGAATTAAAATGACAAAATTTAAAACTTGGGAGACTAAAATAACAAGAAATGCATACTTTTGGGACCAAACGGTCTTTTATTCATATCCCTATTACTAATGTAGACGGATGTTATATCTAGGACTAAATTGACTCAAATTAACAACTTTAAAAATTAAAATGATAAAATTAAAACTTAAGGGACTAAAATGAAAAAAAAAATACATACTTTATGGACAAAAACTGCCTTTTATCCTTGTGTTTTTAACTTAGGCCCCGTTTGTTTGGGATTATAGGAAGGGGATTGGGTTTGATAGTGAGGAGGGGATTGAGAATAGAGTGTTTGTTTTGAGAGATAAAGAGGGGATTAGTAATCCCTTGGGACTAGTAAGGAGGAGGAAGGGGGATTGGTAAAGAGGAGGTAGAGATGGTATTAGAAAAATAGTGAGGGGATTATAAATTTTTTTATTTTTTTTATTTTTTATATATTGGAATTATTTTTTAAAATATTAATGTTTAATTTTTATATTTTTTTCATTTGTTTTATTATTTTATATAAAAATAATTTAACAATTCCTCATTATCAATTCCCTCACTATTAGTCCCCTCACTATCAATCCCCTCACTAACAATCCCCTCACTATCAATCCCTTTCATTCTATCTCTCAAAACAAACGGGGCCTTAGAGTTTGGGTAATTCTATTTTCATAGTTTGATTGGATGGACTAGATAATAGGGGATTAGAATCCATCAGACTTGAATCATGGCACTATGAATCCTTCAGACTATTTGGTTGAATTGGATGTGTATCTTGTGTTTGTTTTCTTATGGGATTAGATGTTTGAAAATGACTATTTTTAGTGAATCTAATATTTGGTTGGATGGACTGAATAAGGATAAATGAGTAAAAGACTATTTTACTATTTTTCAATTGTTTCCTAAGTAATAATAATATTAAAGATATCTTTAATATTTTAATTATTTTTAGCTAGATTAAATAAAAATTTATTTTATTTTATTTTTTATGCAATTAAATAATTTTATTTTTAAAAAATTAAATAAATAAAATATCAATAAAAATATATGTCATTTTTTATTTAAAATTTTAAATAAATTTATTTTAAAAATAATAATAATTAAATAATGAAATTAAATAAAACATCTATTAAAATTTAAATAATGAAATTAAATAAAATATAAACAAAATTTTAAAATAAAATATCAATAAAATATCTATAAAAAATTATTTTAAAAAATTAAATAAATAAAACATCAATAAAAAGTTAAATAAAATTATTTTATTTTTAAATTGAGACATTTAAATTTTACTAAATATAATACATAATTAAATAGTAGAAGGTCAAAATGGTCATTTCACCGCCTAATTTCATAAGATTGTTATCCCATGAAAATTGTCCCACACCCCTCCGGGACAATGTAATCCCACATATGAGGGATAAGAAATCCAGTCAGACTCTATATTCGGCGGACTAAAAAAAAACAAAAGCCGGATAAATGGCTTCTAATGGATTATAATCCAAATAGTATTTAGTCCCCCCCTCTAATCCCTTGAATCAAAGGCACCCAAATGCTCTCAAGGCAGACACTTAATGAATATTTTCTCAAAGTATACATAAAAAACAAAAATGCTCTCAGTACACATCTCTTCATTCCAATAATGCCCTTATCTTTTATTTTCAAAATCCTAATTTATTTTTCATCCACCTATTCTTCTTCTTCCAAAAAACTTGGAATGTCGCCGCTACCGTTGCCGACACCACCACTCTTCTTAGCCCTCCATTGCCACCGCTACTCTTAGTCCATCACTGCTTTAGCTTAAACCACCCTAATATACCCTTGCTACTCACCATTTCTTCAAAACCTTAACCTCTATGACCTTCTCTGCCACGATCCCAACCTCTACAAAAAAAAAATTATTGCCATGAACCCAACATTTGCAAACCCTAGATCCATTTGAAGGTTGATATCCAACCAAAAAATAAAGATTTGTCTTAAATGATAATTTAATTAAAGGATAAAAATGTGATTTTGAAAAAATTCATTAAGTGTTTGCCCTTAAGGTATATTTGTTTGGACAAATTGCATAATGGGAAAATTGTAATCCACCGGACTGTTAGTCTTGGGATACATTATGGCTGTTTGGAAAGTGGCATTTTAGAGACTTTTTTGCTATTTTAGTAAGCTATTTTAGTTTTTGTGTTTGGGAAGATGGGATGGATTTTTATTTGAGTTGGTGTATTGAAAAATATGTTGAAATGATATTTAAAATTAAAATGACAAATTTGTCCCTAACTTCACATTTTTCAAAATTAATCTAAAGGGGTAAAATTGTAGACTGTCACTGTGACAACCCACAGCCGGACTATTTTTTGTTTTTTTTTTTTTTTTAAATCAATGGTCTAAAGGGCTAAAAGCCTTTTTTTTATTGTTGAGGCTAAAATAGCCTCTGCCCGCGCTTCCCAAACACCACCATTGTGTCCGGACTATTTGGTTGGATTGAATTTATATCTTATGTTTGTTTAGTTATGGGATTAGATGTCTGAATTGGACTATTCTATTGAATCCTATGTTTGTTTGGAACATTATAGAGAAAGATAAATGCTCAAAAGACTATTTTGCCCTTTTAAATTATTTACTAAATAATAGGAATATTAAATCTAAATTATAAATTTTATTTTATTTTTTTATTAGAACTTTTAAAAAATTAAATATACATAATATTAATAAAAATTACATAAATTTATTTTAATTTGTAGTTGAGATTTTTAAATTTTATTTTACTTTACTAAGTATAATTAATACCATATTATCAAAATAAATAATTTAACAAAGTATAAATAATTTGATAAATAAATTTTGTTAAGTATAAATAATTTATTAAGCATAATTTAATAAATATAAATAATTCAACAAATAAATTAAGTATAAATAATTTTTATTTTAAAAAGATATTAAATAATAGAGAGTCAAAAATGTAATTTTACTACCTAATCCCATGGGATGAGTTATCCTATGGATTGTATCCTCTTAGGGCGTGTTTGATTCGCCGGATTAGGGGGAGACGATCCACTATTTGGATTATAATTCAAATAGTACTCCTTATCCGCCGTTTGATTTGTTTTAGTCCGCCGGACTCCTTATCCCCCATGTGGGGGACTATTGTGTCCTGGGGGGTATGGGATAGTTTTTGGGAGACTATCCACTGTTGGGATTAGGTGGTCAAAATGACCATTTTAACCCTCTACTATTTAATTATGTATTATATTTAATAAAATTTAATAAAATTTAAATGTCTCAATTTAAAAATAAAATAATTTTATTTAACTTTTTATTGATGTTTTATTTATTTAATTTTTTAAAATAATTTTTTATTGATGTTTTATTTTAAAATTTTGTTTATATTTTATTTAATTTCATTATTTAAATTTAATAGATGTTTTATTTAATTTCATTGTTTGATTATTATTATTTTTAAAAACAAATTTATTTAAAATTTTAATTAAAAAAATAATATATATTTTTATTGATATTTTATTTATTTTTTTTTTTTCAAAAAAAATAAATTTATTTAATTGTATAAAAAATAAAATAAAATAAATTTTTATTTAATCGAGTTAAAAATAATTAAAATATTAAAGATATGTTTAATATTACTATTACTTAGTAAACAATTGAAAAAGGATAAAATAGCCTTTTGTTTATTTATTCTATCCAGTCCATCCAACCAAACGTTAAATTCACTAAAAATAGTCCTTTTCAGACATCTAATCACATGAAAAAACAAATACAAAATACATATTCAATCCAACCAAATAGTCCGGAAAATTCACAGTCCTAGGCCTCAAGTCAGATGAATTCTAATCCCCCCTTATTCAGTCCGTCCAGGTGTGTTTGATTGGGGGGATTGGGGGGGGACTATCCACTAGTTGGACTTGAGTCCAAATAGTGCTCCTAATCCGTCATTTGATTTTTTTTTAGTCCGTCGGATATGGAGTCCAACTGGACTCCATGTCCCCCATATAGGGGACTATCCTGTCCTGGAGGGTGGGTGGGACAGAATGTGGGGGACTAATCACTGTTAGATTAGATGATGAAATGACCATTTTGACCCTCTACTATTTAATTATGTATTATATTTAATAAAATTCAATAAAATTTAAATGTCTCAATTTAAAAATAAAATAATTTTATTTAACTTTTTATTAATGTTTTATTTATTTAATTTTTTAAAATAATTTTTTATAGATATTTTATTGATGTTTTATTTTAAAATTTTGTTTATAATTTATTTAATTTCATTATTTGAATTGTAATAGGTGTTTTATTTAAAATTTTAATTAAAAAAATAATATAAATTTTTTATACAGGTTATACAGTATTTTATTAAATCAAATTTAGTGGTTATTTATTTATTTAATTGTGTATGTAAAATTTTTTTTTTGTAAAGTTATGGATGTAAAAAAAATAATTTGGATTCACTAATGACTTGTATGTAAAGTTGGACCGCACAGTAAAGTTTTGTATGTAAAAAAAATAATGATTTGTTATACAGTAATGATTTAAAACAAATTTTATTGATATTTTATTTATTTAATTTTAAAAAAGTAAATTTATTTAATTAAAAATAATTAAACGTTGGATTCATTTGTCTAAAAATAATTATCCTATCCAGTCTAAAAATAATCCAACCAAATAATTATCCTATCCAAAAATAATTTATTTAATAATTATCCTATTAAAAATAATTAATTGAAAAAGGGCAAAATAGTCTTTTGTTCATTTATCCTATCCAGTCCGTCCAACCAAACGTTGGATTCACTGAAAATAGTCCTTTCTAGACATCTAATCCCATGAAAAAACAAACACAGGATACATATCTAATCCGACCAAATAGTTTGGGGGATTCACAGTCCTAGGACTCAAGTCCGATGGATTCTAATCCCCCTTATCCAGTCCGCCCAATCAAACACACCTAAGGGTGCATTTGTTTGGACGGACTGGATAAGGGGGAATTGTAATCCATCGGATTATTTGTCCTGAGATACATTGTTTCGGGACTATTTGGTTGAACTAAATTTGTATCCTATGTTTGTTTAGTCATGAGATTAAATGTCTGGATTGGACTATTTTTAGTTATCCAATGTTTGTTTGGGATATTATGGAGAAGGATAAATGCTCAAATGACTATTTTATCATTTTCAATTATTTACTAAGTAATAGCAATATTAAACATAACTTTAATATTTTAATTATTTTTAGCTAGATTAAATAAAAATTTGTTTTATTTTATTTTTTGCACAATATTTTAATTATTTTAATTTATTATTTTCAATTAAATTAAATTTATAACTTATAATTTATATTTTTTTATTTAATATATAATTTTAAATTAACGACAATAAAAAATAATTTTATTTAATATATAAATTAAATTTTCAACAACACTTAAAAAATTTAATTTATAAGGCCATAATTTATAATTTATTATTTTTAAATAAATTTAATTTATAATTTATATTTTTTATTTAATATATAATTTTAAATTAACAACACTAAAAAAAATAATTTAATTTAATATGTAAATTTAATTTTTTAACAACACTAAAAAAATTTAATTTATAAGGCCATAATTTATAATTTATTATTTTTAATTAAATTTAATTTATAATTAAATTTTTTTATTTAATATATAATTTTAAATTAACAACACTAAAAAAATAATTTATAAATATTCAAAAGATTATTTAATCATTTTCTAATTGTTTGCTAAGTAATGGCATGGAGGGTAAAATGGACATTTCACAAAATAATCTCATAGGATACCAATTCCATGGTTTCTATCCCACCTCCTCCCATGGGATAAGATAGTCCCATATTTGTGAGACTAATAGTCTGGGGGGACTATTAGTCCGGAGTAAAAAAAATGAAACAAACAATGAACCATTAGTCTGGTGGGACTAATAGTCCAATCTCACCCCCTAATCCTTCAAAACAAACACACCTTTATGGGATAAAATAATCCCATAGATTTGGAATTCATAATCCGGTGCAAAAATTTTCAATCAAACAACGGACTATTAGTCCTATCCCATGATTGAATCATTCCAAACAAACACCACCTGAGGTTATGTTGTGTTTGATTGGGAGATTTTGAGAAAGATTTGAAAAGAAAAAGGAAAAAATTGTGTAAAACTAGGTGAAATGTAAATATATTTTATTCACATATTGCCTACCTGTTTCATTTTTCTTTTTAAATCCTTCATCAAATCTTTCAATCAAACACAACATTTGAGTTTGTTTGAAGTGAAAATCTAAAGCGTCCGAAAATAATTTTTTACGAAAGATATGCAAATGAGAAAGAATCTTTAATTTTTTATGTGTAAGTTGATTTTTTTTTTTTACTAAAATCTCCTCATCTCAAATGCAGCCTTAAATCAATTTATAATTTTTTTTTTCCTCCAAAATCTCAAAATTTGCTTATAACAGTTATTTTTTCTGCTTGGAATTACTCATCTATTGATTGATCAGAATTTTTTTTCTTCTTAAAATGGATTTTATTTAGCATAAATAAACCACTCAATAATAGTTCAATTATGAAAACAGACCAGACCACATTGGATTTAATAAAATTGAGAAATTTAATTGAAACAAATTAAAATTAGGGATGAAAATAATATTGATGTAATTTACCCTAATTATAAACATAAATTAGGGAGCAAATGTTCCTCTGTGCTTATTCCCACCGTCAGTTCACTGTCGGACAAAGCAGTGCCGTCGTCAAAATCCTCTCCGATCTCTCTGTTTCCGGCGACTACCCATCGTCTTCTCCAATCGCCGGCGGCAAAGAAATTTCGATCTCTACCATTCCATCTCCCTCAGACAACCTTGAGGTTTCATCTCCAACAACCCTTTTGTTTTCAGTTATTGTTTACCTTCCCTTGTTTGGTTCCTGATAAAATGCAGGAAAATTTGTAGTTGATTTCATCTATTTTATCGGAAATTAAAAGGGGTTTAACTTAAACCATCACAGATTCTGTCAATTCTGCATATTATTATCTACTAGTATGGCGAATTTTTTTGTTTTTTATCTTTTATTTTTTATAATTGCTTATGGATCAGCTTGATTCTTTACAGATTTCTAACTTTTACTATGTGGTGAGTACTGTTGGGTAACGATATGGCTATGGTTGATGTGATCATATGTTGCCTTGACTCCATCAGACAAGTAAGTAAGCCTTTCTTGTCATCATAATTTGAAAGAAACCAAATGTTGTGCATCCCCATTGTGTTCCAGTTATGTTCTTTCTTAACTGCTTGTAATTTGGGTCTCCTTTGTTTTGGATTGGCCTCTTTCCCTTTGGGTTGTTGGCTCAACCTTGGCAGTTTTGGCTTCTGGTATTCCCCTTATAGTTTGTGTGACACTTATTCTTTCAACTACCAGTGCTTAAATTTTTAGATAGTTTGATGATTGACAAAAACTGATTAGCAGTTTTTGACAGTTTGATGAAGGAGAAAAATTATCCTAACAGTTTTTGAATGTGACATTACTTGGTGGGAAGTTTGATGAATGAGAAAAATCATTTTAACAGATATTGGATGTGACAGTTACTGGGTGGAAAGGGGTGACGGTTGGAGGGACATTTTTGAAAATGTAAAATACGTGACAGCATTTACACCACGCTTTATATAATAGTATAGAAGAAAGGATAGAATAGATTTATCTTGGATTTGATCTAAGAAGCATGGACATTTTTAAGAATGTGGTGTTTCTGTGTCCTGTCAATGTCAAACACCGACACTCGTTGGACATTTCTCGACACGTGTCTGACACTTGTCAAAACATGTTCTATTTTTTAAAAGCTTTTTAGATCCGGACACTTGGAGAACACACATGTGCATTGCTTAAATGTACGTGTCCGCCGATTATGCACATATGAAACTAATTATAATTTAAACTAAATACCTTAGGATACAATAATAAATTAAAAATATATATATATATATATATTAATAAAATAAGCATTATATTACATTTTTTTATTATCTTTGAATGATATATTCATATCTTTGACATATGATAAATATATAAAATCGTATATTTTGTGCGTGTTCCCCATGTGTGTCATGTCCTGTGTTTTTTTAAAATTGACATATCGGCATGTCCGTGTCGTATTTGTGTCGCGTGTTCGTGCTTCTGTGCGGTGATGGTGGTTTGACATGAGTAGATAGAACAGTAAACTGTGTGAACAATTCCAAACAGGCTTGCTTTGTTATGCCTACCTTGATTATCCTCTATAGACAAGCATCAATTGGTATTATTTTTTTTTCTCAGGAAAATGTGGGGTTCTTTATTTATTGGGCTGAAGCTGAACCACCTTGCATTTTCATTTGCAATTACTTTCATGTATCTTTTGAATGAATCTTTTTTTAAGGTTCCTCTTTAAATTGTTCAGATATCAGAGCACATTGTAGGTGCCACTGTCTACTTAGATGCTGGATGTACAGAGAGTTTCGAGTTTCTTGGGGCATACCCTCTGCTACTAGAACTTGGAGCGCATGCTGTTTGCAGCTTGGAAAATATGTCTTCTCTTGATATGGTGAGAGAGGTTTAATTGTGTGAATATTCATTATGCCGGTTGTCAGATGTATTATTAACTTTTAATTGTATTTTATTTTTTATTTATAATGCCAGTGGAACCTGTTAAAACTGCTTTACTTGTTTGTTTATTTTCTGTGGACTCTTGTTAACTTACAAAAAAAAATATTTTCTTTTGAACCCCTTAATGTATTAGTGTTTATATACAATGCATGGGAATGATTTGCCTTTTGGGAGTTAGTCGTTTCTAAAACCTCTGAAGAAGAATTACCCACAGGATGTGTACACTGGGAAACCTGTGGAACTATTAATTTAGTAATTATTTTTACTTTACATTCTGTCAAGTCCTGCAGAATACTGCCAGATATTGTTTTCTTTCACCCAAGCAGGAGCTGCCTCTTTCTCTTCCTGCCAAACCAGATCATAAATGTTTCTTGATGCTGTTCTTGCTAGGAGTTAAGACCTTAAGAGTGGGAATAAGGGAAATGGAGAAGGAAAAGAGAGTGGATGGGGCAAGTTTCCATCGTCTGTAAGAAGGGTAAAGGAAAGGGGAAAAGAATTAGGAAACAAAGAAAAAAAGAAAAGATAAGGAGCGGGAAGTTTCCCTTTAGGCCTCCACTTATTTCCTTTCCACCCTAAAGTCGGGAAAAGAGAGGACAGAAAGGAGGGGACTTTTCCATTCAGAAATGGCCTTAACATGTGAGGGTATAATGGTGAGACCTTCATTCTTCCTCCCTTCCTTCCTGCATACCAAACTCATGAAGAGAAACCGCCTTCCCCATTCTTATGATGGTCTTTTCCATCACTATTTTCATGTCATCCTTTTAATTTCCTAAACATCCGAACATTCTTCTTCTGGTTTAGCCTTTTTTTTACCAAACCTTGAACATAAGTAGACCAAGTTATGGAAGCATAATTGCATAACATTCATATTGCATATCATCTTGTGCTCATAATGTTTTTGGTATTTCTTATATTGTTATTAATGAACCTCAAGCATGAGTTGAGTTTTTGTGACTTTTGTCATTGGCTTTTTTTCTGTAGGTGGTAGATTGGAATTCAAACTCAGATCCTTCAAGAAAAGTTGTGGTCTTCACATCACGGCTTCTAAGTGATGCACATCGATATATTTTACGTTGCCTAAGCACACATCAAAATGTTTGCGGTTGCACTATATTTACATGCATCTCAGAGGTGCTTCTTTAACATTACTGCATTGGTTGTTAAGAGTTTATTAATTTCATTCATTTATTCGTGTTCCAATCCATACTTTTTATGCTAATAAAAACATTCTTCTGCATATGTTTGTGTATTGGAATTGTAGTATCTACCTAGTACCTGGTATTTTCAAGTGGAGATTTCAAGTGTTAATTCTCTTATAATTATATCCCTTGTGTTGTGCATGCGAGATGACAAATATGTTCTCATTAATTTTCCTTTCCAATCTTTGCACTTTGTGTTTTGGTTGATTTGACTAAAAAGTTTATTCAAATCCTTCTAGAAAGAAGTTCAAATGATGTGTCACTCCAAAATTAGACTAGCGTATGTATTTTATTTCTTACTTTCGACGAATCAAGAACTTTCTTCAATTTGTATTCAAAATCCTTCAGAAGGAATTTGAACTTGTTGATCTTCCTTTAGGATAGTGTTTAGGTAATGGGGCATTTAAGTATTCTACTTATCTCTATTCGACTTTAATTTGACCCTTAGAGCCATAAATGTTGTTTAATTGTTTTTAAAATTTTATGAGTTAAAAGGTTGAAATAATCAAATTGTCCTGGTAGAATTGCCGGTCTTGGGTTTGCTAATTATTGTTTTGAAGAAATTTGAGTCCATGGAGGTATCATGTTAGATAACTAATTGCCCCAAATACTTAAGTTCTTAAGTCACACTAAGTAGAGTGCAAAATAACAATTGTAATGGAACAGCAAATTGATACAACAAGACTTGAACCTTATATCTGCTGAAGGCAAAGGTCCAAGGCCATGTTAGATAACCAATTTCCAAAAAGGTTTAAGTTGTTATGAATGGGCCATAGTCTATATCAAGCATAAGTTTTATAGTTTCTTGTGGCAGGAGGAATTTTTTTCTTGCCACTCAAAGGTGGAAGGGAAAATATCTTAAATGAGTGGAAAAAGAAGTCTTCCAAGATGGTTGGTGGAGAGGTCATAGGCAGTGGTAGAGCAAGAATTTTAGCTGAGGGGGCAGTAGTACTAAGGCAAAATATTGGGTTGGGTAGGGTTGGATTGGGATTTTAGACTCAGTTTGGTTTGTTTTAGTTTAGTAAAAAAATTATCTATGTTTCAAAACTATTCCAGTGGCATACGTATCACTACAATATACAATCATAACATTCAAGGCTAGAGAACACTCTAGTATAAAGAGTATGAAAATAAAAATATAAAATGTCAAAAAATTACAGATAATAAAGGAAATGCTTTCTTAGATTTCCTTGTAAAGCAAACAAGGAGTCAGTCTATGCCCTTGTTCCAGTCAATGGTTTGTCGAGTTCATTGGAAGAAGAAGGGGGAAAAAAAAACCCTAATAATTCAAATAATCAATCCATTATTTAGCAAAATCTTAATAATTTGAACATCTCAATAAGTCTACCGGTAGAAGTCCTATTTTATTTAAGTACACATGGAAAAAAAAAACTACACTATATGAATATATAACATAATACATATTATCTCTCTCTCTCTCACTCTTTCACTCTCTCTCTAGATATATGGGGGAATTGCAAATTAGTGGGAAGAACTACAATAATTGCAAAAAAGGAGGTGCAAGTAGGGTTGTGCCCTAGTGCAAGCAAACACTATGGTCTGACTTGCACCACCACACAGACCCAATTTGTACCTCCATATTTTTTGCAATTATTTTCACTCCTTTTCATTAATTTGCAATTCTCCTTTACATATAGAGGAATTTTACAGCAAAATAAAAATTGAATGGCAAAGTTGTAATGATTTTGTTGAAAAATATAATAAAGATGGACTACATACAAACTTAGGGGAGCATATATATATAATTTTAGAGGAGGCGCATTGAAAGACATTTTCAAAACCTTAGGCTAAAGAGTAATTCTTGACAAAATTGAGGTGAGGCATGTGCCCCTCCTGGGCCTACATTGGCTCTGCCATTGGTCAAAGGTGATCTTTAATATTCTCGTTTAGTTGGTTGGATATTTGGAGAGCATTATGATTGAGGTATTTTGTTGATGTGGTAAAATAGCTGTGAAGTTCAGAAGATTTCTTATGTTTTTCTCCATCTCTTGCTTACTGAAAGTGTATTGGATGGTTCTAGTAACTTTCTTATAGATCAGCGGATAGTCATGGTTCACAAAGTTGGTTTAGTAACCATGAGGACTTTATTATGCTTGGATGGAGTTCTCTCCTTGTATGAAAAACACTTCCAATTTGTGTTTCAATCAAAATTCCTTTGGAATTTTCCGGTGCATTTAGTATGCTGCAACTGCCAGGAATGAGGCTCCAGCTAGAGCTGCCATTGCTATCATTTAGAATCTTACAGGAGGGAGAGAGAAATTATTATGAGATGTGGTGTCTCAATGGAGAGAGAGAATCAGATTTTCACACGATTTATATTGGATTAAGAATTAATTTAACAATGATGCTAAGATTCATCTAACATTTGACGGATATTTGGTTTTCATATAATATTCACAAGTTGGGTTGGGGTTGCTGGGGTTGTAGGTCCTTGCCCAAGCTCAAATTAATTTAATTCAGGCTAGGCTAGAGAAATTTAACCCAAGCTCTAACTCGGGTTGGGCCTCTCCCGTGTTGCACCCCTGTAAGATATTCGTATTTTCAGCACACCAATGAAGCCTTGTCAGCTGCCCTCATGGATGATCAAACTTTGAGATCATCTGCTTCATCAAATATAAGTCGTCATTCAGAAGAGGTTTTTATTGTTATTTCAATACGTTACGTAAGCACATGATCAAGAGGAGGTTTGTGTTGTTATTTCAATACAGAGTCACCTGTGTTGCTAATTTTTTTAATTAGCATGGGTCAAAGATTGGATTGCATGTCTATAGCTATAAAATTTAAAAGTTATGTAACTCCATTTTTTCATTCGTCATAGTTATTCTATAATTTTCGTCATAGTTATTCTATAATTTTTTATTATATAATTGCTTGTATCGGTTGAAGGTCTTACTAAATTTTTATTAATTTCAGGTATCTCACTCTACTTATCCTGACTCACCTCTAGGACCCGATGCATTTCATGAATATGAATCCTTGCTTGTCCAAGATTATGAGGAGCTCCATAAAAGATGTGAGGCAAAATCTAGACAGTCGGGAGAAAGCAAGTCCAAGGAAAATTTGACCTCCAGAGATGAAGGATGGTCACAACTCACTTCCACTGAAGAAGACACTCCCCCCCTTAAAGCAGGTTCAGGTGCAAAAGATTCGTATGAAGATGACCCAATAGGCCATGCAGAAGCCGTAGGACAAAAATTGGTTGTTTCTGTGCGTCACTTCCCTTTGATCTTGTGTCCTTTTTCACCCAGAGTCTTTGTCTTACCTTCAGAGGGATCAGTTGCTGAAGCATACTTGTCAGTCAACCAAGAGAATTCCCTTAGTCCCGGGTTGCCTCCATTAAGTACTGGCTCACCTCCTGATGGCGAGGAAGTCCCTCCTGGGGCTGCCCTTACAGCACAATTTCTTTATCATCTGGCTGCAAAGGTAACAAATGTTCTACATGCTTGAACTTAAACATGTTCCCCTCCCAGTGCTGACACCAACTTTTTTCTATTTGCAAGTGATAGCTATTCAGTTTTTTACATTTATGTTGTTGCTTCAAAATGGTTACATGTCATGGACCTTTGTGTCAGAATTGTTGTAGTACTGATTACAGTTGAAAGTGAATCTCAGAAAACCTTGTCTCAATTCTCTGTTGTTTTATAATGTCTAATGTATCCAATGACCACAGCAGGGTTAACCTTATAAATATGCCTTTTCCTTTTCATTTTTGGTTTTCCTTCTTCGCAATAAATTATTTTTTTGTTTACCTTGATTATTATACTTCATTCTAGTACCTCAACCTTGAATTCTTCTCTAAAACATGTAGATGGATCTGAAAATGGAAATATACTCCCTCGGCGATTTATCAAAAACTGTTGGGAAGCAATTGACAGACATGTCAAGTCTTTATGATGTAGGCCGTCGGAAACGATCGGCGGGGCTGTTACTCATTGACCGCACACTTGATCTTCTTACTCCATGCTCTCATGGTGACTCACTCATTGATCGTATTTTTTCAGCTTTGCCTCATAGGGAACGGACAACGTCCTCTGCCCACACGAAAGGTTCACAAACCCAACTCAAACAAGGACCTGGAGACCTGCAACGTGCTCCACTTAATGTTCAGATACCATTAATGAAGTTTCTCAGGGAAGAAGATTCTAAAACAGCTAATTTTCAACTGTTAGAAAGCATTGCAGCTTTTCTACATGGGTGGAATTCTAGCAACACAGCTTTTCAAAGTGAAGAGTTGCTTAATCTCAGTTCCAAACTTCATGGTGAAAAATCTATGCATTCTGAGAGCGAGCTTCTTATTGGGTCCTTTGTCTCAGCAGAAAGTTTCCGTGGAACACCCTATCTGGAAGCCATACTAGATAGAAAAAAAAAAGATGGTGCCATACTGATAAGAAAGTGGCTTCAAGAAAGTTTACGTCGGGAAAATGTGAATGTGAATGTGAAAATTCGTCCTGGTTTTGCAACAAAATCAGAGTTGCAACCTCTGATTGAAGCACTGGCTAGAAGCCAGTCATCTTTAATGAGAAACAAAGGAATTATTCAACTAGCTGCAGCTACATTATATGCTCTGGATGAATCACATTCTGCCAAATGGGATGCATTTAGCAGTGCTGAGAAAATGTTAAATGTTAGTGCTGGAGACACTAGCCAAAGCCTTGCTGCTCAAATTAGTGACCTTATCAATAAGAGTGCCTTAGTGGGATCAGATGGAAATAAAACCGAGACAAAGGAATCTTCACAGGGGCTACTTTCTTTCCAAGATGCTTTGCTTCTCACGGTTTCTGGATATATATTGGCTGGTGAAAATTTCCCAACATCTGGTTCTGGTGGTCCGTTTTCTTGGCAAGAAGAGCATTTCATGAAGGAAGCTATTGTGGATGCAGTTCTTGAGAACCCAGGAGTTGCAAAACTGAAGTTTCTCCATGATTTAACAGAAGAGCTTGAAGCCAATTTTAACAAATTGAACTCAAAGGAAGCAAAGGTAGATTCCCCGAAGCAAGTACTAAGTGATGATTTTGATGATGATCAGTGGGGTAATTGGGGTGATGAAGATGGTGATAAAAATATTAACAAAGAGCAAGTGTATGGTGACATGCAGCTGAAGTTGGAGTTGTGTGATAGGGTGGATAACCTTTTCAAATTCCTTCACAAATTATCTAGTTTGAAGAAGAGGAATTTACCATTGAGAGGAGGGACATTGGGTTTGGAAACTAATTTTAATGCTGATCCCTACTCTAGTAAAGGACTGATTTATAAACTTCTGATAAGAGTCTTGGGAAAGCATGATGTACCAGGTTTGGAGTACCATTCCTCTACTGTGGGGCGACTTTTTAAAAGTGGGTTTGGAAGGTTCGGCCTTGGACAGGTGATTCCCTATCTGCTAATTTTTTTTAATAATTGTTTTCTTCCTTTTCGTTTTTGTTTCTTTTGTTTCTTTCTTTTTCCTTAACAGCTAACATGTTTATTTCTTGTTTTTAATTAATATTATAACTATGCTGAATTTGGATTCTTTATCCTGCAGGCAAAACCAAGCCTTGCTGACCAAAATGTTATTTTGGTGTTTGTAATTGGGGGCATTAACGGTGTTGAGGTAAGCTTATGCAACTTTATGTTTTTGTTTATTCTCTCTCTCTCTCTCAAAACATACTCATTCAATTTCAGTCATAAAATATTCTGTCAAACCATAGTGGAAAATAAACGAGTAGTTTTCCTCCTATTGACTGCTCACATAGAGATTTTGACGCGTACACCTCATGGTTAAAACTAGTGACACTTCGGAGCCTTGATGTGACTTAATTGTGGCATATAAGATTGTTAAATGGAGACAAACATATATTCTGTAAAAAAATTTATTGAAAATTTTCTAAATAATAGGAACCATATTCGAATTATTGAATAAGTAAAACATGCTATCTAACACACAGTCCATTGGTAACATAGTCACGATCTAGTGTAGTCTATTACAATTTGACAAAATACAATATAGTGCAAAGGAAGCTAGATAGGTACAAATCGATACTTAGCCTCATAAACGTTGTCATTTTCTCCAATGTTCTCCCACATATTGGTATTCCACGTTTTAGATACATTCTAAAATCTTTGTAAAAAAATTATGATCAATTATGTACTATCAGTATATGGGTAGAAATATCAGAACTAAATGTAATTGTAAATATGTTGAATTTGACTGTTTTGGATTTATAACTGTATTTGGCAAAGAAAATGGTATAAATTGGATTTGCTTAACATGAGAGTTCGTAGAGGGGGTGTTAACTTTACATATTAGCATCGATATATTCATTCATTTGTTTTTAAAATAGAAAAAAATAAAATAAAATAAAAAATCTAGAATCAATTTTTATTTAAACATGTTGAAGCCAAAAGTGAATTTTACTTGCAAGTGCTTGCTTCCACGTATCTCAATGATGTTCATCTATTCAAATAATTTTGAAATAGAGTAAAAATCTGAAAAACACAAAAGAAATTCATAACAAGAATTCTCAAAGCAAAGCATGTCGTTTAGTTTGATGTTATTTTAGTAGTTCTACATATATGACAGATCTATGAATCTTGTTAGTTTTATAATTTATAATTTAAATAATTTGAAAAAAGTTGTAGAGAATTTAATTTTTTTATAGCAAGTCTGAAAGTTTAAACACATTGTTTCCATTATTTCTTAGTTAAACATGTCTTAGAATCATGAATAACATTTTCTGATCTTTTTTATTTTTATTTTATATATATGCAGAATATATTTTATTTGGTTTTCTTCAGAAATATGATGTAATTTTGTCATCTCATTGTATCTCAAGGTGTGTGAAGCTCAGGAGGCATTGTCGGAAAGTGGGAGACCTGATATCGAACTGATTCTTGGTGGAACAACTCTTCTAACTCCTAACAACATGTATGATTTGCTTTTGGGGGACTCTAGTTACATTTGAGTCTGCCCAACATTATTTTCTTGCAAATATTACTCAAGTGAAAATCCGTTTTTGCTGTTTGTGTAAGTTGTTACACTATTAGATGTAATTTACAAATGTCGTGAATTTTTGAAGAAATATAGACTGAAGAAAAATGAAAGGGTACCCAGAAATACATATCGTGCTGCTTTGTCATCGTGTTATTTGATGCATGCTGTGTGTGACTGTGTGCGCGCGTGCACGTGTGCGAGTAGAGATAGGATAATAATATTGAATCCCGACTTGTCACCTCTGCCCAACAGGTAGCACTGGCTTCAACCAAGCTGGCAGAAGTTTAAGATTATTTTGGGTGTTTTTTTTTTTTTTTTTTTTTTTTTGAAATGTAGTTTCTGGTTGATGGTGTGCTGTTTGGTGTTAAGATCTTGTGTTTTTGGACAGGGTTTTGCAGTAAAACTATTTGTTGCTTCATTTTGAATATTTTCTAGTCTATTGGTGTTGGTGAAATTACATTTTGTAAGCGATAATTTTCATTCGGATTATTGAAATCCATATCAGTCGGCAATGGGCTTGTCCGGACGCTGCTTTTCGGATCCATGGGTCCATTTTCGCTCATTTTCTTGGTCTGTGTAAGATAATTCAAAAAAAAAAAAAATGTCTTCATCGCGTACTGGACGTGGAGAGCAGTGCTAGTCATTGTGGACTAGAGACAAGTCTATTGCTGATAAAATTAGTTTTACTTTTTTTTTCTTCTTTAATTATTAGTGTCTGATTAATTTAATTTTTTTATGAACTTTACAAAATGAATAATTTAAATTATTTAAGTGGGTTTAGAGTGGACCCACCAAAGCCAACCGTCTCTTTCTAATTGGATTACAACTAATTAGTGAAGAGTCATTTTTTTAAAAAAAATACCATTTGCCATTCTTGTTTTGAATTATGTATAGAAAATTTATTTTTCATAAAAAATAGTCTTGTTAATGCGTGTTACACATGTCAAGAAAATTTTAGGTTGTGTTTGACTGTATTCTCAAAATATATTTACACTCGTCCATTTGCATTTCACGTTTAGATACAATTTTCAAATCGTAATTTCACCATACAATTCAAAATACATCTCCACTTCCTGTTTGGCAGATTTCTCCCTTCGTTTCTCCACAGTGAAAAGCTTCCAATGGTACATATTCTGTGTCTTTGATATTCTCCATTTCTGAAAAGCTTCACGTGAAAGAAATTTAAAGCTAAACTTCTAAAAAGCTTCATGTGGAAAGAAATTTAAAGCTGAACTTCATGAGTCGTCTTCCTCTCTTTGAACGATTATAGCTCGAGATTCTTCATGGGTCGTGTTCCTCTCTATGAATTGAGACCTTCAAATCTAAACTATGTTTGTGAACCTTCTCTCTACCCATAAAATCGCATCCACCCATAAAATCGCATCCACCAGCTTCCACAAATTAAGTGAGTTGCAATTTGTGCATTGTGGAAGATTCACTTTCGGAGCAACTGAACAACGACAAGACTAAGGTCAAATAAATCACAAATTGCTCTCAAATTTTAAATTATAACTCACTGATTTCCTCAAACATCCCCAAATTCATTCCCAATTTATCTGTATCAGACCAAATTTGTGAAGCGTATTCTCGAATCAAACGCCTACTGAAGAAGCGCACATCCATCCACTGTACCCACTCCATCACCGGTGACAACTATTCCACTCCTACTGCTCTGGTACGTATATCCTTCAATCAATCTGCTAGTCGTATATCCTTCAATCCTTCAATCGATCTACTATGTAATAGCTGAGAAGCAAAAAATGGTTCTGATCTGTCAAACCAGTCAACCGCCAGAACAACTGGTTGGTTGTCCCACTGGTCGACCGGCCAGTCGACTGCCAGTCTAGCTATCCTCTAGGTCGACCACCACTCACCTCCTTTGATGCTTCTCTTCTTCTGCTTATTTCTGCTTATTGTCTACTGTGTAAACTTGTTTCACAAACTTTTTGCATGCAATATTCTGTTTTTTCTTGTTGTATCTGTTTTTCCCAACACTGTTAATAACTTCAATTGATGAATATTTTTTCCTAACAATATTCTGTTTTTTCTTGTTGTATCTGTTTTTCTCAACATTGTTAACAACTTTAATTAATGAATTTTTTTTCCTACCGAAACATAATTGTTGATGATTCTTGCATTGTTATTTTTTAATATCCAATTCAGATTTGTTTAGATATAAATTATGTGTTGTTAGATAGATGACAACAATTCTGATAATAATCAGGACACAAGAATGTAGAGTTCCAGAATTGAAATGAAGCTAATAAACATGTTAAGAGACGAGGTACAAAAAAATCAAACAACAGGTCGTAGTATTGTATAGACAATTAGGCATTGGAACCATTTTGCAACTGAGTTGCAAAATCTGCATGGGTTTCGATACACACCAAAACAGGTGAGACAAAAATATCAACGACTGAAAGCTGATTACCAAACCTTCAAGCGATTGCAGGCACAGACCGGTCTAGGATGGTGTAGACACCCCATTTTTGACCGACCTTAAAGCTCAGACGTCACCGGTTGAGCACTCGGTGATGTTGCATACTGTGCTTGTTCAGAAGTCCCAAAGTCACGGCCGCGTGCCCTGCCTCCGGACTTCCGAACCATCTTCTCTACCTTGTCTCGGTTTGCGAACCAGGTTCGGTTTTCTCTGTTTTCTTTCCTGAGGGAAGGGAGTGGTCCTGTAGACTATCTCCCGGTGGCCGTGAGCTACTTTTCGTGGCCGTAGGCCATTTTGCCCATTTCGGGGCCCGGTTCCCGGTTTTCGGAGCCGTCAGGCTGTGTGCCTCGGCTCAGACCCAACCATCTCGACTTCTCCGGTTTTTGGCGGAGACCTCTGTTTAATGTTCCGAGGAACACTGGGGCCCTGATGCCCACTTCGCAGAACACCACTTAGGTGCGGCGACCCATTTTGGGGAGCCCGGACTGCGTGATTTGGGCCCCGAGCATTCATTTCGCATCCGCTTTCTCCGGTTTCTGGCAGGAACCTCTGTTTTATCATTTCGAGAAACCACAGGGCCCGATGCCCGCCGTGGCCGTATGCCACTTCGATTACATGCGGTTTTGGGACTAAATCGCCGGTTTTGGTCCCGAGCATTCATTTTGCATCGGTTTTCTCGATTTTTGAGGACCTCTGTTTTGTCATTCGAGGACACTGGGTCGAGATACCCACTTATTCTTGAATACCACTTGGCACCATGACTCATTTTCGGGATCCCGAATTGCTCGGTTTTGGCTCCGAGCGCTCATTTCTCATTAGTTTTTGTTCAAACTTGGCAGGTACCTCTGTTTCAACATCAGGAAGATCACTGGGGGGGGGAGAAGCCAGCAATTATCCTAGATAGTCAGTTTCGCTCCTCCGGAGCCCGTTTTTCTCACTTCCGGGCCAATGTTGAACACCTTGGGGGTATTTTCTTCCAACCAAAGCTACATATCTGTGATGAGGGCATCTAGGAGGACCCTAAGGGTTGGTGGTCGGCCAGAGATTCAGGGTTTCATTTTTGGGCCTCTCATTCAAGCTCTATGTTGTGGCTCTGCTTGATGTTGCCAATTTCCGCCTTGGAACCTTGTTGCACACATCTAGGAGGACACTTTGGTATGGTGGTCGGCCGGCAATTATTGGTTTCATTTTGGGCCTCTCCTTCAAGCTCTATGTTGTGACTCATGGTTCGGTGTTGCCAAATTCGACCACAGGGCCTTATTCTACACTTGGGAGGACACCTGGCATGGTGGTCGGCCACAAATGTTGACTTCATTTTTGGGGTGGCCGGCCATGGTAAGTGGTTGGCCGACCGGTGGGGGTGGCCGGCCACCTCCCTAAATTACAGCCGGCCACTTTCATTCGGCTGTCCCAATTTGTCCGTATTTTCCAACATATCCGGGGCATTCAGGATATTTGGAGGGAAAGATTGGGTGCTTTCCTCCCTTTTACCCCATTTCTTGCCTATTTGAAGGGCCCTCTCTCTCCTTCTTCAAGGTTGGAAAAATTGGTCTCAAGAACACTTCTTCAAATTCCTCCATTTTCATAGCTCAAAACCTCAAAAGGCTTCCAAGTCTCTAGGTCCTCTCTTCATCAACACCTAGCTTCACCATCCCTACTACCATCCCAGCTAGGAAGTGAATTTCAGAGGTTGAGAAGCTACAAATCAAAGCCAAGAATCAAAGAAAGACAAGTCTTCAAGGGTAAGTCTTCAAAACCAACTTTTAGGGCTTTTTCTTGATGCATTTCTATACTCCAATTGGTTGAGAATTGGGGCTCCGACCCCTACTGCTTTTGTGCTTTTTTTGAGCCCCTCTACAACTTTGTAGAAGGGCTCAACTTCATTTGATGCTCCTATGATATACTTTTTTCAATACCTAGCTTTTATGCCATTATATTGCATGCTGGTTTAGGCCTATTTCCTTTTGTTTTCAGGGGTCCTACCCCTACTGGTTTGGTGCTCATTTTGAGCCCCTCTACAACATTGTAGAAGGGCTCAACTTCATTTGGTCATTGTATATACCACCTCCTTCAAATTTCATCAAGTGTGCCATTTTTGCATGCAATTTTTGACCTATTTGTGTTTGTTTTTGGGACTTCGACCCATACTGGTTTTGGTCTTATTTTGACCCCCTTTACATATTTCATGAAGAAAGTTTTGTCATTTGGTGTGTGCATTGCATGTCTCATGATATAGCCTATTTGGAAGCCTACTTTGCATGGATTTTATAGCATGTTTGTATTCTGATTTTGAGGATGTCATCTTCTTCAATTGTGCTTATTTTTATCTCATCTTCAATGTTGTAGAAGAAAGTTTGTCCATTTGGGGTTTGCATATATCACTTGTCTCAATACCCCTCTTTTGGCCACTAATTTTGCATGCTATTGTTGATCTATCCCTACTTGCATTTTGGCCAAGTTTGTTACTGAAAAATGCCATATTTGGGACTGCCTTGCTACTGTTCTTGCTTCCATGATCATATTTCGCATGTATAGCATGGCTATAGGCCATTTCGGGGCTTAATTTCACATTTTCGGGATGAATGCATGCTTCGAGTGTCATTTCGAATTGTTTCGGGGCTGTTTTCCCCTTTATTTAGGTGCTGAAATTCCATTGCCATGCTTGCATATCATTTCCCATGCCATTCGTATTATTTTTGCATTGCCTCGGTTTGCGTGCCAATGGGCACGCACTTCGAGGCACCTCATTCTTATCATTCCGGCAGCCTATGTGAGTGTGGTTGAGGCCCTCTCATGTCGGCGTAAGCCCAATTTGCATTTTCATGCTTCTACATCATTGCCTCGATTTGCGTGTCCGCGCACGCTGCGTTTAACGACTTTTTTTTTACCCGACGGCCTCCTATGAGAGTGAGCTGAGGCTCTCCCATGTCGGTGTAAGCCCACCGTTGCATTCCGTATGCCATTTCATCCCATTTCATCATCGCCTCGGTTTGCGCGCCTGTGGGCACGCAGCGTTTGAGGCACCGATTTATCCGATTTTCATCTTTCATCATCGCCTCGGTTTTGCGTGCGCTGTGAGGCACGTTTGGCTGCCGGTTTATCCGATTTTCATCTTTCATCATCGCCTCGGTTTGCGCTGTGGCACGCAGCGTTTGAGGCACTTCGATTTATCCGATTTTCATCTTTCATCATCGCCTCGGTTTGCGCGCTGTACGCAGCGTTTGGCACTTGCCGGTTTACCCGATTTTCATCTTTCATCGCCTCGGTTTGCGCTGTGGGCACGCGCCGAGGCCATTTACCCGATTCTCATTTCATCATCGCCTCGGTTTGCGCGCCCGCGGGCACGCACTTCGAGGCACCTTCATTTCTTCCGTTTTGCATTTTACATCATTGCCTCGGTTTGCGTGTCAAGTGGACACGCTTTTCGAGGCACCTCCTTTCATCATTCCGGCCTCCTATGTAAGTGGGCTGAGGCTCTCTCATGTTGGTATAAGCCCATCATTGCATTTCGCGTGTCATTCTGCATTTCTCGGTTTGCGTGTCTATGGACACGCATTTCGAGACATCTCATTTTCGTAGCATTGCGCATGCCAGGTTGTATATTAGTTGCATTTCATGCATATCATGCATATCGCACGGGAAACGAGGCACGCGTTTTGTACTCGAGTAACGGAATGAGTCTCAATTCCCAAGTCACCACTACTCGGATTACCCATGATGGAGTTAGGTTTTGTTGTTGCATTAAATGCGCATTCATCCCTATATTGAGTTGTGCAATCCGATTCCTCGGCCATCATGCATCGGTATCGTGATTGGTGGCGCGAGGATCGAGGCATGCATATATTTGTGAAATACATTGCTATGCCCTTTTCTTGCTCTCACTGCAAAAAACCGAGGATCAACAACTTTTGAGTTCGGCGCATTTCGAGAAATACCGCAGAGGCTAATTAGGGCATCGGTGAATTTCATGCGCCAAGACCCAAAGATACATCATCTATCGAAGCGGCGGTCCACGGCTTGCACGCCAGATTTAATTCTTTTGTAATTAATTTGTTAATTAATTAGAATTTGTATTATTTGATCAGTATATTCTTTTATTCGGTCTATTATTATTCATTCGGACCCTCTGTGGCGAGGGCATAAATGTAATAAGGGTGTGTGAGTGTGATGTATGTCTTCCAACCCCATTTCTTTCTCCTTTTATTTACCCGCTTTGAATGGTTAGATATAGGGCATATTTCAATTAGCATACAAGTAATGACATGTTTGCATCATTCATCTCAGATTGCATGCATCGACTCGGCGCATCATACAAATCAGATCTGATTTCAATTCCAAGTTGAGTGCTTGATAGCTGTAGCATTTCACATGCCATGTTTAGAATAGCCGAGCCTGCTATCTTAGTTGCATTTTGCATGTGTTGCATTAGGCATTTCAGCACATCTAGGATCACGCATGGATTTCTAATGAGCTTTTGTTTTGGCTTGGAGTACTCGGTAAGTTTTATGCTTTAGCATTCTTGCATGCGTGTGAGTGTTGCCATGATAGCATGCTTACCATGAGGCTAAATGCTTATGTGATATACTGCCTTGAATGCCTGTGGGTGGAGGTTGAGTTATCTGAATTGGAGCAATTCATCAATTGTTTGTTAAGCCCACTAGATTGTGGCAAAATCTGCATTTTAAGCCTACCTGCGGGTAGCAAACCATCTTTCACAAACAAACATGAGATGTTTAGTTCCAATTCAGACGGCCCAGTCTATACTTGTTTGTCATGCGAGCATCACATAGTAACCTAGGCTAATAATCTAATAAGAACTCACAAAGTTTTCAAAATCGATATCATGGTTAGTAGAGGCGGTCTTTGACCGGCGAGAGGGTGCTCACGATGTGACCTTCCCTAATCGTACCCAAGTTCGAGCCAACTTTGGTGATGACGGACACGTGGCCTTTTGGCACCGAGTCGGGGTTTCCTAAATTTCCCATTTTAAAAATATTTAGGTGGCGACTACGTTATCCGCAAAAGTCCATGTTTGGCACTTCTTTCAAAAATCTGTTTTTTCTTCAAAGCGATTTGCGGTTGGACTCTTTGGTTCAAGATTTGGAACATAACAAAATCGAGTCCGAATCAGAAGCGAGGTCCCATGGCGTTATTCTGATTCTGGCGACTCATTGGGATTTAGAGAACTTGACTCGAACTCGTGATATCTGGTTTTGATTACATTTGTGTGTTTCTTTGCATTGCATTTGCATTAGTGCGCCTAGGACACCGTGTTTACCATCTGCTATTCCTGAGCGGTTTGCCGGAGGCTTGTCTTGTCAAGGCATGTCCATAAGGTCGATTCTGAGCTCTGCCGATATGGGAACACAAACCCGGTTTCTGGGGCACCCTTTGACCATTCGACCTAGTGCATATTCGATCCATAGTGACCATTCCAAACTAGGACGGGTTGCTTACCCGATATAGGTTGTTTGAAGCGTGTGCGTGGTGAAACCCTAGTTCGACAAAATAGGACAGGGAAACCCTACCCCAACATAAGGGTGTTTTGGCTCTCACTTATCTGCTATGTGCTTGTTAGAGTGTGCCTCTGAGGAATGCATGTATCGGTATGAGTTTGGGCATCGAACTGCGGGCATCAGTTTTGAATTTGGGAATCGAGCTGCGGGCATTATCCAAGATGTTGGGAATCGGTTGTCGCGGATATCGATTCGATTTATCGACAACGATACTGAGAATATTGACCAAGATTTGAGGACGATGTATAGCCGACTTACCAACTGTGTGTTGTTGTATACCCGACTGTGTGTGGTGTATTCAATTTAAGCCGTTATGCTGCCCGTTTTATTTCTGGTTATTTATTTCTTTTTCGCTTTATTTATCCTTTTGCTAGGACAGTTTGTAGCACAATTGCTTCCGAACCCGTCGATACCCCCCAAGCAATCTGGACACGAGGTCGCCGACTCAACCGATCCGAGGATCTAGTTGACGGACATCCGGTGTTCCATTCACTACCCCCGGTTATTAGAAGGAGACCGAGGAAACGCAGTCCATCAGAGCAGAGGTTATTGGTACAGCAGTCTACTTTAGAAACAGATAGTCGGGTTGAGATTCCTATTTCTGCTATAGAGACACACTTGCGATTTTGAGATGGAACAACGAACCCAACAATAGGCGCTGATCGCCAGATGGTCAGCATGAAGCAGATGCAAGATGATGCTAACCGCCAGGGGGAATATACCATACAACAGGCCGCTGTCATGGCACAACAGTCTGAGTTGATCACCAGATTACAACAGCAGAACGCAGCGTCTGCTTCAAATCAGGCTCCTCCACGGGGCCCCATTACGAACAACTACCACGGCGAATGCCCCTCCAAACCCTCAAAATGCCCAGACTGCCCAGAATACTCTCCCGAATCAACAGAATATTCTGCCAAACCCCCCAAACGTTCAAGAGGACACGGGTCTTCCAACGGGGTTGGCTCCGCCCCCGCTTCTACCCCAACTGTCCAAAAACATCACCCTAACCACGGGACTCTTCATTCGAGTTCGAGGTAGACGAACGACTCTGAAATTGAGCAAGTTGAGAAGCTCTTTAAGAAGTCTCAAGGGGTGAAGGCCATCCCAGATATTGAAGACGGCTATACTGATGTGGCCGTGACTCTGCCGGACAGATTTAAAATGCCCCAGATCGATCGCTTTGATGGGTCTGAGGATCCTATGGTCCACCTCCGGCTATTCTCGGACATCTTAAGACCAATGGGCCTAACCCGACCGCAAAAGCTTTCTTTGTTCGGTCGAACCCTGTCGGGTGTGGCATCCACTTGGGACTCAAAACTTGATGATGATGTGAAAACAAACTGGGATGAGATAGCCGAGGCCTTCATCGCGCAATACTCATATAACACGCAGATCGAGATCACCACTCGGGATCTCGAGACAACGAGGCAGGAGCCCAAAGAATCTTTTTCTGACTTCGTAACCCGGTGGAGGGCGAAGGCATCGATGATGACCTTAAGGCCAACAGATAGAGATCAGATCCGGATGATTGTGCGCAATCTCCAGCTGGCGTTAATGAAGAAGATGATTGTAGTCCCCTTCCCCACTTTCGCAGATTTACATGATATGGGGATGCAAATAGAGGATGCGTTGAAACAGGGTCTGTTTGACCATGATCGGGATCAACCCCGGAGAACATTTAACCGGAATACCAATGCAGGCCCGAGTGGCTCCTCCAATACAAGAACTTCAGAGGTCGGAATGGTCACCACCAATCCCCCTCCCCAACCAAGGTCCGCAGCGGCCACACCTTTTTCTGATGCCTCTGGGAGCAGTAATCAAGCCCCAAGATACCAACCCAGGGGTCAACGAACCTTCTCCCCACTCTATATGTCTTTGTCTAAAGTCCTCGGGGTTCTAGTCAGAAAGGGGCACCTGAAACCCTTGGAACCGAGGCCTCTACCGAATCCACTCCCTTCCCATAACTTGACCAAATATTGCCAATACCACCGAAGATGGTCATGACACCGACCAATGTTACAGGCTGCGTCATGAGATTCAGGACCTCATTGACAAGAACATCATTCTACCTCCTCAAGGACCCAACGTCACAAACAACCCACTCCCCAAACACAACCAAGATCCACCAAAAAGAGTCAACCTTATCCACACTGGGGGCGTATCTTACGATCCCGATTCTATAACTCCCTCCCACCTACCCAAGCGAGGTGGTCCTTCCCGACACCGACTTGTGCGTGTTGGACACCTCCCAACCCAACTGAGCCAAGGTGGTGACCACCGAAGATGGAGCAGGCGAGCTTCGAGGAGAGCAAAAGCAGTTGAATCTGGGGTGGAGCTATCTGAGAATTTAGTGGCAGAGCTTATGATCCAGTGGATATATCTTGTCAATGAGCCATCTAAAATTTGAGTATGGGGTCGGGAAGAGGCCGAGTTGTGTATGATCCGGGGACAAGCTTGAATCAGGGGATGATTTGATCATGCGGTGGAAGAGGACTTCGCCAACCTTCAATTCTCTGGCGAGGAATCGGGATGCATCGATTAACCGGTTCGAAGATGAGAGTCGGCCAAGTCGTCGGGTGGTTGGATGATCGACCGATATTGTACCATTTGTGGCGGAAGGGCGAGGATCGAATTACATTGCGGAGAGCGCCCAGACGAAGAATTTCGCCAGAACGAAACATTTTGAGAACCGCATGGTTGTTCTTGGAGGAACAAGAAAGAGATGGGACTCGAGAGAGCTCGAAAAGCAAAGAACCATGAGGAAGTTAAGAGTCTTTGCGGGCACGAAGACCGAACATCTTTGTGAGCATGAGGAATGGAATTGAGAGCACAAACAAGCGAGAACAGACAGATGCTAGACGCTAATGGAATGTGGTGGGAAGATGGCGACTTGTATCTTGCCCACACAGAGGCGAAGGCGGTGGCCAACCTGACAAGCTTGGTACCTCGAGGAGGTGGACCATATGACTAGAAGTGGGCGGTATTTCAAGCCCCCACACCTTGATCAACCCGAGGCATCGGGGAAAGATAAGGAGGCGAGAAAGCGAAGAGAAGCAAGTGGAAGAAGAGGCATCTTGAAGCGGCTAAAAGAAAATACAAGCGGACATCTCCATTTGGGGATCGCTTATGGCTTCGAGGTGCACCGGTGTCTTATCTGCCATGGATGAGCTAAACTTTCCATCGAAACTACGCCGAACAACTAGTTGGTTTGGTCTTCGGAGGAGGTTCCCGGCATTGACCTTTACGGACAAAGAATTGCCTGAGGCGTGGATCATAACAGACCTCTCTACATCTCTGTAGAATCACGAGGACAAATGGATTCGGTGGTGCTTGTTGACCGGGTCCGCTATCAATGTTTGTCGGCGAGCGGCCTATGCAATTGGGTTAAAACTGCGGACTTCACACCGACTACTCAAATGTCAGGCGTATGATAATACAAGCGAGGATGTCTGAGGGGCGAGAAAATCAAACCAAGATTGGGCTGGGCAACACGAAGTAGATTTTCATGTCTGGAGGTCCTGCATCGCTTAACATGCTTTTAGGCGACCCTGGTTGCATCAGGTGAAGGCCGTCTCATCTACTCTACATCAAATGGTGAAATACCCCTTTGGAAAGGAAGTAGCCATTGTTTTTGGGAACTCATCAATCCATCCCCCTCCGGAGGTATCTACGCCAGTCCTGGAGATTGAACACGGCATGGAGGATATGTTTATATCGGGATTTACTTTGGCTGAGGCCCGGGTGGTGCAAAACATAATGGCTGTGAATGAGGGTTTGTATGTCAGCGCTCAAGCCGTCTACCTCATGAACAAGCTACAGCATATCCCTGGGATGGGATTGGGAAGAAGCGGCCGGAAAGGCGTTGCTGCGTTGGCCGAAGTGCCACATAATCCACATACCTTTGGATTGGGTTATCTGCCCACCAAAGAAGACTGGGCAAGAAAAGGAAAGGAAATGGCCGGCGGGCTGCAGGCCAATTGAAGCCTTTTGATCTAATGCATAGGCCCATCTGGTACCTGAGCGGACGCTTCGTCCGGGAGGAAGATTTTCCATTTGCGGCTTCCCGTAACCATGGTTGAGCGGAGGAAACGCGTGCAGTTTCAAATCTTCTTCGACCAATCGTTCGGGATAGCGTTGCCGCGAGCGCAGACCCAATAACCGAGATTGAGCGAGAATCTGGCAGAGGATCCCGAGGGCCTTGAATTGGAAATGGGGTAGCAGCATGTCTCCTCTCGATCCTCCGATCGACCAGATTGCAGGGAATAACGTCGCGGTTTCCATGATTGGAGATGAAAGCAGTGCGGGCCAACCAGACTATCTTGGACGATCGATCGCACCCTCGCTCACTTGCGAAGACGAGGAGGATTCTTATCCAAAGCCAGTCGGAGTAGTGAGTCGAAGTCCGATTCCGCCGAAGTCTTCCGAGTCTGGTACTCTGAACTCTGTGTCAACCGGATGCAGATCTTGTCGGTCGTCTTTTTCTTTTTCTTTTGAGTCTGTTGTAGATGAATTGGATGATCTGGATGTACTTAATGAGAATGAATCATCTGTGGTTTCGAGTACTTTTACGTGCCCCTAATTTATTGCATTAATTCGGACTTTCAAAATTTTGATCAAAGCAGCGAGCGAAGTTCCTCGGTTTTAGCGTCTAATTGAGCAAGAGCGGAGAGATTTGTTAAGCCATTAACGGATGAAATCATTTCTGTGAATATTAGTTGAGGAGGACCCGCTGGTCAGATCGGGTCCACGTTGTCTTCGAGGAACGCGGCGCTTAGTCGCTTTATTAAAAGATTTCAAAGATGTTTTCGCGTGGTCCTCGAAGACATGCAGAATCGATCTGAGATTGTACAAGATCGGATCCCCCTTGACCGAGGCCCGACCTATCAGCGAAGCTTCGAAGGATCCGCCGGATTGGGCTCTCAAGATCAAAGAAGAGGTCACCAAGCAAATTGACGCAGCTTCTGCTAGTATCGAATATCCCACTTGGTTGGCCAACATAGTGCCGGTCTTAGAAAGATGGCAAGATCCGTGTGCGTAGACTTGAGGATTTAAGCAGATCAAGGGCGACTTTCCTGCCACACATTGATGAGCTAGTGGACTTTCTGGCGGGGCATGCACCGCCTCGTTCATGGATGGCTTCTCGCTATAACGGTTGTGATGGCACCAGAGGACGAGAAAAGATCGCATTCACCACCCGTAGAACATATCGCTATCGGGTCATGCCGTTTGGGTTGAAGAATCTTTGGCTACTTATCAACGGGCCGCGACCACAATATTACACGATATGATCCACAAAGAGGTTGAGGTGTACGTGGACGACATGATTGTCAAGTCCAAAGAAAGAGAGGGCCACTACACCGCCTTGCGCAAGTTTTCCAAAGGATCAGGGAATTCAGGTTGCGGTTAAACCCTCAGAAATGTACGTTTGGTGTTACAGCGGAAAAAATGCTGGGGTTTCTGATTACACAAAGGGGCATCGAGGTCGACCCTTCCAAAATCAAGGCCACCTTAGAAATGCCACCACCAAGGACTGAAAAGGAGGTGCGAGGCTTTCTGGGTAAAGTGCAATTCATAAGACGGTTTATTTCAAAACTAACCTTGACTTGTGAACCACTTTTTCGTCTTCAAGAAAGGCAAGAAATTCAATGGGACGGGGTGTCAAGCCGCGTTTGAACAGATAAAGAATATCTCTGAGAACCCACCCGTTTATCACCACGAATCGAAACCGTTGATTTTGTACTGTCGATGTCGAGACCACAATGGGCTGCATGCTTGCACAAGAATCAAGATAGGGTGGAGAAAGCCATCTATTATTTGAGCAAGAAAATGCTAGAGTATGAGACCCGATATCGCCATTTGGAA
The DNA here is from genome assembly GCA_025200525.1 of Camellia lanceoleosa. Taxonomy (NCBI): domain Eukaryota; kingdom Viridiplantae; phylum Streptophyta; class Magnoliopsida; order Ericales; family Theaceae; genus Camellia; species Camellia lanceoleosa. The sequence continues at coordinate 119,600,069 of CM045764.1, read as the reverse complement.
AAGGCTTGTCTAGCTCGTATGGGCTACCGTGAAGTTCGGCACTACTTGTTAGCTCACTCTGTAATGTTGGTTTCACGACTTGATCCCATCAAATATCTTTTAGAAACCGGTAACTACGGGTAGGCTAGCTCGTTGGTTCTTTGTTACTCTCGAATTTGATCTTACATATGTGACGCGCAAGTCGAGAAAGGCGAAAGCGATGAGTTCCTTGACCATCCGGTTGAGGGATGAAGCGATTGAGTACCTATTCCCGGATGAAGCAATTCTGCATATCGACGAGGAAAGTTGGACAATGTACTTTGACTGAGCGTCAAATCAACATGGGTATGGGATAGGAGTGTTGCTGATAGCACCCGACAATTCCCGTATCCCTCTAGACTTCAAACTCCGTTTCAAAGTCTCAAATAACGAAGCGAATCTGGCGTGCATTCTTTGGTATGGAAGCGACCACGGAATTAGGGGCAAGGCAATTTGGGCGTCATCGGAGATTCGAATCTTGTTGTGTCTCAAGCTAAAGGAGACCGGAAAGTAAAAAGAAAATATGATGATGTATCACCAAACCTTGGATTTGATTCCTCGGTTTGAAAAGTTAAGTTTTACTCATCTACTAAGAGAACAACAAGTTCGCAGACACTTTAGCAACTCTATCATCCATGATAGACATCCCGTGGAGTCCGAATCGTCCGGTCATTATCGACCCGAATTCGCTTTGCCTATGAGTCGATTGCGACCATAGATGAAGTTCGGACGAACACCTGGTATTACGACATACGGAACTTTTGGAAAGCGAAACGCATTCGCCCAGGTAAATGCCAAAGACAAGAGGGCAATCGGAAGAATGTCGATCCAGTTCATCATCTGCGGGGTAAAGCGTATAGAAGAGGTCATCTGGGAATGCATAAAGCGTGTGTTGATCTTTGAAAAGTCAAGCGTCGATGGAAGCCATCCACGGGGTGAATGTGGTGCACATATGAATGGGGTGATGTTGGCGCGGAAGATCCTTAGACAAGGTTATTATTGGTCCACCATGGAGGAGGATTGTATCGGTTTTGTTGGCGATGCCACAAATGTCAGATACATGCGAATCGCATGACCATCCCGCCGACAAAGCTATACAACATGACTTCGCCGTGGCCTTTTTGAGTCTGGGAAATTGACGTGATCGGAGCCGTCACGCCGAAAGGGTCAAATGGGCATGAGTTCATCCTCGTAGCGATAGATTACTTCACAAAGTGGGTTGAGGCCCAATCTTATGCGGTGTTGAAAGCTTCACACGTTGCAAAATTCATCGAAACAACATCATCTGCCGCCACGAGTCCCGAATGAAATAGTCTCGGACAATGGTTCCCACTTCAAGAAGGAGGTGATTGACTTGTTGGAGAAATACAACGTGGCTTTTCATAAGTCGTCTACTTACCGCCGCAAACCAGCGGGCGGTTGAGGCCGCCAACAAGAACATCAAGCGCATACTACGAAGATGGTGGAAACCTATCGGGTGGCGGATAAGCCGCCATTTGCTCTGTGGGGCTCAGGACTTCGATCGAGAACTTCTCTGGGCGACTCGTACTCATTAGTCTACGGATGGAGGCCGTTCTACCTATCGAGATTGAGGTTCCGTCATTGAGAGTATTGGCGAGTGCCGATAGCCGAAGCAGATTAGCGGCAGAATAGATTGGAAGAACTCATGCTCTTTGATGAAAGGAGATTGAAAGCATACCACGTTCAGGTTATCAACGCAGAATCGCCGGGCTTTTAACAAGAAGGTTAAGTCCAGAATTTAAAAGAAGGAGATTTAGTACTCAAGGACAACCGAGCTCCTATCCACGACCCAAGGGCAAGTTCGCACCCAATTGGTCGGTCCTTACATCATCAAGTCAATGTCGGTGGAGCGTGGTTACGATGGATCTAGATGGCTTGGAGTTTTCCCAACCAATCAACATGGACAAGTTGAAGAAATACTACCCTTGAGAGGCTCGCTGGGCGAAAACCGAAAGGGCGACCTAGGCAAAACTTCGAGCATAGAAAATTTGAAATTATAAAAGCGAGCTCATAAGGTGAAAACCCGCAAAGGCGGCCTTGGCAAAAGTTAGAGCGCAAAGGAGAGCAAAAACACTCGGCGAACCGAGCACGAACTACGTAAGACTTGATTCCCATCTTTGGGATACGAGGCGCCTTCATCTTGAAGTTCATCACAATCTTTTCCCGATCAACTCAGTCCATTTTGATCTCCTCAGCCATCTTTCTTCATCAGCATTCACTACGATCTCCGGTACAGTGCTATCCAAACTAGGGGCAACTTTCCGTTGCAATGGAGTGTTGCGGCATCATCCAGACTAGGGGCAACTTTCCGTTGCCACACTTTGCCAACACCTTTTCAAACTAGGGCAACTTTCCGGTTGCTAGGATTGAGGTTGTGTATCTCGGTGATTTCAGCGTGTTGATTCGATCCATATCGAAAATAGTTTTGAAAAGTTTTCATAAAAGTTGACTTTGTTCAAATTAATCTTTTCACAACTAAGACCATTTTTGGACCAAAAGCGGAGAATTTTCAGTACCACAACCTTCAATTTCATTGATTTCGAAACAGAGTTCTTCTGCTCTTGCATACAATTGAAGTTGCTTTCTATTACATTCATAAAGAAAACTTGAAAGTACTAATAAAGCAATAAATCTGGGGCATAGTCTAGTCAGGCGTCCCTGCGCCCCCTCCCAGAGCTAGTCAGAGCTTCAGATGCCAACTTAGGCCCAACTTGTATGACCGAATCGCGTACGGAATGGGAAATAAAATATCTGATGAGTCAAGCCGATCGAGGCGGATCGGTATCTGGAACATCTTGTAGCTTATCGAAAAGATTAAGCTGTGGCGGCGCCATGCAATGCGATCTGGCGACAAGTTCGCATCCATTCAACCACCACTCTCATCGGGAGCATTAACTAGGCGTTGCGAAAAGAAGTAAGCGAAATTTGAATAGGCGAGAGTCCACAACTTGCAACTTCTCCGTCAACCATATCGGGGAGGGATGAAAAATGAGAGAATAAAGAATAGAGATGTGCGACGAGAGAAAAGTAAGATAAGGGTTTTTCGAAAAGTCGAGCCAGGTCGAGTGATGTAAGCAAATACAAGTGAGCTTGGGTGGGAAACATTACCTATAGCGAAGTGGACTCCTACCAAATCTGGTTGTCTCCGGTGATGAAGGCATCCAGGCCTATCAATTTTGGATACACTCCATTATCCAGATAGTCCATCCGAAGTACATCATGTTATATTTTTGCTTATCGAGTTGTTGTTTTTGCTTATTGAGTTGTAAGTTTTGTCGAGCTGTCGCGTTTTGTGTTTTGAGTTGTTACCTTTTGATTACACAATTTTGTTAAGTCTTGTCTATTGAGTCGTTAACATTATTGTACTTTGTTTATCGAGTTGTAAACTCACTAAGATTCTGTGTTATTTCTTAGTGAGTCGTGTTGTGTTGCTTTGTTGTCGGTTCCCTACCTAACGGTAAATACATGAGGCATTTCCATTTAATTCCATTTTGTGCAAAATAATGCGATGCGATCTTTGAGAATTTCAAATACAACATCTTTTCAAAAGTCGTTTCATTTCATCATGTCTTACAACAATAAAGGTACAAGTTTTCTGAGAAATAAAAGCGCCTAACAATGTGCAAAGTGCTACAAACTACCACCTAAAAAGTAGACTAAAGCAGAAATAACATCGGTGCCCTCGGGAGGCGAAGGGAGGCCCCTCATCCTTTTTCTGCGGGATAATCTCTACATCATCATCACCATCTGGATCGGGCTGTCATCCTCCGGATCCCCTCGAGCGTCTCGCTCTCGGAACCAAGACCGGGGCCTCCCTCTCCAGAGATGCCTCGACACATGATCTGCGATCTCCTCCTCGTCATCCTCGGCGATGGGTGCCTAGCGTCTGTGAGGCGACCCTCCCGCCAGACTCCTCGATGAGACTGGATGGCCCGGCTCCTCCGATCCCAGCCTCGGGTAGGCCTAGCACCTCGACCTCTCTGAGAGGGCCTTTGGCTGCCCGTGATGAGCATATATGGGAGGCATCTCAAGATGCAAAGTGCAATACATCGGTTCAAGCATAAGCGGTGTAAATGCGAATGTGAAAAGGGTGTGTGTCGGATGTGCTCTCACGATCTATCAATACTGGAAGGTCTAAAGCTAGAGTAGCATCGAAACATGCTAGTACAGGAAAATGAAGAGTACCTCTACACCACGATGCTCATCTGCGTCTCCCTCGAAGGATTATGCCCTCGAATGTGGCTAGCATCGGCGGCTCGTCCAGATATTCAACAGAGGCTGCAAATACAAATGCAAAACTATCGATATGGAATCAATGTTCAAATATCATCGATAAATCAAAATCGAAAACATACCGGGCGAGTCGGGTCTCTAACATATCTGTGATCGGCAGGAGGCTCTAGCGGAATCTGGTAAGGCGTCCCCAAATCGCGATTCGTCAACTCGATCGGCATGTTCGCCACCTGGATGATCAAGAGTCGGAGGGATCGGAGGATCGAATCGCCCCACCTTCGATGTGCCTACCGCTAGAAGAAGGATATTCAGTAGCATGGACGCGACTCGAAGATGGTGCGCCAAGGGGCCTCCGTCACGAGCCCGTACTCCGTCAAGGGGGCATCGATATATACGGTAGGTGGCGAGTTCTATCAAGAAGATGCAATAAAGCATCACCGCTGCATATATCGCCGACCTCCTCGAGGATAATCTATCGGCATCGCATGGTGTCTGGAGGCACGCAGAGGCTCGAGAATCGCCCCATATCTCGACCAAAGCGTTCCAGAACCAAACCCCGCCGACCGTCCTCGGCGAGAATCAGACGACAACAACTCGACGCTCAGGTCTGAGTCTCGAGCTCGTCGCCAAGATCGCCTAAGGCCGCCAGTGATCTGTGGATAACCAGGTACAAATCGAAATCGATATACTGAGCGGATCAAAGATAAAAATAAAAGGAACCGAGAGTTCAAGCAATACCTCACGCCGAACAAGATCAAAGTATCGTCGCAGAGAGGAGAGTCTCGAGGCCTCGCCAGATGCTCGCCTCAAACATCAATGAAAATGGAGTCGAGGAGGTCCCACCACCTCCATCTCCGAGCCAATGGGAAGTACACATACACCCACAGAGAAAGGCAATGCAGAGTGTGAGTACAAAGTGCTAAAGGCAGAATACAGAATGCAAAGTGCGCCGTGTGTGTGCAGTGAACAAGTAATGAGGAGCAAAATGTAAATCAAGAGGACGGAATGTACCTCGGGCTCTCCAAGAGTCACGAGTAAGTCCCCTCGTGTGCGAGACCGCTCATGTAGCGAAGAAGGGTAGCCGGCCACGCCTAATTATATCTTGGCTCACCTGTGATAGGTCTACCAGATTGCTCAGTAGATATAATCCTACCATGTTCCCTCTATCAGCGAACAAAGTGGTGCCGAGGAGGTACATGAGGAAACCACGGGCATACTGCTCCGCCTCAGAGTCTCAGCTCCATCTGTGGCCGCCGGAAATGGGCAGCAAACCAGGAGTATCGGACTCTCCCCGAACCTCTGTCTACAGGCGGGTGTGTCCCCAATAAGTGCATCCAGGCAGCCTCCCACTGGCCCATATCCTCGTCATAAGGAATGGATACACCGCCTATGTCTAGGCCGGTGATCATAGCAAAGTCCAGCGGGGTCATGGTCATATCCCCAGTCGCAGAGAAATGGAAAGAATTGGTGGTATCCCACCATCTCTCTGCTAAGGCAGCAAATAAAGTCCTACTGATCTGGCAATGAGATAACCCTCTGCAGAATGGCCCAAATCCCGCAAGGTCAATCAATCCCCGGACAGCTTCCGGAAGCTCAAAATACCACTCCCTCGCGGCGGTGGAGCCATATCCTCAAGATCAGGGAGAACGAACTCAAGATTTAGAATCAACGCATGGATCAGCAAATGAAGTGAAAATGAGCTGTGCAAATGAAGCGAAAATGAGCTGTGCAAATGAAGGGAAAATGAGCTGTGTGCAAATGAAGTGAAGACGGGCTGCGTGTTCAAGAATTTGGTATTTGGGTGTGTTCAAAGTTTCAAGACATCCGAGTTTGGGATCGTGTTCTACTCAACATCGCGGGTCAGGTGTTCGCTCAATTGGGATCGGTGTTCTACTCAACATCGATAATGGTGTTCGCTTCAAATTTGGATCGTGTTCTACTCAACATCACGGCCGTGTTCGCTTCAATTGGGATCGGTGTTCTACTCAACATCGCGGGTCAGGCGTTCGCTTCAAGTTTGGGATCGTGTGTTCTACTCAACATCGCTGGTGTGTTCGCTTCAAATTGGGATCGTGTGTTCTACTCAACATCGCGGTATGCTCGCTTCAAGTTTGGGATGTGTGTTCTACTCAACATCAGCTGGTCGTGTGTTCGCTTCAAATTGGGACTGTGTTCTACTCAACATCGGGTCATATGCTCGCTTCAAATTGGGATCGGTGTTCTACTCAACATCGCGGGTGGTATGCTCGCTTCAAGTTGGGATCGTGTGTTCTACTCAACATCGCGGGTCGTGTGTTCGCTTCAAATTGGGATTGTGTGTTCTACTCAACATCGATTAAGTGCTCGCTTCAAGTTTGGGACCGTGTGTTCTACTCAACATCAAGCCGCGGCGTTCGCTTCAAATTGGGATCGTGTTCTACTCAACGTCGATCAGGTGTTCGCTTCAAATCCGGCCGGTGTTCTGCTTCAAGCTTAGGGCTGTGTGTTCTACTCTTAATCGGTGGACTGTGTGTCCGCTTCCAAGCTGGGCTGTGTGTTCAGAAAATCTGAGTTTTGGAGACTGCGTGTTCTATTCTCGGTCAGTATGTGCTGTGTGCTCATTTTCAACTTCGGGCTGTGTCTTCAGTGAATCAATGTTGGAGCTGTGTGTTCAATTTCTAACTAATGTGCACTGTGCGTTCACAATTATTCAATGTGCCAAGTGTTCATGAAATTCAAGTGTCTAAGCCACCGCTCAAGATACAAGCATCTTGGACGTAAGCTAAACTGCGTGTCTAAGCATGGCAAAAGTACAGAATGCACGAAAGATGCGGATAGTAAAATACCTCTGCGTCATAAGAGAGGTGCTGCTCTGGCTCTCGTAGAAGAAGATCCCTCGGTGCCCGATCGTTAAAATCGGTGAAGTGACGGAAAGTGGCCCGCGGAAGCCTATGAACCGCCGGAGCATATCGATCGGGAAAGAAAGGGCGAACCCTCGGGGGGAATACCATAAAGTCAAAATCATCTCCGGCACCGGGAAAACCTCCGTCGTGAGGGAAATGACCTGCCATTGCGAGAAATCTGCAAGAGGAGCAAAATGAGCAAATGGGCCAAAATTGAAAAAAGTCAACAAAAGTCAACTCTCGAAATGAAAAGTCAACAAAAGTCAACCCCGAAAATTTTCCAAATATTGAAACAAAATTACCTCAAGTGGTGAAAATGAGAAGAGAAGCCCCAAAGTCGAAATTTAGTCGCTTCAAAGTGCTTAAATCAAAGATTTCGAAAAACAACTTATGGAGGCCGAGGGCGCCAGATAAAATGCAGATCTGAAAGAGAAAGTGGCTTAGAGAGCAAGAGGAAGAAGTTTTGCAACTTTGGGTGTGATTTCGGAGGCAATGGAGGTGTGTATATATAGAAAATGCCAAAATGACCATTTTGCCCCTGCTTTTGGGCAGGTGGCCGGTCGGCCACCTAACCTGGCTGGCCGGCCCCTCTACTTTTTGGCCTGGCCGATGGCCTCTCCTAGGGCAATGGGCTGGCCGACCACCTTCCCCCCTCCCTCCCCTACCTCTCTGCAAATTTTGAGGAAAATCGGAGCTCCCGGGACCCGAAAAAGTTGAAGAAAAGTACACTTTCTGGCGCGAATTGCCCCGCTGAAACTTTAATTGCAATTATTGGCATGTGTCTCATCATTATTCATCAGAATCGGAGTTTAACATGTTGTGACCTCTCCGGAATGTAAATCAGAGGCCGCGATCGAAGTTGTCGCCGAAATCGCTGCTTTTCTGCTCATCATTTCATGTCAAACGGGCATCCTGATTTGTACTCACTTTGCATTATTTGCCTCATAATTTGCATTCTCATGAATGTTTTGCATTGTCATGCATGCTTTCTTGATGTGCCATACTTCTATGCTTAAACATGCGTTGTCGCATTATCTTTTCTCGCTATGTTGCATTCATTCATCTAAGACCTTGTGTGTCGACTTTTGGAATCATAGGAATCACATTGAATATATGTTGTTGGCATATTGTTCTTGTTGCATTTCTCTATTTTGCGAACGATATTGTATGTACGGTTCATTCGAAATGGTCACCGCATTTAATCGCCAAGCAGTATCGTATCTTCTCCGTGTGAGACGCGACGAGAATTGAATGATTCTCCGCATTCCTAACTGCATGAAATGTAGTTGTTTGCTTTGCATTCTTGCTTAAAACTGTTGCATCTATTTGTCAATACCTGCTTCATTACAGCTTGCTGCATTTGCCTGATCATCTGGCTCCGCCTACCATTTTGCATTTTGCCCCTGCCTGCGGGCACATATCTCTGTTTATCTCGTATGTTTTGTCTAAGTTTTCGGCCTTGTCAAAAATGGGTCGTCTCTGGGCTTTGACATTCACTCCCGTCACTTCTTGACTTCCGAAGTTCACAAAGAGGGGCAATCAGAGACACCCCATTTTTGACCGACCTTAAGGCTCGACGCGTCACCGGTTGAGCACTCCGGTGATGTTGCATCTTGTGCTTGTTCGAAGTCCCAAAGTCACGGCCGCTGCCGCCTCCGGACCAACCATCTTCTCCACCTTGTCTCTTTGCGAACTAGGTTCGGTTTTCTGTTTTCTTTCCCGAGGAAGGAGTGGTCTCAGAGACTATCTCCGGTGGCCGTGAGCTACTTTTTCGTGGTCAGAGGCCATTTTGAGCCGTCAGTCAGCCGCTGGCTCGGGACCGCCCAACCATCTCCGACTTCTCCGGTTTTTGGCGAGACCTCTGCTTTAATGTTCCGAGGAACAGGGCCCCTAATGCCCACTTCGAACACCACTTAGGTGTTCGGCGACCATTTTCGACCCCATTGCGTGATTTGGGCCCCGAGCATTCATTTCGATCCGCTTTCTCCGGTTTCGCAGAACCTCTGTTTTATCATTTCGAGAAACCCTGGGCCCCGATGCCCACTTTCAGGTCAGATGCCACTTTCGTGCTCAGAATCGGGACCCCAACCGCCTTGCTTTGGTCCCGAGCATTCATTTTGCATTTTTTCTCGATTTTGACAGGACCTCTGCTTTGTCATTCCGAGGGACACCGGTCGCAGATACCCACTTCCCAAGACCGCAATTTCATTTTCGGGATCCCGAATTGCTCTTTTGGCTCCGAGCGCTCATTTCTCATTAGTTTTAGTTCCAACTTGGCACGTACCTCTGCTTGAACATCAGAAGATCACTGGGGAGAAGCCAGCAATTATCCCAGATAGCTTGCTTCCTCCCGAGCCCATTTTTTTCACTTCCGCCAATGTTGAACACCTTGGGGGTATTTTCTTCCAACCAAAGCTATATATCTGTGATGAGGGCATCTAGGAGGACCCTAAGGGTTGGTGGTCGGCCGAGATTCAGTGGTTTCATTTTGGGCCTCATTCAAGCTCTATGTTGTGGCTCCTGCTTGATGTTGCCAATTTCCTCCTTGGAACCTTGTTGCACACATCTAGGAGGACACTTTGGTATGGTGGTCGGCCAAGAATTATTGGTTTCATTTTTGGGCCTCCTTCAAGCTCTATGTTGTGACTCATGGTTCAAGTTGCCAAATTCACCCCTGGGCCTTATTCTACACACTTGGGAGGACACTGGCATGGTGGTCGGCCAGCAAATGTTGACTTCATTTTTTTGGGGGTGGCCGGCCATGGTAAGTGGTTGGCCGACAGTGGGGTGGCCGGCCACCTTCCACAATTACTGGCCGGCCGCCTTCCTCGCTTCCAAATTGTCTCAAATGTCTGGTATTTTCCAACATATCCCGGCATCCGGATATTTCGAGGGAAAGATTGGGTGCTTTCCTCCCTTTACACCCCATTTCTTGCCTATTTGAAGGGCCCTCCCTCTCCTTCTTCAAGGTTGGAAAAATTGGTCTCAAGAACACTTCTTCAAATTCCTCCATTTTCATAGCTCAAAACCTCAAAAGGCTTCCAAGTCTCTAGGTCCTCTCTTCATCAACACCTAGCTTCACCATCCCTACTACCATCCCAGCAGCTAGGAAGTGAATTTCAGAGGTTGAGAAGCTACAAATCAAAGCCAAGAATCAAAGAAAGACAAGTCTTCAAGGGTAAGTCTTCAAAACCAACTTTTAGGGCTTTTTCTTGATGCATTTCTATACTCCAATTGGTTGAGAATTGGGGCTCCGACCCCTACTGCTTTTGTGCTTTTTTTGAGCCCCTCTACAACTTTGTAGAAGGGCTCAACTTCATTTGATGCTCCTATGATATACTTTTTTCAATACCTAGCTTTTATGCCATTATATTGCATGCTGGTTTAGGCCTATTTCCTTTTGTTTTCAGGGGTCCTACCCCTACTGGTTTGGTGCTCATTTTGAGCCCCTCTACAACATTGTAGAAGGGCTCAACTTCATTTGGTCATTGTATATACCACCTCCTTCAAATTTCATCAAGTGTGCCATTTTTGCATGCAATTTTTGACCTATTTGTGTTTGTTTTTGGGACTTCGACCCCTACTGGTTTTGGTCTTATTTTGACCCCCTTTACATATTTCATGAAGAAAGTTTTGTCATTTGGTGTGTGCATTGCATGTCTCATGATATAGCCTATTTGGAAGCCTACTTTGCATGGATTTTATAGCATGTTTGTATTCTGATTTTGAGGATGTCATCTTCTTCAATTGTGCTTATTTTTATCTCATCTTCAATGTTGTAGAAGAAAGTTTGTCCATTTGGGGTTTGCATATATCACTTGTCTCAATACCCCTCTTTTGGCCACTAATTTTGCATGCTATTGTTGATCTATCCCTACTTGCATTTTGGCCAAGTTTGTTACTGAAAAATGCCATATTTGGGACTGCCTTGCTACTGTTCTTGCTTCCATGATCATATTTCGCATGTATAGCATGGCTATAGGCCATTTCGGGGCTTAATTTCACATTTTCGGGATGAATGCATGCTTCGAGTGTCATTTCGAATTGTTTCGGGGCTGTTTTCCCCTTTATTTAGGTGCTGAAATTCCATTGCCATGCTTGCATATCATTTCCCATGCCATTCAGATTATTTTGCATTGCCTCGGTTTGCGTGCCAATGGGCACGCACTTCGAGGCACCTCATTCTTATCATTCCTGACCTATGTGAGTGTGGTTGAGGCCCTCTCATGTCGGCGTAAGCCCAATTTGCATTTTCATGCTTACATCATTGCCTCGATTTGCGTGTCCGCGCACGCTGCTTTCGAGGCAATTTTGTTTTTACCCGACGGCCCTATGTGAGTGAGCCGAGGCTCTCCCATGTCTGTAAGCCCATCGCTGCATTCCGTATGCCATTTCATCCCATTTCATCATCGCCTCGGTTTGCGCGCCTGTGGGCACGCGTTTCGAGGCACTTCGGATTTATCCGATGTTCATCTTTCATCACCGCCTCGGTTTGCGCCCAGGCACGCGTTCGAGGCACTTCGGTTTTATCCGATTTTCATCTTTCATCGCCGCTTGCGCGCTACCGGCACGCTGCTGAGGCACTTCAGTTTTACCCGATTTTCATCTTTCATCATCGCCTCGGTTTGCGCGCCGGTGGGCACGCACTTCGAGGCACTTCGGTTTTACCCGATTTTCATCTTTCATCATCGCCTCGGTTTGCGCGCCCGCGGGCACGCACTTCGAGGCACCTTCCATTTCTTCCATTTTGCATTTTACATCATTGCCTCGGTTTGCGTGTCAAGTGGACACGCTTTTCGAGGCACCTCCTTTCATCATTCCGGCCTCCTATGTAAGTGGGCTGAGGCTCTCTCATGTTGGTATAAGCCCATCATTGCATTTCGCGTGTCATTCTGCATTTCTCGGTTTGCGTGTCTATGGACACGCATTTCGAGACATCTCATTTTCGTAGCATTGCGCATGCCAGGTGGTATATTAGTTGCATTTCATGCATATCATGCATATCGCACGGGAAACGAGGCACGTTTTGTACTCCGAGTAACGGAATGAGTCTCAATTCCCAAGTCACCACTACTCCGGATTACCCATGATGGAGTTAGGTTTTGTTGTTGCATTCGTACGCATTCATCCCTATATTGAGTTGTGCAATCCGATTCCTCGGCCATCATGCATCGGTATGCGTGATTGGTGGCGCGAGGATCGAGGCATGCATATATTTGTGAAATACATTGCTATGCCCTTTTCTTGCTCTCTGTTACAGCAAAACCGAGGATCAACAACTTTTCGGAGTTCGGCGCGCATTTCGAGAAATACTGCAAACAGAGGCTAATTAGGGCATCCCAGTGAATTTCCGCGCCAAGCAGCCCAGCATACATCATCTATCAGAAGCGAGGCAGTCCCTGGCTTGCACGCCAGTTTTAATTCTTTTGTAATTAATTTGTTAATTAATTAGAATTTGTATTATTTCGGACTGTATATTCTTTTATTCGTCTCAGATATTATTCATTCGACCCTCTGCGAGGGCATAAATGTAATAAGGGTGTGTGAGTGTGATGTATGTCTTCCAACCCCCATTTCTTTCTTCCTTTTATTTACCCGCTTTGAATGGTTAGATATAGGGCATATTTCAATTAGCATACAGTATGACAGCATGTTTGCATCATTCATCTGTATTGCATGCATCGGGCTCGGCGCATCATACAAACTGCATCTGTATTTCAATTCCAAGTTGAGTGCTTGATAGCTGTAGCATTTCACATGCCATGTTTAGAATAGCCGAGCCTGCTATCTTAGTTGCATTTTGCATGTGTTGCATTAGGCATTTCAGCACATCTAGGATCACGCATGGATTTCTAATGAGCTTTTGTTTTGGCTTGGAGTACTCGGTAAGTTTTATGCTTTAGCATTCTTGCATGCGTGTGAGTGTTGCCATGATAGCATGCTTACCATGAGGCTAAATGCTTATGTGATATACTGCCTTGAATGCCTGTGGGTGGAGGTTGAGTTATCTGAATTGGAGCAATTCATCAATTGTTTGTTAAGCCCACTAGATTGTGGCAAAATCTGCATTTTAAGCCTACCTGCGGGTAGCAAACCATCTTTCACAAACAAACATGAGATGTTTAGTTCCAATTCAGACGGCCCATTTATACTTGTTTGTCATGAGCATCACATAGTAATCTAGGCTAATAATCTAATAAGAACTCACAAAGTTTTCAAAATCGATATCATGGTTAGTAGAGGCGGTCTTTGATCGGGCGAGAGGTGCTCACGGTGTGTCCTCCCCTAATCGTACCCAAGTTCCCGAGCCAACTTTGGTGATGACGGACACGTGGCCTTTTGGCACCGAGTCAGGGTTTCCTAAATTTCCCATTTTAAAAATATTTAGGTGGCGACTCTGTTATCTGGCAAAGTAGTCCATGTTTGGCACTTCTTTCAAAAAATTTGTTTTTTCTTCAAAACGATTTGCCAGATTTGGACTCTTTGGTTCAAGATTTGGAACCGCAACAAAAATCGAGTCCGAACTGTAGCGAGGTCCCCCGCGGGCGTTGTTACAGATGGGATCCCGTTGTGGGAACGGTTGTTGCACCCAATGAATTTGGGGATAAGGTATTGAACTAACTTGTACCCTTTTCAATTTTTTTTGTAACATTTGATCACACGTACAGTACGCTTATTTTTAATATTTTCAATTGCTGTAGGCAAGAAAAAATGTTAACAAATTTAGGATAAAAGGATTTGAGTATTTTCAAGAAATGACTAAAATTGTTGAAAGCTGTTGTGTCACAGGGGCCTTGGACCGTGCATCTACAGAAGGAACCCCTAACTCTGATGAAGATGATGAAATGCTTAACAAATTTTGGTCGCCTGGAGCTGGTGCGAGTAATGCGGCTGAACCTATTGTTGTTGACTTATTCGGCAATGCGTACATGGAACCATCGAAGGGCAAAAGTCACAAGAGGAGCCCTACAAATAGCCAGACTGATAGTGGTCATTCTAAAAGGTCACGGTCAAGTGGCTTTGATGATGTTTGCGCAGCTTTCACTACCTACGTATGGGCAAAAAGTGGAACATTCCTGTGTCCGATCAACAGACACAGAGGCTGTAAGTGTAGGTGGTGATGACTATTCCCTTGATACATGTCAAGATGCCCTGTTAGAGCTTGGGGATATACCACCGGTCCAGTACATTAGGGCACTGACACTATTCAGTGACAAGGAATGACGAAGGTTTTTTATGCGTACTCCTGCCCATATCCGCCTACCTATGATCCTAGCTTTGCAGTGAAGGGAGAAGTTGTGGCTTGATCGAGCTTACGGTTCTCTTTATAGTTGTGCAACATGATTTGATGATGTCTATTTCGTTTTTATTAATTTTTTTTTTTTCACCTGATGACATGCTTTTTTTTATCTGTCTTTCTCTGTTTATTTCTATATTTTTCAGAAACTATTTATGTTTTACATTTAGATGTGATTTTATTCTTCTGCATTCTTTTCATGTCTGTTTTCTTATTACTGCTTCAACTTTCAATTTTATACACAGCATACAATATGAAAAGGTAGTAATGACAATATGACTAAATATTAATATGTTTTTTCTTCGTATGTATATTTCTATCTAGTTCGATAAATGAGTAAGGCCGACAAATTATAGCCAATGGTTTATTTTAGTTTCAACAATAATGGTAACAGTTAGCATGTTGTTAATCATTTTTTTATAATTATGCATTATTGTGATGTAGCCGAAACAATATGTCATCCGACACAGAAAACAATGCAATGGAGAGGTCATCAGAGGAGGATGAGTATAGCAATCTCGGATTTTTACCTGACTTTTATGGTGTTTCGGACTCGGGTCTTGTGTTTTAATGTTGTTATTTATGCCTTTTCGCCCTCTTACTCTTTGAATTTGAGTTTTGGAATGTCTTGAGCGTGTATAGAATAGGTTGGTTGCTAGTTGGTCTAGAACTTTGTTGCCCAGAATTTGAGTCTTCCACTCGAGCGGACCTTCTTGCGCTCGAGCGGGTTTTGCAAACATTCAATACTTAGCACGTCTGCAAAAAATACTGGAGAAGTGTTTTTCATGCTCGAGCGGCATTTCTTACGCTGGAGCGAGACTACGCTCAAACGACCTTTCTTGCGTTTGAGCGGCTGTCTGAAGTTTGTAAAAATACTAGAAGTGTGTATTCTATGCTCGAGCAGATCTTCTTGCGCTCGTGCGGGTACTGCCTTGTTGTTGTGTCTTAGAGCTCGAGCAACATTTCTTGCGCTCAAGCGGGACAAATTTATGTGTCTGACGCTCGAGCGTCAAAATCTCCGCTCGAGCGGACTGTGCGTATGTCAGATTGCGAAAATGACTTTTTATATCACTTTTTCGGTTCTCTCTCTCTCTAAAACTCTCCTAGAACCTAGATTTAGACATTCTCTCTCTAAAACTCTCATTGTCTCTACATTTTGACCTAGATCTATTGATTTTTCCACCTTACTCCCTTTGATAAAAAGTTGGAGCATCCTAAGATCTACATTTTGATCCGAGTAAAGTCAAGTTTGGGCATCTTTGTGATCTCTTCACTTCTTCTTTAAGCTTCTACACTTGAGGTATGGAGTTTCTACACTTCAATATGGTTTTTAACTTAGTTATTTGTCTAATTTGTAACAATGGTGGGTTTGGGAGTATTTTGAAACACCAACCTAGGGTTTGGGTAAAATATGAAAGAGGGGTTTTTGGTAAAAATAAAACAAATGATTATGGGGTTTGAAAATGAAGCCTTGTTATATCAAAATAGTTGGTTTTGGTGCTCGGTTAAGATTTGGAAAAAATGGGGAATTTACCCTAAAATGAGTATTATATTTATTTTGTATAAATAAATGAGATTGATATTGTAAACATGGAATTGGACAAGTATTGAAATGGAGGGTGGAATGAAATAGATGATGTGTCTCATCTTTGGGAATTTGGAATAAATGATCTGTCTTGAGAATATTTATACATGTAAATCTGTTTAGAAATATCTATATTGGGCTATTAGTGGAGGATAGCTTTGATTGTTGTAAAAATTACATGTGGATTAGGTGAATTGAAATTATCCCATGGTTGATTATCATTGAATATGATCATACTATAAATACATTGTATATGTATGTTTATTTGGGAGTGGAAAGGGGATGTATTCCATGTGTGATTATGTGCTTATATACATTGCATATGTAATGCCCTCAAAATAATACATAAAACCCATCATTTTAGGCATGCAATGATATAAAGAAATCAACACGTCTCCATTCAACAGAGTAGTTCTAACAACAGTATTACATGTTAACAACAAAAGCAAATGCCCTATAGGTTTACAGCTTTCCAAGTTAACACTTGGTTACACAAAAGAAGAGTACTAACTCTATACAAAATAAGCCCTTGGCTTGATATACATGTAATACAACCAAAAATAATCAAAAGGAGTCTTCAACTCCCATATCTATCCAAGCTAAGTCCTTGAAGGTGGTATGCTACCTGTACCTGAAAATAATGTCCCATATAGGGTGAGTCAACGCCCAGTAGAGATATGCTAAACACAATATGAGCAGTAACTAAGACATTAGCAATTGATAAATGTTTAATTCCCATAAATCAATTCACAACCCATTTCCATTACATTACCACTATGTCCATGTTTCATTTCATTTTTCATTTCTTATCAAGTTCACAATTTACAACCACGGCTCAGAACCTGGCCAACAACTTACATGAGACAGTGACTCATATTAAACATTTTCCATTTCACAATAGATAAGCATACTAGCTATATCAACACTTCGATAAACGAGCATACAAGCTATATTAACATCTCAACATATAAGCATACAAGCTGTATCCACACTTCGACAGATAAGTATATGAGCTATATCAACACTTCCGTAGATAAACATATGAGCTGTATCAGCACATTAACTGATAAGCATATGAGCTGTATCAGCGGAGTCCATTCCTTATCTTCTCCCAAACGACATCTAGTTTAGAGGTACATCCCCTGTCTTCCTCTAAACCGTGGAGTACATCCCCTATCTCCTTCCACGCACACAACATATATACACATAGGTCATATACTCAATCAAACAATATATAACGTTAATGTATTCTATCAACCGTCATACTCTATGACACACCCAATTGATTAGTTTTAGTTTGCCTAATCATCATTCATTGTCTACAATAATCATAACTACCCTCCACCGGTAGCCCAAAGCAATTATTTCTAAACAGATAATAAAAGCTCCAACAGATAAAATATCAATGTTTTCAAATGTAAGCGATTAATAAATCCAACTCCACCGTTTTACAATATAATGAGCCAATTTCATTATTTCCAACTCAATTCCAAATAACAACAATATTCCCAAATTAATTACACCAATTAACTTGTACAACAAATTAGGGTTTTCTATCCCATTTCCCAACATCAAGCCAATGGATCAAATATCAACAACCAACAACAATATCATCATTTTGAAACCCAAAATACACATTTTAGAATCAAAATAACAAAATCCCCTTTTAACATTTTCAAACCCTAACTTTCCAAAATCAACCATTTAACAAAACGCCCAAAAATCTAGGTCAAAACCCATAGTAGTGAGTAGGAATCCCTACCTCAAATTCGGAGCCCAAGGGAAGAAGATGACAAAACTCAAAGTGCTCCAAAACTCGATATGCTCGGATCAAAACGTAGCCCTCGACGATCAACACAACTTTTGTAAAGACCCAAGGTGAGGAAATCACTCATACTAGATCAATACCTAGAGAGAAGTTGAGGTTCTAGTGAGAGGAGCTCTCTAATGGAGGTTTGGAAAAGTAAGAGAGAGAAATGGAGTTGAAAAAGTGATCCAAAAAGTCGGATCTCGATTTTATATAAAAGTCGCCCCGCTCGGGCGTGGAAACCCCCGCTCGAGCATCACTCACAGACTCCCGCTCGAGCGTTCAAACCGCCGCTCGAGCGTCGGATACACACTCCCAGAACTTTTGCAGAACCAGGTCCCCGCTCGAGCGTCTAACTCCCTGCTCGAGCGTTACACACAAACTCTCGCTCGAGCGTCCAAACGCCCGCTCGAGTGTCCAACACTACAGAGGAAAATACTGGGAGATGGAAAATCACTCTCGAGCGTCAAAACACCCGCTAGAGCGGAGAAGCAACAACAAAGGGCCCGCTCGAGCGTCAAAAGCCCCACTCGAGCGTGAAGGCAAAAAAAAATCTGGGCAACTACCTTTGGTTTTTAAACTCAACCAACCTGTTTCAAACTTGCCAAACACAACCCAAGACTCAAATACAAGGAGTAAAGGATGTAAACAAGATATACATAACAACCAACTCCACGGAACCTAAGTCCGGATACAACAATTAAGAAAGAGGGAAACCGGGATCGCTATAACTTGCATATGTATGTTTGTTTGGAAGGGGAAAGGGGATAGACTCCATTATAATTAAGTTGGCTGGAGTGTCCTGGGTGAAAGTCCCGAAATCTTTACATGGATGCCGATCTCGCGGACGAAATATCCGTAAAATGGCAATTGGGAGTGTCAATGTTTTGATTGTGAAATCGTTGAACCATTGAGTTGTAATCTCATTTGGGTGGTTGAAAAATAATGGAATTGACTCATGCATTGAAATGAATTGAGGGAAAATGAAATGGAATATGGAATTGATGTTTGTGATTATATATATATGAGAGTATGAATGATTTTCCCGATCATTGTGTATGCATAAGTATTTATATCTTCGTTAAACCTCATATACTGTGTGAGATTATTCCTATTGGGCTGTGACTTACCCTATTTAGGAAAATATTTTCAGGTAATGATGGCATGCCTCCACCAAGGCAATAGCATTAGAGGGTTATTTGGAAAGCAAGAGGGCTTCTTGTTTTGTTTCACATTTTGTATAGCCTAGGGCTTTAATTGTAAGGGCTAGTCCTACTTTTGTTGTAACTAAGTTAAGACTTGGAAATGTGTAAGTCTGAAGGGCATTTATTTATGTTAAACTCTCTTGTAATATTAACTTCGTGTAATGAGAGAACTGTTTACTCTGATGTATGTTGCCTTCTTTATATATGCTTATGGGTTATATTTATGGTTATATTTTGAGGGCGTTACAATGAGGTTATTGAAGATTTTATGGATTTTTTGGTGATTGCTTTTATGAATGCGTCAACCAGCAGACAATCGCAACGAACTTGTCCACTCAAAGGTGATGGTTATATCTTCAGTTTATTAAATGGCCATCTAGAAACAATGATGGACATCATGCAAATGGATGCCCAAACATTCATTTTATTGAAAGACACTTTACTTCAAAATGGCTTTGTCGAAACTAAACATATGCATATCAGTGTCGAGGAATCGCTTGGCATTTTTTTGTACACTTTCACACAAAATGATCGGCATAGACTACTAGTCGATAGATTTCAATACTGCACTGAAACTATTTGTCGGCATATCAAAATCATTATGCGGGCACTGTGCAAGCTTGCATCAACGGTTATCAAACCACGTAACCAAGATGAGATACCGGCAAAAGTTTTAAATGATAGGAAGTTTTTTCCCTAGTTCAAGGTATGAATACATGTTTGTCCTATAAGTTTTCAATAACAGTAACGAATTAAATTTTTTTTTTAATGTTTTAAAAGTAATATCTAGGTTTGTTTAGCGTTTAATGTCAAACTAATATATTTCAAGTAGGATTGTGTCGGTGCTATCGATGACACATTGGTGGATGCGTGGGTCCCTGCCTCAAGACAGAATACATTCTGTGGTAGCAAAGCTATGGTATCGCAAAATATACTCGCAGCTTGCGACTTTGACATGTTGTTCACATTTATCAATTCTGGATGAAAAGGTAGCGCTCACGACAACGCAATTTTAGTTGACTCAATTACAAGAGCTAATCTACATTTCCCACATCCACCCCATGGTGAGTATCACCAAATAACACACTGTATTGTCTTAAATGTTGATTTTTGTGTACATGTATTTGATAGAGCATTGCCTACGTTATTTACATGTGGGCAAGTATTATTTAGTGCATGCCGGCTTCACGAACATGCCTGGATTTCTTGCCTCATTTCGTTCCCAGCATTATCACTTACAAGAGTTTCATGGCCATCATTATTCTGGACCTAAGGAATTGTTTAACCATCGACATTCATCGTTATGCAATGTCATAGAAAGAACATTTGGTGTTCTAAAGAAGCGCTTTCCAATATTGTGGTCCATGCCAAATTACAAGTCCATAAGACAAGGACCCTTCGTGATTGTATGTTGTGTAGTGCACAATTGGATCCGTTTGTATGCAGTTATGGATCCATTCTTCATGGAAGCTGATAATGAAATGGCGATAGAAGCAGCAGCAGACGGGTTTGTTGGAGGCCAAGCAGACTATGTTGACATGTCACAACATGGGTTGACGTACCAATTGAACTTCAGGAATGCAATTGCTACTACTATGTAGCAAAATCATGTTGGCTATGTGTACATTTGTGATGTGAAGAAATAATGTGAATTTCGTAGTATTGTATATATTATTACATTCGACTTCTTTTTCTTTTTTTTTTTAAATGTGTAAAACATTTGAAAGTATTAAAAGAAACAGAAATATTAAAAAAAAAATCAACCATAATTTTTTTTAAAAAAATATTAAAAAAATAATTTTGTTGTAAATTTTTTTAGTAAAACAAAAATATTTAAAAAAAAACATTTTAAAATTCATATACCCCGTTGGTGTTTTAAAAAATCAACCATAATTTTAAAATAAATATTTAAAAAATAATTTTGTTGTAAAATATTAAAATATTTCAGTAAAACAAAATTATTAAAAAAAACATTTTAAAATTCATCTACTCCGTTGGTATTCTACAAAATCAACCATAATTTCAAAAAAAATTATTTTTGTTGTAACATATTAAAATATTTCAGTAAAACAAAAATATTTATAAAAAAAAAAACATGTTAAAATTCATCTATCCCATTGGTGTTCTAACAAATCAACCATAATTTAGGAACCAAAATATGATTGTAGACATATTTTTGTTGTATATTTAATATAAAAAAAAAAAGTGACTGTAGACGTCCTTGAACGTCCCGGGAGGGAATCTCGTTTTGTTCATTTGGGCTCACTACAGTTCAGGACTCAAAATTCACGGTCCTGTATCTAATCTCACAGAGTGCAATGCAAGACCGATGAATCATCAAAGAGTCCAAATTCGGCAAATCGTTTTTGAAAAATAGATTTTTAGAAAGAAGTGCCAAACATGGACTACTTTGCCAGATACAGAGTCGCCACCTAAATATTTATTTTGAGAGAATTTAGGAAACTTTGACTCGTGCCTAAGGCCACATGTCTGTCATCACCAAAGTTGCCTCGGCTCGGGAACTTGGGTACGATTGGGGAAGGTCACTTCGTGAGCACCCTCGCTCACCCAATCAAAGATCGGCCTCTACTAACCATGATATTGAGTTTTGAAAATATTATGTGCTCTTATTGCAGTTATTAGTCTAGATTTACTACGTGATGCGCACAACATACAAATATAGACTGGATCGCCTGAATTGGAACAAAACACCTCATGTTTGCTTTTGAAAGTGGTTTGCTACTCGTAAGTAGGCTAAAATGTGGATTTGCCACCCTCAGGTGGGCTTAGAAAACATGGTGATTTGCCACTATCTAGTAGGCTTAAAACTCGCAGTCGATGAATTGTTCCAATCCAAATAATCCAACCTTCACCCACAGGCATTCAGGCAGGTATATCACATAAGCAGTTAGCCTCATGGTAAACATGCTATCATGGCAGTCACTCACATGCATGCAAGGATGCTAAAGCATAACCACTTACCGAGTACTCCAAGCCAAAACAGAAGCTATGTTAGAAATCCATGCATGATCCTAACTATGCTGAAATGCCTAATGCAACACATGTAAAAATGCAACTATAATAGGCTCGGCTATTCTAAGAATGGCATATGAGATACTACAGCTAACACGTATTCAACTTGGAATTGAAATACGATGCAGTTAGTATGATGCGCTGAGCCCAGTGCATGCAAGACAGATGAATGGATGCAAACATGCGAGCATAAGTATGCTAATTGAAACATGCCCTAATCTAACCATCATAAGCTGGTAAATAAAAGGGAGAAAGACGTGGGGTTGGGAGACATACATCACACACACGCACCCTTATTACACAATTGCCCTTGCTCGGAGGGTCCGAATAAATAATACAATCCGAATAAATAATTAACTACTATAGCTAATTAAATATTACAAAACCCTAATTAATTAACAAATTAACTAGGAAAGCGAATAAACTAGCATGCAAGCTATAAAATGGACTGCCTCAGCTCTTGTTCCGAATGATGAAAGATGCATACGTGCTCGAGTCGCCTCGTCGGGAAATTCCTCGCGATGCCCCGATTTGCCTCTGTTTGCAATTAATCCTGGAATGCTGTGCAAAGCTCTAGAAGGTTGTTGATTTTTGGTTTGCTGCAACAGAGAGCAAGAAAGGGGCATGGCAAAGTATTTTCACATATGTATGCATACCTCGATCATCGTGCCACCAATCACGCATCTCGATGCATGATGGTCGAGGAGTTGAATTGCACGACTCGATGTGAAATGAATGCACATGACAACACAACAAGACCTAGACTCCATTATGGGTAATCCGGAGTGTCGGTGACCGGGAATTGAGACACGTTTCGTCACTTGGAGTACGAAACGTCCCTCGTTTCCCGTGTTTGGGCTAACTTCTATCTGAAACACAATGCAATGAGATGGCATACACAATGCGACTAACATGCAACCTAGCATACGCAATGCTATGGACTAAAATGGCATACATAATGCACGTGACACAACATGGCATGCACAATGGACTAACATGCAACCTAGCATACGCAATGCTATGGACTAAAATGGTATACACAATGCAAGATGGACTTATACCAATATGAGTGGACCTCAGCCACACTCACATCAGTGGCCATTATGATGGAAATGAGATAACCGAAATACATACAAACATGCACGGATGCAAAGGACCGATCCTAAGGCATAACATACAACTCTAACTAAGCATGGCAGAGGATGAAACATGGCATAGAATGACACGATACAGCTCTGAAATGGCATAAAAGATGGTCTCGAAACATGCAAATATGGCACACAATGCAAGCTAGGGGGCTCGGGTATCGAAACTAGTGAAGTGCGTTACTCTAGAGGTACCCAAAGCAATGCACCAATGGAAAAACCAACCCCAAACAGACCCTAGGCAGGTCTGAAATAGTGGGGAAATGGCCTAAAATGGTGGCTCGAAATGCAAAGAAATGGAGCTCATTCAGTGGTCGGTAAATGAGGCATACAAGCCTGACTCTCAAACACATTTAAAGAGTACAAAACATGGCAATATGGCATTCAAACAAGCTCTGAAAT
Organism: Camellia lanceoleosa; assembly: GCA_025200525.1. Taxonomy (NCBI): domain Eukaryota; kingdom Viridiplantae; phylum Streptophyta; class Magnoliopsida; order Ericales; family Theaceae; genus Camellia; species Camellia lanceoleosa. The sequence goes on along the minus strand of CM045764.1, from coordinate 119,576,441 downwards.
ATGATGTATAATGAGCCCAAAACATGAACACACCTCAGTATATGCATGGAATGAATCTCAAAACTCAAAGTTAAGCATGGGTATTGAACTATAAGCATGCAAAACCAACATCATTCAACCATGAGACCCAAAAACAGAGCTAGGGCAGCCCAAAATAAGCACAATATCAGTTTAAGGCATGGCCAAAAGTGTTAAAATCAAGGGTCAACAAAGCATGCAAAGAAAGCTAGTGAACCATGAGTTATACTACAACTATATGGAGCATATGAAGGCTTACCAAACCAGTCAAAAACAGAAGTATGCCATGCCAAAATATACCCAAACAACCACTGAAACTCAGTCAATGTATGCAAGAATGATGAGCTCCTTTGAAAGGCCAATAAGGGGGTTGTTCTACACATGCATGATGGATACGTACAATGGAAAAACCACCTCTAGAAAGAGGTTCTGAGGGTCCTAAAACCCACTAAAAAGAGCCTGAAATGGGTCTAGGAAACATGCAAATAAAGGCCCCTTTGAAAGGCCTTGAATGGGATTGTTCTACACATGCATCAAAGACACAAAAATATGGCCAAAAGGGCTCTGGATAGAGTCAAGGTAGACCTTAAAACTCACCAAATAGGGCCTGAAATGTGACTTTACAACATGCAAGTAGGAGCCCCTTTGGAAGGCCAAAAGGGCCAACAAACAAGACAAGGAGAGAGGGGGTCACCCCCCTCTGATTTTGGCTCTCAAAACAGTGTGCTAGCCACTTAAAATCCACCAGATTTCAGTGGCTAGAAGGCCAAACAAAGCATGAAACAAAGGCCTAGATGCAAGGCTCAAAACAAGATGCAAACAAGCATACAAGGGGGTAGATGACCCCAACATAAAAATGCCCTAAATTAAACTTCAAGAGGGGCTCAAAATAAGACACTTTTTAGTTTATAAAAAATCTCAAAAATGCTTTCAAGCAAGGCTAAGATAGGAAGCAAAATAAGCCTACAAAGAGGGATGGAGCATACAAGGAGGTAGATGACCTCAAACAGAAAAGTGTTCTTAATCAAACTTTAATAGGGGCTCAAAATAAGACACTTTTCAGTTTAAGATGAAACCCAGAAATGCTTGCAAATAAGGCTAAAGAATGAAACAAAACAATGTCAAAATGAGGAAAATAGAGACTTACCCTTGTAGAGAAGACTCCAACAACTTCTGGACCAAGATGGTGAGCCTTCAACCTCTGCAAATCAGTTCCAAGATGCTTGGATGGACGGTGGAGGTGTTGTGCCAAGGGTTGGTGTGCAAATGGCCAAGAATGATGGAGTTTAGAGCTTGGGATGGAGAGATATGGAGAGTTGTATGCAAAGTGTCTTAACCAAATTCTTCAACCCTTGCAAATGGAGAGGAAATCCTCTCTTATAGAAGACAAAGGGCCAAGGCTTCTTGGAGAAGCCTCAAGTAAAGGGTGCAAGCTTCTAAAAGAAGCTAACCAAAATGGTCAAGCTTCTTGAGGAAGCTAGACCAAAGGGGTTAAGCTTCCTCAAGAAGCTTGACAAAAGGTCAAGCTTCTCCTAGAAGCTAAGCAAAAAAGGGCCAAAGCTTCCTTAAGAAGACAAACAAGAGGGTCAAAATCTCGGAGGATGGGTGAAATGCTTCACAGCTGGCACAGCTGTGTTGCACTCAGGAAGAGTAAAAAGCAGATGGCTGGCCGACCAGTTAAGGTGGTCGGCCGGCCACTCCCCCTGGTCGGCCGACCAGGGGTCAAAAGGTTCAAGGAGAAAAGCTGGTCGGCCAGCCTAGATTGGTGGTCTCCTAGATGAATAGAATACAGCTGTATGGTGGGAGACCAGAAATTGTGGCCCAAGAGAGAAAAAAACCAGCTTTCTAGCAAGGTTCAAAAGGGTCAAGAAGAAATACTGGTCAGCCTACCCATATTGGTGGCCTCCCAAGTGAGTACAACACAATGGTGGTATGGGAAACGAGAAATTATGGCCCAAAAGTGAGGAAAACCAACTTTCTGTCAAGAAAACCGGCTGGGGGAGAGAGAAAATGGTCTCCAAAAGAATTGATGGTCTCCCACTATAGTATCACCTTCCAAACAATGAAAATAGGGTCCATACCAAAAATGAACCCTAACCGATGCAAAACGAGGGTTCGGGAGCCAAAACGTGTAGTCCGGGGCCCTAAAAACAGGCTGTTAGGCACCGGAAGTGGCGTACGACCACGAAGGTGGCCTCCCAGGCCACAGTGTCCCTCAAAAGGGAGGAAACAAGGTGTGTGCCAAAAATCGAAGCAAACGGAGGTAGTTAAGCGGTCCCGAACTGAGGCACACGGCCGACGGCTCCGAAAACCGGAATCTGGTCTCCAAATGGGAAAAGTGGTTTATGACCACGAAACCTAGCCTACGGCCACTGAGAGATGGTCTACGAGACCTCTCCCTCCCTTCGAGAAGAGAAAACAGAGAAAACAGGACCTGGTTCGCAAACCGAGGCAAAGCACAAAAGAGCCCCGAAGTCCGGAGGTAAGGCTCGCAGCCGAGACTCTAAAACCTTAGAACGAGCACAATATGCATCATCACCGAGCGGTCAATCGGTGACGTCTGAGTCTTAAGGTCGATCAAAAATGGGGTGTCTACAGTGACTTATTCCGAAAGGTTACGTAGTATCAAATACGGTACCAACTTATAAATTAGACGTACATTCCCATACCTATAATTAGGTGCTACGCATAAGTTACATATTTTCAGAAACTTCCTATCAAAAATTAATGGGTAAAATACTAATAGTTATTTTTGTTATATTTAATTCAATTTAAATTTTATTGAATATTTTCTTATTTAATATTTTTTGTTATAACTGTTCTTTTATTGAAAATTTTACTAATAGTGTTAGTAATAGTGTTATTTTATTGAATATTTTATAATTGGTATATAGTTACTAATTGATATTATTTTATTTTAAATTTTACTGAAAAGTTGTGCGACAATGAAGGGAAAAGTTTAGTTATAACTGTTTTTTTTTTTTTTTTTGTTAATAATTAATTTTTCCAATTAAATTTTAAGAGAAGTTTGGTTAATAGTGTTTTTTTTGTTAATAAATATTTATTGAATTGAAATTTGAAAGGAGTTTGGTTATGAAAAAAAAGGAAAATAAAAAAATAAAAAAGATAAACAAATAGATGCATCATTTAAAAATAAAAACAGACAGCAGTAAATTATACGAAAAAAAAAAAACAAACAAACAAACAAAATACAATGACAAATGGTGTTTACATCCATGAACCAAAAAATTAAGAAAGAAAGAAAAGGAAACAAACAAGTAAGAACAGAAAGTACGAGTATATTTGCAACACAACTAAAAACCATAACATGCACCAACTACTTAATTGCTCATCGAAACAAATTAAGCGTCATTGTCAGGTGGTGGTGGAGGTGGAAGGAAGTAGTGATGGTAGACCTTAGTCACTCGATGGTCAATTTGATCAATGCAATTGCTTGTCACTTCATCACGTCTTTCAGTGTCTACACGAAACTTACCAAATTGTTGAATTAGTGAGTTCTAAGCGGCGGCAAATGCATTGAACCGATTACCTAATGCATTGAACTGATTCTCCATTTGTTGTTCCCATTGTACGAGTTGATTGTATTGTTCTTGTTCCAGTGCCAAATAATTAGTCCAATATTGGGGTTGTTGATTTAGTGGCATGGTATTGTCATTGGGGTCTTCAGGATCATCAACTATTGGTATATTTGCAACATTAATAGATCCCAATAAGTTGTCAGCGTCACCAGCTCGGGTCAGTGTATACTTTGAAATTGGTGAATTGATTTTCACATTTGTTTCGCCTACAAGGCTGACATGGTAAGCTTCGAAAATTTTGGTTAGTAGAGCTCCAAAAGGTAGTGACCGGCCACTAAGAGTACCAAGATTTGCAACCACCATTTCCTTCAGTAGTATGTGGCATAAATCTAATGTTAGTCCAACTTCAAAACTATATAACAAATAAACATTATAAAATGGAACAACATCAAAATGTCTTTTTTTGGGAGTGACATTTTCGACTATCCATCGATGAAGAATACGAAGGTAGGGTTTCAAATGTCTTGCTTGTAAATTAGTGCCGGTAAATCGGTTCTCACAAATTATAGTATAAACCTCACTTACATCATCAACAATGTTAACTAGGTTAGACTTACTTTGAAAAAGACTTTGCAAATCCCCTGACTGAACTCCATTAATTTGTGTCAAAGTGTGGGAGTTCAATGTGATTAGTTTACCTTTGACGTAAGATGTCAAACTATTCTCTCCAACTTCTCCCTCAGTATGTCTCAAGTGAAGGTAAAATAAATACACAAGACATGGATATACCTTTTGTGGTAAATTGGTTAAAGGTAGCCATCCCATCGTCTCCAGTCTGCCAACCAACAAATGATCATATTGAGAAGGTAGATTTACCCTTCTCTCGGTAACAATTGGTCGGTTGGCAAAATTTGGATAAGCTTGTTCATGATTATATGTGAGAAAATCAATAGTTGGATAGGTTTGCTCTTGTTGCCGTGGTGGAGGGTTAGAGGTTTGGCCATATTCTGGTCTGGCTCTTTTTGTTCTCAGCATGGCTTATGAACATAAGAAAAAGGATAGTAAAAAGTAATAAAAATGTATGGCAAAATGTATGAAAATGGTGTGCAAAAGGCAAGCAACAGATAGCCAAAGCTCAGCCTTGGATTGAGACTTACTGGAAGCTGGAACAAGCAAGGCCGGTTAACCTGCCGGATGACCCACCAGTTGACCGCCGGGTCGACCTGATGTTCGGTTTACTTCTACAGCTCTAAAATTGTGAACAACTCTAAAAGAACCTTTGATCAGAGCTCTTGGTCTCTTGTTTTACATGGATATGAATTGTAAAAATATAGACAAAATTTTTGAAATTAATTGATTGTGAAATTAGTTGAGGTAGGTAGTGGAAGAGGTGGTTGTATCGTTCGAGTCTCTAATCTGGTTGTATTGATACTATTTGAATACTGAATGTTAATGAAAATGGTGAAGAAGTTAGTGAAAGTTCTAAAGTAATGAAGTTGTTGGAATAAAGATGGTATTGCTGAAAGTTGTGAAGTGAAATTGTTGGTTAGCAGAGTGATATAAAGCCTCGATCAAACAAATGGTCAAAACACACTGCTAAGTTTTGCCTTCTTTTTTTTTTTCCTTCTTTTTATCGAAAGCTGGCCAACTGAGGTTTTGCAGAGGACTGATGGCTCTGCAGAATATGAGTTAAATTATGATGTTGTCCTTTTTATTTTTTTTTCTACCAGATGAATTTAGTATTCACTGAAAGAGGGCTAATATGGTCATTTCAATGTCAAACACATCAACGAATAGCCACACTAATATTATTGATGGTACTTACACTTCACATGTGAAATGGATAGGTGAGATACAATAATGAAGGTGAAGACAACGATATAGGTTCACGGATTTTTCATCAAAGTGATAAAATTTAACAAATGAAAAAATGTTTAGGTAGCATTTGGTAACATTTATATTTTTGGTTTCTATTTACAAAAATTTTATTAATTAGCTTTTATTTATTTTTAAAAAAATATAAATTAAAACACGTTTGGTTTAAACAAAATATTTATTGTCTAAATTTAACAAACATAAAAAAAAATATGTTTATTCAGGTCTAAAATATTTATATTTGTTTTTTATTATTTTATGGCAATGGGATCATACACATTATAATTGAAAAAAAATTAAATTGAAAAACATTAATTGAAAAAAAAATTGAAATAAAAATTAATTGAAAAAAAATTATTAATTCATTTTTTGAATTGAATTTTAAAAAGAGTTTAGTAATGAATGTTGATCAAAAATTTCAATCGAGTTTTGAATTGTGTGTTTGATTATGAATTAAATTTTAAAAACTTTTTTCAAAACTCATAACTAAACGAATTTTCTTATTTCACATGTCACATCAAACTTTTAAAACTCAATTCAAAACTCAACTTAACACTCTATTCAAAAATCATAACCAAACAAAATTTCTACACTTAGATCATAATTCCAAAACTCACAAACTCAAAACACAACTCTATTCTTAAATCATATTTAGAAAACTCTACCAAATGCTACTTAAAGTTTTTTTTAACATATAATTTCATATTAAATGTATAAGATTAACAAATGAGTAATTCTACATATCACAAAACTTTAATTAGTGTTTGAGGTTTGGCTAAAAAAAAGTCAAAATTTTAAAAAAATATTTGTAATCAACTAAAAAAATTAAATGTCATATTAGTTTTTCACTAAAAAAAAAAAAATGGTTTAATAACTTTTCAAATATATTAATTATTTTTATTGGGGACAATTACATAAAAAATCTCAAGTTGGAGCCTTATAGCAAAATAAATCTTAACTTTTTAATTTTATTAATTTAAATCATAATCTTTTAATTTCTTTTCAATTTAAATAATTTGTCTATTTTTGTTAAGTAAAATAATAGAAAAAGAGTATTTTAATCTTTAAACTCGATGTAGGTATTCATAAAATATCTAAAATATACTTTTCATTGAGTTTAATGACCAACATATCTATTTTTCATCAATTTTACTTATTGAAAATAGACAAATAGGTTAGATTGAAAACAAATAAAAAATTTATGATTTAAATTGACAAAATTAAAAACTTAAGATTTATTTTGTTCTAAGGCTCAAATTTTGATTTTTTTTAATATAATTTCCTCTCTTGATTTTAACTTTTAAAAAAAATCAGTATAAAAAAAAATCTAATTCCAAACCGTCTGTAGGGGTGTAATTTTGGCCCGGCCTGGCCCATTCGGGTTCGGGCCGAACAGGGCCCATGTCGGGCCTTGCGGGCTTCCGCCAAAAATCGGACCGGACCAGGCCGGCCAACGGGCTAGAAAACTAGGCCTAGGCTCAAGCCTAGGCCTAGGGGTATTCGGGCTTTGGGCGGGCCAGTGAGCCGGGCCTCGGCGAGGGACCCTGGGATTGGGCTTTGGGCGAACTTGGGAGGGCCTAAACAATTTTTTTTATTTTTTTTTATTTTTTCTACCAAAATTTTATTATTTTTCATTAAAAATAACACTGGGCCTCGGGTGGGCCAGGTGGGCTGGGCTTTTGAGCGGGCCTTGAACGGGCCGATAGGCCGGGCCAGGCTTCAAAACAATGGTCCAGGCCCAAGGCCTTGGGCTCGGGCCTTAACAGGTTGGGCCCATTTTGGGCCGCGGGTGGGCTTCGGGCTGACCGCGGGTCACGGGCCAAAATTACACCCCTAATCGTCTAAGGAAGAGGTGGTTTGTCTCACCATTGAAGCGTTGATTGGTATCTTTTGTCTTTTTATGAAAAGATGTGTAAAAAAGTAAGTAAAATAATTGATTATTTAGTAGTGAATTTTTTAACTATTTTAAGTTGTTCCCAAACTTTCCTTCAAAGAGAAAAGAGAGAAAGAAAAAGGGAACAAAATACAATAGGTAAGTTACCTTCTTTAATGTTTAAATTTTTTTTATTATTGATGCTGCTACGAGTCTCTGATGAATGGGTCTGGCTGATCCAGGCCTCCCACACGATTGTCCGATGGCTGGGCCCACTGAGAAACCTGCACAAAAGTTTAACGGGGAACGGGAGTCCCCCAGCGAACCCTTAAACGAGCAAGTTAGAGAAGAGAGTTTAACAGAATATTGAGATAGGATGATGATAAAGAGCTTAGCCTTCTCCTTGTCTTAGAAACCTGCTTATATCCTTTGCTCATCATTTCCTTGTCCATTCCGACCTGTCACGTTGGCTGAAAGTCTATGTTCTAGCTTGCCTTGTTCATGGTAAGGCCGTTCTGTTCCGATGTGAAGGGGTTATCGTAATAAATACTAGAGGGAACCTCATTAATGGCTGATGTGTGGTGCAATAACTCTGCAGGATCTTTATCTGCTTATGTGGCTGGTTCATCTCTTGACAAGTGTTTAGATGTCATTGGTCCTTGGTGCAACGTTAAGCTCCAGTAACGTTGGGCTTTGGTGTTTGAATTATGTATTAGGCCCTAAGATGCAGGCCAAAAACCCCTATAGGCCCACCTATGTCAATAGTCCCCTATTCCCAAGTGTAGCTTCAGCCTAATGAAGGAAATAAAGAAGTAGACAGGGGTTGTGAGAGGTCAACGGAGAGAAGACTGACTAGGAGATGGGCCAACTGCGAAGGGTGGTCGAGTGAGAAGGCTGACTGCGAAGGGTGCCGACCGCGAAGGGTGACCGAGTGAGAAGGCCGATTGCGAGGAGGAGAAAGGGAATTGGCGGCACGCGAGGCTTGAGGCGTAGCGTGGCACGTGATGATGTGAAATGGAATAGATAGGGAAATGGAAGAGAGTAGTGGATCGTGGTCGTACACGTAGCATAATCCCATAACAAGGGAAGTGATGCGTTAGCAGGAAATGAAGGGATAGGCTAATATAGGGCATTGAAGAGGCGGGGGTGGAAATTTTCAAAAATTTTCAAACAGGCGAAATTTAATCTTGACCCTTGGAATATAAGCAAACCCGTTGGCATTTGGAGTTATTTGCTTTATCTACCTTTTTGCAAAAAACCAACACGTCCCAGAAGTAAATTCATTTATCTCGTGTGATACGCCGCTGCAACACTTTGCGAACTTCCTTGTGCCAGCGTCCGAAGCTATACGCAGACACATAGGAGGAATGGCTCGAGATGAAGTGCCAACCATGAGACTAGACTCTTTGGGGGAAGACGACCCATTGGAGTTGGTGGAACAGTATCGAGTGGAGCGGAGCGGAGGATAGGGAAGCCGCACAAGGGGCTCGTGCTCGTCCGACAATGATGATCGCGGCCGCAAGGCCAATTAGCCAAGTAGAGCTAAACCACTGGCACACGAAGGTAGATAGATCCACGTTTACAGCAGAGGAGTTGGAGGAAGTACGGAGGAAGTACTAAATTTCTGCGAAAATAGAGTTGAGGCTGCCCACGTTTAAGGAGAGGGCATCAGATATACGGCCGGCATAATTCACCTTGTATAAGGAAGCACAGCGGGGGGGTCTGAGGCTACCACTCCCCTAAATAGTGGTGGATGTGTTGAACAAGCTGGAGGTGGCGCCAGGGCAGTTGATGCCGAACACTTGGAAAATACTGATGTCGTGCGTGGTTTCATGGCCGCGAGCGACCAGGGGGGCGGCTATGACAGTGGATGAATTCTTCTCCTGCTATAAAGCCTCCGGTTAGTAAGAAACGTAGGTAACTTTGCAGGCGGTGGCGGGTCGGGGTTTAGTGGCAAGCTTGCCATCTTCGGTGAAGGGGTGGAGGCCAAAATGGTTTTACGTTTTAGCGAATGGTGGGGGGGGAGTTCGTACAACGTGGAAAGTCCCCATGAAGTCGGTGGAGCCATAGTTGGATGCGAAGGCTGAGAACAGAGTGAAGGAATGGAGGGAGAAGGAGAGGGTGAGGTGGGATGACCTGATCCTACCTTTAACCCTGTTTGCCTTGAGACTAGGACCGCGGTCGATGGAAGAGAATCCGACGAGGGAGGAGCGGGAGGCACGGAAGAGGGCGGAGGAGGTGGAAGAACACAGGGTGTTCGCCACAGCGGACAAGTATAATGAGGCATAGTTGGGGCCTGTGTCGAAATTGGTAATGAGGAAGTGGGTTCGACCGCGTCCCAAACCGTTGGGAGACAAAGACCTAACGGACTTTGCCCTACTGCAGCCCCCAGTGGACCCACTGAAGGAGAGGGGCAAACAGGAGATGGAGGTAGTGTTGAAGAAAACAAAGAAGAAGAGGGTGGCGGCGGAGGGGAGTAAGTACGCTCTTATTGCAAAGAAGAAAAAGGGTGGAATGGAGGATGAGGCTCCGGAAAGGGAGACTACCCAAGTGAGGAAAAAAGAGATAAGTGTCTAGATATTGAAAGAGTACATAGGCGCGAGCGCCCAAACAGTGACAATAGTGGGGCCTGTGGTAGAAGTGGCTCCCAGTCCTGGTGAAGGGAAGTCTGGGGTTAGCCGATCGGAGACGAGTGTCATGTTGAAGACTGCCATGTACCATGCGCGCGCTCTAGCAAGCCGGTCGGCAGAACAAGGAGGGGAAGCCAAGGCCGCAGTCGACCGCCTCGTTGGAGTGGTGGAAGATGCGGCCGTGCGGTCGATGGCAAGGTTGACGGAGGTCGAACTCCTGAGAGGGTTTTACTCAGCCCAAATGGAGGCAGCGACCCTGGCGACTGCCTTGATGAATTAAGCAGCGCGCTCGAAGGTGGAGGTAAAGCCGCTGAGGACTCAGTTGGAAGAGGCGAAGACGCAGCTCCAGAACCTAAGGCTTGAGACAACGGACTAGATGAGGACCGCTCGGAGCACGTGTTCAAAAGGGCTGGAGTATGCGCAGAGGGAAAAGAACATAGAAGTATTGGCGTTGGTGCAGGGCTACTCAGTAGACCGAGCTGGTGCCGAGCTCCTAGCAACCAAGTCAGAGCTAGACGTGGAGCGCCACAAGGCGGTATTGCTAGAGTTTGAGTTGGTGGACGAGAAGAGGAAACTAGAGCAAGTCCAGTAAGCCTGCACCACCGCCAATGAGAGGTGAGACGAGGCCGTGACCAACAATGAAGAGCTGCGTGACCAAGCGATCAAGGACAAAGAAGAGGCAGATGGTCGGATCGCGGAGTTGGAGAAGGCCCTGGCAGAGGAGATGGCGAAATTGGCATTTGAGAGGGCGGCTGTAGAGCAATTCAAGGGGTCCGCCGACTTCTAGATAGCCATTGATGCCACTGTTGCTAGTAGCCTTGCGAAAGAGGGAGATGGGGGGCTGGGCCGTCGGGAGCGGCCGCTGGAGATAGGAGTGAAGAGGAAGTGATCCAAAGCTTCCAGCGGTTTGACTTCTACAAGCACGAGATGAGCGAGTTCTGGGACAGCGGCTGGATGAGCTTCAAACATAAGGCGCAAGAGCTGTTCTCAGACTAGGACTTCAACCTCATAAAGGTAGGGGAATATGACATCGCCCAGACCCCCTTGGACGAAGGGATTGAAGAGGAAGATCTAGCTTCCAGTGGGGAAGAGTGATTTTTGTAACTAAGTATGAAAATTTTGTGTTTGTTTTATTTTGTTTGTTGTGTTATTTATTTATTTATTTATTTTTTAACATGTAAGTTCTACAATAAATTGTATAAAAGCGTAAGTTTGTGAATAAAACGATGAGTTTTTCTTTTTTGTTATTGTTGTCTTATGCTTCTGAGTTGTAAATTTGGAATAATGAGAATGGCTTAGCAGATTTCAATAAAAAAATGGGCAATCAGGCTAACTCGTAAGAAAACCATGATGTAAAATGGTTTTAAAATGGGCAATCAGGCTAACTTGTAAGAAAACCATGATGTAAAATGGTTTAAAAATGGGCTAACTTGTATGATTAGTGGAAATGAGTGGGCATGGACCTGGATTTTGACTAAGTACAGTAACAACTGGGACAAGGTTTGTAACGACCCCAAAATCCGTATTAGAGATTACCTTTATGGCCTTATGGGTTAATGCATTTTAATTTAATGATGTCTGTTCAAATTGAGAAATTATCTGTTGAGCCACGACTTTGAAATTGAAATTACCGACCTTTACGGGTTCAGAAATCACAATTGAGTACTTGGGTATGTTAATGGGAATTTTTAGTACTATTTGGGAAAATTAATTGGAAATCCAATTTGTCTGATTCGTTAATGCACGTTTGGGTGGTTAACTTTATACTGCCAATTGAAGGCCTTAGAGGCTTCAGAAACCAGAACAGAGGTCATATTCATGATCAGCACAATTTTTAGAGTTACTTGGGAACTTTAATTGAAATTTGATTTCGTGCTATTTATAAGGCCACGTTTGGCTCTCCCTATTGTGTTAAGCCATGTGTGTGTTTATTTATATATATGGATGTGCCTTTAAGTGGTTGATCTCATCTTTTGGGAGCCCAAAATATCTAAAAAGAGAGAGAAGAGAACCGTGAGGAAGAAAGAGAGAAGAGAGACCAAGATTCTTGAAGAAAAGCTCAGCAATCATGGGGGTTTGAAGATGATTGAAGGGAATTGAAGAAAGAGAAGGAAGATCACCCATGGAAACTTGAGGGAAATTGAAGAAAGTTAAGAGAAAGACAAAGATTGAGATAAGGTATGACCATCTATCTTGAATCCTTATGCTTAAAGCATCAATTATATGAAATCAAGAATGGATATGGAAGATGTGAACTTTGAACCCCAACTATGGCTATATTATGCTTTTGTGTTTTTGTGCTTGGGAATTGAGTAATATTTTGAGGTTATGATGTTTGATGAAGATTAATAATGTGAAATTTATCATGTATTAAAGGGTTTGGGCCTTGATCTACATGAAATTGAGGTTTGATTTTGAAAATGAGAAGTTCCAATTTTAAAGCCATTTTCGGACTACAAACAGCCCAGGGTCGCACATGCGGCTCTATTTCCCGCACGTGCGGGAGACAACTCTATTCAGCCAACTTTGAATAAGCATATCTTTTGCCTCTGGACTCTGTTTTGAGTGATTCTTGAGCCTAAAATAAAGCCCCGGAAGTCTAATTTCCAATGGTGGTGGTCTCACTCCCAAATTCTAAATACAGAAATAGTTTTGCCCAAATTAGTGATGACTGTTCACTTTTTATCAACCAGTTTTGTACCATTTCTTCACCTAAACCATTTCCCATCGATTTTTCCTATTTTCTGAGACATGGATTATAACTTATTAAGGAATAATGAGCTTGATACCACTATGGCTAATTGATTGAATGATCAAAGAGAATAAGTAAAAGATTGAGTATAATCTCATATTATGTGTTGTGCACTGTACTTGTAGGTCGAGACGAGGACATCGTCCCATTACTACCGAGAGCTGATCACTGTGAGTAATAGTGGCATGACAATATGTTTCACTTACTTCCCTGTGATTATGATTTATGAATTGTTATTTGTGAATGGTTTATTCCATTGATGTTGTGCTTTGATTCAATTAATTGATATGCTTGAATAATGGCATTGATATGGACCTAAGGTCATTTTGTCCCTAGTAATAGACGTGGGCCCGAGGCCACTATGATGTGAATTGTTCTGTCCCTATTAATGCAGTGATATATTTGTCTTCTGTTAATAGTTATTATTAATGTTCTGTTATCTGCAAGACAACTATGTCGACTTGTAATAAACCATGGGAAAATCTTTGTGCACTATTGAGTAATAATCTTTAGCGAGACGCTTTTGCTTCGTTAATAGTTATCTTGGACGTTACATTATCTGCAAGTTAATTATCTCAATTCATGATGACCAAATGGAACATATGTGTATTATGGAACAATGATATCATGGTGTATTCGGAATCGTTCTGTTTTGCTAATGATGGGCCCGAGGCCAATCTGTTGATATCTGTGGGCTTAAAGTCGTTCTGTATTATATTTGTGGGCTTAAAGCCGTTCTGTATTATATCTAGACTTCTGGTGATCAGATATATCCGGGCTTCTGACCGATCCAGATATATCTGGGCTTACAGCTGTCCTGTATCATATTTGGGCTTACAGCCGTTCTGTATAATCTGTTAGGCTAGAGGTCGTTCTGTATAATCTGTTAGGCTAGAGGCTGCTCTGTATAACCTGTTGGACTTGAGGCCGCTCTACATAATGTGTTGGGCCTATGGCCGTTTTGTATGCTGCATGGGCTTGAAGCCAGTCTGTATTATATGTGAGCCTAAGACCGTATTGAAATATAGTTATGGATAAGACTTGTATATGGTTGGTATCTATCTATTTACTTTATTCAAGGTTTTGCTTATTCAATTAACCTTCTTACATTGCTATTATTCACTGAGCCTTGCTCATTCTGTTTTATGTATATTTCTGTAAGTGAGCCATCGGGGATTGACACTAGAGTTGTACTGGGGTTCGCTTGTCTGCCAGGTTACCTGGAGTATGTCTCTACGTGGAGGCCTTAATTATTGTTGGGAGTCATATAAATTATTAAGTCATATGTAAGTGTGTAACAACCCTCATCACTGATCACTGATTAATTGTCAATTATTGCTAAACTGAGAATGATTATAATTGATAATTGAATTGATTGAAATATTGAACTGACTGATTGACTGTATCTGTTTAAGTGCATTCTATCTGTTGATCGTTTGATTATCTATTCATGTCTTCGTGTTTAAACTGCAAATTGAAGGCCTTATCGGCGGCCGAATATGAAATTGATTGATGTTCTGTGTTGATTAGAATTTATATGATTTAATGGTGTATTTAATTGAAAATTGATTTGGTATGACTAAATTAGATTAAATACTGATAAAATGCACAAATTAGACTTAATTATTATTTTGCCACTTAGTGGCCCATTATCTAAACCTTTTTGAAGCTTTGTTATACACTTAGCTGACATTTCCTCAGCTCATTTTGAGAGCATAGTCGACCATAGAGAGAGAGAGAGAGAGAGAGAGAGGAAGTGAGAGAGTGAGTTCATCTTGCTTCATCTTGAATTGGCTTGAAAGACTTGAAGAAATTATAGGAGATTGCCTTCTTGAGCCTCTAGACTAGTATTTGAGGACTTAGGTAAGGAATTCAACCTCTCATTGTTGTCTTTAAGTTGATTCTTGCATGATTCATGTCAAATTGTAGAGCTAAGGCATGATTTAGTTCTAGCATGTTGAATTGAAGCTCATTCCATGCATGCATGTGTGTATATTGAAGAGTTTGAGTTGTTTTTCATGGCAAAAGGTTACATGCATGCTCATATTTATGTTTAAGTCCATGATTTCATCTTATTTTGAAAAGAATGAGCTCATTAGAGCATGTATTGTAGCTTTAAATTGGTTTGAATTCATGCATGCCATGTTTGAATATTGTTCATGAAATTTGGTTTGAGGATGAGTTTAATTAAACACCCTTGGGCCTTGGCTTTTTACAAATTGACCTTTGAAATATAATATATTATGTGTTTACAAGTGTTTTTCCAGAAAATGGGCCCAAGAAGATCGAATTTGGTGTTTGAAAACATGATTTTGAACTTGGAGCTCAAATATGGATTTTCCAGATTTTGGTCTTCTGCTCGAGCAGGTAGAACGGCGCTCGAACGGGAAATTCGAGCTCCCAGTACTTTGCACTGTTCATCAGTCCGCTCGAGCGAAGGAATGTACGCTCGAGCGGAGGATTGGGTGACACGCTCGAGCGGGCGTCGAGCGTGAATTTCACCTATCCAGTACTTTTTGGTCCACTCGAGTGGGTAAATTGACGCTCGAGCGGGGACCTTTGTTTGCCTATCCGCTTGAGCGGAGTAACTTACGCTCGAGCGGGACCCTGTTTCACTGAAAATTCTGAAAATATTTTCTGAATACATCTTTGCATCCTCATCCCATCCTAGGCATTCTTAGGCCTAGTTTAAGACATCTTAATGAGGATATAGATGTAGAACACACCGAGGCAATTAGGGATTAAACTATTTTTATCCTTCCCAACTGTGTAGCTTAGTGTGTGTTCATTCTGTACTATTTAGGATTGGCATTTCGAGGAGACGCTCTAGCCTACTGTAGCCCAGAACTTTGTGAGTAACAATTGTGTAAAGATATGTTCAAAATGATTATCTTCTGAATCTTGGCATCTTGCTACGAATCGACATCGTTAATCAATAAATGTATGTCTTATATTCTGAACTGTATTGTGGCATCCTTAGCAATTACTGTTACTGACTGTTACTGTTACAGAGATCTCTGTCGGTTCCTTTATTGGAACCACTACTGTTTACTGATTGATGGGCATCATTGACTGTTCGGTCTTTAAGACCTACTGTTTACTGTACTGCTATGCTAATGGATGTACCACATATGACTGAATGACTGAAATACCGAATGACTGAAATACTGTTTAATGAACTGTTTTCATTACTGTAAGGACATTTATTCTAAACCTCTTTACGCATTGTGTTATTCACTGGGCTTTAGCTCACTGCTCATATATATATATATGTAGGTGTACAGGCACCAGACCAATGCTAGAAGCGTCGGGGTTAACTCCAGTTTTGTCAAGCCAACCACTGTGCCTCACTGCGAGGTTCTGAGCCCGCCAAGCTATGGCTTAGGGGCGTTTTAGTCCCCTGTCTGTCTCTGCATCTGTTTTGTTTACTATTTATATTGTAAAGACTGTTACTGTACTGTTAACAGGGATTTGGTCCCTGTCTTGGAAGATTGTGAATATTGTGCATACTGTTCTGTACTGCGTATATATATATATGTATGAAAAGTCTTTTTTTTTTTTCATACAGACTGTCACAGCTCATTGGACATTGTTTATTTACTGTATTGGCTTCCGCCATGCTCTTGTACTCTGTTTTACTGTCTTACTGTTAAGTAGGCCTTCGGTAATCTCGGATTATTGGCCGGTTACGGTGCTAAACCCATAGGGGCGGGTTTGGGTCGTGACAAAGTATGTGTGAGATCTACATAAATTCTGTGATTGTATATATATATTTGGAAATGTATTTAAATGCTTAAATCCGATTAAACCATCATGTATACACAAGCTTAATGGATGTTGTCTTTTATTGATATTGCTTTCGCTTAAGGCCCCGTCTACAATTAAATATTATTCTAAAATTCTGTTTTTGAGGCTTATGTATAGTCCGGTCATGGACCAAACTTTTAGGGGCGGGTTTGGGTTGTGACAAGGTTTGATTCAGACCGGCCGAATTCTTCATGCGAGTTCTGACTAAGACCCGAAGAGCTTTGTCGTGCTGAAACTTAAGTTAACTCAGTCTGGCTGAGTTCTTGGTGCTCAGTCTGGCTGAGGCTTTAGTTAACTCAGTCTGGCTAAGCTCTTCGTGCTCAGTCTAGCTGAGGCTTTAGTTAACAAGTTGTTATTGAATCACGATGCAAGTAATGGAGATATAAAGTCATTATCATTGAAGGCACAACCTATTGATCACAAGTTTACACCAACGGAATAGTACAAAAAGGAAAATGCAACGATGGAATGGTACAAAAACATGAAACACCATTTTACTGGAAATAACGCTTCAAGTGCTCAATATTCCATGGATGGGGGAGGTCTTTGCCTTCTATGTCTTGGAGTCGGTAAGTGCTTGGGCGAGGTCTGGCTTTAACGACGTAAAGTCCTTCTCATTTGGCTGCTAGCTTACCCTCGGCGGGATTTTTGGTGGCAAGAGTCATTTCGCCCAAGACTAGGTCCCCAACTGCGAACTCCCTTGGTCGGACTTTGCGGTTGTAGTGTGTTCTCATTTTCTGTTGATATGAGGCCCGACTGACAGCAGTGGTCTCTCAGAGCTCTTCGATCAGGTCTAAGTCAGCTCGACGTAATTCTTCGGTTAGTTCTGGGTCTGGGTACAAAACCCTTGGGGTTGGCAGGTCAATTTCCATTGGGATGACCGCCTCAACGCCATATGTTAAGAGAAAAGAGAGTCTCCCCAGTAGGGGTTCAGGCGGTAGTGCGATAGGCCCAAAGTACGTTTGGTAATTCCTCAGTCCAGAGTCCCTTAGTGACTTCCAACTTAGTTTTGATGATCTTCAAGAAAGAGCGGTTGGTGACCTCGACTTACCTATTGGCTTGGGGATGACCTGGGGAAGAGAAACATAGCTGAATGTGGAGCTCTGCACAGAATTTTTTGAACTTGGCATTGTCGAATTGCTTGTCATTGTCTGAGACGATGGCTTGAGGGATTCGAAATCGACATACGATCGACTGCAAGATAAATCTGGTTGTGTTTCGTTTAGTGATTGTGGTGAGAGGTTCCGCTTCTACCCATTTAGTGAAGTAATCAATGGCGACCACAGCGAACTTGGTTTGGCCCCTACCGGTGGGCAATAGACCAACTAAGTCGATGCCCCACTTGGCCAATGGGTAGGGACTGCTGAGTGTAATCAATTATGTAGGTGGAGTATGGGAGATATTGACAAAGCGCTGGCATTTATCACATTTAAGTACGAATTCAATGGCATCTTGGTTGAGAGTAGGCTAGAAGTAGCCGGTGCGAAAGATTTTATGGGCCAGCGACCTGGTACCCAAATGATTACCACATACGCCTTCGTAGACTTCCCTTATCACATCGGTCGCCTGAGCATGATTGAGGCACCTAAGGTATGGGCCTAAAAATCCACGTTTGTACAATAGGCCGTTGATGAGTATGTAATTGGACGACCGGGCTCTGACTTTGGCGGCTTGCTGTTTGTTGTCTAGCAACTCTTCACTTGTCAAAAATAGAAGGATGTTTGTCGCCCATGGGATAGGTTTGTTTTGGAGGAAGTGAACCTGCTGCTGGGTTGGTGAAGTAGCCAAGTGGGCTAGGTATTCAAGACGGACGCCATGGCTGAAGTCTGACTGGTCGGCCGAGGCTAATTGGGCCATTTCATCTGCCTTGGAGTTTTCTGACTGAAGGATGTGTTTGACGTGGAAAGTGTTAAAAATGCGAACAAAGGGAAATGCGATATCCCTGTAGGCTCGCATTGTGTCTTCTTTTGCGTCAAATTCCCCCGTAATTTGTCCGACGATCAGTTGGGAATCACTGAACACGTGGATATGGCTTACACGAATGTCTCTGGCTAGGCGAAGACCTGCTATCAAGGCCTCATATTCGGTCTCATTATTGCTTGCGTTGAACAGGAAGCAGAGAGCACACTTGAAATAACCGCCCTCGGGGGCGGTGAGGATGAGACCAACCCCACTGCCTTCTTTGCGGGATGATCCTCGACATTAAGGGTCTAGGAGTGGGGGTCTTCTGCCTCAGTGTTGAATTGCCTGGGCGAAGGGGGCGTGATTGGAGTGGGGTTGGTGAATTCCAGGATAAAATTGGCGACAGCTTGTCCTTTGATCGCCGTTCGAGGTTGTTAAGAGATTTCAAATTGGCTGAGCTCGACAGACCATTGCATAAGTCTGCTGGACAATTCTGGTTGTTGCATTACCTTCTTCAAAGGTTGGTCAGTGAGGACTACTATGGAGTGAGCTTGGAAATAAGACCGGAGTCGTTTTGAGGCTATGACCAAGGCCAGGGCTATTTTTTCCAGAAGTGGGTAGTTCTGTTCTACCCCCCTGAGAGCTCGACTAATGTAATAAACCAGACACTGTACTGAGCCGTCTTCCTTGATGAGGGTCGCACTGACTGTGGTGTTTGATACGGCTAAGTAGAGAAAGAGGGTCTCACCCGAGAGCGCCTGAGAGAGTAGGGGAGTTGGTCATGCACTGCTTCAATTGTTGAAAGGCCTCTTTAGATTTAGTGGTCCACTCAAAGGCTTGCTGGAGGACTTTAAAAAAGGAAAGGCACTTGTCTGTTGCGCGGGAAATAAAATGGTTGAGGGCGGTGACTCTGCCGGTAAGCTGTTGAACCTCTTTAACCGTTCTGGGTGACTGCATTTCTATCAGGCCCTTGATCTTTTCTGGGTTGGCCTCGATGCCCCGTTGACTGACCATAAAACCCAAGAACTTTCTAAATCCTACACCAAAGGTGCATTTCTCCGGATTCAGCTTCATTTGATACTTACGTAGGGTTCGAAAGTCTCTCGCAAGTTTGTTAGATGATCAGAGGAGAGTTTGCTTTTGACAAGTATGTCATCGACGTAGACCTCTATGTTCCGACCTATTTGATGGTGAAAGACAGCATTGACTAACCGTTGGTAAGTTGCTCCGGCATTTTTCAATCCGAATGGCATAACACGATAGTGGTAAGTTCCTTTGTCTGTGATGAATGAGGTGTGTTCTTGGTCAGCCGGGTGTATCAGAATTTGATTGTAGCCAGAGAAGGCGTCCATGAAACTGAACGTCTGATGTCCGGCCATGGCATCGACAAGAAAATCAATGCAGGGGAGGGGATAACTATCTTTGGGGCAAGCCCAATTAAGGTCGAAGTAGTCGACGCAAAGTCGCCATTTACCGTTGTTTTTACGGATCAGGACCACATTTGATAGCCATCTCGGGTAGTCCACGTTCTTGACAAACTGTGCCTCCAACAGTTTGTCTACCTCAAAAGCAATAAGAGCATTGCGTTCCGGGTGAAAGATACGCTGCTTCTGGCGGAATGGTCAGAAATGGGGCTCGATGCTGAGACGATGAGTGATAAAGAAGGGATCGATACCCGGCATGTCGGAATGGGTCCAGGCAAACACATCATTGTGCTCGGTTAGGAGGGTTGTAAAGTCGGCCTTGGCTTGGGAGGATAGTTGGCTGCCGATCTTGGCTATTTTTGTTGGGTTGGTGGAGTCGATGGGAACTTCAACAAGTTCTTTCACTTGTTCCCCTCTAATTAACTCGTATTCGTCTTTGACATCGAGTCCTTCGATGATCATAGCCTCCTTCAGCTTGACCTCTTTGAGTAAAATGACGTAGCATTCTCTGGCCACAATCTGCTCTCCCCTCACGGTGCTGACTCCAAGGTTGGTAGAAAATTTCATGGCCAGATGGTATGTGGATGTGACTGCTTGAAAAGCGTTGAGGGTGGTGCGGCCGATGACGATGTTATAAGTAGAGGGATAGTCGACGACGAGGAAAGTGAGCAACTTGGTGGTCTGCCGTGGTTAATCTCTGATGGTGATGGGAAAGTCAATGGAGCCTATAGAGGTCACCCGATCCCCAGTGAAGCCGCCCAGTGGGGTTTGGAGAGAGGACAAACTTTCTTCCTCGACTTTAAGCTGGCAATAGGCGTTTAGGAAGATGATGTCTGAAGAGCTACCGTTGTCGACAAGCACTCGTCTAACTTTATAGTTGGACAAGAGAGTAGAGATGACAAGGGGGTCATCATGAGGGTAACGGATGCCTGTGCAATCGACCTCCGTAAAGGTGATGGGCTCTATCCCTTGTTTGGGGTGTTTGAGGGGGCGGTCCAAAGTCGCGACTTCTTTGTCGAAGCCTTGCCTGATTTTTTTGAGTTCGGCTCGTTGGGCCGAATAGGATGGTCCTCCGCACGTGAGTCCGCCAGCAATGACTCTGATATTTCCAACTGGGGGAGCAGGGTTGCCTTGTGCTCGAGGTTGTGGCGGGGGCCGATCATTGCCTTGGTTAGGTTGTGTGGGTTGTCAGGGGGGAGTGTGTCGGCGGTTGCCCCTAGCAAGTTCGGTCCTTGGCTGTTGCTGGGGACAGGCTGTCGTGAACCGACTGAGGCGCCCCTGGCATATCAGGCTTTCTACCTGGTCTTTAAGGTTCACATATTTCTTAGTGTTGTTGTCACGACCCAAGCCCGCCCCTATGGGTTTAGCACCGCAACCGGCCAATAATTCGAGATTACCGAAGGCCTGCTTAACAGTAATACAGTAAAACAGAGTACAGGGGCCTGGCGGAAGCCAATACAGTAAATATACAATGTCCATTGAGTTGCGACAGTCTGTATGCAAAAAGACTTTTCATACGTATAAACATTCAGTACCGGATAGTTATGCACAAAATTTACAAGCATTGATCTGAGGACTTAATCCCTACGAAACGATCTGAGATGGTGCTATCGGTCTATCTGATATTACAAACAAGACTGAGACAGACGGGGAAACAAAAACGCTCCTAAGCCATAGCTTGGCAGGCTCGGAACCTCGTAGTGAGGCACAGTGGTTGGCTTGACAAAACTGGAGTTTACCCCGACGCTTCTAGCATTGGTCCGGTACCTGTACACCTACATATATATATGGGCAGTGAGCTAAAGCCTAGTGAATAACATAATGCGTAAAGGGGTTTAGAATGAATGTCTTTACAGTAATGAAAACAGTTCATTAAATCAGTATATCAGTTGTTCGATGCGATGAAATCATATGTGGTACATCCATTAGCATAACAGTAAACAGTAGGTCTTAGAAGATCGAACAGTAAATGATGGCCATCAATCAGTAAACAGTAGTGGTTCCACGAGAGAACCGACAGAGATCTTTGTAACAGTAATAGTAAACAGTAGGTGCTAAGGATGCCACAGTACAGTTCAGAATATAAGACATACATTCATTCAGTAAATAATATCGATTCAAGAAATGATTCGATTCGATTATTGAAGATAATCATTTTGAACATATCTTTACACAATTGTTACTCACAGAGTTTTGGGCTACGGTAAGCTAGAGCGTCTGCTCGGAATGCCAACCCTATACAGTTAACAGATTGAACACACACTGAGTTTCACAGTTGGGAAAGATAATAACTTAATCCCTAAATTGCCTCGGTGTGGTTCTACATCTATATCCTCATGGAGATGTCTTAAACTAGGCCTAAGAATGCCTAAGACGGGATGAGAATGCAAAGATGCACTTAGAAAACATTTTCAGAATTCTCAGTGAAACAGGGTCCCGCTCAAGCGCAGGTTACCCCGCTCGAGCGCAGGTTACCCCGCTCGAGTGGACATGCAACAAATGTCCCTACTCGAGCGGACCAAAAAGTACTAGATAGGTGAAATTCACGCTCGGCCTTGGCTCGGCGTGTCACCTGATCCTCCGCTCGGCGTCAATACTCACTCGGCGATCGTTTCTGATGCAAGATCTTTGGGAGCTCGATTTTCCCGTTCGAGCGGCACTTCTCCCGTTCGAGCGGACGACCAAAATCTGGAAATTCCAGATTTGAGTCCCAAGCTCAAAATTAAGTTTAAATACAAAATTTTCGATCCTCTTGGGCTAAGAACCTGGAAAACACTTGTAAACACATGACATTATATATTTCAAAGATCAATTTGGTAAATCAAAGCCCAAGGGTGTTTAATTCAAACTCAATTTCAACCCAAATTTCATGAATATGATACAAACATGACATGCATGAGTTTAAAACAATTCCAAGCTTTGAATCCAAGTTCAAATGAGCCAATTCCTCCAAAACCAGATGAGTTCATGAACCTTAGACATAATTATGAGCATGCATGTACCAAATTCTATGTAATCAACCTCAAAATGCAAGGATATAGCCATGCATGCAACATTTAAGCTTCTAATGCAACACTTTCAACCAATCCTAGGCTCAATTCTTCAAATTAGCATGAAGCATGCAAGAATCAACTCAAAAGCACAAAGAAGAAGATGAATTTCCTTACCTAGGTCTTGAATGCAAGATGAATAAGCTCAACTATGCAATCTATACTTCAAATCCTTCAATTTCCAAGCAATCTGCAAGTGAATTCAAGTCTCTCACTTCCTCTCTCTCTAAATTCGGTGGAGCTCAACAAAATGCGGCTGATGAAATGTTTGCCTAAGTGTATGTAAGGCTCAATATGTTGAGGTAGTGGGCCACTAAGGGTGGCAAAATGGTAAATAAGGCAACTTGTTTAACTTAGCTTATTTTATTCTAATTTAATCACACTAAATCACATTTCAGATAGTTATGTCATAAAATCACATAAATTATGATGATCCTAAAACATCAACCAATTTCTGATTCGTCCGCCGATAAGGCCTTTAATTAACAGTTTAAACATAAACACAGAACAAGTAATTAAACAGTCAAACAGATAAAATGCAATTCAAACAGATACATGCAATCAATTCAGTTTCAAATTGCAGTCAGTCAGTTCAGTATTTCGATCAGTTCAATTATCAGTCATAATCAGTCTCAGTTTAATAGTATTCGGTAGTTTGTCGGTAAACACTGGTGAGGGTTATTACAGTTGTGGCCGTGGTCCTGATAGAAACGGCAGTATTTGGATTGGTCTCGCCGGTTGGAAGGGGACCATGAAGGTTGTGGCCATTTCAAGTTGTAATCTCGTTGGATTTGGTTTAAGACTTGTTCCATAGGGGAGTTGAGGGATGTGTATCGTTCGAACCGGCCAAGGCGGTCGATTAGAGGTGCCGATCGGCATCTTGAGGTGGTTCTTTGGGTATATTAGGTGGTTATGGTTTCGGATTCCTTCCTCTTCTCTCTAGGGGTTGGATTTTTGGTTGTGGAATCTTGGCGGGCGGCCAAAGAGTTTTTGGCATTCATGTATTTTTGGGCTTTGGAAAGGAGGGTTGCCAAGGAGGTTGGAGGGTTTTTGGAGAGGGAAAAAGGAAATCGAATGATTGTAAATTGGCCATGAAAGCCGTGAGAATGACGTTGTCATCGTTTTTTGCCACCTGCAAGGCTTCGGTGTTGAAGCGGATGATGAAGCTGCGCAGCGACTCCCCCTCCGTCTGACGGATGTTGATGAGTTGGGTTGCCGGACGCCGTTGGCGCTGGGCACCAATGAAGTGGCTGAGAAATGAGTCATTTAGGTGTTGGAAAGTAGAGACAGAGTCTGTCAGCAACTGACTAAACCACAGTCGGGCCAACCCTTAAGTGTTATGGGGAAAGCCCGACACATGATCTCATTAGGGAATGCATAGAGGACTATCAGGGTCCTGTAAGTCTCTAAGTGGTTGACTGGGTCCGTTGTACCATCGAAAGAGTCGATCGAGGGCATTTTGAACTTAGGAGGTAGGGGTTTGTCCTTAATGGAGGCGACGAATGGTGAGTTGGCTGTGGTAGAGGGTTTATTCTGTATGTTCTACATGACTCCTTGAAGCTGGAGTTTCATGGCTCGGAGTTCCATATCCTAAATAGGAACGTTGTCAACACCAGAATGCAATGGAGGTTGGACACTACTGGCCTCTCCTTCGGGAGCAAGTGCTTGGACTAGTGGATGTGGAGCCCGAGGTGGCGGGTTCATATCTTGGGACAGGGGTCGCAAACCCTCCAAGTTGGAGGGGTGAGAGTGTTGGAAGGGATGACTCGGGGTTCGTTCTTGGTTGGGTGGGATATCTTGAGGTGGTGGAGGAGGCACAGGGAGGTCTTGTTAAAGCAAACCATTAATCAGGGCTTGGTTTTGTTCGGCTAGGCGGTTAATGCTATTGGTGAGTTCTGTGAAATACTACGGTGGGTTATTTGGGTTAGGAGGATTGGCTTGGGGGTTGGCAACGTTGTGTTGAGAAGCCATAGATCTAGTTGTGACCATCCACCTTGGTGGGTGGCAAGTAGGGATTATCGATGATGGGTCTCCGGTGACAATGAGCACAGTTGCCACACGGAGTGAGGGGTTTCCCATAGACGGCGCCAACTGATGCTACTACTAGTCTTTGATGAATGGGTCGGGCTGATCCAGGCCTTCCACACGGTTGTCTGATCGCTGGGCCCACTAAGAAACTTGCACAAAAGTTCAACGGAGAATGGAAGTCCCCCAGCGAACCCTCCGACGAGCAAGTTAGAGAAGAGAGTTTAACAGAATATCGAGATAGGATGATGATAAAGAGCTTAACCTTCTCCTTGTCTTAGAAACCTGTTTATATCCTTTGCTCATCATTTCCTTGTCCATTCCGACCTGTTACGTTGGCCGAAAGTTTATATTCTAGCTTGCCTTGTTCATGGTGAGACCGTTCTGTTTCGATGTGAAAGGGTTATCGTAATAAATGTTGGAGGGAACCTCATTAATGACTGATGTGTGGTGTAATAACTCTGCAGGATCTTTGTCTGCTTATGTGGTTGGTTCATCTCTTGACAAGTGTTTAGATGTCATTGGTCCTTGGTGTAACGTTAGGCTCCAGCAACGTTGGGCTTTAGTGTTTGAATTATGTATTGGGCCCTAAGTGGTGGGCCAAAAACCCCTAAAAACCCACCTATGTCAATTATAATTTTGACATAATTATGTTAATATTTTTTTAGTAAAATTAAGTTAATTAAAATTAATATAAACATTCAAAAAACATAAAAGTAAATAATATAAAATATAATTTTTGTATAAAGAATATGACAATAGATTTTTAACAACCACATATATAGAACTAATAAAATATTTGAGAAAAGTAAAGGATCCACGTTAATTAACTTAGAAAATTTTGAGTAAGTGGATGTGTAATGGAGATTAATTTGTATAATTTAAAATTCATATATAGAATAAATTTAAATTATAAGTGAGTGATTGTATAATGAAAATTAATTTATGTAATCTAAAATTCATATATGAATCTAAATTAAAAGATGAAAATTTTGAATAAGGTGGGTATTTTCATTTGAGAAGTGCGTTAGTTTTTGATTTTTTAATTATTTTAGTCTGAATTAAAAAGGTTCGTGATGAGTTTTTTGATTTTTGTAAAAAGATATTTATAATTTAAACATGAAATTTTATTTTATTAATTTTTTAATTTTATTTTACTCTATTTATTTATTTATTTATTTTTGACTAAAATAACCCAACTTGAAGTGGCAAACATAGCCATACCCTTATACCTTTTACGCATAAGTGGTGCGAGGGTTTTATGGTGAAAGGGTTTAGTTTTCTGGTTTTGTAGCCTTTCTTCTCTTTCTGTTGCGGGTAAGCTAACCCTCGCTCCTTCTCTCTCTCTCTCTCTCTCTCTCCCTCTCCATTTTTGCTTTTTATAACGCATATTCATATCAATCTCAATCAATGTCTCGAAAACCTAATTTTAATTGAAAAAATTGTAACCCAAAATGATTGATTCTTTACAGAGAAAATAATGCTTGAATCTAAATTTCTGGGGGAGAAACTGAGTAGTTGATTTTTACTCGCTGGTACTGAAATCTGAGTCCTCTTCCTTGCTGATTTCTGTTGGCAGCATAGCATAGCATAGCATGGCTGTGTCGGTTTCAAGAAGGTTGTTGCGTTCTTTTGGGTCTTTGCACACTCATGGTTGGTCTGATTCCCTAAGGATCTCATTTTCACCATTTTTTAACTATGATGGTATGTGTGATTTTTTTTTTTTTTTTTATAAATAAATTTTATATTGGGAATGATTGTAGATTTGTTCTTTTCCCTCTTTCCAAACAGCATTGTATGGACATAATTCTGGGGATAGGCTATCCTCTGTGGAATCTTATAGGAAGGTACATTTTTTTGCTCTTATATATTATCTGTTTTCTTTGTTTGAATGCCATTTAAAAAAAAAAAATAAAAAAAAAATTGAAATTTCTCTAGGATTTGCATTGATTGGTTTCTTATTTTTTAAAATCCTTTTATGAATGTGTTTGTGCAAAAAAAAAAAAAACACACAACTTTTAATGGACATTGCTGAAAGGGTGCTGAATTGCATCACAAATCTTGTTTTTGTTTTGACCATCAATGATCTCTTTCTCATCATGGGATCGTGCTATTGCACAATTGGAATAACTTGTGGTTGGTTATTATGTTTAAGTGCATGATGAGCAAGGAGTGTAACTCTGGATTTTGCAAGAATCTCTGGCATATTGTAAATGCACATTTTATTACATCTTAGTTGTGGCCACCTACTTGAAATTGCCTGTTATAAAGCTGAACATCCTTTTTATGCACACAGTTACAACAACTTGCTTATAACATCATAGTTTTGTTATTCAGTCATGCTATGCGTACTGAAACCATGTTTTCTCATAAACAATCTTTTGTATTTCATCCTTCACAATGTCTTTATTTTATATATATATATATAAATATTTATTTCAATATCGAAAGTAAAATTAAATTCTTTTCTGCTAGTTTGTTGCATTCTGTTCCTTTTTTTTTTTAGTAAAAATTTTAGGGATGAAGAATGGGACGAGGGATGTTTCAACGCTTGGAATATCAACTATAAGCCTGTTATTTTGTTTTTCTATGTAGAATGGGTCATTTTTCATTGCTTGTCGAAGGCTTTCAACTTCTATCCTAACTCCTGACTCAAGTGATGGTGCATTTCCCTCTGATTTATTATCCGGAAAGCAAGTTATAACTCCAGAACGTACACAAGGTATGAGTGACATGTAAGATATGGTATTTTAAGTTCTCAGCTTTTTGTACATAACAAAAAATGAAAATTTCTAGGTTAATGTTGCTCAAAGAAACAGGTTATAATAATTGAAATACTCACTTTAATTTCTGCTGTCATGTTGGCTATGCATTGGGAGTTCTTAGTTACCAAAAGACTATGGCTATGGAGGTGGCTATTATGGCATGATTTCTTTGAACTCGCACATAGTTCACATATATCTTGGTGTTATTTTTTGTTGGCACCCATGCTAGCCCTTTTTGTGGTGACCATTTAGGGTGCTATCATCCGTTTGCTTAATTTGGCAGCATGTATAGGGGAAAGTAAATATTTTGTATTGAATCAAAGTAATTTACAATCTGAAGGCATTTAGAACTGAAATAATGTTGGTGGGATGGGACCCTTTTCCAGTTGTCATAGTTTGTCAAGGGCCTAGATCATACACTATACCATAGGTGGAACGCTTGGTAAGAGTTTTGGGTGTCTCTTTTGTACACCCTTTATCCAAAGATGATGATTAATGAAATTCTGTAGCATACTTCAAAAATTGTGAACAATATAAAGTAAGAAGGTTGTGTGATCTCTCATGAACTACAATTTCAACATTAAAAGAATGACTGCTTGATGCTTTTTGCTTTCAACAAAGAAAAGGTTGTATGGATATTTTAGTAATTCACAATGTATATCCCATTGTAAGTCATATATATTTTTAGTTTCTTTACTGTTTTTCACTCCATGATTCTTTGTGTGGAAAATATACATACACTCAAGGAAAGGTAAGGAATATGGCTTGTTTGTCTTTCAATTGTAAATTGTGGAAGTCTTTTATTAATTTATGGGTTTGTTTTTGTAGGACTCCTCCAGGACCTGGTGATACCTGTGACAAATTTTCATAATGAAGACAAAGGTCTTATGGTTTTGGCTGGTGATGTTTTTGATGTGCCTATTAGGAAGGATATTGTTCACCGTGTTGTTCTATGGCAGCTTGCAAAGAGACAACAGGTATGATGTAACCTTTTCTATTGTTCACCGTGTTGTTCCATTGTCGCTAGTTGTGACAGCTTCATGGTGACCACCAAAATGGTTGCTTCCACCAAGCCCCAACCCTCTTCTCAGTGTATTCCAACTTGTGTCTTCTTAAAAATGGTGCCCTCATTAGGGGGAAAAAAACATTTATTCCAAAAAGTCTCCCCAAAAAAGTGTGTAATATAGATTCAAAGTTGGTATGATTGTTCTAAATAAATTTTCTGGGTATGTAGTATTATTGTATACATAGTCACACACACGCACACAAAACAAAATTGTGGGTAAAATGCAAGTACTTATAATTTTTTTGTGACTGGTACTCACGCAAAGTATGTTTGCATATATAATCAGTAAAATTATATACTAAAATGTACTTATACAAATTAAGACATGAAAATTATTACAAAGCTCAAAAAGATAAAAATCTAGTCTTGTTGCCTTTATTATTTAGCAAAGTTCGGAAATGTCAAACTATTGGATTCTTAATTTGATATTCTGTTTCTTCTGCCTCTATTCTTTGTTCCTCTTTTTGGGGTGATGGTTGATTGGTTGGTAGGGGATAGGTTAAGGTGTTTTACTTGGATGTCTGCATTTCACTGATGTTATTTTTTCAAACTCTTCCCATGAAGGTCTGTTTCAGTTCTTGCTTATCTCACGTCAACATATGGTCGTGGTTAATGTGAATGACAATCTTCCAATTTATATGTAACTAATCTATCCTCTTAAGTTGTGGTTTATTTATGAAGTGTGGTGTCACTTAAAGTATGCTGGGTGATCGACCTACAGGGGACACATTCAACAAAAACTATTAGTGAGGTCAGTGGAACTGGGAGGAAGCCATGGCCACAGAAAGGCACAGGTCGAGCAAGGCATGGAACACTGCGTGGGCCTCAGGTGATATATTATTCTGTTGTCTGAGAAGGATTGATGACCTTCACTATTTCTTGTGTCTGAGGTGCCGTAAAATGTATATTAATGGATTTAAAGGATGGATAACAGTTTAGGGGTGGTGCTGTTATGCATGGCCCCAAGCCTCGAAGTCATGCATTCAAGCTCAACAAGAACGTTCGTCGACTAGGACTAAAGATAGCACTGTCAGCTCGGGCAGCAGAAGGAAAGGTAAGTTTCTCTTTTGCTGTCTCTGTCTGTTATTTAAGAAGTTTGATATTTTCATGTATGGTTTGCTCAAATCATGATTTGCTAGGAGCATATTCTTTTTGTTTAACAGAGTGGTTGGGAGCAGAAAATAACATGGGAGAGAATAGGTGTCCCTGTATTCTAAAACCTCTTTTCTTTTATAGTTGTATAGTGATGGGTTGTTTTTTTTGCCTTATGTTTCTTTTCTCTACCCTCTTTAGATTTTAATTTGAGGCTGTATGCCCATCTCAAAGGATGAGGTTTGAAAGGTTACCATCAGAAAGAAAAGACAAAAGAATGCATTTAGCCATTGAAAAATTGCATGGTTCGCATCCAAATTATTGATAAATCCCAAATGACCGCCGTAATTGATCTTGTTGATTAGGCACTTAATACTTGCTTGTATAGTTCAAAAGTGTGCATTTCTGAGGCCACAGCAGATTTTTGTGATTTTTGATAGGACAGCAAATGGGGAAAGGTATCATAACTCTGCATCTTTCTGAGATGTTTTTATGCGTCAATGGAAGGAGAAAATGTGCTCCTTCTGATAGAACAACTTTCATACTAAAAATCAAAATCAGAGTTTTGTAGTATTGGGCTTAACAATACATTTGGTACAATATTTCCATGGTGAGGGAAGGTCAGTGGCATTAATTTTGGTTGTGGAACTCCAACTTGAATGTCTTGCCAAGTTTCTTTACTTCAAATCCCTTTTAAGTTTTCTAATCTTGATAGTATGGTAGGGGTGTTTGGTGTGTTTGCTTGGTAAAGTTGATAATAACAGTTCCTACTGCATCTTGTTTGAAATGTGGTTTTAGAGGATTGGTAATGTTAAAGTGGGGCCCAACACTCTATTTGAGTTATCTGTGGACCAAAATTTGTGTAGAATCTGTATCAGAACTAGCATATACAACTATACATCTGAGGGAATCATGATGCTAGAGTATTGTCGGGCATAATTCCATGATTATCGTTATTTGGTGGGTGGCATTCAAGTAAAATCTCATTTGAAAAATCTAAATGGCCCCCGAGATATTGATTCGTGATTATGTTTCAATTCTAAATAGTGAATACCAATTCCAATCAAACAATCAAGAACAAATCGACATAACGATTTGATGTGGAAAAAAATCACAAAGCGCCTCTAATTGTGATAAAAGTTCATGGGTCAAAGTCTCAAAACAATTTACTAAGAAGACAAAAACATGAATTACACAAGAATACTATCAATTACCTAGTGAATGCATGCCCGAATTGAACTAAATCTGATGTGCCTCTTCCACCACTGTCTTCACCTTGGAATTGTCTTGCCCAACGTTGAATTCACAATACTGATGTCGAATCCACGATGATGAACCACTCAGGAATCTACCAAAGCTTCAGGCCTAAGTTCCCTAGAATTCACCGAAGAACACTACTCTCTTTTGTGAACATAATAGAAAAAATAACCCCTTAATGAATTCAATATGAAGCTCGTAGATTCATTGATCACTCTCAAATCATCAATGAAACACTTATAAAACACCCTCTGATATGCCGCACTTTGGTTTTTCTTTTTCTCTAAAAGTTTGTACAAGTTCAACCCTAAAAACAGAGAACGGTGCACTTTATAGAAAACAGAGCTGCAAAGATTGGTCGAGCGCACACTTCACCGCTCGAGCAGTATGAGTAAAGGCAGTGCAAACATATAGGCCTATCACTCGAGTGCATATTTCACCGCTTGAGCCGTGAAACATCTTTCCCAGAAGTGCAGTTTGCAGGCAGAGATACTAGATGTTCCTATTCACCGCTCGAACGCACAACTGACCGCTTGAGCGGTCAAACAACTTTGGCTTTGGGGGCGCTCTATACATAATTAGAGAAGTGGTAAACATGAAAGTTTCAAGATCGCAAACTCCTCTGTATAGGCATAATTCGGGTTGGATTTGCATCTAAACACTCATATCCTTACTGAAACAAAAGAGCGAATAAAATTACAACTATAAAGAGTTTTGTCAAACGGGGATTGCCAGTTACAAAAACCTAACATCATTTCTAAACATTTATTTGACATCCAATAAACAACCTTGCTTGGTTTTGGATTCACGTTGCATAAGTATTTTAAGAAGCACAGACATGGGCACGTGACACGATATGGACACATCGACATAAATATTTTAGAAAATGTTACACATGAGACATTGGGGACATGAAAAATATAAAACATATTGAATAGGACAGAAGGTTCAAAGTAGACTCTACTTAATCAGATAATAGATCTACTGTATATAATAAACATCAACCCTTGAAAATGGCTACAATAATCATAGCCTATTGCATTGTATGTAGTTTGATCAAAGTCCCTTGTATCTTATGTGGTTACTTAGTTGAATTTGTCATTTGCTCTTGAAAAGAAGTGAGGATTTCATCCTGCAAACGTGAATGAATTTATGTGCATGCTAGTCCATTTTTGTGTTGGAATATGCTTGAGTCTATCTGATTACTGCCTATTTCTGATTACATTTTGCTTGGTTGTGTATTTGTCTCTCTCTCTATATATTGAAGTATGGCCATGATGAGCTCATTTTCTCAAGCTCAGGATTTTTATTTTTATTTTTGGTTTCAGTTTTTTGTTTGTATTATACCATTGTTCTTTCAAGCCTATTGCCTTCTGTTTTGTCTGCATTGATTGAGATACGGTTATAATGAGCTTATATTCTCAATTCAATGCACATGAATATTTTGTTTTCTCAGTATTATTGTGCCATAGTTCTTTTGAGCCTGAAGTTATCATCATCGTTAGCATCTATACATATTTAAAATGGTTAACAGGCAGATTTGGTTTTTTTAGCTATCAGTAAGAATAGGATCGAAGGCTGTATTATGACCTCAAACAGATTTTTCCAACAAATAGCTGGGTCTTCATCTTTGTTTTCATCATCAAACATAGTGTTTATTAGTTGGATGTATCCTGTTCAATCAATGGATTAAATTTTGGCAATCTTCAATAAGAATTGCTGTTCTTGCTCAGATCTTGTACTACAGTCTTTTGCTCATAAATTACTTGTTTGTTTGTGTCTTATTTGTAAGATTTGTTCATGGAATTTGTTAGAGTGCAGGTTTCTTGGTTTTTCCTTTTGTTGCATGTATTGATTATTATTGCACTTCGAGCTTTCTATATACATCCAAACTAAATAAAACTGCGTCGATATACAGCTCGTGGTTTTTGAGGATTTTGAGGTTCCTACACATAAGACCAAGAACATTGTGAACTATGTCAAGCAAATGGAGGAAGCAAAGAAACTTCTGCTGGTGGATGGTGGCCCAATAAATGAAAAGCTAAAGTTGGCTACACAAAATCTTCATTATGTTAACGTACTGCCTTCAATTGTAAGTCTTGAAATTTCGTTTCAAGTTTCTTCATTCATTTTAGTAAACATTATAAGTACCCAATTTGTAGTCCTCACTCAAGGTATTTCTTAAGCGAAGTCTAATAACTCACTAATGAAGTGTTAATTTTTTTTTTTCTAGTTTTTATGTTTTTATTTTTATTTTTTATGTGGGATGTTTATAGGACGTTCTTCAAATATGTACTGATTTATTAGTATTTAATGACTTGGGGGGATGAACATGGTTTCCACTCTGCTGCCTGCACTTATTCATGTTCTTGATAACATTCAAGAGTTTGTCCAAGTTAATAACTAATCATGTGTAACACTCTTCTTGCATGTAATTTGATGAACTGAAAATTATTAATCAACTTTGCTCATCTTGCTTTTCTCCCATGAAAGTAATGCTTTTCCCATTCAATTTGTTTACAACTATGGCCCAATTTTATTATTATTATCACTACCTTCAACTGGCTTTTTATCATTTTCAATTTTTTTTTTTGGGTTCAAACTGAATTAAACTCTCAAGCAAGATACTTCTAGAAGCTTAAATATGTCACAATGTCAATTTGGTATTGGAACCTGTGATCCCAAGGTTGCCAGTTTGATTAGATTTTATGCAAGTCACCTGGCTTGGCTTATGTCTTTGTTGTTAAATCATCTTGTTCCAATTTATTATTTTGCAGGGTTTAAATGTCTACAGCATTCTACTACATGACACATTAATGATGTCCCGTGATGCTATAAATAGGATTGTTGAGCGGATGCACACTCCAATTAACCGCTGAAGCAGATTCTGCATTCCATTCAGCTCACAAGGCCGGTGTCCAAGTAGGGTTTTTGTAGCTTCTTTTATTTTAGAAGAAATTATGAAAGCACAGAAAATTCCGGTGTATGTTCTTATTCTCAAGCTGTGGCTGGATGTCATCTTTAGATAACCTCGTTTTGAGAATTTTGTATTCATTGTGGTGTTGCGCCCTAGCATGTAACTGCTGTAGATTGAGCGAACAAATTTGTGACAGGATTGTTACTATATTTTTCATAAAAAATTTGCTGCAACTTATATGTTGAATTTTTTGCATTTTGTTATTACTTCTGTAGTTGGAAGATTTGGTAGGTTCTAGACAGAAATTTGTCTTCAAATTCCCACCCAAATGTGTTTTTGCTGCAGTTAAAAGTTATTTGCGGAAATAAACCTTTGTGGTTTTTTTTTATTTCTTGTTTTTTAAACTATAGCATTAATAAATAATTGACCATAGAAACTGAATGATAAAATGTAAATTATTAAATAGATAATAAATAGCCAATAAATAAGGAGCAAAACACAGTCCCAGAATTAGACTAAAGTAGTGTTTGTAGATTCTTTAATGAATCATAATGGGATTGTAAGAACTGTTAGGTCTCGAAAGATCTCTGTTTATCTCAATCCAACTAGATGCAGGCATTTTTTTTACATCCCTAGTTTCCATTATCTCTCTCAATGTAACCACGCCATCCCATTTGCTCGAACCAGCAAGAATGTTAGACAACAACACATACGACGAAGGATCTTCTTTGTCTAGATCTAATGCATGCTCCGCTACACGCATTGCAGTTTCCATATCCCCATGAACCTGACAAGCACCAAGCAACGTCTTCCAGACAAGCCTACCTGCTTGAAATGGCATTCTTAGGATCAATTCCTCAGCTTCTTTGATCTGCCCTGCACGACCCATGAGGTCTACCATACATGCATAGTGATCTTCTCCGGGTAAGATTCCATAGTCTTGGGTCATGGAAGAGAAATACTTCCACCCTTCATTGATGAACCCTCCTTGGCTACACGCATAAAGCACACAAATGAAAGTAACATAATTAGGCTTCTCGCCCCCCAACTTCATCTCACTAAAAATCTCAAGAGCTTCCTTGACAAATCCATTTTGTGCATAACCCATTATCATTGTCGTCCAAGACACAACAGATCGGTCATCCAATGATCGGAAAGCCCCCAATGCACTATCCATGCATCCACATTTTACGTACATATCAATTAGAGCATTATCCACACAAACATCAATATCATCACTGAGTTTAATTCTCAAACCATGAACTTTCTTCCCTTCCTCTAAAGACACTAAATTCGCACAGGCATTAAGGGCGGTGGCAAGAGTGAATTTGTTTGGCTTCACACCGATCCTCCTCATTTCTCCAATGACTCCAAGCGCTTCCTTTGGTTCCCCACAATTTATACAACCGGTAGCCATCTGAGTCCACGACCAGACGTCTTTCGAAGGAATTTCCTCAAATGCTTTGAAACCAGCGCCGAAGTTTTGATTTTTCAAGTACATATCTACCAAAGAATTCCCCACACACATCTCACTCCCGTGACCGGACTTGACAAGCTGAGCGTGGACTTGCAGACCCAATTCAAGATCAGAAAGATCGGCCAAACCAGTGAGAACACTTGCAAAAGTGAAGTTATCAGCCTTGACTCCCTCGCAATTCATCCTAAGCCAAAAACCCGGTATTTCCAAGTTGGAAAACTGCAAGTACCCGGCAATCATGGCATTCCAAGACACAATATCCTTATCCAAACACTTGTCAAAAGCATCCGAAGCCTCTCCCAATTCACTATGCCGTATCAGAGCCGTCAAAAAAGCATTCAACAGAAAAACATTGGATTCAAATCCAGACCGGACAATCAAGGCGTAAATTTGGCGGGCAACGTGATTTGAAATTTGAGAAGACGAGCAGGCCTGAAGGGCACCCACAAACGTAAACTCATTGGGCTTCGTTCCGTGTCGGCACATGTGGTGGAACAGAGAGAGAGCATCGCCAGGGCAGCCGTGGAGGACTAAGCCGGTAACGAGGGAGGTCCACGACACGACGTTCTTGTCTGGCATTTCGTCGAACAGTTGGAGAGCAGTTGGAAGATCACCTGATTTGAGGTAGAAATTGAGGAGGTGATTGCGTAGAAACAGGGTAGAGTGAAGAGGTGTTTTGATGAGTTTGGCATGAATTGATTTGCCAGTGAGGAAGGCAGAGGATTCGATGCAATGCCGCAAAAGATGAGAGTAGTGGTAGGCCTCCTGGTGTTGTTGAGCCACAGAGCAGTTTGGTTTGGAGAAAAAGAGAAGGAAGCCAGAAGAGAGAGTTGACAAAACAAAAGGGAAAGGTGGCCTCCTCAAGGTGAGTCGGGAAAGAAGGGTTGGTGGTGTTGTGAAGAGCATTTGTTTGTGTTTGGAGGCTTCATTCTCGTTTTGGCATGGCAGTAATAACACCAAAATATAATCAACAATTTTAGCCTCAAATCTAATCACCCAGAAATGTCAAAACAATTTCATTGCATATTATATATGGAAAAAGCTTGAGACCCCAGTGGGGGTGTTGGGTCGCTTTTGATTGGTTCAAAACAGGTAGTTTGTTTTTTTTTTTTTTCATCTATTGACAGCCTCCCACGTGGAAGTGGGGGTGCTGGGAGTCTTTTCCTGCTGGGGCCCCAGCAAGACTCATTATATATACAAAGCTTTGGCGTCTAGATTCTCTCAATTAATATAAAACTCTTAAGGCTATACGTCATAGAGAAACTTATTTTGAAAGGTTTGTTTGGACGATAAGAATTTAATCAAATGCGTAAAAACTAACTCAAGATACCTACATCTATTTATCTATCTATACTATTAATAAAGAGAATACCTTAGTTGGTGTCCTGAAATCATCCTTCGCTTTAATGTCAAATATCTATTTTGTCATTAAAAAAAAAAAAAACTATTTGACAAATAATGGGCACGAGACTTGAATGAGCTATGGACAAATAATATAATGAACGAGGCTCTTATCACTTGAATCAAACACAATATATATGATAAATATTCTATTTTATTTTTACTTATTTAAATTGTACACATATTGCATGTGTGAATCGCTAATAATAAATATATATAAACACAAAATGCGTATTATAAAATTTTCATATTTTGTATGGTTGCTAAAAGTTATTTGTAATGGGGCAATTTGGGAAGATTAACTTTTTAGCTTTTATTTTATTTTATTTTTTTGACGTTTTTAAGTTACATCACTTCTTTATTTTTTTACACAAAAAAATCAAAAAAAATTTAAAAAGTCAAAAAATTAATTTTTTTACTATCTTCTCAAAACATCACAATGTCACCGCTGATATGCATGCTATACAATGGAGAGTAGGAGTAACAAATTTGCAAGCACTTCGTTTCTTTTTGTAAATTAGCTAAGTAATGTTGTTTTTTCCCAGGGTAAATCACACTTTTTTCACCTTAAATTTTAACTCCTTTTACTTTTACTTTGGATCTTTAATTTTTCTTCTTAATTTCTTAATATTTCTATTTTTTACAATTTACTGCAACTTTTATCATCCATTTAATTTTAGATAAAAATGTCACGTTAATAATTAGAGGATTCCACCTTAGTTGCATTGTGATATATTTATAGTAATGTTACAAATACATCCATTTCTATATCAGAGCTATGCTATGGCCTAGGTGGCCATGCCACCCCCTAAATTCTTTAAAATTAAACTATTACCTATCAATTCCAAGAATATTTTCATAATGTATATGTAATGGCTCTTTTATGTTTTAAAAAAATTCTTCTATTTATCTCTATTTCAATGGTATTTTTACAATTTGCATGTGATGACCGCTCTAATATTTTTTTTAAAAAAATTTATTATTTCCATCAATGTGTTGATTTGATTTTAGATGTCATAGGTTCAAATTACGAAGCAATCTCTCCACATATAGATAAAGTTGTGCACATTTAACACTTTCTAAATCTCATAATATCGATAACCTTGTGTGCAAGAACTGCTTTTTTACACTTATTTTTCATTTTTGTAAATATATTTTCTAACTCCATTTCTGTCTATACTTAGTTATACACCCATATAGAGAGAGGATGTGTATGTTCCATACACAACATCCCCCTCTCCATGAGTATATAAGAATATCTCTAATCCCATACTTTCAATTAGAAGATGAAAGTAATTTATTTTATTCAAAAAGTGAATATAAAATATCTTACTCTTCACCATTTTTTCTCTAAATATTTCCCTCCAAATATTTCCCTCAAAAAGTAATTTAGTTTGTTCATTAATAAATATTTTATTTCCATTTTTTTGTTAAATATATTTAATGTTAGACTCATTTTAAATGTTAATATTTTTAATGACACCAACTTTATAAAAATTAGATGTACATATTAACAATTATCTGTATTTTGGGACTGAACCATCTAGTTTGGTATTTCAACTAAATGGTCCAATCCGGCTCATTTTGGGGGACTATTTTGGGTTTGTATCAATGATCCAAACCGCCAACGTGTAAGGCTTATCGAGTATTCTATCATTGTAAAAAATTACGTTAATTGGATATTAATAGTTACTTAATTAGATCACAAATTTGATATCTAATTAAGTGACTATTGATATCTGATAAATATAATTTTTTACATGGATAAAATATTCAGTAAGTCATATATATTGAATGGTTCAAATCATCGAGTGGACTCTATGGTGAGCCCACAAAGACCTAACAATATGCTTCAATTTGATTTTAAAATGGAAAGGAGCCACTACCTTGTATTTTATAACATATAATTAAAAATGTAAAAGGATATAATTGGTAAATAAAGTCGAAAGAAAAATGTCTTGAGGGCAAAATTAATATTAAAAAAATAAATAGTGTTATGGAGTTTTTTTTTTTTTTTTGGATTGAAAATCTCAAGATCAGGCCTATTTATGACTCAACCCTATAAGTTAACTTGGGAGAAATGTCAAGAAACACATCCCTCACCCCACAATTTCAATCAATGACTATAAAAAAGTTGGTATAAATTTCAAATCCGAGATCTTCAATTACGCAGGCCGTTATTTTACTAACTTATCAAACCTTTTGAGTTGTGTTATGGAGGTTACGCTCAATTTCTTATATTTCTTCAAAATATGGAATATGAACCACTTCCTCCTCTCATGGAGATGCTTTTAGAGAATGGGTATCCTTCAAATATAAAGATATAGAGAATTAACCCAAGGGGTTGTGGCATTGTGGTAAGGCTTTGGGGTTTAAGCCCCAAGGTCACAGGTTCAACTCCCCACCCCTCCTTGGGCCAATTTCCTGGGCGGTAGCACTGTTGGTTAGGAGGTTGGACCTCAAGTTGTCTAGTCAGCATTTGGTGTGGGTTCAATCTTTCATTGTCGATCACGACTTAAGCGAACTTGTCTTGGGAGGTCAGGCAAGTTCGGGTTATAGTCTCCTCGCCGAGCAGTATGAGACACCTTGGTGATCTCTGCAGCTGAATGACCATGAGGAGGGAGGATTTTCCTGTAACCAAAAAAAAAAAAAAAAAGAAAAAGATATAGAGAATGGGTTTGGAGATGCACCAAATAGGCGTGCTTTCGTCTTTATTTGATATATTAATATATTATTATACAAAATTAAATACATTACATTATTTTTGTTTTTAAAAAAGATAATGAGTAATATTTTTTATTTTTTTATTTGTTACACTAAATTAGTTTTTAATTTTTTAAAAAAATTAAAAATTAATTTGAAAAACCAAACGAATCAAAGTTACAGTGGAAAAAAAAAAATGAAGTTTGTAAAATGTAATTTATTAAAAATTTGTATAATAATGAATTATTATGTCATGTGAAAAATAGAATCCCCTTTATTCCAATGCAAAAAATTAATTTAGGAGTTTAGATTGGAAAAAGGTACTAGAAAATTTAAAGGAATTCTGGTATATAATTTACTTTAAAATTTTAATATTGAGGGAAGGAGAGAGAGAGAGAAGAGAGAGAGAGAGGTGTATAGGAAGCACATCACATGGCTTCGTTGCCGCTGGGACCTCACCATCCTCCAGACAACCATCACCATGACCTTTTGAAGCTCGCGCCTCCCCGTCCGCCGGAAATGGACTCCGATAAGGTACTTCCGCCACTCTCTCTCTCTCTCTCTCTCTCTCTCCCCATACTCTCCTGCTAACTTCCACTTTCTCTGCGATGATCTCTCACTCCTCTTCCACGACTCACCATTTGGTTTTTCTGGAACAAATTCGAGCTCAGTCTACTCTAATTCGTTGTCGATCTATCTTCAGACCTTCAATTTCTCGCCGATCTCTGTCTTCTCGTGTTCTAAACGAGGTCGCCGGCAATAATGTCGGAAGGATTTTCCGGCGATCGGAAGAATTTTGCTGTTTCTTTAACTATTCTTGCTGTTATTTTGAATTTTGAGGTGTTTTTGAACTTGGATTTGGAGTTTTTAGGTTTTCATAAGTCTAACAAAGGGAACAGAGAGAGAGAGAGAGAGAGAGAGAGAGAAGAGGTGATACGCTTTTTGCATCTCTTGTGAAGCATTGAACAATTGTTATTTGTGAACAATTGTTATTTGTGAACAATTTGTGCTTTGCTTAGGGTCAGACAGTGTTTTCTTTTTCTTTAGATCTTTGTTTTGTTGATTTTCTTATCTTTGTAGTGCCTTTGCAATGTTATATTAAGTAATCTAATGCTGTATTAATGTTGATTTAGTATTGCTTTGTTAGATTTTTGATTTGTGATATGTACCTTTTTTGTTATCTCAGTTTTGTACAATTAGGGGTTTGATGTGAAGTATGCTTTAATTATTTTGAACTTTTTTGTTTCTTCCTTTTTTGGTCCTTTATGTTGATTGTACTTCAATCTATTATGGTTTGCTTGAAGCTGGTGGCGGCATTTGATTCTCTCTGAATAGTCTCTTGTTTCAAATGCAAGCTTTGTGCCATTTGATGCTTTCTTCAAAGCTATGGTCATATCATTTTGCTTTTCCTTAGTGTACTTCTTTAGATCTTCGCTCATTGCTTCAGTTAGATTCATTTCTCGGAACTTCATTTGCTTTTAAAGTAATCTGTTCAATTATGGTAATCATGTTTGATTGTTGATGCTAGTTAGATTACATACTTTGTTCTTTGTGGTATCATCATCATCATCAGGGT
Source organism: Camellia lanceoleosa (assembly GCA_025200525.1). NCBI lineage: Eukaryota > Viridiplantae > Streptophyta > Magnoliopsida > Ericales > Theaceae > Camellia > Camellia lanceoleosa. The sequence goes on along the minus strand of CM045764.1, from coordinate 119,535,292 downwards.
CCTTGTAAAGGATTTATTTATTTATTTATTTTTTATATATATTTATTTTATAAGAAGTTGTAGAGGATGTGGTTGATTTCATCGTCAGTTATGGTAGTCTGCGCTTGTAATAATCATCCAATTTGGTTCACATTGTAGGAAATGACACCTGCTGTAATTGAGGGAAATGATCAAGTCACTGGTCACATTATTTCCACTACAATTGGTGGAAAAAATGGCGAGCCTAAACGGGTGAGGGCTACATTTATTTAATATTCCAGTTCTAGTGGCTATTATTGTTAAGTATGTAATAAGCTGCTTGTATTTTATTTTCTTTTGGGTGTACATAAACTATCCACTGTTAATTCTTGTAAAAGTTTTAAATTTATTAATAATTTATTTACTTCCTAGGGAATTTGTTGTTTTTGCAGAGTTATATGCCCTTTTTAGACCTAAGCATTGAGACATTGATTTTTTTTTTTGCAATTGACTTATATAATTGGGAAAAATATTTTAATCAAACATCTTTTCCAAAACTATTTTCAAAACTCTTTACAAACAAATTTTTCTACACTCAAATCATAATTCTACAACACACACTCAAAATAAAATTTGAAATTTTTTTTATGTAGTCTGAAGGTTGAACTTTTGAGGAGATTCACAAGTGAATGTCTTTTATATTATTTTATTTTTGGGTAATTCCTCCAACTTGGGAAGCTAAGCTGTTGATTTATAATGCCTTTTGCAGACCATTAGTTACATGGCCGAGCGTGTAGTGGGTACTGGATCATTTGGAATTGTTTTTCAGGTAATGTAATCTGAGTTTTATTTGAACTTCAGTAATTCCAGTATCGATGATGATTTAATATCACTTTCATTCAGGCAAAATGCTTGGAAACCGGAGAAACTATGGCCATAAAAAAGGTCTTGCAGGACAGGCGGTACAAAAATCGTGAGCTGCAGTTAATGCGTTTGATGGATCACCCGAATGTGGTTTCTTTGAAGCACTGTTTCTTTTCTACAACAAGTAAAGACGAGCTTTTCTTGAATTTGGTCATGGAATATGTCCCTGAGACTATGTACCGTGTTCTGAAGCATTACAGCAATGGAAATCAGAGGATGCCGCTCATCTATGTCAAACTTTATACATATCAGGTTTGAATATATATATATATATATTCTTTGTTACTCTTTTATTTCCCCTTAGCCTGATAAAAGTTAAAAATGCTTGTCAGATATTTAGGGGGCTGGCTTATATTCATACTGTTCCTGGGGTTTGCCATAGGGACGTGAAGCCTCAAAATCTTCTGGTATGTTATTCTATATCTGCTTTCTTGACTGAGTTGGAGTGTTTATCTTAACCTGCTGTCTGTTTATCCGCAGGTTGATCCTCTCACCCATCAGGTTAAGCTTTGTGACTTTGGAAGTGCAAAAGTTCTGGTATGCTTATTTGCCTTGTCAATTATGTTTTGCATTTTTATTGTCTACAATGTCCAAATATTTAACTGTTAAGAGCAGACAGATCAGTTCTTTCTGAATTACATGTTCTACACCATTTGAAGTTCCAATTGAATTACATTATAAGTTATGAAGGTTGTATGATACAATCTGATGAGTGGCAGTACTCGTGTGAGGATTTTATGTGGAACACATTTGGACTGTGATAATGTTGGAAGTGGAATTTTTTCGCAAAATTTATTGCATCTAACCAGATTTAGGAGCTATGTACTTGTGAACATGAGCTTCGACTAACTTGACAATGCCCTTCATTTGTAAATAATGCTCTTGACGTTCCTTTATATGGACACTACTTAAATCTAGGGTTCTTAGTGAGTGAAGGCAGCTTGGCATGCTATAGGCTGGCTGTTCCTTCTTTCTTTCTAACAAATTTAAGAGGGATTATCGGTTGACTACTTGCACAAAATAATCCACAAAAAAATCACCTTGCTTGATCATGAGTTTCCATGCATGCTAATAAGAGAGATAAACCAAGAGAGAGGAGACAACTAGGCTCTGTGGTTTGTTCCTGCACTATTGTTTTTGTTTCTTTTTTGCCTTTCTTTCTTTCTTTTTTTGGGATAAATTCGCTGCATTTTGATATCCTTATTTCATCAAGATTTATGTTGTAATCAGGTCAAGGGTGAAGCAAACATATCATACATATGTTCTCGTTACTATCGTGCTCCAGAACTCATATTTGGTGCAACAGAATACACAACATCAATTGATATTTGGTCAGCAGGTTGTGTCCTTGCCGAGCTTCTTCTGGGGCAGGTTTGTGACTTTATAGCATCTGCTACTAGCACTTTCTTGATTATTATGTCGAATGTATTTCTTCCAATATATTTTGCTTACCTCACATTCTTCCAAATTTTATCATAGCCCTTGTTTCCTGGAGAAAATGCAGTGGACCAACTTGTAGAGATTATCAAGGTGCTGCATCATTCTCTGTATTCATATTTATATGGATCACAACTTAATAATTTGAGTATTTAATTGATTCTAGAACCTTCTTACAGGTCCTTGGTACTCCAACTCGAGAAGAAATTCGATGCATGAATCCGAATTATACAGATTTTAGGTTTCCTCAGATTAAAGCTCATCCTTGGCACAAGGTATGCAGTTTTCATTTTCTTTTCTGATATGTTGTTGGTTTTCTTAGTGGTTTCCTGAAGTGGCGTAAGTTTGAAAACTGATTGTCTAGTTCTTTTTTTTCAGGTTTTCCACAAACGAATGCCTCCTGAAGCAATTGATCTGGCTTCACGGCTCCTTCAATACTCACCAAGTCTTCGTTGCACTGCTGTGAGTTCCGTTTTCCCCTTCTTGTTGTGGTGTTTTGTCAGTTTTATCTCTGAGTAAAGCCCATTATTGCATCAAAACCTATAAGGATCGTGTAAAAATTACCCTTCCAAGGATTCTGTATCATTTTTGCTGTTTTAAGTTGTAATTCCTTTACTATGATATTGCTCTTTGCTGTTGTAAATTGTAATTAGTGAACTGACTCAGCTCCAAAATCTATTGTAAACTGCCACTGTTTTGTTGACTAGCTATTTTTCTTGCTGCAGTTGGAAGCATGTGCTCATCCATTCTTTGATGAGCTTAGGGAGCCTAATGCCCGGCTTCCAAATGGTCGTACTTTGCCCCTGCTTTTCAACTTTAAACAGGAAGTACGCAGCCTAACTACTACATTTATCGTTTTGATACTGTGGGAGATGTGATTCTTCTTCCAATATGATTTTACCCATTTTAGATAGAGTGAGAGGAAATAAGAAGGTTTTATATATGGATTTTACTCATTCATATACGGATATCCATTTTACACTAGACAGGTATTAGGTAAATTACTTGTGTTTCTGCACATGCATTATATACATGCGTTTTCTGATAACAAATCTAACAGATTTAGATAGAGGAACCACATTGAAACTCGCTTGAAACTATACGGTTTGTTTATAAATTGAAACTACAAGGTCCAAAGTGAAATTAACGTGAAACTATAAGGAGCATTTGTATAATTTACCCTTAATGGTTATTGGATTTAACTCCTAATTGGGTTTTCTATCAAGTGAATGAGGTAAATTGATTGAACTTGGATATTCTGCGTCAGTTTTAGAATGGATCATTTATTTCACTACTACAATCTTGATGAAGCTAACAATAAAAGGATAAATATGTGAGTGCAAAATATTTCATGTGTGGCGTCCAGTTGAAGATTACATGTTATGCTGGCTTGGCATGTATATTCTAAGTTAACTGCATACATTACTAAATTTCTTTAGATTAAGTTGCCATCAGTAAATACTCATCATATAAAGAAAACTTCGATATGTAATGCATTCTTCTGAATTCCTTTCTGTAAGCCTTACGCTTAATCATTTCTGCTATCTCTTTATAAATACCATTTTATTCCGTTTTTTCTTTTCTTTCCTTCCCTTTTTGAATATGGCAAACTGTTCAAAACTGATCGCAAATTGCTTAGGTATTGGAATTTATCATATAGTTTGACGACAACATTTCATTTTGTGGTGCAAAATACTATTTGTTGGTCCCAGTGCATCTTAATTTAAGACTTCCTCCAGTTGTATGTGAGAATCCTGTGGACCCATGTTTTGATACAATCATTCGTATGGTTACTTTATCAATCCTGTGCATTTCATTTGCAATAAAGTCCAATTTTCTTGCTCCATTCAAATCATTATTTGCAGGAGTCATCCATAAATTGTTGAAAGAACGTTGGAAAATAAAATCATCAATCCCTAGTGTAATTATTGAATGTGTTTTTCATTTCTCCCATTTGGTTGCAGTTAGCTGGAGCTTCACCTGAGTTGATCAATAGGTTGATACCAGAGCACATCCGACGGCAAAATGGTCTCAGCTTCCCCCACCCGGCTGGGACATAAACAGATCAATCTAAGGTAGAATCAACTCTTCTGCTAGTTGATGGATGTGAATTATAAGGGAGCCTCTGGGGGTTATTATCAGCAAGGGTTTTGGCCTAACCTACATTTTCCTTGTCCAACAATGATGTATTTTGGCTTAACCAGGAATTTGGCTATTCTGTCTACTATGCCATCTTTAGCTAAAAGAACCTCTTCCCAGCTTCTGTACATTGTTTTGATCGTCGTAAAGATTTGAGAAAGGTAGGAGTACAAAATGGTAATGCTCTTTTTTCATGTCTTAGCTAGGCAGTTTGTCTGAAGAAACTTTAGAAGAAGCATCAAGGGCTCTTCTTAGTCTTGCTTGTTTATACTTAGCTGGGGATTATTTCCTTCTCCTCATGTGATATCTATGTAGTGGCTTGTTTTTGGTTATTACTGCCTTTTGAATGTGCTCCAGACATTTCCATTTCAATGATGTGCTATTTTAATATATGCTTGCAAAACATGCACATTACAAGCCCAAAAACAAAAACAAACACGTGAATTATATTTTTTTGGTGCAATTTACGAAACAAGCAATCCAAATGATGAGCTTTTAGGATGGGTTCATATCCGTTAACACAGTGATGACAATTTTGAGTAAACAATCATACATCAAATATCAAGACATTCTAACCATCAATTTCAACTTATAAGATCAGGGAAAAGATAAATGTTTTGGACACATTATTTAGAGCTTCGAATCGTCTTCTACAAGAAGAAACCCTCCAACACCAGAAAAAAATTGGAGTGCTCTTTAAACTGCCTCACACAATGAATGTATCCCTCTTATTTTCTTGGACTAGCAACTGTATTGGTTTGAGGTGCATAAATGTCATTTGGTCGAAGTCAAATAAATAAAATAAAAGAACTATGATATTTGTAAAGCCACAGTACAATAGGAAAATGAGTGAGAGCACTAATTAATGTTACCACTAATGATGTGGCAGTGGGTCTCACCATGAATGATTTGATGTTTTGGCCTTGGTGTTGTATTTTTTTTTCTTTTTTTATTGAGTGCCATGTCATTAGTAATTTTTTTAGAGCTCCAAAATTAGTGGTCTCTATCATTATTGCAGTACAATATTATTGACATAGTCACCGACCAAAAAATTATTTCTTCGGAGGTATAAATTCCTGTAAAGAGTTCCTAAGCAGATTTTGTGACCTCATGGATAGCATTTGCTAAGTATCCAACATTGCCTGTAGTGACACCTGCCATACTGTATCATATTGTTTGTATATTAGCTCTTAAATCACAAAATATATATAAAATAAAAAAAAATAAAAATAAAGAAATGGCACCTGATACGACCATTGCGCGTCATGTAAATATGGAATTCACTTGTCAAACGATCAACTTGTTCGGGTGTCATCCCACTATAGCAGAACATGCCAATCTGTTTGCAGCATCCACAGCATAATCAATAATTCAAAACAAATAGGAGACAACAATAGAATAGAGCAACACAAATGATCAATGAATATAAAAAATTATCCATGCCTGCTTAGTTATGTGCTCCCATGAAAGAGGCGACCGCAAATTTTCAAGGTTCTCTTGTAGAGCTTTTCGCATTCCAATGATTCGATCAGCCATACCCTAGTGAAGAATTCCCACAAGATCAAAATTTTCAGCAAGTTGCAAATACTCAGGTGAAATAAAGCAATGTGTTTAACATAAACTATGCATGTTAACAGATCTCCATATTAAAGTTAATTTCACAGAGAGAGAGAGAGGTGGTGCATTTTTTATTGAAGAAATAACAGGATAAAGAAAAAAAATAATAATAATGATTGAATATGCTGAAACTCTTGAATATAAGGAACATTTATAGCTCTACTTTCCATTGGTATAGCAACAAACAATATGACTCAAAAGGCTACATCATACTTAATCAAAAAAAGAAGAAGAAGAGCCTAGATCATACTTTACTTTATAAAGCCTAAGGTGTCATGTCTCATGATCGCTAGGCCGTACGAACACGGTCATCTCATTTAGTTATAAAAGTTGAACGTAATGGAAGCTTCTTTTTTCAATGTTATTATTATTTAGAAAATATAAACAAAGGAGAAACCAATTACAGCAAATTACCTTAACTTCCTTGAGCCACAACTTCTTCAAGTCTGGATCACCAAGTATAGTTGAAACGATGAGTGCGCCATGAACAGGTGGATTACTGTACATGGGCCTGTCAAGCTGCTGCAACTGACTTTTCACAGCTACTGCTTGTTTTTCATCTTCACAGACCACACTGCACTCAGTCGATAACGGCATCAGAAAAAGATAGTATAAAAATCTCTGCTTTCCGAACAGAATTGACAAAGAACAAGGAAGGCTTGCAAATAAACTATAGAGTTTGTCTTCAACCAAGTTAGCAATAGAAAATAGTATGTATAATCAACAACAGATGCCACTCCTCATACAGATATCACAAGTGGCATTGCTACAAGCAGCTTTTCTACTTCTCATACCTTGAAAGAATCTTATTTATTATATAACTTTCAACTTAACGATTTCCAATTTATTCAAAGCTATAAGCTAAACTAAACATATCAAAATAGCTTAAATTACTATGTAATGATACTCTACAGAATGCTGATTATGCACTTCCAGTAGAACTGTGATTCAAATGGTGAATTAACCCTGAGAACAAGGCACAAAAAAAATAAAATCCCTATAATCTATCTTGAAATAGGAAACTTGCTAGCATGATCTAGTTATGATTTTTTTTGCCTTGCAAGTATAAGGTTTCAGATGTACTCTCCAAGCTTCATTCTATTTTCACCCTTGGTGATGGAGTACTATTCTTAACTCTCCTTTCCAATGGATTTAAATCTTCTTCCGGCCAAGTTTCATCAATCCCTCAATCCCTTTTATGACAACAACAATACCACTCATGTCACCATCATCTTTCCTAGTACAAGATTCAAGGGTGCCACAATGATTGGAAGATGAAGCCACATTTATTGGATCTTGCACTATAGAAGTAACCTTTTGGGGGATACCGCTAGATTTGATACACTAACCTACCACCTAACAACAACCTCCACAGAGTGCCTAGGTGATGTGTGTGGCGATTGTATACCCACCATAAGGAACTTCACTAATCATAAACACGAATTAATAAACAAAGGACTCATAGCCAATCAAACTTGGCATTACTTGTTTGGTATTTTACTTCTACCATGTACTTCTGCATCATATGTACAATAGTCCAACCAACCACAGAAAAAAGGCAAACAAAAAAATGTCAAGCTAAATTCAATCATCAATTAGACAATTAAGTGTTGATAAACAATGAAAATGATTTTCTTAAAACTGAAACAAGTGGGAGCTAAGTTATACTTTGAAAAGAAAGTACTCAAAAAGATCACCTGAGGCATCCAACTCTCTGGCCATAGAGTCCCATATTTTTTGCATATGATTGGGCACATCCAATTAAGTGGCCATCCTCAAGAAAAATCCTAATAGACTTTGCATCCCTTTCTGGATCACCACTAGCAAATCCTTGATATGCCATGTCAAAGAATGCAAAATGACCCTTGACCTGAAAATAAATATATTAATATATTGGAAAATAGAAGTGAGAGCAAAAAGGAAACCTGATGAGATTTATACCTTCATCTGGTAAGAAATCTCTCTCCACTGTTCCTCTGAAGGATCAACTCCAGTAGGATTATGAGCACAAGCATGAAGCAGAAAGAAAGAACCATTTGGAGCATTCTATGCAAGGAAATATACATATAAAATGGGCAAGGAATGGCAAGAAATAGAACAAAAGATTCAGCAAAGAAAGACTGACAGCAATATAATTTATGAAAATGATTAAATTAGGAACATCTTTAATGTGCCCTGGATACCTTAATGTCGTCCATCATTGCAGCAAAATCCAACCCTCTTGACTCTGGATGATAATAATGGAATGTCCTTTGAGGGACATGGGCATCTCTCCAGATGTTATGATGACTGTTTAAACATCACATTGCAAGACTTAAACAAAGTTAAGAACGATATACCATGGTAACATGGCAGAGGAAACAAAAGGCAACATTTGAATTTCTGAACTTTATTAGCATTTTATTTTAAGTACAAGAATCTCCACTATGGAATCGAACCAAAACCTTCATACTCACTTGGACCAGGTAGGGACGGGAATGTAGATTTGAGAATCAGAGGAAAAACGCTTCTGAAAGTCTGCAAAAAGTCGGCATGCACCTGTCCCAGAAAGGGCTTGCACTGCTGCAATACGCTTATCTTTTATCAAATCAGAACCCTCCCCATAAGCCAACTTCAGTGTTTCGTCGACCATCTTCACACTCCCTCCCATGGGAAGATATTCCCTGGCGAGATTTTAAATATGAATATGAAGTGTGGAATGCATTTCCTCAGTTCAAAAAAATAAAAAATAAAGTTCAATGATGTGTTACCAACTCACCATAATACTACCAATGGAAAAATTACCAACTAAATGAATGGAAACCACATACACCTTTTCTCCCACTTAAACTACATACCTAGAGGTCATTATTTTTCCCTAAAAAGCATTAACAGCTCATCCTTATTAAACCCCAAAAAGTAAAAGGTTGACCATCCACATTAGTCTCAACAAATAGCTTTTTAACTAGTAAACTTTATGAAAACATTGCTCCATCATTCTCAACAAACTAATTCTATGGCTAGTTATTATTTATATTTGTTACAATAACTCAACAAATTTGTTGAGACACTCTCATTGGCTATTCAATAGTTTATTATTTTTTGATAGATTTGACCCTTCTATCTTGACTTTCTTGAGTATTAATCATTGAGATAATGAATACCAAAGTAATTTTTAATAAAATAAAGTTAGAATAGAGAGTCTAATGGTGTATTTAAGAAGAGAGCTACACAAAATAAAAAAGTGATTTTTAGATTGTAATTTAATTCAAAACTTGTTGAGTTTGATGTGGGCGCTCTGAAAGGAATAATATCATCACACAACAAGCTGATTTTGATATTTGTTGTGATATTCATATTCATATTTTCCTTTTAGCTTGGTCACTTTATACTTATCCAGCTGTTTAGAGAATTCATGTAATCTCATAGAGAACCAAAAGCATACCGTAAAAAGTCTTCCCAAAATTTATTTCTAGTACATATGTACCGGGCCGACCTAGGCGAACTTTTATGGGGCCCCTTATATATAATCACAAAAGAAAAAAGATTTGGAAGGTAAAATTATAAATACTCACAATTTTTATTGATCACCCTTAAAATTTGAAAATTATGCAATAAATTCTATAAATTTAACATAATTATAATGACATTCCTTTTAGTAAGGCTAAAGTAAATTAAATTAATATAGATGGTGCCTAAATACAGAGATAATTAAAGATAAAATACACATTTTAATGTAAGAGATATGATTTATTTTATCTATATAATTAACGAATGATTGATGGAAAGAGAGTTTTGTGTTATGTGAATAAAAACATTTAGGGAGCATAGTGTAGTTGTAACAAACTTGTGGGGCTTCATATGTTTTCTCTAAACCTCAAGCGAGGTTAGTATAATTTGCCCATTAGTTTCTACATAAAGTTTTTTTTTATATAATTACTAAAATTATATACTGAAATTCAATTTAAAACAAGAAATCAAACATTAAACAAAATTTAAAGTTATAACACTAAATAAAAAATAAATCAACTATAACAAAGTATCACTTAAATATTACTTTTCTCACATGTTTAGTTGCAAATTTACTAATTTGCTTATATAATCTATATTGTCTGACATTTATTTTTTTGTGGATTAACATTACTAATTAATTAATCTTTCCTTGTAACATGGTTAATTGAATGCATGATTTTATTAACTTTAAAATTTTTATTTTTCTAGAGACGATTGTAACCGGTGCAGTAAACAAAATTTTATAAACAATTTATGAATTTAAGAAACAAACATATATTACTTTTAAATAATTCACCCCTCTAATTAGGCCTTCATTTAATTAAGACCTAATAAAAAGTGTGGGGACATATTTTCTGAGTACCAACACGTGGCCGAGGTGACACCGAAGTGTCAGCAGAGTTCCCCACGTGTTATGGTAGTTGTGCCGAGGTTATCTCGGCTAGGCCGAGGATACCTCCGAAGATATCGGAATCCGAGATAAGCGGATAAAGGACAAGAGTCCTAGAATGAAGAGGAAGCTCAAACCTGGATGTGGACAAGAGTCCAAGGTTGAGGGAAGACTTCAGTTTGGGATAAAGATAAACTCTTAGGGAGTATGTCTTAATTCCACTGAGAGTCCTAGATTAGCAAGAGTCCTAAGTCCATTAGGACCGGGTTCCTGTTGGGACTAGGATTGGATGGGCTATAAAAGAGAGGCACCCCCATGGGTCTAAGGTACGTTTTTTATACTCAAGCTTGTGAGTTGAATACTTGATTATCTTTGAGAGATATACTGACTTGATCGTCGGAGTGCCCCCGGGTGGTCGAAACCACCGCCGGAGTCTTTTTCACATTCGCAGGTTACAAGGAGCTGTCTACTCTGCCTGTGTTCTTCTGCTGAATCACTAAGGAGGGCAGTGTGATCAGAAAATCACCCACACAATTTGGCGCCGTCTGTGGGAAAGAAAGAAGAGTAGATGGCTAATAACGCGCAGAAGGAAAATATTGGGGACGACACTCCATCTGGGAGTGGAAGACCTGTCGATCCTAACGTGGAAGGAGGCGCATGAACGAAGAAACTCGTGATCGTAATCACGCAGAAAAGACGCCGCCAGACGGCGACACATCAAAGAAAGCGAACCAGAGCAAGTACTACAACGAGGATGACCTCTGCACTGGAAAGACAGATGTCCGAGGAGGGATGAAGAAGTAAAGGAGATGGCACATAAACCGGCCGACCTTCAATCGGTCGTCAACTTTATGATGCGTAATAATGTCATGCCATATACCCGCCGCAGACACACCAATGCCAAGAAGAACGCCCAAAAGAAGGGACGGAAAGAAGTCCCAAGCCCTCAAAGATACGAGGAGCGGAAGGCACTCTCACCGACCATCTGTGGAGGTCGGCCGAGAAGAGCCGAGGAGAGAAGAGTCCCGGACACATCGTGAGAAGGATGCACCCCAAAGAACATCGGCATGTTCCGGGCGGTGTTGTGTTTTGATGCGCCCCGCGAGAAGGATAAAAAGGGCCACCATGAGGCCGAGAGTAGTCGCCAAAAGGTCAAGTCCATTGACAAATGGCCAGCAGGAGAAGTAAAGAGGACTTGAGAGACTACCTCAAGAGGAAACAGAGAATGCCGGAGCCAAGTAACCTCCCGCTAAGCCGAGGACTCCATTCTCGGTGGAATTGGACAAATTCGTGGCACCAAAAAGATTCAGCATGCCGAGGTTCCAGATATATGATGGTAAGTCAGACCCTAACTTCCATGTTGGATTATTTTTGAATTCAATGGCGTTATACAGTGGGAACGAGCCGTTGCTCTGCAAAGTGTTCCCTTCATCCTTTGGGGAGATTGCATCAGATTGGTTCCACAAACTACCAAAGGGGAGCGTAAAGAACTGGGAAGGCCTGGCCGAGATGTTTGTGGCCAGGTTCATAACAAACAAACTGCAACCTTTGAGGGTGGATGCATTGATGGCCCTGAAGATCGGCAAAGATGAGAGCCTCAGAGCCTACGCAAAGCGGTACTATGAGGTGTTCAATCGAATACCTGAGTGCAACCAGGAGGTGGCGGTCGTCTCTTTCAAGAACGGCCTAAAGGATGACTGCTTCATCTGCGAAGTCATTAGCAAAAACCCCGCCAAGAGTATGGAAGAGCTCATGGCGAGGATTGAGAAGTATGCACGAGCCGAGGAGGATACCTGGGAACAAGGAGACAAAGATGAAGGCAACGGCTCCAAGCGAGGCCGAGGCAACAATGGACAAAACAAACAGAGACAGAGTTGAGGACTAAACAAGCAAGGATTTACGGTGTTTCAATTCCGATCCAAAAGGTCCTTGACCAAATTCAAATCACCTACTGTGGCCGGCAAGAGCACAAGGAGAATTCATGGGAGAAACCTCGGTAGGCGTTGTGCCTACTATAATGAGTGCCACCCAACTCAGGTTGCAGGGGCCCTTAAAGCACACTTAGAAGAGCTGGTGAGACAGGGCCATTTAAGAGATCTTGTGGATGAGTCCCGCACCGGGGAAGAACAGCACGGTTGCCTCAAGCACCAAAGAAATTTCGCCCCAAAGACAAAGAACTACAAGGTGGACCTCGGGTGGTTAACGTGATCCACTCAAAGGTGAACGAAAACGACATACGGGAGACGCAGAGGGTGAAACATCTGCAAAGATGTCAACCGTTCGATCGAAAAGACCTCGGCTACCAAGATTGCCGAGGACCTATGATAACCTTCACGGTTTACCTTGACATGGTTCAAGACGCACAATGATGCCCTGGTAGTATCCTCCGGGTTGGGGAGTGCCAGTGAAACGATCTTGATTGATCAAGGCGCCTCTGTGACATCATGTATGTCGATGCTACAAGGAGTTAGGCCTTCACCGATGACATGGAATACCAAACGGCCCGATGGTCGGCTTCAATGGAACGCCGACGTGGCCTTTTAGGCGCAACAAACTTGGAGGTACAAGCCGCACAAAGAAGGTGAGGACAGAATTTATTGTGATTGATACGCCGCTTTACAACATCATCTGGGAGGCCGTGGTTGCATGCAATGGGGCGCTTCTCCACCTTGCATCAATCGCCGCGATTCCCAACAGAACATGGGATTGAGGAAATCAGAGGAGATCGACAGGCGTAAAAACCGCTCCATGGCAAAGAATGAAGTTAACTCGCAAAGATTCGAGAACCAAATGAAGCAGAGGTTGAAGAAGAGGACATGAAAGTCCTAGATGATGTCGCGAAGGAGCCGACAGAGAAGAGTGAAGAAGCATTGAAGAAAGTCTTCGCCCAAGAGGGTGATGAGGAACGCTTCTTGCTTCTCGACAGATTAGCGGAGAAGAAGAAAGGAGTTGGAAGCCTTTGTGAGAAAAAATATTGAGGTGTTCGCCTGGACACCTTATGAAATGCCTGGCATCGACCCCGAGGTCACATGCCACAGACTCAACGTTGACAGGTCGGCCAAACCTGTAATACAACGAGCCAGGAGACCGACGTTGATACAAGTCGGGCAAAGGAAGAGGAAGTAGCTAGACTTCTAGAGGCCAGGGCCATCCGAGAAGCCAATTATCCAACGTGGTTGTCAAATACCGTGGTAGTAAAAAAGAAGAATGGCAAGTGGAGGGTCTGCGTAGACTTCACAAATTTGAACAAAGCTCGCCCCAAAGACATTCCTCTCGCCAAAGATCGACTGGGCCAGGACGCCACATCCGACATGGTAGGATGAGCTTTGGACGATATAGGGGTATCACCAGATAGCCATGTACCCCTGGATGAGGAGAAGACGGCGTTTATTACTCCCAAAGGTCTCAGATCACATAGAGTCATGCCCTTTGGGTTGAAGAACGCAGAGCAACTTACCAAAGGTCGGTGACCCGGATGTTCGGACACTTGATTGGTCGAACTGTGGAAGTCTACATCGATGATATGGTCGTGAAGACCAAGGAACCAAGGATCATCTCCGACTTAGAAGAGGTCTTCAACATACTCAAAACATATCGGCTCACTAAACGCATCGAAATGCGTGTTTGAGTCGGATCCCAGAAGTTTTGGGGTACCGTGACAAGAAGGCATTGAAGCCACCAGATCAAATCAAGGCCATTCGAATTACAGAGTCCCACATCGGCTAAGGTGTTCAGATAAGCATCGAAGGGCCGCACTCTAAACAGATGAGGTCAAGTTCGGACAAGTGTAAACCTTTTTTCAATCTGTGAAAAAGGCCACGATTTTTATGGACGGAGGAATGCGAGGCCGCTTTGGACCGACCAAGAAGTACCTTACCTCGCCCCATCCTCTCAACGCCTCAACTCGGGAGGAACCGTTTTATACCTAGCAGCTTCAGAGCACGCAGAAGTGCCGTGATTATCCGAGAAGAAAAGGGCGAATGTAGGCGCTTACTATGTGAGCAAGACTCCGACGCAGAAACAAGGTATCTGCCATTAGAAAAATTAATGCTGGCCTTGGTAATGGCATCAAAGAAGCTGAACCACTATTTTCAGGCTCACAAGATAGTGGTTCTGACAGAGCACCCATTAAAATCCTTGTTGCAGCAAGGAGACTTGACTGGAAGAATTGCAAGATGGACCGTTGTTTTGGGCCAATATGACCTGGAGTTTAGGCCGAGAACCGCAATTAAGGGCCAAGTCTTGGCCGACTTTGTGGCCGAAGTTCTCACGTATACATCGAACATCGCCCGCCGAGCCGAGATGAACGATGCCTGCATAAGGAAAGAGAAGCCCACCGAAAGCCAAAGAACCAAGGAAGGAGAAACTCACCGCAAAGATTTACATCGGCAATTCCTTTCAACTTTTTGTTGATGGGAGCTCAAACCGCAAAGGTGAGCCGAGTAGTGTTAATTTCCGATGGGGAGATATTGGAGCATCAATTCGATCGGGGTTCAAGGCCTCGAACAATGAGCGGAGTATGAAGCATTGATTCTTGGATTGAAGCCGCAATAGCAAAGCAGAGATGAGGTAATTATTTTTGTGATTCACAATTATAGTAAATCAAACTACGGAGAGTTTGTCGCCCGAGATGAAAGAATGTCGGCATACGTAAAAGAAGTCATCAGCCGCGCACATGTTTCAAACCGCCGACTTCTTTAGGTTAGCCGAGATGACAACAACCACGCCGACGCTACCAATTTGGCAAGTTCAAGACAAACCGAAGACAAGGACAATAATGATTGACAACCTACCAGGCCCGAGCATAGAGCCACCGAACGCAATGCAAGAAGCATTATGTGCGGATTTGGGACCAAGCTGGATGGATGCAATTGTTGCATTCCTAAAAGAAGGCAAGCTGCCAGAAGATCGGAAGGAAGCACACAAGGTCAGATTGAAGTCGGCAAGATTCGGGCCAGAAGGACATCTGCATGTAAGATCCTTCACTGGACCTCTGTTAAGGTGCGTACACCCTCTTCAAGTCGAAGACTTTCTGTACGAAATTCATGAAGGAGTTTGTGGAAGCCACGCAGGGGGCAGATCGTTAGCACATAGGGCCATTACCCAGGGGTATTGGTGGCCCTATATGCAGAAAGATGCAGAAGCCTATGTAAAGAAGTGTGAACAATGTCGAGGTTTGCACCATTGATACACCCAAATACCGCCGACTTGAACCTGTTTCCAAATTTCTTGGCCATTTGCCCAATGGGGCATGGATCTTGTTGGAAAATTGCCCCAAGCAATCGGGCAACGGAAGTACCTACCGGTGGCTACGGACACTTCACAAAATGGATAGAAGAGCCTCTTGCCAAAATCCGAGATGTGGATGTGAAGAACTTCATCCGAAAAGCATCATTACCAGATTTGGGATTCCAAGAGCAATCGTCGTTTACAACGGAACACGCTTTGACAAAGAACTCATCAAGAATTTTTGCGCCAAATTCAAGATAAAAATTACTTCTCAACACCAAGCTTTCTCCAAAGTAATGGGCAAGCCAAGCATCAAACAAGGTCATTCTAGATGGAATAAAGAAGAGGTCAGCAGTTAAAGGGAAGTGGGTAGACGAATTGCCCAACGTGCTTTGGGCATATCGCACCACGCCGAGAAGATCAACAGGGAATCCCCTTGCCATGGCTTATGGCACTAAGCGATCATTCCATTGGAGATCGGCATCCGAGGATCGTAACACAGGAGTTGAGAACGGGTCTAATGATGTGCTCTTAGCCCGAGATCCGACCTACTAGAAGAAAGAAGAGAGAAAGTCGAATCCAAATTGCAAAGATACCAAAGAACAAATTTTGCCAAAGCTTACAACAAGAAGGTCAATCCAAGGGATTTTCGTGTCAATGACTTAGTCTTAAGAAAAGTGGTCGAATAAGAAGGATGCCGAGAGGGCAAACTTGGCCCAAACTGGGAAGGCCCCTACAGAATAATTTCGGTGTTAGGGAATGGGGCATACCGGCTCGAAGATAATGAGGGCAAAGCATTGCCTAGACCATGGAACACTTGTAATTTAAAGTTTTTCTATCATTAGATATTGTTTGATTTTTTCTTGCCGATATGATAAATAAAATCTTAGCAGAATTTCTCTGAACTTATACAACTTGGCACGATGTTGTTTTTTGAATAATGAGAACCCAAGAGGAACTTAGGTTCACATTGGGG
The DNA here is from genome assembly GCA_025200525.1 of Camellia lanceoleosa. NCBI lineage: Eukaryota > Viridiplantae > Streptophyta > Magnoliopsida > Ericales > Theaceae > Camellia > Camellia lanceoleosa. Next base: position 119,518,631 of record CM045764.1, on the reverse strand, counting down.
GCAGAGAGAAGACATTAGTAATGCTTAACCGAAGTTAAGCCGAGATAAATTCCTTATCTTTACTTGTTGAAATTTGTAGCAATTTACAAGTTAAAGTTAAGCTGAGATAAATTCCTTATCTTTACTTGTTGAAATTTGTAGCAATTTACAAGTTAAAGTTAAGCTGAGATAAATTCCTTATCTTTACTTGTTGAAATTTGTAGCAATTTACAAGTTAAAGTTAAGCCGAGAAGATTCCTTGACCTCACTTGTTGAAATTTGTAGCAATTTACAAGTTGAGTAAAGATTATTGACTAAACACTTGAGTAAAGTCCATCGATTATTTTTTGAAATTTGTATCAATTTACAAGAAAGGCAAATTGAAATTGTTATTTATGGCCTTTTGGAACTTGAGAAAAGTTAACATTGAATAGTATCTGTCTATACTTGTTGAAATAATGCAGACGCCTCTTCAAGTAAAATTTGCAGTGTAATGCCCGAGGTATGTTACCCGAGGAGATTGTGCAAAAAAGGAAGAATCGAAATCATGCAAAATATTCTAAGTATAGAATCATTCGTAGCGAAAGAAGAATTAAAAGTCTCAAGCATTCAAGAATAAACAATTTGATAAATAAGTTGTTTACAAGCGGCGAGAGGCACATCGGCCACGTATGAACAAATTTACAAAGAAAAGAAAACAAAGTACAAGAAATAGAAGAAAACAAAAAGCGTCAAAGGTCACTTCTTCAACTTGAACGAAGGTTGATTTGGAACCTCGGAAGGTTCTGGAAGAACCACCTCGGTGTTTTTTGGGTCCACAACCTCTGCATCTTTTTCAGCCGGAACCCCAGGTTCTTTATTTGCCACGACCTCGGAGTGTTTGTCAGCTGCAACTTCAGCGTCGATTTCGGCTAAAGTTTCATCAACACTTCTCCCAATTAGAAGCATATCAGAAGACAGGCGAACTGAGCCAGCTTCCTTGGATTGCTTCTCGACTGCTCATCCCGATGAGGTCCAAAATCTGGTCGGCCTTGGGAGGATTTGGCCTTCCTCACCAAGGGTTCATCTTTATCTTCATCTTTTCTTCATCTTCATCCTCGCCCAGATTCAGATTCATCTTGGCTTGGAGATGGAGGAAGTGGGCAAGGAAGACTTGAGCTCTCGATCTTGCGCCATGGCGAAGTCGACCGAAGATCAAGCTTTTGGTCGAGCATTCCAACCTAGGACGATCCTTTGTTGCAAGCTTGCTTGACTGAAGCTTGTAGTCTTCAAAGAACGTCGCCATGCCTTGGTTGTAGCGCCGATTTCACCTTTTTGTGGCGAGCATCCCTAAGCTCTTTCTCGGCCTCGGCCTTCTTAGCCTCGGCTTCCTTTTCTCGGCCGGCAAATTTCTCGGCCTTTGAAGAGCAAGTGATTGGGCCTTTGTGGCGCCTACCGCTTCTTCCAATTTTTTCATCCTCGCTGATCTCTTTTTGGGTCTTTTGAAGGGCAAAGAACTCCTTCTTTAATTCAGAGAGCTCCTCCCTTGTTTCAAATGCCTTCTGAGAGAAGGCGTGGGCATGTTGAACGGCCGACAGTTCATAAAGACAAAGGTTATTACAGAGTGAAAATGATGTTTTACAAGTATGAAGATAAAACAAGATCATCAAAGTTCAAGGCTTACTTGGATGTAACGTTGCAACATGAGAGCATAGTTCTCGTATTCACCGATCTTGGAGTTTCTCTCAAGATCACCTTCGATGAGAACGGCCATCTTTGAGTGCCACGCCGACGTTAACGCCGGCGCTTTCATTGGCATAAACCGCTGTCCTCAAGTGTAATTTTGGGCTCCCAGGAACTTTGGGAACCCCGATCCCGAGGTTGAAGGCTTTGCTTTTTCGGTGGACAGATCCAGAGGGTCTCGGCCGACCTCTTCACAGAGCATAGGTGGTCTTCTGCTCTCGCTTAGGGGAGATTGGCGGGGCATCTTGACCTCGAGATCGCCTTCAAGAGCCTTAGCCTTCTTGGTTCTCTTCGGTTTTGGTGGGGGCATAGTTTGAGCTGCTCATCCTCCATGTCATCTGGCGGTCGGCCAAGAGATTGAGCACCGCTTTCTTCGGTTTTCCATTTCAATTTGTTTTGGAAGTCTGCGTCGCTTCTTTTCTTGGGTGGTTTAGACGTGGAAGCAACTTGTTCATGGAGCGCTTGATGAGGAGGTGCTCCTCTTCCTCTGTCTTGGAACGTCGGGCAACTTTGAAGTATATGTGGGGATGAAGTTCAGCACCAAAGGGGCCTTGCGTTTCTCAAGAGGGAGGTCCAAGAGCTTTTTGATTCGAGCTGAGGAAGTAGGGTCGACGAAAGTCCTTGGAGGTCGTGACGTCTGCAAAAGCAGAACAAAACATGAAAGCAGATAAAATATTTTGGAAAATTGAAGAAAAAGCAGCTAAGTAGTTCGAGATGGGCTCTTACCCTTGCCCTCCTTCTTGCTCGTGGGAGAGGGAAAAGGTGGACTTCTTCACCGCCAAATTCCAGTTCAGTGACAATAAGATAATCCTCAAGAGCCCCTTTGTTGGAGTCTGGAGCTCGGCCACAATCTTATATTCGTAGACCTCGGCTTGAGGTAATACACAAAACCTTTCTCCTTAAGGTTAAGGGCACTCATGGTGTAACAATCTTGGATATCGGCAAGAGTGATTCTAACACCCTCTTCGAGCTAAAGCTATTATTCGATAAGGGTCCTATAGGCATTTACGGTAAGTTGCATGGGGTTGAGGTCAGTAGTAGTTAAGGACCTCATGGAGGAGGATATCAAGAGGAACCTAAGTCCACACCGGACGAAGGCAACTTCTGAGGAAAGGCATTTTATCGCCATCAGCATAATGGAGTCCTCCTCCCCAAATAGTCCGAGTTGGACGTCATCTGGAATGGAGAATTCTTGCCTAAAGTGTTCTAGTTTTGTGGGGTATCCACTATGTTTCCACACCCATGGTCTTTATAAGTGTTTGGCTCTGAAACAGAGTATTCTTAAGGATTTTAAGGACCTCGGCTAAAACCTAAATCTTGATTGTTTCAGTTCTTTCCTAGAGATTGATGGTTCTACAACAAATCCCAAACTTAAATCTTAATAAATGAGAATGGAAGGCGTAAAATCTGAAAACAGAAAGCAAAAGAAGTTTGATTCAGAATACAGAAAGTGGAAGGCCAAAAAGCGTAGTGAGATGGTGCAAGTATTCAGATGCAAAATCAAGAAATGATTCAAAAATTACATGACAAATGAACATTAGAAGCGAGAAAAACCAATAACGATCAAAGAAATGGAAAAGAAGAACAGGGCTTACGGAAAGGATGAAGCCGAGATGAGTCTACCGAGGTCGTGACTTAGGCGACAATGGCTTGAGCTCCACGAAATGGCAAAGCGGACCTAATCAGAGCTTGAGCTTGGGGCAATGGAGGATTCGAAGAAAAAAGCTTCAGAGAGAGAGAACAAGAATTTCAAAATCACGAAGTGAAGCGAAGAGAGAGACAAACGTTTTTGTCAAAAGTGAAGCGGCAAAACAAAGAATAATGACGCCTAGGGTATGCGCATGACGGATGACAGCGGCAGAGAAAAAGACGGCTTGTAGGCGCCACCGCACACGACCAAGAAGAATGAAACGCGTCCTCGTAATGGTTGAAGATTGGTGTATGATTTCATACACGAAGGAAGTTGATTTGAATCAAGAGGACATGCCGCCCCGAATGAATGATCTCGGCTAAAAGTTCTTAGGCCGATGTGTGAGATAATATTCGAAGATAGGTTCCATCACCTCAGAATGCCGAGGTAATAGAACCTAGGGGGCAGTTGTGGGGACATATTTTCTGAGTACCAACACGTGGCCGAGGTGACACCGAAGTGTCAGCAGAGTTCCCCACGTGTTATGGTAGTTGTGCCGAGGTTATCTCGGCTAGGCCGAGGATACCTCCGAAGATATCGGAATCCGAGATAAGCGGATAAAGGACAAGAGTCCTAGAATGAAGAGGAAGCTCAAACCTGGATGTGGACAAGAGTCCAAGGTTGAGGAAAGACTTCAGTTTGGGATAAAGATAAACTCTTAGGGAGTATGTCTTAATTCCACTGAGAGTCCTAGATTAGCAAGAGTCCTAAGTCCATTAGGACCGGGTTCCTGTTGGGACTAGGATTGGATGGGCTATAAAAGAGAGGCACCCCCATGGGTCTAAGGTACGTTTTTTATACTCAAGCTTGTGAGTTGAATACTTGATTATCTTTGAGAGATATACTGACTTGATCGTCGGAGTGCCCCCGGGTGGTCGAAACCACCGCCGGAGTCTTTTCCTTCTGTGCAGGTTACAAGGAGCTGTCTACTCTGCCTGTGTTCTTCTGCTGAATCACTAAGGAGGGCAGTGTGATCAGAAAATCACCCACACAAAAAGTATTTTTTTTAATATTATTTGGCAAATTAGGTTGGATGAGATTATTAGTGAAGAGATTATTAATGTGGCGATTGTTAGTGAGGGGATTAAGTAAAAGTGTGTTTGTTTTGATAATAATGTAAGAGATGGTTAGTGATGGGATTGTTAAATTATTTTTATATAAAATAAATAAATAAATTATTTCTATACTAAAAAAATTAAAAAAAATATTAAAACAAATAGATGCACTTGGTAAAAAAAATAAAATTAAACAAATAAATTTTTATATAAAATAGACTTAATTCCCTTATTATTTTCTTAATCCTATCCAAAATTCATCAAGCTAATCCCCTATTGAGAAGGATTAGAAAGCTGGTTGTGGTAGGAAACCGCTCACCCAAACCATCACCAAATACGCTATAGGTAGGACCCACAACATTGCTAGTCTAATCCAGCATCCTACACGGCGAAACAAACGTTACCATAAGGCTTGCCTGGGGCCCTATGGCTGCCTACCATGCATTCCCTGATCAACTCTACACGTGTAAGGCCAAGTTTGGCATTTTTCAAAAAATTTAAAAAGTCAAAAAGTCACTATCTTATTTAAGTCACATTATCTTATTTAACTTACATTACCTCTCTAACACATCACTTCAAACCCAATCTAAATCCAACTCATATTTCATAAAAAATCAAAAAGTACACTTATTTAGTCTTCTCAAACTTGGCTTAAATATTTTTTACTTTTAAATTAAAAGTGGAGTATGTTTTCTTCCAAAATTGACTCATTTTATATTGATGGCGAAAATTATTTTTCGTTACTTTCATTTTTTATAATTCAAAGTGCTGGAAAATACAGAAAATGACTTTTAAAAAATATTATTGGCCGAAACAAGCAAAATCTTGATATAAAATCCATGAAAACAAACGCAGCCCAAGGAATCCAGTTTCCACTAGCAAAAAAGTGAGATTGGAAATTTTCTTATCAACATCAACAATTTAAAAGATATATTTAAAGTGAGGCATAAGAAATGAAAGAATCAAATTGGTAAGTGGTGGGAAAAAAAAAGTAAAACTAATTAAAAGGGGACCATATAAGTAATTGACTCATTATAAGGACTACATATATAAATGTTTATATTAAGGACAGGTTATTATTTAGCATTTTTAAAGTATGGACACGTGGTACTCTTTAAAATTTTAATTGGTAGAGAAGAATATAAATTTACAATTTATATTGAGGATGAAAATACAAAATTAAATAATTAATAATTAATTTGAAATATAATCAGGTGATATTGTGCCTGTTTGGCACAGCTTATAATCAGCTTATTCCAGCTTTCAGTTTAATTTAAGCTATTTTGATGTGTTTGGTTTAGCTTATAGCTTATGGCTTATAACTTTTTGGAAGTCAGAAATCAGCTTATTCTTTGAGTGGGGCAGGAGATGCTTTAAGAATAGACTGGAAATCAGCTTAAGCTGAAAATTATAAGTTATAAGCTGTTTAGGCATAAGTTATAAGCACTTTCCCACAGTTCTACCAAACAGAGCCATTATAAAATTATTATATAATTTCTCAGACCTCACTTTTCAGACAAAATGTTGCCAACTAACTAACAAATTGGTAAAGCCGCGTTAGGGTTCGAATCTTACATGTTGCGTAATATACTTCCTTTCTTTATTGTCTTTCTACCAATTGAAATTTAACCCAAAAAAATAATAATAATTAAAGAAACAGTAATTGTGACACGTAAGAGATCTGTTCGTTTGCTAAGAAAATTGTGGCAGAACGACGAGAAACAAATATCAAATTGTATACAAATTCAGCATTTGACAATTAAACAAAACAAAACCTTCTGCTAGCGTGAAAACAAAGCAATTAATCGGAAAATTCAAAGTTTTCAAACTTTTATCTTTTCATTTGTTTTCTCAGCAAGGAAACACAGATCAAAAGAGATGGAAAATGGAGAGAGCCTACTCACATGTTCAAATTTCCGGCGATCCTCCTCTCTGCTTCCCTGACACAATCGAGCACCACCGGCTTCCCGTTATCGTCACGATACGCACCCTAACCAATCACGAATCCAAATTAATTTTAAAAAAACAAGTCCACAAAATCAAAACTCAAGCTGAATCAAAGTTTCCGAAAATTTTCTCGGGAATGAAACAGAGAGAAGAGAAAAAAATAATTTAAAAGGAGTTAAACATAGCTCGTAGCTTACCACTCCGACATTGACTTTGCTAGGACTCGGATCTGCGAGAAAAACTTCAGTGACACCGAGAATGGGGTCTTTGGGAGCTGGCTCAACCGTTCGCCACAATGAAGAGGACATAGATCGAGCTCCGAACGCTGTGATCGACGAATTCTTCAGAATTCGCCTCGACATCTCAATTCGAATTGCCATTGTCGAAGAGAGGAGAGAGAGGGAGAGAGAAAAACAGATAGTGAGCGAAGCGAATCGTGAAAAGAACAAGCAAAAACTGTTATATATAATAATGAATGCTCCTTGAAAAAAATGAATGCTCCTTGAAAATTGTGAGAAGCTTAAGCTGACTTGACATCTGCGTAGTCGGTTATTTGGACATTATTGTTCTGGTGTTATTACAATTATGCCCTCAAATTGTTTGGGGTTGTTTGGGTTTGCCGCTGATTGTTGAGGGACAGGATAGTGATCTTAGGATATACATGGGATTTCACGGCGTGGCACATTTATCTATTTATATGATCATGAGAAGTTATTTGATGTTTCTTGCGTGCTCAAGTTGGTGCTACATGGAATTGGCATTGTAATTGGTGGGATAAGTGGAGTTTATAATTTTGTATTAAAAAACGATTGATTGTTTAAATTTGTGTCGTGTGGCCTGAATAGTTTAAATATATTAAAATAATGTCATTTTATTTTTTTAAAATTATGCAGAAGAAATTCACCTTCTGATAATCACACCACCAGCATGCTTGCCTGCTCAGCATGCCAGGCCTAGAGTCCTGGCTGCACCCTAGTCCTAAGTTTCTTATGGTTAGCTCGGTTGCATGAGAAACCGAGGTAAGAGGAGTAAAAGCGAAGTCCTGACTATAGGTTACTTTTGCTGTAATGAGTTCTACAGAGAAGCCATCTCACTTGGCTTATGCAAATGAGGGGTGTTGGAAGATTCCTGCATGAGTAATCCTAGAAGGACTCTACGCAGCGAGGAGTAATTCTAGAAGGACTCTACACATGGAGGAATAAGAGTCCCTGAGGACTCTTCGTGATGGAGAAGTTAGAGTCCTACCAGATCACACGCCAGACTTATATAAGCTCACCAATTTCACCTTTGGAGAGGTAATACGCCTTTGCTTCCCTCAACTCTGAGCTTTTGCCTTCTTGTCTTGCTTATCGACTTAGGCATATCGGAGAGGTTTCCCAGACCTCACGGCCAAATTTCACATTTGTGTTTTCAGTGACGACGACGATTGATTGAGAAACGCAGATTTGATCAATGATTATTATACGAGAAGGTGATTTTTCCGCACAATTGGCGCCGTCAGGAAGAAACATAAGAACGACCTCTTGATCAAGCTTTCTCTTAAACATCAATGGCGAACAATGAAGAACTACCTCGGTCCATTGTTGACGGACTAACTCGAATGGGTGCAAGGCGAAGGCCTTCCTCGTCCCTCCCATGGCGAGCCCGGAACCACAAAGGCGAAATTCCGGGAGGATGCGAGGGGACGAGGAATAGCATTTCATCCTTCTCGCCGCAAAGCCCGTAAAGACAAAGCGCGCAGAGTTGATCCTCAAATTCTGGAAGATCGCGTCAGAGAACAAGACGAACTGATCCGCAAGATGGCAGCGGACATGGAGTCTCTGAAGCGCCAGATGAAAGGAAAAGAAGTGGCGACAGGAGTGGGGCGCAACAACAAGACGCCCCCTCGCCACTCCGAGGGTCGTGGTAGGAATTCTACACCCTCTCAACCAGAGGATAGAAGCCTCAGGACAGGCGACACGCGATCCGTATCTTCCAGGACTCGTCACTCCAGGTCTGAGAGGACGAAGCCTGAAAGGTCATACACGGAGGGAAGTACTTATTGGCCCTCACATACGCATCATACGAGATCCAGACAGACGGAATTACCTAGGTCGTCCGACCTAAGGTCCATGTTGGAAGAAAAGGCGCGATGGAAGGAGGACGCCAGGACGCGCGATCCCCACAGGGTTCCTGCCTTGCAGCGATTGGCTCCTCGGACGCATGGAAGCGTCGAGGTTGGAATGCCAAGGCCGCACTTGGCATACGAACCAGCGGATAAGGCATTGGCGAGGCTGCAGACCTCACCATTCGTCGAAGATTGAGAACGCGCCGCCGTCAGCTTCCTACAACCCAAATTCACGACGTATGAAGGAAAGACGGACCCATACACTCACTTGAGCCACTTTCGCCAGTTATGGTCAGATATCCCACTTTAATGAGGCGTTGATGTGTATCCTATTCCCTTCAAGCCTCGGCGACCTAGGCTTGACTTGGTTTGAGAAGCTTCAGAGGGCGATTGCCTCCTCGGGCGAATCAAGTGAGGCGTTTAACGCGATTCGATCTAACACAAAGACTCCGGTGGAGATCGACTTGCTCTCCATCGACATGGGAGACAAGGAGACTCTCGAGGTCATACAACAAGCCATCGGGAGACATTCAACCAGATTGGGGATCGCCTAACCAACCTCGCCATCGCAAGAAGACAAGAGAGGCCTCCCGGGAATGCAGATCGAGGACTCTATCACCATGACTCCGCCACTTACAATGGAGGCCCCGATGGAGAGAGTGCATCAAGACATCGTAGAAGAGGATGGTGCTCGTGCAAGGCAAAAACTCGCGATCGCTACACTCAGAGAAGAAGACCTCAAAGAAGGTCAATACGGTAGGTCGCCAAACCAAAATGCAGGCAGACGCGACAATGATGAAGACTCAGACAAGAGATGGTTGAGAGTCCGAATCGCCATAACCACGGTGTTCAAGAAGCCGATCTACCGATACTCGGTGAGATTCGAGACGAGCCTTTCGTCAAGTGGCTCGCCAAGGTTGGCGAGGCCGAAGGATTACGATGACAGATCGCATGCACCTTCCACAAGGAAAAGGGGCACCGAATCGAAAATCGCACGCACCGAGGCAACATCTCGAAGAATTGGTGGCGGCGAGCCACCTAGATAAATACATAGAAGGAGGCGCACCCGGCCCCCGTAACCACAACCTCCCAACGGAATGCCAAACGACGCCCGCCACAAGGCACCATCAACGAATCCATGGAGTCTTTGAACCAGAGCGAGTATGTGAGCTCAGAGGTTCAATCAAAAAGGCAGAGCACATGAGAGGTGCTAAGTGCCCAACCAACGTCAAAAGGGAGGATGAAGCTACGAATGTTATGTCTTTTTCGACAAAGACTTGGACAGAATTTATTGCCCACAATGATGCCTTGGTCGTCACTCTCGAGTCAAGGATTTTGACGCTGCGGATTTTGATTGACCAAGGAGCTCGTGCGAAATCATGTACTACTTAAACCTTCAAGCAACTCAAGCCAAGACAAAGACTGCCCCACCAGATCCCTTTGATTGATTTAACTCTATGCCGGAGTGGCGGTCGGCAAAATCATCCTTCCAAGGTATGAAGTGTGACGGCAAGTAGAGTTCGGGTGCTAAAGGTCCCTCCACCTACAACATCATCTTAGGCGTAACATGGTCAGACGCCATGCGCCGGTGGCATCCTCCTACCACCAAGTAATGAGGTTCCCCAACGACACCGGAGTAATAGAAGAGGTTTATGGGGACCAGATTATGTCCAAGCAGTGCTTCGTCGCAACGAATGGTAGCCGCGCTGCCAAAGGATATGTTCATTCGGTTGAAGAACCGGAGAGTAATGAACTATTCGCGGATGTTGGCAAAGCGGCTGATCAAAAAGCAGTGGAGGACTTGGTAGAAGTGAAAATAGATGAGCAGAACCCGGAAAAGTTCTTCCTACTTGGATCGTCGTTGTCCAGCACTGAGAGATTGGAAGTCTTGGAATTTCTGACCTCCAACATCGAAGTGTTCGCCTGGACCCCATACGACATGCCGGGCATTGATCCCAACTTTATTAGCCATCAACTCAATGTCCACCCTTCTGCTAGACTACCATCCAACGACGCCAAGAGATCGGCACTCCACCACGCCGAGATAGTGGCAGAAGAGGTGGGTAACTTGTTAGAAGCAGGGGCGATTAGAGAGGTGCACTACCCCAGGTGAATTTCTTTCCCGTACAAAAATAATATTATTTTGACACATTCAAATTATTTAGACTATAAAAATTTAAACTACCTAATAAACATTGTTATTTGGCATTAGGTGATGTAAATCACAGGACATGTGGCCTTTGATGATTAGGGAAAGCATTGAAACGTGGTGCTCTGTTATCATCTAATAATTTTTGAATAAATTATTAGGGAGATTTTTAAAAGAATAGTCCTAGAGACTCTTTAGGCCTTGTTTGGGATCTTTTAAAAAAGTTAAAAAGTCAAAAAGTTACTCAAAAAGTTAAAAAGTTAATACTATTCACCAAAAGTCAACAATTACGGCTGCACAACTCCCAATTCAAATTTTCCTCTAAAAACTAATTTTCACAATTTTTTATTACACATTTTTTCATAAAAAGTCAAAAAGTTAACCCAAACATCTATATTTTCAACCTCAATTTTTTAGTCAAAAAAGACAAAAAGTACACTTATTTAGTCTTCCCAAACAAGGCCTTAGATTTAACGATAATGATGGTGGTGTTTGGAAAGGGTTTTTTTTTTTTTTTTGGTTAAAAAAAATTAAAAGATAAAATTGGTTAGAAAATTAAATTTTTTTTAAAATAAAATGTCATATTAAATTTATAATTATTTTATTTTTTTCCTCACAAATATCATATCTAACTATAAAAAAAATTCAATTATTTTTTCAAACATAAAAATTTCAACCTTCTAAAATAATCAAAAATTAAAAAACTTACTAAAATAACAACTTTCCAAACACCCACAAACATTAATTGGTGGTCCACGCAAAAATACATAGTGGTGTTTTGAGAAGTTAGTAAAAAATTAATTTTTTAAGTCTATTTTATCCTTTTATGGGTAAAAAATGTGAGAGGTGATGTAACCTAAAATTGGTAAAAAGCTAAAAGCTAGGCTTCCCAAAAGACCCTGTAATTTAGATAAATAATAGAGAAATTAATATTATAATATGTATATTGTCTAAATGATAAAAATATTTTTAATAAAATTCTAGGTCATTGGTTCAAATCTTATTTACGCCTTTGAATAATATTTTTTTGTTTTAAGATAAAAAAATTTACCACATGACAAAAGAAGAAGTCACCACACTATTAGACACCAAGTCATATTCTCATATATATAATAATATAGAGAAGTCATATATAATTAAATATATAACAAATCAAAAAAATCAAAAATTAATATGTGTCATGTCATAATTTGTGTCAGTTTTTGTGAGTCGTTAATATTTTTCTTTATAAAAATTATTACATATTAAGTAAAAAAATTATAATTATAATTATGTATTTTGTTAATAAGTATCTTTAGAATACTTATTTAGCATGCAGTAAATAAGGTTAATTAATCCAATTATCTTAAAAAGTAACAAGGGCAATATAATGAATTGTATTAAATAAATTTTTTTTCTTTCTAATGTAACTACAATACTCTTTTGTATATTTTTTTCTTCATTTTATTTTTTTATTTTTTTATCTAATCCATTCATCTTCCATACGTGTATTCTTTTCCTAATTAATTTAATCAAATAGATATTTACGTATTGTTTTAAAAAGCTAGTCAAAAGTTGATTTCTTTTTTTATTTTCTTTGACTTTTGAAAAAATATGTAAAAAATAGAGAGGGGATGTGATTCAAAATAGGTTAAAAACTAAAAATTAATTTTTAACCATGTTTCTAAATTGACCCTTAATATTAATTAATGGTACAATACACCAACAATCTTCATTTCAATATTATTTGACATGAGTCCGGATTCTCGGCCACAGAACCCAAGATGTCAAGTTCAAGACCCCCAAACGACGTGTTTTTGGGGTCTTTTTTGATTTTTTTGATTTTTTTTTTCTCTTCTTCTTCCTCGTTCGAACCAGAGGAGGGGAGGGAGAGAGAGGGGAAGGGAGAAGAAGAGGGACCGCCGGTGGGCCGGACTGGAGGGGGCCATAATCACCGGGGGAGGAGGAGGAGGCTGAGGCGGGCCGGAGGCGGAGGCCACGGCGGTGCACTGCTGCGACGAGCTGGATGGCCTGCGACGGCGAGCTGGACGGCTGGCGAGCTCGATGACCTGCGACGGCGAGCTCGGCCCGAGCAGCCATGGCGGCGAAGCCGCCTGAAAGCGACCATGGCGGCGAGCTCCTCCCTCCGTCTCGACAAGAAAAAAAAAAAAAAAAGGAAAAACCCCCAAACGAAGTCGCTTTGGGTCTTGAAACCCGCCGCCCGTAAGGGTGGCGAGGATCGTGGTAATTTATATTCATAAATTGGGCGGAGCTAGGTGTTGGGCCGATCTAGGTTCAAGATTGGGAGATACCCACTAAGAGAGGGAAAGTATGTGTAGTTCGGTCGCCAAACGAGTACTTGCTTGAGCAAGTGCCGAGATAGTCCGGTTGAAGTTGGTAGACCGGTCGTGAGACATGTCGGTTCTTGCATGCTAGGCGGTCGTGATTCTCGACACGGTTCGGACCAGAGTCGGTTGGGTCGCACCCTAGTCGGTTAAGCTCTCTTATGGTTAGCTCGGTTGTGCATGAGAAACCGAGGTAAGATGAGTAAAAGCGAAGTCCTGACTATAGGTTACTTCGGTTGTAATGGAGTTCGGTAGTAGTAAAGCCATCTCACTTGGCTTATGCAAGGTGGGGGTGTTGGAAGATTCCTGTAGGAGTAATCCTAGAAGGACTCTCGCAAGGAGGAGTAATTCTAGAAGGACTCTACACATGGAGGAATAAGAGTCTGGGAGGACTCTTCATGGAGAAGTTAGAGTCCTACCAGATCGTACACGCCAGAACTTATATAAGCTCACCAATATCACCTTTGGAGAGGTAACACAATTTTGCTTCCTGAACACACAGAGCTTTTGCCTTCTTGTCTTGCTTACTGACTTAGGCATCGGAGAGGTTTCCGGCACACCCCCGCCGGCCAGCTCACGTTTGTGTTTTCAGGTGGTGGAACGACGACGTATTGAGAAACGCAGACTTGATCAACAGGATTATACGAGAAGGTGAATTTCTTTCCCGTACAATTGGCGCCGTCTGTGGGAAGAACAGACAAGAACAACCTCTTGATCAAGCTTTCTCTTGAACATCAATGGCGAACAACGAAGAACTGCCTCAGTCCGCCGTTGACGGACTAACTCCAGAAGGAGGTACAAGGCGCGAAGGCCTTCCTTTGGTCCCTCCCATGGCGAGCCTGGAACCACAAAGGCAGAATTCCAGGAGGGATGCGAGGGGACGAAGGAGGAATAGCAGCCCTCATCCTTCTCGCTCGCAAAGCCCAGAAAGACAAAGGCGCAGAGTTGATCCTCAAATTCTGGAAGATCGCGTCAGAGAACAAGACGAACTGATCCGCAAGATGGCAGCGGACATGGAGTCTCTGAAGCGCCAGATGAAAGGAAAAGAAGTGGCGGCGAAGTGGGCGCAACAACAAGACGCCCTCGCCACTCCGAGGGTCGTGGTAGAATTCTACACCCTCTCAACCAGAGGATGAAGCCTCGTGACAGCGACACGCGCGTCCGTATCTTCCAGACTCGTCACTCCTGTGTCCGAGAGGACGGAAGCCCTAAAGGTCATACACGGAGGAAGTACTTATTGGCCCTCACATACGCATCATACGAGATCCAGACAGACGGAATTACCTAGGTCGTCCGACCTAAGGTCCATGTTGGAGAAAAGGCGATGGAAGGAGGACGCCAGAGCGCGCGATCCCCACAGGGTTCCTGCCTTGCAGCGATTGGCTCCTCGGACGCATGGAAGCGTCGAGGTTGGAATGCCAAGGCCGCGCTTGGCATACGAACCAGCGGATAAGGCGTTGGCGAGGCTGCAGACCTCACCATTCGTCCCAGAGATTGAGAACGCGCCTTCCGCCAGCTTCCTACAACCCAAATTCACGACGATGAAGGAAAGACGGACCCTTACACCCACTTAAGCCACTTTCGCGAGTTATGGTCAGATAACGACGAATGAGGCAATCGATGTGCATCCTATTCCTTCAAGCCTCGGCGACCTAGGCCTAACTTGGTTTGAGAAGCTTCCAGAGGGCAAGATAGCCTCACAGGCGCAATTGGCGTAAGCGTTTGTAACACGGTTGTAACAAACACAAAGACCGGTGGAGATCGATCGGTTACTCTCCATCGACATGGGTGAGAAGGAGACATTAAGGTCCTACAACAATGATATTGGGAGACCTTCAACCAGATTGGGATTGCCCAACCAATCAGCCATCGCAAGAAGATACAAAGAGGCCTTCCAATCGGGAATAGATCGAGGACTCTATCACCATGACTCCACCACTTACCATGGAGGCCTCGATGGAGAGAGTGCATCAAGACATCGAGTGGAAGAGGATGGCGCTTCGTTGAGGCAAAGACTGGTGCGATCGCAACACCAGAGAAGAAGACCTCGGCAAAGGTCAATACGGTAGATCGCCGAAACAAAAACGGACGGGGCAGGCGAGACAATGACGAAGACCAGGAGAAGAGGTGGCTGAGAGTCCGCACCGCCATTACCACTGTGTTCAAAAAACCAATCTACCGTATACTTAGTGAGATTAGAGACGAGCCATTCGTCAGGTGGCCAGCCAAGTTGGGCGAGGCCCAGAAGGACTATGATGACAGATCCAGATGCACCTACCACAAGGAAAAGGGGCACCGCACTGAGAACTGTACGCCATTGAGGCAACATCTGGAAGAGTTGGTGGCAGCAGGCCACCTAGATAAATACATAGAAGGAGGGGCGCAGCCAGCTCCCCAGAACCACAACCTCCCCAACGGAATGCCAAACGACGCCCCGCCACAAGGCACCATCAACGTAATCCATGGAGTCTTTGAACCGAGGCAGTATGTGAGCTCAGAGGTTCAATCAAAAAGCAGAGCACATGAGAGAGGTGCTAAGTGCCCAACCAGTCGTCAAGGGGAGGATGAAGCTACGAATGTTATGTCTTTTTCGGACAAAGACTTGGGATGAATTTATTGCCCACACAATGATGCCTTGGTCGTCACTCTCAGTCAAGGATTTTGACGCTGCGGATTTTGATTGACCAAGGGAGCTCATGCGAAATCATGTACTACTTAAACCTTCAAGCAACTCAAGTCAGAAGACAAAGACCGGCCCCACCAGATCCCCTTTGATTGGATTTAACTCTATGCGGAGTGGCGGTCGGCAAAATCATCCTTCCAACAGCGGGAAGTGTGGCCAACAAGTAGAGTTCGGTGCTAAAGGTCCCTCCACCTACAACATCATCTTAGGCGTAACATGGTGCACGCCATGCGCCGGTGGCATCCTCTTACCACCAAGTGATGAGGTTTCCCAACGACACCGGAGTAATAGAAGAAGTTTATGGGGACCAGATAATGTCCAAGCGATTCGTCAACAAATGGTAGCCAATTGCCAAAGGATATGTTCATTCGGTTGAAGAACCGAGAGTAATGAACTATTCGCGGATGTTGGCAAAGCGGTGATCAAAAGCGAAGGAGGACTGGTAGAAGTCGAATAGATGAGAAGAACCGGAAAAGTTCTTCCTTCTTGGATCGTCGTTGTCCAAAGATCGAGATTGGAGGTCTTGGAATTCGACCTCCAACATCGAAGTGTTCGCTGGACCCCATACGACATGCCGCATTGACCCCAACTTCATTTGCCATCACCAATGTCCACCCTTCGCTAGACCGGTCATCCAACAAGACGCTGCCAGATCGGCACTCCACCACGCCGAGATAGTGGCGAAGGTGGGTAACTTGTTAGAAGCGAGGCGATCGGAGAAGTGCACTACCCTGTGGATCTCTAACGGTAGTAGTGCCAAAAAGAATGGGAAGTGGCGCGGCGTCTGCGTCGACTACAAATCGTCAACAAAGCATGCCCAAGGACAGTTTCCGCCAAGGATCGATCAATTGGTGGACCTAACAAAGGGACATAGCGAGCTTAGCTTCCTTGACGCATCTGAGAGGCTACCATCGGATAGCCATGCACGAACAGAAGTAACGCCCTTCACCACTCCAAGAGGACTATCTTGTTATAAGGTCATGCCCTTTGGCTCGAAGAACAGGGCGACATTCGCAGAATGGTCACCAAGATGTTTGAACCATTGTTAGGCAAAACAATGGAGGCTTACATCGATGATATGGTGGTCAAGAGCAAGAGTGAGAGTGACCATCTCAAGTACCTAAGTTAGATGTTTGAGATCTGAAAAGCATAAGCTACGCCTCAGCGTCGAAGTGTGCTTTAGGAGTAGGATCGTGCAAATTCTTAGGCTTCTTGGTAACCAATCGAGGTATAGAGGCGCATCCTTCTCGGATCAAAGCAATTCAGAGTTAGAGACCTAACTCGGTGAAAGAAGTCAAAGATCTCACCGCATGGCGGCAAGATTTAACCGATTCATCGGTCGGTCTTGACAGATTGGCCCATTCTTCCGGTCATTAAAAGCTAAGTTTGAGTGGGACGAAGAATGCGACAAAGCTCGAAAGTCTCAAGGAGTACATGTCTTCTCCACCATTACTTGTTACCCCATACCCGGGAAGAACTCTTCCTCTATTTGGCGATCTCAAAGACGTTGATAAGTGCTGTGTTGGTTCGAGCAGAAGGAATCCAACACCTACCTATCTTCTATGTCAGCAAGACATTGCTAGGAGCCGAAGCAAGATACTTGCCTCTGGAGAAGTTAGCACTGGCCTTAATGATGGCATCCAGGGAATTAGCGCACCACTCTCACGCCCACACCATTGTCGCCCCTCACGGCTTTTCCGTTGAAAGCTCTGTTTGAGAGGGCCTACTTTTCTGGGCGAGTTTTGAAGTGGGCAGTGGAGTTGGGACAATATGACGTGAAGTTCCAACCCAGAACCGCAGTAAAAGCCCAATCTTTGGCAGACTTCGTCGCAGAGTTCACTCCTGGAAGCCACCAAGTTTGCCCAATTGACCTGTCTGATACAACCAACCTAGGGATGGAGTTTGACGCCGAATAAGCGCAACCCCTAGTATAAAGCTACTCGTCGGCGCCAAAGGCATCAGATAAAGAAGGCGAAGAAGAGGCCAACCTTACCACACCAAGTCAAAATTCACTAGCAACTAATGACTTGGGCCCAAATTAAGACAAGGCGGTGCGATTATGGACTCTCAAGAAGACATTAGCAACTGGAAGACCCCAAGGCATCGACGACCCCTCCACTGTTGGAAGTTGTTCGTTGGGGAGATGTGGAAACTCTTTGTGGATGGCGCCAATCGACATGGAGCAGACTTGGCATAGTCCTCATCTCTCGAACGGCTTGGTAGCGGAAGCGATCAACCTTGGCTTCCAATCCCGAACAACGGTCGAGTACGGCGCTTCTTGCGTGGCTCAAGTCGGCGATACATGAAGGCCATCAATTAATGGTTTACTGACTTCGCATTGGTGGTGAATCAAATTTCTGGCGATTATGAAGCAAAGGATGATAGAATGGCTAAGTACCAAGACTTAGTCGGGACAGATCAAGAAGTTTGAAGTCGTCGAGAATTGAGCAGATAGCGAGGAGAACAACAGCGAGCAGAACTTGCGAGCCGCCTCAATGGCGAATACCTCCATCCCTCATCCACTATTGATCGACTATCCGCCTGCACCAAGTATTGAAGACCCGTGGTCAAGAGGTATCTTTGTCGGAGTTAGGTCCTTCTTGGATGGATCCCATCATCTCGTTCTGAAAAACGGCACTCTACCGGAAGATAAGAAAGAAGCCAATGAATCGAGCCAAGTCGCAACGATTTTGGCTCTCTCCATCCTTGGCATTATACAAGAAGTCGTTCTCGGGACCTTATTTAAAATGTGTCCACCCCAAAGAAGGTAGAAACATTCTTGTTTGAAATACACGAAGGGTTTGTGGCGACCATCAAGGAGGAAGGTCATTGGCATACCGAGCTATTTCACAAGGATATTGGTGGCCCTACATGCAAGCGGATTGAGAAGTACGTCAAAAGTGCGAAAAGTGTCGAAGTTTAGCATCAAATTCACCAACCCGCAAGAGAACTCCTACCTCTCACTAGTCCGTGGCCTTTCGCAATGTGGGGCTTAGACATAGTAGGACCACTCCCAACAGCACCAGGCAACAGGAAGTTCTTTCTTGCGGCAACAGACTACTTCACAAAATGGGTGGAAGCAGAAGCCTTGGCGTCAATCAAGGAGAAAGATGTGAAGAAGTTTGTCTGGCAGAACATCATTACTCGCTTTGGCATACCAAAAGCATCGATTTCGCATAACAACGGCACTCGGTTGATGGCGAAATTTTGAAGCTTTTGTGAAGAATACAAGATAGAGTTCTACAATTCCACGGCATATCCCCAAGCAAATGGTCAGCGAGCGTCAAATAAAGTTGTCTTGGACGGATTAAAGAAAAGGTTGGAGAAAGCCAAAGGCAAGTGGGCGGAAGAGCTCCCTCATGTTTTATGGGCTTATCGCACTACGCCACGGCGATCAACAGGAGAAACACCATTCTCCCTAGCATATGGCATGGAAGCTGTCATCCCCTTAGAAGTTGGCCTTCCTACCATTCGGAGCGAAAATTTTGATCCCGACCTAAATGGCGAGGCTATAGCATTGGAACTTGACCTTGCGGAAGAAAGAAGAGCAAAGGCATTGGTTCACATCGCCTCCTATCAGCAAGAGTTGTCCAGAAAATACAACAAAACAGTACATCCAAGGCAGTTCAAGATTGGCGATTGGGTACTACGCAAAGTGATGGGCAACACATTGGTCCCAGGGGATGGCAAGTTAGGACCTAACTGGGAAGGGCCTTACAAAGTGGTCGGGTTAGCAGGCAAAGGGGCATACCACTTGGAGGATAAGGACGGCAAAGCAATTCCTAGGCCATGGAATACTGCCAATCTCAAGTTATTTTACTTTTAGCTTTTTTCTTTTTAAGTATGTGTAATTTTTTCCCTCCTCAATAAAAACAAGTCGCTTCTTTTCAGTATATTTGTTTTTTCGTGGAAAGTAGCCTTAGTAAGTTAATAGCATTGTAAACATAGTTGGCCGGAACACCCAACTATCAACCTTTCCTAAGCCCAGGATAAGGATCCAGTCACAGTCGCTCGGTCGGAATAACCAGAACTTTTATTCTAAGTTGGCCGGAAAAACCAACTTAGAGGTTGGCTGGATTAAACCAACACTTAGCCAAAGTATGGGAATGGCTAAATCAATACTTAGCCAAAGTATGGGAATGGCTAAATCAACACTTAGCCAAAGCATGGGAATGGCTACATAGAGGTTGGCCGGATTAAACCAACACTCTGTACTCTTCAAGCCAAAGTATGGGCATGGCTGAAGAATAGTTGGCTGGATTAAACCAACTCTTTGTACTCTTCAGCCGAAGTAAGTTTATGGCCGAAGAGCGGTTGGCTGGATTAAACCAACTCTTTGTACTCTTCAGCCGAAGTAAGTTATATCTTTGAAGAGTGGTTCGGATTAAACCAACTCTTTGTACCCTTCACCAAGTAAGTTATATCTTTGAAGAGTGGTTGGTGGATTACACCAACACTTTGTACTCTTCACGAAGTAAGTTATATCGGTGAAGAGTGGTTATCGATTAAACCAACACTTTGTACTCTTCATGAAGTAAGTTACACCAATTTGAAGAATGGTTGGTGGATTAAACCAACTCTTTGTACTCTTCAAATAAAGTAAGTTACATTTGAAGAGTGGTTGGCTAGTAAGTTATGTAGTTAACCGAGATCACAGTTGTGTAATCGAGTTTATGGAAAAGTAAACATACAAGCAGGCAAGTACACAACCGGAATGAAAGTTCAAAAATTTTCATTGAAGACAAAAGGAAGTACAAGTGGGGGCCATAGCATTCTGAACATCTGAGAACCAAATACAAGAAAGAAGGAAAAATACAAGAAACACCATCCTAGGAGTGCATCTAGTTCGTCAAGCTCAAGCTCCGCCTCACTGAGACCGGTTTGAGGAGGGTGCCCGGTTTGGGCCGTGGTGTCAGCTGGTATGTCGTCACATAAATCCACTGTTGGCTCCAACCGAGCTTGTTCATTGCTTTGAGCAGTGTTGACCGGAGTCAGAGATGGCTCCCCCTCATCATCTTCATCATCTTCATCCTCTTCTTCATCACCAGACCCTTCTAGGAAGGTTTTTTGAAGATCGTCTGCATATTGTTTAAGCGAGGTCGGAATAGAGTACGGTGGAGCGTTGTAAGCGTCGGTGTCAGGAGTACAACCGAGCGTCTCCACCGCCAACCACACTTGAAGAAAGGTCCTTGCTGCGCGCATTGAAGATCAGATCGTCTTGACTTCCTTGAAGCCTTGCTTCTTTGCCTTTTTTACTTCGGCCTTCAGCTTGCTTACTTCGGCATCTTTTTTGGTCTGGAGCTGGGCCATCTCCCATAGGTAGTAATCCTTCACCTCGGTTACAGCCTTTTGTTTATCACTTTCAGCCGAGGTAACCAGTCCGGTTAGACGTGATACCTCGGCCTCCAGTTCGGCCGCCTTCTTCTGGGCTTGTGTTAGTTCGGTCGCTTTGGCCACGGCATCTTTCATAGCCTGCCTGGCGGTCTTGCGAAGCTCCATCACCTGCCGGTGTGCAAGAGTGGTTTTTTGAAGAGCCTGCACAAAGTATGGTAAATTTTTTAGTTGTCGACCGAAATGGAAGTTAGACAAATTTTAGAGACAGAAAGGACAGTATTGCTTACCACGATCATGGACTTCGAAGCAGACCGGAGTGACTTTACTTCGGTGTTGAGCTTCTTGGCATGGTGCTCCATGTCTTTTGGAAGGCACACACCTCTGGCCAAATTGAAGGCCAGAAGGTGATCCTTGTCCGAGACAACGGAGTCGTCCTCGTTGATAGCCCGGTTGTTGAAGACTAGGGGAGGAGTCCACTGGGGAGTTTCAGACCGGCTTGATGACTCCGGCTGGGGGTTCGGTTGTGTGACTGCTGGTGGGTTTGGTGGAAGTATGATCTCCTCCTCATCAACAAGTTGTGGTCCGGTTTGTTCAGTCCGGGCACGCTTGTTTCGGCGGGAGGCAGAAGGTCTGCGATGGAAGAGCCACGGCACTGGGTTGAATGGCCGGCCTGTGGTACCTCGGTTGGGCTTGTTTCGGTGAGCATGGCCCTCATTCTGTTTTTCTTCGCCATCTCTTGTTCTGGGGTTAGTCGCACAAGGACGATTTCGGGCAAGGTTGGATCCGGTTCTGGTGGGTCTTCAAGGAGAAAATCATACTCTTGCTTTTAAATCGGAGTATCTCAGAGGTCGGCTCGAAGTCAAGTTTTGCCCAACTCCTTTCTTTCACCCGGAGTGCGCGGTAGTCTGGTGGTGTTGGGATAGTTGTAGTTGGATAGGAGATGAGCTTTATCTGCAGCGAAAGAAGACAAGTGTTAGTCGGTTCTGAGAAAGTAAAGTTCAAGGAAAGGCGAAATGAAAACGAAGTATGTATCGGCTCCCTTTCTCCCGCTTATTCTTGACCGATTCGGGCTTGGAAGTCCTCAAAGTTTCAGATACCCGAAGAAGTCGTCATCATTGACATCTTTATCCGTGTATGCTTTATTATCTTTTTCTACCTCGGCGCACTCTCAAATAGTAACACCAGCCTTGGTTTTTGGATCCTATTGAATACTGATGTAGTATCTCGGCCAGACCTAGGTTCAGACCGGTTTGTTGGTTCAGAGCATCTATGCCCATTATTATTCGATATGTATTGGTGGATAACTGAGTGGGGCAGAGTCTGGTTTGTCTGAGGAATTCACAAATTAGTGGCTGGACTGGGAATCTGAGTCCGGTTTCTACTATAGATTGGAGTGTGAATGGGACAAATCCTTCTTCGCCCCATGGGTCGACTCCTGGTTCGGCTAGTTCTAGATTTACATCAGCTGGAATGTTGTACTGTTCTCGGAAGTCGGCTAGGCCGCCTGGGGTTTCTACCAAGTGTCTGATTTCATTTATTCTATAAATTAAGAAATAATTTATCTCGGTTGAAGGAGCGTGCTCGAGAGTCCCATGGACACAGAGGAGTGCTGGACAGCCTAAGTCCGCAAAGTTGAAAAAGAAGTGTCAAGCACGATCAAAGACCGTGCTACAAAAATAAAAGCAAGAAAAGGTTGGTTTTACTTGGCTCTCTGAGGTGCTAAGCTATCTACATCGGCTTGTGAAAGGTTTGTGGTTATCTCGGTTTCACCTATGGTTTTCTTACCACGGTTAGGCCTCGAGGGGCATCTTTCTGAGTTCGGTTTAGAAACTCAAAAGGATGGCTTAGCCCCAGGACTTAGCTCGGTCAGAGGCCTAGGTCGATGCAGGTCGAAATACCTATCTCAAATCAGTTTTTATTTCGGCTAAGGTGAATCAAGTGGCAACTTATTGAAACTACTGTTGTGGGTTGCAAGTGCTAGTTCGGTTTCAGTTTACCTGGGCAGCAGAACAGTTTTCTAGTTCGGTTGTAGTGTGTGAAGAGATCGGAAAAGTGTCCTACAAGGTGAATTCGTGTGTTCAGAGTGTTCTTATGGAGTTCTTCAGGAAATGCATGTGCAGTTGAAGAAAAACAAAATGTTTTGTAAAAACACACAACGTAAACAGCTATGAACTTACATGAAAGTAAGAAACAGACAAATGAAAGCAGATTCATGAACTTACCAAAAGGAAGAGGAGACGAGCTGAAGGAGTGATGCAGATAGCAAACAAAGGCACGAGCTCAGGGGCAGGAAGAATGAACAGAGCTCAGAGGAGAGTGAGAGAGGAGATGAACAGTGCAGAGTAGAATAGCATGGAAGGGTTGGTTTGGTGTAAAAGCTGTTTTAGGAGGGAACTGTTCAAATTTTGTGAAACACGAGGTCGGCGCGACAGCTGTAGAAGGCCATTCAAGGTGTGCCACGTGTCTGGGAAGGACAATCGATTCAGTTTCTACATTTGAAAGGACGTTTGAGCCGGACAGGTATAGCTCGGTGCGGACTTAGCTCGGTTGAAGAAGCTAAGCAGTTGTCAGCTCGGCTGTAAAGGCTCGAAAGGTTTTAGCTCGGTTGGAGTAGCTAACGGATTTATTAGCTCGGCTGGAGATGTTAGAACTGAATCTCGGTTGTTACATGGGTAATCCCTATCATGCTTCGCAGATGGAATTAAGGGGCAATTGAGAGGGTAATTTATATTCATAAATTGGGCCGAGCTAGGTGTTGGGCCGATCTAGGTTCAAGATTGGGAGATACCCACTAAGAGAGGGAAAGTATGTAGTTGGTCGCCAAAGCAGTACTTCGGGTTGCAAGTGCCGAGATAGTCCGGTTGAAGTTGGTAGACGGTCGTAGAGACATGTCGGTTCTTGCATGCTAGGCGGTCGTATTCGACACCGGTTCGGACCCCTAGTCCGGTTGGGTCGCACCCTAGTCCGGTTAAGCTCTCTTATGGTTAGCTCGGTTGTGCATGAGAAACCGAGGTAAGATGAGTAAAAGCGAAGTCCGGACTATAGGTTACTTCGGTTGTAATGGAGTTCGGCCGTAGTAAAGCCATCTCACTTGGCTTATGCAGTGAGGGGGGTGTTGGAAGATTCCAGAAGGAGTAATCCTAGAAGGACTCTACGCAAGGAGGAGTAATTCTAGAAGGACTCTACACATGGAGGAATAAGAGTCCTGGGAGGACTCTTCGCATGGAGAAGTTAGAGTCCTACCAGGACTGTGCCACGCGTAACTTATATAAGCTCACCAATATCACCTTTGAAGAGGTAACACAATTTTGCTTCCTGAACACACAGAGCTTTTGCCTTCTTGTCTTGCTTACTGACTTAGGCATCGGAGAGGTTTCCGGCACACCCCCGCCGGCCAGCTCACGTTTGTGTTTTCAGGTGGTGGAACGACGACGTATTGAGAAACGCAGACTTGATCAACAGGATTATACGAGAAGGTGAATTTCTTTCCCGTACAATTTGGCATAGGCAAAGTTAAGAAAAATTTAAAGGTGAACCCTTTCGACAATCAAATATCATTTTAAAATTTTAAAATATTTTTATTTTTGTCTAAAAATTAATTTTATTTAAATTTTTTATTAAAATAATTTGTAATATTTTTCATTTCAAATGATTTGTCATATTTTTACCGAATTTTTCATGACATAACTATTATGGTTTGTAACTTTTACTTTAATGGTGATAACCATACATTTTTTTGTTCTCAAATTTCACCACAATCATACATTTAGGAGTGAATCATTTTGAAGAGAAATGTAAATAATATATTAATTTTAGGTTAAAATAAAATATTTAAAATTATAAATAATAATTAAATATCTATTTAATTAATTAATTTGAAAATACACAGTGAGAGGTGAACGGATTAGGAAAAAAAGAAAGAAGATAATAAAATGAAAAGAAATACATAAAAAGGTATTGTTGTAGTTACATTACAATATATATATATATATATATATTATTTAAGGATTTTTAAAAAATCTAGAAATCCCCTAGATGTTGATTTGTGATTATGTATCAATTTTAAGCAGTATATAACAATCCCAATCAAACAATCAAGACAAATCGACACAACGATTTTACGTGAAAAAATCACAATTGGACATCTTCAATTGTGATAAAAAAACTGCGGGCAAAAGTCACAAAACAATCCACTAAAAAGACATAAAAGAATTACACAGGTATACTCTCAATTACATAGCGAATCCAAGCCCGAATTGAACCAACCTCTATGTGCCTCTTCCAACCCCGTCTTCACCTCAGAATTGTCTTGATGATGAGCCACTCTAGAATCCACCAAAGCTTCAGGCTCAAATTCTTCAGAATCCATCGAAGAACAACTCTCTCACTCTTGTGTATAACAAATAAAACCTTTGATGTACTCTTTTTAAACCATGAGTTGAATACTCAATAAAACATCAAAGAAAACTAACAAAATATCCCCAGATATAAACTTTAAGAACCAAAAAGAAGATCTGGAGAAATTAAATAGTTTTGGGAGAAAACCAACTATTTATAGAAAATCCAAAAGTAATCCTAGTTTTGGAAGAAATCCAATTACTTATAGAAATTCAAAAATAATCTTAGTTTTGAAAGAAAACTAACTTCTTAAAGAAATCCTTGTCAACCGGGATTGCCAAGAATAAAACCTAACAATCTCCCCCTTTGGCAATACCGTGACAAAACACACCTAACAAATAAAATTCTAATTACCCCAACCCATAATAGCCAACAAAAGCCAACTTCATGATCTGCAAAACAGTTATTAGTGCCACAATCTCCAAAACAACTATTAATGTCACAAGAGTATATGAAAAAAATAATAAACATATGACAAGATTATCTTGAAGCATGAGATGGAAAACATGAATAGATGCGACTTGGAGATATTAAAAACATGTAGCATGAAAACATGAGCTCAATCAACTAAAGTATGATCATAAACCACACAAGCAATGATATGATGATGTAAATATCAGGAGCATGCAAGAATGCAAGCAACATGCAAAACAACTAAAGTCAATCTTCCTTACCAAACAAATCAAAGTGATCATGCGAACAAACTTTTGTAACAATAAACCAAACTCTTCCTCACTAAAAACAACCACACATACTGTAAACAGTGAACAAGAAGAAAAAGACAAAAAATAATATGGTAGAGCAGACAAGGAATTTCAGATTAGTACCTTAATACACACAAGACTATCCAAGAAGCACAATTACTTGAAAACACAATGTGCACAGCCTCTATAAAATTCTTTATAAAAGAAAGTGATGCATTATGTGAAAAGCATAGATCCCATGAGAAAAGTGTGTGTGTGACTCTTGGAGTTCGACAAACACCAGATTCAAATCCTAGTAGTGATCTGATAACTGGATCTCTGACAAGAGAATCTAAGCACAACTAAGAAAAGTCAAACCATTAGGAATCAATGGGTATTTGGTGAGTAAGACGGATGCTCCCCCTCAATGAATGAGTCTTTTTTTTTTCCACATTTTTTTTCTTTTCTTTCTTTTGCATATTTTTTTTTTCTTTTCTTTCTTTTGCACACTCATTGGCGGCTGACACGCTCAAGAGTATGCAAATCAAACCAGAGAAGCATGGATATAATAAGGATGGCCTAGTTGGTGACTCTGAGGTAGGCTTTTGCCTCATGGTTGGACTACAAAGAATAGAGGGGAAAGCCATGGAGATACAAAAAGATAGAAGATGGTTAAGAGACTTAACATCACCCATGATATGCTAGTATAGGTCAATTCCTCTAGAAAAGCAAAAGATACAATGCCAGAAGTTCATAGAGAAAAAATAATCACTAAGGTGGAATACTCTGATATTTGCTAATCCAAGAGTGTGTACGGAATGAGACATACTAATCAAAAAACACACATTCCAAAATGAGTAATGACCACAGAAAGCACATACATATTAACATGTAATGGATATTCTTATCAATTTCAATATGCACCAAGGACATCTAAAAAATTTCAAGCTTGCAAAACCATACTAAGAAAATCTTTTTGGGATTTTTTTTTTCCCTAAACAAAGCAAGACATAAAATGAACTTGCACACACTAAAAGACTAAAAAAAACAAACAGAAACCAAAAAACTAAAACGACTAAACAAATTAACACAAGTCAAGTTTTCTTACCCAAACCGCTTTAGTATGAACAAAGTTGTGAGAATTGCGGTTTTTGGGTGATGTCTTGACGTTGTGGTTCATTTCTCCTGCAATGGGAACCCGTCTCGACTTGGTTTCCAACTTCCTATTTTTAGGTCTAGGCAAATACACTCTTTCATGCAACTTATAACAATAAGGGCGAATATGACCATGCATACCACAATGATGGCAAATAAAAACAGGGCGTACCTTCTTTTCTTTTACCTTACCAACTTTAGGAAGTTTGAGCAGTCCATTCTTATGTTGAATTTTTTGTTCTCATTTTCCTTGAGTTCTTGTATCATGAGATGTAGATGCACTCTGGTTTTGCTCTTTGTTATCACCAAAGCCAATGCCACTCTCGTCACAACTCATTTGTTGAGACCCAATGATATCCTCCAAAGTCTTTGATCCTTTGTTCCAAAGACCAATGGTAGCCATAGCACACTTGAGCTCTTCCTCTTTCTTGATCAATAGTTCTTCCAAAGCAACTTGTGACATCTCGAGAGATGCAATCTTTTCTTCATCCATGGCATGGGTTTCCTGTAGCTCATTCCTCTCTGTCTCACAAGTCAATAGTTTTGCACAAAGAGCTTGTCGATCATCAGTTATCTTGATGGCATCAATCCTGGCCTCGCATTACAGGAAATCTCCTCCTTAAGTTTGACATTCTCACTTTCACATGCTTTGAGTTTCTTTGTGAGTTTGTCATTTAATTTGAATAAGTTAAGAGACTCCTTATACAACTTTTCATAAGCTTGCTTAAGCTCTTCATCATCACTCTCCGAGGATTCGTCAAGTAGGGGCGGTCGAACCATAAAATTTCTCTCACGAATTGAATCCATTATCACAAATCAAACAAGATCTCGTTCTAAAAGAATTTTTTTTAAAAAAATAGAACGACCTGCTCTGATACCAATTGAAAAAAATCTAGAAATCCCCTATATGTTGATTTGTGATTATGTATCAATTTTAAGCAGTATATAACAATCCTAATCAAACAATCAAGACAAATTGACACAATGATTTTACGTGAAAAAACCACAATTAGACACCTCCAATTGTGATAAAAAAACTACGGGCAAAAGCCACAAAACAATCCACTAAAAAGACATAAAAGAATTACACAAGTATACTCTCAATTACATAGCGAATCCAAGCCTGAATTGAACCAACCTCTATGTGCCTCTTCCAACCCTGTCTTCACCTAGGAATTGTCTTGATGATGAGCCACTCTAGAATCTACCAAAGCTTCAGGCTCAAATTCTTCAAAATTCACCGAAGAACAATCTTTCTCTCTCTCTCTTGTGTATAACAAATAAAACCTTTGATGTACTCTTTTTAAACCATGAGTTGAATACTCAATAAAATATCAAAGCAAACTAACAAAATATCCCCAGATATAAACTTTAAGAACCAAAAAGAAGATCTGGAGGAATTAAATAGTTTTGGGAGAAAACCAACTATTTATAGAAAATCCAAAAGTAATCCTAGTTTTGGAAGAAATCCAAAAGTAATCTTAGTTTTGAAAGAAAACTAACTTCTTAAAGAAATCTTTGTCAACCGGGATTGCCAAGAATAAAACTTAACATATTTGTTTTCTCTCATGTTCATAATCCAACTTGAGAGAGCATTTGGGCTTAATGGGCCCATTGTAAGTCCAATCTCGGTGATCAAAATCGTTCACTTTTTAGAACTCAATGAGAAGAATATTTATGCAAAAAATAAAAATGATTTGATTTCAGTAGTTATATATTTGATTCACATTTATTTTTAAAAAATGAACAATTATTCTTGAAATTCTCTTATATGTAATTCTCCCATAATTCCTCTGATTTGTAATTCCCCTATACTTTTTCTGTCTGGCCTCCCCGCTTGTTATTTTTCTATAAAAATTTACATTAACAACCCAGAGTAATTATTTGGATAACTACATGGGTAATTTTATGGTTACACATTCCTTAAAAAGTATATGTCATATGCATTTTTAGTACATATTTTTGTGATTATATTATGTATTTTTGTAGTAAAAGTTATATTTTTTACTGATTTACGATATTTTGTTATTCAAAAATTAAGCTATGCATTTTGTGGTAATGTTACGTATTGTTGTGGTAGTGTTACATATTTTTTGATTAGAAATATTTGGATAAACAAAATATGTAACATTACCACAAAATATGTAATATCATTTTTAAACCAAAAATTATCGTTACTCTACTAAACAATTACACAACATTTATGCACCACAAAAACACATAAACAGGATGCATGTGGCGCACACATTTTGAAGGATATGTATCATAGCATTTCCCTAAATACGTTGATCTTACTTGAAATTTGGATCAAATATGAGTAGTTTACAATTTCAATATAATTATATAATTACATTGATCTTATTATTGTTTGGAGAGTTTTTTAATTTTTTACCCAAAAAAAAAAAATGTAAAAAAAAGAGTAAAGATAATGAGTCGACTTTTTGGAGTGATTTTTTTTTAAAATTATTTTAGCCATTATCCAAACACTACCTAAGCAATGTTAAAAATACTGAAATTAATGCAAATAGTTTGAAGGCACAAGAATAAATACAATATATATATATATATATAATGGTAGAGAATGATGGCAATATTATTTTTACATCTATATAACTAATTTATTGTTGATTAAAATTATAAAATTTATGGTATTTTTTTTCAAATCTCAATGGAGGTCAACATAATTTATCATAAAAAAATTTATACGAGATAAACAATGATCTATATATGTTACAATTTTCATTAACTAAAAGCACTAACTAAAATCAAATGATACTTTGATAGTATTTAATAATTTTTCAAAAAATACACCATAAAATTTAGAGTTGTGCTACGTAGCTCGAAAGAGAGGGTGCCCGAATCCCTCAAATTCAAAATGACGTCGTTTCGTCGTTTTGAATTTTTTTGTTTTTTTCAATCAGAAAAGAAGAAGAAGAAGAAAGAAAGAAGAAGAGAAGAAAGAAAGAAGAAGAGAAGAAGAAGAAAGAGTAGCAGAGAGACACAGAGAGATCATCAACCACCCATCATCATCATCATCAACCACCCAACACATCATCATCATCAACCACCCAACACATCATCATCATCATCATCCCGATCGCATGACGGATCGAGGCGGCAGAGGACGATCGGATCGGAGGCGGAGGCAAAGGCGAGGGCTGCGACGATCGGAGGCGGAGGCGGATGCGGGCAGAGGCAGAGGCGGAGGCGGGGTTACGACGAGCTGCGACGATCGAGCGGAGGCGACCATCTCCTCTTCTCCTCTCTTCTCTTTATCTCTCTCTTTCTCTTCCTCTTCTATCTGTTTCAGACCGGGAAAGACCAAAAAAAAAAAAATTTTTGGGCTGTTCGAGGGGACAAAATTCGGGAGGAAAATCATTTTCCTAAAATTTAATAAACAATTTTATGAGGATATGAGATTCCCTCCTATTGGATTCTAAATTTGAGCCAATTAAAAATATAAAGACGAAGATGACACACAATAGTGGATGCAGGAAACTGGCTAAGAGAGGGCCAAACTCTATTCAGCTATACATTTATGCTTTTACATTTTTACCGAAATTTCATGTGTGTATTGTATTAAAATATTCACTTTATAAGTATAGAATTGAACATTATCATTAAATTTGCAAATAAAATTTTCAATCAATATCTAGTAGTCATTAACAAACAAAAAAAAAAAGTATCAAAATTGGATCCTAAAGTACTTTTTACACTTGTACAAAATAAAAAAGATTTAAAAATGATAATATGCAAATATTGTTTGTACATTTATCATAGATATGCAGGATTATAACTAACACCAATTTGAGCCATAATTGAAAACTACTTTAGTGGTAAATGAAACCCATAATGAATCGTAACAAATATCGCAAATTATCAAATATCATAATAAGGCGCAACCAATTTGATGTAATAATTTGTTAGTCTTACCCACACAATAATTTATAACAAACATCAAATTTAGATCATAATTTACATCTTTTATATTCATGGGTATTGTAGGGTAATCTTGATTAAAGACTGTAAACAATTTGAGATTTTGAAGAAGGAAAAAAAGAAAAAAATAATACTTGCAGGGGTCAACTTTTCATAAATTATAAACAAAGGGGTAAATACATAATAAGTGTAACAACCTCGACCTCTAATTAACGTTAATCCATGATTTAATACGCCCAATAAGTAATTAAGATGAAATCCTACGTTAATTATTTGTGCGCATTTTATTATTTGTGTATCTATCTGTCTATTTTAGGAATATCTGTTTGGATTTCTGTTTTGTTGTATGAATTAAAGGTCTTATCGGCATCCGATCGCGAAATTGACTTGAATTACATGTCAGCAGGAGTTTTTAGAATATTATAGTAAGTTTAATTGAAATTCGATTTGGAACGAAATAATTAGATTAATTAATGCTCATTTGCTTAGTTTAAGCCAAGATTAATTAAGTCAATGTAATGGGCCTATTTAAGGCCACTCTCTACACCATTTGTACATTTTTGCGCTCCCAACTCCTCATCTTTGAAGACAAAAACGTGTGAGACTGAGAGAGAAGGAAACTTGAGCTCAATTGTAGAGTGATTGCTAGACACTTGGAGGAAGTGGAAAAAACTTCAAAGATTACACTTTTATACTTGAGAATTCAAGTTTGAGGTAGGAATTCAACCTTTGGATTGTATAATTTTGATGCTTAAACCATGGATTCAAGAGAATTGAGTGAATTTCATGAGAAATTGAGCTAGAATGAAGAATATAGATCATATCATTGTATGCATGCATATATCATAGTATTCTGAGTTTGATTCTCAAGAATTTTCACATGCATGTCTATATCTTTGTTTTGTTTAAGGAATTCAACAAGTTTTTGATCTAAATATCTCATTTGCTCATGATTTGGAAGCTTGGAGCTTAAATTCACTCCATGCATGTCATATTCATGTTATGTTTTCACAATTCAAGCTTGAGTTTGTATAATTGACATACTTATGGGCCTTGATTTCATGAAATGATCTCTACTTCTTTATGCTTTTCAAGTTTAGACTTGTTTTCTCAAGTTTTGGAGCCCAAGAGTTGTGTTTTGAAGGGTTGAATTCGAGTTTTGAGTTAGGGAGTGCAATCTGAAAATTTCAGACTCTGCTTTTCCCTACGAGTGACCACTCTGTGATCTTATACTTTCGCTCGAGCAACCAGAAGTTCGCTCGAGCGTGAAATGCAAGCTCCCAGAAGTTTCATGTTTTTGCAGACCACTCGAGCGACAAGAGTTGCGCTTGAGCGAGGACTTGAGTCTTACGGTTGAGCGAGCGTCAAACGGGCATCGAGCAGAAAAAACGAGCAACCTGTACTTTTGCAAAAGTTTATAGATCGCTCGAGCGAAGGAAGTTGAGCTCGAGCGACCACTCACATTTTTCATGTCCGCTCGAGCGAAGGATGTTACGCTCGAACGGGTCCCTTACTTCCAGCATTTTTGACCAAGTGTTTTCAAATGTATTTTTGCATCCTCATTGCATCTTAGGTATTCCTAGGCCAAGATTAAGACACAATAATGAGGATAAAAGTAGAAACACACCAAGATAAGAAAGAGCCAAGTTAATATTTCTGGGTGTGTAATTCAGTACGTATTCATTCTGTATCTGCATAGGTCATGCGCCACAAGATATCTAATTGCCTACTCTGTTTGTTTACTTGGAGCCATCTATTATTTATGAGTAACGTAGTAAAGCTATGTTCAACTTTATGTATTTTCTATATATGGAATAAGATCTGTTTTATGTAATGTTATATTTTGTATAATGAATGATTGTCCAATTCTGACAAATATTTATGACATTAATTCTGTGGTTCAAGTATGCTATCTGTACCTAGACCGGAGGTTCCTTTATAAAACTGACAAGTTATCTGCACTCGGTTGGAGGTTCCTTTATGGAACTGACAAGTTATTCGTTCCCAGTCCGGAGGTTCCTTTATGGAACTGACAAGTTATCCGTACCCAATCGGAGGTTCCTTTATGGAACTGCAAGTATGATCTTCGATGCTCTGTATGTGATCTGTTAGCGCTAACGGATGCACTAAGGATAATTAAGCATGAATTCTGACTTCTGTGTATGCTCTGAACAAGAATACGAATATGAATATGAATCTATCTCCGATATGAATTATGATTTCTGAATTGGTTTTGGGACATCATTCATTTAACCATTTACTCTGTTATTATTTACTAGGTTCCCGCTCACTATTTATTTATTGTGTATGTAGGTGAGCAGACTCATGACCAGGCTTAAGATGTCACTTGAAGAATTTTGTGTTTGTCAACCACCTTTTGTGCCTCCCGAGGAGATTCCGGATAAGTCAAGTCTTGTGACCATGTTTTGTGAATGTTCAAGACTTTATTTCTTTTGGTTTACGAACAAAATTTATGTTTATATGTGCATGAGATGTCATGTAAATACAGTACCATCATGACGTCATATGTATGCTTCTATCTTATATATGTTTACATAGCTCGATGGACTTTGTATATTATATATATATATATTTGCTTCCGCTGCTCTTTCTTATATGTTATTTTGTTAAGAGGCCTTTGGTAATTCAAAGACTATTAACCGGTTACGATGCTAAACCTATAGGGGCGGGTCTGGGTCGTGACAATAAGCTTTTGAAGTTATTTAGGGGTAGTGCCCCCCTTGCCACCCCTCTATCCTTGCAATGACACAAAGAATAAAATGTAAGGATTAATAGTATAATTTGTCTTATTTAAAATTTACCTTAGATCAACATTATGAAAAAAATTATTATATCGTCTACAAATTGTAAGTAAAACAACTTGAAGATTACGATGTCAACTTTAATGGGAGTACCTCTTTTCAAAACTTCATATTTCTTAAGATTTCACTTTGTGAGTCTTACGGGACTAATGACGGTAATTCGAACTTTTTATTTTCTAAGTCTCGAAAAAAAAAGTAGATATGTAAAAAATTAGTTTGATCGGATGTTGATAGACACACTAATTAATTGTATTTTATTTTATAAAATAAATGATAAATATGATTTTAAACTAAAGCATCTATTTTATAAAACAAAATATGGTAAGTTAATATGTGTATTGGTGTCTGATTAAACTAATTTTGTATATATATATTTATAGTCTTTTATACCTAAGAGATAAACAGCTTAAATCACCGTTATGAATCTCCTAAAGCCCACGAAGTATAGTATTAAAAGGTATGGAGCTGATAGTCTGGAGGGGAGCTGCTCCAAACTTTAATCCCCTTAATAATACTAGCCTCATTAGCTCAAGAAGCAAAATTGCAATCTAGTCAACTTTAAACTTCATCGTTGGAATGCTCCATAGTTTCAGTCAAACACATAAACGTTTTAGAATTTTGGGTTTCATTTCCGAAATGCAAATCTAGTGACACCACCACTCAAATACACTTGCTTCCGTTCGAAATTATACGTTTAGCTTTGAATATTCAAAAACAGTTTCAAAAATTTTTAATTTGTATTTTTAGTTTTTAGTAAAATTTTCTGATATTTTAATTATTTAAATCCACTTAATCTAAATATAGTTAATAATAAAATATTTGTGAAAAAAAAAAATGGTAAACACAAAAAAATACAAACATATATTGCATTTTCAAAGATATTTTCACTAATTTTATACTTTGTAAGTGCATTTAAATTAAATGGGGAATTTATTATGAAATCATTTTTCAGGTACTTATATTTCGAAATTGGGGTGCCTGCTGTGCGGCCCTATGAGCTTATTTCGGGGTTCATTTTGATAATCTGAACCGTTCACATTTTAGAATACATCGAGTAAAGCATACCTGTAAAAAATGAAGTTAATCGGATATCGTTAACCCTTTCATCCACTCACATTTGTATTCATTTTAATACTTTAAATTACAATGTCATTTATTTTTGAAGATACAAATGTGAGTGGATGAAAGGTTAAAGATATCCGATTAACTTCATTTTTTATAGGTATGCTCTATTCGATGTACTCCAAAATGTGAACGGTTCGAATTATCAAAACGAACTCCGAAATAAGCCCATAGGGCCGCACAACAGTGCTTGCTTTGCTGGGTGCACAGATGGCATCCCAAATCCTTGTATTTCATTTAGTTCATAACATATTCTTATATTTCAATAAGTCCTATTATTTGTACATTTAATTTATCAAATCTTAATTCTCATATTTAAGATATTTTATGAATAATTTTACCCTTATAAATGTTTTTTGAAGGCTTAACAATTTGGTGATGTGAGTATTTATATTTTACAGTTTGAATATTCACATTGACGTATGCATGTTTACATCACATCACAGAATATTCACATTATTATTGTGAAAATTATTATTAGACATATTTTGGTAACTACGTCATCCATAGTTGGAATATAAGAAAATAATTTAAACTGAAGTGAAATATAAGTAGGTGTAGAAAGATTTATGAATAAATATCCCAAATTAAATGCATCAAAAAAATTTTTAAAAAAAAACTAAAAATTACAAATTACTAGGAGTGGGCGTAGGTTGGTTGAGGCCACGGAACCTCCAATCCGCTATCTGTTCGCTAGATTGGCGGATTGGAGAAAATCAATCCGCATCCGTCTGCCAATTCGGTGGATGTGGATTGAGCAGATTGTCAGTTTGGCGGATGAATGCGAATCGGTTTGGCGGTTTAAAATTTTATAAGTTTTCAACATAATTCAACTTATGCACTTCCTCAAAAAAAAGAAGAAGAAAGTATTACAGTTAATGAATTAAAAAAAATATTACAATTACTGCATACCTCATCCAAAGTAAGAAAGTTCGAAACTTTAGAATATCATAATCACTGCATGCCTCATCCATATACTACAATCACAGCATTCCTCATCCACATAAAGTATTACAATATGTGGGTCTTAAAATATAAAAACAATTCAAACCACCAAAACTATGAACAGAGCAGTAGTAGAGATTGTATGTCTCTGTATTGTTATATCTATATCTGTTTTTCAAAATAAAAACCAACCAGCATATATCATATTTTCTATTTATTATTTTTAGAGATAGATTTAAAAATAAAAAAATATAGATAAATAATACGTTTATTTTTTTCAATTTTAAAAAGATATTTAAGTTGAAAACTTTTTTTCAACAGAATATTTAAACTCTTTTTTAATTGAAAATACAAACAAAATATTTAAACAAACTGAAAACACAAAGTCTTATAAATTATTAGGGGTGCTCGTAGTTTAGCGGTTCGGTTGCGGCCAAAGGAATCTTAAATCCGCTATCCGTCCGCCACATTGGTGGATTGGAGAAAATCAATCCGCAACCATCCGCTCGTCATCATGCATCCGTCCAAAATCTAGCGGATCGGTTCGATTCGGTCAGTTTTGGCGAATCGGTATATCTGCTGCTTGCCTCTATAAATTACAAATTAAAAACTCAAAATTATTTAGAGTGATTGTTTTTCAAAAATTTGACTAGACTGCGATGTGTTTAATTCCTTATTGATTTAGGCCTTAATATATATGAAATAATTATATCAATTAATAATTGTATTATTTTTATTTATTGTGTTTCTCTTTAAATGAATAAATAATTTATTTTTAAAAATATATTTATCATTAATTTTTTCAAAGATAAATATGATAAAATAAAAATATTATAATAATTAAATCAACTTAATTTTTTATGAATTATTAGACTAAGAATTTTTATGCCGATAAAAATTTAAAAAGAAAAACAACAAAAGGAGCAATATGTATGTATAATCTATATATTTTTTTTATCATGATTGTGGGTTCGTGATGACATTCTAGTAGAAAACAAATTGACAAAAGTTGTAAAGAACCAGACAATTATAAAAACACTCATCACAAATCTTGCTTTACAAAAAACAATACAAAAAATAGAAACTACATGAAGGTGGGAGGGAAAAAAATTACCAACACATAAGGGGTGCAAATGACACTTGCACCTCTGTAGTCTTTCATTTACACCCCACAACAAGTACACTTGCAGTCCTCATATGTTAGTAATTTTTTTTTTTTTTTTTCCAAATTCTCACATGCATGTAGTTCCCCTCAAAAAAAAAAAAAAAATCGTATTAAAATATAGTATACACTTGATTCTCTTTATTACATAATTATAATAAAACATCCTCATTACATATCTAATGACTAAAAGATAAAAATAAAAATATATCATTATTTTAAATTAAGAAAAAGCCATTACACTTCCTAAGATAATTTTTCATAATGCTTAAATAATCTAATAAATATCATTCATTACGAGAATGAATATGGTACATTTCTCAAAGAGTATGTATCATATGCATGCACCTTATAACTAAAGAAAAAATGCATAATTTCATACTTTCTGAGTTATAATTTAAAAAAAAAAAGAAAAGAAGAAGAAGAAGAAGTTGTAACCAAATATAAAACAAAAAAAAAAAAAGTCATAACAAATATCTCAAAATAATATTATAATTAAAAAAGAAAATTAGTTATAACTAAAGAAAAAAATGACGTAACTAAAGGTATATATGGTATGAAGGTGTGTGTAATAGAATTCTCCCATTCGTTACATATAATATCGAGGGATTACAATCTCAATGCTAACCTAGTTGGGATCTATTAGTTAATTTATAATTATTTTTTAGACTGGGCTTGGACAAATATAGAGGCCCGATATTTGGATTGAACCGAACTTGAACAGACACAAAGTCTATTATTATGTAGTGTTAGCTCAGTCCAAACCCTGCCCAACTCGACTTGATGTTTGCCCATTCCCTAGACGGGGAAAATATGTGTTGGTGGATTTGGAATTTGGCTCACCAAAAAACGAAAGGTCTCTCTTGTCATTTAGTTTCTAAATATGTATTGAGAGAGTAATTTATGTTACACAAATTGAGCTGAGCTAAGTTGACATGGGCTTAGGATTTGAGCCGTGCAGATGGGCTAGTTTGTGGATGCGTACAAACAAATCGGGCTAAATCATGCCCTTGACGTCAATCAAGTTTTGGATTGGAAGACTGCATGGTTTAGGTCGTGCAGAGTGTGAATCAGTCAAACATGACTCTTGGTTTGACTGGGCAAACTAATTCTAAAGCAAGCATGGGCCGAGCTACCTAAGAAGACTAGTCAAACACGATTTGCACGGCGTTACATTAGCATGGTGGCGCGTCGAGCTAGATTTGTATGGCGCGACATGTTGCATGGTTGAATTGAATGTTGACAAGGCTAATATATTTTGGTTTCTCGATTGGATGCCATGCAAAGAGTTGTGCTACCTCACTTGGCTTGTAGTGAGGATGGTGTTAAAGGATGGGCGTTATCCTTTAAGAATGTAATTCTTAGGAGGACTCTATGAAGGGAAGTTAGAGTCCTACTAGGATTATGCCATGCGAAACTAATAAAGGCTCAAATTAATCTAACCTAATTTCAGGTATTGCAATTACTATTCCCGAATTCATAGAGTTTTTTACTCCTTGTTGGTCCTATTCACTGACTTAGGCATCAGAGGGGCTTTCGGTATACATCTGCCGGCTAGTTCACGTTTGTGTTTTTAGGTCATACGATGATGTTTGGAAGAGCACAAACTTAATCAACAGGATTATACAAGTGACGATTATTCCATGCTTGTACAATTGGCACCGTCTGTAGGAAGCTATCATAGAACAAACCTTTTGATCAAGTTTTTCTTCAATGATTTTAATGGAAAACAATGAAGATTTGTCTCTTTCCGCCGTCGACGGCCAAACACCGGAGGCGAACAGAAGTTGCAAAGATTTGCCTCATACGCCTCTCATAGTTGATTTGCACCTGCAACGAAGAAACCCTCACAGGGGCCTGTGAGAAAAACGTGCGTCAAGCCCTCACCGTTCTCGAATTCATAGAGCTTTTTATTCCTTGTTGGTCCTATTAGCTAAGTTAGACATCGGAGGGGTTTTTGACACACACCTACTAGTTAGCTCATATTTGCGTTTTCAAGTCGTACGACAATGTTTGGAAGAGTGCAAGCTTAATCAATAGGATTATGCAAGTGATGATTATTCCGTGCCCGTACATGTATATAAATATAGGTATATGTGTGTGTGTGTGTGTATATATATGGGAGCAGTAAATTATTTTTTTGATTTTGAGAGTGAATTGATAAGTGAAGATGACAAGTTGAATTTGAAAATGTTCAAGTAGTTTGAAAATGGTTTGGAGAAATGGTTGTGATTATCACGACAAACACCACTATCATTTCACTATCACTATTATCATTTTCTCTCTACCACTATTAAATAATACCATCAATTCTAGTTAATTAAATGTGATTTTCAAAAAATTCTAAATATAAAATACAAATATAATGTGACACTCAATTAGGATTGGTTTGAGAATAGACACTACAACATATAAGGATTTTAGAAATCAAAAAGTGAAAATTTTGTTATAAAAGACATTTAGGAACCAATTTCCATCGTCATAAAGATAGTCGCCAAAAAGTCGTTCTGAAAAGTCAAAAACAAGGCTTTTAGTGATAAAATTTTGAAAATGTCACTAATAAATAGACTTTTAGGGACAAAATAATTTGGTTTCAAAATGGTTCATTTTTTTAGACAAAAAATTTGGTGTCAAAAAGATAATAATTCATCACTAATATCTAATTTTTGTTGTTAAAAATATAATAACGACATTTTCCACAGCAAAAATATTTGGTCCATAAAAAATAATTTTGTCCCTAAATTTTGGTCTCTAAAACCTTAATTTTTTATAGTGAGACTATTTTAGTAACTTTTTAACTTTTTGGTTAAAATATAAGGTGAAAAAAAATTAGCATTTAGGATACTTTTTAAATTTTTTTGTACAAAAAAAATGTGTGAAAAATAAAGAGAAAATGAAATCATTGAATTTTTTTTTTTGGTTATTTCTTTGACTTTTTGATTTTTTTAGTGACATTTTGACTTTTTTAATCATTCCCAAAACAAGCCTTCAATTCATATTTAGTTAAATGTGATTTCTTAAAATTTCTCTTTGTAAATATGAATTAATAAACATATAATCATTTAAAAAAGTAATCAATTCTAAATAATTATTTTAAAGTAATTTCAATCATATTGAAAAATATCCACAACTTGTTTTATTTTTTTATTTTTTTTGTTAAACAAAAAATTATTGTGCCGGTTAGAGTTTCAAACCAAACCATGTTTGGTTTAAATTAATAAAATACTATTTTGACTTGAAAAAGTATGAGTTTAAATCCAAAATAATCCCAAGATTTTAGATTTAAACCCAATCAATAACACCAGTTAAAGTAGGCATATAAATGATTTGTTCGTTTCCAGGTTGATTCACACACACACACACACACACACACACACCCACCCACTCCACCAAGGATCCTCTAGAGTGTTTTTTTCTTAAAGTTTCTTAAAGTGGTGCATTGTGTGATTGAGATTTAATGTTGA
Source organism: Camellia lanceoleosa (assembly GCA_025200525.1). Classification (NCBI taxonomy): domain Eukaryota; kingdom Viridiplantae; phylum Streptophyta; class Magnoliopsida; order Ericales; family Theaceae; genus Camellia; species Camellia lanceoleosa. Next base: position 119,477,951 of record CM045764.1, on the reverse strand, counting down.
AAAATCGATGTGACTTATCATTAAATCTCAACCGCATAATACACCACTCTAGGAAACTTTAGAAAAAAAAAAACTCTAGAGGATCCTTGCTCCACACACTCACTCTCTCTCTCTCTCTCTTCATACTTTTTATTTATTTTTTAATATGTCAATCGATAAGAAAGTAATTATAAATATAAAAAAATATTTATATTATCAAACAAACCACTAACCCATGCATTTGTACACGTACTATTACTATTTTTTTTAAAAATAAATATTAAACATCCAATACAGACTCAACACATTGTATGCTACAACTATGAATTGGAAATCAGATCACAGTGAACATTTTGAGTTGTATATTGGCCTCGTTTGGTAGAGTTGTGGGAAAATGATTATAAATTATGATTTAACAGATTATAGATTATAGCTTTAAACATAAGCTATTAACCTATTTGGTACAGCTGTGATATTATGAATTTAATCAGCGGAGTAGTGTTTGATTGAATAAGCTGTAAAATAGCTTTTTGCTATGTAATGTACTTTTTGCCCTTTTTTTTTTCTTCATTTTATTTAATTTTCTTTTCTTTTTCTCCTTATTTTCTTTTCTCTTCTTTCTTTTTTATTTTTTCTTCTCTTCTTTTCTTCTCTTAATTGTTTTTTATTCTCTTCTTTCCTTATTTCTTTTCTTTTCTTTTTTTTTCCTTTTCTTCTCTTATTTTTTTTTTCTTTCTTTTTCTTTATTTTATTTTTTTTCTTTAGTTTATAGTTTATTTTTGCAAATTAGAAATGGTGCATGCATGGTTAGATTGATCACGAGAAAATTTTGAAAAATGTTCAAATACCAATTAAAATTTTCAAATTATATTCATTTTAGTTTATAAATACATGAATATTAATTGATATCTTTTTAATTTATCAAAAATTGTTACAAATACCAATTAATATTTTTTTAATTTATTAGTCCAAAATTGTTACAAAATGCCAGAGAGAGAGAGAGAGAGAGAGCGAGAGAGAGAGAGCGTCAGATCGTCATCATCATTAGGTCGTCAGCTGCAAAACCTTAGTCGGCAGCCCCTATCGTTAGATCGTGAGAGAGAGAGAGCTCACAGAGTTAGCTCTAGTTCACGTCGGAGAGAGAGAGAGAGAGAGAGCTAGTTCACGCCACTGGAGAGAGCTGGTTCACGCCACGGGAAATTGCCTCTCAAGCTTTCTCTCCCACTGAAGAAGTGAACCGTGTTTGGTTGTGGATTTATATATTGATTTTTTGGTAATAGTTGAAGTTGATGAGAGACATTTAAGTAATTTCATCCCTCCCTTCCCAGCTTGCCGCTTAAGTTGAATTGATAAGTACCCCCATAGCCACTTCAAGAAAAAGTTGATTTTTCACTTACAAAAAGTTATAATCTGTATTATTTAGCTACACCAAACACAATGAAACAACTTAAATTAAGCTAAATAAGCTGAAAAAAGAGCTCTACCAAACAAGCACATTGTATTTGTCTGTTTGAACCTACACGGAAAGATGCAAATGTGAATTTGGGATAGTGGCTTGTCTGCATACCCTTTCTCTTTCTTTTGATTTTTTCAGTATCTACTGTATTATTTTGCAAGTTAATTTCGTAATTAAGTTCTGATGTCAAACTCAAACATTTCGGCAATCCTACATCCTTTTAATTTTCTCTCACAAAAGCACTCGGTCACAATTTCTTACCGTCTCACTTACAATTCCCTACCCTCTATAGCTCCTAGAGTATTACCTACACTTCCTTCACTGGGACAAACTTCCAAGGCCCAATTCATCTTCCACAGCGTGGTAACAAGCAGGGTACTATACCAAGGATTGTTGATAGTGTATTATTTGTTTCTTTTCAGTGTATTATTTGCTTCTTTTTCAAAATCTATTTTGTTTACAATTTTGATGCATTGCTTGTAAAGTTTCTCATTTTTATTTTTTAAAAACACAATTATAGTAGACGAAAAATCACGTGCAATACATGTGCGCATCACTACTAATAATAAAAAGGTCACCATATTGAAATGCTAGACACTTTTTGATCATCTTTATTACACTAGTGTATGTGTAATAAAGGATCGTAATTACATATTCAATGACTAAAAGATAAAAATGCGAATGTATCATCATTTCAAAATAAGAAAAAAAAAAAAATCATTACACTTGCTAATATAATATTTCATAACCGTTAGATTATGTAGTAAAGATAATTCATTACATGTAATATTGAGGGATCACAATCCCTTTTGGAGAGCTTTTTATTTATCAAATTAAAAAAAAAAAACAAAACAAAACAAAAGAAGTACAATATAGATATGGAAACCACATAACGACTCTGCTTCCTTGCTTCCTTGCCAACAGAATGATAAATAAAGTCCAAAATATGTTAATTTCATAGTACCGACACTAGAAAGCCAAATAGGAGAAACCTCAGTGCTACAAATCATCAAACACCGGCATAAATCTCGAGCGTATCCAACCTAGTATCGGCAAGGTGTTTGACAAGATACTCAGAATAAACGAATGATCGGTAGCGGAGAGGATGTTCTTCATCTACAAGCTGTGGAGGCACCTCAATACTCACTCCATCCTTTGGAATAGCAAAGAATCCGCACGAAAGCCTCTCTTGGTCACCACTCATCACCACCTTGTGTTGCACAGCTTCAAGTCTTCCATTGGTCCATGCCTATATATAGTTGCATCATAAATATAAAAAAAAATAATAATAATAAGAGAGAGAGAGAATCGAATGCATTTATAACTTTGATCTGCCTGTATTGATTGATACCATAACTTATGTGGCTTTAGGGAGGTTTTGAATGATTGAAACCGGTTTTCATGGATCTAATTTATATGAAAATGCATAGGACAATACAACACCATTTAAAATAAAGGTCTTTGGTATTTTCACAATGCTTCCTTTCTATTGCCTCTACTGGAATTATTTGATCAAAAGCCATCGAATTAAATAGATATGAATCCGGCTTTACCAAAAAAAAGTATGGATTAGGAATATAACGACTTGTGACGGGGAAAATGATAAAGGAAATACCGATGCCTGTATTAAATCAATTGCTTTTGTCCACAACATCAAACAAATTGTAAAAAATTTCAATCTTTGCATTTCAATGGCATATATACATATAGGTGTTTGTGAGTGAATGTTGTATGCGTGCACAGACACATAATTAATGACTCGAAACGAAATAGGATTCTTTTTATTTTCCACAAAAATGAAGAAGACAAAAAGAGTAGAGTAGAACCACGCACCTGGAGCCCATCGCCAACAATCACTACCAAGGCTCCCTTAGGAACGTCAAGTGTAATCCATTTTCGGTCTTTAGTGAGAACCTCAAGACCTTGCACTGAATTTTGACATAAAATGGTTATGATGGTATTATCAACATGAATCGCGAGACCAAGAGGCTCTTCATTCTCTTTAGGAAGTCTGTATTTCATGGCACGTAAGTTGCCAATAATGTTCTCATCTATTGCCTTCTCCTTGTAGTACTCTAAGATTCCAAAGCTCTCGAAAATCATTTTCTGTATTTGGAGGTTCAGTTCGAGCATCTTTGCATTTGTGGAGTTGATAACCTCGCTATCCAAACATATAAGTATCCAAAAGTCAGTAGGTCTACTTTTACCCAACTTATGGACAACCAATGCTAAATAAGATTTTTAATAAACAGCAGAATGACTTTTAAATAGTATCCCAATTTAGATAAGGTTTAAACTATCAACAAAAATAAATAAACAAAAAACAGAAGATATTAGAAGCTTCTTTTTTTTGTTTTTTGTTTTTTGTTTTTTGGAAACCTTACAAAAAAATAAAGTAAAAGTTAAAAAATGTATATTATACATTTTTGTAAATGATAAAAAATCATGAAAGGAAAGAAAATTTATATTTAAAATTAATTAATTTTTTTTTTTTTTGGGATCAGATTTAAAATTAAAACTTGTACACACAATTTCATCATAATATTTTTGCTGATTTGCTTGCAACACAAAAAACTACAGAAATCAAAAAATAATTCAAAACGTTACTCAAAGTAAAGTATATGATGTTTAATTTAATCTTAATATAATGTGGACTTGCGCACCGAACGAATCTAGCCCGCATACTCTCTTCTTTTCTTTTCCATTTTTTGGACAACTTTTTGGATGATATTTTTGTAGCATTGACCAACTAATTTTCATTTTTGTTTTTTCCCCATTTCCGTCTTCTTTCTGCTTTAATCTTTTGCAGATGTTCCAAAAAGATGAGGGTCACTTGCAGAAGCCTAAAGAAAATTAAAACTTTACATAAAACACACATATATATTGAAAAATTGAGGGTTATGTGTGTTCTTGAGATTCTACTACTACACTTTGATTTGAAGAATCCAATAATGTTATATAAGAAGAAGAGAATTTAAAAGTCTTAAGTACCAAATGTGATCACGATTTTCATTACCACTATGCAGGACTGGCCAGTCCAAGAAGGTAAATTTGAAAAAAGAAAAAAAAAATTGATGAAAAAATTCAAGTAATTAATATCAAATATACTGTTTGGTAACACTTATGTTTTCAATTTTCTTTTTATATTTATAAAAATTTAAAAAACTCAAATAAAAACTTGTTTGGTAAAATTTTTGATTTATAAATCAAATTGCCTCAACAGATAAATTGATAAAAAATAAAAACATAAAAAATATGTTTTTATTTTGAGTTTTGAGTTTTTTTTTTTTTTTATCACCTAACACTAGTCACCACCTGCCACCATTTTCCACCACCGTCTTCCGCTACCACCACCCACAACCCACCCCCACCACCACCTGCCACCAGCCACCACCCACCTGCCACCCACTCGCCACCACTACCCACCCATCGCCGCCACCACCACCACCCACCTGCCATCCACCCACCACCGCTACCCACCTGCCATCCACCCACCACTCGCCACTACCATCCATCACCCGCACCACCACTTACTAGCTACCTGCCATCACCAGCCACCCACTACCACCACCCACCTGCTACCCCCCTGCCACCACCACCCACCACCCCCTACCACCAACACCCGCCACCCACTCATCACCCACTTGCCACTACTACCCACCCCCCACCATCACCTCCACCACCTCCACCCACTCGCTACCACACCCACCCACCCGCCACCACCACCACCAGCCACCCTGCACCACCACCACCCGCCACCGTCACCCACCATTACCACCCACCACCCACCACCCACTACCATCTGCCACCCGCCACCCGCCACCCACCTGCACCACCACCCACCACCCCCTACCACCACCCCTACCACCCACTTACTACCACCCACCACCGCCACTCACATTCACCCACCCATCACCACCACCACCACCACTCACCACACCCCACCACCCGCCATCGGCCATCCGCCACCCACCTGCCACCACCACCCACCACCCGCGACCACCACTCACTCGCTACCACCCGCCATCCGCCACCGTCACCCACCCACCCACCCACCACCACCGACCCACTACCAGCTACCGACCACCCACCGTCACCACCTTCCACCACTGTCTTCCGCCGCCACTTGCCACCACTTGCCATTCTCTCACTCTTTTTTATATTTTTAAATTTTTGTAAATATTTTGTCAATTACCAAACGTGTTTGTAGTTTATGTTTTTTAAAAATAAACCAAAAAAAAAAAAAACAAAAATCATTTTATAAAATTTTTATAAATATAAACTAAAAATATAAACGTTGCCAAATACACCCGTTTTACTCAAATTTAAAATTAATTAGATGGAAAATATATATATATATATATATTGAAAAGGAATTAGAAGAAGAAGGAAGAAGAAGAATGAGTGAGTCACCAAAATTGAGGATTGCCTTGAGGCCACATAAGCTTCTCGAAAGCTCGAACCTCTTCTTCACCATAGACTCCAAAGCTCTCATAGAGAGGGATAAACGGGTTGCTGACGACGTAACCGCCTTCTTTAGGAGTAGGTTTTTTGTACTGCAATTTGGTCTCCAATGGGAGATCGAACATCTCGCCGGTGGTCTTGAACAGTAGTTGTTGAAGCTCTAATGGCAGATTCTCATACTTAAGGAAGAAGCACCCATATGTTTCGCATGCCTCTCTCACCTTTCTAATCACCGCTTTCCAATCTTCGCTCTCTCTGTCCCAATTCAACACCTCATTCGTCAGATCAATTGATGGAATCATTCCTGCAGCCGCATCCGCAAACATCTCTCTCTCTCTCTTCTCTGTTTGGGTTTGGGTTTGTGTTTGTGTGGGACGTGGAATTGGAGGTGCCTCTCAATATATAGATCAACAATGATTTATACCATTAAAAAAACACACTATTAATAGCACGAATATATTAGAAATATCAAAAAATAAAAAATAAAAAAAAGGACGTAACATAACATATTATTACATTATTAGTGCTTCTATTTTAGTCCGCCTAATCATTTTTCTATATAAATAGACCAATAATGCTATAGACCACTAATTACTATTACAACTATGATGTGACAGTCAATTTTACTTACTGTCACAGTATGTGCTGTGTCTTATTTTATTTTTTTTTCATTTTTCACCTCACAAATTGTGGATTTAGAGCTCAAAATCAATTTTGATAAACACATGGGGCTTTCCTTTTTTGAAATTCTTTTGCACTTTTGCTTTTGCTTTTTAGTCCGCCCAATCATTTTTCTATGAAAAATGTTTCATATCACTAATTTAACATCATTAATGTACTACTAATGATATGACATCATGTGAACACTGTGATAATTTGGCCTTTGTTTGTTTTATTTTATTTTCTTTATATTGTCACCTCATTAGTGATATTTTTAAAACTTCAAATTTAGTATTCTAAATCACCACTCATTTTCTATTTAAATAGACGGGGCTTTCCTTTTTTTGAAACTTGTACTTTGTTTTTGCTGTTTCGTCAATGAAATTTTTTTACTGATAAAAAAAGAAAAAGGAAAAGAAAAAATAGAGTGGGCTTTCCACTATAACTTTTAAAAATGACTGATATTTATCATGTTTTTTAATGATTTATTATTTTATTTTTCATTTCTATCTAAAAATTATTTGAAATTGTTTTAGAATGATTTAAATAGATATACTTATTTAAGTTATATTACTTTTTTAATTTTTTTTATATATATATTTTTATAAAAAATTAAAAAGGGCATTAACTTTTTTATTTAATTTTATGTTTTAGTGACTTTTTCTTGTTTCTTAAATGGGTTTGGTTATGGTGTGCAACTTATACCTTACACCTTATACCTTACACTTACACCTACACCTTACACTTACACCTTTTGTGAAAAATTAAACCTTACACTTACACTTTTTTTGAGGTTGCACACCATATGCAACCCACTTACACCTTACACCTTACACTTACACCTTATACTTATACTTACACCTTACACTTACACTTTTTGTGTAAGTGGCACATGGTGTGCACTTGCACACTTAAGAAAACTCCTTCTTAAATTGTATCATTAATCTATTTTATATATATATATATAAATCTATGGCTTTGACCTTATTTATAGAAAAGGCAAATAATTCTTTGTATTCTTTTACAATCAATTAAAATATGTAAGGTAATTTTTTCTTTCATATCTTCTCAAATAATTAGTTAATCATCTCTTACACATTATTGAGTATAAAAAGTGAATTTGTATATCATTTTTTTCTAATTATTTTATTGGACCTATGCTGGTTGGGTAGGGGCAAATTGCGATAATATAGTGTCATTTTGGGAACATAGTCCAAAAACGTGACTGCCAAAAACGCAACAAAATTCCTTTGGAAAGTGCAAAAAACGTAGCCCTAAAATTATAAATTAGGGCCTATGAAAAAAAAATAAAAAAATAAATCTCTTATGTTGGGTAAGGATATTTTGGTCATTTTAATTTGATTTGACACCATAAATAAATATTAAACTAAAAAGTAAAAAGTTAACTTTTTACCAACTTCCTAAATCATTTCTAAAAAAGCTAAAAAGCTTGGTAAAAAGTCAAAAGTCAACTTTTTACCAATTTTCCAAAACAATGCCGCATAATTTCCACGTTTTCGAGGCTATCTATTTTTTTAATCGAGAAGAAATTAATTACAAAATTGAACAATTGAAATTCAACAATACACCAAATGCTAAAATAAACAACTATATACAATTTTTATTAAAAAAAATAATAAATGACAAGTTTGTTTTTAAAAATCAAATTATTAATTTTTTTTAAATAAACATAATAAAAATGAAAGATTTTGATTATCAATAAATTTTATTTTTTAATATAAATGATATATATAAAAAATTATACAAAATAAATAATTTAAATTATTAAAACAAATTTATAATAAGCCTTAAAAATCCAAACATAACAATCAAATTCAAATTTGAACTTGCGACTCACCATTTCACCTATACGAAAGGAGTCAAAAGAGGTGGGGAAAGATGGTCCAATCTTTACTCTTCACCTATATTATGTGGGTAGGTACGTGCAATAATGATTCATAGTGTTGCATGAAAAGGTACGTGCAGTAATGATTCATTAGTGTTGGATGAAAAGGACAAAAGGAAAAAAATAAAAAAGTTATGATATAATCGTAATTAATTAATTAATTAATTTATTTTTGAATATGATTGTAACTTTGTGTCTGAGGTCTCGTTTGAGAATATATTTTTTTAGTAATTTTTTAATTTTTTAGTTAAAATATGATATAAAAAAATTAATATATTTGGAATAATTTTTTAAATTTTTATGAAAGATGTATAAAAAATAGAGAGAAAAGAGAATCTTTGTTTCCGTTTGGTAAGCTTCTCAAATTATAGTTCCACTCATTGCTTTGAGTGTGTTGTTTATTTTGAACTTTCAAATCATAATTCTACACTCATTTCTCAAAACTTAATTCAAAACATAATCATTACTTTTCAAAACTCATAACCAAACATATAATTCAAAACTTTTTTTAAAACTCAATTCAAATCAATATTTTAATTTTTTAAATATTTGAATATTTTAAAAATATTTTAATTTTGTTAAGCTTTTAAATATTTTAATATTTAAATATGTTACGATTTTTTAATTTTTTTGAATATTTTTAAATATTTTAATTTCAAAATATTACAATTTTAATTTTTTAAATTTTAAAATATTTTATAAAAATAAATTCAAACTCTATTTTATAAAAACATTTTTAAATATTTTAATTTTTTTTGTTATGCATTTGGTTGTGATTTGAGTGTAGAGTTGTGAAAGTAATATGGAGTTTTAAGTTATGTGTTTGGTTATAAGTTTTAAAAATAATTTCTTAATTAAGTTTTGTTTTATGTGTTTGGTTACGATTTGAGTGTAGAGTTATTTTTAAATTTTAAATATTAACATTTTAAGTTATTTAAATTTTTTGAATATTTAAATTATTTAAATTTTTACGTTTTAAATTTTTTGAATATTTATTTTAATGTTTTAGATTATTTAAATTATTTAAATATTTATTATTTAAATTTTTTGAATATTTATTTGAAAAAAAATTATTTCTTTTGTAGTATTTTCAATCAAAAAATTGATTAATGTTATTTTCTGTTAATAATAATTTTTTTTAATTGAATTTTAAAAAGAGTTTGGTTATGAGTGTTGATCAAAATTTTTAATAGTGTGAAAGTAGTGTATTTTGTTATGAGTTATAACAATTTGAATTAAGTTTTGAAAACTCTTTCCAAAATTCATAATTAAACAAATTTTCTTACTTCGCATGTCAAATCAAATTTTCAAAACTCAATTCCGCACTCAATTCAAAACTCAATTCAACACTCTATTCAAAAAACATAACCAAAAAAATTTTATATACTCAAATTATAATTTCACAACTCACAAACTCAAAATACAACTCATACTCTCAAATCATATTTACAAAACTCTACCAAACACGACATTTGACTTTTTGGTATAGATTGTTAGTTTTTTTGACTTTTTTAGTAATTTTTTAACTAAAAAAGTCACTTGTCAAACAAGACCTTAGTCGAGTAATAGAATCATCTTTATTGATCATTTCCTTTATAATGTTAGGTTGTGTTTGGTTATGTTCTTTAAATATAATTCCATCCCTCCATTTGAATTTCATGTTTGGATGGAGTTCTCAAAATGTGATTTCACCACACATTTCAAAATGTAATTCTCCTTCACATTTGGCTATTCTCTCTCTCTCTCTCTCTCTCTCTCGTGTTCTCTATTCTAAAAAGCAGAGGATTTTTGAATTTTGGATCTATCCGGTCATCCTCTTAGACGTCCCCCGAACGTTCGGCCAGTTGTCCAGCTGGTTGATCGGGACAGTATAATTTTTTTTTTTTTTGCAATTGCCAATCGCCAATCACAACCTGTTATTTGGAAATATATATATATTTTTGATATTTTTTAAATATAAAAATTATTTTTTTAGACCAAAATAACTTTTTTTTATTTGAATGTTAAAAAGAGTTTGGTTATGAGTTTTGAATAGAATTTTCAATAGAGTTTTGAGTTGTGTGTTTGGTTATGAGTTATAACTTTTTTAATTAAGTTTTGAAAATTACCACTAAACAAATTTTCTTATTTCACATGTCACATCGAACATTCAAAACTCAATTCAACACTCAACTCAAAACTCAATTCAAAGCTCTTTTCAATACTCATGACCAAACAAATTTTCTACACTCAAATTATAATTTCAAAACTCACAAACTTAAGATGCAACTCTACTCTCAAATCATATTTCTAAAACTCTGCCAAACACTATCTTTGGCTGTGTTTGGTTATGTTTTGTAAATATAATTCCACCCCTCCGTTTGCATTTCATGTTTGGATAGAGTTTTCAAAATGTTCTTCTTCACGTTTGGCAACTCTCTCTCTTTTTTATGTTCTCCATTTTGAAAAGCAGAGGATTTTTGAATTTTTGGTCTACTTGGTCAGCCTTCCGGACGTCTCTCGAAGGTTCGGCCGGTTGACCGTAACAGTGTAATTTATTTGTTATTTGTTATTTTTATTTTTTGCAATTGCCAACCACCAATCGCCACCTATTATTTGGGAGGGGGGGAAATTATATTTTTTGATATTTTTTAAATATAAAAATTATTTTTTTTAGACTAAAATGACATTTTTTTTATAAATTTTTTTATTTGAATGTTAAAAGAGTTTGATTATAAGTTTTGAATAAAATTTTCAATAGAGTTTTGAGTTGTATATTTGGTTATAAGTTATACTTTTTGAATTAAGTTTTGAAAACTCTTTTCAAAGCTCATAACTAAACAAATTTTCTTATTTCACATATCACATCAAACTGATAAGCTCACTGCTTAGTGACTCTGCTTCAGTAATCAATTCAAGTGCTTCAGTGACTCTGCTTCAGTAATCAACAAATGAAGACATTTAGTCAAGATGAGATATAACTGAAAGTTAGTTCACTCATGTAACTAAAAGTTAGTTAGAGTTTGTTTAGAGGAAGTTAGAGTTTGTTATAACAACTCTAACCATCTTGTATAAAGTCCATCTTGTATAAAGTAGTGGAGAATGTAAACAAATCAACATATTGAGAATTCAATTCAAAATTTATTACAAACATTCAAAACTCAATTCAACACTTAACTCAAAACTCAATTCAAAACTTTTTTTAAAATTCATAACCAAACAAATTTTCTACACTCAAATCATAATTTCAAAACTCACAAACTTAAAATACAATTCCACTCTCAAATCATATTTTTAAAACTCTACCAAACATTACCTTATATTTTTGGGTAAATAATTTACAAAAAATACATTGAATCACTTAAATTTAATACATAATATTATTTTGGGTTTAATTCACATAAAATTAATATTTTTTCATCCAATTCATTCATAATTTATTAATCGTATGGATAAAAAAAAAATCTTATTTATTTTACATTAAAAAATATATTTTTTATTCATTAGTCTAAACATTATTTATCATAATTTCAATTGTTTTAACCAATACTAGAAGAGTTGTCGATATTATTATGCTAAACATCTAAAACTTATGTCCTTTTTATTTTTATTTTTAAAACCTTAACAATAATCAATGCCCTAGACTTGCATATTATTTTAATTTACGTAACACATAATTCCTCTTCATCAATAAAATGAATCATTTTTATATTAAAATATATATTTTTTATCATTATTTATTTCTATCCCTCCAAATCATTTACACTGGTTCTAAAAGTTTTAATCTTACTAAAAAATTAATATAATTATATAAACTTATATATTTTTTCTAATTGTAATTATATTTTCACTTTTTTTTTTTTTTGGAACGACTAAGATATTTTCACTTCAATAATGCATGGATGGACCGACAGAGAGAGAGAGAAGAAAACGTAGAAACAGGTAGGTGCTCGTGCATCGCGTGGCTTGTGTAACGTGGAACTTGCTCTACACGCGGGGGCCGGTGGGACGCTCGCCCATGGTAAAATGTTTTGGCTCCGTTTGGTAAGCTTCTCAAAGTATAATTTCACCTATTAATTTGAATGTGGTATTTATTTTGAGCTCTTAAATCATAATTCTATACATATTTTTCAAAACTCAATTCAAAATATAATCATTACTTTTCAAAACTCATAACCAAACACATAATTCAAAACTCTTTTCACAATTCAATTCAAATCAATATTTAAAATTTTTAAATATTTAAATATTTTAAAAATATTTTAATTTTGTTAAGATTTTAAATATTTTAATATTTAAAAATGTTATGATTTTTTTAATTTTTTTGAATATTTTTAAATATTTTAATTTTTAAATATTACGATTTTAATTTTTTAAATTTTAAAATATTTTATAAAAATAAATTCAAACTCTATTTTATAAAAATATTTTTAAATATTTTAATTTTTTTTTTATGTATTTAGTTACGATTTGAGTGTAGAGTTGTGAAAGTAGTATAAAGTTTCGAGTTATGTGTTTGGTTATGAGTTTTAAAAATAATTTTTTAATTGAGTTTTGTTTTATGTGTTTGGTTACGATTTGAGTATAGAATTGTTTTTAAATTTAAAATATTAAAATTTAAAATTATTTTAAATTTTTGAATATTTAAATTATTTAAATTTTTACGATTTAAAATTTTTGAATATTTATTTTAATTTTTTATTTATTAAATTTTTTAGATTATTTAAATTATTTAAATATTTATTATTTAAATTTTTTGAATATTTATTTTGAAAAAAAATTATTTCCTTTGTATTATTTTCAATTAAAAAATTGATTAATGTTATTTTCTGTTGATAATAAATTTTTTTAATTGAATTTTAAAAAGAGTTTGGTTATGAGTGTTGATCAGAATTTTCAATAGTGTGAAAGTAGTGTGTTTTGTTATGAGTTATAACAATTTAAATTAAGTTTTGAAAACTCTTTCCAAAACTCATAACCAAACAAATTTTCTTACTTCACACGTCAAATCAAACTTTTAAAACTTAATTCCACACTTAATTCAAAACTCAATTCAACACTCTATTAAAAAATCATAACCAAACAAATTTTCTACACTCAAATCATAGTGAGTGTTTGGGAAGTGAGTTTTTATATAGGTTTATTTAGTTGTAGGATATTATTAGATAAAATTTTTTTAGTGTTTGAGAAGATAGTTGGATTTTTTTGTGGTTAGATGTAATGTTTATGAGAGAAAAAGTGAAATGATTATGGGGTTAGATGTGATATTTTGTTTGTATTTATTTTTTTTGGTTTTGCAAAACCTTAGTCTTTTAGTGAAAAAAATGAGAAAAAAATTTGGGAACTTGGTTCTCAAATACCACCATAATTTCAAAACACACAAATTCAAAATACAACTTATATTCTCAAATCATAATTAGAAAGTCTTACCAAACGGAGCCTTTGTTTTTTATTTTTCCAACTTGATGAGCCATACATAGGGTTCATCATAGGATTAATTTAATAATTATATTTTTTATTTAATTGTGTTTGTTTTTTTAATAAATAATCTATTTAAAAAATATATTTATCATTTATTTTTTAAAAAATTAATACCATAAAATAAAAATATTATAATTATTGGATCGATTTGATTTTTTTCATAAATATACAAAAGGCTTTACGAAATAAATAGTTCGAATTATTGAAACAGAATTCGTGGTAAGTCTCATTAAAATATATTGTACCTAAGTTAGTTTATTACATTTGTTTCTCAAAAAATTAATAGTTTAGTTTTCAAATAAATTTTGTTGTTAATTATTTGGTAAATAAATATTATGAACTAACATGATTATGATAATTGAATTGATCCATTTTTTTTTATAAGTAAATACATATTATTTATACTATTATTAAAAGTGAACATCTCACACATGGTGTTATAAACTTCCTTCTCTTATTTTCAAGTAGCATTCTTTTCTTGCGCTGAGCATCCAAAAGGAAAAGTAAAAAATAGTAATTAAAAGAGAGATATAAGATTTGAACCTAAGACCATTCATTTAACTTACTAAATAACACTTTCATCACTTAAATAATATAAAAAATATGTTATCACTTTAAAATTAAAATCTATATTTTAAGCACACTAGTTAAGTGAGCTCACTCTTTAATAATATAAAAAATAAATAATTTAGATCATCAACTAGCAACTGTGAACCTAGCCCACAGGACCAAACAATTGTTGTCATATAATTAACGGACGGTAAATTTTATTTTGTATCAAATCTCATTTTGGTCTCTACATATAAAATTATGATAGTTAATCTCCTGCACTTTGATCAAATCCCACTTTAATCCCTTACGCATGAAATTAGGATAGTATTTTTTGTCAAATCTTACTTTAGTCTCTATACAAATGTCAATGTCCCATTTCTGTTACTCAATTGTTTAAATTTTTAACAAAATCTAATCATGTGATAAGAATGTAACCACAACATTAGGGTAAGAAAAAAAAATTATCTACATTTTCTACCAATACACACTTTATCTCAAAATTTATATTAAAATATGACTGTATTAGACTAAAACAAAATGCAGATTGTGAATAATTAAGAAGATGAACTATGATTTTGTATAAATTAAAATCAAGAAACTCTATTTTTCACGGTAACACAGTTTTCTATTTATTCATCTTTATTTATCTTTGATTTCTTTGTTGTATTTTTATTTATTTATTTCAAAAGCTCTACTTTTTTGTCTTGTTATGTGCTTATCACGTAGGACAAAGTGTATTAATGGGAAATATGAATAATTTTTCTCTTTTACCCTCGTTTTATTGTCACATTTTTGTCAAATGACTGGATTTTATTAAAATTTTAAAAATGAAGTAACAAAAGATGAACATTGACACTTGTGTATGGACTAAAGTGGGATTTGAGTAAAAATACAGAGGCTAACTGTCACGATTTTATGTATAGGATCAAAGTGAGATTTGAGTAAAAGTTCAGGGGGTTGACTATCACAATTTTATGTGTAGCAATCAAAGTGAGATTTTTGACTAGAAATGTAGGGAATTGGCTATTATAATTTTATATGTAGAGGTCAAAGTAAAATTTGATATAAAATGTTATAATACAAAGTATAATTTACCCAATTAATGAAACACTCCAGTGTCTTCTTCTTTTCCCAATCGTACCTTATTTTGTTATCAGATCATTATCGTATTAGACCATCTCCAATGGTTACTCAAACCTTTCATCAAATTTGAATTTGATGAAAAATGAGTTCTTTTTCTGCTCCAATGGTTGCATCAAATATATATCAAATTGAAATTTTTACTTTTTTTTTTTTCTTCATTAAAGTGAGGACAAATGCGCCTTTTATCAAATCACTGTTCATTGTCGTTGCCAGATGTTCTCTGAGATATTCTCCTGAATGACTACCTCAAGACAAAAATTTGTGAAAAAATTGCACTACCCGATCGATAGCCCGGTCGACCATCTCAAGGCAAAAAAAATAAAAATAAAAAATAAATTACAATGACTGGTTAACCGTCCAGACATCTACCTAGTCGTCCGCCCTGTTTGATCGGTGTATTGATGAAGTTTCAAAATCCTCCGTTGAAGTATTTGATATCAAATGAAATTTTTACTCAAAATTTTACTTAAATTTAATAAAAAAATTGATACACGTTAGAGATGCTTCTAGAATGATGTATTCCAGAAAATGTGACATGCAGTAAATTTTCCAAGAAATCATTATTATTGTTTAATTAATATTTTTAAATCATTCATTAATGAACCAACTTTATACAGTTGGTCGGTAGTCCACATTTTTTTTTTCTTCTTTTGGTAGTCCACATTCGAGGTTAAATTGTACTCAAGTTTATAAATTGAATTTTTTAGTTAAACAGATAAAAGATTATTATTTAAAAATCTAATTTTTTACAATTAAAAAATTAATTAAAATAACTAATTGTCCAAACAAGCCTTAATGTTTAAAATATATATAATTAATTTTATATTTTTAATATAATTATATTGCACTCGCATGAGATTTTAATTTACATAATATTTAGATTATTTTTATCAATATTTCATAAATCGTATGAATAAAATATAATATTATCATTTTTTTATTTATGTTTATTTGAATACCTACCATTTGCATTAATTTTTGTCACTTTAGTCTTATTAAAAATAAGATCAATGTAATTATGTCAAAATTTTAAGATTAATTATATTTTTATCAAATCTTAAGAAAGATTAGTATAATTTATTCTTTTTATTATATTAGAGATATGTTTTGTTACCAATTGAATATGAGATTCTATTAAATTTTTAGAGAAAATAAAAAAATTATTTATTGTAACAAAATAAATTTTAAATTTCATAAAGTTAAATTTTAATATTGGGTAAAATACACTTACCTGCTTTGAGGTTTAGCATAATTACAGGGACCTCCCTTGTAATTTGAAAAATTACACTAACTTCTCTTACTTTTGAAAATAATATCAAGATTCCCCATTGGGTTTAACTTTGGCTCAAATAGTGTTAAAATTGATAATAAAATAACTAATTTACCCTTGCCTCTTCTTCATGTCTTTTGCAACCGTATTTTTTTTTATTTTTTTAAAACATAATTTAGCAACCATAGATCACTACCTATCTTCTCTCTCTTTTCTCTTTTAGCTATAGCTAGGATTGTAACTAATCAACTTAGAGACTCAAAAGCCCCAAAATTTACTCTAAGAATGGGGAATTTATTTGTGTGTATATATATGTGTGTTGAATTGTTGATGAGGTTTGGAGAATTTATTTGACAATGTGATTAGATTATGCATTGGTGGTTATCAATGACCCTACCAATGAACTGTTGAGGAGAAAGAGCTTCTATAAAGAGAGGCAGTAGAAAAAATAAATAAATAAAGAAAACATATAAAAAAAAAAGAAAAGAAAATTAGAATATATATGTAGTTAGCTAGATTTAAAAGTTAACAAATACACATACACACACATATATATATGATCATACACTAAAAAAATTAAGGTTTTAGAGATCAAAATTTAGGGACCAAATATTTTTGTTACGAAAAGTGTCGGTATTATATTTTTAGCAACGAAAATTGAACATTAGTGATGAATTATTATCTTTTTGGGACTAAATTTTTTGCCTAAAAAAAAAAAAAAATGGTTTTGAGACCAAATTATTTTGTTCCTAAAAGTGTATTTATTAGTGACATTTTCAAAATTTTGTCGCTAAAAGCTTTATTTTTGACTTTTCGGGACGATTTTTTCGTGACTATCCTCACGACGATAGAAATTGGTTCGTAAATGTCTTTTGTAACAAAATTTTCACTTTTAGAGACTAAAAAATTTGGTTTCTAAAACTTTTTTATATTGTAGTGATATGTCCCAATTATGACATTTGTAATATTTGATTATAACTTAGGCCTCATTTGTTAACTATATATTTTAGTTAAAAAGTCAAAAATTCACTATAAGTTATCACATCACTCTCTTTACTTTTCTGCACATATTTTCATAAAAAGTTAAAAAGTTACTAAAACAACATGTGCTCAAATGAGGCCTTATTGTGGTGTTAATTATGATTTGGTTATGACTCATTATGGTGTTAGTTATGACTCATTGTGATATTAGTTATCATCTATTGTAATTATTATTTTGGCTATGATCCAAAAGTTTTTAATTATACTTTATATGATATTTAATTATAACTTTTGTTTTTAATTATGATTGAAAAAGATTTAGTTATGAACACCATAAATATCATAACTTGCATATGAGAGCACCTACCTCCATTATCACCCATCCATCCTCCAAATCTTACCCACTCTCAAAACCTTGAAAACCCTTTGGCAGTAATATTTCGGCAGTAACGGTGGCAACCATTTGATTATCTATACTTCTTCAGCAATGGCAGTAAGTGAAATTTTTTTAACAACCACAATTTTATGAGACAAGAGGAGTACAACAATAAAACCTCAGAGGAGGTTCATAACTTTGATAGTGTTCTTACCTTAGAGGAAATTGACATTTTAAGGGTAAGTATATTGAAAAAAATAATAAAAATCGTTTGTTATTTTTTCGAGACTGAACTCCCAAACATATGATCAAAATTCGAAAACACAGGCCCGAACATTATTTTTTTTGTTCGAAAATAGGTAACCAAACATTTTTTATTTGTTTGGTAATAGATAGCCAAACATTATTAATGAACTTTTTTCAAAACAAAATCCAGGTAAGATAAAGAATAAGAATTGAAACTGCCAGAGAATTCAAAGAAACCCACCTGAGAGATCACAAATCCAAACTCGTGAAGGTTGCATAACCCATAAAAGGGGAATTTTGAATCCATAATAAAAAAATCTTACATTTATTTTCTTAGATCATGAACAAGATGTAGAGATGAAATATAATAATTTTCATGAGACGAAATAGTAATCACTTTCATGGGTTTTGTTAGGATTTTTGGGAGAGAGACTTTTTGGAGTATGGAGGTGTGCATTTAATTGAATGGCTGGAATGTTTTCATAAAGATAATTTCGGTATTATTTGAGAGGAGAATCTTTTTTTTTAAAAATTTTGAAATTTATAAATAAGAATTCAAAGAAATAAAAATTCAAAATAATTGATGAAGTGTTTAATAATATAACTCTATTTTAATTTGTTGAGACGCCTTTACTCTCTACACATGGAGGGCGGTAGGACGCATGCTTAGTGGTGTAGCTAGGAATTTGATGGAGAGGGGGCACAAATTAATAATAACATCAGTGCGTTTGATCTGAGTTTTTTGGATTAAGTTTTTTAAAAATTGAGTTTTTTGGTTTTCGTGTTTTTTGGTTATTAGTGAATATTTTTAAAATTTTCAAAAATATTTTTTTACTTTTTTAGATGAATTTTACTTAGATGTATTTAAAAAATTTGTGAAAAAATATTTAAAAAAATTAATAAATACATAAAAATACAAATAATGTACAGAATTTTCATATATATATTTTTTGTATTTTTGGTATTTAGTGAATTTTTAAAAGGTTTTTTTTCACAAATTTTTTACTTTTTAGGTATATTTATGTTAGATATGTCTAAAAATTGCTTAAAATATTAAAAAAATTCAATAAAAATAAATAAAAAACCCTAAAAACAAGAAAGTAGAACTTTCTGAAAAGTATTTTTGGAAAACTCTAACCAAGCAAATTTTTTATTTATTTATTTTTATAATAAACAATAATGAGATATTACTAAACTTAAATATTAAGAGTCCATTTGGATAAATGTGAATTTTAAATTATAGGATTTGAGATTTTATATAAATGTTGGGGAGTAACTATTTATAGGTAGATTGAAAAATTAAAAAAGAAGATAAGTTGAGATAAGAAATAATATATTTTAGTAGAGAAATTCTATAAAACACACCATATATTATATGTCGTAATTATGATTTTCGTGGTCTTTAGTTATGATACATTATAGTGTTAAATATAATTTATTTATAACTTCTTGTGATTGTTATTTTGGCTATTACTATATATCAAGTAATAGTTAGTTATGACTCATTTTGATATTAGTTATGACCTATTGTAATTTTTTTTTTTTTAATTGAAGATGTGTTACTTGATTATAATTTATATAGTGGTCATTTTAGTTATGAATGAAAAAAAACATATGAAGGACAAACTCTATTTGTCAAATTTACATAACAATCCATTAAATTTCATATATCTTCATTGAGGTTAATTATGTTTGCATGCCAATAATTATAGATATCACCATTATATTGAAATTTTTATAAATAATAATATAACTTATCATAGTTTCTTTACTTTCAATCAAAATAACCATTATTGTTCTCATAATTTTAAAAATATCATTGACATTTCACTTTAAATAATATTTTTATAAATTTTTTTATCTAAAATATTTTCTTTATGTTTAAAAAAAAAAAAATTCCAAAATCCCGGAGGGGGACGTGACCCCCTGGCCCTTGAGTGCCTCCGCCCCTGCGCCCGCTCATCGTAAAATGTTTTATTTTATTTTTTTACTAATTTTCTTTTTCAACTTGACGAGCCATAGGATTCATCACAAAAAAGGAAGAAACTGTTGCCTCAAATGCATATTTTGCTTCTATTGTTTCCTCTTCCTCTTCCTTCTCATCATAGCTGGCTCTGCTTTCTATTTCTACACCTTCTACAAGCCCAACATGCCTTCTTACCAAGTCCAAGGCCTCACCGTCCAGGCTTTCGACCTCCAGCCCAATTTCAGCCTCCTCACCGAGTTTTTGGTGACTGTGAAGGCCGAAAACCCCAATGAGAATGTTGGGTTCAAATATGGGCGCAACAACTTCGTGATCGTGTGCACTGGGCATTTTCCTTCGTTTCTTCAGGGCCATAAGAACACAACCATGATAAATGTCTTGTTGAAAGGAAAGAGTGAGTTCGGGTTGGGTCTTCAGGAGGCCCTTATGCAGAACCGAAACAGCGGGAAGATTCCGTTGTTGGTGCAGGTGAAGGTGGCTGTGAACGCTGTGGTGGCCGAGTTTTCAATGAGTCAGTTCAAGGTATTCGTTAATTGTTCCTTGGTCATGGATAACTTGTCGCCTAACAAGAAAATTGGGATCTTATCGAGTAAATACAATGTGGGTTTTTCATTGTGAATTCGACAAATGCATATTCAAACTTCATGATCGCTCTTCTTTTTTGAGTGAACAAAACAAACCCAAGTTTCTCCGAGTACCACTTGTGTAATATTTCAGTTGTTTAACAAGGATTCATGTATGTTATGAAGTACGATAGATACGAATATGCAGGTGTAGCTTGTGTAATGTAGGCTTCTGTTGGATTGTCAATTCAGTATGGATAGCAGGACAGAAAATAGATTTTCATGATATATTAGATCTTTATTCTATAGTGATAAAACAAAATTATGGAGTTTCATGGTTGGATCCTCAGAGTTTGAACCTTATAGAAATGGTAATTCTATATAGTTCCTTTGAAGGAGAAGGGATATGAGGAATAAAATGTTGCAATCATGTTCAGAAACTGACTTCAACCAACAATGTTTTCAAAACCACGTGTCTAGGTAGGAATTTTATGAAAACATTTATGCGTGTTCTATGTTACAGGAACAGTTGCTTCTCAACGATCTTTCAAGATCAATAATTTGGCATACCTGTTCTCTGATGCGCTCAAAAGAATTTTCATCAAAATGAAGCCTTATCTTTTGATCCTCCGAAAAATTAGGGCTTTCTGCAATAAGAATTATTTTTAAGGATTTTCTTTGTAGGCTTTAGACAATAAGCTAAGTAGCTTAATGATTGAGCCACCTTTGACTGTCGGATTTATCTAATTTTCATGTCCAAAGACACAGAGACAAGGGGCAACAATATTTCATATTTCTTAAATATTTTTATAATGATGTTTGCAAACTAAAAAAACCATTTTGTATATAAAATGAAAGTTTTATACATATTTATATAATAAACTCTACTACTTATATATATATATATATATTAACACGTATAGAAAGGCATATAGATACAAAAATAGAACTAAGTGTTAGAAATGGTTTGGAAATTCTGGATAAAAAACATAATTTTTCCTAACTTTGGTCTATTATTTAGGTGGGACCCATGCGTCAAAATTGGCAGGCCTAAGTGGTAATGCGTTTTATGCCGCGTTGTGAATCACGTGATATATTTGATTGCTCAAAACCATTATCAGGTGAATGGGAATTTGAAGTCAAATTGAGCTCCATGAAAATGGAGTTTTAGTGGAAAATCCTAAAAGGTTTGAATAAAACTTGTCTCACATTGATTTGGTGGGAAGTTTTGAGTGGGTTTATAAGGCATGAGATTGGAACTTGGGGTGTGCCCCAAGGGGTACCCAAGTTTTGTAGAGAGTGAGATTATGGGCAAAATGAGTTAGACCCATTGGACTAAAAAATAACCACACGTGCGCGCTGTCGCCGACCGTCCAGGCTAAGTGCGGGTGCATGGTTGGGTTGGACTTGTCCGGCCCAATACCTATCTTTTTGGGCCAAAAACATTTGAAATTTATTTTTCTAAAATTAAATTATAATTTTTCCAATTTGTTTTTCGGAAATTAAATTCAAAATTGGGTTCATTTTTCTCCCACCCGAACAGATTTGAATCTGTTTAAATTTCAGAAAACCCGGACAGATTTAAATTTATGCAATTCGATTTTATCTGTTTGAATTTGAACCCAAACAGCACCAATTCAAACCAACAGGTTTAGTACTTGTTCAAACAGGTATGATACCTGTTCAATTCAAATTAAAAGAGTGCCACTACATCTATAAATAGACTAGCCCTCATTTGATGCTTTTATTCAATTATTTTCATCAAAAATAATTATGCTATTATTCTCTTCATATTGCTGCATTAATTTTCTGTGAGAAAGAGTATATACACTTAGTGTGTTTGTTGTACGAAAAATTTGTAGTGCTACTATTTTTCGTTGATTGATCATTTTATCCTGAGAGATACACGTCCATATTTTGAAAGCACCATGCAGAAGACGAATCTGTCTTAAAGATACAGTGTCTAACACTGGACTTGATCATAATATTATTCAAGAAATCAATCAAGTAAGTTTGTTATTTATTTTCTGGTTTTATTTATTTATTTAAATCGGATTTTGATTTTGTTTTTGTAACAAAATAAAAATCTATTTTTATTTATTTTATTTTATTTTTCTGGTTTGATTTTTGTAATCAAACAAATTCTCTTATTTCTTTTATTTCTTTGGTATTCTGGTTGATATGTACACAACATAATTTAATTTTTAAATACAGTGAAGATTATCCAACAATCTTAAGATAGATCATTTTTTGGTGTCTTCATTGTATTTAATTTTCTGTGTTTTCACAAAGTGATATTCTAGTTGGAAAATACAAATAGTAATTATAAACTATTTGACAGATAGTAGTAATATGCTGTTTATTTTCTTTGACAACTAATAGTAATATACTGGTGTCATTAACAATTGTAGAATATTATTTGGTGCTACAGAAAATTATTTTGGTATTTTATTTTTCTAGTTTTAGTAACAAGGAAAAGAAAATTATTTTGTATTATAATTTATTTTATGATTTTAGTAATTAGAAAATTAATTTTGGTTTTCAGAAAAATTTCTGAGTTTTCTTTAATTAAAATTCTTGTCTCTTTTATTTTTACAAAATTACATTATGTATTTATATTTTAATTTTTTGTATAATTATGTAACTTTGTGTCTCGGTCACAATCTGTAAATTTTGTACGTGACTTACGGTTTCATTTTGAAGGCCACTTAATTTGTTGAACCCATTGCTTAATTTGTTAAACCCACTGCTTAATTTGTTGAACCCATTGTGAAAGGGTGTTAGTTTTTTTGACTTTATCATAGTTCATCGTGAGTATACATGGAAGAATTTGACTCTAGAGTAAAATATT
The DNA here is from genome assembly GCA_025200525.1 of Camellia lanceoleosa. Lineage (NCBI taxonomy): Eukaryota > Viridiplantae > Streptophyta > Magnoliopsida > Ericales > Theaceae > Camellia > Camellia lanceoleosa. The sequence continues at coordinate 119,454,060 of CM045764.1, read as the reverse complement.
AGTTTTACAAACTAATTTCATTTTTATTACGAAGAAACCTTTGTGACAAGTTTATTTTCTTTATTGGTTTTCTGAATCATTTTTTAATTTCTGTGTGTGGATCTGTAATCGTGAATAGTTTTTGCACATGAGTCGGGAAAAAAAGAATATATATATATATATTTACAAGAACATTTTAATGTATTAGTTTATTTGTGTACAAATCAAACTGATTAAATCAAGGTATGTTTTGTCGGTTTTGGAGTTTAAAGTTTAAAACGTGCTGGTTTACTTACGTTGGATTTTATTTATGGGTTGAGAATCTTTTTATCTCATGATGCAAGTTATGGAATCATGCATGATAAATTTATTTTGTTAATTTATTCTTTTATTTGATGTGTTTGATGTGCATGTATTGATATCAACTCAAGTTATTTCTCAAAAATAATTTCATGTGATTTGGAATGATAAATTGATATGTTGACTTTGTACATAAGCAGATTAATTTGAGTATTTCTAATCAATTTTGGATGGGTGTTTAAACACCAGAGAAATTTAAACATGAAGATTTAAGTAGTTATATCGTTCCATTTAATTGAAAGTAAATTTAAGAAATCTTTTATGTTGATTATTAGTTTATTTTGAATCTGTGACATAAGATGTCGTCAATTATTATTTTACTTGCGTAGTAGAATTTGTTAAACCATAAATCATTATATTAATATGTGAGTGTATCTCTGGCATTAGATGAGATAATTTAATTTTCTTTTGTCGCAAATATTTTTGTGACAGTGACACTTATTCGTAAATGAGTTGCAAGAATATATACAATCAACTGAGTTTTTTGAATTGTTTGATTCTTAGACAAAATCTTTTTGAGGATATGATTTTGTCAAAACATTAATTTTGATTTGTGTAGTCATAATTATTTTGGATTTTTCATGAATTTGATTTGAAATTTATGAATCAAGCACACCATAGTCGACAAATGATGGATGTTATATTCTGATTTATATTAGAAGTGATAGGGGTGGTGAATATGATGCACCATTAAATGAATTTTGTGCACAATATGACATTTTTCACCAAACTACAGTACTCTATTCTCCTCAGCAAAATGGAATTGCTGAAAGGGAGAATAAAACCCTAAAAGAAATGATGAATGCCATCTTACTAAGTTCAGGCTTACCACAGAACTTGTGGGGGGAATCAACATTGTCTACTAATTATGTTCTTAACAGAATACCCCATAAGAAAACTAATAACACTCCTTATGAATTGTGGAAAGGTCGACCACATTCCTACAAATACTTAAAAGTGTGGTGGTGTTTGGCAAAAGTTGAAGTTCCTGTTCCTAAAAAGACTAATAATGAACCAAAAATAGTAGATTGTGTATTTATTGGTTATGCTCAGAATAGTAGTGCATATCGGTTTCTGACTTATAAACCAGAAATACCTGATATAAATGTGAACACTATTATAAAGTCAAGGAATGCTGTGTTTTTTGAACATGTCTTTCCTTATAAGAAAGGACAAGAATTAAGTTCACAAAAAAGAACTTATGATTGTACACAAAGTCAAGAGACTAATGACAATCAAACACAAGAGACTCGTAATGGTCTCGACCAACATGATTTAACTGATGATGAACCAAGACGAAATAACAGAGCGAGAACATCAAAATCCTTTGGTCCATATTTTCTGACATACCTATTAGAAAATGAACCTTAAAGCTTTAAGGAAGCAATGACAAGTTCAGAAGCACCTTTGTGGAAAGAGACTGTTACTAATGAAATTGAATCCATTATGCAAAATCATGCTTGGGAATTGGTGGATCTTCCACTTGGTTCTAAACCTCTTGGATATAAGTGGATATTCAAGAGAAAAATGAAAGCAAATGGTTCAATAGACAAGTATAAAGTAAGACTTGTAGTAAAAGGTTACAGATAAAATGAAGGTCTGGATTATTTTGACACATATTCCCTTGTGACAAGAATAACATTCATTCGCATACTTATTGCTATAACAGCGTTGTTTAATTTAGAAATACATCAAATGGATGTTAAGATAACTTTCTTAAACGGTGATCTAAATGAAGAGATCTATATGGAGCAACCCGAAGGGTTTGTAGTACCGGGGCAAGAAAAGAAAGTTTGTCGGCTTGTAAAATCTCTTTATGGATTAAAACAAGCACCTAAGCAATGGTATGAAAAATTTGATCATGCTATACTTACTAATGGGTTTAAGATAAATGAATGTGACAAGTGTGTCTATTTTAAAAACACTGACCAAGGATATGTCATAATTTGTCTTTATGTGGATGACATGCTTATCATTGGAAGTAGTCAAAACATGATCAAATCAATTAAGTAAATGCTTAACAAAAGATTTGATATGAAAGATATAGGGGTCGCAGATGTAATATTAGGAATGAAAATTACTAAAACATATGACGGATATGCATTATCTCAATCACATTATATTGAGAAAATTCTTGGTAAATTTATAAAGGATGATTTGAATGTAGTGAGAACACTTGTAGACATCTGTCTTTATTTATCGAAAAATAAAGGTGATGCAGTGTTTCAGTTAAAATACTTCCAAATCATTGGAAGCCTAATGTACCTAATAAATTGTATTCGTCCTGACATAACTTATGCAGTCAGTAAATTGAGTAGGTATACTAGTAATCTCGGAAAAGACTATTGGAAAGCGATCATTCGGGTTTTTAAATATCTAAGATTTACTCGTGATCATGGTTTGAACTTTACTCGATATCCAGCAGTATTTGAAGGTTATTGTAATGCCAATTGGATATCGGATACTAAAGATTCAAAATCCACTAGTGGATATGTCTTTACTCTGGGAGGCGCTGCTGTTTCTTGAAAATCCATGAAACAAATATGCATCACACGATCCATAATGGAATATGAGTTTATTGCTTTAGACAAAGTAAGAGAAGAAGCAGAATGGCTTCGTCACTTCTTAGAAGACATTCCAATGTGGCCAAAACCTGTGCAACCTATTTGCATTCATTGTGATAGTCAATCTGTAATAGACAGGGCATAAAATCATATGTATAACCGTAAGTTACGAGATATTCGTCGTTGACATAATACTATAAGGCAATTGCTGTCAAATGGAATAATCTCAATAGATTATATAAAATCTAAAGAGAATATTGTGGATCCGTTAACAAAAGGTTTGACTACAGAACAAGTGTATAGTTCATCGAAGGGGATGTGATTAAAACTTATTGCATAAGAGTCATCATAATGGTAACCCTACTTATATGACTGGAGATCCCAAGAACTAAGTTCAAAGGGACAACTAAGTTAAGTGTGGCTCGCCAAAAATTACCAAGGGATTAAAATTCCCTACCCATTCCTATGGTAAGAGTGATATTTGCAACATATGTTATCTGTAGGGGTATAAAGATAAGCTTTGTTTTTAATGATTACTTATATTTTGATTTAGGCATAAAATCAAGATGAGTATAAGGAGATACTCACAATAAGAACCACCTATATGAGTGTTGAACTGAGGCTAGTTCTATGAGAATGAAGAGGCTAAATTCTCTAGAGGCACTCATGAAAACCAGGAGCGTTTAAGACCAAAATGAACACAACAGTGAGAACCATGATGTGTTAGAAGATATTTTGTGTGAAATCTATTGTCTTGACTTACACAAACGGCTGAACAATTCAAGGCATCGCGTCCATTGGTTAGCCAGTAAGTCTGATAGGTTATCATTAGGGAAGGTTCAAGATTGAAAGCTACTTATCATGATACAAGATATTTTCGATTTATACTCTTTCGACAAATTCTGCATATTGTTGCATTTCCGTTGTCATCAAATTCCACTCATGTGGGGGATTGTTAGAAATGGTTTGGAAATTCTGGGTAAAAAATAGAATTTTTCCTAACTTTGGTCTATTATTTAGGTGGGACCCGTGGGCCAAAATTGACAGGTCTAAGTGGTAACGCGTTCTATGCCGCGTTGTGATTCACATGATATATTTAGTTGCTCAAAACCATTATCGGGTGAATGAGAATTTGAAGCCAAGGTGAGCTCCATAAAAATGGAGTTTTGGTAGAAAATCCTAAAAGGTTTGAATAAGGCTTGTTCTACATTGATTTGGTGGAAAGTTTTGAGTGGGTTTATAAGATATGGGATTAGAACTTGGGGTGTGTCCTAAGGGGTACCTAAGTTTTGTAGAGAGTGAGGTTATGGGTAAAATGGGCTAGACCTATTGGACTAAAAAATAACCACGCGCGCACCGTCCTTTGTCTGGTCGGGCGGGCTGGGCATGGGTGTGTGGTGTAAGGTTGGGTTGGGCTTGTCCGGCCCAACACCTATCTTTTTGGGCCGAAAACATTTGAAATTTATTTTTCTAAAATTAAATTCTAATTTTTCCAATTTGTTTTTCGAAAATTAAATTCAAAATTGGGTCCGTTTTTCTCCCATCCGAACAGATTTGAATCTGTTTAAATTTCAGAAAACCTAGACAGATTTAAATCTGTGCAATTCGGTTTTATCTATTTGAATTTGAACCTAAACAGTACCAATTCAAACCAACAGGTTCAGTACCTGTTCAAACAGGTATGATACCTGTTCAATTCAAATTAAAAGGGTGCCACTACATCTATAAATAGACTAGCCCACATTTATAGCGATCCCGGTCTTTTCCTATTTGATTACTGTATCCGGACTTAGGTTCCTTGGATCTTATCATTGTATAATTATTGCTGTCGTCCTTTATTTTCTCATTTGAGTTATAGGATGTGTTGGGCAGGTTTGTTTCAGGTTGGTTGGGTCCGGAAACCAAGTGTTGCTGTCCAGTTTTTGGGTTGGTCGCTCGAGCGAGGGTTGAGTTTTGTCTCTGGTGGCTCGAGCCAGGGTTTCTTCGCTCGAGTGAGAGATTGCGTCTGGTATAGACTTGAGAGCAGTGTTTCTTCGCTCGAGCGGGTGAGGTGTATGTTTTCGAGTTCTTCGCTCGAGCGAGCATTCTGTCGCTCGAGCTTGCTTCTGGGTTGCAGACCTGAAGCATTGCATTCTTGGCTCGAGCGAGCTTTTCTTCGCTCGAGCGAGACTTTCTTGTGTCTGGTCGCTCAAGCGACCATGTCTTCGCTCGAGCGAGCCTGTTTAGTTTATATAGGCAGCAGTGGGTTTTTGGACAGTTTTTCATCTTCTTTTTGGATTCCAAACCCTAGGTCCGACTTCTCTCTCTCCCTACTCACCTTTTCTCTTAGGTTTGATGTATTTAGAGTGCGTTTCTACCCTAGTTGCTTTATTAAAAAGGTAGTGCGGGTTGAGGGCTTCAGTTTAATCTGAACAATCTTGGAGTTGGAGCACTTTGAGTTTGGGTCATCATCTTCGTCTTTTCTTTTTGGGTTATTTCTTCGAGGTAGGGCTTTCCTACTCCAATTTATGAGTTTTGTTCTAAGTTTTGGTATTTTGATATGTTGGGGGTATTTTGGTAATTTTGGGAAAAACCCTAAGTGTTTAAATAAATTGAATTGTATATTTAATTTAAGGAACATTGGGAAATTTGTTAAATTCATGAAATTGAGGAATTTATTGATTAAATGGGGTAGTTGGTTAATTTAAATCACTCATCTATCGAATTATTGATTTATTTATTTCTAGTCTAGAGATAACTTTTTTGGGCTATCGGTGGAGGATAATCATGATTGTTGTAGACATTGCATGTGGATTAAGGATAACTGAAACTAATCACATTGGCTAAGTCATTAATTTTGACTGTTGAATTAATACAGACATTATGTGTATTGATTGTTTGTTGTATATGTTATGTGCTTACATACATGTATTGGTTGAGCATTGCATATGCATATTGTGTGGGAGGAGATAGGGGATGTACTCCACGGTTTAGGGGAAGATAGGAGATGGACCTCTAAACCGGATTTTGTTTGGGAGGAGATAGGGGATGGACTCCATTAGCATCACTTTTATGTGTGCTTATTTATATTGAAGTGTTTTATTGTTTGGGAGGAGATAGGGGATGAACTCCATTAGCATCACTTTTATGTGTGCTTATTTATATTGAAGTGTTTTATTGTTTGGGAGGAGATAGGGGATGAACTCCATTAGCATCACTTTTATGTGTGCTTATTTATATTGAAGTGTTTTATTGATACAACACTAAAATGTGTATCAAACTGGAAGTATGAAGTGTTTTGATGTGAGCTTGAGTCTCATTTATTATGTTGAGATTGGAAGTAATGTATTGTGTCATACAAATTCACTGTTATAGTTTGGCCAGGTTCTGAGCCATATTGGTAAAAAGGAAAAGTTGAATAACTAATGGAAAGTGAAACTGATAATTTGTATTATCCATCTGTTGAATGCTATTGCTTTATTCAATGCTTATATTTGGTTTAGTATATTTCTACTGGGTTGTGGCTCACCCTATATGGGAACATTATTTTCAGGTCCAGGTGATTCACTACCTCCAAGGACTTAGCTTGGAAGGATTTGGACAATGAAGCCTTGTCTTTAGTTATTTGTTTTTATTTGAATTACATGTAAACATTCAAGCCTAGGGCTTTATTTGTATGTGAGTTAGAACTCATGTTTTTGTGTCCAAGTGTTGGCTTGGCAGGATGTAAGCCCGTAGGGCATTTATTTTGGATGTTATATGTAATGTCTTTATTTAGGATACTCTGATGAATGAATTATGGTTTATTTTCTTAAGTAATACATCGTATTATTGTGTATGTTATGGGTTATATTTTGAGGGCGTTACAACATTTGATATTTTTATTCAATTATTTTCATTCAAAATAATTATGCTATTATTCTCTTCATATTACTGCATTAATTTTTTGTGAGAAAGAGTATATACACTTAGTGTGTTTGTTGTACGAAAAATTTGTAGTGTTGCTATTTTTCGTTGATTGATCATTTTATCCTGGGAGATAGATGTCCACATTCTGAAAGCACCGTGGAGAGAACGAATCTGTCTTAAGGACACAATGTCTAACACTGGACTTGATCATAATATTATTCAAGAAATCAATCAAGTAAGTTGGTTATTTATTTTCTGGTTTTATTTATTTATTTAAATCGGATTTTGATTTTGTTTTTGTAACAAAATAAAATATATTTTTATTTATTTTATTTTATTTTTCTGGTTTGATTTTTGTAATCAAACAAATTCTCTCATTTTTTTTATTTCTTTGGTATTCTGGTTGTTGTTCAGTACACAACAGAATTTAATTTTCAAATACAGTGAAAATTGTCCAATACTAAGTACATTTGGAGACATAGAAGATTGGGTAAATTGGATACTCATGTTAGGGGATTTAAGTGTCTAAGTTGAGTTTGGGTGTCGAACACATATTCCGCACCTTTACCATTATCTTACCCAATAGACTATGCACAATTAGAGAAATGAAGGGGTCCATATCACATAGCCTACAAGGCTACACTCAGCTCAAGTAAATCTTAAAGAAAAATGCTTGGGAGCACTAATTAGTTTCCTAGTAGTCAATGGCGATGGGTCAAGAATGATGTGATGTTTTGATCTTGGAGTTGTATTTTTTTTTTTTTAACTTTTTTAATGCATTAATGCTATTAGTGGTGGTGTTTTTAGTGGGATGAATTATTGTTGAATCTTAAATTCAAAACAACTAACATAAACATTTCTTTCCATTCAGCCAAGCAGGAAGAAAAGAAGAAAATCATAAAAAACCCAAAAAATAATTGTCTCAGAAGAAGCTTACACAGTTAAAAGCAGGTTGCTCCCTGCTGATGCACTACAAATCTTTGTCTCAATACTAGTCAATTCATTTACTTGGCACTACCTATGCTATTTGGAAATGATAAGAAGCATCCTATGTGCGTTCCCACCAAACAAAAGCATCCTCTCATGTCATAAAATCCAAAATCAGCAGGCAATTTGAATTTGAAAATAGTGCGCGTCTTTTTCCTTTTCTTTCTTCTTTGGCCCCATTGGGGGACACATCACGAACATGCGTACAAACACCATAGGACACATTTGACTTGTGACTATTTACCTTATTTATTTATTTATTAATAAAATGTATTTAACATTATGATGCAATGGTTTTATGATTAACAAAATAGTATTTTATACATTGAATGATGTTTAAATTATAAGAGTGATTTTTTCATGTTGAATTAGTTGATTTTTCATTATTTTAAATAGTTTCTATGTAATATTCATAAACCTAACCCCGCTGTATTCGTGTTCAAATCTGTATTTGTATTTTTACTTTTGGGCACAATGCAAATGGGAGCATGAAGAATATAAGTTTTGAGCAATTTATTAGTGAGATTTCTTAGTTTCATCTCAACAAATAGATTAAGGTATGTTTTCTTTATTCATTTTTGATGTGTTAAAGTGTATTTGAAATGCTTTTTTGATCGCTCGAGTTGCTTGTTTAAAATGCTTAATTAAAATGTTTGTACTAATTTAGTATTTTATTATTTATTTTTTAATACTTCTTAACACTGTATATTTTTCAATATATTTTCTTTGATAAGTGTGAGAATTTTATTGTAAAAATATAAACTTTAAAACATTTACGTAGAAAAAAAAAAAATTGTGAAATCAACCACTATATGTGATTAAATTGACTGAGAGATTCTCACAAGCATAACAACAAACACCTTTTGTGCATAATCAGAAAGACAGAGAAACAGTAAAACATACATTCAAATTATACAAGCATGACTTAAGGACATTAAAAAAATAATTAATGTCAGTGTTGTGGTGAGGGCTACTTTTCATCTCATTGTCAATTGTTTTGACAAGTTCAAGTTGGTATATACAAATCTAAAAAACAATCCAAGTTGATGTATAATGAGTGTTTGAAGAGTTGTTATTTTAATAGGTTATTTTACTTTTTAATTATTTTAATAAGTTAAATTTTTATGTTTGGCAAAATAATTAGATTTTTTTTTTGTAGTTGGATGTTATATTTGCAAGGAAAAAAAATAAAATAATTATAGATTTGATTTGACATTTATCTTATTAATTATTTTAACCTATTTTATTTTATTTTTATAAATTTTAATTTAAACCAAGCTAGAATTTTTCTTGCCAAAGACTCCCATAAAAACATTACCAACAACAAATGAATACCCTAAAACTAATTCATTTTTTGGGGTGACAATGGAGTGACGATTAGAGTTCTTGTTTCAGTTCAAGGGTTAAAAAATGAAATGACAAAAAAAGGGAATTACCTTTTGCTGTCATTGTTAGCCATCATTCTGGGTGGCTCAGCTTTCCTCTCATGCTGAAGCAAGAACCCACTTTGTCTCTGAGCCTTTGCATGCTCTCTCTCTGTCTCTGCCACGGGTAGGTCACCTGTTTAATTATAAAATCACAAATGCAAAACATTAAATTCAAAAAATTAAAATCAAACACATTGATTGAATTATATTATTTTAATCAATCAGTATCAAATTGTATGCTATATGTATGTGTATATAAATCACTTCTGAAAATATGATGTTTCCCATCAAATCACAATAGAATTAATTGTAATTAATGTAATGATATTTTATATTATGGAATGTGTTACAAAAGAATAATATTAATTTTAATTTAAAATAAAATTTTAATTTCAAATATTTATTTTAATAATCTTAATCTTATCGTTCTATAAAAGTGTTATTTAAATACTTATATATAATAAATTTAGTTAAATTATTTGTTTATTTTTGATAATTTTAGTTCTATTGTGCTATAAAAGTGTAATTATCATATAATGATTTTATATGATATATGTTAAATTATAAGATAGTAAAATAAACACTTATTTTGATATTAAAAATAATAGTTAAATTATAAATAGAATTAGTAATATAAAACTAAAAGTGATTTTAATTATATTATATTATTTTATTTTTATTTTATTTTTATTTTTATTTTTATTTTTATTTTTATTTTTATTTTTATTTTTATTTTTATTTTTATATTTATTTGAAAAACAAAAATATGTAGAAATAGAATTATACAAAATTTACTTAAAAGATTAAATATAAATATGTTGTGACTGAATTAAGAAGGAAATACATAAATTAATTATGTAGAGTGTTGATTTTTTCTATAATATTCTTTTTGAATTATTCATGCATATTGTATATAGGTATATGAAATTTAAATTAAATATAAATATTTTGTAATAAATAATTTCAAGTAAAATAAAAAATTAAATATAATTAATATTAAGACGTCAACAAGATAGAAAAAAAAAAAATATAAAAGAAAATTAATTTGATTCGTGCGATACATATAATGAATAACATTGTGCCTTATTTATTTATTGGTTTAACTTATATAAGTGCACTTATTTGGATTATATCACCTCTTTACTTTTCTATAATTTTTTTTTTTGGTAAAAAGCAAAAAAATATACTTATTTAGATCATTCCAAATACCCCCAAGATTGTCTATCGAGATTTTTTTTTTTTTTTCAAATGTCATACTAATTAAATTAAAATATCAATTATATAAAAGAAATTTAACAACAACAAAACTGAATACACGATGAAAAATATATGGAATATAAGTATTTCTCAAATAAAATTCATATAAAGTTAGTTATTATAATTGAAATTGAGATTGTGTAAAACTTTATATGTAAATAGAAAAGATATGCTGATGTGGCTATTTTATGAACTATTTGGTCCTTTCTTTTCTTTCTTTTTTTTCTTCTTATAGACCCTAAGGTCCTATTCTAACGTGAATTATATAAAGAACCAAGTATAAATGCGTATGTGTTATGTGTTAAGAGTTTAAATGTGAGTTTTCTTATAATGCTAAAATGACTAAAGGTAACATTTCAAAAAAAAATTCTTAGTGTATTTTCTCAAATGTAACACTCCAATGTAACTTTCAAAAAACATAATACTCAAATGTAACACATTGAAAAACTCCTTAAATATTTTTCTCAAACGTAACAACATAACATTCTAAAAAAAATCATTAGTATACTTTTCTCAAGCATAACACTCCAATTAATATAACATACAAAAACTACTTAGCATATTTTTCTCAAACGTAACACTTAAATGTAACATATTAAGAAATTCCTCAGTGTACTTTTCTCAAATGTAAATTTAACATTTCAAAAAAATTTCTTGGTGTATTTTTTTTCAAACATAATATTCCAATATAACACACTAACAAACTCCTTAGTGTGTTTTTTCAAACGTAGCAAGGAATCATTTTAAAATAGTTTTGCCTTCGTTTGGGAAGCCCAAACTTGGGTTTTTTTGGCTATTTTAGCCGTAAAAAATAAAATAGGCTTTTTAGCCTAATAAGACAAAACATCACATCCAACCCATAATCATTACATTCTTTCTCTCACAAAAAAAAAAAAATCAAAAAAGCCAAAAGTCCTTCCCAAACCAGACTTTTTAGCCTCAGGCTAAAATAGCAAAAAAAATTAAAAAGCCAATCTATTTTCCAAACGAAGGCAAAATAGACTACTTTAGCCAAATAGGACAAAATGTCATATCCAACTCATAATCATTTCATTTTTTCTTTCACAAAATTCAAAAAAGCCAATCTCAAACAAGACTTTTTAGCACCATGCTAAAATAGCTAAAAAGTCAAAAAGTCAATCCACATCCCAAATGAACCCTAAAAAAGCTCCTTAGGGTTCATTTGGAATGTGGGCTGGCTTTTTGGCCTGGGACTAAAAAGACTTGTTTGGGATTGACTTTTTCGCTTTTTTGACTTTTATGAGAGAAAAAATGAAATAATTGTGGTTTAGATGTGACATTTTGTCTTATTGGACTAAAAAGCCTATTTTATTTTTTTATGACTTTTCTAGCCAAAAAATTCCATTTTAACTTATGCCAAACGAATGCTTAATTATTGATATCGCATTTTGTCTGACTTTTTAAGATAATAACACAACATGTGATCACCTAATCTTAAAAAATAGAATTTTAACTTTAAAATTCATTAATATGTGTATAATATTAAAATATATTTTTAGTATAAATTTTAGTTTGTTTGAAGTACATTTGGTAGTAAAATGAACAAAAATTTCTTTGGAAACAATGCATTATTGCACGTTATTAAAATTAGAAAATTTTAATTTAAAAATACTAAAGTCATGATAGAATTCATTATTAAAATTTGCGTTGGCACCTTAATTTTTATCAATTCTAAAAAATAATAAATAGTAAATACAGATAATAATAATAATAATAATAATAATAATAAGACTAAAACTAATAATAATAAAAATAAGTAAATAATAAATCAATAAAAGAATAGGAAACAACAATAAAAGAATAAATAAAATAGACAAAGCAAACTAAGTAAAACAAAAACAAAGAAAACAAAAATAATAAAAACAAAATCAAGCATGGAGATTTGACCTCTTTTGTCCAGAATATAAAGCCAAAAGTGAGCTTTAATGTATTCACTACAAGAAATTTCACTTTTAGTGATTAAAATTTTAGTGGCCAAAAGCTTTATTTTAGTCGCTAATCACTTTTGTCGACTAATATATTTGGTCGCTCGTTTGGTCACCAATACTTCTTCGGGGAAACAATCGGCGACTAAAATGTTTTTGGTAGCCAAAAGTGATCTATTGGCGACTAAAACTTTAGTCACCATATATTTTTTAAAAATAATTAAATATATATATTTTTACTTTTAATGACTAAATTATTTAGTGGCGAATTGAGCATGTATGTTTGGTGACTAACTATTTGGTAGCCAAAAGTTTTATTTTTTGAGAATTATGGACTAAAAATTTAGTAGCAAAAAGTTTCATTTTTACAATTGGAGACTAATGTTTAGTAGCCAAAAGTTTCACTTTTTTACAATTAGCGACTAAAGTTTTAGTAGCCAAAAGCCAACCTGTGATATTTGTTTAGTAGTCAAAAGGTCTCATTTAGTTTTTATAATTTGTTCTGTAATATTTTTTGCACCACCTGTAACCTGTGCACAGGGGCGGAGGCACTCAAGGGCCAGGGGGGTCACGTGCCCCCCCTGGGATTTTGGAATTTTTTTTAACATAAAGAAAATATTTTAAATAAAAAAATTTATAAAAATATTATTTAAAGTGAAATGTCAATGACATTTTTAAAATTATGAGAACAATAATGGTTATTTTGATTGAAAGTAAAGAGATTATGATAAGTTATATTATTATTTATAAAAATTTCAATATAATGGCGATGTCTATAATTATTGACATGCAAACATAATTAACTTCAATGAATATATATGAAATTTATTAGATTGTTATGTACATTTGACATGTAGAGTTTGTCCTCCATATGTTTTTTTCCATTCATAACTAAAATAACCACTATATAAATTATAATCAAGTAACACATCTTCAATTATAAAAAAAAAAAAAAAAATTACAATAGGTCATAACTAATATCAAAATGAGTCATAACTAACTATTACTTGATATATAGTAATAGCCAAAATAACAACCACAAGAAGTTATAAGTAAATTATATTTAACACTATAATGTGTCATAACTAAAGACCACGAAAATCATAATTACGACATATGATAAACACTTTTTTTTATGGTGTGTTTTATAGAATTTCTCTACTAAAATATATTATTTCTATCTCAACTTATCTTCTTTTTAAAATTTTCAATCTACATATAAATAGTTACTCCCCAACATTTATATAAAATTTAATCTCAAATCCTATAATTTAAAATTCACATTTTTCCAAATGGACTCTTCATATTTAAGTTTAGTAATATCTCATTATTGTTTATTATAAAAATAAATAAATAAAAAATTTGCTTGGTTAGAGTTTTCCAAAAATACTTTTTAGAAAATTCTACTTTCTTGTTTTTCGGATTTTTTATTTATTTTTACTGAATTTTTTTAATATTTTAAGCAATTTTTAGACATATCTAACATAAATATACCTAAAAAGTAAAAAATTTGTGAAAAAAACCTTTTAAAAATTCACTAAATACCAAAAATACAAAAAAAAATATATATGAAAATTCTGTACATTATTTGTATTTTTATGTATTTATTAATTTTTAAAATATTTTTTCACAAATTTTTTAAATACATCTAAGTAAAATTCATCTAAAAAAGTAAAAAAATATTTTTAAAATTTTAAAAATATTTACTAAAAACCAAAAAACATGAAAACCAAAAAACTCAATTTTTAAAAAATTTAATCCAAAAAATTCAAACCAAACACACTGATGTTATTATTAATTTGTGCCCCCTCTCCATCAAATTCCTGGCTACGCCACTGCCTGTGCATGTGCAAAATTATTCATTCATTCATTCAATCCTCAACCATTCAATACAAATATTTCTCCACAACTTGTAGCATTCAATTTCCAACCATATACAAAACTTAACTATTAACCGTACATATCAAAGAAAATAAGAATCCATAAACATAGTAGTACATATACTATCCAAACCAACAATTAAAATCAAAATTAAATAAAATCTTAATAACAAAACATATAAGGTGTACTTGTTTTCTATAAACAAAAATATAATGTAAATTGCGTCCATGCAAACATCATCAATCTATCACAAAAACATCACTGTATCCATGCAAACATCATCAATCTGTAACAAAAACATAATATCCATTAATATTTTATTGAATAACATTCGCATTTACAATTTTAAATAAAAAAAATACATGCAACTTGAAATTTATTATCTTTTTATGTTTTATGCTTGAAGAAACTACTTGTGCCATCTCATGAGTGGTTTAGAGGTTGTTGTGAGTTTTTACCCTTCAAACGGGCTTTTTATGTTTTCAGCGTTTTTGGCTCTAACTTCAACCCTAAGTGTCCTAATCACGTGTCATTTGTTTATACAAATTCAATTGTGCAGTAGGAAGCTATCCATGCTATCCTTCGAGTGGTTCGAAGGTTGTAATTAAAATTCAAATGTAATTAATCTTTTCCAATGAATTATTGGCTCAATTCAAATGTATAACCTTAAGGTTCCTACCAAGGTTATACATACAAATCATGAAATTGTCAACCTATGCTATTCCTAGCATTTAAACCATGAACATAAAAACGTAGAAAAACTGGTCTTACTTTGTCACCATATCCTTAAGTCCTTTATAGACAATATTTTGAGGCTTATTCAAAACATCCATCACAACCTGAAAGGAAAAGCAATAAATGCAAAGAAATCAAAGAAATACAACTCAAAAGTGAAAGAATAAAGGTCACTTATATGTTTCCTTTTCCTATTTCCCGTGTACTCAAGCTCACTGTACTGATTTAATCTAAGGTGGAATTCAACAAAAACTGTAAACACAAATAAAACCTCAAGTTATGATTTTCCAGTCTCCATTCATCAGCTAATTTCCAAGATGTGGACAAGCACCCAACAAAGAATCTATCTCACTTCAAGCCTTTGCGGCAACCTTCCTAAACATATACATGGTATACTTATTTTTCAGCTCTACTGAACTTGTGAATTTCTTGGAATGTTTTGATACTTCCACCAGCAAACAATAAGCAAACTTTGAATTATTGAGACTATTAATTTGATGGTTTATAAATTTGTCATGTACCCACTTGGATTCAAGTCTGCCAAGTTTTACTGAACCAAATTAAGGTTTGTTAATCATGATTAAGTTAAAGAGCACATACCGATGCAGTCAGGGCAATAAAGCCCTCCACAAATCTTATTTCAATGATCTAAATCATTTATTTATAAAAAAATTACATTGACATGATTGCATTATATTTGTTTAAAAAAAAAAAATGAAGAGTCTATTTCCAAACTCATATATTGTTTATTTTTTAAAAATGAATATGTGAAACATATAACTACAAATAGAGAGACATATTAAATGAACAATTTAAATAATTGAACAAAGAGCCTACAAATTCAAAACAAGTTGCATTTTATAAATAATTTTTGAAAATATCTGTTTTTTTTTTTTTTGGATAACTCTTTGGGAGAGCTGTGAGCCAAAGAAGAAACCAAACCCTCATGACAACCCAAATTTGCAAAACCAAAACATAAAGAATAGGATAACACAGAGAGAATGCAAGAAGTCATAGCTTTGATCTCATGGGATTAACAAAACAAAACATAAGGAATAACAACAAACAAATAAGTAAATATTGAACCTGTTCCAATTTCGTTTCAACATTTTGTCAAACACATGGTAAGCAAGAGGGTGAAAAATAACAACAATAAAAAGCATAGACCAAACAACAACAACAAATAAACTACCAACAACAACAATAGCAACATCATCACATACAAACTTATTGATTAAAAGAAAATTAGAATTGAATGGAAATACGATTAAGAATCATTATGTAGGACAATAGAAGAATGAATTGGATTTAACAGGGTGTGCACCAATGGTTGAGAGAGAGAGGGAGGAAGGGGAAGAAGAAGGGAAAATACCAATGTATGCTCCAATGGTTGTTGCGAGCAAGAAATAGAGAGAAAAAACGTTGCTCTTGCAAGAAATAGATAGAAGAGAAGCTCCAACCCTCTGATTTATAACCAAAAAATAAAAAATAAAAATTAAAAAATGAATCCTTTGTTATAAAACCTTTGAAATTGAGTGAAGATATTGTTATACCCAGTAGTGTGTGTGTAAATTAAATGTATAAATTAAATAAACAACAAAAATAAAATAATTCAAAAAATAATTATATAAATTAAATTCTGAATTAAACACTTGCAGAAAGTCGAGGCTTGTGTTGGACACAATCTCCTTAAAGTAGATTTCATCCTTGCTCCGATGCTTCGAGTTTTATTGGTGTCTACTTCCAGGATGCAACGACTAACATTTGAATTTTGCAGTACTACAAAAACCAAGCCTTGTGAACCAAAATACATTGAAACTCTTTCTCTTTCTTTTCCTAAAAATAAATGCAAAAACAGATGCAGGAGCAATAGGAGGACGAATAGAAAGAGAAGGGGAAGAGATTTGGAAATTTTCCTATCCAAATGAATTGCTGGAAGTAGTCTATTTATAGGAGGAATGAAGGCTGTTCCGAACAGGTGCCAACAGCTAGGCAACTGTTCGGATAGATAGAAAATTTGTTTGGTTTGTTTTGAACTTTTTGAACCTGTTCGAGTGGAATTCAACAAATAGAAAACGGTCTGGGAC
Source organism: Camellia lanceoleosa (assembly GCA_025200525.1). NCBI lineage: Eukaryota > Viridiplantae > Streptophyta > Magnoliopsida > Ericales > Theaceae > Camellia > Camellia lanceoleosa. The sequence goes on along the minus strand of CM045764.1, from coordinate 119,436,949 downwards.
CAATTTATTTTGAATTTTGAAACCAAAATTAAAAATAATAAATAATTTATAAAGGTTTTTGGCCCATAAAATAAGTCTTGGGCCTGACAAGCCCAACCCAACCTCATACCACGCACCCACGCCCACATCCAAGCCCAAGCCCAAGCCTAGCGCCAGCCCGACCGACTGGATGGATGACGGTGGCGGCGCGCATGTGTGGTTTTTGTTTTGGGTCCAATGGGTCTAGCCCACTTCACCCATAACTTCACCCTTCCACAAACTTGGGTACCCCTTGGGGCCTATCCCAAGTATCCCAAGCTTAGGTATATAACCCAAATAAATCCTTAAGCTTTTCTAATGTGGGACAAGCACATTTCACAAATGTGTAGGAAACCCACCTAAATTTATTTCCACGAACCCAAAAATGCGCATTGAATTCTCATTTATCCGGAAATGGTTTTGAGCAACCAAATACACGGTTTTATTCATTACGCGACATTAAACATGAACCCAATTAGAAATGTTAAAAATAATGCTTGGATCCCAACTTAATTAATGCTCAAAGTTAGCAAAAAATAAGATTTTTCAAAAGCTTCCAAAGCCATTTTCAAACAATCCCCCACATGAATGGAATTTACGATAATGGACATGCAACAAGATGCAGACAAAGAAAGAGTATTAAGAAGATACACCACATCGAGATAGGTAGCTTTTGGCTTTGAACCTCCCCTAATGAAAGCCTATTGGACTTACTAGCTAACCAATGGACGCGATGCCTTGAACTGTTCAGTTGTTTGTATAAGCCAAGACAATAGACTACACATAGTGTATCCATAGACACAGTTTGGTTCTTACAGTTGTGTTCATTTTGGCCTTGAACAACTCCTGGTAATTCATGAGTGCTCTAGAAAATTTAGCCTTCTCAATTCTCACAGAACTGGCCTAATTCACACTCATATAGGTGATTTTTTTATTAAGAGTATCTTGCTATATCCCACTTGGATGTCCAAGCTATAAAAATCATTAAAAACAAAGTTCATCCTACTAACGCTGCATGTATCACTCTTCTTATCATAGAAATGGTTAGGAGTAAACCTCCTTAGTGATACGTGAAGTCATCCACAATTCGGTTGTCCCTTTGAACCTAGATCTTGGGATCTCTAGTCAACTAGGTTGGGTTGCCATTATGGCGACTTTTAAGTAATAGGCTTTAATCCCATACCCCTCGACAAAATAGTACACTTGCTCTCTGGCTAATCCTTTAGTCAATGGATCCGCAATATTCTTCTTTGACTTTACATATTCTATGGAAAATATTTCATGTGAGAGCAAATGCCTAACGGTATTATGTCTCCGACGAATGTGTCGGGACTTACCATTATACATATGATTATGTGCCCGTCCTATTGCTGCTAAACTTTCATAGTGAATGCATATAGCTGGCATAGGTTTAGGCCATATTAGAATGTTTTCTAAGAAATTAGGAAGCCATTTTGCTTTTTCTCTTGTTTTATCTAATGCGACAAACTCAAATTCCATTGTCGATCTAGGTATGCATGTCTGCTCAGAAGATTTCCAAGAGACTGCAACACCTTCTAGGGTAAAGACGTATCCACTAGTGGATTTTGAGTCTTTAGTATCCGATATCCAATTTGCATCACTATGCCCCTCGGTATTGTTGGATATTTGATATAATGAAGGCCATAATTCTCGGTATGTCTTAGATACCTAAGTACCTTAATAATCGCTTTCCATTGATCGGACCCTGGATTACTTGTGTACCTACTCAATTTGCTTACATCATAGGCTATATCTGGACTAGTGCAATTCATTAAGTACATCAAGCTTCTAATTATCCGAGAGTACTCTAATTGTGATATACCTGCACCTGTATTTTTTGAAAAATGAAGACTAATGTCAACAGGTGTTTTAGCAAGATGGTCGTCATGCTTTCCAAATTTCTCCAGAATCTTCTCAATATAGTGAGACTGAGATAAAGCATATCCTTCAGATGTTTTAGTAATTTTTATTCCTATAATTACATCTGCTACTCCCAGATCTTTCATGTCAAACTTTTTGTTCAACATTTTTTTTGTGGACTTAATCATGTCATTATTGCTTCTAATAATGAGTGTGTCATCCACATAAAGACAAACTATGACATAGCCTTTCTCTGCGTTTTTAACATAGACGCATTTGTCACATTCGTTTATCTTAAAACCATCTGAAAGCATAACGTGATCAAACTTTTCATGCTATTGTTTCAGAGCTTGTTTTAAACCATAAAGGGATTTAACAAATTTACAAACCTTTTTCTCTTGGCTAGGAACTTGAAACCCTTCCGGTTGTTCCATATAGATTTTCTTATCTAACTCTCCATTCAAAAAGGCTGTTTTAACATCTATTTGATGTATTTCCAAATTATACAGAGTTGCAATTGCTATTAGCATGCGAATGGATGTTATTCTTGTCACTGGTGAATAGGTGTCAAAATAATCAAGGCCTTCCTTTTGCTTGTATCTCTTAACAACAAGCCTAGCCTTGTATTTATCTATTGAACCATTTGCTTTCATTTTTCTCTTGAATATCCACTTATATCCAAGAGGTTTGCACTTTGTTGGAAAATCTACTAGTTCCCAAGTATGATTTTATAGAATTGATTCAATTTCACTATTCACAGCCTTTTTCCACAATGGAGCTTCAGGACTTGACATTGCTTCTTTGAACCTTTGAGGCCCATTTTCTAATAGGTATGTCAGAAAATCTAGACCAAATGATTTAGAGATCCTAGCCCTCTTGCTACGTCTAGGTTCATCTGATTTATTATCATTGTGGTCTTCACTGCTACCCGTAGCAATATCAAAAGTTTTTTTATTTGAACTTTTCTCTTCAGTTTCCTTACTAGGAAAAATGTGTTCAAAAAACGATGCATTCATTGACTCAATAATAGTGTTTACATCCATATCCGGATTTTTAGATCTATGAAGTAAAAATCTATATGCGCTACTATTATTTGCATAACCACCTTGGCCAAACACCCTCATACTTTGAGGTAATTGTAGGTAGGTCGTCGACCTTTCCATAATTTATAAGGTGTTTGATTGAGTTTCTTGTGGGGTACCCTATTAAGGATAAAATTAGCAGACAAAATTGCCTCCCTCTCACAAGTTCTGAGGTAACCCTAAACTAATCAACAGGGCATTCATCATCTCTTTAAGAGTTCGATTCTTTCTCTTAGCAACTCCATTTAACTGAGGAGAATAAGGTGCAGTGGTTTGGTGAATAATACTATATTCAGAACAAAATTCTTCAAATGGTGCATCATACTCACCACCTCTGTCACTCATCACTATCTTTATAGTTTTGCCAAGTTGATTTTTCAATCTCAAGTTTGTATTGCCTAAAAGCTTTTACGGCTTCATCTTTACTTCTCAATAAGTAAACATAGTAATATCGAGTGCAATCATCAATAAAAGTAATAAAGTACCTCTTATCTCCTTTAGTTTGAACAAATTTTAAATTACAGACATCTGTGTGAATTAAACTTAGAGGTTCAGTACTTCTTTCTACTTTATTAAATGATGTCTTAGGGAGTTTAGCCTTAACACAAATCTCACATTTATGATTAGGATCAAATTCTAAGTTTGGTAAAATTCTAAAGCAACAAGTCTACGCAAAGAATTAAAATTAACATGTCCTAATCTACCATGCCATAAAAAAGAAGGTTCAACAATATAAATAGAAGATGTGTTCTTATTATTAATCGTCAAATTTGGTACAACAGTATTTACATTGAGCTGGAAAAGCCCATCACTCATATGACCTCGCCCCACATACATTTCACTCTTGGAGAGTAGAACCTTGTTAGATTCAAAGACTAATTTAAACCCATTCTTGATCAACAATGACCTAGAAATCAAATTCTTGCGAATCTCTAGCACATGGAGTACATTGTTAAGACCGAGTTCTTTTCCCGAGGTCATTTTCAAGACAATCTTTCCTTGTCCTTCTATAGTTGAAGTGGAGGAGTTTTCCATAAAAAATTGTTTCCCACTTTCCACCACTTTGTAGGTTGTGAATATCTTCTTATCTACACAGATATAGTGGGTTGCTCTAGTATCCACCCACCACTCCTTGGGATTGCACACCAAATTTTGCTTCAAAGACTACTGCAACAAGATTGATGTCTGCCACTCCATCGGAAAGATAAAAATCCTCGGCTATGTTGGCTCGTGCTAGCTTTTTGCTTGAACTCCCTCCGTCCTTGCAAACGTGACAATCCTTAGTGCGATGTCCATCTTTGCCGCACAGAAAACACTTGCCTTTGAACCTTTTGTTGATCCCTTTACTTGTGGCTCCTTGTTTGGGATCATTGCCATCATGCTTCTACTTTTTATTGTTGAACTTTGACCCTTGTCCATGTTCCACAACATTTTCTTTAGCTTGCATGACATGGTTTCCTGACTTCTTGTTGGAACCACGGTTGTCTTTCTCAATTCGGAGCCGCACTATTAGTTCCTCCAATTTCATCTCCTTGCGCTTATGCTTCAAATAATTCTTAAATTCTTTCCAAGATGATGGCAATTTTTCAATGATTTCTGCTACTTAGAAAGATTCACTAAGAACCATCCCTTCCGTATATATGCCATTGACAACTAATTGGAGATCTTGAACCTAGCTAATAATCGTCTTGGAATTTATTATTTTAAAATCCAGAAAATGGCTGACAACAAATTTCTTTGTATGAACATCTTTTGTGTTATGTTTATGATCTAAAGATTCCCACAGTTCTTTAGCAGTGCTTTTGACATTACACACATTGTACAGTGTATTGTCCAACCCATTGAGGATATAATTTCGATACAGAAAATTACTATGTTTCCATGCATCGACTGTGGCAACCAGTTGCCGGTCAGTTTCTCCCTCGTTCAGTGCCGAAGCTTTTTCATGGATGAAGCGAGACAAATTCAATGTGGTAAGATAAAACATCATTTTTTTGTTGCCATCTTTTAAAATCATTTCCATTAAATTTTTCTGGCTTCTCTTTATGATTTACAGGTACTGCCAGAGTCATCATGGGCATAACAGGTGTGGGGGTCGGAGTAATAACAGTCTCAATGCTATTTATTTCAGTTGTCATAATTCTGGTGAAATAATAATAATACACCAATCACAAGTTTATACAAAACACACAAAATAAACAAAAGAATATTTTGTAACAAAATTTCAATGATAAATAGTATATTACTACTATGTTATCAAAGAAATCATTAAACAGAATATTACTACTATTTAAGAAATCAAACAGTATATAACTACTATTTAATTTCCCGAAACAAAATATTCATCTGGCTAAGACAGAAATAAATAAAAATTGAAATCTACTCTAAGATTGTTATACCCAGCGGTGTGTGTGTGTGTGTAAATTAAATGTATAAATTAAATAAACAACAAAAATAAAATAATTCAGAAAATAATTATATAAATTAAATTCCGAATTAAACGCTTATAGAAATTGAAGTCGAGGCATGTGTTAGACACAATCTCCTTAAAGTAGATTTCGCCCTCGCTCCGGTGTTTCGAGTTTTACTAGCGTCTATTTCCCAGGATACAATGACTAACACTTGAATTTTGCAGCACTACAAAAACTAAGCCTTGCGAACCAAAATATTTTGAAACTCTTTCTCTTTTTTTTCCTAAAAATAAATGCAGAAACAGATGCAAGAGAAATAGAAGAACGAACAAAAGAAGAAAGGGAAGGGATTTGGAAATTTTCCTATCTAAATGAATTGCTAGAAGTAGTCTATTTATACTAGGAATAAAGGTTGTTCCGAACAGGTGCAAACAGATAGGCAATTGTTCGGACAGATAGAAAATCTGTTTGGTTTGTTTTGAATTTTTTGAACTTGTTCGGGTGGAATTCAACAGATAGAAAACTGTCTGGGACCTGTTTGGGTGAGGAAAAACTTGAACCAATTTATTTTGAATTTTGAAGCCAAATTAAAAATTAATAAATAATTTACAAAGGTTTTTAGCTCAAAAAGATAAGTAGTGGGCGGACAAGCCCAACCCAACCTCACACCATGCACTCGCGCCCAAGTCCAGCCCGCCTGTATGGTTTTTGTTTTGGGTCCAATGGGTCTAGTCTACTTCACCTATAACCTCACCCTTCCACAAACTTGGGTAGCCTTTAGGGCCCATCCCAAGTATCTCAAGCTTAGGTATATAAACCTAAATAAATCCTTAAGCTTTTCCAATGTGGGACAAGCATATTTCACAAATGTGTAGGAAACCCACCTAAATTCATTTTCATGTACCCGAAAATGCGCGTTGAATTCTCATTCATCCGAAAATGGTTTTGAGCAACCAAATATGCAGTTTTATTCACTACGCGACATTAAACATGAACCTAATTAGAAACGTTAAAAATAACGCTTGGGTCCCACCTTAATTAATGCTCAAAGTTAGCAAAAAATAAGATTTTTCAAAAGCTTCCAAAGCTATTTTCCAACAGATATATATAGAGAGAAGAAGATGCCGAAAATGCCTGGTGTGCACTGGAGGAGACACAAATCAAAGTAGTTATTGTTGTTCGTCGTTGGTGGGGAGATGGGTGGTACCGTCGTTGGTGGAGAGGTGGGTTGTGCTGTCGCCGATGAGGAGGGGGGTACTCGTGTGCGATAGTGGTCGACGGTGGCCGATAGAAGGATTGCCTGCGATGGAGAGAGAGAGAGAGAGAGAGAGAGAGAGAGAGAGAGAGTGAAATGGGAGAGGACTGATAGAGTAGTCTAATTAAGGGACAAAGTTGGATAAATGCCGACTAAATTTTTTTTAGTAGCCAAAACCTTAACTAACAGTGACTAAATATTATTTTAGTCGCTAAAAGTAGTAATTTGGCTAATTTGGCAACTAAACATTTTGGTCACTAATTAATTTTATAAATCCCTCCAAAATTCAAAATTTTCCCTCGAAATATTTTAATTCTCTGGCAACTAAAATATTTTTTAGTCGCTAAAAATAATTTTTGGCGACCAAACTTTTGGTCGCCAAAGATAAAAAGTAAATTTTTATTTTTTATTCGGGGACAAAAAAATTTTAGCAGCCAAAACCAGCTATACAGCGACTAAAACATTTTTTAGTCGCTAAAAATAAATTTTTGGCAATCGAACTTTTAGTTACCAAAAGTTTGAAAGTAAATTTTTGTTTTTCATTCGGTGACTAAAAAATTTTAGTAGCCAAAACTATCTATACAGTGACAAAAACATTTTTTGGTTGCCAATTGTAGCATTTTTAGCAACTGGATTTTTTTTTAGTTGCCAATAATCAATATTTTCTAACTAAAAAAATTAGTAGCTAAATATTGTACTTTTGCTGACTAAAAAATTTTTTGGTCATCAATTCCACAAGTTTTGGCGACTAAATTTTTTTTAGTCACCAAATTTAGTCGCCAAAAGTGCATTTTGTTGTAGTGATTTCTCCATTTTTTTACACGTTTTTTCAAAAAAAATTTAAAAAAAGTAAAAAAGTAAACTTTTAACCAATTTTCCAAAACAACCCTTTAAGCAAACCAAAAGTGAGGAATAAAAAAATAATAAGAAGTAACCAAGCAAAACAAGCACACCAACTGATAAGGCCAATGAAGGCAAACTGATAAAGCTTGAAATAGAAGTTTCACACTATTCGCACTATTAGACCATCTTCAATGGTTACTTAAATTTATTATTAAATTTAAATTTGATAAAAAATGATTCCTTTTTCTGCTCTAACGGTTTCATCAAATAGGTATCTAAGAGGGAGTTGTATGTGCATTAGGGCTGAGCTAGGCCAAGGTGTCATGATGGGCCATTCTATGGGCCGCGGTGAAAAGGGCCTAGTAAAGAGGACCTTTGTAGTTAGCTCGGTCCAAGAATGGTTACAGTTACCACGGTCAGAGTGGTGATAATTAGCTCGGTCATAATATTCAATGCTAAGGTATTTGGGCTTCCTGAGGAGGACCTTGCTCTTGTTAGCTCGGTCGAAGTTTGGCATAGTTAGCTCGGTCTCAACAGGCCAAAACCGAGGTACAAGTGGAAGACGAGCCGAGCTATGTGTTGCATGTGAAGACGTTGGATTAAGTATGACAAAGGGCTAATGTTAGCCCGGTCGTACTGTCATCCAACCGAGGTAAAACCATCTCACTTGGTTTAAGCAGTGCGGGGGTGTTGAAGGATAAGCATTATCTTTCAGAAGTGTGATTCCTAGGAGGACTCTAAGCGGAGGAATAAGAGTCCTACTAGGATTGTGCCACGCGAAACCTATAAAAAGCTCACAACATAACCTATGTAAAGGTAACGCAACTTTGATTCTCGAATACACAGAGCTTTTGTCTATTTTGCTGACTTAGGCATCGGAGAGGTATCCGGCACACCCCGCCGGCTAGCTCACGTTTGTGTTTTCAGGGAGTAAAGCGATGACATTTGGAGGAGTGCAAACTTGATCAACAGGATTATACGAGAAGATAATTTTGTGCTCGTACAATTGGCGCTGTCTGTGGGAATTCCAGAAAGAACAAAACCTCTTGATCGAGTTTTTCCTCTCTAATTAGAAGCAATGACGCACAATGAAGATTTGCCTTAATCCGCTATCGATGGACAAACCCCAGAAGGGGTAGGGAGATGCGAAGGTTTGCCTTCTATCCCTTCCATGGCGGATTTAGAATCAGAACATGTAACCCCGAGGGATGCAAGGGAGGTGGGCTAATGTTTCATCGCTTTCAAAGTCCTGAAAGACAGAGGCGGAGGATGGACACTCAAGTTCTGGAGGATCGCATGAAGGAACAGGACGAGTTAATAAGGAAGATGGCAGCAGACATGGAGTCAATGAAGCGCCAGATAAAAGGAAAATGGGTGGCGACAGGAGAGGGGCGCAAAGGCAACACGCCTCCTTGCCAATTAAAGGATCGTGATAGGCGTACCACACCATCACAGGCAGAGAGTAGGAGCCTCAGAATAGGCGACACTCAATTGAGGACTTCTAGGACTCGCTACTCCAGGTCTGAGAGAACGAGAACTGAAAGATCATATACTGAGGGAAGCATCTATTGATCTTCGCACACGCACCAGACGTCATCTAGGCACCTGGAGTTGCCTAGATCATTTGACTTACGAATTGTGCTGGAAGAAAGGGCACGGTGGAAGGAGGATACCAGGGCATGCGACCCGCGCAGAGTTTTAGCCTTTTAGCGGTTGGCACCTCGGACGCATGGGAGCGTTGAGGTAGGAATGTCAATGCCGTGCCTTGCTTACGAACCAATAGACAAAGCATTAGCAAGGTTACAGAGCTCGCTGTTCGTTTCGGCAATTGAGAATGCGCCACTACCTTTAGGCTTCCACCAGCCCAAATTCACCACTTATGAGGGGAAGACAGACCCCTACATGCACTTAAGCCACTTTCTCCAGGTTATGGCAATATATCGGCGGAACGAGGCCCTGATGTGTATCCTATTTCCATCCAGCCTTGGCGACTTAGGTCTAACTTGGTTCGAAAGGCTACCAGAAGGCAGCATCGCCTCTTGGGCACAATTGGCAGAGGCGTTTGTGACTAGGTTCAGAACGAACACCAAGACACCAGTGGAGATCGACCAGCTACTCTCCATTGACATGGGCGACAAGGAGACGTTGAGATCCTACAACAGTCGCTATTGGGAAACCTTCAACCAGATTGGGGATTGCCCTACAAACCTCGCTATAGCACAATACAAATGGGGCCTGCTAATTGGAAATAAATTGAGGGACTCAATTACAATGATGCCGCCCCTCACGATGAAGGCCTTAATAGAGAGAGTGCACCAACATATTTGTGTGGAGGAAGATAGCGCCCGTGCTAAAGCGAAATCTGGCACAACAACAACACCAGATAAGAAGACTTCGGCAAAAGTCAACACGGTAGAACAACCAAGCAGGAATGGGCGAGGCAGGCGGGCCAACAGAGATGACCTAGACAAAAGAAAGTTAAGAGTTCACACTGCCATTACCACAGTGTTCAAAAAACTAATCTACCGAATTCTTAGTGAGATACGTAATGAACCTTTCGTCCGCTGGCCAGCAAAGTTGGGAGAAGCGCAAAAAGACTACGATGAAAGGTCCCGGTGCACCTTCCATGATGAAAAGGGGCACCGCACTAAAAATTGCACACCGTTTAGGTAGCATTTGGAGGAGTTAGTGGCAGCTGGGCACCTGGACCAGTACATAGAAGGAGGAACACAACCAGTCCCCCAAAACCACAACTACCCAAACAGAATGCCGGTCGATGCCCCACCCCAAGGCATAATCAACGTAATACATGGAGTATTCGAACCTGAGCGGGTATGTGAGCTTAGGGGAATGATCAAAAAGGCTGAGCACTTAAGGGAGGTATTAAGTGCACAACCTGCCATAAAAAAAGGGGAGAACAAAGGCCACAAATGTCATATCTTTTTCAGACAAAGATTTAGCATGGATATATTGCCCTCACAATGATGCACTGGTTGTCACTCTACGCATCAAGAATTTCGACGTCAAACGGATTTTGATCGACCAAGGAAGCTCATGTGAGATAATGTATTACGAAACCTTCAAATAACTAAAATTGGAGGATAAGGACTTGGCACCTTCAACATCTCCCCTGATCGGATTTAATCAATGCCAGAATGGCCAGTGGGCAAGATAATCCTCCCAGTCAAAGCGGGAACCATGACAAAACGGGTAGAATTCTGGGTATTGAAAGTCCCTTCCACCTACAATATAATCTTGGGAAGGACATGGTTACACGCCATGTGATCGGTAGCCTCAACCTACCATCAAGTATTGCGGTTCCCCAAAAAGGCCAGAGTAATTGAAGAGGTCTTCGGAGACCAAGTCATGTCAAAACAGTGCTTCGTCACAGTAAATGGTAGCCGTGCTGCAAAATGGTATGTACAGATGGTGGAAGAGCCCGAGAGCAATGAACTATTTGTGGATGTTGGCAAGGCAGCTGAACAAAAGGCAGTGGAGGACTTGGTACAGGTAAGAATAGATGAAAAAGACCCAGAAAAGTTCTTTCTGCTCGGCTTGTCTTTATTCGGCACTGAGAGAATAGAAGCCATGGAATTCTTAACCTCTAACATCGAAGTGTATGCCTGGACATTATATGACATGCTTGGCATTGACCCAAATTTCATCTGTCACCAACTGAACGTCCACCCAACTGCCAGACCAGTTATACAGTGCACTCGTAGATTAGCACTCCACCATGCCGAGATAATGGCGGAAGATGTGGGAAACTTGCTGGAGGTAAGAGCTATCAGAGAAGTGTACTATCCCAGGTGGATCTCCAATACCGTTGTAGTGCCAAAGAAGAACGGAAAATGGCGTGTCTGCGTGGACTACAAAATAGTCAACAAGGCATGCGTAAAGGACAGCTTTCCCATACCACGAATAGACCAACTGGTAGACCTGACGGCAGGCCACAGTTGACTTAGCTTCCTTGATGCGTACAGGGGTTACCATTAGATCGCTATGTATAAACCAGACCAGGAGGTCATATCCTTTACAACGCCTAGAGGATTGTACTATTACAAGGTCATGCCCTTTGGCCTAAAAAACGCAGGGGCAACATTCCAGCGGATGGTTACCAAGATGTTTGAACCATTGTTAGGCAGAACAATGGAGGCTATAAGAATCATTAAAAACAAAGTTTATCCTACTAACGCTGCATGTATCACTCTTCTTATCATAGAAATGGTTAGGAGTAAACCTCCATAGTGATACGTGAAGTCATCCACAATTCGGTTGTCCCTTTGAACCTAGATCTTGGGATCTCTAGTCATCTAGGTTGGGTTGCCATTATGGCGACTTTTAAGTAATAGGCTTTAATCCCATACCCCTCGACAAAATAGTACACTTGCTCTCTGGCTAATCCTTTAGTCAATGGATCCGCAATATTCTCCTTTGACTTTACATATTCTACGGAAATTATTCCATGTGAGAGCAAATGCCTAACGGTATTATGTCTTCGACGAATGTGTCGGGACTTACCATTATACATATGATTATGTGCCCGTCCTATTGCTGCTAAACTTTCACAGTGAATGCATATAGCTGGCACAGGTTTAGGCCATATTAGAATGTTTTCTAAGAAATTAGGAAGCCATTATGCTTTTTCTCCTATTTTATCTAATGCGACAAACTCAAATTCCATTGTTGATCTAGGTATGCATGTCTGCTCAGAAGATTTCCAAGAGACTGCAACACCTTCTAGGGTAAAGACTTATCCACTAGTGGATTTTGAGTCTTTAGTATCCGATATACAATTTGCATCACTATACCCCTCGGTATTGTTGGATATTTGATATAATGAAGGCCATAATTCTAGGAATGTCTTAGATACCTAAGTACCTTAATGATCGCTTTCCAATGATCGGACCCTGGATTACTTGTGTACCTACTCAATTTGCTTACATCATAGGCTATATCTGGCCTAGTGCAATTCATTAAGTACATCAAGCTTCTAATTATCCGAGAGTACTCTAATTGTGATATGCCTGCACATGTATTTTTTGACAAATGAAGACTAATATCAACAGGTGTTTTAGCAAGACGGTCGTCATGCTTTCCAAATTTCTCCAGAATTTTCTCAATATAGTGAGACTGAGATAAAGCATATCCTTCAGATGTTTTAGTAATTTTTATTCCTATAATTACATCTGCTACTCTCAGATCTTTCATGTCAAACTTTTTGTTCAACATTTTTTTTGTGGACTTAATCATGTCATTATTGCTTCTAATAATGAGTGTGTCATCCACATAAAGACAAACTATGACATAGCCTTTCTCTGCGTTTTTAACATAGACGCATTTGTCACATTCGTTTATCTTAAAACCATCCGAAAGCATAACGTGATCAAATTTTTCATGCTATTGTTTCAGAGCTTGTTTTAAACCATAAAGGGATTTAACAAATTTACAAACCTTTTTCTCTTGGCTAGGAACTTGAAACCCTTCCGGTTGTTCCATATAGATTTTCTCATCTAACTCTCCATTCAAAAAGGCTGTTTTAACATCTATTTGATGTATCTCCAGATTATACAGAGTTGCAATTGCTATTAGCATGCGAATGGATGCTATTCTTGTCACTGGTGAATAGGTGTCAAAATAATCAAGGCCTTCCTTCTGCTTGTATCTCTTAACAACAAGCCTAGCCTTGTATTTATCTATTGAACCATTTGTTTTTATTTTTCTCTTGAATGTCCACTTATATCCAAGAGGTTTGCGCCTTGGTGGAAAATCCACTAGTTCCCAAGTATGATTTTATAGAATTGATTCAATTTCACTATTCACAGCCTTTTTCCACAATGGAGCTTCAGGACTTGACATTGCTTCTTTGAACCTTTGAGGCCCATTTTCTAATAGGTATGTCAGAAAATCTGGACCAAATGATTTAGAGATCCTAGCCCTCTTGCTACGTCTAGGTTCATCTGATTTATTATCATTGTGGTTTTCACTGCTACCCATAGCAATATCAAAAGTTCTTTTATTTGAACTTTTCTCTTCAGCTTCCTTACTAGGAAAAATGTGTTCAAAAAACGATGCATTCTTTGACTCAATAATAGTGTTTACATCCATATCCGGATTTTTAGATCTATGAAGTAAAAATCTATATGCACTACTATTATTTGCATAACCAATGAACACACAATCAGCAGTTTTTGGTCCTATCTTAGTCGTTTTGGGACTAGGGACTACCACCTTGGCCAAACACCCTCATACTTTGAGGTAATTGTAGGTAGGTCGTCGACCTTTCCATAATTTATAAGGTGTTTGATTAAGTTTCTTGTGGGGTACCTTGTTAAGGATAAAATTAGCAGACAAAATTGCCTCCCTCTCACAAGTTCTGAGGTAAACCTAAACTAATCAACATGGCACTCATCATTTCTTTAAGAGTTCGATTCTTTCTCTTAGCAACTCCATTTGACTGAGGAGAATAGGGTGCAGTGGTTTGGTGAATAATACTATATTCAGAACAAAATTCCTCAAATGGTGCATCATACTCACCACCTCTGTCACTTATCACTATCTTTATAGTTTTGCCAAGTTGATTTTCAATCTCAAGTTTATATTGCCTAAAAGCTTTTACAGCTTCATCTTTACTTCTCAATAAGTAAACATAGTAATATCAAGTGCAATCATCAATAAAAGTAATAAAGTACCTCTTATCTCCTTTAGTTTGAACAAATTTTAAATTACAGACATCTATGTGAATTAAACTTAGAGGTTCAATACTTCTTTCTACTTTATTAAATGATGCCTTAGTGAGTTTTGCCTCAACACAAATCTCACATTTATGATTAGGATCAAATTCTAAGTTTGGTAAAATTCTAAAGCAACAAGTCTACGCAAAGAATTAAAATTAACATGTCCTAATCTACCATGCCATAAAAAAGAAGGCTCAACAATATAAATAGAAGATGTGTTCTTATTATTAATCGTCAAATTTGGTACAACAGTATTTACATTGAGCTGGAAAAGCCCATCACTCATATGACCTCGCCCCACATACATTTCACTCTTGGAGAGTACAACCTTGTCAGATTCAAAGACTAATTTAAACCCATTCTTGATCAATAATGACCTAGAAATCAAATTCTTGCGAATCTCTAGCACATGGAGTACATTGTTAAGACCGAGTTCTTTCCTCGAGGTCATTTTCAAGACAATCTTTCCTTGTCCTTCTACAGTTGAAGTGGAGGAGTTTTCCATAAAAAATTGTTTCCCACTTTCCACCACTTTGTAGTTTGTGAACATCTTCTTATCTACATAGATATGGTGGGTTGCTCTAGTATCCACCCACCACTCCTTGGGATTGCCCACCAAATTTGCTTCAAAGACTACTGCAACAAGATTGATGTCTGCCACTCCATCGGAAAGATAAAAATCCTCGGCTATGTTGGCTCGTGCTGGCTTTTTGCTTGAACTCCCTCCGTCCTTGCAAACGTGACAATCCTTAGCGCGATGTCCATCTTTGCCGCACACAAAACACTTGCCTTTGAACCTTTTGTTGATCCCTTTGCTTGTGGCTCCTTGTTTGGGATCATTGCCATCATGCTTCTGCATTTTATTGTTGAACTTAGACCCTTGTCCATGTTTCACAACATTTTCTTTAGCTTGCATGACATGGTTTCCTGACTTCTTGTTGGAACCACAGTTGTCTTTCTCAATTCGGAGCCGCACTATTAGTTCCTCCAATTTCATCTCCTTGCGCTTATGCTTCAAATAATTCTTAAATTCTTTCCAAGATGATGGCAATTTTTCAATGATTTTCGCTACTTAGAAAGATTCATTGAGAACCATCCCTTCCATATATATGTCATGGACAACTAATTGGAGATCTTGAACCTAGCTAATAACCGTCTTGGAATTTATTATTTTAAAATCCAGAAAATGGCTGACAACAAATTTCTTTGTATCAACATCTTCTGTGTTATGTTTATGATCTAAAGATTCCCACAGTTCTTTAGCAGTGCTTTTGACACTATACACATTGCACAGTGTATTGTCCAACCCATTGAGGATATAATTCCGACACAGAAAACCACTATGTTTCCTTGCATCGACTGTAGCAACCAGTTGCCGGTCAGTTTCTCCCTCGTTCAGTGCCGAAGCTTTTTCATGGATGAAGCGAGACAAATTCAATGTGGTAAGATAAAACATCATTTTTTTGTTGCCATCTTTTAAAATCATTTCCATTAAATTTTTCTGGTTTCTCTTTATGATTTACTGGTACTGCCAGAGTCATCATGGGCATAACAGGTGTGGGGGTCGGAGTAATAACAGTCTCAGTACTATTTATTTCAGTTGTCATAATTCTGGTGAAATAATAATAATACACCAATAACAAATTTATACAAAACACACAAAATAAACAAAATAATATTTTGTAACAAAATTTCAATGATAAACAGTATATTACTACTATGTTATCAAACAAATCATTAAACAGTATATTACTATTATTTAAGAAATTAAACAGTATATAACTACTATTTAATTTTCCGAAACAAAATATTCGTCTGTCTAACACAGAAATAAATAAAAATTGAAATCTACTCCAAGATTGTTATACCCAGCGGTGTGTGTGTGTGTGTAAATTAAATGTATAAATTAAATAAACAACAAAAATAAAATAATTCAGAAAATAATTATATAAATTAAATTCCGAATTAAATGCTTATAGAAATTGAAGTCGAGGCTTGTGTTGGACACAATCTCCTTAAAGTAGATTTCGCCCTCGCTCCAGTGTTTCGAGTTTTACCAGTGTCTATTTCCCAGGATACAATGACTAACACTTGAATTTTGCAGCACTACAAAAACCAAGCCTTGCGAACCAAAATATGTTGAAACTCTTTCTTTTTCTTTTCCTAAAAATAAATGCAGAAACAGATGCAAGAGAAATAGAAGAACGAACAAAAGAAGAAAGGGAAGGGATTTGGAAATTTTCCTATCTAAATGAATTGCTGGAAGTAGTCTATTTATACTAGGAATGAAGGTTGTTCTGAACAGGTGCAAACAGATAGGAAATTGTTCGGACAGATAGAAAATCTGTTTGGTTTGTTTTGAATTTTTTGAACTTGTTCGGGTGGAATTCAACAGATAGAAAACTGTCTGGGTCCTGTTTGGGTAAGGAAAAACTTGAACCAATTTATTTTGAATTTTGAAGCCAAATTAAAAATAAATAAATAATTTACAAAGGTTTTTAGCTCAAAAAGATAAGTATTGGGCCGGACAAGCCCAACCCAACCTCACACCATGCACTCGCGCCCAAGTCCAACCCGCCTGTATGGTTTTTGTTTTGGGTCCAATGGGTCTAGTCTACTTCACCTATAACCTCACCCTTCCACAAACTTGGGTAGCCTTTAGGGCCCATCCCAAGTATCTCAAGCTTAGGTATATAAACCTAAATAAATCCTTAAGCTTTTCCAATGTGGGACAAGCATATTTCACAAATGTGTAGGAAACCCACCTAAATTCATTTTCATGTACCCGAAAATGCGCGTTGAATTCTCATTCATCCGAAAATGGTTTTGAGCAACCAAATATGCGGTTTTATTCACTACGCAACATTAAACATGAACCCAATTAGAAACGTAAAAAATGATGCTTGGGTCCCACCTTAATTAATGCTCAAAGTTAGCAAAAAATAAGATTTTTCAAAAGCTTCCAAAGCTATTTTCCAACAGATATATATATATAGAGAGAGAGGAAGATGCCGAAAATGCCTAGTGTGCACTGGAGGAGACACAAATCAAAGTAGTTATTGTTGTTCGTCGCTGGTGGGGAGATGGGTGGTACCGTTGTTGGTGGAGAGGTGGGTTGTACTGTCACCGATGAGGAGGTGGGTACTCGTATGTCACGACCCCAAACTGCCCCTAGTAGAATGGTGCCGTGATGGCCAGTAATCCGAGATTACCAAAGGCCAACTTACAAGATCACACACAATCAGAGTATACATATGGGGCTAACAAGAGTGGAAGCAATAACTTAAAATACAAGTGGTCCATAAGAGCTGTGCATAAGTCAAATGAAATGGCATACATCCTTACATAACTTTACAACTTATAAAATATACATTACATCTCAACAAGAGGGGCTTCTCAAGCCGACATAAACAAGACACATGAAATACAAATCAAGAAACATCATCTTCAGAACTGCCGACGTCAGTACAAGATTGCCGACCTAACCACAAAATGCCGACATCCTAATATGCATACAAAACATCGGCACAAAACACACATCTCGGCGTAGCCGACTTCTAGCTTGAAACCTACATATATACATAGAGAGGGTGAGTCTGGAAACTCAGTGAATGGTACAAATAATAAAGGGGTTAAATGATTGATATCCGAGGTCCTTGCAAAACATACATATCATAGCTTATTCAAAACATACGTATAACATGGCTTGCATCAAAACACATACTTAGTAAAACTTGTGCAAAACATTCTTGGCATAACTTGTATCAAAACGTGTACTTGAGCTTTCAAAACTTGCTTACTTATCAAAACATAGGATGAACCGTATTCATCAATCTTGGCCTTACAAAACATATGTGCTACTAACATTTTAAGTCCCCTAGCACGTACGGACTTGTGCCACTTATGCTTAAAGTCCCCTGGCACGTACGGACTTATGCCACTTATGCTTAAAGTCCCCTGGCACGTACGGACTCAACTTGATGTGCTACAAATGCTTATAGTCCCTTAGCACGTACGGACTTGTCTAAAACATCATCAAAACAGAGCTTATACTTGATACATAAAACTTAAACTTGATATACCAAAATAGGGATAATCATTCATGCTTACCAAATACTTTTCAAGACAAAGCAAAGTAGAGTTTATCAAAACATTAGAACATAACTTTATTAAAAGTACCACTCACTTAGTTCTTGGGACGTCGGGATCAAGGCAAGGTGCAAGTCCTACAAACACATGGCAAAGTCTACTGAACATACTTCTTAAAACAAGTCTTACATGCATGCAATGATCTCGGAAAAACATGCTGGAAGTCAAAACACTGTTTTACATGTCGGGAGGACATGCTGGGCACTAACCAGGTCTTTGCCGAGGTCCCACACCTCCTGGCCGAGGTGTGGTTACCACTGACGGCGTCAGCAGGCCGAGGTTCAAACAAGACAAGTGCAAGTGATCATGCAAGGTAGGCCAAGGTGAGATACGATGCTTGGCCTAAGTGTAAGGTCTAGGTAAGAATGATCTCGGTGACTACACTTCGGGAAGTGAAGTCTGGAAATCTGGGTTTCCACCCGTGAAGAACATGAAGAACATGAACATGAGGAACATGAATATGATGAATGCCAAAATCATAACTTGCTTATACAAAATCTGGGTTTTCATGCCATGAGTTCGAAAACATGGACCTGGGTACCCATACTTGAAGATCGTATGAAAACAAACACAAAAACATATATCTTGGCTTGAGCTTTCGGACCAAAACATGACTTTCCTTGAAGAACACTTGAATATCATTTTCTCTCTCTAAAACCGAGCTTCAAAACACTGCATGGCTTACAAATCATATTCAATCATGCAATGCAATAACATAAACATAAAGAGCTACATGAGCAAATCAAGAATCTAACCTTAGAACACGAATCTAACGGTTTGATCTCTAGGAATCAAGCTTGGATCTCTACTCCCTCTCTAGAACTCCTTCTCCCTCTTCTAGAGCTTCTCTCTCTACTTCCTTAGAACAAAACACAACAAATGATAGGTTTCTCTCTCTATCGGCTGACTTAACACTCTGCTCGGACACGTGGCAACGGTTGATTGGTTCTCCTCAAAAAGGTGATAGATTGACAAGACTTGACTCTGACAAAGCGTACTCAACAAGCTGCACAGCAAAACACTCCGGCAAGGAATGACATCGGCAAAGGACAAGGCATCGGCAAACAAAGGACAATGACCTCGGCTAAGGACAAAACTACGGCAAGTCAAGGAACAATGATCTCGGCTAGGAAGAACAACACTTGGCCTAGATGTGCCACACCTCGGTCTAGGTCATACCATTCCAGGACAAGATCACTTGGATTCAAGATAACATCTCGGCCTAGATAATACACACCTCGGCCTCGGCGATACACACCTCGGCCCAGATGATAATCATCTCAGCCAATATGCCAGGACAAGGGTGGAGGTCAACAAAGTGGTACCAAGATGATTATGGACTGAAGATGACCTCGGCTTGGAAATGATCTAGGCTTAGCATGACCTAGGCTTAACAATACAAGGAAGGAACAAAGCATACATATACACTTAGGCAAATCACATACGTACAAAACAAGGCACAATTCATGATAGCAAATCTTAACATGGCAAATCGTATAACTGCATGCAAGCATGACTAAGGCATGAAATGTGGGTCCTTACATCGTATGCGATAGTGGTCGATGGTGGCCGATAGGAGGGTTGCCTGCGATGGAGAGAGAGAGAGAGAGAGAGAGAGAGAGAGAGAGAGTGAAATGGGAGAGGACTGATAGAGTAGTCTAATTAAGGGACAAAGTTTGATCAATGCCAACTAAATTTTTTTTAGTAGCCAAAACCTTAACTAACAGTGACTAAATATTATTTTAGTCACTAAAAGTAGTAATTTGGCTAATTTGGCAACTAAACATTTTGGTTGCCAATTAATTTTATAAATCCCTCCAAAATTCAAAATTTTCCCTCAAAATATTTTAATTCTTTGGCAACTAAAATATTTTTTCGTCGCTAAAAATAAATTTTTGGCAACCAAACTTTTGGTCGCCAAAGATAAAAAGTAAATTTTTATTTTTTATTCGGGGACAAAAAAATTTTAGCAGCCAAAACCAGCTATATAGCGACTAAAACATTTTTTAGTCGCTAAAAATAAATTTTTGGCGATCGAACTTTTAGTTGCCAAAAGTTTGAAAGTAAATTTTTGTTTTTCATTTGGTGACTAAAAAATTTTAGTAGCCAAAACTATCTATACAGTGACAAAAACATTTTTTGGTCGCCAATTGTAGCATTTTTAGCAACTGGATTTTTTTTTAGTTGCCAATAATCAATATTTTCTGACTAAAAAAATTAGTAGCTAAATATTGTACTTTTGCTGACTAAAAAATTTTTTGGTCGTCAATTCCACAAGTTTTGACAACTAAATTTTTTTTAGTCACCAAATTTGGTCGCCAGAAGTGCATTTTGTTATAGTGATTTCTTCATTTTTTTACACGTTTTTTCAAAAAAAATGCAAAAAAGTAAAAAAGTTAACTTTTAACCAATTTTCCAAAACAACCCTTTAAGCAAACCAAAAGTGAGGAATAAAAAAATAATAAGAAGTAATCAAGCAAAACAAGCACACCAACTGATATGGCCAATGAAGGCAAACTGATAAAGCTTGAAATAGAAGTATCACACTATTCGCACTATTAGACTATCTTCAATGGTTACTTAAATTTATTATTAAATTTATATTTGATAAAAAATGATTCCTTTTTCTGCTCTAACGGTTTCATAAAATAGGTATCTAAGAGGGAGTTGTATGTGCATTAGGGCTGAGTTAGGCCAAGGTGTCATGATGGGCCGTTTTATGGGCCGCGGTGAAAAGGGCCTAGTAAAGAGGTCCTTTGTAGTTAGCTCGGTCCAAGAATGGTTACAGTTTATAGCG
The DNA here is from genome assembly GCA_025200525.1 of Camellia lanceoleosa. NCBI lineage: Eukaryota > Viridiplantae > Streptophyta > Magnoliopsida > Ericales > Theaceae > Camellia > Camellia lanceoleosa. Next base: position 119,415,776 of record CM045764.1, on the reverse strand, counting down.
ATCCCGGGTTTACCCCTTGTTGTATAGTGATCCGGACATGTGTCCGTGGATGTTGGTAGTGGATTGTTGTCTTGTTTACGTCCTTTCATATATTGTATTTGAGTTATAGGATGTGTTGGGCAGGTTTGTTTCAGGTTGGTTGTGTTTGGGAGCCAAGGGTTGCTGCCCAGAATTTTTGTCCTTCGCCGAAGCGAGAGTTGGTCGCCGAGCGAGATTTGAGTTTTAATGTCTGGTGGGTCGAGCGAGTGGCTTCTCGGCGAAGCGATTGCGTCTGTCTTGGACTGAACACCATGATTTCGCTCGAGCGAGCTTTTTCGCTCAGCGATCTGGTTCGATCTTCGCTCGGCGAGCGGTTTGTCGTTCGAGCGTCGTCTAGTTCAGAACTGAAGGTCGAGCTCTGCTCGGCGAGCTTTTCTTCGCCGAGCGAAGCCGATGTTGGCTCGGCGAGACCTTCTTGGCTCGAGCTAGGGTTTTACGGTCTGCAGTCGCTCGGCGACCAAGTCTTCGCCGAGCGAAACTGTTTATATTAGTTCGGCAATGAAGTTTTAAGTTAGATTTTTATAAACTTTTGATCCAATCTTCAAGATCTCGAGAGCTTCTCTCTCTAACTTTACATTCTCTCTAAGGATTGATCTATCTAGGATCATTTCTACCCTTCTTGCTTTGTTAAAAAGGTAGAGGTCGCTTGGGCTTCGATCTAATCTGAAAAAGTCGGTGTTTGGAGCATTTTGATCTTTGGGTCTTCATCTCCTTTTGGGCTTAAACTTTGAGGTAGGGATATCCTACTCCTCTTTATGGATTCTGTCTTTGAATTTTGACATTTTGATGTGTTGGGGATAGTTGTGTAATTTTGAGAAAGTTTGGGGCTTTTATGCAATTTTATAAAAGTTTGGGGTTTTGTTTTAAATAAACCAATATGTATGTTTAGTACATAGAAATGAGATTAATGTGGAATCATTGATGAAAATGGGACCTTTAGGGTTGAATTAATTGGGATAATTAATTGTGGAATTAGGATGTTGATTATATATCTATTGTGCATTTATTTTCTGTATAGAAATAACTGTTTTGGGCTATCGGTGGAGGATAGTCGTGTTTGTTGTAGACAATGCATGATGATTAGGTAAACTGAAACTAATCTGCGGAAAGTGTCATGGAACTTGACGATTTGTAGAATACATTAATTGTATTGATTAATTGTATATAGAACCAATGTGTTTATATGCATTATGTGTAGAGGAGGAGATGGGGGATGTACTCCGCGGTTTAGGGGAAGATGGGGGATGTACCTCTAAACCGGATAGTGTTGGGAGAAGATAGGATGAACTCAGAGGCACAGCTCATATGCTTGTCTTGAAAAATATAGATACAGCCCATGTGCTTGTCTTGGAGATGTGAAGTAGCTTATATGCTTATCAGTGGTTGTATAGATATAACTAATATGTTTATCTATGTTGAAATGGAAAGAAAGGAAATATAGACTTGAATGTCTTGGAATTGTAGTAAATTGTAAAAGAATGTAAAAGTGTTGACCAATGTATCAACTGTTAATCTTTTAGGCGTTGTTCATAATTGGTTTAGTATATTTCTACTGGGCTGTGGCTCACTCTTTATGGGGATATCATTTTCAGGTACCGGTAGCATGCCACCTCCAAGGACTTAGCTTGGGAGGCTAGTGGCGGATGGACTTTTTGACTTCTATTTACTTTTGATGTGTTACATGTAACTTTAAGCCAAGGGCTTTACGTGTATTGAGCTAGAGCTCTCTTGATTGTAACCAAGTGTTAACTTGGAAAGTTGTAAGCCTTTAAGGCACCCGCTTTTATTGTTTACATGTAATACTTTTGTACAGAACAGTTCAGTTAAATGGAAGAAGGTGGACTTTTATTATGTTGATGCATGTTTAATTGATGGGTTTATTGTCATTATTTTGAGGGCGTTACACAGTTACCACGGTCAGAGTGGTGATAATTAGCTCGGTCATAATATTCGATGCTAAGGTATTTGGGCTTCCTGAGGAGGACCTTGCTCTTGTTAGCTCGGTCGAAGTTTGGCATAGTTAGCTCGGGCTCAACAGGCCAAAATCGAGGTACAAGTGGAAGGAGAGCCGAGCTATGTGTTGCATGTGAAGACGTTGGATTAAGTATGACAAAGGGCTAATGTTAGCTCGGTCGTACAGTCATCCAACCGAGGTAAAACCATCTCACTTGGTTTAAGTAGTGAGGGGGGTGTTGAAGGATAAGCATTATCTTTCAGGAGTGTGATTCCTAGGAGGACTCTAAGCGGAGGAATAAGAGTCCTACTAAGATTGTGCCACGCGAAACCTATAAAAAGTTCACAACATAACCTATATAGAGGTAACACAACTTTGATTCTCGAATACATAGAGCTTTTGCCTATTTTGCTGACTTAGGCATCGGAGAGGTATCCGGCACACCCTGTCGGCTAGCTCACGTTTGTGTTTTCAGGGAGTAAAGCGACGACGTTTGGAGGAGTGCAAACTTGATCAACTGGATTATACTAGAAGATAATTTCATGTTCGTACAATTGATGTCGTCTGTGGGAATTCCAGAAAGAACAAAACCTCTTGATCAAGTTTTTCCTCTCTAATTAGAAGCAATGGCGCACAATGAAGATTTGCCGCAATCCGTTATCGACGGACAAACCCCAAAAGGGGGAGGTAGGCGCGAAGGTTTGCCTTCTATCCCTCCCATGGCGGATTTAGAACCCTAGCGATAGAACCCCCGGAGGGATGCAAGGGGGAGGTGGGCTAACAGCCCCCGTCGCTTTCAAAGTCCTGAAAGACAGAGGCGGAGGATGGACACTCAAGTTCTGGAGGATCCCGTGAAGGAACATGACGAGTTAATAAGGAAGATGGCAGCAGACATGGAGTCAATGAAGCGCCAGATAAAAGGAAAATGGGTGGCGACAGGAGAGGGGTGCAAAGGCAACACGCCTCCTCACTAATCAGAGGATCGTGATAGGCGTACCACACCATCGTAGGCAGAAAGTAGGAGCCTCAGAACAGGCGACACTCAATTGAGGACTTCCAGGACTCGATACTCCAAGTCTGAGAGAACGAGAACTGAAAGATCATATACTGAGGGAAGCACTTATCGACCTTCGCACACGCACCAGACGTCATCTAGGCACATGGAGTTGCCTAGATCATTTGACTTACAAACTGTGGTTGAAGAAAGGGCACTGTGGAAGGAGGATACCAGGGCATACGACTCGCGCAGAGTTTTAGCCTTTTAGCGGTTGGCACCTCGGACGCATGGGTGTCGAGGTCGGAATGTTAATGCCGTGCCTTGCTTACGAACCAACAGACAAAGCATTTGCAAGGTTACAAAGCTCGCCGTTCGTTTCGGCAATTGAGAACGCGCCACTACCTTTAGGCTTCCACCAGCCCAAATTCACCACTTATGAGGGGAAGACAGACCCCTACTGTAACACATCCACGAGGGACCTCGGCTACAGTTCGGACTCGATTTTGTGTCGCGGTTCTAAATCTGAACCAAATAGTCCAAATCCGGCAAATCGTTTGAGAAAACAGATTTTTGAAAAGTAGTGCCAAACATGGACTGCTTTGCCAGATTACAGAGTCGCCACCTAAATATTTTTTAAAATGGGAAATTTAGGAAACCCTGACTCAGTGCCGAAGGCCACATGTCTGTCATCACCAAAGTGGTCTTGGCTCGGGAGCTTGGGTACGATCGGGGAAGGTCAGCTATGAGCAGCCCTTTCGCCCGGTCCGAAGACCGGCCTCTACTGACCGTGATATCCGTTTTTGAAAACATTACATGTTCTTTTTCCAATTATTAGCCTAGAATTACTACGTTGTGCGCACAGCAAACAAGTATAGACTAGATTGCCTAATTTGGAAATAAACATTGCATATCCGTTTTGTCTCGAAAAACATGTTAGATTTGGCTACTCGCAAGTAGGCTAAAATACGGATTTCAACGAGTTATTCCAACTTAGGCAATCCAACCTCCACCCACAGGCATTCAAACAGTTTATCACATAAGCACTTAGCCGCATGGTAGACATACTGTCATGTTAACATTCACACGCATGCGACATGCTAAAGCATAAAACTTACATTGTACTCCGTGCCAAAACAATAAACTAGTTAGCAAAACATGCATGACCTAGTTCATGTTAAATGGCTAATGCATTACATACAAGGGTGCAATCTAAACAGGCTCGGCTAACCCTAAACATGGCACATGAGATGCAACAACTATCACGTATTCAATTTGGAATTGAAAGTACGATGCAGTTTGCATGATGTGCCGAGCTCGATGCATGTAAACAAATGCATGAATGCACACATGCATTGCATAAGGTATGTTAATTTGAATGTGCCCTAATCTACCAACATAAGCGGGTAAATAAAAGGGAGAAAGAAATGGGGATTGGAAGACATACAACCACTCATACACACTTATTACAATTGCGCCCTCACTCGGAGGGACCAAAATAATAATACAGTCCCAAAATAAATGAATAAATATTACAAATTCTAATTACTGAATAAATAAATGTGAAATAAAAGGGGGGCCACAGCCCCTCGCCTCGGGATGCGCGAATGATGCATGCTCGATGTCCGCCTTGTCCGGGAACCCGCACTATGCCTCTGTTCCCTCTGCTTTTGCTGCCCTGCCTCTCTGGAAAATTGCCAGAGTCCTGGGACACCTTCCACATACCCTGAATATTACCACCGGCTGAAGGGTTGGACCATCGGCTGCAGGGTTTGGCCACCGGCTGCAATTGAGATTATCGGCACAAAAAGTGTGCCGGTCGGCACTAAATTCCTGCGGGAGACAGTTTTGACAGCAGCAGACAGCAACAGAGCATGGCATTGGATTTTTGAGCATATTTATGCATGGCCAATGCTTCCTGTCATGAATGGGACTCAAGGAGACATGGCTCTTGGTTCTAGGGCTATCAATTATGCACCTTGGTGCATTATAGCCTAAGATACCAAGGTTGCACTTTTAATATAAAAAAATGCATGCAACACAACAATGATAACTAAGTCCCCATCATGCCAAAGTCAAGGGCCTTAGTGACATGGGAATTAAGGTGTGTTTTGTCACTTGGAGTACAAACACCCCTCACTTTCCACACTTGGTTTGACACCCCAAACCAAGTAATGAAATGCAATCCATGCAAACATGCATGAATGATGCATTATGGAAATTAGGATGCTAGCAAACTAAGTACCATACAACTAACATATTAGGCTTGCAAAATGCCAAAGTGCGTGAGATGCTAGTGTGATGTAAACATGAGCCAAGTATGCAATGGAATCAATGTGTTACAACACCTAGTGGACCAAACATGCAATAAACATACAATGAGCATACTATGGTGGCCTTAACCACCACGGAGGAGGCCTCAAACCTCCCCAAAACAGTGGCCGAAACGGACTGAAATTATGGGCAAAATGCCATACAAGCATGCAAGCCAATAAGCCCAAAACCAAGGGCACTCAAGAGAGCATCTAACCATCCCTTACACAACCACTCATGGCATAAATCTAACAACCCAAAAACAGACTTCTATCATGCAAAATGACACCCAAAACCCACATATGGCAGCCCCAAAATGTGTTAATCATGCAAGCATACACAATGCCAATTCCTAGACATAAAAGGGGACACCCTTGAGGCATGAAAATGGTCACACATGTAAACATACACACATGATTTTTGGACTGAAATAGGGTCACAAATGATGCCAAATCATGAAGATGATCAATGTTGAACATGCTTAGGAACCAAAATGCATAAGGCTTACAAGCCTAGAATACAAAGCAACCATGTCAAGCACACTATATATGGCAAAATCAGTGGCTCACAGCCCTAATACATGGTAATATGAAGCTAATACCCTCATGGAACCAAGCTAAAACATGCAAAGAACATGGCCTAGATGTATGGCATGCTTTTAGGTATAAGAGAGCATTTCAAAGAAAGTATAAGATACCTATTAAAGGCTACAAATCCGACCAAAAACAGAGGTTAAACATGCTCCAAAATACTCAAAAAAAATTCTGAAATGAAGCCTAATGCAAGTATGCATGCATGCTACTCTTTAGGCCAAATACAAAGACAAGCAAAGGACAAGGGGGAGAGGGGTGTCCCTCCCCTATTTGAGACTTGGAAGTACCTTCCTCACCACTAAAAACTCACTGGTTTTCAGTGGTGAGAAGATCAAGAACACCAAGCAAGCAAAGCTTCAAGAAAAGACACCAAAATGGCCAAAACAAGGCCTAAGAGGGTGAGACTCTACCCAAACCACAAAATGACCTTAATGAATGTTCAAGAGCAGGTAAAAACAAGAGTTTTTCATGTTAAACACAAATCCAAAAACACAAAGCAAGAGGGGTAGAAATTAGTTGCAAGAATGGGGAAACTAAAGCAAAAAGTTTACCCTTGAAGATCCAATGAAGAACAGGTGGAGCAGCCCTCCTCTAATGATCAAAACCAGTCCAAGATCACACAAAACAACCTTCCAAGTCCCTCAATCTCGGAGCTAGGTGTAATGGTATGTGTACAAGGGCAAAAGTAAGGTAAAAACACACTTTTTAGGCCTAAAACACACACAAGAGAGGAGAGAGGGAAAATGTAGAGAGAGAAAGTATATCACACGATATATAGATATAAGCTCTGGTTTTTGACCTAAAATGGCTAACCCTTGTAAAGGAGATGAGATGGACTTATATAGGCAAGAAAAGACTTGGTGGCTAAGCAAGGAGGGAGGTCAAGGGGTGCAAAAGGGTCCAAGGGGTTCTAGGGTTTCTAGAAGGTCCCTGGGACGGTGGCTTCTCCAAGAAGCTTGGCCAAGGGTTCAAGCTCCATGAGGAGAGGGGGTCAAAGGGACCAAAGGGTGCACACCCGGGCATGGGGAGTGGTGACGGTGCACTCCAGCTGTCACAGCTGGCATGCACCATCCCTGGGGGTGCAAAGGGGTCACACCGACCAAAGCCAAAAACAAATCTTGCCGGCAACACCATGCCGAATCGCCAAGGATTTGGATAAAAATGTGCCGATGGCCACTAGGGAGTGCCGGTGTAGGTGTGGGGCAGCCGGTGGGCTTCAGGGATGGCTAATAAGCCTTCCCCTACCCTCAGATGCAAAACACACAAGTCTTGGTACAAAACCAAGCACAGAACAAACTGGTTGAGAGGTCCTGAGGCACGGCGCGCAGCCGGGGCCTCCGGGAACTCAAAACAAACACCAACATGGATAATCACTGAGTGTTCCAGTGGTGACGTCCAAGTCTTGAGGACGGTCAAAAATAGGGTGTCTACACCTGCATGCACTTAAGCCGCTGTCGCCAGGTTATGGCAATATACCGATGGAACGAGGCCCTGATGTGTATCCTATTCCCGTCCAGCCTTGGCGACTTAGGTCTAACTTGGTTCGAAAGGCTACCAGAAGGCAGCATCGCCTCCTGGGCACAATTGGCAGAGGCGTTCGTGACTAGGTTCAGAACGAACACCAAGACACCAGTGGAGATCGACCAGCTACTCTCCATTGACATGGGCGTCAAGGAGATGTTGAGATCCTACAATAGTTGCTATTGGGAAACCTTCAACTAGATTGGGGATTGCCCTACAAACCTCACTATAGCATAATACAAATGGGGCCTGCCAATCGGTAATAAATTAAGGGACTCAATTACAATGATGCCGCCCCTCACGATGGAGGCCTTAATAGAGAGAGTCCACCAACATATTCGCGTGGAGGAAGATAGCACCCGTGCTAAAACGAAATCTATCACAACAGCAACACCAGATAAGAAGACTTCGGCAAAAGTCAACACGGTAGAACAACCAAGCAACAATGGGCGAGGCATGCGGGCCAACAGAGAGGACCCAGACAAAAGAAAGTTAAGAGTTCACACTGCCATTTCCACAGTGTTCAAAAAACCAATCTACCGAATTCTCAGTGAGATATGTAATGAACCTTTCGTCCGCTGGCCAGCAAAGTTGGGAGAAGCGCAAAAAGACTACGATGAAAGGTCCTAGTGCACCTTCCATGATGAAAAGGGGCACCGCACTAAAAATTGCACACCGTTGAGGCAGCATTTGGAGGAGTTAGTGGCAGCTGGGCACCTGGACCAGTACATAGAAGGAGGAACACAACCAGTCCCCCAGAACCACAACTACCCAAACAGAATGCCGGTCGACGCCCCACCCCAAGGCATAATCAACGTAATACATGGAGTATTCGAACCTGAGTGGGTATGTGAGCTCAGGGGAATGATCAAAAAGGCTACGCACTTAAGGGAGGTATTAAGTGCACAACCTGCCATAAAAAAAGGGGAGAACAAAGGCCACAAATGTCATATCTTTTTCAGACAAAGATTTAGCAAGGATATATTGCCTCACAATGATGCACTGGTTGTCACTCTACGCGTCAAGAATTTCGACGTCAAATGGATTTTGATCGACCAAGGAAGCTCATGTGAGATAATGTATTATGAATCCTTCAAACAACTGAAACTGGAGGATAAGGACTTGGCACCTGCAACATCTCCCCTGATTGGATTTAACTCAATGCCAAAGTGGCCAGTGGGCAAGATAATCCTCCCAGTCAAAGTAGGAACCATGATAAAACAGGTGGAATTCTAGGTATTGAAAGTCTCTTCCACCTACAATATAATGTGATCGGTAGCCTCAACCTGCCATCAAGTATTGCGGTTCTCTAACGAGGCCGGAGTAATTGAAGAGGTCTTCGGAGACCAAGTCATGTCAAAACAGTGCTTCGTCACAGTAAATGGTAGCCGCGCTGCAAAAGGGTATGTATAGATGGTGGAAGAGCCCAAGAGCAATGAACTATTTGCGGATGTTGGCAAGGCAGCTGAACAAAAGGCAGTGGAGGACTTGGTACAGGTAAGAATAGATGAAAAAGACCTAGAAAAGTTCTTTTTGCTCGGCTCGTCTTTATCCGGCGCTGAGAGAATAGAAGTCATGGAATTCTTAACCTCTAACATCGAAGTGTTTACCTGGACATCGTATGACATGCCTGGCATTGACCCAAATTTCATCTGTCACCAATTGAACGTCCACCCAACTGCCAGACCAGTTATATAGTGCACTCACAGATCAGCACTCCACCATGCCGAGATAGTGGCGAAAGAAGTGGGAAACTTGCTGGAGGCAAGAGCTATCAGAGAAGTGCACTATCCCAGGTGGATCTCCAATACCGTTGTAGTGCCAAAGAAGAACGGAAAATGGCGTGTCTGCGTGGACTACAAAATAGTCAACAAGGCATGCCTAAAGGACAGCTTTCCCCTACCACGAATAGACCAACTGGTAGACCTGACGGCAGGCCACAGTCGACTTAGCTTCCTTGATGCGTACAGGGGTTACCATCAGATCGCTATGTGTGAACCAGATCAGGAGGTCATATCCTTTACAATGCCTAGAGGATTGTACTGTTATAAGGTCATGCCCTTTGGCCTAAAAAACGCAGGGGCAACATTCCAGCGGATGGTTACCAAGATGTTTCAACCATTGTTAGGCAGAACAATGGAGGCTTATATAGATGACATGGTGGTCAAAAGCAAGAATGAGAATGACCATTTCAGGGACCTAGGTGAAATGTTCCAGATTCTAAAGAAGAACAAGTTGCGCCTAAATGCATCCAAGTGTGCATTCGGCGTAGGGTCAGGCAAATTCCTAGGCTTTCTGGTGACCAACCGAGGTATTGAAGCAGACCCTTCTCAGATCAAAGCAATCCAGGATCTTGAGAGGCCCAACACAATCAAGGAGGTGCAGTATCTCACTAGCCTAGCAGCCGCGCTCAACCGATTCATAAGTTGGTCATCAGACAGATGTCGACCATTCTTCCAAGCATTAAAGGCCAAGTTTGAGTGGGATGAAGAATGCGACCACGCCCTAGAAAGCCTGAAAGAGTACATGTCTTCTCCACCTTTGCTAGTAAGCCCAGTACTTGGAGAAGAGCTCTTTTTGTACCTAGCAGTTTCACAGCACGCAGTCAACGCAGTGTTGGTCAGAGCGGAAGAAATCTAACACTTGCCCATCTTTTATGTTAGCAAAACCTTGCTGGGCGCAAAAACCAGGTACCTACCATTGGAAAAACTGGCCTTAGCTTTAATGATGGCCTCAAGGAAGCTGTCGCATTACTTCCATGCCCACACTATAATCGTCCTAACAGCTTTTCCCCTAAAAGCTTTGTTTGAGAGGGCGAACTTTTCTGGGCGAATCTTGAAGTGGGCAGTAGAATTGGGACAGTATGATATCAAGTTTCAACCCAGAACCGCAATAAAAGCCCAAGCTTTGGCAGACTTTGTGGCAGAGTTCACACCAGGAAGTCATCACATATGCCCAGTTGACTTGACTGGTACAACCGAAATGGAGATGAAAAGTGCCGTAGGAAATGCGCATCCCCTAATACAAGATACCCCGCCACGTTGCAAACCATACAGGCTTGAGGATCAGAAGGAAGGAATAAACCATGCCATTCCTGGTGAGGATTCATCTGCAAGTAAAAACTTGGGGCAGTCAGACAGTGAAGAGCAAAACCCAATAGCAGGCAGGGACTTGGAAGAAAACATAAGCAGCACGCATGACGCCAAGACATCATCTGATCCCTCCACTTGCTAGAAGCTATTCATTGGAGAGATGTGGAAGCTCTTTGTGGACGAAGCGTCCAACAGGCACGGTGCAAGACTTGGCATAGTCCTCGTCTCACCAGATGGCTTAGTAATGGAACAAGCAGTCAACCTTGGCTTCCCAGCATCAAACAGTGAGGTAGAGTATGAAGCACTTTTAGCAGGCCTAAAATCAACACTTTTCATGCAGGCCACCGAGCTAATGGTTTACAAATGACTCGGTGGTAGTAAACTAGATTTCAAAGTATCACGGGTTTAAAGATGAGAGGATGGCAAAGTATCAAGAGTTAGTCAGAAGGGAAATCATGAAATTCGAAGTAGTGCGGATAGAGTAGATCGGCCAAGAAGAAAACAACAGAGCAGATGAACTAGCAGGCTTTGCTTTGATGGCAGATACATTCATCCCACATCCATTACTGATCGACTTCCTACATCAACCAAGCATTGAAGAACCCGAAGTAGCTGAGGTATGTTGTGCCGAGTTAGGCCCTTCATGGATGGATCCCATTATAGTGTTCATAAAAGACGGCATCTTACCCAAAGAAAAGAAAGAGGCCAACAAAATAAGAACAAAGTCACAGCGATTTTGGCTCTCCCCATCAATGGCCTTGTACAAAAAATCCTTCATAGGACCTTACTTGAAATGTGTCCATCCTAGAAAGGTTGAGGCATTCTTGTTCGAAATACACAAAGGTGTATGCGGAAGCCACCAATGGGGAAGATCTTTGGCTTACAAAGCAATTTCACAAGGATATTGGTGGCCTTATATGCAAGCAGATTCAGAGAAATATGTGAAGAAGTGCGAGAAATGTCAGAAGTTCGCACACCAAATACATCAACCAGCCAGAAAGCTTCTACCTTTAACTAGCCCATGGCCCTTCACAATGTGGGGCCTGGACATAGTAGGACCACTTCTAACGGCACCCGGCAACAGAAAGTTCTTTCTCGCAGCAACAAACTACTTCACAAAGTGGGTGGAAGTAGAAGCACTCGCCTCAATAAAGGAGAAGGATGTGAAGAAGTTCGTCTGGCAGAATATCATCACTCGGTTCGGCATACCTAAGGCTCTAATATCAGATAATGGCACTCAGTTCGATGGCAAAATTTTTAGAGGCTTTTGTGAGGAATACAAGATAGAATTCTACAACACTACACCAGTATACCCCCAAGCAAATGGCCAGGCGGAAGCATCAAACAAAGTTGTTTTAGATGGATTAAAGAAAAGGCTGGAGAAAACAAAAGGCAAGTAGGTTAAGGAGCTCCCTCATGTTTTGTGGGCTTACCGTACCACACCTCAGCGGTCAACTGGAGAAACACCTTTTTCCTTGGCCTATGGCATGGAAGCAGTAATCCCACTGGAAGTTGGCCTTCCCACTATTAGAAGTGAAAATTTTAACCCAGATCTAAATGGAGAAGCCATAGCCTTGGAACTCGACCTTGCAGAAGAGAGAAGAGAAAGAGCACTGGTTCACATTGCCTCATACCAGCAAGAGTTATTTAGAAAATATAACAAGACAGTACATCCGAGGCAATTCAAGATTGGAGATTGGGTGCTACGCAAAGTAATGGGAAACACCCTGGTACCTAGAGATGGCAAGTTAGGGCCCAATTGGGAAGGACCTGACAAAGTGGTTGGATTAGCAGGAAAATGGGCATACCACTTGGAAGATAGAGACAGCAAGGCCATTCCCAGGCCATGGAACACTGCTAATCTCAAACTATTTTATTTTTATCTTTTCTTTAACGTACTCGTAGTTTTTCTTTTTTCAATAAAACAAGTAGTTTCTTTTTTAGCATAAATTGTTTTCTTTTGTAAGAGTATTTTTAGTGAGCTAGGGGCAATGAAATCAGAGTTCGCCAGAATAACCAACTTTGAGCTCTCTTCAGCCAAGATCAGGATCTAGGCTGAAGAGGTTGGCTGAAAAAACCAATACTTACTTCTCTTTAGCCAAGATCAGGATCTAGGCTGAAGAGGTTTGGCAGGAATAACCAAACACTTGGCTCTAGGTTGGCAGGAATAACCAACACTGAGCTCTCTTCAGCTGAGATCAGGATCTAGGCTGAAGAGGTTGGCTGGAAAACCAACTCTTACTTCTCTTCAGCCGAGATAAGGATCTAGGCTGAAGAGGTTGGCTGGAAAAACCAACACTTATCTCTCTTTAGCCGATATCAAGATCTAGGCTGAAGAGGTTGGCTAGAATAACCAACATTTACTTCTCTTTAGCCGAGATAAGGATCTAGGCTGAAGAGTGGTTGGCTGGAATAACCAACTTTAAGTACTCTTCAGCTAAGATAAGGATCTAGGCTGAAGAGTGGTTGGCTGGAATAACCAACTTTAAGTACTCTTCGGTCGAGATAAGGATCTAGGCTGAAGAGTGTTTGGCTGGAATAACCAACTTTAAGTACTCTTCAGCCGATATAAGGATCTAGGCTAAAGAGGTTAGCAGGTATGACCAAACATATTACAAGGTTAAGATCGAGATAGGTATCTCGGCCAGAAATGTTATACTGAATACAAATCATAGTAGGAAATAAATGCATGGAGTAAACTGAACCAACAGTCGAGGAAAACAAAAGAAAATTTCATTCAAAGTTCAAGTCGGTTACAAGAAGTGGGACTTTAGCCTGGGTACACATTCTTTCCAAAAAGCAAAAAACAGAAAATACAAGATCAAGCAAAAAGGTTGTCGAGATCCGCATCCAGATCAACTCGAAGACCGGTCAGCAGGTTGCTCGGTCACATTTTCAACCAAGTCTTCCACCGGTGGCTCTACTCGAGCTGAATGAATAACAGGATCATTGGCGACGACCGGGGCATTGTTGGGTTCTGGGGACTCCTCTTCTTGCTCAGCTTGAAGAAATTTTTGCTAAATGGCGTGGGAATACTCCGCCATGTAGCTCGATATGAAATATGGAGGAGGCTTCTGGAAGACCTCGGTCTCTTGGCCATGACCGAGCTTGGCCACGGCTGCTTTCCACCCACATTTGAAAAATATATCCTTAGCAGCTTCGCACTGCAGGATATAGGTGGCTTCACCTTCTTTGTAACCGCGGTCTTCCGCGTCTTCCACCTTCTTCTCCAGCTCGGTTATCTCGGCGTTCTTCTTCTTCTCGACCTTAGCCAGCTCACGTAGATAGCGGTCCTTTAGCTCAGTCAAGGCCTTTTGTTTGTTCGCCTCTACCGAATCTACTAGCCCGGCAAGTCGGGCGACTTTTGATTGAAACTCGGCCATTTTTTGTTTGGCTTCATTTAGCTCGGCTGTCTTGCTATCGGCCTCAGCCATGGCCTACCTTGTTGTCTTGCGTAGTTCCAACACGCGCTTGTGAGCAACATGGTTCTTTTGCATGGCCTGCAAAAGGAGAGATAGCTATTGTGAATAAAAACCGAGCAAACAGACGATATAAAATGAAAAGATGATTAGAAGAAGCACTTACCAGCACCATTGACTTCGTCACCGGCCGGATGGCCTTTAGCTCGGTCAAATGGTCATGGTGTTCCATGTCAGAGGGCAAGCACACACTCCTAGCCAGGTTAAAGGCGAGTGTATGATCTTTGTCTGCTACAACTGAATCTGTGTTTTGTATAGCTCGGTTCCTAAATGTAAGTTTTGGGGCCCAATCAGAATAGTTAGCCCAGTCGGAACGTTCGGGCTCTAGGCTTGGCGAAGTGATTTGTGGAAGCACGGTTTCATCCTCGTCAATAAGGCGTGGCTCGGTTGTGGAAGTCCGAGCGCGCTTGCTTGGCCGAGATGATGAAGGCTGGGAGGTTGGAAGGGCTACCACGGCCTCTTGTAATTGGCCGGCTTGTGGTACCTCAGCTTGATTTGTTTCGGTGATGAGGGCCCTAACTGCTCTCTTCTTGGCCATTTCTTGTTCCGCTGTTAATGGAATGAGGTTGATTTGTGGAAGGGTTGGATCGGGTTCTGGTGATGGCTCTAGAAGGAAATCTGTCACCCTGGTCTTCCTCCTGCTGTTGTATCTATATGTCGGCTCAAAGTTGAGTAGCTCGGTCCAACCTCGATTGGGATATCTTAGGGTGGCGCGGAGTGCGTCAAGAATAGGGTAACTATACTGGGACTTTAGATGGTTCAAGTTTGTATAAAGGAAAAAGAGAATGGTTAGTATGGTTGAAAATGAGACCAACGGAGTAAAGAAAGCACAAAACTGAGCCGAGGTATTTATACCGGCTACTCCTTTATTCCAGTTAATCCGGTCTCCTGGTATTTGGGCTTCTTGGTCTTCGAAGTTGCCCGAGACCTAGAAAAAATAATCATCATTTACATCTTTGTCTGGGGTGTTTTTTATTATCTTCACTTGGCGTCTTCTTATTCTTAAATAGTATACCCAGCCATCTTTGTTTTGGCCAAGTGAACACTGGTGAAATAGCTCGGCTAAACCGAGGTTAAGGCCAAGCCGGCGGTTTAGCTCGGCGATGCCATTTATTATTCTGTACGAATTTGTGGAAAGCTGGGTAGGGCAAAGTCTTGTTTGTCTAAGGAATTCACAAAAAAGAGGCTGAACGGGAAAACAGAGGCTAGCCTCTACAATGGATATGACGTTGAAAGGGACGAAGCCTGGTTTTCCCCAATGAATTGTGTCTAGTTGGGCTAAACTGAGATGAACATCATCAGGGATGTTGTAATCCCTTTGGAACTCGGCTATAGCCCCTGGAGAGTTCACTAAAAATTGATACTTCCCCATGTGGACTTAAATTATGGATAATTTAGCTCGGAAGGGCTAGCTCGATGTTGAGATAACCTTCAGTATCTCGGTTAAGCGTGCAAAGGTGTGCTTGGCCAACCTAAGTCAGTCTGCAAAGTGAAAAGGAAAAGTGTTAAACACAGATTGTTGGACTGTGCTAAAAGTAACAAAGGCAAAATAAATGGAGTCCTAGCTCGGCTATGTGGGATACTATCCATTCTTAGCTCGGTTGGAGCGAAGGGCTTTAGCTCGGTTAAGTAAATGAGAGGTTCGTAGCCCAGTTGAAACTTAGGGTGCAGCATTCTTGGTTCAGTTTTGACTAAGTTAGAGAGCTGTTTTGGCCTGGTCATTGGTTAAGGATTTCTAGTTTGGTAGTGCGCAAACGTAATACAGTTCGCTAGCTCGGCTAAATGAAACAGAAGGTTCTTAGACCGATTGAAACTACAGGGATGGCATGAAGTTTTAGTCCGGTTGTTAGTAGAGTTATCCAGTTTGGCTAGGTTCATACCTAATACAAACAAGTTCCTAGTTCGGTTGGAGTATTATTTTGGATCAAAAGCATTGTTTCTCAGATTGTTCGTGAATCTAGTGGGTCTATTACATGGTTCTTGGGAAAAAGTGGTCATATCCCATGGAAACTACAAAATGTTTTGAGAAACATACATACTATACTATGTATTACAAAATAGTGTGAAATAAACGGAAAGGAAACAAATTTGAGCCACATACCAGTTCAGAATGAAGGAACTGAAGATGGAAACAATATTAGCAAAAACACGAGCTCTGCAGGTGCTAGGGTTGCAAGAATGGAGATTCAGAGGGAAAGAGAGAGAGAAGATGAATAGTAGAAATGGTTGGTTCAAAATGTGTGGTTTTTGTGTAAAGAAAGTGAAAAAGGCGGGACTGTTCAAAATTCACGAGATACGAAGTCGGCGTCGACAGTTGTACTTAACCAATAGGGGCCTGCCACGTGTTTATAGGAATAGCAAGCGATTCAGAAGCACAGCGTGAATGAAGAGACGTTTTTTGACCGGGCAAATCGGTAGCTCAGTGACAATCTAGCTCGGTTGAAGGTCTGAACTTTTAGCTCAGCTGGTAACAAGTAATCCCAATCATGCTACGCAGATGGAATTAAGGGGCAATTGAGAAGGAGTTTTTATGTGTATTAGGGCCGAGCTAGGCCAAGGTGTCATGATGGGCCATTCTATGGGCCGTGGTGAAAAGGGCCTAGTAAAGAGGACTTTTGTAGTTAGCTCGGTCCAAGAATGGTTACAGTTACCACGGTCGGAGTGGTGATAATTAGCTTGGTCATAATATTCGATGCTAAGGTATTTGGGCTTCCTAAGGAGGACCTTGCTCTTGTTAGCTCGGTCGAAGTTTGGCATAGTTAGCTCGGTCTCAACAGGCCAAAACCGAGGTACAAGTGGAAGGCGAGCCGAGCTATGTGTTGCATGTGAAGACGTTGGATTAAGTATGAGAAAGGGCTAATGTTAGCTTGGTCGTACTGTCATCCAACCGAGGTAAAACCATCTCACTTGGTTTAAGCAGTGAGGGGGGTGTTGAAGGATAAGCATTATCTTTCAGAAGTGTGATTCCTAGGAGGACTCTAAGCGGAGGAATAAGAGTCCTACTAGGATTGTGCCACACGGAACCTATAAAAAGCTCACAACATAACCTATGTAGAGGTAACACAACTTTGATTCTCGAATACACAGAGCTTTTGTCTATTTTGCTGACTTAGGCATTGGAGAGGTATCCGGCACACCCTGCCGGCTAGCTCACGTTTTTGTTTTCAGGGAGTAAAGTGACGACGTTTGGAGGAGCGCAGACTTGATCAACAGGATTATACGAGAAGATAATTTCGTGCTCATACAGTATCAATCTAAGATTTCACTTTTCTTTTATCAAACTGAGGACCAATATGCCTTTCATCAAATCACTGTTTATAGCCGTTTCATTTTCACCACTGGATGTTCCTCTGGATGACCACCTCAAGGCAAAAATTTGTGAAAATTTACACTGGCTAGTCAACCGGATGGACATTCGCCCGGTCAACCGGTGTTCTAATGAAACTTTAAAAACCTCTATTAGAGTACTTGATATCAAATGGAACTTTTACTCAAATTTAGTAAAATATTTGATGCACCGTTGGAGATGCTCTTAGATGTGAACATTAGCTGAATTCACGTCATCAACCCTCTTGCCTGTGTGCTACATATACAACCTTGCCGCCTAAACTTTTGCCTATAAATAGGTGTCTCCAGCAACTTTTAGAGAGAGAGTAATTCAAGAGTAGAATTTCAGAAAGATAGAAAGAAGAAGACCGAGAAGAGAATCAACAACAATAAAATCATAAAAGAAGAAAAATAAAAAGAAAGAAATAGAAGTAAGGGAGAAGAAGAAAAAGAATAGTAAGGTATTTCGTTCAACTTGTGAAAAACTATCTAAGTAAATCAAGTCGAATCTCTGTCCAATTCAAAATAAGGTATAATCTAATAATTTTATTAACTTGTTGTAATATTTGAATCTCATTATCATCACATATCATTGTTGACTATCCGTAATATTTGTTATCATCCCATAAGTCTCATCATCATATCATTATTGACTGTTGGTAATATTGATAATCATTTTATGATTCTCATCGTCATATTACCACATTACATAACATTGTTGACTGTTAATAATAGTTATTGTCATCTTATGAGTCTTATCATCATATCATTTCATCATATATT
Organism: Camellia lanceoleosa; assembly: GCA_025200525.1. NCBI lineage: Eukaryota > Viridiplantae > Streptophyta > Magnoliopsida > Ericales > Theaceae > Camellia > Camellia lanceoleosa. The sequence goes on along the minus strand of CM045764.1, from coordinate 119,397,681 downwards.
ATTATTGAGTGTTAATAATATTTGTTATCATCTCATGAGTGTCATTATGATATTACTTCATCACATATCATCGTTGAGTGTTAATAATATTTGTTATCATCTCATGGATCTCATCATCATTTCATTTCATCACATATCAATATCAAAATAGAATTCTCCATATTACCAATTTTTCATATTAACACTTACTAATCCCATAAACTATGTATGTAAATAATACATAATATTATATACTGTCCATTAGCTGAATGTATAGTAAAATATACACCGGCACAAACTTTTTTGGTATTTATTTACATTTTTTTTATTTAAATGCTAGTATTATATATACGTAAATAATACATATTATTATTATATACCGTCCCTTAGCCGAATGTATAGTAAAGTATACACCGGCATAGGCTTTTTCGATCCTTATTTATATTTCTGTTATTTAAATACCAGTACTATATAAATGTAAATAATACATATTAGTAGTATATCCCGCCCCTTAACTGAATGTATAGTAAAATATACACCGACACAGACTTTTTCTATCATTTAATTACCAATACTACATATATGTAAATAATACACATTATTATTATATACTGTCCCCTAACCGAATGTATGGTAAATACACCAAGGCTGCAAACAAGCTGAGTCGAGCCAAGTTGAGCTTTGCTAAGCTCGACTCATTTCACTACAAGAAATTACACTTTTGGTGATCAAATTTGGTGACTAAAAAAAATTTAATAGCCAAAAGTTGTGGAATTGGTGACCAAAAATTATATTAGTCGGCAAAAGTACAAGAGTTAGTTACTAAATTTTTTTAGTCGGGGTATATTGATAATTGGCGACTAAAAAAAATGTATTCGCTAAAAATGCCACAATTGGCAACTAAAAAAAATTTTGCTTGATAAATATGCCACAATTGGCGACAAAAAAATTTTTTAGTTGCTGTGTAGTTACTTTTGGCTACTAAAATTATTTAGTCACCAAATGAAAAACAAAATTACTTTTTATCTTTGGCGGACAAAAGTTTGACAACCAAAAATTTATTTTCAGTGACCAACTCATATTTTAGTCGTTATATAGTTACTTTCAGCTACTAAAATTATTTAGTCGCCGAATGAAAAATTTTTTTTACTTTTTATCTTTGGCGAACAAAAGTTTGATAGCGAAAAATTTGTTTTCAGTGACCAATTCATATTTTAGTCGTTATATAGTTACTTTTAGCTACTAAAATTATTTAGTCGCCGAATGAAATACAAAAATTTACATCTTATCTGTGGCGACCAAAAGTTTGGTAGCCAAAATTTTTTTTTAGCGACAAAAATATTTTTTAGTCGCTGTATAATTACTTTTGGCTACTAAAATTATTTAGTCGTCGAATGAAAAATAAAAATTTACTTTTTATCTTTGGTGACCAAAAGTTTGGTAGTTAAAAATTTATTTTCAGCGACCAACTCATATTTTAGTCGTTGTATAGTTACTTTTGGCTACTAAAATTATTTAGTTGAACGAAAAACAAAAATTTACTTTTTATCTTTGGCGACCAAAAGTTTGGTAAAAATTTATTTTTAGCAACTAAAATTTTTTTTAATTGCTATATAGTTACTTTTGGCTACTAAAATTATTTAGTCGTTGAATAAAAAACAAAAATTTACTTTTTATCTTTGACGACCAAAAGTTTGGTAGCCAAAAACTTATTTCTAGCAACAAAAAAAAATTTTAGACACCAAGTAACTAAAATATTTGGAGGGAGACATTTCAAATTTTGGAGAAATTTTAAAAAATAATTGATGACCAAAATGTAGGGGTGTAAATTTGGCCCGGCCCAGCCCACCTGGGTTCGGGCTAAGCCCGACCCATGTTGGGCCTCACGGGCTCTCGCCAAAATTCGAGCCGAGCTGGGCTGGCCCATGGGCAAAAAATTAAGCCAAGGCCCAGGCCCAGGCCCAAGCCCTAGGGTATTCAGGCCTTAGGTGGGCCAAGCCTTAGGCCGGCCCAATGGGCTTGGGCATGGCCTCAAGCTTGGGCGGGCCTAATCATTTTTTTTTTGTTTTTAATTTTTTTACCAAAATTTTATTATTTTCCATTAAAAAATACATTGGGCCTTGGATGGGCCAGTCTTCAGGCTGGGTCGGGCCGGGTCAGGATTCAAAATAATGGCCCAAGCCCTAACCTATAGGCTCGGGCTGGGCTCGGGCCTGGGCCCAAGCTGGCCTAAACGGGCCGGGCCCATCTCGAGCTGTAGGCGAGTTTCAAGCTGCGAGTCATTTTTGCATCCCTACCAAAATGTTTAGTCACAAATTGTGTAAAATGATATATATGTTTTGTTTCCAAACCAAAACCTAAACAAAACCAGCGCCCCTCTCTCTCTCTCTCTCTCTCTCTCTCTCTCTATTTTTAGGTTCCGTCTTCGTCTTCATCTTCGTCTTCGTCTCTGTCTCCGTCTCCGTCTCCACTACTCCTCTCCTCTCCCTCTCTCACCGCCGGTCCTCATCGCGGTCGCCGGCAACCCGATCACCTCCTCTTTCTCTGCGATCGCTACTATTTGCTCTCACTCCAATCGAACTGCCCATCACTCTCTGTCGGTACACTGTCTCATCGCCACCGTCACTCACTGTCGCTCATTGTCTCAAGCCCATTGATTTTGATTTAGGTATTTCTTTCTCTCTCTCTCTCTCTCTCTCCCTCTCTCTTTCCCCATTTCACTATAGCTCTAGGGTTTTATTTATTTATTTATTTTGATGTTGTGCGAGTTTCATTTCGAGGAAACGAGTAAATTGGTTGTGATTTTTGTTCTAGATTTAGGTTTTTTTTTTTTGTTATGTATTTTTTAACGTAGAGGCTTGATCTCTCTTGTTAAGTAATGAATATATTCATGGAGATTTGAAGTATTTTACCTTTAACATAGAAACATAGTTCATTCCACAAACAACATTCGACCGATTGGCCTGTTCCCGAAACAACATTTAACATGCAAGTTGCTGTCAATCTAGTTCAAGAAATAGACGAGGTATGCCCTTCTTCAACTTCCATATGCCATTAGTTGTGCAATCTAGTTCTTAATTTCATTATCCTATGGTTGCTTGATTGAGAACTCTTTCGGCTCTGTGTGTCTGAGTTTGGTTTGTCCTCATTTTGAATTGGATTCGTGGTTGTTGATTTGTACTTTTTATACATTGGTTTTTTCCCATGAAATTGTTCTTCCTATTACATCTTTCGCCCTCCAATTGTTTGATGCAATGCCCGAATAAAAAATTTATTTGTCTCTACTCATCTTCTTCTTCTACTTCTTCTGTCGTATTCTGAAGTCACATATTGGTTTGGGTTTTAATATTTAATAAATTTATTTGTTATTCCTCTAGACCCAAGAAAGAATATCATGAAACAAGAGAGAACTCATTCACTTTGATTGTGTATTTATTTGCATGTATGGCTACTAAAATGTGATTGTAAAGTAAAGTTCTGATCATTTTCTTCCACTCTTGTTTGCTGTGGCCTTGGCTGTGGTTGCAGCTCTGGTCTCTAATTTGTGCGAAGCGAAAGGGAATTTCTTATGATCTGCAAGCACTCTTAGCCGTTGATTTCGTAAGTATGGGGTTTTGTACCGTTTATTGTTAAGGATTTAGATTGTCATTCTCAAAAGTATGAGTTTTTTTGTTGTATGTATTTACTTGATTCTTCAAAAGAAAAACAACCCTTTTTTTTATTCTTTTGTCAAGAGCATAGAGCCCTTGATTTGATTTGCTAATACAGTCTGAGGTTTTGTATATTCTATTGGTATGAGGGATTTTAGAGTAATTTTTGATACAATTTTGCTATACCTATGTTTATACACATGCATTTATATGTTTTTATTTCATTCTTCAAAAGCAAAAGCTACCCAATTTGATTCTTTTGTCAAATCAAGAGTCATGAGCCCTTGATTTGAGTTGCTAAGATGGTTTGAGTTTTTGTATATTCTATTGTTATGAGAGATTTAGAGTGTCGTTATCATAATTTTGGATACATTGTTTATAACACACATACACACACACATATATGTTTTTACTTAATTTTCAATAGCAAAGCCTACCCGTTTTGATTCTTTTATCATCCACCTCAGTTCTGAAGACACAGTTCCCTTGCATTTTTTGACCAAAGAAGTAATAACCAATCTCACAATTGGGGCTATGCCGTCTTTGCTCTTATTGGGTGAACAGCTGGGTTCTTGGCATTGAAATAATTCGAGGACTTCATTAATAGTTAGACTGTCTTTTTGGTAACAATGCTTCGAGTTGGCAAAGCATTTTTCCCATTGCATAGACAGATGCATACACTATCCTGTGACGGTCCTAGTGAAACCCTAAAGAGGAAGGTTGCTGAGTTGGAGAAGATGAGGACAAGGAAGAACCCTAGGAAAAATCAGTTATTTGTAGAAGTTGCGGAGCCAAAAACATTCCTTGACGCAGCGACTATGCCGATGATTCTCATTGTTGTCGGAGTTGCACTCTTTGCGAAGCTCCTGATGATGGTATGCTTAGTTTGGATGCATTTCTTTGTGTTTCCTTCAACTCTGGATATGTAATTATCTCGTTGGTTCTCTCATAATTTGCAACATGCTTATCTGAACCAAATTAATTTGTTTGCCAAATGGATAACCTCTATATCATTTGCTACTCATTGGTAGTAGTTTGATGGGTTTTTCTTTCTTTTAATTAAGAAAGTCGAAAACAAAACTTCATGGGTTTGAACTTCTGTCTCAACTTTCCATTATTGCGACTCTAAAAGTTAGCCATAATCTATCTATCAGGTTGCCTAAGAAGATACTCTCAATAGGGCAAAGCCTCATTGATGTTTGTGGTGACTTCCGTGAAGTAGCAACCACATGAGATGGTTGTGGTAAGGTTTCAGGTAATTGTGTTGGTGGGACTGTACAAGCTATAGTTCTCTAACCTTCTAAGATATTTCAAGATATGATTTGGTTATTATTGACTGAAGATTCATCCATTACTAAAATGGCATACCTAATAAAGTTTGGAGCTTAAATGTAGAGGTTTCATACTGTTTCTTTTGTGGATTATTCTCTTTGACATCTATTTTGCTTGCCTGAAAAGCACGTTAATCAATTTTTTTGATTCTATACTTGATAGTATTAATGTGATTAACATGGTATACTGGCAGTATGATGAATCCAAATCCCAAGAGATGATTAAGCATAAAATAAAGCACGCTCCTACTGGTCAAGGCACAGTTAGGATGCTTACTCGTGAGGAGTGGGAGGAAATTAAAGAAGTGAGGCCAAGGACTCTGTTTGAATCAAAGCTCGCTCGTCCAAATGCATGAATAAGAACTGGCGAACCATTACACAAGGTGAAGCTCAATTCTCGTGTCATTTATCTTTTTCTTTAAATGGATTGAGATGGCCAAATTAGTTATTTCAAAGTCTTGCTGATACTATATTGGAAGGGGTAAAGGTGTTCTCCAACATCCTAATGAAAATTGATTGATAAATTGTGTTCAGTGGCTGCCTTTGCTAAATGGTCTTGAATAATTGCTTATTAGATTAGAAAATAAGTTGTGGTAATGTCTCCATTTTCTTTGATGGCCCATGATGGAGGGTCCATTCATGGTTCCATTTTAGGAAAACTGAATGTGGTGGTAGTTTTTCTTATCTTTGATGCCCTCCTGTTGAATTTGCAATTTTTACTCCAATATTATATCTATACCAATAGAGTCAATCGATCCCCAATGGGGACACTTGCAAATACTAGGCACTTTGTTTGTCATTTAACGTCAGGTAATTGAATTTTGTGCTCCATTAGACATATTTATCTTGTTAATTTGTCTGTGGGTTTTGCAACATATATTTTCTAAAAATTGTTGAGATCGTCAATTTTGAGGCACTTTCTAGGTTAATGAGAGGTCACAGTATTATATTAATTGTGTGCTCTAATCCTATACACGTATGCACTTTATTTACTTATGATTAGCACAATACCAGAGCTGTATATGCTTCTTGTTTTATTTGTTTAAGTGTCACGGACTTGCAGAATTTCTTTTCTCTACCAAATTACATGATAATATCAAAATCCAGCTATTATTGTTTGTATGGTTTCTTTTCTTGGGAAACAAGCCTCTAATTCTTAAGAATTAGGCTAGGTTTGGCATCCCCTAAAAAAGCCAAAAAGTCACTATCTTATTTAAATCACATAATCTTATTTAAGTCACATCATCTCTCTACCATATCATTTCAAACCCAACCCATATTTCATAAAAAGTCAAAAAGTGCAGTTATTTAGATCATCCCAAACAACCCCGAACATGAATTTAAGATCCCTAATTATTTTTTGAATTCAAAATAACCTTTTATTTTTTATATGCATCTTTCATGTGTTTGTTAGGCAATTTTTCCTTATAACCTTTAGCACTTGTAGCATTTTCCTTATAACCTATATTTGCACCATGCTCTGTTCTTTCCACATCTAACCTCAGCAAAATATGTGAACCTTTGCCTTACTTCCTCCTGAGAAGGTTCAAAATTAGGCTTTTGAGATTATTGAACAAAATCTAGTGTAGTGGCTGCTGTGGCCTTGGCTGTGTGTCAAGGTACGCCCATCCAAGGGTCAACACCTTGATGCCACACACATTTGTGCCCTTTGGAGAGCCAAAGACACGCCTAAGAAGTTGTTGGTGCAAGTGCAAGCAAAGGCCCAAGGCATAGTGCAAGATAGTCCAAGACATGCCATGAAGCAACCTAGCCACCAAGTAACAACTTTAGGCCAACTTTTACAGGGTCAAATGTAATCTTTTTTCCTTGTAAATTTTTATGTAAATACCTTACTATTAAAGGTGTTTTGGGACCAAGAGTTGTAATTTTTCTCTTTTTGTAGAATTTTTAAAAATCTATTATGACTCCTCAAACATAGTGGATGTTTCCTACTGCTAGCTAGGAAAAGGCTTAACAAGCTATATTAAGGAAGGGGTACCCAAGTGTTGAACCAGACCACTTGTGCCTTTAATGTACCCTAACCTAGCTTATGGTAAGGCAACTTTTGTAGCACTTTTGGTGCATTGTTCAACTATTGTAATGCCTTCTTTTGATCAATGAAAAGTTCATTTCGCCTTTAAATTGTGCAAAGCCTTTCAGTTGTTGCTTACTTTAATTTTAGCTTGTTGATTGCTATTTTGTGGCTTGTCTCCAATCTTGTGGCTTATCAACTTAACTAATATTGTGTTTGCTTGTCTTTGCAAACCTTTTGAGCTTTATTGGTGGGCTAGTGAAGAGAGTTAACCAGCGCTACACACACTTGCATATCTTTGTCAAGGCTTTCGTATTGCCGGTGTGTGACAGTTAGTATCAGAGCCTAGTCTATTTGGCTTTCTTTATTATTGGCTTTCTAAATGGATGTTACTGGCAACCGTCAACCCACACAAAGGAAGAGAATTGAGCTCTTGGAGTAGTGTATGGACAACATGGAGTCCATGGCAGCTTCATTAGCCACTCTTGAGCAACGAGTTTATGATCTTGAGCAAACTCATGACCCTACTCAAGGGCAAGATTTTGAGGATGTTGTTGCTAAACTCAGGCAAGATATTGAAGACCTTAGTGGTCGGGTTAGTGTTCTTACTTGTGCCTTTGGCAACTCACCTAGTGGTGGCATGGAATTCACTAGGGAGCGTGTGCTCGAGCCTCGTGCCTACGGTGGCACCTGAGATCCCAAGGAGTTAGACAACTTTCTTTTTGATATGGAGTAATATTTCAAAGCTGTGAAAGCCGATGCTGAGGAGACAAGGATTTCTATGGCCGCAATGTATTTGTCCGGTGATGCCAAGTTATGGTGGCGGACTAAACATGATGAGATACAATGCGACTTATGCACAATTAAGATTTGGGAGCAACTTAAGCATGAACTTAAGCTACAATTCTTCCCCAAAAATGTTGAGTATAATGCCCGGCGTGTTTTGCGGGATCTCAAGCACACCGGTACTATAAGAGATTATGTGAAACAATTCTCTGGGCTTATGCTAGACATCAAAGATATGTCAGAGAAAGACAAGCTTTTCTTCTATCTTGGGCGATTGAAGCCATGGGCCAGAGTTGAACTTCAAAGGCAAAGAGTGCAAGATTTAGCCCATGCACAAGCAGCAGCTGAATGCCTTACGGACTACACCGAACCTGAGCAACGGGATAGTAGTTCCCCGTGCAAGAGTAGGGGAGGTGGAAAGTCCCAAGGCTATGGCAAACCTAAGAGTGGGGGAGCCAACGCTTCTACATCCAAAACCCATTCGGGTGGAGGACAATGGCAATAGAAGAGCTATGGTGACAAGGAAAAAGCCCCTCAACAACTCTCTACAAGCAAAGTAAAATGCCCTATCTCTTGTTTCTTATGCAATGGGCTACATCGGTTATCTGAATGTCCACAAAAGCGTGCCTTGAATGCTCTTGCAGCGGTGTCTGATCATGTCTCTCAACCAAGTGAGGATGATATCGACGAAGAGAACGTGCAATCTAGGCGAAGTGGCAAGGGTTCTAAGGCAGTTGGCTCTAGAGTGGGAGCCTTTCATATGATGAATGCCATGGAGAAGAAGGCTTCTACAGGGAGGCCTAAGAAGAGTGCCAAAAGTGACAAAGTAGGAAAGCATTCGGATCCCAAACAACTTGTGGAGTCTAAAGATGAAGGCAAAGGGAAGAAACCCATGTATAGTGGGGAATCATCAGGCAAGTTGAACAAGAGCAAGTCATCCAACAAAGATTTAATGTTTGTGGATGTAAAACTCAATGGGAAGCCCCTCCGTGCTTTGATTGACACTGGGGCCACCCACAACTTTGTTGCGAGGACTGAAGTTGAAAGACTTGGGCTATCTTTAGAGAAGGATGTCAGCTGCATCAAGGCGGTTAACTCATCAGCGCAGCCTATCTATGGGGTTGCAAAATATGTTCATTTGAAGGTTAGCACTTGGGAAAGAAGAGTAGATTTCACCGCAGTACCCATAGATGACTTCCAAGCCATCTTTGGGTTGGATTTCTTGAGAAGCACAAGGATGGCTGTCATGTCTTATTCTAATAGTATGTGTGTCATAGGAGATAAGCCATGTCTCATTCCTGCTATGGCCACCAACAACAGTGACCGGTTTGTCTTAGCTATGCAACTCAAGAGGGGTGTTAGGCATGGTGAGCAAACTTGGGTTGCCGCATTGAAGTTGAATGAAGCTTTTGAATCTACTTCTGTCCTAGCCGTAATTAAGAAGGTCTTAAGACAATTTGCAGATGTTATGCCTGAACAGTTACCTAAAGAGTTGCCTCCACGCTGAGGTGTGGATCATGCTATTGAGTTGGTGCCAGGGGCAAAGCCACCTGCTCGTGCACCATATAGAATGGCTATTCCTGAGTTGAATGAGTTAAGGAAGCAACTTACAGAGTTATTGGAAGCAGGCTTCATCAGGCCATCTAAGGCCCCATTCGGTGCACATGTCTTATCCCAAAAGAAGCATGATGGTAATCTTTGCTTATATGTGGATTATCAGGCTCTCAACAAGCTGACCATTAAGAACAAGTATCCCCTTCCTCTCATTGCAGATCTTCGATCGAGGTACTATCAGGTAAGAATTGCCGAGGGAGATGAGCCTAAAACTACTTGTGTTACTCGTTATGGCTCTTATGAGTTTTTTGTCATGCCATTCGGCTTAACCAATGCCCCAGCAACATTCTGCACCATGATGAATGAAGTTTTTCAAGAGTATTTGGATTAATTCGTGGTAATATATTTGGATGCCATTGTAATTTATAGCTCCACTTTAGAAGAGCACATGGAGCATCTTCAGAAGGCCCTTACCAAGTTGAGAGAGCACAAGCTTTATGTCAAGCTAGAGAAGTGTTCTTTTGCCCAATAGAGGATTAAGTTCCTAGGGCACATTGTTGAGCATGGATGCATCAAAATGGACCAAGCGAAGGTCAAGGCTATTCAAGAGTGGCAGCCACCTACTAATGTCTCAGAGTTGCGGTTATTCCTTGGATTAGCTAATTATTATTGCAAGTTTGTTAAAGGTTACTCAAGACTAGCTTCCCCATTGAAAGAGTTGCTAAAGAAGGGCAAGCCATATGTTTGGGCAGAGAAGTGTCAACAAGCCTTGAAAGAAGCTATGTCAAAGGACCCTGTTCTTGCTCTGCCTGACTTAGGTAAAGCTTTTGAGATACAAACTGATGCATCTGATTTCTTTGGGTGGTGTTCTTTTGCAGGATGGTCACCCAATTGCTTATGAGAGTAGGAAGCTCAATGATGCCGAGCGGAGCTATCCAGCTCATGAGAAAGAGTTGCTTGCAGTAGTGCATTGTTTGAGGACTTGGAGGCACTACATCTTGGGCTCACGATTTATTGTAAAGACTGACAACACGGCGGTTAGCCATTTCTTAACACAGCCCAAGCTAAGCGCACAACAAGCACTATGGCTAGAGAAGTTGGTAGAGTTTGATTTTACCTTAGAATACAAGGCCGGTGCCACCAATCATGTTGCTGATGCACTAAGTAGGAAGGCGAAGCTTGCTGTGTGCTATCATGTATGTTCACTTACTTCTATTTCAACCAGCATCAAGGAGAAAGTCAAGGCTTATCTAGACAAGGATGCCATGGCAGAGAATCTTATGAACCTTGTCAAAATGGGTAAGACTAGCCAAATTTTGGTGCAAGATGGACTTCTAATGACAACAGGCAACCGCATATTTGTACCCAGGGCTGGTGATTTGAGGAAGACACTTCTTAGGGAGTGCCATGATACACTTTGGGCTGGACATCCGGGTTGGGAGCGAACATTGGCCTTGGTGAAATAATGATATTATTGGCCCCAAATGTGTGATGATGTGGAAGAATATGTCCGCACTTGTCTCACTTGCCAGCAAGACAAGGTTGAGCATAAGAAGAAAACATGCTTGCTTGAACCTTTGCCCGTGCCTAAACGTCCGTGGGAAAGTGAATCACTTGACTTTATCACTGGATTGCCTAAAGTGGGAGATATCGGGACAATTTTGATTATTGTGGACCGGTTCTCCAAATATGCCACCTTTGTTGCTGTCCCAAAGTATGTTTCAGCGGAGGAGATTGCCCAACTCTTCTTCAAGCACATTGTTATGTATTGGGGTGTGCCTAAAAGTATTGTTAGTGACCGAGATACATGCTTTGTTGGTAACTTCTCGACAGAGTTATTCAAGCTTCTTGGGTTATAACTTAATACTTCATCAAGCTACCATCCGAAGACAGATGGGCAAATTGAATGCTTCAATTGTATGCTCGAGGAGTATTTGCGCCACTTTGTCAATGCTAATCAACGAAATTGGGTGCAACTTCTTGATGTAGCATAATTGTGCTTCAACTCTCAAAAGAGTAGCTCTACGGGTAAGAGTGCTTTTGAGATAGTGAATGGACAGCAGCCACTATCACCCCACACAGTGGATGGACCTTATGAAGAAAAGTCTTCTAGGGCTTACCAATTTGCTAAGGAATGGAAGAGAAACCATGACATTACCCATGCCTATCTTGAAAAAATAACAAGTAAAATGAAGAAAGAGGCTGATGAAAAGAGGAGGCCACCTGAGTTTAGAGCTGGGGATCAAGTTCTTGTCAAACTCAACCCCGAGCAACGGAAGTTCATGAGGGGAAGAGACAGAAGGCTAGTGCGAAAGTATGAGGGACTGGTAACCATTCTGAAGAAAATTGGCAAATGTGCTTACAAGATAGATGCTCCATCTTGGCTGAAAGTGCACCCAGTTTTCCATGTGAGTTATTTGAAGCTTTACTATCCAGACAAGGAAGATCCAACCCGAAATGAGTTGAAACGCCAAACCATTACAGCCAAAGCAGGAAAAAGGTATATTGAATCTATCTTGGCCGATCGAGTGAAAATGGTTTTCAAGAAGAAACAAAGGCAATACTTGGTGAAATGGAAAAGCCTTGGAGATAAAGAAATCAGTTGGGAACGGGAGGTAGACTTGTCGGCTCTTCAAGATGCGATTGATGCTTATTAGGCCAAGTCGTCGAGGGCGTCGATCGTTCAAGTGGGGAAGACTATCAAGGTGCGCCCATCCAAGGGTCAACACCTTGATGTCACATACATTTGTGCCCTTTGGAGAGCCAAAGACATGCCTAAGAAGTTGTTGGTGCAAGTGCAAGCAAAGGCCCAAGGCATAGTGCAAGATATTCCAAGACATGCCATGAAGCAACCTAGCCACCAAGTAGCAACTTTAGGCCAACTTTTAGAGGGTCAAATGTAATCTTTTTGCCTTGCAAATTTTTATGTAAATACCTTAGTATTAAAGGTGTTTTGGGACCAAGAGTTGTAATTTTTCTCTTTTTGTAGAATTTTTAAAAATCCATTATAACTCTTCAAACATAGTGGATGTTTCCTCCTGCCAGCTAGGAAAAGGCTTAACAAGCTATATTATGGAGGGGGTACCCAAGTGTTGAACCAGACCACTTGTGCCTTTAATGTACCCCAACCTAGCTTATGGTAAGGCAACTTTTGTAGCACTTTTGGTGCATTGTTCAACTATTGTAATGCCTTCTTTTGATCAATGAAAAGTTCATTTCACCTTTAAATTGTGCAAAGCCTTTCAGTTGTTGCTTACTTTAATTTTAGTTTGTTGATTTCTATTTTGTGGCTTGTCTCCAACCTTGTGGCTCATCAACTTAACTAATATTGTGTTTGCTTGTCTTTGCAAACCTTTCGAGCTTTATTGGCGGGCTAGTAAAGAGAGTTAAGTAGCGCCACACACACTAGCATATCTTTGTCAAGGCTTCCACATTGCCCGTGTGTGACACTATGGCTATGGTTATGGCTGTGGCTGTGGCCTTGGTTGTTGTTGTGGTTGCTGTGGCCTTGGCTGTGGCTGCTGTGGTCTTGGCTGCTACTGCAGGTCTGGTCTGAGTTGTGGCCTTGGCTGCAGCTGAGCTGGCTTTTTAGACTATTGGCAAGTTGTAATGCTAACAGTAGCTTTGAAATTAATCTTTCTGAAGAATAATAAGAAGTGGCAATTTAAAGGGTATTTTGTATTTATTTGGCAAATCAAATGACAAGTATGAGTTGCCCAAGACTGTTTGTATCGCAAGTGATGTTGCATGTTTGTAAAAGCAAGGCTTGTGATCGATCCTTATCGGATTTACTTAATTCTATGAGATTGGATTAATAATAGCATGTACTATTTTTGAATTCACCCATTTCAAAAGATTTATGGTTCCCCATATATGTGTGATTGTTTATCTGGTGCTACTTTTTGGGAAAAGTAATATATATATATATATATATAAGGGATAACATTTTAGAGCTTTTTACATATATCTATGTGAATCACCAATACATATATCATCAAAACCTTCCATCATTTCAATCAACAATGTTCAATATTATGGACAGTGGTTTATCATTATCATCATCATTATCAACAACAAACCATTAAGAAGAGGCAATGACAAAACATAATAAGTAGGATTAGTGAGACACATGTGGGGTGGTCCATCAGTAGCTCGGGCAGCCATGGCAAGCTCAAACTGCCTCATAGAAGTTGAAGGAAAAGATAGTATTTCAGGAGCTGTGAGGTTTTCTTAACTGCCTTTCATAGGATTGTTGGTGGTGTTTGTAGTTGTAGTAGTTCTATCCCATCCTATATGTGTAATCTCCATGTCCATTTCCATATCTTTCTTGCAAACTTGATTAGAAAATTCTTCATTTGTATACCCAGTTCAAAGTTTGGGGTTCACTCAAGTGAGACATGTTTTATGAGACATGTCTTGTTTATTAGAAAATGGTTTTTGTATATCATTTTCATTGTTGATAATGGGTTTTGTTTTATGTTGTTTTTGTTTCCAAACTTTGAATTGATGCGTAATATTAGAAGACTTAGCAGCAGAGCACCTTGTGTTTGTATACTTTGAAGGACTTCATTCTGATGTGGAAAAGGTAAGCACATGTTTTCTATGAAATATTCACTTTCCTTGAATTGATTACAATAAATTAAATGGTTGACCAGAGTACTTAAATGGCTAGGTTTCACATAGAGTAAATTAGCACAACAAGATTGTGTAAATTTTATGAAGCCTAACAAGATTACTAATGCAATTCAATTTGCTTCCAACCTATTTTGAGACTAGGAACTACATACATTCATTTAAGTTAATTGAAAAAAAATTAAAAATAATCCAACTTGGTCGAAAAAGGGTGTTTGAGAGGCAAAAACATAAAACAGCCCCCGAACCACTCTATGGATATCACAGGCAGCTTCCACATGACACATAGGACCTGTGGGGACAGACGAGATGTAAATAGGACACGTAGGTTGGGAGCCAGAGTTGAAAATGTCATAAATTTAGTTGAAAAAAAGGTGTTTGGGGTGCGAAAATGCAAAACTGCCCCCCAACCATTGTTTTGACGTAATAGGAAGCTTCCTGGTGCCAAATGTGATCTGTAGGGACAAACAGTACGTAAATATGACACGAAGGTTAGGAGTTAGAGTTCAAAATGTCATAAACTTAGTCGAAAATGACGTTGTAGTCGCCAAAAATGGAAAAATACTTATAATTATGTAGAATGATTAATCATAAAATATTACTGGCTGCCTAATTTATGATTCGGGTTTTTCAAAATTTTATTTCATATATATTTGAGTATGCAAAACTAATGATTAATTTGAAAAGATTAATTAAGTTTGAGTTTTATACTTTTTTTTTGTAATTTTAAATATGTTAATATTTAGTCAATACTAATGATTAATTTTATTTTTGCAAATGATTTTAGTCGTAGAATTGTGGATAGGACTTTTTTTGACAAGTACAGAAGGGCATTGTTTTTATACCTCCGTCCTTATACTAGTTCGTACAAATTAATTTTTTGGCATGGTAAATATCTAAAATTTGGCATGGTACAAATTAGAAATTAGTAGAAATTAGTTTTTGGGATGGTATAGATTATCTTTTTGGGGTGGTATAGATTTCCTTTTGGATATTAAATTTGGTATATGTATGGAACTAAATTTTTGAGGTTGGATTATACTTGGTTTTGTGAGACCCAAAAAATCCTCTCAGATGGATGTTAATGAGTTCCAACGAAGAGATGAGCTTGGCTACTGTAATCTGCAAGGATAAATATAGTCGGTGCCACTAAACCAAGGTTGTCGGCCAGAGACACTCCGATGATAAAGTTAGAATCCATGAATGAAGAGTATTAGATAGTAAAGAGTGTTATGGGTGGAGTATAAAGAGAGATGACACACCTTTCGTGTATGGGGTCTCCTCCTTTTATAGGGGATAGATGACATTTGTTTAGGATATTTTACCCATATAGCTAGGTGTAGACGTCCCCGAACGTCCCGAGAGGGAATCCCGTTTTGTTCATTGGGCTTACTATAGTTCGGACTCAATTTCACGGTTCTGAATCTAATCTCACAAAGTGCAATGCAAGATTGATAAATCACCAAAGAGTCCAAATTCGGCAAATCGTTTTGAAAAACTGATTTTTAGAAAGAAGTGCCAAACATGGACTGTTTTGCCAAATACAGAGTCGCCACCTAAATATTTTATTTTGGGGGAATTTAGGAAACCCTGACTTGTGCCTAAGGCCACGTGTCCGTCATTACCAAAGTTGCCTCGGCTCGAGAACTTGGGTACGATTGGGGAAGGTCATTTCATGAGCACCCCCGCTCGCCCAATCAAAGATCGGCCACTACTAAGCATGATATCGAGTTTTGGAAAACACATGTGCTCTTATTCTAGTTTATTAGCCTAGAATTACTATATGATGCACACAGCATACAAGTATAGACTGGATTGCCTAAGTTGGAACAAAGTATCGCATATCCGTTTGTTTTGAAAATGGATTGAAGTTTGCTACTCGCAAGTAGGCTAAAACACGGGTTTCGATGAATTATTCCAACTCAAGCAACCCAACTTTCACCCACAGGCATTCAGGCAGTTATATCACATAAGCACATAGCCTCATGGTAAGCATGCTATCATGGTAGTCACTCACACACATGCAAGGATGCTAAAGCATAAACACTTACCGAGTACTCCGAGCCAAAGAAAGAAGCTAATTAGAAATCGTGCATGAATCCTAACTATGCTAAGAATGCCTAATGCAACACATGCAAAAATGCAACTATAATAGGCTCGGCTATTCTAAGATGGCATATGAGATGCAACAATCGATACATGTATTCAACTTGGAATTGAAATACAATGTAGTTAGCATGATGCGCGGGCCCGATGCATGTAATACAGATGAATGAATGCAAGCATGCGAACATATAGATGCTAATTGAAACATGCCCTAAAACTGACCATTATAAGCTGGTAAATAAAAGGGAGAAAGACGTGGGGTTGGAAGACATGCATCACACACACGCACACTTATTACAACATTGGCCTCCTCGGAGGGTCCGAATGAATAGTACAGAATAAACTAGCTAATCTAAGCTAATTAAACAAATTATTACACAACATTAAATAATTAACGAATTAACTAAGTAAGTAAGGAAACTAGCATGCAAATTAAACAAAATGGACTGCTTCAACTCTGTTCCGAATGATAGGGATGCATGCATGCTCAAGTCACCTTGTCGGGAAATCCATCGCGATGCCCCGATTTGCCTCTGTTCACAATTGGTCCCAGAACACTGTACAAAGCTCTAGGAGGCTACTGACCAGTTTTTGCTACTGGTTTCTGGTTTGCTGCAACAGAGAGCGAGAAACGGGCATGGCAAAGTATTTTCAACATATGTGTGCATGACCACTCTCCCCATCATTGCACAAGCTCCAGGGAGTGTAGTCCTCGATCCTTGTGCCACCAATCACGCATCTCGATGCATGATGACCGAGGAGTCGGATTGCACGACTCGATGTAAAATGAATGCACATATAAACACAACAAGGCCTAAACTCCATCATGGGTAATCCGGAGTGTTGGTGACCGAGAATCGAGGCACGTTTCGTCACTTGGAGTATGAAACGTCTCTCATTTCCCGTGTTTGGACTAAACCCTATTCCAAACACAATGCAATATACACGGTATACACAATACGACTAGCATGCAACCCTAAACGCAATGCAACCTAATCATGCTAGCATGCGAGGGATGATATGCAAACATGCAACTAGCATACACAATGCTATGAACTAAAAATGGCATACTCAATGCACATGAACTATATGGCATACGCAATGCACATACGAAGATGGACATGCACGAAGATATGAACAAGGCATACACAATGCGACAATCAAGCATGCGACAACATGGATATGGCATACATAATTCTAGACACCCCATTTTTGACCGTCCTCAAGACTTGGACGTCACCGTTTGAACACTCGGTGATCATCCATGTTTGTGTTCGTCTTGAGTTCCTGGAGGTCTTGGCTACGCGCCTTGCCTCAGGATCTCTCGACTCGACTGTTTTGTGTATGGTTTTGCACCAAACACTTGTGTTTTGCCTTTGAGGGGCAGGGTAGGGCTTGTTGACCATCCCCACCCATCACCGGCCATGGCTTGAGGCCACCGGCTGTGTTTTGTTGCCACCGGCCAAATATTTGGCCGGCCGGTTATCTTTTTTTGGTCAACTGCATTTTTTTCCAGCCGGCTACTGTGCATCTGCTTTTGCAGATATTTTTATGCAGCTGGCATGCACTTGGCTCCCCTCCATACACGTGTTTGGAGGGATCTCCCTCTTAGCTAGCTTGTCTTGTAAGCTTACAAGATTGAGCTCTATAAGAGGAGGCTTCCTCTCCATCTTTTAGGGTGACAAAAAATTTCAAAGGAGAGCTCTAGTTTTTAGGGTTAGCATAATTGTATCTATCCTATATGTATTTCTCTCTCTCTTTTTGCCCTTAAGGTGTTTTAGTCTTAGATTTGCACACAAACACCTAGACTTACACCTTCTTTTGGAGCTGAGGTCCTTGAGGCTTGTTTTTGGAGTTTTGGAGCTGATTTGAACCTAAAGAATCAGCTGGTCTTCCATTTTTGAAAAGGGTCTACAAGGGTAAGACTTTTGTCTCTTTTTACCCCATTTTTGCATTGTATTTTTGCCTACCTTACAACTATTTTTGAGCTTAACATATAACATAGAAAAGTTCTATTTTTAGTGCTCTAAATAGTTTGTTAAGGGTGTTTTAAGTTTTGGGGTTGTTTGACCCCTCTTAAGCCTTGTTAGGCCCTTGTTTTGTGCCATTTTGGTTGAGCTCCGGGACCATTGTGTTTGGGCCTCCTCACCACTGAAACCTTGAGGGATTTCAAAGGTGAGGATGGTGCCTTGAGGTCCCAAGAAGGAGAGGGCCACCCCCTCTCCTTGTTGTCCTTGAAAAAGGCCATTTTTGCCTCTTGAGGGAGCAGCATGTTTAAGTGTATGTTGACCATGCCTTAGCTATTTTTTGTGCTTATTATGTCATGATTTAGCACTATTTTGAGTTGGTTTTGGTACACCATGCTTGCTTAGCATACATGCCTTGTAATGCCATGTTTAGGCCTTAACATGCTTTAGGTTTTGACCCTTATTCTAGCATGATTTTGGCCAAGCTTTGTGAAGTTTTTGTGTTTTTTTTAGCATGCTTAAGCTCTATTTTTGGTTGTTTTGGTCGACCATCACATGCTTAGTATAGCCACCTTGCATTTTGGCTTGTTAGCCTTATGTGAGTGTGTAGCATGCTTTACTTGCATCATTTCAGTGGTTTGGAACCACTTACCATGTCATTTCAGTCCTTGTAATATGTTTACATGCTTGCATTATTATCACTCCTTTGATGCTTTAAGAGGTTGTGTTGTATGCTCCATGTTTAAGCATTTGTGCATGCCTCCATGAGTAGATCATTTAGATGCCATCTAAGTGGTTTTTGGGGCTTGCCTTAACATGATTTGGGACTGTTTTGATCCATTTTGGTCATTTGCTTCATGTATCATATGATCATGCTTTAAGTACTTGGACCAATTACATGCTATACTTGTCATGTTTGCTTGATTTGGCATCATCTTTGACATAATTTTCAGAGCTAACATTGCATGCTAATTGTCCATGTTTACCTCCTTTTAAGTGTGCTTACAAGTTGTTCCTTTATGCTTAGGAATTGGTCCTTGTGTGCATGCATGTTTGCATGTCATTGTGCCCTCGTTCCCATAGCATTGGCCACTGATTTTGGCATGCTTGTTCGTTTGCATTGTCTTATGCTTTGCATGTTCGTTTATTTATATGCATTGCCATGTTGCATACTTAGCACTCATGCCTAGGTTGCATATCACTGCATGCATCTTTCACCTCTTGATCAAATCATGATAGAGGTTGAAAGCCCCTTTGTTTGTTTATTTGTATTGCATTTCATTTGAAATCAAAGTGCACACTTGGTTTCCTTGGGCCATTGCGCATTGAAATGCGCAATTGGTGGCCCGAGAATCGAGAACCATGTCCCTTTGAGTCATAAATATGATAAGGGATGTGATGGTGCACACATTTGCTTGAAATGCATTGCCATGCCAAGTTTTGCCCTCTGTTGCTGTCAAACCAGTTTCTGCAGGAAGATTTGGCCGGCTGGCCATCTACAGTGTCGACCGGCCATCCATTGTTGGCCGATGGATCAATTTGTGGCCGGTGATCATTTTTCCCAGCCGGTGGTGTCCCACAGAACTCAAAGAAGCAACCTTGAGACTTTGGCAGTCTTCAGAGGAGCAGAGCAGGGAAAACAGAGGCAGCTTGCGCATGATAGTGGGCTTCCGAGCGAAACCGACGCGTGTGCATTGGACCCTCTTCCCGAGGCTACTTTTTACTGTTTTATTAGATTAGTTAATCTGCTTAACTAGTTTAATTTGTCCGTAATATTTAATTAGCTTGTAGGTTAATTAAGTGTATTATTCTTTCGGTCCCTCCGAGCGAGGGAAAATTTGTAATAAGTGTGGGTGCGTGTGTGCATGCCTTCCAACCCCCACTTCTTTCTCCCTTTTACTTTTCTGCTTTGATGGTTAGTATTAGGACATGTTTAATTTAGCATATCTTATGTTATGCATGCGTGCATCATTCATCAGTATTGCATACACCGGTCTCGACGCATCATGCTAACTGCATAAGTATTTCAAATCTAACTTGAACACATGCTATCTGTGCATTTCACATGTCATCCTTAGATTAGCCGAGCCTATTCTAGTGACATTCTGTATGCGCTGCATTAGCCACTTAACATGGACTTGGATCATGCATGATTACTAACATGTTCTTTGTTTTGGCTCGGAGTACATTGTAAGTATTTTATGCTTTAGCATCTCGCACGAGTGTGAATGTTAAC
This sequence comes from Camellia lanceoleosa, assembly GCA_025200525.1. Classification (NCBI taxonomy): domain Eukaryota; kingdom Viridiplantae; phylum Streptophyta; class Magnoliopsida; order Ericales; family Theaceae; genus Camellia; species Camellia lanceoleosa. The sequence continues at coordinate 119,377,408 of CM045764.1, read as the reverse complement.
ATGACAGCATGCTTACCACGTGGCTAGATGCTTATGTGATATAAACTGCCTGAATGCCTGTGGGTGAAGGTTGGATTGTTTGAGTTGGAACAACTCATTGAAATCCGTGTTTTAGCCTACTTGCGAGTAGCGAATTCCAAAGCGTTTTCCAAACAAACGAATATGCAATGTTTTGTTCCTTGTTAGGCGATCTAGTCTATACTTTTGTGTTGTGCGCATCACATAGTAATTCTAGCTAATTAACTGGAATAAGAACACATAACGTTTTCAAAAGAGGATATCATGGTTAGTAGAGGCCGATCTTCAGATCGGGCGAGAGGGGGTGCTCATAGCTGACCTTCCCCAATCGTACCCAAGTTCCCGAGCCGAGGCAACTTTGGTGATGACGGACACATGGCCTTTGGCATCGAGTCAGGGTTTCCTAAATTTTTCCATAAAAAATATTTAGGTGGCGACTCTGTATCTGGCAAAGCAGTCCATGTTTGGCACTTCTTTCAAAATCTTTTTTCTCAAAACGATTTGCCGGATTTGGACTCTTTGGTTCAAGATTAAGAACCGTGACAAAAACGAGTCCGAACTGTGGCAAGCATAAGTCCCCCCTCCCTCAGGGCGCGTCCACAATAATGCAAGATGGACTTAAGCTAAAATGAATGGGCCTCAGCCACACTCAAATCAGTGGCCAAACATGATGAAATTAGGCAACAAAAACACATGCAAACAAGCACAAATGCAAGAGACCAAACCTAAGGCACCAAATGCAACTCTACCAAAGCATTGCAAGGGATGAAATATGGCATAAAATCACACATTTTCCAACTCTGAAATGACATGTAAGATGGACCCGAATCATGTAAATACCTCACACAATGCATGCTAGATGGCCTGGATACCGAAACTAGTGAAGTGGATTACACTATAGGCATGCAAAACAATACTCAAATGGCCAAACTAGCCCCAAATAGTCCCTATGTAGGCCAAAACAGTAGCAAATATGGACTAAAATGATGGCTCGCAAAGCATGGAAATTAAGCTCATGTAATGGTCCAAAAATGAGGCATTCATGCATAACTCTCAAACACATTTAAAGAGTGGAAAACATGGGAATATGGCATACATATAAGCTCTGAAATGACATGCTCAATGGCCCCAAAACATGAAAACACCTCAGTATAAGCATGCAATGGGCTTCAAAACTCAAGGCTAGGTAAGGGTATTACATTACAACCATGCATAGCAAGCATCATTCGACCATGAGGCATAAAAACAGAGCTAAGGCAGTCCAAAACATGCACAAAATCAGTTTAAGGCAAGGCGAAAAAGTGCTAGAATCAAAGACCAAAATAGTATGCAATACAAGCTAGTGAAGAGGGTTTACACTACAAGTATATGAAGCATTCAAGAGGTCACTAAACCAGAAAAAGTCAAAGGTATGACATGCCAAATAAAGCCCAAAAACTCATTGAAACATGGTCAATGCATGCAAGAATGACATGCTCCTTTGATAGGCTATGAAGAGGGTTATTCTACACATTCAAGATGGACACCCAATATGGCAAAATATGCTCTGGACAGAGCCTATGCAGGTCCTAAAACTCACTAAAAATGGCCTGAAACATGGCTTGGAAGCATGCAAATAAGGGCTCCTTTGTTAGGCTAAATATGCTAGAAATCAAAACAAGGAGAGAGAGGGTCACCCGTCTCTGATTTTGGCACTCAAAATAGCATGCTAGACACTAAAAATCCACTGGATTTCAGTGGCTAAAAGGCCAAACAAAGGCCAACACAAATGCTCTAAGGCATAGCTCAAAACAAGGTAAAATGAAGCATGCAAGGGGGTAGATGACCCCCAACAGAAAAATGATCTTAAACAAACATGTTAAGGACCTCAAAATAAGACTTTTTTCAATTTACACCGAAGCTCAAAGATGCTTGAAAGTATGGATAAAAGATGAATCAAAATAAAGCTTAAAAGAGAGAAAAATATGTGTTACCCTTGTAGCTTCAGCAAAACAGCACACCTCTGGACCAAAAATCAACCTTTAACCTCTGAGAATGACCTCCAAGGAGCTTAGGTTGATGGTGGAAGTGTTAGGCTAGGAGGTGTTGTGATATCCCTGTGTCGTAGTATGTTAATTGGTCTTTAATATGAGCATGATTATGTGTTTAATATGATTTTGTGTGCCATTAAGTGAAAATATGTGGTTTTGAATTTCTATCTGTTCACCGTAGGAATATCTGTTTGATTATCTACCTTGGAAATTAAATTGAAGGCCTTATCGGCCACATAACCCGAAATTGATTACGTCACTGTGATTAGCGTAATTTTTAGAGCCTACGGTGAAATTTAATTGGAAATTGATTCGAATCAGATTAAATTGATTTAATTAATGGTATAGTGCTCAAATTATTTAATATTATAATTTTGGTTAGTGGGACTTTTACTTATAGAGCCATATACACTCTCTTTTAATTCTTTTGAACTCAAAAATCTGAGTTATACAATTGTGAGAGAGAGAGAGGGCCAGCCATAGAGAGAGAAAGGGAGAGAAATTGTGCAATTTTGGCTCAAAGCTTGGAAACCTTGAAGATTTCCCAAGAAATTGTTATAGATTGTGAGAATCAAAGCTCTTAGGTGAGTATCTCATGGATTTTTGTTTGGAATTTGTAAATTCAAGTTTGATTAATGGCCAAGAACATGAATTAGTTGGATTATAAGGAAATTGAGTTGATTTTGTTGAATTTGAAGCCATAGAACACATGCATGTAGAGAATTGCTATGGATTTCCATGTTTGAGCTTAATTTGTGTAATCCATGTTGAAGATTGATTGGAATCCATGTATATGACCATTTCTTCACCAAATAAGTTGTGAATAATGTGTATCTCCCTCATGCAAGTGTAGATCATGGAAGTGTAAGCTTTGCATGTTTGAATTTAGTATGTTGGTGAGGAATTTGAGTCAATTTGGGACATGCATGTATGTAATGCAAGAAATTGAGCTTCATTGTGTTGTAATTTAATGTTGGAACCATGTTAGTGCAAGTATATTAGAAGTTTGAGCTGTGGTATGCAAGAAATGTTGGTTAGAATGTCAAGTTGAAACTCAAGAACTTAGCTGGAAAACCCAGAATTTTGATGTTCGCTCGAGCGGGGGAACCGATGCTCGAGCGGGGATTTCGAGGTCCCAGTATTTTCTTGCAGTCATGGTGTCCGCTCGAGTGGGGAAGTTCACGCTCGAGCGGGGAGCCATGTAGAGAGGCCTTTCGCTCGAGCGCCAGAGTTCGCGATCGAGCGTGAATATGACACATCCAGTACTTTTGCAAGCCTCAAGGGTCCACTCGAGTAGGGAAGTCCACGCTCGAGCGGGGACCCTATTTTTTTTTTGAATTTTGAAAATGTATTCTGTGTTCTATTTTCCGTTCCTTTTCACTCCTAAGTACTCTTAGGCATACATTGAGCATTGTAATTGAATTAAAGAGATAAGAATGAAGCCTAAAGAGGAATATATGAATTAAAGAACGGATTGAATTATTTGTGACCCATATGTGTTATGTGATATGTAGGGTCAAGCTCTAGGGCAAATCCACAAGCCGATCACTGTGAGTAATATCGATATTTGAAACTTGTCATTTGTCCCATTGCTTACTGCTTTATAAGCCTTATGAGTTTACCAGTTTGAATTATGGACAAATGTTTGATAGAAATGAAAGAATGGACCGAAGGCCGTTTTGACAAGAATAAATGGGCCTGAGGCCATTTTGACATGAATGAGTGGGCCGGAAGGCCGTTTTGACATGAATGAATGGGCTGGAAGGCCGTTTTGACATGAATGAATGGGCCGAAGGCCGTTTGACATGAATGAATGGGCCGGAGGCCGTTTGACATGAATGAATGGGCCAGAGGCCGTTTTGACATGAATGAATGAGCTAGAGGCTGTTTTGACACGAATGAAAGATAAATGGGCCAAAGGCCAGTATGTTTGGAACCACAGTCACTTGACCTAAATTATATATATATGTTAAATGGAAATATCAATTGGGCCCAAGGCCGTTCGGAGTATGTTGTTCTACATATCGTTCGTATCTTCTTAATTGATATTATTCACTGGGCTATCGCTCACGCTCATTCATGTGTTTGTAGGTGAGCCAAGAGAGGTTCAGACCCAGCCCCAGTGAAGTCTGTGTGGAACAACCGAGTTTTGGAGAGTCAGCCCTAGCGTCTCACGCACGAGACTCGTCTTCACCTTTCTGCTATGTTATGTTATTTTTGTCATGTTGGCGAGGACTTTGCATATGTCTGTATATAGTCTTCACGGGTTGACTTAGCTTTTGGATGATCCTGTTCATATAAAACTTATGCTACTGTATTTATGTTGTGAGTTATTAATGTCTATACGTATAGTTTGTTTTGATGTGCCATGTAAGCACAGCTCTATGGACAAAGTTTTAGATTTTGCTTCCGTTTGGCCCCTTTACTCTGATGAGTTATGTCTGTTTTGGTTTGAGGTCGTAGGTAATTTCAGGATTACTGGCCGGTTATGGCCTTAACCCATAAGAGCGGGTTTGGGTCATAACAGGTGTAGTGTAAAAGAGCCAAGAACTATGTACTTTTGGAGCCAAAATAGAGATATAGAGAGAGAGGTATATGTGTATGCCTTAGGGAAATTCTGAACCTTCACAAAGGAGGGGGAGGCCCTCCTTTATAGAGATTCAAGGCTTTAGCTTCTCAAAGAAGCTAAAAACCAAGGCCAAAGATCCTTCAGACACGTGTATGGAGAATGCAGTCTGTGGCTTCCAGCTGGCACAGCTGGCAACAACTCACAGAGACAGAACTGAGGGAAGTAGGCCGACCAGTTCAAGTGGTCGGTCGACCACTTCCTGTGGTCGGTCGACCAGTTCAAAAGGTCCAAGTTGATGAATGGTGGTCGGCAGCCTCATTTGGTGGTCTCCCACCTGAATTCAAGCTAGTGGTGTGGTGGGAGACCAGCAATTGTGGCTCAAAAGTGAGGGAGACCAGTTACCTATCAAGAAAATCAGCCGACGGGGGAAAAGTGGTCTCCAAGGAGAAAAGGTGGTCTCCCATCCTTGTACCACCTTCCAAACAATGAAAATAGGGTCCATGCCAAAAATGAACCAAGACGGATGCAAAACGAGAGTTCAGGGGCCAAAACGCGCAGCCAGATGCCCCGAAAACTGACTGTTAAGCATCGAAAGTGGCGTGTGACCACGAAGGTGGTCTCCCGGGCCACAGTGTCCCTCTAGAGAGAGGAAACAAGGTGTGTGCCAAAAACCGGAGCAAACGGAGAAAGTTAAGCGGTCCCGAACCGAGGCGCACGGCCGACGGCTCTGAAAATCTAAAACTGGTCTCCAAACGGAAACAGTGGTCTACAACCACGAAAAGTAGCCTATGGCCATTGAGAGATGGTTTACAAGACCTCTCCCTCCCTTCGGGAAGAGAAAATAGAACCTGGTTTGCAAACCGAGGCAAAGCACAAAAGAGTCCCGAAGTCCAGAGGCAAGGCTCTCAGCCGAGACTTCGTAACCTCAGAACGAGCACAACATACGCAATCACTGAGCGCTTAATCGATGGCGTCTGAGTCTTAAGGTCGGTCAAAAATGGGATGTCTACACTAAGATATTTTTCTGGCTCTTATAGGTTTGTATGGAATTTATATTACATTTACAATTTGACGTTCAATCTGAAGTTTTTGGATGGTTGGAAGTGAAATGTGTGCATGTTGTCGATTGATTAATAATATAATTAGTATTAATGGATTTTATTGTTTATATAGGGTACAAGTTGCACTAATAATGGATATAGGTGGTTGAGAAATTAAATTAAAAATATATATATAGTATTTGGCGACTAAATATGTTGGTAGCCAAAAAGAAACAAATGGCTTTTGGCAACCAAACAATTAGTGGCCAAAACAAATTAGAATGAGGAAAGAAACCATTGCTAACTAAATATTTTAGTCACGAAAAACACGGCATCTTTTAGCGACTAAAATGTTTGGTCGTAAAAAATAATGAAATGAAAATTAAGAGGTTTTGGCGATTAAAATGTGTAATCGGTAAAAGTAACAACGACTAAACTATTTCGTCGCTAAATGTATGTATTATATTACCTACTAAAACGTGTAGTCACAAAATGTATTATTATCTGCAACAAAAATTCTATTGGCAATTAAAACTTTAGTCTCTAATAGTTGAATTTAGTTTTATGTGAGAACTTTCGGCAATTAATATTTTAGTTGCCAAATGATAACATTTGCTGACTAACTAAAGTTTAGTAACCAAATGTTCACTTTCGACGACTAGTATTTTAGTCACCAAAAGATAACATTTGTCGACTAACCAAAGTTTAGTAGCCAAACGTTCACTGTCGGTGACCAAAAATAGTTTAGTTGCCAATACTATTGCCAACAAGGTATAAGTGACAACCTTGGCGACAAAAAAATTTAGCCAGTAATGAGCTTCAGCGACCAAACATGGAGCTTTTGGCGACCAATATTTTAGTCGCCAAAAGTGTTATTTCCTGTAGTGTTTTCTTATCGAGCTCGTTTATTGAGCTCAAATTCGGCTTGTTAATATTAATAAAACTCAAGTACAGCTTGATAATATTTTTAATATTATTTATATTATCTAAATAAAAAGTATTCTTTATATTGTTTAATATATAAATAATGTATTTATTATATAATTTAGATAAAAATAAACGAGTCGAACTTATTCGAGCTCGAACTTGGCTCGCTTATATATTATATTATATTCTATTATTATCCCTAGCATAGTGTATAGTAAATATACTATTGCTTGGATTTTTGACAAGTTAACTACTAACTTGTATTATATTACCCATACATTGGGGCTAGGTATATTAATATCAATAATCACTCTCTCACCACCAGACTCGCAAGTAAATTAATAATAGCACTAACCACCCATTCGCCACTAGACTCATAAATAAATTAATAATAACAATAACCACTGACTTGCCATTAGGCCCACAATCAAATTGATAAATATCACAATCAACGCATTCTGTTAATACTAGTAACCACCGACTCGCCACCAAGCGCTCAAGCAAATTAATAAACATCACAATTAGTACATTCGCGTCTCCACAAGCAAAAAAATTAACAAACTAGTAAACCAATCATTTCAAAAACCAAAGTACATGCACTCCAACAAGTTTTGGCATATATGTAACGCCCCCAAAATAAATATAACGAACCCATCACATAAGTGGAAATAGAATAGAAACAACATACTTTCATTCATCAAAGTTAATATACAAAAGGTGATACATGCGATATACATTCATAAATGTCCTATCTTGAATCTACAACATGTATCACTAGTAATTGAAAGATGAACGTTGAACAAATATTAAAATGCCCTAACGGCTTACATATTTCCAAGTCACTCTTTGGTTACAACAAAAATGAGTCTAGCTCATTATAGTTAAAGCCCTTGACTACACAAATTAAATGCAACAAAATGAGCTTTTGCTTCAAGTCTCTCCAAGCTACTGTCTTGGCGGTGGCATGTCATCAGCACCTAAAAATGGTTTTTCCCAAAGGGTGAGCCAAAGCCCAGTAGAAACAATCTAACATAATATATGAACTTTAATAAAGTTATAAACATGATGCACATGACCAATGCTCAAAGATAAAATCATTTACAACTCTTTTTCCAAAACCAAATTATGCCAAGTATTACATCACAATTCCCATTATCTCAATTCATTTTGTCTTAATTCATGAGTCAATTCCATTCATTCTAGAAAACCAAATTGAGGACACAACTCAGTGGGTCTCAACCAACATAGCTATCATACAAACACTTCTATTTGCCATTTTATGAAAATTTCGTCCGTGGGATCGGCACTCATGTATACATAACATTTTCGGGACTTTTACCTTGGACACAAAGACCAACTGAGTCCAACCGGATATCAACATCAACAAATTTACCACAACACAACTTCACATTTACTCTCATAACCATTTTTAACACATACATTTGGAAACCCCTCTTTTGAATTTAAACACCAAGTCTTAAGTTTGTTACAATCATCTCAACACCCAATGTTTTTTACCCATCAAGAAATAACCAAGTTAAAATCCATAGAGAGTGTAGAAAGTTCCTACCTCAAATTGGAAGACCAAAGGAAGAGATGAAGAAACTCCAAAAATGCCGAAACCAAGCTTTAATCGGACCAAAAGGAAGCTCTTGATGCGCACTACCTTTTTTACAAAGGCACACGGGTAGAGAGGTCACTAGATCTTGGTGAAAATGTAGAGAGAATGTGAGTTTTAGAGAGAGAGACTCTAGATCTAGGGTTTTGAAAAGTAGAGAGAGAGAGAGAGAGAGAAAAGTGAAAAAGTGATGTAAAATGACCTCTTTACGAACTGATATACGTTCGCTCGAGCGGAACAAGTGACGCTCAAGTGTCAGATACAATAAGTTGTTTCGCTCGAGTGCAAGAAATGACGCTCGAGTGCCAAGACACAATTAAAAAGGGCATTACCGCTCGAGTGCAAGAAGTGTCACTCGAGCGCAGAATACACACATCCATTAGTTTTGCAGAAAACAAACCAACATTCGAGTGCCTACCTGCTCGAGCGTAGAATACACTCTCCTAGCAGTTTTGCAGACCTGCAAAGTACTGAGAGTTTGCAAAGCCCGCTTGAGCGCAAGAAGTGCCACTCGAGCGTAAGAGCAAAAATCTGGATAACAAAAGTTTGAAAAACTAAGTGACCAACCTGTTCCAAACATGCTCCAACCAACTCAAAAGCCAAACTCAAGTGAGAATAAAGGAAAAAAAATATGAACATTTGGAAACAATAAAACCCAAGTTCCAGAATATCAAATAGGTTGGATCAAAACCAGAGTCGTTGTAACCTCCCCCCTTAAAGAATTTCGTCCCTGAAATTCTTTAAAACTAATTACAATAACGATAATCATTTAATTCCATCATGATGACCCCTTCTCCGGTCATTCAATCCTATCAGCATGGTAAACGAATTCTCAATACTGAATATATAACTCATATTTCCAAAAACATATACAATGTTTATAATAAACTCGCATTTCCAAACATAAACAACATATACAATGTTTCCATGTTTCATTTACATAATATCATTACAATACATGTTCAAACATTAACAAACAAGTCCGGATATTTCTCATGGACTTCCAACTTGCGTTCCCAAGTTGCTTCCTCAACCCCGTGATGTTTCCATAATACTTTAACCAAGGGAATCGTCTTGCCTCGCAAGACTTGGTCCCGAGTATCCAAGACCTTCATCGGTCTTTCCTCATACGAGGCATCCTCATCTACCTCTAAGTTGGTCCAATCCAACACGTGCGATGGATCCGGCTCATACTTCCGAAGCATACTAATATGGAATACATCATGAACCCCGAAAAGCTATGGCGGCAAGGCCAAATGGTAAGCTACCTCTCCAAACTACTTAAGGATCTCAAAAGGCCCAATGAACCGAGGGGACAACTTCCCACTCTTCCCAAATCTCATCAAATCTCTCCTAGGTGATATTTTCAAGAACACATGGTCTCCCATCTCAAAAGACAAAGTTCTCCTCCTATGGTCGGCATAATTTTTCTAACGACTTTGGGCAGTAACCAACCTCTTACAGATAAGAAAAATTTTCTCCGTCGTTTCTCGAACTAACTTCGGGCCCAACATTGGTGCATCACCCACCTCTGCCCAACATACAGGAGATCTACACGGTTGGCCATATAAGGCTTCAAATAGTGCCATGCCAATACTCGATTGGAAACTATTATTATAGACAAATTCCACTAAGGGCAAGTGCCTCTCCTACGACCCCTTAAAGTCAAGGACACAGCCTCGAAGCATATCCTCAAGGATCTGAATAGCACGCTCGAACTGCCCGTTAGTTTGAGGATGATACGCAATGCTAAAAGTTAATTTTGTGCCCAAGACACTCTATAAGCTTTGCCACAACCGAGCTGTGAATCGTGGATCTTTTTCTGATACAATCGTTATAGGGACTCCATGTAACCTCACTATGTCCCTGATATAAAGGTCGGCAAGATAATCTACCGAATCACTCGCGCACATAGGTATAAAGTGCGCCGACTTGGTCAACCGGTCAACTACCACCTGTAGCTCAACTTTTCGTGCTCTTTTTGGATACGATAGCCTTACAGTTTGGACTCTCGTGGTTCTGAATATGATCTCACAAGTGTAATGTGAAATAGATAAACACAAAAGAGTCCAAATCTGGCAAATCTTTTGGAAAATCGATTTTGAATTAAAATGCCAAAAATATATTGCTTTGCCAAATACAAAGTTGCCACCTAAATATTTTTAGGAAATTTAGGAAACCCATGACTCGTGCCAAAAGCCACGTGTCCGTCATCACCAAGATTGTCTTGGCTCGGGAACTTAGGTACGAGAGGGAAAGGTCATGAATTGAGCACCCCACTCACCCAATCAAAGATTAGCCTCTACTAATCATGATGTGATTCTTATTTATATTATATGCTCTTGTTTTGATTATTAGACTGACTTTACGATGTGATGCGCACACAAGTATAGACTAATTTGCAAAAATTGGAACGCTTTGATGCATGTTTGTTTTGAAAAGTGTTTGAATATGTACTACTTGAAAAAGTGATCTCATATATACATTACTCAAATTATTTCAATTCAAGCAATTAGCCTTCATCCATAGGCATTCAAGAGTTATATCAATTAAGCACTTACCCTCATGGTAATCAGACATGGCAACAATCACACGTATGCAATATGCTAAAGCATAAAATGCTCACCTCGTACTCCAAGGCAAGCCAAAAGAAACAAAAGAGTTAGAAAACATGCATGCCCTTAACTAATGCAACACATGCAATGATGTAATTAATAAGCTCGACTACTAATTATGACATGTGAATCAATTTGAAAGCATGCAGTTTAAACACATATTCAACAAAGTAAAAAACAACAATGCTTGTTAGAATGATGAACCGAGCCTCGATGCATGCAAGACAAGTGGATGCAAACATGGAATATGCTAAATGAAACATGGTGTTCTATTCTATCCGTCATAAGCAAGTAAATAAAAGAGAGAAAGACGTAGGTTTGGAAGACAAACACATTATTACAAATTGGCCCTCGCACAAGAGGGTCCGAATAAATGAACTAGCTAATTAATTGCCTAATTAACTAACTATTACAAACCCAAATGAAAATAAATTAACTACACTAGATAATTAATTAATTATTACAACAACAAATTAACAAACTACTCTAGCTAATTAAATAAGAACAACACGAAACTAACTGGCTATTCTAACTAATTAGTTATAACATCACTACTTAAAGTAGAACATATTAATATTACAACATTACTTCACGGTTCCCGAGAATCGAGGGATGGTTCATGCATGGATGCGGATTTTCACCCGACAATGGTCTCTGTTTTGCTACTGGAATGCCTCTGTTGCACAGTTAGAAAATTGCATTGTTTTTCCAACTCAGCCTTTGCTCTGCTTTACTGGAAAAAGGGCACTGCCTGTCTGGAAAAAGTGGCCGGCAACCCAAAAGTAGTGGCCGGCCGGCCACTAATGTTGGTTCTTTCTTGCTACAACAGAAAACAAACAGAGCATTCTCAAGGGATGTTTATCCACCCTGCCTCTCTTCATTATCAAATAGCTCAAAGGAGAGGTAGGCTTGATTCACAAGCCATCAATAGGCACAATTTCATTGCGTGATAACTCATGAACCAAGGATACAATTTTGATAAATGCAAAATAAAAGACTCGTAAACCTCCTCCCTATCATGATTTGATCAGGGGAAGTGGTTGACCTTGGAAACTTGAACCATTTCATCACTAACAAGTATGAAATGACTCAAGTCTCCATGTGTTCAATTAACGTCCGATTGAACACCAAATTATTTTATTATCTTGGTCCATTTTATCCCAATTTTAATTACATCTTTTAATTACCTTTCCATGCCTTAATTCATTTAGTCCAAAATGAGCATTAAGTCTACTAAAGGAGGGAAGTGTCAAACAAATTGTTGTTTTAGGGATGAAAGAGACACCATGCCGCTAGTAATGAACCCCCAAAGGAATTAAACCATTAAGCACGATACCTCTATCTCAAACGTAAACAAGTAATTGGTTTGAAATAACTCTCAAAGCAAAGGAAAAGCCAAGAAATGAGGGAGGTTGCAGAGATGCTTAGAGGTGAACATATGTATGGAACACAAGTGGCCAGCAGGCCACTATTAGTGGGTGGCCGGCCACAAAAATTTGCTTCCAGGCCCAACTTCAAACGGGCATATCTTTCTCATCTTGACTCGGTTTCAAGTCATTCTTAAGTCTAAATTGAAGGCCCAGAAGTTTACTTTCCAATGGAGGTCGCCTCACATATAAATTCTAAGTGTGGAAAGAGATATTCCTATTTTGGTGAAGGTTACTTATTTTTATCTTAACTATATTGATGCCTAACTTCAAACGACAATATCTCCTTCATTCGAACTCAGCTTTAGGAGATTCTCGAGTCTAAATTGAAGCCTCGAAAGTCCACTTTCCAATGGTGGTGGCATCACATCTAAAGTATAAGTGTACAAAAAGATATGCCTATTTTAGTGATGGCTGCTTAGTCATCTCTTAACGGTTTCATACTCAACCATTTCCCCAGATAGTTTTCTTCAATCTCCTCCAATTTTATTCAACTCCAATCCTATAAATAAGATGTTTTAAAGATTTTTCAAAGAGTTCACCTCCTTTCCATTTATTTTCACTTTTTCCTTACTCGGTTTACTGAAAAGTAAAATATTTTAAACAAAATGCGAGTCTCGAAACATCATAGAAACATTTGAAAAAATATTTTGAAAAAGTGGGTTTTAAGGTCTAAAATAATTTTGGTCCAAAAATGGGGTGTAAGGTTGGGATTTAGAAGCTTTTCTTGTTGAAGAAATCGAACGTTTGTACAGTGTAACTTTCATCATTGAGTGATTGTCTTGAGGTGCCCAAGTTTTAAGGGCGGTAAAAAACCTCTTTGACAGAGCTCAGAGTCATGAAATGATGTGAGTGAATATCAAAGCCTGAAGACGATTTATTTTGACAAGGGCATAAGACTTGGGCAAACAAACAAAATGCAGATGCAGTTGGTTAAACCCGATGGTTGCCTACATATCCCATTGTAAGGAATCAAACTAGTGTAGTTTAGGGGTAGGATGCAAATGAATACACAATGCAACAAAACAATGTAATGATAAACAATGTAACGAAAATAATCAAACCACAACTACTGCAAAACACACGAATACCATAAAGGGATGGAGATGCAAAATAAAAATACATTTTATATAGAAAAGAAGTGGGCATAGCCAAACGACGCCTAACACAGGCTAAGTGCCTATATCCTCAATACTGGCCTTGGCGCAGCATAGATGCTTATACGTAACAGAATCATGTTTTAACGTGAAAGGGGTGCGAGCACATACAAAACTATATCTTTTGCAGAAAGAGTACAAGTAATTGGGTGGTATGATATAAGTGAGAAATGATCTGCTAGAGAAAGATAATGATCCTAAATGATGAATGCAACAAGAAAAGACAAAGTATAATGCAATGGATGTAGTGGATGCAGTGAATAAAAGGCGTAGACTGAACCACATCTTACCTAGAAAATGCATGGACACAAAACAAACCACATCTAACATAGAAAAGGTCTTGACACCCTCAATACTGGCCTCAGTGCAACATGGATACTTATATATGACAGAACCATGTTTCAACAAGGGAAAAGTATGAGCACATGCCAAACTAAGCTTATTATGGAAAGGACGCAAGATGTAATGAATGCGATGGATAATGCTGTAGATGCATGCAATAGATAATATATGCGATGTAATAAGTGAAAGTACCTTAGAGGGGGCAATCGGCGATGACTCACCTTATGCTACTAGGGATTTTTCCTCTTCTTCTTAGTTTCAAGACTTCTTTCTGCATCTTGCACTTCCAAACCATGGGTACTACTTTTTTCCCTGGCTATGTTTGCAACTTTTCTTATTCTCCAACAGGGTGGCAGACTAGGTTGGTTTAGTATCCAAAATTGAGGGACATACAGGCTACCTCAACCTATGGGGTTGCCATACAGATTTCAAGCTGATGATACACCCTTTGGTATTTAAACTAGACTTTAGTCTTGGAAATTCCAAACCTTTGCGTTCTAGGCCTCGGTCATTCGAACTCTAGTTTCCACTATCTCAGTTAGTCTCCTAGGAACTCACTACAAACACAGTCAGGCAGCTATACTAGACCGCCTAAAGTCGTTTGAGCACGACAAAACCAAAGAAATTGCACCTTTAGAGGATTTAAGGTCTCCTAGACCAAGGGAGTGCACAAGACAATGCGAGTGAGGGTGAACGAATGCACAAAATAGTGCGATATAAGATGAATGCACAAAACAATGCTATATGGGTGCACAAAACAATGCAATACAATTTGAATGCACAAAACAGTGCGATACAAGGTGAACACACAAAATAGTATGATGCAAGGTGAATGCACAAAATAGTGCGATGCAAGGTGCACAAAACAGTGCGATGTAAGTGCACAAGACAATGCGATGTAAGGTGCACAAAATAGTGCGAGTGAGGTGCACAAAATAATGGGAGTGAAGGTGCACAAGATAGTGCGAATGAGGGTGCACAAGATAGTGCGATGCAAGATGAATGCACAAAATAGTGCTATATGGGTGCACAAGACAGTGCGATACAAGGTTAATGCACAAAACAGTGAGATATGGGTGCACAAGACAGTGCGATGTAAGTTGAAATAAAACATGAATGCATAAAACGGTGCTATATGGGTGCACAAAATAGTGCGATACAGGGTAAAATGCACAAAACAGTGCAATACAAAGTGAAATGCACAAAATAGTGCGATGTAGGTGAGAGATGCATGGTATGCAGAGGGAACTGAGTAGTACTCAGAGTAATGCGTAGGTACCTTATGAAATGAGTGTAGGGCAACTTGTCAGAACTCATTGAAATGTAACACAAAGGGGAGCAACTCGACAAAACTCTGTTAAGTACAGAACAAAGTCAAGAGCAAGAGCAATCAATCATGCAGTTCAACGCAACCAGAGGGTATAAGCATGCATGCATAATACAAAACACATGTATTAATTAGAGGGAAAATGGCAATCCCAAGAGAGTTCTGATATGGTTAGAGACAACTTTCGAAAGCTGAGTCATATCAGAATCATCATGGAGGTAAACCCACCCTAATCCAGGGGAAAGTGCCCAACAAATAGCTCTGAGCGGATTGAGAGATAGGTTGGGTTCATGTCCCTTGTTCAATTGATGACCCGATCAGATGCACTGAAAATTGCCCCTAGTGTCTAGTCATTGGCCACTAGTTGGGTTCATGCCCCTTGCTCGATGGATGGCCCGATCAGATGTACTAAAAATTGCCCTTAGTGTCCAGTCATTAGCCATCATTTTCAACATTATACAGGCACGTGCGATGGAGATCATCAGATCCTAGAACAGCTGCTAACCAATCAAACTCATGTTTCCCTTCTGTCCTGGCATGTTGAGAATGTACTCTAGTCCCCCCCTCAAAGTAGTGACGGATTCCTCATATACACCGATTATGAATGCGTTGCCCCTTGTATGGGCACTCTCAGCTCATTTATGAATTCCACACATGGACTTGTTTTTGAGTTTGGAGCAAACATTTGTGTATGGAATTTTGACCATGCCATGTTGTTGAACTTTTGAGCAACAGACTCGCTAGGGTGACTCGATGAAGAGCACCTTTGAGTGACATACATGCTATGGTGACTCGATGAAGAGCGCTTTTGAGCGACAGACACGTTATGGTGACTCGATGAAGAGTGCAGACTGAGACAAACACCAGGCATGACACAACAGAACTCACAACTGACCCAAAAGCAAAAAAAGACTCAAGGTAATTGATCATTCATAGTGCCCCTAGTATTACTTATGCTCCCTTTAGAAATCAATTTCGCAAAACTCGAGTTTCGATTCCTTTTTTGCTCAAGATAGAGATTCCACTAATAAGTTTGAGTATTGAAAATTTCTCCACTTGTTGGTTCAAGTTAGTTCTTTCTTACCATATGCAAATATGTGATATGCGCAATAGTCGGTGTAGCTCATGGATTGATGCGAAGTTGACAACGTGAATTCGGCAAGATGATCAGGTTAAGATGAATAAGATAGATATGGTTGAGACCGCACTTCAGGATGAAGTTGCCTACGTATCCCAAGAATGGGAATCAGGTCAATGTAGTTCATGGCTGCGGTTCACTCGGGTGTTAACACTCTCCTTTTGCGCTCTAACTTTTGCCAAAGTCGCCCCTTCGGGGTTTTCAACTTTGCGAGCTATATTTTTTTGATTTCTCATTTGTTATGCTCTAACTTTTGCCTAGGTCATCCTTTCGGATTTTCGGCCTAGCGAGCCTTTCAAGGATAATGTTATAACATTTGTAGTGCATTTGATCAATAGTCATTCTTGCCCTAATGCTGGAACTGGTTTCGCCTTGAATTGAGTTTGGTTCTCCATTCTCTTATTTATGCCTTCTTTTTTTTCTTTTGCCCCATTTTCAGAGTTGGTTCTTCTCGCAATGTGGTACCTTCTTGCATTGGCTTCCTCGAATTCAGACAGAAGTTCCCTTTCTCACAGTTGATTGGATTTCATTCCAATGGATGCCCTTGGCTTGATGGTCGACTTTTTTTTCTTTTTTCTCTTTTTTTCTTATTTTTTTTCCCTTTCTTTTAGGTTTCTTTTATCCTTTTCTCTTTGAAATAATGACAACACCAATGGAGAAATTCTATGATTTGTGACGTTTGAAAGCCGCCTTGTACTTATAGATCTGAAAGCCGCCTTGTGCTTGCCAAAATGATCGCCTAACAGCGAAGAGAATCCCTAGGACAATGTAGAATACCACGCACAATTCTGAAATTATCTTTGCAAGTTTGCAAAAGAAATAGCTTAAAATTCTGAAATCATGAAGGACTTTGCATTGATAAGTTAGAATTCACTCAAACCATTCAGGGGATCCTTCTCAACACTCGAGCTTATTAATAGAATCTCATTCAAAAAACAAATTCAAAACCTTTTTCTATTTGTAAAAGTCACACATGCATCACTATAGGCACAATAAAATGATTAGAAACTTGACTTCCACTTTCTTATAAAGATGAAGACCTGAGAGTACACGAGAGGGACTCAAAGGAAAAGACTCAACTGACGCAATAACGCAAGAAAAGACAAAGAAAATAAAACTCACAAGAACTATTTGTAGGACACAACTCAAAACAAAATAAGCACCCTTGAAACAAAAGGGGTTTTCACTCTCCAAGTCCATCTATAGAATTCAAAAACAACTTCAAGTAGCCCACGGGAAGGTCCAAACCTGCCTTCAATTCATCAATACTAACATCCGCACCCAGAAGGATTGATTTCCAACTTTCAAATTGGGTCTTACAGATCAAACCTCATAATTATGTTGTCCCCACACATCTTCTCGACCGAAACAATTTCTTTTTCATACCATGCCCTTAGTTTGGAAGGTCCTTTCCAAATGCTTTCGATAATTCCCCTAACTAAGACTGAGGTTCATCACTCCAACCATCAGTACTGGCATCACTGCTTCATCAAGCTTGAACTCACCAAGATTGAGTACACTTTCTATCTTTTCAAAGATTTTGTTCCTTTTGCTCAGATCGGAATCAGAAGATTCAGGAATGAACACAATGGGTTTGGGCTCATTGGCTGGTATGATGTGTTGGCTAGGGTAATGGTTGGTTGGTGGCAAGCTGTGTATGGGTTTTATGTTATCGAGTAGCAATCTATCGCGGTCAGGGAGAGGGTTATTGACAGCTTTGGGATTTTCAAGTGGGGTGATGACCTTTTTGTCAATCAGGTCTTGAATTTCGTGGCAAAGGCGGAAGCAACGATTAGTATGATGATCGTACTGCTGATAGAATGTGCAATATTAGGTAGAGTCATGTTTAGGTGGCAAAGGGTTAGGGAGAGGTCGAGGATTAAGTGGTTTGAGATACCCTTTCTCTATCTGTACCTTCAATGCATAGGTTAGGCTCATATGGAGTTGGGCGAAGGTTCGTTTTTGGGAGGAGAAAGCATTAGGTTTGGAGATATTGGCAAATAGGTGGGCAGGTGTTGGCTAGGTATTCATGGGCTTGGGAATGGAATAGGATGGGTGTTTCTGATAAAGCATCCATTTTCATTGTTTGCCCCTTGATTCAAAATGCTGTCATCCTGACCGACAAAAGTATCATCCATAGTCTTTGCAACAACTTCAAGCACTTGCTGCTTGTTCAACCCTTTGACCTTCAAAGTCTCAATAGCCCACCAAAGTTGTGCATAGGGATCAATACTTGTCCCGACTTTGTTCTTGCCACTTGCTTCTACTTGGCTAAGGGATTGGGTGGCTATATCGAAACGAGGCATATTTGTTGTTGATTTGTCATAACCTAGACTTGAGATAGTTTTGGGTTGGCCCTTTTCAACTGCAGCTCGCCCCAAGATTGGGGAGCTTTGTGACGGGATCGAAACCCCAAATGTTAAATCTGCCACCATTCCGTGAAAGTCTTCAATCATTCCCAAGATCTCAGTAGTAGTGGGCTTGGCCATTTGGCGCTCTTGGCGTACCCGAACTAGATTGGGTGCATCCATCATGCACAAATCGGTACTTTTTGGAATGAACATCTCAGGCTTGGGTAAATGGGTCGGGGTGATGTATATGTTGGGGTTGAAGGTAGGAAGTAGTGTATGGACGAGGATAAGGTGGAGAGGAGATACTTGGTCATGGATGGGAAGTAGGTTGGTAGTAACATTGGGTTCTTTAGGTGGAGTTGTCGTCTGGTTGTCGATGAGATTCTAAACCTCATGACAAAGGCAATAGCAATGATCAGTGCCATGACCGTGCTGTTGATGGTACACACAGTATTTGGTGGGGTTATGTCTAGCAGGGAGTGGGTCAGGAAGTGGTTAGGGATCAATGGGTTTGAGATACCCTCTTTCCATTAGGATTTTTAGTGCGCTGGTTAGGCTCATATGGAGGGAGGTGAAAGTTCTGCCTTGAGCTTAGGTTGGGCCAACTGTTTGTGGGTTGGTATTGGCAAAAAGGTCGGCAGTTTTGGGATTGGTGGCGACGGTATTGATTTTAGTGGGTTCATGAACAGTGCTATTGCTAGCATTGGTACTCTCGAAAAACACCCTCCTTATTGATTTGCTTGTTCTAGGAATAATCCCCTTGTTAAATGCACTCTTAATCTGCACCCCGAATTCATGCAAATTTTTGAAAGTGAATAGTGGAGCTACTGTTAATTTTTGTAACATATCAGGCTCCAGGTTCTGCACTGCTATTAGCATTTGGTCCCTCTTAGAAGGTCGATCTGTCATTTGTGCTACCTTTGCTCTCCACCTTGCAACAAATTCCACAAAAGGTTCTTCAAGATTCTGGTGGGTTGCTTCAAGTTCTTGGGTGGTCATTTCAATTTGGGTATTGTAAGAGTACTGATTGACAAACGCCTCAGCCAATTCTTCCCAGTTTTGCTTTTGCTTTATCCTCCAACTTGGTGTACCAAGTGGCTGCTATGCCTGATAGGGTTTTGCCATACAGAGAGAGTTTCTGAGGCTTAGTTAGACCCATTGGTTTCAAGAAGTCCAAGAAAAGTCGAATATGTACCATAGGATCTCTAGACCCGTCGAAATGGTTAATGTGTGGCATTTTGAATCTATTTGGGAGCCTTATGGTAGCCTCGGTATATCCATCCTCAATGTCGGGAATGGAGTTAAGTCCTTGTACCTTTTTGAATTACTTCTCAAGGTTAGTAATTTTTAATAAAGTCGGGTTGAGCTTATTAATATCAAGGGGATAAAGCCTCTCATTAGGCTGGATCAGGGGTCTGAAAACTCGAGCTTGAGCCAACCCTTCTCGAGGATCTGGGCCATGCAAATCTTCAGCTAACGGAGGTGGGTCAAAGTTTGGTTGGAGGCCTGAGACTAGATGTGTAGTAGATGTCCCAGATGGGCGTTGGATTTCTGCATTGGTCTCATCCTACATAGCGATTCCTTGGCTTAACACCGCTATCATGACCACAACTTCTTCTGGACTTTGTGTCATCACGAGTCTGCTGAATTGGCAATCGGGGAAATGGATGGGAGTAAGCTGAGAGCTAACTGACAAAGATTTTGACCCAGTTATACTTGATGTATCTAAACTGGATTACTCTTGACAGATTTAACTGGATTGAGCTTTTTAGAATGGGTCTATTGGCTTTAGATGGATCTTTTGGGATTGGATCTTTTCTGAGCTGGCTTTTTGGGATCAAATGGATTGGACCTTTGCTGAGTGATTTTTTTCTGGAATTAGATGGATTGTGATGGGTTAAGGCTAGTACTGTTTCTTCTCTGGCTCAGACAAACTTGACATTTAAAAAACAAATGCTCTCATCAGATCAGGACACCGGGTATGCCAGTCAAAGCAAAGCAAGATACAATTTTTTTGGCCTTGGTTTTGGTTTTGCTGAAAATTCACCCATATCAAACACAAACCCCTAGATTTCGACACAAATTCAAATTCTGATTCTGATATGAACCTCAAGTTTTGAAAAGACTCAGCTCAAGATTAAGACTCTCCCAGGATTGCATCACATATTTCCAAAGATTTCACATTTTGCACAAAAGCACTCAAAACACCCCTATGAGAGGTTAGGATTTCCCTGTCCTAGCTTTTGGAGTGATCTAGGATTCACTATTTCAATTAAGCGGTTTCACACAATCCTACATATGGGTGAGGATCCTGTCCTATATTGGAACAGTCACTATGGCTTTACTATTGCAGCTAGGTCGATTGGTCAAAAGGGGTACCTCAGTAAGACTACCTAATATTCCTCTCACACCTAACACCGAGAAGTGAAAGGAGGATCAAATGGTATAGTGGTAGTCTAGATCCAAGGGTTGTGTTCCCAATATGGTAGAGCCCACGACCGGTCAGCCTTTTGGCAAGCCTTTTGGGCAAGCCTCCGGCAAACTGTCCAGGAATAGCAAATGGCAAACACAGTGACTTAAGCGCACCAATGCAAAGAACATATAACTTTAGATAAAATTTCACATCATGAAGTTCGAGTCAAGTTCTCTAAATTCCCCAGCAGAGTTGCTAGAAACTGTAGCTCGACTTTTCGTGCTCCTCTCGGATATGATAACCTTACAGTTCGGACTTCCGTGGTTCTGAATCTAATCTCACAAGTGTAATGTGAAATAGATAAACACAAAAGAGTCCAAATCTGACAAATCTTTTGGAAAATCGATTTTGAATGAAAATGTCAAAAATGGACTACTTTGCCAGAATACAGAGTCGTCACCTAAATATTTTTGAAAAATTTAGGAAATCCATGACTCGTGCCAAAGGCCATGTGTCCGTCATCACCAAGATTTTCTCAGCTCAGGAACTTAGGTACGAGAGGGAAAGGTCATGAATTGAGCACCCCACTCGCCTAACCAAAGATCGGCCTCTATTAATCATGATGTGATTATTATTTACATTATATGCTCATGTTCCAATTATTAGACTAACTTTACTATGTGATGCACACACAAATATAGACTACTTTGCAAAAATTAGAACACTTTGATTCATGTTTGTTTTGAAAAGTGTTTGAATATGTACCACTTGAAAAAATGATCTCATATATACATTACTCAAATTATTCAAATTCAAGCAATTAGCCTTCATCCACAGGCATTTAAGAGTTATATCAATTAAGCACTTAAGCTTCATGGTAATCATGCTAGACATGGCAACAATTACATGCAGGGGATATGTTAAAGCATAAAAATGCTCAACTCTTACTGCAAGGCAAGCCAAAAGAAACAAAAGAGTTAGAAAACATGCATGCCCCTAACTAATGCAACATGACTAATGCAACACATGCAATGATGCAATTAATAAGCTCGACTACTAATTATGACATGTGAATCAATTTGAAAGCATGCGGTTTAAACACATATTCAATGAAGTAATAAATGACAATGCTTGTTAGAATGATAAACTGAGCCTTGATGCGTGCAAGACAAGTGGATGCAAACATGGAATATGCTAAATGAAACATGATGTTCTATTTTATCCATCATAAGCAAGTAAATAAAAGGGAGAAAAACGTGGGGTTAGAAGACATACACATTATTACAAATTGGCCCTCGCACAAGAAGGTCTGAATAAATGGACTAGCTAATTAATTACCTAATTAACTAACTATTACAAAACCAAATGAAAATAAATTAACTACACTAGCTAATTAATTAATTATTACAACAACAAATTAACAAACTACTCTAGCTAATTAAATAAGTACAACACGAAACTAACTAGCTATTCTAACTAATTAGTTACAACATCACTACTTTAAGTAGAACATATTAATATTACAACATCACTTCATGGATCCCGAGAATCGAGGGATGGTTCATGCATGGATGCAGATTTCTACCCGACAATGCTCTCCGTTTTGCTACTAGAATGCCTCTGTTGCATAGTCAGAAAATTGCACTGTTTTTCCACCCCAGCCTCTGCTCTGCTCTACTGGAAAAAGGGCACTACCTGTCTGGAAAAAGTGGCCTGCCGGCCACTAATGTTGGTTATTTCCTACTGTAACAGAGAACAACAGAGTACAAACAGAGCATTCTCAAGGGGTGTTTGTCCACCTTGCCTCTCTTTATCATCAAATAGCTCAAAGGAGAGGTAGGCTTGATTTGCAAGCCATCAATAGGCGCAATTTCATTGCGTGATGACTTATGAACCAAGGGATACAATTTCAATAAATGCACAATAAAAGACTCGCAAACCTTCTCCCTATCATGATTTGATCAGGGGAAGTGGTTGACCTTGGAAACTTGAACCATTTCATCACTAACAAGTATGAAATGACTCAAGTCTTCATGTGTTTAATTAACGTCCGATTGAACACCAAATTATTTTATTATCTTGGTCCATTTTATCCTAATTTTAATTACCTTTCCATTCCTTAATTCATTTAGTCCAAAATGAGCATTAAGTCCACTAAAGGAGGGAAGTGTCAAACAAAGTGTTGTTTTAGGGATGAGAGAGACACCATATCGTTAGTAATGAACCCCCAAAGGGATTAAATCATGAAGCACAATACCTCTATCTCAAACATAGACAAGCAATTGGTTTGAAACAACTCTCAAAGTAAAGAAAAAGCCAAGAAATGAGGGAGGTTGTAGAGATGCTTAGAGGTGAACATAAGTATGAAAAACAAGAAATAAATAATATCAACTCAAATAAGTTGGTGGCTAAGGCCTAAACCACCAAACCTATGAGGACCATTACACTACAAGCATGCTATACAAAGAATAAATGAAACTAACACATAAAAATAGTCCTAAATTGAGCTAAAATAGTGCTGAAATTTACATGAAAAAGCTTGAAAAAGTTAGCTACAATATTGAGGAATTTAAGCTATTAAAAAAGTCAAAGGATGGGTGGCTAACCCCTCTATTTTTGAGACTTCAAAACTACATTTTTAGTCTTTGAAAACCTCTGAAAATCAGTGGTAAAAAGCTCAAAAAAAATTGATGAAGAGATGGAAAACACAAGGGCAAATGCTAGGAGACAAGGTTCAACGAAGGGTGATTAACCCCTCCACCTTTGGTAGCTGTAGACACCCCATTTTTGACCAATCTTAAGACTCAGACGTCATTGATTGAGCGCTCGGTAATAGTGCATGTTGTGCTCATTTTGAGTTTCCGGAGTTTTCGGCCGAGTGCCTTGCCTCCGGGCCTCTGAACTCTTTGTGTTTTGGCTCGGTTTGTGCACCAAGCCTTGTTTTCCCTTCCCTGGAGGGAGAAAGAGGTCTGTAGACCACCCTTTTGTGGTCATAGACCACTTTTTTCCCTTGGAGACTAGTTTCCGATTTTCGGAGCCTTCGGCTGCGCGCCTTGTCTCGAGACCGCTTAATGTTCTCCATTTGGCTTAGTTTTTGAACCATGCCTTGTTGCCTCTGCCTAGAGGGACACTATGGTCTGGGAGACCACTTTTGGGGTTGTTGACCACTTTTGGTGCTCGTAGACTAGTTTTCGGGTCTCTCGGCTGCGCGCCTTGCCTCCCGGACTTTCGTCTTGCTTCCTTTTTGGTTTGTTTTTAGTACAAACCTTGTTTTCCTTGTTTAGAAGGTGGTACAAGGGTGGGAGACCAATTCTTCCCCTTGGAGGCCACTTTCCTTCCTGCCAACCAGTTTTCTGGTCGAGCAATTGGTTTTCTTGGTCTTTGAGCCACCTTTTCTAGTTGGCCACCACACCACCACCTTGCTTTCATGCTGCAGACCACTCATCCCTTGTGGCCGACCACTTGCACTGGTCGGCCGACCAATGTAAGTAGCTGGCCAACCACTTCAGGTGGTCGGCAGCTTTCTAGCTCATTCCTGGAGATATTTTCTTTCCAACTATAACAGCTGGAGGGCTCTAAAACCATTCTCCATACACGCGTATGGAGGGATGGCTCTAGACCTCAAGCTTGTTCAACAAGCTTACACTTTGGTTCTCTATATAAGAGAACCTCCCCCCTCCTTCTACAGGTTCAGAATTTTGTGCTTGAGAGATACAGATATCTTGCTCTTTATTTCACATTTGTGCTTCAAAAGTGCCTTTTTATCACACTTTAACACACAAACACATAGTGAAACACCATACTCTTGGAGCTGAGGTCCCTTGAAGTTGTTTTTGAAGTTTTTGGACTGGTTTTAGTTAGAAAAAGCTACTCGAGTTGTTGCTCTAGAGTTGTTCTACAACGGTGAGAAACTAACCTCTTAAACCCTTATTTTTTTCTTAAGCTTTTGGCCCTACTTGCATGTTGTTTTAGACCTAACTTTAAACTACAAAAAGTTCTATTTTTCAGTCCTTAACATGTTTGTTTGAGGCCTTGTTGCTGTTCGAGGTAGCCTACCCCTCTTTAGGCCTTGTTTGGCCTTGTTTTTGTGTCATCCTTTTAAGCTATTGGGACCACCTTGTTTTGGCCTTCTCACCACTGAAACTCAGAGGATTTTTAGTGGTGGAAAGGTGGTTTTGAGGTCCCAAATAGGATAGGGTCATCCCCTCTCCTTGTGTTTTGTATGCTTGCTTCATTTGCCTCATGTTTGAGCATGTTTGTTAAGCTTATGTTGGCTCCATCTTAGCATGTATTTGGGGTTATTTTGACATGGCATACCACTGTTTTGACTTGGTTTTGTCATTCCTTGCATGCCTTATACACTTGTAGTGTAAATTTTGCAAACTAGTCTTGCATGCCTCATGAAGTAGCATGTCTTTCTAGCTTGTTTTGGGGCTATCTTAGCATGTTCTTGGTGTTGTTTTGCCATGATATACCTCTGTTAAGGTTTGGTTTGATAGCCCCATGCATGCTCCATGCACTTGTAATGCAATCTCACAAATTAGCCTAATGTGTATCATGCTTTAGACTGTCATTCTAGCATGATTTTGGCTTAACTCTAAGAAGTTTTTGTCCATGTTTTAGGATGCTCTAGCTCTAATTTGTGTTGTTTTGGTCATGCATACATTTCTTTGTATAGCTTTAGTGCATTCTAGCTTGTTAGCTTTGTGTGTTGAGTCCACTAGCATGCATTACTTGGGCTATTTGAATGACTTGGCATCATTTGTTATGTGATTTCAGTGCATTTTTCATGTTCATGCATTCACATCTTTCACTCTTTTGATGCTTTGGAGGGTTGGTCCTTTATGCCTAGGAATGAGTCGTTGTGTATGCCTTCATGCCTAAGCTTACGAGCTATCATTTCAGTGTGTTTTTTGGGTTATCTTGCCATGATATAACTCTAATTTTTGTTGGTTAAGTCATCTCATGCTTGGTCTTGGTAAGTGTAGTGTAATCCTCTCTTTTGGCCTTGCATACACCATGCTTCATGCCCTCCATGCTAGCTTATTTTGGCTTCCTTCCATACATGTTTTAGCATTATTTTAATATGCTCTAGGACTATTTTGGGTTGTATTGGCCATATGCTTCATGTTTCATATAGTTGTAGTACAAATGCCTATGCTAGCTTCAAGCTTTGAGCACCATAGCATACTTTATTTATATCATGTACATGATTTGGCATCATTTCACATGACATTTCAGAGCATATAGGACTTCCATGTTCCCACTTCTTTCACTCTTTGAATGCTTTAAAGGGTTGTGCATTATTGCCTTGCTTATGGCCTAGCTTGTATGCATGCATCCTTAGACATTTGAGCCCCCATCTCAGCATGTTTTGGTCTTTGCTTAGACCTATTTGAGCCCTGTCCATGGTCGGTTCACGCATTTGTGCCATGTATCGCATGCCCCATTTGTAGTCCTCCTTGCTAGCTTTAATGCTTAAGGACTCTTGCATGCCTTGCTTGTGTTGATTGAATGATTTGGCATCATTTCATACCTAATTTTAGAGCATTTAATGTTGTTACACTTCCACATTTGTCACTCCTTGCTCATGTTTGAGATTTGTGATCTTATGTCTAGTTGAAAAGCCATAGCATATGCATGCTTTTCTCTTGCTTTCATGCCTTTATTTCATCATTATGGCCATTGATTTGGGCATGGCTGAGGTCTGTCCACATTTGGTTTAAGTCCATTGAGCATGTTTATTTGCATGTTGCTTGCATGCTTATGTTACATTGCATTGAGTATGTCATGTTGTTCATAGCATTTAGCATTGTGTATGCCATGTTGTTTGCATGCTTATGTCACATTGCATTGAGTATGCCATATTGTTCTTAGCATTGTGTATACCATATCGTTTGCATGCTTATGTTACATTGCATTGCGTATGCCGTGTTGTTCTTTGCATTGTGTATGCCATGTTATTCTTTGCATTGTGTATGCCATGTTGTTAATTGCATTGTGTTATGCATATTGTTGCTTGCATTGTGTTTGGATAGGGTGTTAATCCAAACATGGGAAACGAGGGATGTTTCATACTTGAAGTGATGAAACGTGCCTCAATTCTCGGTCGCCGACCCTCTTGATCATACATGATAGAGGTCAAGGCTTTATGTGTTTATGCGTGCATTCATTTCATATTGAATTGTGCAATTTGGCTTCTCGGCCATCATGCATTGAAATGCACGATTGGTGGCCCAAGGGTCGAGAACCGCACTCCCTTGAGCTTATGAAATGATAGGGAGGGTGGTTGTGCACACATACCTTGCAAATACATTGTCATGCCCTTTCTTGCTTTTTGTTGCAGCAAACTGGAGAAGTGTAGCAACAAGTGGTCGGCAGACCAGAAAAACTAGTTGGCCGACCACTTTTTCTGGTTTGCAGCAATGGTAACTGGTCGGCAGGTGGTTGGCACCCCCAAAAAGTGGTCGGCCATGCTCCTACCAAAGTGAGTTGGAAGCTTTCTGGAGCTTGGTGCAAGGTTCTGAGAACAGTTGCAAACAAAGGCAAATCGGGGCATCGCGTTGGATTTCCGAACGAGGCGACCGAGCATGCATGCATTCTTCTCCCTCTAAGGACATTGCTTTACTGATTTACTTAGCTTCTTTTCCTTAGCTAGTTTATGCTTTGGTTCTGTACTTAAGTACTTAATGCATTTAGCTGCTTATTTGTGTTGTAATAACTAGTTAGTTAACTTGTTAGTTAATTAGCTTCGTTTCGTACTTAATTAGTTAACTTGTTAGTTGATTAGTTTTGTGATGTAATAATTAGTTTAATTAGCTTAGATTAGCTAGTTAGCTTCTTATTCGGACCCTCCGTCGAGAGAGCCAACTGTTGTAATAAGCGTACGTGTGTGCGATGCATGTCTTCTAACCCCCATTTCTTTCTCCCTTTTACTTAACCACTTACGATGGTTAGTTTTAGGGCATGTTTCAATTAGCATCCTTATGCTTCGCATGCATGCACCCATTCATCTGTTTGCATGGACCGAGCTCGGCACATCATACTAACTGCATTGTATTTCAATACATTTACTTGAATACGTGTTTAACAACATGTTATCAAGTTGCATTTCACATGACATTTTAGAATAGCCAAGCCTATCTGAGTTACATTTTCGCATGTGTTGCATTAGCCATCTTAACATGAACTAGGATCATGCATGATTTCTAACTAGTTCTCTGTTTTGGCTCGGAGTACACTGTAAGTGTTTACGCTTTAGCATACTGCATGAGATGTGTATGTTGCCATGCTAGCATGCTTGCCATGAGGCTAACTACTTTAGTGTTTAACTGCTTGAATGCCTGTGGGTAGAGATTAGATTACTTGAATTGGAACAATTCATCAAAATCATGCTGTTTTTCTAAGCCCACTTGAGGGTGGCAAAATCCACGACTTAGTCTACTTGCAAGTAGCAAACTTTCAAAGATGTTTTGTTCCAACTTAGGCGATCTAATCTATACTTGTATGCTATGCGCATCACATAGTAATTCTAGGTTAATAACCGGAATAAGAACACATGTGTTTTCAAAAACAAAATATCATGTTAGTAAAGGCCGATCTTTGATCGGGCGAGTGGGGGTGCTCATGGCATGACCTTCCCTTCTTGTACCCAAGTTCCTGAGCCGATGCAACTTTGGTGATGACGAACACGTGGCCTTAGGCACGAGTCAGGGTTTCCTAAATTTTCTCAAAATAAAACATTTAAGTGGCGACTTTGTATCTGGCAAAGCAGTCCATGTTTGGCACTTCTTTATAAAAATCAGTTTTCCAAAACGATTTGCCGGATTTGGACTGTTTGGTGATTTATTGGTCTCACATTGCACTTTGTGAGATTAGATTTAGAACTGTGACATGAGTCCGAACTGTAGTAGCTAAGAACAAACGATTCGCGCCCTTGCACGCGGAGCCGGGAGTTCTCGGGGCGGTCTACAGTAACTTTAAACCACAAGTTTTAGCCCATAAAAACAGTGTAAAAGCAGTTCAAAATCAGCAAGAAAAGATAGAAAACAAGTAGTGTAAAGATGCTCAAAATTATATATCTTGAAGCAAGGTAACTCTTTTGTTAACAAACTTATAAGTTCTCACTCTCAAGGGTTGAAATTTGGACTCAATAATCTCAGCAAGGAGAGCTCCAATATTGGATTAGGAAGTGTTTGGGTAAGGTGTGTGTGTTGCAAGACAGAGAGAGAGAGAGAGAGAGAGAGAGAGAGAGAGAATTTTAAGTTTTTGGTCATTTAGGAATTTTTTATAACCTAAAAACATGAGGGAATGTCAAGTATATATAGAAAAATAGCTTCTCAGGTCGAAAATATCTGTATAGGAATAGCTGGAGCTTTTGGGGGACAGCTGGCAACAAATATCTGCATTTTACACAAGTGGCTGGCAAGCCACTATTAGGGGGTGGCTGGCCACAAAAATCTACTTTTAGGCTCGACTTCAAACTGGCATATCTCCCTCATCCAGACTCGATTTTAGGTCATTCTTGAGTCTAAATTGAAGCCTCGGAAGTTTACTTTCCAATGGAGTGGCCTCACATCTAAATTCTAAGTTTGCAAAGAGATATGCCTATTTTAGTGAAGGTTGCTCATTTATATCTTAATCGGATTGATGCCTAAGTTCAAACGGCCATATCTCTCTCATCCAGACTCAGCTTTAGGAGATTCTTGAGTTTAAATTGAAGCCCCTGAAGTCCACTTTCCAATGGTGGTGGCCTCACATCTAATGTCTAAGTGTACAAAAAGATATGTCTATTTTACTGAAGGTTGCTTAGTTCTCTCTTAACAATTTCATGCTCAACCATTTCCCCAACTAGTTTTCTTCCATCTCTTCCAATTTTCTTCATCTCCAAACCTATAAATAAGATGTTTTAAATATTTTTCAAAGATTTCACCCCTCTTCCATTTATTTCCACTTTGTCCCTACTTGGTTTACCGAAAAGTATAATATTCTAAACGAAATGCGAGCCTCAGAACATCGTAGAAACATTTGAAAAAATAGTTTTGGTCCAAAAATGGGGTGTATGGTTGGGATTTAGATGCTCTTCTTGCTGAAGAAATCGAACGTTTATACAACGTAACTTTCATCATCGAGTGATCAACTTAAGGTGCCCAAGTCTTAAAGGTGGTAAAAAATTGGGTGTCTACACCACCCAAATGGCATCACTACCCCGTTGAGTCGTCGGAAATCCCACAAAAAAATCTATCGTGACATGCTGCCATTTCCACTCGACTATAAGCAAGGGTTGCAACAAACCTGCTACCTTTTAATGCTCGACCTTCACTTGCTGACAAGTAAGGCATCTAGACACAAACACGGCCACGTCCTTCTTCATTCCTCTCTACCAAAACTAGCGACTAAGGTCGTGATACATCTTCGTGCCTCTTGAATGCACCGTAAGGTGTGAATGGTGAAACTCTCGGAATACCTCCTATTGGCAAGACTCCGGCACGAAAAGATGGTCACGATATCTAACACTTGAGTCAAGATACATATTCAAGCCTCTTTCTACCTTCCCACTGGAGATCTTCTCCCGGAGGGATTCTACCTCAAGGTCACCCCTCTGTGCTTCTATTACTTGGTTCACAAGTGTAGGTTGAGCAACAACTGAAAATAAGATTGCAGACTCAATAGACTCGCCAAGATGCACGTCAAACTCTCCAATAGCACCCAACATCTCCCATTCCCAGATGGCAATACAAGGTACATTAGTAATGGATTTCCTACTCAAAGCATCGGCCACAACATTGGCCTTTCTTGGATGATAATGTAATTCAAAATCATAATCTTGTATGAACTCCATCCACCTCCTCTGCCTCAAATTCAGGTCTTTCTGTGTAAACAGATTTTTCAGACTCTTATGATCAGAAAACACCTCAATCTTCTCTCCATACAGGTAATGCCTCCAAATCTTCAAGGCAAATATCACCGCCGCTAACTCTAGGTCATGAGTAGGGTAGTTTCTTTCATGTGTCTTCAGCTGCCGTGAACCATATGCCACTACCTTTCTCTCTTGCATCAAGACACAACTCAAACCTTCCCGTGAGGCATAATACACTAAATAGCCCAAACCCCTCTCCGGAATAATCAATACTGGAGTAGTGGTAAGTCTAACTTTAAGCTTTTGGAATGACTTCTCACAAGTTTTATTCCATACAAATTTAACTCCCTTCCTCGTCAATCTAGTTAATGGTGAGGCTAGTCTAGAGAAATCCTTCACAAATTTATGAATAATACCCGGCCAACCCTAAGAAACTATTGATCTCAAAAGCATTCTTGGGTTGTTCCCAATCTTGAACTGCCTCTATCTTGGATGAATCTATAGTCACCCCTTTCCCGGATACCACATTGCCTAAGAACCTAACCCCTTTCAACCCGAACTCACATTTTCCAAACTTAGCATATAGTTTATGGGCTCTAAGCAACTCAAGCACCACTCACAAAAGTTCCACGTGCTCCTCCTTAGAGGGTGAGTAAATCAGGATGTCGTCCACAAAGACAACTACAAAATGGTCTAGGAATTCACGGAAGATCCGGTTCATCAAATCCATAACACACAGATGGGGCATTAGTTAGCCCAAAAGGCATCACTAGAAACTCATAATGGCCATACCGCGTACGAAATGTTGTCTTCAGGATATCCTCCTCCCTTACCCTCAACTGGTGATAACCCGATCTCAGGTCTATCTTAGAAAAGCAACAAGGCCCCTTCAACTGATCAAACAAATCATCTATACAAGGCATTGGGTACTTGTTATTAATAGTTACCCGGTTCAACTTCCGATAATCTATACAAAGTCGCAATGCACCATTTTTCTTTTTTGAAAAAAGAGCTGGTGCGTTCCACAGCGAAGTGCTACGGTGAATAAAACCCTTATCTAACAACTCC
This sequence comes from Camellia lanceoleosa, assembly GCA_025200525.1. Lineage (NCBI taxonomy): Eukaryota > Viridiplantae > Streptophyta > Magnoliopsida > Ericales > Theaceae > Camellia > Camellia lanceoleosa. The sequence goes on along the minus strand of CM045764.1, from coordinate 119,345,509 downwards.
TAGAGTAGAATCTTCAACTCACTCAACTTGGCTAGTGCAAACCAATACAGAGCCATAGAAATCGGTGCCGTGCTAGACACAAAGTCAGTAAAGAACTCGATGAGGTGGTAAACTAGTAAGGTCCTTCGGAAAAATATCTGGGTATTCACAAACTACCCTTGGTAACTCAACTCAGATTTCATCACACTTTACACTCAAGAAGTTGGCAAGAAGGCAACTAAGCTCACTTCGCCCATGTAGATCATACACCGATGATAAGACTCTATGAACCCGGTCCCCCAAGAAATAAAAGCAATCACCGCTCAGAGTACATACATTAACCCTCTGACGGTAGCAATCTATAATAGCCCGGTAGGATAACAACCAGTCCATACCCAATATAACGTCAAAACTAGACATATCAATCAACACAAATGCAAAAGGAAGTCGGTGACCAACAACCTTTATGTCATAACACCGACACCCTTGTTTTAGGATAACCTCACCACCAATAGGTGACTCTACACAGATAGGAGATGCTAACTGAGCCAACTCTAATCCCAAAATCAATGCAAAAGCAGACGAGATAAATGAATGGGATGCACCCGTATCAACCAACGCATTATCAACTGAATTGCAAAACAAGAAAGTACCTCTCATTATTGAAGGAGTCGGTATAAGATTTGGCACGATAACAGCATACATACACCCTGTGGGCCTCTAATCTACCTGCTTACCCCTTAGAGCATAGGTCTAATGCATAGACTGAGCCGAAGAGGCTCCTTAATTGGCCTTCGAGGCCTGCGCTGACTGTGCTGGATGGTGGCTCTGTATCTGTCTCAAACCAGACGCACTAGGTGTGCCGTCCAACTGTAAGCAAAACCTCTTTAGGTGCCCCGCCTACCCACACTGATAACAAGTGAGCGGCTAGCCTCTCTCTTGACTCTGGCTTTGAGAACAAGCTGAAGATGATGCAAATCGTTGCCCTCCTCCTCTCTACAGGCAAGCTGGAGACTTGTGGCCCAACTGGTCACACTTGTAACAAGTAAAATCTCCTTGACCACTTCTCCTAGAGCCCGAACTCAGTACTGGAAAAGTGGACCTCGACTGTGCTCCTTGGATTGCTGTGGGTTAGAACCCTTCTACCTCTCACTGTCTCCCTAAGCATCCTGACTCCTCTTGGAGCCCCTCATCCTCTCTTCCTCTATCTACATCACAGTCTCAAGATGAGCCGCCGCCTTCATGAGGCGTCTGTAATCCTTAATCATCGACCCGGCCACCTTGAACATGTGCCCGGTCCTCAACCTATTTTCAAACTCCAAACAACGGCGCTCTTCTGTCGTCACTAACGCTGGTGCAAACCGAGAGAGGCTAGTGAATGTGGCCTCAAACTTGGCCACTAGGGTGTTTAACTGCACAAAGCTTGGAGAACTGGTCTCTTAACTTCTCCATAACAGTGGGAGGTAAGTACTTATCCTGGAAGGCGTCGACGAAAGCCTCCTATGTCCTTCCAATGCGCGGGACGCATACTTCTACTATTGACCCGCGTCTCCCTTCAACTGGAAGGACCCCAAGGTCACTCTCAATCCTCTATTTTTGATGTCGAACATCTCAAACATCTTCAGCATTTGCTCTAACCACTCATCTGCCTTCAATGGCTACTTAGGATCACCCACAAACTCATCCAGATTTGACCGGAAAAACTACCGCTTCAAGAAAGACAGCCCTACCTCAGCTACTTGGGCCTGGACTTGATTCTCAGCTCTAAGAATGTCCATGGATTCCCCATAACGCTCCAGCCATCTCACGGGCGAAGGCGCCCATGGCCTGCTGACCCACTAGTTCGGCCACATTGGCCTGACCAACCATTTCTTCTTGCACCCAAATTTCATTCGATATAGGCACCTCATGCCTCCTAGGCCTACCACGCCTACCACAACCACATCTAAAACCTGACATCCTAATGAAGGTAACAACTGAGATTAGTACATTTACAAATGTGCCAAAGCTAACTCACTCACATCCTAAAGCGGTTCACAGCAATAATTCACTCCACGTAAGCACGTAGTCACATAACCACATACGAATTTCATTCCCGAATAATAACCGTCCCGTGGCATTGCCAGAGTTCCAATTAGAAACGACAGTGATCAAGTGCCCTTCTAATAGGATTCCTAAAAACCCGTAGACTCGATCAACATCCTGGAAATTAAATCTCATACCCATATAAGCACATTAACATGTTATCACGTAACATTACAAACATATAAACATCTCTGTCAAGCGACATAAACCCATTGGGTAAAAACCACTTCCTACGTACCCAATTATTCAAACCTGGTACGCTCTGATACCAAGTTGTAACGCCCCGAAAATAAATAAAACGAACCCATCACATAAGTGGAAATAGAACAGAAACAACATACTTTCATTTATTAGAGTTAATATACAAAAGGTGACATATGCGATATACATTCATAAATGTCCTATCCTGAATCTACAACATGTATCACTAGTAACTGAAAGATGAACATTGAACAAATATTAAAATGCCCTAACGGCTTACATATTTCCAAGTCACTCCTTGGTTACAACAAAAATGAGTTTAGCTCAATACAATTAAAGCCCTTGGCTATACAAATTAAATGCAACAAAATGAGCTTTTGTTCCAAGTCTCTCCAAGCTACTGTCTTGGCGGTGGCATGTCACCAGTACCTGAAAATGATTTTTCCAAATAGGGTGAGCCAAAGCCCAGTAGAAACAATCCAACATAATATATGAACTTTAATAACGTTATAAACATGATGCACATGACCAATGCTCAAAGATGAAATCATTTACAACTCTTTTTCCAAAACCAAATTATGCCAAGTATTATATCACAATTCCCATTATCTCAATTCATTTTGTCTCAATTCATGACTCAATTCCATTTATTCCAGACAACCAAATTGAGGACACAGCTCAGTGGGTCTCAACCAACATAGCTATCATACAAACACTTCCATTTGCCATTTTACGAAAATTTCGTCTGCGAGATCAACACCCATGTATACATAACATTTTCGGGACTTTCACCTTGGACACACAGGCCAACTTAATTTAGTGGAGTCCATCATCTTTCTCCTTCCAAACAACGGGGTAATTTCTCTTCCCAAACATCATACATATACAATATATTAAAACACACAATCATAACCAATAAGGATTAGTTTCAATTCACATAATCTTCATGCAATTCCTACAACAATCATAACTATCATCCACTAATAGCCTAAAACATATATTTCTAAACAGATATACAATCTCTTTAACAAATAGAATTATCAAATTTCCATAGGTGGGTGATAATGCAAATCCAACTCCACCGGATATCAACATCTACCCCGGATATCAACATCAACAAATTTACCACAACATAACTTCATATTTACTCTCATAACCAGTTTTAACACATACATTTGGAAACCTCTTTTTTGAATTTAAACCCCAAATCCTAAGTTCGTTACAATCACCTCAACACCCAATGATTCTTACCCTTCAAGAAATAACCAAGTTAAAACCCATAGAGAGTGTAGAAAGTCCCTACTTCAAATTGGAAGACCAAACGAAAACCAAAAATGCTAAAACCAAGCTTTAATCAAACCAAAAGGAAGCTCTTAAGGCGCACTACCTTTTAACAAAGGTACACAGGTGGAGAGGTTACTAAATCTTGGTGAAAATGTAGAGAGAATGTGAGTTTTAGAGAGAGAGAGACTCTAGATCTATGATTTTTGAAAAGTAAAGAGAGAAAAAAGTGATATAAAATGACCTTTTTATGAACTGATATACACACAGTTCGCTCAAGCGCAACAAGTGACGCTCGAGCGCTAGACACAATAAGTTGTTCCGCTCGAGCACAGAATACACACATCTAGTTGTTTTGCAGAGAACAGACTAACGCTTGAACGCAAGAAAGGCCGCTTGAGCGCCCACTCGCTCGAGCGTAGGAAGCACCGCTCGAGCGTAGAATACACTCTCCCAGTATTTTTGCAGACCTATAAAGTACCGAGAGTTTGCAAAGCCCGCTCGAGCGCAAGAAGTGCTGCTCGAGCGTAAAAGCAACAATCTGGGCAACAAAAGTTTGAAAAACTAAGCGACCAACCTATTCCAAACATGCTCCAACCAACTCAAAAGCCAAACTCAAGTGAGAATGAAGGGAAAAAAATATGAACAACGTTTGGAAACCATAAAACCCAAGTTCTAGAATATCAAATGTGTTGTATCAAAACAGGAGCCATTATAATATACAGGGAAAATTGTACCGAAAGAGCAATGTAGGGTGCTTAACACCTTCCCTACTTGTAACAGAAAACTCCTAAACCCATCTCTGATTCACACAAACCATTAACGAAAGTCATTAAAATAAAACAGACCCCACATTAGTAAATAGAAAATATAAAAGTACTGGCTCATTAAAAATCTATTTTCTGGGTGGCCTAACACACCCAAATTCTATGTTAGGAGGTGACTCTAAGTAAGTCTTTCAAGGGTTTGAATAAAGTAATAAAATTAAACAATATTTTCATCGTCACTATTAAAAATTCAGATTTTTCCCAAATAACTATCAAAAGTGAAAATTCAAGTGCAACATTAGTGTATTTTTCTCAACGTAACACTCCAATCAATGTACACTACAAGAAAAGTGGGTATATGAGACGGGACTATTTGCGACGGCACACTTGCTGTCTCAAAAAGTCACTTTTTGCGACAGCAGAAAATGCCGTCTCAAAAAAGCAAAGTATTTGCAACGGCACCATTTGCCGTCTCAAAAAAGTAGAGCATTTGCGACGACACAATTTTGCCGTCTCAAAAAATAAGATCATTTGCGACGGTATTTTCTGCCGTCGCAAATACTCTGTTTTTTTGAGACGACAAATTGTGCCGTCACAAATGCTCTGCTTTTTTGAGACGGCAAATGGTGCCGTTGCAAATACTCTGTTTTTTTGAGACGGCATTTTCTGTCGTCGCAAAAAGTGACTTCCATTTTTTTTTTAGTGAATATTTTTAAAATTTTAAATATATTTTTTAGATGCACCTTACTTAGATGTATCTAAAAAAAATTATGAAAAAATATTTTTAAAAAATAATAAATACAAAAAAATACAAAAAAAAATGTATTGAATTATTATATTTTTGGTATTTAGTGAATTTTTAAAAGATTTTTTTTACAATTTTTTTAATTTTTAGGTGTATTTATGTTAGGTGTGTCTAAAATTTTAAAAAAAATACTTAAATATTTAAAAAATTCAGTAAAAACAATATAACATAGAAAACAAGAAAGTATAATTTTCTCAAAAGAGTTTTTGGAAAACTCTAACCTAGCATATTGATTGTGGTTTTGAGACAGCTTCATCGATATATACAGTCATAAAATTGTTTGAATAAATTCTAGTACTTTTTTATGCCACAAAAAAAATTTAAAAAAACAATGTCTTCTTACTCTTTTGATATAACATTTCTCTTTTCATTCATTTTTTCATCTTCATGTCTCTCTGTCTCTATCTCTCTCTCTTCTCTTTATCTCTTTCATTCATCACTCTTCTTTCTCTGTCTGTCTGTTTCTCTCTCTCATTTTCTCTCTGTGTCTCTCGTCTATCTCTCTTATCTCTATCTCTCTCATCTGTTTTCTCTCTCTGTCTCTCTCGCTCATCTCTCTTCTCTCTATCTCTCTCATTTCTTTTCTCTCTCTCTCTCTCTCTTATCTTTCTATCTCTCTCGCCCATTTCTCTTCTCTCTCTTTTTCTGTGTTTCTCTCTTGCTCATCTCTTTTCGCTTTATTTCTCTTTTTTTGTCTATCTCTTGCTCATCTCTTGTTTCTCTCTCTTTTTTTATCTTTCCCTCTATCTCTACTCTCTCTCTCTTTCTCTCTTTTTCTGTCTATCTCTCTCTCTCTCTCTCCATGTCTCTCTCTCACTCATCGCTCTTATCTCTCTCTCTCTACTTGTCTGTTTGTCTATTGCTCCCTCACTATGTTCGCCTTGCTCACTCTCTTACTCTCATCTTCTCTATTTATCGAGCTCCTTCTCGATTTATCGATCCACTATAAACGACGTCGCCTTACTCTTTTGAACATTTCTCTTTTCACCAATTTTTTCATCTTCCTATATCTCTGTCTCCGTCTCTCTTCTCTTTCCCTCTCTTGCTCATCACTCTTCTCTGTCTGTCTATCTCTCCCTTTCTCTGTGTGTCTCTATCTCTCTTCTCTGTCTCTGTCTCACTCATCACTTTTCTCTATCTTTCTCTCTGTGTCTCTGTCTCTCTCTCTCTCTCTCTCTCTCTCATCACTATTTTCTGTCTGTCTGTCTGTCTCTTTTTTTCTCTGTGTCTCTCATCCATCTTTCTCTCTCTATCTCTTTCATCTATCTTCTCTCTCTGTCTCTTTTCTCTCTCTATCTTCTTTTTTTCTCTCTCACTAATCTCATTCGTCACCACCACCACCACCACCACCACCACCATCATCTCTTTTCCCCCACCTTCACCACTCTCATGGGCCTCTTCTCTACCACAAAATATTACCTCTCTTCTCTCTCACTCATCACTCTTCTCTGTCTGTCAGTCTTTGTCTTTGTCTCTTTCTCTTTCTCTTTCTCTTTTTGTCTCTCGCTCATCTCTCTTCTCTCTTCTCTCATCTCTCTATCTCTCTTCTCTCTTGCTCATTTATCTTCTCTCTATCTCTTTCTTCGTATCTTTCGCTCATCTTTCTTCTCTCTTCGTCTCTTTCTTTTTGTATGTATTTCTCTCGATCATCTCTTTTCGCTTTCTTTCTCTCTCTCTTTCTGTCTATCTCTCGCTCATCTCATGTTTCTCTCTATTTTTCTATATGTCTCTCTCTGCTTTCTCTCTCTTCTTCTCTCTCTCTCTATATATCTCTTTCTCTCTTTGTCACTCTCTCACTTAGCGACCACTTTGTCTCTCTCTCGCTCATCACTTTGTCTCTGTCTGTCTGTCTGTCTGTCTCTCTCTCTCTCTCTCTATCTCTATTCTCTATCTGTCTCCTACTCATCTCTCTCTCACCACCCATTTTCTCTACCACATTCACCACTACTGCAAATGCCATTCCATTATTACCACTACTACCACTGCAAATGCCACATTGACCACAAAAAATTAACTTTATTTTAATGAAAAATATTATCCCTACTTCTACCAAATAAAAAAAAAATAATAATTTTTTATTTATTAAAATAAATATGAAACAAATAAATTTTCAACCTTACTAAATGAAAAAATAAAAATAAAAATTCATTAATTATAAAAAAAATTATTTTAATAAAAAATAATTTTTTTTAGCAATGACATCCTATGTTGCAAAAAAAAAAATCATTTTATTATTTAAATATTTATTTGTAATGAAAATAAAAATAAATATATTTGTTTAGGGTTTCACACAGAGATAAACACACACAGCCTCTGCCTCACTCACACGACGCTCATCTCTCTCTCTCTCTCTCGATCGCCATCGCCATTGGGCTCTCCCTCTCTCTTTCATCGGTCACCGTCGCGCCTCCCTCCTCACCGGCTATCCTCCGTCACCACCGAGCCTCTCACTCACACATGGCGCTTCTCTCTCTCTCTCGCTCTCTCTTTCATCTGTCACCGCCGCGCCTCCCTCCTCACCACCGGCGATCCTCCGATCCTCCCTCACCGACGGTCCGATGCTGGTATCTCTCTCTCTTTCTAGGGATTTGGATCTAGGGTTTACATATATATATATATATGTGAGTATATAGATCTGTTTATTTTAGATCTGTATATCTGAGTGTATGGATCTATTTCTTCAACCTGTGTGTATGTATTTTTTTTTTCTAAATTTATTTATTATATATATATAAATATATCTGTTTATATAAATATATCTGATTATATATATATATATATATATCTGAATATGAGTATATAGATCTGCCTTTTCTGATGTCCAGCAAAATTTATGTTCTTTTATTTGTCTTGGATTGGACATACTTTGAGACTAGTATGTATTTTGCCTATTAATTATTTGTGCACCAAGGCTTTCTTATGTTCTCATGTTGTATGCTCGCTGCTTTTGGAGATGCTGTGCATTATCTTGGAGGTTTTGCACTTGAGTATTGAGTATATTTGTTTCTAGAACAAATGCCCTCTTTTAACTTTATGTCATCAAATGTATTCGAATCATCTAGCACAAATGAATAAAGATTTAGCACACGAGAACGCTTATTAATTCCATTTTGGAATAAAAATTGTTGTTTTAAGTTCATCTTGATTTCTCAATTCGGAACCAAAAAATAGATAATCTCTATCTTTTTGATATTAAAGGCACAAATTCTTTGCAGGTGACCCTATTTGTGATTTGATTCCAATACATTTGGATGTCTTTAGAGGAGATCCCAATCTCTTGAAGCAGTTTCTGGAAAGTTATAGACTTCCATTGGCAAGAAAAATATCACAGCATGAATCTGTTGAGGGTGGTGGCAGTAAGTTTGGACGACTCTCATTCATAGCCATGTGAGTTAAAGTTTGACTTCTCCTAACACAATGTCTTGTTCTAGTCTAGTTCTTCAAGAAATTTCTAATTGACTTTGAATGTATCATTTAAGAATTAGCACTGTAATTTTAGTTTTTCAGTTGGGTTACTCATGATGATTCATCAGAAAATTAGTTTACTTTATTTTACTTTGTTTCATTCAATCCTCCATAAGATTCTATAATTATGTTTATATATCTTAGTGGAAAACCAGTTACGTATCTCCTGTATGTCCTCAATGAAACTGTTAAGAGTTCTCTAATTTGGGTTCACAAGAACTGAATGGAAATTTGATCGGTATTATGTGGAAGCACCATGGAGTGGTTTTTTGGTGTCTTTTGAGGTCATTTTTGGTACCTCACTCCTTGAAAAATAATCAGTCTTCACATATCCTTGAGGAAGCATTTAGATAATTACCACTGAATGGTATATCAACATTATATTTTGGTTGGAAGGGGTGTAATTGCGGTGGCTCGTCTACTGGTGCACACCATTCGGGAGAGTTGACATCAATTAATTTTGGATTTTGCCCGTGAGATTGTCCATCTTGCTAAATGGTTCTCCTGACTCCTTTTTTACTTCAGAAAGGGTCTGAGACAAGGGATCCCTTGTCACTATTGCTATTCATTCTTTCGATGGAGCTTAGCTTTTAGTTTGATTGTATCACAGATGGTTACTACATGGATATATGGAAGGTTTATAAGCAGATGGGAAAATATCGTAGTTCTATTTTTTCATCTGCTTATGTTGATTTCATGATCCTATTTTGTGGGCAGAGAGGTTCAACATTTCTCTCTCTCTCTCTCTCTCTCTCTCTCTCTCTCTCTCTCATGCCCAGAGGTTCTTGACTAGGCCACATAGCTTCTAATTTCAGCCCAATCTAATAGTTCTAACCTGGTTAAGATCATGACAAGAACCTCAATGCTATTTTCTATTTTCAAAGTAAAATCCTCTTGCAGTTAACCATACAACTTGAATTTGCGAGGTTTTTTTGGCAATGTGATGATGTTGTCAATGTATGTTATATAAGGTCATGATAAATTATTTCGGCTTTGCAGTCAGTATTGATGCAGTTGTGGAACTGACTTGTACGGAATGGTTCATTGTGTTTGCAGGTGCTATTGTATTTTGCATGAGGATAATATATTGGGAGCTATTTTCAGTTTATGCAAGGAACTGAGGATGGCAAAATCATGGGAAGAGGTTGAGGAAACAGTATGGGGAGATTTGAATAACTACTCAGGTTTCTGTTGATTAGTCGGTTCCTTAATTTTATTTTTGTTCTTGCAGTCTGAAAATTTTGATATATTATTACCAAAATTTAGCGGGCTAAGCAAGACTTTGACAGTAATTTTGAAAAGCCATTTCTATATGTTATACAAATTTTCTTTGTTAAATTTTTATTTTTTGGGGATGTTTTACAACTGTTAAATTGTACTTCCATATTATTTATGGATAATAATGATGGTTGAGTTTGTTGGGTTGTCCCTCATTCATCACCACAATTGTAGTTGTGTATCACTTTTGTAATTTTTGTGTGGATCTAAAAAAGCTGGATTATATTCATGGTAGTCAGGTTTATTTTTGTGTAAAAGCAAATGGACTTGCATTTCCTTTGAATGTTGTATCATCATATAATATAACAAGGGGAATTTACAAATCAGTGGTACTATCCCAAAATAATTACAGATTCATGAAAAAGTTTATGACTTTCATCATTAAAGTGCATAAAGTTTATCATAAATCTATAATTATTTTTCAAAATTAACACTGATTTGTTATTTCTCCATGTAATATTGAATATTGTCATATGAAATTGAACTTATTCTTTGTTTGGCATTGCAACAGATGGCAAGTTGTACAAATATAAGCTAAGAAATGCCACTTGATTCTTGCATGTCGAACTCCTAACTTCTCATACGTGAAAACTCATATGTGAAAAGTGGGAATAACCACTGGGCTCGTGGTTGAACTTCGTATTCTTTTTGCAACGGTCTCTCTTCTTAAACTCCTAAAATTCCCCAGGTATATTACAATAAGAGTTTATTACACTATTTTGGACTACATTGAATTCCATTATTATTGTTATTATTATTATTATTATTATTATTATTATTATTATTATTATTATTTTTTGTGAGCAGGGAAAGTTTTGGTTTCTCCAATTGAGAGATATGCAGTTGTTCCTGATGACAACGTAAGTGTTCTTTCCACAGTCTTCATTGTCTTCATTACTGGTGTTTAAATAGTTGGTTTCTCCAAAAGATTATAATTTGCAACTGTTATCTATTTATTTGTAGGTCAAAAGGATAAATTTTGCCGAGGGGAAGATCTGATTCTAGAAGTAAGGAATTTGCAGCTTGATTTTTGAAATAGGCTCAAAATTGAAATCTTGTTGGAAATTTTTTATTTTTTTATTTTTTGTAAGTGCATTTAAATATCCAATGTGCTGATTGGTGAATTTTAGATTTTATTTTATTATTTTATTTTTTTTTAGGATTGGGGTGAATTTTATAATTTAAATATGCTTTTATGAACATTTACAGTTTTATTGTTCTTTGTAAAATATTGAATTTGATGGTTTTATCAATTTTTATTTTTATTTTCTGTTATGATGTTTTTGTGAATGGAATGTAAATAATCAGCTCTTAGAGAGTGAGAGACAGCACCACCGTCGGAAAAAATAGAAAATTTTAATATTTTTATTAATTTTATTCTGAGTTTTACTTTTTATGACGATATTATATTATACTGTCGCAAAAAATAGAAATTTTATTATTGAAAATAGAAATTTTATTATTTTTTAATATTTTTTGCGACGGCATTACACTGTCGCAAAAAATAGAAAATTGCATATTTTTTAAATACTTTTTGCGACGGCACCACACCATCGCAAAAAATAGTGTTTTTTTTTTTAACAAACGACTATTAGCGACGGTATTTTTTGCCGTCTCAAATAACATTTTTAGCGACGGTAAAATATGGCCGTTGCAAAAAAGTCAAGAAATTTCAAACGTTATTAGCGACTGCACAGTGCCGTCGCAAAAAAGGCAAAAATGCCGTCGCAAAAACTCTTTTGCAACCCCTGCAGTTGCGACCCCCTGTTGCCGTCGCAAAAAATCATTTTACCGTCGCAAAAAGTATTAGCAACGACATAAGGAGTATTAGCGACGGTATTTTACCGTCGCAAAAAGTCAATTTTTTTGTAGTGGTAACACACAAAAACTCATTAGTGTATTTTTTAAAACGTGACACTCCAATGTAACATCAGAAAATCACACTAGCAACAACCAACACTTCAGCCACCAATTCCTCTAAAAAGAATATTCCACACCTCACCTATTTATTTCCACCAAAAACAATGAATCAGAAAATTGAAAAAATGAATTACAAAAGGATATTCACTTATACTCAAATGATACCAAATCAAATAAATATAATTTTTAAAACAAAAAAGACTAATTGATTCATAAAAATTAAAAAATAAAAAATAAAACTCTTAAAATTAAATTGATCAACATTTCCCCTTATAAAATTTATAAGTAAATTTTCCAAATAACAAAAGGAGCAATACGTATGTATAAGCTATATATATTTTTAATCATCATTGTGGGTTCGTGATGACATTCTAGTGGAAAACAAATACACAATCATAAAATCACTCATCACCAATCTTGCTTTAAAACAAAAAACAAACATCATATTAAAAGAAAGATAGTAGAAACTAGATTCTGTTTATTACATAATTATAATAAAACATTGTCATTATGAATTTTTTTACGAAAATGATTAAAAGTTGATTTTTAAATTTTTTTTAAAGCTTTTATTAAAAAATATTTAAATAATGTGAGAGATAATGTGACTCAAAATGAATTAAAAACAAAAAGATACTTTTAACCATTTTTTCAAATTTAACAACTAAAACATAAAAATAAAAATATATCATTATTTCAAATTAAGAAAAATTCATTGCACTCGCTAAGATAGTTTTTCATAACCGTTAAATAATATAATAAATATCATTCATTACGAAATGACTATAGTACACGCCTTTTAAAAAGTATGTACCATATTCACCTTATAACTATAGAAGAAAATGATATAATTTCATACTTTCTGAGTCAAAACTTTAAATAAAATAAAAAAAAAGAAGAAGAAGAAGTTATAATCAAACACAAAAAAATTATAACTAAATATCTTGAAATAACACTATAACAAAACTGATTTTTTACGGCACCACATTAACGACATACAATAAATGCACACCGTAATTTCCCACTTTTACGACTTTTTTTTTTTTTTTTTGCACGTCGTAAATACTTTTCCAACCACAGCATGTCTATTGCGTAGGCTGTGAATGGTAGTAACAATGATTTTTTTACGGCTTGCAATGTTTGCCGTAACTAATAAAATTTTCAATGACATGCATATGGCATGCCGTTAATACATCAACTATACATGACACACATACGCTAGCTGTGAATAGTATTGCACTTTTCATAGCGCACAAAACACCCGCCGTTAAAAGTTTTACACTTTTTACGACGCACACAACGCTTGTCGTTAAAAGTATTATCTTTTCACGATGCACCATGCATGTCGTGTATTGTATGTTAAAAATTTAGGCGCTAAGGTGAAATTTATTGCCGCCAAACCAACAAAAAGAAAAAAGAAAAAAGAAAGAAGAATATATTAGAAAAACAATATATACATCAATTGTTTGGCTTCTAACCGATTCTAATCATCAACTGTTCAAAGGGTTTCAATCTCTATTCGGCGGTGAGGGAGAAGGATCAGATGACGCCGATTGCAACAACGGCGGTGGAGCTGGTAGTACTACCATCGGATAGCAGCAGCGGCGTTGGAGCTAGTTGCGACAGTGATTACGAGCCTGGCGGGGTTCGTCGGGATCCACCTATGTATTCTCACTTCGATTGATTCTCCGATAACCTGGTATGTCTTTGCTTCTACATCTTATATATATATATATATATATATGTATGCTATTGTTATTATTTCCCTAAGTTATCTCTACTTCTGAATTGTTTCCGTATCTGTGTTGTTTTGCCTTGAATTTTTTTTTGTAAACCCTTATATCTGCTTATCTCTACTTATCTTATATATATGCTATTGTTATCATTTTCCTAACTTATCTCTGCTTCTGAATCTTGGGTAACATGAAATCGAGATTGGTGGTGATACCTTCAATTTACAACTTATGAGTTTTTTGTTTTTTATTTTTTCTAGAAGTACTTCAACTTACACAATCAAGCAAAATCAAGGGTCTTTTATTTTGGGTCTAATTTCTAGTAAAATGCACAAAAAAATCCACAATTTAGCGACAGTAGTGGGTTTTTTTTATGGATTTCATTTTGCCCTCACCCAAGCAGGGGACTTTTAAACTACTCTCTGTTGTAAAGTAATTCCTTGACAGTACCAAGAAGAAGCCAGAGTGTAGTTTTGGTTGAAAAAAGCTGTTATAACTCACTAGAATAGAGCAATTACATTGAAAGTAACTACCACTTTTAATTGAAATAATGTGAATGATGACATCATCTTTCTTCTTGTTTTCTGGATTCTTTGAAATGTATAATCTTGTCCCTCTGGCTTTGTTTTGAATGGACCACATCATCTATTGGTATGTCAACATAGAGATCAATTTCTAGCAATGTTTCTCTACATTTTTTCTTCCTCTTTCCCCAAACTGAGCTTAAATTATTGGAATTTGGTACTTTATTCTGACTCCCCTTTGAAGGACCCACATTTCCAAACGCCATAAAGTTTGTAGTGTTTCACTTCTATATATGAAAGAGATTTGGGCAAGTTTTATTCATAGGTGCATATTTACACCATAAACATTACCAAAATCAGATTCTTTGGGCATCACAGTGAGAAGCAAATATGCTTGAAAAATTATCCCACCCTCTCTTGATAGCCTTCTATATCCCTGCCCCATGCGGACCTCACACCTCTTTAAAAATTCAACCTCTTCCTTCCTCCACATGTACAAGAGACAATTTGTATTTAAAACAAACCTCGGGGGTGTGTTTGTAATTTATCCACAAAAAAAAAAAAAAAACTCAAAAAAATTCTCAACTTTTGAACTATTAAGCTAATTACAATTAACTCAAAATTCTTACATAATTTCTAAAAGCACTCCATCCAAATTAATTCACCAACCAAACTAAAGGACAAAATAGAAAATTCAAATATAAACTTAAGGGAAAAATCAGAATTAAAATACAAGCCACCAACACCAAAGATATTCTTATATAGATAGATATATAAACACCTACTATTGATACAAAATCACAAGCAAGTAGATATGCAGGTATAGTGTGTGATGTGTATAGGAGTTTGAAAATAGTCAAGTTCTTATTTTAGCTTACTTGATTTTCCTAAGGGGAATATGGAGTTGGGTGTCTTGTTTCAAGCTATGTTGGAATTGGATGCGTCCTTTGTTCATGTATATTTCTTCGCAAAATTGGTTTTGTTTATAGGGACCTTTGACATGCTTACAAGTTCTATAGTGTCTCAACCTACTTAACTTAATTGTATTGCTTTTTTTTTTTTTTGTTATATGAAATTGCTGCTTTTGTACAATAAGATCATTCTTAATGTAATCCTTCCATATCCAATATGAGAACTCTATGCATACACAAATATTTTAACCCATGTGCATCTTTATATGAAATTTGTATTTGTTCAATTAATTTCTTAACGGGTTTTAATTTTTTTAAAAATAAATCATTGGGTGAATTTGATTATTTGATTTTAAAAAATAAGGTCAATTAATGGTGTTTGATTACAATTCTAGATTCGACATTATTTGAAACTCTAAAATACCATCTTAGTGTATTTGCTAATCACTTTGAGCATTGATGCATGTAACTAATGTTAGTAGTTTTTGTGGATACAATTTGTTAGCAAGTGGAAAGTTTAATATGGACAAAACATGGGTACATTTTCCAAGGTTTATTTCTACACACAACCATAAATATGCTTTCAAATGTTAAGTTACTCATTTTGTTTGGATGGAATTAATAATAATTTAAAGTTCGTAGAGTATCGAGTGAGTATGTGAATGGAGCGAGAAAATTTGTTAACATGGCTAAGGCAAATTCAGGGAATCTTGATATGATCATATGTCCTTGTGGAAGTTGTCCAAACCTATCACAATAACATTGTGATACTGTTTTCAAGCATTTGGTCATGGTAGGGATGGATCCTAAATATACATCATGGGTTCTTCATGGGGAACGACTAAGTGAATCTGTAGAAGTTCAAGACAATGTTGAAATTCCGAAGACATATAGGTTGTTTAGAGATGTTTATGCACAGGATGATTTTTCGCAACCTACAAATCAAAGTAGAGAGAGGGAGTTCACACGAGCATTAGAAGATGCTGAAACTCCTTTATATCTGGGTTGTACAAAGTACACTAAGTTCTTAGCAATTGTTACTTTATACAAGCATAAAGTTGTGCATGGGGCATCTGATAAGAGTTTTGATGAAAATTTGAGATTAGTGTTTAACATGCTACCAGAAGGTAACACACTTGTGCAATCTATATATTCAGCAAAGAAGTGGCTTAAAGCATTTGATCTAGGGTATGACAAAATAAATGCTTGTGTCAATGATTGTTGTTTATTTAGAAAAGATTTACAGCATATGGAGGCATGCCCGAAATGCAATTCTTCATGTTGGAAAGTAGATAAGTGAACTAAGAAGATGAAAAAAGGGGTTCCAGCGAAGATGTTGCGTTATTTTTCCATAATTCCAAGATTTAGGAGAATGTTTAAGTCACAAGAAAAAGCAGAACAATTAACTTGGCATTCCACTCACAAAAGTCAAGATGGAAAAATGCGACATTCAGTTGATTCATTGGCCAGGGATGCAATTGATCACAAGGGGCCCTATTTTGCATCGGATCCACGAAACCTTCGACTTGGTCTTGCAACAGATGGATTCAATCTCTTTGCAAATCTTAGCTCAACATACAGTTGTTGGCTAGTGATGTTAGTGACTTATAATCTTCCTCCATGGTTATGCATGACAAAGGAAAATATAATGTTGACATTATTTATACTAGGACCAAAGCAACCAGGGAATGACATAGATTTGTATGTGCAGCCACTTATAAAAAAACCTACAAGAATTATGGAATAATGGTGTGGCAGTCTACGACGTAGCCAGCAAGTCTATGTTTAATTTGAAGGCTATGTTGATGTGGACAATAAATGATTTTCCAGCTTATGGGAACTTAGCTGGATGTGCCACAAAAGGGAAAGTTGAATGCCCTATATATAGCATTAACACATGCTCGCAGTGGTTGAATCACAGTAAGAAGACAATGTACATAGGCTATAGACGATTTCTATCTCCAGATCATCCATTTCGAATGAAAAGAAGTTGGTTTGATGGAAAAAAAGAACTTAGGGGGAAGCCTAAACCATTGAGTGGATCTGATGTGTTACATGCAGTAAGGGACATTGAAACTAATTGGGAAAAAACTACAAAAGAAAGGAGAAAAAAAAAAAAAAAAAAGGGCCCAAACCAAAAGGAAAAACGACCAAAAAGAGTCAGATTGCATCCAATCATGGAAGAAAAAGTCCATATTTTTTAATCTACCATATTGGGATGTAAGTCCTTGGAAAGTAGGATTTCATATTCTTTGGTCTATCGTTAGTCTTAGTTAAACTTTTCCTTCTAATTTTTTAAATAATAAATCTTTTGTTGATGTTACAGGCATTGCTTTTACGTCATAACTTGGATGTGATACACATTGAGAAAAATGTTTGTGAAAGCATTTTATGCATACTTTTAAATGTTAAGCGGAAATTGAAGAATGGTCTTAAGGCTCGTAAAGATTTTGTAGAAATGGGAATTAGAAGTGAATTGCATGCAGAGGATAAAGGATCCCATTTTTACTTGCCACCAGCATCACATACACTTTCAAAAGATGAGAAGAAGATTTTTTGTTCAAGATTACAAGATTTGAAGTTGCCTGATGGTTATAGCTCAAATATTGTTAATTGTGTTTCATTACAAGAGTGCAAGTTAGTTGGACTCAAGTCACATGATTGTCACCTCCTATTTCAACAATTGTTGTCGGTTGCATTGAAAGGTCAAAGGAATGCAATATTTTGAATGTGCTCTTTTTTTAATTAGTTATGTCAAAGGGTGATTGATAGGAATAAGATACAACAACTTGAAAATGATGTTGCTAAGACATTGTGTATGTTAGAAAGATTCTTTCCTCCATCATTTTTTGATATTATGGTACACTTAACAATTCATATAAGGCGAGAAGCTCACTTATGTGGACCTGTGCAGTTTCATTGAATGTACCCATTTGAAAGGTGAGTCTATATCATATTTTAAATACAAGTATTGTTTTATCTCTACCATAAATAAACTTCTAACAAATTTGTTAAGTTGAATTTTATTGTTGTTTAGATATATCAAGATACTCAAAGGTTATGTTAAGAATCGCGCAACACCTAAGGGATGCATAGCATAATGCTATCTAGCTGAAGAGTGTATGCAATTTTGTAGTGGGTATATGAAGAAAGCAGCTGAAATTGGTACTCGAGATATTCGCAATATAGAGTTTGAAAGTGAAACAATACTAAAAGGACGCCCAATTACGTCAGGAAAATCAATAGCGATACTAGATGATGTGTTGCAAATTGCTTATCGATGTGTGTTGATAAACAGTACAGAAGTCCAACCTTATCTAGAGTAATTATGATGAGTTAAATATTCCTTTGTAATTAACTATTCAAAGAATATTGGGTTCTTATCATTTTGCTTTCTTAGTAGGCTGCATGCGGAGAAGCTTAAGCGTTCGGATAGGCGTTTATTGAGGGATGCTACACTACTACATTCTAGACAAATGGATACTTTTTGTCAACGGTTGAAAGAGAAGATCAATTCTTGTGGTAGTAAGTTGTTGAATACATTGAAATGGCTTGCAGCTGGCCCAAGGAATGATGCAATGTCATACTTGGGTTATGTCATTAATGGCCATCATTTTCATACAACCAATGTTGAGAGGGCTACAAAAAATAGTGGTGTTTCCATCGAAGTAGAAACTCTTTGTCGAGCTGGTAAGAGAGATACCACATAAGTTCTGAGAAAAATCTCTTTTTATGGGGTTATTAAATAGATTATTTTGTTGGACTATAATAAATTCCAAGTCCCCTTATTTAAATGTGATTGGGTAGCTATAGGAAATGGTGTTAAAGTTGAAGATGGATTTACTTTGGTTAACTTACAACATGGAAGACATCAATTTGAGAGAGATTCATTCATTCTAGCCTCACAAGCAAAACAAGTGTTTTATTTGAAAGATAATGATACATCCAATTGGGAAGTTGTACTTAAAGCACCCCGAAGAGGTTTTCATGACTTTGAAATGTATGATGATGATGCTTACATGCCGTGTGAACATGTCGATATAGGTGGGCTTGAATTGGCTAATAGTGATGAAGATGAGTGCTATGTAAGGACTAATTGTGAGGGTGTGGAAGTGTTGCTTGATTAATGAGTTACTCTTCAATGTTTTGTTGACCTAGTAATGAAGTAAAATAACATTATAAGTACTTGTGTTCTATTGTTATTGATGTTTAAGAATCACTTTTTCACTATGTGATATTTGTGGTATGTATGAAATTAGTTAGTAATTTTTTTTCCGTTTTTACAAAACACTTTCACATACTTGTATCTCATATAAAAAATATTACTCGATTTGGTTTTGTTCTATCATTTTTGTAGGTGGAATTCTTTTTCTAAGGATTTAGTAATTGAAGTTGCCAACCAACAATGTGTGCAGAGGTAACTTTCAAACAAGTGTTTTTTTCTAATTTATTTATTTTGGGTACATATTTTTAACCAATTATTGGCTGCCATGTCTTTATTTTTTCATATATCATAAAGAGTTATAAAAAGGCAGAAAAAAGACATAGGAAAGAGCAAGAAGCTACAGCTGCTACCACAATGGATAATAGAAGTGGTGCACCTATTAGAATTTCAGATGTAGGTTCCAATACTCAACAAATTGAATCACTAAATGCAAATGAAGTAGCTGACTTTGGTCAAGAACCAAAGAAGAAAACTAAAGGGTCGTCAAAGTTAAAGATGTATGACAAAGGCAAACAAAAGTGTGAAGAGGTCAACTTCAATGAAAGGATCCAACCAATAGGACAAGAATCGGTGCACTTATCAACCTTAGAAGGGATCTTAGCTCAAGAGATGGTGCCAATTAATATAGATTATTGGTCTGAAACTCCATATGAGATTAAGGATAAGTTATGGGCTTGTGTGAATGTAGTATGTTTATCTAGTTAATATTTATACAACAATTCATTATTTTTCCCCTCTTCTAATACTAAATGTTTGCTTATATGAAAATGCAACTTAGATATAATATACATGATATCCACAAGACACGTGTAATGCAAAAGTTTCGCAAAATTGTGGCGCAATTACAAGTCTGAACTATCAAGAAAAGTAAGAACTCTCACTACAGCAGGTAAAGGTCATTTAGCACGTAATATTGCCCTTACCAAACCTAATAAGATTGGAATCGTTGAATGGAAGGCATTTGTGAAAAATCGACTTTCAAAAAGCTTTATTGTAAGTTTTTCTTCATAATGATTTTATGTAGAAACTCATTTCTTTTCATAACAATTAAGATAAAGATTAGAAATTCTAAAAAAATGTGGACATTTCAAATGTTTACACTCAAGAAAAGAGTGAAAAATTCAAAGAGATGAGAGCAAAGCAGAAAGAGTTACACACGATGAGTAGAAAATGCTATGCACGACTAGAGGAAGACATGGTAAGTTTAGCAATATGAATAACATTTATTTCGAAAGCATTTTGATTTTGTTGCTTCTAATTATGTACTATGTTTTATTTGTTTTTTTTTTAAAAGAAAAATCAAAGCCAAGACCCAGATTCCATATCTAGGGTGGATGTTTGGATCAAAGGACATACAAGATAGAAAGGGAAATCTGCCAAGCAATGGTATGAATTAGCTTAATATGTTATTAAAGATTGTAATTTCATTCAATTCAATTGAAATATTATTGGTTGTTGATTTACACTTGCTTCTCATGTTAAAGTTAAAGAAAATCAGAGAAGAGCTTGAATGTATTTACAATCTGACGCAATTGCTTAGTTGGACTGAGTTGTGACTGCAACTGCTGCAATTGTTTTGTTGTTTTGAGTTATGGCCTTGGCTGCAGCTTTACCTTGACTTGTAATGCTTTGGCCAATTGCCCATGTTGTGGATTTGGCTGCAGCCGTGTAGCCCTTGTGTCCTTCAATTGTCTTGCTGATCTGACCTCCCAAACCTGTTGGTAGTTACATAAATATGGTTGACATTCAGATTTGGCATACTTTATCCTACCCTTGGAACCCATTTTTATTTAGCATTCAAGTTTGGATTTTGTTAGAATTCAAGTAATAACAATTTTATCATAATTAGTAAAAATTACCAAGAAAAGGGTTTAAATCATATCCATTGATTTCTTGATGAATAAAAACTATGGAAAAACAATAACTTCAGAAAGAGGGTAAAAAAAAAGAGAGAGAGATTGAAATGGAAAAAGATAAGTAGATGTTTAGCTTAAAAATCACACACAACACCTTTTTCATTATTAATTATATAGTTTTTTTACGTGCACAAAATTGGATGAGAGAAATTAACAAGGAGATTGGGATTTGCTTAATCTCTGTCATAAGCCAAATGCAAAGTGACTTTCATTATTGGTCTTGCGGTGTTGCTCATAAGCAAATTTTCTACTGTACAGGTTTATAATCTTTACCTATCATTTAATTTTGAGTTGAGAGTGTCTAAGGGTTGAGTTCTGTGAGACCATACCCTTATTTATAATCTTTATGGGCCTTTAATGCATGTTGCTGGTCTGTCTCAATCAAGGTCTTAAAAATGATTGAAAAGATTCTGCCTATTTAATAATGATAACAAGGTGATTATTGTAATTTGAATAGGAAAAGGACAGGTTAGTATGTTATAGAAGTGATTTTGAATGACTTGTTCAATTCTACTTTTTTCATCTTATCTGTAGAAAATCTGCTTATGAACATGGAAGATGCTTTTGTGTTGTTTAGTTATTTAACTAAAGTAGAGATCACTCTTGTAAGGAATTTAATTAGTTGGGAATTTCTTTTGTCTATCAATCAATGTTGGAAATATTACCTTTGACGATGTTGGAGCCATGTCTAAGAGAGTGGTGTCAATTGATGACACTGGATAAATTTATTTTATTTTTTTTAACCCATGCGGAAATATGCTAAAGTGGTGTCTAAAATTTTTGTTTTTCATGTGATTTGACGAGTTTGAAGTACTTTTGTTTATAGGGAATATATAAAATTACAATGCATCATATGAAAGTTGATTTTGTTGTAGAAATAAAACACTACAACAAAAACACATTTTAGTGACACCATACTAGTGGCATGTTCTTAAAAAATGTCACAAAAAGAATATTTAGTGGCATTTTTTAGAAAAATGTCATAGAGCCACAAACATACAAGGCTCTAGTGGCATTTCAATTAAAGAAAGTGTCACTTCACTACAACAAAAATGTCACTACAACAAATTTATACTTTAGTGACACTACACTAGTGACATGTTTTTAGAAAATGCCACAAAAATAAAAATTTGCATTAAATGTTTTAGAAAAATGCCACAGAACTACAAACATATAAGGCTCTAGTGGCATTTCAATAAATAAATGTCACATCAATTTTATGGCATTTTATAAAATAATGACACAAAAAATTATATTCGTGACATTTACTAACAGATGCCACTAAACTTTAGTAGCAATGGCATTTTTTAAAAAATGTCAAGACACTAAGTAGGTGCAAATTACTTTTTATGGCACTTAAGTGAAAAGTGTCATAAACAAATATTTTATAACATTTTGAGAAATGTCACTAAGCCAAAAACTTTCCAAGCTTATAATGGCATTTTTTAAAAAACAAAAAAATGCCAATATATTTTCTAAATTTTTAAAATGCAGTAAATGATTAAAAATAAATAAATTAAACTCAATATACACTACAGGAAAAAGCACATTCGGCGACTAAATTTTTTGACCAAAAAAAATTTGGTCGCTGAAAGTGTAGCTTTCAGCGACCAAAATAGCATTAGTATCCAAAAGTAAAGCTTTTTGGCTACTAAACAATTTTAGTAGCCAAAAGTTTACAATTGGCGACTAAAACTAAATTTGATCGCTGATTATATGGGTTTTAGTAACTAAAAAATTTTTAGTAACCCAAAGTAAAGCTTTTTGGCAATTAAAAAAATTTAGTAGCCAAAAGTCTACAATTAGCGACTAAAAATAAGTTTGATTGCTGATTATATGGGTTTTACCAACTTAAAAAATTTTAGTAGCCAAAAGTAAAGCTTTTTGGTGACTAAAAAAATTTTAGTAGCCAAAAGTCTACAATTGGCAACTAAAAAACAAGTTTAGTTGCCAAAAGTGGTCATTTTTAGCGTGGGAGAACTAAATTCCTAAGGTGGGAATTAAATTTTTTGACAACCAAAATTTTGATAGCTGAAAGTGCATATTCGGCGACCAAATCTGATTTTGGTCGGCAAAAGTTAAGTTTTTTAGCAAATAAAAAACAATTAGTAGCCAAAAGTATAGAATTTGCGACTAAAAAATATTTTCAGTCGCCAAAAGTGGTCTTTTTTTATTTTGCTAGTAAATAGTTTATTTTAAATAAATTATGTTCAATAAAATAATTATGTTTATACATATACTTTTATATTAATATGGATGTATATATTATATAAATAATATATGTTGCATATATAATCATGTGGTGCTATAGAGATGTAGTAGGAAGAGTGTGGTGTATAAAGTTTATAGTGCGGGAGGTTGGCGGTTCGAATCTCCACAAGAGCGGATCAAATTGTTCTACAACGAATTATCGTCACGAATGGCACTTGATAGCGTCATGAATAGTGCCTACCATGACATTAAAGTGTCACTGAAAGGTTTTAATCTTGATGGTGTAATGACATTTATAAGTGTCACTAACTCTTTTTTTAATGGCGCTTGATAGTGCCACAAATAATATCTACCATGACATCAAAATGTCATTGAAAGTTTTTAGCCATGATGGTGTAGTGGCACTTGCAAGTATCTGCCGTGGCACAGATACAAATGGCACTCGTTCAAAATGCCACAAGACTAATAAATGTCATTAAACCAATAGTTTTGTGACACTTTCAAATGTCACTAAACTAAGAAAATGTTGTAGTGAAAAAATCTAATACAATGACATTGATGATAACAAGTTGAATCAAATTCTTAGTTACACCATTGAATTTGTTTAGGACATGGACAATATATACAATAGATGATAGGAGAATTCTAATAACAATGATGGATTAGTAAACCATTTCATCAAAGCTACTCTTCTGATCAAATCCTACAGGATTAAGGAATGATTCTGCCAAACTTCAAAAACTTTTGTGGGCAAGTACTTGGCATTATGTTTTGCTTTCTTTGTGCATAGTCTTTCTTGTATACTGCTGATTAATAAGAGCAACTCTTCATTCTTGTCTTTTCCTTGAAGCTTCCTCAAATAAAGACAATGACATCATTATAATATAGGCCCCCTACAACTTTTCTTCTCGTTGGGAGAAAATGGAGTTTTTTTTTTTTTTTTTTTTTTCTCTTTTCTACGCCTGGAGGTTGATGTGTTTGTTTGTTTGGTTTAGATGACCAAAAAGGGGTAAAGTACAATATAGGATGGAAACCACCATACTTCCTCGCCAACATTATCAAATTAAAAACAAAAAAAAACAAAAGTAGTACAATATAGGATGGAAACCACTCTACTTATTATTCCACAAAAGTAGCACAATATAGGATGGAAACCACTCTATCATGTGCCATATAGAGATGGAAACCACCATATTTCCTCGCCAACATTATCAAATTAAAAGCAAAAAAACAAAAGTAGTACAATATAGGATGGAAACCACTCTACTTATTATTCCACAAAAGTAGCACAATATAGGATGGAAACCACTCTATCATCAAATTATTCCACTGAGTGATAAATAAAGTCGAAAACATGTCCATAGTACCGACACTAGAAAGCCAAATAGGAGAAACCTCGGTGCCACAGATCATCAAATACCGGCAAAAGTCTCGAGCGCATCCAACCTAGTACTGTTAAGGTATTTGGCAAGATAATCAGAATAAACGAATGTTCGGTAGCGCAGAGGATGTTCTTCGTCTACAAGCTGTGGAGGTATCTCAACACTCACTCCATCCTTTGGAACAGAAAAGAACCCGGACGAAAGCCTCTCTTTGTCACCGCTCATCACCACCCTGTGTTTCACAGCTTCAATTCTTCCATTGGTCCAAGCCTATATATAGTTGCATCATTAAATTTAAAAAAAAAAAAAAATTTATTCCTTGTGAAAACTCAAAAATATTTGCACATGTAATAATTAAAAAGAGAGAGCGAGAGAGAGAAAAGAAACATTGAATGCATTTATAACTTTGATTTACTTGTATTGATGCCATAACTAATGTGGCTTGAGGGCGGTTTTAAATTACGGCGGTTTTACATGTATTAATTAATGTATATATTAGTATATTAATTAGTGTTACATCATTATTATTGACTCTATTTATTATACAAATTATTAATACTTAAAATTTTTAAAATTATATCACATCATCTATTAGTATATTAGTTTGTATATTAATTAATACATATAACATTATTCTTTAAATTATTGAAACCGGTATTTATGGGTCAAAAAGAGTAAAAACATTTAATGGAGTACGATTGACCATATGACACTAACATAGGGTCCGTCTATTTTGAGAAATAAAGAAAGGAATATGATTGAAATAGAAGTGAGACGTATTAATATTGTGTTTGCTTTGAAAGATGCAGAGGGAATTTATAAACTCTTCAGATTAGAATAGGCCTTGAATGGATTGAAATGGAGGTCAAAGACTTGGTATTAGAAAATTAGTCCTCCGGCCTAGTTTTTATTATTTTTTATTTTTACATGTTTGACATTTTTTTTTTAACATTAATGTTTAATGTTTTTATCTTTTTTGTTAAATAAAAATCATAATTTTATTTATTTTATTATTTTATATTTCTTTTATATAAAAATAATTTAACAATCTCCACACTAACAATCATTATCAAAATAAACATAATTTTACTTAATCTAATCATATCTATTCAACTTCTCAAAACAAATGGTCCCTAATTTATATGACTCGAAAGGAAAGAAGATTCTATTCAATTTTTCAGGAAAATCGAAAAGATAAGAGTAGATCACACACCTGGAGAGCATTGCCAGCAAAGACTACCAAGGCTCCCTTAGGAATGTTAATTTTAATCCATTTTCCTTCTTTACTGAGAACCTCAAGACCTTGCACTGAATCTTGACATAAAATGGTTATGATGGATTTATCAACGTGAATGTCAAAACCAAGAGGATCTTCATTCTCTTTAGGGAGTCTGTACTTCATCGAACGTAAATAGCCAGTAATGTTCTCATCTAGTTCTTTCTCCTTGTAGTACTCTTCTATCCCAAAGCTCTCGAAAATCATTCTCAATAATATGAGGTTTAGTTCATCCATCTTTGCAGTCATGGAGTTGATAACCTCGCTATCAAAAAATAGAAGTATCCAAATATTATAGTAGGTTTACTTTTACCCCTATTAATATATCTAAGAATAAGTATGAGTTACCAGAATTGAGGATAAGTATGAGTTACCAGAATTGAGGTTGAGGATTGCCTTGAGGCCACATAAGCTTCTCGAAAGCTCGAACCTCTTCTTCACCACCATAGACTCCAATGCTCTCATAGAGAGGCATATATGGGTTGCTGAAAGCGTAACCACCATCTCTAGGAGAAGGTTTTTTGTACTGCAACTTGGTCTCCATTGGGAGATCGAATATCTCGGCGGTGGTCTTGAACAGCATTTGTTGAAGCTCTAATGGGATGTTCTCATAATCAAGCGTAAAGATACCATATACTTCGCAGGCCTCTCTCACCTTTCCAGTCGTCGTTTTCCATTCTTGGCTCTGTCTATCCAAACTCAATACCTCATTTGTAAGAGAAATTGAGGGGATCATTTCAGCAGCCTCACCCATATCGCTCCCTTTCTCTTTTTCTCTCTTCTGTATTTTGTTTTTCTATCGTCTGAGAGACAATGTGGGTTGAAGTACCTATTTATAGAGAGGACAAATCTTATGTATCTCATTATAAACCTACGTGATTCAGATATCAATTATAAAATATGTTATTTTATTATAAATTGACCGAATAAAATATTTAAAATTTTATAATTAATATTGCAAAAATTTATAATTTGATTATAATATTTCTTGTTACATCAATTTTTTAATAAAGTTATACATTTTATGAGAAGATACACATCTTAACATTTTTCTCTTTTTTTTTTCCAATAGACATGCAGTACAACATATAAGAGTTGGGAGATGAGTTTTAGAGATAAAAAGTACGAAAAGTTGTTTGGTTTGGTTTTTTTTAAAAGATGTTTTGGAAAATTATTTTAAGAGAGAGTTTTGGAAAAAGTGATTGATTTGATGTGTATGAGAGAGAGATTTTGTTTGAAAAACTTGTAAACCAAACAAGTTTTGAAAATTTTTTTTGAGAAAATTTGTTGATTTGATTACTTTTGAAAACTTATTCGTAGAGAATTTTTCTCTAAAATTTTTGGGAAACACAAACCAAACAAGGCCTAAATGTTTTAGGGGGTGTTGGGGAAGAAGCTTTTTTAACTTTTTTGGTTAAAATAGCACTTAAAGACAAAATAAGCTAATATACACTATTTTTTACTAAAATAATCTCTAAATGTAAAAATTTTGTTGCAAAAGATATTTAGGGACCAATTTTTATCGTCATGAGGATAATCGTTAAAATGTCGTCCAGAAAAGTCCAAAACAAGGCTTTTAGCGACAAAATTTTGAAAATGTCACTAATAAATAGACTTTTAGGGACAAAATAATTTAGTCTCAAAATGATTTATTTTTTGAGACAAAAATTTGGTCCCAAAAGGATAATAATTCATCACTAATGTCTAATTTTTGTTGCTAAAAATAAAATAACGGCACTTTTCGTAACAAAAATATTTGGTCCTTAAAAAATAATTTTGTCCCTAAATTTTAGTCTGTAAAACCTTAATTTTTTGTAGTGATGGTTGTATTTTGTTTAGTTTTAAAAATAATTTTTAAGAGTTTAAAAGCTAAAATTTGTTTGATTTAAGCTTCATTTGATTTTAGAATTTTCGCTAAAAAAAGCATAAAAATACAAAATTAGCTACATAAATCAATAAAATAAAATATCACATTCAAATCATAATCATTACACTTTTTCTCT
Organism: Camellia lanceoleosa; assembly: GCA_025200525.1. Lineage (NCBI taxonomy): Eukaryota > Viridiplantae > Streptophyta > Magnoliopsida > Ericales > Theaceae > Camellia > Camellia lanceoleosa. The sequence continues at coordinate 119,317,550 of CM045764.1, read as the reverse complement.
TACAAAATTTCAGAAAACTAAAAAAATAAACCAAACAAGGCTTAAAAAGGCAGGCTCAAAAAGTCCCAACACAAAAAAGTCAGCTAAAAATGCCAATGCCAAACGAAGACCTAGAGTTCGTTTGAGATATGGGTTGATTTTTTAATTTTTTGATTTTTTGATTTTTTAGGTTGAGGCTAAAAAGCCTCATTTGAGATTGGTTTTTTGACTTTTTTTACTTTTGTGAGAGAAAAAATAAAATTATTATGGATTAAATGTGACATTTTGTCCTATTTGACTAAAATAACCAATTTTGTCCTATATAGCTATTTTAGCCCAAAGTGATATCCCAAACGGAGCCTTACAATTTTCTGAAAATTATTTTAATCACTTTTTCTATCTATTTTCTCATCCTCTCATATACTACCTATCAATTAATTAATTTTTCTCTCACAACCATCCATTCAATTATAAAAAATAAAAAATAAATAAATAAAAGTTTGAATCATCTCAAACTATAAAATTATTTTCAAAATGTAGAACCAAACAAATTTTTAAATTTTAAAAACTCTTTTCAAAAAATTTACTTTCCAAACTAAATCAAAGAGAGATTTCCATTGAGCTTTCCAAATGCAAAAATGAAATTTAAGCCTTGTTTGGAAAGAGTTATTTGGGCTAAAATGGTTAATAAAGACAAATTAAACTAAAATAATTAATAAAATAAAATGTTACATTCAATTCATAATTATTTAATTTTTTCTCTCACGTCCATCAAATCTTAAAAAAAAAAACTATCTTCCTATACCTAACTTTTTAAAACAAATTAAAATAATCAAAAAAAAAAAAACTTTTAACCATAAAAAAAATTTTGATTTTTAATCAACTTGGAAAAATAAGTCAAAATAACTATTCATAATTAATAGTCAAAATAAGTCTAGGTATATTTGGGTGTCACATAGAAGCAACAAGAAGTGGAATTTTTGCCAAATTTAAGCTAAAATAAGTTAAAATAGTTAATAAGATAAAATATCACATCAAATTCATAATTATTTTATTTTTCTCTTACAAACATCACATTCAATTACAAAAAAATCTAATCATCTTCTCAAACATAAAAATTTTAACCTACTAAAATAGTCAAAAACTAAAATAGTCTACTAAAATAACAACTTTCAAACACCCGCATTGTAGTGTTTATTTCTATCTCTCCAAATCATTTGCATTAATTCTAAAAGTTTTAATCTTACTAAAAAATTAATATAATTATATAAATTTTTGTATTTTTTCCAAATGTAATTATCTATAAGAAATGATACCACTAAATTAATATAATTATATAAATTTATATTTTTTTTTTCCAAATGTAATTATTTATAAGAAATGATACCACTAAAATATTATCACTTCTTTTGTTTTTTTTTCGTTTGTTGTGAACGACTAAAATAATATTACTTGTATAATGTAAAATAATATGGATCGAGCCAGAGAAAGAGTAGAAAATGTAGAAACAGATGGGTGCTCGTGTACCGCGTGGCTTGTGCAACGTGGCCCTTGTCTACACGCGGGGGCCGGTGGTAAAATGTTTTATTTTATTTTTTTCCAACTTGATGAGCCATAGGGTTCATCATAGGGTTAATTTAATAACTATAATTGTTATTTAATTGTTTTCTTAATAATTAATCTATTTTTAAAAATATATTTGTCATTTATTTTTTAAAAAAAATAAACACAATAAAATAAAAATATTATAATTATTAGATTGATTTTTTTTTATAAATAAAATATACAAAAAAAATTATAAAATAAACAATTTGAATTATTAAAATGGAACATGTAATAGGTTTCACTAAAATATATTGTACCTAAGTTAGTTTATTACATTTGTTTCTTAAAAAATTAATAATTTAGTTTTTAAATAATATTTATCATTTATTTTTTTACAAATTAATATCATAAACTAACATAATTACAATAATTGAATTAATTTATTCTTTTATAATTAATATATATTATAATATAGAAAATAAACGGTTTAAATCATAGGACAATTGTTGTCCTATAATTAGCCCAAATTTAAGAAATTTACTAAAAGTTAATTTTTGATTTTTATCCTATTTTTAATTATATTACTTTTCTACTTTTTTTTTTTTTTTTTTTTTACACATTTTCTAAAAAAAATTAAAAAATATCACCGACTTGCCATTAGGCCCGCAAGCAAATTAATAAATATCACAATTAAATATTACAATCAACACAACCTGTTAATACCAGTAATCACCCACCCTCCACCAAGCACTCAAGCAAATTAATAAACATCACAATTAGTACATTTTCATCACCACAAGCAATAAGATAAATAAAATAGTAAACCAATCATTTCAAAAACCAAAGTACATGCACTCCAACAAGTTTAAGCATATTCAGGGAAAACAGTAGCGAAAGGGCAATGTAGGATGCTTAACACATTCCCTACTTGTAACAAAAAACTCCTAAATCCATCTCTGATTCACACAAACCGTTAACGAGAGTCATTAAAATAAAACAGATTCCACATTAGTAAATAGAAAATATAAAATTATTGGCTCATTAAAAATCTATCTTCTGGGTGGCCTAACACACCCAAATTCTATGTTAGGTGGTGACTCTAAGTAAGTCTTTCAAGGCTCTGAATAAAAGAATAAAATTAAACAATATTTTCATCGTCGCTATTAAAAATTCAGATTTTTCCCAAATAACTATCAAAAGTGAAAATTCAAGTGCAATATTAGTGTATTTTTCTCAACGTAACACTCCAATCAATGTAACATACAAAAACTCATTAGTGTATTTTTTAAAACGTAACACTCCAATATAACATCAGAAAATCACACTAGCAACAACCAACACTTCAGCCACCAATCCCTCTAAAAATAATATTCCACACCTCACCTATCAATTTCCACAAAAAAAAAAAAAAAAAAAAAATGAATCAGAAAATTGAAAAAATGAATTACAAAAGGGTATTTACTTATACTTAAATGACACTAAATCAAATAATTATAATTTTTAAAACAAAAAAGGCTAATTGATTCATAAAAAAAAAAAAAAAAAAAAAAAAAAAAAAAAAAAAAACTCTTAAAATTAAATTGATCAACATTTCCCTTTATAAAATTTATAAGTAAATTTTGTTGGAAATGGTTGGAAAAATTCTGGATAAAACAAAATTTTTTCTTAACTTTGGTCTAATTTTTAGGTGAGATCCGTGCGTCAATTTTCACGAGTCAAAGTGGTAATGCGTTCTATGTCGCGTTGTGATTCACATGGTATATTTGGTTGCTCAAAACCATTATCGTGTGAATGGGAAATTGAAGCCAAAGTGTGCTCCATGGAAATAGAGTTTTTGATGGAAATTTCTTAAGGTTTGGAAATTGACTTGTCCTACATTGGTTTGGTGGGAAGTTTTGAATGGGTTTATATAGCTTGGAATTATAACTTGGGGAGGGCCCAAGGGGCACCCCAAGTTTGTAGAAGGGAGAGGTTATGAGCAAAATAAGCTAGACCCATTGGATCTAAAAATCACCACACGCGCGCACCGCCGTCGGTCGGGCGGGCTGGGCTTGGGTGCTGGTGTATGGTTGGGTTGGGCTTGTTCGACCCAATACTAATCTTTTTGGGCCAGAAACATTTGGATTTAATTTTATTTTTTGAAATAAAATCTATCCAACTGTCCAGAATTCAAATTAATTCCTAATTAACTGCTTTCGGTTTTCTCACACCAACAGTCCTTCCATTTTTATCTGTTTGAATTTTCAACCCAACAGATTTAAATCTGTTTAATTCAAAACCAAACAGGTTTCATACCTATTCAAAACAGGTTAGCACCTGTTTAATTCAAAATCAATAGCCACCACTACATCTATAAATAGACAGCCCTCATTTGATGTTTTAGAATTCAGAAAATTCGTACTTCTCCTCTACAAATTTATTCTCTTCATATTGCTGCATTTATTCCATTATTTTTCTGTGAGAAAAAGTGTATACACTAAGTGTGTTCGTTGAACAAATAAATTGTAGTACTGCATTTATTTGTTGTTGATCATTTCATCCTGGGAGATAGACGTCCATATTCTGATAGCACCGTGGAGAGGACGAATCTGTCTTAAGGAGACAGTGTCGAACACTGGACTTGATCAAAATAATATTAAGATATTAACCAAGTAAGTTATTTATTTATTTTCTGTTTTATTATTTATTTAAATCAGATTTTAATTTTGTTTTTGTAACAAAATAAAATTTATTTTTATTTATTTAATTCTATTTCTAGTTTGATTTTTGTAATGAAACTTTCTCTCTCATTTCCTATTTTTCTTTTATATTCTGTTTGTCGTTTAGTACCTAAACAGAATTTATTAATTTAATTACAGTGAAGATTGCTAATAAATTTTACAAATAACAAAAGGAGCAATACGTATGTATAAGCTATATATATATATATATATATATTGTTTTAATCATGATTGTGGGTTCGTGATGACATTCTACTGGAAAACAAATACACAATCATAAAATCACTCATCACAAATCTTGCTTTAAACAAAAAACAAACATCATATTAGAAGAAAGATAATAGAAACTAGATTCTCTTTATTACATAATTATTGACTCTCTTTATTACATAATTATAATAAAACATTGTCATTACGAGGTTTTTTAGGTAGATGATTAAAAGTTGATTTTTTAATTTTTTTTAACCTTTTATTAAAAAATATTTAAATAATGTGAGAGATAATGTGACTCAAAATGAATTAAAAACAGAAAGATACTTTTAACCATTTTTTCAAATTTAACAACTAAAAGATAAAAATAAAAATATATCATTATTTCAAATTAAGAAAAATTCATTGAACTCTCAAATATGGTTTTTCATAACCGTTAAATAATATAATAAATATCATTCATTACGAAATGACTATAGTGCACGCCTTTTAAAAGTGTGTACCATGTACACCTTATAAGTATAGAAGAAAATGATATAATTTCATACTTTCTAAGTCAAAACTTTAAGAAAAAAGGGGGGGGGGGGGGGGGTTATAATCAAACACAAAAAAATCATAACTAAATATCTTAACAAAACACTACAAGAAAACTGACTTTTTACGGCACCACATTAACGACATACAATAAATGCACACCGTAATTTCTCACTTTTACAACTTGTTTTTTTTGCATGTCGTAAATATTTTTCCAATCATGGCATGTCTATTGCGTAAGCCGTGAATGGTAGTAATAATGATTTTTTTACGGCTTGCAATGTTTGCCGTAAATAATAAAATTTTCAATGACATGCATATGGCATGCCGTTAATACATCAACTATATATGACACACACACGCCAACTGTGAATAGTATTGCACTTTTCATAGTGCATAAAACACCCGCCGTTAAAAGTTTTACACTTTTTACGATGCACACAACGCTTGTCGTTAAAAGTATTACCTTTTCACAATGCACCATGCATGTCGTGTATTGTATGTTAAAAATTTAGGCGCCAAGGCGAAATTTACCGCCGCCAATTCAACAAAAAAAAAAAAGAAAGAAAGAAGAATATATTAGAAAAACAATATAGACATCAACTGTTTGGCTTCTGACAGATTCTAATCATCAATTGTTCGAAGGGTTTCAATCTCTATTCGGCGACAAGGGAGAAGGATTAGACGACGCCGATTGCAACAACGGCAGTGGAGCTAGTGGTAGTGTCGTCAGACAGTAGCGGCGGCATTGGAGCTAGTTACGACAGCGATTACGAGTCTAGCGGGGTTTGTCAGGATCCACCTCCGTATTCTCGCTCTGATTGATTCTCTGATAACATGGTCTGTCTTTGCTTCTACATCTTATATATATATATATATATATATGTTATTGTTATTATTTCCCTAACTTATCTCTACTTCTAAATCGTTTCATATCTGTGTGGTTTTGCCTCTAAATTTTTTTTGTAAACCCTTATCTCTGCTTATCTCTACTTATCTTATATATATATGCTGTTGTTATCATTTTCCTAACTTATCTTTGCTTCTGAATCTTGGGTAATATGAAATCGAGATTGGTGGTGATACCTTCAATTTACAACTTATGAGTTTTTTTATTTTTTATTTTTTCTAGAAGTACTTCAACTTACACAATCAAGCAAAATCAAGAGTCTTTTATTTTGGGTCTAATTTCTAGTAAAATATACAAAATAAAATCCACAAAAAAATTCTCAATTTAGCGACAGTAGTGGGTTTTTTATGGATTCATTTTGCCCTCGCCCAAGCAGGGGACTTTTAAACTACTCTCTGTTGTAAAGTAATTCCTTGACAATACCAAGAAGAAGCTAGAGTGTAATTTTGGTTGAAAAAAGTTGTTATAACTCACTAGAACAGAGCAATTACATTGAAAGTAACTACCACTTTTAATTAAAATAATGTTAAAGATGACGTCATCTTTCTTCTTATTTTTTGGATTCTTTGAAATGTATAATCATGTCTCTCCGGCTTTGTTTTGAATGGATCACATCATTTGTTGGTATGTCAACATAGAGATCAACTTCTAGCAGTGTTTCTCTACATTTCTGCTTCCTCTTTCCCTAAACTGAGCTTAAATTATTGGAATTTGGTACTTTATTCTGACTCCCCTTTGAAGGACCTACATTTCCAAATTCCATAAAGTTTGTAGTGTTTCACTTTTATATATGAAAGAGATTTGGGCAAGTTTTATTCATAGGTGCATGTTTACACCATAAACATAGCAAAAATTAGATTCTTTGGGCATCATAGGGAGAAGCAAATATGCTTGAAAAATTATCCCACCTCCCACCTCTTTAAAAATTCAACCTCTTCCTTCCTCCACATGTACAAGAGACAATTTGTATTTAAAATAAACCTCGGGGGTCTGTTTGTAATTTATCCACACAAAAAAAAAACTCAAAAAAATTCTCAAATTTTGAACTATTAAGCTAATTACAATTAACTCAAATTTCTTACATAATTTCTAAAAGCTCTCCATCCAAATTAATTCACCAACCAAACTAAAAGACAAAATAGAAAATTCAAATATAAACTTAAGGGAAAAATCGGAATTAAAATACAAGCCACCAACACCAAAGATATTCTTATATAGATAGATATATAAACACCTACTATTGATACAAAATCACAAGCAAGTAGATATGTAGGTATGGTGTGTGATGTGTATAGGAGTTTGGAAATAGTCATGTTCTTATTTCAGCTTACTTGATTTTCCTGAGGGGAATATGGGGTTGGGTGTCTTGTTTCAAGCTATGTTGGAATTGGATGCGTCCTTTGTTCATGTATATTTCTCCACAAAATTGGTTTTGTTTATAGGGACCTTTGACATGCTTACAAGTGCTATAGTGTCTCAACCTACTTAACTTAATTGTATTGCTTTTTTTTTTTTTGTTATGTGAAATTGCTGCTTTTGTACAATAAGATCATTCTTACTGTAATCCTTCCATATACAATATGAGAACTCTATGCATACACAAATATTTTAACCCATGTGCGTCTTTATATGAAATATGTATTTGTTCAATTAATCTCTTAACGGGTTTTAATTTTTTTTAAAATAAATCATTGGGTACATTTGATTATTTGATTTTAAAAAAAAGGTCAATTAATGGTGTTTGATTACAATTCTAGATTCTACATTATTTGAAACTCTAAAATACCATCTTAGTGTATTTGCTAATCATTTTGAGCATTGATGCATGTAACTAATGTTAGTAGTTTTTGTGGATGCAATTTTTTTGCAAGTGGAAAGTTCAAGATGGACAAAACATAGGTACATTTTCCAAGGTTTATTTCTACACACAACCATAAATATGCTTTCAAATGTTAAGTTACTCATTTTTTTTGGATGGAATTAATAATAATTTAAAGTTCGCAGAGTATCGAATGAGTATGTGAATGGAGCGAGAAAATTTGTTAACATGACTACGGCAAATTCAAGGAATCTTGATATGCCCTTGTGGAAGTTGTCAAAACCTATCACAACAACATTGTGATACTGTTTTCAAGCATTTGGTCATGGTAGGGATGGATCCTAAATATACGTCATGGGTTCTTCATGGGGAATGACTGAGTGAATTTGTAGAAGTTCAAGACAATGTTGAAATTCCGAAGACATATAGGTTGTTTAGAGATGTTTATGCACAGGATGATTTTTCGCAACATACAAATGAAAGTAGAGAGAGGGAGTTCACACGAGCATTAGAAGATGCTGAAACTCCTTTATATCCGGGTTGTACAAAGTACACTAAGTACGTAGCAATTGTTACTTTATACAAGCATAAAGTTGTGCGTGGGGCATCTAATAAGAGTTTTGATGAAAATTTGAGATTAGTGTCTGACATGCTACTAGAAGATAGCACACTTGTGCAATCTAGATATTCAACAAAGAAGTTGCTTAAAGCATTTGATCTGGGGTATGACAAAATACATACTTGTGTCAATGATTATTGTTTATTTAGAAAAGATTTACAGCATATGGAGGCATGCCCGAAATGCAATTGTTCTCGTTGGAAAGTAGATAAGTTAACTAAGAAGATTAAAAAAGGGGTTCCAACGAAGATGTTCCGTTATTTTCCCATAATTCCAAGATTTAGGAGAATGTTTAAGTCACAAGAAAAAGCAACACAATTAACTTGGCATTCTACTCACAAAAGTCAAGATGGAAAGATGCGACATTCAGTTGATTCATTAGCCAAGGATGCAATTGATCATAAGTGGCCCTCTTTTGCATCAGATCCACAAAACATTAGACTTGGTCTTGCAAGAGATGGATTCAATCCCTTTGCAAATCTTAGCTCAACATACATTTGTTGGCCAGTGATGTTAGTGACTTATAATCTTCCTCCATGGTTATGCATGGCAAAGGAAAATATAATGTTGACATTATTTATACCTGGACCAAAGCAACCAAGGAATGACATAGATTTGTATCTGCAACCACTTATAGAAGACCTACAAGAATTATGGAATAATGGTGTGGCAGTCTACGGCGCAGCCAACAAGTCTATGTTTAATTTGAAGCCTATATTGATGTGGACAATCAATGATTTTCCAGCTTATGGGAACTTAGCTAGATGTGCCACAAAAGGAAAAGTTGAATGTCCTGTATATAGCATTAACACATGTTCGCAGTGGTTAAATCACAGTAAAAAGACAGTGCACATGGGCCATAGCCGATTTCTATCTCCGGATCATCCATTTCGAATGAAAAGAAGTTAGTTTGATGGAAAACAAGAACTTGGCGGGAAGCCTAAACCATTGAGTGGATCTAATGTGTTACATGCAGTAAGGGACATTGAAACTAATTGGGAAAAAACTGCAAAAGAAAGGAAAAGAAAAAGGGCCCAAACCAAAAAGAAAAACAACTAAAAAGAGTTAGATTGCGTCCAATCATGGAAGAAAAAGTCCATATTTTTCAATCTACCATATTGGGACGTGAGTCCTTGGAAAGTAGGATTTCATATTCTTTGGTCTATCATTAGTCTTAGTTAAACTTTTCCTCCTAATTTTTTAAATAATAAATCTTTTGTTGATGTTACAGGCATTGCTTTTACGTCATAACTTGGATGTGATACACATCGAGAAAAATGTTTGTGAAAGCATTTTATGCATACTTTTGAATGTTAAGGGGAAATCGAAGAATGGTCTTAAGGCTCGTAAAGATTTGGCAGAAATGAGAATTAGAAGTGAATTGCATGCAAAGGATAAAGGATCCCATTTTTACTTGCCACCAGCATCACATACACTTTCAAAATATGAGAAAAGATTTTTGTTCTAGATTATAAGATTTGAAGTTGCCTGATGGTTATAGCTCAAATATTGTTAATTGTGTTTCATTACAAGAGTGCAAGTTAGTTGGACTCAAGTCACATGATTGTCACCTCCTGTTTCAACAATTGTTGTCAATCGTATTGAAAGGACAAAGGAATGCAATATTTTGAGTGTGCTCTTTTTTCAATCAGTTATGTCAAAGGGTGATTGATAGAAATAAAATACAACAACTTGAAAATGATGTTGCTAAGACATTGTGTATGTTAGAAAGATTCTTTCCTCCATCATTTTTTGATATTATGATATACTTAACAATTCATGTAGGGCGAGAAGCTCGCTTATGTGGGCCAGTGCAGTTTCGTTGGATGTACCCATTTGAAAGGTGAGTCTATATCATATTTTAAATATAAGTATTGTTTTATCTCTACCATAAATAAACTTCTAACAAATTTGTTAAGCTAAATTTTATTGTTGTTTCGATATATCAAGATACTCAAAGGTTATGTTAAAAATCGCGCAATACCTGAGGGATGCATAGCAGAATGCTATCTAGCTGAAGAGTGTATGCAATTTTGTAGTGGGTATATGAAGAAAGCAGCTAAAATTGGTACTCGACATATTCGCAATATAGAGTTTGAAAGTGAAACAATACTTGAAGGATGCCCAATTACTTCGGGAAAATCAATAGCGATACCAGATGATGTGTTGCAAATTGCTCATCGATGTGTGTTGATAAACAGTGCAGAAGTCCAACCTTATCTAGAGTAAGTATGATGAGTTAAATATTCCTTTGTAATTGACTATTCAAAGAATATTGGGTTCTTATCATTTTGCTTTCTTATTAGGATGCATGCAGAGGAGCTTAAGCATTCGGATAGACATTTATTGAGGGATGCTACACTACTACATTCTAGACAAATGGATACTTTTTGTCAATGGTTGAAAGAGAAGATCAATTCTTATGGTAGTAAGGTGTTGAATACATTGAAATGGCTTGCAGCTAGCCCAAGAAATGATGCAATGTCATACTTGGGTTATGTCATTAATGGCCATCGCTTTCATACAACCAATGTTGAGAAGGCTACACAACATAATGGTGTTTCCATCGAAGCAGAAACTCTTTGTCGAGCTAGTAAGAGAGATACCACACAAGCTGTGAGAAAAATCTCTTTTTATGGGGTTATTAAATAGATTATTTTTTTGGACTATTATAAATTCCAAGTCCCCTTATTTAAATGTGATTGGGTAGCTATAGGAAATGGTGTTAAAGTTGAAGATAGATTTACTTTGGTTAACTTACAACATGGAAAACATCAATTTGAGAGAGATTCGTTCGTTCTAGCGTCACAAGCAAAACAAGTGTTTTATTTGAGAGATAATGATACATCCAGTTGGGAAGTTGTACTTAAAGCATCCCGAAGAGGTTTTCATGACTTTGAAATGTATGATGATGATGCTTACATGCCGTGTGAACATGTCGATATAGGTAGGCTTGAAACGGCTAATAGTGATGAAGATGAGTGCTATGTAAGGACTGATTGTGAGGGTGTGGAAGTGTTGCTTGATTAATGAGTTACTCTTCATGTTTTGTTGACCTAGTAATGAAGTAAAATAACATTATAAGTACTTGTGTTCTATTGTTATTGATGTTTAAGAATCACTTTTTCACTATGTGATATTTGTGGTATGTATGAAATTAATTAGTAATTTGTTTTCCCTTTTTACAAAACACTTTCACATACTTGTATCTCATATAAAAAATATTACTCGATTTGGTTTTGTTCTATTATTTTTGCAGGTGGAATTCTTTTTCTAAGGATTTAATAATTGAAGTTGCCAACCAACAATGTGTGCAGAGGTAACTTTCAAACAAGTGTTTTTTTCTAATTTATTTATTTTGGTTACACATTTTTAACCAATTATTGGCTGGCACGTCCTTATTTTTTCACGTGTCATAAAGAGTTCTAGAAAGGCAGAAAAAAGACATAGGAAAGAGCAAGAAGCTATAGTTGCTGCCACAATGGATAATAGAAGTGGTGGACCCATTAGAATTTTAGATATAGGTTCCAATACTCGACAAATTGAATCACCAAATGCAAATGGAGTGGCCGACTTTGGTCAAGAACCAAAGAAGAAAACTAGAGGGCCGTCAAAGTTAAAGATGCATGACAAAGGCAAACAAAAGTGTGAAGAGATCTACTTCAATGAAAGGAACCAGCCAATAGGACAAGAATCGGTGCACTTATCAACCTTAGAAGGGATCTTAGCTCGGGAGATGGTGCCAATTAATATAGATTATTGGTTTGAAGCTCCATATGAGATTAAGGATAAGTTATGGGCTTGTGTGAATGTAGTATGTTTATCTAGTTAATTTTTATACAACAATTCATTATTTTTCCCCTCTTCCAATACTAAATGTTTGCTTATATGAAAATGCAGCTTAGATATAATATACATGATATCCACAAGACACGTGTCATGCAAAAGTTTGCAAAATTATGGCGCAATTACAAGTCTGAACTATCAAGAAAAGTAAGAACTCTCGTTGTAGCAGGTAAAGGTCATTTAGCACGTAATATTGCCCTTACCAAACCTGATAAGATTGGAATGGTTGAATGGAAGGCATTTGTGAAAAATCGACTTTCAAAAAGCTTTATTGTATGTTTTTCTTCATGACGATTTTATGTAGAAACTCATTTCTTTTCATAACAATTAAGATAAAGATTAGAAATTCTTAAAAAAAATGTGGACATTTCAAATGTTTACACTCAGGAAAAGAGTGAAAAATTCAAAGAGATGAGAGCAAAGCAGAAAGAGTTACACACGATGAGTAGAAAATGCTATGCACGACTAGAGGAAGACATGGTATGTTTAGCAATATGAACAACATTTATTTCGAAAGCATTTTGATTTTGTTGCTTCTAATTATGTACTATGTTTTATTTTATTTTTTTTTAAGAAAAATCAAAGCCAAGACCTAGATTCCATATCTAGAGTGGATGTTTGGATCAAAGGACATACAAGATAGAAGGGGAAATCTGCCAATGAAGTGCTTCAGGAAGCAGTGGTATGAATTAGCTTAATATGTTACTAAAGATTGTGATTTCATTCAATTCAACTGAAAGATTACTGGCTGTTGCTTTACACTTGCTTCTCATGTTAAAGTTAAAGAAAATCATAGAAGAGCTTGAATGTATTTGCAATCTGATGCAATTGCTCTGTTGGACTGAGTTGTGGTCGCAATCGCCGTGAATCGTTTCGTTGTTTTGAGTCAGGCCATGGTTGTGGCCTTGGCTGCAGCTTTACCTTGACTTGTAATGCTTTGGCTAACTGCCCATGTTGTGGATTTGGCTGCAGCCGTGTAGCCCTTGTCACTATAGGAAATTCGTTTCTTAGCAGCGTTTTAAAAACGCCGTGAAAATCCTGAAAAACGCCGTAATATCTTATAGCGACGTGTAAAATTTTCGACGTTGATACGGCCACCGCAATAGCTACCCAACGTTTAGAAAACGTCGCTAAAAACATTATACGGCGTTTCTTAAAACACCGCAAAATCTTTGACGGCCATCTCACCTTCCATCCCCAATTAATGTGTGATGTGGAATGACGTCATTTAGTGGCATTTTTTCGAAAAACGCCACTACTTTTTATTTTTTTTATTCCTTACACGAATTAAATGTGTGACGTCATTTTGTGGCATTTTTTCAAAAAACACCACTTTTTTTTGGGCGGGGGGGTTGGTGGGTTCCCTGCTGGTGGTGGAAACTGAATTCACAATTTGGGGATCTCATGTTTATGTTTGCTCTATGCAACCAAACTGCTATATTTAAAACCAATCCTCAATACATGCCATATACATGCATAATATAATCTCACCAGAATCATCATTTCAAGTGAAAATTTCACCTATTACAAACCTATTTCCATTCTTAGTTATATTTCTGTGTGAATCCAACACAGGCACATAGACAAACACATTGTTTTGTATGGCAAGTCAAAGAAACAACCATGGATAACAACAACTGCATGTCTGCATTTTAGAAAACTGCTTCATCAACACCCCACGTCCATGTTGAAGTCTAACACTTACATAAGCAAAGCCAATGCACATAGATTAAAACCATCAACTGCATCAAACCTATACAGTAGTCCCTACAAAATGTTTGATCAAAAAAACGGGTGTTGCACGAGGGCAGTATGGTATTGATGGTGAACTTGTATCGCCAAAATCCTATGCACAACCACGCCATGATGCCATGACACACCAAAAAAAACAATGGAAAAGGAAAACAAAACGAAGCAAAGGCCGTATAGAAACAAGAAGTTCATGCCAAAGTAAAAGAAAAATTTAGTACGAGAATCCAACAAAGGGAACAATATAACATGAAAACTGCAATGAAGAAAAATAAGTCTTACAAGGAGGCATTAGAGAACGGACAAAAATTGAACCAAAACACAAGTCACAAATCAGATACTTTATATATGGCGAAAGTACTAAATATGCATTTTCTCTAGGTTTTAGCGGATATTTTGACCCGTGGCATAAAAGTGACAATATGTAACAAATTTCAGAGTGTAAGACTAAAATATCGCAAATATTTCTAACTTGTACCTTGATGGCCAACAAACTTACTTGCACTAAATTCAACTCATGTTCATTTTGCAAACGGGCCAATCTTGCAGGTGACTTCCACAAGAGTACTAATGTATCAAAGACAATAAGACACTAAAGTTTTAACAAGAGCAAGTCCCTGAAAATATGCATCTGATGTTGCACCAGGGGTTGCCAAGGTTGAATTAGAGCTCTCGGGTAGAGGAGAAACAAGGCAGCCTTCCTCACCCACTAAAGCTGCTGGTGGAGTTAAGGATCCTTGAGCCATTGAAGTATCTGATTTTGGTACAAATTCAGGGAAGGCGCATGCAAGTATCTTCTCTGGTGACTTAGCAAGTTCTTCTCTCAAGGGCTGGCCAGCATCTTATCTAATTATGTACATAAACCTGGATTTTGATGCCAATAATTTAAAACAATGAAAGAAAACAAAAACAGGATAAACTGATTAGTTGACCAAGTAAATTATTGATTAATTTTTCAATCAAAGCATCTAACCCATTTCCTATCATTATATAAACCAAAAAAGTCACGCTAGTGGGGGGAGTAATAAATGTCAAAATTATTATAATCTCAATGTAATTTTTTCACATATTCTTACACATTTATATATTTTAATATATTTTTTTAAAACTTCCAAACTGATATACCCAATTAAACAGAACTGGACTAACTTTCTTATTTAAAAAAGAGGATTTTACACAGATTTACTTATTTTCCCTTTCTGTCACAATGTCTGATACGGAACAGAATGGTTAATATAGGGTTAATCTCTAAGCCCGTACCGAATTGAGACTAATCTATTACTAGATTTGAGAGAGGTGTTCATACCTTAGTCATGGATGGATCTCTAAGAATGTTGAGTTGGCCTCTCCAACATTCCGAAATGGATTTCAAACAAATGTTAATAGACCCATATTTTTAGATTCATAAATTCATTTACAATAATGTGGCCTATTAGATTGATTAATCCTGAAAACTAATCTCACCACTCTCTTATGGAGATCTCAACCTTGTATGGACTGACCCCAAGAAATTGTTTGCACATAAAAAGTTATAAACTTGAGACTTTAAGAGGACACCTCAAAACCTGACATTAGAGAATTGGAAGAATTGGACTAGTAAAGGTAATATTGTCACATTATGCTGGCTGGAAGTCTGCTCCTTTGTGCCCCTAAGGGTTTCTGTTGTTATGAGGCAAATCAATTTCTAGCATGGACAGAGATGCAACTGTTAAGATTCCTCAAACAAAACAGAAGAGGGGTAATTTGTCTTCTATACTACTATCTCACTGAAGTTAGGCCAAGGGGTAACAAGGGGTAATTCATCAACTCTGGTACTTCTACAGCAAAATGATGTCAAACCCTGGGCATACTTGGGAGCATTATTCATCAATATATACAATAATCTACTCCCAATCAGAAAACAAGCCGGGGCTGCAATTAGAGGACAAAAATATATATTTTCCCCCTTTTTTGCGATATGGGTACTCAAGAATTCATGCGGGTGTGTTCATAAACTAAGACAAATTAGCAGAGAATACACTAAAATGAACACATAAAGAAGCAATTTGAGGAACAAACAACGATTTCACAGCATGAAAAATAGCAAAACTGAAGTAGCATATCAAAAGAGAGGTTTACACTCTTAGGAGCATGAAGAGAAAATCTGGAAAGGCGAGGACACTCCACGCCTGTTTGGATGCTCCGAATCGCTCTCTATATCGCAGCCATTCTCTCTCTCTCTCTCTCTCTCTCTCTCTCTCTCTCTCTCTATCTATCTCTATCTCTCCCCTTCTCTAGTCTGGTGAATGGATTTTTTTTTTTTTGGGCCAGTGTGGTGAATGGTTGATTGGGTCATCAATGTTTTGAAGCCCACTATGCTGGGTTTGAAGATATGGGGCCCGGACCCAACTTTGCTCAACCCAAAACTCTGTTTCGTTATGCCACTAGTTTTTGGGATTTAATTGTTAGTTGGTAAAGGTCCATCACATTAAAGGATTACATTGACAACATTGATTTAGAAACAGATTTAGGTGGCTCTTTGCAATTAAATTATTCATTTGTTCACTTGCTAACTGGACCACCTTAGATTTGAAAGACGATATTGAGAAGAGTAGTATTATTTATGTAGACTCAATACAACTATTCAACTATCTTCTCTTATACAAATATATGTATACACACATAAGTTTTGTGTTGGGGGAAAACAATGACATTAGAGAAAGAGAAAGACAGAGAAGAAAATAATAGAGTAGAAATCATGGAGGTACAATGGCTGTGGAAGGGGTTTGCAGTGGCCTGCCACCACTCCATATTATATTGGATATGGGAGCAATATGATGATTGAAAATTAATTTTGTAACTTCAGAAATGATAATATTAACAAAATGAGATATGCTATGGTATATTATAAATAGTGTTTTATAAGCATAAGAGGTAAAAGATATAAAATAAGAAACAAAGTTAAAATAATTTTTTTTTTTTTTGGAATTTTAGGGAAATAAAATATATCAATAAATGCATAACCAAATCCTCAGATGAGAAGCAATAATTAACAATGCACATCATAGAACTCAACTAACTAGACTGAATCTGAAGCCAATCAACAAATAAGTGAGAAGGAGGAAGCAAATCCAACTATAATGGTTTAGAATGAACCTGAGTTTGTCATATCTACTTCTTCTTCTTCTTCTTTTCTTTCTTTGATATGTGAACCTGCATTTGATAAGAACAAATAACATGAATAAAATGTCATATGAAAATTTCATAATTAACTATTACTCACTTCCTCAGACGAACGATGACAATTAAACGATGAGGTATATGCATGGGATTGTTGTTGTGAATGCACATGTGTAGCAGCTGGTGCAACAGGCCCACCCATGGCCTGTTGAGACTCCAATTGCTCTATTCGGGCTCTTTGAGCTTGGATTGTGCTTTGCATCTCCATTTGTACTTTCTGTTGATTAAGCATAGCATCCATCATCTCCTTCATTTGCATCTCCATTTGTGCTTTATATTGGTTAAGTTGCTCTTGGACTTGCGTTTGGATGATACGAGTTTGTTCTTGCGATTGCCTATATCTGCCTTCAAAGACATCTGTTGGGGAAGGACCCAATCCATATGTTCGAACACGACCAGGTCGCTCAGGCCCTAGAACCTGTGTGATAATTTCTTCATCTGTAGTATTGGATTGCGCCCCAAGGTCCTTCATTTGTGTCTACAATTGTTAATTAGTAATTAGCCACCAATAAAATTGTTCATAACTAGTGCCGTTAAATGTAACCTACTTTTATTGGGCCATATGAATTCAATAACATCATCAATCCAGATTCAAAATTGTTTCAATGACACTTCCACTTCATATGCTCAAATTCAGAATTCATAAAAATACAGTCCTTGACTTGTAGATTTGGTAGCAAAAAAAGGTAAATGGAATCAAACAAGAAGCTTTCACTAAATTCGATCATGTGAAAAAATTGAATGAAAGATCCTATGTTAAAGTTACACAATGGCCTTAGAATAGCAAAGGAAACAAGACTAAATTGGAGTTTGAGTCAAATTGGAAGGGAAAAGAAATATCTTAAGTCAATTGAGTAATTTGATGTAACATATTATGTGGTAAAAATTAAATTAATCTCTGAAGAAACACTAGAATGATCACACTTTCATTAGGTGCAAAGGCTCCTGAGAAGTTTCTGCCTTCTAGGTCAGGCACACTAATCAAAAATAATTACTGAGTACCTTATATATATGTTGGTAGCAGATTTATGTCTTATTGAGACAAGTATCTAATACATTCCATACATGCAAAGTATATAATTATGGTGCTACATACCATGACCTCAACAACTTTATCATTACTTGGTTTGTTATCCTTCGTGTACCCAGCCATCCACACCTCTAAGCGCGTTGTAGGAACTCCATTCTTCTTATTAGTTTCCTACAATTACACTTAAAATTAAGCAACAAAATCAAAATATACAATTTCAATTTGAAATATAAAGAAACTATATACCTCTACTCGAACAACTGAGAATGGTTTTCTGCCAGTTATGTGATTTAATGTCTTCTTCTTCCGAATTTCTTTATTTTTTGTACTTTTTTTCCTTTACATATGAACACAAACACAAGATAATTTATTAATTAACAAACTCATCTTATGAGATTACGATAGAGTTCAATAAACAGTTTAAATGATAAATGTGCCTTCCGAGTGCCCCAATAATAGACTAAGCTTCGCCATTGATGCTCATGTACTCTTTCGGGCTGATGAGTTAACCTATCAGCATCGTTGTCGAATGGCGCATACCCCAATTGTTTAACTCTAGCCTTCCACTCTCTTCATTGACTCGTTGGCATCTGTATTGACCTGCAAATAATTGGCAACTTTGTGACTATTGCATACACACAGCAGCAACAACATACACGCAGCAGCATACACACAGTAGTAAGCCCACAGCAGTAGCTAATTTCACAAATCAAGATAATATTAGCAGTAGCTAATTTGGTAAAACAGAGATTCCTCTAAAGTTGCAGAGATAATTCCGTTCTTTTAAGTTCTAAAGATAATTCCGTTCTTTTAAGTTCTAACCATTATTAACATATAAATGAAGTACCATGCATGACCTGTTAACATGAGGCATTCACCCACTCCAATATCATACTCATCCTCACCCTTTCCAAACAGGGATGCAAACGTAATGCTTACTGGACCCTAACAATGGCAACCAAGATCAAATTAAAATACATAATCTTATCTAAAGATGAAACTTTATGCTTCAAAACGATGTGGGACAATGAGAGAGATGGGTTGAAAAATAATTAGAACCATGAAAATTAGTACGCAAGAAATTCATAGGATTGAATTCAAAAATGAATATGCTTCCCTTGCATTTCTGAGAAGTATATGTAAGAAAACCTCCTAATATAACAAGTTCACCAGTCAAGCAGAGTCCCAGAGTATCATGATTTGCCCAAAGCATATATAACTAGGTTTCAAATTAAATTACTAGGTGCTTGCTAAATTGTTTCCCAAGCTTCAAGAATTAGTTAACACTGCCGAAGAGTAGCTAATACAAACAAACATGTATGAGAAAGGGAATATGCCATATACTGAGAGAATAAAACATTCATAGGTCACTAATTTAATTTAATGCCCAAAAACACAGGTGAAGAAATTCAAAACCCGAACCTAAAAGCAAGTTAGGGTATAAGTAAATATAGTTTTGTTACTTAGCTAATCATTTTGTCAACAACCGGCCTAATTATGGAAGAAGACGTGTATATGCCAAATGCTCAATTTAATAGCGCGGAGAAATGGGAAAGGAAGTTCAACACCTGGACATCAAAGCAGATTAAGGTAAAAGTAAATGCACTCAGATCATTTTGTCGGCAACCAACCTAGTTATGGAAGAAGACACGTATACACCAAATGCTCAATTAAACTCATCATTGTGACAGCGATCCACATCAAAATCTTTGAGACAACGATGTGACCGCTTAATAAAATCACGATGCTCCCTATACATTTAAAGTACTTATAAAATGCAAGATACTTATTAATGGTATCAATAAAATTTTGGAACAAAGATTGTATCTTACTCTCAATATGGGACAACCGCAGCAGTGTTAAATAACACATACTGATGAGCTTGTACCCATGATGTGTTATCAAGCGCAAACCCTTTTCCTTTTCCTAAAGCATGACCCAGTAATATCCCAGGATTGTCGCTAACATCGTAATTCCTTATTGGTCGATTCAATTTTGACTCGACATCATCCAAGTACCTTGAGCAAAAGGTCATACACTCTTCAACTAAGTATCCTCTCGCAATTGAACCTTCAGATGACTGCGATTATGCATAAATGACTTAAGTGTCATAAGATACCTATAAACAAACAAATGCACACATGACTTTCAATTATAAACAAACAAATGACTACAACCTTAAATTGGAGTAGAATTGCACACCTTTCTATGAAGTACATCCAGCGATATTGCACTGGACCAGCAATCTTGGCCTCCTCTGCTAGGTGAATAGACAAGTGCTCCATTATATCGAAAAGGGATAGAGGAAAAATTCTCTCAAGATGACAAAGTGTAAGAGCAATTTGGGATTGAAGACGATCTAACCCATCTGGCTCTAGAGTTTTGGAGCACAACTGCCTGAAGAAATTGCTTAACTCAATCAATGGTTCAACAACTTTTTTCGATAACAAATTTCTCACTGCTATTGGAAGTATTTGTTGCATCAATATATGGTTGTCATGACTTTTCAGTCCAGATATGCTATGTTGTTTGAGGTTGACACGACGAGAAATATTGGATGCATACCCATTTGGAACTTTGATATTCTTCAGAAGTGTACAAAACAAACCTCTCTCTCTATTGTTCATAGTAAAACATGCAGGTGGCAAATAATACCTGTTCCCAACCCCTTTTTTAGGATGTAATGCCTTTCGAATTCCCATATCTTGCAAGTCTCGACGAGCATTTAAATTATCCTTTCCTTTCCCATCAACATTTAATATCATCCACAATACATTATCACACACGTTCTTCTCAATGTGCATTACATCAAGATTGTGGCGAATCAAATTATGCTCCCAATATGGAAGCTCAAAAAAATACTCCTCTTCCTCCAATTATGATCCTCCTCGTTGTCCTCTTTTTCCTTTCCTTTCCTAGTTCTTTTTTGTCTGTTAGTTGGTTGATGCTTAGGCCCTAGCTGTCGTAACACATTAGCCCCCGATAACCGAGTTGGACATGGTTCAAATTCAAAAGTTCCATCAAAAGACGCATCATCTTTTCGAAATTTGTGACTCACATTCAACCAGCGGCAATGCCCCATGTAACAAATTTTCCTTCCATTCTTCAAATACCGATGTCGAGTACGTATGTTACAACAAGGACAAGCTAAAGCACCTTTCGTGCTCTATCCAGACAAATTTGCATATGCAGGAAAATCATTTATTGTCCACAGTAAGACCGCGTGCAATTAGAACATTTGATTAGTTTCTACATCATACGTCTGAACACCATTTTCCCACAATTTAATCAATTCATCCACTAACAAGCGCAAGTAGACATCAATGTTATTGCCAGGTAAAGAAGGACCATCAATGAGCAATATCATCATCATATGAGGTTGTTTCATGCACAACCACGGTGGCAAATTATAAGGCATTACAATAACTGGCCAATTGCTGTGAGCAACATTCATTGCCTTGAATGGATTAAATCCATCCGCTGCTAAACCTAGTCTGACATTGCGAGGCTCACTCGCAACCTTGGGATACAAAGTATCAAAATTTTTCCAGACAGGAGAGTCAGCAGGATGTCTCATTTTGCCATCATCAATTCGGCCCTCTGCATGCCATCTCATTAATGAAGCAGTTTTGGATGACATGAACAATCTTTGAAGCCTTGGAATCAAAGGAAAGTATCTCACAATCTTCTGGGGAATTCTTTGTTGCTTCTTTTTATAATCATTCTTCTCACCCTCAAACTGTTTGTATCTAGGCATCTGACACACTATGCAATCATCCCTACTAGCTGTCTCCTTCCAATACAGTGAGCAATCTCTTGGGCATGCATGTACCTTGTGATAATTGAGGCCCAATTCCCTAAGGAGTGCCCTCGTTGCATAGAACGACTTTGGCAAAGTTTCACCTTTTGGGAGTGCATCCTTCAAAAGTTTAAGCAACATCATGAAAGACTTGTCGCTCCATCCACTAAGCCACTTGATATGCAATAATCGAACAACAAATGACAGCGTTGAAAACTTGTGACACTCTGGATACAACTCTCTTTCGGCCTCCTTCAATAAACTAAAAAAATCTTTCAGTTTTCTTATCCGGGCCTAGTTCGATATTAGAACTTCCTGTCTCATTACTAGCAAGATGAACCAAGCTTGGTGGAGGAAGTCTGAACCCCTCATATATCATTTCATTGACTTCATCGCCATCATTCGAATCACTGACATTCTCATTCAATGGCACAGACGCCGGTAAATCTTCCCGTGAAAAATCCATCTGGTGTAGCTTGGAAGAAACCCATTGACCATTAAATGTTCCCCCAAAAGGTCTTTCTTTACTAGTTTGACATTCCGACACCATTTACATGGACATGTGACTTCATTTGATAGAGGATTATTTTGGCATGCAAGTTTAACAAATTCCTTAACCCCTTCTATATATTCTGGATACAACCTATGCTGATTTATCCAACTTTTATCCATCTGACTTCGTCTTACACTACAAATGTCACTGCCAAATCAACAAGGTTCAAAATTATCATTTCATTTTAACTATTCTTAACCTCAATTAAGTACATTACAATGCATGCGACACGACACCATTCACCGCTAACTCTTCTCTAACAGGTTGGTTCATCCTATTTTCCCATTCAGGAATGCACGGTCTATATTGAAAAAAGTAGCTCATACCGCTTTATCCATCTCTAACGAAATTTCGACAGCATCTCCCCATGATTCTCCAAGTACACGACATAGACTAGGTGTACTGCTACACCTTGTCTAGTATGCACTCAGAGAACATGAGAAGCTACTACACGAAATCTCTACGAGATGGACTACATTTAAGCGGTAGAACTACTAATTACAACATAGACTTGTGCTCCTGAACTGTCCCAATTGGACAATCCAAGAAGAGCTTCATCAAAGATGACTAGGTATCTCTAATGAAGATTCTTGGACGGGTCTAAGGCTATTTATGTATGCATGGATAATTACTTGCTAAATTAACAACTGTCATGATTATTGCATCCCGGTGGTGCAACCTGAATCCAAACTATCAAGCATACTAGAAGCATTTCTAGCATGAAGGATATTAATGAAGAAACTAAAAGTTTCTACAATGCTCTTGATAGATTATGATATAGAACTTCATCAAGATAACTAGGTATCTCTAATGAAGATTCTACAAGAACAACCAGATTATCCTGACTGATCACAAAGTAAAAAATTCCATGATTGTAATTGATAGCACATAACAATGGCAAGTACTCGATATTAGGTATGTTTCATTTAGTTTGTTCTTGTACTCACAAGTAAGCAATGAGTTCTCACTACTACATGAACACCCACACATACCAATATATCTTAGTAGTGTTCTATTTCATTTGTATAGCACCATTTTTGTGTCCCTATCAAAGCCCAAAAAGAAAACTGTGCAGACGAGGGTAGATTTCAAATTATTTAACAAAAAATTATGACAAACATTAGAAATTCAAAATCATAATGTTACACAAAAAATATAAGCACAAAAAATATAGACCAAGCACACTTGCCAAATAGATAATTAATTGCAAAAATCCAAATAATCTCATACATTGTCACTCTGAGATCATGAGACCATCTATAGTATAAGCTATCTAATCCCAAACTGTCTTGCAAATCAATTATCACCCCCTCTCAAAAGTAATGAAAACAAACAAATCTACAAAATCTTAAATTAGAGAGTTAATTGATTTGAAAAACAAAGAAAGTAATGAAAAACAAACAAAACTACCAAAGAATTAATTGCTTTGAAAAATGTACCTGAGATGAAGAGCAAGAGAGATCGATCTGGTTCAACTATCTGTGAAAGCAGTATATCAATTATCGTACCTCAAATAGAATATTTTGTAATACAAAAAATTAAATTAATTATGATCTAAAAAGTAAAATATTACTGGATCAGATGTAATAAAACACCAAAAAAATGAAAAATGCAACTCTTTTAAGATATCATTCTCCATAATCTAGACTACATGATCTATATGTTTTGATATTAATTGCTAATCAAAAAAAAAAAAAAACTGTCATTGTACAATTCGATTCCATCAAATTTTCTACTTAAATTAATAGAGTTTGATTATATTTTGGCTTCACCTTGTCAACCATATATTAATTTGTTATCTTATTTGATACTGGTGATCTATTTAGTTGAATTATTGTACACATTTTGCTAATAAATTAGGTTATAAAGATTCTCTCCATTTCTTTAAGGACTTGATTCTACCACACACAAATTAATCGTGGATTTGACAAAAATGTTCATCAGATATCATACTAATCTTTTAAAACATGGAGGTTAATTCCAAGTGAATTTCATTCAAGAACACTCATCATTCTCAATATACTTACCTGCAAAACTTTTTTCTAATTGACATGAGTTAGTAATAGACTATAGTATGGGCATTTCATTGATCATATGGTTGAAATCTATGTAATGATTATATAAAACCAGTGACTAATTCTGAATTGCGAAATTAGGTGGATTCAATATTCATAGAGTACCTTTATGTTCAATTATTAGATTACATGCATAAAACAAATATGACTACCAGCTGGTATTATAGTATCTTTATGTTCACCGATCAAAAAAAAAATAGTATCTTTATGTTCAATTATTAGATTACATGCATAAAACAAAGATGACTACCAGCTGGTATTACTCACTTTTTTTCTTTTCTTTTCTAGTTCCTCAGTTAATGCCTTGAAATAGGTCATTTATAATTGTTGTACATAACATTATTATGCTTGTTGAAACATATGAATAGGGTCCTACTGTGATTATATGAGAGATTTGGAGACAGAAGACTTCAAAAATAGTGATATAACACGCTTGCTTACTCGTGTATGCCAGGTTCTTCCAAAAATAGTGAAATGCAACAAGAGAGAGACGGGTCAATTAGTACATAGAGCAACGTCAAGTTGTTGGAATTTTAAATGTTTGATACTTACATAAAGAAATAACATCAAGTAGCAGTTTCTTAGTCGCTCATAGAGACTTCTTCCTTACCCTTTCACTCGGGGGACTTAAAATCATTTTACACACTTTTGCTTAAGGGTGTTTTCTTCCTCACTCTTAGAGGCTTTTTTTCTTCTCTTCTCAACTCATGACACCTATTTATGCGTACACTGTGATTATTTTAGACTCGCTTAATAGTAAATGTCAAAAACCTAATTGAGTCATCTAGGTACTCATCAACACTTCACAACATATCTTCCATATACTTTTAAACTTGTTAACATTTTGAAAACTTCAAATTACTTTTTTCCAGCACAAGTGTCATCTCAAAGCTCTTCAAGGAAAGAAACTAGAAGCAATATTATGATGAGGACGACAGTATGTCATATTCTAATGGTCATCATTTACTTTTTTCTATTGTCGTCCATTAATATTAGAATAACATTACTCAATGCATTGATCTAAAAACTAATTTTCCACTCATTCTTAGAATTCTTATGTAAATTAACTCTTCTATACATTTATGGATCAGTTTAAGAGATAATTGGTAAAAATCAAAAGGACAATGCAAGATTCAGGACAAGAATGAAGCAGCTCTTAGAGATGAATACTTACAAACCAGATTTGATTGATCTGGTTCAACGATCTGATCTGATCTAATCTAAAAATGAAAAAATTAGAGAGTAAATCAGCAGATTTGACAATGAGAAAGTAAACCAACAGAGATCGCACTGGTTCAAACTCGAACATTGATTAAGAAAATGAAAATTGTACCTGAGATAGGAGCAATAGAGATCGATCTGGTTTGACAGATCGATGAAGAGCAACAGAGATCCAGAGTTCAACGAATATACAATGCAAAATTTGTAATCGAGCGAGAGAGAGAGAGAGTGTGTGTGTGTGTGTGTGTGTCTTTGATCTAGTTCGATGAATATCAGTCGAGGGCCTTGGAAGAGAGAGAGAAAGAGAGAGGGAGAGAGACCGAGCTACGGAAGAGACGGAGATAAAGTAAGAGACAGAAAGTGAGAGACGGAGTATGGACGGTGTCAATAAATACACCCAATACGACGTCGTTCAACTGAGCTCTAAAACAACGTTTTGAAAACGTTGTCTTTTATCCATCTATAATGGCGTTTCCCAAAACGCCATAAAAGAAACGTTGTTGTAGGCCATTTTTCCTGTAGTGTGTGTCCTTCAATTGTCTTGCTGATCTGACCTCCCAAACCTACTGGTAGTTACATAAATATGGTTGACATTCAGATTTGGCATACTTTATCCTACCCTTGGAACCCATTTTTATTTAGCATTCATGTTTATATTTTGTTAGAATTCAAGTAATAACAATTTTATCATAATTAGTAAAAATTACCAAGAAAAGGGTTAAAATCATATCCATTGATTTCTTGATGAATAAAAACTATGGAAAAACAATAACTTCAGAAAGAGGGTAAAAAAAAAAGAGAGAGAGATTGAAATGGAAAAAGATAAGTAGATGTTCAGCTTAAAAATCACACACAACACCTTTTTCATTATTAATTATATAGTTTTTTTACGTGCACAAAATTGGATGAGAGAAATTAACAAGGAGATTGGGATTTGCTTAATCTCTGTCATAAGCAAAATGCAAAGTGACTTTCATTATTGGTCTTGCAGTGTTGCTCATAAGCAAATTTTCTACTATACAGGTTTATAATCTTTACCTATCATTTAATTTTGAGTTGAGAGTGTCTGAGGGTTGAGTTCTGTGAGACCATACCCTTATTTATAATCTTTATGGGCCTTTAATGCATGTTGCTGGTCTGTCTCAATCAAGGTCTTAAAAATGGTTGAAAAGATTCTGCCTATTTAATAATGATAACAAGGTGATTATTGTAATTTGAATAGGAAAAGGACAGGTTGGTATGTTATAGAAGTGATTTTGAATGACTTGTTCAATTCTACTTTTTTCATCTTATCTGTAGACAATCTGCTTATGAACATGGAAGATGCTTTTGTGTTGTTTAGTTATTTAGCTAAAGTGGAGATCACTCTTGTAAGGAATTTAATTAGTTGGGAATTTCTTTAGTCTATCAATCGGTGTTGGAAATATTACCTTTGACAATGTCGAAGACATGTCTAAGAGAGTGGTGTCAATTGATGACACTAGATAGATTTATTCTTTTTTTTTTTAACCCATGCAGAAATATGCTAAAGTGGTGTCTAAAATTTTTGTTTTTCATGTGATTTGACGAGTTTGAATTACTTTTGTTTATAGGGAATATATAAAATTACAATACATCATATGAAAGTTGATTTTGTTGTAGAAATAAAAAAAATCTAATACAATGACATTGATGATAACTAGTTGAAGAAAATTCTTAGTTACACCATTGAATTTGTTTAGGGCATGGACGATATATACAATAGATGACAGAAGAATTCTAATACCAATGATGGATTAGTAAACCATTTCATCAAAGCTACTCTTGAGATCAAATCCTACAGGATTAAGGAATGATTCTGTCAAACTTCAAAAACTTTTGTAGGCAAGTACTTGGCATTATGTTTTCACTACTACAAATATAGATAAAGATCACACTTTTTTCGTGTGATGTATGTTTTTTAATCACACTTTTTAAGTTTTATTAAAGTGTTGTCTTTGGGCGTGTGATTAAAAGGGGTCATTTTTAATCACACTTTTTAAGTGTCATTAAAAAATGATTTCATCATATCTTTTAAGTGTGATTAAAAACATTTAAATTACATCTTTTAAGTATGATTAAAAACAATTCTATCACATCTTTTAAGTGTGATTAATAATATTTAGATCACATCTTTTAAGTGTGATTAAAAACATTTAATAACATTTAGATCACATCTTTTAAGTGTGATTAATAATATTTAGATTACATCTTTTAAGTGTGATTAAAAACATTTAGATCACATCTTTTAAGTGTGATTAATAACTAATAAAACCTGTGATAAAAAAAAATTCGACATATTTGAAGAATAATCAATATTATTTTTGTATGCGCATTTAAAGAATGTAATACACACTATATACTATATTTTGAATCACAACCATATATTGAATGGAATAATGTCCTATATTTCATAAATGAAAGTTAATGTTCAAAAGTATATACAAAGGAATTAATAAAAAGTTTTTAACTGTGATTACATATATTAAAAAATGAAAAAAAAACTTGAAAAAATTAAGTTCTTGAATTCTTTGACTATATTTTGCATCTCTCCAGAAAATTTCTGACCTAAAAAATAAAAACACAAATTAATTCATAAATCTCTAGAAGCATATGAATAAACTTTCTATTTTTGTAGAGACTGTTCTTGTCTTATAACAGACAAAATCAAACATTTTCTCATCACACTGACTCTTCAGCTCCTGCATCAATAGAAAAGGAATAACGACTTTGATTGTTACTAGTATAAAATGTTTGTATTACCATATATAAATATGACATATATATAGAATCAATAAATCCAAAATGAAAATCTTCAATGTATGGCCATATATTTCAAAGTCATAAAACCAAATATATATAGAATCAACAAATCTAAAATTATAAACCAAACATAACAAAAAGAGTCCCCCCCCCCCCCCTTCATTTCTCACCAAATCACTCTAAACAGAGTGTTTCTGGCAAACAAGAACTCAACTTAACTCGACTCCATTGATTCATAATCCAACTAATTTGAAATTAAAAATAAACAAATAAAAGAAACAAGAACTATTTGAATTACAACATTAGCATTTGTTATTGAATTTAATAACGGAAATCCACCTTTTAAAATCAAATTGAGATAAGGCAAACCAACCATTATCATATCCAAATAAATAAATGATACTAATTACTATGCAAGTACATTGTTAAATGCTCAACATGGCGAAACCAATGCTGGGAGAGAAGAAAATATATATATATATATAATTCGTATAAAATACTTGTGGTAAATCATCTCCTTATGGTTGTATTTCTGCACTAAATCTATGAATGTCTGTTCAAACAAAGAAACACAAAGTTAAGCTTTGTACTGATAAAAGACTCAAGTATAAATAAGATAATGCATATACCAAACCAAACCAAGCCTATCCTTGTGTCTCAATCAAGTGGGGTACATGAATTATTTTCTCCAATATGCTCTAATTAAGACAATGTCCATAACCAAAACAATTGCTTGATGCAAATTTAAGAAATACATAATTTGTACAAGAATTATCTTTGTCAACAATAGTAACAAAATCAAGGCAAATTTAAGAATTGCAATGTCACAATAACCTGGCCCATCTAACAGAGTTGTTTATCATGAAGACCACACTTTTCTATTCATTTTGATTATCTGCATCACAAAAGTAGAACAAGAAATAAAACCATCACAGTTTGCCAATTCTTTTATGGCTTTCCTAAATTCCCCTAGAGCCTTTTCTATTTCTTAGTTCTTCTCTTGGTAGACAAACGTTTTCTTCCAAACAACCACTTCCTTAAAAACCATATATAGGATGTAATCAATTCTGGAGACTCTAGAAGAGGAATAATTTTCTGAATTTTCTACCATTGCTCCAATTGTTTCCTAAAAGCTGTCAAGAAGCAGAACAAATTTATGTATATAAACCCAAGGTTTTACCTTTATTTTCTTTAGATATTCAAAGCAACCAAAAAGGTCATATGATTTAATTGAATTTCAGTAGTCTTTTTAATAAAGAAGAAATACAAACCAGAATGAAGAGAAATCAAGTCTGCAGTCCTCTGGTAATACATTGAATAAACACTGCAATGGAAAAACACTCAGAATTATTTAAAAATAAATAAATACTAAATGACGAAAACCAACATAATACAAAATCTTGGTTAGTGAGAGGGTAATTTATATATAAATTAGGCTGAGCTAGGATTGTGGGCCATTCTATCGGCCGTATTAAAGAGGCTTAGAAGATGAGCCGCGGACAAGAGGTAGTCCGGTCCAAAGTAAGAAGTTCGCCACCGGATTAAGTGAATGGGCTTAGTTCGGTCGCCATGGCCAGGGATAGCTCGGTCATTCTATTCGGAACCGAGGTATGTTGAGCCTACTCTAGGACCTGAGTAAAGGTTAGCTCGGCTTAATTCTTCTATGAATAGCTCTGCCTTTGCATGTGAGGCCGAGGTAGGAGAAAGGAAAGGAAGAGCCAAGGTAACCGTTAGATCGGTCACGATGGTCAGTCCATCATGGTAATGTTATTTCGGTCCTGTGGTAGTTCGGCCATGGGAAAACCATCTCACTTGGTTTAAGCAGTGAGGGGGGTGTTGGAAGATAAGCATTATCCTCCAAGAGTATGAATCCTAGGAGGACTCTATATGGAGAAGTAAAAGTCCTACTAGGATTATACCACTCGAAACTTATAAAAGCTCACAAACATCACCTATGGAAAGGTAACACAACTTTGTTTTCTGAATACATAGAGTTATTGTCTATTTGTCAAGCTTACTGACTTTGGCATCGGAGAGGTTTCCGGCACACACCCGCCGGCTAGCTCACATTTGTGTTTTCAGGTGATAAAGCGACATCGTACGGAGAAGCGCAGACTTGATCAACAGGATTATACAATAAGGTTTATTTCTTTCCCGTACAATTGGCGCCGTCTGTAGGAACTCAGACAAGAACAAAACCTCTTGATCAAGCTTTTCTTCTTTAGAATCAATGGCGCACAACGAAGATTTGCCACAATCCGCCATTGACGGACAAACAACAGAAGCAGGTGCGAGGCGCGAGGGTCTACCTCTTGTCCCTTCCATGGGGGATTTGGAGCCACAAAGGCAGAATCTCAAGAGGGATACGAGAGGAAGAAGGCGGACCAACAGCCCTCATCACTCCCGTTCACATAGTCCAGACAGACAAAGGAGAAGGATTGATCCCCAGGCTTTGGAGGATCGCGTCAAGGAGCAGGATGAGTTGATACGTCGAATGGCGGCGGACATGGAAACTCTAAAGCGCCAGGTAAAGGGAAAGCAAGTGGCAACAGGAGAGGGGCGCACAAACAAGACGCTCTCTCACCACTCGACAAGTCATAGTAGGAATACTACACCCTCTCAAGCGAAGAACAAGAGCCTCAGGACAGGCGACAGGCAATCCAGATCTTCCAGAACTCGTCACTCCAGGTCTGAGAAGACGAGATCTGAGAGGTCGTACACCGAAGGAAGCACATATTGGCCCTCACATACGCACCAAACAAGATCTAGGTAGACAGAGTTGCCCAGATCGTCCGACCTACGATCCGTGCTAGAAGAGAAGGCACGATAGAAAGAGGACGCTAGGGCACGTGATCCGCATAGAGTCTCTGCCTTACAGCGGTTGGCTCCTCGGACGCACGGAAGCGTAGAGGTAGGAATGCTAATACCGCGACCTGCCTACGAACCAACGGACAAGGCATTGGCGAGACTACAAACCTCACCGTTCGTTCCGGCGATAGAGAATGCGCCCCTACCATCAGGCTTCCTACAGCCCAAATTCACCACATACGAAGGGAAGACGGATCCCTATTCACACCTGAGCCACTTTCGCCAGGTCATGGCTGTATACCGACGAAACGAGGCCTTGATGTGCATCCTCTTCCCATCTAGCCTTGGCGACTTAGGCTTGACTTGGTTTGAGAAACTTCCGGAGGGCAGCATAGCCTCTTGGGCACAATTAGCGGAGGCATTCGTAACAAGGTTCCGAACAAACACTAAAACCCCGGTGGAGATCGACTAGCTACTCTCCATCGACATGGGTGACAAGGAGACCCTGAGATCCTATAACAGTCGCTACTAGGAGACCGTCAACCAGATTGAGGACTGTCCCACCAATCTCGCCATTGCGCAGTACAAAAGAGGCCTCCCAGTCGGGAACAGACTAAGGGACTCTATCACCATGACACCGCCCCTCACCATGGAAGCCCTGATGGAAAGAGTGCATCAGCACATCAGGGTGGAAGAGGATGGCGCACGTGCCAAAGCAAAATCTGGCGCGACCACAGCACCAGAAAAGAAGACCTCAGCAAAGGTCAACACGGTAGACCGTCCGAACAGAAACGGACGTGGCAGAAGAAACAACGGAGAAGACCAGGACAAAAGATGGTTGAGAGTCCGCACTGCCATAACCACGGTATTCAAGAAACCGATCTACCGAATACTTAGTGAGATTCGAGACGAGCCTTTTGTCAAGTGGCCAGCCAAGCTAGGCGAGGCTCAAAAGGATTACGATGACAGGTCACGGTGCATCTTCCATAAAGAAAAGGGGCACCGCACTGAAAATTGCACGCCATTAAGACAGCACCTGGAGGAGTTGGTGGCAGCAGGCCACCTAGAGAAATACATTGAAGGAGGGGTGCAACCAGCCCCCCAGGACCATAATAACCCCAATGGTATGCCAATTGACGCCCCACCTCAAGGCGTAATCAACGTGATACATGGAGTCTTTGAACCTGAGCGTGTATGCGAGCTCAGAGGATCAATTAAAAAGGCTGAGCACTTGAGAGAAGTGCTAAGTGCCCAACCTGCCATCAATAAGGGAAAGACAGAGGCCACGAGTGTCATGTCTTTTTCGGATAAAGACTTAGCAAGGATATATTGCCCTCACAATGACGCCCTGGTCGTCACTCTCCGAGTCAAGGATTTTTATGTCAAACGGATTCTGATTGACCAGGGTAGTTCATGTGAAATCATGTACTACGAAACCTTTAAACAATTGAAGTTACAAGATAAATACTTGGCACCTGCCGTGTCTCCCCTGATCGGCTTCAACTCCATGCCAGAATGGCCCGTCGGCAAAATAATCCTCCCAGTCAGAGCAGGGAGTGTGACCAAACAAGTGGAGTTCTGGGTGTTGAAGGTCCCCTCTACTTACAACATCATCTTGGGCAGAACATGGCTGCATGCCATGCGATCAGTGGCGTCATCGTACCACCAAGTAATACGGTTCCCCAACGACACCGGAGTAATAGAAGAAGTCTGTGGAGACCAGATCATGTCAAAACAAAGGTTTTGTCATGGAATGGCAACATCTACGCCAAAGGATACGTTCATTCGGTGGAAAAACCTGAGAGTAATGAACTATTCGTAGATGTTGGCAAAGCGGCTAGCCAGAAAGCAATGGAAGACTTGGTAGAAATAAGAATAGATGAAAAGAACCCGGATAAGTTCTTTCTGCTCGGTTCGTCGTTGTCCAGCACTAAGAGATTAAAGGCCTTGGAATTTTTTACCTCTAACATCGAAGTGTTCGCCTGGACACCATACGACATGCCAGGCATTGATCCCAACTTCATCTGTCACCAACTCAACGTCCACCCGTCCGCCAGACCAATCATACAGCGCACCCGCAGATCGGCACTCCACCATACTGAGATAGTGGCGGAAGAAGTAGGAAACCTGCTAGAGGCAGGAGCGATAAGAGAGGTGCACTACCCAAGATGAATCTCCAACACGGTCGTAGTGCCTAAAAAGAATGGCAAGTGGCGTGTCTGCGTCGACTACAAAACAGTCAACAAGGCGTGCCCAAAAGACAGCTTTCCTCTACCACGGATAGATCAACTGGTCGACCTAATGGCAGGGCACAACCGACTTAGCTTTCTAGATGCATACAGAGGCTACCATCAAATCGCCATGCATGAACCAGATCAGGAAGTAACATCCTTCACAACTCCAAGAGAACTATACTGTTACAAGGTCATGCCCTTTGGCCTAAAGAACGTAAAGGCGACATTCCAGAGAATGGTCACCAAGATGTTTGAGCCGTTGTTAGGCAAAACAATGGAGGCTTACATCGGCGATATGGTGGTCAAGAGCAAGAATGAGAATGACCATCTCAAAGATCTAGGTGAGATGTTTGAGATCCTGAAGAAGCATAAGTTACGCCTCAACGCGTCGAAGTGTGCATTCGGAGTAGGATCTGGCAAATTCCTAGGATTCCTGGTGACCAACCAGGGAATAGAGGCAGACCCCTCCCAGATCAAGGCAATTCAGGATCTGGAAAGGCCAAACTCAGTAAAAGAAGTGCAGCATCTCACCGGCATGGCCGCCGCACTCAATCGGTTCATAAACCGGTCGTCAGACAGACTACGACCATTCTTCCATGCTCTGAAAGCCAAGTTCGAGTGGGACGATGAATGCGACCAAGCTCTGGAAAGCTTGAAAGAATACATGTCCTCTCCACCACTACTTGTAACCCCAATTCCTGGAGAAGAACTATTCTTGTACCTAGCAGTCTCACAGCACGTAATTAGTGCAGTATTGGTCCGTGCAGAAGGAATCCAACATCTACCCATCTATTATGTTAGCAAGACATTGCTGGGCGCCGAAACAAGGTACTTGCCACTGGAAAAACTGGCATTGGCCTTGATGGCCTCAAGGAAGCTATCGCACTACTTTCACGCCCACACCATAGTTGTTCTCACAGCCTTCCCATTAAAGGCTTTGTTTGAAAGGGCGAACTTCTCTGGACGAATTCTAAAGTGGGCCGTTGAGTTGGGGCAATACGACATCAAGTTCCAACCCAGAACCGCAATAAAGGCACAAGCATTGGCAGACTTCGTCGCAGAATTCACCCCAGGAAGTCATCATATCTGCCCAATCAACCTGACTGAAGCGACCAGACTTGGGATAGAAGTTGACGTTGGAATAACGTAACCCCTAGTACTGGCAACTCAGTCAGGCCCCAAGGCAGACTAGAGTAAAGCAAGGAAGGAAAAAACAAACCATGCTACACCAAGTCAAGACTCACCAACAAGGCAAGACTTGGTACAACCAGATGGCGAGGGACAGACAGCAAACATGGACCTTGAAGAAGACACCAGCAACAAGGAAGATCCCAAGGCATCATCTGATCCCTCTACTTGTTGGAAGTTGTTCGTGGGAGAGATGTGGAAGCTCTTTGTGGATGGAGCATCCAACCGGCATGGAGCAGGGCTTGGCATAGTTCTCATCTCTCCAGACGTCCTAGTAGTGAAGCAGGCGATCAACCTTGGTTTCCCAGCATCAAACAACGAAGCAGAGTATGAAGCGCTTCTTGCAGGTCTTAAGTTAGCATTCTACATGAAGGCCACCGAGCTAATGGTTTACAGCGACTCACAGCTAGTGGTAGACCAAATATCTGGCGACTACGAAGCAAAGGATGACAGGATGGCCAAGTACCAAGAGTTGGTCAGAACAAAGGTCAAAAAATTTGATGTAGTCAGGATAGAACAAATTAGCAGGGAGGAAAATAGCAGAGTAGACAAACTAGCAGGCTTCGCCTCAATGGCAGACACCTCCATCCCTCATCCATTGCTGATCGACTACCTACCTAAACCAAGCATAGAAGACCCCGAAGCAGAAGAGGTATGTTGTGCAGAGTTAGGCCCTTCTTGGATGGACCCCATCATACTGTTCCTAAAAGACGGCACCCTACCAGAAGAGAAGAAAGAAGCCAACAGAATAAAAGCAAAGGCGCAGCGATTTTGGCTCTCTCCATCCTTGGCATTGTACAAAAAGTCATTCTCAGGACCTTACTTAAAGTGTGTTCACCCCAGCAAAGTGGAAGCATTCCTGTTTGAAATACATGAGGGTGTATGCGGCAGCCATCAAGGAGGAAGATCACTGGCATACAGAGCAATCTCGCAAGGATATTGGTGGCCATACATGCAAGCAGATTCCGAGAAATATGTCAAAAAGTGCGAAAAATGCCAAAAGTTCGCACATCAAATACACCAACCTGCCAGAGAACTTCTACCTTTAACTAGTCCATGGCCCTTCGCAATGTGGGGATTAGACATAGTAGGACCACTTCCAACAGCACCCGGCAACAGGAAGTTCTTCCTTGCAGCAACCAACTACTTCACAAAATGGGTGGAAGGAGAAGCCTTGGCGTTAATCAAGGAAAAAGATGTGAAAAAGTTTGTCTGGCAGAATATCATCACTCGATTTGGCATACCCAAGGCACTGATATCAGACAATGGCACTCAATTCAACGGTAGGATTTTCAAGGGCTTTTGTGAATAATACAAGATAGAATTCTACAATTCTACACCGGCATATCCCCAAGCAAATGGTCAGGCAGAGGCATCAAACAAGCTAGTCTTGGATGGATTGAAGAAAAGGTTAGAGAGAGCAAAGGGCAAATGGGCAGAAGAACTCCCTCATGTTTTATGGGCTTACCGCACCACACCTCGCCGATCAACAGGGGAAACACCATTCTCCTTAGCCTATGGCATGGAAGCAGTCATCCCATTAGAAGTTGGCCTCCCCACAATTCGAAGCGAGAACTTTGACCCAAACTTAAATGGCGAAGCCATAACATTGGAGCTTGACCTTGCAGAAGAAAGAAGAGACAAAGCATTGGTTCACATCGCCTCCTACCAACAAGAATTGTCCAGAAAGTATAACAAAACAGTGCATCCAAGGCAATTCAAGATAGGAGATTGGGTACTGCGCAAAGTAATGGGAAATACCTTGGTACCAGGAGATGGCAAACTAGGGCCTAATTGGGAAGGACCTTACAAAGTGGTCGGATTAGCAGGCAAAGGAGCATACCACTTAGAAGATAAGGACGGAAAAACAATCCCCATGCCATGGAATACTGCCAATCTCAAGTTATTTTATTTTTAGCTTTTTTTTTCTTAAATATATGTAACTTTTTTTCCCTTTTCTCAATAAAACAAGTATTTGTTCTTTTCAGTATAAGCATTTTTTACTGTAATAGTTTGTTTTAGAGTTAGGGGTAGCAAAAATATTTTATTCTAGGTTGGCTGGATTAAACCAACTTAGAGGTTCGCTGAATTAAACCAACACCCCTCCTAAGCCCTGGATAAGGATCCAGGCTGCAGGACGTTTGGTCGCAATAACCAAACATTTTATTCTAGGTTGGCTAGATTAAACCAACTCTTGTTACTCTTCAGCCGAAGTAAGCGTATGGCTGAAGAGTGGTTGGCTGGATTAAACCAACTCTTGTTACTCTTTAGCCGAAGTAAGTTTATGGCTGAAGAGTGGTTGGCTGGATTAAACCAACACCCTTCCTAAGCCCAGGATAAGGATCCAGGCTGCAGGATGTTTGGTCGCAATAACCAAACATTTTATTCTAGGTTGGCTGGATTAAACCAACTCTTGTTACTTTTCAGCCGAAGTAAAGGTATGACTGAAGAATGGTTGGCTGGATTAAACCAACTCTTGTTACTCTTCAGCCGAAGTAAGCATATGGCTGAAGAGTGGTTGGCTGGATTAAAC
Organism: Camellia lanceoleosa; assembly: GCA_025200525.1. Taxonomy (NCBI): domain Eukaryota; kingdom Viridiplantae; phylum Streptophyta; class Magnoliopsida; order Ericales; family Theaceae; genus Camellia; species Camellia lanceoleosa. Next base: position 119,280,178 of record CM045764.1, on the reverse strand, counting down.
CAACTCTTGTTACTCTTTAGCCGAAGTAAGTTTATGGTTGAAGAGTGGTTTGTTGGATAAACCTAGAATGACTAAACAGAAATGCCGAAATAACACTTGCAGCAAGAGAAGCAATCATTCAAAGAATGCAAGTACAAACGGGACAGCAAACCGAAATAAGAGTTGAGCACAAAAAGAAAAATTTTCATTAAAATAAAACAGAAGTACAAAGGAGGGGCCGCAGCCCGGTTACAAGTTCAAAAACAAAAGGAAAGCAAAAAGGCAGTCAGCTGAAAAGATCATCAATTTCGGCATCAACACGAAGACCGTTTTGTTTTAGTGAGCTCGGTTTGATCCTGATCGGGTTTCGATCGGAAGCACGGTTTCACCTGGTCGTTCAATGGACAGGTCTTCCACCGTAGGCTCCACCCGAACTAACTGGTCCCCATTGATAACCGGACTGTCCTCAGATCCAGAATCTTCATCAGAGCCTGAACCCTCTTCAAGAAATTGCTTTTGAAGATCGGCCAGATTCGCGATGAGGCCGAATGAAATCTTGAGCGTTATATACCTCGGTCTCGGACCCGCAACCGAGCTGCTCCACCGCACTCCTCCAGCCGCACTTGAAGAACAGATCTTTGGCAGCTTCGCCCTGCTAGGTATAGGCATCCTCTGCCTTTTTGAAGCCTTGCTTTTTGGTTCCTTTGATGCTCTCCTTCAGCTGGGTTATTTCGGTATTTTCTTCTTTTCCATCTTCGCCAGCTCACGAAAGTACTTATCCTTCAACTCGATGGCGGCCTACATTTCTGCTTGACGCTTTGATCCAACGGGACGTTCTCAGATCGCAGCTCGGCTATTTGCCTTCTGGCCTCTTCTAGCTTGGCTATCTTTGCTTCGGCCTCTGCCATGGCCTCCCTTATGTTTCTCTTGAGCTCCATCACTCTCCTGTGTGTAACGTTGTTTTTCTGAATGGCCTGCAAAGGAGTTGTAACTTTTCCTTTAGCCGGACGGAAAGTTGGAAAAATTACAAGGAGAAAAGAGAGCTATTTACCAGGATCATTGACTTTGTTGATGACCAGATGGATTTTATCTCGGTGTTTAGCTGCTTGTAGTGGTGCTCCATGTCTTTTGGAAGGCACACACTCTTGGCTAGGTTGAAAGCCATTAAGTGGTCCTTCTCGGATACCACCGAATCTGATTGCAGTATGTCTCGATTCTGGAAGGTAAGGTTTGGAACCCATTTGGAGGAGGCAGCTCAGTCAGACTGCTCCGGTTGAGAACTTCGTTGGGGGCTTGGAGGAGGGCTTGGTGGCAGAATCGTCTCATCCTCATCAGCAAGTCATTGCTCGGTTTGGCTAGTCCGGGCACGCTTGCTTAGACGAGATGAGGACGGCCGTTGAGATGGGAGGGCTACCACGGTCTCAGTGGTCTGGCTGGTTTGTGGTACCTTGGCTGGGTTTGTTGCGGTCAACAGAGCCTTCAGTCTACTCCTTTTGGCCATCTCTTGTTCGACGGTCAAAGGCACTAGGTTGATCTCGGGCAAGGTTGGGTCCGACTCTGGGGCGTCTTCTAGGAGAAAGTCAGTGACTCTGGCTTTTCGGCGTCCGCTGTATCGGTATGTCGGCTCAAAATTGAGGAGTTTAGCCCAACTTCTTTCTTCAAAACGTAGTGCGGCGCGGAGCACGCCTAGGTTGGGGTGGTTGTATAGTGAAAGAAGATGCGCTGAATCTGCAAAAAGAAAATAACTGTTAGTTCGGTTAGAGTTCAGATAACCGAAATAAGGAGAAATATGAAAAGTAACTGAAGTAAAGTATACCAGGGATTCCTTTATTCCAATTTATATGTCGGCTAGGAATCTGGGCTTGGTGATCCTCGAAATTGCCAGATACCCAGAAAAAGTCATCGTCGTTCAAGTCTTTATCCGGTGTGTCTTTTATTATTTTTTCTCAACGACGGCGTATTCTTAAGTAATAAACCCATCCGTCTTCTTTTGATCCTAAGGAATATTGATGAAATATTTTGGCTAAACCGAGGTTAAGGCTACTCATTTCGGTTTTAAGCCACACCCATTATTATGCGGTATGAGTTAGTGGAAAGCTGGGTTGGGCATAGTCTGGTTTGTCTAAGGAATTCACAAATCAAGGGTTGGACTGGAAATCTTAGTCCGGTTTCTATTATTGAAAGCAGGGTAAAGGGTGCAAAGCCTTCATTCCCCCATGGAATGGTATCTTGTTTGGCTAGGGTAAGGTGCATGTTGTTAGGTATCTTATAGTCCTTTCAGAATTCGGCAAGGCCTCCAGGAGTTTCTACCAAAAACGTATATTTACCCATTTATTCTATAAGTTAAGAATAAGTTAGTTCGATTGAAAAAACTGTGCTCAGTGGTTCGGTTGAGCGCGCAGAGGTGCCTGGGCAACCTAAGTCTGCAAAATAGAAAACAAAGGGGTTAAGCACAGATCATTGGACCGTGCTACAAATAAAGAGCGAAATAAAGAAGTCTTACTTCGACTTAAGGAGTGCTACAGGTTCTATATCGGTTTCCGCATGGTGTTTGAAAGCTCGGGTTGAGGAAGGGGATGGATATCTCGGTTTGAACTATGGGTTTCTTTAGTTCGGTTAAGCCTCTAGGGGCAGCTTTCTGAGTTTGGTTTTAGAAACTAAGAAAGCTGGCCTAGCCCCCAAAGGCCTAGCTCGGTTGAAGGCTAAGGTTTCTAGTTTGCTAAGGTCAAACTTCGGTGAATTTATCTCGGCTAAAATGAATCAAGAGTTGGTAACTTACTGAAACTACTAATTTATCTACTTGTTCTAGTTCAGTTATTGTCTGGATTGATCTACCTATATAGCACAAACAGTATCCTAGTTCGGTTGGGACAAGTTTATGGATCAAAACTACGTTCTACTGGTTGCTTCGTGATATTCATAGTGTTCTTATGAAGATTTTTTCCAGAAAATACAAGACTAATGGAAAGTAAAAACAGAAATATGTTTTGCAAAAACACGCGAAACAAATTACAGTGGATAAAATACAAACACAAAAGAGATCTGAATAACTTACCAGGGCAAGAGGAGGAAACTGGAGATTGAAACAGTAGCAGCAGTGAAGAACACGAGCTTGGGAGTTGAAGAAGTGAAAGCACAGAGGAAGAACAAACAAAGTGAACAAGAGTAGAGTAAATTCAAAGAGAAAATGAATGGTGTAAAAGATGAAAAACGCGTGGGACTTTTCAAATCTTACGAAGTACGAGGGCGGCGTGACAGCTGTAAAGGGCCAATCGGCGCCTGCCACGTGGCACTGAAAAGGGAAGCGTTTCAGATCCTATGACTGAAGAGACGTTTTTGACCGGACATGAGTAGCTCGGCTGGGATAGCTAAAGGGGTTGTAGCCCGGCTGGCATAAGCTAAAAGATCGTAGCTCGGCTGGAAGGGCTTATGAACTCTAGCTCGGCTGTTGGACAGGTAATCCCTATCATGCTATGCAGATGGAATTAAGGGGCAATTAAGAGGGTAATTTATATATAAATTAGGCCGAGCTAGGATTGTGGGCCATTCTATGGGCCGTATTAAAGAGGCTTAGAAGATAAGCCGCGGACAAGAGGTAGTCTGGTCCAAAGTAAGAAGTTCACCACCGGATTAAGTGAATGGGCTTAGTTCAGTCGCCATGGCCAGGGATAGCTCGGTCATTCTATTCGGAACCGAGGTATGTTGAGCCTGCTCTAGGACCTGAGTAAAGGTTAGCTCGGCTTAATTCTTCTATGAATAGCTCTGCCTTTGCATGTGAGACCAAGGTAGGAGAAAGGAAAGGAAGAGCCAAGGTAACCGTTAGATCGGTCACGATGGTCAGTCCATCATGGTAATGTTATTTCGGGCCTGTGGTAGTTTGGCCATGAGAAAACCATCTCACTTGGTTTAAGCAGTGAGGGGGGTGTTGGAAGATAAGCATTATCCTCCAAGAGTATGAATCCGATGAGGACCCTATATGGAGAAGTAAAAGTCCTACTAGGATTGTGCCACTCGAAACTTATAAAAGGTCACAAACATCACCTATGGAAAGGTAACATAACTTTGTTTTCTGAATACACAGAGCTATTGTCTATTTGTCAAGCTTACTCACTTAGGCATCGGAGAGGTTTCTGGCACACACCCGCCGGCTAGCTCACGTTTGTGTTTTCAGGTGATAAAGCGACATCGTACGGAGAAGCGCAGACTTGATCAACAGGATTATACGAGAAGGTTTATTTCTTTTCCGTACAGTTAGGGTTTGTGATTTTGGACTTCTAGAACTATCTCAATGGTCAATGACATATACATAGAATCAATAAATCTAAAATAAAAATTTTAAATGCATGGCCAGATATTTTAAAGTCATAAAACCAAATATACATAGATATGACATATAGTCATCACACTAAAATATAAAACAGGAAAAAAAATCATCAACACTACAAACTAAAACAAGAAAAGCATCCACTTTCTGTAACATGTATAACCAGCCACTTGCATAAAAATGAAGAACATTGTGAACCTAAAAGGAAATAAACAATCAATAATTTTCAATTCAAACAATGTCAATGATTTAATTTAACAAATGAGACCAAAAGAGTGCCATTCAACAAAAGTTGAAGCAAGGATTTACAGAATAGCAGCAGAATAGAGCCTTCATAGTCAGGGTTGGTGGCAAAACCCAAAAAAGAGAAAACCTAAACTAATGATAATAATAAGTCATATGATACACCCACAATATTAATCTTTCAGCCAGCTGCTTGAGAGAATGAATATATAGAATAAATATATGTTCAAAAAAATATATAGAATAAATGAAATTCAGTAACAATGATGCTGAACCTTATTAAGGCCTCTATGGGCATCGTTATTGTGTTTAAGTTTCAGTACTGTGTTCGGAACCACTAATATTATGCAGATTCTATTTGCTGTCTTCCCATCCAATATAGAACCCAAATCATATTTTGTTTGTGCATTACGGGTTAGGATCTACATATTCATGTGCAGACCAATTCTCAGTTGACAAGAAAAGGCCATCATAAAATCAGAAACATTGCACATACCAATCTCAATGCTAGCTTTTGCTGAAGAAGTATATAAGACTACATTTTTTGTTCCAGTGCTTTGGGAGTTCTAAAGCCAAAACCTTAGTGGTTGTTGAAGAAAAATTCAAAAATTAAATTAAATTTTACCAAGTAGTTGTGAGATTCCAAGTGAACAAGGAGTGAAAAGCAAAACGCCATGTTTAACCGAAGGTATGCAAAGAATATTTTTAGATGATTAGGACAGAAAAGAAACGCATAAACTAAATATATTTTGGAAAATTATTCCCCACAATCAAGCTTCATTTGATGTAGTGATTAAGTATTCAACATTAAAAGGTTTCTCTGTTTTCAAAATTAGCTCTGTTGGTTTTCTTACAACGTAGATCAGAAAAAGTGTGACGAGAATTTTTCAAGAATGAAGGTGAACTAGTGACAGAATATCTAGAAATATGTTATAAGATTGGAATTCTACAGAAAATTGTGTTACTCGAAGAACCATAAGCATGTATCAAATGAGCTGAAGGGAAAAAAATATAAGGAAAAAAGAAAAGGATTAAGAAGGTTTTTAACTAAAATAACAAAACTAAATAATGTTTGACATTGCTAATAAAAATTAAAATATACCAAATAAATGAGTCAACAAAGAAGCTTCAAGTCAATTGATAATAAAAACAAGGAAATTCTATCATATAAAGCAAAAAAAACCTTCTTAATCCTTTTCTTAAAAACAAGGAAATTCTATCATAGTCATAATAAATAAATAAAGATCTGTGGACCATTCTAATCAATTATAAAGGATATATTTATAAAGCATATATATTTTCATATAAAGAGTTAAATGTATTTTGAATTTTTTTTTTTTTAATTTGTGTTTTGTTGTTGGGGCTTTTTTTTTTTTTAAAAAAAAAATTGGGAATTGTATATTTTATATAAAAATTAAATTGAAATATTTTATACAAACACACCTATTTAGGAAGTGTGATTATATATATATATATATATATATAATCACACTTATTTAAAAAGTGTAATTAAAAAGTAGTAATGTATAAATAATCACACTTTAATTAGAATGTGTGATTAAAAAATATATAAATAATCACACTTTAATTAGAATGTGTGATTAAAAAATATATATATAATCACCTTTATTTAAAAAGTGTGATTAAAAAATATATGAATAATCACACTTTAATTAGAATGTATGATTAAAAAATATATATATAATCACACTTATTTAAAAAGTGTGATTAAAAAGTAAGAGTGTATATATAATCGCACTTTAATTAGAAGGTGCGATTAAAAATATATATACATAATTAGACTTAATTGAAAAGGGACATAAAAAATAAATATTATCACACTTAATCAAATTAAGTGTAATTAAAATATCAATTTAATTTTTTTATCACACTTTTAATAAAAATAATTTTTTTTTTTATCAAAATATGATTTTTAACTATTTTTATTATAATATTTGCTTTCTATGTGCATAGCCTTTCTTGTATACTGCTGATTAATAAGAGCAACTCTTCATTCTTGTCTTTTCCTTGAAGCTTCCTCAAATAAAGACAATGACATCATTATAATATAGGCCCCCCATAACTTTTCTTCTCGTTGGGAGAAAATGGAGTTTTTTTTTTTTTTTTTTCTCTCTTTTCTACGCCTGGAGGTTGATGTGTTTGTTTGTTTGGTTTAGATGACCAAAAAGGGGTAAAGTACACGTGTGTTTGTTTGTTTGGTTCAGATGACCCAAAAGGGGTAAAGTACACATGGTGCTCAACTCTGATTTTTATTAGTTGAAATAGTAAAATTTATTATTTTATTTTATTTTTAAAAAAATGGAACTTGATAAATTAAAAAATATATATACATTCTGCGGTAAGCAAATTAAGTTATTATATGAAATATTTCACAATATTCCATGTATGCTGTGGTATTTTCTATTTATCCACGGCATACTGAGCAAGTCATTATATAATATATTTTACGGCGCACAATCAGTGTTGTTATTTGTCCTACCAAATAACGGCATGTAGAAGTGATCGTAAAAAACGTAACAACGACGCACAAAATTGATTGTTAAATAGTTTTTAACAGTGTATTATAACATGTCGTAGAAAAAGTAACAACGATGCATAAAATGTGTTGTTAAATAGTTTTTAACGACGTAATATAGCATGTCGTTGAAAGTGAATGATTTTTCATGACTGGTCATAATATAACATGCCGATACACGTCGTAGAAGGGTTTTTATGGCGTGCATTGCGTGCCGTAAAAACCTTTTTTTGTTGGAGTGTAATGTCATCGTTAAAGAAAAAAATTAATTATAGCTAAAGAAAAAAATAATGTAGCTAAGGAACATATGATATAAAGGGATTACGATCTCGGTGCTAATCTAATAAGAATCTATTAATTAAGTTGGGATACTTTGTGCACCTCTCCCTTCTTTATTATATGATGATATCACTAGTGAAGCTCTTGACTATCATCAAGTTACTCAAACTTTTTTGTGATGAAAAAAATTTTTAAAAAAAAATTAGAGGGATCACAATCTCTTTTGGAGAGGTTATTACTTATCAAATTAAAAACAAAAAAACAAAAGAAGTGCAATATAGAGATGGAAACCACCATACTTCCTCGCCAACATTATCAAATTAAAAACAAGAAAACAGAAGTAGTACAATATAGGATGGAAACCACTCTACTTATTATTCCACAAATTATTCCACAAAAGTAGTACAATAAAGGATGGAAACCACTCTACTTATTATTCCACAAAAGTAGTACAATATAGGATGGAAACCACTCTATCATCAAATCATTCCACTGAGTGATAAATAAAGTCGAAAACATGTCCGTAGTACTGACACTAGAAAGCCAAATAGGAGAAACCTCGGTGCCACAGATCATCAAATACCGGCAAAAGTGTCGAGCGCATCCAACCTGGTACTGTTAAGGTATTTGGCAAGATAATCAGAATAAACGAATGTTCGGTAGCGCAGAGGATGTTCTTCGTCTACAAGCTGTGGTGGTATCTCAACACTCACTCCATCCTTTGGAACAGAAAAGAACCCGCACGAAAGCCTCTCTTTGTCACTGTTCATCACCACCCTGTGTTGCACTGCTTCAATTCTTCCATTGGTCCAAGCCTATATATAGTTGCATCATTAAATTTTAAAAAAAAAAAAATTATTCCTTGTGAAAACTCAAAAATATTTGCACATGTAATAATTAAACAGAAATGCTAGGGATCATGAAAATTTTTTCATGAAAATGATCATGAAGGATTTGTGACTCTTAGATTACCTTGATTAGTGTGTGGTGCTTTATTCTAAGTGTAATCCAAAGGTCATAAATCTTTCATGATCATTTTCATGAAAGACTTTTCATGATACCTAGCATTGCTGAGAGAGAGAGAGAGAGAAAAGAAACATTGAATGCATTTATAAGTTTGATTTACTTGTATTGATGCCATAACTAATGTGGCTTGAGGGAGGTTTTAAATTATAGCGGTTTTACATGTATTATTTAATGTAGATATTAGTATATTAATTAGTGTTATGTTATTATTATTGACTCCATTTATTATATAAATTATTAATACTTAAAACTTTTAAAATTATATCACATCATATGTTAGTATATTAGTTAGTATATTAATTGATACATATAACATTATTCTTTAAATTATTGAAATCGGTATTTATGGGTCTAAAGAGTAAAAACATTTAATGGGGTACGATTGACCGTATGATACTAACATAGGGTTCGTTTGTTTTGAGAGATGAAGGAAGGAATGTGTTTGAGATAAATATGAGACCTATTAATATTGTGTTTGCTTTAAAAGATGGAGAGATGATTTATAAACTCTTCAGATTAGGATAGGCCTTGAGGCCTCGTTTGGCAAGAGGCTAAAATAATAATTTAAAAAAAAAAAAATTTTAAAAAACAAAAAACAACACAAAAAAAAAAAAAAAAAGATTCTTTTCTTTTTTTCTTTTTTTTTTGCAATATTAAAAAAAGTTGGCCCCAAAATTTCATTTTTTTTTTTTTTTTTTAACACCAAAATTTAAAAAATTAAAAAAAAATAATAAAAAAGCAAAAAATCTAATATTGAAATGGAGGTCAAAGACTTGGTATTAGAAAATTAGTCCTCCGTCCTAGTTTTTCTTATTTTTTAATTTTTACATGCTAGATATATATATATATATATATTTAGCATTAATGTTTAATGTTTTGTATTTTTTGTTAAATAAAAATCATAGTTTTATTTGTTTTATTATTTTATATTCCTTTAATATAAAAATAATTTAACAATCTCCACACTAATAACTGTTATCAAAATAAATATAATTTTACTTAATCTAATCATATCTATTCTACTTCTCAAAACAAATAGACCTTAATTTATGTGACCCGAAAGGAAAGAAGATTCTATTCAATTTTTCACGCAAATGGAAAAGATAAAGAGTAGAGCACACACCCGGAGAGCATCGCCAGCAAAGACTACCAAGGCTCCCTTAGGAATGTTAATTTTTATCCATTTTCCTTCTTTACTGAGAACCTCAAGACCTTGCACTGAATTTTGACATAAAATGGTTATGACGGATTTATCAATGTGAATTGCAAAACCAAGAGGATCTTCATTCTGTTTAGGGAGTCTGTACTTCATGGAACGAAAATAGCCAATAATGTTCTCATCTAGTTCTTTCTCCTTGTAGTACTCTTCTATCCCAAAGCTCTCGAAAATCATTCTCAATAATAGGAGGTTTAGTTCATCCATCTTTGCAGTCATGGAGTTGATAACCTCGCTATCAAAAAATAGAAGTATCCAAATATTATAGTAGGTTTACTTTTACCCCTGTTAATATATCTAAGAATAAGTATGAGTTACCAGAATTGAGGATAAGTATGAGTTACCAGAATTGAGGATTGCCTTGAGGCCACATGAGCTTCTCGAAAGCTCGAACCTCTTCTTCACCATAGACTCCAATGCTCTCATAGAGAGGCATATATGGGTTGCTGAAAGCATAACCACCATCTTTAGGAGAAGGTTTTTTGTACTGCAACTTGGTCTCCACTGGGAGATCGAATATCTCGGCGGTGGTCTTGAACAATATTTGTTGAAGCTCTAATGGGATGTTCTCATAATCAAGCGTAAAGACACCATATACTTCGAAGGCCTCTCTCACCTTTCCAGTCATCGCTTTCCATTCTTCGCTCTGTCTATCCAAACTCAATACCTCATTTGTAAGAGAAATTGAGGGGATCATTTCAGCAGCCTCACCCATATCTCTCTCTTTCTCTTTTTCTCTCTTCTGTATTTTGCTTTTCTATTGTCTGAGAGACAATGTGGGTTGAAGTACCTATTTATAGAGAGGACAAATCTTATGTATCTCATTATAAATCTACGTGATTCAGATATCAATTATAAAATATATTATTTTATTATAAATTGACCGAATAAAATATTTAAAATTTTATAATTAATATTGCAAAAATTTATAATTTGATTATAATATTTCTTGTTACATCAATTTTTTAATAAAGTTATACATTTTATGAGAAGATACACATCATAACATTTTTTTTTCCCCCAATAAACATGCACTATAACAAATAAGAGTTTTAAAAACTAAATGTTTTAGAGAGTGTTTGAGAAGAAGCTTTTTTAACTTTTTTGGTTAAAATAATACTAAAAAACAAAATAGGCTAAAATACACTATTTTTTACTAAAATAGTCTCTAAATGTAAAAATTTTGTTGCAAAAGACATTCAGGGACCAATTTTTATCGTTTTGAGGATAATCGCTAAAATGTCATCCAGAAAAGTCTAAAACAAGGCTTTTAGTGACAAAATTTTGAAAATGTCACTAATAAATAGACTTTTAGGGACAAAATAATTTGGTCTCAAAAAGATTTATTTTTTGAGACAAAAATTTGGTCCCAAAAGGATAATAATTCAATACTAATGTCTAATTTTTGTTGTTAAAAATAAAATAACGGCACTTTTCGTAACAAAAATATTTGGTCCTTAAAAAATAATTTTGTCCCTAAATTTTAGTCTCTAAAACCTTAATTTTTTGTAGTGATGGTTGTATTTAGTTTAGTTTTAAAAATAATTTTTAACAGTTTAAAAGCTAAAATTTGTTTGATTTAAGCTTCATTCGATTTTAGATTTTTCGCTAAAAAAGCATAAAAACAAAAAATTAGCTACATAAATCAATAAAATAAAATATCACATTCAAATCATAATCATTATATTTTTTCTCTTACAAAATTCAAGAAAACCAAAAAAACCAAACCAAACGAGGCTCAAAAAGTTCCAACACAAAAAAGTCAGTTAAAAAAGCCAATGCCAAACGAAGACCTAGAGTTCGTTTGAGATGTGAGTTGGCTTTTTAATTTTTTGCTTTTTTGGTTTTTTAGCTTGAGGCTAAAAAGTCTCATTTGAGATTGATTTTTTGACTTTTTTTACTTTTGTGAGAGAAAAAATAAAATTATTATGGATTAGATGTGACATTTTATCCTATTTGACTAAAATAACCAATTTTGTCCTATATAGCTATTTTAGCCCAAAGTGATATCCCAAACGGAGCCTTACAATTTTCTGAAAATTATTTTAATCACTTTTTGTATCTATTTTCTCATCCTCTCATATACTACCTATCAATTAATTAATTTTTCTCTCACAACCATCCATTCAATTATAAAAAATAAAAAATAAATAAATAAAAGTTTAAATCATCTCAAACTATAAAATTATTTTCAAAATGTAGAACCAAACAAATTTTAAAATTGTAAAAACTCTTTTCAAAAAATTTACTTTCCAAACTAAATCAAAGAGAGATTTCCATTGAGCTTTCCAAATGCAAAAATGAAATTTAAGCCTTGTTTGGAAAGAGTTATTTGGGCTAAAATGGTTAATAAAGACAAATTAAACTAAAATAATTAATAAAATAAAATGTTACATCTAATTCATAATTATTTCATTTTTTCTCTCACATCTATCAAATCTTAAAAAAAAAAATATCTTCCTATATCTAATTTTTTAAACAAATTAAAATAATCAAAAAAAAATAACTTTTAACCATAAAAAATTTTTTTGATTTTTAATCAACTTGGAAAAATAAGTCAAAATAACTATTCCCTCCAAACCATAATAATAGTCGTTTTTGGAAAATTGAATTTTTTTTAGTAGTATAATTATTACATTTAAAAATATTAATTTTTCAAAATTACTCTTTTAATAGTACTTTTTTTGAAAATATCAATTGTTATAATTGTACTTTTTGTGTTGTTAATAAATTTAAAAGAAGGACAAAATAAAAAAATTTATATTATTTTAGTCCTTCATTTTTTAAAATGGATTAATATTTTGGAATAACAAATTAAATAAGGGACTAATATTTTGAGACGGAAAAAATAACTTTTTTTTACAATAGGTTATTTTGAAAAGATAATTAAAAATTGACTTTTTTATTTTATTTTTGACTATTTTTAGACAAACATATAAAAAATATGATAGATAATATAATCTAAAATAAATTAAAAATTAGAAAATAAATTTTAATCATCTTTTCAAAATAACCCAATATATATTTATAAAAAATGTTTTAAAGTTCTAAAATAGGATTAATTTATCTTTTTCTTTCGTATTTATTTATTTATATATTTTTTTGGGCTTTGGTTGATGCCCCAAAATTGGGAGCCTAATGCCCCTAATTTTCATATCAAGGCAAAAAAAAAAAAAAAACAAGACAAAAAAAAAATCAAAAGTTACCCAATATGAAAATTGAAAAAAGACTTGTGCCCCCTTTTGCAGGCACCCCCGACCCCCTCTTGCCTCTTATTGGCTGAAAATTGTTTTTTTTTTTTTTTTTTTTTTTTTTTTTTTTTTTCACTCACCAACCCCACGTGGGGAGGGCGTCTGTATCAGGACTGATGAAAATTATGGGCATTAAAGACACAAATATTAAGGGCAAAAAACATTTCCGTATTTTTTTTAAGTGTGCCAGCTGAATAGAACTGCTCGTGGAGCAATTCTGCTAGAGCCCTATCAAAGTCCTACGTTTATCAGAGTTCCAAAGAAATTGTACGAGCCCTTATCAAAGTCCTACGTTTATAAGAGTTCCAAAAAAATTGTCGGAGCCCTTATCAAAGTCCTACGTTTATCAGATTGTACGAGTCCTTATCAAAGTCCTACGTTTATAAGAGTTCCAAAAAAATTGTATGAGCCCTTATCAATGTCCTACGTTTATAAGAGTTCCAAAAAATTGTACTTTTATAACTCTCTATCAAAGTCCAACATTATAAAAAAAAATTTTACTTTCAGAACTATTCACTTTGCTTAGTTTAAAATTGTACTTTCAGAGCTATTCGTTTTGCTTGGTTTTAAAATCAAGCAAAGTGAATTGTTCTGAAAGTACAATTTTTTTTAAAATCATGCTAGATTTTATGAAAATTTTCATGAAAACCATCTGTACCATTAGATTAGGTATGTGTCTCATGATCCAACGGTACAGATGGTTTTCATGAAAATTCTTCATGAAACTTAGCATTTTCCTTTTTGAAAATCACTTTTTAAAAAATTTCACTTTCTTATTTTTTATATTTTTTGTTTTTATTAAATTTTTTTAATATTTTAAGAATTTTTTTTACTTTTTAAACATACCTAACATAAATATACTTAAAAAGTAAAAAATTTATAAATTTTTTTCAAAAATTCATTAAATACGAAAAATATTAAAAAAATACGAGAATTCAGTACATTTTTATATTTTTATGCATTTATTAATTTTTTAAAATATTTTTTTACTTTTTAGATACATCTAAGTAAGGTGCATTTAAAAAAGTAAAAAAATATTTAAAATTTTAAAAATATTCATTAAAAATTAAAAATTAAAAAACTCAATTTAAAAAAAAATTAATTCAAAAAACTTAAACTAGACACACTGATTACTAATTTTTTTCCATCTGTATTGCACTTGTATTAGGAGTGCAACTTGGGCGGGCTGAACCCGAGCCCAGCCCGAATTTTTTTAGGGCTTGGACAAAATATTTTCAAATTCGGTACGGGCTTGGGCAAAAATTTAGAAGCCCGAATTAAATTTGGACGGACTTGGGCAAAGACGACAAACAACCCGAGCAACCCGAAACCCGAATTATACATATATAGATATATAAAAATATTAAATATACATATAAATTATTAACCATTGCATGATAATTTATATTATTAAATCATATTGAATATATATTATATATATAAATAACATAAAATTTTACTTTTTTTCTTTCTATTTTCACTCATAAATTGTAAGGACTACTATAGTAGCATCTCTCTTACATTATAGAAATTATTTATTTTGATGGTATTAATGATTTTCTATAAAAATAATAATAATAATAATTGTAAATAGAGTCAAATTTTAATAATTTCATAGTGTAGTTGCAAAAAAAAAAATGAAATTCATTTACAATTCGGGCAATTCGGGTTTAACTCGGGTCGGGCTTGGGCAGACAACCTTAGGTTACAATTCGGACTTGGGCAGGCTTGGGCGGGCTTAAGCAGGTCTCAGCATAACTTGGACTGGGCTTAGACAACCTCCCAATCCGACCAAACCCACCTGAGTTACACTCCTAACTTGTATAATAAATACAGGTTGTTGGCGGCGGAACATGGGCGGTGTTGTCACATCACCTCTGCTCACATATTTCAATTGTTTAATAAATACAAATCCCGCGTTTAGAATGTGAGTTATTTTTTTGATTTTTTAATTATTTTAATTTAATATTAAAAAGTCTTGTTTATGATAAATTTTTTAATTTTTGTAAAAAAAAAAAAAATACTTATAATTTAAATGTAACATTTTATGTTATTAATTTATAATTTATTTTATATTTTTATGACTATTTTAATCAAAACCATTCATGTCAAACATAGCTAAAGTAACTTTTTTTACAATGGGATATTTTAAAAAAATAGTAAAAAATTAATTTTTTTGACTTTTTTATATAAAAAAATTAGAATATGATGTGACCTAAAAAATGTAAAAAAAAACTAAACCAATGTACATTTATACACTTTTATAATAATAATAATAATAATAATAATAATTATTATTATTATTATTATTATTATTATCTATATTTCACTTGTATAATAAGAGAACGGCTTCTTTCCAGTCTAATCATGAGTTGGAGAGTACTATTGGGCTCGTAGGGGCTATCACGAGTCACGTTTTAATAATCTGAACCGTTCAATATGTAGAACTCGTCGAGTACTATATACTTTGAAACAATCACTTTGATCAGATATCGATAGCTATGTGATCAAATCAGTTTTGTATGAAAAAATAAAAGATAAAAAATATATGGTTTACAAAAATCTGATTTGATCACATAGTTATCGATATCTGATCAACGTTATTATCTAAAAGCATATCGTATTCGACGAATTCTACACATTGAACGGTTTGGATTATCGAATCAGACCGTGATGGGCCCCATTAAACAATCGATCCACCGATCACGCGGTGAAGGGAAGCCATTCCCTTATAATAAATACAGGTTGTTGGCAGCAGGGCATGAATAGTGCTGTCACACCAACTATGCTCACATACGTCGATAGCCGTACATAGGGGTGGGCGCGGATCGGTTGCGGCCACGAAATCTCCAATCCGCCATCCGTCCGCCAGATTGGCGGATTTGAGAAAATCAATCCGCATCCGTCCGCCAATCCGGCGGATGCGGATTTGACGGATTGGCGGATTGGCGGATGGATACGAATCGGTTTGGCGGTTTGAATATAGTTGAGATCTGTCAAGAGTTTCAACCAAGTATTTTTTCTTTTTTCCCTTTTCTCTTCTTCTTCTTCTTAAGTAAAAATATGGCTTATTAATTTCATGACATGATCATTAATTTGATTATTGCTTTAACTTCCATTCTAGAATCCTCAGCATGATATTTTGAAGTTGACATATTATTTATGGAACATGCTGACATCAAAAAGTCATTCTGCAATGAAGAAGTCCATATCAAAGTGAGTCTCACCTGCCCATCAACAATTATCAACAACACATGGTACTGGCCTCTGCTTTCCTCAACAATACTCATAGCCATTTCTATTACAGGTGCAAAAGATGTGGGTCCTGCCATAAGCAAAGAGGAACACCGCCGTTGAACAAACCGAGAATTTTTTAAAATGCTATTGACATGAATAACAGCTATAGAAAGGATACCTGAAAGTCGAAGATGTGGAACTATTTCTCTGTATCGCCTCAACACTTCCTCAAATCCATCGCAAAACCTTGCATCTCGCTCAAAACTGAAATTTTGGTGATGCTATATCACATTATTACCTAACTGAGTATCTGAAACTTATTGACTGAAGCATTAACAGCATAGAAAATGTGTGAGTGATTTTCCGACCACACTGCCCGCTTAGTAACCAGCTGGAGAGCACTGGCAGAATAGATGGCACCTGACTGACCTACAACAGAAATGTAAGAATCCCACGGTGGTTTCGACCACCCGGGGGCACTCCGACGATCAAGTCAGTATATCTCTCAAAGATAATCAAGTGCTAAACTCACAAGCTTGAGTATCAAAAGCATACCTTAGACCCATGGGGGTGCCTCTCTTTTATAGCCAATACAATCCTAGTCCCAATAGGAGCCTGGCCCTAATGGACTTAGGATTACTGCTAATCTGGGACTCCCAGTGGGATCAGGATAAACTCTCTAAGAGTCTTATCTTTACCCAAACTGAAGTCTTCTCCCAATCTAGGACTCTTGTCCATATCCAGGTTGAGTTCCCTCTTCATTCTAGGACTCTTGTCCCCTATCCGCTTATCTCGGATTCCGATATCTTCGGAGATAACCTCGGCCTAACCGAGATCACCTCGGCATCACGACCAGGACACGTGGCACCTCGGCTGACACGTCGGCGTCACCTTGCCACGTGTTGGTACTCTGAAAATATGTCCACAATCGCCCCTAGGTTCTATTACCTCGGATTCGAGGTGATGGAACCTACACTGCTCGCTCGTTCATCTGTGCCCCTCTGTCCGAGATCAAACTCGCCGACCTCAAAGTTTCCTGGACTCTACTGTCTACTTCTGTCAAGTATCAAGCTTCATGCTTTCCAAGCTATTCGAGATCATACCTCCTAGCCGAGGTTCTGGTTCCATTAATTCGTAAACTCCAAGAGCTTTCCAACTGCTCCACTCACACTCTCTGGTGAGTTCCCGATTTCCAGTCATCTATTTGACTCTGGCGATCTTCATATCGGCGTTCACTTATCTTGGTAGGTTCATAAACTCTTTTATTAAGCTCAATCTTTCATAACCCTTCTGAATCCGTTTACTTGCCCTCTGTTGCCTTCTATTTTAAATGCTTTTCAAGTTTTGAATTGTTTGAATGCACAATCGTTCTTGCCATATCCACTTTCATTGCTAGCATCGTGCACAGGCCATTACTTTCTTGTTTCTTCATTTACTTACTTAGTGCCTGCACTTGGCTTTATCTTTGAACTTTGTCATCCTCTTGACTCGATTTTCTCTTTATTCAATCCTCCGCTTTTCTCTTTCTAGCTCTTTTGCTTAAATCCGTCATTGTTCCAAGCTTTCAAGCTCTGCAACTGTCTTCGTTCCTTTCCGCCGGTGAAGCTTATGTCATTCTGTCATTTTCGCATCCGTCGTCGGACTTCGGCAATTCTCATTCCGGCTTCCCTCTTTCTAGTAAGCCACTGTTCCTCCTAGTTTTATTTCTTGTTGCTTTCCAAGAAGCTCTGCTTCATTGTTAACCACCATTGCTGTTTTACCCGTTGTTTCCAAATCATCTTTCTTGAATACACACTGTTCATATATCTGCTGATTTCTGCCACTGTTTTTGGTTTGACACACCTGTGCAATCTTTTTGTCTTGATTTCCTGATAGCTTCATCACCATTTTTGATTTACGAATTACATTCTGTTTTCTGTTTTCTGTGTCTTTTTCCAAATTCTTGCTTTCTATCCTTGCCTTCAAACTCTGAGGTGCCAATTGCCGAGAAGAGCTTTGATCAAACTCTTCGGGAGATCGATGCTGAGCTCGAGGCCGAGAAGGCTGCTGAGAAGTTCTTTCCAACTGTCTTTTGCTGATGCCAAGTAGTTTTGCTTCTTTCTTGAAATTGATGCCGAGATAACGGTAAAGAAGCTTCTCAAATTGACTGCCGAGGCTAAACCATCGTCGTTCGTCGAAGCAGATCAGTCCGACGTTCTTGCTTTCATCATCTCAGTTCTCTAAGGTCTTCATTTTTGTACTTGCCAATCTTCTCAGCTCTTAACAAACTAGTTGGTCATCTCGGATGATCATATCTCTAAACGCTCTTTCAGTGTTATCTCAGCTATACCAAACTTGTAAATTGCTACAAATTTCAACAAGTGGTAGACTTCATAATCTTCGGTTAACTCATCTTGTAATTTGCTCAAAAAATTTCAACAAGTATTCCTTGCTTTTTAATTATCATTCCTTCCCCTGCACCTTCTCCCTGCCCCCTAATGTGATCATAAGTTGCACTTAGGATCACATTAGGGAAGTTGGCTTCGTGCCGTAGTCACAGACCTGATGTGTTCTTCTTTTGTCGATGTATTAAAACTTCTGGTATTTAATTCACCTCCTTTAGACCCTCTTTCTCTTGGCCTTTGCAAACTATCATCACTGTTTCTTGAAACATTTATTCCTTTCACAATTCTGGTCACCACTTCTGGCGTGCACTTAGTGGTTCTGTTCTAATCAAAACGACGTTTTGACTCCGGCGAATCTTTTGCTGACATTTAACTTTGTGCACTCTTTAACTTGTAAATTCTCTCAGAATTTCAACAAGTGTTAACATCATTCGTTTTAACTTCGGTTAAACATCATCCCGGCTTAACTTCGGTTAAGCATCACCTCGCTTAACTTCGTTAAACATCATCTCTCGCTTAACTTCGCTTAAGCATCACCTCGCTTAACCGGTTAAACATCATCTCGGCTTAACTTCGGTTAAGCATCATTCCTTCCTTGTCGTTTGTACTCTTGTACCTTTAGACAATATAAGCTCTGCATACGGCCGATGTGCCCCTTTGTTCTTGAATGTCTAATTCAACTTTTATTCTCTGAATGCTTGTGCTTTTGTCTTTTCTTGATTGCCTTCATATGATTCTATACTTAGAATATTATGCGTGCCTTTCATTCTTTGCCTTCTTTGTGCAATCTTCTCGGGGTTACATACCTCGGGTATAATAACTACAAACTTTACTTCGGCAAGCTACTGACCTGCAAACTTTTCATGAATTTCAACAAGTATATATACTTATAAACTTTTTTCAAATTTCAACAAGTGTTTAAACAAATTTCTCTTTAACTTGTAAATTGCTACAAATTTTAACAGACGATTAAAATATCATATATCGGCTTAACTTCACCTTTGCTACAAATTTCAACATGTAAAAACATCACCTCTGCTTAACTTCGGTTAAGCATCATCTCGTTTTTAACCAACTTGTAAATTGCTACAAATTTCAACAAGCGATAGACAATGATCTCGGTCTATCTTCAACTTGTAAATTCCAACAAGTGATAGACAATGATCTCGGTCTATCTTCAACTTGTAAATTGCTACAAATTTCAACAAGCGATAGACAATGATCTCGGTCTATCTTCAACTTGTAAATTCCGACAAGTGATAGACAATGATCTCGGTCTATCTTCAACTTGTAAATTGTTACAAATTTCAACAAGCGATAGACAATGATCTCGATCTATCTTCAACTTGTAAATTGCTACAAATTTCAACAAGCGTTAAGGAATGGTTTCAGCTTAACAACTTGTAAATTGCTACAAATTTCAACAAGTGTTAAGGAATCTTTGTCAGCTTAACAACTTGTAAATTGCTACAAATTTCAACAAGTGTTAAGGAATCTTTGTCAGCTTAACAACTTGTAAATTGCTACAAATTTCAACAAGCGTTAAGGAATGGTTTCAGTTCAACAACTTGTAAATTGCTACAAATTTCAACAAGTGTTAAGGAATCTTTGGTCTTAACTTCGGTTAAGAATCTTCTCGGCTTAACTACAGTTAAGCATCTTCTTGGCTTAACTACGGTTAAGCATCTTCTTGGCTTAACTACGGTTAAACATCTTCTTGGTTTAGCTATGGTTAAACATCATCTCGGCTTCACTTCGGTTAAGCATTATCTTTGGATTTAGGCCGGGGTTTTCAACCCGGCCAACTTTAGTCTGATCTTGTGTGTTTCCTTTTTATCCTCTGGGATCTTAGATTTGCTCATTGTGCTCTTCTCTTCTCGGACTTAAGCTCCGAGATCTTATCTTCTTAGATCTGCTCACTCGGTTTAAGCTCTTCTTTTCTCGGACCTACTCATCTAGGCCGAGATCATGTCTTCTAGGATCCGGATCAGAGTGCAGGATCTGCTCACTTAGGCCGAGCTCTCGTCTTCTTGGGCCTACTCATCTAGGCCGAGATGATGTCTTCTCGGATCCGGATCTGGAATCCAGATCTGCTCACTTAGGGAGCTCTTCTATACTTGAATGTCATCTCTTTGGGAGTGTTCATGCCCCCTGTCTTTGCATCCTTCGGAAGGGTCTTCGTTCATCGCAGTATTTATCCTTCCATACCGAGGTCATCTTTGTTGTAGTATCCGCTTCGATCTTTGTCTTTGATCGTCACCTTCTGGCGGCGTCTTTCACTCCGTGACTCGTCACGAGTTTACGTATTCTTGATGCGTCCCCCGATGTCGAGGTCGATAGGTCTCCACTCCCAGCGGAGTGTTTGTCTTCAATCTCGATCCTTCGTCACATCGCCATCTATTCTTCTTTCTTTCCCACAGACGGTGCCAAATTGTGTGAGTGATTTTCCGACCACACTGTCCGCTTAGTAACCAGCTGGAGAGCACTGGCAGAATAGATGGCACCTGACTGACCTACAACAGAAATGTAAGAATCCCGCGGTGGTTTCGACCACCCGGGGGCACTCCGACGATCAAGTCAGTATATCTCTCAAAGATAATCAAGTGCTAAACTCACAAGCTTGAGTATCAAAAGCATACCTTAGACCCATGGGGGTGCCTCTCTTTTATAGCCAATACAATCCTAGTCCCAATAGGAGCCTGGCCCTAATGGACTTAGGATTACTGCTAATCTGGGACTCCCAGTGGGATCAGGATAAACTCTCTAAGAGTCTTATCTTTACCCAAACTGAAGTCTTCTCCCAATCTAGGACTCTTGTCCATATCCAGGTTGAGTTCCCTCTTCATTCTAGGACTCTTGTCCCCTATCCGCTTATCTCGGATTCCGATATCTTCGGAGATAACCTCGGCCTAACCGAGATCACCTCGGCATCACGACCAGGACACGTGGCACCTCGGCTGACACGTCGGTGTCACCTTGCCACGTGTTGGTACTCTGAAAATATGTCCCCACAGAAAACTTATTGACTGAAGCCAATACTATGAGAGAATCTATCTGAGTATCTGAATGTAATATTAGATTGGACCTTAGAAAAAAGATCAATGAACTGATGGAAATGGAATGCAAGTGTTGTATTTGATTAATTCAATTGTAGAATACAAGTTTATTTCATTTGAATATATATAAATTGATAAAGTATGATTAGAAAATAAATTGTAGAGCAGATATGAAAGTCCAAAGTCACCTTTAATATTTATGATCATGAGATCAAAAAGTCACCTGTACATTTATTTCATTCTTTTTGCCTTCTTACCCAATCTGATTTCATTGTCTTTCGTAAGAAATATGTTTGAAAACTCATAAACATTATTAAACATGATTAATACTCAGAAACATGATTAAACATGACTATTTGATCAATGACAGCCCAAATTTATGATTAATTTAACACAGTCAAAGCCCTAATTAATTAACAGAACACAATAGAAGCCCTATCAGATTCAAAACACAGTCGAAGCCGTGAAAAGAAGAGAAGAAGATCTGTACAAAGACAAGAAGAGAAGACGAAGCCCTAGCCCTAATTACTGAAAAAATAAAAAATAAAAACACATAACACAATCGCCGATCAACGATCGAAGACAAAAAGAGAAGAGAAGAAGAGAAGATTACCTCCTAATCTGTGGGGATATATTTTCTGAGTACCAACACGTGGCAAGGTGACGCCGACGTGTCAGCCGAGGTGCCACGTGTCTTGGCCGTTGTACCGAGGTCATCTCGGATGGGCCGAGGTTACCTCCGAAGATATCGGAATCCGAGATAAGTGGATAAGGGACAAGAGTCCTAGAATGAAGAGGGAACTCAACCTGGATATGGACAAGAGTCCTAGATTGGGAGAAGACTTCAGTTTGGGTAAAGATAAGACTCTTAGAGAGTTTATCCTAATCCCACTGGGAGTCCCAGATTAGCAGTAATCCTGAGTCCATTAGGGCCAGGCTCCTATTGGGACTAGGATTGTATTGGCTATAAAAGAGAGGCACCCCCATGGGTCTAATGTATGTTTTTTATACTCAAGCTTGTGAGTTGAATAATTGATTATCTTTGAGAGATATACTGACTTGATCGTCGG
This sequence comes from Camellia lanceoleosa, assembly GCA_025200525.1. Taxonomy (NCBI): domain Eukaryota; kingdom Viridiplantae; phylum Streptophyta; class Magnoliopsida; order Ericales; family Theaceae; genus Camellia; species Camellia lanceoleosa. Next base: position 119,257,577 of record CM045764.1, on the reverse strand, counting down.
AGTGCCCCCGGGTGGTCAAAACCACCGCGGGATTCTTATATCTCTGTTGCAGGTCAGCCAGGTGCCATCTATTCTGCCGGTGCTCTCCAGTTGACTACTAAGCGGGCAGTGTGGTCAGAAAATCACTCACACAATTTGGCGCCGTCTGTGGGAAAGAAAGAAGAATAGATGGCTAATGACGGACAGAAGGATCAGATTGAAGAGAAACACTCCTGTTGGGAGTGGGAGATCTATCGACCTCGACGCTGAAGGGGACAACCGCAACACAAAAACTCGTGACCAGAGTCACGGAGTGAAAGACGCCGGCCAGGAAGGTAACGCATCAAAGACAACAGATCGAAGCGGATACTACAACAAAGATGACCTCCACGTATAGAAGGATAGATACCGGCAGAAGAACGAAGACCCTTCCAGAAAGGATGCAAAGACAGGGGGCATGAGTGCTCCCAAAGAGATGACATTCAAGTATAGAAGAGCTCAGCCTAAGTGAGCAGATCCTGGATTCCAGATCCCGGATCCGAGAAGACATCATCTTGGCCTAGATGAGTAGGCCCGAAAAGACAAGAGCTCAGCCTAAGTGAGCAGATCCTGGATTCCAGATCCCGGATCCGAGAAGACATCAACTCGGCCTAGATGAGTAGGCCCGAAAAGATAAGAGCTCAACCTAAGTGAGCAGATCCCGGATCCTAGAAAACATGATCTCGGCCTAGATAAGTAGGCCCGAGAAAAGAAGAGCTCAAACCGAGTGAGCAGATCTAAGAAGATAAGATCTCGGCACTTAAGTCCGAGAAAAGAAGAGCTCAAACCGAGTGAGCAGATCTAAGAAGATAAGATCTCGGCGCTTAAGTCCGAGAAGAGAAGAGCACAGCGAACAGATCTAAGATCCCAGAGGATAAAAAGGAAACACAGAAGATCAGACTAAAGTTGGCCAGGTTGAAAACCCCGGCTTGAATCCAAGAAGATGCTTAACCGAAGTTAAGCCGAGATGATGCTTAACCGAAGTTAAGCCGAGATGATGTTTAACCGAAGTTAAACTGAGATGATGCTTAACCGAAGTTAAGCCGAGATGATGTTTAACCGAAGTTAAACTGAGATGATGCTCAACCGAAGTTAAGCCGAGATGATGTTGAAACCCGAGAAAAGTTTACAAGCAGAGTTAAAATCGAGAATGAAGAATGGCTTAAACACTTGTTGAAATTCTAAGAGAATTTACAAGTTAAAGAGTGCACAAAGTTAAATGTCGGCAAAAAATTCACCGGAGTCAAACGTCGTTTTGGTTAGAAACAGAACCACTAAGTGCACGCCAAGTGGTGACCGAATTGTGAAAGGAATAAATGCTTCAAGAAACAATGATGATAGTTTGCGAGGCCAAGAGAAAGAGGGTCTAAAGGGGCGAATTAAATACCGTAAGTTTTAATACATCGCGAAAGAAGAACACATCAAGTCTCAGAACTTCAAGACGAAGTTAACTTCCCTAATGTGATCCTAAGTGCAACTTATATTCACATTAGGGGGCAGGGAGAAGGTGCAGGGGGAATGAATGATAATTAAGGAGCAAGGAATGTTAACACTTGTTGAAATTTTTGAGCAAATTGCAAAATGAGTTAACCAAAGATTATGAAGTCTACCACTTGTTGAAATTTGAAGCAATTTACAAGTTTGGTATAGCTAAGATAACACTGAAAGACGTTTCCGAGATATGATCATCCGAGATGACCAACTAGCTTGTTAAGAGCTGAGAAGGTTGGCAAGTACAAAAATGAAGACCTTAGAGAACTGAGATGATGAAAGCAAGAACGCTTGACCGATCTGCTTCGATTTAACGACGATGGTCCAAATTTCGATCAATTTGAGGAGCTTTCACCGTTATCTCGCATCAATTTCAAGAAGGAAGCAAAACTACTTGGCATCACGCAGTTGTGTCTCACCCCAAAAGATGCTTGAAAGAACTTCTCAAGTCTTCTCACCACGAGCTTAGCATCAATCTCCTGAAGAGTTTGATCAAAGCTCTTCTCGGCGATTGGCACCTCAGAGATTGAAAACAAGAATCTGGAAAAAGACACAGAAAACAATTCGTAATCAAGAATGATGATAAAGCTATCAGGAAATCAAGACAAAAATATTGCACAGGTGTGTCAAGCCAAGAACAAATGGCGTAAATCAGATGTGTGAATAGCAGTGTATTCAAGAAGATGAATTGGAAACAACGGGTAAAACAATAATGGTGGTTAACAATGAAGCAGAGCTTCTTGGAAAGCAACAAGTAATAAAACCAGGAGGAACAGTGGCTTACCAGAAAGAGGGAAGTCGGAATAAGAATTGCCGAAGTCTGACAACAATGACAAAATGACGAAAGCTTCATCGGAGGAAAGGAACGAAGATAGTTGCAGAAGCTTGAAAGCTTGGAACAATGACAGATTTAAGCAAAAGGGCTAGAAAGGAAAAAAGCCAGAGGATTGAATGAAAAAAGAGAAAAATCAGAGTCAAGAAGACGACAAAGTTCAAGAAATAAAGCTAAGTGCACAGGCACTAAGTAAGTATGTGAAGAACAAGAAAGTAATGGCCCAAACACGATGCTAGCAACAGAAAGCGGATATGACAAGAACAATGCCAGGCATTCAAACAATTCAAAACTTGAAAACAGACAAAAATAGAAGGCAATAGAGGGCAAATAAACGGATTCAGAAGAGTTATGAAAGATTGAGCTTAATAGCGAGTAAAGAGTTTATGAACCTACCAAGTGAAGTGAACGCCGATATGAAAATCGCCAGAGTCAAATAGATGACTGGAAATCGAGAACTCACCAGAAAATGTGAATAGAACGGATGCAAAGCTCTTTGAGTTTATGAAATTAATGAAACCAGAAACCTCGGCTAGGATGTGTGATCTCGAATAGCTTGGAAAGCATGAAGCTTGATACTTGACAGAAGTGGATAGAAAAGTCCAGGAAACTTTGAGGTCGGCGAGTTTGATCTCGGACAGAGGGGCATAGATGAACGAACAGTATAGGTTCCATCACCTCAGAATGCCGAGGTAATAGAACCTAGGGGGCAGTTGTGGGGATATATTTTCTGAGTACCAACACGTGGCAAGGTGACGCCGACGTGTCAGCCGAGGTGCCACGTGTCTTGGCCGTTGTACCGAGGTCATCTCGGATGGGCCGAGGTTACCTCCGAAGATATCGGAATCCGAGATAAGTGGATAAGGGACAAGAGTCCTAGAATGAAGAGGGAACTCAACCTGGATATGGACAAGAGTCCTAGATTGGGAGAAGACTTCAGTTTGGGTAAAGATAAGACTCTTAGAGAGTTTATCCTAATCCCAATCGAGTCCCAGATTAGCAGTAATCCTGAGTCCATTAGGGCCAGGCTCCTATTGGGACTAGGATTGTATTGGCTATAAAAGAGAGGCACCCCCATGGGTCTAATGTATGTTTTTTATACTCAAGCTTGTGAGTTGAATAATTGATTATCTTTGAGAGATATACTGACTTGATCGTCGGAGTGCCCCCGGGTGGTCAAAACCACCGCGGGATTCTTATATCTCTGTTGCAGGTCAGCCAGGTGCCATCTATTCTGCCGGTGCTCTCCAGTTGACTACTAAGCGGGCAGTGTGGTCAGAAAATCACTCACACAATCGATGCTTTGATCGTTCGCCGCCACTGTCGTCGATCGCCGATCGTCGCTAGCTAAGAGCCACCACTGTCGCTGACGCCGATCACTTCTCGTCGCCGACGCCGATCACTTCTCGTCGCCTCCGTTCAAGTGTGTGTGAGAGAGAGAGAGTTGAGAGAGTGGCGGACACTTTCTTCGAACTCGAACGAAACCTAGGGCTAAACAAACTTGAAATGAAAAAAAAAAAAAAAAAAAAGGGGGCAACACTGGGGGGAAATGAGGGGAAATTAGGGTAGGCGGGCGGGTCGGGTGATTAATTAGATTTGGCAGATTACCCGTGACCCGACCCGCACCCGCAGAATTGTTATTTTTTGGTCCGCACCCGTCCGCCAAATAGCACGCATCCATCCATTATGCCTCGGGTCGGGTCGGGTCGGGTCGGCAGATCCGTTGCACACCCCTAGCCGTACAAACAAACTGAGCGATCCATGAATAGTTCGAGTTCAACTCGTTTAAAACTCATTTGAGCTCGACTCATTTATTAAATGGACGAACTCAAGATCGAGCTCGATTTTTAAGTTCATTTATTAATCGAGTTAACCTCGAGTAGCCTTAAGTTTGGCTCGATAAGATTCGTAAACATAAAAATAAATTAATTAATATTTATTTTTAATAATATCTTAAATAAATTTTCAATAATTTATTTTATTTTTTATTTGTATTTGGTGTTCGTGTAAATTTATATATTTGATTGATGAAATTTATTATTAATATAAGTATAATTATATATTTTACTCATAATTTTGCATTTTTTAATTTTGAGCTCGAATTCGAACTCGGTTCGTTTATGTAATCAAGTGAGCTCAAGTTCAACAAATATTTGACAAGTCGAGCTTTAACTCGATTTTTGAAGCTCAACTAGAGCTTGACTTGAGCTCGACTTTAATTAATTCTTAATAAATGAGCTTGAACATTCAAAAATTCAACTCGGCTTGGCTCGGCTCGGCTCGTTTGCAACCCTATATATTGGTGAATTTTAATAGAAATTTGAAGGGAAAAAAAAAAGAAAAAAAATAAGTGATACATTTATTTTTTTTTTAAATTTCTACATAAACTTATAATTCAAACACAATTATAAAATTTATTTCAAATTTATTTTGATTAATAAGGTTCATTGAGAATATAATTCATAAAAAATTTAGATGATCAAACATTAATTTGTTTTTTAAAAAGTTATCAAAATCATATTAATTGTTTATTTTTTTTAAAAAAAATAATCGTTATTTTTTTATATGATAACTAACCTAATTTTTTTTTTTTTATGAATATCTATTCAACGAATCTTACAATATGAATTGTTCGGATCATCAAAATAAGTTTAGGACATGCGCTATGGACTTCACAACACGATTTTGTGCACTAACCCCACTTCAATGTTATTGGATTCGTGAAGTCTATTGCGAGTTCTATTTTAATTCATATAGTACTCAATCTCTTTTTCATTCATAATTCGATAATCATACATATTAAAAAATGATGTCATTTATTTTATATTATTACATATATTATTCATGAGTTTACCCATCATTTGTTATAATTTCAATCCTTTTGGCTTTCTTAAAATGAATGTTGATGTTATTATGCCAAAATTTTAATACGTGTTTGTCATTCTTTAAAAAAGTCAAAAAGTCACTATCCTATTTAAGTTACATCACCTCTCTATCACATCACTTCAAACACAACCCATACCCAACCTATATTCTATAAAAAGTCAAAAAGTACACTTATTTAGAACATCCCAAACAACCCTTTATTATATTTTTGCTAAGGAAAATATTTAAGACTAATCAAAAAAAAAAATCTCCTATAATATGACCCATTGCACTCATTGAGTTTTTTTGAAAGATAAAAAATAAAAATAAAAATAAAAAACCTTTTTTTTTTTTTTTTTGAGAAAAATTTAAAAAACCTTGGTATTACATGAAATGATTCTTTGATATTACATTTTCATGGGATAGCCATGCATACTGGAGAATGAACTTAGGGCACGTTTGTTTGGCCACATAAAGGAGGGATTGGATTGAGTATGAGGTGGGGTCCACCAATGTTAGAGGATTAAAACTCTAAGGCCATGTTTATTTAACGGATTAGGTTGGATGAGATTATTAATAAGATGATTGTTAGTGAAAAGATTGTTAATGTGAGAATTATTGAGGGAATTAAATAAAAGTGTGTTTGTTTTGATGATAGTATGTGAGATGATTAGTGATGAGATTGTTAAATTATTTTTATATAAAATAAATAAATAAATAATTTCTATATTAAAAAAAAAGTAAAACAAAATTAAAACAAACAGATGTATTTGGTCAAAAAAAATAAAAATAAATAAAATAAAATTTTTATATAAAATAGACTCAATTCCATCACTATTTTTCTAATCCCATTTAAAATTCACCCAAACTAATCCCCCTATTGAGGGGATCAGCAAGCCGCTTGGAGTAGCAATCCTTACTAACCCCCTCTATAAAGAAGCCACCAAACAAGGGTTAGTGGGACCCACTTCCTTACTACTCCAATCTCACCCCCTAATTTTCCAAACAATCATGACCCAAGTCAATTACTAATCCCCGCCATGTAGGTGGATTAGGTTGGTTGGATTTTAAATGAGATTAGAAAATTAGTGAGTGAATTGAGTTTATTTTATATAAAAATATTATTTTTTTAATTTTATTTTTTTTAATCAAATGCACTTGTTTATTTTCATTTTTGTTTTAGCTTTTTTAATCTATAAATAATTTATTTATTTATTTTATATAAAAATAATTTAACAATTCTATCACTAACCATCTTCAATACTATTATTAAAACAAACACACTTTTACTTAATTCCCTCACTAACAATTCTATTTAATCTAATTCGCTAAACAAACATGACCATATAATGTTGGTTTATAATTGGGTTTATTTGTTAATGTCTCAATATTTGTCTTACTTTCCTATGCATCAAATCAAGAGTTACTTCTCTCATATGTCTAGGCATATTTGGGTGTCACATAGAAGCAACAAGAAGTGGAATTTTTGCCTAATTTAGGCTAAAATCTATAAAAAGATAAAATAAGTTAAAATAATTAATAAGATAAAATATCACATCAAATTCATAATTATTTTAATTTTTCTCTTATAAATATCGCATTCAATTATAAAAAAATCTAATCATCTTCTCAAACATAAAAATTTTAACCTACAAAAATAGTCAAAACTAAAATAATCTACTAAAATAACAACTTCCAAACACCCACGTTGTAGTGTTTATTTCTATCTCTCCAAATCATTTGCATTAATTCTAAAAGTTTTAATCTTACTAAAAAATTAATATAATTATATAAATTTATATATTTTTTCCAAATGTAATTATCTATAAGAAATGATACCACTAAAATATTATCACTTCTTTTTTTTTTTCGTTTGTTGTGAATAGGACTGCAAACGAGCCGAGCCGAGCCGAGCTTTAGTGTCTTTGGGCTTGTTTATTAAGATTTTAACGAGCTCGAACTCTAGTTCAAGCTGAATAAAAATTTAACGAACCGAGCTTGAGTCGAGTTGGCTTAGGCTCGACTCGAGCTCGAGCCTGTTCACAAACCTTAACGAGCTAAAAAATTTATAAATTCATACTTGCATGTAAGACTAAAATGACAATTAAAACTTTGATTATACAATTATATATACAATATATATAAACATACTAAAAAAAATTCATGTTTTACTAAAATAATAATATCTACTACTAATATTATATAAATATACTATTTATAGTTAAGTATTATTTACATTTATATTTTTTAAATACATAAATAGCATATTTCTCTTATTTTTTATACATGATTTTATATTATTTAATACATAAATAATAAATATTAAATGAGCAAGTTAACAAGCCGAGCTTATGAGCCGAGCTTTAGACTGTTTGGGCTTGTTTATTAAAAATTTAATGAGCTCGAGCTCAAACGATAAAAAAAATTAACGAACCGAGTTCGAACGAACTTCTATCGAGCCGAATTCGAACTTATTTATGAACGACTCTATTCATTTGCAGCCTAGTTGTGAACGACTAAAATAATATTACTTCCATAATGTATGGATGGAGCCAGAGAAAGAGAAGAAAATGTAGAAACACATGGGTGCTCGTGTACCGCGTGGCTTGTGCAACGTGGCCCTTGTCTACAAGCGGGAGCCGGTGGTAAAATGTTTTATTTTATTTTTTTCCAACTTGATGAGCCATAGGGTTCATCATAGGGTTGATTTAATAACTATAATTGTTATTTAATTGTTTTCTTAATAATTAATCTATTTTAAAAAATACATTTATCATTTATTTTTTTAAAAAAATAAATATAATAAAATAAAAATATTATAATTATTAGATTGCTTTATTTTTTTATAAATGAAATATACAAAAAAAGTTTTATAAAATAAATAGTTTGAATTATTAAAATAGAACCCGTAATAGGTTTCACTAAAATATATTGTACCTAAGTTAGTTTATTACATTTGTTTCCTAAAAAATTAATAATTTAATTTTCAAATAATATTTATTGTTTATTTTTTCACAAATAAATATCATAAACTAACATAATTACAATAATTGAATTAATTTATTCTTTTATAATTAATATATATTATAATATAGAAAATAAACGGTTTAAATCATAGGACAATTGTTGTCCTATAATTAGGCCAAATTTAGGAAATTTACTAAAAGTTAATTTTTGATTTTTATCCTATTTTTAATTATATTACTTTTCTACTTTTTTTTTTTTTACACGTTTTCTAAAAAAAATTAAAAAATATCACCGACTTGCCATTAGGCCCACAAGCAAATTAATAAATATCACAATTAAATATTACAATCAACACATCCTGTTAATACCAGTAACCACCCACCCGCCACCAAGTACTCAAGCAAATTAATAAACATCACAATCAGCACATTTTCATCACCACAAGCAATAAAATAAATAAAATAGTAAACCAATCATTTCAAAAACCAAAGTCCATGCACTCCAACAGGTTTCAGCATATTCAGAAAAAAGAGTATCGAAAGGGCAATGGAGAATGCTTAACACCTTCCCTACTTGTAACAAAAAACTCCTAAACCCATCTCTGATTCACACAAACCATTAACAAGAGTCATTAAAATAAAACAGACTCCACATTAGTAAATAGAAAATATAAAAGTATTGGCTCATTAAAAATCTATTTTCTGGGTGGCCTAACACACCCAAATTCTAAGTTAGGTGATGACTCTAAGTAAGTCTTTCAAGGCATTGCATAAGGTAATAAAATTAAACAATATTTTCATCGTTGCTATTAAAAATTCAGATTTTTCCCAAATAACTATCAAAAGTGAAAATTCAAGTGCAACATTAGTGTATTTTCTCAACGTAATACTCCAATCAATGTAACACACAAAAACTCATTAGTGTATTTTTTTAAACGTAACACTCTAATGTAACATCAGAAAATCACACTAGCAACAACCAACACTTCAGCCACCAATCCCTCTAAAAAGAATATTCCACAAATCACCTATCAATTTCCACAAAAAAAAAAAAAAAAATGAATCAAAAAATTGAAAAAACGAATTACAAAAGAGAATTCACTTATACTTAAATGACACCAAATCAAATAAATATAATTTTTAAAACAAAAAAGACTAATTGATTCATAAAAAAAAAACTCTTAAAATTAAATTGATCAACATTTCCCTTTATAAAATTTATAAGTAAATTTTATTGGAAATGGTTGGAAAAATTCTGGATAAAACAGAATTTTTTCCCAAATTTGGTCTAATTTTTAGGTAGGATCCGTGGTCGATTTTCGCGGGTCAAAGTGGTAACGCGTTCTATGTCACGTTGTGATTCACATCAAGGATGGATCTAGGGGAGGCGGCCGCACCCCCAAAAATTTGAAAAATATCATATATTATACTAGAAATTTTAAAATAATCTAAAATTATAGGAGTTCGCACCCCCAAATTTTTTTTAGATAATTTTAAAATTATATAGAGTAGCCCCCCAATTTGTAGTTTGATAAACATGTTCAGTGCTACTTGTGCAATCCTAAGAAACATAATTAATGATAGAAGCAAATCGAATCAACAAGCTGAGGCAGATGGAGTTTATGATTCCATTACATCTTTTGAGTTTGTCTTCATCTTATATCTTATGAGGGATATTATGGAGATTACTGATGATTTTTACCAAGTTTTGCAAAGTAAATCTCAAGATATATTAAATGCAATGCATTTGGTGTCTACAACGAAGATACTTATTAAAAAATTTAGAGAAGATGGATGGGTTCCATTGTTGAAGAAAATTAAATTATTTTCTAATGATCATGGTATACAGATTCCTAATATGAGTTGTCCTTGTAAAGGAGGCCGAGGTCGGTCTCATTCTGAAAGAGATCAACTCACCATGGAACATCATTTTCGAGTTGATATTTTTATGGTTACAGTTGATTCTCAGTTACAAGAATTAAACAATAGGTTTAAGGAAGATGTAATGGAATTGCTTGTTCTTAGCTCAGCTTTGGATCCTAGGGATGGTTATAGATCATTCAAAATTGAGGATATTTGCAAACTTGCAAATAAATTTTATCCCATGGATTTCTCCAAGCAAGAAAAATTGCATTTGAAATATCAGTTGGAAAACTATAAGCTTGATATTTCCATACTTCCTGAGTTTCAGAAGCTGTCAACCGTTTCTGAGTTGTGTCAAATGTTGGCAAAAACAAAAAAAGTCGACAAGTTATCCTTTTATTGATAGATTGATCCGCCTTGTATTGACTTTACCTGTTTCAACTGCTATGAAACTCATTAAGTCTAAATTGCACAATGGGATAGAAGATAGTTTTCTGGCTAGTTACTTGATTACGTACATTGAAAAAGACATTGCTCGAGGGTTTGATATAGATTCTATCATCCACGCTTTTGATATTATGAAAGAGCATCGAGTTCAATTGAAGATGCCTAATTTTAGTAAATAAATGCATGTAGAAATAGTTACTACTTTTTGTAAGTGAATATAGGCAAAAAAATATTCTCAATTGTATAATCATCTTTTGGTACTCAACTATGTTGACAAGGAATATATAGTTCAATATTTTATCATAACATTATTGATTTTTTTCATGTTAGTAGAAATTAGTATTAAACTTCAAATTTTATTTGTTAGAGGTTAAACGTATTTTGGCCCCCCCCCCCAAAGTCATAATCCTGGATCCGTCCCTGATTCACATGGTATATTTGGTTGCTCAAAACCATTATCGTGTGAATGAGAAATTGAAGCCAAAGTGTGCTCCATGGAAATGGAGTTTTTGGTAGAAATTTCTTAAGGTTTGGAAATTAACTTGTCCCACATTGGTTTGGTGGGAAGTTTTGAATGGGTTTATATAGCTTGGAATTATAACTTATGGAGGGCCCCAAGGGACACCCCAAGTTCGTAGAATAGAGAGGTTATGGGTAAAATGGGCTAGACCCATTGGATCAAAAAATCACCACACGCGGGTGCTGGTGTGTGGTTAGGTTGGGCTTGTTCAGTCCAATACAAATCTTTTTGGGCCAGAAACATTTGGATTTAATTTTATTTTTTAAAATAAAATCTGTCCAACTGTCCAGAATTCAAATTAATTCCGGAATTAATCTGTTTCGGTTTTTCTCTACACCCAAATAGACCCCTTCCGTTTTTATCTGTTTGAATTTTGAACCCAACAGATTTAAATATGTTTAATTCAAAACCAAACAGGTTTCATACCTATTCAAAACAGGTTAGCACCTGTTTAATTCAAAATCAATAGCCACCACTACATCTATAAATAGGCAGCCCTCATTTGATGTTTTAGAATTCAAAAAATTCGTATTTCTCCTCTGCAAATTTATTCTCTTCATATTGCTGCATTTATTTCATTATTTTTCTGTGAGAAAGAGTGTATACACTAAGTGTGTTCATTGAACAAATAAATTGTAGTGCTGCATTTATTTGTTGTTGATCATTTCATCCTGGGAGATAGATGTCCATATTCTGATAGCACCGTGGAGAGGACGAATCTGTCTTAAGGAGACAGTGTCGAACATTGGACTTGATCAGAATAATATTCAAGATATTAATCAAATAAGTTATTTATTTATTTTTTGTTTTATTATTTATTTAAATCATATTTTAATTTTATTTTTGTAACAAAATAAAATTCATTTTTATTTATTTAATTCTATTTCTAGTTTGATTTTTGTAATCAAATTTTCTCTCTCCTTTCATATTTTTCTTTTATATTCTATTTGTCGTTTAGTACCCAAACAGAATTTATTAATTTAATTACAATAAAGATTGTCCAACAAATTTTACAAATAACAAAAGGAGCAATACGTATGTATAAGCTATATATATATATATATTTTTTAATCATGATTGTGGGTTCGTGATGACATTCTAGTGGAAAACAAATACACAATCATAAAATCACTCATCACAAATCTTACTTTAAACAAAAAACAAACATCATATTAAAAGAAAGATAATAGAAACTAGATTATCTTTATTACATAATTATTGATTCTCTTTATTACATAATTATAATAAAACATTGTCATTACGATTTTTTTTAGGAAGATGGTTAAAAGTTGATTTTTTAATTTTTTTTAAGCATTTATTAAAAAATATTTAATAATGTGATAGATAATGTGACTCAAAATGAATTAAAAACAGAAAGACACTTTTAACCATTTTTTCAAATTTAACAACTAAAAGATAAAAATAAAAATATATCATTATTTCAAATTAATAAAAATTCATTGCACTCTCAAAGATGGTTTTTCATAACCGTTAAATAATATAATAAATATCATTCATTACAAAATGACTATAGTGCACACCTTTTAAAAAGTGTGTACCATGTACACTTTATAACTATAGAAGAAAATGATATAATTTCATACTTTATAAGTCAAAACTTTAAAAAATAAAAAATAAATAAATAAAAGGGTTATAACCAAACACAAAAAAATCATAACTAAATATCTTGAAATAACACTACAACAAAACTGACTTTTTACGGCACCACATTAACGACATACAATAAATGCACACCGTAATTTCTCACTTTTACGACTTGTTTTTTTTGCATGTCGTAAATATTTTTCCAACCACGGCATATCTATTGCGGAGGCCGTGAATGGTAGTAACAATGATTTTTTTACGGTTTGCAATGTTTGCTGTAAATAAAAAAATTTTCAATGACATGCATATGGCATGCCGTTAATACATCAACTATATATGACACACATACGCCAACTGTGAATAGTATTGCACTTTTCATAGTGCATAAAACACCCGCCGTTAAAAGTTTTACACTTTTTACAACGCACACAATGCTTGTCGTTAAAAGTATTACCTTTTCACAATGCACCATGCATGTCGTGTATTGTATGTTAAAAATTTAGGCGCCAAGGTGAAATTTACCGCCGCCAATTCAACAAAAAAAAAAAAAAGAAAGAAAGAAGAATATATTAGAAAAACAATATATACATCAACTGTTTGGCTTATGACCGATTCTAATCATCAACTGTTCGAAGGGTTTCAATCTCTATTCGGCGGCAAGGGAGAAGGATTAGACGACGCTGATTGTGACAGTGGCGATGGAGTTGGTGGTAGTGCCGTCGGACAGTGGCGGTGGCATTGGAGCTAGTTGCGACAGCGATTACGAGTCCGACGGGGTTCGTCGGGATCCACCTCCGTATTCTCGCTCCGATTGATTCTCCGATAACCTGGTCTGTCTTTGCTTCTACATCTTATATATATATATATATATATGCTATTGTTATTATTTCCCTAACTTATCTCTACTTCTGAATCATTTCCGTATCTGTGTTGTTTTGCCTCTAAATTTTTTTGGTAAACCCTTATCTCTGCTTATCTCTACTTATCTTATATATATATATGCTATTGTTATCATTTTCCTAACTTATCTTTGCTTCTAAATCTTGGGTAACATGAAATCGAGATTGGTGGTGATACCTTCAATTTACAACTTATGAGTTTTTTTTTTTTTTTCTAGAAATACTTCAACTTACACAATCAAGCAAAATCAAGAGTCTTTTATTTTGGGTTTAATTTCTAGTAAAATGTACAAAATAAAATCCACAAAAAAATCCTCAATTTAGCGACAGTAGTGGGTTTTTTATGGATTTCATTTTGCCCTCACCCAAGCAGGGGACTTTTAAACGACTCTCTATTGTCAAGTAATTCCTTGACAATACCAAGAAGAAGCCAGAGTGTAATTTTGGTTGAAAAAAGTTGTTATAACTCGCTAGAACAGAGCAATTACATTGAAAGTAACTACCACTTTTAATTGAAATAATGTTAAAGATGACGTCATCTTTCTTCTTGTTTTTTGGATTCTTTGAAATGTATAATCCTATCTCTCCGGCTTTGTTTTGAATGGATCACATCATCTGTTGGTATGTCAACATAGAGATCAACTTCTAGCAGTGTTTCTCTACATTTCTGCTTCCTCTTTCCCTAAACTATGCTTAAATTATTTTGGTACTTTATTCTGACTCCCCTTTGAAGGACCTACATTTCCAAATGCCATAAAGTTTGTAGTGTTTCACTTCTATATATGAAAGAGATTTGGGCAAGTTTTATTCATAGGTGCATATTTACACCATAAACATTGCCAAACTTAGATTCTTTGGGCATCATAGTGAGAAGCAAATATGCTTGAAAAATTATCCCACCCTCTCATCATAGCCTTTTGTACCCCTGCCCCATGCGGACCTCCCACCTCTTTAAAAATTCAACCTCTTCCTTCCTCCACATGTACAAGAGACAATTTGTATTTAAAATAAACCTCGGGGATGTGTTTGTAATTTATCCAAAAAGAAAAAACTCAAAAAAATTCTCAACTTTTGAACTATTAAGCTAATTACAATTAACTCAAATTTCTTACATAATTTCTAAAAGCTCTCCATCCAAATTAATTCACCAACCAAACTAAAGGGCAAAATAGAAAATTCAAATATAAACTTAAGGGAAAAATCAGAAATAAAATACAAGCCACCAACACCAAAGCTATTCTTATATAGATAGATATATAAACACCTACTATTGATACAAAATCACATGCAAGTAGATATGTAGGTATGGTGTGTGATGTGTATAGGAGTTTGGAAATAGTCATGTTCTTATTTCAGCTTACTTGATTTTCCTAAGGGAAATATGGAGTTGGGTGTCTTGTTTCAAGCTATGTTGGAATTGGATGCGTCCTTTGTTCATGTATATTTCTCCACAAAATTGGTTTTGTTTATAGGGACCTTCGACATGCTTACAAGTGCTATAGTGTCTCAACCTACTTAACTTAATTGTATTGCTTTTTTTTTTTTTTTGTTATGTGAAATTGTTGCTTTTGTACAATAAGATCATTCTTAATGTAATCCTTCCATATACAATATGAGAACTCTATGCATACACAAATATTTTAACCCATGCGCGTCTTTATATGAAATTTGTATTTGTTAAATTAATCTCTTAATGGGTTTTAATTTTTTTTAAAATAAATCATTGGGTAAATTTGATTATTTGATTTTAAAAAAAGGTCAATTAATGGTGTTTAATTACAATTCTAGATTCTACATTATTTGAAACTCTAAAATACCATCTTAGTGTATTTGCTAATCATTTTGAGCATTGATGCATGTAACTAATGTTAGTAGTTTTTGTGGATGCAATTTTTTAGCAAGTGGAAAGTTCAAGATGGACAAAACATTGGTACATTTTCCAAGGTTTATTTCTACACACAACCATAAATATGCTTTCAAATGTTAAGTTACTCATTTTGTTTGGATGGAATTAATAATAACTTAAAGTTCGCAGAGTATCGAATGAGTATGTGAATGGAGCGAGAAAATTTGTTAACATGACTAAGGCAAATTCAAGGAATCTTGATATGATCATATGCCCTTGTGGAAGTTGTCAAAACCTATCACAACAACATTGTGATACTGTTTTCAAGCATTTGGTCATGGTAGGGATGGATCCTAAATATACGTCATGGGTTCTTCATGGGGAATGACTGAGTGAATCTGTAGAAGTTCAAGACAATGTTGAAATTCCGAAGACATATAGGTTGTTTAGAGATGTTTATGCACAGGATGATTTTTCGCAACCTACAAATGAAAGTAAAGAGAGGGAGTTCACACGAGTATCAGAAGATGCAGAAACTCCTTTATATCTGGGTTGTACAAAGTACACTAAGTTCTTAGCAATTGTTACTTTATACAAGCATAAAGTTGTGCGTGGGGCATCTGATAAGAGTTTTGATGAAAATTTGAGATTAGTGTCTGACATGCTACTAGAAGGTAGCACACTTGTGCAATCTATATATTCAGCAAAGAAGTTGCTTAAAGCATTTGATCTGGGGTATGACAAAATACATACTTGTGTCAATGATTGTTGTTTATTTAGAAAAAGATTTACAGCATATGGAGGCATGCCCGAAATGCAATTGTTCATGTTGGAAAGTGGATAAGTGAACTAGGAATATTAAAAAGGGGGTTCCAACGAAGATGTTCCGTTATTTTCCCATAATTCCAAGATTTAGGAGAATGTTTAAGTCACAAGAAAAAGCAGAACAATTAACTTGGCATTCCACTCACAAAAGTCAAGATGGAAAGATGCGACATTCAGTTGATTCATTGGCCAGGGATGCAATTGATCACAAGGGGCCCTCTTTTGCATCGGATCCACGAAACCTTCGACTTGGTCTTGCAAGAGATGGATTCAATCCCTTTGCAAATCTTAGCTCAACATACATTTGTTGGCCAGTGATGTTAGTGACTTATAATCTTCCTTCATGGTTATGCATGGCAAAGGAAAATATAATGTTGACATTATTTATACCAGGACCAAAGCAACCAAGGAATGACATAGATTTGTATATGCAACCACTTATAGAAGACCTACAAGAATTATGGAATAATGGTGTGGCAGTCTATGACGCAGCCAACAAGTCTATGTTTAATTTGAAGGCTATGTTGATGTGGACAATAAATGATTTTCCAGCTTATGGGAACTTAGCTGGATGTGCCACAAAAGGAAAAGTTGAATGTCCTATATATAGCATTAACACATTTTCGCAGTGGTTGAATCACAGTAAGAAGGCAGTGTACATGGGCCATAAGTGATTTCTATCTCTGAATCATCTATTTCGAATGAAAAGAAGTTAGTTTGATGGAAAACAAGAACTTGGGGGAAGCCTAAACCATTGAGTGGATCTAATGTAAGGGACATTGAAACTAATTGGGAAAAAACTAATAAAGAAAGGAAAAGAAAAAGGGCCCAAACCAAAAAGAAAAACAACCAAAAAGAGTCAGATTGCGTCCAATCATGAAAGAAAAAGTCCATATTTTTCAATCTACCATATTGGGATGTAAGTCCTTGGAAAGTAGGATTTCATATTCTTTGGTCTATCGTTAGTCTTAGTTAAACTTTTCCTCTTAATTTTTTAAATAATAAATCTTTTGTTGATGTTACAGGCATTGCTTTTACGTCATAACTTGGATGTGATACACATCGAGAAAAATGTTTGTGAAAGCATTTTATGCATACTTTTGAATGTTAAGGGGAAATCGAAGGATGGTCTTAAGGCTCGTAAAGATTTGGCAGAAATGAGAATTAGAAGTGAATTGCATGCAGAGGATAAAGGATCCCATTTTTACTTGCCACCAGCATCACATACACTTTCAAAATATGAGAAGAAGATTTTTTGTTCTAGATTACAAGATTTGAAGTTGCCTGATGGTTATAGCTCAAATATTGTTAATTGTGTTTCATTACAAGAGTGCAAGTTAGTTGGACTCAAGTCACATGATTGTCACGTCCTGTTTCAACAATTGTTGTTAGTCGTATTGAAAGGACGAAGGAATGCAATATTTTGAATGTGCTCTTTTTTCAATCAGTTATGTCAAAGGGTGATTGATAGGAATAAGATACAACAACTTGAAAATGATGTTGCTAAGACATTGTATATGTTAGAAAGATTCTTTCCTCCATCATTTTTTGATATTATAATATACTTAACAATTCATATAGGGCGAGAAGCTCGCTTATGTGGACCAGTGCAGTTTCGTTGGATGTACCCATTTGAAAGGTGAGTCTATATCATATTTTAAATATAAGTATTGTTTTATCTCTACCATAAATAAACTTCAAACAAATTTGTTAAGCTGGATTTTATTGTTGTTTAGATATATCAAGATACTCAAAGGTTATGTTAAAAATCGCGCAATACCTGAGGGATGCATAGCAGAATGCTATCTAGCTGAAGAGTTTATGCAATTTTGTAGTGGGTA
The DNA here is from genome assembly GCA_025200525.1 of Camellia lanceoleosa. NCBI lineage: Eukaryota > Viridiplantae > Streptophyta > Magnoliopsida > Ericales > Theaceae > Camellia > Camellia lanceoleosa. The sequence goes on along the minus strand of CM045764.1, from coordinate 119,239,559 downwards.
TATGAAGAAAGCAGTTGAAATTGGTACTCGACATATTCGCAATATAGAGTTTGAAAGTGAAACAATACTAGAAGGACGCCCAATTACTTCAGGAAAATCAATAGCGATACCAGATGATGTGTTGCAAATTGCTCATTGATGTGTGTTGATAAACAGTGCAGAAGTCCAACCTTATCTAGAGTAAGTATGATGAGTTAAATATTCCTTTGTAATTGACTATTCAAAGAATATTGGGTTCTTATCATTTTGCTTTCTTATTAGGATGCATGCGGAGGAGCTTAAGCGTTCAGATAGACGTTTATTGAGGGATGCTACACTACTACATTCTAGACAAATGGATACTTTTTGTCAATGGTTGAAAGAGAATATCAATTCTTGTGGTAGTAAGGTGTTGAATACATTGAAATGGCTTACAGCTGGCCCAAGAAATGATGCATTGTCATACTTGGATTATGTCATTAATGGCCATCGCTTTCATACAACCAATGTTGAGAAGGCTACTGTAGACACCCCATTTTTGACCGACCTTAAGACTCAGACGTCACCGATTGAGCGCTCGGCGATGTTGCATATTGTGCTCGTTCAGAAGTCTCAGAGTCGCGGCCGTGCGCCCTGCTTCCGGACTTCCAAACCCTCTTCTGTGCCTTGCCTCGGTTTGCGAACCAGACTTGGTTTTCTCTATTTTCTTTCCTGAGGGGAGGGAGAGGTCCCGTAGACCATCTCCCGGTGGCCATGGGCTACATTTCGTGGCCATAGGCCATTTTGCCCATTTCGAAGCCCGGTTCCCGGTTTTCGGAGCCGTCAGGCCGTGTGCCTCGGTTCGGGACCGCCTAACCATCTCCGATTTCTCTAGTTTTTGGCATGCATCTTATTTACTCCCTTTCGAGGGACACTGGGGCCTTAGATACCCACTTCGTGGTCGAATGCCACTTTTTGCTTAATGACCTATTTTTTGGACCCCGAATCGTGTTTTGGCCCCCGAGCCTTCATTTTGCATCGGTTTGGGCTCATTTTTGGTGGAGGCCTTATTTTCATGGTTAGGAAGCTTGTAGGAGGGTGGGAGGCCAGCAATTGTTTTGACAACCAACTTTTTTTTTGGTCAAAAGTAGTTCAGCATGAATCCGGGAAGGAGAAAAGTCTGCACGGCTTCACCGAAACGGGCGTAACTCTTTGCACAAGAGGAATTAAAATATGAGGCCACCACCATTGGAAAGCTTACTTCCGGGGATTAATTTTTCACTCAAGAATCTCCTAAGTCCGGATCCGGGGGGAGGAGATATGGTTGGTTGAAGTCTGGTTAGACCGAATCTGCGCGGCTTTACGAAAACTGGCATAACTTTTTCTACAAGAGGAATTTTAATGCAAGGTTTGCGGCATTGGAAAGCTAACTTCAAGGGCTACATGGCCGACTAGTTTTATGGCTTGGACCTTTTGACCCTAGCCGGCTGGCCACCTTTTCCAGCCGGCCGGCCACTTACCAAAAAAAGTGACTTTTTTTTCTCTTTAAGCTGGTCGGCCATTTTCCTCTCCCTCAGTGTATTCCAGCTGTGCCAGCTGGTTGCCAATTGGACCATCCTCCATACACGTGTATGGAGGATTAGAGAGGTCCCTTAGATTTTTTTTATGCCTTTCCTCTATAAAGGAGAGACTTGGCTTCTTGGCTCAAGGTTAGACATTTGTTAGACACATTTGAGAGAGAGCTATACCTTCCACCTCCCATTTCTCTCCATTTCCAAGCTCCGAAGTCATTTTTCTTGCACCATTTCTACATCAACCCCTAGCACAAGACCCCCACACTCCATTCCAACACTTGGAGGCTGATTTCCAGAGGTTAAGAGTGCTGCAACTTTGTCCAAGAACCATCAAAGGGGTAGTCTTCAAGGGTAAGTTGCCATTTCCTCTTTTGTAGCTCAATCTTGCACCATTGTTTAGCCTTCTTTGCTTGTTGTTTTGAGCTCCGACCCTAACTGAAGGGGTCATTATTTTGAGCCATTTTACATGTTTGTTGAAGGGTTCAACCCTATTTGAGATCACTATCTTGCACTTGTTTCAATATCCTCTTGTATGCCATTATTTTGCATTGAATATTTGGCCTATGTGAGATTTGTGTTGGAGCATGTAATAAACTGTAACTAGGAATATTTTGAGCCCCTCTTCAACATTGAAGAAGGGATCAACCATTTTTGGCCCCCCTATCTTGCACTTACTTCATAATTCCTCCAATTTACCGTAAATTTGCATGATTTGTTTGGCCTATATGTAAATTGTTTTTGAGCATGTCATGAACTGTGAGTAAGCTTATTTTGTGTCCCTCTACAACATTGTAGAAGGGATCAATCTTGTTTGGGGTCTCCATGTTATACCTATCATTATACCCCTCTTTGGCCCCCTTTTTTGCATGCCTTTTTAGGCTTATCTAGCTTCTGTTTTCGGCCACCATCAGAACTGGAAATGGTCATATTTTGACCCTCTGGACATATATCATTAAGGGTATTTTCTTGTTGGATGAATGTTTGGGCTACTTCATGTTATATCCTCTTGTGGCCTCAATCTTGCATTGCATTTCTAGCATATTTTCATATTGATTTAGGGGCTGTCATCAACTGTAAATATTAATATTTTTAGTCCCTCTTCAGTGTTGTAGAAGGATATTTTCTTGTTTGAGCTTTTCATGTATCACTTGCCTCAATATCCCTCTTGCGGAGCCATTTTTGCATTCTTGCTTAATCCTATGCGTACTTGCTGTTTATCCATTTTTTATGACTGAAAAATGCTTGTCTTGGGGCTGAATTTCTACTGTATTTTCATTCCATATCCATATTGTGCATGCATTGCATAGCTATAGGCCATTTCGGGTGCCTAATTTCGCATTTCGGGACAATTCCTTGCATTTGGTCCCATTTCGCCTCATTTCGAGACTGTTTCGCCCTACATTTTAGTGCTGAAATTCATTTGCATGTTTGCATATCCTATTCCATGCCATTTCATGCCTTAGGGCCATCGCCTCGGTTTGCGTGCCCGTGTGCACGCATTTCGAGGCACTTCATTTTCATCTGACGGCCTCTTGGGTGAGTGTAGCTGAGGCTCTCTCATGTTAGTGTAAGTCCAATTTGCATTGTGTATGCCATTTCACGCCTTAGGGCCATCGCCTCGGTTTGCGTGCCCGTGTGCACGCATTTTGAGGCACTTCATTTTCATCTGATGGCCTCTTGTGTGAGTGTGGCTGAGGCTCTCTCATGTTAGTATAAGCCCATGTTGCATCGTATTTTCCATACTAGTCTCATTGCATTGCGTATGCCATCGCCTCGGTTTGCGTGCCCGCTTGTACGCATTTCGAGGCATCTCATTTTCATCCATCGGCCTCTTGTGTGAGTGTAGCTGAGGCTCTCTCATGTTAGTGTAAGTCCAATTTGCATTTGGAGTGCCATTTCATACCTTAGGATCATTGCCTCGGTTTGCGTGCCCGTGTGCACGCATTTCGAGGCATCTCATTCTCATAGCATTGTGCATGCTAGGTCATATGTTAGTTGCATTCATGCATATCATGCATATTGTATCGTGTTCGGGATAGGAGTTAGCCCGGGCACGGGAAACGAGGCGCGTTTCATACTCCGAGTGACGGAACGGGTCTCAATTCCCCAGTCACCGACACTCCGGATTACCCATGATGGAGTTAGGTTTTGTTGTAGCATTCATGTGCATTCATCCTACATTGAGTTGTGCAAACCGACTCCTCGGCCATCATGCATCGAGATGCGTGATTGGTGGCACGAGGATCGAGGCATGCATATATTTGTGAAAATACATTGCTATGCCCCTTTCCTGCTCTCTGTTGCAGCAAAATCAAGAATTAGTGGTCTTTCGAGGCTTGGCACGCTTTTCAAGAAACAATTACGAGACAGAGGCTAATTGGGGCATCCCAGTGGATTTCCGCGCAAAGGCACCCGGGCATGCATCATTCATCATTCGGAGTGGAATCAAGGCAGTCCCTGGCTTACATGCCAGTTTTTACAGCTTTCTTAGTTAATTTGTTAATTAATTAGGAATTTGTATATTATTTAGACTGAATTATTTGAACTGTATTGTTCTTTCATTCGGGACTGTATATTTATTCGGACCCTCTGCGCGAGGGCAAAATTGTAATAAGTGTGGGTGAGTGTGATGTATGTCTTCCAATCCCACGTCTTTCTTCCCTTTTATTTACCTGCTTATGATGGTTAGATTAGGGCATATTTCAGTTAGCATACAGTATGACAGCATGTTTGCATCATTCATCTGTCTTGCACGCACCGGGCTCGGCGCATCATACAAACTGCATTTGTATTTCAATTCCAAATTGAACGCGTGTTAGTTGTAGCATTTCATATGCCATGTTTAGAATAGCCGAGCCTGCTATAGTTTGCATCTTTGCATGTGTTGCATTAGGCAAATCCGTATATTTTAGGATCATGCATAATTTCTAATCGGTTTTTTGTTTTGGCTTGGAGTACTCGGTAAGTTTTATGCTTTAGCATCCTTGCATGCGTGTGAGTGACTGCCATGAATAGCATGCTTACCATGAGGCTATGTGCTTATGTGATATAACTGTCTTGAATGCCTGTGGGTGGAGGTTGAGGTACTTAGATTGGGACAATTCATTGACGGTTTGTTTTAAACCCACTAGATAGTGGCAAAATCATGTTTTCTTAAGCCCACCTGAAAGTGGCAAATCCACGTCTTAGCCTACCTGTGGGTAGCACCATCAAACCATTTTTAAACAAACAAATATGAAATGTTTTTTTGTTCCAATTCAGGCGATTCAGTCTATACTTGTATACTGTGTGCATCACATAGTAACCTAGGCTAATAACCGGAATAAGAACGCACAATGTTTTCAAAAACAGATATCATGGTTAGTAAAGGCCGGTCTTTGACCGGGCGAGCGGGGGTGCTCACGAAGTGACCTTCCCCAATCGTACCCAAGTTCCCGAGCCGAGGCAACTTTGGTGATGACGGACACGTGGCCTTTGGCACCGAGTCAGGGTTTCCTAAATTTTCCATTAAAAAACATTTAGGTGGCGACTCTATATCTGGAAAAGCGGTCCATGTTTGGCACTTCTTTCAAAAAATCTATTTTCAAAACAATTTGCCGAATTTGGACTCTTTGGTTCAAGATTAAGAACCGTGACATTTGAGTCCTTCGAACTATAGTGACCCAATATCGAACCAGAACGGGGGGGACTCGCGCTCCTTTCCCCCGGGATGCGTTCGGGGACGTCTACAGCTACACAAAATAGTGGTGTTTCCATCAAAGCAAAAACTCTTTGTCGAGCTAGTAAGAGAGATACCACACAAGCTGTGAGAAAAATCTCTTTTTATGGGGTTATTAAATAGATTATTTTTCTAGACTATTATAAATTCCAAGTCCCCTTATTTAAATGTGATTGGGTAGCTATAGGAAATGGTGTTAAAGTTGAAGATGGATTTACTTTGGTTAACTTACAACATGGAAGACATCAATTTGAGAGAGATTTGTTCGTTCTAGCATCACAAGCAAAACAAGTGTTTTATTTGAGAGATAATGATACATCCAGTTGGAAAGTTGTACTTAAAGCATCCTGAAGAGGTTTTCATGACTTTGAAATGTATGATGATGATGCTTACATGCCGTGTGAACATGTCGATATAGGTAGGCTTGAAATGGCTAATAGTGATGAAGATGAGTGCTATGTAAGGACTGATTGTGAGGGTGTGGAAGTGTTGCTTGATTAATGAGTTGCTCTTCATGTTTTGTTGACCTAGTAATGAAGTAAAATAACATTATAAGTACTTGTGTTCTATTGTTATTGATGTTTAAGAATCACTTTTTCACTATGTGATATTTGTGGTATGTATGAAATTAATTAGTAATTTGTTTTCCCTTTTTACAAAACACTTTCACATACTTGTATCTCATATAAAAATTATTACTCGATTTGGTTTTGTTCTATCATTTTTGCAGGTGGAATTCTTTTTCTAAGGATTTAATAATTGAAGTTGCCAACCAACAATGTGTACAGAGGTAACTTTCAAACAAGTGTTTTTTTCTAATTTATTTATTTTGGGTACACATTTTTAACCAATTATTGGTTGCCACGTCTTTATTTTTTCATGTGTCATAAAGAGTTCTAGAAAGGTAGAAAAAAGGCATAGGAAAGAGCAAGAAGCTATAGCTGCTGCCACAATGGATAATAAAAGTGGTGGACCCATTAGAATTTCAGATGTAGGTTCCAATACACGACAAATTGATTCACCAAATGCAAATGGAGTAGCTGAATTTGGTCAAGAACCAAAAAAGAAAACTAGAGCGCCGTCAAAGTTAAAGATGCATGACAAAGGCAAACAAAAGTGTGAAGAGATCGACTTCAATGAAAGGAACCAGCCAATAGGACAAGAATCAGTGCACTTATCAACCTTAGAAGGGATCTTAGCTCGGGAGATGGTGCCAATTAATATAGATTATTAGTTTGAAGCTCCATATGAGATTAAGGATAAGTTATGGGCTTATGTAAATGTAGTATGTTTATCTTGTTAATTTTTATACAACAATTCATTATTTTTCCCCTCTTCTAATACTAAATGTTTGCTTATATGAAAATGCATCTTAGATATAATATACATGATATCCACAAGACACGTGTCATGCAAAAGTTTGCAAAATTGTGGCGCAATTACAAGTCTGAACTATCAAGAAAAGTAAGAACTCTCGCTGCAACAGGTAAAGGTCATTTAGCACGTAATATTGCCCTTACCAAACCTGATAAGATTGGAATGGCTGAATGGAAGGAATTTGTGAAAAATCGACTTTCAAAAAGCTTTATTGTAAGTTTTTCTTCATAATGATTTTATGTAGAAACTCATTTCTTTTCATAACAATTAAGATAAAGATTAGAAATTCTTAAAAAATGTGGACATTTCAAATGTTTATACTCAGGAAAAGAGTGAAAAATTCAAAGAGATGAGAGCAAAGCAGAAAAAGTTATACACGATGAGTAGAAAATGCTATGCACGACTAGAGGAAGACATGGTAAGTTTAGCAATATGAACAACATTTATTTCGAAAGCATTTTGATTTTGTTGCTTCTAATTTTGTACTATGTTTTATTTGTTTTTTGTTTTAAAAGAAAAATCAAAGCCGAGACCCAGATTCCATATCTAGAGTGGATGTTTGGATCAAAGGACATACAAGACAGAAGGGGAAATCTGCCAATAAAGTCCTTCAGGAAGCAGTGGTATGAATTAGCTTAATATGTTATTAAAGATTTTGATTTCATTCAATTCAATTGAAAGATTACTGGTTGTTGCTTTACACTTGCTTCTCATGTTAAAGTTAAAGAAAATCAGAGAAGAGCTTGAATGTATTTGCAATCTGATGCAATTGCTCTGTTGGACTAAGTTGTGGCTGCAACTACTACAACTGTTCTATTGTTCTGAGCTGTGGCCATGGCTGTGGCCTTGGCTGTAGCTTTACCTTGACTTGTAATGCTTTGGCTAACTACCCATGTTGTGAATTTGGCTGCAGCTGTGTAGCCCTTGTGTCCGTCAATTGTCTTGCTAATCTGACCTCCCAAACTTGCTGGTAGCTACATAAATATGGTTGACATTCAGATTTGGCATACTTTATCCTACCCTTGGAACCCATTTTTATTTAGCATTCAAGTTTGTATTTTGTTAGAATTCAAGTAATAACAATTTTATCATAATTAGTAAAAATTACCAAGAAAATGGTTAAAATCATATCCATTGATTTCTTGATGAATAAAAACTTTGGAAAAACAATAACTTCAGAAAGAGGGTAAAAAAAAAAGAGAGAGAGAGAGATTGAAATGGAAAAAGATAAGTAGATGTTTAGCTTAAAAATCACACACAACACCTTTTTCATTATTAATTATATAGTTTTTTTACGTGCACAAAATTGGATGAGAGAAATTAACAAGGAGATTGGGATTTGCTTAAGCCAAATGCAAAATGACTTTCATTATTGGTCTTGCGGTGTTGCTCATAAGCAAATTTTTTGCTGTACAGGTTTATAATCTTTAACTATCATTTAATTTTGAGTTGAGAGTGTCTGAGGGTTGAGTTCTGTGAGACCATACCCTTATTTATAATCTTTATGGGCCTTTAATGCATGTTGCTGGTCTATCTCAATCAAGGTCTTAAAAATGGTTGAAAAGATTCTGCCTATTTAATAATGATAACAAGGTGATTATTGTAATTTGAATAGGAAAAGAACAGGTTGGTATGTTATAGAAGTGATTTTGAATGACTTGTTCAATTCTACTTTTTTCATCTTATCTGTAGAAAATCTACTTATGAACATGGAAGATGCTTTTGTGTTGTTTAGTTGTTTAGCTAAAGTGGAGATCACTCTTGTAAGGAATTTAATTAGTTGGGAATTTCTTTAGTCTATCAATCAGTGTTGGAAATATTACCTTTGACAATGTCGGAGCCATGTCTAAGAGAGTGGTGTCAATTGATGACACTGGATAAATTTATTCTTTTTTTTTTAACCCATGTGGAAATATATATGCTAAAGTAGTGTCTAAAATTTTTGTTTTTCATGTGATTTGACGAGTTTGAATTACTTTTGTTTATAGGGAATATATAAAATTACAATACATCATATGAAAGTTGATTTTGTTGTAGAAATAAAAGAATCTAATACAATGACATTGATGATAACTAGTTGAAGAAAATTCTTAGTTATGCCATTGAATTTGTTTAGGGCATGGATGATATATACAATAGATGACTGAAGAATTCTAATACCAATGATGGATTAGTAAACCATTTCATCAAAGCTACTCTTCAGATCAAATCCTACAGGATTAAGGAATGATTCTGTCAAACTTCAAAAACTTTTGTAGGCAAGTACTTGGCATTATGTTTTCACTACTACAAATACAGATAAAGATTACACTTTTTTCGTGTGATGTATGTTTTTTAATCACACTTTTTAAGTTTTATTAAAGTGTGGTCTTTGGGAGTGTGATTAAAAGGGGTCATTTTTAATCACACTTTTTAAGTGTCATTAAAAAATGATTTCATCATATCTTTTAAGTGCGATTAAAAACATTTAAATTACATCTTTTAAGTGTGATTAAAAACAATTATATCACATCTTTTAAGTGTGATTAAAAATATTTAGATCACATCTTTTAAGTGTAATTAAAAACATTTAGATCACATCTTTTAAGTGTGATTAATAATATTTAGATTACATCTTTTAAGTGTGATTAAAAACATTTCGATCACATCTTTTAAGTGTGATTAATAACTAATAAACCTGTGATAAAAAAAAATTCGACATATTTGAAGAATAATCAATATTATTTTTTTACGCGCATTTAAAGAATGTAATACACAATATATACTATATTTTGAATCACAACCATATATTGAATGGAATAATATCCTATATTTCATAAATGAAAGTTAATGTTCAAAAGTATATACAAAGGAATTAATAAAAAGTTTTTAATTGTGATTACATATATTAAAAAATAAAAAACACTTGAAAAAACTAAGTTCTTGAATTCTTTGACCATATTTTGCATCTCTCCAGAAAATTTCTGACCTGAAAAATAAAAACACAAATTAATTCATAAACCGCTAGAAGCATATGAATAAATTTACTATTTTTGTAGAGACTGTTCTTGTCTTATAATAGACAAAATCAGACATTTTCTCATCACACTGACTCTTCATCTCCTGCATCAATAGAAAAGGAATAACGACTTTGATTGTTACTAGTATAAAATGTTTGTATTACCATATATATATAATCAATAAATCCAAAATGAAAATCTTCAATGCATAGCCATATATTTTAAAGTCATAAAACCAAATATATATAGAATCAACAAATCTAAAATTATAAACCAAACATAACAAAAAGAGTCCCCTCCCCCCCCCCCCCCTTCATTTCTCACCAAATCACTCTAAACAGAGTGTTTCTGGCAAACAAGAACTCAACTTAACTCGACTCCATTGATTCATAATCCAACTAATTTGAAATTAAAAATAAACAAATAAAAGAAACAAGAACTGCAGTTATGCCATTATAACCTTGGTGAAGTCAGTATTTTTTTAGTATCCACAACTGAATCTAGTTATCTAAAAACTTCAACAAGTACATTTACAGAAAATTAAGTAAACAGAGAAAACTATTTGAATTACAACATTAGCATTTGTTATTGAATTTAATAATGGAAATCCACCTTTTAGAATCAAATTGAGATAAGGCAAACCAACCATTATCATATCCAAATAAATAAATAATGCTAATTACTATGCAAGTACATTGCTAAATGCTTAACATGGCGAAAACAATGCTGGGAGAGAAGCAAATATATATATATATATATGTATGTATATATAATTCGTATAAAATACTTGTCGTAAATCATCTCCTTATGGTTGTATTTGTGCACTAAATCTATGAATGCCTGTTCAAACAAAGAAACACAAAGTTAAGCTTTGTACTGATAAAAGACTCAAGTAAAAATAAGGTAATGCATATACCGAACCAAACCAAGCCTATCCTTGTGTCTCAATCAAGTGGGCTACATGAATTATTTTCTCCAATATGCTCTAATTAAGACAATGTCCATAACCAAAACAATTACTTGATGCAAATTTAAGAAATACATAATTTGTACAAGAATTATCTTTGTCAATAATAGTAACAAAATCAAGGCAAATTTAAGAATTGCAATGTCACAATAACCTGGCCCATCTAATAGAGTTGTTTATCATGAAGACCACACTTTTTCTATTCATTTTGATTATCTGCACCACAAAAGTAGAACAAGAAACAAAACCATCACAGTTTGCCAATTCTTTTATGGCTTTCCTAAATTCCCCTAGAGCCTTTTCTATTTCTTAGTTCTTCTCTTGGTAGACAAACTTTTTCTTCCAAACAACCACTTCCTTAAAAACCATATATAGGATGTAATCAATTCTGGAGACTCTAGAAGAAGAATAATTTTCTGAATTTTCTACCATTGCTCCAATTGTTTCCTAAAAACTATCAAGAAGCAGAACAAATTTATGTATATAAACCCAAGGTTTTACCTTTATTTTCTTTAGATATTCAAAGCAACCAAAAAGGTCATATGATTTAATTGAATTTCAGTAGTCTTTTCAATAAAGAAGAAATACAAACCAGAATGAAGAGAAATCAAGTCTGCAGTCCTCTGGTAATACATTGAATAAACACTACAATGGAAAAACACTCAGAATTATTTAAAAATAAATAAATACTAAATGACGAAAACCAACATAATACAAAATCTTGGTTAGGGTTTGTGATTTTGGACTTCTAGAACTATCTCAATGGTCAATGACATATACATAAAATCAATAAATCTAAAATAAAAATCTTAAATGCATGGCCAGATATTTTAAAGTCATAAAACCAAATATACATAGATATGACATATAGTCATCACACTAAAATATAGAACAGGAAAAAAAATCATCAACACTACAAACTAAAACAAGAAAAGCATCCACTTTCTATAACATAAATAACCAGCCACTTGCATAAAAATGAAGAACATTGTGAACCTAAAAGGAAATGAACAATCAATAATTTTCAATTCAAACAATGTCAATGATTTAATTTAACAAATGAGACCAAAAGAGTGCCATTCAACAAAAGTTGAAGCAAGGATTTACAGAATAGTAGCAGAATAGAGCCTTCATAGTCAAGGTTGGTGGCAAAACCCAAAAAGGAGAAGACCTAAACTAATGATAATAATAAGTCATATGATACACCCACAATATTAATCTTTCAGCCAGCTGCTTGAGAGAATGAATATATAGAAAATATATGTTCAAAAAAATATATAGAATAAATGAAATTCAGTAACAATGATGCTGAACCTTATTAAGGCCTCTATGGGCATCATTATTGTGTTTAAGTTTCAGTACTGTGTTCGGAACCACTAATATGATGCAGATTCTATTTGCTGTCTTCCCATCCAATATAGAACCCAAATTATATTTTGTTTGTGCATTGTGGGATAAGATCCACATATTCATGTACAGACCAATTCTCAGTTGACAAGAAAGGGCCATCATAAAATCAGAAACATTGCACATACCAATCTCAGTGCTAGCTTTTGTTGAAGAAGTATATAAGACAGTGCATTTTTTGTTCCAGTGCTTTGGGAGTTCTAAAGCCAAAACCTTAGTGGTTGTTGAAGAAAAATTCAAAAATTAAATTAAATTTTAGCAAGTAGTTGTGAGATTCCAAGTGAACAAGGGGTGAAAAGCAAAACGCCATGTTTAACAGAAGGTATGCAAAGAATATTTTTAGATGATTGAGACAGAAAAGAAAAGCATAAACTAAATATATTTTGGCAAATTATTCCCCACAATCAAGCTTCATATGATGTAGTGATTAAGTATTCAACATTAAAAGGTTTCTCTGTTTTCAAAATTAGCTCTGTTGGTTTTCTTACGAGGTAGATCAGAAAAAGTGTGACGAGAATTTTTCAAGAATGAAGGTGAACTAGTGACAGAATATCTAGAAATATGTTATAAGATTGGAATTCTGCAGAAAATTGTGTTACTCAAAGAACCATAAGCATGTATCAAATGAGCTGAAGAGAAAAAATATAAGGAAAAAAGAAAAGGATTAAGAAGGTTTTTAACTAAAATAACAAAACTAAATAATGTTTGACATTGCTAATAAAAATTAAAATATACCAAATAAATGAGTCAACAAAGAAGGTTCAAGTCAATTGATAATAAAAACAAGGAAATTCTATCATATAAAGCAAAAAAAACCTTCTTAATCCTTTTCTTAAAAACAAGGAAATTCTATCATAGTCAAAATAAATAAATAAAGAAAAAAAAATCCAATTTCGATCATTTATCTTGATAATTCAATGATTGCTGATGTGCATCATATATTTGTTATAGAAGAAACCTCCCCGAATGTAGCAAGGTCACACACCATTTCAAGCATTAGCATATACTAAATGAGCATGTGTGTGATGAGAACCATCAATTTGATCCATTAATGTATATTAACTACAATGACATGATCTGAGAATTGACCAAAAATATGTAAAGAAGTATTTCTTACCTGGGCAGATGAATGACTCATATTACCCAACAACTCCTCCAGAAGTTTCCTATGGAGCTATATTTTAACCACTGGCATTCTTGGTGGGGATACTTCTATAAGTGCAACTGAAAGAAAAACTAAGCACTTGGCAACTACAATTTTAGTTACCGTTGGAGGTAAAGGGGTAGCTAAACAATCAATTACTTTTTGTCTCAGAACTTGAATGTTTGTTCCATACATCCCTTTCCCAGTAACAGCATAACGTATACAAGCTGACCACTCAGGTATAGATTCCACCGATGTAGCAAGAATGACATTCTGTAACTGAACCATTGTAGACACCCCATTTTTGACCGTCCTCAAGACTTGGACGTCACCGCTTGAACACTCGGTGATCATCCATGTTCATGATTCGTTTTGAGTCCCCGGAGGTCTCGGCTACGCGCCTTGCCTCAAGATCTCTCAACTCGACTGTTTTGTGTTTGGTTTTGCACCAAACACTTGTGTTTTTGCTTCTGAGGGTAGAGAATAGCTTGTTAGCTACCCCTGACACCCACCGGCCATGGCTTGAGGCCACCGGCCGTGTTTTGAGGCTACCGGCCATTGGTGAAATATACCATTGGCCGGTCGGCATTTGGTGTGGCTGGCCGACCATCTGTTTGGCCGATGGACTCCTTTTCTGGCCGGTACCACCTTTTTGCCTTTTTCAGGCATGGTGCATGCCAGCTGTGCCGGCTGGAATACACAAACCCTGCTCCCATGCATATGTGCGGCTGTTTTGCACCCTTTGCACCCTTTTGGTCTAGCTTCTTAAGGAAGCTTGGACCTTTGTCTTAGCTTCCTCAAGAAGCTTGGATCCCTGTCCCAGCTTCCTCAAGAAGCCTTGCCTCCCTTGCCCCCCTTGACCCTTTTTTTGGTTAGCTTCTCTATGAAGCTTTGAGCCTTGTTTTGCCCTATATAAGAAACCTCCCCCCTCCTTTGTCTTGGTTGAGTAAAAACCAGAGCAAAATACATATATATCTGTTAGATACACTTTCTCTTTCTATATCTCTCTCTCTCTCTCTCTTCATTGTGTGTGTGTTTTGAGGCCAAAAGGGTGATTTCTTCTTAGTTTTGCACTAAGGCACACACTACTACACCATACTTCGACTTTGGGAGGCATTGAGGATTTGTTCTTGAGGTTTTGGACTGATTTTGATCAGAAGAAGGTGGCTGACCTTGCCGTTCTTCAAGGGTAACACTTTTGCTTTAGATTCCCCAATCTTGCACTAGTCTTTTACCAATCTTGCTTACTGTTTTAGACTTTGTGTATAACTGAAAAAAGTCTTGTATTTTCATTCTTAAGATACTTCATTAAGGTTGTTTTGGTGTTGGGGGTTGACCTCCCACTCTTAGGCCTTGTTTGGCCCTTTTGGTGCTCTCTTTGTTAAGCTTTGGTTACTTTTGTGTGTTGACCTTCTCACCACTGAAATCCAGTGGATTTTCAATGGTGAAGAAGGGGTTTTGAGGTCTTGCATAGGGGAGAGATACCCCTCTCCCTTGGTCTCTCATTTTAGCATGTTCTTGGCTCATAAGGGTAGCATGCATGATTAGTTGTTCTTGACTTCATTTCAGAGGTTTTTGGGTGTTATTAGGTCATAATATATGCCTCTGTTTTTGGTCGGATTAGTGGCCCCTTTCATGCTTAATACACTTTTTTTGTATTCCCTCATTTTGCCTAGAAGTGCATCATGCTATTAGACCACCATGCTCTCATGTTTTGACCTTGCTTTGTGAAGTTCTTGGTCATATTTTTCCATGCTTGAGGTCTGTTGGGTGTTGACTTGGTCATGTCTTTTCATGTTTTGTATAGTCCCTTTGCATTCTAGCATGTTGGCATCGGGTGTGTGAGTTATGAGCATGCTTTAGTTGGGTTATTTCAGTGATTTTGAATCACTTCTCATGTCATTTCAGTCCCTAATCCATGCTTGTATGCTTGCATTCATCCTCCCTTTCATGTCTTGAAGAGTTGTTTTGTTGTGCCTTGAAATGAGCATTGTGCATTCTTAAGTGTTTAAGTCCTTGGGGCTGCCATATCAGTGGGTTTTGGGACTTATTTTGGTACATTAAAACTCCGTTTTTGGTTGTATAGCTTATGCTATGAGTGGTTGGAGTAGGTGTTGAGTAATGCTTTTCCTTGTGGCCTTGAATGCCTTCCATTTTTTTTGCATCCATTCCTTAGCATGTTTTGGTATCATCCTTTGCATGCTTTTCAGTGTTTAACATGAGTGTTTGATGTCCATGTGTATCACCTTTGAGTGCTCTTGAGAGTAGCCTTCCATGCTTAGGTTTTAAGCCTTGGTGTGCGCATGTTTGCATGCATAAGTTATGCCTTTTTTGCTCTCTTTTGGCCACTGTTTTAGAGTGTGGCTGAGGCCTCCTATTTCAATTTAAGACCACCCTTGTACATAGTTGTATACTTGGCATGTTGTATGTTGCATTCCAATAGTTGTATGCTTCCATTGTATCATGTTGCATTGAATGCTTGCATTGTATAATAGGATGCATCACATTGCATTTTGTATGATAGGTCACATTGCATTTGGCATGTTCTGTACCTTAGCCTCATGTTGCATATTTGAGTCATGTTGTATACTTAAGCCACATTGCATACATTGCATTACATTTTGCTTGGTTTGGGGTGTCAAACCAAGTATGAGGATTGAGAAGTGTTCGTACTCCAAGTGACATAACACGTCTCAACCCTCGGTCGCCAATCCCCTTGACCTCAACATGATAGGGTGTTGGCACTCATCTCTTTTATTTGCATGCATTAATATTAAGTTGCAAGCTTGGCCTCTTAGGCCATCATGCATCAAAATGCATAATTGATGGCCAGAGGGTCGAGAGCCACGCTCCCTTGAGTCTATTGCACGATAGGGAGTGTGGTCATGCTCACATTTGCTTGAAAATTCTATGCCATACACTGCTTGCCCTCTGTTGCTGTCAACTACAGGATTCTGCAGAAAGCAATGGCCGGCTGGCCACATACAGTGCCGACCGGCCATCAAAGTCTAGCCAGTGGCACAAGTTTTGGCTGATAAACCTGTTCCCATGGCCGGTGACCTATCCCTCTGGCTGGTGACATCCCAGGGTACTCAGAGAGCTATTCAGAAGGATTCTGGACGCTTTCATAATTTTCAGAAGGGCAAGGCAGTGTAAACAGAGGCAACAGTGCTATGGCAGCGAGTTTCCGAGCGGGGCGGGTCAAGCATGCATCATCCCATCATTCCGAGGCAGGGCTGCGACCACCTTCTTTCTATATTTACTTTGTTAATTAAATTAGAAGTTTTGTAATAATTAATTAGCTAGAATAGTCGATTCGTTATTCAGACTGTATTATTCTTTCGGTCCATCCGAATGAGGGCGTATTTGTAATAAGTGTGTGTGAGTGTGTGCATGTCTTCCAATCTCACGTCTTTCTTCCCTTTTGTTCACCCGCTTATGGTGGTTAGACTAGGGCATATTTAAATTAGCATACCTTATGCTATGCATGCATGCATCCATACATTTGTCTTACATCCACCGGGCTCGGCACATCATGCTAACTGCACTTGTATTTCAATTCCAAGTTGAGTACTTGTTAGTTGCAGCATTTCACATGCCATCTTTAGGATAGCCGAGCCTATTTTAGCTGCATCCCGTATGTGTTGCATTAGCCATCTTAACATGAACTAGGATCATGCATATGATTACTAACTAGTTTCTGTTTTAGCTTGGAGTACTAGGTGAGCTTTTATGCTTTAGCATACCGCATGAGTGTGAGTGTTTGCCATAATAGCATGATTACCATGAGGCTAGTTGCTTATGTGATATAACTGCTTGAATGCCTGTGGATGGAGGTTGAGTTGTTTAAATTGGAACAATGCATTAAACACGAGTTTTAAGCCCACTTGAGGATGGCAAAATTCATGTCTTAGCCTACTTGCGGGTAGCACCATCAAACCATTTCTTCAAACAAACAAACAGGAAATGTTTTGTTCCAATCTAGGTGACTTAGTCTATACTTGTTTGCTGTGCGCATCACATAGTAATTCTAGGCTAATAACCGGAATAAGAACAAATAACGTTTTCAAAACAAGATATCATGGTTAGTAGAGGCCGATCTTTGGATCGGGCAAGAGGGGGTGCTCATAGCTGACCTTCCCCAATCGTACCCAAGTTCCCGAGCCGAGGCAACTTTGGTGATGACGAACACGTGGCCTTAGGCAAACGAGTCAGGGTTTCCTAAATTCCCCCATTAAAAAATATTTAGGTGGCGACTCTGTATTTGGCAAAATAGTCCATGTTTGGCACTTCTTTCAAAAAATCTGTTTTCTCAAAACGATTTGCCAGATTTGGACTCTTTGGTTCGGATTAAGAACCGTGACAATTCGAGTCGGAACTGTAGCACGGAGGCCCTTACGCGGGGCGCGTCTACAACCATCATCCAGCTATTCCATGCTTCTGTAAGGCCATTGACATCAGAATCAAGATACTCAACCACACTACTGGCTGACAACACCTTTGCTTAGACCTCTCCTTAGCAATTGCAAATTCCTCCAATGCACTTTTAAGCGCCAATAAAACTGGCATTCCACATTCTTGAAATAGGTGCTTAAATATGCATGCAAAGTTAGTAAAAAGTATCACTTCCTAGTAAAGAAATCCAACTGGGGGCACATGACCATGAAGATGAAAATTCAAAATAAAAACGAGTGATAGAAGTGTAATATTTTCATAATGAATAGAAATAACATTAAAAAAAATTGAAGTCAATAAAAAAGTAGCATAAAATAAAGATAAGAAGGAACAAATTTCTGCCATGCCAAAGACCATGCCTTGCCCTCTTTTATATTAATAGAATGAATGAAAAGTAATCGACTTAGGCATTTAAACATGGATAGTTTTTTTTCTTTTCCTTAATGTAAGAGTGGATTAAGCAGAGTTATAAATCATTACACATTCACACCCAAAAAAAAAAAAAGTATCACATCTAGGTTACAAAATCAACTTTTATCTGCATAGCATTGAACTATATTGAACCACACCACATCCCATTAGTCAAGCATTAAATCAATTTAGAAGACAAATAGCAAAATCAATTAAAGGACATCAAATCATAAAGTTTCAAGTGATAACTTGTGTAATAGGCATAGCATTCTACTATGTGTTCACAAGGGGGCATCATTGTTATCAACTAATTCCATTCAAAAATAATTCATCCACTAGGAAAGATCAGAAGTATCATCTTCAACTACCATTACCTATTATAGCCACAGAAGTAGGTAATAAGCACAATAACTTGCAGCCTAAATTAATGATTGATCAATCTTATGTAAATAGGTTGCTCATCATCAAAAGGACCCAACTCCAGAACATCTATAATTCATCTATTATCATAAAAACATCGAATTAAAATATGATTTTTATAAGACCATGAGAAGAGACTAATGCGTGTCTGATGTGTATATAAATTTGATATAATTAGTAACATAAATCCAGTGTTGGAAGGCCAATTTCTGTGCTTTGGTGTCTTTGGACAAACCCTTACCAACCTACCCAACACAATTAACAAGATAATCTTAAGTCACTTCATTGAACACATAATAATATAATACTACTCAATTATTAGGTTAATTGGTATTTTAAGAAAATTATTACAGATTCATGAAATTTTTTTAAAAAAGTTTGGTTATTAATGATGTAAAATTTTACCATAGATGATTTTATAATTATTTTTAGAAATTACACTGAATTGGGGATGGGGAAAAAATTTAGAAGAAGAGGAAGAAGCAGACGACCTTGGAAGCATTCAACCTGACTCGACTCCAGCAAGAAGCTGCGGTCTCTAGTTTGGAGAAATTGAAGAATGTAATCGTACTGTGATTCAACCGAGCATAATCGATCGCTTGCCATCTTCAAAAGCATATATAAACAAACATATCTATTGTAATTGATTTGAGCTTATACATATATACATCCATATTCAAAAAAAAATAAAATAAAAACCCCCAACCAGAAATCGTTGAATGAAAATCCAAATAGTTTAATCAAATGCCCTAATTTAAGAAGGGAAAGGTTTCAGAAAAGAAAAGAAACAAACTCTAGGTTTAGAACCTTACCAAAAGTGCAGCTCTTTTCCAAGCCAATGAGTTTCGAAAGGTTATAAGGGAAATGAAGAGCATCGTCTATAGCGAAGAGGGTGGGTGTCTATTGGGGAAGAGGATCCGAATTCAAAGACGAGGAGACACAAAGGTTGTGCCGATGAGGTGTTTATCGTTCTGAGAGAGAGAGAGAGAGAGTGAATCACACAAGAGAGAAGAAGAAAAGAAGACACTGTTGCACGTGTGTGATGGGTGGGAACTCTCTAATGTGTAAAATGATCTCAGACATTTATTTGTTGTTTGGAAAGATCTGTGGACCATTCTAATCAATTATAAAGGATATATATTTTCATATAAAGAGTTAAATGTATTTTGAATTTTTTTTTTTTTTTAATTTGTGTTTTGGTGTTGGGGTTTTTTTTTTTAAATAAAAAATAAAAAAAATTGGGAATTATATATTTTATATAAAAATCAAATTGAAATATTTTATACAAACACACCTATTTAGGAAGTGTGATTTTATATATATATATATATATATAATCACACTTATTTAAAAAGTGTAATGAAAAAGTAATAATGTATATATAATCACACTTTAATTAGAAGGTGCGGTTAAAAAATATATAAATAATCACACTTTAATTAAAATGTGTGATTAAAAAATATATATATAATCACACTCATTTAAAAAGTGTGATTAAAAAGTAGTAGTGTATATATAATCACACTTTAATTAGAATGTGTAATTAAAAATATATATATATATATATAATCACACTTATTTAAAAATTATTATTAAAAAGTAGTAGTATATATATAATCACACTTTAATTAGAATGTGTGATTAAAAAATATATAAATAATCACACTTTAATTAGAATGTATGATTAAAAAATATATATATAATCACACTTATTTAAAAAATGTGATTAAAAAGTAAGAGTGTATATATAATCGCACTTTAATTAGAAGTTGCGATTAAAAATATATATATATATATATATATAATCACACTTAATTGAAAAGTGACATAAAAAATAAATATTATCACACTTAATCAAATTAAATGTGATTAAAATATCAATCTAATTTTTTTTTATTACACTTTCAATAAAAATAAGATATTTTTTTTGTCAAAGTATGATTTTTAATTATTTTTGTAATAATGTTTGCTTTCTTTGTGCATAGCCTTTCTTGTATACTGCTGATTACTAAGAGCAACTCTTCATTCTTGTCTTTTCCTTGAAGCTTCCTCAAATAAAGACAAAAGTTTTGCAAAACTAAAAAAAAACACATCCAAACAAAATATCACATCCAACCCCATAATCATTTCACTTTTTCTCTCACAAACATCACATCCAACCACAAAAAAATCCAACTATCTTCCCAAACACTAAAATTTTTTTATCCAATAATATTCTACAACTAAAAAAAATTATATAAAAACCCACTTCCCAAAAACCTACTCTGATTTTTATTAGTTAAAATAGTAAAATTTATTATTTTATTTTATTTTTTAAATAATGGAACTTGATGAATTAAAAAAAAATGTACATTTTACAGCAAGCAAATTAAGTTATTATATGAAATATTTCACAGTATTCCATGTACACTGTGGTATTTTCTATTTATCTACGGCATACTGAGCAAGTCGTTATATTATATATTTTACGGCGCACAATCAGCGTTGTTATTTGTCCTACCAAATAACGGCATGTAAAAGTGATCGTAGAAAACGTAACAACGACGCACAAAATTGACTGTTAAATAGTTTTTAACAGCGTATTATAGCATGTCGTAAAAAAAGTAACAACGATGCATAAAATGTGCTGTTAAATAGTTTTTAACGACATACTATAGCATGTCGTTGAAAGTGAATGATTTTCCATGACTGGTTATAATATGACATACCGATGCACGTCGTAGAAGGGTTTTTATGGCGTGCATTGCGTGCCGTAAAAACTTTTTTTTGTTGTAGTGTAATGTCATTATTAAAGAAAAAAATTGATTATAACTAAAGAAAAAAATAATGTAACTAAGGGACATATAATATAAAGGGATTATGATCTCGGTGCTAACCTAATACGAATCTATTAATTAAGTTGGAATACTTTTTGCACCTCTCCCTTCTTCATTATATGATGATATCACTAGTGAAGCTTTTGACTATCATCAAGTTACTCAAACTATTTTGTGATAAAAAAAAATAAAAATAAAAAATTAGAGGGATCACAATCTCTTTTGGAGAGGTTATTACTTATCAAATTAAAAACAAAAACAAAAAAACAAAAGAAGTGCAATATAGAGATGGAAACCACCATACTTCCTCGCCAACATTATCAAATTAAAAACAAAAAAACAAAAGTAGTACAATCACTACAAGAAAAACCACCTTTGGCGACTAAATTTTTAGTCGCCAAAGGTCCACTTTTAGTCGCTAAAAGTCGAGATTTTGGTTTCCCCGACAAAAAATTTTAGTCATTTGCTTTTGTCGCCAAAACATGGTCGCGGAGGTTTTGGCGACTAAACTGTTTTAGTCGCCAAAATGACGCGTCTTCGACCAATATATTAGTCGCCAATAGTGTTTTAGAATTTTCAAAATCACACATTTACCGACTAATAGTTTTGTCGCGAATATCTTGAACCAAACGCCGACTAAAGCCTTTAGTCGCAAAATCGAGCTTTTGGCGACTAAACTTTTAGTCGCCAAAGGTGTTTAAGAAAAAAAAAAAAATCCCACTTTTTTCTTTGGTTCTAAGTTTCAACCACCTCCAACATTCCACACCTTTAGCCACATACTCCATCCACTATGCCACTACACATCCGTAAATATATATGAAATATATATTATTTATATAATATTTTGTCCGGTATTAATACAAAATAATATTTATAAA
This sequence comes from Camellia lanceoleosa, assembly GCA_025200525.1. Taxonomy (NCBI): domain Eukaryota; kingdom Viridiplantae; phylum Streptophyta; class Magnoliopsida; order Ericales; family Theaceae; genus Camellia; species Camellia lanceoleosa. The sequence continues at coordinate 119,217,435 of CM045764.1, read as the reverse complement.
TAAAATTATTTTCATTAAATATAATTTACATAAAAAATAAATGATTTATTAAAAACAAACTTGGCTCACCTTTGGCGACTAAAAATAAATTTTAGTCGCCAATGCTATAAGTTTACTACTAATTCTTATTTCGTCGCTAAAAACCGTGACTTAGGCCTAAACAGACCCTCTTTTGGCGACTAAACTGAAGTTTTGTCGCCAAAAACTCTGCTTTCAGCTACTAATTTGTTTTTGGTAGCCAAAAAGGTCCACTTTCAGCGACAAAACAGCTTTTAGTCGCCAAAACACCTATCATCGGCGACGAAACTGAAGTTTAGTCGCCAAAACCGTGACTTTTGGCTACTAAATCATTTTAGTCGGCAAAAACCTTGACTTTTGGCTACTAAACAACTATTAGTCGCTAAAAGTCCTACATGTGGCGACTAAATTTCCTTTTAGTCGCTAAAAGCATTATATTTGGCGACTAAAGGAGTTTAGTCGGCGAAAGTTCTCAATTTTGGCGACCAAAACCAATTTAGTCGCCAATTCCCCTACTTTTAGCGACGAAAAACGAATTTTTGGTCGCCGAAAGTGTTTTTTGTTGTAGTGAATATAGGATGAAACCACTCTACTTATTATTCCACAAATTATTTTACAAAAGTAGTACAATATAGGATGGAAAACCACTCTACTTATTATTCCACAAAAGTAGTACAACATAGGATGGAAACCACTCTATCATCAAATTATTCCACTGAGTGATAAATAAAGTCGAAAACATGTCCATAGTACCGACACTAGAAAGCCAAATAGGAGAAACCTCAGTGCCACAGATCATCAAATACCGGCAAAAGTGTCGAGCGCATCCAACCTAGTACTGTTAAGGTTTTTGGCAAGATAATCAGAATAAACGAATGTTAGGTAGCGCAGAGGATGTTCTTCGTCTACAAGTTGTGGAGGTATCTCAACACTCACTCCATCCTTTGGAACAGAAAAGAACCCGCACGAAAGCCTCTCTTTGTCACCGCTCAACACCACCCTGTGTTGCACTGCTTCAATTCTTCCATTGGTCCAAGCCTATAGATAGTTGCATTATTAAATTTTAAAAAAAAAAACATTATTCCTTGTGAAAACTCAAAAATATTTGCACATGTAATAATTAAAAAGAAGATAGAGAGAGAGAGAGAGAGAGAGAGAGAGAGAGAGAGAGAGAGTGAGTGAGAAAAGAAACATTGAATGCATTTATAACTTTGATTTCCTTGTATTGATGCCATAACTAATGTGGCTTGAGGGAGGTTTTAAATTACGGCAGTTTTACCTGCATTAATTAATGTGTATATTAGTATATTAATTAGTGTTATGTCATTATTATTGATTCTACTTATTATACAAATTATTAATATTTAAAATTTTTAAAATTATATCATATCATCTGTTAGTATATTAGTTAGTATATTAATTGATACATATAACATTATTCTTTAAATTATTGAAACCTGTATTTATGGGTCTAAAGAGTAAAAACATTTAATGGGGTACGATTGACCGTATGATACTAACATAGGATCCGTTTGTTTTGAGAGATGAAGGAAGGAATGTGTTTGAGATAAATATGAGACCTATTAATATTGTGTTTGCTTTGAAAGACGAAGAGGGGATTTATAAACTCTTCAGATTAGGATAGACCTTGAATGGATTGAAATGGAGGTCAAAGGCTTGGTATTAGAAAATTAGTCATCCAACTTAGTTTTTTTTATTTTTTATTTTTACATGTTAGATTTTTTTTTTTTTCAACATTAATGTTTAATGTTTTTGTATTTTTTATTAAATAAAAATCATAGTTTTATTTGTTTTATTATTTTATATTTCTTTTATATAAAAATAATTTAACAATCTCCACATTAACAATTATTATTAAAATAAATATAATTTTATTTAATCTAAGTTATATCTATTCTACTTCTCAAAACAAACCGACACTAGTTTATATGACTCGAAAGGAATGAAGATTCTATTCAATTTTTTACGAAAATCGAAAAGATAAGAGTAGAGCACACACCCGGAGAGCATCGCCAGCAAAGACTACCAAGGCTCCCTTAGGAATGGTAATTTTAATCCATTTTCCTTCTTTATTGAGAACCTCAAGACCTTGCATTGAATTTTGACATAAAATGGTTATGATGGATTTATCAACGTGAATTGCAAAACCAAGAGGTTCTTCATTCTCTTTAGGGAGTCTGTACTTCATGGAACGTAAATAGCCAATAATGTTCTCCTAGTTCTTTCTCCTTGTAGTACTCTTCTATCCCAAAGCTCTCGAAAATCATTCTCAATAATAGTAGGTTTAGTTCATCCATCTTTGCAGTCGTGGAGTTGATAACCTCGCTATCAAAAAATAGAAGTATCCAAATATTATATCTAAGAATATAACAATCCCATTTATCAAGGACCTTTCAATAAATTTAGGGCAAATTACAAACACCCCCTCAAAATTTGGTGAAAATACAAATTTTCCCTTGAGGTTTGAGAAATTACAAATTGCTTCCTGAAGGTCAAATTTGCATAACAAATTAGGGGAGAATATGTATGAAAATAAAAACCTCAGGGAATAATTTGTTATGAAAATATAAATCTCAGGAGACGGGATATAATTTTTCAAACCTCATGGAAAAATTTGTATTTTCACCATACCTCGAGGTGAGTGTTTGTAATTTGCCCATAAATTTTAATAAGAAAAGTAAGATAGTGCGTTATATCTGGTCCGATGAGTTTGAAGGAAATAATCATTTTTTAAATTTTTATATAGAATGATTGTTCTTTTAAAATGAAAAATGATAATTTTGTTTATAATGTATTTTATTATTATTTTGTTAGCCAATTAAATATGAGAATAAATATTTTGATATAATAATTATTCCAGTGAATCAAACACTATATTGATTCATTGAAATAAAATAATTAATCTATCAAAATATTAATTCACATGTTTTAAAAAATTAAAAAAAAATACTTTACAAATATAATTATTTTTTACATTTTAAACGAATGATTATTTTATTAAAAATGTCTAAGAAGTTACGATTCCGTTCCGTTCCCCCTTATTCCAAATTGAGCATAAGTATGAGTTACCAGAATTGAGGATTGCCTTGAGGCCACATAAAGGGATACATGCTCCTTTGATAGGCCAATAACTCAAGCAAACAAAACCAAAAGAGAGGGGGTCACCCCCCTCTGATTTTAGGCCTCAAAATCACATGTCTACCACTGAAAATTCACTGGATTTCAGTGGCTAAAAGGCCAAACAAAGACTAACTCAAAGGCCTTAAAGCATGGCACAAACAAGGCATACAAGAGGGTAGAACACCCTAAACACCAAAGAGGTCTCAAACAAACACCAAAAACACTTAAATACAGAACTTTTTTCAGTTGAAAGTAAGACCTAAAACAATATGCAAGGATGGCCAAAATGAAATACAAATAAATGCTAAAAAGGGAAATATACTCACCCTTGAAGCTCAACTTCGAAACCAACAACCTCAGGGGCCAAAAATCAACTTTCAGAACTCAAATAGCACTCCCAAGAATCTCAGCTCAAAGGTGATGGTATATGTCTAGGTGCTGTAGTGCAAAAGTGAGAGGAAAATGGACTTTAAGGCACAAAACCAACAACAATATAGAGAGAGAATAAGAAATATATATAGAGAGAGAGAGAAAGATGCAACTCTTCAAAATGTGCTCAACCTCTGTAAGGGAGGAAAAGCCTCTCTTTTATAGAGGAATGCAATGAGAAGCTTGTTAAACAAGCTTGGAAAGGGCTTCAATCCTCCATACACTGTATGAAAGAGGGATGAGTGAAAACCAGTTGGCTCAAAAGATTTGGCGTGAAATTTGCTGAGACAAAGGGTTTTGCCAGCCATCAGAGGTGGCCGGCAGTGCCTCATTGATGGTCGGCAGGCTTCATCAATAGTAGGCAAGGGAAAGTGCATGGCCGGCAGTGCTAAACAGTGGCCGGCAGTGCCCCATGAGAATCATGCTGAAAGGGCCAACACATGGTCCAAAATTTGGGCAGAAAGGAAACAGGGTTTGGAAAACTCAAACCTGTGACATTCCGCCGCGAAAGTCGAGTACCCGACGAGCAATCGAACTTGTGGTTGGATGTACCTGTAAGTACAACCAAGTCTTGAGGACGATCAAAAATAGGGTGTCTACAGTACCCGTGCGCATTAATAATTTGGACCCTCAATTCTTTGATCTAGTCTCACGAGTGCAATGTGAAACATAGATGAGAGTCCAGATTTGGAAACTTCATAGAAAATCCATTTTATTGCAAAAACACTTACCAGAAATGGACTACATCACCAGATCTTAGAGTCGCCACCTAATATTTTGAGAAAATTAAGAACCTGTGACTCATGCCAAGACCACTGTTCATCGTAACCAAGGATGCTTAGCTCAGAACCTTAGGTATGAGAGGAAAATGTCATTATTTGAGCACCCTCACTCACCCAATCAAAAATTGACCTCTACTAAATCATGATATGAGTTTTATTTTCTTTATATGTTCATGTTCCGATTATTTAATAAATCTTAAAATTTACTATGTGGAGCAAACAAGTATAAACTATTGTGGACTCGCCATTTTTCGCACCTCCTTTCAGGAGGTTTGAAATGAAGGCCTCATAGTTCGAGACTCCTGCGGTTTTGAATCTAATCTCATAAAGTGCAATGTGAAACTGATAAATATCAAAGAGTCCAAATCTGGCAAATCGTTTTGGAAAATTGATTTTGAATCAAATAATGCCAAAATTGGACTGCTTTGCTAAATACAAAGTCGCCACCTAAATATTTTATTTTTGGAGAAATTTAAGAAACCTTGACTCGTGCTAAAAGCCACGCGTCCGTCATCACCAAAGTTGCCTCAGCTCGGGAACTTAGGTACGTGAAGGGAAGGTCATGAATTGAGCACCCCCGTTTGTCTGATCAAAGATCGACCTCTACTAATCATGATATAATCTTTTATAAACATTATGTGCTCTTGTTCCGGTTATTAATCTAGCTTTACTATGTGATGCGCACAAACAAGTATAGACTAGTTTGCTCAATTTGGAACAATTCAACTCGTGTTTGTTTGCGAAAATAGTTTGAATTTGCCACCTCAAGTGGGCTTAAAAATGTGGATTTGCCACCAAACATAGTGGACTTAAAACATGATTCGCCACTCAACAAAATAGGCTTAAAATGCACATTTGTTGAATCGTTCCAATTCAAACAACAAGCCTTCATCCACAAGCATTCATGCAGTTTAGCATTTAAGCACATAGCCTCATGGCAAGCATGCTAATCATGGCAACATTCACACTTATGCAAGTATGCTAAAGCGTAAAAACTCACCAAATACTCCAAGCCAAAACAGAAACTAGTTAAAAAGATACATGATCCTAACTATACAAAATGCCTAATGCAACACATGCAATAATGCAATTAATAGGCTCGGCTACTAATATGGCATATGAATCGATTTGAACAACATGCGATTTAAACACGTATTCAAATAAGATATTGAAATTGCAATACAGTTTGAATGATGTGCCGAGCCTCGGTGCATGCAATACAAATGAATGGATGCAAGCATGCAATATGCTAATTGAAATATAATCCCTAATCTAACCATCAAAAGTGATTAAATAAAAGGGAGAAAGACGTAGGGTTAAAAAACATGCACACACGCACGTACGCACACTTATTACAAAATTACGCCCTCGCGAAGGAGGGTCCGAATAAATGAAAGCTAAACTAATCTAAGCTAAGCTAATCTAGTTAAGCTAATTAGATTAATTATTACAAATCAAATGAATAACTAGCTAAGTTAATTACTAATTATTACAACACTTTAACTAATTAGCAAACTAATTAATTAAATTACAACACAAATGTACACAAACTAAGCAATCAAGACATTAAACTATGCTGCCACTGCTCCACCTCGAGAAGTAGAGAATGCACGTGCTCGGTTTTCGCCCCGAAAAGACCTCCGTTTTGCTCTCGAAAGTCTCTGTTTGTAGGTTTGAGCATACTTCAGAACCTTTCTGCTCCACCTTACCAAATCTTTGTTGAGGGTTACACCAATGGCCTGCCGGCCATGGAGGGATGCTCTCGGCCCTCTGCCGGCCAGTGAGGTGTCCTTCTGGCCAGAAATGAGGCACTACCGGCCATGGATGGGGCATTGCCGGCCACTGATGCATGAGATCATCATGCTATAACAGAGCACAAATAGAGCAAAAAGGGGGTTTTTCCAAGGGTTATCTGCACACTTTGTCTCTCCTTTTTATAAGGAAATCAAAGGAGGGACAAGATTTGGTTCACAAAACCACCAATCAAGCAATTTCGTTGCATGATGGCTTGTGAAACCAATTGTGCAAGTTCGATAAATGCAAAAACAAGACTTAAGTGGCCATCACCCTATCATGCATGATCAAGGGTAATGGAGACCTAGGAAAATGGCACATTTCATCACTAGTGAGTATGAAATGTCCCGTTTGCCTTGTGTTCAAATTAACGTCCGATTTAAACACATGCAATGTAACACAAAGAATGTTTATCTTGCTTCTTTTATTTGCCAATTTTGTTTACACATTTTAATTACCAAATCATCCTTTAATCCATTAAGTTCATTGGTGAGTGTCTTCTAATGGAAGGAGGGTTCAAACCACAAGTTACTTTGGGCATAAAAGAGGTATTACATTGTTGATAATTAACCCCCTAATGGATTAAACCATTAGGTGTAGCACCTCCATTTCACACTTAGGCAAACAAGTGGTTTGAAACCACATTGAAAGCAAAACCAAAAAGTGAAGAAATGAGGGAGATTGCAAAGATTTAGGTGCTGAAATTAAGTGATAAAAGCACTAAAACATGCAATCAACTCAAACTAATGATGTTTAAAGCCTTAAAACAACAAGCTAGTGCAAGGAACTTACACTACAACTATGCAAAACAAGACTCAAAATACTTAACCAGCCCAAAACAGAGCTAAAATAGGTCAAAACAGAGCCTAAAACATGCTGGACTTGAGCCACAAAATGCTAAAACATTAAGTTAATACATGAGGCTAACTAGGCATACAAACAAGACACAAGGAGAGAAGACTAACCCTTCCAATTTTGGACTTCAAAATGAGTTTTTTACCACTGAAAAACCTCTGAAATTCAGTGGTTAAAAGGCCCAAAAAAGTTGATTTTAAAGTGATGAATAAAGGCACAAAAGCTTTACACACAAAGAAACAAGAAGGGTGAATCACCCCCTAACTAAAAAAGGCTTAAACCACCATTTTTAATCCACAAAAATAGAGCTTTTTACAATTTAAAACTAGCCCTAAAACAGTTAAAAAGGATGGCAAAACAAGTATATAAAACAAGTATAAACAAGGCAAGTGTTATACCTTTGAAGCAAAGCACAAGTTGGCCAACAATCCAAGCCAAAACCACCTTCTAGAGCTCAAAGAAGGTCCCAAGTTACCTCAGCTCAAAGACTAGCAACTTTGGTTAAGGTAGTGTATGTAAAAGTGTAGAGTAAATAAGCACTTAGGCACAAAATTGTGAGAGAGAGAGAAATCTAGAGAAAGAGAATTTTTATGTCTCAAAATTTTCTAACCCCTTCACATGAGAGAGAGGGGTCCTATATATAGAAAAACACAAATTTCCTTCATAAACATCCAGCCACACATGTGTAGGAAGATGCATAAATGTGTGCAAATAGCTGGCACAAAATATCATAAAATATCTACAGCAAACAATGATGGCCAGCTGGCCATCACTGGTGGCCGACAAGGCTTCATTGATGGCCGGCAAGGCACATCAATGGCCAGCAAAGGAGAAGTGGTGGCCAGTAGCCTCCAAGGATGGCCAACGGGCCATCAAAAACTTCAGGCTGAAAAGAACCAGGTATGGTCCAAAGATGAGACAAAATAGATGCAGGGTTTGAAATACTCAAACCTGTGGCGTTCTACCGCGGACTTCGAGCACTTGGCGAGCAAACAGACTCCTCATCGGATGTACCTGCAAGAATATCCAAGTCTTAAAAGGGCCGTCAAAAATGAGGTGTCTACAGTTGCCCCTCTTTGACAGAGCTCGGAGTCATGAAATGACGTAAGTGAATGTTAAAGCCCAGAGACGACCCATTTTGACAAAGCCGTAAGACTTGGACAAACAATCAAGACAGAAAACAAATGGTTGCACCCACAAGTTGCCTACGTATCCTTTTGCAAGGAATCAAACCAGCGTAGTTCTGGGGCAAAAGGCAAATGATATGCATGATGCAAGAACAAAACTTATGATCATGCAATGAGACTGTGCAACGAAACGTTTAAATGCAAACGCTATGCAATGAAAATGCCACAGTTAAACAGACCGAAATAGGACACAGTAATCTCAATCATAAGAAGGAGTAAGCAAACACGCCACACGTGGGAATTACGAGCCAAACCACATTTCATGCAGAAAGGATGTAAGAAAATTATGCAAACTTAACTATGTGACATGCAGGAAAGATGAAGATCAACAAAATCATCGAGCATACCCGAGATGTCAAACAAGATCCTAACGCGTTGCACGCATGAGAAGGAAAAGGATGGTGTGAACACCGGGACGCACTCAAATGTTTTTAACCAAAAGGAGTGGTGTAAACACCAAGACGCACCCGAATGTTTTTAACCAAAATGAACAATCCCAACACGTCTCACACGCGAAAGGAAAAGGTGGTGTAAACACCAGGACGCACCCGAACGCTTTTAACCAAAGGGAGTGGTGTAAACACCGGGACGCACCCGAATGCTTTTAACCAAAACAAACAATCCCAACGCGTCTCACACGCGACGGAAAAAGGTGGTGCAAACGCTGGGACACACCCAAATGCTTTTAACCAAAGGGTGTGGTGTAAACACCAGGATGCACCCGAATGCTTTCAACCAAAAGAAGCGGTGTAAACACCGGGACGCACCCGAATGCTTTTAACCAAAAAGAGTAATGTAAACACCGGGATGCACCCGAATGCTTTTAACCAAACCGAACAATCCCAACGCGTCTCACACGCGAGGAAAAAATGTGATGTAAATGCCAGGACGCACTCGAACACTTTTAACCAAAGGAAGTGGTGTAAACACTGGGACGCACCCGAATGCTTTTAACCAAAATGAGCAGTATAAACACCGAGACGCATCCAAATGTTTTTAACCAAAAGGAGTGGTAACCAAAGGAGGTGGTGAACATCAGGACGCACTCAAATGTTTTTAATTGAAGGATGGCGACCGCAGGAGGTGGTGAACATCAGGACGCACTCAAATGTTTTTAACCGAAGGACAGTAACCGAAGGAGGTAAAAGGATGTGATTCAAAGGACACGAATGATTTTACCTGGAACTCCTCTAAATGGACTATACATACAATATCGTTTGACTGTGCTGGCTCCGCTAAATGAACTGTACATACAATATCGTGCATGTGTAGGAAAGAGACTTAACAAATACAATACAGTACGAATGCATGTTCAATACAAGACAAACAATTGAAATACAATGTTAATGGCATGTTCTATGCGAGAAACAAAAGCAAAAGCATATTCTATGCATGATTGATAACGAAAGCACATTCTATACAGCTAAAGTAAAAGCAGTTCTATGTGATAGTATAAGCAAAATGCACGTTCCATGCAACAACAACAAAAGCATATTCGTCAAAACCAATTCAAGAACAATTTCCAATTTACCTCTCGAAAAAGTTACAATATGTTAAAAAGGATACACCATGCTTATGTTAATGAGTAACGAACATCGTACACCGGAAATACAGTTCTGAGCTTCCATAGAGGCATTCTGAACTCAATAATGAACAATCCCTTCAATTTTAAATTCCAAGGACACAAAACAGAACCAGGGACATAGAGAAGACCTTGGAAAACCTGCCGGCCACAAAAGGGGGCCGCCGGCCACCGACCGGCCACCAATAGGCCATGCCGGCCATCAATGGTGCCTTGCCAGCCATCAATGGCAGTTTGGGGCAAAACTGACTTTTCAGGCATGGGTCTTTAAATATAAGCCACTAGGGCTCATTTCCTCACACCTTCTTGACCGAAAATGCTCTCTCTCTCTCTCTCTAGGTGCTTTCCCTCTCTAGATCTAAGCCTTTTACGCATTTTCCAACACCTACACAAACTTTATTCGCTAAATCCTCCTAGTTCTCTTCGCTTTGAACTGATTGGAATTTGATTTCGACGCTTCTTTTCTCATTTCCACCATTCTAGGCTCATTCCCCTGGAATTTTTCTCAAGTTCCATGTACTTTTTCCGGCTTTGACTTTTTCCTTCATTTTCTCTTTCTTAGGGTTGACTTTTTCCAAGTTTACCTCCTTTCTTCACTTTTCACCCATCTCGCACCTATTTTCAGATGGCATATGATTTTCTTCAGGATGGGGCTCTTCCTGAGCTTCCCCCAGTAGACTTCGAGGCAAACATCGAGGCTGAGCCAAAGGTCGAGCCAGAGCCGTTACCGTTGAGTGTACGGCCTTTTGATCCAACGAGGTATCATCCTTAGACACATATATTGCCCACTACCAGAGGCATCAGATGTTTTACTGATTTCGCTGACGACGCGCCAAAGGACCTCCTGTTGAGGGAGCCAAAGTCTCATTTATCGGCCACTACCGTTGAGGTACGAATTCTGTTTCTATGTATTTCTGCCTTTAATTATCATTTCTTGCATTACTTTCATCTGACTGTGTCTCATATACTGCCTTGATCTGATTACATCTCATGCACTGCCGTGATCTAATTACATCTCATGCACTGCCACAGGGTAAGTCTCGCGCCTTTAGGGGCTATGGTATGACGATTGCTCGAGATTAGTATGACGAGCTCCCAGCTGGAGTTTGTGACATTGTTGACGAGGCAGGCTTCGGCCTCTTCTGTTCTAGCTTGACTCAGGTTACCACGAGCCATCCTCTCTTAGGAGCACTGGTGGAGAAGTGGTGGGACACCACCAACTCCTTCCACTTTTCCACCATAGGGGAGATAACAATGACTCCCTACAACTTTGACATGATCACCGGCTTAGGCGTAGCAGGTGATCCAATCCCTCTTGACCCAGATATAGAGGAGTAAAGGGTAGCCTGGCTCGAGCTGCTTGGGGCACATCCATCGATATACTGGCCAGGCATAGTACGATACACTTGGTTCGAGAAGCAATTCAGGGAGACTGAGCCCGAGATGATAGAGGAGATAGAGCAGTATGCCAGGGGCTTCCTGATGTTCATCTTCAATACCACCTTGTTTTCAAACAGGTGAAACACCGTGGGCCTGTATATGTTAAGTGCCTTGGTGACTCTTCCTCGAGTTTAGTTTTACGATTAGAGCAGAGCCAGCCTCACCACATTGTACGGATATATGAGTTCTTCCTCCCATCGGTGAGGGAACTTAGTTGGAAGCCACTGGCGAGCCTGGGAGGTACCTTTCTCTATTCCATCTTTACACTTTACATTTTCTGCTTAGCATTTCTTGCTTTACATCCATTTAACACGTGTGCTTTCTGCTTTGCACTTTCTACATTTGTTCATACTGTAAGCTTTCTGCTTTGCACTCTCTACATCTGTTCATACTGTGTGCTTTCTGCTTTGCACTTTCTGCATCTGTTTATACTGTATTGATTACATACCTCAGTATTCTCCCTACAGCTATAGGTGTACGCATACTTCCCAACTCTTGCCCCAGAGTCTGTAGATAAGATTCCATTGACGGTCTCCTTTTCTCGAGTATACGATGGCCAGCTTCGCCGTAGGACTCATGAGCGCTTCATGTTTTTTTGTCAGTACTTCGATAAGGTAGCGGCGCAAGAGGTAAATCGAAACAGTCACTTTTGTTTTAAAGTTGTTTGATTCATACATTAGCAACTGACAGTGACTAATAACCTATTCATTTTCCATTTCAGATCACATAGCAGCCTTGGGCCATGATACCGACAGAGCTTCGAGCCCAGTACCATGTGGCTTGGGGCATTTCCTGCTATCATATTCTACTTGAGGGCCCAATTTGCCGAGCCTAGTTCCTAGGCGAGCGCTTCGTGCACCAGACCATGGGTCTGCCTGCTCCGTTTATACCGATGGCACTGCTAGTGTCCATGAGAGCGATAGACAAGTTATCTGCCGAAGATGTGATCTAGTTCATGGTAGGCTTAGAGGTAGAGTATTTTCATGTAAAAGGCGACTACGTAGCCTTTATCCAGACACACTTGATGCCGCCTCTGACCGGTGTTTGCAGGGGTGAGGAAGTGAGAGCTCCAGCCGCGAGAGGGAGAAGTAGAGCGATCTGGGCGAGCAGAGCCCGTGGCAGAGGGGCTCCTCAGGCAAGGCAAGGGATTGGGTGGGCAGAGCTGCCTACTGCACTCACATGTTAGCAGTATACTAGGGAGGCCTATCAAATCACGATTGAGCCTGCAACAACTGGGCATAGATACACCAGAGCCTAGGATGCACCTTCGATATGTACCACATTTTTAATTTTTCCTTCTCTGTTTGATATTTGTTTGTTTTGGACATTGATCATCCCCAACGCACAAGATATACCGAGGATCTGCTTGAGCTACTAGCCTCATTCAAGGGCATGATATTAAAAAGGGAGGCACTACTCGGCTTCCATGGCATTCAGGTAATTTCTATCATCAAATTTCCACTAACACACTGAAACTAACATGAGAACTTCCCCACACTGCACTGATACTGCATCTGAAATACTGCACTTCCATACTATATTCATACACTGTACCTGACTTCTGCATATACTCATTCTACCCCATACTTGCATCTGATACGCATACTATGGCTGACATATGACAACTGCCTTTTCAGGGCCCACTCATACCAAGTGCGCCAGCGGGAGCAGCACTAGGACCAGCAGTGCCTCCTCCAGCAATAAGGAGAGAGAGACAGGCTCCAGCATGCAACCGAGGCTGAGCTATGGGCGCCCGAGCTGAGAGTGGCCCTTCAGAGCCTATTCTGAGCGATAACGATGCTGAGACTAGCAAGGCCAAGGAGGCGACGAGTCAGCATTCAAAGTCATCAAAGAGTAGAGGTGATGACACTGACTCGTGTTCTGAGAGTGAGGATGTTGACGTTGAGGAGGGCTCCGAGGTGGAGAGTGGAGACGGCTCCGGTTCAGACTCTAATCTAGATTCAGACAGTGGCGCCAATGGAGACAGTGCTGCAGAGTCCGCTCCTCCGAGGAAGAGGACGAAGAGGGCCTCTAGATCTTGAGATGACTAGCACTAATCTTTGTGTTTTGCTTAGTTTCTTTTGGTTTATAGTGTTAGCACATTGTATAGCTTTAGACGAGTTTTATTTTCTTTAAAAACTTGTACTGCACCTTTTGTGAAAACAACCATGATCAGAATGAAAACCAAGCTTTTTTGAAAGAGTGTTGTATTTTGCATCATGGGCACCACATTTCATGAAAATGAGATTGAATTTGACATTGAAAACCAAATACTTATATTATCACAACAGCTTGAACCAGGTAACGAACTGACCAACAACTGACATACAAACAAAGCACTATACAACTCAATAAGCAAAACAACTCGATGAACAACAAGTACAACTCGATAAACAACAAAACAATAACTCGATAAACAAAAACAACACAAGTACAACTCGATCAGCAAAACAAAACAAGTAGACCTCAACAAACATGCTACAGCTCGAAAAGACTCAAAACAGGACTCTAAAACACACAAAACACATGCTTTCAGCACCTTCCAGCACAAAGAAGGACAGCAGGCTAAGGAAGAAACCTGCCAACCATGAGGGGTGAATGCCAGCCACCTGCTGGCCATGAAGGGTGGCCTACTGGCCATTTATACCTCTTGCCGTCCATCAATGATGCCTTGCTGGCTATCAATGATGCCTTGCTGGCCATCAATGTGCAGGACCTCTACATTGTTGACACCTGGCTTCCACTCACTGCCTTATCTTCTACAAAAGGCTGAGCTTCGTGATTTCTTGATTTCAACTGCAAATTCTTCACAAATGGAGCCATTCTTTGCCCAAAAACTCTCGAATTGGATTGTAACTTTGGATGGCTTGAAAAAGGTGAATTTCTGGGGTTTCGACATAAATGCACTATTCCCGCTGAGTCGTTCTCCACTTTCTTTTCCGTTCCCACTGTTGCAGCTAGATGTTAGAATCCAATTACACATGTCTTTAGCTTCGGGGGACAAGAGCTATGCCCGACAATCGAAGAATTTCAGGTGCTAATGGAGTCTCGACGCGATGAGGAAATTCTGCCTCAGCCCCGTTTTGGTCACATCCAAGCTTTGGGAAAGATGTGTGGGTTCACTTTACACGATGCCCGATCCTTGGTTCACAACGGAGGGCTGGATATCCCCAGTTTGATTCATCGGTTTTTTGACGCCGGTGACCGAAGCGATCTTCTTTGGCGGCGTTTTTGACAACACGCCCTTTGTTTGTGCATGCTAGCACATTTTCTCCTTGCCCCTAGTTTTGGCGGGTCTACCATTCGACTAATCGAAATGGAGCAAGGCTAGAAACAGGACAAAAGCTGCATAGGCTTGGTACTAGCCAAGACTTTGATGGGTTTGGACGCCTTCCATTGGCAGGAGACGAACAAATTTGCAAGAAGTCCACTACTTCTACAGGTAATGTTTCCCACCCTTTCTAATATGTGTTTCGCACATCACTCGGCACTCATGCTCTACTTTTCTCTTAAAGCCCTTTTCTCACTCTTCTCTCAACACACACCTCTCTATTCTTTAATCTCTCTTTTTTTTATCCCTCCCCAGTTATGGCTCATGGACAGGTTGAAAGCAGTGGATTTTTGCCCTGCATATTCAGCACGAGGCTATTTCTTTCGCCAACGACTAGTGGATTTCTTGAACGAGGGATGGTGTTGCCATTGGATGTGCAACAAGTCTGCTGTTGACATTGCTTGGCGTTGCCCCTAGTTTAATCTGCCCGAGATGAGCTACAACATGGTTCGACAACCTGGCATTCAGCTGATTGCTTGACACACTGTGTATTCTATTTTCCATTCCGGTTCAGGCATCCGTTCAGACATGACCAGACTTGCCCAGAAGAGGGGGTAGAGTACCCGGCTTCATTTCCAATCCAAGGTTCACAATTGGCTCGATATCCAACTACGTAGATGACGAGAAAGCTTCTAGCTCCTACCCCTAGTTTTAACTGCGCACTTTCTGGCGAGTGCCTAACTTGGCTCGAAGATGAGGCACAAACCGGGCCCACTTTAGCATCAGAGACTTCCACAAGCACAAGCAGGGGACGCGGGAACACTTGACTCATCTATGCCCCAAGTTAATGCTTTGATCCTACTTTTCAAGTTTTCTTTTGAATGTAATAAAAACAACTTTGATTTGTATCGAGAGTTGGAGAACTTTGTATTAAAATCAATGAAATTGAAGTTGTGGGCACTGAAAATTTTTCTTTTGGTTCAAAAATGGTCTAAGTTGTAAAATGATTAATTTGAACAAAATCAGCTTTTATCAAAACTTTTCAAAATTATTTTCGATAAGGATCACAACTTGACACACATGGAATCTATCCTCGACACATACAACCCCGAATCCAAAAGTGAAAAATTGCCCCTTGTCTGAATGGCACTGCTTAGCACTACAGTCAGTTCTTCTCTCAGAGTATGGATCACAACCAAACTTTCAAATAACGAACAGACAAAGATGCCTTGATCAAACACATAGACACAATTGATTTGGAGGTGCTTACGGCCGAACTTCAGAATGAAGTTGCCTACGTATCCCAAAGATAGGAATCAGGCCTTACGTAGTTCGGTTCGGGTTCACTCAAGTATTAACTCTCTCCTTTTACGCTTTAACTTTTGCCAAGGCCACCCTCTCTGGGTTTTCAACCTTGCGAGCTCAGTTTTTCTTTTTTCAATTTTTTGTGCTCTAACTTTTGCCTAGGTCGCCCTTCCAGGTTTTCGGCCTAGCGAACCTCTCAGGGGTAATATTTTTTCAACTTGTCTATATTGATCAGTTGGGAGAATTCTAGGCCATCCACTTCTATAAGAATAACAGCTCCACCCGACCAAATGGTTTTGATAATGTAAGGACCAGTCCAATTGGATCTGAACTTGCCCCTAGGGTCATGGATGGGAGCTCGATTTCAGTACCAAATCCCCTTCCTTAAGATTCTGAGACTTAACTTTCTTGTTAAAAGCCCTGGCAATCCTACATTGATACCCTTGAATATGGTACAGTGCTTTCAGCCTTCTCTCATCAAACAGCATTAGTTCTTCGAACCTACTCTGCTGTCAATCCGCTTCTGCTAGCTGGCACTTAGCCATAACCTGCAGCGACGGAAACTCTATTTTAATCGGCAGAACAACTTCCATCCCATAAACCAGAGAGTACAGAATTGCCCCAGTAGATGTTTGAATTAAAGTTCTATAGCCCCAGAGAGCAAATGACAATTTGTCTGGCTAGTCCCTGTAGGTCTCAATTATTTTCTGCAAAATGTGCTTGATGTTCTTGTTGGTGGCCTCAACAGCTCCGTTGGTTTGTGGCCGATATGTAGATGACTTATGAAAAGCCACATTGTATTTCTCCAACAAGTCGATCACTTCTTTCTTGAAATGGGAGTCATTGTCTGAAATGATCTCGTTCGGGACTCCATAACGACAAATGATGTTGTTTAGGATGAATTTAGCCACATGCATTGCCTTCAACACTACATAAGACTGAGCTTCCACCCATTTTGTGAAGTAATCAATTGCCACCAAAATGTACTCATGCCCATTTGACCCTTTCGGTGTAACTGCCCCAATGACGTCAATTCCCCAAACTGAGAAAGGCCATGGTGAAGTCATGTTGTACAGCTTTGACGGCGGGATATTCATGCGATTTACATGGATTTGGCATTTGTGGCATTGCCGAACAAAACCAATACAATCCTTCTCCATGGTAGACCAATAGTAACCTTGCCTGAGAATCTTCCGAGCTAACATTACTCTGCTCATGTGCGCTCCACACTCTCCCCCATGGATGGCCTCCATTAGGCGCTTTGACTCTTCTGCGTCCATACATAGCTTGTGCATTCCCAGATGACCCCTCTTATACAACTTACCCCCGCAGATGATAAATTGAACGGCCATCCACCGCATTGCCCTCTTATCTTTGGCATTTGCGCCTAGTGGATAAACCTCCTTTTCCAAGAAGTTCCAGATATCATAATACCAGGGGTTTTGATCTTGCACTTCATTTATTACGGCGATAGACTCGTAGGCCGGCGTATATCTCTATTTAATGATGATTAAACGCATCCAGACTCCAAATGGGATGTTTATCATAGAAGATAGAGTTGATAAAGTATCAGTGAACCTGTTGTTCTCTCTTAGTTGATGCGTGAAGGTTAAGTTCTCAAACCTAGGAATCAGAATGTCCAAGGTCTGGTAATAGATCTTCATTTTTTCTTCTTTAACCTTCCAGTCTCCTTTTTCTTGAGACACAACCAAGTTCGAGTCCCTAATGACGTCCAATCCTTTTGCCTCTAGTTCCAGGGCGGCTTCCAAACCAGCAATACACGCTTCGTATTCTGCTTCGTTGTTGGATACTTTGAACCGGAGTTTAAAGGCTAAGGGTATATGGGAATTGCCAGGTGCTATCAGCAACACCCCTATTCCATAACCGTACTGGTTAGATGCTCTGTCAAAGTACATTGTTCAAATCTCTTCCTCGACTTGCAGAATAGCTTCATCTGGGAACAGATATTCTACTGCTTCATCCCTTTCCACTGGGTGATCTGCCAGGAACTCAGCCACCACTCTTCCCTTGACAGACTTGCGAGTGACATACTTCGAATCAAATTTGGAGAGAAAAAGCAACCAACGAGCTAGCCTACCTGTAAGCACTGGTTTCTCAAAGAGATATTTGATGGGATCTAATCTCGAAACTAGAATTACAGAGTGAGCTAACAAGTAGTGCCTTCCTAGTAGCCCATATCAAGGCTAAGCAAGCCTTCTCTAACGAGGTGTAACAGGTCTCATAGTCCAGTATTTTCTTGCTCAAATAGTAAATGGCTTTCTCCACCCTATCCTCAGATTCTTAAGCAAGCATGCATTCCATTGTTGTGTTTGTTACTGACAGATACAGAATCAACGGCTTCCTCAACTCTAGCGGCAACAACACGAGCGGGTTCTGAAGGTACTACTTGATCTACTCAACAGCAAACTGATATCGATCATCCTATTGGAATTTCTTTCCTTTCTTCAAGAGACCAAATAGTGGTTCACAAGTCAAAGTTAATTTTGAAATAAACCGTCTTATGAATTGCACATTACCCAGAAAGCCTCGCACCTCCTTTTCAGTCCTTAGTGGTGGTATTTCCAAGATGGCCTTGATTTTGGAAGGATCAACCTCGATGCTCCTCTGTGTGATCAAGAAACCCAGCAAGTACACTTTTATGGATTCAGCCTCAACTGATATTCTCTGATCCGTTGGAAGAATTTCTTCAAGGTGGTATAGTGACCCTCTCTTTCCTTAGACTTGACAATCATGTTATCCACATACACCTCGACCTCTTTGTGGATCATATCATGTAGAATTGTGGTTATAGCCCGTTGATAGGTAGCCCTAGCATTCTTCAACCCAAACGGCATCACCCTGTAGTAGCTGGTTCCCCACAACGTGGTGAAAGCGATTTTCTCTCTGTCCTCAGGTGCCATCAGAATCTAGTTATACCTAGAAAATCCATCCATGAAGGAGAACAACGCATGGCCTGCGGTGAAGTCCATCAGTTCGTCGATGTGTGACAAAGGAAAGTTGTCCTTCGAACTAGCTTTATTTAGATCTCTGAAATCCACACACACCCGAATTCTGTCATCTTTCTTCGGCATCGGAACAATGTTGGCCAACCAAGTCGGATACTCATTAGTAAAAACCCTGCGTCTATCTACTAGGTGACCTCCTCTTTAATCTTCAAAGCCCAATACGGGCATATTTTTCGTAGCTTCTGCTTGACGGGTTGGGCCTCAGGGTCAAAAGGGATCCAATGCTGTACAATCTCTGGATCGATTCCAGGCATGTCTCCGTAGGACCATGCGAAAACATCTTTGAAATCTTTTAATAAAGCGACTAAGCGCTCGCACTCTTCTGAAGACAATGTAGACCCGATCTGGACCAGAAGTGGATCCTTCTTAATACCCACATCAATTGAAATGATTTCATCAAACAAGGGGTTTTACAAACCTCTCCTCCTATCGATCAATTAATTGTTTCAAAACCAGAGGAATGCCTTCCTCGTCGTTTTCACTAAAATTTTGAAAGTCATGATCAATGTAATATACAAGTGGCACAGAGAAGTACTCAAAACCTATAATAGCATTCTCATTCACAAAGTCCAGCTCATCCAATTCCTTGGTTACAACCGACTCAAAAGAAAAGAAAAAAGATAACCTGGACAAAACCTCGGTATCCGGGTTATCAACTCCAGGAATACTGGGCCCAGACTCAAAAGAACCGGAATCAGATTCTGGTTCACTACCTGACTCAGAACTACTGGACAAGAAGCCCTCCTCTAGTTGCTGAGTGAGGGACGGTGCGTCAAATGCATCCAAGATTCCACTGGAAGGGTTCACACCTAGTTGGTCTCCAACCATGGAAACGGTTAGGTCATCCCCCAAGCTCTCTGAGTTGATCTGAGGATTCGAAATGAGACATGCCAGTGCTGCTCCTACCTTAAGTTCACTGCTGTCGGAATCACTTTCTGTGTCCTTAGTAGCTTCAACAGTTAGTTCAGTCTGTTCCTCTGTGTCACTCTCTTGGAGCTACAAGTTAAAAAAAATCTCAAAGCCGAGCACCTGCTGCTTCTCAAAGTTGAACCAAGGTTCAGGGAAACCACAGAATGGGAAGTTTTCCCCCTCCCAAACAAAATAGCCATTCAAGGTTCCCCGGATAGGTCGATGCACAAGCTCGTAGTGCTTTCCAGTCTGCTTAGCTCTGGCCCTTCCGGCCATTTCTTTCCCTTTCCTCACCCAATCTTCTTTAGCAGACCAAAGACATAAGGGTTATGTGGCACATCGACCAATGCAGCGATGTCTTTCCGGCCAATTCTGCCTAATCTCATTCTGGGCTCGTGTTGTAGCTTATTCATGAGGTATACAGATTGGGCATTAACATATAGGCTCTCATCAACAGCCAAGATATTCTGCACTACCCGGGCCTTAGCCAAAGTAAACCCCGAAATGAACACATCTTCTTCGCCATGCACAATCTCTAGTACATACGTAGTGACCTTTGGCGGGGGATGTATAGATGAATTCCCAAAGACTATGGCCATCCCATTTCTATGGGGGTACTTCAGAATTTGGTGGAGGATGGAAGAGACAGCTCTTACTTTGTGTAGCCAGGGTCGCCCAAGTAGTAGGTTGAAAGTGACTGGAACATCCAGGACGTAAAATTCAATATCCTGTAGCGCGGGTCCAACTTGCACTCTGATCTGCACTGTTCCCATCACCTCTCTGCTTATATTATCATACACCTAGATCACCTGGGCTGTAGGCACAAAATCAACCGGTTTCAAGCCAATAACATAAGCCGTGCGGCGTGGACAGACGTTGATTACTGACCCAGTGTCAACTAATTTAACTAGCACCCACTTTTCCCAGCACTCTACGAATATGTATAGAGGCTTGTTGTGTGCAAAGCTTTCTGATAGTAATTCTTTGTCGGAAAAGGTTAAAGTTGGCGCAGCACCTCCTAGGAAGACTAACCCCACCAGTTGTTCTGGGGTGGTGTCGATGGATAACTTCACTTTATCCATCGCTGTCAATACAACCTGTCTATGCACTCGCAAAGCCATAAGTAGCCCCCAGATAGATATGTTAGCTTGAATCTTCTTCAACTGTTTCAGCACAGCCTCTTCCTCTAACTGCTTTTCTTTCTGTTTCTCTACCTCCTTATCCTTCCCAAATGCCTCGGGTTGGTCCAGATGCGGCGGTTTGAAATATCGGCCACTTCTTGTCATGTATATCGGGTTCATCACTTAGCCACCTAGAATTGTTTGTTGACCTGTTCAGATCAAACCAATTAATATGCACGTCTCTTTGATCTTGCTCATCAAAGAACTGCAAATTGTCTATATCCTCCTCCAGGTTGGCTAGATCATCTAATCCTTGACTTGGTCCATCTTCTCAGGCTACACTAACCTCCATCCCAGTCGGCAACACCATTTTCGGCTTAGCTTGATTGATTGGCACAACATAGCAGCTCAGGTCGTATGTCCTGTAAGATAAATCCTCAAAGCCCTCAAGCAACGGACTGATATTCTCCACCAAGGCTGACCTCCCTTCATCTTCTACTGTCACCACCATGGGTTTAGATTGGAGTCAGGACGCACTCATCATGCACAAGTCTGTACTCTCAGGGATGAACAACGCCGGCATAGGTAGGCGAGAAGGGGAGATATATATACTGGGGTCATAAGGGACGGCCAGTGTGTAGATGAGGTTTATTTGTCGGGGTGAAGGGGCTTGGTTATGTGGTGGGAGAGGATTTGTAGTGACGTTGGGTTTTTCGGGAGGTGCTATCACCTTATTGTCAATGAGATCTTGAATCTCATGACGCAATCTGAAGCATTGATCAGTATCATGACCATACTATTAGTCGAAAGCATAGTATTTGGCCGGGTTGTGTTTCGGAGGGAAAGGATCGAGTAGTGGGCATTGTTTTAACGGCCTAAGATGTCCCTTTTTGATCAGAACCCCTGGGGCTTTGGATAAGGACATATAAAGCGATGAGAAGACCCTCTGGCCTTGGGCCTGATGGCTTGAGGTTTGTAAAGTTGTGTTGGATGTACCAGCAAAGTGGTTGGCAATCTTGGGTGTGATGGTGACCATGCTCACATCCGAAGGCCATGCAGAGGTGCCACCAGTCATGGCTGCATTAGAGCTGCGTGTAAAAGACCTTTTGGGTTGTTCCTTCTCATAGTCTATCAAGCCCTACTTCATCACATCCTCAATTTGGACCCTTATTTCATGGAGCTCAGCAAATGTAAGCAAAGGCAAAACTATCATCTTCTGTAATAATCTTCCTTGCAAGTTACCAACCACCATTCTGATTTGATCCTTCTCGGATGGCCTAATAGTCATCATAGAGGCCTTAGCCCTCCACCGAGTCACAAAATTCGAGAAACCTTCCTTCGGCTCTTGACGGGTCGCCTCGAGATCACTAGTAGTGACCTCGATCTAGGCATTGTAGTAGTACTGTGCTATGAAGGTTTTGGCCATTTCCTCCTAGTTTCTCTTTACAGAGTCTTCAAGCTTGGCATACCAAATGGCCGCTATACCCAACAGGGTCCGGCCAAAAAGCGACAACTTTTGTAGTCTGCAGAGACCCATTGGTCGTAGGATATCTGAAAATAGCCACAGATGGACCATAGGATCCCTGGAGCCATCAAACCGGTCTATGTACGACATCTTGAATCTGTCCGGCAGAGTTATTGCGAAATCTGTGTATCCATCCTCAATATCAGGGATTGAATTCACGCCCTGCGCCCGTTTGAAAAGCTTTTCTAACTTGTTGATCGTCAGTGCAGTGGGGTCAACCTCGAATTCATACAGCGCCTCCATTTGGTAAACTGGCGCCTTGAAGGTCTGAAGTGGAATCAAATCTACCGAAATACCCATATTCTCTTGGACATTGATTGTGACCCCAAGTGCCAAAACTCCCGCTAGGGGTGCATGGGATGCTGAGGCTACTGCTGGTTGTGGCTGTTGTTGCTGATGCCTTTTTATTACTTCTGCTTGGCGGGCTACGACCTCAGCTTGACAGGCTGTGGTCTCAACTTGGCAGGCAACATCTAGCTGCATAGTCTCAATAGTCTATTAGAACTGACGAAGCATATCTTTCATGTTGACTGGAGGACTTTGAGCTACCATAACTGGCGAATACTCTCTTTCTGGAGTAGAAGTAGAAGACTGGGCCTAAATGGGCACAGGCAGAGCAAAAGGTGACTACTGGATTGGTGAATTCTGCCTGATTCTCTTCCGTCTGGTAATCGGTGGGAGTGAAACAAACACTAGCTGTCTCTTGTCTAGATCCCCAGATCTGCAAATCTTTCTCACTCGGCTCCAGAGTGCTTGGGGGGTAACAGAATTGTCTAAAGCAATGGTGAAAAACTACCTTGCAAAAAGAAAATAAAGCAAAAAGAAACAAAAATCAGAAACCGCACAGCACCTCGGCTCAGACACAAACAACACGCAGTTGCAATCATAAGCTGGAGAACTGTACTCAACACTAATTTCTGTTTCAAAACTAATACCCAGACTTTCAACTGATACATACATTCTTGCAGAGTTTCACTCTAAAAGCACATATCAAGCAAATGAGAGCCAAAAACACCCCTATGATGGGGTAGGGTTACCCTGTCCTAATTTCGTCAGGAGCTAGGAATTCACTACACGAAATAAGTGGTTTCATACAATTCCTGCATTCAGGTAAGCAACCTGTCCTAATTTAGAATAGTCTCTATGGTTTCCGATATGTAACTAGGTTGATTGGTCAAAAAGGGTACCTCAATAAGACTACCTAATATACCTCTCACACCTAACACCGAGAAGTGAAAGAATGATCAAACGGTACAATGGTAGTCCAGATCTAAAGATTATGTTCCCATCGTGGCAGAGCCTGCAATCAGTCAGCCTTTTGGCACGCTTTTCCAAGCATGCCTCCAGCAAACCGTTCAGGAATAACAAATAGCAAACACTGTAACTTAAGCGCACTGATGCAAATACAAATGCAAAGAAACACATAAGTATAGATAAAACAACATATTATGAGTTTGAGTCAAGTTCTCTAAGTCCCCAGCAGAGTCGCCAGAAACTATGGACTCGTCTTTTTTCGCACCCCCTTTCAGAAGGTTTGAAATGAAGGCCTCACAATTCGGACTCCCGTAGTTCTGAATCTAATCTCACAAAGTGCAATGTGAAACTGATAAACACCAAAGAGTCCAAATCTAGCAAATCATTTTGAAAAATTGATTTTAAATCAAATAATGCCAAAATTGGACTATTTTGCTAGATACAGAGTCGCCACCTAAATATTTTATTTTGGGAAAAATTTAGGAAACCCTAACTCATGCCAAAGGCCACGTGTCCGTCATCACCAAAGTTGCCTCAGCTCGGGAACTTAGGTACGAAAAGAAAAGGTCATGAATTGAGCACCCCCGCTCGCCCGATCAAAGATCGGCCTCTACTAATCATGATATGATATTTTATAAACATTATGTGCTCTTGTTCCGGTTATTAATCTAGCTTTACTATGTGATGCGCACAAACAAGTATAGACTAGTTTGCTCAATTTGGAACAATTCAACTCGTGTTTATTTGCGAAAATGGTTTGAATTTGTCACCACAAGTGGGCTTAAAAATATGGATTTGCCACCAAACAGAGTTGGCTTAAAACATGATTCGCCACTCAACAAAGTAGGCTTAAAACGCACATTTGTTGAATCGTTCCAATTTAAACAACAAGTCTTCATTCACAACATTCATGCAGTTTAGCATTTAAGCACATAGCATCATGGAAAGCATGCTAATCATGGCAACATTCACACTTACGCAAGTATGCTAAAGCGTAAAAACTCACTGAGTACTCCAAGCCAAAACAGAAAGTAGTTAGAAAGATATATGATCCTAACTATACAAAATGCCTAATGTCACACATGCAATAATGCAATTAATAGGCTCGGCTACTAATATGGCATATGAATCGATTTGAACAACATGCGATTTAAATACATATTCAAATAAGATATTGAAATTGCAATCTAGTTTGAATGATGCGCCGAGCCTCGGTGCATGTAATACGAATGAATGGATGCAAGCATGCGATATGCTAATTGAAATATGATCCCTAATCTAACCATCAAAAGTGATTAAATAAAAGGGAGAAAGGCGTAGGGTTGGAAAACATACACACACGCGCATACACTTATTACAACATTACGCCCTCGCGAAGGAGGGTTCGAATAAATAAGAGCTAAGCTAATCTAATTTAGCTAATCCAATTAAGCTAATTAGACTAATTATTACAAATCAAATGAATAAGTAGCTAAGCTAATTACTAATTATTACAACACTTTAACTAATTAGCAAACTAACTAATTAAATTACAACACAAATGTACACAAACTAAGCAATCAAGACATTAAACTATGCTGCCACTGCTTCGCCTCGAGAAGTGGAAGATGCACGTGCTCGGTTTTCGCCCCGAAAATACCTCCGTTTTGCTCTTGAAAGTCTCTGTTTGCAGGTTTGAGCATACTTCAGAACCTTTCTGCTCCACCTTACCAAATCTTTGCTAAGGGTTACACCAGTGGCCTGCCAGCCATAGAGGGATGCTACCGGCCTTCTGTCGGCTAGTGAGGTGTCCTGCCAGCCAGAAATAAGGCACTGCTGACCACTGATGCATTAGATCATCATACTGCAATAGAGCAAAAATGGGGTTTTTCCAAAGATTGTCTGCACACCTTGTCTCTCCTTTTCATAAGGAAATCAAAGGAGGGACAAGATTTGGTTCACAAAACCACCAATCAAGCAATTTCATTGCATGATGGCTTGTGAAACTAATTGTGCAAGTTCAATAAATACAAAAACAAGACTCAAGTGGCCATCACCCTATCATGCATGATCAAGGGTAATGGAGACCTAAGAAAATGGCACATTTCATCACTAGTGAGTATGAAATGTCCCGTTTGCCTTGTGTTCAAATTAATATCCGATTTGAACACATGCAATGCAACACAAAGAATGCTTATCTTGCTTCTTTTACTTGCCAATTTTGTTTACACATTTTAATTACTAAATCATCCTTTAATCCATTAAGTCCATTGGTGAGTGTCCTCTAATGGAAGGAGGGTTCAAACCACAAGTTACTTTGGGCATGAAAGAGCTATTACACTGTTGGTAATGAACCCTCTAAGGGATTAAACCATTAGGTGTAGCACCTCCATTTCACACTTAGGCAAACAAGTAATTTGAAACCACTTTCAAAGCAAAACCAAAAGGTGAAGAAATGAGGGAGATTGTAGAGATTTAAGTGTTGAAATTGAGTGATAAAATCACTAAAATATACAATCAACTCAAACCAATGATGTTTAAAGCCTTAAAACAACGAGCTAATGCAAGGAACTTACACTACAACTATGCAAAATGAGACTCAAAAGACTTAACCAGCCCAAAACAGAGCTAAAATAGGTTAAAATACGGCCTAAAACATTCTGGACTTGAGCCACAAAAAGCTAAAACATTAAGCTAATACATTAGGCTAACTAGACATGCAAACAAGACACAAAGAAAGGAGGCTAACGCTTCCAATTTTGGACTTTAAATTGAGTTTTTTACCACTGAAAAACCTCTGAAATTCAGTGGTTAAAAGGCCCAAAAAAGTTGGTTTTAAAGTGATGAATAAAGGCACAAAAGCTTTACACACAAATAAACAAGAAGGGTGAACCACTCCCTAATTAAAAAATGGCTCAAACCACCATTTTTAAGCCACAAAAATAGAGCTTTTTACAGTTCAAAGCCAGCCCCAAAACAGTTGAAAATGATGGCAAAACAAGTATACAAAATAAGTATAAACAAGGCAAGTGTTATACCTTTGAAGCAAAGCACATGTTGGCCAACAATTCAAGCCAAAACCACCTTCTAGAGCTCAAAGGAGGTCCCAAGTTACCTTAGCTCAAAAACTAGCAACTTTGGTTAAGGTAGTATATGTAAAAGTGTAGAGAAAACAAGCACTTAGGCACAAAATTGTAAGAGAGGGAGGGAGAGAGAGAGAGAGAGAGAGAAATCTAGAGAGAAAGAAATCTAGAGAGAGAGAGAATTTTTATGTCTCAAAATTTTCTAACCCCTTCACATGAAAGAGAGAGGGGTTCTATATTTAGAAAAACACAAATTTCCTTCATAAACATCTAGCCACACGTGTAGCAAGATGCATGAATGTGTGCAAACAGCTAGCACAAAATATCACAAAAATATCTACAGCAAACAATGATGGACGGTCGGCCATCAGTGGTGGCCAGCAAGGCTTCATTGATGGCTAGCAAGGCACATCAATGGCCGACAAAGGAGAAGTGGTGGCCGGCAGCCTCCAAGGATAGCCGACAGGCCATCAGAAACTTCAGGCTAAAAAGAACCGAGCATGGTCCAAAGATGAGACAAAATGGATGCAAGGTTTGAAATACTCAAACCTGTGGCGTTCTGTCATGGACTTCGAACGCTTGGCGAGCAAACAAACGAATCATCGAATGTACCTGCAAGAATATCCAAGTCTTAAAAGGGCCGTCAAAAATGGAGTGTCTACAACTATGTCATTCATTTTGGAACAACTTGATATCATGTATTTTGAAAGAGTTTTGAAGATGTATAACTCAAAAAAATTGAGTTTACAAACATAAAATCAACGTTATTCTAAATTAAGTAACACAACTTTCATCCACCGGCATTCATATAGTTATATCAAGTAAGTAAATAGGCATATGGTAGGATGCTAAACATAGAAAAACACCCACAAATGGGATGCTAAATCATAAAAACTTACATATTTATCAACATCCCACGAACAACTACAAAATAAAGTTAGCAAACCATGCATAATCTTACATACAAAATCTTAATGCAATTCATTTATGAAATGCAACTAAAGATTCGGCTTCTCCTATATGGCATGTGAATCATCTCAAAAACATGAGGTAGAATTGATTAAATCTGTAGATGCAAGTTTAGCCGAATCAAGATGCACGAAACATGGATGCAAAGCATGAATATAATGAAAAGCAAAATATAATACTTATGTACAAATAAAGAAAGCAAATAAAAGAACGGGATAGAAAGAAGCGGGATAGGGAATTATTACAACACTTGGACAAATTATTACAAACCAAATAAAAGAGAGAGGATGAGAATATTACAACATAAACAAAACCTCACAAAACATTCAAAATAAAAATTAAAAAAAAATTAAAAAAACAAAAGAAAAGCTTCATGTGCCTTGGAGATCATCCATCGAAAATTTGCTTGCTGCTCTATTTTGCCTTTGGAAAATCATTTGGGAATTCTTGTTTTTCATGCAACAAGACCAAAACAAAGCAAACAAAACATTTCCGAGAAAAATGATATAATATATAAAAAAAATTATTAATTGAAAAATCTAACAAATCAAACAAAAACAACATAATAATAATAAATATACATACATTTAAAAGAAGTGTATGTGTGATGGTTTCATCCACCACCACATGAAAAACAAATATTATTATAGTATAATAATATAATAATATAATTATATTATTTACATTATTATTAAAATAAAAAAATTACACATTTAAAACAGTAAAAAAAATGCAAGAAAATAAAGAAATTACATCAAATAATCAACCAATCATTTCTACCGTGTTGTATTATATATTTAAATGCAAGAGAAATAAAAAGAAAATAAATTAGCAAAGTGAGAAAAACTCGCCTTTGGAGGAAAAGATGAATTTTCTTATTACCAAACTTTCTTCCTAGCACCCTCACGGTTATGGAATATGCTTTGAGCTCTCTGCAAGAAATTGCAAGTTTAAGCTTTAATGAAATTTTTCAGTGGTATATATCAATGGATAAAAAGGTTTAATATTTGTTGAAACAAAATTTTTCCAAAGTTTCTCTCATTTTTTCTCTTTTTTTTCTTCAACAAAATGAAGTTGTATTTATAGACTTTCAAAACACTCAAAACACATGGCTAGCCATGTTTCAAAAACATATAACTTGCCATGTAGTATCTCCAAAAACATATGACTTGCTATGTGGTATCTCCAAAAACATATGACTTGCCATATGATATGAGAGCTGATTTTTCAGAACCGCTAAATTTTTTCGAAAAGAAAAAATTCAATTTTTTCTTTTTTTTTGAATAGGTCTAAAATAATTTGGCAAAAACAAGTGTAATGTTGGAATTAAATCTTAAACCCGACTTTTCTGCTAAGAAATTCATAAAATAGCACATTTCAATTTTCATTATCAAGTATTCAGAAGAAAGCACCCAAGTCTTAAGACCGATCAAAATAGAATGTCTACATCAATACACCTTATGTCTTTTTTAAATTATCCTTTGAAGTACATCTAAATAATAAACAAAACAAAAATCTTAAATTACACTACTTTAAAAAGCATGGTGCCTCTACTATGTCAATATCAATTAAATCCGTTAATAATATTAACTGTAGATATGGTAAATGGGTTAAGGAGGTGGAGCAAAGTGTGGGTATGCTTATCCATAATTTACTTCAATTAAGAATGTTGTTGGCAGAGTACCAGGTGTGTTGTGGCAAAAGGGTTGGGAATAAGATTTGCTCATTTGGTGGGTAAGTTTGGAATTAATCGAAGTAGGTCGTCTGAGCAGTGAGGGTGGTGTTGTGTATTGTGTTTCGACTATCTATAATATCTTCTCTATCATTCTAACCAAAAAAAAAAATTGTTATTATTTTTATTTATTGTTTAATTTTCTTTTTAAAAAAATTTATTTACAAATAATATATAACATAATAAAAAACAATGATATTGATGATAATGGTAAATTTTGATAGGGTGGATTAGAATTTTTGAGTGAGAAAAAAGATGAAAAAAAATAATTAAAACTTGGAGAAGAAGATAAAAATAGTTGAATATAAAAAATATGTATAAGTGGTCTGAATATACCATAAGAAAAAAAAAATATTTTGGAATTTAATGTATATGGTCATTATTAGTAAATTTATATTAGAGTATAATAAGAATTAAAATTTAAAAATTTCAATTGAGCGTACTACATTATTATTTGAGTGAAAATAGAATTACTCAACACTTTCTTATATTTTCTCAATCATTAATTACTCATATCACTTTCACATCATTAAATCTAAAAAATTGGTCTAAAAAATAGACTTGTATATATATATATTTTTTTTTTTTTAATAATGCTTGAGACCCCCTTTTGGGAGTCACCCCTCACCCCCTCCTTTGCCACGTGGCGGATGGTGATTGGAGGAGCAGGAAAAAAAAGAAAAAGAAAAAGAAAATGTAACCAATGAGAGAAAGAGGGGGTCAAAGGGGGTAGGGGGAAAAGGGGGATGAATCATTACCCTTTTTTTTTTTATCTTAAAGTAGTTAGATTGGTCAATTAGTAAGTAGATTGGGCCCTTTTTTTTATAGAAAAATGATTTGGAGCCCTAAAATTCCCATCCCTAATCTCCCTAATTTCATTTTTAGGAAACTGTTTTCTTTTTTTTTTTTTTTTTACTTAATATGAAAATTAGGAGGATTAGGAGGAATGTTTTTAGAGGGATGTAGCAAGACCTTTTTTTATAATACTATGAAGGCTTACTGAATTGGGGGGCCTTGTTTTGCCACAAAATCTGGGGGGCCCGGGGCACCTAGTTGCCGTGGTGGTTGGTTGCCTACTCCCATTGCCAGACTCGTTTGGATGTAAAATGTTATTTTACCTCGTAATTTATTAAAAGGGTGAATTATATGAATAGTCTCTATAATTTGAGATTTGTATCATTTTGATCTTTAACTTTTTAATTGTGACACATTTGATTTTGAATTTTGAATCTTATTCCAAATAAGAACAATTGTAGATGCTATTAGATTTTTCAAGGGTAAAATCATCAATTTGATAAAATATAAATTAATTTGACAAAAATAAATGTCAAAAAATTATTTTTCAATTTTTAAAAATTATTTCTAGCTACTATAGATAAAATTATATACAATTGATAAATCTTTTAGACATTTATTTTTTTTTATCAAATTAATTTTTATTATGTATTTGGATGATGATCATATAAAATTAATTTTTTAAAATTAATCATGTAATTTTTATTAATTTTTATCAATTTCACATAATTTTATTTTTGGTGGGTAGAAAAAAAATTTAAATATTTTTTGACATTTATTTTTGTCAAATTAGTTTATATTTTATCAAATTGACGATTTTGTCCTTGAAATTAAGCAATGGTATGTTCAATTGTCCTTATTTGAAACAAGATTCAAAATTTATAGTCAAATATTTTACAATTAAAAAGTCATGAACTAAAGTAACACAAGTCCCAAACTATAGGGACTATTAGTGTAATTTTCCCTTACTAAAATAACAAATTCACATTTTATATAATATGAAAGTTTTTATGTAATTTTACAAATTTAAATTTTTCTAATTCATAACATCACACTATAATTTCCTCTAAACAAAAAAATACCATCACTCTATGGCTATGTTTTACTCTAGGTAGGGGGATTTTATTTGTAATCCAACAAGTCTACATAAATATGTTTATTTGTAAAAACATACTTTGAGATTAAAAATTCTCATGAAACTACAAATCCCCCAAAGGAGTGATTAGCAATCCTACAGGGAATTAGTAGGATTTATAATCTAATCTCATGCGATTAGAGATGACAATATCTTTGTACACCTATTTTACAAAAGAATAAAATCACCTTTATATAGTGAAGATTTTTACATAAATTTATATATTTAATCTCAACCAATTACTACCACCATGATTGTATACAGATAAATACTATTTATTTTATATCTTCAACTTAATATCACTGCATTAACAATCAAGTGATAGGATGCCTATTTAGCCTCCTTGTCAATAGAGGTTAAAAATTTGCTAGCACTACTCCACTTCCCTTATTAACATAAGTAACTATTGCCTGTATTAAAAAAAATATTTAATTATTCAACTAAATATATATTCTTAGAAGAAAATGATGATAATGATTGTTCAAAGTATTCTCACTAATATTTGTTGGGGGGGGGACAAAAAGTCTAACGAAAAATCGACTTTGGAATGAAAGGAAAATGTTTTGTGGCACTAATGCCCCTAATTTCTATTTTGAGTAACTGTTTTGTTTGTTTTTTTTTTTTTTTTTTTTGCCTTATATGGAAATTAGGGGCATTAGTCCCCCCAATTTAGTGTCACAAATCAAAACCCGGAATGAAAATGGTGTAACACAAAGCTTTCCTTGGTCAAAGGGAGCTAATAGTCAACAAAGAAAAGACTATCCAACAAAATAAAAAATAGAAAAATAAAAAATATAAATTAAAAAAAAAAAAAAAAAAAAAAAGGAATAAAGGGGTAAAGCTAAGGTCTGCACTAATCTCTACACAAAAAACACACTTGTTTTTCTTTTTCTTTTGGTCCTACTTTCGACAAATTGGTCTCTGGATCGAACACCTACGCTCGAGCAACTCTCACAATTGTACTATTATTACAACATTTTCAAGCTTAAGGCTTACAAAGTGTGAGAAAATTTCACCCTCCACAATATTAATTATCAATTAACACATAAAATAGGCAAATACGAATAATTTGTTCTTAGATATTATTTTAAAATTAGTAAAAATATCTATTTTGTGATAATATATTATCCTTTTTTAATGTATTAAGATATTTGTTATAAAACCTCATAAAAATGTATTAAAATATATAAAAATAAAGTGAAAAATGCTACATTGAAATTATCATTTTTAGCATAATATTTCTCTTGTTGGCATTTTATTAAGTAATTATCAACATAACTCTTATTAAAAAAATGTGAAATGAATATATTTAAATTACAACATCAAAAGGGCATTGTTGTAATTTTGAAATCCAAGAGGATCAAAGCCCTAACGGGAGCTTCTATTTGTACACACCCATTCTTTTTTGTGCACATTTTTCTTAGTTCACACACCTAAAATATATATATATATATATATATTTACTCATTACACACACTTTTATTCCAGTTATATCCTCATACATACAACTTTCCAACACTCTCAATCCACACACCTTCCACACCAACAACCACCTCGTCAGAAACCACCTCGCCGACAACAACGTAGCACCACCGTTACCACCTCCATTTCACTTCCAGTATCCCCACCCCTTCTTCCACTCACCGATGACACTACCGCGACCCTCTCCTCATCCTCTCTCTCTCTCTCTCTCCTCTCAGTCGCGAAAAGGGTGTTTCAGATGTTGATGGTCGAACCAATGTGTTTTGTTTAGATGTTGATGGTCGAACAAAATTTATTGGTTCGATGGTTGATTTCTAATAGAGGCGATTCTTTCGATACTGGCAGTCCGAATAATAAGAAAATCAGTCTTCTTCCTAGATTTAGGTTCCACGATGTCTCTCTCTCTCTCTCTCTCTCTCTCTGTGCAGATTGAGTATTGCGAAGGAATGGGAGCTATGGCGGCTGTGGTGTTGCATTGCGAAGTGGGGAGTTACGGAGTGGTGGGGAGGGTGAGTGAGCGACGAACGACGGGGTATAGAGGGCCTTCGATTCGAGAAGATGGAGGACTGGGGAAAGGTGACGGAGAGAGGGACTATGTTGAGGAGAGGGACGATTGGATGGGGAGGGACTGTGTTGGGTATTAGGGTTAGGGTTAGGGTTTTGGTTAAAGAAGAAAGAGATATTTTGGTAATTTTATTTTAAAATAAAAATGTAATAAAACAATATCATTAAGTGTGTGAAAAAAGGGAAAATGGTGTGCGCAAATAGAAGATCCCAAGACCTAACCCTACTATGTTTGGGAATTTATAGGAGAAAAGAAAAGAAAGAATTACTTAAGTTATAAGAGGGGGGAAAAAAAATTATTGTGATTTCTTTCATTCTTATTTGGATAAGTAAGAAATAAAAGAAAATAAATAATTGTAATTTCTCTCATTTTTGTTTGGATAAGTAAGAAATAAAATAAAATAAAAGAAATGATTGTAATTTTTCTCCTTTTTGTTTGATTAGATTTCATAAGAAAAAAAAAAAGAAATAATTTTATATTATATTACCAAAGTAACATTTTTATATTTTTAATCATTTTATTTCTTTTATTTTTACAAGAACAAAATCCCTCCACTTTTAAAAAAATTATATTTCTCACTACTTAAATTATCCAAACAAATAAAAAATATATATACCTCTCAATTTCTTTTCCCTTCCCTTCAAATCATTCAATCCAAACATAGGCTCCGTTTGGTAGAGCTGTGGGAAGGTGATTATAACTTATAACCTAATAGCTTATAACTTATAACTGTAAACATAAGTTAATTTTTGACTTATAAATTAAGTTTATCTTTTTCTACTCAAAGAATAAGTTGATTTTGACTTACAAAAAATTATAAATTATATTGTTAAACTGAACTAAATACATTAAAATAATTTAAATTAAACTAAAAACTAAAATAAGCTAAAAATAAATCCGATCAACCATGACTATTATATTAAGGTTTCTTCCCCATTTTGCTCCGCCCCGTCGCATTTGAGCATCTCCAACATGCTCTCTAAAATGCCTCTCAAAATACACAGAAAATTATCTTCTTTATTTTGCCTCAAAGTACCCACATCTTCTCGGCAACTGCAACCTCAACCGCAAGCCATGGTCTCTCTCTCTCTCTCTGTTACATCACTATAATTCATTCATATGTATGGATATATGTATTTGTAAAATCAGGCTTCGGAGAGGAAGCTATCGAACCCGATGAGGGAGATCAAGGTCCAGAAGCTCGTCCTCAACATCTCCGTTGGCGAAAGTGGAGATCGCCTCACCAGAGCCGCTAAGGTACTTTTATTCTCATCACTCCCAGTGCTGAATCGAATTGCGGATTGAAACCTAGTTTTTTTTTTTTTTTTTTTTAAATTCAATTCCGTATTAATCGTTCTCTACAGGTGTTGGAGCAACTTAGTGGGCAAACCCCTGTTTTCTCCAAAGGTGAACTTCTAAAATTGCAATTTATGTATGTTTGGTTGCCAAGAAAATTTTGAAGTTTTATTTATAAGTGATTTTAGTTAACATCCACCAGTCGGATACGTAATACATCTGTTTGGCTTCCTTGAGAGAGACAAAGTTATGCATTAGTTTCCATCTTTTACTTACTTTTGTTATTTTCACTGGTTATTAGCAATTCTGATTTGTTGCATAATTTTATTCTTATTTGTGGCAATATGCTGAGAAAATTTAGGGAAGTAGAATGATACGCGCACATCCATTATCCACAAACATCACCCATTATCCCATGCTTGCACCCATGATCTCATGCATAGGTGGAAGTGGACTTAGAGAATATACTGCCTTAGAAATAGGCTTAGTAATAGTTTGTTTTCATTACTGTCAGCACAGGTTTCATTAGTGGTAGTTTGTTTTCATTATTTTCAGCACATGATTGTAACCTCCACGATCTACCACATCTTTTTGCATTATCTTTTGTAATTAGTGTTCTAACTTGGCTTATAAATAGCCTGGTAACTATTGAATAAAGGAAGTAAGTTTAATTCCCAGCTTCGTTCCTCTCTCAAGCCTCTGTTCTTCTGCTTCTTGCTCTCTCTCCAACTGTTTTATTACAAATTCCTTATCAATGGTATCAAAGCTGCGTTCCATGGATACCCGTGGTAAAACCAACACCGAATTCCGCAATGAAGTAAGCGAAATTTTGGCCTGTCATGAGTCAAATTTCGATCAAATTCATAACACCCTTCATGTAATCCTTGCCAAGTTGCAAACCTTGCAACTTTCCCCGCCAGCCGAACTCGACTCCGATATTACCAATATCAACCCATTCGACTCCAGCTCAAACCCCCGCCTTAACCCAGAACCAAGCAAACCAGCTACCAACCTGAAGCTCAGTTTCCCAAAGTTCACAGGGGACGATCCCACCAAGTGGATATATCGAGCCGAACAATACTTTGAATTTCAAAGTATTGCGCCGGGCCAACGAGTCCAAGTTGCCTCTTTTCATCTCGAAGGAATTGCCTTACAATGGCACTGATGGTTCACCAAGTTTAAAGGGCTCGTTGATTAGGGCGAACTCACTACAGCTTTGCTTCGCCGTTTTGGACCCACCGACTTCGATGACCCTTCCGAAGCTCTCACTCAGTTGAAACATACCACCACTGTGGCTGCGTACCAAGAAGCGTTTGAAAGACTCTCCCAATGCATTGATGCTCTACCAGATAGTCATGTGATTGGATGTTTTATCGCCGGACTCAAAGATGACGTTCGCTTGGACGTTAAGCTCAAGAAGCCCCGAACCCTATTAGAAACCATTGGTGTGGTCCGACTTGTCGAGGAACACAATACCTTACAAAAGAAAACCAACATCTTCCCCCGACCAATTGTCGCCACCAACACTCCTCCAAACCATAACCCCGCCAACGCCACAACGGCTAGCCTCCTTGGTCCACCCCCTACCCAAAAACCGAACCCACGTCCATCGCCTCCTCAAACCCACACGTTCAAGAAAATTACAGCCCCCGAGGCTCGAATCTGTAGAGAAAAGGGCCTATGCTACTATTGTGATGAGAAATACGAGCCCGGCCACCGTTGTACCACACCCCAACTCTTCATGATCGAAGATGTCTTGGCCGCCGAAGATCAAACCGAGCCACATATAACCGCCCTTACTACAAAGGATGACCCACCTGCATACTACCAAGCCGTGGCCCAATTTCGTCCTTGCGGCCAAGGATAATTCTAGCGGCAGGGAATGATACGTGCACACCCATTATCCACAAACATCACCCATTATCCCATGCTTGCACCCATGATCTCATGCATAGGTGGAAGTGGACTTAGAGAATATACTGCTTTAGAAATAGGCTTAGTAATAGTTTGTTTTCATTATTGTCAGCACAGGTTTCATTAGTGGTAGTTTGTTTTCATTATTTTCAGCACATGATTGTAACCTCCACTATCTACCACATCTTTTTGCATTATCTTTTGTAATTAGTGTTCTGACTTGGCTTATAAATAGCCTGGTAACTATTGAATAAAGGAAGTAAGTTTAATTCCCAACTTCGTTCCTCTCTCAAGCCTCTGTTCTTCTGCTTTTTGCTCTCTCTCCAACTATTTTCTCACAAATTCCTTATCATAGAAATTATTTATTTGGTTCTTAAGAAAAGCCTCGTTAGACCATTTCCAATTATTCATTAAATTTTTCATCTAATTTGATTTAAATTTGAGTAAAAAACTTGATATGATATGAACTACTCCAATCAATTCGTCAAATTTTGATCAAAATCTGTTAAAAAAATTATCTTCTCATCCCAAATTTCACTTTTCATCAAATTTGATGAAACAAATCATATCCAATTCTTTATTTATCAAAAAAAAAAAAAAAATCATATCCAATGCTTCATCTTTTTAAATTTTCATCAAATTCAAATTTGATGAGTTCTCAATTTGATGAAAAAAAATGACCCTCCCTTGATTTAATGAACATTTGATGAAAGGGTTGGAGATGATTTTTAAACACTTTTTCATCAAATTTAAGTTTGATGAAAGAAAAGGTGAAGGATTGGAGATGCTTAACCGCCATTTGAATTGAGGGGTTTGGTGAAACAAGAAAAGAAGTACAGAGAAAGAGATTACTTGTTTGGATGATCAAGGAGATGAGAAATGGAGAGAAATTGTGAGAAATAGAACTCTCTTGAAACTTGTGTTTTGTTTTTCACTATAATTGGTGAGAGAAGTTGCTGTATAAAATCAAAATACCTATATTTTAAATAGTTGTCCTTTTTATTTGTTGTTCATCCAAACACAATGATGAGAAACCCCAATCATTTTGCCTTGGTGAGAAACCATATTCTCATCATTTTTTTTCTGACCTAGTTTACAAAATGATTTGTTATAACTAAATGCACAATTTTTGTTGGACCTGCGTTCTATATTGTAATTGGCGAACTCTTTCATGATTTGGTTAGCTAGATAAAATATACAAGTTTAAGCTTATCTTCTAATTGCTTGCTAATGAAATGTAATCTTCAACTTGTTCATATTGTGGTTAGCTAAATAACACCTTTAAGCTTCTACCGTATGTTTGATTGCCAAGGAAAAAAAAAAAAGAAGAAGAAAGAAAGACTTGATTGTTAGTCTTGTTTTTGAATGTGTAAATTAATCAACTCTGAAATGAAAATTAGTAGCCTTTGCTAAATAGAGCTTAAAGCAAAGCATTTTACTTAGTTCAATTGGTTTATTTTATAATTTTATTTAAATTGAACCAACTAGAAACCGACGTTTCAATTTTTTTGGCTACTAATAAGTGGGCTATGTGATTTGTTGTGTGATTTTCTTATCTGGTTTATTCTGGTTGACAGCGAGATATACTGTAAGGTCTTTTGGGATCAGGCGTAATGAGAACATTGCTTGCTATGTCACAGTCAGAGGTTGTCAGAGTCAGAGGTGAGAAGGCAATGCAACTTCTGGAGAGTGGATTGAAGGTGAAGGAATATGAGCTGCTGCGAAGGAACTTCAGTGAAACTGGCTGTTTTGGCTTTGGTATTCAGGAGCACATTGATCTCGGAATTAAGTAAGCCGATATATTTATATGACTTCATTTTCTCTGTATAAAGCAACATTTGTTGTAGTCATTCTCTACATGGAATAAGCATTTAAACATAGTTATCTCATTATGTAGTTGTTGATAGTTATATCTGATATTCTGAGCATATAGTATGTGGATGGATTTGGTGTACAAGGTGATGGTGCCAGACTAATAGACGGTCTTGACAAGGTCTTATAGTCTTATCTATTCTTGACTATACAACTTATGACATATATTACTTTCTTTTCACTTGACTATATATTCCACGATTATTCATATGCAAGATATTGAAAAGATACCAAGTTCATTATCATGGTTTTCTCACTGTCTGATTTGCCAGTTGATATTTTCCTATTGAATTGTTGAAGAATGAAGGCTTTGGTGAAGTTATGACTGAAAAGATCATGTGTGTAGTTTGTTCTCCATGCCATGTTGTACATGATGTACTCATGCATTGATTTGGTTTTTCATATTGGTGCACTAGTGAGAAATCTTGTTTATACTTTGGTATTTGTTTGGTAGAGCTGTGGCGTATATGATCTAGAAGATGAATTTAATCGCTTCTAATTATTTTGATTTGGACTGATGCATAAGGAATTGGTTTTCTTTTAGCCCATGTTTGGATCAAGGATTTGAGAGGGTATTTGTTGAGGGAAAGGAAAATAGAAGGGAAAATTGGAAAAAAAAAAATAA
Source organism: Camellia lanceoleosa (assembly GCA_025200525.1). Classification (NCBI taxonomy): domain Eukaryota; kingdom Viridiplantae; phylum Streptophyta; class Magnoliopsida; order Ericales; family Theaceae; genus Camellia; species Camellia lanceoleosa. The sequence goes on along the minus strand of CM045764.1, from coordinate 119,178,349 downwards.
AGCTTGTATTTCATTCATGCTTCTCCTTTGTCTCCACAAATCCCTACTCAAAAGCAAAAAATATTGTAAAATTTTAGTTTTTTAGTCAATTACTTAAAAGGGTAATACAGGTTGTGTTTTAGAAGAAAAAAAATATTTAAGTTAGGTTCTCTAGTAGAATCATTCAAACTTCTGACTTCTACCTATCCTAACTACTATGTCTCCTTGGAAATGTTTTATATGCTTAGTTATCTTTAAAATTTGCTAGAGTTTTTGTTATCTTATCCTTTTGTTTCTGATGCAGTTATACCTTGTCAACAAAACTAGTTCATTAAATCACTGAATCCATGTTACCACAAGCTGTTATATGTGATATCTCTTGCCACCCTTGACAACCTCAAGGACAGAATAGACCATGACATAGGTGATATGTTTTTGAAGGAAAATGCCAATTAAAAAAGCTATAGAAATGTGTGAAAAGATATGGAAATATGTAAATGTGTATGGGAATATGAGAAGTGCATTGATATTCTCACTATTTTGTTATTATTTCCACATTAACGACAGCTAATGTACAGAATTCTTCAACCCGACTATGATTTTAGAGGCATTCATCAAGTTTTGTTTTGCAAATTAGTATGCTAGTTGCTTGTCAGTATCTATGCACTTAATGCAGTTATGGTTCTTCAAATAAGTTTTCATTTTTTATTCTTCAGTGGTAAATAGGGATGCGGCATTGGAACTTTGGTACCTCTCTGTTATTGTAATTATTATTTTTCTTTGCATTCTCTTTCTTTGTTTGACTTCGAAATTTTATTTTCAATTGGCATTTATGGAATGGATTTCTATGTTGTCTTGGAACGCCGGGGCTATCGTGTTGGGCGTCGCTGTAGGTGCAAGTCTCATGTTGGAATTCAGCACAGGGTCACAAAGGACGATGCCATGAAGTGGTTCCAGGTCAAATATGAGGGTGTGATCCTCAACAAGTCCCAGAATATTTGGGGGTTAGTCTTAAACATGAAGGCATCATTTGAGTACTAAGTTTTCAAGTAGGAAAATGTTATAGGCTCCAAATAATCTACCAAACTTCTCACATAGATATAGGACTTACACAAATCCACATGTGTGTAGGACCCACACTCATGCAAGAGATTTGGTAGAAAATTTGACAGATTATTTGGGATCTTAGCATAACTTTTTGAAGGAACCTATTATTAGCACAGTTTTAAGTTTCAGTTCTGCTAGGTAGCTTGAATTCATTAAGGTTCGAATGGCTCGTTTTGGCACCTTTTTTTTTCTTCTTCCTCTGTGTTCCTACTTCTGTTCTTCCATTGATTTTTTTTTCTTTTCTTCTTCCATAACTCAGAATCAAAAAAAGAGATAGAGGAGAGGAAAGAGATAGAGCAGAGAGAGGAAAAATAAAAAAAAATCAAACAAGATCTGTGCTGGTTAGATCTATGTCTACACAGTTCTGCTCTACCACTCCTTTGTTTCTTCTCTTCTTCTTCTTCTTCTTCTTCTTCTTCTTCTGTATTTTCTACTCCACCATCACAACACCCAAAATCAAAATTAAAATTCAAAATCAATCCCAAAACCAAAACCAAACTCATAGAATCATAATCAAAATCAAAATCAAAACCAAACCCCCAAATCAAAATAAAAACAAAATCAAAATTAAAATCAAACTCACTGCATCTGGAGTTGTTGCATCTGGGGTTGCTTACCTGGCGAACATTGTATGGGTTAGGTTGTGGTGATATCTATCTATGGCTCCCTCTCTTTGTTTCCTTCTCCTCTCTTCCTTCTTTCTTTCTGTTGCCTCTCTGTTTCTCTCTTTCCTTGAAACCAGTTTTAGGAAGGAAGAAGGAAAAGGAACACACAAAAAATAAAAATAATAAAAAAGTGCGCTAAAACGACGTCATTTGACACTCGGGGCATTTGGGCCTCTCCAGTTTCGAGCTTCGAAGCTTTACTCTTTAAGTTTTTGGAAGTTGTGGGTATGTTTTTCTGTGATATATTTTACCATTTTCAAGAGATTTGTTTTAGTTGTACTATTATGTTTGTTCAAATGTTGAATTTAACTAGTATTGTTTTGAGGATGGATGCTAATGAAGACGTTTGAAATCTTACTAGTATTAACAATCTGATATTTACTAAAATGATGAAAATGTCTTAGTGTATTTTTTTTCAAACATAACACTTTAATATAATATACTAATAAATTTCTTAGTGTGTTTTATTTTTAAACATAACAAAGAGTATTTTTTGTTTAAACGTAACAACGTAACATTCTAAAATTGTCATATATGACAAAATAGATTATTTTAGCCAAATAAGATAAAATGTCATATTTAATTCATAATCATTTTATTTTTTCTTTCACAAAAGTTATAAAAAAAAAATCAAAAAAATTATTTTAAATGTGACTTTTTAGTCCCACGTTAAAAAAACTAAAAAGCTAACAAGTAAAAAAGTTAATTAATATTTCAAACGAATCCTAAAAAAATTCCTTAGTTATTGATATCAGATTTTGTCTTACTTTTTAAGATAATGACACCTTATCTTAAAAAATAGAATTTTAACTTTAAAATTCATTAATATGTGTATAATATTAAAATATATTTTAATATAAAGGGAGATGCACCAATAAATTCCAAATTAATAACTTATAATTACAATGTTTCAAACATCAGATTAATGTTACAAACATTAGATTTCAAACATCCAATATTCATCAGATTACAATGTTCCAATGTTCATTTACATCATGAACATCATGATGATGTATAAAATGGGACTAAATAGAGCATAGTAAGACTTATGGGTAAATTTTCCTAATATGAATTTTAGTCTGTTTGAAGTACATTTGGTAGTAAAACAAGCAAAAATTTCCTTTAGAAACAATGCATTATTGCACTTCACTAAAATTAGAAAATTTTAAAATACTAAAGTCATTATAGAATTCATTATATTAAAATTTGTGTTGGCACCTTAATATTTATCAATTCTAAAAAATAATAACTAGTAAATACAAATAAATAAATAATAATAAAAATAAAATAACAAACACAGACTAAAACTAAGAATAATAATAATAATAAATCAATAAAAGAATAGGAAAAAACAAAACAAATAAACAACAATAAAATAATAAATAAAATAGACAAAGCAAACCAAGTAAAACAAAAACAAAGAAAACAAAAATAATAAAAACAAAATCAAGCAAGTAGATTTGGCCTCTTTTGGGAAGACTATAAAGTCAAAAATCAATTTTAATCTATTTTAAGTCACATCATTTTCTTTTTCTTTTTTTTACATACTTTTTCTATTAAAAAAATCAAAAAATGTCAAAAGAATCAATTTTTGACCAATTTTCCAAACCAACCCTTTAAACCGACCAAAAGCAAAGAATAAAAAAATAATAAGAAGTAATCAAGTAAAACAAGCACACCAACTGATAAGGCCGATGAAGGCAAAAGAATAAAGCTTGAAATAGAAGTATCACACTATTCAAACTATTAGACTATCTCCGATGATTATTTAAATTTATCATCAAATTTAAATTTAGTGAAAAATGACTCTTTTTTCTAATATAATGTTTTTATCAAATAGATATCAAATCTAAAATTTCACTTTTTTTTCTATCAAACTGAGGATCAATGTGTCTTTTATCAAATCACTGTTTATACCCGTTTGATTTTCACTACTAGATGTCTACTCATATGTCCTCCGAATGACCATCTCAAGACAAAAATTTATAAAAAAAACTACATTGGCTGATCAACCCTCCAGATGACCACCTCAAGGTAAAAATTTATGAAAAATTTACACTTGCTGATCAACCGATTGGACATCTACCCAGTCAACCGTTATTCTAATGAAACTTTAAAAACCTCTATTAGAATACTTGATATCAAATGAAATTTTTACTCAAATTAGTAAAAAATTCGATGCATCGTTAGAGATTTTCTTAGATGCAAACATTAGTTGAATTCACGTCATCAACCCTCTTGCTTGTGTACCACCTATACAACCCCGCCACCCCAACTTTTGTCTATAAATAAATGTCTCCGACAACTTTTAGCGAGAGAGAGAGAGTAATTCAAGAGAAAAATTTCAAAAAGATAGAAAGAGAAAAACCAAGAAGAGAATCAGTAACAGTAAAATCAAAGAAGAAAAAAAACAAAAAGAAAGAAAGAGAAGGGAGAAGAAGAAAAAGAATAGTAAGGTATTAGTACATGTAAACTACAAGTTAAATCCCAATAAGTATAAGCTAATCCAAATAATTTAAGTCGAACTTTCATTCAACTTATGGAAAACTATCTAAGTAAATCAAGTCGAATCTCTGTCCAATTCAAAATAAGGTATAATCCAATAATTTTATTAACTTGTTATAATATTTGAATATCATTATCATCACATATCATTGTTGACTGTCAATAATATTTGTTATCATCCCGTGAGTCTCATCATCATATCATTATTGACTGGTAGTAATATTTATAATCATTTTATGATTCTTGTCGTCATATTACCACATCACATATCATTATTAACTGTCAATAATAGTTATTGTCATCTTATGAATCTCATCATCATATCATTTTATCATATATTATTGTTGAGTGTTAATAAAATTTATTATTATCTCATGAGTCTCATTATCATATTACTTTATCATATATCATTGTTGAGTGTTAATAATATTTGTTATCATCTCATGCATCTCATCATCATTTCATTTCATCACATATCAATATCAAAATAGAATTCTCCATACTAGCAATTTTTCATATTAACACTAACATTACTAATCTCATAAACTATATATGTAAATAATACATATTATTATTATTATATACCGTCTATTAGCCGAATGTATAGTAAAATATACACTGGCATGAACTTCTTTAGCATTTATTTACATTTTTGTTATTTAAATACCAATACAATATATAAGTAAATAATACATATTATTATTATATACCATCTCTTAGCCGAATGTACAGTAAAATATACATCGGCACAGGCTTTTTTGATTCTTATTTATATTTATGTCATTTAAATACCAATACTCTATAAATGTAAATAATACATATTAGTATTATACACCGCGCCTTAACCGAATGTATAGTAAAATATACACCAGCACATGTAGCGATCCCAATTTTGACCCGTCTCTTGTGGTGTTCCGGGCTCGGGTTGGTATGGTTTTAAACAGTGTTATGTATCTTAGTTTCCCTTGTATTTCCCTTATTTTTGGTTATCGGGTTATAGTGGTGTGTTTGGAACAGATAATGTCTCCAAACCTTTAGATGCAAATCCAACCCGAATTATGCATTGCAAAGTTGTATCGAAAGTTAATTCTTTCATGTTTTGTCATTTCGCTGAGTATGTCGGTGGTCGAGTCACCTTATACAGCTTACGGGGTCGAGTTGTCCGGTCAGCTCGCCAAAGCAAAAATGCAAAACGCATTCAAAGTTGCTTGCCCGCTCGAGCGGCCGTTTATGCGCTCAAGCAGAGAATGTTTGGTTCCAAAAGTTTGACCTATCCGCAAAAGTATTGGGAAAGTGTATTCGACGCTCGAGCGGGGCTTTCCACGCTCGAGCGGACCATGTTATATCAGTTCGTGAATCTGATATTTCATATCACTTTAGTATATCTCTCTCTCTAAAAATATTTCTCTCTACATTTCTCTACACAAACTAGATCAAAAATCTTGATTTCTCAATATCCATTTGAGTTTTGCCATTGCTTCTTCATCAAAGTGGTTTATCATCTCGAGGGCTTCATTGTGTACGGTGAAGATCGAGTTTCGACACCATTGATTTTGGGGGTTTCATCTCATTTCTTCTTCAAAACTTGAGGTAGGGATTTCTTAGAGTTATATATATATTTTTGCAATATCTATATGATTTTGAAAATCATCTTTTGATAGCTTTGAAAATTGATTGTTGATTCAAGAAGTTGAGCGATTTTAAAAATGGGTTTGTCTTTTGTTCTTTTAAAATGATCTTATGGGTTTTAATCTTCGTTGATTGAAGAAAAGATGATTTTGAAAAGTTTTCTTTCAAAAGATTTGAATTGTATAGTTTTGGTGAGAAAACCTAGAATTTGGGAATTTTTTTAAAAGAGACTGAAAATCCATGAATGATATTGTTATAGTTATTTTGTGTGTCAAAATAAATGGATATTTGGAAGTTTTCTTATTTATATTTATATAAATGATGAATTTCAGAGAATATGAGAATTGTTGTTCATTTTGAAAATTATTGTTCAAAACGTTGAAATAATCTTGAAATGACTAATTGTTGAGGAGACTTGAGAAGAGGGAATTGTGTTATTCCTTAGATGATGAATTGGAATAAAAGTATTTATATTCATCTTGTGTTCTTGGCATAACAATTCATTTGATTACATTAAACTTCGAAAGTTGATTTGAAAACTTGCATTGAGAAAAGAATGTTGAGAAACAAGTTTTCAGGAAATGGTTTTGGGGTAAATACGTTGGTAAGTCTTGATAGGTGGTGTAGATGATATTGAATAAGTTGGCCTAAGAGTCCGGAGTGAAAAACCGAAAACCCGCGCGGATAGATGTCGCCTTCTGGTTAATACCGGTAAAAATGACAATTTGGTAGTACTTGTATAATCTACTTGCAGATACTAACCTAAGGATTACTAGAGTCGTATCTACCGCCCTTGAAATAGATTGTTAAGTTTTGAACAATTGAAATTGCATGATATCATTGAGCATGATGGTTTTCAAAAGATGAAAATGTGATTTATTTTCAAAAATGGCATAGAATAGCATGTGCATTTCATCTCTTGAGACTTGTATAAAATGTATATACTTTATTAAAGATTTCCTACTGGGGTTTATGCTCACCTTACGGGATTTTTGTGCCGAAAAAATTGTGGTAATGCCGCTTAACTAAAGGTGAGAAAATGTATGTTGAGAGTACAAGACTCTCATTTTACTGTAACTCTGTGTGTAAGCCAAGGGTTGTATGTGTGTGGGTTTGAATAACCATTTTGTGTAACCAAGCTCAAGTCTTGGAAACTTGTAAACCCTTGGGGGTATTTATTTGTTTATTTACTTGTTGTTGGATTAATGTATTGTTGCATGAAGAACTATTACATCATGTAATATAAATTTAGAGATTTATATTCGGTTTTCCTTGAAAGAGCCATGATTGTTGTATTATCATTTGAGCTAGAAATTTAGGGCGTTACAACTTGATATCAGAGCTATCGGGTTTCAATACTTGGAACTCGTGGGAAGTGGTTGTTTAACCAGAATGGGTTCATTTAGCATGCTTAAGAAGTGTTATGCATTTTGTGACTTTGTAATAACATGCTTATGTGACTATATGGGTATGGGATTGGACTTTTGGGATATTGTTTGCACCTGTTAAATTCCTTGAGGTCATATTAAAATGATACTTGATCAATACTCATTTTACTAAGAATTCTTGGTTTTTCATGGAACGAATCTCATCATAAGAGTATAATCCGTATGTGTTTACATGACTAAGTGCTTATGTGGGGTGAAATTTAATTGTTATATGGTAGAGGAATATATAGAATTATTGTGATCGAACGTGTAAGGCAAATTGCGGACACGTGTGGGTTAGTGTGCTAAATTAATTCTATTGTCATTTATAGGATATTAGGAAGAAGTCAAACCCGTGGTGGTAGAGGCGGGAGGCGTTGTAGGGCTCGCCGAGGTGTGCATAAGGTGCCGGTCCATGAGGTTCCGGTGCAAAAGGAAGATTCCGGCCAAGCTAATGTGGCCGAACAAGTGGGGCAGGCGGGAATCCCGAGACAAGCGAGTCAAACCGCAATGGGGGCCCTAGCTCGAGAAATGGTAGGGGCTTTAAGAGAGTCTATGAACTTGTTGAGGGTGGAGAATCAAGTTCAAGAGAACACCGCGGAGTCAAGGGTGAGTTTCCTTACTAGAGAGTTCGTGCGGGCCAAACCGGATGAGTTCCATGGTGGCCCCAAGCCCAAGAAAGCGGATGAGTGGCTCCAACAAACTGTGAAGACATTTGAGATGCTTCACATCGAAGATAGTGAACTAAGAGTGACTCTAGCGAGTTACTACCTTAAGGGAGACGTGGGTCAATGGTGGAAATATGCCAAGGGTAGAGTGAAGCCGACATGGAAAGCTTTTGCGGTTGTTTTCCAAGATAAATACATACCTCCCACTGCTAGGGAGAGATTGAGGCAAGAGTTTAAAGACCTCAAACAACTCGACATGCCTGTGGCAGAGTTTGAGGCGATCTTCTCTAGTTTGTTTAGATTTGCATCAGAGTTGGTGGCAATGGAAAAACGTCGTTGCATCGAATTTGAAAAGAAATTGAAAACAAAAATTATGTACAAGCTTGTCGGAAATATGATTCAGGAATATGACCATCTTGTGGAGACGGCGACACACGTAGAAATTTCCATACAAGCCAAGGAGGAGAGACTTCGGAGTTTGAGATTTAGGGGTCAAGAGTCTCAAGGAGACTGTAGGCAAAACAAGAAGAGCAGGAACACCTATCCATCTTAGTCCCAACCACAGTAGTCTAGATCCACTTTTGTTTTGCCTAGTGCGGGTCCGGGAAAAAGTGCATCGAGTAGCTTCTCGTGTTTCAAGTGTGGCCAACCGGGTCACAAAGTCTTCTCATGCCCACAGAAGAGAAGAGGGCAGTTAATATTACCACCACCTAACCGATCTCAAAGTCAATCTCAGTCTCAGAATAAAGGTCAAGGGTTTAATTGTTATTAGTGTGGTCAACCGGGGCATATGAAGAGAACTTGCCCACAGTTGGGAGGCACATCTGGCGCATCAAGGTCAAAGCAGACTCAAAACTACTAGCAAGCTCAATCAGTCCAAGCTTCGCGAGTTAATCAGGGAGTCACTTCGGCTCAGTCAATACAACATGTCTATGCTCTGAGAGAGGAGCAAGTTAATCAGGGGCCACAAGGGGCACGTGTATGCTGTTACCGTGCTAGAGCAACTGCCAGAATCCTCAGTTGTGAGAGGTATTTTTGTTGTGTAATTCTTTGGCTAATGTATTAATAGACACAAGTGCGTCTTATTCATTTATATCTAGTGCATTTGCTTCTGCATTGGGGTTAAAGGTAGCACAGTTAGTGCCTCCACTCAAAGTAGAGTCACCTGTTAGGGGTACAGTTGATTTAAACTGGAGTTGTCGTGATTGTGAAATAGAAGTTGTCGGGCGTCGACTTCCATTTGCTTTTGTGTTGCTAGATATGTTGAATTTTGATGTCATTTTAGGCATGGACTGGTTGTGTTCTTATCAAGCTGTGATTGATTGTTACCATCAGAGAGTTACGATGTACATTTCGGGTGGTAATCATTTCTATTTTCTGGGGAACCGAGTTGATAGAACCTTGTCACTAGCTGTTGACCCTTGTAGTAGGAATAAGCTTAGTGGCCTTCTTGCAACTCTCTTGGATAGTGAGAGTGACGGGGCTCGTGTTGAGTTACCAAGGGTAGTTTGTGAATACCCGGATGTCTTTCCAGAAGATCTTACTAGTTTACCACCTTACCGGGAAATCGAGTTCTCTATTGAATTAATGCCTGGCACGGCACCGATTTCCATGTCACCATATAGATTTATACCCCCCAAATTGCATGAGTTGAAGATTCAACTCCAAGAACTTTTAGATAAGAGCTTCATTCGCCCTAGTACATCGTCTTGAGGAGCGCCGGCTCTTTTTGCGAAGAAGAATGATGGGTCATTACGGTTGTGTATTGATTACCGCAAATTGAATAGAGTTACAGTTAAGAACAAGTATCGTCTACCCAGAATAGATGATTTGTTTGACCAACTTAGAAGGTCTCGTTGCTTCTCAAAAATAGATTTGAGATCGGGGTACCATCAGTTGAAAGTCCGGGAGGAGGACATTCAGAAGACGGCCTTTCGTACTCGTCATAGCCACTATGAATTCCTTGTAATGCCTTTTGGGTTGACCAATGCGCCGGCTTCCTTTATGGATTTGATGAACAAAATTTTTCAAGAATACTTGGACCGTTTTGTGGTCGTTTTTGTGGACGACATCTTAATTTATTCAATCTCTAAAGAAGAACATGAGACTCACTTGCGGATAGTGCTAGGTTTACTTAGTGAGCACCAATTGTATGCCCAATTTGAAAATTGCGAGTTTTGGTTAACAAAGGTGAAGTTTTTGGGACATGTAGTGTCTAGAGAGGGAGTGACTGTGGACTCCTCAAAGATAGATGCCGTACAGGATTGGGAACAACCCAAGAATATTTTTGAAATCCAGAGTTTCTTAGGATTAGCGGGGTATTATCGACGTTTTGTAAGGGACTTCTCTAGACTAGCTGCACCTTTGACTAGGTTGACTAGAAAGAGAATCAAATTTGTGTGGAGTGAGGCGTGTGAAAAGTCATTCCAAGAGTTTAAGACTAGATTGACTACTGCACCGGTTTTGATAATTTCAAAAAGGGGTTTGAATTACACTATCTATTGTGATGCATCCGGGGATGGACTTGGTTCTGTCTTAATGTAAGAGGAAAAAGTTGTGGCCTACAGTTCACGACAATTGAAAACTCATGAGAAAAATTACCCCACCCATGATCTAGAATTAGTAGCAGTGATTTTTGCTTTGAAAATTTGGAGGCATTACTTGTATGGTGAGAAGTTTGAGGTTTTCTCCGGTCATAAGAGTCTAAAGTATTTGTTTTCTCAAAAAGACTTGAATTTACGACAACAGAGGTGGATGGAATTTATGGAGGATTATGACTTTAAGTTACACTATCATCCGAGGAAGGCCAATGTGGTGGCTGATGCTTTAAGTCGAAAATCTATGAGTAGTTTGGCAAGTGTGGTCATTCGGGAATGGGATATGCTAGATGTTATTGGCAAGTTTGATTTGCACTTAGGTGAGTTCGGAGAGACTGCTACCTTGTTTACTTTGAATGCTCAACCTACCTTGGTTAGTAAGGTCATAGAGGCACAACGAGGAGACCGTGATGTGAAATCAATCCATGTTAAGATTTCCAATGGGAAGAAAGAGAAAGATTTGAACGTTCACTCGGATCTGAGTGTACATTACCTAGACCGTTTGTTTGTACTAGAATCTTGTAGAGATGAAGTACTTCGGGAGTTCTATCACTCACACCTTGCGGTACACCCGGGAGGCACTAAAATGTATCATGATCTTAGCCGTCAATTTTGGTGGAGGGGTATGAAACAGGATGTCGCTTTATTTGTATCGAAGTGCCTTACTTGTCAACAAGTGAAGGCCGAACACCAAAGACCAGCGAGTTTGTTACAACCCTTACCGATAGCCGAGTGGAAATGAGAGCGTGTTACCATAGATTTTGTAGTTGGGCTTCCTAGAACACAACGAGACAATGACGCCGTTTTGGTGATTGTTGATAAGCTTACTAAGTCTACCATTTCATTCCGATGTACACCAGCGACTCAGTTGAACGCTTGGCAGAGTTGTACATTATAGAGATAGTTCAACTTCATGAAGTCCTTATGACTACTATGTCAGATAAGGATCCTCGTTTTACTACCCGATTATGGCAAAGCCTTCAAGAGGCGTTGGGAACTAAGTTGACTCTTAGCACCGCTTATCATCTTCAAACCAATGGACAGTCAGAACGTACTATTCAGATTTTGGAGGACATGCTTAGAGCTTGTGTCCTTGATTTTAAGGGTCTTGGGAAAGGCACTTACCATTGATTAAGTTTGCTTACAATAATAGTTACCAAGCTAGTATTGGGATGGCACCATTTGAGGCCTTGTATGGCCAACCTTGTAGATCACCGATTTGTTGGCCCGAAGTGGGTGATGCACCGTTATTGGGTCCAGAAATTGTTAGAGAGACAACCGAGAAAGTTGTTCTCATTTGGAAGAGATTAGCTATGGCCCAAAGCCGGCAAAAGAGTTATGCTGATAAGAGGAGATGACTTTTATCTTTTGAAGTTGGTGACCATGTATTTCTAAAAATCTCACCAAGGCGGAGTTTGATGAGATTTGGTAAGAGTGGTAAATTATCTCCAAGATTCATTGGGCCTTTTTAAGATCTTAAAGCGAATTGGGGAAATGGCATACCGGTTAGCTTTGCCGCTATAACTTTCGGGATTTCACAATGTATTTCATGTAGCTATGCTTAGGAAGTATGAACCCGACCCTTCTCATTTGCTTATCAAGCTCGTTTATTGAGCTTGAACTTAGCTCATTAATATTAATAAAACTCGAGCACGGCTTGATAATATTTTTTAATATTATTTATATATATTTATATTTATATTATTTAGTATATAAATAAATATTTATTATATAATTTAAATAAAAATAAAAGAGCCGAACTAATTCAAGCTCGAGCTCGGCTCGCTTATATATTATATTATATTATATTATTATCCCTAGCACAGTGTATAGTAAATATACTATTGCTTGGATTTTTGACAAGCTAACCACTAACTTGTACTATATTACCCGTACATTGGACTAGGTATATTACTATCACTAACCATCCACTCACCATCAGGCCTCGTAAATAAATAAATTTTACAATCAACACATTTTCACCCATGCATTGGGTTATGTATATTAATATCAATAATCACCCTCTCGCCACCAGACTCGCAAGTAAATTAATAATAACAATAACCACCCACTCAGTAAATTAATAATAACAATAACCACTGACTTGCTATTAGCCGTACAAGCAAATTAATAAATATCACAATCAACACATCCTGTTAATACCGAAAACCACCCACCCGCCACCAAGCACTCAAGCAAATTAATAAACATCACAATCAGCACATTTTCATCACCACAAGCAATAAAATAAACAATATAGTAAACCAATCATTTCAAAAACCAAAGTACATTCAACAGGTTTCAGCATATACAGGAAAAACAGTACCAAAAGGGTGATGTAGGGTGCCTAACACCTTCCTTGTAATAGAAAACTCCTAAACCCATCTCTGATTCACACAGACTATTAACGAGAGTCATTAAAATAAAGCAACCCCACATTGGTAAATAGAAACTATTAAAGTATTGGCTCATTAAAAATTTATTTTCTGAGTGATCTAACACACCCAAACTCTATGTTAGATAGTGACTCTAAGTAAGTTTTCAAAGGTCTGAATAAAGTAATAAAATTAAACAATAGTTTCATCGTCGCTATTAAAAACTCATATTTTTCCCAAATAACTAGTAAAAGTGAAAATTCAGGTGCAACATTAGTGTCTTTTTATCAAACATAACACTCCAATCAATGTAATACACAAAAATTCCTTAGTGTATTTTTTAAAACATAACACTCAAATATGACACAAGAACATCACTAGTAGAAATGTAGATTTCAACATTCGACAACCAACACTTCAGCCACTAATCCCTCTAAAAAGAATCTTCCACACCTCACCTATCAATTTCCATCCAAAAAACGAATCAAAAAAGTGAATTATAAATGAGTATTCACTTATATTCAAATGATACCAAATCAAATAAATATAATTTTTTTAAACAAAAAAAACTAATTTATTCATAAAAAAATCTTAATTTCGTTTGGCATTAACTAATATTGCCAAGTTTTTTTAGGCTTTTTAGCCTCGTTTGGCTTTAATTTTTTGACTTTTGTAAAAGAAAAAGTACAATGATTATGAATTGAATATGATATTTTATTTTATTAATTTAGTTAATCTCTTTTGTCATTTTATATTTTTTTTAGTCTCAAAAAAATAGTCAAACCAGGGCTACATTGATCAACTTTTCCAACTTTCAAATTTATAAGTAAATTTTCCAAATAACAAAAGGAGCAATATGTATGTATAAGCTATATTTTTTTAGGGCTGTACTATATCTTCCTAATTTTTGGTCTCCTAATCTCTTTAAATTTTAAACCAAGGCCAAAAAAAAAATGTTCAAAACAACGTCGTTTTGGACATTAAGAAAATTAAAGAAGATTTTTTTAAGAGGACAAATCATTTTCTATTTTTTATCATGATTGTGGGTTCGTGACGACACTGTAGTGGGAAAAAAGAGTTGACAGAAGTTGAAAAGAACTGGGCAATCCTAACAAAAAGGGCAATATGGATGTATAAGCTGTATTTTTTTTTATCATGATTGTGGGTTCGTGACGACATTCTAGTGGAAAACAAATTGACAAAAATTGAAAAGAACTAATCATAAAATCACTCGTCGCAAATCTTGCTTTAGAAAAAACAAAAAAATAAAAACAATCATGTTCAAAAAAACAAAAAAACAAAAAAAAACAATCATATTAAAAGAACGACAATGATATATTCTAAAAATAACTACACACACTTCCCAAAAAAAAAAAAAAAAAGACAACATTGTGACAGTGGATAAAAACCACAATCACATCATTAATGCCAACACTAATTAATGGTCTCAATCATTATCCTTAAAAGAAATATAGTAGACACTTGATTCTCTTTATTACATAATTATTGATTCACTTTATTACATAATTATAATAAAACATTGTTATTACGGATTAATTTAGAAAAATAGTTAATTTTTAATTTTTTAAATTTTTTAAAAAAATATTAAAAAAATAAGAGATAATGTGACTCAAAATAAATTAAAAATAAGAAAATGACTTTTTACTTTTTTTTCAAATTCAACAACTAAAAGATAAAAATAAAAATACATCATTATTTCAAATTAAGAAAAAAATCATTGCACTTTCTAAGATAGTTTTTCATAACCATTAAATAATATAATAAATATCATTTATTATGGGAATGACTATAGTATACACTCTTTAAAAAGTGTATACTATATATACAAAATGATATAATTTCATATTTTTTAAGTCAAAATTAAAAAAAAAAAAAAAAAAAAAATTATAATCAAACACAAAATAATCATAACTAAATATCTTAAAATAATGTTATAACTAAAAAAGAAAATTAATTATAACTTAAAAAAAACTAACGTAACTAAAAAACATATGATATGAGAGTGTGTATAATATAATCCTCTCATTCATTACATATAATATAGAGGAATTACGATCTGAGTACTAATATAATAAAAATCTATTAATTAAGTTGTGATATTTTTTACACCTCTTCCTTCTTTCTTTATTATATGATGATATTACTTGTGAAGCTCTTGACTATCATCAAGTTGCTCAAACTTTTTTCCTGATAAAAAAAATATATATTAAAAAAAAAATAAAGAGATCACAATCTCTTTTGGAGAGGTTATTACTTTATCAAATTAAAAACAAAAGAAGTGCAAAAGAGATAGAAACCACCATACTTCCTCGCCAACATTTTCAAATTAAACACAAAAAACAAAAGTAGTACAATATAGGATGGAAGCCACTCTAATTCCTCGCCAAGTTATTCCATACAATGATAAATAAAGTACAAAACATGTTCATATATAGTACCGACGCTAGAAAGCCAAATAGGAGAAACCTCAATGCCACAGATTATCAAATACCGGCAAAAAGCTCGAGCGCATCCAACCTAGTATTGGCAAGGTATTTGGCAAGATAATCAGAATAAACGAATGATCGGTAGCGCAGAGGATGTTCTTCGTCTACAAGCTGTGGATGTATCTCAACACTCACTCCATCCTTTGGAATAGAAAAGAATCCGCACGAAAGCCTCTCTTTGTCACCGCTCATCACCACCCTGTGTTGCACTGCTTCAACTCTTCCATTGGTCCAAGCCTATATATAGTTGCATCATTAAATTAAAAATATATATATATATATATTCCTTGTGAAAACTCAAAAATATTCGCACATGTAATAATTAAACAAGAGAGAGAGAGAGAGAGAGAGAGAGAGAGAGAGAGAGAATGCATTTATAACTTTGATTTACTTCTATTTATGCGTCTAAATCAAAGAGAAAAAATGTAACTTTGATTTACTTCTATTTATGCGTCTAAATCAAAGAGTAAAAATGTTTGTACGATTGACTCTATGATAACATTATTCATTTTTCACAAAAATCGAAAAGATAAAAGAACAGAGAAACACACACCTGGAGCCCATCGCCAACAAAGACTACCAAGGCTCCCTTAGGAATGCTAAGTTTAATCCATTTTCCTTCTTTAGTGAGAACCTCAAGACCTTGCACTGAATTTTGACATAAAATGGTTATGATGGTTTTATCGACGTGAATTGCGAGACCAAGAGGGTCTTCATCCTGTTTAGGGAGTCTGTACTTCATGGAACGTAAATAGCCAATAATGTTCTCATCTAGTGCTTTCTCCTTGTAGTACTCTTCTATCCCAAAGCTCTCGAAAATCATTCTCAATAATAGGAGGTTCAATTCATGCACCTTTGCAGTTATGGAGTTGATAATCTCACTATCAAAAAATAAAAGTATCCAAATATTAGTAGGTCTACTTTTACCCCCATTTATCGTGAACTTTCAATAAATTTAGTGGGTGTTTGACAAGTGACTATTTTTTAGATTTTTTGATTATTTAGTTATGTTAGATTTCGTTTGGGAAGTATAAGTTGAGGCTTTTTTTACTATTTTAGTCACAAAAAATAAAATAAATTTTTTAACTCAATAAGACAAAATATCATATCCAATCCATAATCATTACATTCTTTCTTTCACAAAAAAGTCAAAAAAGTTTAAAGCCCTTCCCGAACTAAACTTTTTAGTCCCAAGCTAAAATAGCAAAAAAGTCAAAAAGCCAACCCACTTCTCAAACGAACGCTTAGACCATCTACAACGGTGAATCAAAGTCACCATCAGACTTGAATTTGGTGAAAAAATATCACTTTTATGGCTCCAATGGTTTCACCAGCCGGATATCAAATTGAGAATTCACCAAAAATTTCACCAAAATGAGAAGCGGAGCAGCTTTCACCAAAACACTGTGCGTTTACGTTGGAAGTGGGTCCCACCAGACGTTCTCTAGGATGACCACCTTAAGCAAAATTTTGTGAAAATTTTACACTAGGCGGTCGACTCCCCGATCGACCACCTCTTTGTTTTCTCAGATTTTCATTTTTTACATTGGCCGGTCGTCTGCCCGTTCGACCGGTAGTTTGATGAAAAGTTAAATTTCTCCGTTAGAACAAGTGATATCAAATAAAGAAAATCATTTTTTTTTTTTTTTACTCAGATTTAGTGAAAAATCTGATGAACTATTGAAGATACTTGTGTTTGATGGGGGGGAGAAGGGGGGGGATTATTTACTATGCGAATTGTAATCCGCACAATAAATCCAATCCGATGTTTGTTTTTTTTTAGTCCGTCGGACATGAAATCCGACCGGACTCCTTATCTACCATATGAGGGATTATACTATCCTGGGGGGGGGTGTGAGATAATTTTGGGGGGATTATTTACTGTTGGGATTAGGTAGTGACATGACCATTTTGACCCTTTACTATTTAATTATGTATTATATTTAGTAAAATTTAATAAAATTTAAATGTCTCAATTTAAAAATAAAATAATTTTATTTAACTTTTTATTGATGTTTTATTTTTTTTATTTTTAAATAATTTTTTATAGATATTTTATTTTAAAATTTTGTTTATATTTTATTTAATTTCATTATTTAAATGTTAATAGATGTTTTATTTAAAATTTATTTAAAATTTTAATTAAAAAAATAATATAAATTTTTTATACAGGTTATATAATATTTTATTAAATCAAATTTAGTAGTTATACAGGTTATATAGTAATGATTTATTAAATAATATAAAAAAATAATGTCTTCTGTATTTTATTACATAATTTATTGGTATTTGTTATACAGTAATGATTTAAAACAAATTTATTTAAAATTTTAATTAAAAAATAATATAAATTATTTATTGATATTTTATTTATTTTATTTAATTTAAAAAAATAAATTTATTTAATTGTGTAAAAAATAAAATAAAATAAAATAAATTTTTATTTAATCTAACTAAAAATAATTAAAATATTAAAGATATGTTTAATATTGTTATTACTTAGTAAACAATTGAAAAATGATAAAATAGTCTTTTGTTCATTTATCTTATCTAGTCCGTACAATCAAACGTTGAATTCACTAAAAATAATCCTTTTCAGACATCTAATCTCATGAAAAAAACAAACACAGGATACTTATCCATTCCAACCAAATAGTCGGGGATTCATGGGTTGGTTTGGGATGTCCTAAAAAAGTGCACTTTTTGACTTATTGGTGGGTTTGGGTTGGGTTTGATGTGATGTGTTAGAGAGGTGATGTGATTTAAATAGGATGATGTGACTTAAATAAGATAGTGACTTTTTGACTTTTTGACTTATTTAGTATAAGCCAAACCCGATGGATTTTAATCCTCCCTTATCCAATCTGTGCAATCAAACACACCCTTACTTGACTATTTTAATTTTTATGTTTGAGAAGATGGGATGAATTATTTTTTACTATTATTGTATTAAAAAATGTATTTGAAATGATTGTATAATATAAAATGACCAAAGTGTCCCTTAAAAAAAATTAAAAATTTAGACAATGCTGTGGCAACTAGTACACTGCCACTGCGCAGTTTGTTTCTATGAAATGAAAAAATTCCAAAAAAACAGTACAGGTTCGTCTGACGCGAATGTGTTGGCAAATTTGGACAGCCTCGCTATTTTGCCCTTTTTTGACAAACGGACAGCCTCGCTATTTTGCCTTTTTTGGACAAACGGGCTAAAATAGCCTGTGCCACAGCTTTCGAAAATAAGAAAAGTAAGATCCTGGTTCACATTATTATTTTATTAATCAATTAAATATAAAAATAAATATTTTAATATAATATTTATTCTAATGAATCAAATACTGCATTGATTCATTAGAATAAAACAATTATTCTATTAAAATATTATTAAAAAGAATAATAAAAAATACAATACAAATAAAATTATCTTTTACATTTTAAAGGAATGATTATTTTAAAAAAAAGTTTAAGAAATTACGATTCCGTTTCGTTCCCCCTTATTCCAAATTGTGCATAAGTATGAGTTACCAGAATTGAGGATTGCCTTGAGGCCACATAAGCTTCTCGAAAGCTCGAACCTCTTCTTCACCATAGACTCCAAAGCTCTCGTAGAGAGGGATAAATGGGTTGCTAAGAACGTAACCACCATCTTTAGCAGTAGGTTTTTTGTACTGCAACTTGGTCTCCACTGGGAGATTGAACATCTCGGCGGTGGTCTTGAACAGTATTTGTTGAAGCTCTAATGGGAGCTTCTCATAATCAAGCATAAAGCAACCATATGCTTCGCAGGCCTCTCTCACCTTTCCAGTCATCGCTTTCCATTCTTCGCTCTGTCTATCCAAACTCAATACCTCATTTGTAAGAGAAATTGAAGGGATCATTTCAGCAGCGTCACCCATATCTCTCTCTTTCTCTTTTTCTCTTCTTTTGTATTTTGTTTTTCTATTGTCTGAGAGACAATATGGAAAGTGACCCGTTAAAGTACCTATTTATAGACAAGACAAATCTTATGTAAGTATCTCCTTATAAACCTGTATCAATTATAAAATACGTAATTTTATTATAAATTGAGGTAATAAAATATTTAAAATTTGATAATTAATATTGTAAAAATTTTAAATTTGATTACAATATTTCGTACATAACAATTTTTTTTTTTTTTTTGAGAGACCTGCATTACAACAAATAAGAATTTTAGAAACAGACGTTTTAGGGGGTGTTTGGGAAGAAGTTTTTTTAACTAAAATAGTACTAAAAAATAAAATAGGTTAAAATAGTTAATAAGATAAAATGTCACATCAAACTCATAATTATTTCACTTTTTATCTCACAAATATCACATCCAACTAAAAAAAATTAACTATCTTCCCAAACACAAAAATTTTAGCCTCCTAAAATAGTCAAAAACTAAAATAGCCTACTAAAATAGTAACTTTCCAAACACCCACTCAGTCTCTAAAAGTAAAAATTTTGTCACAAAAGACATTTACGGATTAATTTCTATTGTTATGAGAATAGTCGTTAAAAGGTCGTTCAGAAAAATCCAAAACAAGGCTTTTAACGACAAAATTTTGAAAATATCACTAGTAAATAGACTTTTAGGGACAATAATTTGGTCTCAAAATAATTTATTTTTTGAGACAAATTTGATCCCAAAAGGATAATAATTCATCACTAATATCTAATTTTTGTTACTAAAAATAAAATAACGGCACTTTTCGCAACAAAAATATTTAGTCCTTAAAAAATAATTTTGTCCCTAAATTTTGGTTTCTAAAACCTTAATTTTTTGTAGTGATGGTTGTGTTTGGTTTAGTTTTAAAAATAATTTTTGAGACTTTAAAACCTAAAATTTGTTTGATTTAAGCTTCATTTGATTTTAGATTTTTCGCTAAAAAAACATAAAAACACAAAATTAGCTACATGAATCAATAAGATAAAATATCACATCTAAACCATAATCATTACACTTTTTCTCTCATAAAATTCAAGAAAACCAAAAAAACCAAACCAAACGAAACTCAAAAAGTCAGGCTAAAAAAATCTCAACACAAAAAAGTCAGCTAAAAAACCCCCTATCAAACGAAGACCTAAGGTTCGTTTGAGATGTGGGTTGACTTTTTAGTTTTTTAACTTTTTGGCTATTTTAACTTGAGACTAAAAAGCCTCATTTTAGATTGACTTTTTGACTTTTTTTTACTTTTGTGAGAGAAAAAATAAAATAATTATGAATTAGATGTGACATTTTATCCTATTTAACTAATATAACCAATTTTGTCCTATATAGCTATTTTAGTCCAAAGTGGTATCCCAAACGGAGCCTTACAAGTTTTTGAAAATTATTTTTAATCACTTTTTCTATCTATTTTCTCATCCTCTCATATACTACCTATCAATTAATTAATTTTTCTCTCACAACTATCTATTCAATTATAAAAAAATAAAAAAAGTTAAAATCATCTCAAACTATAAAATTATTTTCAAAATGTACAACCAAACAAATTTTAAAAACTCTTTTCAAAAAATTTACTTTCCAAACTAAATCAAATAGAGATTTCCATTGAGCTTTCCAAATGCAAAAATGAAATTTAAGCTTTGTTGGAAAAGAGTTATTTGGGCTAAAATAGTTAATAAAGACAAATTAAATTGAAATAATTAATAAAATAAAATGTCAAATTTAATTCATGATTATTTCATTTTTTCTCTTATAACCATCAAATCTTTTAAAAAAAATATCTTCCTAAACGTAACTCTTTTAAACAAATTAAAATAATCAAAAAAAAATTAACTTTTAACCATAAAAATAAAAAATAAAAATGATTTTTAATCAACTTGGAAAAATAAGTCAAAATAACTATTCCCTCCAAACCATAATAATAGTCATTTTTGGAAAATTGAATTTTTTTTAGTAGTATAATTATTACACTTTAAAAATATTAATTTTTCAAAATTACTCTTTAATAGTACTTTTTTTGGAAATATCAATTGTTAAAATTGTACTTTTTATATTATTAATGAATTTAAAAGAAAGACAAAATAAAAAATTCATATTAATTTAGTCCTTCATTTTTGAAAATGGATTAATATTTTGGAATAACAAATTAAATAAGAAACTAATATTTTGAGACAGAAAGAGTAACGTTTTTTTACAATGGGTTATTTTGAAAAGATAATTAAAAATTGACTTTTTTTTTTTTTTGAATATTTTTAGACAAACATATATGCCTCCGTTTGAAAAGTGGGTTGGCTTTTTGGCTTTTTAGCTATTTTAGCCTGGTTTGGGAAATGTTTTTTGACTTTTTGACTTTTTTGACTTTTTTTGTGAGAGAGGATTGTAATGATTATGGATTGGATTTGATGTTTTATTTTTTGTGGTTAAAATAACCTATTTTATTTTTTGTGACTATTTTAGCCAAAAAAACCTGACTTTTTTCTTCCCAAACGGAAAAATGTTTTGTAGTTCTAGAATAGTGTTAATTTAGGGTTGGTTTGGCATAAACTAAAAAAGCCAAAAAGTCAAAAAGTCACTATCCTATTTAAGTCACATCGTCTTATTTAAATCACATCACCTCTCTAACACATCACATCAAACCCAACTCAAACCCAACCCATATAAGCCAATAAGTCAAAAAGTGCACTTTTTTAGAATATCCCAAACCAACCCTTATCTTTTTCTTTTTTATATTTTGTCTTTTTTTTTTTTTTTTTTTTTTTTTTTTTTTTCAAATGTGCCAGCTGGAACTGCTTTTGGAATAATTCTGCTAGAGCTGTCATCAAAGTCCTACGTTTATGAGAGATCCAAAAAATTTGTACTTTTATAACTATTGCTTATTTTTTCCATCTGTATTGCACTTGTATAATGCAGGTTGTTGGGGGCGGGACATGGGCAG
Organism: Camellia lanceoleosa; assembly: GCA_025200525.1. Classification (NCBI taxonomy): domain Eukaryota; kingdom Viridiplantae; phylum Streptophyta; class Magnoliopsida; order Ericales; family Theaceae; genus Camellia; species Camellia lanceoleosa. The sequence continues at coordinate 119,156,006 of CM045764.1, read as the reverse complement.
TGTTGCAGTGTTGTCACGTTACCTCTGCTCACATATTTCAATTGTTTAATAAATATAAGTGTATTTGGTTTGAATTTTTTTAATTAAATTTTTTAAAAATTAAGTTTTTTATTTTTTTATTTTTAGTAAATATTTTTAAAATTTTAAATATATTTTTTTAATTTTTAGAAAATTTGTAAAAAAATATTTTAAAAAAATAATAAATAAATAAAAATATAAAAAATGTATTAAATTCTCCTATTTTTTTGTATTTTTAGGTTAGGTTTTTTTCACAATTTTTTTACTTTTTAGGTATATTTATGTTGGCATGTTTAAAATTTTTTAAAAATTGCTTAAAATATTAAAAAAAATTCAATAAATACAAAAAAATAAGAAAAATAAAAAAGTAGAATTTTTTAAAACGTATTTTTAGAAAACTCTAACCAAGCAAAGTGAATCTTTCATTTAGAATGTGAGTTAATTTTTTAATTTTTTTAACTTTTTTAATTATTTTAGTTTAAGATTAAAAAGTCTCGTTTATGATAAATTTTTTTAATTTTTGTAAAAAAAAAATGAAATGTTTATAATTTAAATGTGACATTTTATGTTATTAACTTTTTAATTTATTTTACCTTTTTATAACTATGTTAACCAAAATCATTCATGTCAAACGTAGCCAAAGTAACGTTTTTGCATAATGTGGTATTTTAAAAAAATAGTAAAAAGTTAATTTTTTGACTTTTTTTTAACTTTTTTATATAAAAAAAATAAGAAAATGATGAAACCTAAAAAATAAAAAAATTATTAAAAAAAAAAAAAAAAACTAATTTTCCTAAATTGCACCGATGTACATTTATAATAGTTCAAAAAAAAAATTGCACTTTTATAATTATTTTTATTATTTTTTTCATCTATATTTCACTTGTATAATAAGAGAATGGCTTCTTTTAGTTTAATCACGGGTTTGAGGGTACTGTTAGGCTCGTAGGGACTATCACGGGTCTCGTTTCGATAATTCGAACCGTTCAATGTGTAGAACTCGTCAAGTACTATATTCCTACAAACAATCATTTTGATCGGATATTGATAGCTACGTGATCAAATTAATTTTGTATGAAAAAAATACACAATGAAAAATATACGGCTTACAAAAATCTAATTTAATCACATAGCTATGAATTTTCGATTGACGTGATCTTTTACAAGCATATAGTATTCGACGAGTTCCACACATTGAAATAGTTTGGATTATCAAAACATGACCCATGATCAGCCTCCCACGAGCCCAACAGTACCCTCCAGTCCGATCACGGACTGAAAGGAAGCCATTCACGTATAATAAATACAAGTTGTTGGCAGCGGGACATGAACAGTGCTGTCACATCACCTGTGCTCACATACGTCGGTAGCCCTACAAACAAACGGAGCGATCCATAAACAGTTCGAGTTCGACTCATTGGAGCTCGACTCATTTATTAAATAGACGAACTCAAGGTCGAGCTCGATTTTTAAGTTCGTTTATTAATCGTGCTGAGCTTGAGTAGCCTTAAGTTCGACTCGATAAGATCCGTGATCATAAAAATAAATTAATTAATATTTATTTTTAATAATATCTTAAATAAATTTTCAATAATTTATTTTATTTTTTGTTTATATTTGGTGTTCGTGCAAATTTACATATTTGATTGATGAAATTTATTATTAATATAAGTATTATTATATATTTTACTCATAATTTTGCATTTTTTTTATCTTAATACGTAAATTAATTTAAATTTAATTTTTTTTCAAGCATGAGCTCGAATTTGAACTCAGCTCGTTTATGTAATCAAGTAAGCTCAAATTCAACAAATATTTGACAAGTCGAGCTCTAACTCGATTTTTGAAGTTCAACTAGAGCTCGGCTTGAGCTCAAGTTCAACTAATTCTTAATAAACGAGCTTGAACATTCAAAAGTTCGGCTTGGCTCGGCTCTGCTCGGCTCGTTTACAACCCTATATGTCGATGAATTTTAATAGAAATTTGAAGGGAAAAAAAAAGAGAAAAAAATTAAGTGATACATTTTTTTAAAAAAAAATTTCTACATAAATTTATAATTCAAACACAATTATAAATTTTATTTTGATTAATAAGGTTCATTAATAATATAATTCATAAAAAATTTAGATGATCAAACGTTAATTTGTTTTTTAAAAAGTTATCAAAATCATATTAATTGTTTATTTTTTAAAAAAATAATCGTTATTTTTTTATATGACTAGTAACCTAATTTTTTTTTATGAATATCTATTCGACGAATTTTATAATATGAATTGCTCAGATCATCGAAATAAGTTTAGGACACGCCCTGTGGGGTTCACAACACGATGTTGTGCACCAACCCACTTCAATGTTATTGGATATTCGTGAGGTCTATTACGAGTTATATTTTGATTCATATATTAATCTCTTTTTCGTTCATAATTCGATAATTGTACATATTAAAAAAAATGATGTCATTTATTTTATATTATTTGTTATAATTTCAATCCTTTTGGCTTTCTTAAGATGAATGTTGATGTTATTATGCCAAAATTTTAAGACTTATTCTATTTTTGCTAAGGAAAATATTTAAGACTAACAAAAAAAAAAATCTCCTATAATATGACCTATTGCACTCATTGAGTTTTTTTTTAAAAAAATAAAAAATAAAATAAAATAAAATAGAAAACCTTTTTTTTTTTTTTTTTTGAGAAAAATTAGAAAAACTTTGGTATTACATGAAATGATTTTTTGATATTAGATTTTCATGGGATAGCCATGTATAGGGGAGAATGGACTTAGGGCACGTTTGTTTTGCCGCATAATGGAAGGGATTGGATTGTGTATGATGTGAGGTCCACTAATGGCATGTTTGGTTTGGGCATACACTAGAGGATTAAGACTTTAAGGCCATGTTTGTTTGGCGGATTAGATTGGATAAGATTATTAGTGAGAAGATTGTTACTGAAGAGATTGTTAATGTGAGGATTATTAATGAGGGGATTAAGTAAAAGTGTATTTATTTTTATTAATGCGTGGGAGATGGTTAGTGATGGGATTATTAAATTATTTTTATATAAAATAAATAAATATTTTTTTATATTAAAAAAACTAAAACAAATATTAAAACAAATAGGTACACTTGGTCAAAAATAAATATAAATAAAAAAATAAATTTTTTATATAAAATAGACTCAATCCTCTTACTATTTTCCTAATCTCATCTAAAATTCACCCAAACTAATCTCCCTAAGGGGATTAGCAAGCCGCTTGGAGTAGCAATCCTTGCTAATCCCCCTCTATAAAGAAGCCACCAAACAAGGGTTCGCGGGACCCACTTCCTTATTACTCTAATCCCACTTCCTAATCTCCCAAACAAACATAACCCAAGTGGATTACTAATCCCCCTACGTGAGTGGATTAGATTGGTTGGATTTTGAATGGGATTAGAAAAATAGTGAGTGATTTGAATTTATTTTATATAAAAAAAATTATTTTTTTATTTTTATTTTTTTAATCAAATGCACTTGTTTATTTTAATATTTGTTTTAGTTTTTTTTTAATCTACAAATAATTTATTTATTTATTTTATATAAAAATAATTTAATAATCCCGTCACTAACCATCTTTAGTACTATCATTATAATAAATATATTTTTATATAATTCCCTTACTAATCATTCCCACATTAACAATCTCTTTAATGTTTGTGTTACTTTCCTTTGCATGAAGGCCTCGTTTGGCAATTGGCTTTTTTAGTCAAAAAGTCAAAAAATCACTACAAAAACCAAAAAGCCAACAACCCATACCAGAAAGTCAAAGATTCTCTTTTCTCTCTACTTTTTGCACATCTTTCCATAAAAATTCAAAAAATTATCCCAAACATATTAGTTTTTTTTTAGCTCATATTTTAGCCAAATAGTCAAAAAGTTACTAAATTAGCCTGTTCCCAAACGAAGCCGAAATCGAGAGTTACTTCTCTCATATGTCTAGGTATATTTGGGTGTCACAAAGAAACAAGAAGAAGTGGAATTTTAACCTAATTTAGGTTAAAATTTATAAAAAGATAAAATAAGTTAAAATGGTTAATAAAATAAAATATCATATTAAATTTATAATTATTTTATTTTTTTTCTTATAAACATCGCATCTAACTATAAAAAAATTCAATCATCTTCTCAAACATAAAAATTTTAGCCTACTAAAATAGTCAAAAATTAAAATAACTTAGTAAAATAATAACTTTCCAAACACCCACGTTGTAGTGTTTATTTCTATCTCTCCAAATCATTTGCATTAATTCTAAAAGTTTTAATCTTACTAAAAAATTAATATAATTATATAAATTTATATTTTTTTCTAAATGTAATTATTTGTAAGAAATGATACCACTAAAATATTATCATTTTTTTTTTTTTTGTGAACGACAAAAATAATGTACTTCTATAATGGATTAATACTTGAGGCCTCGAATTCATATAATTTTATTAATTTCATATAATTTTAGAATGAATTATCAATTAATTAGACTGTTGGTTAAATTAATTGGTTAAATTACTTCCATAATGGATTATCAATTAATTAGACTGTTGGTTAAATTTTATTAATTTCATATAATTTTATACAATGAGTTAGTGTGAAATGTCTATTTTTTTTTACACATTTCTATAATTTTATACAATGAGTTTGTGTGAAATGTCTATTTTTTTTACACATTTCTATACATAAACCACCGTTTAAAAAAAATTATAAAAAAAAATCAAATAAAAAAAATAACAAACTAACACAGCCATCACCCCAAAAAAACAAAATTTAATGATAAAAAATTTTATTATCGAGGCAAATTTGAGACCTCGAATTCGAGGCGTCTAGCACCGCTAAAAAAAAAAAATTAGTAAAAAAATAAAATAAAACATTTTACGATGGGCGGCATCCCAACACTCCCCGCGTGCAGAGCAAGGACATCCCAACCAATCAAAATATTAAAATTTAAAATTTATTTTATTACAATAAATAAATTTTTTTATTTCCTCGAAAAACTAAATAGAATCTCATATTCAATTGATGACAAAACCTATATCTAATATACGGGCGTTTTGGTAAACTGATAAAAAGTCAAATTTTTTGTTTTTTTGATTTTTTTGAATTACATTATCTCTTATTTTTTATACCAAAAAAACTAAAATGTTAAAAAAAAAAATAAAAAAAGTCAGCTTCTGACCATCTTCTCAAAACTCCACATAATAAAAAAAAGATAGACTTACACTACAAAAAATTCGCTTATTTGCGACGGTAAATTACCGTCGCCATTACCCAAGAACCCGTCTCAAAAGCTTTTTTGCGACGGTAAATTGCTTTTAGCGACGGTAATAAGGGGGTCGCAAAAAAAGGGGTAGCTAAAGGTCTTTAGCGACGGTAAACGCCGTCGCAAAATATTGGCGACGGGAAAAATACCTTTTAACGACGGCAAAATACTGTCGCAATTAATGTGAAAAAATCTGGAGATTTTGCTAATATGGTTATTTGCGACGGGAAAATACCGTCGCAAAAGGGTTTATTTGAGACGGTAAAAATACCGTCGCTAAAAATGTTTATTTGCGAGACGGGTTTCATACCGTCGTTAATACTGTCATTTGCGACAGAAAAGTGTGCCGTCTCTAAAAATATTATTTGCGACGGTGAAAGTACCGTCGCTAAAGGCCCTTTTGTTAATATTGCCAATATCATTGGCGACGACTATGCTACCGTCGCAAAAAACCTGGTTCTAACAAAAAAATGCAGCTATAAAATTATTAAAAATATGCAAATTACCTGTATTAAATAAAAATAGCTAAAAATAATCGATAACTATATAATAATATAAAAATTCCTGTATATAAATAAAATTCCATCCATAATTAAAATACTCTTCCATTTATAACAATACATCATCAAAATTATCCAACCACATAATTTTGCATAATACATAACACATCATCAAAATTATCCAACCACATACATAATGTTGTTCACAAATCTAAATAACGTAAATCAAAAATAAAAGTTTTCTTCATAAACAAAAGTTCGTCGGAATCTTCACACGGCTGCATTCCACAAGAAGCAAACTGCTACTCAGGAAATATCTGAAAATAAAAAATAAAAATAATTAATGACAATATAATTATGTGTTAATATTTTAATTACAAAAAAACATAAAAAATTAATTACTTTATAATTACAAATATAGTTAAGTAAATAATTTTTGCTAGATAGAAATCCGACCCTAACTCCCAAACCGGAAACCCGATTCGAGTCTCGTCTTCTCCCACAAGTCTCTCGTGCCTAGGCGTTTGTGTGTGCCAAGTTCGTATCAATCCGACCCCATTTGGTGAATTTGGGCCGTCAACACCTCGAATTCAAGTTTATTAAGGAACTAGTTTGCCTAAACCGAAATATGGCTCTAACTCCCAAACCGGGAAACCGATTAGAGTCCCGTCTTCTCCCACAAGTCTCTCGTGCCTAGGCGGTCGTGTGTGCCAAGTTTCGTGCCAATCCGACCCCATTTGGTGATTTTGGAGCGTCAACACCTCGAATTTAAGTTTCTTAAGGAACTAGTTTGCCTAAACCGAAATATGGCTCTAACTCCGAAACCGGGAACCCGATTTGAGTCCCGTCTTCTCCCATAAGTCTCTCGTGCCTAGGCGGTCGTGTGTGCCAAGTTTCGTATTAATCCGACCCCGTTTGGTGATTTTGGAACGTTAACACTTCGAATTCAAGTTTCTTAAAGAACTAGTTTGCTTAGAGTGAAATCCGTCTCTAACTCCTAATCCGGGAACCCGATTGGAGTCCCGTCTTCTCCCACAAGTCTCTCGTTCCTAGGCGGTCGTGTGTGCCAAGTTTCGTATCAATCCGACCCCGTTTGGTGATTTTGGGCCGTCAACACCTCGAATTCAAGTTTTTTAAGGAACTAGTTTGCCTAAACCGAAATATGGCTCTAACTCCCAAACCGGGAAACCGATTAGAGTCCCGTCTTCTCCCACAAGTCTCTCGTGCCTAGGCGGTCGTGTGTGCCAAGTTTCGTGCCAATCCGACCCCATTTGGTGATTTTGGAGCGTCAACACCTCGAATTTAAGTTTCTTAAAGAACTAGTTTGCCTAAACCGAAATATGGCTCTAACTCCGAAACCGGGAACCCGATTCGAGTCCCGTCTTCTCCCACAAGTCTCTCGTGCCTAGGCGGTCGTGTGTGCCAAGTTTCGTGCCAATCCGACCCCATTTGGTGATTTTGGGGCGTCAACACCTCGAATTTAAGTTTCTTAAGGAACTAGTTTGCCTAAACCGAAATATGGCTCTAACTTCGAAACCGGGAACCCGATTTGAGTCCCGTCTTCTCCCACAAGTCTTTCGTGCCTAGGTGGTCGTGTGTGCCAAGTTTCGTGTCAATCCAACCCCTTTTGGTGATTTTGGGACGTTAACACTTCGAATTCAATTTTTTTAAAGAAATAGTTTGCCTAGAGTGAAATATACATCTTAGCTTAGAATGTAAAGTTACATTTTATACCTGATCTTCTGGTGGTGGTGTATATGGATTCTCGTCTTCTGCAGATTCCCTAAATGCCCGGTGGCCACTCGATGCATCAGGAGCCTATGATAGTCAACGCATAATGTGTTAATCATATTCGAATTTTATACATAATGTTGTGTGACAATTTAACTATCAAACAATTTAATTTATATCGAACCTGTCTGTTAGGATCCACACTTGCCCCCTGTGACACAAAGGCCATCATCTCAGCTCTCAGCTGCTGTAAATGTGTAGAGAACTCTGCTCTCATCTCCTCCCTCAGCTCCTGCCTCAACTCATCCCTTAGCTCCGCACGAACCTGCTGGGTGATCTGAACAATAGTCGATGGCTGGGGTGCTGACTGTGATGGCCCTGCACCATCTTTATACACTGCTCTCAGAGGCACAATTCTCCCGTATGTGCGACAATATCCATGATTGTCAGGACCTATCAACTCATGGAAAATGGCATTCCTAGCCTCCAAAGTTCGACAATCCTCAGGTAGCATAGAGAGTTGGCCATTAAACTCATCCTGTATTGAATAAGAAATACAAGTATATGCCAAATTAAGATGGTTAACACAAAAAATAAAAAATCAACTTTAAATACAATCAAAGGTGTTTGGAAACTACCAAGGTCCGGATAACCTCGGGTCATCTCTTCCGTGTCATAAGCCAAACATTCATCTTATCAAGAGATCGCCTTATTGGTCATCTACATTTTTTTAGAAATATGAAAATTAGAATCCAAATAATTTGTAAATATACAATGTTTATTTATATACAAAAATAAAATAGTAAAATATAAACCTCATGTCGTATCTGAGCGAAAGTAGTACGCCCTGTGGTATGAGCTATGCCGTGAGCTCGCCGATTTTTAGCGTTCCTAGTTGCAATTTTCTATAATAGGTTCAACAAATGTAAGTATATAAACATGATTTGTATGTTTACATATCATACATATAACTTATTTGTATACCTCAAAGATCGGAATACGCCAATACCCCTCAAGTTCCTCCCACTGGCTTGGCACAATGTGCAAAGGAACATCATCCTTGATTAGGATCTTCACTTCTAGGCTTGAAATACTTACACTTAATCTTATTCTTGTGATCCTTCCATATGTCTTTATTCTTTTTCATGCAGATTGGCTTGTACTCCTCGACATATATTCAAATTGTCCTATAAAACACAATTTCAAGGTTTAAATAATAATAACACAATTTTGGAATTTAAATTTTTGGACAAAAATATACTTTTACCTTCACATCCTTCCAGATAGCATCAAGAATATCATCGAGCACGTTGTTCCATCCAAGAAAAGTAAGAGGAACAATGTTACCATTTCGCACAATAATGCCAAGTTGAGTAGTTAACTTAGACACGTTATCCCCTATTGGACAAGAATTTTCATCAAATTGTATGTCCAATTTGGTTGGTACCTTACTCCCTAATGCCCTTGGCACATCCTCTACCACGCCTACTCGAGATTGATGAAGAACTAACATGACCTGTGAGATACAATATGCAATGATTAATAAACAAATGCAAATTTAAATAATGTCAATACAAATCAATTTCTTATACCTGAGTGAGGCTGTGAAGAAGTCGAAGGATCTGAAAAATACAATGAAAATAAACAAGTTATATGTAATGAGAACAAATAAATATATATTTAAATAATTTTCATACAAATCAAAGCAAATTTATATACCTGCGGATGGCTCATAAGCCGATGACTCTAGTCGGGATGATAGCTGCTGCGGTGCCACTGATGGTGGACGCACCGATGGTAGGCGCACCGATGGTAGGCCTAGAGGCTGAGTAGCTGATAGCTGGTGTGGTGCCACTGATGGGGGTCGATGCGGTGGCACTAATAGCCCCTCTGATGGTGCTCGCTGTGATGCCACCTCTAATGGTGGTGCCACTGATGGTGGACGCACCAATGGTAGGCATGGTGGCTGAGTAGATGATAGCTGTTGTGGTGCCACTAATGGTGGTCGATACGGTGGCACTAATGGTGCTCGCTGTGATGCCTCCTCTAATGGTGGCACTAATGGCCCTTCTGATGGTGGTCGATGTGATGCCTCCGCTGATGGTGGTGCCGCTGATGTCCTCTTACGTACCACGTCGGACATCATGCGCCGGGGATGATCAAGTTTCCTTGAACCAAATGTAAAAAGTTTCAAAATGTTCACGCCGAAGCTGATGATGTTTGCTGTGTAAATTGAAATTTTATCAAAAAACAAAATTTGGTTCAAAATTCAATGGAACATAATAAAATATTGAATGAGTGACATAACTTACTTTATGAATGGTTGAACCGCGACTGTATTGAATAAGACATACCGATGAGTTTGTACCCAAGAAATGTTATCAAGATAAAAGCTTGTGATTTCACCAACAGCACGACCCAGATTATCATCACCACTGTAGTTCCTCGTGGGTCGATTAGATTTAGTTTCCACATCATTGAGATATTGTGCACAAAAATTCATGCATTCTTCCATAAGATATCCTTTAGCAATTAAACCTTTTGGACGAGCTCTATTACGCACATATTGCTTCAAAGTAAGAAGATACCTGTCAATTGGATACATCCATCGAAACTGAATCGCTCCACCCAATAATGCTTCGTCAGCTAGATGTATAGGCAAGTGCTCCATTATATCAAAAAAAGTATGAGGAAATATTTTCTCTAGATGACAAAGTGTTACGGCAATACGATCTTGAATATATTGCAAATCTGTCGCACGATTGACTTTGGAACACAATTGTCTAAAGAAATTGCTCAATTCAATCAAAGGTTCAATTACATTCTTCGGTAACGATCTTCGAATGGCCAATGGAATTAGTTGTTGCATCAGAATATGACTATCGTGGCTCTTAAGACCCCCAATACTTCTATCATGTAAGCGCACACGACGCGATATATTGGATGAATACCCGTCGGGAACTCTAACTTCCTTCAATACTTTTAAGAACAAATCTTTCTCATCCTTGGTCATCGTGAATTGTGCCGGTGGTAGATAAGCTTTATTCGACCCTCTTAATTGCAAATGTAGGGGTTTTCTAATATTCATTTCTTGTAAATCACGCCGAGCATTAACACCATCCTTCGATTTTCCTGCAACCCCTAATATTGTCCACAACACATTATCACAAACATTTTTCTCTATATGCATCACATCAAGGTTGTGTCTAATTAGATTGTGCTCCCAATATGGCAGTTCATAGAAGATACTCTTTTTCTTCCAGCTATGGGTGCGATGTCCAACTTTCTCCTTCTCTACTTGTCTCCTATGCCTCTCCTTAAGGTCATCTCTCTTGTATTGGGTTAAAATACCCTCAGATTCTAATTGTAGCAGCATCTCGCCTGCACAACAATTTTGGTTTGAATCTGACTTCCCGACTACCATCAAATGATACTTTATCCTTTCGGAATTTATGGCCATTAGGTAAAAATCTGCGATGACCCAAGTATGATTGTTTCCTACTATGCTTCAACCAACACGATGTAGTTTCTCTATTGCAACAAGGACATGCATATTCGCCTTTAGTACTCCATCCTGACAAGTTTGCATATGCAGGAAAATCACTAATTGTCCACAGTAAAGCTGCATGCATTTGAAACATTTGATTTGTTGATGCATCAAATGTGGAGACACCGTCATTCCATAGTTCTTTCAACTCCTCAATCAACGGTTGCATATACACATCAATCTTGTCACCAGGTCCTTTCGGGCCGTCAATAAGCACAGATAAAATTAGAAATGGTTGTTTCATGCACATCCATGGCGGCAAGTTGTATGGAATGAGTACAACAGGCCAAGTGCTATGAACTATGTTCATCGTCCTGAATGGGTTAAAACCATCAGATGCTAAGCCAAGCCTTACACTTCGGCAATCATTACTAAAGTCAATATTTCGACGATCAAAATCTTTCCATGCAAGGGAGTCTGCAGGATGCCTAAAGACACCGTCATTAGTTCGTTCTCGCATGCCATCTCATTAACTTAGCCGTCTTGGATGACATAAAATTTTCTGCAACCTTGGCTTTAAAGGAAAATACCTCATTTGTTTTGCGACTATTTGTTTGCCACCGCTAGAGGACCATTTGAACCACCATCACCATTTGATTTCCATCTTGAACTGTTGCATATGACACATTTATCAAGATTGGCGTCCTCGTTTCGAAACAACATGCAACTGTTGGGACATGCATCCCATGTCTCATATGTGAAGCCCAAATCTGTTGTGACCTTTTGAGCTTTATAATATGAGTCCGGAAGTTTCACACCCAACGGGAACGCCTCATTCAATAACTCAAGCAACATGTCAACAGACTTGTCTGTCCACTGATTAAGCACCTTCAAATGTAGAAGCCGAACAATGAATGACAAAGATGTGAACTTCTGACAACCCGAATACAATTCACTTTATGCATCTTGAAGAAGTTTGAAATAGTTTGCAGTCTCTACATTTGGACCGAGCTGGGGTTCAGATCGATGCATCAGGTTTCATTCATTACCGTCAACACTTGTATCGGCATGTGGATTTCCCATAGCCCCTTGTATCATTCCAACCATATCGTCGCCAATGTCGAAATTAGCCAATGTTTCATTCCCTCGATTAGCATGCAGAGATACATAAGATTCCCCATGATTAATCCAATATTTGTACTTTTTAAAAAAACCATTCAAAAGCAGATGGTTCCGTACACCCTCTCGCACAAGATGGTATCGATTCTCACATTTTCTACACGGACAACTAATCATCGAACCTTCAACCCTATTGGTGTAGGCAAACACAAGGAATTGATCAATCCCATTAATGTATTCCCTCGACATCCTATTTGGCAAATCAATCCAACTCTTATCCATCATCTCATTTCCCTTATATGTGTTTCCCACTATTAATTTGCTTCAGTAAACTTATCGAGATATACATCTCACATACAAAACAAATATGCCCTAGAAAAAAATATAATTACAACAAATGTGAGAGTCATAACGAGATGTAAGGATAAAAATATAATTACAAGACATAATATCACATATTAATTTATCATCGCATTATTAGTCACATATTATAATTAAAGATTATAACTAAGATTAATATATAACAAATATTACCTGACACAAAATTTAGAATTAACCGTATCCTCTTATTACAAAGAAAGCCTCGTTGACTCCCAAACTTTAGAAAGGCTAGAATAAAACACACCAAATGTACTTTCTCTTGATACATTATAAAATTATTAAATATTTTGAATTCCATGAGCACAATATAAACCATAATAGCATAAGGAAGACCTCGTAGTCTTGTAAGAAAGACCAAGAAGAGTACACTTGCATTCCTAACCGCTATTCAAGCATTTGATAGCTCAAGCGTAAAAATAAGAATAACCATAAGTAATAAAGACAACCATCAAGAAATTAAATCATTTTGTAATCGGCACCTATAAAAGAGGTCGCTAAGTGATGAGTTGTAGACCTTCGACAAAGAAATTGGACAACAGATTGCAGAGGACAAAACACTAGAAAGAATGTCAATTTGAACAAAATTCGTGGTTGCCAATTGGTTGATTTAAAAACTTATCTTTTGGACAATAGAACAAATAGCAAGGCTAAAACTTGCTTTACAATCCATGGTGTCAAAAATACATGAAACTTAATTTATTTTCCATCGTAACAATTCAAGTTCCATTCTCAATCGCAATAGTATTATATCTCCATCCCGAAAATTATAAAAAAAAAACTATAGGATAGTATCAAATTTACTACAATATTCTTCACAATGGTGTATTGTTATGCTCGCTTGATGTTCCTGAGTTTGTATACTCCCAATGGAGATATGTGTTTCTTCACACATACACAAACACACTCCCTAAATGAGTCGAGGTTTGAAATTAGTTTGTTGGGATTTCATAGTAACTACGCTGAACATTCAGCAAGAGGTCAGATAATGAACTGCACATAATAAGTAAACCATGACCAGGTTTCTAAAAGACAACAGACCAAATATATAAATGAAATTTCAAATCATTGAAGCAACCATTATTGAAACAATCTAGGTCATGGGAATATAAATTTAGATTCATTGAAATATTTTGAAGTGGAATTAACGCAATGTGAAACTCAATCACATCAAACAGAGCATAACAATACACCATTTGGTATCTGTAGAGAGAGGGAGAGAGAGAGAGACCAAAATCAAACTTGGGCCTCCCAAATCAAACTTGAATCTCTTTTTCATGTTTAAGAAATTCACAGGAGATGGAATGAGAAGGAATGCACTGACCTTTAAGAAATTCACAGTCGCTCACAGTCGGTCGTAGGGCGTCGTTCACAGTCGCTGCTGCTCGTCACTCCGGCGAAGGCCGTCGTTCACCCTCGTCGGTCACAGGAGATGGAACAAATTTGAGATTTCTGATTTTGAATGATTTTGATTTGAGGATTTCGGGGATTTCGGTTCTACTAACAGTTAGGGATTGGGATTTTGGAGATTTTAGGGATTTCGGTTTGAGCAGTTTAGGGATTGGGATTTTGGAGATTTTAGGGATTTCTGATTGAGGCGGAATGATTTTAGGGATTTCGGTTTGAGGGATTTCGATTTGAGGGATTTTGGAGATATGAGGAATTTAGGAATTTCACCGCGAAATGGGATAGAAGAAGCGGGATACCAAATTTTATTTATTTGCGACGGTATATTTTAACCGTCGCAAATGAGCGTAATTAAGAAATGAAACGACGTCGTTTTACGAGAGTTTTTTTGCGATGGGCTTCTGCCGTCACAGATGGTCCACAATTTGCGACAGTAACATTTTACCGTCGCTAATAAGACGTTTTTTGCGACGGTATATCTTGCGTTGCCAATGTTTCTGCAAATATCTTTTTACAATCTTTAGCGACGGAAGACTCCCCGTCGCAAAAGCCCATGTTTCTCGACGGTAGGTACACGCCGTCGCAAATTCGTTTTTTGGCAACGGCTAACACATACCGTCGCAAAAAATTCTTTTTTTGGCGACGGCAACTATTTCCCGTCACAAAAAGCCCTTTTTTGCGACGGTAATCACCCCGTCGCAAAAACCTCCGTGTTATTAGCCAGGTTTTCTTGTAGTGTTATTTATAAGTTCTTTTTCAGAAACTTATGTTAGGCTAAGTCCTACGTAATTTCTTATAGAGTCTCAAATCCTATTTAGATAGAAATGTATTCTACAAGATCCTACATAAACGTAATGTGACGTGACATTTACATAAATGTAACGTAACGTGACACCTATATAAACGTAACGTGATACCTATACGTAACGTGACACGTATATAAACGTTCGCAAACTTAATGAGTTTTTATTTTTTTTAAATTGAATGTGAAAATGTTACTGGTTTATGTTGGTGTCACGTTACGTTTCATATAAATATGATTTATATGTAGGTGTCACGTTACGTTACGTTTATATAGATATGATCTATGGTAACATTTAATTTCCTATATATGGTTTTACTATTATTTATGATATTAACAACTAATATTGAAGATAAATGTGTCAACAAACTTTCTACAGAACTTATGCGAACATAAATTTTTTAGTAGGACCAAATGTAGTATAAGTCTCCCTAATAGGACTTATAAATAATTTTTTCTAAAAAAAATAAATATACTAATCTTTCTTAAGATTTGATAAAAATACCACTAATTCTAAAGTTTGACATAATTATATTGATCTAGTTTTTAATAAAATTAAAGTGATCAAAATTAATGCAAAAGATAGGTATTCAAATAAACATAAATAAATAGATTTTAGTATATGAAAAGATGATAATATTATATTTTCATTCATACGATTTACGAAACACTGATAAAAATAATTTAAGTATTGTGTAAATTAAATCTCAAACGAGTGTGATATAATTATATTAAAAATATAAAATTAATTATATATATTTTAAATATGAAGGCTTGTTTTGTCACAATTAGTTATTTTTTAATTTTTCATGAAAGAATTTATAAAAAAAACAGAGAAAAAAATAATTTTTTAATAATGACCTTTTGTTTTTAATTTAAAAAAATTAGTTTCCAAACTTGTTCTAAGAAGACGAGTATAATTTATCCTCCCGACCAACTCTATAAAGTTGCTTCATTAATTAATGATTTTAAAAATAAAAAAAAAAAAACAATTTTATGGAAGATGAGGACACCGAAGTATTCCATTAATTATACACAACAATGTGTTCCATTGAAACTTCTTTTCAAATGTTGATTAAAAGTTAATTTTTTAATTTTTTTTTAAAAAATGTGTAAAAAAAAATTAGAAAAGTAATATAATAAAAAATAAATAAAAGATAAAAAATTAACTTTTAGTAAAATTCCGAAATTAGGCCTAATTATAGGACAACAATTATCTTTTGAATTAGGTTCGAGGATGATTTAAATCGTTTATTTTTTATATTATAATAAATATTAATTATAAAAGAATAAATCAATTCAATTATTGTAATTATGTTAGTTTATGATATTTATTTGTGAAAAAATAAACGATAAATATTATTTGAAAACTAAATTAATAATTTTTTAGGAAACAAATGTAATAAACTAACTTAGGTACAATATATTTTAGTGAAACCTATTACGGGGTTTATTTTAATAATTTAAACTGTTTATTTTATAAATTTTTTTATATATTTCATTTATAAAAAAAAAAATCAATCTAATAATTATAATATTTTTATTTTATTGTGTTTATTTTTTAAAAAATAAATGATAAATGTATTTTTAAAAATAGATTAATTATTAACAAAAACAATTAAATAACAATTATAGTTATTAAATTAACCCTATGATGGCTCATCAAATTGGAAAAAAATGTACCCTATGATGGCTCATTAAATTAACCCTAGTTATTAAATTAACCCTATGATGGCTCATCAAAAAAATGTCTAACAATTATAGTTATTAAATTAACCCTATGATGGCTCATCAAATTGGAAAAAAATTAAGGTTAAGTTTGGCAAGTTCATAAAAAGTCAAAAAAAAATTTAAAAAGTTAAAAAGTTAACACTATCTACCAAAAGTCAAAAATTACGGCTGCACAACTCCCAATCCTAATTTTCCTCTATATACTAATTTATACAAGGGCAAATTACACAAATAGCCCCTATGGTTTGGGGCTTGTGTCACTTTGGTCCCTGACTTTTCAATTGTGACACATTTGACCCTGAATTTTGAATCTTATTCCAAATAAGGACAATTGAATATATAATTAGATTTTTCAAGGGTAAAATTGTCAATTTGATAAAATATAAACTAATTTGACAAAAATAAATGTCAAACAAATATTTTAAAATTTTTAAAAATTATTTCTACCTACTAAAAATAAAATTATATAAAATTCATAAATCTTTTAGACATTTTTTTTTTTTACCAAATTAATTTTTATTATGTGTTTGGATGATGATCATGTAAAATTACTTTTAAAAAATTAATCAAGTAATTTTTATTAATTTTACATAGGTCAAGTTTGGCATAACCTAAATAATATAAAAAGTCAAAAAGTCACTATTCTATTTAAGTCACATCATCTTATTTAAATCACATCACCTCTCTAACACATCACATCAAATCCAATCCAAACCCAACCCATATAAGCCAATAAGTCAAAAAGTGCACTTTTTTAAAACATCTCAAACCAACCAATTTTATCATTGATGGATAAAAATAATTTTAAAAAAATTAAAAATATTTTTTTGACATTTATTTTTGTCAAATTAATTTATATTTTATCAAATTGACGATTTTACCCTTGAAAATTTTAATAATATTTTCAATTGTCCTTATTTGGAACAAGATTTAAAATTCAGGGTCAAATGTGTCACAATTGAAAAGTCAGGAACCAAAGTGACACAAGTCCCAAACTATAGGGATTATTAGTGTAATTAACCCTTTATATAATTTTTTAATACATATTTTTTTATAAAAAATTTAAAAATTAATCCAAAAATCTATATTTTTTTCTCAATTTTTTAATCTAAAAAATTAAAAAATATACTTATTTAAGACACCTCAAATAATCCCTAAAATAACACCGCCCCCGCGTGTAGAGCAAGGGCCATGTTGCACAAGCCACGCGATACACGAGCACCCATCCGTTTCTACATTTTCGTCTCTCTTTCTCTGGCTCCATCATACATCATGGACAGCGGTGCCAGAGGCCTTCGAGGCCTCGAATTTGCCTCGAGAACAAAATTTTTTATTATTTATTTATTTTTTTGGGCGGTGGCTCTATTAGTTAGTTATTTTTTTTATTTGGTTTTTTTTTTTTTATAATTTTTTTCAACGATGGTTTATGTATAGAAATGTGTCAAAAAATCAGACATTTTACACCAACTCATCATATAAAATTATATGAAATTAACAAAATTTAACCATCGTATAAAATTATATGAAATTTTAGACATTTTATAAAATTAGACATTTTACACTAACTCATCGTATAAAATTTAACCATCGTATAAAATTATATAAAATTAGACATTTTATATTAACTCATCGTATAAAATTATATGAAATTAAAAATTTCATATAATTTTATACGATGAGTTAGTGCTGAATATTTAGTTTTTTGGCACACCCCTACACATAACTACCTTTTAAAAAAGAAACCAAACCAACATAGCCCAACAAATAAAAGAAAAAAAAAAACTCAGCCTATGTAGTTTGATAAAGTAAGTGAGTTGGGTTAGACTTTATCAAATCATATAGGCTGAGTTAGTACAAGACGTCTAATACACATAACCATCCTTGCAAAAAAGAAAGAAAAAAAAAAAGATTAAAAAAAAAAAAAAACCAAACACACAACGCACCAAAAAACAAAAACAAAAAAAAATTTCGAGACAATTTCAAGGCCTCGAGTTCGAGGACTCAAGCATTAATCTTTTTTTTTACAACTTGATGAGTCATAGGTTCATCATAGGGTCCATTTAATAATTATATATATATATATATATTTAATTGTGCTGTTTTTAAATAATTAGTCTATTTGTAAATATATATTTATTGCTTATTTGTTCAGAAATAAATATAATAAAATAAAAATATTATAATGATTATTGAATTGATTTAATTTTTTACATAAATGAAATACATTAAAGAATTTAAATGAATAATTCGAATCATTAAAACTGAACATGTAGTGAATTTCATTAAAATATATTGTATCCAAGTTAATTTATTACATTTGTTTTTCAAAAAATTAATAATTAAATTTTAAATAATAATTTTTGTTCATTTTTTATAAATAAATATCATAAATTAATATGATTACAGATATTAAATTAATCTATTTTTTTATTATAAATAATCTACACATTATAATATAAAAAATAAGTCATGTTTGATTAGGTGGATTAGAGCATGGGATTGAGATTATTAATCCGTGGGTCTAATTATCCTACGTTTGTTTGAACATTTTGGTTTAGGATTATTAATCCAACGGATAATTAATCTAATAAATTTGTAGGATTATT
Source organism: Camellia lanceoleosa (assembly GCA_025200525.1). NCBI lineage: Eukaryota > Viridiplantae > Streptophyta > Magnoliopsida > Ericales > Theaceae > Camellia > Camellia lanceoleosa. Next base: position 119,136,940 of record CM045764.1, on the reverse strand, counting down.
AGTAATGGGGTAGGGGTGGGATTATTAATCCAATGGATATTAATCCAATTGGATAGTGAATACCACACTAATTTAATAGAATTATTAATACTTCACTATTAATCTTTTAAATCAAACATGACCTTAAATTATTAAGATAAAACTGTGGTGTATCTACGTGACAGGACTAAACAATTATTCTCTTATAATTAATGGAAGACTCCATTGTCTTCATCATTTACCAACCTTCATCTTTTACCTACCGTATCATTTTTTATTTTATTTTTTTCTGAACAGAACCGTATCATATTTTGTTATCGAGTTTTGTCGCCTTCTCCATTATATTGTCTTTAATTATATCTTTAATGAGGTAATAAATAATTTTAAGAAGAAATAATACTATAGGTATTAATTAATATATTAACTATTATATTAACTAATGATATGGTATAATTTTAGAAGTTTTGAGTATTTATAATTTGTATAAGAGGTGGAGTCAATAATAATGACATCACACTAGTTGATATACTAGTGTTTACATTAATTAATATATGTAGTACCACCGTTTAAAAAGAGAAAAAGCAATTTAAACAATTGATTAATTATTATTATTATTATTATTATTATTTATCACCTCATTAATTTTGCAATTGATAATAATGAAATGGGTAGGGGCAAATTAGAGCTGCAAATTAACTAAACTGTTCATGAACAAGCTCGGCTCGACTTGACTCGTTAAAGGCTAGGCTCGACTTGACTTAATTCGTTTAGTAAACGAGTTAAATTCGAGTTCAAATATTAAGTTCGTTTAGTAAACGAGCCGAGTTCAAACTTGCATAAACTCGGCTCGTCAAGCCCGACTCGTTTATCTTTATTTAAATTATATAACAAATATATTATTTATATATTCAATAATATTTTTTATTTAAATAATATAAATATTATTAAAAAAATTATAGTGCCAAGCCGAGTTGAGCCGAACTCAAGTTTCATTAATATTAACGAATTAAGCCAAACTCGAGCTCAATTTCTTATTAAATCAAGTTTAAACTCAATAAACTAACTTCATAAGTAAATAAACTGAGGTCGAACTTAGCAGAACTGGATTCAGCTTGGCTGGTTCGCGGTCTTAGGGCAATTCCCTTTGTTGTCACGTCATCATAGTATTAGGATGATGTAATGTAAGGCGCAAAATGTTACGTGCAGATGGTACAGAAATAAAAACCACACAATTTTCCAAGAATATTATTCATTTAGGTTCGGTTTTAATTTTTTAAAAATTATGTTTTTTAATTTTTATTTTTAATAAATATTTTTAAATTTTAAATATACCTTACTTAGATGTATCTAAAAAATAAAAATATTTGTAAAAAAATTTAGTTTTTTTAAATACACAAGAATACAAAAAATATACTGAATTTTTATATTTTTTTATATATATTTTTGGTGTTTAGTGAATTTTTAAAAAAAAATTTCACAAATATTATACTTTTTTAGTATATTTATGTTAAGTGTATCTAAAAATTAAAATATTCAATAAAAATAAAATATATATATAGAAAACAAAAAAAAATTAATTTTTTAAAAAGTGAATATTAAGTCATAAAACCAAACAAATCGATATTTTTTAAAATAATATTTTTAAAGCATTCATTAATGAACAAACTTTATAAAGATGGTCATTAGTTGACATTTTTTTTTTCAGCATAAATTATATGGAAAATATATCTAACATCCCTCTCTAATTTTGGGTAGTCGAAGAGGTTTATAAAAAAAATTTGTGTTAGATAAGATCCCTCACATCCTTTATTTCCTATTTTATTAATAAAAATGCCAATTTTACCCTCACTCTTCCCTTTTATCTCTCTATATATTCGAGTCTCTCTTCTCTCTCATCCATCTCTCTGATTTCTCACTTCTCAAACCCTAAATGTCACGACCCGCTCTTCGTACCTAAGGGTTAAGTATCGTGATGGCCAGTAACCGAAATTACCTCCAGCCAAATCTTAAACAAATAAACAAACGCGAGCTGAAAAATATTTAAGTGAGGGTACTAAAATAATCATTGGAGCTTCTATTTAATTAACTTCCATTGTCAGAGCTAAACTATGTCTACAAAGTGCTTTGTGCCTACCCCACACGCTAGTCCTGACATGTCACCTGAAAGTGGTAAAAAACTATAAGCACATAGTAGAGTGAGAAATATTATACTAATAGCATAAGGGCATAAAATTCACCATAGATAATTATTGGCTAAACATAGTTTGATATTAAAGTACAGAATATATAATATGGAAATCATTTGACATATAATACATAAATTACGTAAATAACTATAACCACAGCACGGAACAGAACATGGGTCACTGGAATGACAATCAGAACATGGGTCAATGGATCCATGACAAACAGGGGACCACAAAGTGGTCAAACAGGGGTCAATGGTTATTTAAGTCCTCCAAGGCGTGGGACTCCCGTGGTGGTACTTACAAAACATAATTGTATATAAGGTTATAGTCAAATATTCTTTAAAAGTAAAACAAATATATCCATAGGTTTTCTTTTAACAAATAGGATTCAAAAAATAATCCACGTTACTAAAATAATAATATAGTTTATAATAATTTATAAAACATAACTTGTATAAAATAAGTATGGTAAGTTAAAACATGAGTAAAATATATTTTGATGACTTAAGGTATAATATAACTCACCTTAACTTTAATAGCTCACTCTTTATTTCCACTATCAAAAACTCTTTTGACTTTCCTTATTTTTTTGACTTTCCTTATTTTTTTCTTCCTTTTCCTTTTCTTTCTCTCTTTTATTTCTTTCTTCTTTCTTTTCTTCCTTTTCCTTTCTCTTTGTTTGTTTCCTCTCACAAAGTCAATTTCTCCCTATTTATAGAGATTGAATTCGCGAGGCCCAAGCCAAACTGTCACGTGTCGCATTTCCATTCACTTATCATTAATTCATTCTTATCCAAACTTAACTTAATTATTTATTTATTTATATTTTGACCTCTAAATTTTAATAATATTACACATAATAATATATAATAAATTATATATTTTCCCTAACTGTGATTAAATAATATTAGTATAAATTCTACAGAATAATTAAAAATCTAGGTTGTTACAATCTTCCCTCCTTTTAAAATTTTGTCCTCTAAATTTGTTATATGTGTAAACTACCCACTGCTCATTCTGATAAATATATATTAGATGATTAATCTAATAGAAAATATTACCTCAAAAAAAAAACTTACCAAAAATAACTCACTGTTTAGTTGTCAAAAATTATTTTGGGCCAAAATAAGAAATAAGGAGCGACTTTAAAAACTTTTCACTCGTTTTGTTTACGATAAAAATAAATAAAAATGAGAACACAAGGACAGAATTATTATATGCAAGAATTGAAAAATTTTAGATGAATTTTTCATAGATGGGAAATAGTTTCAAAATTAGTATCTTTATAATTTGAACTCACTTTTTAAAAAAATATCAAAATAATTTTTTTTTTTTTTGAATACTGAACTGAAAATTATATGTATTTAATTATATTATAATTTTGGTGGATGCTTGAGTCCGATATCCTTTGTTTCTTTTCCTTCTTTTACTATAACAAATATAAATTATATCTAATATCCTTTACAAATTAGGCACACTAAAAAAAAAATTATTATATATATAATCATATAAAATTATAATTAAATCGATTAACAAAATATAATATTTAGGTACTGATTACCCGCTATCCTACTTTTTAAATGTACGTGTGTCCTATGCTTCAATGATTTTTTTTTTTTTAAAGAAACCATTGCTTTGATACCACTTGTCACGACCCGCTCCTCGTACCCAAGGGTTAAGTATTGTGATGGTCAGTAACTGAAGTTACCTCCGGCCAAATCTTAAACAAATAAATAAATGCGAGCGGAAAAATATTTAAGTGAGGGCACTAAAATAATCATTGGAGCTTCTATTTAATTAACTTCCATTGTCAGAGCTGAACTATGTCTACAAAGTGCTTTGTGCCTACCCCACACGCTGGTCCTGACATGTCACCTGAAAGTGGTAAAAAACTATAAGCACATGACAGAATGATAAATATTATACTAAGAGCATAAAGGCATAAAATTCACCATGGATAATTATTGACTAAATAGAGTTTGATATTAAAGTACAAAATATATAATACGGAAATCATTTGACATATAATATATAAATTATGTAAATAACTATAACCACGGTACGGAACAAAACAGGGATCACTGGAGTGACAATCAGAATAGGGGTCAATGGATCCATGACAAACAGGGGACCACAAAGTGGTCAAACAGGGGCCAATGGTTATTTAAGTCCCCCAAGGCATGGAACTCCCGTGGTGGTACTTACAAAACATAATTGTATATAAGGTCATAGCCAAATATTCTTTAAAATATAAATAAACATATCCATAGGTTTCCTTTTAAGCAAATAGGGTTCAGAAATAAAACCACGTAACTGAAATGTTTATATAATTTATAATAGTTTATAAAACATAACTTGTATAAAATAGATTTTGGTAAATCAAAACATACGTAAAATACTTTATGGTGACTCAATGTATAATATAATTCACTTTAACTTTAATACCTTACTCTTTCTTTCCACTATCAAAAACTCTTTCGACTTTCCTTATTTTTTTCTTCCTTTTCCCTTTCTTTCACTCTTTTCTTTCTTTCTTCTTTTCTTTTCTTCCTTTTCCTTTCTTTTTGTTTGTTTCCTCTCACAGAGTCAACTTCTCCCTATTTATAGAGATTGAAATTCGTGAGGCCCAAGCCAAACTGCCACGTGTCACATCCCTATTCGCTTATCATTAATTCATTCTTATCCAAACTTAACTTAATTAATTATTTATTTATATTTTGACCCCTAAATTTTAATAATATTACACATAATAATATATAATAAATTATATATTTTTCCTAACTGTGATTAAATAATATTAGTATAAATTCTACAAAATAATTAAAAATCTGGGTTGTTACATTAAAACCCAAATCCACCATCTCTTTATTCTCTTACACTGCCACTTCTGCCTCCTTCCACTCCAACGACCACTTCATCACCGCCGCCAGCTCCTATTCCAGCAACATCTTTTCATTTATCTTCTCTTTTCTCTCTCTATAGATTTGGATCTCTCTATCACCTCACAATCTTCTTTTCCCAAATCCTAGAACTCAAATCCACCATCTCCTCATTTTTCAACACTGCCACCTTCACTTCCTTCCATTCTGACGACTATTGCATCATTGGTGGTCTTGTGTATGTCTTTGACACCAAGTTCCGAACCCCCTTCACCGCCTTTGCGGCCACGTCCGTCTCATTGACCTTATCCACTACCATAAGGATGGGTCCTTGATTTATTTGTTGAAGAATAAAGAGTGGGTGATCATAGACAACAATAAACTCACGGATCTCAAAGAATTTGGAGGACTTGATGAAATTTCTCTGGACCTATATTAGAAAATTTAGAGGACTTGCTGAAATTTCTCTGGATCTATACCATAGAAATTTCACTGGACCTATATTAGGTAATTTTCTTTGGACTTATACCAGAGAATTTAGAGGACCTGCTAAAATTTCTCTGGATCTATACCATAGAAATTTCACTAGACTTATACCAGGTAATTTTATTTGGACCTATACTAGAGAATTTGGAGGACATGTTGAAATTTCTCTAGACCTATACCAGAAATTTATTTGGACTTATACTAGAGAAATTTTAGGAGAGAAATTTCACTGGACCTATGGCAGAAATTTCTCTAGACCAATACCAGTAAATTTAGAGGATCTACTGAAATTTCTCTAGACTTATACCAAAGAAATTTATTCGTGAAAAGAAATTTCACTTAAACGTATATATGGAATTTCTTTGTAATATTAATCTTCTTTAGCCATCACACACACTTGCAATATGAAATTTCACTGGACCTATATTTGAAATTTCTCTGTCATGTTGATTTTCTTTGAATTTTCTCTGCAAACCTAGTCAAAGAAATTTACTTGCATGTTATTTTTTTCTAATACATTTGATTTTTCTTTGAAATTTCTCTACAAATATAGTAATAGAAATTGACTTGCATACGTTGATTTTCTTTACACATTTGATTTTCTCAAAAATTTCTCTACAAATGTAGTCAGAGAAATTTACTTGCATGTTGATTTTCTCTAAAACATTTGATTTTCTCTAAAATTGCTATGTAAATGTATTCAGAGAAATTTACTTCCATGTTGATTTCTAACTCAGTGAAATTTTATCATTTTTTTTTCTTCTAAATTTCATATTAATCATAGATCTTGTTTGATAAATTTCGACAAGGGCATTCCAAAAATATACTTTATGTTGAAAATAGTCATCTAAATCAAAAGTTATTGAATTTTTAAGTTTTGAAAATTTCAGAAAGTGAAAGACGTTTGAATATAAAATGCAAGGATATTTTTCCAATAATTTAAGAGAGAAGGGGCGCATGTTTTTTAGGGACCCGAGGTAGTATAAAAGTTTGGGATGTCTTTATCTCCTAAAATTGTAACATTAGGGACCTTTAAAAAAAAATCCTAAATTATACTCATCCTTTTTAATATTTGAAAAAAATATGTTGTAATTAATTTTATATTTTTAATATAATTATATCACATTTGTTTGAGATTTTAATTTATATAATATTTAGGTTATTTTTATCAGTATTTCGTAAATCATATAAATGAAATATTATCATTTTTTATATACTAAAATATATATTTATTTATCCAAGTTAATTTATTACATTTATTTTTCAAAAAATTAATAATTAAATTTTAAATAATAATTTTTGTTCATTTTTTATAAATAAATATCAAAAATTAATATGATTACAGTTATTAAATCAATCTATTTTTTTTATTATAAATAATCTACACATTATAATATAAAAAATAAGCCATTTAAATTATTAAGATAAAACTGTGTGTATCTACCTCACAGGACTAAACAATTATTCTCTTATAATTAATGGAAGACTCCATTGTCTTCATCATTTACCGACCATATAATTTTTTTTTTTTTTTTGAACAGAGCCATATCATATTTTGTTATCGAGTTTTGTCGCCTTCTCCATTTTGTTGTCTTTAATTATATCTTTAATGAGGTAATATATAATTTTAAGAAGGAATAATAATATATGTATTAATTAATATATTAACTATTATATTAACCAATGATATGGTATAATTTTATAAGTTTTGAGTATTTATAATTTGTATAAGAGGTGGGGTTAGTAATAATGGCATAACACTAGTTGATATAGTAGTGTTTACATTAATTAATATATGTAGCACCACCGTTTAAAAAGAGAAAAACAAATTTAAGCAATTGATTAATTATTATTATTATTATTATTATTATTATTATTATTATTATTTATCACCCCATGAATTTTGCATTTGATAATAATGAAATGGGTAGGGGTAAATTAGGGCTGCAAATTAACTGAACTGTTCATGAACAAGCTCGGCTCGACTCGTTAAAGGTTAGGCTCGACTTGACTTGGTTCGTTTAGTAAACGAGTTAAATTCGAGCTCAAATATTAAGCTCATTTAGTAAACGAGCCGAGTTCGAACTTGTATAAACTCGGCTCGTCAAGCCTGACTCGTTTATCTTTGTTTAAATGATATAACAAATATATTATTTATATATTCAATAATATTTTTTATTTAAATAATATAAATAATATTAAAAAATTATCGAGCCGAGCTCGATTTTATTAATATTAACAAGTCGAGCCAAACTCGAACCCAATTTCTTATCGAACCAAACTTGAACTCAATAAACTAATTTGATAAGTAAACGAGCTGAGGTCAAACTTAGCAAAACTCGATTCAGCTGGGTTCGTTCTCGGTCTTAGGGCAATTCCCTTTGTTGTCACATCATCATAGTATTAGGATGATGTAATGTAAGGCGCAAAATGTTACGTGCAGATGGTACAGAAATAAAAACCACACAATTTGGTCTGTTTGGTAACGTTTACATTTTCAGTTTATATTTACAAAAAATTTATAAACTAGTTTTTGTTTATTTTTTAGAAAAACATAAACTACAAACGTGTTTGGTAATTGACAAAATGTTTTTAAAAAATTTAAATATAAAAAAGAGTGAGAAATAGCAAGTGGCGGTGAAAGACGGTAGTGGAAAGTGGTGATGGTGGGTGGTGGGTAGCGGGTGGTGGCGGTGGGTGATGTGGGTGGTGGGTGGCGGTGGCGGGTGGTGGTGGTGGTAGCGTGGTGGTGGTGGTGGGTGGCGGATGGTGGTGATGGTGGTGGTGGGTAGTGGTGGTGGTCAGTGGTGGTGATGGGTGGTGGTGGTGGCGGGTGGTGGTGGTGATGGTGGTAGTGGTGGTGGGTGGTGGCGACGGTGATGGTGGTGGTGGTGGTGGGCGGTGATGGTGGTGGTGGTGGCGGGTAGTGGATGGTGGTGGCAGGTGGGTGGTGAGTGGTGGTGGCAGGTGGTGGTAGGGGTGGGTGGTGGTGGCGGAAGACGATGGTGAAAATAGTAGCGTGTGGTGACTAGTGTTGGGTGGTAAAAAAAAAAAAAATTGAAAACTGAAAATGGAAACACATTTTTTAAGTTTACATTTTTTGGCCAAATTTATAAATTGAGGCTACTGATTTATAAATTAAAAATTTTACCAAACAAGTTTTTATTTAAGTTTTTTAAATTTTTGTAAATATAAACAGAAAACTAAAAACGAAAGTGTTACCAAACGGCACCATTTAGGTTCGATTTTAATTTTTTAAAAATTATGTGTTTTTATTTTTTATATATTTTTTATTTTTAGTAAATATTTTTAAATTTTAAATACACCTTACTTAGATGTATCTGAAAGATAAAAATATTTGTAAAAAAATTTAATTTTTTTAAATACACAAGAATACGAAAAATATATTAAATTTTTATTTTTTTTATATATATTTTTGATATTTAGTGAATTTTTTAAAGTTTTTTTCACAAATATTATACTTTCTGGGTGTGTTTGTTTTGAAGGATTAGGGGATAGGATTGGGCTATTAGTCCCACGGAACTAATAGTCCATTGTTTGTTTCATTTTTTTTGCTCCGGATTATTAGTCCCACAAATATGGGACTATTTTATCCCATGGGGGAGGGTGTGATAGAAACCACTTAATTGATATCCTATGGGATTATTTTGTGAAATGTCTATTTTACCCTCAATTCTATTACTTACCAAACAATTAGAAAAGGATAAAATAGTCTTTTGAACATTTATAAATTATTTTTTTAGTGTTGTTAATTTAAAATTATATATTAAATAAAAAATTTTAATTATAAATTATAAATTAAATTTAATTAAAAATAATAAATTATAAATTATGGCCTTATAAATTAAATTTTTTTAGTGTTGTTAAAAAATTAAATTTACATATTAAATTACATTATTTTTTTAGTGTTTTTAATTTAAAATTATATATTAAATAAAAAATATAAATTATAAATTAAATTTATTTAAAAATAATAAATTATGGCCTTATAAATTAAATTTTTTTAGTGTTGTTGAAAATTTAATTTATATATTAAATAAAATTATTTTTTATTGTTGTTAATTTAAAATTATATATTAAATAAAAAATATAAATCATAAATTATAAATTTAATTTAATTGAAAATAATAAATTAAAATAATTAAAATATTGTGCAAAATATAAAATAAAACAAATTTTTATTTAATCTAGTTAAAAATAATTAAAATATTAAAGCTATGTTTAATATTATTATTACTTAGTAAATAATTGAAAAGGATAAAATAGTCATTTGAGCATTTATCCTTCTCTATAATATCCCAAACAAACATTGGATAACTAAAAATAGTCCAATCCAGACATCTAATCTCATGACTAAACAAACATAAGATATAAATTTAGTCCAACCAAATAGTCCCGAGACAATGTATCCCAAGACTAATAGTCCGATAGATTACAATCCCCCCTTATCCGGTCTGTCCAAACAAACGCACCCTCTAAGTATATTTATATTAGATGTATCTAAAAATTAAAAAATTCAGTAAAAATAAAAAAAATATATAGAAAAAAAAATTTTAATTTTTTAAATAGTGAATCTTAAGTCATAAAATCAAACAAATTGATAATTTTTAAAATAATATTTTTAAAGCATTCATTAATGAACAAACTTTATAAAGATGGTCATTAGTTGACATTTTTTTTTTCCAGCATAACTTATAAGGAAAATCTATCAAACAACCCTCTCTAATTTTGGGTATTCGAAGAGGTTTATAAAAAAAATTTGTGTTAGATAAGGTCCCTCACATCCTTTATTTCCTATTTTATCAAAAAAAATGCCAACTTTACCCTCACTCTTCCCTTTTGTCTCTCTATATATTCGAGTCTCTCTTCTCTCTCATCCATCTCTCTGATTTCTCACTTCTTAAACCCTAAATCCCAAATCCACCATCTCCTTACTCTCTTACACTGCCACTTCTGCCTTCTTCCACTCCAACGACCGCTTCATCATCGCCCCCGGCTCTCACTCCGGCAACATCTTTTCATTTATCTTCTCTTTTCTCTCTCTACAGATTTGGATCTCTTTATCACCTCACAATCTTCTTTTCCCAAATCCTAGAACCCAAATCCACTATCTTCTCATTCTTCAACACTGCCACCTTTACTTCCTTTCATTCTGACGACCATTTCATCATTGGCGGTCTTGTGTATGTCTTTGACACCAAGTTCCGAACCCCCTTTGCTGCATTTGCGGCCACGTCCATCTCGTTAACGTTATCCACTACCATAAGGATAGGTCCTTGATTTATTTGTTGAAGAATAAAGAGTTGGTGATGATAGACAAAAATAAACTCACAGATCTCAAGGAATTTGGAGGACTTGATGAAATTTCTTTGGACCTATATTAGAAAATTTAGAGGACTTGCTGAAATTTCTCTGGATCTATACCATAGAATTTTCACTGGACCTATATCAGGTAATTTTCTTTGGACTTATACCAGAGAATTTAGAGGACCTGCTGAAATTTCTCTGGATCTATACCATAGAAATTTCACTGGACTTATACTAGGTAATTTTCTCTGGACCTATACTAGAGAATTTGGAGGACATGTTGAAATTTCTCTAGACCTATACTAGAAATTTCTTTGGACTTATACTAGAGAAATTTCACTGGACCTATGACAGAAATTTCTCTGGACCAATACCAGAAAATTTAGAGGACCTACTAAAATTTCTCTAGACTTATACTAAAGAAATTTATTCGTGAAGAAAAATTTCACTTAAACCTATATATGGAATTTCTTTGTAATATTGATCTTCTTTAGCCATCACACACTTGCAATATGAAATTTCACTGGACCTATATTTGAAATTTCCTTGTTATGTTGATTTTCTTTGAATTTTCTCTGCAAACCTAGTCAAAGAAATTTACTTGTATGTTGATTTTTTTCTAACACATTTGATTTTTCTTTGAAATTTCTCTACAAATGTAGTAATAGAAATTGACTTGCATATGTTGATTTTCTTTACACATTTGATTTTCTCAAAAATTTATCTACAAATGTAATCAGAGAAATTTACTTGCATGTTGATTTTCTCTAAAATATTTGATTTTCTCTAAAATTGCTATGTAAATATATTCATAGAAATTTACTTTCATGTTGATTTCTAACTCGGTGAAATTTTATCATTTTTTTTTCTTCTAAATTTCATATTCATCATAGATCTTGTTTGATAGATTTCGACAAGGGCATTCCAAAAATATACTTTGTATTGAAAATAGACATCTAAATCAAAAGTTATTGAATTTTTAAGTTTTGAAAATTTTCAAAAAGTGAAAGACGTTTGAATATAAAATGCAAGGATATTTTTCCAATAATTTTAGAGAGAAGGGGCGCATGTTTTTTAGGGACCTGAGGTAGTATAAAAGTTTGGGATGTCTTTATCTCCTAAAATTGTAACATTAGGAACCTTAAAAAAAAAAATCCTAAATTATACTCATCCTTTTTAATATTTGAAAAAAATATATTGTAATTAATTTTATATTTTTAATATAATTATATCACATTTGTTTGAGATTTTAATTTATATAATACTTAGATTATTTTTATCAAGATTTCAGTAAATAATATAAATGAAAATTTATCATTTCTTATATACTAATATATATATATTTATTTACGTTTACTCGAATACCTACTTTTTGCATTAATTTTGATCACTTTAATATTTTTGAAAATGAGATTAATGTAATTATGCTAAACTTTATGATTAACTGTATTTCTATCAAATTTTAAGAAAGATTAGTGTAATTATTCTTTTTATTATATTAGGGATACGTTTTATTATCAATTGAATCTGAGATTCTATTTAATTTTTAGAGGAAATAAAAAAAATTGCTTATTGTAACAAAATAAATTTGGATGCTCAGGTCAAAAGTCTAAATTGTACTTTTGTTTAACCAAAGGTCCAAGCGTTGAAATATTTTGTTTGGAAGGACAAACTCAAGCAAAATGACTAACATACCCTTCTTTATATAAATCATTACACGATCCCAAAACCCTAACTATGTTTGGATTGAGTGATTTAGAGAGAAAATAAAAGAAATAGAAAGTTATGTATTTCTCTTACTTGTTTGGATAACTTAAGTAGAGGGAAATGGGGAGAAAATGGAGAAAAACAGAAATAAACTCATTTATCTTATAATCCTCATTTTCAATCTTCCAAAAAGTGGAGAGATTGAGAGAGAAAAGAAATTAACAGATTCTTATATTTTCATAATATCAATTTTATCCCTGTAAAAATAAAAGAAATAAAATGATTGACAAAATATAAAGGGTTATTTTGGTAATATAACATAAAACAGTTTATTTTCTTTTCTTTTATGAAATATTACCAAACAATAAGGAGAGAAATCACAATCATTTCTTTTCTTTTATTTATTATTTATTCAAACAAAAATGAGAGAAATCACAAACATTTATTTTCTTTTCTATTCTTTTCTCTTATAACTTAAATAATTATTTTTTTTTCTTTTCTCATAGGTTCCCAAACATAGCATAGAGCAAGTCACACTTCCTCTCACTCTTCCCTTTACTCTCTTTTTCTCTCTTCTCTATTTTTTTCAGCCGTTAATTCTCTCTTTTTCTTTACCCTCAGCCCCACCACTATTGCAACTTTGCTGCCACTATAGCTGTGGCCATGGGCACTGCCGCTTCTTTGTCTAGTGGAGTTTGCGAACGGAAAGAAGAGAGAGAAACAGGACCCCACCAAAGCTATGGGAGCTTTACCGCCACACTATTGCTAGTCGCGTGCTCCGTCAGAACGTAGCTGCGGATACCGACGTTGACAATGTTGATTCTAGTGTTGCGACTCTCATGACTCCTTCCTCTCCTATTGTTTCAGATCGGGTGGCCGATCTACGCCACAACCATCTTCTTTCTTTATTTCTTTTTCTCTCTCTCTCTCTTTCTCTCTAGTGGTTGTTGTTGTTGTTGGGGTCTTCTTTATTGTTGTTGTAGTTTGAAACTTTAGATTTGATCTTGTAGAAGCTAGATCTACTAGACATATGCGTGATTTAATCTATTTGAAATAGATTGAAAGTTTAGATTTAATCTTGCAGAAGTTAGATAGGATCTGAAGTAGTTAGAAATTTATGATTTGATCTTGTAGAAGTTATGTTTGCTTTCATGACTTCTTCATCTCCTTTTTTTTTTTTTATATATATAATTTGAAGTAATTTTTAATTTAATTTTGTTTAACTTTAGATTCATTTTTTTTTTATATTTGATCTGATCTGATTTTTTTTTTTAATCTACTTCTAGAGATCAAGGGATTAGACAAAAGAGAAAATGAAAAACAGAAATGTGTGTAGAGAGAGAGAGAGAGAGAGAGATATGTTTGGTTTGATAGAAAAATACAAAAATTGAACAGATAGATGCTTCTTTTAATAGGTTCATTGAAACAGAAATATGAACAGATAGACTTGTTGTAAATATTGTACAAATAAAAAAAGGAGAAATTATTGATAAATCCCATTTAGAAGTGTTTTAATCCAAGAAGTCCATGAAGAAATTTTTTAACCCATTTAGTCCCATGTATGTATAGTTTTATTCTATGAAATCCTTTTTCTTGATTTACACTATTTTCTTGGACACTTATGCCCTTATATTTAATTTTGATACCCTTATAAATATTTTTTAAACGATTAGCAATTTTATGATGTGAACATTCATATTTTAAAATTCACATTGGTAAGAATGTAAAATTGTCTCGTGGGCGGCCCGAAACCCGCTCGTGAGCTGGGGCGGGACAGGCTCGGCCCGTTAATAATGTGAATATTCACATTGACATGTTAACATTCAAATTAATAGGAGTGTAAAATTGGCCCGCGTCCCATAGGGCGTAAAACCCGCCATGACCATGGGCGGCAGGCGAGCCGGTCGACAGTAACAATGTGAATATTCACATTGACATGTTAACATTCACATTAATAAAAGTATAAAATTGGCTCCCGACCCATGAGCGGCCAAAAGCCCGTCCGCAGCCCGGGACAGGCCCAGCCCGGCCTGTTGACAATGTGAATATTCACATTGATAGGAGTGTAAAATTAGCCCGCGCCCCGTGGCTGCCTAAAACCCGCCCACAGCCCTTGGGCGGCCCAGGGCAGGCCTGGCCCGGCCTGTTAACAATGTGAATATTCACATTGACATGTTAACATTCACATTGATAGGAGTGTAAAATTAGCCTGCGCCTGGGTTGTCAAAACACCATGGCGGCCTAAAGGCGCATGAACCCGGCCATTGACAATGTAAATATTCACATTAACATGTTAACATTTACATTGATAAGAGTATAAAATTGGCCAACGGCCCAAGGCGGGCTTGACTCGACCCGTTGACAATGTGAATATTCACATTGACATGTTAACATTCACATTGATAAGAGTGTAAAATTGGCCCGCAACCCGTGGGCAACCCGAAGCCCAATTCGTGACAATGTGAATATTCATATTGACATGTTAACATTAACATTGATAGGAGTATAAAATTTGTCCGCTGCTCGAAGCCCACCCACGGCCCAGGGCAGGCTCGTTTTGGTCCAGGCCTGAGCATGTCCGAGACCCTAGGTTAGGGCCTAGGTCATCACTTTGAAGCCCGGCCCGGCCCATCGGCCCGCTTAAGGCCCATTCAAGGCTTGATTCGAGGCCCAGCCCGCCCGAGGCGCAATGTATTTTTTTGTGGAAAATAATAAAATTTTGGTAGAAAAAATTAAAAAGAATTTAAAAAAAAATGGCCAGGCCCGCCCAAGCCCGACCTAAGCTCAAGGCTAGGCCCAGGCCCACCGACCCGACCCGAGGCTCGATCCATCGGCCTATCCAAAGCCCGAATACCCTTGTGCCAGGGCTAGGGCCTGGGCCTAATTTTTTTGCCAGTAGGCCGACCCGACCCGGCCCGAGAAAGGCTCATTTGGGCTCAGACTCGAGCCTAATCCGAGACCCTAGGCTAGGGCCTGGGCCATCACTTTGAAGCCCGGTTAAGGCCCATTCAAGGCTCGGCCCGCGCCAAGGCCTAGTGTCTTTTTTTTGTGGAAAATAATAAAATTTTGGTAGAAAAAATTACAAAAAATTAAAAAAAAATGGCCAGGCTCGCCCCGAGCCGCCCACGGGCCATGGGCGGTTTTCGGACAGCCACGAGATATGGGCTAATTATACACTCCTATCAATGTGAATGTTAACATGTTAATGTAAATATTCACATTGTCAATGGGCCGGGCTGGGTCAGCCCTGGGCCGCTGGCCAATTTTATACTCTTATCAATGTGAATGTTAACATGTCAATGTGAATATGTATATTGTCAACAGGCTGGGTTGGGCCATACCGCCACGGCGATGGTTTCCGTTTCGAGGCGTAAGCTAATTTTACACTCCTATCAATGTAAATGTTAACATGTCAATGTGAATATTCACATTGTCAACGGGCAGGGCCGGGCCCGTCCCGGGCCGTGGGCGGGCTTTTGGCCGCCCATGGGCCGCGAGCCAATTTTATACTCTTATCAATGTGAATGTTAACATGTCAATGTGAATATTCACATTGTCAACGGGCCGGGCCGCCCATGAGCCGCGGGCGGGTTTCACGCTGTCACGGAACGCGGGCCAATTTTACACTCCAATTAATATGAATGTTAACATGTGTCAATGTGAATATTCACATTGTCAATGGGCTGGGCCCGCCCGGCCCGACTCGAATTTTTCCGAACACCCACGAGGATCGACATGGGCCGGGCCCCTACACATTGACGATATGAACATTTACATTGACGATGTGAACATTCACATTAGGGGTATTTTGATAATTATGACACCCATAAGACTTATTGAAACATAAGAAAATAATGTGAACTAAATGGAACATAAGTAGATGAAAAGGGTATTTTTGTCTTCTTATCTCAAATAGGACCTAATGGAATAGTAAAAAAGAATATGGGTTGGATGGAATAAAACTCTTAGAAAGTGGATTAATCAGAAAAGCTCCTATAGAAAAATGGTTTGAACAGATAAAATTTAAAAATCAAACATACCTAAGTTTTAACAGTTAGATCAAAAAAATTGAATATATAAGAAAACTAGGCTTCCAAATTTAAGTAATAGATAAGAAATTTTTATTTTAACATATAATAAAAATTGAATAGATAGATAGAATTTAAGGAAAAAATTGAACAAATACATAAAATTTGAGAGAAAATTGAACAGATAATAAAAAAAATTGAACAAATAAACATAAATTTGAACAGATGGTCAACAAAAAGTCAAATAGATAAAAAAATAAAAAATAAAATCAAGAAATAATATTGGAAACAAAATATCCTTCAAGAATTCTCATCAAATTCTTTCATAAAGTGTAGATCTCTCACCAATAAAAAATATCCACTAGACCTAATGTCTTATACCCGCCTTAGATTGGATTTATCACCAATTTTCTCAGTAAATTTTGAGTTTTGTATATTTAAACTTTAATAGTTTGATTTGTTGGGTTTTTAAATTATACAAAAACAAATGGGGGTCTTTAATCCATACAAAATCAGATTGGGCTGAACTAAGTAGTTTTTGGGCTTTTTTTTAAAGACATTGCTATATAAATCCAAAAATTAGACCTAATATTTAAATTCAATGATGTGACAATCAATTAGGATATTTAAAATGATTCTATTTGTACTTAAAAAATTATTAAAAATACATCTCATTTCTCAATACACTCTATTAAATTATTTAAGGTTATAATTTACTCTTAATACACCTTATGTCTTTTTTCAAATTATTTTTTAAATTACATCCAAATAATAAACAAATTAAAAACCTTAAATTACACCACTTTAAAAGCACGGTGCCTCTATTATGTCAATATAATTAAATTCATTAATAATATTAACTGTAGATATGGTAAATGGGGTCAATGAGGTGGAGCAGAGTGTGTGCATGCCTATTTATGATTTGCTTCAATTAGAAATGTTGTTGGCGGAGTACCAGGTCTGCTATGGCAGAAGGGTTCGGAATAAGGTTGCTCATTTGATGGCTAAGTTTGGGATTAATGGAAGTGAGTGCTGTACTTAGGAGGGTGTACCTCCTTCGTGGTTGTTGAGTCCTCTAAGGAATGACGGTAGTGCTGTGTATTGTGTTTTTGACTATGTATGATATCTCCGCTATCATTTTAACCCCAAAAAAATATATTATTATTATTATTATTTTTATTCATTGTTTAATTTTCTTAATTTTTTATTCTATTTACAAATAATAACATAATAAGACACAATGATATTGATAATAATAGTGAATTTTGATAGGGTGAATTATAATTTTGGAATGAGGAAGAAGATGAAAAAAGAAAAATTGAAACGTGGAGAAGAAGATAAAAATAGTTGAATATGAAAAATATGTATAAGTGATTTGGGTATGCCATAAGAAAAAGAAAATATTTTATTTTAGAATTTAATGTATATGGTCATTATTAGTAAATTTATAGTAGGATATAATAAGAATTAAATTTTAAAAATTTTAATTGAGCGTACTAAATTATTATTTGTGTGAAAATATAATTATTCACCACTCTTTCTGATATCTCCTCAATCATTAATCACTTATGTCACTTATACATCATTAAATTTAAAAAATGAATCTAAAAAATAAACTTATATACAATTTTTTTTTTTTTTTTAAATACTTAAGTAGTTAGGTTGGGCTCAATTAGTAATTAGATTGGGCCCTTTTTTTTTCTAATACTATGAAGGCTTTACTGAATTGGGGGCCCTTGTTTTGACACAAAGGGGGCCAAGGCAGTTAGTTGCCTCAGTTCAAAAAAAAAAAAAGGCAGTTAGTTGCGTAGGTGGTTGCCTACTCCCAGGGCCAGACGTGTTTGGATGTACAATATTATTTTTACCCCGTACTTTACCAAAATAACAAATTCATATTTTATATAATGAAAGTTTTTATAGAATTTTATGAATTTAATTTTAAGTAATTAATACCATCACACTATCATTTCCTCTAAACCAAAAAAAATACCATCACACTATGGCTACGTTTGTTTTACTCTAAGTACTGAGATTTTATTTGTAATCTGGTAAGTCTACATAAGTCATGTTTATTCGTAAAGACATACTTCAAGATTAAAAATTCTCATAGGTTTACAAATCCCCCAAAGGGGTGATTAGCAATCGTATAAGAAATTGGTAGGATTCACAATCTAATCTCATGCGATTAGAGATGAAAATATCCTTATACACCTATTTTACAAAAGAATAAAATCACCTTTTATATAGTGAAGATTTTTACATAAATTTATATATTTAATCTCAACTAATTACTACCACCATGGTTGTATACAAATAAATACTATTTATTTTATATCTTGTACTTAATATCGCTACACCAACAATCAAGTGATAGGGCGCCTATTTGGCCTCCTCGTCAATAGAGATTAAAAGCTTGCTAGCACCATTCCACTTTTCCTATTAACATAATTAACTATTGCATGTATTAAAAAAATAAAAAAATAATTTAATTATTCAACTAAATATATATTATTGGAAGAAAATGATAATAATGATTGCTTAAATATTCTTTTCCTATACACACTTGCTTTGTTTTTTCTTTTTTTGCTTTCGGCAAATTGGTCTCTAGATCGAACACCTACGATGGAGCAACCCTTACGATTGTACTGTTGTTACAGGATTTTCAAGCTTAAGGCTCATTTTGTTCTCTATAAAATATGAGAAAATTTTGCCCTCCATTATATTAATTATCAATTAATACATAAAATAGGCAAATAATGTAATTGGTTTGAGTTTTTTGGATTAAATTTTTTAAAAATTAAGTTTTTCGATTTTCGTATTTTTTTTTGTTTTTAGTGAATATTTTTAAAATTTTAAACATTTTTTTTTTACTTTTTTAGGTGCACTTTACTTAGATTTATCTAAAAAGTAAAAAAATTGTAAAAAATATTTTTAAAAAATTAATAAATACATAAAAATATTTTTAAAAAATGTACTGAATTCTTATATTTTTTTTGTATTTTTGGCATTTAGTGAATTTTTAAAAGGTTTTTTTTACAAATTTTTTACTTTTAAAGTATATTTATGTTAGATATGTCTAAAAAGTAAAAAAAAAAACTGGTCAAAATATTAAAAAAAATTAGTAAAAACAAAAAAAACGGAAAACAAAAATTTTGAATTTTCTGAAAAGTGTTTTTTGAAAAAACCTAACGAAGCAATAATTTGTTCTTAGATATTTGTTTTAAAATTAGTAAAAATATCTATTTTATAATAATATATTGTCTTTTTTGCATGTACTAAGATATTTGTTATAAAATCTCATAAAAAATGTACGGTTCTGCTAGGTAACTCGAAACTTGGCTACCCTAAATGGCTCGAATATAAAAAACGGCGTTGTTTTCAAATTTTTTTTTTTCTCTCAACATTTGAGAACTCACTCTAACAAACAAAACCATAACCTCTTTCATCTTCTTCCTCTATTTTCTCTCTCTAAAAATTACCAAACTAACCACAAAATTGAAGCAAGATGATGAACAAATCAACAAGATGATGAACAGATCTGATGATGATAAACAGATCAGATCTTTTCTTTTTCTTTTTTTTGTGTTGATTTTCAAAAAAAAAAAATTTGAAATTATAATAATCAACAACAACATCTTCATCAACATCATTACCATCAACACATCATCATCGGCGAACATCTTCATCAATAGCAACATCATCACTATCAATACGTCATCATCGCCATCAACATCTTTCTCTTCCGCCATCACTGTTTTCTTCCTCATCTTCCTTTCTTCTTCCTTCTTTATTTCTCTCTTTCTTTTTGGGTTTGGTTCAACATTTGAGAAAGAAACGAGAAGTGGAAGGGAAAGAAGAAGAAAAAAAAAAAAATCAAAATCAAAACGATGTCGTTTTTGAAAATCGGGCCATTCGGAGGAACATGTTTTGAGTTACAAAATATTTTCCAAAAACGTATTAAAATATATAAAAATAAAGTGAAAAATGCTACATTGAAATTATATTTTAGCCTAATATATCTCTTATTGACATTTTATTAAGTAATCAACAACATAACTCTTATAAAAAAAAATGTGAAATGAATATATTTAAATTACAACATCAAAAGGGCATTGTTGTAATTTTGAAACCCAAGAGGATCAAAACCCTAACCCTAGTTCACTCCCTCTATCCCATATTAGGGTTTCTTCTTCATTTTGCCTCACCCCGTCGCATTACCCACATCTGCCTCTGCAACCTCAACCTCAAGCCATGGTCTCTCTCTCTCTCTCTCTCTCTCTCTCTCTCTCTCTCTCTCTCTTATTTGTCTGTTACATCACTCTTATTCATTCATATGTATGGATATATGTATTTGTAAAAGCAGGCTTCGGAGAGGAAGCTATCGAACCCGATGAGGGAGATCAAGGTCCAGAAGCTCGTCCTCAACATCTCCGTTGGCGAAAGTGGAGATCGCCTCACCAGAGCCGCTAAGGTACTTTTATTCTCATCACTCCCAGTGCTGACTCGAATTGCGGATTGAAACCTAATTATTTTATTTTATTTTTTTAAAAAAAAAAAAAATTCAATTCCGTATTAATCATTCTCTACAGGTGTTGGAGCAACTTAGTGGGCAAGCCCCTGTTTTCTCCAAAGGTGAACTTCTAAAATTTCAATTTATGTTTGTTTGGTTGCCAAGAAAATTTTGACGTTTTATTTATAAGTGATTTTAGTTAACGTCCACCAGTCTGATTCGTAATACATCTGTTTGGCTTCCTTGAGAGAGACAAAGTTATGCATTAGTTTCCATCTTTTACTTACTTTTGTTATTTTCATTGGTTATTAGCAATTCTGATTTGGTGCATGATTTTATTTTTATTTGTGGCAATATGCTGAGGAAATTTAGGGAAGTAGAAGTTATTATTTATTTGGTTCTTAAGAAAAGCCTCCTTAGACCATCTCCAATTATTCATTAAAATTTTCATCTAATTTGATTTTAAATTTGAGTAAAAAACTTGATATGATATGAACTACTCCAATCCATTCATCAAACTTTGATCAAAATCTTTTAAAAAATTACCTTCTCATCCCAAATTTCACTTTTTATCAAATTTGATGAAAAAATGATCCTCCCTTGATATGATGAACATTTGATGAAAGGATTAGAGATGATTTTTAAACACTTTTTCATCAAATTTAAATTTGATGAAAGAAAAGGTGAAGGATTGGAGATGGTTAACCGCCATTTGAATTGAGGGGTTTGGTGAAAAAAGAAAAGAAATAGAGAGAAAGAGATTACTTGTTTGGATGATCAGATAGATGAGAAATGGAGAGAAATTGTGAGAAATAGAACTCTCCTGAAACTTGTGTTTTGTTTTTCACTATAATTGGTGGGGGAAGTTGCTGTATAATATCAAAATACCTATATTTTAAATAGTTGTCCATTTTATTTGTTGTTCATCCAAACACAATGGTGAGAAACCCCAATCATTTCACCTTGGTGAGAAACCATATTCTTATCATTTTTTTTCTGACCTAGTTTACAAAATGGTTTGTTATATTTCTTTTTCACTATTTGAAACCTAAAAAACTAAATGCACAATTTTTGTTGGACTTGCTTTCTATACTGTAATTGGCGAACTCTTTCGTGATTTGGTTAGCTAGATAAAATATACAAGTTTAAGCTTATCTTCTAATTGCTTGCTAATGAAATGTAATCTTCAACTTGTTCATATTGTGGTTAGCTAAATAACACCTTCACGCTTCTACCATATGTTTGATTGCCAAGGGATAATAATAATAATAATAATAATAATAATAATAAGAAAGACTTGATTGTTTGTTTTGTTTTTGAATGTGTAAATTAATCAAATCTGAAATGAAAATTAGTAGCCTTTGCTAAATAGAGCTTAAGGCAAAGCATTTGACTCAGTTCAATTGGTTTATTTTATTTAAATTGAACAAACTAGAAATTGATGTTTCAATTTTTTTGGCTACTAATAAGTGGGCTATGTGATTTGTTGTGTGATTTTCTTATCTGGTTTATTCTGGTTGACAGCGAGATATACTGTAAGGTCCTTTGGGATCAGGCGTAATGAGAAGATTGCTTGCTATGTCACAGTCAGAGGTGAGAAGGCAATGCAACTTCTGGAGAGTGGATTGAAGGTGAAGGAATATGAGCTGCTGCGAAGGAACTTCAGTGAAACTGGCTGTTTTGGCTTTGGTATTCAGGAGCACATTGATCTCGGAATTAAGTAAGCCGATATATTTATATAACTTCATTTTCTCTTTATAAAGCAATATTTGTTGTAGTCATTCTCCACGTAGAATAAGTATTTAAACATAGTTATCTCGTTATGTAGTTGATAGTTATATCTGAGATTCTGAGCATATAGTATTTGGATTGATTTGGTGTACAAGGTGATGGTGGCAGACTAATAGACAGGCTTGACAAGGTCTTATAGTCTTATTATCTATTCTTGACTATACAACTTATGGCATATATTACTTTCTTTTCACTTGACTAGATATTCCACGATTATTCATATGCAAGATATTGGAAAGATACTAAGTTCATTATCAAGGTTTTCTCACTGTCTGATTTGCCAGTTGATATTTTCATATTGAATTGTTGAAGACTGAAGGCTTTAGTGAAGTTATGAATGATAAGATCATGTGTGTAGTTTGTTCTCCATACCATGCTGTACATGATGTACTCATGCATTGATTTGGTTTTCATATTAGTGTACTAATGAGAAATCTTGTTTATACTTTGGGATTTGTTTGATAGAGCTGTGGTGTATATGATCTAGAAGATGAATTTAATCGCTTCTAATTATTTGGATTTGGACTGATGCATAGTATACTTTTTCTTTTAGCCCATGTTTGGATCAAGGATTTGAGAGGGTATTTGTTGAGGGAAGGAAAATAGAAGGGAAAAATTAAAAAAAAAACAATAAAAAAAAAAAGAGCTTATATTTTAGTTTTTTCAGTCAATCACTTAAAAGGGTAATAGAGGTTGTGTTTTAGAAGAGAAAAAATATTTAAGTTAGGTTTTCTAGTAGAATCATTCAAACTTCTGACTTCTACCTATCCTAACTACTATGTCTCCTTGGAAATGTTTTATATGAGTAGTGATCTTTAAAATTTGCTGAAGTTTTTGTTATCTTATCCTTTTGTTTCTGATGCAGTTATACCTTGTCAACAAAACTAGTTCATTAAATCTCCAAGTCCACGTTACCACAAGCTGTTAGCTTTATGTGATATCTCTTGCCACCCTTTGACAACCTCAAGGACGGAATAGACCATGACATAGGTGATATGTTTTTGAAGGAAAAAGCCAAGTAAAAAAGCTATAGAAATGTGTGAAGATATGGAAATATGTAAATGTGTATGGGAATGTGAGAAGTGCATTGATATTCTCACTATTTTGTTATTATTTCCACATAAACGGCAGCTAATGTACAGAATTCTTCAATCCGACTATGATTTTAGAGGCATTCATCAAGTTCTGTTTTGCAAATTAGTATGCTTTTTGCTTGTCAGTATTTATGCACTTAATTCAGTTAGGGTTCTTCAAATAAGTTTTCATTTTTTTTTTCGTAAATAGGGATGCTGCATTGGAACTTTGGTACCTCTCCGTCATTGTTATTATTATTTTTCTTTGCATTCTCTTTCTTTGTTTGACTTAGAAATTTTATTTTCCAGGTATGATCCTTCCACTGGCATTTATGGAATGGATTTCTATGTTGTCTTAGAACGCCCGGGCTATCGTGTTGGGCGTCGCCGTAGGTGCAAGTCTCGTGTTGGAATTCAGCACAGGGTCACAAAGGACGATGCCATGAAGTGGTTCCAGGTCAAATATGAGGGTGTGATCCTGAACAAGTCCCAGAATATTGGGGGTTAGTCTTAAACATGTGGGCATCAGTTGAGTTCTAAGTTTTGAAGTAACCTATCATTAGCACAGTTTTAAGTTTTTGGAAGTTGTGGGTATGTTTTTCTGTAGACTACATGATATATTTTACCATTTTCAAGAGATCTGTTTCGGTTGGTACTATTACGTTTGTTCAAATGTTGAATCCAATTGGTATTGTTTTCAGAATGGATGCTAATGATGATGTTTGAAATCTTTCTAGTATATGAACAATCAGATATTTACTAAAATGATGAAAATGTTTCATTCGCCAACTGCTTCTCCCCAAGAGCCAGCCACAATTTTGTTTGAGCTTTACGCGGGGTGATTGAGTGAGAAATGATGAGAAAGAGAATTTTTTTTTTCATGTTTGGTTCACAAGGTGGGTGAGAAATAGTGAGAGAGTGAACTATTTCATTTGGTTTATTTTATTTCTCATCAAAGTTGTGAGATTTGGTAAGAAATAAATTAATTGGTTATAAAATATTTACTTTTCTCAATTATTACTTTTCTTTTTCTCATTGTACTATCTAAAAAGAGTGTTAGTGCACGATGTTGTTCATGAGTACAATGCCATGCTAAAAACAGTTTCATAAGATATTAATGCAATTTTGAATTTTTGCAAAGTATGCTTGTCAATCCTATAAAGCTACACACAATGTTGATGGACATTTATATGTATAATAATAATTAAAAAAAAAGAAAAAAAAATTTAGTCAGATTCTGGGGGGAAAAAAATGAAGGAAAGAAAAAGAAGTTGGTTGTGGTTGTGGTGTGGTTGTGGTTGTGGTTGAGTCCATAACATTCTCAGTTTCAGACCATAAATAAATGGAGGCAGATGACTCCAGTTCCAGCAATATGTTGTTCAGCTGAAGTCCTATTATCACTAGTTAATTTAAATGTAAATCCTATTTCACAAAACTTGGCAGCATTTAATAAAAATTGTCTTCGAATATATTTTTACAATCAGTAGGAAGGCAGAACAAGGTGAAGGAAAAGTTGCATTGGCGCGACAGGCAGAATAAACATGTCTAAATAACTACCCAAATTCCACAGATAAACCAACTGGTCTTCCCATCAACAGACATTACCTGTCGTATCAAACCCTGTTCCCATGAACGGATCATACCCTCTTCCCATGAACAGGTCATAGCTGGCTAACAACCTGTTTGGATTGGGTGATTTAGAAAGAAACACATTCATGTTGATTTATATCACTTGTTTGGATTACTTAAGAAGGGAGAAATAGAGTGAAATAAGAATAAATAGACTTGTTTCTCTTATAATCCTTATTTCAAATCTCTCAAAAAAGGAGAGAGATTGACAAAAAAAATCAATTAATTACTAATTTCTTATAATATCAGAACTACTACTTTAGCCAATCCTATTTGATGGGATTTAAAGCGTATTTTGATTTGATTTGATTTATCAAAACTACTCCTCTAGATATAGAAGAAACTTAACAAAGCCAGAGCTGCTAGGTAGCTCGAATTATTTCTGTCCAGAATGGCTTAAAGTGCCAAAACTTCGTTTTGGCACTTCTATTTTTTTCCTTTTTTTTTTTTCCCCCTTCCCTCTCTCTTTTTCCTTTCTCTTCTCCCTCTGTTCTTTCTTGTTCTTTCTGAAACCAAATCAAAATCAAGTTTCTTAACATTCCAAGCATATCATCACAAACCCAGAAAAAAAATAAAACAAAATAAAAAATCTGAATCTTTTTTAATGGCTTTGTGAGTATGGTACAGCCATTAAACCAAAGGAAAGTGGAGGAACAGGGGAGAGAGCAAAGAGAAAGATGAAGGTTGGAAATGGTGTGGGTCCAAACATGGTCCATATATTTGAAAATATTGCTTTTCTTCATGCTGGTAGTTTCAATTTCAACACTTTAAATATCCAAAATTTCATAAACCCACCTCATAAATCACCCAAAATTGAAATTTGTACACATGTTCTTTGAAGAATTTCTGCCAAGTACACTGCAAGAAGAGAAGAAGAATCTCAACCGTTGCCCACCCAAATCATGAACTAGATCTAGAGAAGGTGAGTAGGATGAGGGTTAACATCGGGGAGAAAGAGTCGATCATTGGTGGTGGTGGTTAGATCGTTGGTGGTGGCGGTGTGGCAATCATTGTTTGAGAGAGAGAGAGGAGAGAGGAGAGTTGGATATGAGAGAATCAAAATCAAAACAAGCTTCCCCCTCTCTTCCTCCTCTCTTTCTCTCGCCTCTTTGTTCCTCTCTCTTTCTCTGAAATCAGTTTGAAGAAGGAAAAAAGAGAAAAAAAAAAAAAAAAAAAAAAAAGGCAAAACGACGTCGTTTTGCAATTCGGGGCAATCGAGCTGCGATAATCTCGAGCTACCAAGCTTTATTCTAAAAAAGCAACACCTACAAAAAGTCATAGGGATGTACAAATAGCTAGACTGTATGCTGCATGGACTGATAGAATGACATTAGCAAACCAACATTTCCTCTACTGAGCCATGAAAACTTATAGCAAGTAAAATTAGTGCAATATGGTATTACAAATTACAATACAAATAAAAAGAAACACCAGAAATGCTAATTTGCATGCTCTCGATCATTATCTCCCTTTCCATATATACACGTAGTCAGTGCAACTTTTAATAATATTCAATAATAGGATTACCAGAAAACCATTTTCTCTAATCTTTACGTAAAACCCCAACAAAAACTGACAGGAGAACCTTTGAGAAATCAAAGAAGATTAACAGCCATATATATATAGGTCCTAATAACAAGGTTGACAGGTTTGAATATCCACTATGAAGAAACTATGGGGATCAAACAGGTCAACATCGATCCCAAAACTAGTTATCCATGAACAGATTCAGAAACAAAAAGAGCAATCCCATCACACAAAATCAAAAATTCCAAACACCTATAGCATGGCAACATGACAAAAGAATACACAAAATAGGCACTCAAAACTAGAGTGCACCAATAAATCGGGTTTTCCCGAAAATTACTCTCATAGAGCCGGGGATGGTATTGAAAAATTAATCTCCGATGATTTTCGGGCCGGGGACGAGGATAGGTTCTCCAGCCCCAACCCCGAATCATCCCCGAACAGCCCCGTATGTATATACATATGTCTATTCACTTCACTCACGGGACGGCTGATACAAACCCATCTCTCTCTCTCTCTCTCTCTCTCTCTCTCTCTCTCTTACAAACCCAATTCTCTCCTCTTCGTCTCCTCTCTCTCTCTCTCAAACGTCGAAGAGATGAACCACTGTACTGTGGTGATATACGTCCTCTCTCTCTAATAGACAGTTCCTCTCTCTCTCTCTCTCTCTCTCTCTCTCTCTCTCTTACATCCAAAGTCATCGCCTCCTCCGATGCCGTTGCCTTCTCCGACGCCACTACCACCGTGCTATCCCTCGCCACCGTGAGATCTTGCCGCTACTCTCTATCTCTGGTTTTGGATCTGTTGTATACATACGTACACTTTTTTGTATGTAGGTATGCATATATGTTTTGGATCTGTTGTGTACATCTGTATGTAGGTACACTTTTTTTGATTCCTTCGTTTTTTATTTTTTTGATGAAGTTTGTATCTCTGGTTTTGGATCTGTATGTATGTTTTTTTTTTTTTTCATTAGGGGTTTTGACTGTAAATGGAGAAGACATCCATAAAACATTCAGTTGAGGATTTCTTGGGAGGATTTGAACTGAGTTTGTTTGAATTTGAGGTTTTTGAACCGGGTTTGGTTGCATTTGATGTTTTTGAACTGGAATTGAGCTTCTTGAGCGAGGGAATTTTTGGGGCTAGAGAAACCCGATCCCCGTTAGGGAGCGGGAACGGGTACGGGGCTAGTGATAGGTTCCCCCTCGGGGATTAGGGTCGGAGACGGAAAAATTTTCACCACCGGGGATCAGGGACGGGGAGTGTGATCCCCGGCCCCGCCCCGACCTGTTGCCATTCCTACTTACAATACAAACTAAACAGGTCTTTGTTGCCAAGAAAATAAAGAATTGGTTTAATGTGAGACATGATGCAGACTTATCTCAACCCCCTATCTCAAATGACATAACCAATGTCTTAACTTCTCAATTTAAACTTGTTGGAAAAATAATAGCTTTTTGGTGACTTTAATGTAATATTAAAGCGGAGGTCAATTCTCAATTGAGGTAGAGTTAAGCGGGTTTAGATTCTTTGTAGTGAGATCTTTACACCACAAAAAGAATGACAAAAAACCATTAAGATTTGAATGTGAAATTGAATCACTAAGTTTGCCTCGTGAAAGAAGTGTTGGGAAAGGTGTAAAACCTCTATCCCACATTGATTGTAAAGGACAGCATTGATGGGTATTTAAAATCCATTTTTTGCATAAAGGTGCAAGCCCTTTGGAACATCCAAATTTTCTGAAAGAATGGAGTTATGGATGCTTCAAGGATGGACTTGGGCCAAGACTATGATCCAAGTTAGTTATGCAAAAATTGTCACAAGTGCATGCTCGCCGCCCGCCCCGGAATGGACCAGACCGGGCCCTGGTCCCTAATCTGTGGATCGTGGCACTTGAACTTGGGCTTGGGCTCGCTGGAATGGATTGAGTGTGGGGGTTGGGCTTGCCCCACCCATCTTAATCTTTTTGGGCCAAGTCAGATGTGTGGGCTACAGGAATATGCACACAAGCCCTAGTCTCCTCTATTGATGATAGAATTAAACCCATCAGTTTTGCAGAATTAATTATGGTTAATGCAGAACTAATTCCTGCATTTGTTGCAGGGAAGCTTCTTCCTCTCTCCCTCCATATGTATAAAAGGAGACCCTCTCCTTCAGCTTTCTACACCAGAAAGTTTTCCAATTTATTTTATATTCTTCCTGTGAGAGAGTGCTGTAAAATTTTGTTCGTCGAAGCTATTCAGTCGGTGCATTGCATAGCTGGTCCAACCGTCGTATCTTAAGAGACAGACGTTGAACAACCTCTAGCACCCAACCAATGGGGCGACGAATCTGTTTTAAAGATACTGTCTAGTGCAGGCTTCGATTTGTTTTATTCCGCAATTTTATTTTTATGAATTTCTGTTCTATCTATGTATAATTTCCAACATGAAATTTGGTTTGTTAAATATATGAATGTATTGGATTTATGTTATCACACAAGATATACAACAAGACATCCTGAGAATAATCTGTGTTACTTCAAAAATCACCATTTGCTACATCATATGAGTTTGAAAACAGGTGGATCAACCAAGAACACTACTTCTGGAACCAATTTTTTTTTTTTCTCATAAGACACATTTGTTACAGCCTAAAGCCAAGATAAGATTACAGACACATATCAAGTGCAAGATGATATATCATATCAGGGAATAATAAGTTTCTTGCCAGCATAGATGGTGTCCCCAGTAAGCCCATTAGCCTCTTTAATTTGCTCAATAGAAACCTACACTCAAATCAAAATGAGAAAACAACGTTCAAAACAGTACCCAAAATCAAACATTAAAACAGGAAATCTATAAAAATATAGAAAGAAATGAATGCAAGTAAATATGAATTATACCCCATATTTTCTAGAAAGACCCCAAAGGGTATCTCCCCTCACAATCTCTATCGTTTTCGTAGAAGATTCTGGCACAGTTTGCTCCACAGAAGTGATGGATTTCTATCAAAACAAACAAACAATCCAAATCCAAGAACATATATGGGTGAGTCTATAGACTCTATACATACATTTATTACCCACACATACATACCAGAACAAACAAACAACCAAAATCCAACGACATAAGCATCTTCAGCATTTCACCCATCTTTTAATTTTTATTTTTTTAAAATTAATCAAATTTATTCTAGAATTTATACCAAATACTTGATTTTATATAGCTCACTCCAAATCAAAATTTTCATCAAATCTTTTTTAAAATAATTAACCTATCCCAAAAGCATCATTTCATCAATTCAAGTTAAAAAAAAATTAAAAAAAAAAAAAACCATCTCCAAAACTTCCATCTTTTGAAGACTTTCATCAAACTTAAGTCAAAAAGGGTTGTTGGAAATTTGGTGAAAATTTCGATTCATACCTGATTTGATGAATGGATTGGTCTTATTTTCACCAAATTTTAAAATTTGATGAAGGCGTAGGCAATGTCTATGAGGATGATGATGATGGGCGAGTGAGAAATGTTGGAAGTACCTTGATGATGGGTTCTTGGGGAGAGACAGAGTGGTGTTGCTGAGCAGCCTGAGCTGAATCACCAAATGGTTTGGTCTCATTGTCGTTGTGGTTGTGGTTGGTGTGAAGGTTGGGTTTGCTGAGAGGGTTAACAAGGGCTTTGAGGATGCTCATTGCGATGCCGGAAAACACCACCAACCCCGCCGTCTTCGCCACCGCCGCCGTATCCTTGTCATTGTCGTCACCGTCGCCGGCGCGATCGCTCGACATTGGAATTTGGGGGTTTGACAGAGAAAGTGAGACGGGGTTTTAGGGCTTTTTTAGGGGAGAGAGAGAGAGAGAGAGAGAGAGAGAGTGTGTTGATTCGATCTGTGAAGAGTGCAAAGGTTTCCCTAATTTGGGAGAATAGTTTAAAATTGAGGGTGATTTGAGATGTTCTAAATAAATATATTTTTTGAATTTTAAGAAGTATGGGTTGGATATGAGTTAAGTTTGAAGTGATATGATAGAAAGGTGATGTGATTTAAAGGGGTTGTTTGGAATGTTCTAAATAAGTATACTTTTTGACTTTTTATAAAATATGAGTTGTGTTTGAAGTGATCTAGTAAAAAAGTGATGTGATTTAAATAAAATGATATGACTTAAATAAAGATAGTGACTTTTTGACTTTTTGATTTTTTTTTAAGATGCCAAACTTAACCTTAAATAGGATAGCGATTTTTTTGACTTTTTTAATATATATCAAATAAGTTCTAAATTTTGACCTTTAATTATTTGGAAAATTTATTGAAAATTTATGAGAAGGTTCTATTTTGAGAACTTTTGTATCATTTTGTTTCACGTTTTAAATGATTGATTGAAGAGTTCTTATTAAATATAGTGTATGACCAGTAAATTCTTTTTTAAATGTGGAGTATCATGTTAATTCCTGCCACATTGAGGAAGTTTTTTTTTTTTGAATGTGTGATAGATATAAGCTCCGTTTGGGAAGCCAATCTTGAGGTTTTTTTGGCTATTTTAGTCATAAAAAATAAAATAGATTTTTTAGTCCAATAAGACAAAATATTACATCTAACTCATAAGAAAAATGCTTGGGAGCACTAATTAGTGCTCCCACTAATTAGGTGGCAGTGGGTCCCGCCAATAATGATGTGATGTTTTGGTCGTGGAGTTGTATTTTTTTATTTTTATTTTTACTTTTTTAATGCATTAGTGCTATTAATGGTGGTGTTTTTAGTGGGATGAATCATTGTTGAACTCATAATCATTACATTCTTTCTCTTACAAAAAAGCCAAAAGCCCTTTCCAAATCAAGCTTTTTAGCCCCAGGCTAAAATAGTCAAAAAAACTAAAAAACCAACACACTTTCCAAACGAAGCCATAATATGATACTCCAATGTGACAAATATTAATGTGATACTCCAACGATGTAACATTCTAAAAAAAATTAAAAACTCCTTAGTGTACTTTTTTCAAATGCGACAACATGACAGACATGATATGACACTTCAAAATTTTTACTCATTCTCAGTATACTTTTTTCAAATGTGACAACGTAGTATGTATGACGTGACATTTCAAAAAAAATAAAAACTCATTAATATATTTTTTTCAAATGTGACAACGTGACGGATATGTTGTGACACTCTAAAAAAATTAAAAACTCCTTAGTTTACTTTTGCTAAACGTGACATGTGACACTCCAATATGGCGGATCCAATTTGATTGAATTACTGCATGTTTTCACGTCAAACGCCAAAAAATAAGAGGTACTTACCAATTAGTCCTGTTAACTAGACTTATTTACTTACAGGTCCTAACTAATAAATTTAACACTATAAAAATAAGAGAGTGATAAATTTATCACTAAAAATTTATTCATAAAATAAAGAGACTGATAAATTTATCACTATAAAATTATTCATAAAAAAAAAGACTGATAAATTTATCTTTATCACTTAATAAATTATATCAAATAGGACTTAATGGGTAATAAGTCTCCAAAGTATGACCTATTGGGTAATAAGTCTCCAAAGTAGGACCTATTGGTAATTTACCCAAAAAATAATTAGTAAACAATTCATGTCCCACACTACGTGTGTTAAAAACAACCAAACTATAAAAAGTTACTAGTGTAATTTTCGAACAACGTAACACACAAACACTCCATTACCTTCTCCATACATAACTAACGCCACCTATCTCTCAACTGTACAAACAATGGCAAAATAATCAACAAATAATTTAAAGGACCACTCAGTCACAAAAAAAATATTTAGGACCTTATGGATTATAAATCTACAAAACGAAATTTATTGGTCAATTCTCCAATTTATTTTGGGTTATATTTTTTTTTATATTTTTTAAAAAAGTAAAAAATAAAAATAAAAAATTAACTTTCTATCAATTTCTCAAAACAACTTTGGATTGTCTTTTCTAAATAGTTTTTCTTTCTTTCTTTTTTTTTTGAATTATTTTTATTAATGTTTAATTTTTTTTATTAGTAGATTCAAATTAATGTGATATTTAATTTTTTGAACTGGGGACAAATGGCTTGATGATTTTTTGAGCAAAAATTGGGGTTTTTTTTTTTTTTTTTTTTAGGGAGAGAGGTGTTGTCCAAGCCCTGGAACCCACAATAGGTCTTATTTTAATAATTAGAATAGTTTATTTAAAATTTTTTGTATATATTATTCATACAAAAATTTAGGTTGATTAATTGTAACATTTTTATTTTATTGTATTTTGTCACTACAAAAAATGAACGGAAAGTGTGTTTTTGAAAATGGATCATTTTTTTTTTTTTGAAAACAAATATAATAAAATGAAAATATTACGATTATCGGATCAACTTATTTTTTATTTTTTTGTAAATGGTATATATAAAAAGTTTTAAAAAAATTAATGATTCAAATTATCGAAATAAAACTCGTGATTGACTTATAGACTCAGACAACACTTTTCCAATCTGGATGAGGATGACAACGCCTCCTATGTTTACTCTAATTTTGTACCACCTTCAAAAAAAGCCAGTATAATTTGCCCTTTTAATTAATATATTTGGAAAGTTTTTAATTTTTTTTTTTAAATTAATGTGATCAGAAAAAAATTAATTTAATATTTAATTTTTTTATTCTTGATAAATGACTTGATGACTTTTTTTAGCAAAATTTGACTTTTTAAATTAGTTTAGATGCCCCACTTTAACCGGGGGAAGAAAAAAAAATGACAGTAGAAATTGCACTTGCCCCATTTTTTAAGCCCGAAAGGAATTTCACAATTATTATGCATAAACCAAAATTCTATAAAAATTAAAAAAAAACAAAAATTAGTGATAAATCTAATTTTAAAAAGGTATATATAAGGCAATAAATTCAGTGAATATTTTCTATTAGTAATAGGTCTACCTTTGTGAAACAATTTGGTATGAAGTCTTTTTATTTGTTTTGAAAGACATTTTGTTTCTAATTTTACTATTTAATTTATGGGCAAATTACAAACACCCCCTCGAGATTTGGTGAAAATACAAATTCCCCCCTGAGGTTTGAGAAATTACATCCCGCCCCCTGAGGTTTATATTTCCATAACAAATTGCCCCCTGAGATTTTTATTTTCATACAGATTCCCCCCTAATTTTTCCTAATTTGTTATGAAAATTTGACCTTCAGGGGGCAATTTGTAATTTCTCAAACCTCAGGGGGGAATCTGTATTTTTATCAAACCTCGAGGGGAGTGTTTGTAATTTGCCCTTAATTTATCTATTGACATTTTTTTATCTTTTGACTTTCGTTGACTACCTGTTCAATTTTTTTTCTTATTTGTTCAAAATTTTTCCAATCCATTCAATTTTTTTTACCTTATTTGTTTAATTTTTTTTAATATTTTCAATTCAAAATTTTCTTATCTATCGAAATATTTGTCCAAATTTATTATTTGTTCAAATTTTTTGACAATTTGTTAATTTTTTTTCCCTTATCTGTTCAAATATTTGACCAAATTTGATTATCTGTTGCAATTTATTTCTTCAACAACACCAATCAACCAAAAATTAAAAAAAATAAATATATGATTCGTGCAGATCTCATGTAAAAATCTACCACAACAATAATAATAATAATCTAAAATGAGATTGTTGAGGAATCAAGCTTATTTTGGAAAGTAACTCCCAATTTTTAACCCACTTCTCTCTTAAAAAAAAAAAAAAATTTTTTTTTTTCACTATTTTCTCAAAACACCCTGCAAACCAACAGCTCTGAATGTTTACTTTTTCTTTCTTTACAACTAGTGTCTCAAAATCAATCACTTTAGCGAAGAAGGCTAGGTTCGAATTTCCTTTAGATTAACACAAGCATACAAAACAACAATCACTCTTGGTGACTTCGGATATAATATATATATATAGAGAGAGAGAGAGATCAAAGCATATTGGGGCAGATCTGAGGCGAAAGGGGTAAAGGAATGTCGGCAATCGGTGACGCGGCGGTGGATAGGGCGGAAAGAAGAGAAAGAGATGTTTGGTTGTGTTTTGGCCCACTGGTCTTCATCCACGACTTCCTGGAGTTATAGCACACGTGGTGCTACGACTTTTGGTTAATAAATTTTTTAAATTAATTTTTTGAGAAAATTAGTCTAAAGTCCCTCTCACATTTTTAGTAATGGAAGAGATCTACAATATTATTTTTTGATGTATAAGGTCCCTCCCATCTATCACAGAGAAATTTGATATATATCTCACCCTCTGTGTGGGTCTCTCTCGCTACTCTCTTCCACTCCTTAAAATCCCTAAACTCAACCTTCTTATTTGATATGAAATTTATTTTAAAAACAAATTTATGACTGCCCTTCCCTTTGCAGTCACCGCTTTTTTGGGTCTTAAAGTCGGTATTTAACTCCAAAACCAGTCTGATCGTTACACTGCAACGACAGCCTCTCCTCCCTTTGCTACAAGAGAAGAGAGAGAGAGACTGTGGGTTCAAATACAAGTGCTAGCAATATGGAAAGGTTTGTCTGGGATTTTCTTTGGGTTGTGGAGTCCAAAGAAATTCTATGGGTTGAGAGAATTTATCTGGAAATATTTGTCTGGGAATTTTCTTTGAGTTGTGGAGTCCAGAGAACTCTGGGTAAGAGAATCTCTAGAAATGTTTTTCTGGGAATTTCTCTGAGTTTGAAGAGTCTAGAGAAATTCTCTGAGTTGGAGGGCGATTTTCTCTGAGTTTAAGTAAATTTCTCTAGTTTGTATCTGTGATTATTGTGTAAATAGAAGAGGGAATTTCTCTAGAGAGAGGGAAGGCCAAAGAAATTTCCAAAATTTCTCTGGAGAGTGGGAAGGTTAAGAAAAGGTTAGAGAAATTTTCAAAATTTCTCTAAAAAATCCAGAGAAATTTTTGAGATTTTTCTCTATGACAAAATAGGTAAAGTTGAATCTGTTGTTCTATTGATTTGATAAACTGCCCTAGAGAAATTCTCTCAGTCTAGAGAAATTACCTTCCAACCCAGAGAAATTCACAAAAAGTCAGTGAAAATTCTCTTATAGTCTAGAGAAATTCACAAAAACTTAGAAAATTTTGGAATTTTTTCTGTAATGTGTCTTGAGAAATTCTCTGGATCGAATTTTCTTTGGATTGATGTTGAGGGATCTTAGATATTATGAAAATATTGAGTGTCATTTATGCTATAAAATCATAATACCAGGGACCTTAAAAAAAAAACCCTATTTTTTTCCCCTTCTCTTTCATTCTCTTTTTATTTTTGTTAATAAATCGATTAATTACTTTTTTTTTCTTTCTCTCTCCACTCTTCTCTCATTTTATTAAATTTTACTAGGGGTGAGCATGGTCCGAATTGGACCGGATTGGGGTAAAATCAGAACCAATCCATTATCTACGATTCCTAAAAAATTGAAATCAATCCAACCCGTTTAAATCATGGAATCAATCCGAACCAATCTATTTAAACACGGATTGGATCGGTTTAGGATCACGGATTCACATAATTAAATAACAAAAAAATATACATATAACACTCTAATTTCATAAAAACGTAAACATAACGCTATATTAGTTCCACAATAGCAACATGTTTTTCTATAATAGTGACATACTGTTCTAAAATTTAAACAATACTAAGAAAATTGGCTTCATCATAAAAATTTAGATCATTATAAATTAAAACTAAAAATTAACAAACAAAAAAAATAAAAGAAGATATTATACGGGTTTAGGTTTGAGTTTAGGTTTTATATAGAATAAGAAAAGATACTATGAGGGAGGATGCATAATAAAAATATAGACTATTTGCATACAGTCCGGATCGGTTCCAATCCGGCACCGTGGGGTTCAATCCGGAACCAATCCGTGGACTACGGATTTTTAATTCTTCAATCCGGAACCGAACCACGGATTCAAAAAATCAATCCAAACCTATCGGATTGAACTGGACTAGACCGGATTACGGATTTCACGGATTCTTTGCTCAGTCCTACATTTTACGCATCAATCAATTAAATTTTCTCTTATAGCTATCTATTTAACTACCAAAAATAAAAACACAAATCATCTCAAAATTATTTTCAAAACTCATAATCAAATAAATATTTAATTTTTAAAATTATTTTCAATGTCTTTCAAAATATAATTCAAAAATCAAAATTCATTTAAAAAATTAAACCAAACCGCCTTCACTTTCTATGTTTTGACACACAAAAAGTAAACCAAAGCCCAATTTTTTACTGGAATATCTCCTGCTATCAGGCGTTTAGTAGATAAATAATACCTTTCATTTTTCGAATGATTTACAAACTTAAAATTCAACAAAATTTGAAATACATATTTGCTTTTGGTAAAATTTTATTTTTAAAATTTTCTTATTAAGACATATCAAACAAGATACGTAATAAATATAAAATTTTATAAAAAGAAATACCACAAAATTTTACTGCATTTTATGTTTGAGACCATGACATTTCAAACACCCAAATTTAACTAATAATGATAAAAAAATAAAATTAAGGCAATGAAAAACGCCCAAAGTTTTTAAAATTTTCTTAAAAAATGGTTAAATAGTTGGAGCTCATAAGTTTTAGGTAAATGCTAGGCCTCTACATATTATTTAATATTGAGAAATATATAAAAATTATTAAAAATATGTAAAAATATTAAAATGTGTATTAATTTCAATAAAAATGCATTAAATTTAGTGAATAGTATCTTATGTTCTTTAGTTCTTTTGTCTTTTACTTGTGCAGTATGGGTACTTGTTATTAAAACTCTAAATTTTATAACCCCTCCAAAAAAATACAATCAAAATAAAAAATATTTTATTAATATTTCACACCAAAATGTTGGCGTCCATTTGGTTTTGTGCAAGGTAAAAATTTTCTGCACAAGAAAAGTGAGATGAAATACTCATTCTTTTACTTTGCAAAGAGAAACCAATTCATCAGTGATCACTTCCAACCAAAGATAGTTGGGAGGACCTTTTGACGGCCAAGTCAGAATGATGGTCTTTTTTAAATAAAAAGACTTATTTGTTACCCCCTATTGCTTTTTTTTATTTCTCTGTTTTTAGTGTTATTATCTTGGGCCTTGGCCATTGAATTAACATCTTAATCTAAGGGCTCTGTTTGCTACTAGACTTTGGTCGGCCAAGTGATCAAGTTGTTTTGATCTTTTACCGTTGGATCATCTTACTGTGTGCGGCTTAGATTATGTTAGATGTCTGCGGTCAACTTGCCAAATGCTTCGTCTGTTGGATTTAGATCATCGGATAGTTGTGTCGTTTGGTTAGGCTAGGCCTATACCCTTATCTCTAGTAACCATTGTCCTTACCGTTGATTAAGAATGGATCTAAAAGCTTTCATGCTTTTTTCTGCAAATCCCCTTCTAGAAGGCTATTTTACTCAATCTTTGGCCATGTGATATTATCTCCTTATCTAATCTTTTGATGGTCTAGGCTTTTCCCTTGGACCATCCTGCTTGGTTGGACTTTGGTTTTGGGCTGATGTTTTATCCCTTCACAAGTTCAGTTTTATAATCACGACTTGAGTGTGGTGGAGTTGTGATTTAAATGTGGAGTTGTAAGTTGAGTTTAAAAAAGAAAAAATTTGTTTGGTTATAAGTTTTGAGCTTTTGAATTTTAAATTTTAAATTTTGAAAAAGGGTTTTGAGTTGTATTTTGAATTTTTTTTAGATTTTTATTTAAATATTTAGAAAGTTTAAGAAAATTTTATTATTTTAATTTTAAATATTTTAAACTCAAAACACATATCCATACTCAAATTATAACCAAACACATAATTCAAAACTCAATTTAAAAACTATTTTCAAAACTCATAACCAAACACACAACTCAAAACTCAATTCAAAAATTATTTTCAAAACTCCTAATCAAATTCTTTCCAAAACTCTTCTCAAAATTCTATTAAAAAAATTAAAAAAATTATTTTTTATTTGTTCTTTAAAATTACTTTTTATCTTATAGTTTTTTGGGAAATTTTTTAAAAAAAATATATTATTATTTTTTTTTGAAAATAATTTGTGTTATTTTTTTAAGTATGGACCAAATAATTTGTTATGATTTAGATATATATGGCGATCCAATTTTTTAAAAATTTTAAAAAATAAATAAATATTTTTAAAAAAGTAAAAAAAAATTAAAATATTTATAAAATAAAATATTTAAAATAAAAAATAAAAAATATATATTTCAAATAAAAATAATAATTTTTTTAAAATTTTAAATATTTTTAAAAAATACAACTTAAATATTTAAAAAAAAATACAACGCACAATTGTATGAAATATACTGTATATAAAAAAATACAACTCAAATTTTTTTTCAAAACTTATAATTAAACAAAATTTCTCTTTTCAAAACTCAACTCATAACTCAAAACACAACTCTACATTCAAATTATGATTTTAAAAAATAAAAGAAAAAATATTTTTTTGAATTTTTAAAAAAAAATAGAGTTTTAAAAAGAGTTCGATTATGAATTTTGAATTGTGTGTTTGGTTATGAATTTTAAAAATAATTTTTAAATTAAATTTTAAATTATTTATTTAGTTATAAATTTTAAATTTTTTTGATTAGAATCAAAATTGCAAAAATAAACCAAACGCAACTCGGTTTTTCTTTTCTATATTCCAGTTTTCCAATCGTTAACCGGGATTTTCTAACTTTTTTTTGGGGGCACAAGTCATGAAAAACAACTTCTCGTTGACAAGAAGGACCCGTTAAATCGTGCATGAAACAACTATTCACGAGGTGACACGTGCCCCATCCAAGCAAATATAGTAAATTTTTTGATAATTTTCTTTTTTTATCTCTAACATTATTGGAAACTGTTAAGAAGTGTATTTATCTAAAAAGTTAAAAGGTTTTATGGTTGGGATAGAGAGAATTGAAAAACTTCTTGAATCTTAGAAAAATGTCTAATGGCTCAAAATTGGAGAGGCCTTGAATGCCTTGAATTTTGATAGTGTCAAAAAAACATTGGTAGTGTTTGGTAGAGTTTTATAAATGTGATTTGAGAGTATGAGTTGTATTTTGAGTTTGTGTGTTGTAGAATTATGATTTGAGTGTAGAAAATTTGTTTGGTAAAGAGTTTTGAAAATAGTTTTGGAAAAGAGGTTTGATTTGAGTGGGAAATTGTTGATATGACATTTGATATGTGATACAAAAATTTACAACTCATAACTAAACATACAACTCAAAATTATTTTAAAGCACAAAAAAAATTTAAAAATTTTCAAAAAATATTTTTCCCGATTAGGTAAATCAATTGCAAAAAAAAAAAAAAAAAAAAAAAAAAAAATTGTAAGTGCATCCGACATCCGGTTGGACATCCGGATGGTCTACCGGGTGGTCATCCGGGTGGTCTACCGGGTGGTCATCCTGTAGACAGAAAATACAGAGAACTCTGCAGACAACTCTGCAGAGAGTGTAGAAAACTGATTTGAAACCGGAACCAAATATCATGCTTCAACGCATGTGTTGAAAACTAATTCTAGAGCACAACCAAACAGAGCCAATTGTTTTGACATTTTTTTTTCTTTTTCCTTCTTCCTTCCCCCTCTCTTTTTTTTTGAAATTGGTTTGAGAGAAACAAAGAGGCGAGAGAAAGAGAGGAGGAGGAAGAGATGAGAAGAAAAAAAAGAGAGAGGAGAAACAGATGAATCAAGTCGCGAATCACTCGAAACCACCACAACCCAACCCGCCGCCATGGACAGAGAGATCGAAGCTAGATTTTTGACTGCAGCTGTGGGTTTGGTTTTGATTTTGGATTTTGATTTTGATTTTGATTTTGATTTTGGGTTTGGGTTTGGGTTTGGGTTTGGGTTTGAGTTTTAATTTTAATTTTGGTTCTGAATTTGCATTCAGAAAATAACAGAGGAAGAAGAGGAAGGAAAAAGAGAGGGGGACAAAAGAAGAGGAAGAAGAGAGAGGGAAGGAAAAAGAAAATAAAAAAAATGATTTTGATTCAGTTTGTATTTAGAAAGAAATGGAGGCAGAAGAGGAATGAAAGAAGAAGAAAAAAAAAAGGAAGTGTCAAAACGATACTTAGGGGTGAGCATGGTCCGGATTGGACCGGATTGGGGTAAAACCAGGACCAATCTGTTATCTACGATTCTTGAAAAATTAAAACCAATCTAATCCGTTTAAAACATTGAACCAATCCGAACCAATTCATTTAAACACGGATTGGATCGGTTCAGGACCACAGATTTACATAATTAAATAACAAAAAAATATATATCACACTTTAATTTTATAAAAATATAAATATAACACTATATTAGTTTCACAATAGCAATATATCTTTTCATAATAGCGACATATTATTTTAGAATTTAAACAATTATAAGAAAACTAGTTTCATCATAAGTATTTAAACCATTACAAATTAACGCTAAAAACTAACAAACAAAAGTAATAAAAGAAGATACTACGCGAGTTTAGGTTTGGATTTAAGTTTTATATGAAATAAGAGAAGATACTATGGAGGAGGGTGTATAATAAAAATATAGACTATTTGTATATGGTCCGGATCGGTTCCAATCCGAAATCGTGGGGTTCAATCCAAAACCAATCTGTGAACTACGGATTTTTAATTTTTCAATCCGGAACCGAACCACGGATTCAAAACCAATCCAAACCTACTGGATTGGACTGGACTGGATCGGATTACGAATTTCACGGATTTCTTACTCAACCCTATTCATTTTAGCACATTTAAGTCATTTGAGCCACTTCACTTTCGAATTACCTAGCATTGTTGTGATTCTTATTAGTAGGTGGTGTTTTGATTCTCAAAAGTCATTTTGTTACGGATAAAAATTGAATCGTGAACAGAGTGTTCTTGAAGTTTTAAAGAATGCAATCTATCTTTAAATTTGTTAATATCAAATAATTTAGATGTATTTAAAAATTTTAAAAATACTTAAAAAAGAAAAATCATTTATATAAAATTTACACTGCTAAAGTTTTATAACCCAAAAATAAAATAAAATAAAATAAAAAATAAAAAACTAAAATAAAAAGATTTCAATAAGATCACACATCATAGTGTTACACCCCAAAAAATGTCAATATCACAATTTATGGTCATAGAGGAAAGATTCTGGTACAAATATATTTTATAATTAAAAAAAATTACATAATTTTATATTTTTTTGAATCATATCATAATCAAATATCACATAAGAAATAATCAAAAATTTTATTGGTTATAACTAAAATAAAATCATAATTAAAGAAAAAAATTGATTACAATTAAAGAATAAAATAATATAATTAGAGATGCATACGATATTGTTGTGACGTCATTATCTCTTTTTTATATTTTAAGAAATAAATTAATTATGAAATCAAATATAATATGATAATTTAAATACGTATATTTTTTGATTTTTTATGAAAAAAATATAAAAAGTAAAAGTATGATTTAAATAAATATACTTACTAAATAAATAGATTTTATTTTTAAGCGGAGAGAGTATTTAAGAGATGCTAAATAAACGTGTGATAATTTTTCAATAATTTGTTTGGTAATATTTACGTTTTTTATTTATGTTTACAAAAATTTTATAAATTGATTTTTGTTTATTTTTAGAAAAACAAAAACTACAAATGCTTTTGCTTTGAACAAAATATTTGAAATTTTTTAAAAATATAAACTAAAAAATATGTTTGTTCAAACCTAAAATATTTATATTTATTTTTTATTATTTATAACAATGGGATCATACACATTATAATTGGAAAAAGAAATTAACGAAAAAAATGAATTGAAAAAAAAAATAATTGGAAAAAATATTTTAAAAAAGTAATTGAAAAAAATATATTTGAAAAAAAATTAATTGAAATAAAAATTAATTGAAAACAAAATAATTGGAAAAAAAATATTTGAAAAAAAATTTCTTAGTCAAAATTTTAAATTTCTATTTAAAAACCAACGTAAACTCATTTTTTGAATTTATATTTTTTTCTCAAATTTATAAACCGAAACAATCATTTATAAACTAAACAAATTATCAAATAAATTTTTATAATAATTTTTAAAATTTTTATAAATATATAATAAAAACTAAAAACAAATGATTACCAGGCGTAAACTTTTTATTTTGTTTTATTTTATTTTCTTGCTCGCTGTTGTTGACAAAAAGGACTGCAGGAAGCGTGCAAGATACAACTATTCACGAGGTGACACGTGCCACAACAAGGCAAACAAACTCGCATCCAGATTCCTGGAAAATTCATGGTCTACGATTTACCATCTCAGCACTACTCTCTCCTCACTCCAAAATTTGTCCTCCTCAAAATTTCAAATATTTCCATTAAAACCCACTAAAAATCTCAACTCTCTATATAAAATACGATTAAGTA
Organism: Camellia lanceoleosa; assembly: GCA_025200525.1. NCBI lineage: Eukaryota > Viridiplantae > Streptophyta > Magnoliopsida > Ericales > Theaceae > Camellia > Camellia lanceoleosa. The sequence continues at coordinate 119,093,433 of CM045764.1, read as the reverse complement.
CGTCTATTAATTATACAATCTTTCCTCCTCTCATGTAAAATCTATATAATAAGGAAGAGTAATTTTTGAATTTTGATGGGATTGTTGTCCTTATGTTAAAATGTGAACCGTTAGATTGAATCAATCCAATGGCTGAGAAATGTCCAAGAGGACATTATATTTCAATGGTGGATTCAATCCTATGGTGTTCAAGAGAAGAGTTTCTTTGTTTTGAGATCTCATTCAAGAGCAGATCTCTTCTTCTCTTCCATCTCTCTCTCTCTCTCTCTCTCTCTCTCTCATTCAAGAGCAGATTGGCAACTTCGGTAGCCTTGCTAGATCGGTAGGTCCAAATCGACATTATCGCGGCAACAAATCGGTGAGGTTCACTATATTCAAAAAGGTCAATTGAATGACATCATCAAACGAGAGACGAGGCGGAAGAGAGAGCACAGAGCAGCGACGATTTGGCTTCTATTTCATCAATGGTGAGATTTTTTTTTTCTCTATCTCTCATAGTTTGTGTTTTTTTGGTTAATTAATTAGTGTGTTTGGTTGATTTGAAAGTTATATCTAATTTAGGAAAGGATGATGAGAATGAAATCTGTTTGGTAGGAATGAAATCTGTAGGAAATGAATTGGTTCCCACTATTGGTTCCTCGGTGGAGATAGGAATTGCATCTTAGGTATTACTAATTGCTTTTACACTTGGACATTATTGTATTAAAAGTAGTTATGCTCTCCTTTTCATTTGTCAAATCCTTTTTATAGAGTAGATTATTCCATGTGTATATGTTCATTCATTGCTTCCATCAAAGGTAGTTAAGTACTTCACAGATCCAAATGCCATTAAACCACCAGATATGCAGATTTTATTCCCATTTGTGGAGTCTGCTCTGCCCCTGGTATGATCTCCCCTCATTTTTATCATTTCTGATAAATAAAAGACAAAAAATGAAATTGGGTTGAGCTCTTCATTTTACCATCCAGATTGAATGATACAAATATTTTATTCTGTAAAATCTACTGAAAAGAGTATCCAATGAAATAGTTTATTAAGTTTATTGAACAATGAAATTCATATAATTGGATTACATTTATCTTATAAAATAAATAAATAAATTACCTATATTAAAAATTATATTATCCGTTCAATTTTCTTTGATCAAATTAATCAAAAATTTTATACGAACTATTTTGTGGATAAACCTTACAAATGAATGGTTGTTTCAAGCACTAGGTGAGCCTCATAGTGGGCATATTAATTAAATAAACCAACCTCCTGCCCATGTTTGGAAAAATTGTGATTTAAAATTTTTTTTTTTAAAGGTATTGTTTGAGTAGTATAAAATGTGATTGTTATAATAGGTACCAAATTATCTTTAATTATTGTGATTGTTATAAAATGTGATTGTTTGAGTAGTATAAAATGTGATTGTTATAATAGGGACCAAATTATCGTGCAAACATCAGAGACTATTTATATAATTTATCTTTAATTATTTTTTATTTTTTATTTGGACTGGAAACTGATAGTTTTTTATTTTTTATAAATAGCTGTTGGAGTCATTTATATGGTGAAGTTAACTACTAGGCAAATCATAATGAGTCTTCAAAGAGTAAGATGAATAAATCTGTTTAATAATTCTTTAGCTATTTAATTATGTAATTTTGAGTTTTCTTTATGTACATCAAATCTGTTTCAATGTTACTATTTATTTTTCATTATGAGTATTCTAAGTCTCTTAGGTTTTTACTTTTCTATTTTGTGTGCTTCTGTATATACTTACTACTTACTAAATAATAATAGAGTTTGTCATGTTTGGTATGTTTCTATTTGGTATTTTTTTCACTTACTTTTTATTTTATTTTTGTTTCTCCTATTCAATTTTTTGGTTTGGCACAAGTGTGGAGATCTGTCACAATCCAAGAGGATATGTTAATTAAGTAAACCAACTTCCCTACCCATGTTGTTGTTGTTTTTTTTTTTAAGGTATTATTTGAGTAGTGAAAATTGCAATTGTTAATTGACATATGGTGGGTAGGCTTACCAACCATAAAACCCATAATTCAGTTTTTAAAAACTTTTGTGCTTTTTAGGGCTTTTCCCCATAATTCAGGGTCATGAAGATATGTATTTTTGTATTTTTTATTTTTTGTAATATTGTTAATTATACTTTTGGTAATACTAAATATTCCAACTAAATCAAACATTATTTTGCGTTGTATTTTTTGGTGTAATAATGTAAATTTTTGTGCACATTGCTTTATGACTTTGTGTTGTTCAAAATAAACTTCTTGGGTGATTCTTTATCTACACCTATCTACTTTAACTGTAAGTATTATAGACTTATTGATGGATTATTGTAGAGTTTTTTTTCCCCCCCCTAATTTAGAGTTGAGTATGCTTTATTTGAGATAATGCAGAAATATATGAGAATCTATATAATATGGAAGAAAAGTTTTTGAAAATGTCCCAAATGTATCAGAGATACATTTGGTTTTGACGGCCAAAATGAATCCTAAGTTCATATACATTTAGATCGATGGTCTATATACATTTAGTTCCCACCCGTTTCCCCAGCTCCCTCTCTCTCACGTTCTCTGTCACATTGTCTCTCATCACCACAGCCATTGAAGACCCTTCGAACCCTTTGATACCCACTCTCCCTCTTCGATACCCACCCTTTGATACCCACTCTCCCTCTTCGCTACGCTACTCCTCCTTCCCTTACAACCCTTCGAACTCGGCTCCCTTCACTGTCCACGCTATCGACGCTGCTCTCGCAAGGTAAGATTGAGTCTTTTCACTCGATTTCTACCTCTCCCCTTCTCTCTCTGTTTTTCCCTTATTGCCATTTGGCTTGCTGCAGTTCCAACCCCACTCTCTGTTCTTTGGGTTTGATTGGTGTGATTTATTTTTTACCCTTCTCTCTCTATTCTTTTCCTTCATTTGATTGGTGTGATTTAAAGTTTTGTTTATTAATTACATGTTTTGTATTGAATTTTACAGATTGATTTACGGTTTCCTGGTTATGTTTTGCCAAAATTGCTTTTTGTGTTTGTTTTTAAGTACCATGTTTTCATGAATTAGTCAATACATGGATTCAGATTTGGGGTTATTTATAGATGTTATAAATATGGTTGGTTGGCGAGAATTTCTGTTTTGTTTAATTTCATATTTTCAGATTGGCTCTGTTTTGTTTAATTTCTGTTTGGTTGGCGAGAATTTCTGTTTAATTTCTGTTTGGTTGGCAAAGAAAGGCTTTGTATTCACACTTTTCTTAACCTAAGAATGGTTTGAATCAGTAAAAATTGTGGATGTTGAATAAAAGTTGCATTCATCTTTGTTGGAATTCGGTTTTTAAATTCTAAAAAATCTAATATGTGTTTTCAAGACACACTTTTGAGCTGTCATTTGTCATATTTATTAGGGCATTCATGGTTCTTTATTTTTGCCATAGGAAGTTACTGTGAAATGGGAGTTTGGGTAATGTGGTAATGTAATGATGGTAATCTTGCTTGCATTTTAAGGTGTATTATTATTGGAAATGAATTCTGTGTGTCATGGGGTTTGGGATGCTTATCGATGTACACATAAAGATTGTTGGAAATGAATTCTTGAATTTTTATGCTCTGAAACACTTTTATCGATGTACACATAAAGATTACCTTCCTTTTTGGGATGCTTAGTGTGTTATGATCATCACATGTATTTCTTTCCCCTGATGATTCATATTTCTCTGATAAATCAGCCAATGTAGATTGTTGATAACTTGGCACAGACCTTGAAATGTCATAATGTTTCATCAAGAAGGACTCTCAGGTGCCCTTTTCTTCTCACATTGGCTAATCTGGTTTTGTAAGTATATCGTCACCTACACATCTACCTTTACAACTATGCATTTTTATTTTTCTATTCAAATAATAACAACAAAAAATAAACAAATAGAAAACTTAATGCATTATGTTTTTCAACATCAGGTTTCACTAGAGCATCAAACCACAGCAACCCATAAAATCCCAAGTCTAAGATATACTGTCGTTAACCAGATATGGTATATCACTAATTTAGTGAAGAGATACCTAGAAAGCAAAGGCAATAATCTGAAAACATTTGCTAGAAAAAAATGGGGGTAAATTACACTAACCTCCCTTGAGATTTAGAAAAAAAATACAACAAATTTCACAATTTTAACATAATTATGAAGACATTCCTTCTAGAATCTGAAACCAATGGAGTGCTTGGGTTTTTTAACTACTTGGGTTTTTTTACAATGGAGTACTTGGGTTTCAGATTCACAATGGAGTACTTGGGTTTTTTTAACTACTTTCATGTTGTTGCTTTGTAAAATATTCTCACTCATTATGAAAGACGTGAATATCACAAAGAGCTTAACATTTTGTTTGGCACTGTTTTTTTAATTTCTGTTTGGTTGGCGAGAATTTCTGTTTAATTTCTGTTTGGTTGGCATAGAAAGGCTTTGTATTCACACTTTTCTTAACCTAAGGATGGTTTGAATTAGTAAAAATTGCGAAGTAAATTTTAAATTTTCTACTTTTTTCCACGGTATGTACTATGAAAATATGTCATATTCCTAAATACTCTCCTATTTAGACTTTATGTTCCTAAATAATTTTTTGAAATATGTCACGTTTCTAAGTACTTTTGCTTTTTTGATCTTCTTCTTTATTCATGCTAAATACTCTACCACTATTGGTTGGATATGAATCTATAGGAATTGGATGAGATGAAGAAGCTTTTGAAAGAGTGAGGGGTTGTTTATTGATAGAAGGAAACAAACCAATGGCACCCTTGAACTCTCCAATTAAGGTAATCTCTTCAAATTTCTATATTGTATGATTTATTTTTTATTTTTTATTTTTTATAGAGAAAAGATTCAACCATTTAAGTTGTTTATATGGGAGTGCCTTTAGGCACGAGTGATATGCTAGCAATTCATATTAGACATTTTTTTTCTCTGAATAACATTCCTTTAATCCGTTTGATTTGATTTGATTTTTTATTTATTTATTTCATATATAGTTACTAAAATGACTATTGGACCATTTTAAAGTCCTTTTATTATAGTTATTTTTTAATGCAACAATTTCAATTTTAAAATTGTCGTAGTTGATGTAATTAATGACTTCCAAATTAATCATCTGTGTAATTACTCTTATTTAAAGTACTTTTTCATTTACATGATTAGTTTAGTCACATTAGGACATTATATGAATGCAATGATTTTGTAAATTCAACCAATGGACTCTTAACAGAATTATAGAATTAATGAGTTAATTTGTTTTAAAGCTATAAAGCTGAGTTCGAGTTTTTATTTACTAAGATTCAAATTCATGGTCAAATGCATGACTTCTTTGTGTTAATGATTAGGATTTGAATTTTCAATTAATTGATTTTGAAATTAATATCTTAATTGGTTTGAATTTGTAGTGTCATACTTTTCAAAATTTCATTAGCAAAAGTCTTCTCATTTTTTTAGAATTTCTTATTGGTTGTTGAGAATTTCATCATGCTATTTGAGTCATTTAGAATGTTTCAAATTTTCAGCAATTTGTTAAGTTTTATATATTCCAAACCTTCTATCTTTAAAGTTTCGTCTTAAGTATTTCGATTTTCGTCTAGACACTTCTTATAAATGATTTGGTATAGATTTTATTTGGATATAGATTGTATAGATTTTTTTTATTTATATATAGATTTTTTACAAAGAATCTAGATATAGATTTTTTATAAATTTTTTTCAAACATTACAAACAATTGTATAGATTTTTTATATTATCTTTGTGAAGAAGAAAGGGAGGCCACGAAAGTATGAAGCATATGGTAACTTGAGACTACCATCTATATCATCACCACCAGCAAGTTTTTCTTTTTCACCTCCTTTTCCTTCTTCTTCTTCTTCTGAGTCCTCTTCTTCCAAAAGGGGTCGTGGCAGACCACTTGATTCTGGTAATTGCCAGCTGCTTACTTCTTTAGGTGAGTTCAAATCAAGCCTTTAAATCAACCTTTTCCCTTGAGATTGATAATTTAGTTGTGTACAACCTTTTCCTTTGCTGCAATTCAAGACTTCCTCCATCAAACACATTGAAAACAGTAAGTATGGTTTAACTTGATTTTTATTTTTTTTGAAGTACATTAGTTAGTGTGATTTGTAGGTTGTGGATGAAGTCTTAACGAGGCAGAAAGAGACTGAATGGTGAGCTTTTTGATAAGTGTATAGGTAGTGTTATTGCACATGGTTAAATTTGAATGCAAGTGTTTATTCATTCTCTTCATGGGTTTTAGGTTCATTGAAGGAGACTTTGATGCGTATGTGGAAAGAATTTGAAAACCTTATGTATGGGGTGGAGAGCTTGAGTTGCTGATGGCATCCCATCTTCTCAAGTGAATTCTATTCACTGTTTCAGTGAAGCATTTATGTTGTCCGTATGAAGCAATTTATGGGCAAAAAACAATATCATAGTGTCCATCAAAGTGTTTTCGCATATTGGCTCATATACAATGGTATTTGTCTATTTATTAGTTTGACAGAAGGGTTTGTTTGCCTCATCAAAGTGTTTTTATACTAAATTTATAATCTATATAATAAGATTGAAGGGTTGGGATTACAATTATATTATAATTCCAATATTATTTACACCGTGCCTTCAGGCACGGGCATACGCTAGTACATTAATATTTCAGATTACTCGATTAAAGCCTTTCTTCTTTATTGTATGAAATACGATTAGAAACATCTGTTGGTTACACCACTATACCTCCTCCCGCGTGAAACGTGTTTGGATTTTGAGTTCATTATTTTCTCATCTCGTATGAAACGCGTTTGGATCTCAGATTCACTATTTCTCCTCTCACGTGAGACGTACTTGGATTTTAAGTTCACATTTCTTCTATCAATTGAGTTGTGGTACATTTAATGCAATAATATGGTATATTTGTATGCAATGCACTCTCTCTATTAGTTGTATTGTGGCACATTTATATGCATTACACCCTCTGTTATGCTTTATATAATTTACACGAGGCTTGTCTCATATGTTATTATCTTCATATCTTTATCATTACTTCATGATATTGCATTCCATTACATAATCATGAATTTTTAAAACAACCGGTTACGCGAAGCGTGTAAGTTCAACTTTCAAGTTGTATGCTGAGCATATTATTTGCATTCTACTCCTGAACTACGCTGATTTGATTCCTTATAATAAGATACATAGGCAACCTTCAGATTCAACCACTTGCATTGCATCTTATTTGTTTGCTCAGGTATTACGGCATTGTTAAAAGAATCGTCTTTAGGCTTTGACATTCACTCACGTTGTGAAATAATTTCGAACTCTGTCAAAGAGAGGCAACTTTAGACACCCCATTTTGATTGGCTCTAAGACTTGGGCGCTTTCTTTTGATTTCCTGATGATGACAATCAGAATGTATTTATCACAGAATTCTCAGTAAAAGAGATGAAATTTGAGTTTTAATCCCAACCTTCATACATTTTTGACCAAATTATTTTTCATCCAAAATTCACTAATCTCCACTACCAAATTTCTTTCACATCAATCTCCACCCACCATCTACTTTCATAATTACATTCTACCATTCACACTCACCATCCACTTTCATAATCATATCTCACCATATACTTTCATAATCACATCTCACAATCCTCACTCACTATTCACTTTCATAATCATATCCTACCATCCCCACTTACCATCTACTTTTATAATTACACCTCACCATCCCCATTGACCATCTACTTTCATAATTACACATTACCATACTTGTCAAGACCCAACCCCAGAGGCTTAGAGTTGGAATCATGACGTACTAACTTATTCTTATTCAAAACAAATTAAACTGCGAATTAAACAGAAATTTTATTTCATGCTACTATTTAAGAAAGAGAGGAAATACATTTCTAGGGCTTTCATTATTTTATTATTCAGTAACCAGCCCCGAATAGAGACAAAAGGGAGCGAAAATAAAAAGAAGATAAAATAGTAGTTTAACAACAGTCCATGAGCAGGTTCCATTTCGTGGGGTTATAGTTTCCCCCTACCTCTCGTCACCTGAAAGGGTAACAGTTATAAGCATGCAGCAGAGTGAGAAATATTATACCAAGAGTGTAGGGAACAACCATGGATGATTAGTTAGGCTAAAATATTTACATAATTAATTTTAAAAAAACAATTTATTCAGAATACAAAATTCATGAAATTAATTAATCATAACCACGGTATAAAATAGAACAGAATAGAGGTCACAGAGGTGATAGTCAGAACAGAGGTCAATGGATCCATGACAAACAAAGGACCACAAAGTGGTCAAACAGAGGCCAGTGGTTATTTAAGTCCCCCAAGGCGTGGGACTCCCGTGGTGATACTTACAAAACATAATTGTTTATAAGGTTATAGTCAAATATATACTAAAATTTAAACAAACATATTCATAAGTTTCCTTTTAAGTAAATAGGGTTTAGAGAGTAATCCACGTAACTGGAAAATTTATAAATATAACTTTTATTTATATAACTTAATAAATATAACTTGCATAAAATAAGTTATGGTAACTCAAAACATTTGTAAAACATATAATGGTAAAGTAAGGTATAATATAACTTACCTTAATTATAACCCTTAGCCTTACTTTGCTATCAGCACTCTCCTAGTATAAGTTCCTTACCCTCAACAGACGTATCTCTCTCTCTCGGTTTTTCTTTCTTTTTTTCCTTTCCTTCACATACAGCACCTCCACCCTTATATATACACAGGTCAAGTGATGACTCAACACCCTAAGGCTCCAAGTACTCACTCCCTCTATCCGAGTCTAGTGTCTAGGTGGCTCTCTGTCTCTCAATTTGGTAGATTTGCAATCTAATTATTTAATGCTCCTTGATCTGTTTTGATAATTTGGCAGATTATAATCTAAGTAATTGATCACCTTTGATTTGTTTTTATCTAATAATAAAATTAGTATTTAATTTATCTTAATAAATTTCTTCGTCATATATTTAATAACCATAATGATAAATTAATTTATCTAGCACATATAACTTATTCATTTTGTTATTGCCATTATTATTCTTCTTATTCCATATATTATTGTTATTCTTATTTATTTATTTGCTATCTTTAACTTTAAATTTGACCCAACTAGTATTAGAATTTCATATTTCTGTTAATTTGGCCCTAAATAAAAATCCCTAATTAATTCCATATAACCCAGTGCTAAATTAGATTATGTATTTATTATCAATTATTTAATAATATATATCACAGACACCCATAATTATATAACTGTAAATATTTATGTGGTATTTAATTAAATATTCAGGGTGTCACATTTCTTTCTTTCTAATTAGGAGTTTGTCCCCAAACTCGCCGTACCTTAATTTTTGAAGAGGTGTGGGTATTTGGTTTGCATTTGACTCTCCGTTTCCCATGTAGCTTCTTCGATGTGATGATTTCGCCATAAGACCTTTACCTGCGGTATGGTCTTGTTTCGGAGAACTTGATTACGATGATCAAGAATCTGCACTGGCTATTCTTCGTAAGAGAGATCTTCTTGAACTTCCAAGTTCTCATAGTCGATGACATGTTTTGGATCTCGGAGATACCATCAGAGCATTGATACATGAAACACGTTGTGGATATTAGATAGCTCAGGAGGTAGTGCAAGGCGATAGGCTGCAGGACCAATTCTTTCCAGTATCTCGAATGGCTCGATGTAACGTGGGTTTAGTTTCCCGCACTTTCCGAATCAGATTACTCCTCTTGTTGGGGAGATTTTGAGAAACACATGATCCCCTACTTGAAATTCCAAGTCTCGTTTTCAAGTATCTGCATAACTTTTATGGCGGCTCTGAGTAGTGCGAATCCGTTGTTGGATGAGTTGGATTTTCTCACTTGTGACTTGCACGATTTCAGGGCCTAACAATTTCCTGTCCCTGACCTCCATCCAGCACAGAGGCGATTGACATCTCCTTCCATATAAGGCTTCGTATGGCGCCATTCCAATGCTTGCCTGATAGCTGTTGTTATAGGCGAATTCTACCAAAGGTAGGTGCTCATGCCAATTACCTTTGAGGTCTAACACGCATACACGTAACATGTTTTCTAATGTCTGGATTGTTCTTTCGGATTGCCCATCGGTTTGTGGATGATAGGCCGTGCTGAACTTCAGTGTAGTTCCCAAAGCTTCTTGCAATTTATTCCAGAAGTGAGACACGAAACGAGGGTCTCGATCGGACACGATTGAAATTGGGATACCATGCAACCAAATAATCTCTTTGATATATAAAGTGGTAAACTTATTCAGAGGGTACATGATTTTGATTGGTAGAAAGTGTGCTGACTTTGTCAATCGGTCTACTATAACCCATATTGCATCATTATTTGAAAAAGACCGTGGTAGCCCGACCACGAAGTCCATAGTAATGTGTTCCCATTTCCATTCAGGAATAGGGAGTGGTTGTAGTAGCCCCGCCGGTCTCTGATGTTCTGCTTTTACCCCCTGACAATGCAAACATTTAGAAACATGGTTTGCTATATCTCTTTTCATTCCGGTCCACCAGTAATGTTCCTTCAGATTATGATACATCTTTGTGTTGCCAGGGTGGGCCGTAAATCTTGAGTTATGAGCTTCTTCCAGTATCTTTTTCTTGAGTTCCGGGATATCGGGTACGCAAATTCAATTCCAAAATGTCAGTATCCCATTGCTTATAATAAAATCAGGATCAGGCATGCTTCCTTGTTCCTCGTACCTTTTCTTCAAGAGTTTATCTTCCCATTGGCGCGCTTTAATTTCTCCAATCAATGCAGGCTCCATGGTTACGTTGGCGAGTAACCCATTGACCTTGCGGGAAATGAGGGTGCATGCCAAGCTTCTTGTTGACTTTCGGCTCAGTGCGTCTGCCACCACGTTAGCTTTGCCCGGATGGTGATGGATTTCTATATCATAGTCTTTCATAAATTCCAACCACCGTCGTTGCCTCATATTCAGTTCCTTCTGTGTGAATAGATATTTTAGACTTTTGTGGTCAGTATAAATCTCGTAAGTTGTACCGTAGAGATAATGACGCCAGATTTTGAGAGCAAAGATCACTGCAGCCAATTCCAAATCGTGAGTCAGGTAGTTCTTCTCGTGAGTCTTTAATTGTCGTGATGCATAAGCAATGACTTTTCCGTCTTGCATGAGAACACAACCCAACCCATTGTATGAGGCATCACTATAAATTACGAACCTATCTGCTCCGGTAGGGAGTGCTAGTATAGGGGTTGACACAAGTCGACCTTTTAATTCTTGAAAGCAACGCTCCTGTTTATCAGTCCATTCAAAGGGTGTGTTCTTCTGAGTTAGTTGGGTTAAGGGCGATACTATCTTTGAGAAATCTTGCACGAAGCGTCGATAATAGCCAGCTAGACCCAGGAAACTTCGGATTTTCGACACATTAGTAGGTCGTGGCCAGTCCACGATTGCTGCAACTTTTTGGGGGTCAACCGAGATGCCGCCTTTGTTAATGACGTAACCGAGAAAGTGTACACTAGTGATCCAGAAGTCGCATTTCTTCAACTTGGCATAAAGTTTGTGATCATGTAGTGTTTGTAGAACCATTTGCAAGTGCTGCTCGTAAGCTTCTGGTAACTTGGAGTATATGAGGATGTCGTCAATGAAGATGATGACGAACTCATCAAGATAGGTTTTGAACACTCTATTCATGAGGTCCACGAAGGCTGCTGGGGCATTCGTGACGCCAAAAGGCATGACGAGAAATTCGTAGTGTCCGTAACGGGTTCTGAAGGCAGTCTTTTCAATGCTTTCCATTTTGACTTTTAGTTGATGATAGCCAGAATGTAAGTCAATTTTGAAAAATACTTGTGCGCCTTGAAGTTGGTCAAAAAAGTCATCGATTCGCGGCAGAGGATATCAATTCTTGATGGTAACCTTATTCAGCTCTCGGTAATCGATGCATAATTTCATTGTGCCATCCTTTTTCTTCACGAACAGTACTGGAGCTCCCCAGGGTGAGGTACTAGGCCGAATGAAACCTTTGTCCAAGAGTTCCTGGAGTTGAGTCTTCAGCTCTTTCAATTCTGCCATCGACATGCGATAAGGAGCTTTTGATATAGGCTGCGTGCCAGGTTGGGTTTCAATGGTGAATTCGATCTCCCGATCAACTGGAATACCGGGTAGATCTTCAAGAAAGACATCCGGGAATTCTTGAACTACAGGAATTGCATTAACGGTAGGGGCCTCTTTTTGTGTATCAATCACATAACAAATATAACTACCACAACCCTTTCTTAGGAGTCGTTGGGCCGCCATAGAGGATATGATACAGGAAGGGTTAGAAACTTCAGCCCCATCAAAGACAATTTCGGGTTGGTTTGGTAATTTGAGGGAGACCTTTTTGGCTTTACAATCGATAGAGGCGTGGTTGGCAGCAGCCAATCCATACCTAAGATTACATCAAAGTTTTCAATACGGAGGGGAATCAAGTCTACATATAAGGTTTTGCCTTTTAGGAATACAACATAAGATCTGTACACACCAGCACTACAGGCAGACTTACCAGAAGGAAAAGACACAGACAATGTATATCCTAGTGGTTTGGGTGTTGATGTCAACTTGGCAGCAAAGTGTGGTGCAACAAAAGAATGAGTTGACCTAGAGTTAATAAGGACATGGGTTGAAAGACTACAGATAGAAAGTGTACCTGACACAACATTTTCGGTGACTTCCGGTTTTCCAGGTACCAAGGCGAAAGCCCGACCTTGGCGGTTTTGGTCCTTCTTTTCTCCTCCAGGTCCTGCGGGTCTCCTGACTGGGCCAGAGGGGCTGGCTATAGGATTAACCATCTTTAGACAATCCCTTAGCAAGTGGACAAACTGTTCGCATCTAAAACACGCTCTCGTGTCTCGATGGCATTGTCCCCAATGAATCCTTCCACAAGTGGGGCAAGTTGGAATAGTGCCACCTTGGGGGTTGGTAGGACCTTGGTGGCCTGAGTTGGTTGTGCCCATGTTCACCGTTTTATGAGATGCAACACCGGGTCTTCTGTTATCTCTTTTCCAGAATCGTTTCTTATAGCTTGGTTCTCCAGAACGTGAGGCCTTAATTCCCTTTTCCGCCATATACGCTCGGTCCACCACTTCTGCATAGGTTGGCAATTTCAAGACCTCTAGTTTGTTTTTAATTCCAGCATCCAATCCTGCTTCAAATTTTATTGCTTTTCGAGTTTCAGTGGGGATGACGTATGTTGCAAACCGAGCGAGTTGTGTGAACTTGCTCTCATATTCGGCCACCGTCATGGTTCCTTGCTTAAGATGTATGAATTCAGATGCCTTCTGTTCCCGCGATGAATCCGGAAAGTATTTTTCGTAGAATACTTCCAAGAATCTTGCTCAAATCGTAATCTCCTCTTTGGCTAGAGCGAGAAGCCATCATTCCTGTGCATTGTCTTTGAAAGTGAAAGTGGCGAAAGTTACCTTTTGCCTCTCGGTGCAAGGCAGGACATGAAAAATCTTTTCCATATCTTTAATCTAGGCGTCTGCTACCATTGGGTTTGGGCCGCCGGTAAATGTGATGGGTTTCAGATCTTGGAACTGTTTTATGGTAACCGGCCCTTCTTGCCGTCCCAGCATCTCATTGTTGATGTTAGCTTGTAAGGCTTGTAAAAAGCTAGCAGCCGCTCTTTCCATTACTCTTTCCATCGATTCCGTACCACTCACTGATGACTCACTTCTATTATGATTAGCTATTCTACAAGTAATAAACGATGTATTATATTTTCAACGCGGCATATATATATATATATATGTAGCACAACATGTAGTACACTTTATATTTATATAAATTGCCAACATTACACTTTTACTTATTTATTAACAATTCATATCACATTAGTCAGAATATGTTGGTGTCCCATCCCTGTGGTAAACAAAAACAAAAGTCAACAAAAAGGGGATTAGAACATATCAAGATCAGCATACAAAAGATTTTCTACTAGCCAGATCTAGAGTGGTGGGTCAGATGGGCCGAAAAACTAGGGGAAATAGTGCTGCATAAAAAGCTCGAACTCCCACCCCAACTGGATTACACCAAAACACACCCATGCTACCTGGACCGCGAAAATGGGGATGGACCGTATATGACCCACAAATGTTCGGTCGACAATCCAAACAGGTGTCTCAACATATGACAGATCATTTTCGAAATCAACATTTTGAATATTAATGATCTCTAGTGGGTTAGGGACTGTGGTGAAAATATAATCTTCGGGGTACACGCTTCCCCTCCTGGCTGCAAACTCTGGGATTAGAGGACCTACAATATAATGCGGGCGGTCATGACCCGGGGCGACGCCAAGGACACGAGATGGTCCGAGAAAACGTCTGTGTGTATAGGCAAGGCTGTGCCTCCATAACAAGTGTGGGTCGTCAGTAGGGTTAATTTGGATATAAATTGGCCGACCCATCAACCGGCCTAGACCTGGGTGCAATTCCCTGACTATCTCCTCAGAATCTCCCCAACCTTCAGGTGAGACGGGGGTAGGGACAGGGTGTTCGGCTAAAATTTCATCAAAGTTGATGGCCTGGAGGTCATTCCAAAAAACATCATCAAGGTAAATCTCTGACATCCTACAACATCAGAATAAACGTGAGATTTTACACAAGAAAACTAACGTCACATGTAATTATTTATTATTATTTTACCACATATATTTATATATATATATATATATATATTTTATTTATTTATTTATTTTTTAGCTATATGGTTTTAGTTATTTATTTATTTATAACTTTTTTTTTTGAACCGTTGCTGTGATACCACCTTTGTCAAGACCCAACTCCAAAGGCTTAGAGTTGGAATCATGACGTACTAACTTATTCTTATTCAAAACAAATTAAGCTGTGAATTAAACAGAAAAGATAATTAAACAGGAATTTTATTTCATGCTACTATTTAAGAAAGAGAGGAAATACATTTCTAGGGCTTTCATTATTTTATTATTCAGTAACTAGCCCCGAATAGAGACAAAAGGGAGCGAAAATAAAAAGAAGATAAAATAGTAGTTTAATAACAGTCCATGAGCAGGTTCCATTTCGTGGGGTTATAGTTTCCCCTACTTCTCGTTACCTGAAAGGGTAACAGCTATAAGCACGCAGCAGAGTGAGAAATATTATACCAAGAGTGTAGGGAACAACCATGGATGATTAGTTAGGCTAAAATATTTGCATAATTAATTTAAAACAACAATTTATTCAGAATACGGAATTCATGAAATTAATTAATCATAACCACGGTATAAAATAGAACAGAATAGAGGTCACCGAGGTGACAGTCAGAACAAAGGTCAATGGATCCATGACAAATAAAGGACCACAAAGTGGTCAAACAGAGGCCAGTGGTTATTTAAGTCCCCCAAGGCGTGGGACTCCCGTGGTGATAGTTACAAAACATAATTGTTTATAAGGTTATAGTCAAATATATACTAAAATTTAAACAAACATATTCATAAGTTTCCTTTTAAGTAAATAGGGTTTAGAGAGTAACCCACGTAACTAGAATATTTATAAATATAACTTTTATTTATATAACTTAATAAATATAACTTGTATAAAATAAGTTATGGTAACTCAAAACATTTGTAAAACATATAATGGTAAAGTAAGGTATAATATAACTCACCTTAATTATAACCCTTAGCCTTACTTTGCTATCAGCACTCTCCTAGTATAAGTTCCTTACCCTCAACAGACGTATCTCTCTCTCTCTCGGTTTTTCTTTCTTTTTTTCCTTCCCTTCACATACAGCACCTCCACCCTTATATATACACAGGTCAAGTGATGACTCAACACCCTAAGGCTCCAAGTACTCACTCCCTCTATCCAAGTCTAGTGTCCAGGTGGCTCTTTGTCTCTCAATTTGGTAGATTTGTAATCTAATTATTTAATGCTCCTTGATTTGTTTTGATAATCTGGCAGATTATAATCTAAGTAATTGATCACCTTTGATTTGTTTTTATCTAATAATAAAATTAGTATTTAATTTATCTTAATAAATTTCTTCGTCATATAGTTAATAACCATAATGATAAATTAATTTATCTAGCACATATAACTTATTTATTTTATTATTGCCATTATTATTCTTCTTATTCCATATATTATTGTTATTCTTATTTATTTATTTGATATCTTTAACTTTAAATTTGACCCAACTAGTATTAGAATTTCATATTTCTATTAATTTGACCCTAAATAAAAATCCCTAATTAATCCCATATAACCCAGTGCTAAATTAGATTATGTATTTATTATCAATTATTTAATAATATATATCACAGACACCTATAATTATATAACTGTAAATATTTATGTGGTATTTAATTAAATATTCAGGGTGTCACAATACTCACTCACCATCTACTTTTATAATCACATCCCACCATCTCTACTTACCATCTACTTTTATAATCACATCCCACCATCTCAACTTATCATCTATTTTCCTAAATCACACACCACCATCCCCATTCATCATTCATCTCCATTATACATTGTTCCCTATTAGCTCAATTATCTTCCCTAAATGCTCCACTTTATCTTCCACTTTGTTCTCCACTTTGTCTTCCACCATTGCCCACTTGCATTGGCTATATAATGAGAGTTCTAGTCTTGAATTGAGGATGAATTTTAAGAAGAAAAGTGTAGAGAGAGAATTGTGTTAGAATTTGAGAGAAATGAAAGTCTTAAAAACAAGAGAATTGTCTTGTCAAACTAGTGAAGTTGCATAGCCTATTGCATCTTATCTTTCCTTGTCAAAACTATTCAAAACCTTAATCAAAGATAAAGTATTATTGCCAAGAAAAGAATGATTATACATTTGTTCAAAACCGTCATTCTAAGCTCAAATCTCCAAGCTCTTGAATTGAGGATTAAGATCATAATTCACAACTTTGAGAATGATCAAGATGAAGTTTGAAAATCAAAAAGTTCAATATTTCTTTGAAAGGTGAATTTTCAATTCTTTCATTTTTTTTGCATGTTCTATCTTATATTTGTTTTATTGTGTTAGTTTCATATTAGTTTTGTTGTACTCTTACATGTCCTATCTTATATTTGTTTTATTATTTTAATTTCATATTAGTTTTGTTGTAATTTTGCACTTTCTATTTTATATTTGCTTTTTTATTTTAGTCTAACCGGTAGTGGTTAGTTGAGCTACCTATATATTTCTTATTTGTTTATTTTCTTAGTTTTGCAACAAGACAGGTTTTGCTAAGCGTAGTTGGCTGACTGGCCTATTTGGCCAGCTGGTTAGCTTCTTTTGGACAATATGACATTGTCTTTCGATGTTAACAAACTTTTGGTGGTTTCCAAGGCACATGAAGCTTTTTATTTTGTTTATTTTATTTTGAATGTTTTGTGAGATTTTTATTTTGTTATAATATTCTCCTTATCCCTCTCTAATTTGGTTTGTAATTATTCTTTCAAGTGTTGTAATAATTTTTCACCCACTTCTTTCTATCTTGTTCTTTTACTTGCTTCATTTATTTATGAATATGCATCATATTTTATTTTTCGTTATATCAATACTTTGCCTCCATGTTTTATGCATCTGAATTCGGCTAAGTTTGCATTAGTGAATTTAATCAATTTCTATGTGATTATGTGCGCTACCTCATATTCTTGAGATGGTTCACATGCCATATCTTAGAAGTCGAATCTTTAGTTGCATCTCATGAGTGAATTACATTAGGATTTTGTATATAAGATCATGTATATTTTACTAACTTTGCTTTGTAACTGTTCGCGGGACGTCGATAAATACGTAAATTTTTATACTTTAGCATCCCGTTTATGTGTGTTTTTTTTCTTATTATATTTAAGCATCCTACTATGTGGCTATTTGCTTACTTGATATAACTGTATGAATGCTAGTAGATGAATGTTGTGTTACTTAATTTGAAATGATGTTGATTTTTCATGTTTATAAACTCAATTTATTTGGGTTGTACATTTTCAAAACGTTTTTAAAATATATGAAATCAAATTGTTTAAAATGGATGACATAGTCTATAGTTGTATGCTTTACATAGTAAATTTTAGAATGTATTGAATAATTAGAACATGAACATATAAAGAAAATAAAATTCATACCATGATTTAGTAGAGGCCGATCTTTTGATACGGTGAGCGGAGTGCTCAATAATGACCTTCCCCTTTCATACTTAAGATTTCGAACCAAACATCTTTGGTGACGACGAACAGTAGCTTTGCCATGAGTTACAGGTTTCCTAATTTTTACAAAACATTAGATGACGACTCTAAGATCTGATGATACAGGCTATTTATGGTAAAATTTTTAAAATAAAATAATTTTTTTATAAAAGTTGTCAATCATCTATATTTCATATTGTACTCGTAAGACTAAGGCCTTATTTGTTATAATCCAAAAATGTTAAAAAGTTACTATCATATTTAAGTCATATTATCTTATTTAAGTTATATTACCTCTCTACTATATCAATTCAAACCAAATCTATACTCAATTCATATTTTATAAAAAATTAAAAAATACATTTATTTAGATTATTACAAATCACTCATAAATAAAAAATCAAAGGTCCAAACTGGTAAATGCGCACAGATATGCCGGGACATGTTACACCAGTTTTCCAATCGTTAACCGTGATTTTCTTACACACTTTTGTTTTTTGGGTTTCATTTCCTTGCACAAGTCAAGAAAAACAACTTCTCGTTGGCAAGGACCCATTGAATCGTGCATGAAACAATTATTCACGAGGTGACACGTGCCCCATCCAATCAAATATTTGGTAAATTTTTTGAAATTTTTTTTTTTATCTCTAACATTATTGTAATTACATATTTTTTTTTCTGAGGTTGCTAAGGATTCGTTTGGAAAGTGGGTTAACTTTTTAACTTTTTAGTTATTTTAGCCTGAGGTAAAAAAATCTCGTTGGGAAAAGACTTTTTGACTTTTTTAACTTTTTGTGAGAGAAAGAATATAATAATTATGAGTTAGATGTGATATTTTGTCTTATTAAATTAAAAAGTCTATTTTATTTTTTTGTGACTAAAATAGCTCCAAATCCACCCAACCAATTCTTTCCAAACGAAGCCTAAAAAGTGTATTTATCTAAAAAGTTAAAGGCCCCGTTTGTTTTGGGTATAGAGGAAGGGATCAAACTATGATAGATTAATGTTGTGTTTGTTTGCAGATTTGAAGAAGAGATAGAGATGGAGGTTCGGATTAGGTTTGGCCTTGAAAAGGGAATTGGGATGGAAGACGTGGAGGTTTTAATTTTTTTAAAATTTTTTACATGTTGAGCATTTTTTTTGAACATTAATATTTAATGTTTAATATTTTTCTATTTGTTTTATTATTTTATATAAAAATAATTTAATAATTCATACACCAATAATTATCATAAAAATAAACACAATTTTATTTAATTTCGTTATTATGAATCCTTTCTATTCTAACTCTAAAAATAAATGGGCCAAAAGATTTTATGGTTGGGATAGAGAGAATTGAAAAGCCTCTTGAATCTTATTAGTAGGTGGTGTTGATTCTCAAAAGTCATCTTGTCACGGCTAAGAATCTAATTACAAACCAAGTGTTCTTGAAATTCTTGAAATTTTAAAGAATGCACTCTACATTTAAAATTGTTAATATTAATTAATTTAAATGTATTTAAAAAATTAAAAAATACTTAAAAAAGAAAAAGACATAATTAAAAATTTTATTAGTTATAGTTAAAATAAAGTCGTAATTAAAGAAAAAAATTAATCATAATTAAAAAATAAAATAATATAATTAGAAATACATATGATATTATTATCACATTATTATTTCTTTTTTATATTTTAATAAAAAAATTATTATAAAATCAAACACAATAAAATAATTTAAATAAATACACATATTTAAGAGATGCTAAGCAAACCTGCGATAATTTTTCAATCATTTCTTGCTTGCTGGTGTTGACAAAAAGTACCGCATGAAGCGTGCAAGACACAACTATTCACGAGGTGACACGTGCCCCAACCAGGCAAACAAACTCGCATCCAGATTCCTGGAAAATTCATGGTCTACGATTTGCCATCTCAGCACTACTCTCTCCTCACTCCAAAAATTGTCCTCCTCAAAATTTCAAATATTCCCATTAAAACCCACAAAAAATCTCAACTCTCCTGATTTCATCCATTCTTTTTCTTCCCCCACAACACACAACTTTTACAAAACAAAACACTTTGCTCACTATTCTTTCCCTTACATGCTTCAATGGCTCAATTGTTGTCACCAGTGTGCACAGATCCTCTCAAATTCCAAAACCCATTACAGAGTTTCTGTCCAAGAAGTGGATGGGCCTTGCTTGCCAACAACAGTGTCAGTTGGAGAATGATCGGCCATGGAAGAAGGCGAAAAGGGTTTGGCAGAGTCAGGGTTGCGACAGGGGACTCGGCGCGATCGGAGGTCGTTGCCGATGATTACTATGCTTTGTTGGGTCTGGTACTATATCAATTCTTTCAATTATTATTATGCATTCTATCTAAATTGTCAATAGATACTCTGTTTCTTATGTTGAATGTTGATCTTTGTCTAGTATACTCACATGTGTATCTGTGTTTATATGTAGTTTTTGCCATTGCAAATAAATATAAACACACACCAATTAGTGCGTGTGATAGTGGGATTTTCTTATGACTTGTGCATAAATCAACTAGTCGTGTTAGAATTGGGCCTTTTTATTTATTTATTAAGAATGTAATTGGACGTTTTGCATGAAAGGTTAGGGTTTGTGCCGTACTTATCATGTATGTTCCGTGAACTCAAACCTGCATAAATCTAAATCTCAGACATAAATATATACATATTATATTGTATAATTATGTACAAATATAATTGAAATTAAATAAGATTTAGAGAAAATATAAAATTTTTGTCTTTCATCCATGTCAAGCTAGAAACGTTTCTTTATCTGCAATGCAAATGTGATTTTTCTTCTTCTTCAAACGTTGTAAAAAATTATGTCTAAATTGAATATGGTGTCGGACATATGTCCCGTACTCTTATCCTTGTCATTCTGGCATTTGGGGAAGTAAAATTGTCCATGTAACACAACTTATCATGATGTTGGGGTCAAAAGATTATGGTTTTGTTACTTTTTTGGGATCTTTTAAAAAATGTCTTAGAAAATGAAACCTGCACTAGTATTTTTGTTTTACAATTTTAGAAAACCAACAGGATGGTAAAAAAACCAAAGCGTAGGTGATCAAACTCAGAAGAGAAGTATTGCATGTGCTGAATAATGGCAATGAGAACATAGATAGATCAGGGGACCTTGTGTTCCAAAAGGAGGTGTAGAGTATTTTTGTCAGAACTTCTTGTTTCAAATCCTGCGCTTTGTGGTGCCTTAATAATGTCATAACTTGCAGACTGATAATTGTAAGACTCTAGCAGTCGTGCCAATTGTCCTTGCATGTCTCTTTTGTCTTTTTGCTGAACTTTTGATTTCATGATGCTTTTGTAGCTTCTCTCCCTTTCTCAGTGCAATATTGATGAGCAATATGATTGTAAGATTTAAATTTTTGACTTACTTTTTCCTTGCTTTGATTTTCCATTATTTATTATTGTTTTTTTTTTTAACATCTTAGACTAGCTTGGATTATATGCACACTGAGGGAATATTTATATACTTATTTACGGTTTTGAAGAATTCTCTTCAACTGTCGTATCTGTATTACGTTTTATAAGATAAAAAGCTGAAAATATGTTGAGTGAGCAACGTTGAAAAGTTGTCTTAATCATTGTTAGCAACACATAAATAGTAGCTGGAGAAGACATTCAAATGGAAGCATGAAATTCAATTTGAGTGAAAAAAGATAGAAAAATTTGATGTACGTAATTTAATGTGTTGTATATATTATATTTTGTTCTAGAAAATGGGGTTTTTGATATTTTCATGATGTTCACGTAAAATCTTAACGTGGCTTAATATCTTCTTCTATTTTGTACATTTTCAGCACCATGTTATATGGGGATATGAAAATAACCATGTCATTGTGTTCTTTGAGCTGAAATCAAGGACTAAATGGTGAACGTTGATATTGTAATATGCACTTGCCACAGTTAATGATCCCTTGCCTTGACAAGTGGATAAAAATAGTTGCATTGTTTTTTTTTATTTATTCAGGCCTTAATTTTTTTGATGTTAGTCGAGCATATTTTTTTATCCAAGCTACTCCAACTGTGCAGATGGGATTTTATAAATTTATAAACAGAGGTTGCACATGCTTTACATACCGAACATCATCAACCTTTGGATTCGGTTCATCTAAGTAATACCATTTGAATTACTTTCCTTAGTGATTATTGTAATCATGTATTGGAAGGATATGTCACTTGAATTCAGAATTCCTAGATTACTGGGTGTCACAAATAGTTTGGGTTGAAGTCTGACTTGGATTAAACATTGTGAAATTTTCGAAGATAGTTGCACTGGTAAACTTTAACAAAAATATTGATTGTTGTCTAGGTACTTAGATAATGCATTTGGAAGGTTGACAACTTTGTTGAGTATAAGATGCAAGTATTATTAGTTTGGATGGAGAATTGTGGAATTTTGAACAAGGAAATTTCATGCATTATCCTTGGGATTCTTGGATGTTTTCTATTTAACTTGGATGGAATAACATGGCGAAAATATTAGATGGCACGAAGTCAGGTTACTCAGTTCTAATGAAAATGCAACATAGATATAGTCTCCCTAAATTAGGTGGAAAATTTTGTAATAGGATGTAAGGAATGTTCATATGACAATTTACAATAATGGTTCATCAAAACAACTTTCAATGAAAGTCTAGTACATTCCGATTTGTGCTAGTGGAAGCCTGTTTCAATAATGTTAATTCATTCTTTGGTGTGAAATTCCCTTTCCCATGCATATACACTCCATTTGTTTGGGTTTTTCTCATTTTCTGGCATTTAGTACAATGGAAAATGAAAGTCAACGGAAAAAAAGCTTATTTGGGCTGAAAATGTTTTATCACCGCTCCCACCAACCCACCACCACTACAATCACTAGTATGTTAGTTTGAAGGATGCAACCAAAATAGGAAAACTTTTTCTATGGAAAATATTTTTTGGAAAAAGTTATACATAGAAAAAGTTTTCCACCGTAACAAACGGAGTGATAATGCTTGTCTCTATGTTCTTTCTTCTCAGATTTTGTGCAGTACTTGAATCATTGTTGAAGTTTGCACTTTTTTCTTTGCTTGGCTTATCTTACCAGCTTCCAGATGCCACACCAGAGCAGATTAAGAAAGCCTACTATAATTGCATGAAAGCTTGCCATCCAGACTTGAGTGGTAATGACCCAGAGACCACAAATTTCTGTATGTTCATCAATGATGTTTATGCGGTGAGTTAGCACTGGAAATGGAATGCTTGAAAATCTGAGTAATTGAATATAAATTTTTTTCTTGTGCTTCTTTTGTAAATGGACTATTGCAGTGTAGGTTCTCAGTGATCCTGTGCAGCGCATGGTTTATGATGAAATTCATGGGTATGCTTTGACTGCAATCAATCCTTTCTTGGATGATTCCTGCCCAAAGGATCACGTATTTGTCGATGAGTTTAGCTGCATAGGTACGTTCAGAGTTTATCAGGAATCTCCATTATAGATGTAAAAAGTATTGAGTTAATGGAAGAGCACAATTGAAATCTGACATTAGCTACCCCTGAGAATTTCTGAAAATCTGAAAACCTCTTTAGTGTTTCTGGCTTTAGCATTATTTAACTTCCCTAATATGCAAATTGTTTGAAAATGATCTCTTCTGTGTAGATCAATGACTCTGTAATCAACACAAAAGCCTTTTTCTTAATGCTTATGAGATTTCTATTACTTAAATTTTCATTTGTGAGTGGTTTAGACATTATTCCTTGTCTGTTGAATGCTATTTTTAGATCTTTATTTAATTTTGTTTGAGTGTAGAAACAAGGCTGGAGAGATTCTACTTACTCTTGATATATAGCTGTGTCAGTGTCATCCTCTGTAGCAATCTATGGGTTATGATACCTTTGAATTACAATATAACGATTTTTTGTCCACAGGTTGTAAAAATTGTGCCAATGTATCCCCAGATGTATTTGGCATTGAGGAAGATTTTGGAAGAGCCAGAGCATATAGTCAGTGTGGGAAACCTGAATTAGTTCAACAAGCAATAGATAGTTGGTAAGTTGCTGATCAATGGTTATGGCTATGATGCACTAATTATGGTTTGCTCAGGCGTACTGTCAGAAAGTGAAAAAGTTGCAGGCATTTTACTTCAATCATTGAGTATTAACTTTATCTATTTTGGCAAAAAACGAATGAAACCTTTTTTGCACTATTGTATAGCTCTTACGTTGTTACTTTTATTTGTCATTTAGTGACATAGATTAGAGACACAAAGCATTGTTATTTTAACTGTAAGAGGGGTTAACTTGAGCTCATTGAATTAATTGGGTCCAATCGGAGCCCAATTTGAAAGCCCAAAAATTAATGGGTCCGGAGAAATTATCACCAAGTGGCCTCAAATGAATTCTATTGAATGGACCAGCGAGAAAACTAACCAAATTGGCCGGAGAGGCCCAACAAGATTATATTTCTAAGAAAAGCCCAACAGGCCCATCCAAAGAGGCCCAGATCATACGAGCATCCGAGAAGGTTGATCGTTGCTTTTAAAAGAGATGAAACCCTCGGAGGAGATCCGTTCTCCGAGGTATTTGTTTAGTCTCGAAAGGGTTTGGAACCACGAATCTAGAGACCTATTTGAGCTCGAACTCGAAAGGGTTCAGATACACGAACCTAGAGATCTGAAGCACTTGGCTTCGAACGCAATCTAGAAGTCACTCCGTTAATGAGTCCCAGAACACTTACGGGCTCGGAGCTTTTCGGGATCTACGCATTAGAACCATGGATGTGACGGAGTCTGAACAAAGGACCCGATCCTGAGGACGGTGAGTGGAGATAAATTCACTCTTCAGTTAAACTATCCTATACTCGGGTCGAGGTGGCACAATCTAGGGGGTCCCTGAGACTCGGCGATATTTGCGGCAGGGCGTTCTCTTGAACTACCCCTGACCCTTCTGTGGTAGGGTGTCCTCTGGGACTACCCCTAGCCCCTTTGGGATGATTGGGGATCATTGGTTAGGTATGGCTAAGAAGAAGGGTTCGCTGAGAGATTGATCTCCTCTTCGGGATTTTTCTCATCTTCAGAGAGGTCATCTCCTCGGACAAAGTGGTTAGAGAGAATATTCCCCATGTGCCTTGCACATTGCCTCCATCCTACATCAAGAGGTGCCTATAAAGAGTACCCACCCATAGTTTTACATGAAGATGGATTTTGGAGAGAAAATTTTTGAAAGAGAATTAATTTCTCTTCTCCATTATCTACCTTGTGAGTGAAAGTGAGAGATCTATGGGAAAGTCTTGCCATTATTTTCTCTCTAACTACTTTGCCTTCTTCTTTACCCAATCTCTTATCTCCATCATCTCTTTGCTATTGTGTTTCTAGTTGCGACCATTAAAGAATCTAAGCCTCTCATTATTTCTAGAGAATTCAGGTTTTTCGGTGATCTTTGAAGATCTTCGAATTTTCCGGCAGACATTCAAAGTTTCCGTCAAATTTTCTGGTGAGCCTTTGAATTTTCCGGCAACATTCTCGAACCCTCTCATACATTAACAAGACGTCATTTTTGAAGATTTTTTTTATTTTTTAGTGTTCAAGGAATGAAGCTGATATTTCTTCCTTTTTTCTCTGTATTTTGCTAATTATCTTTAGGTAATATACTTATTTTTCTTTTACACATTTCTCTTAACATTCAAACACCCTTTAACAAATAGACCAAAGAATCTTGGAGAGTTGGTGCTTATCTGTTTTTGAGTCTGCTCTTCATGATTTACAATTGTTGTGTAATTGTTCTATATAATTTACATCAACTTGTAAGAATGATCAACTTCCCTGCATTTATAGTACATATATTAGCTGATTTAAGGTAAGGGAAAACCCAGTGATCTTTGTCGTTAACACTTTATGTGAATATTTTAATGGATGGTGTCACATTTGGACAACTCTGACTAAGTTTCGAACTAATGTGAAGTAGATGCTAGATGAACCTACCTGGACTTTGGTTTTGGCAAGACCTCTTGATATTTATTTTAGCTCCTGAAACCAAGTACATTAGCTGGTTTATGGTTTCTTGACGAGATCTGAATAATCAGTAATCATAGAATATTTGTCGCATGTTAAAAAGTTAGTGCAGTGGATGTCTTTAGATAGTTAGATAGTTACTTCTTTTTCATTTCAGCCCAGTTGATTGCATCCATTGGACTTCTGCTGCACAACTATCTTTGCTTGAAGACGAAATGCGGAGGGTAGAAAGAGTAAATGTAAGGCACACGCTTAAAGTTTCATTGCTTCGCAGTTTATTTTACAATAATTTATGTGTGTCTGATATCACCTCTTTATAGTTTACAGAATTCGTGATTTTTGGCTTGCTATTGTCTATTTTCAAGTTTAAATAATATCTTTATTGCAGATCCAAGGGATTTAACATCATTTTCAAAATGGGTTCAGGCCCAAAAATCACCCCCAAAATCCGAATATCTGGGCATGACTTGCATTTTAGACATGATATTATTTGGGTTTCACCGGTTTCTTAATATAGAATTCATAATTTCTTTTATGAGTTACATCTTTTTTAGAGACTAGTTTTTCTTGCTTGATATTCTACTGTAGAGATGAATTCATCAGGACACCTTGAAGAGACCAAATAATCTTTCAAAACTTATCTTCTAATATATGACATTGTCAGTTACTTTTGAAAAAAAAGAAAGGAAGAAAATCTTCATCTCACAGTAAAAGTATGCCTTAGTATTGTGCATGATAACTTTGTTCATTTGTCAAGTTCATTAAAAATAAAAACTAAAATAGTTAAAATTTGACGGTTTTCATTAATGACAATCAGGTTGCACTGATGCTTTCAGGAATGGGATCTTCAGTGGATGTTTTTAGAATGGTAAGACCTCAATTCTTAATTGTTCATTGTACAATTCCTCTAGGGGTGAATGATGGCCTGCTTGTTACACGGTCTTGGGTAGAACTCAACCCAAAAGTTAGCTATTGAGGTGAGAGTGCCCTCATGCTTATATGCTTAATATTACTTTAGTAATGCGGGACTTTGCTTCACACCCTTCCTTATGCCCAGCGTGCTCACTTGGCAGCATCTGCGATGTGCAGACTAGGGACATGCACCCTACCCATACTTGACTACTCCAGCTTTGATACCATGTTACACCGTCTTGGGTAGAACTCAACCCAAAAGCTAGCTATTGGGGTGAGGGTGCCCTCACGCTTATATGCTTAATAGTAATTGGGTGATGTAGGACTCTGCTTCGCACGACCAACTAACTCACTGTGATGGATAACATTTACACTCCTTAGGAGAGTCGAACTTTTGTGTAGGAATTAATGTTGTCATCTTGGAGACTATTATTTGTTTAATTGATCAGAACATGGTTTAGTTGAATGGTTTGATCATGCCTCATTGTCTCCGAAAATCTCCTGAAATGTAGTAGTGCTCAAACTATTGATTCATTTATGAAAATGAATTACTTTGTAAAACAAAGTTGATATCTATTTAAAGAACCTAAAATATTTATGCTTCTTTTGTGCCTTGTGTGGTTTAGTGAACTTGATTCAGGTATTCAGGCGCAACGCCTTGTGTTATTAACACCTTTTGAGATTTTGATAGGATTGGATGGAATTTAATTATTTTCCTGTTGACAACTTTCTTTTATTGAATAAAGTGTCAAATTATGCTCACAAATTCCTTCATTTATTTCTAAATGCTGGTTCTTTAATCGGTTACTAAGTTCTTCAGGTGGCATTTCAGAGAGGTTGTGGTACAAGGAATGGATAGTTTGATATTTGTAGCTCATTAGTCAGTAGTTATTTGATGGTGGTGCCACATTTAATACTTATTGCTGTCATCAATAGGCAAAATCATGGAAAACCTTGAGAAGTTTTCTAGCAGCAGACCTTGTCTCTTAGGAAGATCTCTGATAGAGATAATTAAACTGCTAGCATACTTTAATCCTTTCAGTATTAATGTATTTGATTATTATTTTTCATCAAATAACTCCAATGTGGCAGGCAACCTCTCGATGGGAAAAGAAACAAGCTAAAATCTTGGTAAGAACTCTGATATTTTTTCCTTTTTCTTCATTTTCTTTTTGTGTTTTTGTGGGTTCTTCTGTATTGGATTTCAGCTATTATTTGGTGTCTCAATATTTTTCATCTCTATACTTTTTTTGATTTTATAAAAGCCCTTCTTGTTATCTTATTTATTCATTATTAGCAATGCATTTTTAAACTGCATTGCTTACAATTTCACATGTCAATTATTATTTGTATTAATGAAGCAAATGTTTCCTAAATAAGCTACAAACATGGAATGGCAAGAGAATGATGGGATTCCAGTTGAGATATATATTAAACCTACGATTTTCTTTATGTTTTGACCTTGGATATTGTCTGCATCAAGTTTCATCTTTTAATGCTGCTCATATTTGTTTTCACCGGGCAGGTATATTTGTTATGTTCATTGATTTTTGTTATTATAAATCAAATCAGTGTTAGGTTTGACAAATGGCTTATATATATTGTGTCCAGGCAAAAGCTAAAGTGAGGATGATGAAGCAGAAAGGTTCTGATCAAACTGAATCATATTGGAGCAACCTCTGGGGTAAGCCCAGAGACTATCAAAATACAGGTAACAAGGATTCAGTAAAGAAAATTGCTGATTTTGATGTTTAAAATCATGGAAAGCATTCTACTTCTATTATTCTGATATAAATATTTTGTCAAGTGCAAATAGCTGCTCTATTGTTTCTCTCATATGTTTCCAAGAATTCTTTAGCTCGATTGAGTATACATTGTAGGCATGTGTTTGTTCCTAAAGTTGTAGAATGTGGTAAAATAGTATGGCATATGCAAACTTGCACTGACCTTTCCACTGAAATTTATTATTTCTTTCCATTTGGTAAAATGCTGTCCAAAATAATGTTTTGTGTACTTTGGGAAGAAGCCCTACTTGTTGAAGGATGGAGCCTAATGAAAGCTCCCCTATAATAAATAGTGGGAAAGGGTTTAATTGTAAGGGTTTTTTGAGTGAAAAGGTAGGAGCTGAGGTTTAAAGGGTTTAGACCTGAATTCGGCCAAGTTTAGACTAGATAGTAGCAAAGAACACAAGGTTAATGCTTTCGAGTGTATGGTATATTTGCTGAGAAGCACCACACCAAGATGGATGTTGTGCGGGAACACACGTGTCGACGTGTCCGACATGCCTTGTGGGGTTCAATTTTTAAAATTGTTATTATTAGTATTATTATAGAACATGTTAAGGACACTTCATGGACAGGCCAAACACCTTTATAGAATTTTTATTTTTAATTTAGAAGGATGATTTGGTGTTGAAATAAAATATATCCATATATGCATCGATGCCTCTCATATCTATGTATTCTTAATGTCTATTAATATAAATAGTAAATAAAAATATATTTGTTTCAGTATCTTGCTGCATCCGTATTATAATTTTTTGAGAATCATTGTATCCTGTATCCATGCTTCTTAGTTTATTGGGAGAAGCACTGGAAAATTTTATATGATTCCATACATAGTATTGTCGCCAGTTTTAGCATTTGTAAAGATCCAAAGAGGCTAGAACTCAAAGCACTTGAATCTATAGTGTTCATTGCAAATACTAAAAAAAAAAAAAATTGAAATTTTAAATGTGCTACCCTGGTGGATTTTGTAGAATGTAAATAAATTTTCGCTCCTTGGATGCTTATTACTTTGTTGGCTTCTGTAATGGTTGTATGGTTTCTGCATCAGTACAAATCATACACACGGCAGAAATTGTCTCAAAATGTAGCCAACACTTTTTAGTTTAAAATTTTAAATAAAGCTTTATATAATAGTGGTTGCAGAGGAGGAAGCAAAAGAGAGAGCACGAAGAGCTGCTGCAGCATCTCGAAGATGGAGAGAGTACTCGAGAAGGGGTGCTGATAAACCTCCCACCTTTAAACTTCCCGAGTCCGTGTCAAACAATGAAAAATGAGTAGTAAATTCTGATACCTCTTGATTTTCCATTGTTATATGTAATTAATATATTCAAAATTTCTTTACTGAAAACATATATTCGAGATGGAGAGAGTACTCGAGAAGGGGTGCTGATAAACCTCCCACCTTTAAACTTCCAGAGTCCGTGTCAAACAATGAAAAATGAGTAGTACATTCTGATACCTATCGATTTTCCTTTGTTATATGTAATCAATGTATTCAAAATTTCTTTACTGAAAACATATATGATAAATGTTTAGATGTTATGTACTATAAATGTAAAATTCATATTGATCTCACAACTATGTAACTACGATTAGTATAGGTGCAATAAAAATAAGAAGAGAAAATTTCATTTTTCCCTTGAAGTATACTCTTCTGATCAATTTCACACCTGAACTTTTGATATTGTCCACTTATAACCTCACCTATTTAAATCGTTATTAATTTGCCCTATTGTCACATTTAAACAGAAAAAGTTAAAAAAAAAAAAATTATATTTTGGCCCTAACTTTCAAATTATAGATTTAAATTCACCCATTCTCTTCTCCTCTCTCACCCAAACCACCCTCCCTCTTCTATCAACCAAACAACCACCATCACCACCACCACCACTACTACCACCATTGCCATGTCAGTGTACCGCCCTCGTTACCATTAACCATCCTAAAAACTAAGAAAATTTATGAAAGAGAAGATATATTTTGATTCACAAACAATCATACATAATAATGAAATTCGCTAATTTAGATTCAATAAATCCAAACAAACTAATTCCAGTATATACTCAATCAGACTAGTTGATTAGTATCCTCAAATGTTGTAAAATTTCCTCTTTCTTTCTCTCAAATGTTGTAAAATAGTATCCTTCTCTACAAAGCATAAATCATTTACTTCCCATCAACAAATATTTCTTCACTTGCTACCATAACAAATTTCATAATAGAGGCTGCTCACAAAATATTATATCCAATGGAACCACTAACAAAGAAACCATGTCCTTTTGAGGCTTCAAGTTTCATGAACTTACCAGAGGCTACTTCAATGGAGAACCCAAAAGAGGACACGAGGAAAGAGAAGAAGAACAGCAAGAAAATCAAGTATTAGAGAGGATTACCGATCCAAAGATTGATCTTGAGTTCTCTTGCAAGGACTCCAATGATGTGTCCAGAGCTCAATCTTCTTGATTGTTTGAACATGGGTTTGGCTCAAATTTCATCTGGAACTCCCGATGATTATGCTATATCGTCTGTGTTGCAATAACAATGATGCTATCGTCAATGATTGAATTAGTTTGGTTGGATTTATTGAATCTAAGTGGGTTTCATAATATGATTGTTTGTAAATTGAAGTATATCTTCTCTTTGATGAATTTTCTTAGTTTATAGGATGGTTGGTGGTGGCGGGGGTGCCACTGACGTGGTAATGGTGATGGTGGTGGTTTGAATCAAGGAAAAAAAAAAAAAATAATGGCGATGGTGGTGGTGATGGTTGTTTGGTTAATAGAGGAGAGAGGGTTGTTTGGGTGAGAGAGGAGAAATAATGGTTGAATTTGAATCTACAATTTGTAATTCGGGGCCAAAATATAAATTTTTTTTAAAAAAAAGTTTCCGTTTAAATGTGACGGTAGGGGACAATTGTTAACGATTTAAAATATTTCCGATGTGTCCAAAAAAAAAAAATAACGATTTAAATAGGTACGGGACAAATTGACAATATTAAAAGTTTGGATATGAAATTGATCAGTATAGTTTGGGGAGAAAATGAAATTTGCTCAATTAATAAACAAGAAAAAATGATTTATAGAACTAGTTTGCTACTCTATGGCTTGTTTTGTTGCATCAATGAGAATAATTGGATAAGGGAGATTGTAATTTATCGGACTGTTAATCCTGAGATATATTGTCCCTGAACTATTTTGTTGGATTGGTGTCTGAATTGGACTATTCTATTGAATCTTATGTTTGTTTGGAATATTATGGAGAATGATAAATGCTCAAAAGACTATTTTATCCCTTTGAATTGTTTACTAAATAATAGGAATATTAAATCTGCATCATAAATTTTATTTAATTTTTTTACTAGAACTTTTAAAAAATTAAATAAATCGAATATTAATAAAAATTACATAAATTTATTTTAATTTGTAGTTGAGATTTTTAAATTTTATTTTACTTTACTAAGTATAATTAATACTATATGATTATTAAAATAAATAATTCCAACTAACAAAATGGCTAGAATAAATAATTTAATAAATAAATTTTATTTTAAAAAAAATATTAAATAGTAGAGGGTCAAAAATATAATTTTATTATCTAATTTCATGGGATGAGTTATCCTAAGATTTGTGTCCCACTCCCCTCATGGGATAGAACAATCTTATATGTTTGAGATTAATAGTCCGGACTATTAGTCCGGTGTAAACTTTTTGAACCAAACACCGGAGCATTCCATCCACAGGATATGAATCCTATCTCATGGCTCAATCCCTCCAAACAAGCATCCCCATATGGTTATTATTTGCGAGTGACAAAAAATACATCCATATGCATATATTATATGACTTGTTTGTTCTTTCAAATTTATTTCCACTTCTTTGTTAATTATAATCAAATCTCACATGTATTATTACTTTGTTAGTTGCAACAATATTTAGGCTGTATTTGAATTATAGATTTGGGTGGAAATTTGAAAAGAAAAAGGAAAAAGGTGGGTGAAATGTAATCGCATTATCACATTATCATATTTCACTCAACTTTCTCTTTTTATTTTCTCTCCTAAATTCTTACTGAAATCTAAGTACCAAACACAGCCTTATTTTTATATGAATTGAAGTTGTTGGTTTGTATTGATTGGAGTTCGGCTGACTATGGTATATGCCAAAAGGGTTAAATTCCTTTTTATACTTAATCTCTTCATACCCTTCTCGTGAAAGATTTAAATAGTGATTTGCGGAGAGAATAGAAAAGGAAAAGAAAAAACATATAGTAATCTCTTCAAATTTTTGAGTGTAAAATTGATATTAATCGAAGTTTGGGGGTCAAATTGAAAAATGCGTAAAAGTTTGGGGGCGAAATGATATTTCCTCTTATTTTAATATAATATTATCTTTTCGGATCGTAGAAATAATTTTTTTTGATATTTATTTTCGTTAAATTATTTTTTATTTTTTCAAAAGTCAAATATGGCGATAACTTTGATATCATTATTAAACCAATTCATTAAATCAAAAAATTTAAAACTAAAAATATTTCATATGTTAAACATGTTGACTATACATTAAAAGTCTAA
This sequence comes from Camellia lanceoleosa, assembly GCA_025200525.1. Taxonomy (NCBI): domain Eukaryota; kingdom Viridiplantae; phylum Streptophyta; class Magnoliopsida; order Ericales; family Theaceae; genus Camellia; species Camellia lanceoleosa. Next base: position 119,059,926 of record CM045764.1, on the reverse strand, counting down.
TAACTATTCATTACATGATAACCATCTAAAAATATCTGTTAATAACAAATACAACCGTCTAGTACATGATAACAATCCAAGAATATCAACAAAAACAGCCACTTATTACATTACATGATCATCATTCAAACATATACTAAAATTAATTTAGTAAAAAAATAAAAATATAAAAAAATTATTATTTTTATATAACTTTATCTTTGGTGAGTAGATATAATTTTTAAAAAATGTGATATTTATTTTTGTCAAACTAGTTTATATTTTATCAAATTGACAACTTTGCCCTTGAAATAGAGCAACAATATCTTCAATTGTCTTTATTTGAAACGAGATTCAAAATTTAAGGTTAAATATATCACAATTGAAAGGTTAGGGACCAAAGTCACACAAGCCTCAAACTACAGGGACTGTTAGTGTAATTTGCTGAAGAAAATGGTTGGCATATTATGCTTTACCAAATAAGGTAAGATTGTGCAAAATATTACTTAATCTCTTAAAATTATATCGGTTCGCATTAATTTGTATCGCTCTATCTATTAATTGCGTGTTAAATTTTAAAATTTATAATCTGTTTTCAAAATTGTTAAGCTTCGATATAATTAATATATATATATATATATTAACCTCTAATGAAATATCAAAGTAAAAATGAATATGTGAGAGATTTAAGATGTTACAAATTAGTAGTTATATGTATGAAACATGGGCAATTCTTAAGTGTGCAAGTACATACCATATGCACTTATGTAAGTTCTCATAAATATATGCAAGTTACCTCATAAAGTCGCAATGCATTTTACACGCCCAAACACTTCTCATGAAACATATTAGGGCAAATTACACTAATAGACCCTGTAGTTTAGGTTTTGTGTCACTTTAGTTCTTGACCTTTTAATTGTGATACATTTGACTTGAATTTTGAATTTCGTTTCAAATAAGGACAATTAAAAACATTATTGCTCCATTTCAAGGACAAAGTCGTTAATTTGATAAAATATAAATTAGTTTGACAAAAATAAATTTTAAAATTTTTAAAAATTATTTCTACTCACCAAAGATAAAATTATATAAAAATGATAAATCTTTTACATTTTTTAAATTTTTTTACCAAATTAATTTTTAGTATGTGTTTGGATAATGATCATGTAATGTAATGTAATGGGTGGTTGTTTTTGTTAATAGTGTTTTTTGAAGGTTATCATATAATAGATGGCTTGTATTTGTTGTTAACAGATATTTCTAAATGGTTATCATGTAATGGATGGTTATTAGACTTTTAATGTATAATCGATATGTTTAATATATGAAATATTTTTAGTTTTTAATTTTTTGATTTAAAAGATTGATTTAATAATGACATGAAAGTTATTACCATGTTTGACTTTTGAAAAAATAAAAACTAATTTAACGAAAATAAATATGAAAAAAATTATTTAAAAAAATTATTTCTATCCTCTCAAAAGATAAAATTATGTAAAAATGATGTGTTTCTAATTTTTTTTCATTAATTTAATTTTTAGTTTCTTAGAAATTTTTTCTAAAAATAGATTCTAAAAACCAAATCAAACAGAATTTTATAACAAAAAAAGTTCCAACATTGTTCATTAGAAAAAAGAGTTACTTACCTAAAAGTCCTATTTACAAATGTAATGGTAGCTCAAATCTTACTTAAGATTTTTTAAACTAATAAGTCCTATTTAATAAAACTAAGAATATTATCAATTTTTCTCAATTTTTAAAATTAAGAATATTATCAATTTTGCATAGTAATATTTCAGATAATTATTTCACTAACTGATGAAAAAAAAGCAAAGCATAAGATTAAACAATTTTACCCTTCTACTTATTGGTTTGATTCAACTATCTAATAAAACCGAGAACATTATCAATTTTTTCTAGTTTTAAAACTGAGGATATTGTTAGTTTTTTTCATTTTTAAATTTTTTTTTCCACTTTTGCACATCAATGTTCCATCATCATGCTCCTTTATAGACACAAAATTTTCAATTTTGCACGAAAAAATAATTCAATTTTTTCAAAGAAAAAACAGTTTTTTTTTCACATAATTTTTTTTTTTTTTTAGTTTTCTCAATTTGAAAGTTGATGTTTTAAAGTTTTGAAAATCAAAATAAATGTCAAATCATCACGTTACTTTACAAATAATCATAAATGATGAACGATCATTGTTTGAAAGGCAATTCGACTATTAAAAATTTAACGGGACTTGAAGGTTCAAAAAATCTTAGTTAGAATTTAATGGAATATAAGTTCATAAATTAGGACTTGTGTGTAAATGCCCCTTAAAAAAAAGGTTATTATATTTCAAATAACATATAAGTCAACCAACACAAAATAAGTTGTATGACGACTTTACCTTTCAAATGAAGTAACTAAGTCTTCAATTGTCCTTATTTGGAACAAGATTCAAAATTCAGGGTCAAATATATTATAATTGAAAGGTTAGAGACCAAAATGACACAAGCTCCAAACTATAGACTATCGCCCAACATATTATGTAAAATTAGTTTGTGTTATATATATGAAAAATATTATACAAATTAGTATTATATATTATGCAAATGTTTGATAATTTGTTAGACTATTTTTCAATCTGCCAATCCATCCAAAACCGTCCAAATCACAATTAGCTAATCTGTTAATTCACCATTCAATTTGTAATTTTATTCTTAAATCACACCGCTCACACTCAAGTAACGTAAATGTCACATTATATATAATAATAATAATAATAATAATAATAATAATAAACTAATGTCACATTATATATAATAATAATAATAATAATAATAATAATAATAAACTAGAGAAAAAGGTAGAGATACAAGTTTCTAGGTAAATTACACTTATCTTCCTGAGATTTTTTGACAATTATAAGGAGTTTTTCTTGTGATTTTAATAATTCTACTAACCTCCTTTACTTTTGCAACTATTATCAAAATTCTTCCACTGTTAGGCTATTTAACAAAATTTGCTGATGTCATACTGATGTCATACCAAAAATGACGAAATTGCCAATTAATTATTTTATCTATTCAAATAAGAAATTTCACTTATTTCACCTGAGGTTTTGTATATATATTATCAACAATTCATACATATTTTACCATTAGTTAATAAAACTCTTAAATTTCATTCAATATTAAATAAAATATTTAAATTGTTAAGACATTATTAAATCATTTAATGCAAAAATATATATATATATTGATAAAATACTTAAAAATAAATAATCTCTCTAAAATTAGTGTATCCTAATAATTTAATATAAGACTTGTTTCACACCACATAAATAATCTAAAATTTATTATTTTAAGTAATGCATTTATTATTTGAATTTTTTTAAAAGTTAAAATAAATAAATTTATTTTTTTCCCTATAATTTGCATTACTTAGTTATTCTTATGTAAAAAAATTATTATTTTATCTTTTCTCAATCATATATTATTCTCAAATTTTTATTTTTATCTTTGTGTCATTAAACTTCTAGTCGATGCATATTTTAAAAAAATGCAAGTTAATATTTCTTATATGATTAAAAAAAAATTTAAAATAAAAATAGAATTAAAAAAAATAATTGCCTCACAATAAAATAAAGGGCACTTGAGCGATAAATCCAATTATCAATTTTCTTTACCTAAAGATCCAAGCCCTAAAGTAGTATGTCCTTAAGGACATCATTCTACAAAATGACCAGAATATCCATGGTATATACAGTCCAAACATATCCACACCACTCACTTTCTCTCTCTTCACTTCTTTATTATGTCTATTCACCTCACTCACAAGACCACTCTCTCTCTAGAATTCACAGAGAAATCTATGGCAACTAAGCCACTCACCACGCCTCCCATTATGGCCGTGTTAGGATTCTATGGCACCGACGAACAATGTTGGTGGCATTGCTAGGGCATGCAATGGAGCAAAAGAACTAGAGATGGCTATGAGACGGGTTTGGCATCGCCTCGCTTTCAAACCCCATCCCGCCTCGAGAAAACCCGATACCAGTGGATACCCGACCACATTTTAAATAGCCAAAAAAATTGAGAACCATTTAAATCCTTAACACACTAAATAATTTCTCTTGTTTCAATATATATAAACAATGCGACTTTTAGGATTATTATTTATTTATAGTTAAACAGAATCACAGACATGTAGTATTTGTTTCTTTTATCTAATTATATTATATATATACATATATATTATTAATTATATCGGGTTGGGTTTGGGTAGGGGGAGGCGTTACTCACGCCCCACCTCTCTACTGCTAACCAAAATATAATCTACCCCACCCCACATAAATATCGGGTTATAAAATCCGCCCCATTTGGGCGGGTATGGGTAGGCCCTCGCGGATCTGATTAAAATGGCCATCCCTAAAAGAAACCTTCTCTCTCTCTCTCTCCTTCCTCGTCTCGTCACCGACTGACCACCACTACCTCCTCCGCCGCCATATTTCTCTCTCACTCTCTCTCCTTTGCTCACTGCCAATTGACCACCGTCTCCACCTCCGCTGTCTTTCTTTCTCTCTTCTCTAAACACGTATTGCACCACATTTCTTTCCAAAACTGGCACCACTACTATGCCAATCTGAACCCTAGCCCATTGACGACAATGAAAAAGGGAAGATCTGAACCATAGTCTTCACATCTTCTTCAACTCCAACATCTCGGCCACCGCGATTTGAGCAATCTAAACCCTAGACCCTAAGAATTTTCTAGATTTACATACTATCTATCTCTTCCCATTTCATACTCTTTAAATTCTCTCTCTCTCTCTCTCTCTTCATTTTCAAGTTCTTGAAACAATCTCTCAAGATAAATGGTAATAACTTTGATTCTACGTGAAAATTTCTAATATTCATCTTGGTATACTATCTGTATGGAGTAAGTATTTCTAGTCTGTAGATCTAGATCTTCTTTCAGATTCGAGTGATTCGATCTTTTTTTTTTTAGTAGTTGATGAAATGAGATCTAGATTTTCAATAGATTCTTCTTCTTCTTCTTCTTCTTCTTCTTCTTCTTCTTTTTTGTAATTATTATTGTTGTTGTTGTTGGTGATGAAACATATTAAAAAATTGACAAATAAGAAAGATCTATTCAAAATTTGAATAGATAGTGGCTTTGTGTGTTTCAATAACAAAGATTTGAATTTTGACAGATAAAAAAAATAAAAGGACTTTTCAATTGTAATGCCTCTAAATAATTAACATAAAGATAAAACCCTTTGTTCCGTTCAAACATAATATTCTCAACTCAAGAGGGCAAAATCTCTATATTTGTATTCCATCCATATAAGAGATTTATAAAAGTGTCCACATGCAATACATATTCAATATTCTAAAAGGATGAATTCATAGCATGTGTGCAATTATAATGAGGAAAAACAATAATAAAATAAGTGCCCAAAGGCTACAAGTTCCAAGGCTTAAGCCTAGTTACATAAAAATGGTTGTCAAAACCCATACAATCTAAGCCTTTGACTTGTCAAAATAACCACAAAAGAAGAGGAGTCTCGTGCTCTCAAAAGACTTTCTATGCCTTCAACTAGGAGGGATCACCACATCTTTTCCTGCACAAATCCATTAGGGGTGAGCATGTAGAGATATCTTAACAAAGTATATATGTTTAAGTAGTCCCATATACACGTATGTAATGCTATGCCATGATTTCAAAATCACTAGTTTCATTCTTTTGAAATTCATATGCAATACTCTTTAAAAGAATTTTCTTCATCTCATTAAATTCCACTTTTAAATATGGGGTGGTAAATACGACTTAAGAAAATTCTTAAGGCTAGTGTCTACAAGTAGGCTTTTCAAGCACTACCAAATGTTATCTTATCGGCTTCTAATCAGAGAGCTTAGACACCCACACGCGCGTGTTTCTGGTCTTACTCTAAGGACACTCAGGCCAACTTAATTCTTATTTACACACCCTAATCGGATTTCCACCATATTTACTCCAAAACAGTTAACGTCAACAATTGTTTTCTCAAAACAATGAGTTAATTCTCAAAACATAGCTATAATGAACAATAGTCAAAAACCATGCAAGGTATAGAATAAGATTAAGTTACGTATGAGTAAAATCATCATCATATCGTTTCCACAATTCCTCAACACATGTTCAAAATAAGGTGTAACATTTCAATATTTTTTACCCTCATAACAAAATCTAAATCGATGTGACAGATGATATCATTTCATATTCACAATCAATATTCATCTTCATTCTTAGTCCAAGCATTTACAAGTTCATGCTTGTCACGCCCTGAAAATTCCCACAATAAATATTCCCTAACTTCATTGTTAAATATAAACATGAGTAAGTGTTCAATGTTAACATCATCTACAAATCCCCAACATTTGTATTCATTGATCATTAAGAGATTTACCAAAGGTATTCCACATGCAAATATACATTCAACGTCCTTAGTATATAAATCTATAGCATGAGGCATAGTAGTTCAAATACAATTAAATGCCCTCAAGGGCTACAATTTCCCAAGGCCCAAACCGGTTACAAAAAAATGGTTTCAACCCATACTCATAAAGCCCTTGGCTTACCAAAATAATTACAACAAAAGAAAAGAGCCTCATGCCCTCAAAACATAAGCTCATGGAATCACCACATTTTTCCCTGCACAAAATCCCATAAGGGTGAGCACAAAGCCCAGTAGGAAAACCTTAACAAAGTATATACATTTTATACAATCTCACAGGATGAATGCACATGTCATGCCATGTTCAAAATGACACATATCTTTATCTTTTGAAAACCTTTGTGCACAATGCAATCATGAGAACTCAACATTTTAACAATTTCAATGAAATTAGCAGGGGCGGTAAATACGACTTAGGTAATCCTTAGGTTGGTGTATGCAAGTAGTGTAGCACTTTTGTTTCTAGGTCCGCTCTAGCGGGGGATTTTACGCTCGAGTGAAAAATTTTAATTCCCACTATTTGATGAGTTGCAGGCAGGATGCTCAAGCACAAGAAGTTGCGCTCGAGCGGAGAATATTGGTTCCCAGTTGTTTCACTGTAGCTCTACAAAACTTATGGGACTTGTCATTTCATGCTCAAGCGAGGGATTAGTCGCTCGAGTGGGCCTTCAAGTTTATGTCTCACGTTCAAGCGTGAAAATCAGCCGATATCAGCAACTTAAAAAGTACGATTTTAGATCCTTCTCTCCACTTTTCTTTTCCCTCTTCCTCCTCCTTGTTCCAAAACTAAAAAACCCTAAACTTCCACCTCAAATACTCCTCAATCCCTTAAGATCTGAACTAAATCTCTTGTAAAGGGGGAAGAACACTTGAAGATCATCACTTTTACCGGTTGGAATTTTGTTTGGTAAAGGGCTCGACTAGAAGTTTGATTCTTGGGCTCATAATTTGAGGTTGGGATACTTTTACTTTAGTATTTCTTTATGTTGAAAAGATCTCATGGTGTTGTTGTAATTGATAAGCTAAGTTGAGGATATTGTTGAATTAAACCCATGTTTTACATAAACAATCCATCTAACTTGACTTTTGCTTGAAATTTCTTAACTCTTGCCTCAAAATATGAATATTAATGTTGTTGAAATCCATATCTATGATGAAGAAGAAAAACCCCCAAATTTTGTAAAACGCCAAATTATAAATTTGAGTAGAAGATGCTAAATTGAATGGACTTTTCTTTGAACTATGGAATATTGTGAAAAATGAAGAAATGAAAGATGTGAATATTGATATGGTAAAGGAATTGTGGCTTGAGTGTCATTGATCCTTGAATGTTGTGTTATATTCTATTCTTGTGAAGTGTTGGATACTTGTTGATTGAATGAAATGTGGTTGAAGTATTAGTTGTGCATGAGTTCGGACAAGAGTCGGTCTTGGAAATGTGGTTTGATGTTGGTACCCATGCAGGGAGTTTAAAAGGTGCCCAAATGCCCTGTCTAGGCTTCTCGCTAGACGAATGTGAGAAAAATATTGTTGGATGTCCACATAGTCCTACCGTGACATTAGTCGGCAAAAGTGAAAATGGATGATTTTGGGTGCCCACGCCTTGTCAGACATTAGCCACCAAATGTGGGAAGATTTCCTTTTAAAATAACAGTGAATCGAAATTCCTTTGATTTGAGACTCATGGTGTGTATTTCTTTTTAGTGTAAGAATGCTTTTCTGTGATGAAACAAAAATTCTCATTTGTGCATCAACTCATAAATATAGTTAGCTAAGTGTCACGCCCCAAGCTCCGTGACAATGCTGCACACTCATATAGGTGAGCGTGCAAGGCTAAGAATCTAATCACATAACCCACAATATAAAATACTCAAATTAAATCCTTAATTGTCATAATGCCAAAATCCATAAAAATAAATAATTCTTATATGAAAATGTCCACCAAGTCCACTAATTTAATCCACTAACAAAACAATAATCTAAGTACTTAAATCATGGTTCTACTCTCAGCACTCCCACATGTAAAAAAAAAAAATCCCAGTAGCTCTACTCTTCAGAATCTGAAAAAAAAATAAGGGTAAGCTAGATAGCCCAGTAAATAACCAACCATCACTGCTAGCTGGATCAAGTATACAAAAATAAATAAATAAATCGATAACCAATAAATATAATTTTTGTGTGAGCGATTTTCTGACCACACTGCCCGCTTAGTAGTCAACTGGAGAGCACCGGCAGAATAGATGGCACCTAGTCGACCAAGAATGAAATATAAGAATCTCATGGTTCGTCCACCCGGCACTCGACGATCAAGTCAAGATATCTCTCAAAGATAATCAAGTGCTAAACTCACAAGCTTGAGTATCAAAAGCATACCTTAGACCCATGGGGTGCCTCTTTTATAGCCAATACAATCCTAGTCCCAATAGAGCCGCCCTAATGGACTTAGGATTATCGCTAACTGGGACTCCCAAGGATCAGATAAACTCTCTAAGAGTCTTATCTTTAACCAAACTGAAGTCTTTTCCATATCTAGGACTCTTGTCCATATCCAGGTTGAGTTCCCTTTTCATTCTAGGATTCTTGTCCCTTATCCACTTATCTCGGATTCTGATATCTTCGGAGATAACCTCTACCTAACCGAGATCACCTCGCATCAGATCACCAGACACGTGGCATCTCGGCTGACACGTCGGCGTCACCTTGCCACGTGTTGGTACTCAGAAAATATATCCTCACAACTGCCCCCTAGGTTCTATTACCTCGGCATTCTGAGGTAATGGAACCTATACTGTTCGTTCATCTGTGCCCCTCTGTCTGAGATCAAACTCGCCGACCTCAAAGTTTCCTGGACTTTTCTGTCCACTTCTATCAAGTATCAAGCTTCATGCTTTCCAAGCTGCTCAAGATCACACCTCCTAGCCGAGGTTTTTGTTCCATTAATTCGTAAACTCCAAGAGCTTTGCAACTGCTCTATTCACGCTTCTCCTGGGTTCCTAACTTCCACCATCTATTTGACTCCCATGATCTTCATATCGACGCTCATTCCTCTTGGTAGGTTCATAAACTCTTTACTTGCTATTAAGCTCAATCTTTTATAACTCTTCTGAATCTGTTTATTTGCCCTCTGTTGCCTTCTATTTTTGCCTGTTTTCAAGTTTTGAATTGTTTAAATGCCTAGCAATCGTTTTTCTTGTCATATCCTCTTCTGCTAGCATCGTGTTTGGGCCATTACTTTCTTGTTCTTCACATACTCACTTAGTGCCCTGTGGTACTTAGCTTTATTCTTGAACTTTGTCGCCTTCTTGACTCGATTTTTCTTTTTTCATTCAATCCTCCGCTTTTTTTCCTTTCTAGCTCTTTTGCTTAAATCACATTGTTCCAAGCTTTCAAGCTTCAGAATCGCTCGCTCTTTCCTCCGATGAAGCTTTCGCCATTTTGTCATTGTCATCGACTTCGACAATTCTCATTCCGACTTCCCTTTTTCTCGTAAGCCACTTCTCCCTGGTTTTATTACTTGTCGCTTTCCAAGAAGCTCGCTTCATTTGTTAATCACCATTATTGTTTCCAAATCATCTTCTTGAATACACACGCTCACATATCTGCTTATTTCGCCATCGTTTTGGTTTGATATACCTGTGCAATCTTTTTGTCTTGATTTCCTGATAGCTTTATCATCATTTTTGATTTTCGAATTACATTTCTTGTTTCTGTTTTCTGTGTCTTTTTCCAGATTCTTGTTTTCAATCTCTGAGGTACCAATCGCCGAGAAGAGCTTTGATCAAACTCTTCAGGAGATTGATGCTGAGCTCGTGGCTGAGAAGACTGCTGAGAAGTTCTTTCCAACTGTCTTTTGGGGGTGAGACACAATCTGCCGCTGATGCCAAGTAGTTTTGCTTCCTTCTTGAAATTGATGCTGAGATAACGGTAGAGAAGCTCCTCAAATTGATCGCCGAGGTCGAACCATCGCTGCTCGTCAAGCAGATCATCCGACGTTCTTGCTTTCATCATCTCGCTTCTAAGGTCTTTATTTTTGTACTTGCCAACCTTCTCAGCTCTTAACAAGCTAGTTGGTCATCTCGATGATCATATCTCTAAACGCTCTTTCGTGTTATCTCAATATACCAAACTTGTAAATTGCTTCAAATTTCAATAAGTGGTAGACTTCATAATCTTTGGTTAACTCATCTTGCAATTTGCTCAAAAATTTCAACAAGTGTTAACATTCCTTGCTCCTTAATTATCATTCATTCCTCAGACTTTCTCCCCGCCTCTAATGTGAACATAAGTTGCACTTAGGATCATTTTAGGGAAGTTGGCTTCAGGCCGTAGTCACAGACCTGATGTGTTCTTCTTTTGCCGATGTATTAAAAACTTCTGGTATTTAATTCACCCCTTTAGACCCTCTTTCTCTTGGCCTTTGCCAACTATCATCGTTGTTTTTTGAAGCATTTATTCCTTTTACAATTCTGGTCACCACTTCCGGCGTGTACTTAGTGGTTCTATTTTTAATCAAAACGACGTTTGACTCCGGCGAATCTTTTGCCAACATTTAACTTTGTGTGCTCTTTAATTTGTAAATTCTCTTAGAATTTCAACAAGTGTTTAAACATCATTTTGTTTTAACTTCGGTTAAACATCATCTCGGCTTAACTTCGGTTAAGCATCATCTCCGTTTAACTTCGGTTAAACATCATCTCAGCTTAACTTCGGTTAAGCATCATCTCGGCTTAACCTTGGTTAAGCATCATCTCCGTTTAACATCGGTTAAACATCATCTCGGCTTAACTTCTTACATCATCTCGCTTAACTTCGGTTAAACATCATCTCGACTTAACTTCTTAAGATCATCTCGCTTAACCTTGGTTACATCATCTCCGCTTAACTTCGTTAAACATCATCTCGCTTAACTTCGTTAAGATCATCTCGCTTAACTTCGGTTAAACATCATCTCGGCTTAACTTCGGTTAAGCATCATCTCGCTTAACTTCTGCTAAACATCATCTTGGTTTTTGAAGTTCTTCCTTTTTGTCGCTTGTACTCTTGTACCTTTTTGCTTTTCGCACAATGTAAGCTCCACATATGGCCGATGTGCCCCTTGTTCTTGAATGTCTAATTTAACTTTCCTTCTCTAAATGCTTGTGCTTTTGTCTTTTCTTGATCGCCGCTTTTGCATGATTCTATACTTAGAATATTCTCATGGCCTTTCATTCTTTGCCTTCTTTATGCAATCTTCTCGGGGTTACATACCTGGGGTATAATAACTACAAACTTTACTTCGGCAAGATACTGACCTGCAAACTTTTCGTATATTTCAACAAGCATAAGACATATGCCATTCAATATTAACTTTGCAAACTTTTCTCAAGTTTCAACGAGCGTTTAAACAGTAATCTCAATCTATCATTCTTGTAAATTGTTACAAATTTCAACAATGATTAATATATACAGTAAACTTTTCTCAAGTTATAATAAGTGTTAAACAATGATCTACTTGTAAATTGCTACAAATTTCAACAAGGGTTTAAACAATACTTAGCTTTTACTTCAACTTGTAAATTGCTGCAAATTTCAACAGATGCTCTCATGTCGGCTTAACTTCAACTTGTAAATTGCTACAAATTTCAACAAGTGTTAAGCATCTTCTTTGGTTTAACCAACCAGTAGATTGCTATAAGTCTCGGCTTAACTTCGGTTAAGCATCATCTCGTTTTAACCAACTTGTAAATTCATACAGAACTTCAACAAGTGTTACTCCATGAACTCGATCTATCTTCATCTTGTAAATTGCTACAAATTTTCACAAGCGATAGACAAGGAATGATCTCAGCTTACCTCCAACTTGTAAATTGCTACAAATTTCAACAAGTGTTAAGGAATGGTTTCAGCTCAACAGCTTGTAAATTGCTACAAATTTCAACAAGTGATAAGGAATCTTTGTCACTAACAACTTGTAAATTGCTACAAATTTCAACAAGTGTTAAGGAATGGTTTCAACCAACAACTTGTAAATTGCTACAAATTTCAACAAGTGTTAAGGAATTTTGTCACTTAACAACTTGTAAATTTCTACAAATTTCAACAAGTGTTAAGGAATGGTTTCAACCCAACAACTTGTAAATTGGTACAAATTTCAACAAGTGTTAAGGAATCTTTGGTCTTAACTTCTAAGAATCTTCTCGCTTAACTACTTAAACATCTTCTTGGTCTTACCTTCGGTTAAGAATCTTCTCGCTTAACTACTAAGCATCTTTTTGGTCTTAACTACTAAGTACATCTTCTTGGTCTTAACTTCGGTTAAGAATCTTCTTGGCTTAACTACGCTACATCTTCTTGGTCTTAACTACTAAGCATCTTCTTGGTCTTAACTTCGGGTTAAGAATCTTCTCGCTTAACTATGGTTACATCTTCTTGGTCTTAACTTCGTTAAGAATCTTCTCGCTTAACTACTATACATCTTCTTGGTCTTAACTACTAAGCATCTTCTTGATTCAAGCCGGGTTTTCAACCCGCCAACTTTAGTCCGATCTTCTGTTTCCTTTTTATCCTCCTCGATCTTAGATCTATTCACAGGCTCTTCTCTTCTGACTTAAGCGGCGAGATCTTATCTTCTTAGATCCGCCACCTTGCTTGAGCTCTTCTTTTCTCGTCAGCCTACTCATCTAGGCCGAGATCATGTTTTCTAGGATCCGGATCCGCCACTTAGGCCGAGCTCTTGTCTTTTCTGCCTACTCATCTAGGCCGAGTTGATGTCTTCTCGATCCGGATCCGAATCCAGATCCGCTCACTTAGGTGAGCTCTTGTCTTTTCGCCTACTCATCTAGGCCGAGATGATGTCTTTTCGGATTCGGATCCGAATCTAGGATCCGCTCACTTAGGTTGAGCTCTTCTATACTTGAATGTCATCTCCTTGGGAACGCCATGCCCCTGCCTTTGCATCCCTTCCGAAGGGTCTTCGCTCCTCCGCAGTATCTATCCTTCCATACTTGGAGGTCATCTTTGTTGTAGTATCCGCTTCGATCCGTTGTCTTTGATGTGTCACCTTCGCCGGGCGTTTTTCACTCCGTGACTCGTCACGAAGTTTCGTGGCATGTTGTCCCTTCAAGGTTGAGGTCGATAGGTCTCCCACTCCCAGCAGAGTGTTTGTCTTCAATCGATCCTTCGTCTGCCATTAGCCATCTATTCTCCTTTCTTTCCCACAGACGGCGCCAAATTGTGTGAGCGATTTTTCACCACACCGCCCGCTTAGTAGTCAATCGAGAGCACCGCGTAATAGATGGCACCTAGCTAACTGCACAGAATATAAGAATCCCATGGTGGTTCGCTCACCCGGCACTCCGACGATCAAGTCAAGAATCTCTAAAAGATAATCAAGAGCAAAACTCACAAGCTTGAGTATCAAAAGCATACCTTAGACCCATGGTGGTGCCTCTCTTTTATAGCCAATACAATCCTAGTCCCAATAGGAGCCTAGCCCTAATGGACTTAGGATTCGCTAACTGGGACTCCCTGGGATCAGATAAACTCTCTAAGAGTCTTATCTTTAACCAAACTGAAGTCTTTTCCATATCTAGGACTCTTGTCCATATCCAGGTTGTGTTCCTTTTTCTTTCTAGGTTTCTTTTCCCTTTTCCACTTTTTTCGGATTCCGATATCTTCGGAGATAACCTCTACTTAACCGAGATCACCTCAAGATCACGACTGTGACACGTGGCACCTCGACTGACACGTCGGCGTCACCTTGCAACGTGTTGGTACTCAGAAAATATATCCCCACAATTTTTTCTACAGTTCAATAAATGAATAATTATTTTGTAAGATAGTTTTGTAGCTAAAAATAAACAGTGTAGCAATACATTTTAATTGAAAAGACAATGAGGTAATTCCATGAAATTTCGTTGTTCAAAATTGATGGTTCGATATTCAAATGGTTCAATGATGCAATTCACAAAACCCAAGTCTTGATGACTACGGTCACTTAGCCCGTGACAAGGCCCAGAACCATACATAGGCCGGTGGTAAAGCCCCAAAAGAAACTAGTTTCGTACAATAAATAACCCCTATTGGCTAGGGTCCAAATCATAGTCAGACTAGAGTGATGTTCAAAATTCAAACAATACACAACTTTTAAATAAAACATTCGATATTTTCAGAATAAACATTTAGTACAATTTTCATAATAGTTCCACAAAATATTCAAATAATTTTTATAATAATTTTTGATGCTGTTTTATACTTGACCCATATTTTATTTTAAGAAAACATGAAGGCTATAAATAAATATTTATGATTTTAAACGATTCGATAGGAATAAAAATGAACCAACAAAGGATAGAGGGTTACTTACCTCAAAAGCTTAGAAATAATATTCCAACACCAACTCCAAAACCAACTCCACCACTTCAATCACACAAACCTAATAAATAAAACCTCAAATAAATTAATATTTTTTACATGTTACATACACCCACAAAAGTCCCACTATATTAGATTAATGTATTGCTTTAATATCCAAGAGATCAACCATTCAACCCAACTTTAAAGCCAAACACACCCTTACCTATGATACAAAACTCCATTGTTTCTATTACCTACCCAAAGCAAAGTTACACTTACACATTGCACCCAATTCTCAAAACCTAAGTAGGCACCTATAGATCTTCCAAATCTCCTTAATGCATTGATTGTTAAATTCCTCAACATAAACTTAATAATTAACAGTAAAGATATATTTTACCTTAACCAATGGGTGTCCCAAAATCACCAATGTGCTGCCTCCAATCTCTATTGTAGCCTCCTTTGAACCTCTTTTCTCTTTTTCTTTTCTTTTTTCTTTTACCTTCTCAAACCCTAGCCGCCTATGGAGCAATTCACAGCCTCTGTTTTGTTTGTTTTTCCAAGACTTATATGTGGGCTTATTAACCTAATTTCTCAAAGTTACAAAATTACCCATCTAAGTAATAGGAAATATAATGTCATCTCGGGAGGAGCTATTTGCACACACCATACACTCTCTCCACACACACTTAATGAGAGAGTGTGTTGGAGAGAGGTGTGTGTGGAGGATGTGTAGAGAGAGAGATATGTGTGTGTAAATAGATTCTCCCTGCCATCTCATAACTAATTCTTTGATATTAATAAATGACCCATATAAATTAATTTAATTACTAATCTATCCAATAAAATAATCCTACACACAACTTGGGTTTTACACTAAGTCTCTGAATGATTCACTTGGCCTATCATCAATGATGCCTTGGGTTTGTTCAATAATTAAATACTTGATTAAATGTACCCCTACTGGGCATATAGCTCAACCCTATTTTGTTTTTTAGGAAACGATGAAGTACCACAGTGAAGCTTGGGTAGAACTTGTTGACCACTTGGATCAAGGCTTAGAGATGTTTTGTTATTAATACTTCACATTTTGTACTAAGATTTCATTTTATTATTTTCTTCTATTTTTGTATGCCCTTGGGGCTTATTTTGACGTAATACCATCTGGCTTCTTGAACTAGGTTCATTTTGGGAATGTATATTGAAATATTGTAAGGTGTTGAATGTCAATTCAATGAGAGAGATGGTTTTAGTTTGGCTTTTGTTATTTCGGTTGTGAATGGTGTTTTGTATATTTTGTTAGGGCATTACAAGTACGCTTAACAAGCACTACCAAATCCCTACTTTATCGGTAGCTAACCGGAAGGTACGCGGTACCTCTTCCGCGTGTGTTTTCGGTCTTTCACCATAGACACTCAAGCCAACTTAACCGATACCATCTACACCCCCTATCCAGACTTACCAACGTATTTACCCCAAAACAAATCGATATGATCTTGTTTTACCATTCAATTTTCTTTCTCAAAATAATTCTTTTCCAATACAATATTTAAATTCAATTGGATCAATGATAAAAGAGGATGGTAATGCAAATGTCCGATGCAATAATGAAGTTCCATTAAATAATCTCTATTTTCTCAATTCGTCCACACAATCTTCCATTCTGATCAAATTCTACATCTCCATCAATGCGAAAATCATGATACATTACAAGAGATAAAATAACACAACATCAGACTTCAAGCATCTTCTATATATTAATCATCATAATATAATTCTAAAGGATGATATAACAATCTCAATCTTCATGTATTCTCTATTTTTCACTTGGTCATTTCAAGACCAAACATTAATAAGCTATACAACATGATTCCATTAAATCATTACTTATTTTCTCTCCATGGAATTTCCTCTTTATGCACAATCATAGGAACATCCCAATCACACATTCACCATAATACTAGACAACCATAGATCTCATAACATCATGACATTTTCTCAAAAACAAATCTTTAGTTTCTAGGGTTTCCACAAAACTAGGTTTTTCATCATTTTTGAAAGGATTTTCCAAAACAACATCCCTCCTCAACAATATAGTTCATACTTCCAAGAGTTTTTAGAAAATAGTGAGAAAAACCCGTTCTAAAATCATCAAGAACTCATGAATCAAAATTAAAGTTCCATACTACAAGAGGAAGTTCCAAAATCAACATAAACTTGCAAAAATGCATATATAACTCAAAGATTATTCCTACCTCAAGTTTTGGAGAAAAAGAGAGAAGAAATCCCCAAATCAACGGTGTTGAAACTTGATCTCCACCACACAAAACGTAGCCCTCGAAGATAATGGATTTGGAGAAATCAATGGTCTAATGCAATTTGGTGAGAGTAATTGTAGAGAGAAAGAAGAGAAAAGTGTTTTAGAGAGAGAAAGATGAGTGAAAAATGAGGTACACTCATGCCAAGGAGAAGAAAAGGGAAATTTTTTCGGACCCAACACATTCCGCACGTACTAGCTTCTTTTGTACATGCGGTATGTATTTTCCACGCGCGGACTTCTCCCCGCACGCATCCTGCTTCCGCCAGTAATTAAAGTAGTAGCCAACCAACGGTGGCACTCCTCACTGCATGTGTTGTAACGCTCCACTTTTAATTACTCAGATAACATTACCAAATTATTATTATTAACCATTTTAGAGATAGCAAACAGAAGTTCCAATATCTTGATAAAGATAAATCAATGAAGGTTCTCTCATTCGTATACAAAATAAATGTAATATGTGACCTAACTACGAAATTGCCCAAGGCTTACATCAATACATGAAAGAGGAAGGGTTCAATCCTTTATACAACAATGGCACCGACCAACAATTAAAAGGTCCGTACAACAGATAATGAAGATCCATGATCTCAAACATTTCTCGATGTTCACGAAAAAGGATTAGCAATGTGAGATGAATATAAAGTCTAGTAGGATCCCAACATGATCTTAAACAATAACAACATATAGATAGTTATGATCATGAATGCTTCACGTCATGCCATATACATAAGTGCTAGTTTATACATAAAGATATACATACATAGATACTTTTCTCAAAATTATTCAATTTATCCAACAATCACAAAACCTTTCATCTTTCTTTCTTTTTGTTACCACTTTATTTACATTTTCCAAATGATAGTAGGTATTTGAAAACAAACCCACGTAATCTAATTACTTTTTCCAATTGTTGAATTTACGCCCAATTCCAAATTTCAATTTCCAAACAGAAGGATCCCAAACGAACAAGAAGACGATACACGTAATATACTCCTCACATAACCATATAAGACAAGTGACATTCTCAACAAAACCATTATCACTATGCATGAAACACATAAAGAGAGTTGAGATAATAACGAGAAACCCAACAATGTTCTACCTGCCTCAAGCACGGTAAGCCAAGAATACACATTTCCAATGCTCATGCCAATTTACCAGTCACCAACTGGAAGGTAATGGTACCTTTACCAAGTTCTCCAGGTGCTAGCTAGAAGGTACTGGCACCATACATTCTCAGCGCGACCAATTCTCCAGGCGCTAGCTGGAAGGTAATGGTACCTCTTATTCTTAGCTCATTAATAATTCCAATCATTACATAATTCAACAAATATAAATAACTCATGTGTACTACATACACAATCTTTTCAACATCACTATGTCATCCTCTACTGATGACCAAGGACAAAACCTCTAAACATAATTATTTAAAAACACGTTATACGATAATCCAATGCTCATTTGATCTCAAGTCCAACAACAATGATAATCACAATATTCATAGGTTACAAAATGCAACCTCTAGTTCATCTCTACGAATAAATTACACCATGGTTTCTTTCTCTTTTCAAAATCAACTTTTTTTATTTTCCAAGTTAACTTGCCCTAAATACATTGTTTCCAAAAATTAATTTCGCCCATTCGATAAAACCAAGTCCATAAGTTCCAAGCCATAATCCAACTTAACTTAACATGATTGTCCGCATAAATTCTAATGCCATAATTAATTCGCCCTTTATACTAATAATACAATAACACAACTCAAATTATCAAAACACAATCACTGTACAACTTTACCCCTTTATAATTTGTTAGGTTAAATCATCAAATTAGGGCTTCCATTTCCTCTCCAAATAAACATATTAACTACAACCCAATTAACCCAACCAACCATCACATAAGCAAATTTCAACCCCAAACATTCAAACCCTAGACCCCTTTATATGCTTTTCAAAAATTCATAATGAACATGTTTTTTATGTAGAAAAATCTACCACATATCTATCCATAAACGAGGTATTAAAGAGAAGCAAAGGAATCCCTACCTCAAGCAATGAAGAGAAAAAGCATTGAAAATCCAACTTCAACGAAAACACGATTTGCTCAGATTAAATGTAAACCCTCATCAAGCTCAACGTTTTGGTATATAGAACTAGGGATCAAAGATGTATAAAAGTAGATGAAAACCAGGTAGAAAGAGCTTGAAAGCTCAACAATGGCGGAAGGAGAGAGAAGAGAGAGAGAGAAAAGTGATCTAGATGTGACCAACAGTGACTTTTATAGTTGCTGAATTCGAACAGTCTACTCGAGCACAAAAAATGTCGCTCGAGCATCTAGACAAACAAGTGTGATCGCTCAAGCGAAGAATTCACCCTCCTAGTACTTTGCAGAGAGTTTTCAAACATCGCTTGAATGCAAGAAGCTTCGCTTGAGCGTAGAGACAAAATTCAGGGCAGCAACAAATTTAGAAAGATGCAACCAACCTACTCTAAATACAACCAACACACCCCAATAACCAAATTCAATGAGGAATAAGGGAAAACAAGACATGAACAACCATATAAGAAAATGAAACCTGGATCCAAAACATCAACGGATTGGATCTAAACCGGAGTCGCTATACGTGCGACCTCACTTCTCGCACGTGTGGCTCCATCTGCGCATGTGCGGCCCAAGCCTCTACACGTGTAGTTTTACTTTTCACCCAAAAAGTGCATTAGCAAGACCATAACACTCCAATTCCAACTCACGTTGACTGAAATGAGCAAAAATTTTACTCTGGAACAAAATAAGAATGAGAATCCAAGAAAGGTTTTCAGGGACGGTGAACCCAAACAGTCGACGAGACCTTAGGTTAATACCCGGCGCTCCCAATGCAAATAAGATAAACATAATTAAAAGAAAACAAGATAGGTTAGCTACCCGGGCATCACAATGCTAATCCATAATATCTCAAAATAAAAACATTCATCTATCTCTTGAATATTTTAAACAACACAACAACATGGGATATTTTTCATATTTTCTTAAAGAAAATACTATCAATTTCATAAATCCCCTCACAAAACCCACTTTTTCCCAATTTCTCAAAGCTAGGGTTTTATCTTCAAAAAGGGTGCTTTCTCATTTTCAAAAGTATTTACCTTCCATATACTTTCAAAAGGCTCATGAAGTTAACAAACAATTTGATTTAAATAAAATCACCAAAAGAATCATCTTTCCAACATTTTCAAACTCCAATACCTTGAATCTCAACCCCTCACTCAATAATCATAACAAAATCTGGAAGACATGCTAAAACCATATATATATATATAACTTAAAGAATCTCCCTACCTCAAGTCTTGAGAAGAAAATGTGAGACAAACTTTAAAATTGATGGTATTGAAATCTGATCTCCACTGCACACAACGTAGCCCTCGATGAGATCTCCAACTTTAATGAAGATACTAGTGTTAAAATCCAAATGGATCAAGAAGGATCAAGGAGTTAATGAAGTGGGTCGAGGGTTTTGTAAAGAGAGATGGAAGAAAAGAGAGAAAATGAAATACATATATATATATATATATATAAGTGAAAAGTGAGGAAAAGGGAGTGTAAGGCTAAACTTTTAAGTGATTGGATATATTTTTCAGAGCTAATTGTGGACAGACCACTCGAGCGAATAATCCAAATTCCCAGACCGCTCGAGCGAACAATTCTAACTCCTAGAATCTCTCTTATATGCAAAAAGACCGCTTGAGCGATGAAATCTTTGCTCAAGCGAAAAATGAACACTCATAATATTTCAAACTTCAGAGCAAAGTAATAAGAGGACGATGTTACCACTCGAGTGCCGGAAGTACCACTAGAGTAGTCACAACATAGAAATGAGACAACAACAACGTTAATGAAATTTTCCACCATTTTCGGATTCATTCCAACATCCAAATAGATAGAGTTTAAATAGATTAAAATAAATAAATATATAGGGAACAAAATAGGCTTCTGAAATTCAACAGACGAGGGAAAATAAGCTTGAATTTCAACAGATAGAAAAAATTAGAAAAATAATTTCAACAGATAGGAAAAAAATGGCAAGAATTTGAACAAATAGAATTTCACGCAGATAGATTTTTGATAGACAGAATCAAAATTTCAACCGATAAAATAAAAAATTTCAACAGATAGAATGGTAAAATTGAAAACTAAAAGTTCTTATAAACAATAAAAGGAATTTTCGGCAAGCTATTTCACAAAGTGTGGACTTTTCACCAACAAAAAATATTCATTGAACTTTCTGCCTTAGGTAATTGTTAGTTAGGACTTTTCAACAATTTTCTAAATTAAAATTAGTTATTAAGGAATGAAAGATAAGAAAATCATTTGAGAATAATAAACAATCCAAACAATTTCTCATTTCTTACACCAAAAATTAAAATTAATCTTTACTTGAATGGAGAAATTATTTAAGAATAATAAAATACTCAATTAATTTGTTATGTATGATACTTAAAATCTATTTCTCCATCTTTATTTATCTCATTTAAACCATTTTTATTAAATTAGATCTTAAAATTTATTTCTCACTTTCATTAATGGTTGAATTTTTATTTTATTTTTTATTTATAAAAGTTCAAAAACTTGTTGTGAAATCAAAATAGAGTCAAGAAATTACATTTATATTTTAAAAAATTATGAAAAATAAATAATAATTTCATATATATTTGATAGGGTAAATTAAATTAAATTTATATGTTTTTCTTCAGAAAGTGTTTTATGTTGTTGTATGTTTAAATTAGTATTAAAGTCTGATTTCTCTATCTTGTCAATAAAATTAGATAATTTAAATAATAACACTTTGCCATAAATAATAATAGAACAAAATAAAGGTAAGAAATTAAAAAGAAAGTAAAAATTTAGGAGATTTTTTTTTTTAAGGTCCCTGATATTAAGATTTTATAAGATAAATGACATACAATATTTTCATAGTAATTAAGGCCCCTTAACATTTCTACAAAGAAAATTCAATTTAGAAAAATTTTACCCAACTCAAGTAAATTTTGCCCTGACTTAGAGAAATTTCTCTGAGTCGGGTGAAATTTCTCTGATTCAAATTTTTTCTGTGAAAATGTTGAGAGACCTTAACTAATAAAAAAAAAAAAAACTATACAATGTTAGAAAGAGATGTTTCACTAATTTTCCCAAAAAATTAACCATTAATGAATGTGAGAAATTAATTTTAAGATTTAATTTAATAAAAATAGTTTGAATGAAAAAAATAAGGATAGAGAAATATATTTTAAGTATCAGACAACAAATTAATTGAATATTTTAATATTCTAAAGTAATTTCTCCATTCAAGTAAAGATTAATTTTATTTTTAGGTATAAGAAATAAGAAATTGTTTGAATTGTTTATTGTTCTCAAATGATTTCTTGATCTTTCATTCCTTATTAACTAATTTTAATTTAGAGAAAACTGTTAAAAAGTCCAAACTAGCAATTACCTAAGGCATTAGGTTCGGTGAATATTTTTTGTTGATGAGAAGTCTACATTTTGTGAAATAGTTTGCTGAAAAATCCTTTTTGTTGCTTTTTAAGAACATTTTGTTTCCAATTTTACCCTTTTATCTATTGAATTTTTTTATTCTATCTGTTGAATTTTTTTTATTCTATCTGTTGAAATTTTGATTTTATCTATTAAAAATCTATTTGTTTGAAATTCTATTAACTAAGGGGGTAATATGGTTATTTTGAATAGATAAGTAATTGCATTTCTGCTAAATTAATGGATTGACATAATGTAAAGAACAATTTGAATTTTAAACAAATAATGTAATTTTTAGAAATATAAAGAACAATTTGTATTTTAAACAAATATTGAGAAATGTATTTGTAATTTAATTATGAATTTGAAAATTTTGGCCAAAACCTCTTAGGTCCAACATCTTAATGTGAAAAGGACAATCCTTTTTTTTTTTTTAATCTTCTAAACCCCCTAAAACAATCTCGTTTCTTCTAGAAGGACAAATTTTCTTTTTTTAAAATTTTTTTTTTTTTTACAGACGATCTTACCTTTGATATATATATATATATATATGTATATAGTATAGATCCCAATGGGCTGTAAAATCACAAAGAAAAAAAGTCTCCATGTTTTTCCTCAATGAGCTTTGATTCGCAATCCACAATTTTTCTACTGCTTCATTCCTACTTACAACGTTCCAATTCGGTGGTTCTTATATCATTTATTCATTTTTAATTTTTGGATTTTTATTAGGTTCTCGCATGCGTTAAGAGACAAATTAAAAAAAGTTAAAGACATGGCATGAGTGATCTATTCGTATGGCTATTGTTCTTTTTCCTCATATTCCTCATTGTTATTACTGTTTACCAGCTTGTGTGCTTGGCTTATTTGGAGTTCGATTACATCAAAACATATGACTCTGCATCTCTGATATATATGGTGGTTCTGCCAGAGTTTATTACTTAAGAAGTCTTGTAACGCTCTAAAAAAAAATACATAAAACCCATCATTCTTGACATGTAACAATATAAGAGAAATAAATATCTTTCTATTTATCAGAGTAGTTCTTACAAAAGTATTACATGTTGACAACAAAATTAAAGGTCCCATGGGCTTACAACTTTCCAAGCCAACACCTGGTTACAAGAAATGAGTACTAACTCATATACATGTTAAGTCCTTGGCTTGAATTTACATGTAATACATCAAGGAAAGCAAAACAACCAAAAAGTCTGTCTGCCTCTAGCCTCCCAAGCTATGTCCTTGGAGGTGGCATGCTACCTGTACTTGAAAATGATGTCCCATATAGGGTGAGCCACAGCCCAATAGAAATATACTAAACCAACTATAAACAATGACTAAAATAACTGCATTCGATAGATAGTCCACACTTATATTCCCACTAACACATTACAGTTTCATGACATTCAAATCCATGTTACATTTTATTCCCCACTTCTTCTTCAACTTTGAGTTTGAAAACAGGGCTCAGAATCTAGCCAAATAACTTAATGAGACTATGACTCATCTTTAAAACACTTTTGAAATTCATAATGGATACACATTTTGGTGCTGTATCAATAACATATAAACCATTTCTATACTTCACAATTGATAACGATATACATTTTAGTGCTATATCAAATCAGTTCAAACACTTCCATAATCCACACTTGATACACATTGTAGTGCTGTATCAATGTCAAACAAAATTCGGTTTAGAGCTCCATCCCCTATCTTCCCTTAAACCGTGGAGTACATCCCTTATCTCCTCCCATACACACAATGTATATAGACGTAGATCATATACATAATCAATCAATACATAAAGTTAATGTATTATTCCAACCGCTATATTTGTTAGCATCCTCAATCGATTAGTTTTAGTTTGCCTAATCATCATGCATTGTCTACAACAATCAAGACTATCCTCCACCGATAGCCCAAAGCAGTTATTTTTAAACAGAAAATAAATGCACAAAATGAATAAAATATCAACATTTCAACTAGGTGAGTGATAAATGATCCAACTACACCCTTTAATCCTATACATTCCCAATTTCAACATTCTCAAATCAATTTCTCATTTCTTAAAATTAATTTTATAAATTAATTTATCAATGTAATTAGGGCATTTCTCATAATTAACCAAACAACTCTAAGGTTCCATTTCTATCAATAACCCAACATTTATCTCATTTCTCCATGCTAAACATGTATATAGGTTTATATAAGTAAAACCCCTTCTTTTGTAAAATTACATAAAGGACCAAACTTTCTCAAAATTACCTAACAACCCCCAACATATCAAAATGCTAAAATTCAAAGACAAAGCTCATAAGAAGGAGTAGGATATCCCTACCTCGAAGTTTAAGCTTAAACGGAGATGAAGATAAAAAACCAACGTGCTCCAAATCCCAAGTTTTTCAGATTAAAAAGAAGCCCTCAACCCACTCTATATTTTTAACAAAGGACTAAGGGTAGAAACTCACCCTAGATAGATCAAACCTTAGAGAGAAGACAAGTATAGAGAGAGAGAGAGTTGGATCTAGGGTTTACAAAAAGAAAGAAGATGAAAAAGTGATATTTTCCTGGCGCCTCTCGATATAAAAACAGCTCACTGAAGGAAGACTTGGTCGCCGAGCGACTCAGACAAGAAACCCTCGCTTGAGCGAAGAAAGTCTCGCTCGAGCCAACAACTCGAAGCTTCAGGTCCGCAACTCAGAAGCACGCTCGAGCGACATAATGCTCGCTCGAGCGAGGAAACTCAAAACATACATCTCGCTCGCTCGAGCGAAGGAAAGCTCGCTCGGGCCAAGAAACACAGCTCTCAGGTCAAAAAGAGACGCAGACGCACGTTCGAGTGCAAGACTTCTTGCTCGAGCCACCAGACAAAAACTCAACTCTCGTTCAAGCAAATAAACCCTGGCTCGAGCGAAGGACCAAAAGCAAAGAGCTCGCTCGAGCGACAAACTTTTCGCTCATGCGAAGGACTAAAATTCTGGGCAGCAACCATTTGCTCCCAAACACAACCAACCTGTAACACACCTGCCCAACACATCCTATAACTCAAATACAAAGCATGAAAGGATGTAAACAAGATATAAACAACTGCTAACATCCACGGAAACAAGTCCGGATCATTGTACAACAAGGGGTAAAACCCGGGATCACTATAACGAAGTCTTGTGCTTTCTTTATCTAGTAACTAGGCAATGGTTTATGTCACTGTTGAGTGTTCCATACCTGTACTACAATGTGAGATTGTAAGTCTTGTGCTTTCTCTTCATAGGTTTTTTTTTTTTTTTTTTTTTTTTTTTTTTTTTTTTTTATATTCTATTCAGAACAAACAATAAAATATTGCTATTAACCAGAGTAATATTTTACTATAAAAAAGATTAACATGTTACCGTGAAATAAAGTAACATATTAGTGTCAAATAGAATAACATGTTACTGTTTACGTCAATTTTGACTGTAAATTATTTTTATTTTTTTTAAAAATTTGATAGTCAATATGAATATTGTTTGATAGATCTTGATGAGAGAATTATAAAAATATTAATTTTATTAAAAATTAACATCTAGATCAAAAGTTACATCATTTTAAAGTTTAAAATATTAAATTACTTACTAAGATATTTTGGTAACAGTGATGTGTGCTAAACTTTTCAGGAATTTTTTTTTTTGTGCTTGTCTTTAATGTATTAAAATTTATGAGGGAGTTTTGATCAAATTCCCCCTATAAATTTAGTATTAATTCTAACCAAACTAATTGATGCACATCTCTAGTTAAGATTATTATAATTGGTACAAGTCTCTCGAACAACTACTAAGAAATTTGAATTCAACAACCTCTTATTTATCAAATTAATTGAGGGTTAACCCTTAATCGCCATCAAGTACCATTGAGTAAAGATAAACATAAGCCGGGTTCAAGTTTAATCTTGTCATGTGAAGCTCGACCACTTAACTTAGGCCTCGTTTGGGAACAGGCTAATTTAGTAATTTTTTGGCTAATTGACTAAAAAGGTTGGTAAGAAAAACCTGTATGTTTGGGCCAACTTTTTGGCTAATTACGAAACGACGTGCAAAAAGTAGAGAGAAAAGGGAATCTTTGACTTTTTGGTATGGGTTGTTGGCTTTTTGGCTAAAAAGGTAACTTTTTGGCTAATTGGCTATTTTAGCCTCTTGCCAAACGAGGCCTTAGTATATGAACTAATAATTATTTTATATTATTTTGTCTTAAAAGTAAAATTTTATCATTTTTAATTTGATTCTACAATTTGATTTGATTTTATTTATCCTTTTCTTCCAACAATTCCTTCTAAAATTATGATTTTAACAACCTTTATTACTAGGGGACTATTTGCTATGATATAAAAAGTATACTTTTTATTTTTTTTGAGTCATATCAATTTTTTATTTTTTCTGTATATTTTTTTTGTAAAAAATAAAAAATGCACTGATTTAGATCATCCCAAATACCCTCTACTAGGTTAGTGACCATTCCTACCATTGGGCGTGTTTGGCTGATTATTTGCTGATATGTGACAAAAAAAATTTTGTTCTTGCTTTTGTTTTCTTTTATAAAATAAATTACAATTCAGTGCATGTTTTTGAAATAAATAGTAAAATTTATTAATTTTAATACGTTAATAGCTTTTCAAGCCATTTTTCTGCTAAAAAAGAAATGCCTATTTGCAATAATAAAAAATAATTGAGAATTCTAATAAAAGAGCTCTATTGAGATGAACTCCAATGTAATATGATGTTTAAGCTTGATTTTCTATTTGATTTATTTACTTTTTATGTTTTTTTTTCTTGACTTTGCCACATCACTGTACTATAGCTCAAATTAGAATTAAAGCTCTTTAATCACTTCCCTTTCAATAACCAAGAAAAAGCAAAGAAGCAGAGCAAGCAGTACTAGTACACAGCAACTGGGATGCATTAAGATCCTCTAGAGTGTAAATCCTGTAGTGATCTCCTTGATCCATTCGATGGCTGAGATTAAGCCTGACATCGTTTTAGTGAGTAAAAAAAAAATTGAATCGATCAAGAAATAGAAGAGAGAGAGAGATGCTGAATCGATCAAGAAAATCTTGGTGAAGCTGGTGAGTTCATAATCTCTACCCTCGGAATATTTTCTCTATCATATCACTTTGAATGCAATGTTTGCTTTCCTTTGTCGGCAAAGCCGACTCAGACATTGTGGTTCTGTTGGAATTTCAGTCACAACCCATCTGGGTTTTCTTCAAAATCTACATTTAACAATCATCAAAGAAAGCATCAACACCACCAACAACCAAGAATGAAATCGAGTGTTCTACAGTGTCTCACCTCATAAACTCATGTGGGTTATCCCCAGAAATCGCCAACTCTATATCCCACAAGGTTCATTTTCAGACCTCCGATGGACCAGACTCTGTTCTATCTTTCTTCAGAGATCGTGGGTTTTCTGATTTCCAAATTTCCAAACTAGTTCATAAGTCCCCATCGTTACTCTTATCAAACCCTAACAAAACCCTTTTGCCCAAACTCGAATTTTTCCAATCTTTAGGGCTTTCAAGAACCGAAGTTGCAGAGCTTGTTGCTTCGGCCCCATTTCTATTATGCTATTGTTTGAAAAGCCGCCTCATCCCAGTTCTTGATTTCCCCAAAACCGTTGTTCTTCTTGACATCACAGTCACAGGAACGAAGAAGTAGATGTGATTTTTTTTTTTTTTTTTTTGGGTGTATGTGTTGTATTCCAAATTACACACCAAAACGACGTCGTTTTGGTGATGCTTAATCTCAGCCATTGAATGGATCAGTCTTGGAGATCACTCTAGGATTTACGCTCTACAGGATCTTAACATTTGGATAAGAAAGTAGCCGCAGTGGACCTTGTCGATTTCTTTGAAGAAATTCGTGGAAGTTACAAGGAAAATTGGTGGTTTATCTGTACCAAATTGCTTGCAAATAACGCAAATCTCACATTTTATAAAAAAGGCCACAGAGATCCTAGTTTCTACTTCTGTTTTCAATTGCCCAATTTTATCTCTCTCTACTAATTCCTTATACCAACCAGTTAAACAATGGCTTCCTCCGCTGTTCCATCTTCATCTCGACCTCGATACACATACGATGTGTTCTTGAGCTATAGAGGCGAAGACACTCGCGATAACTTCGTCAGTCATCTCTACACTGCGTTGGCTCAGAAGGGGATTCACACCTTCAAAGATGATGAAAAGCTCGAGAGAGGAAAAGCGATTTCGCCAGAGCTCCAGAGGGCTATTCGAGAATCGAGGTTTTCAATTGTGGTTTTATCGAAGAATTACGCTTCTTCGAGATGGTGTTTGGATGAACTCGTGGAGGCACTTGAATGCAGCAACACAACAGTTTATCCGATATTCTATCATGTGGATCCATCGGAAGTGAGAAGGCAAAGAGGGAGTTTTGGGAAGGGATTTGATGAATTGGTTTCCAAACAGGGAGTATTGGGGATGGAGAATGTTCAAAAGTGGAGGAATGCTTTGGAGCAAGTTGCTAATTTATCAGGATCGCCTTACCCCAGCGATACCAGGTAACTTGCAATTAGAAACAAAATATATTCACATTTCATCAATATATATATATATATATATTCAATGCAAGGGTTATATATTATTAACAATAAAAATCAAAATGCTTGGATTGAGACAATTTTTCCTCAAAACTGAATTTAATTCGAGTTGGTAAATTTTTCCTTGTCTTGACCAAATTTAAAAAAAGTCTTAAGGCTCTAAAATTTTACAAACTTAAAATTACTTAAGTTGTGTCCACCCAAATTGCACCTCAGTTAAATTAGATGGAGCCCTGAATTTTATGATCTAAATATTCATGTAATGTTAATAAATATTTTTAACATATATCTCTAAATTCAAAAATAAAAATAAATTTATAATTTAAAAATTCATAAAATATTAATATATATCATTATCATATACATTTAGCCGTGCATAGCACAGGTCGAATGCTAATATATTTATATTTGAGTTTTATATGGGATTTTTTTTTCTAGCTTCCTTATTAGGACACACTGTGTCACTACTGTGCGCATCTGATTCGGTTCTCATTTCATTTTAATGATGCGAACAATTCACTTTATAGTGTATGTTGAATAGAATATTTCTATAAAATTTTAAGTTGATTGGACATCGAAAGACCTATGGTCAGGTCAAATCCTGAGCTTTTAATTTGTTTTCAATTTGAACTATTTGTCTATTTTCAGTAAGTAAAATCAATGAAAATATAGGTATTTTAGTTATTAAACACAATGAAAATGAATATTCTAGACATTTTATATATGCCTACATTGAGTTTAATGACTAAAATATTTTTTTTTATTGGTTTTACTTAATGAAAATATATAAATGGTTTAGATTGAAAACAAATCAGAAGTTCAGAGTTTAAATTGACAAAATTGAAAATTTTGAGATTATTTTGTTACAAGAGTTACTCTGGGTTTTTTTTTCATAATTATCCCAAAAGTATAATATTTGCTTTTTTTTTTTTTTAATCAATATAATTGTTTTTTCAAATTTGAAAGTCGATATTCATTGTCTTAAAAGATTTCAAAAAGACAAATTAATATATAAGTGGTGTTACATCTTTTTAATAAATCACTCTCTCATTTTGATCTTTAATGAGATAGAAGATAGAGAGTAGAGAGGGATAGAGAAGAAGGCTGAAGTGTAAGGAATGGGTTATTAAGATAGACTAGGAGTGCTCAATTAGAACTCTCAAATATTTTTTTAATATATATCAATTTTGTTAAAAACGAATTTATAAAATAAAGTTATGTGATTTTAAAAATTTAACACAAAAATACAAAAATGATAAAAATATAAATGATTGTCCTTGTTATCGTATATTTAAAAGTGCCATGTGTCCTTTTTACCAAGATGACACCAGTCTTAAAACACTCTCACCAATTTTTCGTTATGTTTATAATTATAAAATTATGGGTAAATTATAATTTATTCCTTTTATATTTAGTCATTTTTTTTTTTTAGTTTTTGGTTCTTAAAAGTCTTTTTTTTTTTTTTTCACTTTGACGTTTCACATTTTAATTTTTTTTTTCAATTTACTCCTAAAATTAATTTATGTTCAAAATTAGATAAAAAATTTAATAATAATTATAAAAAAATATATTATTATATTAGAATTTGAATTTGTGTCAGTAGTTTGAATTATAGATAATAAAATATTTTTATGACACGTAACTGTTAATATATCATTTTCTTTAAAATTTTTAAGAGAAGTTAACTTTAGGAGTAAATTGAGAAAAACTTGAAACACGAAGCTTCAAAATGAGGAAGTGGCCAAACGTAAAAGGGCAAAAAATAATTTATCATAAAATTATTTTAGAAGATGTTACGATATATGCAATGCAAGATATGATTAAAAATATTTATATATATATTTGATTTGGAAGTATAATACTAGTGCAACTTAAATAAATATATAGGGAAATTGTATTATATACATGCCTTAAACGGGGTGTACCATATGCACTTTTAGTTATTCATTTTTTTTTAACTATGGCTAATTTTCTTCTTTATTTATGATAATATTTTAATTATGACTCATGAGATCTTTGGTTATGCGTCATATAGTGTTTGGACATCATATAGTATTTGTTTATAACTTGTTTTTTTTAGTTATGACTAAACAAAAAGGAATTATATCATTTTTTTTTCTTTAGTTATAAGGTGTATATGGTACACATTTAAGGAGTGTGTATCATAATTTTTCTCAAATATATAACGTAGTTTTATATGATGTTGAATGTTATCATATTAAAAAATTAATCAGTTTGAAAGTAAAAATTATTATTTATGAAACATTACAATATGCATGAAATAAGCGTTGCCAAGGTGGTTAGTTTAATAACATTAATGAAAATGAAAAAATTGTCATCTAACCTACTCGTAAATTGTGTTTGAATTTAGGATTTGGACAAAAATTTATGGAAGGAAATAAAAAGCTGAGAGGAATGGTGGAAAATTAACTTAAATTTCATTTGCATTTTTTACATTTTTTTTCTTTTTCTCTACAAATTCCTATCAAAATCATAAATTCAAATACAATGGTAAAATTTTTAAAGTTGAAGAACTAATAACCAAAAAGCATAACCGAAAATACCTGTTCCCTTGCTTGTTATTAAAAAATATTTAGACTATTTGTGCCTCATAAGTTGTAAACAAAAGCTCACCAAACATTGTGACACAAATTTGTAAAATGGAAATAACTGAAAAGCAGAAACTAAAACACATCTGCCCTTGCTTGTTAATAACAACTTATTTATATTATTCATGCCTCATAAATTGTAGACAAAAGCTCAGCAAACATTCTTATGCACCAAACAGTTTTATTGAGGTTGGGGAGGCCTATAGGAGACTTCTCCTTAGTTCTCTTGTTCAATATCACCTTCAGACCAAAGAAGATAATAAAAATTAAAACCAAAAAGGGATAAAGAATAATAACAAATGAAAAAAAACTTAAAAATAGAAATCTTCATGAGGGTTTCTGACAATAAATTAAAGTAGAACTGAAGAAATGCAGTTCAATAACTAGTAAAGGAGATGAATTGTGGGGAAAATTTAGAAACCCAATGTGCCATTCAAATAAAGCAAATAAAGACTTTTCATGTTTTTCTTCCTATTAAACAATATTTCAATTGCAATGAGTAAAATTAATCACAATTTTACCAAAATAAAATTTTCTTCTTATTGCTCTTTTGAGTTTTGATGAATAAATTTATTTCTATCCCCTTAAATCTGCAGGTCTGAAGCAATGTTCATTCAAGAATTTGTTGGGATACTTTTTAGAAAATTAAATCAAACATATGAATATTCAAGCGTTGTCAAAGACCTAGTTGGGATGGATTCTCGTATACAGAAAGTGATTGAATTGCTAGGTTTAGGGATGGATGATGCTCGTGTTGTAGGTATTTGGGGAATGGGTGGAATAGGTAAGACTACTATTTCCAGAGCTGTTTATGACTCTATCTCTTGCCAATTTGAAGGTTACAGCTTTATTGAGAATGTTAGAGAAGTTTCAAAAAACTGTGGTTTAAAAACTTTGCAAGAAAAACTCATTTATGAAATCTTAACGGAAAAGGATTTGAAAGTAGGAAGTGATGGTCATGCAATACATATGATAAGGAACATGGTATGTCGTAAAAAAGTTCTTATCGTGCTTGATGATGTGGATGAATCAACCAAACTTGAAAAATTAGTAGGAGAGCACGATTGGTACAGTTTTGGAAGTAGAATCATTGTAACGACTCGAAATCAACAAGTGTTAACTAGATATGGCATAAAACATATCTATGAGGTTGAGCAATTAAGAGAAGATGAAGCTATAGAACTCTTTGAATTGAAAGCCTTCAGGAAACACCAACAAATGAGAGGCTATGGAACGCTTGTATGTCGTGCAGTAGAGTATGCTAAAGGAGTTCCTTTAGCTCTCGAAGTTTTGGGTTCTTTTCTTTGTGGTCAAAGCAAAGATGAATGGGAAAATTCATTAAACAAACTGAAAGGAAGCCATCTTGCGGAAGTTCATCAAGTAATTAGAATAAGTTACGATGCATTGGATTGGCAAGAGCAGCAAATATTCTTAGATATTGCATGTTTTTTCAATGGGAAGGACAAAAATGAGGTTATAAAAATACTAGAAAGTTCTGGCTTCCACCCAATTATTGGAATACATGTTCTTGTTCAAAAGTCTCTTGTCACTATCTCAGACAATAAGCTGTTGATGCATGATTTGATACAAGAACTAGGGTGGAACATTGTTTTCCAGCAATCACCTAAAGAGCCTGGAAAGCGCACTAGGTTATGGCTTGATGAAGATATAAAACATGTATTGATGGACAATACGGTAAGAGGTCTTATAGAAAGGCATGAACACTCAAAAATTGTTTAATTAACAAAAGCTAGGTCTGCATAATTTTGTCAGCCTGCTAATACTGTGTTCTTGTTATTTGCTTGTGGTTATTAGGGAACAAACGAAGTGGAAGGCATAGTTATGCAGTATAGTGACCTACGATGTCTAGATCCAAAGGACATTCAGTTTCTAAAACAATTGAAGTTGAGGCCTAAAGCTTTTGCAAAGATGTCAAACTTGATGATTCTCAAAATTTGTTGTATGCACCTCTCAGAAGAGCTCAAATATCTTTCTAACAAGTTAAGGTATCTTGAATGGTTAGGATACCCTATGAAATACATGCCTTCAACATTTCAACCAGAGCATCTTGTTGAACTTCACTTAACCTATAGCAGCATTGAACAACTTTGGGAGGGAACAATGGTATGAATTTGCATTCTCTTTAATTACTTTGAATAAGATGCAAAGTCCTTGACACAATATAATTCCTATAATTTATTTCTGTGTTCTGTAATTTATTTATATTTATATTTTTCTTCAACAGCATTTGGATGAGTTAAGGATCATGGATCTTAGTCACTCGACATATCTAACGAAGAGCCCAGATTTCACGAGGGTCCCAAATCTTGAAAGACTGATTCTTGAAGGCTGTACAGGCTTGGTTAATCTTCATCCATCCATTGGAGTTCTCATAAGGCTTATTTGTTTGAACTTGAAGGACTGCAAAAGTCTCAAGAGTCTTCCATGTGGCATTCAATTGGAATCTCTTGAAGTTTTTATTGCCTCTGGGTGCTCAAAGCTTGATAACGTTTTGGTCAGCTTGGGATATATGAATTGTTTATCAAAGCTTTGTTTAGATGGGACTAGTATCAGTGAACTTCCACCTTCAGTTGGACATCTTACCAATCTTGGTTTGATTAGTCTGAGCAATTGTAAAAACTTGAGAAGTATTCCAGATAGCATTTGTCAGTTGAAAGATCTTAGAAATTTAAATCTTTCTGGTTGCTCCAAACTTGACAAATTGCCGCAAGACTTGGGTGCTTTGGATTGTTTATATGAGCTTCATGCAGATTGGACTGCAATTAGACAACTCCCATCCTCCATTAGACTTTTGAAGAAGCTTGGAATACTAACGCTAAAAGGGTGTAAAGGAATATCATCTAATTCATGGAGTTTTTTCTTCTTGCCTTCCTTTTTACGAAGAGAGAGAGATAATTCCATGGCTTCTGAACTAGAAGCTTTGTCAGGGTTAAGGTCTTTATGGAAACTAGATCTCAGTTACTGTAATTTAAAATCTATCCCCACAACCATTTGTCACATCGACTCTTTGGTATTTTTGGATCTAAGTGGAAACAATATGGAAAGTTTACCTGCAAGCATGAATCAACTTTCAAGGCTGTCGGGCTTGGTTTTGAATGGTTGCAAGAAGCTTCAAGAATTGCCAGAGATTTCATCTGAAATACATGGCCTATCTGCTGATGATTGCCCATCATTAAGAACAAAATGGATTCCAAACAAATGCAATACTTTTGGTGGGCTGTCCTTCAACATCTTGACAGAAAAATTTCTTTCAAATAAATTTCAGGTTCTCTCTCTCTCTCTCTCTGGCACTGTGAAACGGCAGCTCTATTCTTTATTCCACTGTTTCCGTTTTTCATTGTATATATATATATATGTATGATAAATTACAATAATAGTCTCTAAAATTTTATATCCTTTTCATTTAAGTCTATAAAGTCTTAATTTTGTCAATTAAGTCTTTAGAGTATTTAATTCAAATCAATTTAGTCTTAAAGACAATATAAAAATTGAACATAAGCCTAAGGATGTGTTTGGTCCTTGATTTAGAAAGGAATTTGAAAAGGGAAAGATAAAAAGTGCATGAAATGTAGTTAAATTCATTTACATTTCACCTAACTTTCATTTTCCTTTCCAAATCTCTCCCCATATCTATGAACCAAACACAGTGTAAAGGCTATGAAAATTGTGATTAAGCCCATATTTTAATTTATTGTTTACTTAATTATCCTCTGCAGATGTGTTTTTATAATTGGTATATTTTTTTGCAGACTGATTAATTCTAATTGCTTATATAGGTCTTCTTGTATTTCTATTCTACTATTATTTATTTTTTGTATTACGTAATTATCCATTTTATTTGATTTTTTGCTATTTTTAATATTATTTTATATTTTATTTTATTATTTTTTTTCTTGTTCCGCCATTATTTATAATTCGTATAGACTATAATTAATTAGATCTATTTTTTTTTTTTAGTTATATTAATTCAAAAGATTCCCTTGGAGAGGTCCTTTGTAAGGATAAGGATAATTATATGTATTATTTTCTATAAGAGCGAACTACTTAAATCATTAATAATTTTAAAAAAATAATTACAAATCAATGATAAATTTATAAATATTAATAATTAAAATTTTAAATTTTTTCCTGAACATGTAATTATTTTTTTTAATTTATGCTAAATTGTAAATTTAAAAATAAATGCCTTTTAAGCTCCAAACTAGGTATGAGTCGTATAACTTATCAAAAGCAATTTACATATTTTATTTTGTTGGATTGAAACAAAAATATTAGGGATAATTACAAAAAAAAACTCCAGAGTTTGAGTTTTGTAACAAAATAAATCTTTCATTTTGTCAATTTAAACCAAAATCTTTTAATTTATTTTTAATTTAAACAATTTGTTTATTTTCGTCAAGTAAAACAAAAAATAAATTTTAATCATTTACATAAAATGTCTAAAATATACTTTTCATTAAAATACTCATTTTTTCATTGATTTTATTTAATGAAAATAGGCAAATAGTTTAGATTAAAAACAAATCAAAAGTTTAAGATTTAAATTGATAAAATTAAAAATTTAGGGTTAATTTTATTTTAAGGTTCAAACTCTAGCCTTTTTTTTTTTAATTAAAAAAAAATTGTCCCGAAATATTAATATATTCATAAAAAAAAAACTATCTGTAATTTGAGAAGTTTAAAGGGTTAATTTCCTCCCATCTAAAAAAATATATGTAAATTTCAAGTACATCCCCTGAATTTTGCTTAAAATACAGATTACTCTTTGTACTTTGAAAAATTATAAATACTCCCTTGTTAGAATTTTTTATTTAATGAAATTAACTAAAAAATAAAATTTCTAAATGTACTCTTATATAATAATAAAATTATTTGAGTTATTAATTAAAATATATTTCTAACAGTATTAAAAACTATTAATTGACTTGATGATTTATTAATAAAATGGGCCAGTTATTATGAAATTAGAAATTTCAATGGGTGGAATATAATTTCTAAAGCCACATGGGTGATTTATATTTTAAGCAAAACTTGAGTGGTGTATTTGTAATTTATCCAAAAAAAAAAGAGATTAAATTTCTCTCATGTACACCCTTAACATGAGAGAATTTGAGGGTCTCGTGGGACTCATCACGGGTCATGTTTTGAAGATCCGAATTATTCATTTTGTAAGACTCTTAGGGTATGTTTGATTGGGTGGATTGGAGTATGGTATATCATCCATGGAAAAAATTAGTCTTGCGAATCAAACATGACCTAATGTATAACATCCATGGAAAAAATTATGTCAATATAATAATCGTAGTATTTTTATTTTATCATGTTTGTCTTTAAAAAAATGAATAGTCTATTTTTAAAAATATGTCTATCATCCTTTTTTTTTCCAAAGATAAATTTGATAAAATAAAAATATTACGATTATCATATCAAATTAACTTTTATTTTATTTTATAAATAATATAAATTAAAATTTTATAAAAATGAATAGTTCGGATTATTGATAATGAGGCCAAACCTCTTAAATTCTCCTATATTAGATAAACCAAACCAAAGTTTAAATTAACTGATTAACAGAAAGTGAATGATAGATATAGATTTGCTGGGTTGGGCTTTCCGGCCCGATTACGTTTGGGGCAAGCTTCCCACATTGTGGGGAGTTTGGGTGTGTGTATTTTAACGGTCCACTCCAGCAATTGTCCAGTGTGTGGTTTGTGGGTTCTCCTGTCAAAAAAATGATAGATATAGATAAGTGTGAATTTTTTTTTTTTTTTTTTTTTTTTTGGGGTGCAAATTACACTTTGCTTCCTTTATATTTGATCAGTTTCTTACTTTGGTTTTTTTTTTTTTTTTTTTTTTTTTTTTTTTTTTTTTTTTTTCACTTTGACGATTCATGTTTCAAGTTTTTCTCACTTTACTCTTAAAGTTAATTTATGTTAAAAATTTGGACAGAAAATGACACATTAATAGTCTTGTAGCATAAAAATATATATAACTCACACATCTGACATAAATTTAATAAATAATATAATAATATATTTTTTATGTTATGTGGCAGTTATTGTGGTATTTTTTATTTAATTTTTAACAAAAAATAGTTTTAGGAGTAAAGTGGAAAAATTTTCAAGCATAAAGGGTCAAAGTGAGAAAAAATAAATTTTAAGGACCAAAGTGAGAAAGTGGCAAAACATTAAAAGGTAAAATATCATTTATCCTTTTTATTTTTATTTTTATTTTTACAGAAATCTTTGGTAGCTCGAATTGAGCTATCCCAAATGGCCCGAATTTGTATTTACCGATCAACCTCCTAGACAACTGGCCGGATGACCGGGTGAAACACTTGTCTACTGCGATTGTTACCTTGTCAATTGCGGCTGTCAGCTTTTTCGCTGGACGACCGGCCGGATGACCGGTAAGATGAAATTCGAGCCATTCGGGACAAGCTCTTATTTT
Organism: Camellia lanceoleosa; assembly: GCA_025200525.1. NCBI lineage: Eukaryota > Viridiplantae > Streptophyta > Magnoliopsida > Ericales > Theaceae > Camellia > Camellia lanceoleosa. The sequence goes on along the minus strand of CM045764.1, from coordinate 119,021,610 downwards.
TATATCTATTTATTCTATTATATAAAGAGAGGTCTTAAAAATATAAAATTATTTTATGAGGTGACTAGGTTTGCCGAATATTCTTACCATTTGAACAATATGTTTATATGCATTCTTTTTAATCATTTTTCTTATAATATTACTTAATATAAATCGTAATTTACGATTTTGGATGTGTACCTCACTTTGGGTTCATTTGGAATGAACTAAAAGGGTCAATTTATTAGTTTGTCATATGTCCCATCACTTATCTATATTTTTGTATAATAAGTAAAAAATGTAAAAAAAAAAAAAAAAAAAAAAAAAAGTCTAAGATTTTTGGAGGCGCCAGCCACGGATTGAGACCAATCTCTATTGTACAGAGAAATTTTCGTGCAATGAACTGTTATTTTGACGTTGTTTTACCTGGGAGAGAGATTCCAAAGTGGTTCAGCTATCAAAGTGACGGGTCTTCGATATCTTGTCAGTTGCCTCCACATTGGTTTAACAATAGGTTCTTGGGATTTGCTTACGCCATTGTTGATTCAAAGAGGATAAATCCGACTATTGTTATATTAAAATGAGCTTCAAGTGTCACGTTACTCAGAGGATCATCGAATGGGGTGAGCCCATTCCAACTGTGAAATTTGGAAATATGGTGGTTAGGTGTGTCCCACGAGGTGCATTTTCGAATCACTAAGATGATATGGAGCAATTAAATGAGGAGGATTTGAATTGAACATTTATTTTTATAAACTAATTCGGTATTCTTCAATTCGAGAAAATGAAAATCGGGAGTAGAGGTCTACGAGCCAAGATAATGGCGAGAGATCGAGAAGGTCGGTGTCCACGCTTTTTACAAGGAAGTCAAGAACAAGCATTGAGTAGTAGTATTAGTGCTACTACATCAAAGAGAAGACGCGATGACCTCAACGACAATCACTACAATGCAAAGAAAGAAGAAAGACTCAAGGAAGTCCTGGAATTGATGATCAAGAGAACCACCTCAACAGCGAAAGGCTTAGGTAAGTGTATATATCTGTTGGCTTTTTGGCTTTTCAAAGGGTAGATTTGTAAATGCGAGCGTGCCAGCAAGGATCAATCAGTCCTTACAGAAATTATAATTGCCAATCAATTATCAGGCGACTATGTTTTAGTTCTTTCAAATTTCAATGAAGAGGACTTTACCGGTGGCTTGACTTTTAGGAGAAATTAAGAGAAATGACAAGTAATATTAAGAGCAATTGAAGTATTTCATTAACATAAACACTTACAATTGTCCAAACTCACCTTGAGGAAGTTTACAAAGAACGGTTTACTTGAATCTACTTGAAAACTACTCCTATGAATTGAAGTATGCGGGTATTTAAAGAACAAGTATTTAAAGTACAGAAAGGTAAACCGGAAAGGAAAAATACTGAGTAAAACCGGTTTATATCGATCCGAGTCCGGGGTCTTTTTCTCGAACTTCCCGCTATTTATACTTGTTAGGATGACCTTCGAATCGCACTTCAAACCGAATCGCTTCCTCCATGATCGCTAATCATGTAACCTTAGAAATAGTTCCACTATGCCATCACTTGCGCTAGACTTCCTCCTGCTTCGAATTTGAATAAAGGTAACCGCTGAAGCCACGCCACCTTGTATCTCATTCCCGATCTAGTGCTACTCGCACCACTTGAGAACCAATACTTATTGCCACGCGTACGATTGAGATTTAAGATTAAAATCATCTTCCAATAATACCTCATCCCGCCACGTGTCAATTGTAATTGGCTTTTACAAAATATGTAGCCAACATTATTCTCGCACTAATATACCCAATACTTGGAAATATTAGTGAATCAAAACTTTTCCTCGCTTTTTTGGAACGTGCATGAATCTATGTTCAGAAACACAACCGTCACCTATTTTGGTGATCATTTGCATTAACCCTTAACTTTGTTGGGCGTTCCAATACCTTCAAAGATTCGAACGGATCATGACTCAATCACCTTCTCACTCTAACGATCGAGCATACGAAGAGCCATTGAGTAATGCTATTTCCCCTCGAAAGAATCTCCACGCATTTATTAGCTACCTTTACCCGCCTTTCTATATCCAGGTCATGGAAGCTTTCGATTATCAACCTTTGGACTACGAACACATTGCCCTCAATCCTTCGGTCTACGAACTTGTCGATACAAGAAGTTCTTCCTCTAAATTCTCCTCACACTTTGAACAAACAACTTTCAAGCCTTTGCTTCAACAAATTGCAAACATGGCATTAGGAAATTCTTCTTCACAACCTTCTGCTTGGGATGAAGCTTCATCTTCTGGGGTGACGAACTGGTCTGCTCCTGAGTCTTGGGACTTGAGGGAACGGATCAATCATCATTTTATTGAGTTTACTGACCCCTTGGATTTTCCTTCTGACGCTCGAAGCTTGGTGGTTTATCCTTACGTGCCCATCGACTTTCGACGCAGTTTAGAAGAGAATTTGATTGTAGCTTGGTATACATCCTCCATGCCCACAGGAGCAATGCACCCTGCCCGGTGTTTGGAAGAAACACAAGGATATACCCCTTCATTCTTAGCCAAGAAAGCACAGATTTGTTCTTCTGACTGGCTTGACTATATTAATGCCTTTGTTTCTTCCATCCTCAGATCATCTCCCCAACCGAAGCGACCACTTCTTCTTCTCCATCTTCAAATAGAAGCATCCACACCTTCTTCATCCTTCGAAATAGAAGCATCCGCACCTTCTCCATCCCCTAGACTAGAGGCATTCACATCTTCTTTTTCTTTTGAAGCGAACCATCTACTCCTTCTCCTCCTCCCACTCTTTCTTGGATAGAGAAGTTAAAGCTTGCTCTTCCAATGGACAAACCTTCCCCTTACAAACATCCATCATCTCCAACTCCATCGAGCGGAAAGAAGCCCAACCGCTTGCGGCTTTTTCTCACCTACCCTTTAATGTTCTTGAGGATGACATTCCTCTTAAGAACTTCCAATGGGCTGTGATATTCGACCGGGGCCATATCCTTAATCCTATCGCCTGCAGAACTTCACTGTTCTGGATCAACTTCCAAGATTCTCCATTGGCATCGAAATTCCAAAGTCACCACTCGGTCTTTGGATCAACTTTCATCCTTCAATTCATGCTCAATATGAAGCGAAAACTTCATTGAAGACTTTGAAGACTTCAAGAATAAGGATTCTCATATTGGGATGATTTAGTTATAGATGAATTGGAACAAAAATCGAGGAGGAGGCTTTCGGCAAAAGGTCAAGAGTCAGACATGAAGTGAGAGCACATCAACTTATGACCAACTTTGGAAGAGATGGAAGACATAATAAAGAAAGAACAAATATTCATTGATCATTGTTGGACGAAATTTCATGATCTTGTAATTTATTCTATTCCTTATTTTTACGAACTTGAATTTGTACCAAAATAAGACTATTTAATGTAATTGTCTTGGCTCTAATGAAAAGCAAAGTCTTCTGTACTTGACATTGTTTGACTCTGTTTCTTCTTACTTTAAAAGCCAACTTACAACCTTAAATTAAATAATCTCATCCTTCGAATTTGGACTTACTTGTCTTTAATGAAACACTAAAAGAAACCAATATGTCCTTTTCCAACTTATGGAGTAAAAATTGACAATTTTGGCCAATATTTTCTAAAATTAGTGCTTCGAAATTAACAACTTTCCTTTTCAAAGCTAATTATAACCAATGCATGGTCATGGCTACTATAGTCAATCAATTTTAAGTTGACCACTTCTTGCTTTGAAAAGAAGTTTATGCTGTCCTAATTTCAATGGACAGTCTTCTCTTACGAAAAACCAATGATTGGCTTTGATGTTCTTTAAAAATTCTAAATTCTGCTTTAAAGGTCATTACTTTCAACAATGTTCATCAAATAGGTCTTTAAACCTTTTGAAGTAGACCAATACTCAAGCATATGAACGTCTCCAAACATATAATATACTTCGAAGCCAGATTCTATATTTCGAAGCCATCTTACTTGATTTCTTGGAGCCAAAACTGGCTTCGAAGCCATATACCCCACTTCGAAGCTGTTGTCGACATCCGAAATATACTTTTCCCTCCAAAATCATTAATATCGGCAAAGGCTCCTCGTATTCGTACTTTTAGTACTTAACGATTTATGCCCTATATGTTCGGAACCTAAACCTTTAAAAAACCCCCTTTGTTTTATGTTCTGAAATCACTTGCTCTTATCATACAAACCCTTATCAATCTTCAATGGCTTCTTTCTCAAAAATCCCAACCGTAGAGCGTCTAAGCCCATCTGTGGTCTTGAAAAGGCTTATCGACACAGAATGTGAGAAATACAAGGCTGGGCAGAAAAGTGCTATCGATGGGCGTATCTTTATCCCTCGTCGTCATGAACAGCAAGATTACGTGCTTGGGCCAATATTCAAAGAGACTCTTACTGAACTCCCCCTATATCCTTTGGAGGATCAACGTCTTCTTCTGAAAGTAATCTTGACTGGAAAAGCTGGAGAATCAATCGTCCCCACCGATGTTGGCCCACGATGAAACCAGAATGGCAGGAATGGTACGATCGAGTTGTCCCTGCCAGGACGCTAGACCTTCAAGAGCTTTGTCTTCTTGATGCTCTTCGATTATCCAGGGTAACTATCCCAGAAGACCCTTTCTTAGTTCCTGCTGCCTTATGCTTTTGGAACCCCATCTTTAATTTCTTTCAATTTAAGTGTGGGATGATGGCTCCTACCGTTCTTGACATTTGTCACCTTCTAGGGATATCCCCTATTGGCACTCCCATTACCCCAGATTTCCCCGATTTAACAGTTCCTTTCTCCCTTCCCTCTCTTACTTCATCTTACAGTGATTTTGTTAAGACTGAAAATAAAAGGGAAGGTCCAGTAACTGATAGGGAACTCTTCTCCTTCTTATTATATTGGCTTTGCAAATTCTTATTCTGTACTTCCTCTCAAAGAATCATGCCCGAATTTGCTCCTCTTGCCAAAGCCTTTGTCTTACAGAAAAGAGTAGCCTTAGCTCCATATGTCCTAGGCCACGTTTATAGAGTTTGCTCCCTCTTTTGTGAGAAACCTTTAGATGCTAATCAAGGAGGGCCATTCTGGATCCTTCAGCTTTGGCTTTTTGCCTATTTCACTGAATTACAATCCAAATGTCTCAAATTTCATGAGTTACACTCTCTTTCTCATGGCATAAGACTGGCCAATACTTCACTTTATCCCTCTACTTTTGCCTTTTATTTCTCCTTCTTCTATTAACTGCCAACTGTCCTTCCTAGTCATCGTTTCCGTCCTTTCGAAGCAGTAGGCCCAACTTGGTTGAGTCACTTTACGAGTGACAGACTCAGACTCTACCCATTCATAAAAGCATGTGGGCTTCCATTCGATTCCTAGAGAACTGCTTATTGGAACCTTGAACCCGTGGCTTATAAATGCATAGCCGAGCCTTATTGTCTGCTCAATTTGCTAGACAGTTTGGTCTTACACAAGGAGTTCCAATACCCCTTTGTAGTAACACCAACTTATCCCTTGCCAAGAGAGATTTGAAGGTTCGAAAATCAAGGCTAGAAGAGGCAACTTTCAAATTTATAGATGACTTAGCCAATTTTGAATACATCCCTTTCATCTCTCAAGGCACTTTTTTGAAGAGATACCAAAACTGGTGGGTGAGCAATATGGAAGTGTACTTAGCCATTTCTCCTCAGGATCGACTGAAAATGTTAGATGTGTCCCGATCCAAAGGCACTGAAATTGTCACTTCTTCCACTGTTCCTCCTACAACTCAATCTGTTCCTATTTCTTCAACTCCTCTCAGAGTCACTCGAGCCTTGATGAAAAGGAAAAAAGTGGCTGAGGTGGTTCATGAGGAGACGGCTGTTAAAGAATCAGAAGAAGAGTTTCCTTCTGGGAAACCTGAATCTCAGATTGAAAGAACTGAAAAGACAATTGATGAGCAGACATTGCTGACTCAAAGAAAAAGAAGAAGAAAGATTACTGTTCCTTCTTCTGATTTTGATGCCTCTCTTTCCGATTCTGACGAGGATTCTGATTCTGAGACACTTGCTCAAATAATAGGAAAGAAAAGAAAGATGACTGCTTCAACTACTGACTTGATGGAAAATCCCATTCATGAGACATTTGTCAAGGTAGTAGAGCAGGAACATTCTAAAACACTAATTGTCTTCGAGAGAGCCGAGAAGAGACGGCAACAACAAAGTTTAAGGGAAGAAACTGCTGCTGTTGATGCATTACAAAGGGAAATAATGAGAAAGCATCAAAGTGTCATACATCATTCCCTCCGCGACTCTCTCATTAGTGCCAGTGCTTCTGAAACAAGTAATTTCTTTCACACTTCCACTGTTTTTCCTTTAGCCATCTTTTACATACTGAATTCTAACAATCTTTTGTACTTCTTCCTCTTGCAGCAACAGCTACTGCTTTCATTTTTCCGGCGAGGCCTCCTTTGTTTTCAGTTGAAACTGACCAAATGCAACGTGTGAAAACCATCCAACTCACGCTTCCTCTATTTGATATGCCTTCTTTGAATCTAAGCATCCCTGCTTCTCTTTTCCTTGGCTTAGAACCATATATTCCTTTTTTAACTTTTGATTTTCCTCAGTCCACTTCTTCTTCGAACCTTGCCCTTCTTCCTTCCTTCACGGAGATTTCAGTTGCCCCTCCATCTCTGATGGCAATTAATTCTTCTACAGAGAGTGCTGGTAGTTCCCCAATTCATGGTTCACCACCTATGCCCATCTCCAACCTCTTCGCTTGATTCATTGGTGGCTAAGACTATAGAAAGCCAAAGACGCTCCATTCATTTCTCCCATCCCCATCTGACCCTCTATGTCTTCCACTACCATACTCTCTATGCCCTTCATGTCTAGGGATGAGGTAGATATCTTCAAGGAAATCGCCATCTTTTCGACATATATTCTACTTCTCCGGCCTTTAGTCTTTGGCCCGAGCCATTAGTCTTAGGTGACTCTTTGCTAGAGATTTTTGAGAGTCCTTCTTCTTTTAGCAACAAATCTCGGACCTTCAAGTGGATTTGGACACATGTCTGCAGGCTGTTGACTTCCTTTTCAAGGATCCTCGAGGCTCTACAAAGGCCTATTATCGTGAATGGGTTTCTTCGTCGTAATATTGTTGAGCAATCAGTATGAACGCCTCAAACCACCTATCTGTGCGACTACTATTGATTTCTATATCAACATTTGTCATCTTTGCCAATCGCTAATGAGAAATTGGCTAGGGATCGTTGTTTTATTTCTCAAGTGCATACCGAGATATCGATCTCAAAGAACAACACTCTTCGCCTCCCAATTTGAATTAAATTACCGGAGAAGAAAGCTCAACTTGAGGAGGATTTAGCTGCGATAAACCGTGCCTTGGTTGAATCGACACCAAATTGCAAATCACCAACCAAGAGTCATCGATCGGAAAGAAGACATGGCAGACTATTCACCTCTTTCCATCACTTAGCGAGAGGAAGTCAATTGTGCAAAACAATTGAAACATTGTAATGATTTTTGGGCCAATTTGTGGCATAATGTACTTAATTCTTTATGAAAGAGCAAATTTTGTCCATCTTTTGAATAATCTCATTTTTGTATTCAATGTTTATTCCATTCCTTGTGTTTCCCAAATAGTTGGAAAATAAGGCTTCAAATATCGCCATTAATCTTTTTGGGATGTACATAACCATTCAAATTTCTTAAATGGTATGCCCCAAAGGGCAAAACTCTATGAACTTGATATGGTCCTTCCCAATTAGGTGACCATTTGCCAAACTTATGGCTTTTAATCCCTATAGGGAGTATTGTTTTCCATACCAAATCACCTTCATCAAAGCCAATATGCTTGACTTTCTTGTTATAATTCTTGGCTGCTTTCTTCTTTTGGAAAAGAATGCTATTTAACGCCAAAATCCTCGCTTCATCTATGTCTTCCAATTCCAAGCACATGCTTTGATGATATTGCTCAGATTCTAATTGATCTTGACATCTTACCCTCAAAGATTTAACATTAATTTCCACAGGTAACACTGCATCGTGCCCGTATACTAAGGCATAAGGAGTGACTCCTGTGCTTGATCTTGGGGAAGTTCTGTAAGCCCATAAAACATCCAACAATAGGTTATGCCAATCCCTAGGATTATCTTCCACCATCTTTTGTATTCCTTTTTTCAAGGATTTATTAGATGATTCAGCTTGACCATTGGCACATGCATAATAGGGAGTGGAATTAATAAGACTAATCCCAAACTCGCCACAAAGGATTTCACCATTTTCCCATCAAACAGATTCCATTATCAACTGTTATGGTTTGTGGAATGCCAAACCTATGGATCAAGTCTTTAATAAACCCAATGACCTCTGCGGTCTCTGACCTTATATGGCTTGGCTTCAACCCATTTAGTGAAGTAATCAAGAGCCACTAGAATGAAACAATGATGTTTCAAGAAGGTGGATGAATTTTACCTATCATGTCCATGGCCCATCCTCACGAATGGCCAAGGCTTCACTCTTCGCATGTAGGTCGCTTATGGGCACATGTCTTATTGTGCCATGTTTTTGGCATGCCTGGCACCCTTTTGCATATTCTATGCAATCTTTTAGAATAGTTGGCCAATAATAGGAATGCCTTCGAAGCAACCATCTCATCTTTACACTAGGCTGATGAGCACCACAAATGCCTTCGTGAACCTCAGCCATAGCTGTTAATGCTTCTTTTGGACCTAAACACTCCAATAATAAGCCATCTCCTCCCCTTTTGTATAAAGCATTATCATATACTATGTATTGCATAGACTGCAATTTGATTTTCCTGCTGGCTTTTGAAGATGGACTACCAAATCTTTATAATTGGATGCCTCCAATCTGTTCTTGTGAGTCATTATGATTGACTTCCAAGATCACATTCCTTTATTCAAAGGTTGAATTAGTCTCGATATGTTGCTTGGCTTATATCCCTTTGGGTACTATCCTTCTCTTGAAGTTCGCTTCGAGCCACATCATTAGCTCTCTTGCTCAAGAATCTTGGAACATAAGTTACATTTGCTATTTGAAACTGAGAAAGCAGATGTAATGCAACAACATAATATGGTAGGATGCTTATACTTTGACACTTGAAAATCCCTTTTACTTGGTTAACAACCAATTGAGAGTCTCCAAATATGTCAACTGCATGTACTTGTAACCCAATAAGGATTTCTAGTCCTACTATTAAGGCTTCATATTCAGCCTGATTATTGGAACAGCTAGCTTCATCCACTCTGAAACCATGTGTAGTTTCTATTCCTTGTGGAGACTTAATCACAATACCAATTCCAATTAATCCATTGGCTTTCGATCCATCGAACCACATTTGCCATGGTTCAACACTAGCCATACCAAGTTCCATTACCTCTTGGTTCTCTGTTTGAGATGGATGATCTGCTAGAAAATTGGCTAATACTTGCCCTTTTACTGCCCTTTGAGGGACATATTCTAAATGAAATTCCGATAAGGCTAATATCCATTTGCCAATTCTTCCCCTCAACATAGGTCTAGATAACATGTATTTAATCAAATCTGTGGTTGCAATTACCAAGACAGTTGTAGGTAAAAGATAATATCTTAATTTCATTGCGAGAAAATACAAAGCAAGACACGACTTTTCAACAATTTGAGTATTTACATTCACAAGAATTTAAAACCTACTAAGGTAATAAGCGACTTGTTCCTTGCCTTCTTCATTGTCTTGGGCCAAGAAAGCTCCCAATGAATCTTCTGGCTGCTATATATAACTTCAAGGGCTTATTTCGTTTTGGTGGCATATCGATGGAGGATTGGCCAAGTAGGCTTTGATACCTTGAAAGCGGTTTGATGCTCTGCTTGTCCACACAAATTCTTCTTCATCTTTCGGCCTTAACAAGGAAGAGAATACTTTAGTTTTCCTGCGGTGTTAGAAATAAACCTTCAAGAAAATTAACTCCGCCAGGAACCTTTGTAATTCTTTCTTACTTGATGGAGGCCTAGCTTCAATGATGGCTTTGGCTTTATTACGATCAATCTGTATTCCTTTCTTGTGCACCACATAACCCAAGAAATTTCGGATGACACACCAAAAGCACATTTAAGAGGGTTGAGTTTCAACTTGAACTTCCTCATTCTTTCAAAAAGCTTCTAAATGAAGCAAGTGTTTCTCCATGGATCGATTTTACCACGATGTCATCAATATAACATTCTAGATACCCTCCAATAAGGTCATGAAAGATGGTGTTCATAGCCCTCGATCGTAGCTCCAAAGATTCTTCGCACCAAATGGCATCTTAACCCATTCGAAGGTGCCAATATTCCCGTGACATCTGAATCTTTGTCTTGTGGATGTCTTCCTCTCGCAATGCATATTTGATTATAACCAGAGTGGCCATCCATCATTGACAAAACTTGGTGCCTCTTGAGCGTCACCAATAGATCCACTATAGGCATAGGGTATTCATCTTTAGGAGTTGCTAGATTTAAGTTCACGAAATCGATGCATACCCTCATTTTGCCATTTTTCTTAACTACGGGCACAATATTAGATAGCCATTCAACATATCCGCCGTCCTAATAAAGTGCCTTGAGTAGTCTAAGAATTTCTTCCTTGACCTTCTGAATTACATCTGGACTCATCCTCCTAGGTTTCTGTTTGTATGGCTTGAAATTAGGCTTCAAAGGGAGCCTATGTTCCACCAATGATCTATCCAATCCTGGTAGTTCGTTGTAAGACCATAAAACAATCCTTGTACTTCTTTAAAACAACCAACAACTGGTCTCTGTCCAGAGCATTCAAACAGGTACTTATGTAAGTGGGCTGCTGCACAGAACCTTCCCCTAAATTCACTTCTTCTAAGGGGTCCTGCGTCTGAGAATTCATTGGAGCTTTCTCTTTGGTTTCTTCAACCTTCGAAACAATCTTTTCACCTTGTTCCGCCTCTAGACTCTCTATTTCGACATCTCTACCTTCTTTCTCATAGACAAAATCATCCATAAAGGCGTCTTCTTCTTGTATTTCCTGGACTCTTGTTTCAATGTCCAATGCACAATATTTCCCAAAGGTCAATCTCCTGACCTGTTGTTGTTCTTGTTCACAGCCAATTGTCATGGCTTCTCTCTCTTGTTTCTGTACCTTCTGGACTATTGCTTTTACATCCAATGATGAGAATTTAATCAAAGCCAATGAATTGGCTTCTCGTTCTTCACTTCTTTGCCTATAACCAGGCATCGTTGTCATCTTTCACGGCAACTTCTTCATCAGCACTTTCCTGAACTAAGTGCTTCAGATGTGTAACTTCCTCATCAGCCGTCACTTCGGCTGAGCCATCAGCTTTTCTCAATATACTGAGTGGAGTTACCCCTTCAATATATAGTTTGGCCTCTGCAAAATCCGCCAAAGCTATGAAAGGTTGAGGATCGCATCAATCTCCTCTGTCTCTCCATTACCCGAGCCATCATGATTTTCGATGCAAAGAGGAAGGTACACACTTGTTGGTATGAATCCATCCCTTCCAAGTAAGGCATTATACTTAGCATTGCTATCGATCACGAAGAATCTTTGTCATACAATCCTCGGTTCCCACACTCAAATTGATAGGCGAGAATACCTTGAGCCATCTGCTTATCTCCAAAAAGCGACAATGGTTGTCTTGGTTGGGATCAACCTTGGATTCTTCTTTCCTAATTTCTTCAAAGAAGATTTCTAACAATAAATTAACCGCCGCCCCATTGTCTACTAGGACTCGGTTTAATCAGATACCATCAAAGAAAGCCTTAATGTACAAAGGCTTGACATGTTGGGTCATGGAATTCGAGGGTATTCAAAAGGATATGAGAGATTGATGCTCACCTCCTCCTCACTTTCGCACTCAACTTCCATAGGACTAGCCATTTCAAGCATCTTGAACCATGCTCACTTGTGATTCCTCACTAGAAAGCGAATTGGATCCATGTCTTGGTCTTCCGATCCTCACCGAAATTCATGAGGTAGTATATGTACCATGTTAATCGACTGGTGGGAATGAGCCAAACTGGATGGCTGGTTGTACCTTCTTCTCTTCTTGACTACCTTGTTCAGTATCTTCAGCAGCGTCATCCATGCTGCATTCTGGTATTTCATTGATGACTGATCCCTTCGAAGGGTCCTTCTCAACTAAGTTTTCAGTCAGAAACGTTTGTTCAGCCATGAAGGCTTCGAACATTTCTTCTTCTGCCATTTCCTTCTTTTGGCTCATGCCAATCTCTTCTTCTATTTCACTATCACTCTCCATCAGAGCCTTCTCCAATCCTGCCAAACTGGACTTTTCCCTGGCCTTTAGTTCAGAATGAACTTGAGCCAATTGTTCCCTGCTACAAACCACTTTACTTTGCAGCGTCGGTTTTGGAACACGGTCTGACTTCGAAGCTTTCTTTTCTTCTGTCTTGACATGTGAAGAACTCTCTTCACTCTCTTTCAGATTTTGCTGGTACTGGGTGTACCTGCGCTGAATTTTCCTCCTTTGTGATCTGGAAATAACCGGAACCATACTTGGCTCCTTTGTCTTTGGGTGCTTCCAATACCCAGTTGTTTGGGGCCACCAAAGGAGGTTTGACCATTCACTGTGATTCCAACATCTCTCTGTCAGCAATTCCCTAGGTTTGTTTTGCATTACAAACCAATCAGGACTCGGGCACCCAAGAGCTTCTTGATTCAGACGTTGAATCACCCTTTTCCACCTTGAAACCATCTTGGCCCGGTGGAGGTAAGTGCTTGGTTCGGTCTCATGTTTGAGCTTGATTCGCCTTTGTTTGAGATGGCCATTTTACTACGTGTGAAGTTGATCAGGGGCCAATCTCGGCTTTAGTCCCATAACTGAACTCCTCTCTAATCTTCTTTGAATGTCTACTCTCCATTTTATAGTAGTTAAGTGGCCTAGACTCATACAAGGGCCCTTTGCCTTTAGCATTCATTACATTAGCTGCAGCTCAACCACCACGGTCGTTGCCTATCACTAAGCTGCGGCCTTTTGTATGTAAGCGTTGGTTGTTCTAGGGCGTCTCTGAACATCCTTATAGTATTGCTTCCCATCAATTGGAAGCCCTTCAACCATTTGTAGCTTAGTCTACACCTTGGACACATCCTTTGCATTACATTGCTTCCAAGGAATCGTCGTCAATATTTCCTCATCGAATGTTCGCCGATGTGAGAGACTCGACCAACAACTGGTGAACTCTGGTCTCTTTCTTGGCAAATGCGGTTGGCAATATGCATTTGCACATTAACTTCTTCCAATTCTGAGAGAGATTCAAAATTTGGAACAACCACATTAGCCGCTTTCTCCAACTTCCGAAAGCGGGTTCTTGTCAATTCCATGGCTTTCTCTGTTTTGTTTGGGAACTTCAGCTTCCTTTCGGATTTGCTCTTGGATCTGTCTCGAAAAACAATGCGCTTTTAGTTGAGTGAGACCAAGAATTGTGCCATTTACTGACACTTTTCCTTTAAGTTCATCAAGAGAAGGCGCTTTTACTCCTTTTGGTAACTTAAGGAAATTAGTCATGAGCAAATGATCGAAAATATCATCTGCTTTTGTTAAATCGAAGAATACTTTACGTGAAAGTCTTTCTTCTTAAACTGCTGGTCGATAGTCGTATCCTTATGAACTAATGCTGCACAGATTCGGGTTCTTTGCCCACAATCTTTGCATCAATCTCGTAATTGGGATCTTTATAGTATGTCTTATATGAAGCATTGTTTCGATCTTGTTCTTCCTCTAGTAATGCTTCATATCGTGACACCTTATAAGTTAATTCGACCAAATCCTAAATTCGCTTGAATCAAACTTCTTTTGGCTTTGAACTCTAAACCGTTTTGAGCCAATCGTACAAATTACGGCTCGAAGGATGACTCTACATTTATTTCGAGCCCTTTTAAATCTTGCAATGAATTGAGTAGCCTTTTCTTGTGCCTTTGACTCAATCTTGCCAAATCGCCATGGATACTTACGCTCGATTGGAAAAATTGGGCATGAAATGCCTCTTCCATCTGTTGCCAAGTTTGAATGGAGCAGTGTAAGGTTGATATACCATACAAACGCTCCCCAGTTAGAGAGTTTGGAAATAATCTTAATTTTATGTAGTCATGATTAGCAAATTCACCACCTTGACGTGAATCTAGCAATATGGTCTAGTGTTGATTGATTTCCAGTTCCATAGAATAGGGTGAAATCTGGTATTCTAAACCCTCTTGGGTATTCATGTACTCTATCAACCCACTCTGGATATGGTTTTCTGTATACAGGAGTCTGGACCCCCCGAGCCATTGGTCCACATAGCTCCCTAACAATATCAACAATTTGTTCCCTTGGGTCCATATTTTTGGGCTTGCTGAACCACTACTGGAGGAGCAAACACAGGGTTCGGTGGAACGTGTGCCTGTGGTCCTCTTGGTCCATACAATGGTATATTTGGGACTGGTTGTCCCTGTGGTGCAAGTTGCTGTTGGGGAAATGGATAACCCCTTTGAGCTGTCCTACTAAAGGACTGTGAAAGGTGTTGGAATAGGCATCTGTCCTTCCATTTGTAGGCAAACCAACCCCGGGTATAAATTCAAATAAAGGATTATTATAACCCGGTGCGGTATAACCGAACATGGGATTTGCCACCATTCTTATGCCGCTTGTACTTGGCGGATCGCCAACCGGTATGGCTTCCTTTGTTGAATATTGTGGTATTTTGGCCTACTACGCCTCGAAATGGGTTCATACCAAGACCGAGGTGATGGTCTTTCATAGTTTTGAGTACTAGTCGACCATTAACTTTGTCCATTAACTTGCATAAATTTGTTTTCTCTAGCCAATCTTTGTTGATGAACATTTAAGATTTCCTCTGTATGTCTTGTATTTATTGGTTGGTGGTTGTTCATTCGATCCAAAAAGGATGTTGCCCACCTTTCCATTGTGTTCATTAGCTGTTGTCCCATAGCATCTACCAAGCCATCCCATGGATTTGTTGGCTGAGAAGATGGAATGGTGGATGGTCCAATTCCTTGGTTTCGTCCAATATTATGAACATTTGGTTCTTGTCCAGAAGTACTGGTCTGTTCGACCAAAGGTTCTGATGACATAGGAGTTTCCACAGTGTGTGTTACCACATTCTCCTCTGGGTTAGGTATTTCTACCTCTCCTTCTACGCCTTCTTCTAAGCGTGCATTTTCTCCTTGTCGTATTCCTCTTGCCATTTTAAGTAGTCCCTTTGGGCGTGCCAAAAATATATGTTGGCTTTTGGCTTTTCAAAGGGTAGATTTGTAAATCTTGGCGTGCTGACAAGGATCAATCGATCCTTCTGAAATTATAATTGCCAATCAATTATCAGGCGACTATGTTTTAGTTCTTTCAGCCTCAATGAAGAGGACTTTTACTGGTGGCTTGACTTTTTTAGGAGAAATTAAGAGAAATGACAAGTAATATTAAGAGCAATTGAAGTATTTCATTAACATAAACACTTACAATTGTCCAAACTCAGCCTTGAGGAAGTTTACAGCAACGGTTTACTTGAATCTACTTGAAAACTACTCCTATGAATTGAAGTACGGTGGGTATTTAAAGAACAAGTATTTAAAGTACGAAAGGTAAAGCGGAAAGGAAAAATCTGATAAAAGCTGGTTTATCTAATCTGTCTGGGGTCTTTTAGGAACTTCCGCTATTTATACTTGTTAGGGATGACCTTGAATCGCACTTGAACCGTCATCGCTCCTCCATGATCGCTAATCATGTAACCTTAGAAATAGTTCCACTATGCCATCACTTGCGCTAGACTTCCCTCGCTTCAATTTGAATAAAGGTAACCGTTGAAGCCACGTCACCTTGTATCTCATTCCTGATCTAGTGCTACTCAGACCACTTGAGAACCAATACTTATTGCCACGTGTACGATTGAGATTTAAGATTAAAATCATCTTCCAATAATACCCTCATCCTGCCACGTGTCGAATTGTAATTGGCTTTTTACAAAATATGTAGCCAACAATATCTCTTACAACTCAGTTACAGTTTCGTCCAAATAAAAATGTCTTCCAACTCACACTCCCACTGCAAATTAGAAAATAAAATTATAATAGACATAACCCATTTCATGACTCAAAATTGGTTTAATTTCAATTGTACTGTCTAATTCCTTAACACAAACACAATAGTAATAATATTTACTTATGGTTTTCTAAAATATGTGCACTCCGTATCACCTTTTTTTCTTAAGTTTTTAGTTTTGTCTCTTTGGTTCCTAAACATATATGAAGAAGATGAAGCATGTTCTTATAGTGTTTAGGGCTGCAATTAATAAAATTGAAATTTTGGGACAAAAATGACATGTAATGTATACTTTAGGGAGAAAAGTGTATTTTATGATTATTCGGTTAATGGTTTAGAGGACCATTTAAAATTACACCGATTTGACTTAGATTGAAAATTTTATAGATGAAATTGGCAAAATTGAAACTTGTAGGACTAAAGTAACATGGTAAACATACTTTATTGAGAATTTTCCATTTCTAGACCAACAATTTTTTTTTCAATGCTAAACTTTAGGATATGTTTGGATGACATTACTAGGAATAAAATCATGTGTCAATGGTATTCAAGTGTTTTGTTTGACTAGGAATTCTTTATGAGAATATTATGAAATTTTAATTATTATGGGCCCATTTATTTATTTCTCTTAAAATTGTTTACATTATCAGTAATGCTCGGAACACACAAACCAAACACAGAATGTGACACAACACAAGGAGTGTGGGGGATTGTGTCCCATTCTGTGTTTGGTTTTTGTGCACATAGACTTACTGCTTTACCTAATTATGCATTGCTTATCTATATGTATATATATTTTCCTCTTGCTATCTAGTGCTTTTATGGTTTTTTTTTAAAAATATTTTTTTCCCTTCCTTTTTAGGTTGGTTTGGGATTTTATCTTTTTTGTTTTTCTTGTTCTTCTGTTTCTTGGAGTTCTTGAGGAGGCTTCCTAAATTTAAATTAATTATGTCTTGTGTGACACCACAATGACGATAGACAAGCACATTTTTGAACTCCTTTTTGAGACTTGCTACTCAATTTTTATTTTTTTGAGACTTAAAATATAAAGAGAATTACATCTGGACAATTGTAGTTCATTAATTTTAGAACTTCAACAACTAGCATGATAAATAGTCCTATAATGGTGAAGCAACACCAACTCAATAATTATTCACCCACAAAAACACCAACCCAATAATCAATCAACCTAAGAAAGGGTCCTGTAAAGAGGAAGAAATGAATAATACAATAAAGAGTCCCCATAATGAAGATGAAATTATCAATCCTTGAATTCCTTTTGGTCATGTTTGATTCACAAGATTAATAGTGAAGTATTAATAATCCTATTAAATTAGTGTGGTATTCACTATCCAATAGGATTAATATTCATTGGATTAATAATCCCACCCCTACCCCATTACTAATAATCCTACAAATTTGTTGGATTAATTATCCATTGGATTAATAATCTTAAACCAAAATGTTAAAACAAACATAGAATAATTGGGCTCACGGATTAATAATCCTAATCTCATGCCCTAATCCACTTAATCAAACATGATCTTTGAGACTTGCAAATTAAACCTGATAGTACTATTATGCAAGTACGTTTAGGGGGCTTACTACTATTATCAACGTTTCCAACCCGAATTGTCATTAGCTGCCTTTGAATTTTTAAACAAGCTTTTTATTTTTCCTATTCCAATCTTCATCTTTCGAAAGTTTTCTTTTGAACTAGTCGATTAAATTTGAAGTTTTTTTTATTTTTATTTTTATTTATTTTTTTACAATGGTGAATAATGATTCCATTTATAATACATTTACCAACAATTTTTTTTTTTTTGATTGAATCAAACGTGAGAGTGGATGTTATGATGGAATGACCATTCCATTTCATTCCATATTCATTTCAATGAAACAAACATTATCTAAATTATTTAGGGCAAACTTCACTTTGCCCCCCTGTGATTTGGGCCGAGTGCGGATTACCCACCTGACATGTGAATATCACCACATAATCCCCTGATAGTTAATGGATTGAAGTGCACAGTTAACATTTCCATTTAATCAAACAACCCATGCATTACACACGCGTAATGTGCAATTGGGCATAAACGGATGGTTTTCCCTCTGAATTAAATGACTAAAATGCCCTAGAGTTAGAAATAAAGCTTATCCAAGAAGATTGGTTTTTTACTCTCCTTTCTCTCTATGTCCAGTTAGCGACTTTGCCCGTAAAAAATCTCCTCCTCAAGTGGTATGGGTGGTGGGGAAGTACAAACCTTGAGGTTCATCAAGAAGAAATGTCGTTGTGGGAAAAAAGCAGCCATTAGAGTGGTAGAGTCCGAGAATCTTTCGAAAGGTAGGTTGTACTATGTATGTGAAAAGGCAAGTTTTGGGGGTTGTGATTTCTGGGCTTGGTGCAACCCAGTTGAATTTGCTTTCACCTGTAGAAGAGATGAGACTAATGAGAAGCCAAGAGTTGAGGAAGGTGAGCCTATATGCACTTTAATGGAAGACTCATGAAGCTGAAAATGAAGATGGATGCATTGAACATGATGATGAAGGCATCTATGGTGATTTTGGTTGTGTGTTTCATTAGCACCATGTTAATGTTCAATATGAAATGAATTTGTAAGGTGCATTATGCACTTGATGTATGTGTGAAATGAATGAAATTATGTTTATGAAATAAGTGGTTTTTTGAATTCTTTTAATGCATTCCAATGCAAAAAATACAAGCAACATGAAAATCCTTTCAAAATTATTCCAACACAGGTAACCCTATTGCGTTTAATTCCAAAACAAACAATTAATTCCAAAATAGTGCACTTCAACCAATGGAACAAAAATAACAAAAGACAAATTTGCAATGACAATGCTATTTAACAATGAACCAAAAAACCAAAACATAAATATTGATCCAAAGCCAAAATCAATGCTTTCCAAAAATCTGCATTACAATGCCAAAATGGTCTTTACGTTTGCATTACAATGGCCCAAAAGTAATCCATTTACAGAACTAAGCTACATTTCAATCCCACAATTGCCAAGTCTAATATGCTAAAAAGCTACAAAAACACATCAACATTTGCATACAACACTTGAACCAATTTTTCAAAAACCATAAATCTATGTGCGTGTCTACCCTTCCTTAGCTTAAATACAAACAGACCATAATTTTTTTCAATACAAAAAAAAAAAAAAAAAAAGAAAAAAGAAAAAAAAGAAAAAAAGAATAGACATGAAATGCTCTACTTTGACTCACCAGCTAGTTCTTTGGCTTGCATCCTTGCTCTGATTGTCTCAAGTACATAAGTTATGGATGCAGGGTTGGCATTGCCTCTCACATCAGCATTTACTCCACCACTTCTTGTTGCAGGATTGCCCTTTCCCCTCCCACCAGTATTTCTCGCACCATTTGCATATATAGGACCTCCTATGCCCCTCCCTATGGTTCTTAGACCAACATTCACTCCAGTTTTTCCAACATTGACTCCAATTGCATTAATTTCTCCTCTACCCTTCCAAAGAACAATGACTTGTGTCTTTTGGCAAGACCAAGTTACAAAAAACGAAAAACAAAAAAGTTGGAGTTGTAAACAAGTTAGTTACCTGAGTGGATGACCTACTACTCCTTCTCTTCAATCCAATTGAAGCACTAGTCACTGGTGAATGAGATGTTGATTGGCCTCCTTTTGTGGTTTGCCCCCCACTAGACCTCTGAGAAAAAAATTGGAAGTCTTAGTAGTTATGTTCACAAAGTTAATGTTACCAATATATTGATAACATAGTCATGTTACTTGACTGGGCTCCCTTTGAGGTGGCTGAGGTCCTGAATGGGCTCCCTTTGAGGTTTGCCTCCCATTGGACATCTAAGGCAAGAAAATTTAAGTTAGGAACATAAACAAATTGGGTAAACTTGTGTCCAAGATAAATTGTGTATTCATGTTACCTAATTGGTTGGCATAGGTGGGTGGGAACAATGTGATTGGCTCCTGGTGGACACCCTAGTAGACCCTTGGCACAAATTAATTCAAGTTCAAGTTAGGCCTAAGTTGAAGTAAACCCTATATTGAAGTTACAAGTCAAGTATAAAAGTTAACTTCGAGCATGTTACCTAATTGGATGGGATGTTTGTTGTTGGAGTAGAAGTAGGAGTAGGAGTAGAAGTTGATGCAGGTTGAGATGAAAATGATTGCCCTCTAGTAGATCTCTGTTGCAACAAACAAATTAAGTTCGAAGCACAAACAAATGTAACAACACATGTGTACAATAAATGAACGCATAAGTATACCCTAACCTTCACCATTCAGCTTGTTCTTGCATGACCTCTAATTGTGCCTCTTTTGCAAACACTTAGCACATGTCACATTGATGTTCTTCCTTGATGCCTTGTGTGGATTTCTTGGCTTTTCTGCTTGCCTGTTTCTTAACTTCTTTGGTCTTGCTAATTTTTTTGCCTCTGGTGGGTTCCATTTTTGGCCACCTTCCTCATACTCATTCATGTCTGGAACATGGTGTATCATGATTGCCTAAGTATCCAAGTACCTAGACTTAGTGTAATACTCATGCACGTAGTCTTCTGGCTGCTCATGATTGATTTGAATGGCACTGATGGCATGGCTACAAGGAAAACCAGACAAATCTCATCTCTTGTAACTACATGCCCTAGTACTTAGGTCCACTATGTACCTCATCTAAAAATGATCCACCTCAAATTCCAGTTGTCTACACCAGGTTGCAAAGTAGTTCTTCGATTCCACCTTCAACTTCTCAAGTTTGTCATAAATATTGGGACATATCTTACCAGTGTATTTCTCCATTCCAGTCTTCTTAATTTGGATCCTTTGCGTTAATTTCCTTTTGATCCATTCAAACATGGAGATGATTGGTAGCTCTCTAGCTTCTAGAATGTAAGAATTGAATGACTCACTCAAATTATTGACAAGGATCAGTCTTAGGATCACCTTCTTCAATTTTCTTCATCTAGTAATTGAATTCATTCACATTTCCTGTTGATGCAGCTTTCCAGAACAGGTCTTTCAACACAGAACCACTGTACGTTGCCTTGAAATTATTGTACATATGTCTTAGGCAATATTTGTGATCTGCCGTAGGGTATAACTTTGCAAATGTTTTAACCAATCCCTTCTGTCTATCTGATATAAATGTCCACACCATCTCTTTAACACTTCCAATGTTACTCATCCGTTCTTCAAGAAACCAAGACCAAGAAGCTTTACATCGGGTTGTTTGAGATGATCTAAATAAGTGCACTTTTTGACTTTTTATGAAATATGGGTTGGGTTTGGGTTTGAAGTGATGTGTTAGACAGGTGATGTGACTTAAATAAGATGATGTGACTTAAATAAGATGATGTGACTTAAATAGGATAATGACTTTTTGATTTTTTAGCTTTTTTCAAACATACCAAACCAACCCTCAATCTCAACCAAAGCCACAACAATAGGGTACATATTGTCATTTCCATCTCTCCCAATAGCACTGAGTAGCTGTCCTCCAAAAATCCGTTTTAAATGACAACCATCCAGTCCTATTATTGGTCTACACCCTGCTACAAATCCGTCTTTCTATGCACAAAGTCTGAAATATATCCTTTAAAATGTAGGCTTTGTTTTTTCAAGATCAGTTGTTATTAAAATGTGACTTGATGTAGTCAAGATATTCCCTAATCTTGAGATATTGCTTTGCCAAATCCCCTGCAATGACCTCCCTTGCTTTTCTCTTTGCCCTATAAATTTGAAACCTATTTGCATCCACCATTATTTCTCTCCTCACTTTTTTTTTTGTGAAAGAAGCTATGTTAATGTCATGATTATCTCTTACCTTATCTACAAACTTTTTCCCCAAATACTTAGAGTTGGCTTGTTTGTTGTTACAATGCCTCCCACATGTATATTTCCCCCATAGAGTTTTGATTTGAAATGTTGTGGTTCCCCTCAATAGAGGCATGTATCCTCCAACTACAGTTATGTCTACAAATAGCAGTGATCCTAGCACTCTCATTTCTGATGCACCTTATATCATAACCATTGATCATATTGAATTCTCTCAAATACTCTCTGAAAACTTGGGGACTGGGAAACTTCATTCCAACTACAAGTTTGGGATCCTTCATCATCACTTCTTTGTATTCAGGGTATCCATCATCTTCCTCATTTGATGACCTTTTCAGACTAATCAGTTCATCATCATTATCAAGATCTAAATACCAACAGGCATCATCTGCTTAATTCACTGTAGGTGGTGGTCCTTTTATTCTTCTATGTGAGGTTTCATCAAATATGTCATCGTTGGGACTTTCTAGGTCTTCATACAATCAACTTTGGTCATCACTTTCTTTTGCACTATCCTTGGAAGTTTCGATACTATTATATTCTTCACTCACTATGTAGTCCAAGTCCTAAAAATCATCATTGTATGCTCTCTCCTCATTGGCCAAATCCCACTCTGTGCAATGTCACTTTCATTAGCCTCATTACTTTCTACAAACTCAATGCCAGTAGTATACTGTAACCCTTCCTCATTTTATGTATCATTATGCTCATCCTGACTTGTTATTTGACTCTCTCTAGCCTGATTTTGACTTGCATTCTCTCTATCCGCAGATTCTTTACCTACATGCTCACCTTCGGCTACCTCTTCATGATCTGACTTATTCCCAATGTAACCCAATTATGATCTCAATATCAAACAAGTTTATATCAATAATGTCAGTGTCAGCACCACCTATGGCATTACCACCTTGTTCTACACTCTTAATTTGCAACACCTCATGTGTACCATTACCTCTCTCTTCTACACCCTCAGTCTACCCTTGTGCACCATTGGGATCTGACAAAAACTTACCATTGGATGGCCAAACCATAATAGGATTTGTACATGTCTCTACATAAACTACTACATAATCCAAATCTTTATAAGCCTAAAGCATCTTCATCACATCAACATCACTATAAATTGTTTTCAACCCAACATCTAAACTATAACCTAGCCATGTATAATACATATCTATGTTTTCTCTTTTTCCACCAACTAGGTCATAATAAATGTCCCTCAACTCAAATATGGATATCTTGTCAGGGTCACAGTTAATAATTTCATTTACCCTACCACTCTCATAAACATGTGGATGAAACACAAAATGGCCCTCATGATGTATTTCCACTGTAATGAAATTGTTTGAAATTTTTGATTCACTCCTAAAGAAAAAAAGACTTCCATAAATACATTTTGGGACCACAACCAAAACCCTAAACAAAACAAATATTCATGCATGTAACCAACATAAAGTAAAATAATAAATGAATAATCCCTAATCTTGAAACAGATCGCATAAAACAAAAAGAGAATAACCAAAAAAAAAAAAAAAAAAGTTGAAGAAACCATAAGCAAACAAACACTACACTACATGACAAGCATAAAGTAATAGAATGCCCAATAATATATCATAAAAAAACCAATTCATGTTTCTACTGGGACCACAACACATAACAAACATTATATAATTGATTAAATATCAACAAATGAATAATAAAAGAAGAAACTTTGAACTTTTTAGTTCATATCCACTTCAACAGAAAACACAATGACAACAAAAAAACAAAACAAATCATTATCATCATCCACTACAATTAAACAAACAACCAAATAGCAAATAGCAATAGCATAAGAACAACATCATCGAACACACTCTCCATCAGAAAAAAGTGAACAACTAACAGTACAAAAAAGGGGTAACATCGACAAAAATTAACTTTTTATATTTATGTCAAGGCACAGAAACCCTAATATACAAAACATGGAGGGCCACGCCATATAGCAAAAAAACTACATCAACAAACATTATATATATATATATATATAAGAGCAAATCGAAGCGAATCGAATACAGAATAAAAAGAAAAGATCGAAAAAATACCTGCAAACTTGTTCTTCATGAACTTTTGGGCTTCGTTTGCTTCCAAATTAGTAACTTCGCACCCCTAACTTGTCGAATCGAAATCGAAGCCCTACTTTGTCAAATCTAAGCACTAATTTGTTCAATCCAAACGCTAATTTCTTTAATCAAACCCTAAGTTCTCTCCACACAACCTTTGCTCTTCTCAATTGCACAACTGTTTGAAGTGAAATGGTAAACAATGTTATATATACAAGGGCAAATTAGTCTTTTTATGTCTGCCGTTAATAGTGTTAACTATGCACTTCAATCCATTAACCACAAGGAGGTAAAGTGAAGTTTACCCAATTATTTATAATAGGTATTTTCTTTCCCTGCATCATATGTAATATATGCCCATTCATGATTCCATAATTCAAGTCCTTAATTTATCGAGATATGTAAAACTCATCCCTTTACTTCTCTTTTATTTTATGTTTTAGGTTGAATTCTAATTAAGATTCATGGATATTTTTGTGAATATTTGCAAAAGGAAGACTTTGTCTCATTATCTCATTACCATTGAAGATTGTATAAATAGATTTGAAGGCATGTGAACTTTATTGGGATGTGTTTCTTGAGTAATGATGCTCCTTTTCAAGCAACTTTCTTGGGGGGGACACATAGTTAAAAAGAAATGTTCATATGTTCAATTGGTAGGAGGTGTCTACAAGCAAGGAACAAGGTGGGTTTTAGTTAGAAGAATTAGAGATGTAAATGATTGTTTGCTGGAGAAGTGGTGGTGAAGATTTGGATCTGAAGACAATGCTTTATGGAAACGTTTGATTTGCAGCATTTACAAAGATGAGAGAGGTAGATGGTTCCCATCTTATGGAGCTAATTCTGCCTTTTCAAGGATTTGGAGTGGTATTATTTCTATTCCTTTTTCCAATCCTAATTTACTCAACGTTTTTTTTTTTCTTGCCAATACTGATGTGGTAGGTGATGGGAACAGAATTCACTTTTGGATTGATAAACGGCTTGGGAATGTTAGCCTTAAAGATGAGTTTCCTAGACATTTTAGCCTTTCAACAGATAAGGAGTGATCCTTAAGGATGTTTATCCAGAGGACGAACAACTCGAGTAACTGGAATCTATGCTTTAGAAGATCTCACTTTGGTTGGGAGCATAAGGAGCTGGTCAGACTTTATGGTTTGCTATGTGCAGCTCCATTACTTAAAAGTTGGTTTTGCTGATCACATTAGATGGGCTGCCTCATCCTTAGGCCAGTTCATGGTGCATTTAGTCTTTATGTGGTCTGAGTCTGCCCTTGGTCTAAAGGTCTCTTGTCTTGGGATGTTATTGCATTATGCCACTCCTCATAAAGCTCATTTTTTTTTTTTGCTTGATTAGCATGCAAAGGAAGAATTAAGGCTTTAGAGTTTTTGCAAAGAATTGGTGTGCTGAATTTGGATGCTAACTGAAAAATCTAGATTTATTGAAAAATTCTTTTAGAAAATCTAAATGCGTCCCATGTTAATGTGATTATTGATTTAGGCAATCCAATAAAAATTATGCTACCTTGATCAACGTATAGTAGAGAGAGTTAAAACAAACATCCACAACACAAAAGATTTTTTACGTGAAAAAGTTACAATTGGAATCTACCAATTTGTGATAAAAAATCACGGGTCCTCGGCCAGACGAATAATCCACTATGCAAGAAAGATAGTACATGAGATATCTTACAAAGGCCAATCCAAGCACATGAGTTCACTCACTAGCACACGACTTTGCTCAATCTACAGGTACCTCCACATTCTCCATTGGATATCTGCTATCGTTGTCGAATTTCCACGATGCCAATGACTCTAGAATCCACCGAAACCTATAATCTTGGAATCCACCAAGAAGGTTCACCTTTGAAAGATTGTGAAGAACTTTTTACAACTTGATGATTATATTTGAAGCTCCGATGAACTAATGAATCATCAAGAAAATGAGAGATACAAATAATTCTCACTACAAGATCACTCTCAAAATAATCCTCTATTAAAAACAAACTCTCTCAAAATATATTTCTCTAAAAAATAAGCTCTCTATATTTTTAACAATATGAGCTCTAGAGAGGTATGGGAGAGGTAGACAATGTGCTGGGAGAGACAAAAGAAGCGCCATAGAGATGCTGGAGAGATACAAAAGAGATGCCCAAACAATTCTGCAGAGGGTCCTTTAAATAGACCTGAGGCAGGGCACGTTAGAGGGTGTGGACATTTTCATCGCGGGTGCGGTCATGGTTGGTTGTTAGCATGAGCTCCCTTCATGGGCTGCAAAGAAAATACTAAGAGTGTGTCTTTCGGAAGCTGCAAATCACGGGCATGAATAAGGAACATTGCGGGCGCGAGGGTGACGCTTGCTGGCTCGATCACACATGCATGCTTAGTAGCCTTTGCAGACTTTTTGCTCTATCTTTCTTCCAAAATTTTAGCCATGTTCTGCCTCCTTAGCTTATAGACAACCAACCTTCTTTTAGGTTGGAAAGACTCATCACTTGCACATGCTTGTATGCAAGACACAATCATCAACAAAGATTGTATTTTTTACTAAACAAAATCAAGAAAAAGTTAGCCCATTTTATGTCAACAAAATCAACCAAAATCTCTCATATTTTTCAACCCATATCGCGTTATCTATGAGGCATAATAACCAAGATGATTATAAACATCCAGAACATGACTTACCAAGCAGATAAAAAAACAAAAACACTTTGAATCAATAATCATGATATTAAATTTTGTCAAAAATGGTATTGCCAAAACACAACTCATTAAATTCGTTAGGATCAAAATCCTGACACTAACACTACCTCTATGTTTTGTAATTCTGATACTGAAACTCTGAATCATATTCTGCTTTTCTGCCCTTTTGTTTGGAAAGTTTGGTCTGAAATGATCAGTTGGTGTTGGTTTCATTGGGTAATACTAGCGTCAGTGGAAGGCTTTTGCTTTGTTTGGAATCATGGTAATGATTGCATCTTTAATGGCCATCAACCGAATTTGGGTGAATTGTGTGAGCTTGTAAAAGTAAGAGTAGCTTTATGGGTGAAGTTTCATTGATCTAATATGTTCCTCTTAGTGATATTAGGGACTAGTGGGACTAGTTTTTCTTGCTTTGATATTCTTCTGTAGGTATAAATTAGTCAGAACACGTTAAAAAGACTAAACAATTTTCCAAAACTTCTCTTCTAATATTTGCTAGGTATTTTTTTTTATAATAAAAAAACATAAACAAAAATCTTTACTTGAAAATAAAAGTATGCCCATGTACTGTACATGACAACTTTGTTTCATTTGTTCGGTTCATTAAAATTAAAAACTAAAATAGCTATAAATTGGCGGTTTTCATTAATGACAATCAGATTGCACTAATGCTTTCAGGAGTAGGGTCTTGTTCGGTGAATGCTTTTAAAATGGTAAGACCGCAATTCTTTATTCGTCATTGTATATTCCCCCTACGGATGAACTGAATGATGGCCTTCTTAGTTAACTAGCTCTTGAAAAGTTTTTTGGCAGGAGGCCTTGTCTCTCATGAAGATCTCGGAGTTTTATATTAGGTTTTAAGAAGATGTATTAGATAAATATAATTAAACCGCTTGCTTACCTTAAAGTGAGAGTAGCTTTGAGTTGCATTTTTGATATTAGGGACTAGAGGGACTATTTTTTCTTGCTTGATATTCTTCTATTGATTTAAATTCGTCAAAACATCTTAAAAAGATTAAATAATCTTTCAAAACCTCTCTTCTAATATATATCAGGTAATTTTTTTTTTTTTTTTTTTGTAAATAAAAAACAAAAATCTTTACCTCACAATAAAAGTATGCCCAAGTACTGTGCATGATTGCTTTGTTTCATTTGTCTGGTTCATTAAAAACAAAAACTAAAATAGATATAAATTGACAGTTTTCATTAATGACAATCAGGTTGCACTGATGCTTTTAGGATTGGGACCTTCTTAGGTGGATGTTTTTAGAATGGTAAGATCTCAACTCTTTATTGGATGCTGTACATTCTCCCTATGGATGAACCGAATGATGGCCTTCTCAGTTAACTAGCTCTTGGAAAGTTTTTTGGCAGGAGACCTTTCATGAAGAGATATCTCTGAGTTTTATATTAGGTTTTAAGAAGATCTACTAGATGAATATAATTAAACTGCTAGCCTACTTTAATATTTTCAGTATTAATATATTTGATTTCTATTTTTCATCAAATTATTCCAAATGTGGCAGGCAACCTCTTGATGGGAAAAGAGACAAGCTAAAATCTTGGTAAGAACTTTGATATTTTTTTTATTCTTTTTCTACTTTGTTCATTTTCTTTCCATTCCATTCCTTTCCTTTTTTATTTTTTATTTTGTGGGTTTTTTTGTATTGTACTTCAGCTATTATTTGGTGTCTCAATATTTTGTGTTAGTTTTATTTTTTTGGGCTGTTTAGAAAAACCTTTTCTTGTTATCTTATTTATTCATTAGCAATGCATGGTTAAGCTACATTGCTTAGAATTTCATTTGTCAATTTGAATAACCTTTTGTCCCTAGAAAATGCTGTTTGCTTTTTTAACTAATTTGACCATCCATCGGATACTTCCAGCAGTAACATATATAAGTTTTGTGAAATCACTTAAAGTTCCTGTTGAAAAATCCAAACCCAATTCCATCAAGGATGATTGCCTCAACCATGAGATCATCTACAAGAAGCTTCATCATGAAATGGAAGCTAGAAGCTTGCAGAAAGTTGAAGAAGATTGAAAAAGAGCATGAAGAAGAAAAAGGAGAAGCTTCACGGAAGCCCTCCATTGTTGACTGTCAAAAGCTTCACTATGAAGCAAATATGAAAAACATGGGAATTGAGTTGGTTACAGCTCATAGCCATCAGGGATTCACACCTAAGGCTTAGTACTATAAATAGATGATTTATGTTGTAGTTTTAGATTATGAGATGAGATGAGATGAGATAGAGAGATACTACAAGTATCCACAAAATTCATAAATAAAATTAGTGTGTTTGTTCTTCCAAATTCATTCTCAACATGCATCATTGGGATTACATTCCCATACATCTCATTAGTGGAATTTAATTTTCCATCAATACCTAGCGTGAGGATACTTTTCTACACCTCCTAGATATAGTGCACATGTCATGGTGCTAAATATGCTGATCTGTATGACTTAGCTTCTATTCGGTCAATCAATGTGACTAATATATCATGTTCGACTAAAAAATGTGAACAATAATTACAAGATTCCCAAGACAAAAGAACCCATTTTAATTGAACAAAATCTGCCAGTGAAACTATTTCATATTGAACTACAAATCAAAAGAGCATAGGGGTGTGTAATTTGAGAAGTGATAATTGCTCTTTCAAAATATTCGAGAAGTGAGACCATGTTTGTAATGCCCCAAATTTTTAGCCCAAATGATAATGCAACAATCATGGCTCTCTTAAAGGAAAGCCAAATATAAATTCCCATACTTGCATTACATAATAATAATAGTTCCTCATGTGATACTACATTGATTCAACAACAAGTAAATAACCAAATAAGCACCCCCAAGGGTTTACAATCTTTCAAGGCTTAAGCCCGGTATACAAAATGGTTATTCAAACCCACACATACATAGCTCTTGGCTTACAAATAAGATCACAGCAAATGAGAACTTTAGTGCTCTCAACACACACATTTCCACGCCCTCAATTAGGCGGATTCACCACGTCTTTTCCTGCACACAAGTCCGGTAGGGTGAGCATAAAGCCCAGTCGGAAATCCTTCACAAAGTATATAAATTTTATACAAGTCTCAAGAGATGAATGCACATGCCATGCCATGCCTTTTTGAAAATAAAATACATCTTCATCTTTTGAAAACCATCATGCTCAATGATGTTATGCAACTTCAACTGTTCAAAATTTATCAATTTAATTCAAGGGGCGGTAAATACAACTCTGGTAGTCCCTAGGCCTGTGTCTGCAAGTAAACTATATAAGTACTATCAATTTGTCATTTTTACCAGTATCAATTGGAGTGCTCGACATTCATAATCTGTCATTTTTACCAGTATTAACTGGAAGGCTCGACACCTATTCTCTATACTACCTTTCAAGACTTACCACTGTATTTACCCCAAAACTATTCCATGAAAACTTATTTCTCAACATTCTTTTCTCAATGCAAGTTTTCAAATCAACTTTCAAAGCTTAATGTAATCAAATGAATTGATATGCCAATGCAACAATAATCAATACAATACAACAATTCTTTCATTTCCAATTCTTCCACACAATACTACCATTGTGATCAAAATTCCCATTTCTCCTTTCCATGCAATTTCACAAGATGAATAAATATACATTAATTTCAATTCATTCGAGGAATAACACATCTTCCATATTTCGAGCATTTTCAACAAATTAGCCTTTTCAAGACTAAATCAACTTTTTAAATAACAATTTTCAAAATGAACAACAACTCTTATATTTCTCAAAATTTGTCACTTATACAATATAAATAAGAAATTTTCCAAACATCACTTATTTTGGGCATTCAAAATGAATATAACAATATCTTTCAAAGGTTTTCAACATCTTTCAAAAAAAGACCCAATTTCTAGGTTTTCTCACCAAAACCATTTATCTCCAAAATATTTAGAAGAATCTCCCCAAAATCATCTTTCTTCAATCAATATGGTTCAAAATCCTAAATTTCTATTTTAAAAGGAAAAGAAAATAAAACCTTTTTCAAAATCACTCATCTTCTTGAAATTAATAATCAATTTCTCAAAGCTAATCAAAGGATGATTTCAAAAATCATCTAGATCTTGCAAAAACATATATATAACTCAAAAGAAATTCCTACCTCAAGTTTGAAGAAGAAACGAGTTGAAAACCTCAAAATCAACGACGATGAAATTCGATCTCCACCGCAAACAACGTAGCCCTCGCGTAGATAATCGACTTTGGTGAAGAACTTAGGTCTAAATGCCAATAGATTTGGAGAAATCAAAGAGAGAAGATGACTTCTAGAGAGAGAAGCTCCCAATTTGGAGTTCTGGAGAGTTTTAGAGAGAGAGAGGATTGAAAAAGTGATCTGAAATATCAGATTCACGAACTGATATAACATGCTCCGCTCGAGCGTCAAATACACTAATCCAGTACTTTTGCAGATAGGTTAAGCTTTTGAAACCAAACATTCTCCGCTCGAGCGCATAAACGGCCGCTTGAGCGGACAAGCAACTTCGAATGCATTTTGCATTTTTGTTTTGAGGGTCTTGCCCTTGGACCCCATGGTGACCGTCTTGTTGATTAGGTAGCTCGACCTCCGACTGGCCCAGTCGAAGTGGCAAAACATGAAAGAAGGATCGAAATCGGGATCGCTACAACCTTTCCCCCTTAAAGAATTTCGTACCCGAAATTTCAAATCAAACTACCCAAACAAAGGGGTTTCTAGCGATTAAAGCCACGCTATTTCATTTTCAAATCACAATACTAGCTCTCAACCAAATTCCACCATTTCAACCATGGTTATCTCATTAACAACAACCTCCCAAATATGCATAAACATGAAATTTCCCAAAAGTAATAGCGACTCTAAACAACCTTATGCTTAAAACAACAGCGCACATATCAACATGTAGTTAACAACTTTAAATACGTTTCCCTCAATACTAGGGAATATTACAAAGAAAAGCAATTTAAGCATTTTCAAATAAATCCGGATATTTGGAGCGGACTTCTGCCTCCCGTTCTCACGTCGCTTCTTCAACCCCATGGTATCTCCATGACACCTTTGCCAACGGTATAGTTTTGCCTCGTAGCACTTGCTCCCGGGTATCTAATATTTGAACCGGTCGTTTTTCATAAGATGCATCCTCATCTACTCCAAGTCAACCCAATCAAAAACATGAGAAGGGTCGGGTTCATACTTCCTAAGCATAGATACATGAAATACGTTGTGAACTCTTGAAAGTTATGGCGGTAAAGCTAATCGGTATGCCATTTCCCTAATTCGCTCTACGATCTCAAAAGGCCCAATGAACCTTGGAGATAATTTACCACTCTTACCAAATCTCATCAAACCCTGCCTTGGTGAGATTTTTAGAAACACATGGTCACCATCTTCAAAAGATAACGGTCGTCTCCTCTTATCGGCATAACTCGTTTGTTGGCTTTGGGCCATAGCTAACCTCTTTTGAATTAGAACAACTTCCTTGGTTGTCTCTCTAATAATTTTTGGACCCAGTAATGGTGCATCACCCACTTCGGCCCAACAAACCGGTGATCTACAAAGTCGGCCATATAAGGCCTCAAATGGTGCCATCCCAATACTAGCTTGGTAACTATTGTTGTAAGCAAACTCAATTAATGGTAAGTGTCTTTCCTAATGCCCCTTAAAATCAAGGACACAAGCTCTAAGCATGTCCTCCAAAATCTGAATGGTACGTTCCGACTGTCTATCGGTTTGAGGATGATAAGTGGTGCTAAGAGTCAACTTAGTTCCCAATGCCTCTTGAAGGCTTTGCCATAACCGGGCAGTAAAACGAGGATCCCTATCCGACACAATAGTCACAGGGACTCCATGAAGTCGAACTATCTCTCTAATGTACAACTCTGCCAAGCGTTCAACTAAGTCGCTGGTGCACATCGGAATAAAATGGGTAGACTTAGTCAACCTATCAACAATCACCCAAACAATGTCATTGCCTCGTTGTATTCTAGGGAGCCCAACTACAAAATCCATGGTAACACGCTCCTATTTCCACTCGGCTATTGGTAAGGGTTATAACAAATCCGCTGGTCTTTGGTGTTCAGCCTTCACTTGTTGACAAGGCACTTCGATACAAATAAAGCGACATCCCGTTTCATACCCCTCCACCAAAACTGATGACTAAGATCATGATACATTTTAGTGCCTCCCGGGTGTACCGCAAGGCGTGAGTGATGGAACTCCCGAAGTACTTCATCTCTACAAGATTCTGGTACAAACAAACAGTCTAGGTAATGTACACTCAGATTGGAGTGAACGTTCAAACCTTTCTCTTCTTTTCCATTGGAAATCTTAACATGGATTGATTCCACATCACGGTCTCCTTGTTGTGCTTCTCTGACCTTACTAACCAAGGTAGGTTGAGCATTCAAAGTAAACAAGGTAGCACTCTCTCCGGACTCACCCAATTGCAAATCAAACTTGCCAATAACATCTAGCATATCCCATTCTTGAATGGCCACTATTACCAAACTACTCACAGATTTTCGACTCAAAGCATCGACCACCACATTGGCCTTCCCTGGATGATAGTGTAACTCAAAGTCATAGTCTTTCATAAATTCCATCCACCTCCGTTATCGTAAATTCAAGTCTTTTTGAGAAAACAAATACTTTAGACTCTTATGATCGGAGAAAATCTCAAACTTCTCACCATACAAGTAATGCCTCAAAATTTTCAAGGCAAAAATTAATGCCGCCAATTCTAAATCATGGGTGGGGTAATTCTTCTCGTGAGTTTTCAATTGTCGTGAGCCATAGGTCACAACTTTTTTCTCTTGCATCAAGACACAACCAAGTCCATCCTCGGACGCATCACAATAGACGGTGTAATTCAAACCCCTTTCTGGAGTTATCAAGACCGGTGCGGTGGTCAATCTAGTCTTAAGTTCTTGGAATGACTTTTCACAAGCCTCACTCCACACAAATTTGATACCCTTTCTAGTCAACCTAGTCAAAGGTGCAGCTAGTCTAGAGAAGTCCCTAACAAAACGTTGATAATACCCCGCTAATCCCAAGAAACTCCGGATCTCAAAAACATTCTTGTATTGTTCCCAATCTTGTACGACATCTATCTTTGAGGAGTTTATTGTTACTCCCTCTCTTGACACTATGTGCCCCAAAAATTTTACCTCGGTTAACCAAAACTCGCATTTCTCAAACTTGGCATACAAACGGTGTTTCTCAAGCAATTCAAGCACTACCCGTAAGTGAGTCTCATGTTCCTCCTCGGAGGTTGAATAAATTAAGATGTCATCCACAAAGACGACCACAAAACGGTCCAAGTGTTCTCGAAAAATTCTGTTCATCAAATCCATAAAGAAAGCCAGTGCATTGGTTAACTCAAAAGGCATTACAAGGAATTCATAGTGGCCATAACGAGTACGAAAGGCCATCTTTTGAATGTCCTTCTCCCGGACTCTCAACTGATGGTACCCCGACCTCAAATCTATTTTTGAGAAGCAACGAGACCCCCTAAGTTGGTCAAACAAATCATCTATTCTGGGTAGAGGATACTTGTTCTTAAATTTAACTCTATTCAACTTGCAATAATCAATATACAACTGCAATGACCCATCCTTCTTCTTCACAAAGAGAGCCGGCGCGCCCCAGGGTGATGTACTAGGGCGAATGAAGCCTGTCTAAAA
Source organism: Camellia lanceoleosa (assembly GCA_025200525.1). NCBI lineage: Eukaryota > Viridiplantae > Streptophyta > Magnoliopsida > Ericales > Theaceae > Camellia > Camellia lanceoleosa. The sequence goes on along the minus strand of CM045764.1, from coordinate 118,987,182 downwards.
GTTCTTGGAGTTGAATCTTCAACTCATGCAATTCAGCGGGTACAAATCTATACGGTGACATGGAAATCGGTGCCGTGCCAGGCATTAATTCAATGGAGAACTCGATCTCTTGGTGAGGTGGTAAGCTAGTAAGATCTTCTGGAAAGACATCCGGGTATTCACAAACTACCTTTGGTAACTCAACACGAGCCCTATCACTCTCACTATCCAAGAGAGTTGCAAGAAGGCCACTAAGCTTGCTCTTACTACGAGGGTTAACAACTGGCGACAAGGCTCTATCAACTCGGTTCCCTCGAAAATAGAAACGATTACCACCCGAAGTGCACACTGTAACTCTCTGACGGTAACAATCAATCACAGCTTGATAAGAACACAACCAGTCCATGCCTAAAATGACATTAAAACTCGACATATCTAGCAACACAAAAGCAAATGGAAGTCGACGCCCGGTAACTTTTATTTCACAATCACAACAACCCCGGTCTAAATCAACTGTACCCCCAACAGGTGACTCTACTCTGAGTGGAGACACTAAGTGTGCTACCTCTAACCCCAATGCAGAAGCAAATGCAGTGGATATAAATAAATGAGACGCACCCGTGTCTATCAATACATTAGCCAAAGAATTACACACAACAAAAATACCTTTCACAACTGAGGATTTTGGCAACTGCTCTGGCACGGTAACAACATACACGCGCCCCCTGTGGCCCCTGATTAACTTGCCCCCCTCTCGGAGCATAGGTCTATTGTACCGACTGAGCCAAAGTGGCTCCCTGATTAGCTCATAAAGCCTGAGCTGAATGAGCTTGCTGGTGGCTCTGAGTCTACTTCGACCCTGATGTGCCAGATGCGCCTCCCAACTGAGGGCAAGTTCTCTTCATATGCCCCGGTTGACCACACTGATAACAATTAAATCCCTGGGCTCCATTCTGAGACTGAGACTGACTCTGAGATCGGTTAGGTGGTGGTGGTGGCAACATCAACTATCCTCTACCCTTCTGTGGGCACGAAAAGGCTTTATGGCTTAGCTGGCCACACTTGAAACACGTGAAGCCACTAGATGTACTTTTTCCCGGAACCGCACTAGGTAAAGGAAAAGTGGATTTTGATTGCTGTGGTTGTGGCTGGAATGAAAAAGTACCCCTGCTCTTCTTATTTTGCCTATAGTCTCCTTAAGACTCTTGGCCCCTAGGGCTCGAACTCCGAAGCCTCTCCTCCTCAGCTTGTACGGAAATTTCAACGTATGCCGTTGACTCTACAAGACGGTCATAGTTTCGAATCATGTTCCTAACAATCTTAAAGAAAATTTTGGTTTTCAACTTTTTCCCGAATTCAATGTAACGGCGCTCTTCTGTTGCCACCAACTCTGGTGCAAACCTAGATAAACTAGAGAAGACTGCCTCAAACTCGGCCACGGTCATGTCGAGTTGTTTGAGGTCTTTGAACTCTTGCTTCAATCTCTCCCTAACAGCGGGAGGTAAATACTTATCTTGGAAAGCAACCACAAAAGCTTCCCATGATGGCTCCACCCTACCCTTGGCATACTTCCACTACTGACCCGCATCCCCTTTAAGGTAGTAACTCGCTAGAGTCACCCTCAACTCATTATCATCTATATGAAGCATCTCGAACGTCTTCACAGTTTGTTCAAGCCACTCATCCGCTTTCTTGGGCTCGGGGCCACCATGGAATTCATCTGGTTTGGCCCGTAAAAACTCTCTAGTAAGGAAGCTCGTCTTTGACTCCACGGTGTTCTCTCGGGCTTGATTCTCCGCCCTCAACAAGTTCATAGACTCCCTTAAAGCCGCCGCCATTTCTCGGGCTAGGGCCCCCATTGCAGTTTGACCCGCTTGTCCCACCCGCTCGGCCATATTAGCTTGGCCTGCTTGCTCAGCCATATTAGCTTGGCCGAACCCTTCTTCTTGCATCGGAACCCTATGGACCGGTACCTCATGCACACCTCGGCGAGCTCTAGTACGCCTCCCGCCTCTACCACCACGGACTTGACCCCTTCCTGACATCCTAATAAAGGACACAAGAGAAATAATTTAGCACATTAACTCATATGTGCTCGTAACTTGACTCACACGTTCGACTACAACAATTCTAAATATTTCTCTACCATATACACAATTCAATTTCACTCCACATAAGCACTTAGTCATGTAACACATACGGATTATACTCTTATGATGAGATTCGTCCCACGAAAAACCAAGAATTCTTAGTAGAATGAGTATTGATCAAGTACCCTTCTAATAAGACCTCAAGGAATTTAGCAGGCGCAAACAACATCCCAAAAGTCCAATCCCATACCCATTTAGTCACATAAGCATGTTATCACATAGTCACAAATTGCATAACACTTCCTAAGCATGCTAAATGAACCCATTGTGGTAAAACAACCACTTTCTATGAGCTCCAAGTATTCAAACCCGGTAGCTCTGATACCAAGTTGTAATGCCCCAAATTTCTAGCCTAAATGATAATGTAACAATCATGGCTCTCGTAAAGGAAAGCCAAATATAAATTCCTATACTTGCATTACATAATAATAATAGTTCCTCATGCGATACTACATTGATTCAACAACAAGTAATAAACCAAATAAGCACCCCCAAGGGTTTACAATCTTCCAAGGCTTAAGCCCAGTACACAAAATGGTTATTCAAACCCACACATACACAGCCCTTGGCTTACAAATAGGATCACAGCAAATGAGAACTTTAGTGCTCTCAACACACACATTTCCACGCCCTCAATTAGGTAGATTCACCACGTCTTTTCCTGTACAAAAATCCGGTAGGGTGAGCATAAAGCCCAGTAAGAAATCATTCACAAAGTATATACATTCTATACAAGTCTCAAGAGATGAATGCACATGCCATGCCATGCCATGCCTTTTTGAAAATAAAACACATCTTCATCTTTTGAAAACCATCATGCTCAATAATGTTATGCAACTTCAACTGTTCAAAATTTATCAATTTAATTCAAAGGGCGGTAAATACAACTCTGGTAGTCCCTAGGTCTATGTCTGCAAGTAAACTATATAAGTACTATCAATTTGTCATTTTTACCAGTATCAACTGGAGAGCTCGACACCCATAATCTGTCATTTTTACCAGTATTAACTGGAAGGCTCGACACCTATTCTCTACACTACCTTTCAAGACTTACCACTATATTTACCCCAAAACTATTCCATGAAAACTTGTTTCTCAACATTCTTTTCTCAATGCAAGTTTTCAAATCAACTTTCAAAGCTTAATGTAATCAAATGAATTGATATGCCAATGCAACAATAATCAATACAATACAACAATTCTTCCATTTCCAATTCTTCCACACAATACTATCATTGTGATCAAAATTCCCATTTCTCCTTTCCATGCAATTTCACAAGATGAATAAATATACATTTATTTCAATTCATCCGAGGAATAACACATCTTCCATATTTCGAGCATTTTCAACAAATTAGCCTTTTCAAGACTAAATCAACTTTTTAAATAACAATTTTCAAAATGAACAACAACTCTTATATTTCTCAAAATTTGTCACTTATACAATATAAATAAGAAATTTTCCAAACATCACTTATTTTGGGCATTCAAAATGAATATAACAATATCTTCCAAAGGTTTTCAACATCTTTTAAAAAAAGACCCAATTTCTAAGTTTTCTCACCAAAACCATTCATCTCCAAAATATTTAGAAGAATCTCCCCAAAATCATATTTCTTCAATCAATATGGTTCAAAACCCTAAATTTCTATTTTAAAAGGAAAAGAAAATAAACCCTCTTTCAAAATCACTCATCTTCTTGAAATTAACAATTAATTTCTCAAAGCTAATCAAAGGATGATTTCAAAAATCATCTAGATCTTGCAAAAACATATATATAACTCAAAGGAAATCCCTACCTCAAGTTTGAAGAAGAAACGAGTTGAAAACCTCAAAATCAACGACGATGAAATTCGATCTCCACCGCAAACAACTTAGCCCTCGCTTAGATAATCGACTTTGGTGAAGAACGTAGGTCTAAATGCTAATAGATTTGGAGAAATCAAAGAGAGAAGATGACTTCTAGAGAGAGAAGCTCCCAATCTAGAATTCTGGAGAGTTTTAGAGAGAGAGAGAGGATTGAAAAAGTGATTTGAAATATCAGATTCACGAACTGATATAACATGCTCCGCTTGAGCGTGAAATGCCCTGCTCGAGCGTCAAATACACTAATCTAGTACTTTTGCAGACAGGTCAAGCTTCTGAAACTAAACATTCTCCACTCGAGCGCATAAACGGCCGCTCGAGCGGACAAGCAACTTCGAATGCATTTTGCATTTTTGTTTTGAGGGGCGCTGCCCCTCAACCCCGCTAAGGGGTACTGCCCCCTAGACCCCCGCGAGCTGACCGGCCAGCTCGACCCCTGACCGACCTAGTCCCTATAATGTTCCAGGAGCTTGCCCCAAGTTAGTAAATAGAAACAATTTTTGTATTAAGGAAGCAAATTCTAAAAAAGACACAAACATGGAATGGCAAGAGAGTGATGGCATTCTAGTTGAGACATATATTCCATACCTACGATTTTCTTTATATTTTGACCTTGGATATATTGTCTATAGCAAGTTTCATTTTTTAATGTTGCTCATATTTGTAATCATTGGGCTGGTATAGTTGTTATATTCATTGATTTATGTTATTATAACTGAAATTAGTGTTAGGTTTGACAAATGGCTTATACATTGTGTCCAGGAGAAAGCTAAAGTGAGAATGATGAAGCAGAATGCTTTTGATCAAACTGAGTCATAGTGGAGCAATCTAGTGGAGCAATCTAGACCATCAAAGTACAGGTATCAATAAAGAAAATTGCTAATTTATTAGTCTTGATGTTTAAAATTATGGAAGGGTTCCCTGTAGCATTCTATTTATTATTCTGATATAAATATTTTGTTAAGTACAAATGTCCGATGACTGATGATGAAGGATTGAGCCTAATGAAAAAGGATTGATCCTAATGAAAGCTTCCCTATAAATATTGGGAAAAGGCTCAACTGTTACGTTTTTTTTTTTTTTTTTTTTTTTTTTTTTTGAGTGAGAAGGTAGAAGTTGATGTTTAAAGCAGCTTTATGCTTGAATTTGGCCAAGTTTATGATAGATAGTAGCAAGGAATGCAAGGTTAATGCTGTATGATTTATTTTCTAAGAAGCACCACACTCCAAGATTGGTGTTTTGTCAATGTTTGACAAGTAGGACACGGGTGTCAACGTGTTTGACATGCCACATGGCATTCAGTTTTTTTTAATCTTTTTGTAGAATATGCCAGGGATGCTTTATAGACACTCGTGTCTTGTGATTGGACACTCTCAGGACACCTTTATCGTTGTTTTTTTTTACTAAATAATTTTAGGAAGTTGATTTGGTGCCAAAGTAAAATATATTGAATTAAAGAGAGAAAAAGTAGGGGGGAAGAAAAAAATAGCCACATATGTATCCATATGCCTCGCATATCTATGTATCCTAAATTTCTATTAATATAAATAGTAAATAAAAATATATTTCTTGCCGTATTCCCGTATCCTAATTTTTTGAGAATCATTGTGTTCCGTATCCATGTCTATGCTTTATAGTTTCCACACATAGTATTGTCACTAGTTTTAGCATTTGTAAAGATCCAAAGAGACTAGAACTCGAGGCACTTGAATCTTAGTGTTCATTGGAAATACTATAAAATAAAAAAATAAAAAATAAAAAATTGAAATTGTAAATGAGCTACCCCAATGCATTTAGTAAAATAGAAATAAATTTTGGTACTTTGGATGCTTATTATTGTGGTGACTATAGTAGTGAAGTAAATTATGTTGATGGTTGAATGGTTTTTACATTAATACAAATCCTATACACAATAGAAATTGCCTCAAAATATGGCCAACATTTTTTACTTTAAAATTTTATGTGGTGGTTGCAGAGGAGGAAGCGAAAGAGAGAGCACGAAGAGCTGCAGCAGCATCTCGAGGATTGAGAGAGTACTCAAGAAGGGTGCCGTAAACTTCCCACCTTTAAACTTCTCAAAGGTCATGTCAAACAAGGAAAAATAAACAAGAAATTCGATACTCCAGATTTTCCATTGTTAAATGTAATTCATGTATTCAAAATTTATTTATTGAAGACATATACAATAAATATTTAGATTTTATGTAAGATGTGTAAAATTCATATTGATCACACGATTGTGTAACTGGGATTAGTTTAAGTGCAATGAAATTAGTAAATAATAAAAAATATGAATTATATAGAACTAGTTTGCTGTTTTGTGGCATGTTCTGTGGGGTTATATTTCTGAGTATCAACACATGGCAAGGTGACGCCGACGTGTCAGCCGAGGTGCCACGTGTCACGGTAAGTTTTGCCGAGGTTATCTCTGAAGATATCTTAATCCGGGATAAAGGCCTCTCCCTTTCTTCTACTTCGGCTTAACATACAAAGGCCGAGCTACCAAAGAAGAGTTGAGCCGAGGTAACTGTTAGATCGGTCATACCTGCCTATATAATATGATAATATTATCTTGGTCAGGTGGATGTACAACTATGTGAAGAAAGCCTTGAGGCCAAAACTGCTGGCCATGAGGCCATGTGAGTTGGCCATGAGGCCACGAGCAGCCATGTGGAGTAATGAAGAGTTTTTATCTGGAAAGCTGCCAAAAGTGTAACAATGGGCTGGTAACCCAGCTCAAAAGTTGATGGTCTCTCCATTAACTTTTCTGATATATATATATGGAGAGGTTGAGAAGAATGGAAGACAGCCAACATAATACATACAACTATAAGCTAATTGTAACACTTACAATCATAAGCTTAGAGACAATAGAGACAGAGAGAATTACAGAGAGTTAATTGTAATTCTTACTGCTTGTTCAATACAGTGAATTACCTCGGCCTCCCGTGGACGTAGGCAATTTTGCCGAACCACGTTAAATTCTTTGTGTTATTATTTGTGCCATCTATTCTGCTTATGTTCTACAGCTGAATCACTAAGGTGGGCAGTGTGATCAGAAAATCACTCACACAATTTGGCGCCATCTGTGGGAAAGTAAGACGAATAGATGGCCAGTAATGCACAAAACGAAAAGGTTGGGGGTGACACTCCCGCTGAGAGTGGCAGGCCTATTGACCTTGACGTCGAAGGAGACAACCACAATGACAAAAACCGTGGCCAGGGGCACGGGGGAAAGAACGTCATCCAGGAGGACGACACGTCGAAGAAGACGGGCCAGGGCAGATACTACAAGGAGGATAACCTCCAGATATGGAGGGATAGGTGCATACGAAGGGATGAGGAACTCAAGGACCTGGCAAACAAGTTGGCGGACGCTGCGATTCGTCAACTTCATGATGCAAAGCAAGGTCATGCAGCCACCATACCCACTGCAGGATACGCCAATCCCAGCAGTTAAAGCTCGGAATGAAGGAAGGACAATAACTCTTGAAGCACCACAACGCTCCAGGAACAAGAAGCATTCTCACCCGTCCTCCGGGGAGGTCGGTAAGTCCCAGAGGACGTATAATACAAAGGATTAGGAACCAAAAGAACATTGGCATGTATAAAAGCAGGCTCTCTGCTTCGACACAACCCATGGCGAAAGATCAAAACGGGCGTACCACGAGGCCGAGAGTAGCGTGCCAAAGGGACTAAAGTCGAAAGATAGCCGAGCCCCGGGGAGGAGTAAAGAAGACTTGAGAAATTACCTCAAGAGGAGGGAACAGAACGCTGAAGTCGAGGTAACCTCATTTGTCAAGCCGAGGACACCATTCTCGGTAGAACTGGACAAATTTGAAGCATCGAAAAGATTCAGCATGCCAAGGTTTCAAATTTATGATGGTAAGTCAGACCCTAACTTCCACGTTGGACTATTTTTAAACTCAATGGCATTATACAGTGGAAACGAACCTTTGCTCTGCAAAGTATTCCCCTCGTCCTTTGGAGAAATTGCATCTGATTGGTTCCACAAGTTACCAAAAGGAAGTGTGAAGACTTGGGAAGGCCTGGCCAAGATGTTTGTGGCCAGGTTCGTGACAAACAAGCCACAGCCATTGAGGGTGGATGCATTAATGGCTTTGAAAATCAGTAAGGATGAAGGCCTTAGGGCCTATGCAAAAAGATACTACGAGGTGTTCAACCGAATACCTGAATGCAACCAGGAGGTAGCGGTCGTGTCTTTCAAGAACGGCCTGAAAGAAGATTGTTCTCTACGGAAATCTTTGGCAAAGACATTGCCAAAGAACATGGAGGAACTCCTGGCAAGGATCAAAAAGTATGCCAGAGCCGAGGAAGATACATCGGCACCAAAGCAGTCAAACAGAGCAAGGAACGGCTCGCCAAGCGGCCAAGTAACAACGATTCAAGAAGGCGAGGTAGAGCCGAGGGCTAAACAAGCAGAACAACCGTGTTCAATTCCAATTCAAAAGGTCCTAGGAAAAATTAGAGCCCTATTTGAGAACACCAAAGAAGGCAACCCGGGAGTTTATGGAAGAAACGCGACGGACATTGTTCAGATCACAATGAAAAGCGGACATACAACACAAGGTTGCAGAGCCTTAAAAGCACACTTGGAAGATCTGGTGAGCCAAGGCCACCTGAGAGACCTTGTCGATGAAACCAGAACGAGGGAAGAACAGCAGATCGCCTCAAGCCGGGCGACCCACCACCGCAACTCGCGTAAAGACCTCGGGTAGTAAATGTGATTCACTCCAAGGTGAATGAAAACGACATTCGGGGGGAAACCCAAAGGGTAAAACACTTGCAGTACGTGAACCAGGTCGGATTGAAAAGACCTCGGCCGGAAGATTGCCAAGGCCCGATGATAACCTTCACCGAGGCCGACCTAGAAATGGTCCAGCACCCGCATAATGATGCCTTGGTAATATCCCTCCAGGTTGGGGAGTGCCAAGTAAAACGCATCCTGATAGATCAAGGCAGCTATTGTGACATCATGTACGTTAGATGTTATAAGGAGTTGGGCCTTCATCCTGACGACCTGGAACAATCGAGTGGCCCGATGGTCGGCTTCAATGGAACTCCGACGTGGCCACTGGGTGCCACAACCTTGGAAGTGCAGGCAAGCAATAAGAAGATCAGGACCGAGTTTATCGTGATTGATACACCTTCACCATACAATATCATCATGGGCAGGCCATGGTTGCATGCAATGGGGGCAGTTCCCTCAACATTGCACCAACTATTGCACTTCCCAACAGAGCATGGGATATAAGAAATCAGAGGGGATCAACTGCAGGCGAAGAATTGCTCCATGGCAGCAATGAAGACTACCTGCAATATTCGAGAACCAGCCAAGGCAGAGATTGAAGATGAGGACATGGATGTCCTGGATGATGTCGGCAAGGAGCCGGCCGAGAAGAGTGAAGAAACACTAAAGAAAGTCCTCGTCCAGGAGGGCGATGATGAGCGCTTTTTTCTTCTCGGCTCAGGCTTAGCCGAAGAAGAGGAAAGAGAACTGGAAGCCTTTTTAAGAACAAACATAGAGGTGTTTGCCTGGACACCTTATGAAATGCCTGGCATTGACCCCGAGGTCACATGCCACAGATCAACGTCGGCAATTCGGCTAAACACGTGATCTGACGAGCTAGGAGACCGACGTTGATACACGTCGAAGCAGTGGAGAAAGAAGTTGACAGACTTCTAGAAGCCAGGGCCATCAGAGAAGTCAACTATCCAACATGGCTGTCAAACACTGTGGTGGTAAAGAAGAAAAACGGTAAATGGAGGGTTTGCGTGGATTTTACAAGCCTAAATAAAGCCTGTCCCAAAGACAGCTTCCCTCTGCCAAAAATTGACCAGCTGGGGGATGCTACATCTGGACATGGTAGGATGAGCTTCCTGGACGCATACAGGGGGTATCACCAGATAGCCATGTACCCCCCAGACGAGGAGAAGACGACGTTTATCACCCCGAAAGGCCTGTACTGTTACAGGGTGATGCCTTTTGGACTAAAAAACGCAGGAGCAACCTACCAAAGGTTGGTAACCAAAATGTTCAAGCACCAGATAGGCCAAACAGTGGAAGTCTACATCGACGACATGGTTGTAAAGACCAAGGAGCCAGAAAATCATCTTGCCGACCTAGCAGAGGTATTTAACATACTCAAAACATATCGGCTCCGACTCAACGCATCAAAGTGCGCGTTTGGGGTCGGATCTGGTAAGTTTCTAGGATACCTGGTAACAAGAAGGGGAATAGAGGCCAGCCCAGATCAGATCAAGGCCATCCTAGATCTACAGAGCCCAACCTCGGCAAAACAGGTTCAAATGCTCACTGGCAGGGCCGCAGCCCTAAACAGATTTATAAGCCGAAGTTCAGACAAGTGTAAACCCTTTTTCAACCTGGTAAAAAAGACTGCGGACTTCTTGTGGACTGAAGAATGTGAGGCCGCTTTGGCCGATCTAAAAAAGTATCTGATAACGGCCCCAGTCCTCTCAACGCCAGAGCCTGGGGCGGCGTTGTTTTTGTACTTAGCCGTGTCAGAGCACGCGGTAAGCGCAGTACTAATCCGAGAAGAGAAAGGCGAACAGAAGGCTGTCTATTATGTAAGTAAAACCTTAGCCAGCGCTGAAACAAGGTACTTACCACTGGAGAAGTTAATGCTGGCCTTAGTTATGGCCTCAAAGAAGTTGAACCACTACTTCCAAGCACACAAGATTATGATACTAACAGAGCACCCATTGAAATCCCTGTTACAACAAGGAGACTTAACAGGAAGAATTGCAAGATGGGCAGTGGCCTTGGGCGAGATGACTGGAATTCGTGCCCGTAAGCGACAATTAAGGGCCAAGTTTTGGCCGACTTTGTGGCAGAATTTACGCCAGAGTTCAACGAACATCGGCCTCCGTTGAGCCGAGATGAACAAAGTCCTAGCAAGCAAGAAGAAACAAAGCCAACAGCAAAAGAGCAAAAGAAGGAAAAGCTCAGACCTTGCAGCATCTACATCGGCGACTCATTCAGACTCTTTATCGATGAAAGTTCAAACCGACGAGGAGCGGGGGCAGGAGTATTGCTGATATCCCCAGATGGAGAAATAATAGAACAATCCATCCGTTTGGGGTTCAAGGCCTCAAACAATGAAGCTGAATACGAAGCATTGATTGCAGGACTAAAACTGGCAGCAGCAGCAGAAGCAGATGAGGTAATAGTTTTTTGTGATTCACAGTTAATTGTTAACCAATCAACAGGAGAATTTGCGACCCGAGGCGAGAGGATGTCGGCATATGCAAAAGAGGTTATCAGATTAGCGGAGTTATTTCAGAACTGCCGACTTCTTCAAGTTAGCCAAGATGATAACAGCCACGCCGACGTGTTGGCCAACCTGGCGAGTTCAATGCAGACCGGAAAGACAAGAACAATTATGATCGACTATATGTCGGGCCCGAGCATAGAACCACGGAACGCAAAGCAAGAAGCAATGTGTGTGGACATGGGGCCGAGCTGGATGGATGCAATTGTTGCATTCCTTAAAGAAGGAAAACTGCCAGAAGATCGCGAGGAGGCACACAAAGTCAGATTGAAGTCGGCAAGATTCAGCCTGACTGCGGACGGACATCTCTACAGAAGGTCCTTCACTGGACCTCTTTTAAGGTGCGTACACCCATTACAAGTTGAAGATTTTTTATATGAAATTCATGAAGGGATTTGTGGAAGCCACACTGGGGGCAGATCGTTAGCCCATAGGGCCATTACCCAGGGGTATTGGTGGCCATACATGCAAAAAGATGCAGAAGCATATGTGAAGAAGTGCGAACCCTGTCAACGGTTTGCACCTTTGATTCATTAATAGCTGGCGACTGAATCCAAGATATCACCCTTGGCGTTTTGCCTAATGGGGCATGGATCTGGTCGGACAACTTCCCCAAGCAACTGGGCAGAGAAAATACTTGTTGGTAGCAACAGATTACTTCACAAAGTGGATAGAGGCAGAACCTCTTGCTAAAATCCGAGATGTGGACGTCAAGAACTTCATATGGAAGAACATTATCACCAGATTTGGCATTCCCAGAGCCATTGTTGCCGACAACGGCACGCAGTTCGACAGCAAGCTCATCAAGAACTTCTGTGCGAAATTCAAGATCAAGAATTACTTTTCAACACCAAGTTTCCCCCAAAGTAATGGACAAGCAGAAGCATCCAACAAAGTAATTTTGGATGGAATAAAGAAGAGGTTGCAGGCAACAAAAGGGAAATGAGTAGACGAATTACCCAACGTGCTTTGGGCATATCGGACTACGCCGAGAAGATCAACAGGGGAATCTCCCTTTGCTATGGCCTATGGCACAGAAGCAGTCATTCCACTGGAAGTCGGCATCCCAGGGATCCGAACCCAGGGCATTGAAAATGGGACTAATGATATACTCTTAGCCCAAGATCTAGATCTTTTGGAAGAACGAAGAGAGAAGGCTGCAATTCAGCTTGCAGTGTACCAGCAACAGCTTGCCAGAGCTTATAACAAGAAGGTCAACCCAAGAGATTTTCAAGTCGGCGATCTAGTCTTGAGAAAAGTGGTCGGTAACAAGAAAGATCCCAGAGAGGGCAAGCTTGGCCCAAACTGGGAAGGACCTTACAGAATTACCTCGGTGTTAGGTAATGGAGCTTATCGGCTTGAAGACAATGGGGGCAAAGCATTGCCAAGACCCTGGAACACTTGTAACTTGAAATTTTTCTATCATTGAGATGGTCCTTATTCTTGGCCGATGTCATCAATCAACATATATGACTGATAAAGGTGCTGGAAGACATGACAAATGGGAACCCAAGTGGAACTCAGGTTCACATTGGGGGCAGAGAAGATAGAGAAGATACAAAGCCTACCACTTGTTGAAATTTGTAGCAATTTACAAGTTGGTCTGGCCGAATACAAAGTCTACCACTTATTGAAATTTGTAGCAATTTACAAATTGGTTTGACCGAATACAAAGCCTACCACTTGTTGAAATTTGTAGCAATTTACAAGTTGGTCTGGCCGAATACAAAGTCTATCACTTGTTGAAATTTGTAGCAATTTACAAGTTGGTTTGACCGAATACAAAGCCTACCACTTGTTGAAATTTGTAGCAATTTACAAGTTGGTCTGGCCGAATACAAAGCCTACCACTTGTTGAAATTTGTAGCAATTTACAAGTTGGTCTGGCCGAATACAAAGTCTACCACTTGTTGAAATTTGTAGCAATTTACAAGTTGGTTTGACCGAATACAAAGCTTAGCTTCACTTGTTGAAATTTGTAGCAATTTACAAGTTGAAGTTAAGCCGAGATGGTTCCTTAGCTTCGCTTGTTGAAATTTGTAGCAATTTACAAGTTGAAGTTAAGCCGAGATGGTTCCTTAGCTTCGCTTGTTGAAATTTGTCGCAATTTACAAGTTGAAGTTAAGCCGAGATTACTACTATCCTCGCTTGTTGAAATTTGTAGCAATTTACAAGTCGGGGTAAAGCTGATGCTGTTGCTGACCGACGTATAGCAATCCACAAGCAATTTACAGCAACTTACAAGTAGGCTAGACTGATATTACAAGTTAAAGTTAAGCCGACATGTTACCATTTGTTGAAATTTGCAGCAATTTACAGGTTGAGGCAAAGCTAAGTATACTGTTTAAATTCTTGATGAAATTTGTAGCAATTTACAAGTAAATCACTGTTTAACACTTGATTATAACCTGAGAAAAGTTTACTGTATATGATAATCCTTGTTGAAATTTGCAGCAATTTACAAGTAGGCTGGACTGATATTACAGGTTGAAGTTAAGCCGACATGTTATCATATGTTGAAATTTGGAGCAATTTACAGGTTGAACTAAAGGTTAAGTGTATTGCTTAAACCCTTGTTGAAATTTGCAGCAATTTACAAGTAGATCATTGTTTAACATTTGTTATAACTTGAGTAAAGTTTACTGTTTATACTAATCCTTGTTGAAATTTGTAGCAATTTACAAGTAAGTCAGACTGAGATTGTTGTTTAAACTTAAGAAAAGTTTGCAAAGTTAACATTGAATAGTATATGTTCTATACTTGTTGAAATTTATGAAAAGATTGCAGGTCAGTATCTTGCCGAAGTAAAATTTGCAGATGTCATACCTGAGGTATGTAACCCCGAGAAGATTATGCAAAGAAAGAATTATGTAAATCATGCAAAATATTCTAAGTATAGAATCAAACAGAAGCAATGAAGAAAAATTAAAGACTACAGCACTCAAAGAGAAACAGTTGCATATAAAGAAGGCACTATGGCCTAGCAAAAACTTACATTGTTCAGAAAACAAAAGTACAAAATAAAGAAAAAAGAACAAAAGACATTCAAGTTTCTTCAGCTTCAGGAGCAGGTTGGGCTGGGACCTCGGAAGGCTCTTGAAGAACAACCTCGGCATCTTTTTCCGCCGCAACCTTAGCATCCTTCTCTACTACAACCTCAGCTTCCTTATCTGCCGCAATCTCGGCATCAATTTCGGCCAGAGTCTTCTCAACACTCCTCTCATCCAGAAGAAGGTCGGATGATAACTGGACTGAGTGAGTTTCCTTGGATGCCTCCTCAACCTCATCACCCTCTTCATCTTGGGTTAAGTTGATAACCTGTTCAGTAGAAGGAAGGGACTTGGTCTTAGTGGCATCCTTGGATTTCCTCACCAAGGCTTCGTCATTATCTTCATCTTCATCTTCAGCTTGAGACTCAGACTCAGCTTCTTCAGTCTGACTTGGAGGAGGAGGAGGAAAAGGCAAAGGGATAACATCAGCCTTGCGCCATGGCGAGTCATCGGGGATGTTCATCTTTTTGGCCAGGGACATCCAACCAAGGGAAAATCCCCTGTTGCATGCCTCCCTGACTTGAAGCATGTAGTCCTCAACGACGTCGGCCATACCCTGGTTGTAGGCCTTTCTTGCGACCTTGATTCGGCTTCCTTGGTGGCGGGAATGCTTCTACTCCTTCTGCTGAGACACAACAACCGTTTTAATGGCTTCAGTGGCCTCGGCTCTTTCATCAGCTATTTGTTTATCCTTAGTGGCCTCCTCGGCCTGATCCTCCAGCTTTTTCATTTTATTTTGGAGACTCCTATTTTGTTTCTGGAGGGCAGCAAACTCCTTCTCCATCTCGGACAATTTCTCTTTCGTTTCAAATGCTTGCAAGGAGAAGGAGTGGGCATGTTGCATGGCCTGAAAGAATACAAGGCAAAAGTTATTACAAAATGTTACAAAACCTAACAAGTATGAAGAAAGTGGCATGAAGACAAGTTATAAAAATTCAGAGGCTTACTTGAACGGATCGCTACAGCATGAGGGCGTAGTTCTCAAATTCACTCATCTTGGCATTACGCTCAAGATCGCCCTCAAGAAGAACTGCAGTACTAAGTGCCACGCCGATGTTCACGTCGTCGGCACTTTCGTTGGCATAGATTGGCCTGTTTTCAAGTGTAATTTTGGGCTCCCAGGGAACTTTGGGAACCCTGGACCCCGAAGTCGTCCCAGACGATGACCTCGGCCTTTTTGGCTGATTTGACCCTGATGGCTGGGCTTCAGCAGATCTTTTGGCAGGTGCAGAAGTGGTCTTCATAGTTGAAGTTAGTTTGGAGATGGGCAGAGCATCTTTAACCTCGGCCTCAGTAGCTTTGGCCTTTGGCTGGGCCTTCTTGACTCTTTTTGGTTTTGGTAGAGGCACCGTTTGGGACGGTACTGCATCCACGTCGGTTGGAAGGTCGACCAAAAGATCCCGTACGACTGGTTTCGGGCGAACCATTTCGGCAGTTTTTACAAGTCGTCGTCGGCGTTTTCTTTCTGGAACTGGAAGCAAGAATGGTGCTGATGTGGAAGGCAGATCGGCAGGGTCAGAAGTAGAACCTTGATCTGTTCGGGATGTAGATGTGGTTTGAGTTGTGGCTGTAGATGAGCTCTTTTTCTTCGCTCTTGGGACGTCAGGCAGAGTTGACTTATACGGTGGGATGAAGTTCAGTACTAGTGGAGCTTTGCGTTTGTGAATGGGAAGATCTAGAAGCTTCTTCAAGTCTTCGCCTGGAAAGTAGGTTTCACGGAAGCTTTTGGGTGGCTGATGGAGGTCTGCAAGACAAACAAACAGACATTAGAAACGGGCTAAGTATGGAAGACTTAAAGAGAAAACAACTAAGCAGTAACACAGGGCTCTTACCCTTGCCCTCTTTAACTGTTCGAGGCAGAGGAAAAATATGGACATCTTCATCTGGGCCGAACTCCCAATTTCCCGAAGCAATAAGATAGTCGTCCCCGGCCCCCTTGTTGGAGTCTGGGAGATCGGCTATGATTTTGAATTGGGTGGACCTCGGCTTAAGGTAATATACGAAGCCCTTTTCCTTCAGATTAAGGGGGCACATTGTATAACAGTACTGAAGGTCGGCCAGGGTGATCCCAACTTTCTCTTGCCGGGCTAAGGCTATGACACCATTAATCATCCTATAGGAGTTGATGGTAAGCTGCATGGGGTTCAGTCTGTAGAAGTGGAGAACTTCACGGAAAAGGGGATTTAGTAGGAGCTGAAGTCCACACTCGGTGAAAGCAACAATGGGAAAGGGCATTGTATCCTCTGTGGGCATAATAGAATCATCATCCCTGGCTAATCTAAGATGAACATCGGCAGGAATAGAGAATTCCTGCCTAAAATATTCTAGTTTGGTTGGGGTGTTAACCCTATTTCTCCACATACCCATGGTTTTGGTATACAAGTACTTGACTGCAGAAACAGGGTACTCCTAAAGGGTTCTTGGGACCTCGGCTTAAACCTAGGTGTATATTGGTGAAGTTGGTTTCAGTTTTTCCTAAGGATTGATGGATCTATAAGCAAATTCCAAACCTAAATCTACGAAGAACGAGTATGAAGGACAGAAAATCTGGAAAACAGAAAAGCAAGAGCGAAGCTTCAGATTCAAGAATACAAAGGGTGGAAGACCAAGAATAGAGGAGAAACAGTGCAAATGTTCATGTGTAAAATCAAGAAATAAAAACGCATTCAGGTGAATGATTCGCAAATTAAATACTAGAGCAGAACAACAATGGCAAGAAATTTCAGGGGTAAATCAAGAACTGGAGGAGAAAAGCCAGTTGCTTACCAGAAAAGGTGAAGGCCGGAATGAGCTTCGCCGAGGTCAGATGACGGATGCAATAGTGACGAATACTTCACCAGGAAGACGAATGGAGGCAGTAGCAGAGTCGAGAGCTTCGAGCAATGGCAGATTCGAAGATAAGGGAGCCTTAGAGAGAGAGAAAGCAAGGAAATCGAAATGCAAAAGTGAAAAGAAGAGGAGAGAGGCAATTGTTTTGTCCAAAAATTGAAACGGCGGCAAAAGCACAGCAATTATTGCACCTGGGTTAACGCATGCGTCAGACGGCGCGAGCAGAGAAAAGACGGCTTACAAGCGCGTCACCAGCACGGACCAATAAGGGTAAAACGCAGCGTCGATGAATCGAAAAGTGGTGCATGACAGCTCATGCGCGTAGGAGTATTGATCTGAATTCATGTTCTTGGAAGAAGACATGTCGGCTTGAAATGGATGATCTCGGCTAGAAAGTTTTTTAAGCCGACGTACGAGAAAGAAAGTTCAATGTAAGTTCCATCACCTCAGTATGCCGAGGTAATAGAACTTAGGGGGCAGTTGTGGGGTTATATTTCTGAGTATTAACACGTGGCAAGGTGACGCCGACGTGTCAGCCGAGGTGCCACGTGTCACGGTAAGTTTTGCCGAGGTTATCTCCGAAGATATCTTAATCCGGGATAAAGGCCTCTCCTTTTCTTCTACTTCGGCTTAACATACAAAGGCCGAGCTACCAAAGAAGAGTTGAGCCGAGGTAACTGTCAGATCGGTCATACCTGCCTATATAA
Source organism: Camellia lanceoleosa (assembly GCA_025200525.1). Taxonomy (NCBI): domain Eukaryota; kingdom Viridiplantae; phylum Streptophyta; class Magnoliopsida; order Ericales; family Theaceae; genus Camellia; species Camellia lanceoleosa. Next base: position 118,969,288 of record CM045764.1, on the reverse strand, counting down.
TATGATAATATTATCTTGGTCAGGTGGATGTACAGCTATGTGAAGAAAGCCTTGAGGCCAAAATTGCTGGCCATGAGGCCATGTGAGTTGGCCATGAGGCCACGAGCAACCATGTGGAGTAATGAAGAGCTTTTATCTGGAAAGCTGCCAAAAGTGTAACAATGGGCTGGCAACCCAGCTCAAAAGCTGATGGTCTCTCCATTAACCTTTCTGATATATATATGGAGAGGTTGAGAAGAATGGAAGACAGCCAACAGAATACATACAACTATAAGCTAATTGTAACACTTACAATCATAAGCTTAGAGACAAAAAAGAGAGAGAGAATTACAGAGAGTTAATTGTAATTCTTACTGCTTGTTCAATACAGTGAATTACCTCGGCCTCCCGTGGACGTAGGCAATTTTGCTGAACCACGTTAAATTCTTTGTGTTGTTATTTGTGCCATCTATTCTGCTTGTGTTCTACAGCTGAATCACTAAGGTGGGCAGTGTGATCAGAAAATCACTCACACAAGCTACAGCCACATATGTATCCATATGCCTCGCATATCTATGTATCCTAAATTTCTATTAATATAAATAGTAAATAAAAATATATTTCTTGCCGTATTCCCGTATCCTAATTTTTTGAGAATCATTGTGTTCCGTATCCATGTCTATGCTTTATAGTTTCCACACATAGTATTGTCACTAGTTTTAGCATTTGTAAAGATCCAAAGAGACTAGAACTCAAGGCACTTGAATCTTAGTGTTCATTGGAAATACTATAAAATAAAAAAATAAAAAATAAAAAATTGAAATTGTAAATGAGCTACCCCAATGCATTTAGTAGAATAGAAATAAATTTTGGTACTTTGGATGCTTATTATTGTGGTGACTATAGTAGTGAAGTAAATTATGTTGATGGTTGAATGGTTTTTACATTGATACAAATCCTATACACAACAGAAATTGCCTCAAAATATGGCCAACACTTTTTACTTTAAAATTTTATGTGGTGGTTGCAGAGGAGGAAGCGAAAGAGAGAGCACGAAGAGCTGCAGCAGCATCTCGAGGATTGAGAGAGTACTCAAGAAGGGGTGCTGGTAAACTTCCCACCTTTAAACTTCTCAAGGCTATGTCAAACAAGGAAAAATAAACAAGAAATTCGATACTCCAGATTTTCCATTGTTAAATGTAATTCATGTATTCAAAATTTATTTATTGAAGACATATACAATAAATATTTAGATTTTATGTAAGATGTGTAAAATTCATATTGATCACACGATTGTGTAACGGGATTAGTTTAAGTGCAATGAAATTAGTAAATAATAAAAAATATGAATTATATAGAACTAGTTTGCTGTTTTGTGGCATGTTCTATTGCATAAATGAGTTATATTCATTTGGTTCTTGTTCGACCCTTCCTTTAGTTGTTGAGAGAAAACTTTGCTAAACAGAAGACAACCAAATTATATTGCTTTCTAATTTAATATAACGCTTTCAAAACATGAAATATGAATCGAGTGAATCAATTCCACGAATTGTTCTCTACTTGGGGCTTGTTTTGGCTATGTTTTCATTTTATTTGTTTTCATATGTCAATGTAGTCGGTCAATAAATAGATGTGGGTAAAACCATTGTGTATTTCCTAATTTATTTAATTTTAAGATGGGCGAATTATATTAATAGTCCTGTTTGTAATGAGATTCAAAATTTATGATCAAATGTATCATAATTGAAAGGTCATGTATTTAAGTGACACAAGTTCCAAAACCGTTAGTGTAATTCATCCGTTTAAGATTTAAACCAAGAAAATGATAATTTAAATGTGAGGAAAAAAATGTAGAGTGAAAATGCTAGCACTTTCAAGTGAAATTATTTATTTTTTAGGATGGAATAATAGTTTTACTTAAATTGGTAAAATGATAATTTAAATGTGAGGAAAAAGTGATTTTTGCTTTTCATATTTTCTTTCTTATTTATTAATCATTTTATTGGTGTAAACCTTAAAATTAGGTCAATTAGAAAACAACTGATTATATATATATATATTTCATATTTAATAATGGATTGGACTACATTGACTTAATTATGAAAGTTGGATGACCTAATAGAAAAAATAATTGTTTGAGGTTTACCCGAAGGCTGCATTGAAAATTAAAACAAAGTTAGACGGCTTAAATAGAAAAAGAGTTGGAGGGTCATATTGAAAATTAAAACAAAGTAGGACGATTTAAATAATAATAATAACAAAAATAAATGTTTGGAGGTCACAATAAAAATTTGGTAAAAGTTAAAAGGATTAATTGCTAGTTTACCTTTTATTTTTATTTTTTGTTTTATTATAATATTCGAGACTTGCTTATTATACGCTTATTTATCCATCTATATTATGGCCATATTTGATTACCGGCGTAGGTGGAAGGGCTGGACTGATATAGTTGTGGGTCCCACCCACAACTTGTTTGGTATTGATTTAGGAGGAATTACTAGTGTGGAGGGCTTAGTAATTCCTCTCTATAGGGGGATTAGCTTGGATGAATTTTAGGTGAGATTATGAAAATAGTGAGGGAATTAAGTCTATTTTATATATATATATATATATATGTAAACAAATTTACCTAGTGCACCTGTTTGTTTTAATTTTTTTTAGTATAGAAATAATTTATTTATTTATTTTAATAAAAATAATTTAACAATCTCATCACTAATCATCTTCCGCGTTATCATCAAAACAAACACAGTTTTACTTAATTCTCTCGCTAACAATCCGCACATTAATAATCTCTTCACTAATAATCCTCTCACTAACAATCCCATTCAACTTAATCCGCCACACAAACGTGGCCTACATGTAGTGTTCTTTGAAATTAAAATCTTCGATCTAGTATAAAAAAACCTTTATCACTTGATTGTCATTTTTTTTTATTCTGATGTGTGTACACCCACTGGTAATTTTATATAATATATATTATTATTTTTTTATGATATAAGATTGAAGTTGATATATTATATTTTATAAAGGAATAAATTACTTGTGTAAAATATGATTGAACCACTATTCTAACCTGAACCAAGGTGAACTTATTTAACCTGAACCAAGTTGATGTATTATATTTTGTTCCTTCAATTCCAAAATTTCCGAACCAATCCCGTTATTTATACAAAATAACTTATTTAATCAAGTTAGGGCAAATCTCCCCCTTTATCAAATATTATACCAAAGACCAAATTTCATCAATTCCTCTCAAGCCTTAACATATTCAAGACCCCTCATGCCCATAAAGGACTCAAATAGGAAACCCCTCTTTTATATACATAGGAACTAACCAAAAATTTATCAAAAACCTTCTCAAGTCACACCATCTATACAAGATGACAATATCTAGGTTAAAACCCATATAGGAGAGTAGAATATCCCTACCTCAAGTTTAGAAGGGGAAGAAGGAAGAAAAACTCAAAAGTCGACGAAAGAGAAACCAAGCTTTGCTCCAATCAAAATGAAGCCCTCGACAAGCTCTACATTTTACCTCAAAGGAGCAAGGTGAGTAGAGGTCTTCAAGCAAGTAGATCTAAGAATCTATGAGTGAAAAGTGCCTTTTGAGAGAGAGAGAGAAGGTGTTTCATGGTTTAGAGGGAGGAAAAGGAAGAAAAAGTGAGAGAAAAGGTCAAGTGAGGGCCTTTATATAGTAGTAAGTCAAAAATAGATATAAGCCCCAAAGTCAACTCAAAATATCTAGTCAAAATATCCCCAAAAAGTAGATCCAAATCGTGAGAAAAATCTGAGAAAAAGTCGCAGGTGTCGACCTTTCACAACACAGATGTCAACACCCAAGAAGAAATCTGGAACACTAAGTGTGACTGCACTGCAGGTGTCGACCCTTCCCTAGGTTGGTGTCGACACCAAAATGCAGTGGGTAATTTCAGAACAAGAGTTGACCCTTCCTCAGATTGGTGTCGACCCTTGCGACCAATAAAAAGAGAAGGTATCGACACCACCAAGACTGGTGTCGACACCAAAATGCAGTGAACGAATTCAGAACAAGGGTCGACCCTTGTGGCAAACAAAAGAGAAGGTGTCGACACCACCAAGACCGGTGTCGACCCCAAAACATGATTTTCAAGTTTCCAAACAACTTTTCAACGCGAACGAGCGCGAACAAGCAATCCCAACAAGTTTAAATCAATTTGTACACCTCCAAAACTAAGATACAACAACACCAAAGATTCCCAAAATAAAATAAAGGGTTCAAATACGTTTGCCAAAAGCTTTAAAGGGCTCAAGTGCTACACTAGTTCACCCTTTATTTTAATTTTTTTGTTTTATTATAATATTCGAGACTTGTTCGTTATACGCTTATTTATCTATCTATATTATGGCCATGTTTGATTACCGGCATAGGTGGACGGCCTGGATTGATATAGCTGTGGGTCCCACCCACAACTTGTTTGGTATTGATTTAGGAGAAGGGATTGCTAGTGTGGAGGGCTTAGTAATTCCCCTCTGTAGGGGGATTAGCTTGGATGAATTTTAGATGAGATTATGAAAATAGTGAGAGGATTGAGTCTATTTTATATAAAAAAGAAAAAAGAAAAAAATTTACCTAGTGCACTTGTTTGTTTTAATATTTGTTTTAGTTTTTTTTTGTATAGAAATAATTTATTTATTTATTCTAATAAAAATAATTTAACAATCTTATCACTAATCATCTCCTACATTATCATCAAAATAAACACATTTTTACTTAATTCTCTCACTAACAATTCCCACATTAACAATCTCTTCACTAACAATCCTCTCACTAACAATCCCATCTAACTTAATCCGCCAAGCAAACGTGACCTACATGTAGTGTTCTTTGAAATTAAAATCTTCAATGTAGTATAAAAAACCTTTACCGCTTGATTGTCATTTTTTTTTATTCTGATGTGCGTACACCCACTGGTAATTACATATAATATATATTATAAATTTTTTATGATATAAGATTGAAGTTGATATATTATATTTTATAAAGGAATAAATTACTTGTGTAAAATATGATCGAATCACTATTATAACCTGAACCAAGGTGAACTACAACAGGTTAGCTTGGTTTGGTTTGCTTCATATGATTGGTTTGGTCTCTAAAAATTTAGACCCTAATAAAATTTATAATAATATGACTAGTTTTGTTTTGTTTTTAGTAGTAACCGAATTGACCGTTGGAAGACTCCAACGATGGTTAGAAGGCTCAAACTTATCATTTTTTGTTGATCAAATGGAGAGTAAAACCTTAATTACTAGGTCACCACTATCATGTAGGGGGTGGCTGGGGGTAGGAAGAGTCGGGTTACTTTGGGTCTAATCTTTGCCATTTTAAGTTCGAGCATAAAAAAAAAATCTAATTAATTTTAATCCGCTTACTTAGCTGCTTCTTCTTCTTCTTTTTTTTTCTTTTTTTTTTTTTGAACTTCTCAGCTTACTTAGCTTGATATATGGATTATTAAATTTTTTTTTTGGTCAAGACTATTAAATGAATTTGGCCCAATTAACAAATATATGAATTTGGACTTTATAGCAAATCCTTGAATTAAATTCTAAAAAAAAGAATATGTATATTTTTGTTATTTTTTTTATGTTTTATAATTTACATCTAACCAAATAATATAAAAAGTAGAATAAATATTTTATGAATGGCCGGACTAGGATAGGTTAGAATTCTATATTCCAATCCTAGTTCAAAAATAAATAATATCATAATTTCAAGCTAATTTGGTCTTATCAAGTCTTAAAAGTATAAAGCTAGAATGCTTAGATCACTAAACCCTAACCATTTGGTGGGGTCTTACTAATTATTTATTGGTATGTAGTGAAGATTTTTGACTTTCTTGGCTTATGTTTTCTATTGTTGAAAAAGAAGTTGGGAAATAGTGATAATTTTTCAATCCTTATTCAGTTTAATAGAAAAATAAAGACGTGTATTGCAATAAACAAGCAATATCAAAGTAGTAATGACAATGACAACAGAAATAGTAAAGAAGTAACATTGACGAGGACTCAATGAGTAACGTCTAGCATATGAGAATTTTAAATATATATATATATATGTTCTTTTTGTTGATTAAAGAAAAATCAATGGAAATAGCAAAGAAACAACAATGACAATAGACTATATAGCTATGTTATTATTTGGTAGATTATAAAGTAATTACACTCACTTCTCTTAAAATTTATAATTAATTATTTTTGCCCCACCATCCATAGGTAATTTATCTTTGTATTCAAAAATATTTATCTTCTTGTGTCAAATGAAATAGAAATGATCACATAGGTCGAGAGATTACGTAGTCCTGTTCGCATCTGATTTTAATTATCCTTATAATTATTATTCTTGTCATTGGTTGGATATATTATCAACATGAAATTTTTAAAAGACAAAGACCTCATTGAAGTTATTTTAGCCAAAATATTATTTAAAAAATATTTAACTTATATAAAAAAAATAAAAAAAATTCCTTCTCCTTCATTCTATTTTTTTAACTCATATTTTAGTCAATAAAAAAAAAAAAAATTACCATAAATGCCACTTTTCAAACCAACCTAAAAAATAATCAATCAAGTCAACAAACTAAAAAGAAAGAACCATTGTTCTCTAAAACAAAGAAGAAGAAGAAGAACCAAACAAACAAATAAACAAACTAATTGCACTGACGGTGGTGTGGTTTGTTAGGAAAGGAGAAAAAATTTATTAAACAGATATATGATAATTTTGGATATTACAGCATCTGTGTAGATCTATAACCATATTGGATTTTTCACAACCTGAATCTGATCCATTTAGTTATTTATTTATTTATTTATTTTTCAGACTATGTTTCCCTCATGCAAATTGAGGATTCTAAAAATTATGTTTGTAACCATAATGGAATAGAATTTGAGAAAGATTCATCACCAATATTGTAACAATATAAATTAAACTAAAAAAGATCATAAATATTTCATAAAAATATATATACATGAATTCTAATTTGGAAAATAAAAGGGAAAAAAAAAACACAGATAGCTAAAAATTTGGACAGCTTATATTCCAATAATTCCAAAAAAAAAAGAGTAGATCTTCATCTTGTCAAAAAAATTATATATTTTCCTTTTTCTTTTTCCTTTTTTATTTCACTTCCTACAATTTTCACTTTCCAATATCAATATTCTTTCTAATCAAATAGGCCTTAGGAAGAGTTCGGATATTGAATTTGTAGATGAATTTATGAAGATAAAAAATGAGAATGGAAAAGGAACCAAATTTTAACTCTCATTATATTTTAAAAAAATATTATAAAAATTGACAATCGAATTGGAGTTTTGCATATCTGATCTGTTTGATAATTGGATTAAATGGATTTGAATTATCAGATTATTGAATCGGATTTTTCTTTAATGAATTCAGATAAAATCCAATTTGTTGACAGACCTATACACCTTTGAAAAACCTAAGCGATTCGTGATTCGTAACAGATTTAATTGCACCAAATCCCAAACAATTAAAACTAACAATCTAAATCACCTAGCATGTACGAAAGTAACTTAGATTATTGTTTCATAATTAATAAATCGACACAACCAATTTTTACGTAAAAAAAAACCATAGTTGGAGCACCTCCAATTATGATTAAAAAACCACGGGCGAGATGCAACTAATCAATCCACTATGAAGAATGAAATTACACAAGTTGACCAAACAATTTACCAAACACTATGAAAAATTGTCTTCAACAACTCGTGCCTCTTTTATGAATGCCTTCTTCTCAGAATTGATCAGTTTGATGTCGAATTCACAACATCCACGAACACGAGCAGCTTCGAACGCCTTCAAAGACTTGATGCTCGGATCTTCGGAATCCACCGAAGAACTCTTTTGTATTGAAAGATCACACACAAAACACTTTGATATAATCCACTCAATTCATGATATAAACTCTCATAGATATCAAATGAAACCAAAAAAAAAAAAAACCTCCAGAAGAAAACCCTAATACCCAATAGGAAGATTTGGAAGCCGTACCCTAAAAATTGTCTTGATCGCAACTTTATAGCAATCAGAATCGTGATCATTGCTCAAGCCATGGAATGGTCGCTCGAGTGGTGTGACTTAAATGTGTGTTTCTGCATAAGTGTCTTCGCTTGAGTGATGGAAAGTTCGCTTGAGCGTGAAATCTCAACTCTCAGTAAATTTGCAAGCCTGTAAAACTTCTGAGAGGCTTATATCTTTGCTCGAGTGATGCTTTCACCGCTTGAGTGGTCAAGCCAAAAATCCAGGAAAAATTACAACTCCAAAAACCAAGTTTGTTCGTGGAATTGGCAACACACAAGGACCTAACAATCTCCCCCCTTTGTCAATTCCCAGACAAAACATTCTAACAATTTTTCCTATCAAACACACGCACTAGACACAACACCTAACCAACAAAAATAGCACCTAACCAACAAAAATATTACAAATCTAGTCTAAACCGACCCTAATGATATCAAGGACAAACTTGACCAAGCCACCTGCAAAAAAAAAAAAAAAAAGTGATCCAACCACCGAAAATAGGAATCAATAAGGAGATAGAGATAGAAATGATCAGTAAACATTATCCAATATAATCCAATATCCATCAACTATCATCCCAATAACCAAATATCCCAATATTCCCTAATATCCCCCAAACTACTCCCTTTTTTTGTCCTGGAGAGGCAAAGCCAAGAGTAAGCGAAATAATATATGCAAGCCAAAGGGGATAAAAAAAAACAATAAAAAAAAAAGAAAAAAAGTAAAAACTGTCAAAAATAAAGAAACAACTGTCCAACAGGAAGATGAGATCAGAAATCACTGTGGTGGAGGAGGATGGTGCTGCATCTGCAAGAGAGATAAGATCTGTGCAAGCTGCATAAAAGTCTGATCTACTGTTTGCTCAAGGTGACTGAGGTGGCCATCAAATGCATAAAGACGAGCATCTATGCGATCTAGTCGTTGGGTCATGGATTGCTCAAACTGACAAAGCTGGCCACGAAGAGACCGGGGACGTAACTCCTCCTCATCGGCAGCCGCCGCATCAAACTCTGCCTCTTCCGCTAATAGGTCATCACCTGCATCAGAAGGTCCTGCCCCAAATGAGTCTCCCTTGACATGTGCTCGATTTTGAGAAATGGTCTTTTTGGTGAAAGGTTTGATAAGGGAGGAAAACTCATCTTCATCAAAAGTAGGGGCCTCTAATTTAGTAAGAAGAAGATTGATAAGAGACCCATAGGGTAAACGTAAAGATTTTTGCCCCCCGGACACAACCATCATCTTTTGGATAATGAGGGTGGCAAGATCAATAGGCAACTGACGATCGATGCAACAAAGAATGTACCCTTGTTCTTGGTTAATGTTTGAACTATGGATGGTGACAATAAGATTGGCACAGACAATGAGGTTAAGTAACCTAAGGCAGGGAAGAAGTTCATATTGTTTGGTAAGTGCCCCTTTAACCCAAACTTTTGGTGTACCACAAAGATCGGATGCCACTAGATTGAAGTCACAGGTAGGTGAGGCAAGAAAAGGGTAGTGACAATTAGTGATAGGGGGAATGCCTAGGAGGTCCTGGATTGTGTCTTGGTTGATTGTGATTTCTTTTGATTGGACCCAAGTTTTAAAGGATGGGCCTACATCATCTATCCCCTCAATATTGCAATAAAACTGTCTCACCCAATCTAGATTCTGGCTACCTAAAAATGAAAGGACAATATCACCCCCCAATGGATCAAACACTCACCTAATGGGTATGGACTCAAAGGTGTTAGGCTGGACAGTCCGCTCTAGGTGGACAGTCCTAGAGGTGTAGATTTCTCTATAAAGCTTGGCTTTCTTGAAGGATTGGAAACTATTAGGGTTATAATTTGGGTGGTTTGCCGTTTCGGCGTTTGGAGGACGACATGGCTAAAACTCGACAATGATACGGGAAAGACCACCAATAACCCCCCAAGAACAACCCAACAGTAACCCCATCAAAATAGAAAACAGCTAACCTCCCAAAATCAAACATAAAATTCATAAGCAACATTAGTTCAACAGGAATAGATATCAATAGTAAATAGACAGTTAGCATGATTATAACCAATCCAGGACTAAGCTAAGCAGGAGTAAACGTTAATTCAACTCCTAAATGGGCTAAACACACAGTAAGTAAGAGACAAAAATAAATAAATAAATAAATAAAATGCAAAACTAAATCCTAAGTGCAAATGAGCATAGCATTCAAACAGCATGAATAGATATCAATTTCGCACATAGAGATATGAGAAAGGGGAAAAAAAATCAAAACCCTAAAACCTAATCACATAGTGTGCAAAAAGGTAAAAAAAAAAAAAAAAACTAGACATAAATAGACAAAAAAAAGAAAAAAAACAACATGAAAAAATATGCAACTATTAAATACTAATATCAACAACACTTTAAATGGAAACCAAGGGTAGAGACAGTGAGAAGTAGGTAGAGAGAGAGGAGTAAACCGAGAGAGAACAAAAAAAAATGAGGAAAGGAAATGAAACTCACCAAAACCAGAGATTGAAGAAAGAAAACATCCAAAATCCACCAAAGAGCCCAAGTTGCACGAGGGGATGACAGAGTTTGCCCTAAGAGAGAGAGAGAGAGCGCAATCAAAGATTTGGGAAAAAATGGGACTGTAGAGATGGGTTAGGGCTTTTATACCTAGGCAGGTTACTAGAGTGAGTATTTTATCGCTCTTGCAAACTCACTTAAGTGCATCCCTTCGCTCAAGCTATGACTTTTGCGCTCAAGTGCAGATTTCATGCTCTCAGAAGTTTGGCCTCTCTGTAAAAATACTAACTATGTGCTAGGACCACTTAAGTGCAGGAATGACCACTCGAGCGGTGGCCAAAATCAAGCAGCCTTCAAAATAATTTGAAACACCACCCCTGAGTATCCAAAACTACTCATGCACTCAAGTATCACCTGAACACATAGATGGATTAGTACGATGGCAATAATGTGATACTAAGATAAGATAATCCACATACCACGAGGCTCGCAATCTTGCAATTTAGACAGTATGAAGCACAATATCATGAACAAGACAGGTAAACATGGGTCAATGAGCATAGGAAACATGGGTCAATGAGCATAGGCAACATGTGAATGCATAACCCAAAGGCAAACTAGAGAGCTCACATAATGAGTGTGTGTGTGTGTGTGCAATCCTTGAGAGTCCACAATCACTAGAATTCATCCTGGTAGTAATCAGATGGTTGGACCTCCGGCAAGAGAATCTAAACATCACTGAGAAAAGTCAAACCACCAGGAATCAAGAGGTATTTGTTGAGTAAAAGCGGAGGCTCCCCCTCAATCAATGAGTCATTTTATTTTATTTTATTTTGAACTTTCTTTTTGTTGGGAACTCACTGGTGGCTTTCATGCACAAGAGTATAGAAACCAAACTAGAGAAGCATGGAAACAATTATGATGACCTGGTTACTGCCTCTAAGGTAGCCTTTTCCTAATGCTCGAACTGTAAAGAAATGAGGGAGAACCCGTAGAGGTGCAAACAGATGGTGGATGGTTAAGAGACTCAATATCACCCATGATATACTAGTATAAGTCAATTCTTCTAGAAATGCATAAAATACCATGTTAGAAGTCCATAGAGAAATTTGATCACTTATGTAGAAACCCCTGCAACAGTTTAACTCAAGGATGTGTACATAATGAGATCATGAATTCAATGAGCATGTACATTCACAATGAGCCATGGACAAAGACATATGAAATCTTGCAAGCAGCATGAGAGGTGTTCAAATATATCTATGTGCAAAGATGACAAGTATCAATAACAATGAGATTATAACATCCAAGTACACAGAAAACCAAGCACACTCACCCACTCATGCAACAAGTCACACTTTAGTTTATGAGAACTACGCCCAAGGTCTTTCTAAGGAATTCAAATCTAAGAAGATCAAGGGATTTTTTAAAAATGTCTGCTCTTTGATGCTCTGTGGGTACATGTTCAAGAGTTACAAGGCCTTCCTTCACTAACTCTCTAATGAAATAGTGACAAATGTCAATATGTTTAGTGTGAGAGTATTGGACTGGATTTTTAGAGATATTAATGGCACTTGTATTATCATAGGAGAGGGTAAGAGTGTCCTGGTCTATACTATAGTCATGAAGTATTTGCTTCATCTATATTATTTGAGCACAACAACTACCTTCAGCAATATATTCAACCTCGGCAGCCGAAAGAGAGATTACATTCTGCTTTTTGCTATGCCAGGCAACCAGATTATTCCCAAGATAAAAACACCCTCTGGATGTGCTTTTCCGATCATCAACACACCCTGCCCAATCGACATCGGAAAAACCAGTGATATCGGCTGTAGTGTTGGATAAGAACCAAATCCCATATCTCAAGGTCCCACTAACATACTTAATGATGCGTTTGACAGCAAGAAGATGAGACTCTTTAGGACAAGCTTGATAATGGGCACAAACACCTACACTAAATGCAATGTTAGGCTGACTGGTTGTGTGGTACAAAAGACTTCCTATCATACTCCTATAAAGGGTAGGATCAACATTAGTGCCAGATGAGTCTTTGGAGAGGTGAAGACTGGTGCTCATGGGGGTTCGTGCATGTTTGGCCAACTCTAGACCGAACTTAGACACAAGGGTTTTGGCATACTTGGTTTGAGAAACAAACATACCCGATGGTGACTATTTAATTTGAAGACCCAAGAAAAAGGACAATTCCCTCATTATGCTCATTTCAAACTTATATGTCATGCAATCTGAGAAATATTTCACAAGAGATTCAGATGTGGATCCAAATACAATATCATCAACATAAATTTGAGTAACAAGTATATGTAGTGTGTTTCACAAATAAAGTCTTGTCCACACTACCCCTTTGAAAATCATTGTCAAGAAGAAAGGTAGTAAGTCTAACATACCAAGCTTGAGGGGCTTGTTTTAACCCATATAAAGCCTTGTCTAACTTGTAAACATGATTTGGAAATTTTGGGTCCTCAAACCCCTTTGGTTGCTCAACATATGCCTCTTCTTTCAAGTACCCATTCAAAAAGGCACTTTTCATATCCATTTGAAACAATTTGAATCCAAGAAAGCATGCAACAACAAGTAAAATACAAATAGATTTGAGACATGCAACAAGAGCAAATGTCTCATCAAAGTCAACACCCTTCATTTGTGTATAGCCTTGAGCAACCAACCTAGCTTTGTTCCTCACCACTGTACCATCCTCATCATATTTATTTTTGAATATCCATTTGGTACCTATCATATTCATATCTCTAGGTCTGGGAACAAGAGTCTAAACTTTGTTATGTTGAAATTGACCTAATTCTTCATGCATTGCATTGACCCAACTATTATCTAGTAAGGCCTTTTTTATATTCTTAGGTTCAATTAACGAAACATAACACATATAAGATACCTTATCCCAAATTTGTTTTTAGGTTTTCATTTGATCTGAGACACTTCCAATCACCTATTGTATCAAATGATTTAGCTTCACCCTTGCTGATGGCCTCAACATAGAGCTGGTATTGACTTGAGCATCGGTGGTGGTGTTTCATTATGCACTTTTTGGACTCGGGCTTGCCATAGGAGTTGGTACTGGTTCGCCTTTTTGAGCTTGGGCTTGTGCTTCTCCTTGACTTTGTGGTTTAGTATCCAAAATTTGAGAATCACCATCTGCTTCCTTATGTAGAGATGCAATGGAAGAACCTGTGTCATCTACAACCACATTGATAGATTTCGTTATCGATAAAGTACGAAGGTTATAGACACGAAAAGCTCTACTAGTAATTGAATACCCTAGAAAAATATCTTTATCACTTCGGGAGTCAAATTTTCCCAAAGGCTCTCTATTTGAAAATATAACATTTACTCTCAAACATTTTAAAATATTTTACATTAGGTTTCGACCCTTTCCACAATTCATATGGAGTTTGTAATGTGATGGGCTTTAGATACACACAGTTCACCACATAAACAGTGGTATTTAAGGCTTTAGCCCAAAACTTGGGAGGAAATTTCTTGCTAAGGAGCATGACCCTAGCCATCTCTTGAACTGTCCTGTTTTTTTTCTCAACAATTCCATTTTTCCGTGGAGTAATGGGTGTAGAAAATTCATGCTTAGTTCCATGCATATCACAAAAATCCGAAAATGAGCTATTTTCAAATTTACGACCATATTCAGTTCGGATTCTTGTGATACACCCAATAGTAACACCCTGTTCATTCTGGATTTTAAGGACTAATGATTTGAAAGCATCAAACGTATCAGATTTTTCTCTTAAAAAATTAACCCAAGAAAAATGAGTATAATCATCAATAGTTAAAAAAAATCTATATTTTACCTCCAATGCTTTCAGTATGAGTGGGTCCTATAAGATCCATATGAACAAGTTCAAGAGGACGCTTGGTTGTTAAGTTGTTCACCTTCTTATGAGGGGGCACGAGTTTGCTTCCCTAATTAGCATGGCTCGCACACATGGTTCACATTCTTACCCATTTTGGGCACTCCTCTCACAATCTCTTTGTTGGCTATCTTAGTTAGGTCTTTGAAATTCATGTGACCTAATCTTTGATGCCACAAGTCAAGATTACTTATGATGGTCGAGTGACAAGTGAGATCATTTGTGGTAACAATCCCATAGCAGTTATCAGATGTGTAAACCCCATGCATGACAATATTTCCCTTTTTATCCAAAATTTCACATTTATTTTTTTGAAAATAATACTTCATGATGAGAGTCACACATTTGGCTAATGCTCAAAAGATTAACAAGTAAAAAATTTTCAAGCTTGGGTAGACTGACTACACTTATAGAGTCCTTACCAATGACTCTAGAAGTGCCACTATCTCCAAAGGTAACAATTCCTCCTTCATATTTCTCAAGAGATATGAAGTAGGATTTGTTATCTGACATATGACGAGAGCACTCACTATCAAGATACCACATGTGTGAGTCACGTGCTATTAGTCCAATATGAACAACAAAACAAGTTACGTCACTCTTCCTCACCCATATCTTTTTGGTTTTCACTGAAGCGGGACTGGCAGTCTTGGTAAAAGTCTTAGTGTTGTGAACACCATTATGAATCTTGGTATTCTGCCTAGACATGTAAGGTTGTTTTCTAACCCATGAAGTATTAGAATTTCTAAATTTTTGAGACACCTTATCAAACAACTCATAACAATAAAGGGCGAATGTGGCCATACCTACCACAATGATGGCAAATAAAACAAGTTTTACCTCTCTTTTGTTGATCATACCCCCTTTAGGTTGATGGAGAGATTTATTATCTTGTTGAATTTTCAACTTTCCTTTTGCTTGAGTCTTGATGTCATGAGGTGTAGAAGCCTTCCCCTTTTCCAGTGTTGCATCACCATAGCCTAACCCACTTTTTTCATAACTCATCTGTTGAGACCCGATGATGTCTTCAACTGTCTTTGATCCTCTGTTCCACATATCAATTGTGGCTTTACCATTTTTTTGAGTTCTTCCTTTTTTTGACCAACTAGCTTTTCCAATGCATCTTGTGTCATCTCAAGGGATTCAATCTTCTCTTCATATATGGCATAGATCTTCAGAAGGTCATTCCTTTCGGTCTCATAAGTCAGAAGCTTTGCACAGAGATCTTGTTTATCATTTGAGATCTTGATGACATCCTTCTAAATCTCTTCCTTTAGCTTGACATTCTTACTTTCACATGCTTTGAGTTTGATAGTGAGTTTGTCATTCATCATGGAAAAGTTGAGAGATTCACTGAATAGCTTTTCGTAGGCTTGTTGGAGTTTGTCACCATCAATCTCATCATTATCTTCTAAGGTTTCATCATATACTTTTTGCTTCTCTTTCTTCTCAAGGGCATCTAGTCGAGCAACTAAGGCATTTACATGGAGATTGTTAGATGATAGTGACGATGACTAGCCTCTTTCATGGAATTGACTAAGAATATCCCATGCATCTTTGGCATTCTTGTAGTGAGCAATCCGTTGTTGTTCTTCTTCAAAAATTGCTTCACAGATGGTGTTCAAAACTATTTCACTGCTCAGATTGTCTGCCCTTTCAGCATTCTCTTCAATTGTACGCCAACCTTCAGGATCCCAAGCTTTGAGATACACTCTCAGTCTACACTTCCAGTAGAGATAATTACTCCCATCAAAGGTAAGAGCACGATGCAAGCTAGACCTATGAGCAAACTCCACTGGCTTCGGTGTTGGTTGAGTGATGGTAGAGAAGAACTCCATGTAATTATTATCTCCGTCTTCACCTGATTTTGTTTCTTCGGCTTCTTGCTCTGACCCGCTTTCATCATCCCAAGTCACTATGTATACTTTCTTTCGGTTCTTTTTAGAAGGACATTCGAGTGCAATATGTCCAAACCCTTGGCATTCATAGCACTTGACACCTTGTCCTCTCACTAAGCCTTCGGACCAACTTTGCGAGGAACAGTTTTGGATTTTTCATTACCCTTGTCTTTAGAACTAGAGTCCTTGAAATTAGGCTTCTTTTTCTTAAATTTTTTTTTTTAAACTGTTTAGTGAGCATAGCCATCATTTCGGACTCTAGGTCAATTTCTAGCTCAAGGTTCTTAGCAATCTCATGAGTACTAATAAAGGCCATACTATCTTTTTGTTTTTTCATAGAAATTAGATAGGCTCCATAAGTCTGTAGGTTTCCAACCAACTGATCAAGCTTGAGGTTCTCTACATCCTGAGCCTCCTCTATAGCTATCATTTTTAATTGGAACCTATTGGGTAAGGACGTCAAAATTTTACCAACAACTTCGGATTCAGGAATTTTTTTCACCGAATGTGAAACAAGAATTCATGAAGTCACTAAGTTTAGCATAAAAATCATCAAACGTCTCATCATCTTGCATAAAAAGTGTTTCAAAACAAAAGGTGAGACGTTGAAGTTTTGATCTTTTAACAATAGTAGTGCCTTCGTGAATAGTTTCAAGAATGTCCCAAGCCTCTTTTGCTACCTCACACGTATAAATACGATGGAACTCTTTTGGTGTGACGGAGCAAAAGAGAGAATTGAGCGCTTTATTGTTCCAACTTGAGTTTTGATAATCAATTGGATTGGGGATATCAATACCATCAATAGTAACCATAGGTTCACTCCACCCATAGATGACTGAGTGCCAAACTTTCTTATCAATAGATTTTAAAAATACCCTCATACGAGCTTTCCAATAAGAATAGTTTGTCCCATTAAGTAAAGGAGGTCTATGGGTCGAGTTAGCTTCGTGAATTGAATCCATGACATGAATCACACAAAATCACACTCATATAGTTTTATTAAAAATAAAGAGTGACCCGCTTTGATACCAATTGAAAAACCTAAGAGATTTGTGATTCGTAACAGATTTAATTGCACCAAATCCCAAACAATTAAAACTAACAATCTAAGTCATCTAGCACGTACGAAAGTGACTTAGATTGGTGTTTCACAATTAATAAATCGACACAACTGGTTTTTACGTGGAAAAAATCACAGTTGGAGCACCTTCAATTATGATTAAAAAATCACGGGCAAGATGCTACTAATCAATCCACTATGAAGAATGACATTACACAAGTTTACCAAACAACTTACTAAACACTTCGTAAAATTGTCTTCAACAACTCATGCCTCTTTCACCAACGCATTCGTCTCGGAATTGATTAGTTTGATGTTGAATCCACAACATCCATGTCAAATACAGGACCATGAGCAGCTTCGAACTCCTTCAAAGACTTCACGCTCGAATCTTCGAAATCCACCGAAGAAGAACTCTTTTGTATTGAAAGACCACACACAAAACCCTTTGATATAATCCACTCAATTCATGATATAAAATCTCATAGATATCAAAGGAAACCAGAAAAAAAAAACTAATATCCAATAAGAAGATCTGGAAGTCGAACCCTAAAAACTGTCTTGATCGTAGCTTTATAGTAGTCAGAATCGCGATCACTGCTCGAGCCATGGAATGGTCGCTCGAGCGGTGTAACTTAAACACGTGTTTTTGTATAAGTGCCTTCGCTCGAGCGATGGAAAGTTTACTTGAGCATGAAATCTCAACTCTTAGTAAATTTGTAGGCCTGTAAAACTTCTGAAAGGCTTACATCTTCGCTCGAGCGATGCTTTCACCACTCGAGCAGTCAAGCCAAAAATCCAAAAAAAATTACTACTCTATAAACCAAGTTTGTTCACGAAGTTGGCAACACACAGGGACCTAACAGCTTCGTATTATCATTCAATCATAATCTCCATTGTAAGCATGATAAATTCCACAATATAAATGTGTTATGTTAATGGAATGAGTTGGAGAGATAAAAATAATTACACTATTAAGTAGTGATGTGATATCACGTGTTAATGTAAATAATTGTTTGCTGGTGAAGTGGTGGTGGAGATTTGGATCTGAAGACAATGCTTTATGGAAACATTTGATTTGCATCATTTATAGAGTTGAGGGAGGTAGATGGTTCCCATCTTATGGACCTTCTGTTTTTTCAAGGATTTGGAGTAGTATTATTTCTATTGCTTTTTCCAATCCTTAGAGTTGGTTTTGCTGATCACATTAGATGGGTTGCCTCATCCTCAGGTCAGTTTATGGTGCATTCAATCTTTATGTGGTGTGAGTCTACCCCTAGGTTGAATGTCACTTGTCTTGGGATGTTGTTGCATAATGTCACTCCTCATAAAGCTCAATTTTTTTTGCTTGATTAGCCTGGAAAGGAAGAATTAAGACTTCAACTTGTTTGTAAAGAATTGGTGTGCTGATTGTGAATGCTAACACTGCTTGTGTGTTTAGTAATTCTGATGTTGAAACTCTGAATCATATTATGCTATTTTTACCTTTTGTTTGGAAAGTTTGGTCTTAAATGATGAGTTGGTGGGGGCTTTCAATGGGTAATACCAGGGTCAGTGGAAAGCGTACTACAATGGTGGCTAAAGTTTAAGTTTAGAAAGTTCGAATTGTAGATTTGGATTGCTGTTCTTATAGCAGTGCTTTGGTCTGTTTGGAAGCATAAAAATGATTGCATCTTTAATAGCCATCAACTGAGTCTGGGTGAACTGTGTGAGCTTGTAAAAGTAAGAGTAGTTTTATGGGTAAAACGTCATTCGTCTGGTATGTTCTTCTCGGTGAATGATTTTATCTTGTATTTGGAGCAGGTTACATTTTGTGTTAACGGTGGTAGGTGATGTTTGGGGGTTTCGAGCAGGTTCATTTGGTGTTTTTAGCCTAAATTGGTAATAATGCAGTTTTTTTTTTTTTGGTTGTGTTTGGAGTTGGAATCTCTTCAACTCTGTTCTTTGTGTTTTGATAATGATGCTATTTTCTCCTGTAGTCTTTGCTTTTTGTATGCTTTTGTTTTTGATGATTAATAATTTTTTTTTTCTTTGTTTACTGATAAAAAAAGAAGATGAAGAAAAAGTAATGATGCTTCTTCTCCCGCCTTTATTATTGATGGTTATGTTTAAACCAACTGTCTAAGTCTTAAATTTTTGTATGTCATATCTAAATGATGTATGCAAATAGTTGCATTTGGTTTAGTTTATGGAACTTTGGTGTCAGTTAATGAGTTATGTAATAAAGTAATTCAACCCAAACCCATCCATTTAATAAAATTGAGTACAGGTTGAACGAATAAACTTGACAAACACATTTATTTTATTGAACTATTAATTTTTCTAATGATGGAGGGGTTTTTAAATCAATTTTGATGTAGGAAATCTTTTGAAAAGGAAAATGGTAGTGGTAGAGTTGGCAGTTTAAATGAGTACTTATGTCTAATATATTTAGACTTGTTTATAGATTTGAACAGTTTTCAAATGGGTAAAATTGAGTGGGTTAACAGGTTTAGAATGAATGTGGCTCTGAAATTTGGACCTTTAAAATGCTAAAAAAATAATTCTTGTAAATCTATTCTTAGCTGGCTTAGGATTCAACTAGAACTTAGGCCTCTAGGCTTAGTAAAAATTTGGAATCACTATCTAAATTTAGAGTTTAGATTTGTTAGATTACCTAAAATTCATTTTAAAAAAATATATGCACATATATATTTGATTTCGGAAAACATGTTAGTTTCTTATATTTCCATTTTAAGTTTTACATTTCATAGGTTGATGACATAGCTTTATCCTACATGCTTTAAATTCCTCAGATGATAAGATATTGTCATTCAACCTCTATTTGGATGATAAGATATTGTCATTCGACCTCTATTTGGATTAATTTCATGTTCGAGATATTTTGGAACACCTTAGAACACTTTTCCTAAGTGTTTTTCATAAAAGTGTCGATCTCATATTGCATGGCACTGAGTTCTAAAAATGTCAACTCCTTCAAAGGCAACAATCCCGAAAGACATGGCACAGTGAAAATCTTGCATATGACACAAGTTATATGTAACAACCCCGACCCATGATTAGTGCTAATTCATGTTTAAGTATGCCTAAAAAACAATTAAGAAGAAATCTTGAGTTAATTACATGTGCATTGCATTGCTTTATGTTTATATCTATTTAACGTAGAAAGATCTGTTTATGTTTTTATTCGATTTGCGAATTGAAGGCCTTATCGACATCCGATTCAGAAATTGACTTGATTTATGTGTTATTTGGAATTTTTAGAACATTATGGTAAGTTCAATTAAAATTTGGTTCAGAATGATTAAATTAAAATAATTTATGTCTACTTGATTAAAAATAATTGCACTTTTGCCCAAGCCCATATAAGGCAAATTATTGATTCAAGACTACTAAGAATACAATTTCAATCCCTCATTTCGTGACTCAAACGTGAGAGAGAAGTGAGAGACTAAGAAAGGGTTTGGGATCAAGTAAGAAAAGGGAAACTTGCAAGAATTGTTGAGAGATTGAAGAGAATTTGAGAGTTACAACTTCAACACTCGTGAACGCAAGCCTCTAGGTAAGAATTTTATCCTTAAGCCTTGAAATCTAGACTATAATGCATGAACACAAGAGAATTATGTTGAATTGAGTTAGAAATGAAGAGTATTGAGCCATACCATGCATGCCTGCATATTTTCCCATATTTTGAGTTTAATTTCCAAGAATTCCCTCATGCATGCCTTGAATTCACCTTAATTTGGGAAATCATCAAGTTTCATGTTGTTTTATAGCATTTGATCATGTTTTGAGAAGATTAAGTTAAAAGGAATTCATGCATGTCATGTTCTGGAACATTTATAAATTTTAAGTTGAATTTTTGCACAAGTAGCAAGCTATTGGGCCATGATTTCTTGAAATGATCCGTAATTCATGATGTTTTATGAGTTTCTCAATGTTTCCTCAAGTTTTGGCCCAGAAAAATTGAGCTTTGATGCCTTAAGATTGAGTTTTGAAGCTTGGAAGCAATTCTGGAAATTCAGAATTTTGTTTCCATGCTTGAGCAATGGATCCCATGCTCGAGCGACCACTCTGTGTCTCACACTGCCGCTCGAGTGACCAAAGGCTGGCTCGAGCGTAAAATGCATGCTCCCAGAAGTTCTTATGTTTTGTAGCATGCTCGAGCGACAAAAGTTGCGCTTGAGTGATATAGCGATCCCGGTTTTTCCCTTGTTGTACAGTGATCCGGACGTGTGTCCGTGGGTGTTAGTAGTTGGTTATTATCTTGTTTACATTCTTTCTTACCGTGTAGTTGAGTTATAGGATGTGTTGGGTAGGTTTGTTACAGGTTGGTTGTGTTGGGAGCCTAGTGTTGCTGCCTAGATTTTTGGACCTTCGCTCGAGCAAGCTCTTCTTCGCTCGAGCGAGCTTCTGTTTTTGGTTCTTCGCTCGAGCCAGGGTTTGGTCGCTCGAGCGAGAGATTGCGTCTGGTACTGGACTTGAGAGTTGCATTTCCTGGCTCGAGCGAGCTTTTCTTCGCTCGAGCGAGCTTCTGGGTTGTTGGCTCGAGCGAGAGTGTCTTCGCTCGAGCGAGGTTTTCAGTCGCTCGGCGACCAAGTCTTCGCTTCGGCGAGCTTTGTTTATATCGGTGATGACTCGTTTTTGAACATCACTTTTTCTCTTCTTCTCATTTCTAAACCCTAGCAGCCGACTCTCTTTCTCTCTAAACTTATATTCTCTCTAAGGTTTGATCTCTCTAGAGTGTGAATCTACCCTAGAGCCTTTGTTAAAAAGATAGAGGGTGACTTGAGCTTCGATTTAATCTGAAAATCTTTGGATTTGGAGCACATTGGGTTTTGGTCTTCATCTCCATTTCGGTTCTAGCTTCGAGGTAGGGATAACCTACTCCTCTTTATGAGCTTTGTCCTTAAATTTTGGTATTTTGAGATGTTGGAAATTATTGTGTAATTCTTGAGAAAGTTTGGGACTTTTATGTAATTTTCATAAAAGAGAGGTTTTAACTAAATTGAATCCATGGTTATGCGTAACATTGAAAATGGTAAATTTCGGTATCAAATTGATGGTTATGAGACCATAGGGTCGGTATCAAAAATTATGGGAATTTGCCCTAATTGGTTTAATAAATTAATTTGTATAATTAATTTGGAAAATGAGGATTTGAGTTGGAAATGTTGAGATTGGGAAGGTATGGGATTAAAGGGTGCAGTTGAACTATTTATCGCTCACCTAATTGAAATGTTGATATATGTATCCATTTGTGCATTTATTTTCTGTTAGAAATAACTGCTTTGCGCTATCGGTGGAGGATAGTCGTGATTGTTGTAGACAATGTATGATGATTAGGCAAACAAATAAAACTAATCAAGGAAATGGGTCATTGAGTATGACTGTTGACGAATACATTAACTGCATGTATTGATTGATAATGTGTATAATAATTGTTTATATGCATTGTATTGTGTTGGAGGAGATATGGGATGTACTCCACGATTTAGGGGAAGATAGGGGATGGACCTCTAAACTGGATATTGTTTGGGAGGAGATAGGGGATGGACTCCATAGAGATAGCTAGTATGCTTATCTAGTGAAGTGTTGACACAGCTCGTATGCTTGTCTTTGGAAGTGTGATATATGGAAGTGTTGATATAGCTGGTATGCTTATCTGTTGATGTATCGATATAGCTAATTTGCTTATCTATTGAGAAATGAATGAGAAATGGAAAATTGAAGAATACTATGGACTTGTATGTCATGAAACAGTAATGTGACCTAAGAGAATGAAACAATGATGACCATCTATCAACTGCTAATCTTTTAGTCATTGTTCATAGCTGGTTTAGTGTATTTCTACTGGGCTGTTAGCTCACCCTATACGGGAACATCATTTTCAGGTACAGATGGAACGTTACCACCAAGGCAATAGCAAGGGTGGATCACTGGGAAGCAAGAGTTTCCTTATTTTGCTTTATGTGTGTATGAGTGTTGTTTGTAAAGCCAAGGGCTTAATATGTAACGAGCGAGACTCTATTTGTGTAACCAAGCAACGTCTTGGAAAGATGTAAGCCTATATGGCATTTAATTGCTTGTTAAACTGTGAACTCTGATATATGAATTTATATTTATTCCGCATATGAGTTATCTTTAATGTTATTATTTTGAGGGCGTTACAAGCAAGGACATGTCTCTCACGCTCGAGCGAGGACATGTCTCTCACGCTCAAGCGAGTGTTGAGCGGGCGTCGAGCGGGAAAAACAAGTAACCAGTACTTTTTCAAAGTTTGCAAACCGCTCGAGCGAAGGAAGTTGCGCTTGAGCGAACCCTCACATTTTGCATGTCCGTTCGAGCGAGAAAAGCCACGCTTGAGCGTGGACCCTGTTTTCAGCACGTTTTGAAAAATGTTTTCAAGTACATTTTTGCATCCTCATTCTATCCTAAGCATTCCTAGGCCAAGATCAAGACACTATTGTAACGCCCCGTATTTTATTACTCGGATAACCTTATCAATATTCATTAATTAAATCCATTTACAAATAACATTTCGTCATTGAATGAAATGATGAATAATTAAATATACATATTCCCTCTCGTTATACAACAATGACATTTACATTCAAATAAAAGAAATGCCCTGAGGCATATAATAAAAGAGTTGACACTACTCTTTACAAAAAAAATAGCACTTAGCCAAACAACAAATGAAGTAGTATAATCCATCACTACATTACACTTATGAAATGGGAAAAAACCATTGTTTGATCTTCAATCCGAAAAACATTCCCTGTACACATGTATAGGCAAGGGGTGAGCAACCACTAGCTCACCAAGCAATCTCATATTAAAACATTAGAAGATATGTGGGTACCAAAATACTCGTACATATACGTGAAATCATATCATGTCAAAACCATATGATTTTATTACATAATCTCTTAAATCCAATTTATTTAATTAACCACAACAAGTTAACTTAAACAAATAAACATGTTTCAATAGCAACAGGACATCCTTTTCAATTCATTCAATTATCTCATTATCAATTGAATCAAATAATTAAACAATTCATCAAATCCATTTTACACGGTCTTATGAGATGAATGCATATGCCATATCATGGTCAAAATATTTTTCTCATCTTTCGAAAATCTTACGCACAATGCCATTTTGAAAGCACATTAATTCAAAAATTTTAATAAAATTCCAAGATGGTAAATACGACTCAGGTAATCCCTAGGCTGGTGTCTGCAAGTAGACTATACAAGTACTACCAATTTGTTATTTTTACCAATATTAACTGAAAGGCTCGACACTTGTAATCTGTCATTTTTATCAGTATTAATTGGAAGGCTCGACATCTATCATCTACACCACTTTTCAAGGCTTACTACCGTATTTACCCCAAAATCATTTCATGAAAACTTGTTTCCCAACATTCCTTTCTCAATGCAAAGTTTTCAAATCAAATTTCAAAGCTCATCATTATCAAATGAATTTATATGCCAATGCAATGATTAATAATACAATGCAATATTTCTTCTGCTTTCAATACTTCCACACAATATTCCTATTGTGATCAAATTCTCATTTCTCATTTCAATATAATTTCTCAAGATGAATATAAATACTTTTATTCCAATTCATCCATGGGACAACAAAATCCCCACACTTAGAGTAGTCTCAACCATTACTCACTTTAAGACTATATCAACATTTTTGAACAACAATTTCCAAAACTTTAACAATTCTTATATTCCATGAAAACCATCATTTATATGTAAACAAAATAAACTATTTTTCAAATATCATTTATTTTGGAAGATTGTCAACATCTTTCTTAAAAACCCCAAATTTCTAGATTTTCTCACCCAAACCACTCATCTTCATTTATTGAAAGAAAGTAACTAAAAACATCTCTTTTCAATCCTCATAGTTCAAAACCCTCAATTTCTATTTTAAAAGGAACGAGAAAGTAAACCCACTTTCAAAAAAAATTCTCATCTTCTTGAATCAACAATCAATTTTCAAAACAAATCAAATGATGATTTCGAAAATCATCTAGGTCTTGCAAAACCATATATATATATATAACTCAAAGGAAATCCCTACTTATTAAATATGACAATTTCCATCCTATTATGTCAAAAGTTATGGTATAATCTTAATAAAACACTTTTAACCATAATGGGTATAACCTTTTGGGGAAAGCACCAATAAATCCCAAATTTGGGAATGTTAAACCATTTAGTCCCGAATGTTTTTTGTTAGACTAATAAGTCCTATTTCACTAAAAGCTTACTATAGGCCTTTTTTTGTCAAACATTATTCATCAAACATCAAACATTAGCAACGTTAGAATTATTTATCAAACATCAAACATTACCAACGTCAGGATTATTCGTATAATTTCGGTGAAAACATTATCAACGTTAGAATTATACATCCAACATCAAATATTATCAAACGTCATCATACATCAAACATTATTCGTCAAACATCAAAACATATTATCAACGTTCGAATTATACATCCAACATCAAACATTATCAAACGTCAAGATTATTCATCAAACATCAACCATTAAACATTAAGATTATTCATCATATATCAAACATTATTCATTAAATATCAAACACAACCATTAAACATTAGGATTATTCATCAAACATCAATCATTATTCATCAAATTCATTATATATATATACATCCACATAGATGGGTGATATCATATAATTAATTACCAACGAGATCCTCAATTACCAACGAGATCCTCAGTCTATGGGCTTCAATCAACACCACCACAACGCCGAAGCCTATTGGATTTGAATCTGTTGGTAGCGTAGAATTGAGATTTGGGTTGAGAGAGAAAAAGAAAGGGTTTCAAAATCAAGATGAGAGAGAAAATTAGGGTTTCAAAATTAGGGTTTTAGTAGTGGCGATCGACATTCATCATCAACATCAGGGGCCGCAAACAACATTGTAACAACCCTCACTTTAATCTCGTCATACTTGCATACATTCGTGCATGATCTTGCCCTGTTATGTTATATTGCAAATCTTGTCTATCTTGTTTTGTCTTGCTTTGTTGGAAGCGTTGCTTGCATGAGTTTGTTGCTTGCTTGGCGTGTAGCCGAGGTCACCTTGAGCTTAGTTCACCTTTGAATCCTTGTACTTAGAACAATTTTGGAACCCCTTGGTTGACCTCCATCTTCACCCCGGGCATGTTTGCCGAGATGTCACTATCTGGGCCGAGGTGTTCAAAACCAAGGCTGAAGAGTGTATTATCTAGGCCGAGATGTTGTGCACCTAGTGATCTTTGTCCTTGGGCAGGTATGGCCTAGACCGAGGTGTGGCACATCTAGGCCAAGGTGTGGCACAGCTAAGTCAAGTGTCGTCCTCCCTAGCCGATGTCTTTGTTACCCTGTGGCCGAAGCTTTGTCTTTAGCCGATGTTATTTCTTGCCGATGTGTCTTGCCTTAGCTTGTTGCATACGCTTTGTCAGAGACTTGTCTTATCAATCAGTCACTTTTGAGTTGAACCAACCCGGTAGTGCCACGTGTCTGAGCTGTGTGTTAAGACAGCCGGCAGACTTAGAAACAAATCATTTTGTCTCAAATCTTTGTTTTTAGAGAGAGAAGCTCTAGAGGAAGAAGGAAGAGTTTTAGAGAGAGGAGTAGAGTTCCGGGCTTGATCTTTGAGGATTGAACCATTAGATTTGAGATTTGAGGTTAGATTCTTGCTCTACTCTAGTTAATCTTATTGGCTGTCAAGCTGCATTGCATGATTGAATTCGTTTCGCACGCCATGCATTGATTTGAAGTTGGTTTTGAAGAGAAAATGGTGTTCTTGAGTTTTTGATGAAAAGCCTCGTTTTGATCCGAAAGTTTGGAACTAGAACCATGTTTTTGTGTTTGTTCTTGCGTGATCTTCTTGTATGGGTACCCAAGTCCCTGTTTTTGAACTCTTAGCATAAAATCTCGGTTTTTGAATAAACAAGTTATGATTTTGGCATACATGTTCTTGATGTTCTTGATGATCTTGTTCTTTGCATTCTTCAAGGGGGAAACCCAGGTTTTCCCGGTTTCGCTTTGAATGTGGCCATCGGGACCACACCTCGGCAAGGAGGTGTGGGACCTCGGCAAGGTCTGGTCTCAGTATGTTTTACTTTGTTATTGACTTGAATCTGGTGTGAATGTCGAGATCATTTGTGCGCATGGAAAACTTGTTTTGAGAATGTGATTTGCCATGTGATTGTAGGACCTTGATCTTTGCTTTGAGCCTATACCTGAAGACTGAGGTGAGTGGTATTTTTAATAAAGCTATGTTTATAATGTTTGATGAATCTTGCTTTGCTTCATTTTGATAAAAGTATTTGTTGAGCATGAATGATTAGCCCTATTTTGATATATCAAGTATAAGTTTTGTTGTGAGGTTATCTTTGGAAAGTCCCTTGTACTGGAGGACTCTAAACTTGTGCAGTACCTTCGTGATAAAAGGATACGGTCCTTTCTTGGAAAGTCCCTTGTACTGGAGGATTCTAAACTTTCGCAGTACTAAGTGTAAAAGGATACGGTCCTTTCCTTGTAAAGACTATTTTGTTAAAGCGGGCTACGGGCCTAAGTAACCTAAGACCATCGTGTTAAAAAGAGCTACGGGCTTAAGTAACACAAGTCCCTTGTGCTGGAGGACTATAAACTTTCGCAGTACCTTTGACTAATCGATTACGGATCGTCTTGTCTTTGTTTCCCCACTGACGGTTTACTGCGTTGTTTCGTTTGTTCGGAAAGCTTGACTTGTGTTTTGCCGATGCCAGTAAGCATCCCTTGAAACTTGTAAGACTTGATAGATGAATACGGTCCATCTCTTGACTTGATAAGAATTTTGACATGTTCTGTTGGGGAAGAACCTCGGTTAACATTTGTATGGTTTTGGCATGTTTTGCTTTGTAAAGACTTCGGCTATTGTTCATGCAAAACCTTTATTACTAGTACCATTCACTGAGTTTCCAAGCTCACCCTCTCTATATATATGTAGGTGTTGAGCAGGACGGCGGCGACGCCTAGATATGTTTTGCAAGCTTGTTTTGGATTATGCTCACGTCGGCTTAACTCATGATTTACGTCGGCCTTGTTTTGTATTTATGTCGGCAATGTTGCATTTACGTCGGTCAATCTTGAAAATTATGCTTCTTGAATTGTGTTCATGGTGTTTTGTACATGTCGGCTCGAGAAGCCTTTTGATCAAGATGTAACTTGTATTTCTTTTTTGTTATTACAAACTGGTTGTAAAGCTATATCTTGTATGTCATTCCATCTGATTTATGCACGGCTCTCATGGACTACTTGTATTTTTAATTTATTGTTTCCGCATTTGTGAGCCCCATATGTATATTATACTCCGATTGTGTGTGATCCTTGTAAGTTGGCTTCGGTAATCACGGATTACTGGCCATCACGGCACCATCCTTCTAGGGGCGGTTTGGGGTCGTGACAAGCATTCATCATCAACAGTGGTTGAGCCAATCAATCGGGCATTCGAGGTCGGCAATTGAAAAAATGGCGAGAAGCTGCGTACAAGAGAGTCCAACGATGATGAATTCATTGATTGGTCTGGTTGGGATTGCGATGATACTCTACGGTTTGTGGATGATGTTTGATCAAAATTGAATTCTATACATCCCTCGTGATTTCCTACACCACCATCATTATCATCAACAATCTCTATCTCCCCATCAAAAAGCTAATCCTCTTTTCAAACCTCCCAAAAAGATATTCCTTTCTTCAAACCCAATTCTACTATTGGGTTTGATCATCACTGTCTCCTATCTACTTCTCCGATTTCTACACAAAACATCTGTACTCTACACTCTGAAAAAAAATGGTGACCGAAGGGTTGAAATTGATGAACGAAGCTTTAGATCTGATGATGTTTGATAAAAAAAAAAAAATTGAATATGATGTTCGAATACGATGTTTATCATTTTTTGTTGGTGTTACATTATATTAATGAATCTGATGTTTGAAATCTGTAGTTTAAATGAATATGATTTTTGGTGTTTATGTTTAAATGAATCTGATGGGTAATTTTTCACGATGTTTGTTACGATGTTGTTTTTGATGGTGATGTTGTTTTTGATGATATTGTGATGTTTTAGAATGTTGTTTTGATGATGTTTTACGATGTAGTTGATGATGTTGATGTTTTTATGATGTTGATTTTTTATGATGTTTTTTAGTGATGTTGGTGATGTTTTTTAGGACTAAATGGTTTAATAAAAAACATTCAGGACTAACTAGAGTAATAATTATCAAAATGGGATTTATGAGTAATTTTTCCTAACCTTTTAACCAAAACTAATTTAATCTACTAAATTATTAAGTTTGTTATATTCAAAAATTTTCAAATTAATAATACCAAACCTAACTTATCCCTCAAACATAACTATATTTCAACATAACCATTTTTCATGCCAAGCTATTTAAAGAGGTAATACTTTTACCAAATTCTCTACCAATAACAATTTCACAACTTTTTCTAAAATTACTTGACCAACATGATATTTACATAAAAAATTATGAAATATGCCTAATAGTAACATTTTCAAGATTATGTGTTCGAAAGTCCATATTTCACATTTTTATTTTCATAAAAATGAAACAACTTAATTATCAACATATCATCTTTTATAAAATATCATGAATATAACACTTTTAGAGTTTTTAATCCCAAAACAACTCTATAATTCCTACTTAAGCATTTACTCCAATTCCTCAACATTAATTTATTTTTCTCAAAAAATAAATTCCAAATCAAAAATAAAAAAAATTCAACTTTATATTTCTCAAAATAAATCATCTAATCATAATATGATGTAGATACAATCCATACAACTATTAAATTCTATTTTCGGATTTCTTTAACAAAATTAACAACACAAAATAATTTTCCCAAAATTAATTTCAAAATACCAACATTCTTAACATTTTAACATATTTTTTCTTCCAAAAATTACCAAACAAAAATCTGAAAATATATCTATATGCAATACCTTTTATAATGATATATTTTCTCAAAATAACCCTAACATAGCTTTAATGTAAAAATATGAAGAAAGTCCCTACCTCAGATAATGAAGAAGAGCAGATCTGGAAGGCAAATCTTGCCAAATCATGAATCCGAGAGTACCATTGCGAAGATCACGACGAGCTCTTCGACTTTCATTTACAAAACTTTTACAAAATCTCACTCTAAGGACTCCCACTCAAAGCTCAAAGGTTGAGCATCCATAGTGAGAAAGAGACGAAGCAGAGAGAGTTGAGCTCTCTGCCAGAAGAAATGAAAAGGAAAGGAAATAAGGGAAATCAAAGGAGGGGAAATGATGGCAAGGACAAAAATGGGGGCTACCTACATGGGTTTGTAATAATAGCTCAAAATTTTATAATATAAATTATAAAATGATATAATTTTTCTCATCACAAAATATAATATTTTTGTACACTACAAAATATAATATTTTAATCACTACGAAATATACACATTTTCATTCTTTATAAAATATATAATTTTTGGCCATATGGTACACACCATAAAATCAACTATCAAATATTTATTATAATCGTATATAATAAATAATAACAACTCGTAAGGTGGTTACTACCAATCACCTAATTAAAAATGACCAAACAGTTAAACATGAGTCATTAAACAAACTCAAATTAAATTAAATCTAAATCATGGGTCTCACCCATAAGTCAAACATGGTCTAATTATATACCAAAATAGTCCCAACAAATTTATCTCAAATCCTGGTCCGAACACTCAAACTCAATTTCAAATTCTGTTATAAATTAAACTGAACACCAATCAGTCCGTGAATTTTCATAAAATAAATACTCATCGTTTAATTCTGAAATTTTTATCCAACGTGCCAGACTCATACAGGAACAAAATATAAAAA
Source organism: Camellia lanceoleosa (assembly GCA_025200525.1). Taxonomy (NCBI): domain Eukaryota; kingdom Viridiplantae; phylum Streptophyta; class Magnoliopsida; order Ericales; family Theaceae; genus Camellia; species Camellia lanceoleosa. The sequence continues at coordinate 118,937,928 of CM045764.1, read as the reverse complement.
TTTCATAATTTTTTGAGATCGGGAACTATATATGCATTCATCTCATAAGACTGTATAAAATGGATTTGATAAATTGTTTAATTATTTGATTCAATTGATAATGAGATAATTGAATAAATTGAAAATGATGTCCTGTTGCTATTGAAACATGTTTATTTATTTAAATTAACTTGTTGCGGTTAATTGAATAAATTGGATTTAAGAGACTGTAATAAAATCATATGGTTTTGACATAATATGATTTCACGTATATGTACGAGTATTTTGGTACCCCCATATCTTCTAATGTTTTAATAAGAGATTGCTTGGTGAGCTAGTGGTTGCTCATCCCCTGCCTATAGATGTGTACATGGAATGCTTTTCGGATTTGAAGATCAAACAATGGGTTTTACGATTTCATAAGTGTAATGTAGTGATGGATTATACTACTTCATTTGTTGTTTGGCTGAGTGGTATTTTTTTTTTTTTTTGTAAAGAGTAGTGTCCTTTCTTTTATTGTAAGCCTCAGGGCATTTCTTTTATTTGTATGTAAATGTCATTGTTGTATAACGAGAGGGAATATGTATCTTTAATTATTCATCATTTCATCCAAGGTTAAAATGTTATTTGTAAATGGACTTAAGTAATGAATATTGGTAAGGTTATCCGAGTAATAAAATACGGGGCGTTACAAAATATCTAGGTTAAAAACTATATTAAGGCGTAGAATATCCCTATCTCAAGAGTAGAAGCCTAAAGGAGAAAAGGAAGAACTTCAAAGATACCGAAACTCGACTTTGTTCGGATTAAATGGAAGCCCACAAGATGCTCTATCTTTTCAACAAAGGAACTAGGGTTGAGAGATCAAAGAATCTTGGTCCACATGTAGAGAGAGAGTGGATTTTAGAGAGAGAGTGAACCGGATTAGGGTTTTTGAGTGAAAAGATCATAAAAAGTGATGTAAAAATATGTTGCTGCAAACTGATATACACGAGCAGTGGCGGAGCCAGAAAATCAAATTAGAGGGGGCACTTATTAATTATATTATTGAAAAATTTTACAAAAATATTTAACGTAAGTTTTTACGATTGATTTCGAGGAACATAAAAAAAAAATAATGTTATTTATAATTAGTGTATCGTGGACAATATAAAAAAATATGGATATAAGTCTTAAAATAAATTATATAATGTTAAAAAAAAGTTTATACAAAATTTGATTAAAAATTCAATATAATGGTAATACCACGTCATCATTAGTATGTGATATCACTAATTAATAATAAATAAACACATAGAGAGTGAACCTCACATGTCAGATGTAACTAACAATCTAACAAATTTCATATATTTATAGTGAGATTAGTTATACTTGCATGTCAATAATAATGACATCACCGTTACATTCAAAATTTTTTATAAAATTTTCATAGATGATATGGTTTATAATAGTCTTTTCATTTTCCTTCAAAACAACCATTATTGTTCTCATAATTTTTAAAATGTCATTGACATTTCACTTTAATAATATTTTTATAATTTTTTTATTTAAAATATTTTCTTTATATTTGCAACAAAACAACAACAACAATGCCCAATTAGTACACATTAATGTGTGTTTGGGAGGAAAAAAATTGAGTACACACCTAACGTTTGACAAAATATACAAAGTGGTAGTCCCAAGACTTGAAACCATAACCTTAAAGTTATTAGGCCAAGTCTTAACCATTAAATCAATAATCACCCTCTTTCTTTATATTTGCAAAAAAAAAAAAAAAAAAAATTTCCAAAATTCAGGAGGGGCACGTGACCTCCTCGTCCCTTGCTGCCTCCGCCACTGTGCGCGAGGCTCGCTCGAGCGAAGGAGTTGTCGCTCGAGCAACTAGACACAATAAGTGTCCTCGATCGAGTGCAAGAAGAGTCGCTCGAGCGTAGAATACAAATCCCCAGAAGTTTTGTAGACACAAGACCGTCACTCGAGCGAACAACAACCCAAAAGGCCTTCGCTCGAGCGCAAGAGTTCTCGCTCGAGCGAACAACAACACCCTCCCAGAAACTCTACAAGACTGAAAGAAATATTGAGAGATCACCAAGCTCGAGCGAGGCATCGCTCGAGCGAGGAAACCAAAATCTAGGCAACTTCACTCTAGACCAACTAACAACTAACCTAATCCAAACGCGCCCAAGACGTTCCAATAGTCAAATTCAAAGAGTGAAAAGAGGAAAAGGTATAAATACCAATATTAAACCACGAGACCCGAGTCCGGAATACAACAAAAGTCAGGTCAAAAACCGGAATCGCTATACAAATTCTATATATAAAATAGTTTAGTTACTATGAAAATTTGTGAAAAAAATTGTCATGAATCAAGAAGTATTGTCGAGATTTAATTAGCGTATTATGAAATATACATGTAGAATGAATTCAAAGCAAGAAAATTGTCATGGATGAAGAGGTGTGGTTGAGATTCAATTGGTGTATAGTGGATTCTCATATAGAATAAATTTGAACTAGTATTTATGTAAAATTCTAAATACTATTCTGGATATCTTATTGATTTATATCAATAGGAAAAAGTTTACAAAGAATAACTTTCAGATATTTTCAAATCCTATCCTTTAATGGCTCTATTAGGACTCTTTTCTTCCCATCGCTATTGCTATCAATATAATATAATTTTTAATCTGAATACATTTAGAAACTAATTTATTTTTTTATTTTTTTAAATTTTTAAATTTTTTAATGTTAAATATTATTATATTTTAAATACAAGAAAATATGTATAAAATACGAAAAATTAATATATGTTCATATTTATTTGTATTTAGTAATTTTTTTACAAATATTATACTTTTTAATTATATTTATATTGTATATACATCTAAAAAGTATTATTATATATAAAATATGAAGAAATTTCACTATCACTAATCAATAAGAATGAAAAAAAATATGAAAATCAATCAATCAAAAATATGAAAAATCCAAAATTGAAAAGTAGTTTTCAAAAATTAAACCAAAGAAAGTGACTGTTATTTAGAATTTTAAAAAAGAAAGTGATTGCTATTTAAAGTGCAATGCAAAATAATACAATTCTATAAATTTAAACAAAGAGATAGTGTATAAAAATAGCCTGTGAATTCCTGAGATGCAGTACGAAACCGGATGCATCTCCCTCTATGTAGATTTGAATAGATGTATACAACTCTAAGATTTAATCCAAAACATTCACAGTATTTTTGTGTAGATTCGAACAAATGAATAACTCTAAGATTCAACCCAAAATATTCACATCGGTCTGAAAGATTTTATAGTTCAATCATAAATTCAAAAAATAGGGAGACATGTTTGCTATAGGACTTTTGGAAGGAGATGAATAGAAAATTGCTCGTTTTTTAGTATTAAATAAGTAAATAAATGTTAATTTTAATGTTAAGAAGAAAAAAGAAAAGAAAAGAAAATTAGTTTATATAGGACTCTTCATGACTTTTGTGCATGATGTAGTGGTTTAATTTAAATCAAAACCTTTGGGAGGATATTTTTGGAATACGTAAAAAGTAGAAAACACTCAGGTTTATTCAAACTTTTAAAATAATAGCAGATAGATAGTTGATTTATGTCTAATAAATTATAAGTAAAATCTGCAACAAACAGTCTAACACACAAACTCTTAAAATAAAAAAACTATAAGAGCATCTTTATCAAAGTAGTTACATGTTTAGTCAAATTACAGTTTAGATAAATTGCACAAAATGGTGGTCAGGGACCATTCCTACCATTGGGTCGTGTTTGGCTGATTATTTGCTAACTAGTGAGACAATCTAATGCTCGTAATGAAAGACCGTTATAAGATGTAAAATTATTGTTAATTGTAATTGGTTGTTTGATTTGATAAATACTGTTGCCAATAAAAGAAAAATTCAGAATTTTTAAACCTTTCTTTATATTTAATAAAAGAAGATCATAGAAAAATGTGAATGGTAACATGCTCAACCAAAATAACAATTGTCAATATGTGAATATCATGAACTGTAGTGTGTGCTACATTACATATACAAAAGTTCAAAGTGTAATTTAAGTTCAGTTTAGACAGACAAATATAATCTAAAAACAAATATAATCTATCATGTGCATAGCTTTTGGTGAAAAGAAATATAATCAAAAATAAGATTCTCTTCGAAATGCTTCCCAAGAGTTGCTTCATGTGTTAGATATCAGCCCAAGGTGGTTCTCCCATTCCACCTACCCCACTAACTAGTGGATGGAGCTAGTGGAAAGGGGTAGGTGACCAATCAGGACATCCCTTAATTATGTATAAATTGAGGTGAGGAGGAAGGGTTGAATTGTGAGAAAAACTAAGAGAGAGAACAAACCAAGAGAGTGAGAGATGTGAGGCGGAGAGACTGTCTCTCTCGGTGTGAGGGAGGGAGACAAGAGAGTGGCTGAGTGAGGATAGTGTGAGCTCCTCCTCTATTGTAATCTTTCTGTAATCTCTCCATTGTTATAGTGATAACCGGTTACTCTCCCGTGGACATATGCATTGAGGCCGAACCACGTTAAATATGGTGTCTCCTTGAGTGTGGGTGTGTTTTTCTGCTTAGTATAATTTCTGGAAAGTCTTGGGTGGGATCCCCAATCCCCAACAAGTGGTATTAGAGCCTCGTCTATCATTTTCGGAACAAAAACAGGGTGTTTTTCGAAACTGTCCAGAAATCAAATTGCTCGAAATCAGGTTTTAAGCATACCAGGAGCAAGGCCTCGACGAGAGGAGTCCAAAACTACAAAGCAGAGCCCAAAAAGAGCCTCCACGTTCCACTTGAAGTAGGCGCATGAGTCATACTCTCAACCACGCGCCACACACGCCGTTAACAGAATCGGCACGTCATCTTAGTCGCGGCTACGCGCCAAACGCACGGCGGAGGAAGAAGGAGAGCGTGACGCGCATGTGAGTGACATCACTGACACGTTAGTGTGCCACGCCGCCATGTCGATCTGGTCGATGCCACATTATCGCCACATCGGCAGAGGGAGGAGGGTGCTTCTTTAAGTAAACTAAACCCAAACTGGGCGTCGAAGCTATTTTGGCTCACTGTGACCCATTTGGAGTCCATTTTTGACGATCCAATGGTGTTTTCCAACTATTTGGAGTATTCTGGATACATTCGTACGGTCCGATTTTTGAATTAGAGTTTTCTGTAAAAAGAAGATCGAAATGGCAGACGACGTTAGGTGCAGTGGATGGAATATTCTGTTGAAACACGAAATATTTCCTGACTTTTTAAAAATTGCAATTTGGCCCAAAATTTTCAAAAAATTATGGTGTGGCCCAACTTTTGGGGAAAGTTTTCAGTGAGGCCCCCGGAAGTGCAGCGAAGGTTGGTCCTAACTAAATGGACCATTCCGGATGCAACCGCGAGGTCAAAATAGTGAAATTCTGAATGGTTTTTAAAGATTATCAAATCATGGGAGTTTGTCATCTTTAATAGTCAAAGGAAGGTTGCCGGATATTGTGGAACATTGCGGATTCACTAAAGAGGTTAGAATGGGCAGATTCTGACTAGAATGGATAACCAGATACAAATCAAGATAGATCATTAGAGACCAAAGGAGATCAGGCTTGATCAAATGGCAGATCGATGGAGATCAGGATTGGTTAGGGGCGATCAGAGGATTACAGAGATGATTATCTCCGAAGTTCATCAGAAGATTTGGTTCAATCAGAAGAAAAGACCATTCATTAACGTACAGATGATTTGGCAACAAGTACATGCTCAGGGAAATGCTGTGGCTGTTAGAGCTACTATATACGAGTAGGTACTGGTGGTATGTGGACGTGTAGAACAATAGTTGCAGAGGAGCATACTAAGTGCAGAAGCACAAATGCAAATGTGTAACAGTGCAAGGGTACGCTAGAGTGTCGTACAGAGGCGCGAGAAGAGTGTGTAGCAACGGGTTGTTGACAGTTCACAGGAACTTCCAAACAGAGAAATTGAGACAAGTAAAACTCAAGAGTGCGCGCCAAAGAGTGGCAAGTCTCTTTTCTCTATGGTGGTTTCTTTAGTTCCATGGCAGCAGAGGATAGAGTTGATGTGGATCTCTCAGGCGAGCTCGATGCAAGTAGACTAGAAGCCATGGGTACGAGCACTATGCAAGGAATTTGCATAGTTGATGATGCTTTGACAGATAGAGCTATTGTCAACCACCAATCTACTGAACAGCAAATCTGGGATTGCAAATACTACAAGAAATAACAATTTTGCTGACCAAAATATTAGTCGTCAAAGGTCGATTTTTTAGTCATTGATACCATTTAGCGACTAAATTTTTTTGTTGCCAAGTTAGTCGCCTAAACCCTGTCGGCGATTGTTTTGGCGACTAAATGTGTGTTTGGTCGCTGAAAGTGAAACATTTGGCTACTATTTTTCTTAGTCGGCAATGTTACCTTTTAGCTACTAAATTTTAGTTGGTCGACAAAACTAAATGTTTGGCTACTAAATTATTGGTCGCCAATAGTCAATTATATTTTTTTAAATTATACATTTACCGACCAATGTTTTAGTCGCCAATACTCAAGGAATCGGTGACCAAACCTTTTAGTCGCTAAAAACTCATTCGTGAAAATAAAAAAAATTACACTATGCTCTTGTAGAGATTCAAACCATCAACCTCCCACATCATAAACTTTATACAACATACTCTTTCCACTACGCCTCTATAACACCATGTGATTATATATGCAACATATATTTTTTATATAGTACATAGACCCGTATTAATATAAAAGTATATATATAAAGATAATTATTTTTTATTGAACATAATTTATGTAAAAATAAATTATTTACTAGAAAAAAAAGAGACCACTTTTAGTGACTAAACATAATTTTAGTCGCCAATTCTATATTTTTGACTACTAATTATTTTTTAGTCATTAAAAAATAAAATTCCCGCGCTAAAATTACCACTTTTGGCGACTAAACTTCTTTTTAGTCGCCAAAAAACCTCACTTTTGGCTACTAAACATCTTTTTAGTTGCCCAATGCCTCAGTTTTGGCTACTAATTTTTTTTTAGTTGGTAAAAGCCTCACTTTTGGCGACCAAACATCTTTTTAGTCGGCGAATGCCTCACTTTTGGCTACTAAATTTTTTTTAGTCGCCAAAGGGCCTCACTTTTGGCTACTAAAATTTTTTTAGCCGGTAAATGCCTTATTTTTGGCGACCAAACATGTTTTTAGTCGCCGAATGCCTCACTTTTGGCTACTAAATTTTTTTTAGTCGCCAAAGGGACTTACTTTTGGCTACTAAAATTTTTTTAGTCGGTAAAATCCATATATCAGCGACCAAATAGATTTTTAGTCGCCAAAACCTATACGTTGGCTACTAAATTTTTTTGTCGCCAAAAATCTTTACTTTTGACTACTAATGCTTTTTTAGTTGCCAAAACCTATACTTTCAGCGACCAAAGTTGCTTTTTTAGTCGCCAAAGATGCTTTTTCTTGTAGTGAAAGGCACAGACAACAAGCTTATGGGAACGTTAGAAGGTTGTTCAGAAATGCAGAGGGCAAATGATGATAGTTCAGAGGAAAAGCTCCGAGCAAAAGAAAACCGAGAACGTTGACATGACAAACGACGAGTTTTCTGTTGCTCCAATGACTAGTTGTACGAGGTGATGCATGTCAGTCAAGGGATCCTTGGCGGGGGGTGCAGGATATCCAATTAGGGGGTGCAGGATATCTTGGTTGCGCAAGTTCAAGCATAGCAAGTGAAGACATCCGAGACAGGAAGCGTGGAAGAGATCTGTGGGAGATAGAAGTAGAGGCTTTCTCCAAATCAGAGAGTGGTGTGAGTTGAGTTGAGGATGTAGGATTCCCTCATCCTCTTGTATCTCTGGTGTGTTATCTCTAGCTTCAGGGGATGCAAATGTCTCAGTGAGGAGATACAGACTATCCTGAAATTTGGGCGTGACAAGATTAGTAGCAGTGGGTGCTATTGTGGATCACCTCACATGGGTTAAGGGGGTGATTTGTTAGATATCAACCCAAGGTGGTTCTCCCACTCCACCTACTCCATTAGCTAGTGGATAGAGCTAATGAAAGGGGGTAGCTGGTGACCAATCAGAACATTCCTCAATTATGTATAAATTGAGGTGAGGAGGAGGAGTTGAATTGTGAGAAAAACCAAGAGAGAGAACAAACCAAGAGAGTGAGAGATGTGAGGTAGAGAGACTGTCTCTCTCGATGTGAGCGAGGGAGACGGGAGAGTGGCTGAGTGAGGATAATGTGAGCTCCTCCTATATTGTAATCTTTCTGTAATCTCTCCATTGTTATAGTGATAACCAGTTACTCTCTCATGGACGTAGGCATTGAGGCCGAACCACGTTAAATATAATGTCTCATTGAGTATGGGTGTGTTTTTCTACTTGGTATAATTTCTGGAAGGTCTTGGGCGGGATTCCTGATCCCAAACATCCTGAATCACGGGCCCTCCATTGCAGTTTATAAGAATTTCTTCATACATATGAAAATTGGATATTTTAAATCAGAGGCACTTGTATTTATCTTCTTACTGAGATCATTAAGAAAAAAAAAAAATGTCCATTAATAATTATCATCTTAACTGTTGAGAATCTTTCATTTACCATATGATAAGTTGTTTTGTTTAGAATTGCATGAAGACTTATAGATTCCAAGTTCTTGCTTTCGCAAGCTCTCAAACCTTATAGCACCCAAAAATCTGTACTTGGGGATTATACAATTGCAACCAATAAAAATTTGGTAATAGTTCTAACATTTTTTGAAAATCAATTTTAAATGTTGTGTTTCTCAGGAGTAAGAGTGCATGCAATGTATAAAAAACCATGTAACATCCAAAAAGTTGTACCTGGGGACATTGAAGCCAATAAGCAAATGCTTTAACCAAACACGAGATAAAAAAAAAAAACAAACGCTCTAAGCTTACTAATTCAAAAAGTGAGCCAAAAGAAATGAAAATAGAAAGCGTCAACCAATATTGGTATAGAAAATTCCAATTTTCAACCATTCAAAAGTGGAATTTAGTAATGCAATGAACTTGACTATATAGCAGATGCACAAAAGATTTGGGAGGAAGATTATATATAGAGAAAAATGGCAAATTGTAAAATAGTTTAGGAATAAAAGGAAAAACATGTGTTTAAATTGAACTTGAAATTGGTATGATATTTATTAGAAGTAATTTTTTCCCTTCGAGAATCAACAACAAATTAACATCCCTCTTATTCACTAGTATTTGAATAATTAAATAATGGTTAAGATGAGCATCTGTTAAGATAAGATGTTCATAGATTATGGGTTATTATTCAAAAAAATTAATGATTAATTAGTTCTAAAATGTTCATGGCCAACTTTGGATTAGAAAAATAACAACCGAACACAGAATAATGGATGGTTAGCGAGGCTCCTCTTCATTTTCAACAACACTATAAACCCCCCAACTCTCCCCTCTCCAAAACACCATAATAAAAAAAAAAAGAGAGAAATTACCCATAACCTAAAATTAGAGGCCAACATTTATTCATGATGTGACCATTTTTCTAGGTGCATAAAATTTTCACTTCATATATATATATATATATATTTAAATAACCTATTTTTTTTAAATTCAGAAATTTTAGATTATCAGATAGACACAAAGAGTAGCTGATATACTTATCCAAAAATTATGTTGCCTATTATCTAAACTTTCAAAAGCAACGCCACAATCTTGAAAAAAGAAAGCCAAAAACAAACCCCAAAAAAATTAAGGCAGGCAAATTAAGTAGCCATCAATCGCGATTCCATTTCAGATCCAAAAATCGTAACTCCGTTTGAGACTTAATGTTTTCAATAGGGAGCTGAATGGGGTTGAGTTAGCATTCTGTCATCGCTTCGGTTGAAGATCAAAAAATTTTGACGGGTTTTGAGAGAGTAAATTATATTGAAACCCTCTGAGGTTTGCATTTATTACAGTTTCCTCCTCACATTTTGAAAATTTCATCATCTTCTCCGAAGTTTAAAGTTTTATTACAGATTGCTCCCTCCATCAATTTAATTTTTTTAAATACCAATTTTGCTCTCACTAGGTAAATTACATTGACACCCCTGATATTTTAGAAATTACGATCCCCTTCCCAAGGTTTAAAGTAGCATTACTAATTATCCCCTCGGTTAGTATTAGTTGAAAAAAAATTCATTAAAAAAAAATTAATTGGGAAAAAAATATTTGAAAAAAAAATTAATTGAAAAAAAAATTAATTGAAAATTTTTTTTGTTAGTCAAAATTTTAAATTTTGTCTAAAAACTAGCATAAACTCATTTTTTGAATTTATGTTTTTTCTTCAAATTTATAAATTGAGACAACAATTTATAAATTAAAAAAATTATCAAAGAAGTTTTTATGACATTTTAAAAATTTTTGTAAATATAAATTGAAAATTGAAAACGAAATGGTTACCGAACAGGCGTTAGATGATAAAAATATCGTAAAATTAACAAATAATTAAATAAGTTACCAACGTAAATGACTATCAAAAGATTCTTAGGTTATGTATGGTTTGATTTTTAGAATTTTTTTTTTAAAATTAAAAACTAATGTGGTTAAGAAATAAGAAATAAAAAATAATATATAATTTTTATCTTTCGAGTGTAATAAACATAAATCTCAGGGGGTGTCAGTGTAATTTTTATTTTACGTTGGTTTTTAAATAGAAATTTAAAATTTTGACTAACAAAATTTGTTTTCAAATAATTTTTTTTTCAATTATTTTTTTTTTCAACTAAAACTAATTGAGGGGATAATTGGTAATATTACTTTAAACCTTAGTAAAGAGATTATAATTTCTAAAATGTTAGGGGTATCAATGTAATTTACTCAGTGAGGGCAAAATTGATATTTAAAAAAATTAAATTACTGGAGGAAACAATTTAGAATGAAACTTTAAACCTCAAGAAAGAGATATAATTTCTAAAAGATGAGGAGAACGGTAATAAACATAAATTTCACAATCCAATCTAATTTACCCGTTTTGAGAGGGAGAATAGAGAAAGCAAAGGAAAGACAGACTATTAAGAGGTGTGGCTGGAGAAATTATTCATTGTCCCAGGGGCAAATCTAGGTGGTGTTCCCACCTAGCTGTTATTGGTAAAAACAGTGAGTTCCACTGCTTGTTTATCTCTTTTGGTGGAGACAACTAATACTTGTCTTAAATATGAATGGAATGGAGCAATGCTCCTGGGGCAATGAATAATTTCTCCTATGGCTGATTCAATGCAATGAAGAGATGATTCCATGTAAAATTTCCTTCCGAAATTACCCCGCATTATGTGAACCAGAATCAGCCACGCACAGATGAAGATTGGAAAAATAAGGGTAAAAAGTCATTTTGTCTAATTTTGCCCTGAATTCAGCAGACAACAAAATTACTCTTATATCCTCATATTATTTTGTTTATACCATCTCCTAAGTAGCTGAATTTGAAAGTTGAACGAAAGGGTAAATAAGTAATTTCATAGTGGACGAAAAAACACTGTTCAATACCTCCCGCTTTATATACGAGTATAGATAGATATGCGACGAAATTTTTTTTAAAGACTTTTCTTAAGTGTGCAACCTACTTACGGTTGCACACCATATGCAACCTCATAAAAAGTGTAAGTGTAAGGTGTAAGTGTAAGTATAAGGTGTAAGTGTAAGGTGTAAGGTGTAAGTGGGTTGCACACCATATGCAACCTCAAAAAAATTATAAGTATAAGGTGTAATTTTAAGTATAAGTATAAGGTGTAATTTTAAGTATAAGGTGTAAGTGTAAGGTGTAAGTTACACACCATAACAAGACCCTTTTTTTAATTCTTGGCTTTTTCTCTTTTAATCATTCATCTTTTTAAATCCTTTCGATCGTTTAAAAAGTGTCAAACTAATATATTTTCAATAATGTTATCGACTCAAAAAAAAAAAAAATATAATTTCACAATCTCTACTCAACTTTGATTGATTTAAAAAAAAAAAAATTACATAGATACATGATTGGTCTACATATTATTGGGGTCATAGAGATTCTCATAATTGGGAGTCTCACTCATTTTTCATATATTTTTTGATATTTATAAAATGAAATATGAGTTAAAATTAAAATAATATAATAAAAAAATAATATGACATAAATAAAAATGATATAACTTAAATAAAATAATTATGAATTCAATAAAATTAGAATAATGTTATATACATCAATTAATAAATTAATTAATATATTAACAGATAATATGATATAATTTTAAATATTTATAATTTATATAACGAGGATGATTAATAATAATAATATAAAATATATTAATATATTAATATATTAATTAATACATATAACACTGATAAAATAATATGCTCAATGCCAAGTTGAAAAAAGAAAACGCGTAATTGCAGTAGCAGGAAAGAGCAAAGAAGCAGAGGAACAATAAACACCTACCAAGAAAGCAAGACAACACGCGTATTGCAGTAAATAGGATAGTCACATTATAAAAAAAAAAAAAAAACGAGAGAGAGAGAGAGAGTGAGATCCTAGTTTCTGTTTCTGTTATCAAATTCCCAATTATCTCTCTAGTAATTTCTTACACCAACCAGTTAAACAATGGCTTTATCTCGACCTCGATACACATACGATGTGTTCTTGAGCTTCAGAGGCGAAGACACTCGCGACAACTTCGTCAGTCATCTCTACACTGCGCTGGCTCACAAGGGGATTCACACCTTCAAAGACGATGAAAAGCTCCAGAGAGGAAAATCGATTTCGCCGGAGCTCCGGAGTGCGATTGGAGAATCGAGGTTTTCAATTATAGTTTTATCGAAGAATTATGCTTCTTCGAGATGGTGTTTGGATGAACTTGTGGAGGCACTTGAATGCAGCAACACAACTGTTTTTCCGATATTCTATCATGTGGATCCATCGGAAGTGAGAAGGCAAAGAGGGAGTTTTGGGGAGATATTTGATGAATTGGTTTCCAAACAGGGAGTTCTGGGAATGGAGAATGTTCAAAGGTGGAGGAATGCTTTGCAGCAAGTTGCCAATTTATCAGGATGGCCTTATCCCAATATCATTAGGTAACTTGCAATTTTTTTTTTTCCCCAATAAAATAATGTAGCCGTTTGGTATGTTAATTTTGAAGAGGAGGGGCTATTTTAGTTATAAAAAAAAAAAAAATTTAAAAAAAAAAATAAGTTTTTTTGTTTTTAAGTTGAAAGTTGTTATATCAATCCATCATTATTTCATTTTTTATTTTTTCTTTTAAAAAAATTAAAGAAGTTAAAAAATCCATCTCAAACTAAAAGTCAAAAAATAAAAAAGCCTCCCAAACGAAAATAATGTATCATAAATTTTAAATTGAGTTATTTATATATATATATGTTTATGTGCTAATCTATTATTATCTTTATCTCATATAATTTCTATTAAGAAATACTAGCATATGAACCCCCACGGGCTAAATAAATAATTAAAATAATTTTAAAATTAAATAACAATAAAAATTTTATTTAAAAATTATAGAAAAATAATTTAGAATGAATTAAATATTAACAATTGTATTAGAACATATATTGCTGCTGTTATGTTATTAATTGTATATTTTAAGTTTACAATAAGAAATAGATGTCATAATTTAATTAGTAAATACGAAAAAAAATAGAATAAATTAAATATATATATATATTGATGAATTTCATTTTATAAATTTTTTTGTTTTAGTTTATTCTTTGTTAAAGTTTGTCATAAAGCTTAAACATAACTTTTAGAAATAAAACAACATATATATCCATAAAAGGGAAAATTATTGGAAAATCCCATTTGGGAGGGTTTTGGACCAAGAGATCCTTCGTTATTTTTAATACTCTTCTTGCAAGTCCCATTTTGTTGGTAATGTTACCCGGAAGATCCTATTTGGCTGATTTTGGGTGGATTATGTGACTGTTTTGCCCTTGTTTCTGTGTGGTAACTTACTTGTTTGGTATGCAATCCCATTGATTACAATTCTGATTTGGGAAGGAACATCACTCCTTACCCCACCACATTCAATCCTACATACCATACACCACCCCCCCTAACCACACAGCAGCACCCCTAACAACATTAACATTAACTACACCAAACCCCTCCCACCCTCGAACTACATCATGTACATTCCACCTAAATGCAAAACATGGATACAGTAACTACACACCCACCAAACCACATTTCAAAAACACAACACCAAACACATAAAAGCACAGATACATATACTCACTGTTCCTCGGCTTCGTCATCGGGATAAGGGTGGTTCACACCTTCACACAGCAACTCTAGCAGAATTATTTCGTTGTGGGAGCAAAGCAAATGTTCGTGACATCCCACAAATGTTACCCACCCTCCAAATACCAAAACCCCCAGTCTTACACTAGGGTTTTTTCCAAAATAGACGTTGATTTCGTGGGATTTGAGGGCTACTTTTCCTTTCTAATCACTGTGGGTTACGAAACCGCTTACATCGCCATTCACCGACAATTGAATCCCTGCAAATCCGGAAACAAATTGCAAACAAATCTGCAAATGTGGATCGATTATGTGGTTGCCATGCCAATACTCACATATGGGATTTCAGACCAAATCAAATACGATATATTTTCTGCAAAACCCTAAAATTTGCATTTTTTGAATTGGAATGAAATTTACTGTTTAATTTTGTGTTTTTCACAACTGGATTGAATGTTTGACAACAGACACGTCGATGGGAGGTGTGGGGGGTTGTCGCTTGGCAATCGATGTGGAATGTGTTCACCAATCATCCGATGACAGGAAGACCTTTTGACCGTCGCTCATGACCTGTTCAAATGTGGTTGGATGGTCTATATGTCTTGATTACCAATGTGGGCTTCTTCCGAAATCGATGTGGATCTGAGAGGGCTTTTACATTGGATATGTTTTGGCCCAACCTAGGATGTGGGTGATGTGGGTAGTCCAAAACTAATGTACCAACCAATAAAGGACTATAATGCGTTTTCCCAAATGCGGTAGGCCCGCAACATGTGCAATCCTCATAAGTTAACTTAAAAAAATCATACCTTATGGGCAAAAACGTAAATCACATCATATTGGGACTTCTAAGAGTATTACAACACATTTGGGACTGGAAGGTTCACAAGTCAGCCAAATGGGATTTATAGGTCAATCCCCCATCGTTAGTAAAATCGGTTAAAAGGCTTGCCAACTTATACAAAAAAAATTAATTAAAACTTTAAAATTTTATTTTATTTTAAAATTTAAACTATTTTCAACTGAAACATGCATAACACTACAATATTAAATGAGAGCATATGTTTACTTTATATAACTGAAACAATGCACTTTTTCTTTCTTTTCCTAATGTGGGATTGTGTAAAATAAAAATTAACAATTGTTCGGGTGGAAAATTTATTTCGAATCAAATAATATCGATCATTTAATCTTTAATTTGGTTAATCTTTAGTTTATTTCGAATCAAACAAATCTAACCAATATATTTTGATAAAACCGCTAAGATCGCTTTTAAACCAACGAATCAGTCAAACAAAAAACGGTTCAGCCTAATTGGTTAGATCAAAAGACCAATCAACTTATACAAAAATTAATTAATTAAAATTTTTAAATTTTATTTTAATTTTAAAATTTAAACTGTCTTGAATTAAAGCATGTACAACACTATAATATTAAATAGGAGCATAAGGTTCATTTTATATAAGTGAAACACCGCACTTTTTTCTTCTTTTCCCGATGTGGGATTCTTTAAAAGTTAACAATTATTTGGGCAGGAAGTTTATTTCTAATCAAGCAATTAGTCGTTCAATCTTTAATCAGGTCAATCTTTAGTTTATTTCAAATCAAACATCTAACCAATATATTTTGATAAAACCGCTAAAATTGCGGTTAAATTAGTGAATCAATCAAACCGAAAATGATTTAGCCTAATCAGTTAAGTCAAAAGACCGAGCAATTTACACAAAAATTAATCAATTAAAACTTTTAAATATTATTTTAATTTTGTTAGGACTCTTTGTTGTCAAATTCCATGGGTCAAACCCAAGGTTGTAATTTTTTAAATTCACATGTTGGGTCAAACTAGGATTACTTTGGATTTCTCTAAGAAGTTGATTTTCTTCCAAAACTAGGATTATTTTGGAGTCCTTTAAGAAGTTGGTTTTCTTCCAAAAACAGGATTACTTTGGATTTTCTATAAGTAGTTGGTTTTCTCCCAAAACTAGACTACTCATTAATTTTTCCTCCAGATCTTCTTTGTGGTTCTTAAGGTTTATATCTGGGGATATTTTGTTAGTTTTCTTTGATGTTTTTATTGAGTATTCAACTCATGGTCTAAAAGAGAATACATCAAAGGTTTTGTTTGTTAAACAAAAGAGAGAGTTGTTCTTCGGTGGATTACGAAGAATTGAACTGAAAGCTTGGTGGATTCTGAAGTGGCTCATCAGAAAGACAATTCCGTGGTGAAGATGGGGTTGGAAGAGGCACATAGAGGTTGGTTCAATTAGGCGTTGTGGATTCGCTAGATAATTGAGAGTATACTTGTGTAATTCTTTTAAATCTTCTTAGTGGATTGTTCTTGTGGCTGTTGCCCGTGGTTTTTTAATCACAATTGGAGGTGTCCAATTGTGGTTTTTTCACGTAAAATCGTTGTCTCTTTGTCTTGATTGTTTGATTGGGATTGTTATATTCTGCTTAAAATTGTTACATAATCACAAATCAACATCTAGGAGGTTTCTAGATTTTTCAAATTTTATTTTAAAATTTAAACTATCTTGAATTGAAGCATGCACAATACTACAATATTAAGGTTCACTTTATATAAGTGAAACAACTCATTTTTTTTTTCCTTCTTTTTTCGATGCGGGATTATGAAATAAAAGTTAACAATTATTTAGTCGGGAAGTTTATTTCTAATAAAGCAATCTCAGTCGTTCAATCTTTAATCAGATTAATCTTTAGTTTATTTCAAATCAAACAAATCTAGTCAATATATTTTGAAAAAATTGCTAAAATTACAATTAAACTAACGAATCAGTCAAATAAAAAATGATGCGGCCTAATCGGCTAGGTCAAAAGATCAATTTACAAAAAAATTAATTAATTAAAATTTTTAAATTTAAACTATATTGAATTGAAACATGCACATCACTACAATATTAAATGAGAGTATAAGATTTACTTTTTATATGAGTAAGAAATCTCACTTTTTCCTTCTTTTCCTGATGTGGAATTGTCAAATAAATCATAAACTAATTAGAGTTTTATTTTTATATGGTTAAATGAAAGCTAACCAATGAAGATTTTTTTAAATTGTTTAAAATTAAGAAAATCAAGAAAATTAGTATGAGATATTGAAGCTCTCCCAAGATTCCTCACTAAAAACACCCTTTTCTTTATATAATATGTAGATTTCAATTGCAATGAGTAAAATCAATCACATTTGACCAAACTAATGACATTTTTGCTTCTTACGGCTCTTTTGAGTTCTGATGAATAAATTTATTGCTATCCCCCTAAATTTGCAGGTCTGAATCAATGCTCATCCAAGAAGTTGTCGGGTTACTTTTTAGAAAATTAAGTCATACATATTCAAGCATTGGCGAAGATTTAGTTGGGATGGATTCTCGTATGGAGAGAGTGATTAAATTGCTAGGTTTAGGGGTGGATGATGCTCGTGTTGTAGGGATTTGGGGAATGGGTGGAATAGGTAAGACTACTATTTCCAGAGCTGTTTATGATCGTATCTCTTGCCAATTTGAAGGTTACAGCTTTATTGAGAATGTTAGAGAAGTTTCAAAAAAATGTGGTTTAAAAACTTTGCAAGAACAACTCATTTCTGAAATCTTAATGGAAAAGGATTTGAAAGTAGGAAGTGAAGGTCATGCAGTACATATGATAAGGAACATGGTATGTCATAAAAAAGTTCTTATTGTGCTTGATGATGTGGATGAATCAACCAAACTCGAAAAATTGGTAGGAGAGCACGATTGGTTCGGCTTTGGAAGTAGAATCATTATAACGACTCGAAATCAACATGCGTTAACTAGATATGGCATAACACATATTTATAAGGTTGAGGAATTAAGAGAAGATGAAGCTACAGAACTCTTCGAATCAAAAGCCTTCCAAAAACACCAGCAAATGGGAGGCTATGGAGAGCTTGTATGTCGTGCAGTGAAGTATGCTAAAGGAGTCCCTTTAGCTCTCAAAGTTTTAGGTTCTTTTCTTTGTGGTCGAAACAAAGATGAATGGGAAAGTTCATTAAAAAGACTAAAAGAAAGCCCTATGAAGGAAGTTCAGGAAGTACTTAGAATAAGTTACGATGCATTGGATTGGCAAGAGCAGGAAATATTCTTAGATATTGCATGTTTTTTCAAAGGGATGGACAAAAATGATATAACCAAAATACTAGAAAGTTGTGGCTTCCACCCAATTATTGGAATAGATGTTCTTGTTAAAAATTCTCTTATAACTATCTCCGGAAATAAGCTGTTGATGCATGATTTGATACAAGAACTAGGGTGGTATATTATTTTCCAACAATCACCTAAAGAGCCTGGAAAGCGCACTAGGTTATGGCGTGATGAAGATATAAAACATGTACTGATGGACAATACGGTAAGAGGTCTTATAGAAAAAGCATGAACACTCAAAACTTGTTTAATTAATAAAAGCTAGCTCTGCATGATTTTTCAGCCTTTTAATATTATTTCCTTCTTGTTTTCTTGTGGTTATTAGGGAACAAAAAAAGTGGAAGGCATAGTTGTACAATATCCTGACCCAAGTGGTCTAGATTCAAAGGACTTTCGGTTTCTTAAACAATTGAAGTTGAGGCCTAAAGCTTTTGCAAAGATGTCGAACTTGAGGATTCTCAAAATTTGTTGTATGCACCTCTTAGGAGACCTCAAATATCTTTCTAACAAGTTAAGATATCTTGATTGGTTAGGGTACCCTATGAAATACATGCCTTCAACATTTCAACCAAAGCATCTTGTTGAACTTCACTTAACCTATAGCAGCATTGAACAACTTTGGGAGGGAACAATGGTATGGATATGCATTTTCTTTAATTACTTTGAATAAGGTGTAAAGTCCTTGACACAATATAATATCCGTAATTTTTATTTTTATTTTTGTTCAACAGCATTTAGACAAGTTAAGAATCATGAATCTTAGTCACTCGACATACCTAACAAAGAGCCCAGACTTCACAGGGGTCCCAAATCTTGAAAGACTGATTCTTGAAGGCTGTACAGGTTTGGTTAATCTTCATCCATCCATTGTAGTTGTCAGAAGGCTTATTTGTTTGAACTTGAAGGACTGCAAAAATCTCAAGAGTCTTCCATGTGGCATTCAATTGGAATATCTTGAAGTTTTTATTGTCTCTGGATGCTCAAAGCTTGACAACATATCAGTCAGCATGGGATATATGAGATGTTTATCAAAGCTTCGTTTAGATGGGACTGGTATCAGTGAACTTCCACCTTCAGTTAGACATCTTACCAACCTTGGTTTTATTAGTCTGAGAAATTGTAAAAATTTGAGAAGTATTCGGACAGCATTTGTCAATTGAAAGCTCTTGAAGATTTAAACCTCTCTGGTTGCTCCAAACTTGACAAACTACCGCAAGATGTGGGTGATCTGGACTGTTTGAAAGTGCGTGCAGATTGGACTGCAATTAGACAACTCCCATCCTCCATTGGACTTTTGAAGAAGCTTAGAATACTATCCTTACAAGGGTGTAAAGGAATGGCATCTAATTCATGGAGTTCTTTATTCTTGCCTTCCATTTTACGAAGAGAGAGAGAATTCCAGTGCTTTGGAACTAGCAGCTTTGTCAGGGTTAGAGTCTTTATGGAAACTGGATCTCAGTTACTGTAATTTAATATCTATCCCCACAGCCATTTGTCACATCTACTCATTGCGACATTTATATCTAAGTGGAAACAATATGGAAAGTTTACCTGCAAGCATGAATCAACTCTCAAGGCTGTCGGGCTTGTATTTGAATGGTTGCAAGAAGCTTCAAGAATTGCCAGAGATTTCATCTGAAATAAGGGACCTACGTGCTAATGATTGCCCATCATTAAGAACAATATGGAGTTCATCCAAATGCAATAAGTTTGCCATACTTTCCTTCAAGAATTGCTTCAAACTGATTGAGAATAAGCAAAACAACATCCGGATAGAAAATTTTCTTTTAAATCAATTTCAGGTTCTTTCTCTCTCTCTGTCTGGCACTGTCTAATTAAAAACCCAGATTTTTTTTTAGAGTTAATTACCTAAAAATTCTATTTGCAAATGTTATGATAGTTCAAGTCCTATTTAAGATTTTTTGTAGACAAGTGTTCTGCTGGCTCATGGCTAGAGACAACAGAGTGCTACTTCAGTTATTTTATAATAAAAAAAAAAATCTTGCACCAATCACAAATAGTTGTCTCTCTCTGTTTTTTTTTTTTTTTTTTTTGGGAATTGTTTTGGAGAAATAAGAAATCAGTAGTACTTTTAAAAAATAATTATAGATTCATAATAAATTTTACAAATTTTAATAATTAAAGTCATAAATTTTTTCATGATGAATCTATAATTATTACGAAAAAATGCCACTAATTTGTAATTTTTTCAATGTTCTTTTTATAGTCATGTAATATTATGTGATTTTATTTATATGATATTTTTAATATATGAGAAATTATAACATATAAATTTAGTCATCTTTTCTTTTTTAATTACCTAATAAAGTTGAGTTAGTATGTCTCACTCATAAAAACTTTTGACCACGTGATTGATTTGCCACATTACATATCACATGGTATTTCAAAACTACCCTCCTGGACACTATATGAATATGTAGATCTCACTATTTAGGCCAATCACAATGAACATTTGATATAGCTTATTTGCTTAAAAATAAATAAATAATTAAAGGTGTTTGGTTGCAATTTTAGATTATGACCTATTTGATTTTTTCAATTCATTTGGACAGATTAATAATGTTTTTTTTTTTTTAGTTACAATTTGAAACTTTTTAAGTTTATTTAAAACCAATGAATACATACCGACAAGCGAGTCTCATCTTTTTGTCATAATGATAACTTTTATACATATTCTGAATATTTGCACAACAAAAAAACATGTGACAACTTATTTAATAAAACATATTCATTTTTTTTCACAAATTATCAAAAGTTATACCAAACATTTTTGTAACTTATTTATTTGTTAAAGTTAATAATAATAATAAAAAAAAATTATATCAAACATATCATAAAAAAGATACCTTATTTTGATGTTAGTATTTTAATATTTTAAATTACAATAATATCTCTACGTAGAGATTTCCTCCCTTCATGGAGACTTTATCCTTCCTACATGGAAGTTTATTTTTTTCCCTACGTGGAGATTCTTATCCTCCTTGTGTGATGGCTCTTTTTATCCCTTTTGAGATCTATTTTGTACTCCGATATACTTTATTTGATGACTTATTATCGGATTTACAAAGTATTACGTATTGCGATTTGCAATAAAAAAAGAGAGTTTATATATTTTGAATACTCAAGATATGTACTTTAAAAAAAAGTGCTGAGAAAGTGAAGATATCATCCATTTTTTCAGAGACAGAGATGATAAAATGAAAGTGTTACAATTATCGGATTGAACTAAATTTTTTCATAGATAATATACATTGAAGGCCTTACAAAATGAACGATTCCTATTATCAAAATGAGACTTGTGGTGGGCCCATGACCTCTCAAGTTCTATCATATTTATGATGTGAACATGAGAAAAGCCAAACACAATTTTAAAATAAGAGATTTAGGAGAGTGAATGATAGATATAGATAAATGTGATTTTTTTTTTTTATACAAATTATAATTTAAGATTTTGGAAGTTTACTCTAACTAAAATTTGGAGCCGCCAGCCACTGATTGTGTTGTGACCAATCTCTATTGTTCAGAGAAATTCTTGTGGAAGGAATTGTTTTAGCATTGTTTTACCCGGGAGAGAGATTCCAAAGTGGTTCAGCCATCAAAGTAGGGGGTGTTGGATATCTTTTCAGTTGCCTCCACATTGGTTTAACAACAGCTTCTTGGGATTTGCTTTCGCTGCTGTTGGAATCAGCAATAAATATAAGCCTTTGCTTATTGCTATGAGGTTTAAGAGGCTTGGTACTCAGAGGATAATCACAAAATGTTCTAAACGTCAAATCACAAGTCTTCCAGCTGTGGATTTTGGAAATTTGCCAGTTAGGTATGTCTCACGCAGTGAATTTCTGAGAAACGTGGAAGATGATATGGAGCAATTAAATGAGGATGGAATTGAATTTCAAGCTTGTTTATTTGGAGTCTGTCGGAATTCTTCATCAGGAGAATATCAACTGTCTTTGAAAGCAGCTGAAAGATATTGCTTTGGCGAAAATGGATGGGAAGGGAAGAATTTTGTTGAGGTTGAAAAGTTCGGTGTCCGTTTAGTATACAAGGAAGCCAAACAACAAGCATTGAGCATACACAACTCTGAAGATAACAACATGGGTGTGTTCCATGGAGACTTGGACAGATCTGCAGGAGTACAAGTTGCTAGTAGTGCTACTACATCAAAGAGAAGACGAGACGACCTTAATGACAATGACTACAACGCAGCAGCAGGATCCAGTGGAAGTCCTGGA
Organism: Camellia lanceoleosa; assembly: GCA_025200525.1. Taxonomy (NCBI): domain Eukaryota; kingdom Viridiplantae; phylum Streptophyta; class Magnoliopsida; order Ericales; family Theaceae; genus Camellia; species Camellia lanceoleosa. Next base: position 118,915,228 of record CM045764.1, on the reverse strand, counting down.
ATTGATGATCAAGAGGACCTCCTTAACCTCAACAGCAAAAGGCTTAGGTAAGTATCTCTTATAACTCAGTTACAGTTTACTCCAAATAAAAATGTCATCAACTCACACTCCCACTGCAAATTAGAAAATAAACTTAGAATAGACATAACCCATTTCAAATGAGTCAAAATTGGTCTAATTTCAAATGTCCTGTCTAATTCGTTTACACAATAGTAGTAAACTATACTTGTGGTTTTCTAAAATATGTGCACTCCGTATCAGCTTTTTCTTCAATTTTTAGTTTTGTCCCTTTGGTCCCTAAGCATATAATATATGTGATGAAGATGAAGCATGGTCTTATAGTGTTTAGCGGTGAAACTAATAAAATTGAAATTTGGGACCAAAATGACACATAATGCATACTTCAAGGAAAATATGTGTGTTTTATAATTATTCGGTTAATTATTTAGAGGACCGTTTGAAATTAGACCAACTTGACTTAGATTGAAAATTTTATAAATGAAGGCAAAATTGAAATTTGAAGGACTAAAGTAACATAGTAAACATACTTTAAGGACTACAATATATATTTGTCCTTTTTATTTGTCTCATTGTTAATGAGAATTTCCCATTTCTCAACCAACAATTTTTCTTCAATGCTAAACTTTAGGTTATGTTTGGATGACATTACTAGGAATAAAATCACATGTCGATGTTATTCAAGTGTTTTATTAAGATTATGAAATTTTAATTATTATGGGCCCATTTATTTATTTTACTCTTATTGAGGTTATGGGTTTGAACTTGAAGGCAACCATTTTATACAATTATGCCAAAAAGTAAATGTAGTTCTTTACCTAATTACGCATTGCTTATATATATATATATATGGGTAAAGTACACTGACACCCCTTGACGTTTATGTTTAACACAGATTCCCCTGTAACATTTGAAATCTGACATTAGCGTTTCTGGTTTCAGCATTATTTAACTACCTAATATGAAAATTGTTTGAAAATGATCTCCTCTGTGAAGATAAATGACACTGTAACTAACACAAAAGCCTTTTCCTTGATGCTTATGAGATTTCTATTACTTAATTTTTCATTTGTGAGTGGTTAAGACATTATTCCTCGTCTGGTGAATGCTATTTTCAGATCTCTATTTAATTTTGTTGGAGTGTAGAAACAAGGCTGGAGGGATTCTACTTACTCTTGATATATAGCCGTGTTAGTGTCATCCTCTGTAGCAATCTATGAGTTATGATACCTTTGGAATTACAATATAACAATTTTTTGTCCACAGGTTGTGAAAATTGTGCCAATGTAGCCCCAGACGTATTTGGCATTGAGGAAGATTTTGGAAGAGCTAGAGCATATAGTCAGTGTGGGAAACCTGAATTAGTTCAACAAGCAATAGATAGTTGGTAAGTTCCTGATCAATGGTTATGGCTGTGATGCACTAATTATGGTTTGCTCAGGTGTACTGTCAGAAAGTGAAAAAGTTGCAGGTGTTTTACTTCAATCATCGAGTATCAACTTTGTCTAGTTTGACAAAAAATGAATCAAACCCTTTTTGCACTATTGTATAGCTCTTAAGTTGTTACTTTTATTTGTCATTTAGTGACATAGATTAGAGACACAAAGCATTGTTATTTTAACAAGACGTCATTTTTGAAGCATTTTTATTTTTTATTTTTTTAGTGCTCGAGGAATGAATCTGATATTTCTATCTTACTTTTTTCTCTGCATTTTGGCAATTTTCTTTAGGTAATATACTTATTTTTCTTTTACGCATTTCTCTTAACATTCAAACACCCTTTAACAAATAGACCAAAGAATCTTGGAGAGTTGGTGGTTATCTTTTTTTGAGTCTGCTCTTCATGATTTACAATTGTTGTGTAATTGTTCTATAGAATTTACATTAACTTGTAAGAATGATCAACTTCCCTGCATTTATAGTACATATATTAGCTGATTTAAGGTAAGGGAAAACCCAGTGATCTTTGTCGTTAACACTTTATGTGAATATTTTAATGGATGGTGTCACTTTTGGACAACTAACTAAGTTTCGAACTAATGTGAAGGAGGTGCTAGATGAACCTACCTGGACTTTGGTTTTGGCAAGACCTCTTGATATTTTAGGTCCTGAAACCTAGTACATTAGCTGGTTTATGGTTTCTTGATGAGATCTGAATAATCAGTAATCATAGAATTTTTGTCACATGTTAAAAAGTTAGTGCAGTGGATGTCTTTAGATAGTTACTTCTTTTTCATTTCAGCCCAGTTGATTGCATCCATTGGACTTCTGCTACACGACTATCTTTGCTTGAAGATGAAATGCGGAGGGTAGAAAGAGTAAATGTAAGGCACACGCTTAAAGTTTCATTGCTTCGCAGTTTATTTTACAATAATTTATTTGTGTCTGATATCATAATGTTGAATCTCTTTATAGTTTACAGAATTTGTGACTTTTTGGTTTGCTGTTGTCTATTTTCAAGTTTAAATATTATCTTTATTGCAGATCCAAGGGATTTAATATCATTTTCAAAATGGGCTCAGGCTCACCCCAAAAATCCGAATATCTGGGTATGACTTGCATTTTAGACATGATATTATTTGGGTTTTACTGGTTTCTTAACATAGAATTCATAAAGTTTTTCTTGCTTGATATTCTACTGTAGAGATGAATTCATCAGGACACCTTGAAGAGACCAAATAATCTTTCAAAACTTATCTTCTAATATATGACATTGTCAGTTACTTTTAAAAAAAAAAAAGGAAGAAAATCTTCATCTCACATTAAAAGTATGCCTTGGTATTGTGCGTGATAACTTTGTTCATTTGTCAAGTTCATTAAAAATAAAAACTAAAATAGTTAAAAATTGACGGTTTTCATTAATGACAATCAGGTTGCACTGATGCTTTTAGGAATGGGATCTTCTTCGGTGGATGTTTTTAGAATGGTAAGACCTCAATTCTTAATTGTTCATTGTACAATTCCTCTAGGGATAAACTGAGTGATGGCCTGCCTGTTACACTGTCTTGAGTAAAACTCAACTCCAAAGCTAGCTAGTGAGGTAAGGGTGCGCTCACGCTTATATGCTTAATGTTACTTTAGTAATGTGGGACTTTGCTTCACACCCAGCATGCTCACTCGGTAGCACCTGCGATGTGCAGACCAGGGACACACACCCTACCCATACTTGAGTACTCCAGCTTTGATACCATGTTACACGGTCATGGGTAGAACTCAACTCAAAAGCTAGCTATTGGGGTGAGGTGCTTAATAGTAATCGAGTGATATGGGACTTTTGTGTAGGAATTAATGTTGCCATCTTGGAGACTATTATTCATTTAATTGATCATAACATAGTTTAGTTGAATGGTTTGACCATGCCTCATTGTCCTTGAAAATCTCCTAAAATGTAGTAGTGCCCAAACTTTTGATTCATTTATGAAATTGAATTACTTTGTAAAAACGAAGTTGATATCTACTTAAAGAACCTAAATATTTATGCTGCTTTTGTGCCTTGTGTGGTTTAGTGAACTTGATTGCAGGTATTCAAGCACGTCTTGTGTTATTAACACCTTTTGAGATTTTGATAGGATTGGATGGAATTTAATTATTTTCCTGTTGGCAACTTTCTTTTATTGAATAAAGTGTCAAATTATGCCCACAAATTCCTTCATCTATTTATAAACGCTGGTTCTTTAATCGGTTACGAAGTTCTTCAGGTGGCATTTCAAAGAGGTTGTGGTACAAGGAATGGATAGTTTGATATTTGCAGCTCTTTAGTCAGTAGTTATTTTATGGCGGTGCCGCATTTAATACTTATTGCTGTCATCAATAGGCAAAATCATGGAAAACCTTGAAAAGTTTTCTAGCAGCAGACCTTGTCTCTTAGGAAGATCTCTGATAGAGATAATTAAACTGCTAGCGTACTTTAATCTTTTCAGTATTAATGTATTTGATTATTATTTTTCATCAAATTACTCCAATGTGGCAGGCAACCTCTCGATGGGAAAAGAGACAAGCTAAAATGTTGGTAGGAACTCTGATATTTTTTCCTTTTTCTGCATTTTCTTTGTGTGTTTTTGTGGGTTCTTCTGTATTGGATTTCAGCTATTATTTGGTGTCTCAATATTTTTCATCTCTACACTTTTTTTGATTTTATAAAAGCCTTTCTTGTAATGTTATTTATTCATTATTAGCAATGCATTTTTAAACTGCATTGCTTACAATTTCACATGGCAATTATTATTTGTATTAATGAAGCAAATGTTTCCTAAATAAGCCACAAACATGGAATGGCAAGAGAATCATGGCATTCCAGTTGAGATATATATTAAACCTATGATTTTCTTTATGTTTTGACCTTGGATATTGTCTGCATCAAGTTTCATCTTTTAATGCTGCTCATATTTGTTTTCACTGGGCAGGTATATTTGTTATGTTCATTGATTTTTGTTATTATAAATCAAATCAGTGTTAGGTTTGACGAACGGCTTAGATATATTTTGTCCAGGCAAAAGCTAAAGTGAGGATGATGAAGCAGAAAGGTTCTGATCAAACTGAATCATATTGGAGCAACCTCTGGGGTAAGCCCAGAGACTATCAAAATACAGGTAACAAGGATTCAATAAAGAAAATTGCTGATTTTGATGTTTAAAATCATGGAAAGCAGTCTACTTCTATTATTCTGATATAAATATTTTGTCAAGTGTAAATATCTGCTCTATTGTTTCTCTCATATGTTTCCAAGAATTCTTTAGCTTGATTGAGCATACATTGTTGGCATGTGTTTGTTCCTAAAGTTGTAGAATGTGGTAAAATAATACGGCATATGCACACTTGCATTGACCTTTCCACTGAAATTTATTATTTCTTTCCATTTGGTAAAATGCTGTCCAAAATAACGTTTTGTGTACTTTGGGAAGCAGCCCTACTTGTTGAAGGATGGAGCCTAATGAAAGCCCCCCTATAATAAATAGTGGGAAAGGGTTTACTTGTTAGGGTGTTTTGAGTGAAAAGATAGGAGCTGAGGTTTAAAGGGTTTAGACCTGAATTTGGCCAAGTTTAGTCTATATAGTAGCAAGGAACACAAGGTTAATGCTTTCAAGTGTATGGTATATTTGCTGAGAAGCACCACACCAAGATGGATGTTGTGCGGGAACACGTGTGTCCATGTGTCCGACATGCCTTGTGGTGTTCAATTTTTAAAATTATTATTATTACTATTATTTTTGTAGAACATGTTAAGGACACTTCATGGACAGGCCAGGCCAAACACTCTTATAGTGTGGTTTTTTTTTTTAAGAAAGCTGATTTGGTGTCGAAATGAAATATATCCATATATGCATCGATGCCTTGCATATCTATGTATTCTTAATGTCTATTAATATAAATAGTAAATAAAAATAAGTGTCTCGCCGCATCGGTATTATAATTTTTTGAGAATCGTTGTGTCCCATGTCCATACTGCTTAATTTATTTGGAGAAGCACAGGAAAATTTTGTATGATGCCATACATAGTATTGTCCAGTTTTAGCATTTGTAAAGATCCAAAGAGGCTAGAACTCAAAGCACTTGAATCTATAGTGTTCATTGCAAATACTAAAACAAAATTGAAATTTTATACGTGCTACCCTAGTGCATTTAGTAGAATATATATAAATTTTCACTCCTTGGAGGCTCATTCCTTTGTTGGCTTCTGTAATGGTTGAATGGTTTCTGCATCAGTATAAATCATATACACGGCAGAAATTGTCTCAAAATGTAGCCGACACTTTTTTGTTTAAAATTTTAACTAAAGCTTTATATAATAGTGGTTGTACAGGAGGAAGCGAAGGAGAGAGCACGAAGAGCAGCTGCAGCATCTTGAAGATGGAGAGAGCACTCGAGAAGGGGTGTTGATAAACCTCCCACCTTTAAACTTCCAGAGTCCGTGTCAAACAAAGAAAAATGAGCAGTAAATTCTGATACCCCTTGATTGTCCGTTGTTATATGTCATTAATGTATTCAAAATTTCTTTACTGAAAACATGTATGATAAATGTTTAGATGGTATGTGCTATATATGTAAAATTCATATTGATCTCACAACTATGTAACTATTATTAGTATAAGTGCAATAAAATTAATAACAGGAAATTTCATTTTTCCTTCATCTGATCAATTTCACACTTGAATTTTTTATATTGCTAATTTACCCCCTCACCTATTTAAATCGTTATCAATTTACCCATTACTGTCACATTTAAACATAAAAAGTTAAAAAATTACATTTTGGCTCTAAATTTTGAATTATAGATCCAAATTCATCCATTCTCTTCTCCTCTCACCCAAACTATCTTCTCTCCTGTGTCAACCAAACAGCCACCTCCACCATTGTCACGTCGGTGTACTGCCCTAGCTACCACCAACCATCCTAAAAACTAAGAAAATTTATCAAAGAAAATATATTTCGATTCACAAACAATCATACATAATACTGAAATTCAGTAATTTAGATTCAATAAATCCAAACAAACTAATTCTACTATATACACAATCAGACTAGTTGATTAGATATATTTATATATAGTGGAGTTCCCATCAAATTGAATACCTACCTCCTCTCTCTCTCTCTCTCTCTCTCTCTCTCTCTCTCTCTCTCTCTCAAATGTTGTTAAATAGTATCCTTCTCTACGTAGCATAAATCAATTACTTCCCATCAACAAATAATTTATCACTTGCGATCATCACAAATTTCATATATAATAGAGGCTGCTCACAAAATTGTTGGGATCGGGGATCCCGCCCAAGACCTTATAGAATTATAACAACCAGAAAAACACACCCATACGGAAAGAGACACAATATTTTACGTGGTTCGGCAATAATGCCTACGTCCACGGGAGAGTAACCGTTTAGCATTTATGGAGAGATTACAGAAATATTACAGAGAAGAAAACTCACACTATTCTCCCTCACCCATTCCCCCGTCTCCCTCGCTCACACCGAGGGAGACGGTTTCTCACATCTCTCACACTTTTTGTTTCACTTTTGGTTTTCTCACATTTTGCCTCAACCCTCTCTTCCTCTATTTATATAGATTGAGAAGAGGAGAAGACAACACTCCAACCACCCCATTTCTCTCTTAGTGGGTTCAACCACCACACTTCCTCTCAATGGGTGCTCCATTAACACTCCACCCTCTCTAAGTGCTCCATTAACACTAAGTGGTGCACCATTGTTGGCCACTCTCATATGGGGTGAATATACCAACAAATCACCCCCTCAACCCATGTGAGGTGATCCACGGCACACACTGCTGCTAATCTTGTTACGTCCAAAAAACCAACAGAATCTTCATCTCCTGATTGAGACACTGCATCCCCTGAAGCTAGAGATAATACACCAGAGATACAAGAGGAGGAGGGAATCCGACATCCTCAACTCAACTCACACCACTCTCTGATTTGGAGAGAGCCTCTGCTCCTATCTCCCACAGATCTCTTCCACGCTTCCTGTCTTGGATGTCTTCACCTGCTATGCTAGAACTGGCGTAACCAAGATATCTGACACCCCCTGATTGGATGTCCTGCACCCCCTGCTGAGATGCTCTTGACTGTCATGCCTTATCTCTTTGCATGACCAAAACTGGAGCAACAGAAAACTCTTCATTTTTCTCGTCAAAGTTCTGGTTTTTCTTTGAGTTTCCTTGAACTATCCTGAACTATCAGCATTTGCCCTTTGCACTCTTGAACAACTTCCCAGTGTTTCCACACACTTATTGTTCTTGCCTTTTGCAATCCCTGATCTCCAGTTCAGCGATACACATTACCTGCGTATCTATTACTTGTACTACCGGATGATGGCTGACAGTAGCTCTTCCTTCCGAAAGCAACTTCAACAAATCTGTACAAGTCACCAACTATGCAACACCTAGCATAGTACCCACACCCATATTCTTGAGTGCTCATCGTGGCTCTATCTCTCCTCATGCGCTCGAGCTCGCCTGAGAGATCCGCAACAACTCTGTTTCATTAAGAGGTGCGTTCGCTGCCACAGAATCAAAAAACCGATACCATAACCCAGGTATCCACCCATTCAGTCAAAACTGAATGCCATCTGCTGTACAAAACACAAGCGCTTTTCCCAAAAAACACAGCAGATTCCATTGCTCAAAATCACATTGAGCCAATGTAAACAACATGCAGAACCAATCGAGCTAGCTCTTCGATTTTCTGCAACTCAAGCTCCACCATAGTGCCAAGTTCCGATTTCCATAGGCGCCAAACAAGTTGTCCTTGACAACTCCAAACAAAAAACATGGTGAGCAACCCGCTTGAACCAGTGTTGAGGAGAGTAACCAAAATAAGGGGCTTCAAATTCTCCGTCAAAGCAACTTCGAAAGCGGTACCAAAAACATCATGTCCGATCAACCATCGAACACAATACTGCTCTCTTCAAGCTCGAATTAATCAAGAGAGCCAAACAAATTCTCCGAGAACTGAGGCAAGTTCTCCACCAAACAAAACTGGACTGTGGACGCAGTTAGGCTCTAACCAGTTCAGAAGTATCAGAACAAACTTCAAATGAACTTACAAAATACCAAGAGCCAAAAATTCTGAAGTGTCGAGCAAACTCCAGATTCCTCCAACTGTCATTCCAACCGGCAAACACAAGATGATGCACCATCTTCACAGTTGCCAAAAACCGCCCAAAGGCGCGTGCACCGTAAATGCACAACTCCAACAGTCCCCACTGACTCCACCGAGTCTGCAAATGATCTATCCCCTCCAAATCCAACGGCAGATTAAGAGATGGATCTCAACACATGAGATTCACAAAATCACCATCTTCACGTTTCTCCGCAGCAATCTTTTCCAATATTCAATGAACACCAACGGTCAAACCGTTTCCAGAGAAGCAAACACCCGGAGCCTGAATCGTCACCCAGACTACCAATAGCTGATGTCTTTGAATATGGAACAGATTGCAAAAATGAAAATCCACAAGAAGAAGAAACAATCAAGTCTCACAAACCGGAGACACCCCTGGATCTAATCAGACACAATCATAGAACCCAGCTGTGATAATGAATCTCAATAAACCACGACTCTGAAAGTCGCCAATAATTCGTAAAAGACCGCCAACAACAATGCCTCCAATAGACATTGAACAAAAAACCGCCAAAGCTCCACCAAGATCTGAAGTAGATTTTCACACCTTCTTCAAATCGACAAATGCGGAAAAACTCCACCAAGATCTGAAGTAAATTGTCACACCTTCTTCAAATCGACAAATGCGGAAACCAAAGCTTCACCAGATGCGAGTCTTCCAACAACGATCCATGAAGGATCTCCAACGCCTCCACAGAGGCCAATGCCAATAAAGTATTACCATTTGGACTTATTACATATGCCAAATCTCCATAGTACACTTTGCCAATGCTGGTTCTCTCTATCCTCTAGAGAAAAACCCAATGAACTCTGAAGTTCTGCAACTAACCTGAGAGTCTCCAAATGAACTGATAACTTTTGCACCTGACTCTGAAAGGTCTTCAATTGGCTTCCAATTGGCTTCAACCGGGTGAACAAAAATAAATCACCGCCATCACCTACATGGATGATAAAACACCGTTGTAAATATGCCTCCATTCCACTGAGCATCCAGAGTGAATCTGCACCTCCTACTTGGAATGTCTTCAACCGCCACACATCATCTTGCATGGCTCGCACCTCTATCACCAGGTACTTGCATCCTCTAATAGAATGCTCACCGTTTCCCTGTTGAAGTGACTCCACCCAAACTCTCTGGGTGCCCGTCGAGACTTCACTGCCACGAACCAGATTTAGGACAAAGAAAAAAAAATCTGCCTCTCCCTGGGTGCGCACTACAGCGTCTTATCCCTTTTATTTTCTTTGTCTGGAGCTTTCTTCTGTGAACTAATTGTTGCTGCTAGGTCAAAATCCGGCACACTGCACCTTTGTACGATTCTGCTGCACACTCTTGCACTGTTGTATATCTGCACCTTGTATGACATTCCTGTGTACTCATCTGTGCTATTGTAGGTACGTGTTCCTACACCTTATGTATGCACTACTGCAGCTGTTGCCCTTCCACGTTCACATACTACCAGTACTTCTTGTATTATGTTTGACAGTAGCTCCAACTGCCACAACATTTCTCTAAGCCTGCACTGGTTGCCAATCATGTATCTGATGAAGTGGACTTTTCTTCTGATTGAACCAGATCCTCCGATGACATCAACAACCAGGAAAGTTCCCAGGAAAGACTAGTGGGGTCACAATCGGTCCCACTTAAGAACCAGTCTCCTTAGACAGTGTCTTTTTGACAGAACTTTCCTAGACATTGTTGATCTTGAGATAATCATACCTGCAATCCTCTGATCGCCCCTGACCAACCCTGATCTCTCTCGATCTGCCATTTAATCAAGCTTGATCTCCTCTGGTCTTCAATGATCTATCTCAAGTTGTACTTGGTTGTCCAATCTGGTTAGAATCTACCCATTCTAACCTCTTCAGTGACTCCGCAGCGTTCCACAATATCCGGCAACCTTCCTTCGAGTATTGAAGATGACAAACTCCCATGTTTTGACAATCTTTCCAAACCGTTCAGAATTTCACTATTCTGACCTCATGCGTCCTAACGTCCGATTAGCTAGGACCAACCTTCAGCATTTTCGGGACCTCATCGAAAAATATCTCAAAGTCACACACCACAATATTCTCAAAATTTGGGCCAAATTGCAATTTTCGAGTTCGTGGAATATTCGTGTACCAACAGAATATTCCGTCCGCACCCGTCGTCGTCCTTCAATCTGCCTTCTTTTCTGAAACTCCGTCTCCAAAATCGTCAAATGCAGATGTCCTAATACTTCAAATAGTCAAACCACTATTGGATCGCCAAAACGGACTCCAAATGACTTAGATCAAGCCAAAACATTTTGTACGCCTCGGATCTGCGGTGCACCATAGCCATGGCACCGGATCCATTCTCCCTGCGGCCGCACCTTAGCGCGAACACAGATCCTCCTCCGGCGATGCGTTCTGGCCGACGTGGCACTCCTCACCGACGTGGCACTGACATGGGTCGCCACGTGTCGATGACGTGGCCGACACGTGGCATCCTCTTGCTGACGTGTCGCCACGTGTCTGATGACGTGGACGCCACGTGGCTGGTGACATGGCTCTGGCCTGGCGAATCAACAGCAGCCACGTGGCGGCTGGCGACACATCGCTCACTGCGCTAGCGCGTGTCGGCAACGCTCAATCCTCGGTCCTTCTTCTTCTCTACGCGTGGAAGTGGCGTGTAGCGTGAACCCGCCTGCCGGCCTTCCGCGGTCGGCGGCGCGTCTTTGAGATCGGGCCCTCACGCGCCACCTTCTAGGGGCGCGTGAGGGCGCGTCCGGTGTCCCCTAGGCTTTTGCTTTATGTTTCTGGACTCCTCTCGTCGAGCCCTTGCTCCTGGTATGCTCAAAACTTGATTTCGAGCAATTCGATTTCTGGGCAAATTCAAAACAGCACGGGTTTTTGTTCCGAAACGCCACCGACGAGGCTCTGATACCACTTGTTGGGATCGGGGATCCCGCCCAAGACCTTATAGAATTATAACAACCAGAAAAACACACCCATGCGGAAAGAGACACAATATTTTACGTGGTTCGGCAATAATGCCTACGTCCACGGGAGAGTAACCGTTAGCATTTATGGAGAGATTACAGAAATATTACAGAGGAGAAAACTCACACTATTCTCCCTCACCCATTCCCACGTCTCCCTCGCTCACACCGAGGGAGACGGTTTCTCACATCTCTCACACTTCTTGTTTCACTCTTGGTTTTCTCACATTTTGCCTCAACCCTCTCTTCCTCTATTTATATAGATTGAGAAGAGGAGAAGACAACACTCTAACCACCCCATTTCTCTCTTAGTGGGTTCGACCACCACACTTCCTCTCAATGGGTGCTCCATTAACACTCTACCCTCTCTAAGTGCTCCATTAACACTAAGTGGTGCACCATTGTTGGCCACTCTCATATGGGGTGAATATACCAACAAAAATATCATATCCAATGGAACCACTAACAAAGAAACCATGTCTTTTTGAGGCTTCAAGCTTCATCAACTTACCAGAGGCTACTTCAATGGAGAACCTAAAGGAGGACACACAAGAGGAAAGAAGAAGAACAGCAAGAAGATCAAGAATTAGAGAGGATTACCGATCCCAAGATTGATCTTGAGCTCTCTTGCAAGGACTCCAATGATGTATGCAATCCAGAGCTCAATCTTCTTCATGGTTTGAACATGGGTTCGGCTCAAATTTCGTCCGGAACTCCCAATGATTATGCAATATCATCGGTGTTGCGATAACAATGATGCTATCGTCGATGATTGAATTAGTTTGGTTGGATTACTGAATTTAAGTGGGTTTCTGTTGGCTTTTTGGCTTTTCGAATGGTATATTTGTAAATGCGAGCGTGCCAGCAAGGATCAATCAGTCCTTACAGAAATTATAATTGCCAATCAATTATCAGGCGACTATGTTTTAGTTCTTTCAGCCTCAATGAAGAGAACTTTTACTGGTGGCTTGACTTTAGGAGAAATTAAGAGAAATAACAATTAATATGAAGAACAATTGAAGTATTTCATTAACATAAATACTTACAATAGTCCAAACTCAGCCTCGAGGAGGTTCTGACCTTGATCTACTTGAATCTACTTGAAACTACTCCTATGAATTGAAGTACAATGCAGGTATTTAAAGAACGAGTATTTAAAGTACAGGAAAGGTAAAACTGGAAAGTAAAATATGAAGTAAAACTGGTTTATATGATCTGAGTCTGGGGGCCTTTTTTGGGAACTTCCTTGCTATTTATACTTGTTAGAGATGACCTTCGAACTGTACTTCGAGCCGTCGAACTGCTCCTCCATGATCGCTGATCATGTTACCTTAGAAATAGTTCCACTATGCCATCACTTGCAGTTGAACTTCCCTCCTGTATTTGAATTTGAATATAGGTAACCGTTGAAGCCACGTCACCTTGTATCTCATTACTGATCTAGTATTACTCAGACTACTTGAAAACCAATATTTATTGCCACGTGTATGATTGGGATTGAAGATTAAAATCATCTTCCATAATACCCTCATTCTGCCACGTGTCGAATTGTAATTGGCTTTTACAAAATATGTAGCCAACATTACCCCCCGCACTAATATACCCAATGCTTGGAGATATTAGTGGATCCAAAGCTTTTCCCGCACTTTTTTGGAACGTGCATAGAATCTATCTTCAGGAAACACAACCGCACCTATTTTGGTGATCATTTGCATTAACTCTTAACTTTGTTGAACGTTCCAATACCTTCAACATTCGAACGGATTATGACTCAATCACCTTCTCACTCTATTGATCGAGCATACGAAGAGCCATTGAGTAATGCCGTTTCCCCTCGAAAGAATCTCCACGCATTTATTAGCTACCTTTACCCGCCTTTCTATATTCAGGTTATGGAGGCTTTCGCAGATTATCAACCTTTGGATTACGAACACATTGCCCTCAATCCTTTGGTTTACAATCTTGTTGATACAAGAAGTTCTTCCTCTAAACTCCCTTCGCACTTTGAACGAACTACTCTCAAGCCTTTGCTTCAACAAATTGCAAATATGGAATTGGGAAGTTCTTCTTCTCAAACTTCTGCTTGGGATGAAGCTACAACTTCTTCATCTTCTGGGATTTCTGGATGGACGAACTGGTCAGCACCTGAGTCCTGGGATCTGAGGGAACGAATCAATCACCATTTTATTGAGTTCACTGACCCTTTAGACTTTCCTTCTTACGCTCGAAGCTCGGTGGTCTATCCTTATGTGCCCATTGACCTTCGACGCAGTTTAGAAGAGAATTTGCTTGTGGCCTGGTACACATCCTCTATGCCCACAAGGATCATGCACACTGCCCGGAGTCTGGAAGAATCACAAGGATATACCCCTTCATTCTTAGCCAAGAAAGCGAAGATTTGCTTTTCTGACTGGCTTGGCTACATTAATGCCTTTGTTCCTTCCATTCCTGTGTCATCTCCCCTAACTGAAGCATCCACTTCTTCTTCTCCATCTTCTGGAATAGAAGCATCCACACCTTCTCCATCATCTGGAATAGAAGCATCCACACCTTCTCTCTCTTCTGAAGCAGAACCATTTACTCCTTCTCCTCCTCCCACTCTTTCTTGGACAGAGAAATTAAGACTTGCTCTTCCAATGGACAAAATCTTCCCTCCTTACAAACCTCCATCATCCCCAACTCCATTTGAGCGGAAACAAGCCCAACTTCTGCTTGCAGCTTTTTCTCACCTACCCTTCAATGTTCTTGAGGATGACATTCCTCTCAAGAACTTTCGATGGGCTTGTGATATTCTGACTAGGGGCCATATCCTTAATCCCATCGCCCAAGCAGAACTTCACATGTTCCTGGATCAACTTCCAGTACTCCTCCATTGGCATCGAAATTCCAAAGTCACCATTCAATCTTTGGATCAACTTTCATCTCTTCGAATTCATGCTCAATACGAAGCAGAAAACTTCATTGAAGACTTTGATGACTTCAAAAATAAAGATTCTGCGTATTGGGATGATTTAGTTATAGATGAGTTGGAACAAAAATTGAGGGAAGAGGCTTTCGAAGCAAAGGCTGAAGAGCTCTATTATGAAGTGAGAGCACACCAACTCATGCAGCCAACTTTAGAGGAAATGGAAGATATAATAAAGAAAGAACAAATATTCATTGATCATTGTTGGACGAAATTCCATGATCTTGTTATTTATTCTATTCCTTATTTTTATGAGCTTGAATTTGTACCCAAATAAGGTTACTTAATGTAATTGTCTTGGCTCCAATGAAAACAAAGTCCTTCTGTAATTGACATTGTTTGACTCTGTTTCTTCTTACTTTTAAAAGCCAACTTATAGCCTTGAATTAAATAATCTCATCATTTGAATCTGGACTCACTTATTTTCAATGAAACACTAAAAGAAACCAATATGTCTAAAATTGACAATTTTGGTTAATATTATCTCAAATTAATGCTTCGAAGTTAACAACCTTACTTTTCAAAGCTAATTATAACCAACATATGGTTATAGTTAATATAGTCAATCATTTTTAAATTGACCATTCTTACTTCGAAAAGCATCTTATGCTGTCTTAATTCAATGGACAATCTTCTCTTGCAAAAACCAATGATTGGTTTTGATGTTCTTTAGAGAATCCTAAGTACCAATACTCCAGCATCTTAGCGTCTTCAAACATGTAGTATACTTCGAAGCCGGATTCTGTATTTCGAAGCCGTTTTTATTTGATTTCTTGGAGCCAAAATTGGCTTCGAAGCCAAATATTTTTCTTCGAAGCTGACGTCAACATTCAGAATGTGTTCTTCCCTCCAAAACTATCAATATTGGAAGAGTCTCCTCATATTCGTACTTTTAGTACATAACGATTTACGCAATATATTTTTCAGACATGAAACCTTTTAAAAGCCCCTTTGTTTTGTACTCTGAAATCACTTGCTCTTTTGACACACAAACCCTACCGATCTCCTGTTAAACCCCTCTTCCTTATTACTCTCTATCAATGGATCCTTCCTCACTAAAGTGTTTACTGGCGATCGTATCAGTCCTACCATGGCTTTGAAGCGATGTATCGATGAAGAAATCACCAAACTATTATCTGGTGAGTCAAGCCACATAGATGGACGTCTTTTCGTGCCTCGTCATAGCAACAAACAGGAATACGTCCTTGGCCCTATTTTTTCGAAGCTCTGCTCAACTTCATGACCCTATATCCTCGCTTGGAGGACCATTTCCTTCTTTACGAAGAAGGGCTTGATTGGGGAAACTGGAGGGTGAATCGTCCTCACCGTTGCTGGCCGACAATGAGGACTGAATAGGAAGAATGGTATGACAGAGTTGTACCTGCGAGAGAAGATGACCTGCAAGAGCTCTGTATCCTCGATGCCCTTCGTCTTTCGGGTTCATCATTCACGAGGACCCTTTCTTGATACCTGCCTTATGTTTCGAATATGTCTTTTAATTTCTTCCAATTTGATTGCATGATGGCCCCCGTTCTTGATATTTGCCATCTCTTAGGGCTTTCCCCATGGTTCTCCATTTACTCCCAACTACCTGCACCTTCCTATTAAGTTTTCTCTTCCATCCTTAAGCTCCTCTTATAGTGACTTCGTAAAGTCTGAAAATAAAAGGGAAGGTCCTGTGAGGGACAGAGAGCTATTTTCCTTCATTTTATATTGGTTATGCAAATTCCTCTTTTGCACCTCATCTCAGAGGATTATGCCTGAGTTTGCTCCTCTCGCGAAGGCACTTGTCTTGAAAAAACATATAGCTCTTGCTCCTTATCTTTTAGGTCATGTCTCTGAGTCTGCTCCTAATTTTGTGAAAAACCTCTTGATGCTAACCAAGGAGGTCCCCTCTGGGTGCTTCAACTTTGGCTCTTCGCCTATTTCACTGACCTACACCCCAAATGTCTAAAATTCCTTGTTCAGGATCCTAGTACTTATGGGGAAAAGTATGCTAGGATTGCCCTTTATCCTGCTTCCTTCGCTTACTACTTTACCTTCTTTTATCAACTCCCCATCTCTCCATCTGCCTCTTTCTTCTGTCCTTTTGAAGCCAATAAAGGACCAACTTTGGTAAGCTTTCTGGTGATAAAGAATGCTCCACTTCTCCTCACAAAGACATGTGGGCCTCTATACTACTACCAAGGGAATTGTTCATTGGTAGTTTAAACCCTCGAGCCTACAAATGCATATCTGAGGTGTACTGCCCTTCTCAATTTGCCAGACAATTTGGACTCACTCAAGGGATACCAGTTCCTCTTTGCAGTCTCTCGAATGTTCATCTTACTGTCAGAGATTTGAGAATATCCAAATCCAGACTAGAGACGGCAATTCTCAAACTACTGAAAGAGTTGAATGAGTTCCAGTTTATCCCCTTTCTTCCGTATGGCTCAGTCTTGAAAAGATTTCGAATCGGTGGGCCGATCAATATGGAAGTGCGCCTATCTGAACATCCCCATGACTTGCTGGTAGGATTGGGAGTGCCTTCGAAGGCTAAGTCAGCGACATCTAGGGACATTTCCCCTCTTCATGAGGCTGCCACAACTAATCCTACAACTTCATCCGCTCCAGCTAGAGTTACTAGAGCCGCTTCGAAGAAGGGTAAATATTTTCAGACTTCTCCTTTTCCTTTCTTTTGAATCTTTTGTTCCTTCCTTTTACACTTTTGTTCTTTGGTGCAGGGCCCCCACACGAAGAATCTCCCAAGAGAGCTGAAACTTTAGCTGTTCTCAAAAAGAGACAACAACAACAACAAAAAACAAAAAAGGAAGCTAGTCCTCCCTCCTGAGGAATCCGAATCCTTAGGAGAAGAAGAGGTTGAGCAAGAGCCAGAAGTGTCCTTGCAGAGAACAAAGAGACAAAAGATAGTTGCCTCCCTTCCTGATACAATTAAGCATCCTTCTTTCGAAGCACCCACTATAGTAATGGAGAAAGCACTTACCTCTGAAACATCTGAAACCCAAATTGAAGAGAGGGAGATTGAAAAAGAACCAGTAGCATCACTGCCAAGGAAGAAGAGAAAGAAGATGACTGTTTCTGCTACTGACTTGGTAGAAGCTCCGATTCATGAAGCCGCTGCCAAGGCAGTAGAACAGGAACATTCCAAAGCAATAATCGTTTTTGAGAGGGCTGAGAAGAAACGGCAGCAACAGTTTCTGAGAGATGAAGCTGCTGCTGCTGATGTGTTACAAAGAGAAACTGCTCGAAGACAACAAATTGTCGAACATTATTCTCTTCGTAGCTCTCCCATCAGTATCAACATTTCTGAAACAAGTAATTTCTTTCATACTTCTGCTATTTTTCCTTCGTCAGCTTTAACTATTTGAAGTTTGACATTGCTTTACATTTCTTCCTTCTGCAGTAACAACCACTGCGCTTATCTTTCCCATGGGGCCTCTTCCAGTTTCAGTTGAAGTTGACCAGATGCAAAACGTGAAGACTATTCAAATACAACTTCCACTTCCTAAGCCTACGCTTTCTGTACCTTCCTTGAGTCCCAACATTCCTGCATCTCTTCTTCTTGGCCTAGAACCATACCTTCCTTTCCTGACTTTCAATCTACCTCAGTCCATTCCTTCTTCGAGCCTTGCTCTTCTTTCTTCCAAGGATATTTCAGTTGTTACTCCAATCCCAAGGCGATTGATTCTTCTCTGAGAGGGTCTGGTAGTTCTCCAATTCATGGTTCATCACCTATGCCTATTTCAGCCCCTCTTCACTTGATTTATTGGTGGCTAAGACCATAGAGGTGCCAAAGATGCTCCATCCATTTCTCCCATGCAGCCCTCTGTGTCTTCCACCACAATACTTTCTATGCCCTTCATATCTAGTGATGAGGTAGACATCTTTGAAGGAAGACTTGCTAGTCTTTTCGACGTACCTTCTACCTCCCCAAAATTTAGTGCTGAAGCTGAACCATTAGTTTTGGCTGACTCCTTGCTAGAGATTTTTGAGAATTCTTCCTTCAGCAGCAAACCTTCTGTGCCTTCAATAGACATAGACACATGTCTAGAAGCTAATTTCCTTTTCAAGGATTCCTTTGAGGCTCTATAAAGGCCTACTATCGAAATGGGTTCCTTCGGTGTTGTAACATTCTTTGAGCGATCGCATGAATGTTTCAAGTCATCTATCTCAAGCAGCAGCCACCATCGATTTCTATCTCAATATTTGTCATGCTGCTAAGGCTGCGGATGAGAAACTAACTAGGGACCAGAGTTTTGTTTCTCAAGTGCATACCGAAGTATCAGAACTCAAGGAACAACATTCCTCTGTTTCCCAGTTTCGAATCCAACTGCTAGAGAAGAAGGCCCAACTGGAAGAGGAATTAGCTGCAGTAAACCGGGCCTTGGTTGACAGACACCAATTGCAGATCACTAACCAAGAACTGGTGATCGAAAAAGGACATGGGTGCGACTATCAAACTGTTCCCATCACTTAGTAATAGGAAATCATTGTACAAAAACAATTAAGACATTGTAATGATTTCGGGC
Organism: Camellia lanceoleosa; assembly: GCA_025200525.1. Lineage (NCBI taxonomy): Eukaryota > Viridiplantae > Streptophyta > Magnoliopsida > Ericales > Theaceae > Camellia > Camellia lanceoleosa. The sequence continues at coordinate 118,896,124 of CM045764.1, read as the reverse complement.
CAATCTGGCATAATGTATTTAATTCTTTATAAAAGAACAAATTTTGTCCATCCTTTGAGTAGTCTCATGTTTTTGTATTCAATGTTTATTCTATTCCTTGTGTTTCCCAAATGGTTGGAAAATAAGGCTTCAAATATCTACCATTAATCTTTTTGGGATGTACATAACCATTCAAATTTCTTAAATGGTATGCCCCAAAAGGCAAAACTCTATGAACTTGATATGGTCCTTCCCAATTAGGTGACCATTTGCCAAACTTATGGCTTTTAATCCCTATTGGGAGTATTGTTTTCCATACCAAATCATCTTCATCAAAGCCAATATGCTTGACTTTCTTGTTATAATTCTTGGCTGCTTTCTTCTTTTGAAAAAGAATGCTATTTAACGCCAAAATTCTCGCTTCGTCTATGTCTTCTAATTCCAAGCACATGCTTTGATGATATTGCTCAGATTCTAATTAATCTTGACATCTTACCCTCAGAGATTTAACATTAATTTCCACAGGTAACACTGCATCATGCCCGTATACTAAGGCATAAGGGGTGACTCCTGTGCTCGACCTTGGGGAAGTTCTGTAAGCCCATAAAACATCCAACAATAGGTTATGCCAATCCCTAGGATTATCTTCCACCACCTTTTGTATTCCTTTTTTCAAGGATTTATTGGACGATTCAGCTTGACCATTGGCTTGTGCATAATAGGGAGTGGAATTAATAAGGCTAATCCCAAATTCTGCCACAAAGGACTTTACCATTTTCCCATCAAACACAGTTCCATTATCAACTGTTATGGTTTGTGGAATGCCAAACCTATGGATCAGATCTTTAATGAACCCAATGACTTCTGTCTGGTCTACAGCCTTATATGGTTTGGCTTCGACCCATTTAGTGAAATAGTCAGTAGCCACTAGAATGAAACAATGATGTTTCGAAGAAGGTGGGTGAATTTTACCCATCATGTCCATGGCCCATCCTCTGAATGGCCAAGGCTTCACTACTGCATGTAGGTTAGTTATGGGCACATGTCTTATTGTGCCATGTTTTTGGCATGCCTGGCAACCCTTTGCATATTCTATGCAATCTTTAAGAATAGTTGGCTAATAATAGGAATACCTTCGAAGCAACCATCTCATCTTTACACCAGGCTGATGAGCACCACAAATGCCTTCATGAACCTCAGCCATAGCTGTTAATGCTTCTTTTGGGCCTAAACATTCCAATAATAAGCCATCTCCTCCCCTTTTGTATAGAGCATTACCATATACCATGTATTGCATAGACTGCAATTTGATTTTTCTGCTGGCCTTCGAAGATGGACCAGCCAAGTACTGCATTATTGGATGCCTTCAATCCTGTTCTTGTAAGTCATTATGATTGACTTCCAAGATCACATTCCTTTTATTCAAAGGTTGTATTAATCTCTGATATGTTGTTTGGCTTATATCCCTTTGGGTATTATCCCTTCTCTTGAAGTTCGAAGCTTTTTGAGCCACATCATTAGCTCTATTGTTCAAGAATCTTGGAACATAGGTTACATTTGCTATTTGAAACTGAGAAAGCAGATGTAATGCAACAACATAATATGGTAGGATGCTTATGCTTTGACACTTGAAAATCCCTTTTACTTGGTTAACCACCAATTGAGAGTCCCCAAATATGTCAACTGCATGTACTTGTAATTCAATAAGGATTTCTAGTTCTACTATTAAGGCTTCATATTCAGCTTGGTTATTGGAACAACTAGCTTCATCAACTCTGAAACCATGCGTGGTTTCTACCCCTTGTGGAGACTTAATCACGATACCAATCCCAATTAATCCATTGGCCTTCGATCCATCAAACCACATTTGCCATGGTTCAACACTAGCCATACCAAGTTCCATTACCTCTTGGCTCTCTGTTTGAGATGGATGATCTGCCAGAAAATTGGCTAATACTTGCCCTTTTACTGCCCTTTGAGGGACATATTCTAAATGAAATTCCGATAAGGCTAATATCCACTTGCCAATTCTTCCCCTTAACATAGGTCTAGATAACATGTATTTAACCAAATCTGTGGTTGCAATTACCAAGACAGTTGTAGGTAAAAGATAATATCTTAATTTCATTGCAGCAAAATACAAAGCAAGACACAGCTTTTCAACAGCTGAATATTTACATTCACAAGAATTTAAAAACCTACTAAGGTAATAAACAGCTTGTTCCTTACCTTCTTCATTATCTTAAGCCAAGAAAGCTCCTAATGAATCTTCTGCTGCAGCTATGTACAATTTCAAGGGCTTATTTCCTTTTGGTGGCATCAGCACTGGAGGGTTAGCCAAGTAGGCTTTGATACCTTCGAAAGCGGTTTGATGCTCTGCGTCACACAAATTCCTCATCTTTCAAATTTTAACAAGGAAGAGAATACTTTAGTTTTCCTGCGTTGTTAGAAATAAACCTTCAAGAAAGTTAACCCCGCCAAGGAACCTTTGTAATTCTTTCTTACTTGATGGAGGCCTAGCTTCGATGATGGCTTTGGCTTTATTCTGATCAATCTGTATTTCTTTCTTGTGCACTACATATCCCAAGAAATTTCCAGATGTCACACCAAAAGCACATTTAAGACGGTTGAGTTTCAACTTGGACTTCCTCATTCTTTCGTAAGCTGCTTCTAAATGAAGCAAATGCTTCTCCATGGATCGATTTCACGATGTCATCAATATAACATTCTAGATACCTCCAATAAGGTCATGAAAGATAGTGTTCATAGCCCTCGATACGTAGCCCAGATTCTTCGCACCAAATGGCATCTTAACCCATTCAAGGTGCCAATATTCCCGTGACATCTCAATCTTTGTCTTGTGGATGTCTTCTCGCAATGCATATTTGATTATAACCAGAGTGGCCATCCATCATTGATAAAACTTGATGCCTCATTTGAGCGTCACCAACAGATCCACTATAGGCATAGGGTACTCATCTTTAGGAGTTGCTAAATTTAAATTTCTGAAATCGATGCATACCCTCATTTTGCCATTTTTCTTAACTACATGCACAATATTAGATAGCCATTCAACATACCTGGCTGTCCTAATAAAGTCTGCCTTAAGTAGTCTAAGAATTTCTTCTTTGACCTTCTGAATTACATCTGGACTCATCCTTCTTGATTTCTGTTTGTATGGCTTGAAATTAGGCTTCAAAGGGAGCCTATGTTCCACCAATGATCTATCCAATCCTGGTAGTTCATTATAGGACCATGCAAAACAATCTTTGTATTTCTTTAAAACAACCAATAACTGGTCTCTGTCCAGAGCATTCAAACAAGTACTTATATAAGTGGGCTGCTGTACAGAACCTTCCCCTAAATTCATTTCTTCTAAGGGGTCTTGCGTCTGAGAATTCATTGAAGCTTTCTCTTTGGTTTCTTCGACCTTTGAAGCAACCTTTTCACCTTGTTCTGCTCCTAGGTTCTTTATCTCGACATCTCTGCCTTCTTCCTCATAGACAAAATCTGTCCATAAGGCGTCTTCTTCTTGTATTTCCTGGACTTTTGTTTCAATGTCCAATGCACAATATTTCCCAAAGGTCAAACTTCTGACCTGTTATTGCTCTTGTTTACAGCCAATTATCATGGCTTCTCTCTCTTGTTTCTGTACCTTCTGGACTATTGCTTTTACATCCAATGATGAGAATTTAATCAAAGCCAATGACTTGGCTTCTCGTTCTTCACTTCTTTGCCTACAACCAGGCATCGTTGTCATCTTTCACGACAACCTCTTCATCAGCACTTTCTTGGACTAAGTGCTTCAGATGTGTAACTTCCTCATCAGCTATCACTTCGGCTGAGCCATCAGCTTTCCTCAATATACTGAGTGGGGTTATTCCCTCAATATATAGCTTGGCCTCTGCAAAGTCTGCACAGGCTATGAAGGGTTGAGGATCTGCATCAATCTCCTCTGTCTCTCCATTGCCTAGGGCCATCATGATCTTCTGATGCAAAGAGGAAGGTACACATTTGTTGGTGTGAATCCAATCTCTTCCAAGTAAGGCATTATATTTAGCATTGCTGTCGATCACGAAGAATGCTGTCATACAATCCCTGGTTCCCACACTCAAATTAATAGGCAGAATACCTTGGGCCATCTGCTTATCTCCAAAGAAGCCAGAATGGTTGTCTTGGTTGGGATCAACTCGATTCTTCTTCCCTAATTTCTTCAAAGAAGATTTCGCAATAAATTAACCGCCCATTGTCTACTAGGACTCGGTTTATCAGATACCATCAAAGAAAGCCTTAATGTACAAAGGCTTGACATGTTGGGTCATGGAATTCGAGGGTATTCAAAAGGATATGAGAGGTTGATGCTCACCTCCTCCTCGCTTTCACACTCGGTTTCCATTGAATAGCCATTTCAGAGCATCTGCACCATACTCACTTGTGATTCCTCGCTAGAAACAGAATTGGATCCATGTCTTGGTCCTCCGATCCTCATTTTCAGCCTGAAATTCATGAGGTGATATGTGTACCATGTTGACTGATACAGGGGGAAATGAGCCAAACTGGATGGCTGGCTGTACCTTCTTCCTCTCTTGGCCACCTTGCTCAGTGTCTTCAAAGCAGTCCTCCATGTCAGATTCTAGTATTTCATTGATGACTGATCCCTTCGAAGGATCCTTTTCAACTGATTCTTCAGTCAGAAATGTTTGTTCAGCCATAAAGGCTTCGAACATTTCTTCTTCTGCCATTTCCTTCTTTTGGCCCATGCCAATCTCTTCTTCCACTTCACTATCACTTTCCATTAGAGCCTTCTCGAGCCCTGCCAAACTAGACTTCTCCCTGGCCTTTAATTCAGAATGAACTTGAGCCAATTGTTCTCTGCTACAAACCACTTTACTTTGTAGCGTCGGTTTTGGAGCATGGTCTGACTTTGAAGCTTTCTTTTCTTCTGTCTTGACATGTGAAGAACTCTCTCCACTCTCTTTCAGATCTTGCTGGTACTGGGTGTACCTACGCTGAATTTTCCTTCTTTGTGATCTGGAAATAACGGGAACCATATTTGGTTCCTTCATTTTTGGGTGCTTCAAAGAATACCCGCTATTTGGGGCCACCAAAGGAGGTTTGACCATTCGCTGTGATTCCAATATCTCTCTGGCAGTAATTCCCTAGGTTTGTTTTGCATTACAAACCAATCTGAACTCAGTACCCAAGAACTTACTGATTCAGATGTTAAATCACCCTTTTCCACCTTCGAAGCCATCTTTGAAACTGGCCGTGGAGGTAAGTGCTTGGTTCTGGTCTCATGCTTCGAGCTTGATTCTGACCTTTGATGGAGATGGTCATTTTCTGTTCTACGTGAGGTTGGTCTAGGGGGCCAATCTCTGGCTTTAGTCTTATAACCTGAATTTCTCTCTAACCTTCTTTCAGAGTGTTTGCTCTACATTCTGTAGTAGTTGAGTGGCCTAGACTCATACAAGGGCCTTTTGCCTTTAGCATTTGTTCTGTCAATTGCAGGCTCAACCACCACTGGTCGCTGCCTATCACTAGCCGCACGGCCTTTTGTTGTAGCGTTGGTTGATTTAGGACGCTCTCAACATCCTTATAGTATCGCTTCCCATCAATTGGAAGCCCTTCAACCATTTGTAGCTTAGTCTACACTCGACACATCCTTTGCATTACAAATGCTTCCAAGGAATCGCTATCCAAGATTTCTTCATCGTAATGTTCTTCCGATGTGAGAGACCCCGTCCAATAACCGTGGATTTCTGGTCTCCTTCTTGGCAATGTTCGTTGGCAATATGCATTTGCACATTGACCTCTTCCAATTCCTCGCAGAGAGATTCTCAAAGTTTGGTACAACCACGTTAGCCGCTTCTCCAACTTCGAAACGGGTTATCGCTAATTCCTATGGCTTTCTCTGCTTTGGTTGGGAACTTCAGACTTCCTTTCCTGATTTGTTTGGATCCTGCCTCAAAAACAATGCGCTTTTTAGTTGAGTGAGACCAAGAATTATGCCATTTACAAGATACTTTTCCTTTAAGTTCATCAAGAGAAGGCGCTTTACCTTTTGGTAACTTAAGGAAATTGGTCAAGCAAATGATCAAAATGTCATCTCGCTTTTGTTAAATCGAAAGAATACTTTCTGTGAAAGTCTTTCTTTTAAACTATGGTCGATAGTCGATCCTTATGAATCAATGCTTCACAGACATGTGTTCTTTGCCCACAATCTCACGATCGATCTCATAATTAGGATCTCTATAGTATGTCTTATACGAAGCATTGTTTCGATCTTGTTCTTCCTCTAATAATGCTTCATATCGAGACACCTTATAGGTTAATTCGACTAAATCCTCGACGCTTGAGTCAAACTTCTTTCAAGCTCTAACTCTAAACCGCTTTTGAGCCAATCTTACAAATTTCGCTCGAATGATGACTCTACATTTATTTCGAGCTTTTAAATCTAGCAATGAACCGAGTAGCCTTCTTCGTGCCTTTGACTCAATCTTGCTAAGTCTGCCATGGACACCTCTGGCTCCGATTGGAAAAATTGGGCATGAAATGCCTCTTCCATTTGTTGCCAAGTTTGAATGGAGCCAGGTGTAAGGTTGATATACCACACAAACGCTCCCCAAGTTAGAGAGTTTGGAAATAATCTCAACTTTATGTAGTCATGATTAGTGAATTCACCACACTGAGTAGCGAATCTAGCAATATGCTCTACTGTTGATTGATTTCCAGTTCCATAGAATAGAGTGAAATCTGGTATTCTGAACCCTCTTGGGTATTCATGTACCCTATCCACCCACTCTGGGTATGGTTTTCTGTATACAGGAGTATGGACCCCCCGAGCCATTGGTCCATACATCTCCCTAACAATATCAGCAATTTGGTCCCTAGGGACCATATTTTGGGCTTGTTGAACCACTACTGGAGGAGCAAACACAGGGTTTGGTGGACAAACTTGTGCCTGTGGTTCCCTTGGTCCATAAAGTGGTACATTTGGGACTGATTGTCCCTGTGGTGCAGGTTGCTGTTGGGGGTATGGGTAACCCCTTTGAGTCTGTCCTGCGAAAGGACCTGTGAAAGGTGTTGGAATAGGCATTGTGTCCCTTCCATTTGTAGGTAAACCTTCCAACCCCCCGGGTATAAATTCGAATAAGGAATTATTATAACCCCTAGTGCCAGCTTCGAACATGGGATTTGCCACCATTCTTATGCCAGTTTCTTGTACTTGGCCAGATCTACCAACTGGTGTGGCTTCACTGTTGAGTACTGAGGCATTTTGGCCTACTACAGGCCTTGAAATGGGTTCATACCAAGACTAAGGCGATAGTCTTTCGTAGTTCTGAATACTAGTCTGACCATTAATTTGTCCATTAACTTGCATAGACTGTTTTTCTCTAGCCAATCTTTGCTGAGGGACATTTAAAATTTCCTCTGTATGTCTTGTATTTGTTGGTTGGTGGTTGTTCATTCGATCCAAAAAGGATGTTGCCCATCTTTCCATTGTGTTCATTAGCTGTTGTCCCATAGCATCTACCAAACCATCCCATGGATTTGTTGGCTGAGAAGATGGAACGGTGGATGGTCCAATTCCTTGGTTTCGTCCAATATTATGAACATATGGTTCTTGTCCAGAAGTACTGGTCTGTTCGACCAAGGGTTCTGATAACATAGGAGTCTCCAGAGGGTGTGTTACCACATTCTCCTCTGGATTAGGTATTTCTACCTCTCCTTCTACGTCCTCTTCCAAGCGTTCATTTTCTCCTTGTCGTCTTCGTCTAGCCATTTTAATTAGTCCCACGGCGCCAAAAAATATATGTTGGCTTTTTGACTTTTCAAGGGTATATTTGTAAATGCGAGCGTGCAAGAAGGATCAATCACCCCCATGAAATTATAATTGCCAATCAATTATCGTGCAACTATGTTTTAGTTCTTTCAAATTTCAATGAAGAGAACTTTTACCGTGGCTTGACTTTAGGAGAAATTAAGAGAAATAACAATTAATATGAAGAACAATTGAAGTATTTCATTAACATAAATACTTACAATAGTCCAAACTCAAATTTCGAGGAGGTTTACAAAGAATACTACTTGAATCTACTTGAAACTACTCCTATGAATTGAAGTACAATGCGTGTATTTAAAGAACGAGTATTTAAAGTACAGAAAGGTAAACCGAAAGTAAAATATGAAGTAAAACGGTTTATATGATCCGAGTCCGGGGCCTTTTTGGGAACTTCATTGCTATTTATACTTGTTAGAGATGACCTTCGAACTGCATTTCGAGCCGCCGAATTCATTCTCCATGATCACGATCATGTTACCTTAGAAATAGTTCCACTATGCCATCACTTGTAGTTGAACTTCCTCTCAGATTTGAATTTGAATATAGGTAACCGTTGAAGCCACGTCACCTTGTATCTCATTACTGATCTAGTATTACTCAGACTACTTGAAAACCAATATTTATTGCCACGTGTATGATTGGGATTGAAGATTAAAATCATCTTCCATAATACCCTCATTCTGCCACGTGTCGAATTGTAATTGACTTTTACAAAATATGTAGCCAACAGTTTCATAATGTGATTGTTTGTAAATCGAAGTATATCTTCTCTTTGATGACTTTTCTTAGTTTGTAGGATGGTTGGTGGTGGCGGGGGTGGTACACTGGCGTGGCGATGGTGATGGTGGTGGTGATGGTTGTTTGTTTAATAGAGGAGAGAGGGTTGTTTGGGAGATAGATAAGAAGAGAATGGTTGAATTTGAATCTAAAATTTGTAATTTGGGGCCAAAATATAATTTTTTTTTAAAAAAATTTCCGTTTAAATGTGATAGTAGGCGGCTATTGATGACGATTCAAAATAGGTAAGGGGCAAATTGACAATATTAAAAGTTTGGATATGAAATTGATCTGTATAGTTTGGAGGGAAAATGAAATTTCCTCAATTAATAAACAAGAAAAAATACGATTTATAGAACTAGTTTCCTACTGTATGGCTTGTGCTGTTGCATCAATGAGAGTAATTGGATAAGGGAGATTATAATCTATCGGACTGTTAATCCTAGGATATATTGTTCTTGGACTATTTGGTTGAACTGGTGTCTGAATTGGACTATTTCATTGAATCTTATGTTTGTTTAGGATATTATGGAGAATGATAAATGCTCAAAAAACTATTTTACCCTTTTGAATTGTTTACAAATAATGGGAATATTAAATTTGAATTATAAATTTTATTTAATTTTTTTACTAGAACTTTTAAAAAATTAAATAAATCGAATATTAATAAAAATTACATAAATTTATTTTAATTTGTAGTTGAGATTTTTAAATTTTATTTTACTCTACTAAGTATAATTAATACCATATGATTATTAAAATAAATAATTCCAACTAACAACATGGCTCTAATAAATAATTATTAAAATAAATAAATTTTATTTTAAAAAAGATATTAAATAGGAGAGGGTCAAAAATGTAATTTTATTATCTAATTCCTTGGGATGAGTTATTCTAGGATTTGTGTCCCACTCCCTCATGGGATAGAACAATCTCATATATTTGGGATTAATAGTGAGGACTATTAGTCCGGTACAAAAATTTTGAACCAAACAACAGACTATTCCATCCACAAGATATAAATTCTATCTCATGGCTCAATCCCTCCCAACAAACACCCCCATATGGTTATTATTTGCGAGTGACAAAAAATACAGCCATATGCAAATATTATATGACTTGTTTGTTCTTTCAAATTTATTTTCACTTCTGCATTAATTATAATCAAATCTCACATGTATTATTACTTTGTTAGTTGCAACAATATCTAAGTTGTGTTTGGATTATAAATTTGTGTAGAAATTTAAAAAGAAAAAAGAAAAAAGTTGGTGAAATATAATTACATTATCATAATTTACTCAACTTTTCTCTTTTTCTTTTCAAATTTTTACTGAAATCGAAGTACCAAACATAGCCTTATTTTTATATGAACTAAAGTTGTTCGTTTGTATTTATTGGAGTACGGCTGACTATGGTATATGCTGAAAGGGATAAACTCCTTTTTATACTTCATCTCTTCATACCTTTCTCGTGAAAGATTTAAATAGTGATTTGTGAAGAGAAAAGAAAAAGAAAAGGAAAAAATAATTTTTATTTATTTATTTATTTTTTTCGTTATTTCCTATCCATAAATATTTTTTCAAATTTTTGAACATAACCTAAATGTGACAGTTTAATGAAACGCTTTTGGAATGTGATAGTTTTTGAATATGAGGGACATTACTTTTTTTTTTTTTTTTTTATAAAAAAAATGACAGTTTATAAAAATTCATAGTTTTTGAATATGAGGGGGCATTACTAAAAAAAGAAGAAAAAGAGTGACTGTATAAAAATTCATGTGTAGACCTTATATAATAAAATAGATATATGTAATTTTACATTTTTAGTTGCACATTGATAAAGGAATAATTGTAATATCTAAAAACAAAAGGCTATAATCTATATTTATAAGAAATCTTAAGAGAGGTAACGGTAATAAATATTTTTATTTGTATAATCTATACTATATATTAAGTAAAAGAGGGTTTTTAACCTCAAGCCTTGTGGGACCCAATCTAAATTTTCTGATTTTTTAATTTAAAAAAAAAAAAACCTTAGCATTTATTAACTTCTTCCAACTCCCAAATCTTACCCTCATAATAACACTTTAATACATTAAAAACAAGTATAAAAAAAATTCCTTGAAATCCAACACATATAAATTTCTTGAAAAGTCTCAACACATATGATTATTATCAAAATATTAATGCATTAAGAATAAGCGTAAAATAAATTTCTTGAAAAGTTCAATATATATGATTATTATCAAAATATTAAATTTTAATATAACATAATAAAAAAAAGAAGACATATAATTTCTTGAAAAGTTCAACATATATGATTATTATCAAAATATTAAACTTTAATATAATATAAAAAAAGAAAAAAAAGAAGACATTTAAAAATCACAATTCACATATATAGTTAATTGTAAATATATTAAGAAAAAGAGATTTTCTAAACCCCAAGCCTTATGGGAGCTCAAATTTCTTAATATTAATTTTCTAAATTTTTGATTTAAAAAAAAATCTCAGCATTTATTGATTTGGTCAAATCCCCTTATCATCATTTATTAACTTTTTCCAATTCATATGCCTACATTTATTGATTTGGTCAAAATCCTTGATTAGCATTTAAAATCCTCTCATACAAATAATTATAGATACAGCCCGTGCATAGTTACTGCAATAGCTTCTTTAATTTCTCCGCATACACTATGGTTAGTGATAAGATTGTTAAATTATTCTTATAAAAAATCTTAAAAAACATAATTTATATATTAAAAAAATTAAAACAAATATAAATATATATAATTATCCCGTGCATAGCACGGGTGATAGGTTATCTATCTATACTATATATTAAGCAAAATGGGGGTTTTAACCCCAAGACCTGTGGGAGCTTCAATATCCCAATTTGAATTTTCTAAATTTTTTATTTTTTACTTAAAAAAAAAAACTCAGTATTTATTGATTTAGTCAAAATCTCCTGATCAGCATTTATTAACTTTTTTCAATCCACATGTCTTTCCACATGCCTGCATTTATTGATTTGGTCAAAATTTCCTGATCAACATTTAAAATTCCCTTATACAAATAATTATAGATACAATCTGTGTATAGTTATTGCAGTACCTTTTTCAACTTCTCCCATATATTATGGCTAGTGATAAGATTGTTATATTATTTTTATAAAAAATCTTAAAAAACATAATTTATATATTAAAAAAAATCTAAAATAAATATAAATATCTATAATTATCCCGTGCATAACACGGGTGATAGGTTAGTAATTGCTTTATTTGAAAGCCGGGAAATTCGAGGAAGTCATCAAGAAAATGGTCTTCTTTTTCCAAATTGCTTGCAAATAACGCAAGAAATAGATATGGCAACAACTTTTGAAAACTGTTCCAGTTCACATTGAAATAGTTTAGCCGTATTGCAGTCGGCAAGAAATGATAATGGAAATAGCAAAGAAATGATAATGGAAACATATAGCACACAGATTTTTATTTGAATTTTTATTTATTTTTAATAATTTTTTAAATATTTTAATTATTTTATTTTATTTTTTAGATTTATCTTGATTAAGTGTATTTAAAAAGTATAAAAAATTGATGAAAATATTAAAAAATTTCATTAAAAATAAGCAAAAAATCATCTAAAAATAATTTTTTAAAAATCAAACTAAACAAACACTAAGATTTTGTTGAATATGAGAATTGAATGAGAAAAATGAGACAAATATATATGTTCGAAAATTATGAACCGATCATGATAAATTTAAGGGTTTTTCTATGGTGTGCAACCCTATACCACATACACTTCTATTGCAAAAGGTGTAATTTTCACAAAATTTCGTGATATCAACTACAAAAGGTGTAAAACCTCGCCACAGCGTAATTGAGAATATCGTAACCAAATTACAAACTTTTGTTACACTAATCACAAAATTGTAGACATTTTGTTATGTAAATGTGTAGCGATATTACGCATTTTGTAATTAATATTACGAAATTTTGTGATAAAGTTATACCTGTTATGGTAGACTGCATATGGTATGCACCCGTAAATGGGTGCACACCATAACATTTTCCTAAATTTAATGATAAATTACGAATACACTTCTAAGGTTGATTTAAAATACGAATTTCCTAATTAACAAAATTTTTTATTTCACAGAATTAATAGAAAAAATAAAACTTATAACAACTCTCCTATGCAACAATAAAATTATTAGAATTATTAATTAAAATATATTTATGACATTATTAAAAATTATTAATTGACTTAATTATATTAAATTTAATTATAAATTTAGTATTAATTTTAACCAAACTAACGACACATCTCTAGTCAAGGTTATTAATTGATATGAATATGACATCTTGTTTATCAAGCAACACTGCTGCATTCTCTAATTTATTATCCCTAAATAATCTTTAATGATATGACATTAAAATTAGATACATCATTAGAAATAATTTTTAGAAATGATAAATTAGATGTCTTAAACATTTTTCGTTTATCAAATTACTTGAGGGTTAACCCTGAATCACTGGAACATTACCATCGAACACCATCGAGTAGAGGTGGGCATAGGTCGGATTCCAGTCTAATCTTGTCCTATAAAGCTTATCTTGTCATGTGAAATTCGACCACTTAACTTAGTACATGAATTTATAACTTTTTTTAATTTTATTTTACATTAAAAGTAAAATTTAATGACTTTCAATTCATTGTATGATTTAATTTATGAAACACAACGATCTCATTTAAAATTTTGATTTTAACAACCTTGATTCCTGAGTTGTATTTGGCTGATTATTTGCTGACAAATGAAATTTTTTGTCCTTACTTTTGCTTTTGCGTTTGCTTTTGCTTTTACTTTTCCTTTTGCCTTTACTTTTACTTTTGCCTTGCTTTATTTATTTGTTTATTTTGTTTCAACAGGCTTTTGCTTTGTTCACTGTTGCAGCTTTTTAAGCCCCAATTTTGATTGGTAGCTCGAAATCCCCTCCCCCAAATCCCCCTAATTTTCATTTTCAGTAAACTGTTTTTTTTTTTTTTTTAACTTGCCTTGCATTTTTTTTTTTTTGCCAAAAATGGCAATTCGGGGGTTTCGGGGGAGCACCCCCTCGAGCTCCCGTGTTTTTCCCTTTAAGCCCCATTCCTTCTAAGAAAGAGCAAAGAAGCAGAGGAATAATAACCTATCAAGAAAATAAGACACCACGGTGTCGTTTGGTAACACTTACGTTTTCAGTTTTCTGTTTATATTTACAAAAATTTTAAAAACTCAAATAAAAACTTGTTTGGTAAAATTTTTGATTTATAAATCAGTGGTCTCAATTTATAAATTTGGCCAAAAAATGAAAACACAAAAAATGTGTTTCCGTTTTGAGTTTTGAGTTTTTTTTTTTTTTACCACCCAACACTAGCTACCACCTGCCACCACCACTCACCACCCACCTGTCACCACCACCCACTACCTACCACCACCAGCCACCACCCACCTGCCACGCACTCGCCACCACCAGCACCACCTACCTGCCATCCACCCGCCACCACCCACCTGCCACTACCATCCACCACCTGCCACCACCAGCCACCCACCCGTCACCCACCCGCCACCACCACCCACTACCACCACCACCACCACCATCACCCACCACCCACCTGCCACCGCCACCCACCACCCATTACCACCACCACCACCACCCACTCGCTACCACCTACCACCCGCTACCATCACCCACCCATCCACCCACCGCCACCCACCACCACCCGCCACCACCACCACCACCCCCTCCCTACCACCCACCACCCCCCATCACACCCACCCACCAACTATCACCACCTACCACCCACCCACCACCACCCGCTATCCGCCACCCACTTGCCACCACCATCCACCACCCGCCACCCGCCACCACGACTACCACCACCACCCACTCGCTACTACCCACCACCGACACCCACCCTCCCTCCCGCTACCACCCACCACCACTAGCTACCCACCACCCACCGTCACCACTTTCCAACACCGTCTTCCACCGCCACTTGCCACCACTTGTCATTTCTCACTCTTTTTTATATTTTTAAAATTTTTTAAATATTTTGTCAATTACCAAACGCGTTTGTAGTTTATGTTTGTCTAAAAATAAACAAAAACCAGTTTATAAAATTTTTGTAAATATAAACTGAAAACGTAAACGTTACCAAACATACCCCGTTTTGCACTCCACAAGGGAAGGAAATAGGATAGGAAAGTAGCCGCAGTGACCTCTCGCTTTTTTTGAATAACAAAGTTGTTCAAGTTGCAAAGAAAATTTGATACATTATATTAACGGTCTCTATTGAGTTTGTATTATTTTAGTCTTTAATTTTTTAATTGTGATATATTTGATCATAAATTTTGAATCTTATTTTAAATAAAGATAATTGAAAATATTGTTACTCTATTTAAAAGGTAAAATCATCATACAACTTATTTTATGTAATTTAACTTAAATGTTATTTGAAATATAATGACCTTTTTTTTAATGAATAATGTTGATACTTTTTTTGTTATAAAGTTCTGTTTGGTTTGATTTCAGAATCTATTTTCAATTTTTTTTTCTAAAAAACTAAAAATTAAATTGGTGAAAAAAAATTTAAAAAAAACACATCATTTTTATATAATATTACCTTTTGGGAGGGTAGAAATAATTTTTTTTATATTCATTTTTGTTAAATTAGTTTTTATTTTTTTAAAAATCAAATATGGCGGAACTTTTGATATCATTATTAAACTAATCCATTAAATTAAAAAATCCAAAACTAAAAATATTTTATATATTAAACATATCGATTATACATTATGAGTCTAATAACCATCCATTACATGATAACCATCTAAAAATATTTGTTAATAACAAATATAACTATCTAATACATGATAACTTTTCTAAAAATATCAACTAAAACAACCACCCTTTATATTACATGATCATCATCCAAACACATACTAAAAATTAATTTGGTAAAAAAAATAAAAATATAAAAAATTTATCATTTTTATATAACTTTACCTTTGGTGAGTAGATATAATTTTTATTTTTTTTTAAAAAAAAAATTGACATTTATTTTTATCAAACTAGTTTACATTTTATCAAATTGACAATTTTGCCCTCGAAATGGAGCAACAATATCTTCAATTGTCCTTATTTGAAACGAGATTCAAAATTCAAGTATATTACAATTGAAAGATCAGGGATCAAAGTGACACAAGTCTCAAAGTACAGGAACTGTTAGTATAATTCGCCCAATAAAATGGTTGGCATACTATGCTTTACCAAATAAAGAAAGATTGTGCAAATAATCACTTAATCTATTAAAATTATTTCGGTTCACATTAATTTGTATCGTTCTATCGGTTAATTGTGGATTAAATTTTAAAATTTATAATCTGTTTTCAAAATTATTCCGCTTCGATATAGTTAATATATATATATTTTAATCTCTAATGAAATATCAAAGTAAAAATGAGTATGAGAGAAATTTAAGATGCGAAATTTGTTACAAATTAGTAGTTATATGTATGAAACATGGACAATTCTTAAATGTGCAAGTGCATACCATATGCACTTGTGTAAGTTGTCGCAAATATATGCAAGTTACCTCATAAAGTCGCAATGCACCTTACATACCCAAACACTTCCCATGAAACATATTAGGACGAATTACAGTAACGTTCCCTGTAGTTTGGGACTTATGTTATTTTGGTCTCTGACCTTTCAATTGTGATACATTTGACATTGAATAATGAATTTTGTTTTAAATAAGGACAATTGAAAACATTATTGCTTCATTTCAAAGGCAAAGTCATTAATTTGATAAAATATAAAACTAGTTTGACAAAAATAATTGTCAAAGAATTATTTTTAAATTTTCAAAAATTATTTCTACTCACCAAAGATAAAATTATATAAAAATAATAAATCTTTTACATTTTTTTTAAATTTTTTTATCAAATTAATTTTTAGTTTGTGTTTGGATGATGATCATGTAATGAGTGGTTGTTTTTGTTGATATTTTCTTGAAGGTTATCATATAATAGATGGTTATATTTGTTGTTAACAGGTATTTCTGGATGGTTATCATGTAATGAATGGTTATTAGGCTTTTAATGCATAATCGATATGTTTAATATATTAAATGTTTTTAGTTTTGGATTTTTTGATTTAACGGATAGATTTAATAATGACATGAAAGTTATTACCATGTTTTACTTTTGAAAAAATAAAAACTAATTAAAGAAAGTAAATATCAAAAAAAATTATTTAAAAAAATTATTTCTACCCTCTCAAAAGATAAAATTATGTAAAATGATGTGTTTTAATTTTTTTTTTCACGAATTTAATTTTTAGTTTCTTAGAAATTTTTCTAAAAATAGATTCTGAAAATCAAATCAAACAAAATTTCATAACAAAAAAAGTTCAAACATTATTCATTAAAAAAAAAAAGGCATTATATTTCAAACAACATATAAGTTAACCAACACAAAATAAGTTGTATGACAACTTAATCTTTCAAATGGAGTAATTATGTCTTCGATTGTCCTCGTTTGAAACAATATTCAAAATTCAAAATCAAATGTATTACAATTGAAAGGCCACTGACCAAAAATGACACAAGCTCTAAACGATAGGGACTATTAGTGTAATTCACCCAACATATTATGTAAAATTAGTTTGTATTATATATATGAAAAATATTACACCGATTAGTATTATATATTATGCAAATGTTTGACAATTGGTTAGACTATTTTTCAATCCGCCAATCCATACAAAACCGTCCAAATCGCAATCCGCTAATCTGTTAATTCACCACTCAATTTGTAATTTTACTCTTAAACTGCACCGCGCACACCCAAGTAACGCAAATGTCACAGTATAAATAATAATAATAAATAAATAAACCTAGAGAGAAAGGGCGAGATACTAGTTTCTAGAGTAAATTACATTTACCTCCCTGAGATTTTTGACAATTACAATTTTTTTTTTTTTGTAGTTTTAATAATTATACTAACCTCTCTTACTTTTGAAACTATTATCAAGATTTTCTCACTGTTAGATTATTTAACAAAATTTACTGATGTCATGCTGATATCATACCAAAAATGATGAAATTACCCATTAACTATTTTATTTGTTCAAACGAGAAATTTCACTTACTTTCCTTAAAGTTTTGCATATATATTATCAAAAATTCATACATATTTTACCATTAGTTAATAAAATTCTTAAATTTCATTCAATATTAAATAAAATATATAAATTGTTAAGACATTATTAAATCATTTAATGCAAAAAAATTTAATTTTTATTGATAAAATACTTAAAAATAAATAATCTCTCTAAAATTAGTGTATGCTAATAATTTAATATAAGACTTATTTCACATTACACAAATAATCTAAAATTTATTATTTTAAGTAATACATTTATTATATTAATTTTTTAAAAAAATTAAAATAAACAAATTAACTTTTTTCTCGATAATTCCAACTAACAACATGGCTCTAATAAATAATTATTAAAATAAATAATTTAATAAATAAATTTTATTTTAAAAAAGTTAGTAAATAGTAGAGAGTCAAAAATATAATTTTACTATCTAATTCCATAGGATGAGTTATTGTAGGATTTATGTCTCACCCCCCTCATGGGATAGGACAATCTCATATATTTGCGATCAATAGTGAGAACTATTAATCCGGTACAAAATTTTTGAATCAAACAACAGATTATTCCATCCACAAGATATAAATTCTATATCATGGCTCAATCCCTCCAAACAAACACCCCCATATGTTATTATTTGCGAGTGACAAAAAATACAGCCATATGCATATATTATATGACTTGTTTGTTCTTTCAAATTTATTTTCACTTCTGCATTAATTATAATCAAATCTCACATGTATTGTTACTTTGTTAGTTGCAACAATATTTAGGTTGTGTTTGGATTATAAATTTGTATAGAAATTTAAAAAGAAAAAAGAAAAGGTGGGTGAAATATAATCACATTATCACAATTTATTCAACTTTTCTCTTTTTCTTTCCAATTTCTTACTGAAATCTAAGTACCAAACATAGCCTTATTTTTATATGAACTAAAGTTGTTTGTTTGTATTTATTGGAGTTCAGCTGACTGTGGTATATGCTGAAAGGGATAAACTCTTTTTTATTCTTCATCTCTTTATACCCTTCTTGTGAAAGATTTAAATAATGATTTGTGAAGAGAAAATAAAAGGAAAAGGAAAAACTAATTTTTTTTAAATTTTTTTCTTTATTTTCTATCCATAGATATCTTTTCAAATTTTTTAACACAACCTAAATGTGAGAGTTTAATGAAACGTTTTTGGAATGTGATAGGTTTTAAATAAATAAACCTAGAGAGAAAGGGAGAGATAATAGTTTCTAGAGTAAATTACATTTACCTCCCTGAGATTTTTGACAATTACAATTTTTTTTTTTGTAGTTTTAATAATTATACTAACCTCTCTTACTTTTGAAACTATTATCAAGATTTTCTCACTGTTAGATTATTTAACATAATTTACTGATGTCATGCTGATATCATACCAAAAATGACAAAATTACCCATTAACTATTTTATCTATTCAAACGAGAAATTTCACTTACTTCCCTTAAAGTTTTGCATATATATTATCAAAAATTCATACATATTTTACCATTAGTTAATAAAATTCTTAAATTTCATTCAATATTAAATAAAATATATAAATTGTTAAGACATTATTAAATCATTTAATGCAAAAAAATTTAATTTTTATTGATAAAATACTTAAAAATAAATAATCTCTCTAAAATTAGTGTATGCTAATATTTTAATATAAGACTTATTTCACATTATATAAATAATCTAAAATTTATTATTTTAAGTAATGCATTTATTATATGAATTTTTTTAAAAGTTAAAATAAACAAATTAACTTTTTTTTCTCAATAATTTGCATTACTTATTTATTCATATGTAAAAAAATTAATATTTTATCTTTTCTTAATAATATATTATTCTCATATTTTTATTTTTATCTTTGTGTCATTAAACTTCTAGCCAATACA
Source organism: Camellia lanceoleosa (assembly GCA_025200525.1). NCBI lineage: Eukaryota > Viridiplantae > Streptophyta > Magnoliopsida > Ericales > Theaceae > Camellia > Camellia lanceoleosa. The sequence continues at coordinate 118,876,412 of CM045764.1, read as the reverse complement.
TATTTAAAAACATGCAAGTTAATATTTCTTACATGATTAAAAAAATAAAAAAAAATAAAAATAGAATTAAAAAAAATTAATTGACTCACAATTAAATAAAGGGCACTTGACCGATAAATCCAGTTATCAATTTTCTTTACGTAAAGATCTAGGCGCTAAAATAGTATGTCCTTAAGGCCATCATTCTGCGAAATGACCAGAATATCCATGGTATATACGGTCCAAACATATCCATACCACTCACTTTCTCTCTCTTCGTTTCTTTCTATTATCTCTATTCACCTCACTCACTTATCACTCTCTTTAGAATTCGTGTAGAAATCTACGGCGGCGACTAAGCTGCCCACTATGGCTCTTCCACTCTGGTTGCGTTAGGACTCTACAGCGGCGACGCGGCCAATGATGTTGGCCGCGTTTCTAGGGCGTGCGATGGAGTAAAAAGGAACTAAGGATGGCCACGGGGCAGGTTTGTCATCCTTCCTCCCCTCGCCTCCACTTTAAAACCCCACCCCCGTCCATGCCTCAACCCCACTACGGGTGAAATTTTTCAACCCCATCCCGCCCTCATGGATACCGGATACCAAGAGATACCACCACATTTTAAATAGCGAAAAAATTAAGAAACATTTAAATCCTTAACATATTAAATAATTTCTCGTTTCAATATATATAAATAGTGCGACTTTTAGAATTATTATTTATTTATAGTTAAACAGAGCCATAGACTTTTAGTATTCTTTTCTTATATCTAATTATATTATATATATACATATATATTATTAATTATATCGGGTCGGGTTTGGATCGGGGGAGACGATATCCGCCCCCACCCCACCCCCGTTGCGGGTGACCAAAATATAATCCATCCCTACTCTACATAAGTATCGGATCGGGTAAAATCTGTCTCATTTGGACGGGTATGGGTGGGCCCCCGCGGATCGGATTAAAACGGTCATCCCTAAGAGAAACCTTTTTTTTTTCTCTCTCTCTCTCTCTTTGTCTCTTTCTCTCACTCTCTCTCCTCCTTCTCTCTTTCATCTTCTCGCTGCTGACTGACCACAACTACTTTATCCGCTGTTACATTTCTCTATCTCTTTCTCTCTCTCCCTCCTTTGCTCTTCGCCAATTGACCACCACCTTCGCCATTTCTTTTTTTTTCTCTCCTCTAAACACCTACCGCACCACATTTCTCCCCCAAACACCCACCGTTACTACGTCGTTGTGAACCCTAGCCCACTAACGATGATAACAGAGGGAAGATTTGAACTGTAGCCTTCACATCTTCTTCAACTCCAGTATCTCAACCGCCGCGATTTGAGTAATCTAAACCCTAGACCTAAAGTATTCTTTAGATTTACGTACTATCTATCTCTTCCCATTTCCAACTCTTAAACTTATCTCTCTCTCTCTCTCTCTCTCTCTCTCTCTCTCTTCACGTGGTGACCGGGTGTATTATTCGCCTTGTTCTTCCTCGTTTAATTTTGTGTATCTCACTTTTTACACATCTCTCTCTCTCTAAAAATCATTTCCTCCACCTTCTCTCTATATTTCCTATACCAAACCTCTTAAAACTCTTGATCTCTTTAGATCCATTGCATTTTTAACCCAAGTTCCTTCATCAAAGTTGAGGAACTTCTCGAGGGCTACATTGTGTGTGGTGGAGATTGGGTTTTGGCACCGTTGATTTCGAAGGTTTCATCTCATTTTCTTATTCAAAACTTGAGATAAGGACTTTCTTAGAGTTATATATATATATATATGCAAGATCTTTGTTGTCACGCCCTCAAAATAACAACATAAAACCCAACAATAAAGACATGCATTGATATGTATAAAAGATCCACATTCTTCCATTAACAGAGTTTCATTACAAAAAAAAAAATATTACATGTTAACAACAAAAACATATGCCCTAAGGGCTTACAGCTTTCCAAGTTAACACTTGGTTACAAAAAAGAGAGCACTAGCTCAATTACACCTTAAGCCCTTGGCTTGATTTTACACATAATACATCAAAAGAAAATAGACGACCAAAAAGTCTGTCAGCCTCAAGCCTCCCAAGCTATGTCCCTGGGGGTGGTATGCTACTGCACTGAAAATGATGTTCCATATAGGTGAGCCACAGCCCAGTAGACATATACTAACCCAGTTATGAATAATGACTAAAAGATTAACAGTTGATAGATGGTTAACACTTTTACACTCTTTCATAACACACTACAATTCCAAGACTTTCAAGCCTATGTTCAATTCAATCTCCATTTTTCCTTTAATTCTCAATTCTTAATTCATGGCTCAGAACTTGGCCAAACAACTCATATGAGACAATAACTCATATTAACCACTTTCAATTTCATTACTTCCACAGATAAGCATACTAGCTATATCACATTCCCAAGACAAGCATATGAGCTCATCAACACATTTCTAGACAAGCATATGAGCTCTATCTACGGAGTCCATCCCCTATCTTCTCCCAAACAACATCCGGTTTAGAGGTACATCCCCTATCTTCCCCTAAACCGTGGAGTACATCCCCTATCTTCTCCAACACAACACAATGCATATAAACAATAATTATACACATCACAAATCAATACATAAAGTTAATGTATTCTTCAACTGCCATACTCAATGACACATTTCAATGATTAGTTTTAGTTTGCCTAATCACCATGCATTGTCTACAACAATCAAGACTATCCTCCACCGATAGCCCAAAGCAGATATTTCTAAACAGAACATAAATGCACAAAATAAATATTAAATCAACATTTCCACTTTAATTCCTCATTTCTCATAATTTATCATATCAATTAATTAATCAATGAAGTTAGGGCATTTTCCATAATTAACATCTCAACCCTTAGGTTCCATTTTCATCAATGTTTCAACATTAATCCCATGTTTCTATACCAAACATGCCTCTAGGTTTATTATAAATAAAACCCCAACTTTTGTAAAATTACACAAAGGCCCAAAGTTTTCTCAAAATTTCACAACAACTCCCAACACATCAAAATGCTAAAATTCAAAGACAAAATCCATAAAGAGGAGTAGGATATCCCTACCTCAAAGTTGGAGCTCGAATGGATAAGGGACCAAAATTAAAATGCTCCAAACACCAAACCTTTCGGATCAAAACGACGCCCCCGACGATCAATCCAACCTTTACAAAGGCCGAAGGGAAGAAGAACACTCTACCTAGATCAAACCCTAGAGAGAAGTTATGGTTTTAGAGTAAGAAGCTCTGAAAATGGCGTTTTGGAAAAGTAGGAGAGAGAAGGAAAAGTGAAAAGTGATTTAAAATGCCCAGCCACACTCAGTTATACGACAGGTCCGCTCGAGCGTAAAACACACCGCTCGAGCATAAAGACACATAAAACATGGTTCGCCGAAAGAACAAGGTCACCGAGCGCCAAGAAACAAAAATAAAGTTCGTCCGCCGAAGCGTGAAACCCCGCTTCGCCGAAATGAATCTCTCCGTAACTCACCGAAAAGTACTATCGCCGGCGAAGACTTCGCCGAGCTCGAAACCTTCGAGCGTAGAAACCACACCTGCAGAAGTTTTGCAGAGGCACAAGATACCGGATGGGTGTATTCTCCGCTCGAGCGCCCAAAACCCCACTCAAGCGTACAAGCAACAACAAGGTCCCCGCTCGAGCGGAAAAGCCAAAAACCTGGACGACTAGACTTGGTTCCTAAGTTCAACCAACCTGCAACAAACCTCCCCAACACATCCCATGACTCGAATACAAAGTATAAAATGATGTAAACAAGATAATAATCAACTACGAACATCAACGGACACATGTCCGGATCACTGTTCAACAAGGGTAAACCCGGGATCGCTATAACCTTCCCCCCTTAAAGAATTTCGTCCCCGAAATTAAGAACAAGTTTTTGAAAAGAGGGTTTTTCTCCAATTTAAACAATGTTATAACACAACATTCAACAATTCGACCCATTACCGGTCATCCATTTCTTATCAAAAGCCATTTCACAATATATATATATTTCAATGTGCATCTATGACGTGCACTCCCCTTTCATTTTCCAACCATTTTCATCATACATGGTTCACAATTCACATTAGAATTAATAATCAAGATATATCTCCAGTTCTATAATATAGCCAACGTATGCAATATTATAATCAACTCCCATATCAAGGTAAGTTCTTCAACACTACCATAACTCAAAACATATGCAATGTTTTACAATTTAAGATATATATAAAGCTCTGAAGTCCAACAATTACAAAATCTATTGTCAAGATTACACATTAATAAACAAGTCCGGATATTTCTCGCGGACTTCCAACTCACGTTCCCAAGTGGCCTCCTCCACTCCGTGATGTTTCCACAAAACCTTAACCAAAGGAATGGTCTTGCCATGCAGGACTTGATCCCGCCTATCCAAGACTCGAACCGGTCTCTCCTCATACGAGGCATCCTCATCTACCTCTAAGTCTGCCCAATCCAACACGTGTGATGGATCCGGCTCATACTTCCGAAGCATACTCACATGAAACACGTCATGAACCCCGGATAATAACTGCGGTAAGGCTAAACGATAGGCAACCTCGCCAATCCTCTCAAGGATCTCGAAAGGACCAATAAATCGAGGGGATAGCTTCCCGCTCTTCCCAAATCTCATCAATCCCCGCCTAGGTGATATCTTCAGAAAGACATGATCACCCGTCTCAAACTCCAACGGTCTCCTCCTACGGTCAGCATAAGATTTCTGACGACTCTGGGCTGTAACAAGCCTCCTACGGATAAGCTCAACTTTCTCCGTCGTCTCCCTAACCAACTCCGGACCCAACAAAGGTGCATCACCCATCTCGCCCAACAAACCGAGAGACTACAAGGTCGGCCATACAAGGCCTCACACGGTGCCATACCAATACTAGACTGAAAACTGTTATTGTAGGCGAACCCCACCAATGGTAAGTGCCTCCCACGCCCCATCAAATCAAGGACACAACCTCAAGCATATCCTCAAGGATTTGAATAGTACGCCGGACCGCCGTCACCGAGGGTGATAAGCCGTACTAAAGGTCAACTTAGTGCCCAAGGCACTCTGCAAACTCTGCCACAATCTGGCGGTAAAACGAGGATCTCTATCTGAGACGATCGTCACTGGGACCCCGTGCAACCTCACGATGTCCCGAACATACAAGTCGGCAAGGTGATCTACCGAATCTCTTATGCGCATAGGAATGAAGTGCGCCGACTTAGTCAACCGGTCTACAACCACCCAAATAGCATCACTACCCCGCTGAGTCCTCGGAAGACCTACAACGAAGTCCATAGTGACATGCTCCCACTTTCACTCGGCAATAGGCAAGGGTTGTAACAAACCCGCTGGCCTCTGATGCTCGGCCTTCACTTGCTGGCAAGTAAGGCACTTAGATACGAAAACTGCCACATCTCTCTTCATACCCCGCCACCAAAACTGGTGACCCAAATCCTGATACATCTTAGTACCTCCCGGATGCACCGCAAGACGCGAATGATGAAACTCTCGGAGTACCTCCTCCATGCAAGACTCTGGCACAAACAAACGGTCTCGGTATCTCACGCTCAAGTCGGGATACACCATCAAACCCTTCTCGACCTTCCCACTAGAGATCTTCTCTCTAAGGGATTCTACCTCAAGGTCACCTCTCTGTGCCTCTAACACTCGAGTCACAAGTGTAGGGTCACAAGAACAACAGAAAACAAGGTCAGCCTCAACGGATTCGCCTGAATAAGTCAAACTCGCCAAGTGCCCCCAACATCTCCCACTCCCGGATGGCTACACAAGCTACATTGCTAATGGATTTCCTACTAAGAGCGTCGGCCACAACATTGGCCTTCCCTGGGTGATAATGCAACTCGAAGTCGTAATCCTCAATAAACTCCATCCACCTCTTCTGCCTCAAATTCAAATCCTTCTGTGAAAACAGATATTTCAGACTCTTATGATCCGAGAACACCTCGAATCTCTCACCATAAAGGTAGTGCCTCCAGATTTTCAAGGCAAAGATCACAGCCGCTAACTCTAGGTCATGTGTAGGGTAATTCTTCTCGTGTATTTTCAACTGACGTGAACCATAAGCTACTACTTTCCCTTCTTGCATCAACACACAACCCAAACCCTCTCGTGAGGCATCACAATAGACCGCATAACCCAACCCTCTCTCCGGAATAATCAAGACCGGTGCGGTGGTCAATCTAATTTTCAACTCCTGAAACGACTTTTCACAAGTCTCACTCCATACAAATTTGACTCCTTTCCGAGTCAATCTAGTTAACGGTGAAGCTAACCTGGAGAAATCTTTCACAAACCGACGGTAATACCCAACTAATCCCAGAAAACTGCGGATCTTGAACACACTCTTAGGCTGTGCCCAATCTTTCACTGCCTCGGTCTTGGATGTATCAACAGACACCCCTTCCCCGGAAACCACATAGCCTAAGAACTTGACTTCTCCTAACCAGAACTCACACTTCCTAAACTTGGCATATAGCCTATGGGCTCTAAGTAACTCAAGCACCACTCTCAAGTGTTCCTCGTGCTCCTCCTCTGAAGGTGAATAGATAAGAATGTCGTCCACAAAAACGACCACAAAACGATCCAAGAATTCTAAGATCCGGTTCATCAAGTCCATAAAGATCGGTGCATTGGTAAGCCCAAATGGCATCACCAGAACTCATAATGGCCATACCGCTGCATTTAATGCCGCCTTCTAATATCCTCCTCTCGACCTCAACCGGTGGTAACCCGATCTCAAGTCTATCTTAGAGAACCAACGGGAACCCTTCAACTATTCAAACAAATCATCTATACGGGGCATAGGGTACTTATTCTTAACCGTAGTCTTATTTAACTTCCTAGAGTCGACACAATCTCAAGGCACCGCCTTTCTTTTTAGCAAAGAGGGCCGTGTTCTCCACTACGATACACTAGGCTTAATAAAGCCCTTATCTAGCAATTCTGAGCCGAACTTTCAACTCAATCAACTCTGGGCAAAACGATAAGGTGCCATAGAAATCGGCGTCGTCGGCACTAAATCAATAGAGAACTCGTCTCTGAGGTGGCAAATCAACGAGATCCTCGAAAGACGTCCGAGTACTCACAAACTACCCTTGGCAACTCTATTTGGGTCTCATCACACTCACCATTCTCAAAGCTAGCAAGTAGACTACTAAGTTCATTCCGCTCATGACCATACCCAGTGGCACAACACTACCAACCCGTCTCCCAAGAAATGGAAACACTCCACGCTCACGTACAACATGTAACCCTCTGGCGTAGTAATCAATAACAGCCCAGATGACGATAACTACCCATACCTAGAATAACATCAAAGCCCTTCATGGGCATAACTACAAATGGAAACGAAAGCCTATGATCGTTGACCTCGATATCACAACCTCTACATCCGTGTTTCAAAATCAACTCACCCCCAATAGGTGACACAACGCAAATAGGAGATGCCAATAGTGCTAACTCCAATTCCAACACAGATGCAAATGCAGCAGATACAAAAGAATGAGATGCACCCGTATCAATCAACACTCTAGCAACTGAGTTGCAAAATGTAAAAGTACCTCTCACTACCGATGGAGCAGATTAGATCTGCATGATAAAGATACACGCTCAGGGACTCCTCGTCCACTGCCACCCTAGGAGCATACGATCAGATCGACTGGGACGACGAAGTTCTTGATTGGCCTCGAGGCCGCAGACAGACCGAGCCGGGTTGAATCCTCGCTCGCCTAGAACCAGACGCTTGAAGTGGCACTCAATCAGGCGTAACCTCTTCAGTGCCCAGTTGCCCACATCGATAACAAGACAAGGGTCCGCCCAAACTCGACTCGTGGTCCTGGAGAAGATGCACTCGACCTCCGCCCTTCAGGCAAATCAAGCCTTGTGACCTGGCCACACTTGTAATGTAAACTCTCCTCGATTGCCCTCCCGAGCTCGTGACTCAGATCTTGGAAAGTCGACCTAGAAACTCCACCCTGAGACTGCTGAGGGTTATAACCCCTCTGTCTCCTACTATCACTCTGTCCATCCTGACCCCTCTTGGAGCCCTTCTGCCCTTCCTCCTCTTCCTGCAGCATAATCTCAGTATGAGCTGCAGCATTAACTAGTCGCCCATAATCTCGGATCATAGACCCCACAATTCTCAACTTGAGGTCGCGCCTCAACTTCTTCTCAAACTCAATGCAACGGCGTTCCTCAGACGCCACCAATTCAGGTGCAAACCTGGACAAACTAGTGAATGAGGCCTCAAACTCGGCCACTGATGAACTGTTTTGCTTGAGCTGGCAGAATTGATCTCTCAACTTCTCCTGAACAGCTGGAGACAAGAACTTCTCCTGAAAAGCGTCAACAAAAGCCTTCCAAGTCCCTCTTATACGACTCTTGGTGAACTTCCACCACTGACTCGCATCCCCCTTCAACTGGAAAGATGCCAAGGTCACCTTCAGTACCTCGTCTTCGATGCCTAGCATCTCAAACGTCTTCGTTGTCTGTTCGAGCCATTCATCTTCCTTAAGCGACTCTTTAGGATCACCCACAAATTCATCTGGATTAGACCGGAAGAACTCCCTCTTCAGAAAAGAAGGCCCTGCATCCGCAACAACAACCTCGAGCGGTTCTCACCGAGAATGCCTATCGACTCTCAATGCCCTCGCTATCTCTGCTAGAGCGCCTATAGCTCGGGTTTCTTGCTCGGCCACATTGGCTCGACCAACCCTTCCCAATCGCCGGAATCTCATCCCAGAAGGCATTTCTTCTAGGCCTGCCATGCCTTCCACCTCTTCCTCGTCCTGACATCCTAATAAAGGTAACACAGAACGTTAGCACATTTATAAACGTGCTGAAACTAAACACTCGCGTCCTAAAACATGGACTACAATAATTCACTCCACGTAAGCACATAAACACATAAGCACTTACAAATTTTCATTTCCGGATAAAGATAGTCCCGAGGCGTTACTAAAGTTCCGGTTAGAAACAGCATTGATCAAGTGCCTTTCCAACAAGACTCCCAGAAACCCAAGGATCCAATCAACATCCTAGAAATTTAATCCCATACCCAAATAATCACATAAGCATGTTATCAATTAAACACATGGCACATGACACTATACTAGGTCTCTATCAAGCGAGACAAACCCATTGTGATTCTAATCACTTCCCACGTACCCAAAGTATTCGAACCCGGTACGCTCTGATACCAAGTTGTCACGCCCTCAAAATAACAACATAAAACCCAACAATAAAGACATGCATTGATATGTATAAAAGATCCACATTCTTCCATTAACAGAGTTTCATTACAAAAAAAAAATATTACATGTTAACAACAAAAGCATATGCCCTAAGGGCTTACAGCTTTCCAAGTTAACACTTGGTTACAAAAAAGAGAGCACTAGCTCAATTACACCTTAAGCCCTTGGCTTGATTTTACACATAATACATCAAAAGAAAATAGACGACCAAAAAGTCTGTCAGCCTCAAGCCTCCCAAGCTATGTCCCTGGAGGTGGTATGCTACCTGTACCTGAAAATGATGTTCCCATATAGGGTGAGCCACACCAAAGAGACATATACTAAACCCAGTTATGAATAATGACTAAAAGATTAACAGTTGATAGATGGTTAACACTTTTACACTCTTTTATAACACACTACAATTCCAAGACTTTCAAGCCTATGTTCAATTCAATCTCCATTTTTCCTTTAATTCTCAATTCTTAATTCATGGCTCAGAACTTGGCCAAACAACTCATATGAGACAATAACTCATATTAACCACTTTCAATTTCATTACTTCCACAGATAAGCATACTAGCTATATCACATTCCCAAGACAAGCATATGAGCTCTGTCAACACATTTCTAGACAAGCATATGAGCTCTATCTACGGAGTCCATCCCCTATCTTCTCCCAAACAACATCCGGTTTAGAGGTACATCCCCTATCTTCCCCTAAACCGTGGAGTACATCCCCTATCTTCTCCAACACAACACAATGCATATAAACAATAATTATACACATCACAAATCAATACATAAAGTTAATGTATTCTTCAACTGCCATACTCAATGACACATTTCAATGATTAGTTTTAGTTTGCCTAATCACCATGCATTGTCTACAACAATCAAGACTATCCTCCACCGATAGCCCAAAGCAGATATTTCTAAACAGAACATAAATGCACAAAATAGATATTAAATCAACATTTCCACTTCAATTCCTCATTTCTCATAATTTATCATATCAATTAATTAATCAATGAAGTTAGGGCATTTTCCATAATTAACATCTCAACCCTTAGGTTCCATTTTCATCAATATTTCAACATTAATCCCATGTTTCTATACCAAACATGCCTCTAGGTTTATTATAAATAAAACCCCAACTTTTGTAAAATTACACAAAGGCCCAAAGTTTTCTCAAAATTTCACAACAACTCCCAACACATCAAAATGCTAAAATTCAAAGACAAAATCCATAAAGAGGAGTAGGATATCCCTACCTCAAAGTTGGAGCTCGAATGGATAAGCGACCAAAATTAAAATGCTCCAAACACCAAACCTTTCGGATCAAAACGACGCCCCCGACGATCAATCCAACCTTTACAAAGGCCGAAGGGAAGAAGAACACTCTACCTAGATCAAACCCTAGAGAGAAGTTATGGTTTTAGAGTGAGAAGCTCTGAAAATGGCGTTTTGGAAAAGTAGGAGAGAGAAGGAAAAGTGAAAAGTGATTTAAAATGCCCAGCCACACTCAGTTATATGATAGGTCCGCTCGGGGGTAAAACACACCGCCGAAAGCGCATGACATATAAACATGGTCCGCCGAGCGAACAAGGTCAGCCCGAGCGCCAAGAAACAAAATAAAGTTCGTCCGCTCGAGCGTGAAACCCAGCCCGCTCGAGCGTAAATCTACCTCTCCGTAACTCTCACCAGTAAAATCTGCCCGCCGAAGCGCCAACAATCCCGCCGAGCACCCCGCCGAGCTCGAAACCAAACCGAGCGAGAAACCACACCTGCAGAAGTTTTGCAGAGGCACAAGATACCGGATGGGTGTATTCTCCGCTCGAGCGCCCAAAACCCCGCTCGAGCGTACAAGCAACAACAAGGTCCCCGCTCGAGCGTAAACCTCCCCGCTCGAGCGGAAAAGCCAAAAACCTGGACGACTAGACTTGGTTCCTAAGTTCAACCAACCTGTAACAAACCTCCCCAACACATCCCATGACTCGAATACAAAGTATAAAAGGATGTAAACAAGATAATAATCAACTACCAACATCAACGGACACATGTCCGGATCACTGTTCAACAAGGGTAAACCCGGGATCGCTATATTTGTTGATTTTTCGAAAATTCTCTCATTAATGTTGAAACTTGATGATTAGCTCAACAATGTGGGTGGTTTAGGAAGAGATTGTTCCTTGGTTCTCTTGAAATGATTTTCTTGAGGGTTTTAGATTACATTGGCTAAGGAGAAATGTTTTTAAGAAATTGTTTCAAAAGTTTGTGTGTGTAGTGTGGTTGGGAAAAACCTAGAAATTGGGGGTTTTGAAAGAATATTGATAACACTTGGTTGACATTGTTGATACAATATTTTGTGTGCCAAATTGAATAAAAGATGGGAAAATTTCTTGTTTATACATATATATAAATGATGAGTTTCATGGAATATGAGAAGTGGTGATTTTGGAGGTTGTTGTGCATGGACGGTAATATAGTCTTGAAAAGACTAAATTGTTGAGAAAAAATATGAGGTATGGAAATGTTGTTCTTAATTGATAAAATTCATTGAATATGTGGCTATTTTGTGAAATAGTATTGAAAGGAAGAAATGAGAATTTTGATTGTCATGGACTTATCATTGAAATATTTGAAAATGAAGAGATGTTATATGGTATTAAAAAAATTATTGCATTGCATACTCATTCAATTGGTTATTACACAGTTTGACTTGAGTTTGGAAAATTTTGCATTGAGAAAAGAAGTTTGTGAATGAATCTTTTTATGGAATTGCTTTGAGATAAATACGTTGGTCAGTCCAAATAGGATGTGTAGATGAATATGGTTAAGTTGGTCTGAGTGTTCGGAGTGAAAGACCAAAAACACGCGCAGATGAGGTACCATTTCCCTTCCGGTTAGCAACCAATAAAGTGGGGTTTTGGCAGTGCTAGTTATGCCTACTTGCAGACACTAACCTAAAGATTACCTGAGTCGTATTTACTGCTCCTTGAATTAAATTGATAAACTTTAAATTTGTTGAAGATATCATAATATCATTGAGCATGATGGTTTTCAAAAGATGAGAAGAATGTGATTTTCTTTCAAAAAAGCATAACATGGCATATGCATTTCATTCCTTTGGACTTGTATAAAATATATATACTTTGTTAAGAATTCTCTACTAGGCTTTGCTCATCCTATGGGATTTTGGTGCAAGAAAAGATGTGGTGAACTTGCCAAACTAGGGCATGGATGTATGTATTGAGAGCACGAGGCTCTATTTTGTGGTGATTATATTTTGTAAGCCAAGGGCTATATATGTGTGGGTCCGAGGAACCATCTTTTGTGTAACCGGGCTTAAGCCTTGGAACTTGTAAGCCCTCAAGGGCATTTATTTATTTTTGATTGAATATTCTACATATTATAGATTCATGTGTTAGAATTCCTTGAATGTATAACTGTATGTAGGATTATTTTGTATAAACAATGGGATCATGTAATGAAAAGTGTTGAGGATTATACAGGTATCTCTTAAAAGCCATGGTTATTGTTATATTCATTGTATATATATATATTTTTTTGGGCGTTGCACTTCATTTTCAAGTTCTTGGAACAATCTCTCTGAAGATAAATGGTAATCACTTTGATTCTATGTAAAAATCTTCAGTACTCATCTTGGTATACTATCTATATGGAGTAAGTATTTCTAGTCTGTAGATCTAGATCTTCCCTTAGATCCGAGTGATTCAATTTTATTTTATATATGTTTTTTAGTAGTTGGTGAGATGAGATCTAGATTTTCAACAAATTTCTATTCTTTTTCTTCTTTTTTTTTTTTTTTTTTTGTTTGTTTGTTTGTTTGTAATGATCGGTATTGTTGTTGGTGGTGGTGGTGTTGGTGATGAAACATATTAAAAAAAATTGACAAATAGGAAAGATCTGTTCAAAATTTGAACAGATTGGCTTTGTATGTTTCAATAACAAAGATTTGAATTTCAACAGATAAGAAAAAAAAAAAGTAAAAGGACTTTTCAATTGTAATGCCCCCAAATAATTGACATAAAGATAAAACCCTTTTGTTTTGTTCAAACATAATATTCTCAACTCAAGAAGTTAAAATCTCTATATTTGTATTCCATCCATATAAGAGGTTTATAAAAGTATTTATATGCAATACATATTCAATCTTCTAAAAGGATGAATCCATGGCATGTGTGGCAACTAGAATAAGGAAAAACAATAACAAAATAAATGTCCAAAGGCTACACTACAAGAAAAATGAATTTTAAAGGCGTTTTTTTAACGACGTTTTTTTAAACGTCACTTTTTTTAACTTTTAATGGCGTTTTATAAACGCCGCATATTTTTTAACCAAAACGGCACCGTTTTATAACTGAAGGCGTTTGAAAGCGCCTCCGAATGCGGTAGGAACACGCGCTTTTTGAAACCTTATTATTCTGAAACCCTTATTTTGTATATGAGCCCTTTATCTGTCTCAACCCTTATACGCACACATCTCTCTGTCTCTCTCAGCGACAAAGAAGATGGAGGAGATAGGAAGAAGCTTCGACTCTCGAAAGATCAATCGGCTGTTCTTGAAGAGAGCTTGAAGCTCAGCACTCTCAATCCTGGAAGTACACATAACACTGAGTTTTAGCGTGAAGCTGAGCTATGGAGGTCAGGTCAGGGGTAGTTTGGTTATTTTACTGAGATCTCTGTGATTTCTCTCTCTCTCTCAACACTTATAAGCACATATTTCTCCATCGAAGCTCCTTCTGCACCGGCGATTTCGAAGATTCAGATCGATTTCGAGATTCAGAGCGATTTCGAAGCTCTATCGTCACCACCGTCTGCACCGGCGAGGTAGCGAGCTCCACCGTCTCTCTCTCTCTAGATCTATGAAATCAATGTTTTAAGGCATTCTTCCTTGATCCTCATTTGCAGAGATTCAGTGATTTCAGAGCGATTTCCATTTCGAAGCGCCATCGCCACCACCATCTGCACTGGCGATTTCGATTTCACTAACGTGAGCTCTCTCTCTCTCTCTCTCTCTCTCTCTCTCTCTCAGTTTCCTCTCAAATTTAAGCTCCTTCCCCTTCCCCTGTCATGTTTAGTTTTTAAGTGTCTTGTGGTGCAATAGAATCTTGTTTAGAGGTTACACTGATCAGATGGTGGAGGATGCAAATGCTGTTATATTGACTTTTAGTTCTTATCGACTTGGTGTAATCATATTTATGTTAGCTTTTGTCTCGTTGGGGTGTGAGTTTATTTATTTATTTTTTTTAAAAATAATCTTCTGGTTATCTGAGATTGCTATACAGACTGAGTAGAGGTCACATAAACTGCGTTGCAAGGTGAAGGTTGAGAATTTTCAATTCAGTGCATATGCAGGATTTAGATTTTAGGGTTTAGTATTACAGATTTTTAACATTTTATTAGATAAGATTGGAGGATCCTCTACTGGAGTGTTTGCTTCCAAGGTAATTTCCTGTTTATTTTTGTGTGTCAGATCATATTTATTTTCTAAAATTCTAGGTCCTGTGTGTTTTCCTTTCCATAGATCACTCAAGCAAAGGATGGGAAACCAGTCACTATTGAGCTTATTGATGCCAAGACAAAAGAACCGCAAGATACGCCGGAGGTAATTTTTAGTTCTGTGATATTGGTAGCAGATTTCATGTTCTATTAACAGAGCGGCGAAATTAAAAGGTCCTTTCCTTTGTGGATGTAATCAAGTAGTGGAAATTGAGGTTTTTATTGTATTTTTGCTTCCATGTAACAATGGTTCTCTCCTTTATGGAGTAAGCTTGAAAATCCAATTTGAGACAACAACTGACTTTTCTACCTTACTGTCTGTCCATGCTTTTTTATTTATCTAGTTTGTTGTACCGCACCCTTTATCACAAAATTCGGTTGTTTTGCTACAGGTAGATGCGGCATTAATTGCAACTGGAAGGGGTCTATTTACAAAAGGTCTTGGACTGGAGAATGTATGTCGTGTTAATTGATAATATGCATGAGACAATGCTGAAGTGTTGTATTGGTTTTTTTGCAGATCAATGTAGTGATACAACGGGGTTTTGTTCTAGTAGATGAGCGTATGCAAGTTATTGACGCAAATGGCAACCTGGTTTGTTATCTATAGATTCCGTCATGAACACAATTTTCTGTATGGTTTTGCAACTGGTTCTTGAAACAATACTTCTACCATTAGGTTCCTCACTTGTATTGTATTGATGATGCAAATGAGAAAATGATTCTTGCTTATGCTGCCAGTGCACAAGGGATTTCTGGTATGTGGTTATTACCTTGCTATTTGCTACTTCAGGCTATATGCTTACATTTTACACCTATTGCATATTTAGCGTTGCTCTCTTCATATAGTTGTTGAACAAGTCAGTGGAAAAGATCATGTGCTCAACCATTTGAGCATTCCAGCAGCTTGTTTCACTCACCTAGAAATTAGTAATGGTTGGACTCAGAGGTGAATATCAAAATTTCCAATTCCCATACCAAACCCACAAATAGAATAAAATAAATAAAAATGGATGTGTGCATTTTTATTGTCTCTTTTGTTCTTATTGGGTAGTGAAATAAAAAAGCTTACCCACCATATTCTTGTAATTTACCTATAGTTGACTAACATCTAAAATTTTGCAGCCTCAAGCGAAGGAGAGAGCTGAAATAGAGGGGTTTGAGATAAGTGTTGCCAAGACAAGTTTTAAGGCTAACACAAAGGCTCTAGCAGAAAATGAAGGGGAGGGATTGGCTAAGGTCATATTTCTTAACCTTCTTGATCTCTATAATGCCAGCCTTGTAATCCGGGGAAACTAACAGATTCTCTTTGTCGGAGGTTATAATAGTGAAGTGATGATATTGTTTTAAGCTGAGCCTTCATGAGGTTATAATAATTTATATAAAAAGAGACCAAAACCATAAGATTCTTTAGGCACATGTGATGTAAGTTTAAGTTTTGTTTTTAATGTTATGATATCTTGTTAAGTTAAGTTTGTGTGTATTAGCTATGTGTGTACATATCTTTGTGTGTTCAAGAGTATTTGTCACTTTTGTGGGAGTAGCCAAGGCAAGCAGAGCAGCTACCAAGATGATGTCGAGCTTGGCAAGGAATTGGTATTGTTTTCATGAAACTTTGATGGCCCCGTTTTTCTCCAAGTTTTATGGTCTATTTATTTCAAATGGATTTATCTATTTTCTTGCATAGACTTTGTTACAAAATATTTTTTGCCTAATTTGACTTTGTTACAAGATCTAAATGCTGAACTGGGTGTGATTCAAAGATCTAAAGGTTGTAGATACTTTCCAACAAGAACTGATCTCAAATGACTTGCTACCTGCAAGACATGATTATCATTTGATGTTGAGGTGATCTTCTTTCTTTAACATGTACATATAAAATTCATACACCTACACCTACACCTACACCTACACCTAGACATACATATATGTATAAAACACAGAAATGGATATGTTGTTGATTTAATATTTCTTTAACATGTGGATATATATTCACATACAGAAGTATACGTGTATACAAGTACTTGGATAGACATGCTCACAAGCCATGGAATATATGTTCTATTCATGGAGAAATTTTTGCTATTTACAATGAATAATCATGCTTTTACATTGCTTTATAAAGTTTATAGTTGATCTTTGTTGTGGAGTTGGCCTGAGATGTATTTTCTGTGTGGATACATTGACTTCAGGAAATTTATTAGTAGTTAAGATGTGGTAGCTTATTAATTTGTTGCACTGAAACTCAAGGAATTATACTCAAGAGTTGTTGATTTTTCTTTTTTACTTACTATTTAGGTGTTTTATGTCAATTCACATTCTCGCCAGGATTGGTTACTTGGAAGCCAAACAAATATAAGGTATTCTTTTGAAGTTGACTCCAGAAGTCAGAATATTTTTGGCCACTGTGTCAACAGAAGATCTACAAAAATTCTCTCTCTCTCTCTCTCCGCCTCCCCGACTTACCATTTTTCTACATATAATTTTATTTAAATTTTAACCTTTGGCAGGTGTTTGGGAGTCAATCGTGCAATCTTTTGAGAAAGATCATATTTACCTTGGTGAGGTCGCCACTAGTGGTCCGTAATGTTAATTATGAAATGTGAGTGCTCTCGTGATTGTCTACTTGGTTAATGCTAAATAATAATATTTGCTTGATGTTAGTGCTTATATTATTGATCAATTGTATTTCATATTTGAAGACCATATCGTAAAAATCAGTCCAAAGGACTCAACAAAGAATCGGGTCAACTTGAGCGCAAGGAAGCCGATATTAAAAGAAATGCAGCTCTTTCAATGCCTAAATTTGCAGAGGCTTGTCAAGAGCCAGATTGCAGGTATGATCCTCGCATCGTATGCCAATTTCATCGATGATGTATATTCCTTCAAGAACGGACAAATTAAGTGTCAACTTTTGCTTTATGGGAATAAATGTGAGGTCGAAGTTAGAAATCGCAAAGAAATCTCTCCCAAGCACATTTAAGAGGATTCTGGAAGTCTCAAGTGGTGATTCTTGTCAAATGCAGTCTTGGAGTCTCATACATCTATTAAACTGAAACCCAAGAAATCGCCCAACAGAGGAGCCAGCTTTTGGAGACGGAGTACAAGAATAAGATTCTTGATGACCTATTTGAGGTATGTGCTTATTTGTCATTTTGATTAATTAGGTCGATGGAATTTTTTATTTTTATTTTTCCGCATATCTGTTGGTTAATACTTTTGGTTGTTGTCATGTGTAAAAGGGCACGAGAATGTAACAAACAATACAATCCTTGTGAACTTGATATTTTTGTTTGATTCTTGGTTATGATATCAAAGCATTTTGACATCAATTGATATTTGGTACCAGATTAAAGCATTCTTGAATCGCTGGTTGACGGAGTTGACAAATAACTAAACTCGTCCTTGCAACATCAAGTCCGTGCAGCTGTTCTTTAGTGTTGCCGCAAGATTCTTCTCGATACAAGCTTTATACATTGTCCATTTCCTTCATCACAAATTTCTTCCCCCACTTATTGTCTACAACACCAATCTATATTGTGAATTCACAAATGACTTTTCTTTTCGTATTTGATTGATGGATATCTTGTGCGATCCCAATAAGTCTTTGCATTTTTGGTTGTTGTAAGGAATCAACTGTCTATTGTTATGACCGCTTTAAGTTTTCATTCCGATCTTGATGGTTTTTGCCCAAGAATCGCAGCTTTGCTTGACTATCCCTCCCTCCAGCCATGCACATTACTAGTAGTTTGGTTTCATGATGCCATGCTTATTATTCAATGAGTTGTGACAATATCAAGTATTGACGTAGTGTGCATCT
This sequence comes from Camellia lanceoleosa, assembly GCA_025200525.1. Classification (NCBI taxonomy): domain Eukaryota; kingdom Viridiplantae; phylum Streptophyta; class Magnoliopsida; order Ericales; family Theaceae; genus Camellia; species Camellia lanceoleosa. Next base: position 118,857,794 of record CM045764.1, on the reverse strand, counting down.
AATTTTCGTTTCTTGATAGACTAGTGAGTACACTAGAGGAAAAGAAACACCACGAAGTGAAGTTAAAGGAGGGTTGAAGGACTTGTCCGCCAAACGCATGGAGTCAGCAGAATTCATTGACGCTATTGTGGCCAAAGCAGTGAGTTCATTCCTTTGTTGCTTAACAAAGATCAACTATAAACTTTATAAAGCAATGGAAAATACATAAGGGACTCTTTTTACTTGTCTTCTTTTTCTTTTGACCAAATTTCTCGTGGGTTCCGCTTCCTTTTTTCATTTTAGGTTTGCAAAACCCAATACTTATCTTTCTATATATGTATATCTATTGTAATAATAGTAATTTTTACATGTGGGTTTGTGTAATGCGATGATATATTTGGGGTAGATCTTTAATGGGTCGGAATCTTCTTCAAGCCTAGAAAGGTGCTTTTCAATTATTCCTTTTAATCCATTGCTTTAATGGGTATTTTTCATTTGAATTTTTGTTTTGTTTTGTTTTGGGGCTTATAATGCATGTATCTCATTGGATTTCTATGCTTAAAATTTCAGCAAAATATATGATGATTGAACATTAACATATGGTTAGATTAGATTCAGAGTAAAAAAAAAAAAAAGATGAATTTATTTACTTTGAGTATATAGCCTTGATTAGCAATCGCACTTGATTCGCATAATCAATGTTTAGTTTGGTTTGATTCAATTCGCTTTGCTATTGTTATATCGCATTAAAATTTAATTCGCCCGCTATTGTTATATCGCATTAAAATTTAACTAGTATGGGGCTCTTCCAACTAAATTATCAATATTGTCTTGAGCATTTTCATTTACCGAGGTATCCAACCACAAAAATCCCTATTTGAATGGTAAAATGAAAACTTGAACTCAAACCAGCTTGTTTGAATGGTTTGTTATGGACTTGAAAATTCATTGATATAAATGACCTAAATTAAACATCTTGTGAAGGTCAGGCAGAAAATTTGATAGAGAACCGTGAGGAATCTTTTGAATTTTTTTATTTTTTATTTTCATTGAAAACTCGATCTATGTCGAATTGATTCACGCTTGAACTTGTGTATAGTATTGTTTCTATCATTATACCACCGCCGTAAAAGTGGGCGAGGAATGTCAGAACCGATTTGAAGGAAAGGCCGAATACAAAACTGCGTTGAATCTTAATTTAAAATTAAAAAGATATATGTTGTTTTGTTGAAATTGGAGTACCAGAAAAAGTAGTGTTAGTTTAAACTACTTTGACTGTTGGATTTCTAATTTTTTTTTTTTTTTTTTTTTTTTTTTTTTTTTTTGTGTTAGGGGTTTTTTGTCATTTGGTTGTAATTCTAGTACCTGTAAAAGCCTAGCATGTTGCTAAACATGTGCCATTGCATTTATAGTTAAAATTATCATTACCAAAAGTGCTTTCAGGAAACAATGATCAGATCATTTCCTGTTGTGGTTCTTGTCTTTAAATGTTCTACTGATCTTTTCAGTTCAATTGATTTTAGTTAAATCTCACAGAATTGTCAGAATTTAAAAAAAAAAAAATTTAAAAATAGAGCTATAACGGCGTTTTCAAATGCCACTATAGTATAGTGTCAACGGTTATATTTTTAAAATTAAAAAAAGCTATCGCGACGTTTTTAAAATGTCGCTAAAATGAGACGTAACTCATTGTACTGTTATACAGCACATTTAGCGGCGTTTTATATAGCGACGCTTTTAAAGCATCATAAAGCTACAGCGACGGCAGCATTTTCGACGTTTGATACTAAACGTCGCAAAATGAATTAGCGGCGTTTTTGATACTTATAGTGGCGTTTTTTAAACGCCACTAAAAATCTAATTTTCAGCAGTGCTACAAATTCCAAGGCTTAAGTGTCACGACCCAAACTCGCCCCTATGGGTTTAACATCAGAATCGCCAAGAATCCGTGATTACCAAGGCCTACTTAACAAGAAAGACAAGAATACGTAGTATAGGGTCAAGGAAGCTAAACAAGAATAAAAGATGTCCAATGAGTCAGGATACCAGATGCAAAAAGACTTTTCTGAACATATTTGCATTCAAAAGCAACACAGTAGATACATACATTATTTACAGACATTCAGGTTAGGGACCAAATCCCTACCATGACAGTACAGTACAAGTCTATACAATATTACAAAATAGAGACAGAAGGGTGAAACTGAGACATCCCAAAAGCAGCCTTAGCTTGAACAGATCTGGAACCTCGAAGTGAGGCACAAAGGTTGGCTTGATAAAACAAGAGCTTAGCCTGACGCTCCTAGCAACGGTCCGGTGCCTGAACACCTACATATATATATATATGAGCAGTGAGCTAAAACCCAGTGAATAATATATGCGTAAAGAAGTTAGGAATGAATGTCCTTTCAGTATTTAAAACAGTCATTTGAACAGTATATCAGTTATTCGATCATAGCAGTCATAAGTGGTACATCCAATAACAAAACAGTACAGTAGGTCTTAACAGACCGAATAGTCAGTTGATGGCCATCATAATGGTTCCAAACATGGGAACCGACAGAGATCTCTTTGACAGTAGCAGTACAGTAACAGTGAGTTGCTATGGATACCACGAATACAGTTCATGAGTAGGACATCATTCATTCAGTTAAACAGTATCATTTCAGAAAATAGTACAGTAGATCATTCAGAAAATATTCATGATTGAACATATCTTTACAACATTGTTACACACAGAGCACTGGGCTACAGATAGGCTAGTGCGCGTCCTCGGATGCCAACCCTACAGTTATAGAATGAACACACACTAAGTTATACACTTGGGAATCAACAACTTAGTCCCTATCTTGACTCGGTGTGGTTCTATATCAATAACCTCATTAAGATGCCTTAAACTAGGCCTAGGAATGCCTAGAATGGAATGAGGATGCAAAGATGCACTTTAAAACACTTTTCAAAATTTGCTGAAAACAGGGGTCTCGCTCGAGCGTAGGTTATCTCGCTCGAGCGAGCTTGTCAAAACAATGGGGTCGCTCGAGCATGGACTTCCTCGCTCGAGCGGTCTGTAAAAATGCAAAAAGTGCTGGATGTTGAAAATCCCCGCTCGATGCTCGCTCGAGCGTGAAGACACAATCTCGCCGAGTGTAGGTTCTTCGCCGAGCGCAAGGCTCAGGTGCACCAAAACATGAGAGCTTGCAATTCACGCTCGAGCCAATATTCCGTCGCTCGAGCGGTCTCTGAATACACGGGGGCTCGCTCGAGCGTGGAATCCTTCGCTTGAGCGTGGAAGCCAAAATCTAGAATTTCCAGATTTGCCTCCCAAGCTCAAACCAAGCTTTCAACACTTCAAATCTCAGCCTTTTGGGCCCATTTCCTGGAAAACTCTTGTAAACTCATAATATAACATGTTTTGAAGATCAATTTGAGAAATCAAAGCCCAAGGATGAGTCAATTGAACTCAATTTTCAAATAACTTCAAGAACAAAGCTCAAACACAACATGCATGTATTCAATTAAATTCAAAGTTTCAAATACATGGTCAAATAACTCAATCCTTCCAAAAACATGATGAATTCATGAACTATAATCAAGATATGGACATGCATGTAGCAATTTCCATGAAAACAACCTCAAAATGCTAGAACATGTGCATGCCTGCATGATCTAAGCTTCAATTCAACATTTTGAACAAATTCTAGACTCTAATCACCAAATTTCCATGAGACATGCAAGATACAACTTAAATATGCAAATAAGAAGATGAATTCTTTACCTTGTTTCTTGAATTCAAAGTATGAGAGTCTAATTTTGCAAATCTTTTACAATTTATTCCAAATTCCAAGGCAATATCTTGTTGAATCAAACTATCTCCTATCTCTCTCTCTCTCTAGTCGGTTTGATCTCAAGAAGATGAACAAAATGATGCCAAGCATAGCTAAATCAAGACTAATAGATGGCCTAGCATTGTCCACTAATGGCAATTTGGTAAATAACTCAAATTGATGTAATTTAACATAATTTAATCCAATTTAATCATACCAAATCAAATTTCAATTAAACATACCATAAAATCACATAAATTCTAATTAACATGAAACACTAATTAATTTCAGATTCGACCGTCGATAAGGCCTTCAATTTGTAGTTTAGAACATAAAACATGAACAGATCAATTAACAGTCAAACAGATAGGAATGCGTTTAAACTAATACACTCAATCAATTAGTTCAGAATGTCAGTCGAATCAGTTACTTGATCATATTCAGTCACAGTTTAGTAGTAATCAGTGGTATTATCAGTAAACAGTGGTGAGGGTTGTTACATTAAGCCTGGTTACATAAAAATGGTTGTCAAAACCCCTACAATCTAAGCGCTTGGCTTGTAAAAAATAATCACAAAAGAAAAAGAGTCGTTCTCTTAAAAGACTTTTTAGCTAGACAGGATCACCACATCTTTTCCTGTACAAATCCATTAAGGATGAGCACAAAGCCTAGTAGAGGTATCTTAACAGAGTATATATATTTAAGTAGTCTCATATACATGTATGCAATGCTATGCCATGATTTCATAATCACTAGTTTCATTCTTTTGAAATTCATATGCAATACTCTTTAAAAGAATTTTCTTCATCTCATTAAATTCCACTTTTAAATATGGTGGTAAATATAACTCGTGCAAATCCCTAGGATAGTGTTCAAGTAGGCTTTTCAAGCATTACCAAATCTTACCTTACCGGCTTCTAATCGAAGAGCTTAGGCACCTACGCGCTGTTTCGTCTTACACCAAGGACACTCAAAGCCAACTTAATTCTCATTTACACCCCTAATCGGATTTCCATCATATTTCCCTAAAATAGTTAACGCCAACAATTGTTTTCAAAACAATGAGTCAATTCTCAAAACATAGCTATAATGAACAATAGTCGAAAACCATGCAAGGTCTGGACTAAGATTCAGTTACATATGCGTAAAATCTTCATCATATAGTTTCCACAATTCTCAACACATGTTTAAAATGAGGTACAACATTTCTATATTTTTCACCCTCATAACAAAATCCAAATCCATGTAACATATGACATCATTTTCATATTCACAATCAATATTCATCTTTATTTTTTAGTTCATGCTAATCCATAATATCCTAAAATAACAACATTCATCGATCTCTTGAATATTTTAAAGGACACAACAACATGGGAAAATTTTTCATCATTTTCTTAAAGAAAATACTATCAGTTTCATAAATCCCCTCACAAAACCCACTTTCCCCCAATTTCTCAAAACTAGGGTTTTATCTTCAAAAGGGTGCTTTCTCATTTTCAAAAGCATTTACCTTCCATGTACTTCCAAAAGGCTTATGAAGTTAACAAACAATTTGATTTAAAGAAAATCACCAAAAGAATCATCTTTCCAACATTTCCAAACTCCAACACCTTAAATCTCAACCCTTTACTCAATAATCATAACAAAATAGGGAAGACATGCTAAAACCATATATATAACTCAAAGAATCTCCCTACCTCAAGTCTTAGGAAGAAAAAAGTGAGCCAAACTTCAAAATCGACGCTATCGAAATTCGATCTCCATTGCACACAACGTAGCCCTCGACGAGATCTCCTAATTTAATGAAGGTACTAGGGTTACAATCCAAATAGATCAAGAAGGATTAAGGAGTTAATGAGGTGGGTTGAGGGTTTTCTTGTAACGCCCCACTTTTAAATTCACAGATACCATTACCAAATCCTTTATTATATTACAATTTCAGAGATGACGTTCGAGACTTCAATACATTAATAAGGACAATTAGTGTCATGCCCCAAAAAATAATACCGATAATCCAATTCATAAGCGATGAGAATATAAACGGAATTAATATACTTTCATATATCAGAGTTTATATTACAAAAGAAATTACATGCATTATACTTTCATAAATGTTCATTCTGAAACTACAGCATGTAACACTAATTAATAATAACAAAATAAATGCCCTACGGGCTTACATCTTTCCAAGACATAACTTGGTTACAACAAAAGACAGTCATAAGCTCTATACATTTAAAGCCCTTGGCTTGATTAAACATTTAAACACAAAATAAACAAAATAGAGCCTCTAGCTCCTAAGTCCTCCGAAACTACGTCATTGGAGGAAGCATATCGCCTGCACCTGAAAATGGTTTCCCAAGTAGGGTGAGCCAAAGCCTAGTAGAGATAGACTAACACAATATATGAGGTTTAACTAAGATATAAGTGTCAGATAAATGCTCAACATACTTAACCAACTTACATCTTTCCATGATCATTAAATATTGATATTCGCATCTCAATCCATTTCCATTCATTCATTTTAAGTCAATTCAAGAGTCTAGTTCATTGTTATATATAAACAACCCAAATGAGACTACAACTCATTGGTTCACAACTCAATAACATCTATTATTCAAAACACTTCAAAATGCCATTTCACGGAACTTTTATCCGAGGGAATCGGTACCCATTTATATATACAAGATTTCAGGACTTTCACCCTAGATACTCCGACCAACTTAATTTTAAATGGAGTCCATCCCCTATTTCCTCCTAAACAATGGAGTGCATCATCTTTCTCCTCCCAAACAATTATACATATACAATGCATCCAAAACATCATCATATACAATGACTATCCATAACACATATTTAATGATTTAATCATATCGTCATATTCAATGATATAATTTAAATGATTAGTTTCAATTCACCTAATCCTCATGCAATTTCTACAATAATTATAGTTATCCTCCACCGATAGCCGAAAACAGATATTTCTAAACAGATATTTAATCTATATAACAGATATTTTATTCAATTTCCATAGATGAGTGATTTAACAAATCCAACTATACAATTTATTTATACATCCCCCCAATTTCACATTTTCCATAACAATTCCATTATTTATACAAAATAATCATTCAACACAAATTAGGGCAAATCTCCCCATTTTCAAGTATCAACCCAAGGACAAATTTCACCGTTTTAACTCAAGGTAACCTTATATTCAAAGCCCCATGTCCATTTATAGAACCCAACATAGAAACCCCTCTTCCAATTTGAATCCAAACCCTAACCTTACGCAAATCCTCCCAAAATTTCATCATTTATACATAACAATAAATATCTAGGTTAAAAACTATATTAAGGCCTCGTTTGGGAATTGTCTCTTTTAGCCTAAAAGTCAAAAAGTTACTAAAAAAACCAAAAAGCCAATAACTTATACCAAAAAGTCAAAGATTCTCTTTTCTCTCTACTTTTTGCATATCTTTTTGTAAAAAGCCAAAAAGTCATCCCAAACATACTAGTTTTTTTTAGCTCATATTTTAGCCAAATAGTCAAAAAGTTACTAAATTAGCTTGTTCCCAAACGAGGCCTAAGGTGTAGAATATCCCTACCTCAAGAATAGAAGCCCAAAAGAGAAGAGGAAGAACTTCAAAAATTGCCCAAACTCGTTTTTACTCGGATCAAACGGAAGCCCACAAGATGCTCTATCTTTTTAACAAAGGAACAAGGGTTGAGAGATCTCTAAATCTAGATGTATTTGTAGAGAGAGAGAGTATTTTAGAGAGAGAGTGTCGATTTAGGGTTTTGAGTAAAAAGGCAATCAAAAAGTGATATAAAACTGCTTTGTTACGAACTGATATATGCGAGGCTCGCTCGAGCGAAGGAGTTGTCGCTCGAGCGACCAGACACAATAAGTGACCTCGCTCGAACGCAAGAAACGTCGCTCGAGCGCATAATACATGCCTTCAGAAGTTTTACAAATGCACACCCTCGCTCGAGTGAAGAACTTTACCTTTTTAGAAATTCTGCAGGTCTGGGGAAAAATACTGGGAACACTCAAATCTCGCTCGAGTGCAAGAAGACTCGCTCAAGCGAAGAAGCAAATTTCACAAGGCTCGTTTGAGCACAAGAAGCCTCGCTCGAGCGAAGAAGCAATTTTCTGGACAACAACAACTTGAATAACTAGCAACTAACCTGCTCCGAACATGCCCAAGACATTCCCATACTCAAATCCAAAGACAAATAAGGGAAAACAAGACATGAATAACAATATTAAACCACGAAACCTGAGTCCGGAATATAACAAAGGTCCGGTCAAAACCGGGATCGCTATAATTAGGTAAAGGTTCTCTCATTCGAATATATAATGAATGTAATATGAGTTAAAATTGAATAAGTTGCTCGTCGACTTACATCATTACATATAAAAGGAAGGGTCTAACCCTTTTTCAACAATGGCGTTCTGCTAACAAATAAAAGGCCCCGTGGCCAACAGATAAAGAAGATCTTCGATCTTGAAACATTTTTCGATGTTCACCTAAAAAATAGTTAGCAACATGGGATAAGCATAAAGTCCAGTAGGGATCCTAACATGATCCTAAACAATAACAACTTACAGATAGTTACGATCATGAATGCTTAGTCTCATACTATATAAATAATGTGACGGTTTATAACAAAAAAATATTTACATAAGTACTTTTCCCAAAATTATTCAATTCCTTTAACAATACAGACAGTTCACATTTCCTTTTCATTTTCCATTTCAAAAATATTTCATAACAATTACTTTGTTTTGGAGTTTGAAACATGTTCATAAAATCTCTAATTTCTTTCACATTATTAACAAACTCAATACATGGTCTATTTCATTTTCCAACACATTCAAATATACATATATATACATCTAACATGAAAAACAAAAATAATAAGCACCCAACAATTATCTACTCAACATATGAGATAACTCAGCCTTTCTGAACCATAACCATCATAACGCATGATATACACAGGTATACTGAGATAATAATGATAAATAAGTTCTGCTCTACCTGCCTTAAGCACGCTAAGCCAAGGATGCACGTTTCCATAACGAAATGCCAATTTACCGCATTAATCGGCCGAAGGTAATGGTACCTACCGCCAAGTTCTCCAGCGCTAGTTGGAAGGTAATCGTATCTCTCATTCTATGTGCATCCACCTCCAAGCGCCACCGAAAGTCCGGTACCTCTCATTCTAAGCGTAGCCAATTCTCTAGGTGCTAATGGTACCTCTCATTCTCAACGCAAAGATAATGCTATCAATATACACAACAAGACGAAGTACAACTAACACAAGTGTAATGCATACACATAAATATTCAACACAACAATGTCATCTTCCACCGATAACCAAGGACAAAACCTCTAAATGTATGTATTCAACACACGTATTATAATAATCCAACTCTCATAAGATTTTAAATCCAACAACAACAATAGTAAAATAAAATATTCATAATCCAACCTCAAGTTCATTTTTGAAATTCACATAGTGTTATGATTTCCTTTATTATTTTCAAAAATCAATTCTCTTATTTTCCAAGTTAACATACTCTACTCTTTATCCGCAATCCATTCTTTTCATTTCACAAAACTAAATCCATGGATATCAAAGCTACAACTCAACTCTCAACTTAATATGATCAATCCAAAATAATTCCAATGCCATAGTTATTCTCCTTTTTAGCTATTAACACATTTACACAATTCATAAAAACAATTTACAAACATTATTCAACTTTACTCCTTTTTAATTCATCAAGTCAAAATATTAAATTAGGGCTTTTTCTCCCTTTCAACATAAACATGTTAGACTACTCCCCAATTAACCCAAACAACAATCAATTTAACAATCTCATTCACAAATAACAAACCCTAGATCCCATTTTCATGACTTTCAAAGAAATCCATAATGGATATGATTTTTATGCAATAAAATCTATTACATATCTATCTATAGATGAGGTATTGAAAAGCAGTAAAGAAATCCCTACCTTAAGCAATGAAGAGAAGAAGCCCGAAAATCCAACTTCAACAAAAACACGATCTGCTCAGATTAAATGGAAGCCCTCGTCGAGCTCTGCGTTTTGGTGTATGGAACTAGAGGTTAAAAATATGTAGAAATACATGAAAACAAGGCTAAAAATCTTGAAAACTCAACAATGGCGGAAGAAGAGAGAAAATTGAGTGAAAAGTGAAGAGATTTGACCCAAAAAGTGACTTTTAAAGATATGATTCGAATAGCTTGCCAAGCGATGAAAGTTGCGCTCGAGAAAAGAATCAAGGCTTCCAGTATCTCAGAAAATTTTGAAAAACAGAACTGGAAGGGTCTATTGCTCGCTCGAGCGAAGAAAGTTGCGCTCGAGCGAACTAAGTTGTGCTCGAGCGAACTATGCACACAACACAGATTCACAAACTTTAAACAGGCATAACTCCCTTGTCCGGACTCTATTTAGGGTCGTTCTTGTGCCCAAATTGAAGCCCCGGAAGTAAGCTTTCCAATGGTTCTAGCCTCACATCAAGATTCAAAGTGTGGAGAGAGAAAATGATAGAAGAGTGAAAACTACTCAATAATAATTATTCAAATTTGGAGTTTCTGATTCAATCTCACCCAACCACTATGGTAACACCTCAACCAAGGCTCAAATATCAACTAAGAAGGTTCTCAATCAAGATAATCAAAGAGTCAAATATAGTTCCATTATAACAGGAAGCACAGAGTGCTACAACCTCCCCACCTTAGGAAATTTCGTCCCCGAAATTAAGAATACACCAAAACACATGGCAAACAGACCACAGAGTACTCAACACCCGAGCACTTAGGAAAAGAAAACTACCTTCACAACAAAACTCTCAGTTAACTCTCACAAAAGAAGAGGACTTACCACGAAAACACGTCTCAAAAGACAACGCTTCAGCATAATAAGCTTCAACAATACCAAACTCTCCTCAAAACAAAACACCTAAACACACATGACTAGCAATTCAAGTTAAGTCAATACTCAACATCCATCATCCCAAGTAAAACAAACGATAGCAAAACTTTGTTTAAAAAAATTCCCTTATTGCTTAACTCTTTGAAAATCATTCTCTTGTATATAAAACATTTCTTAAAAGATGCTCAAATTTTCACCGTTCATAATCAAAATATAAGTACCATTCTCACTAACCCGAGATACAAATCTCATACTCCCTCAGACATTCTCACCTAACTTCGCCAATTCCACAAAACTCTAAAGTATCATATTTCCTTAAACTCAACACATTCAAAGCCTTATAACTCGACCCCTACGATACTACCACACCAATCACAATAATCCACGGATTTCCCGTTCTCAACAAACAACTTCCAAGCTGAACAAGGCTCACAGGTCATCACATAACTATGTCATAATTTAATACCACACATACAATAACACTTGGACTATCGATCCTATCAACAATTTCTCATTACACGTATATATAAAAGAGAGTTTGAGATTCAATGCGTGCCCCCCAATACATGAGGACAAACAAACAACAATATATATATATATATACCCAACACATAATCATGATGTCTCAGCATCTAACAGTACACTGGTCAACAACAAAAAGATTCACATATTAAATCACCAACCTTCAATACAAAAGCCCCCTTTCTAGGGTAATACTACTGTGTTAGCTGATAAGTCGACCCTCGCGAGGCTGTTAAAGCCTGGCCTACCCATTTCTAGTACCAATACCGCCTCCGATTGGACTAATGAGACTGAGTTTGACTTGAAACACCCAAAGAATTCACACGCAAAAGGCATAAACGTCTAACATGGCCCAACTGAACACAATCAAAACAACTAGCAGGCTCCCTACTCTGAGACTAGCTTGAAGTTTGAACCTCCGTGGACTTCCCAACGGAAGAGTCCGAAACCCCTAATGACGACAAAGATTGGGTCTGTGACTAAGCACGTGCTCGCCTCCACCTCTTACTGAGCCTAGAGTGCTTGTGAACTGTAGGAGTTGCCGATGTGGTCTCCTCCCTAACCCAACCAACACTCATAACCATGGCCTCCACATGGGCCGCTGCCTCAACTAGAGCATAATAATTCTTCCATAGGAATCCAGACACTTTCTTCTAGATATCATTACATAACCGCCTCTTAAACTCCTAACAACGACGTTCCTTCTGCCACTAACTCTAGAGCAAACCTCGACAATCTCAAATCAGGCTAAAGGAGTAGCATCCCGACGACTTAACAAATCTGTTTCTCGACCTTTCTCGAAAGCGTAAAGAGAGAAATACTTGGCCAAAAGGCCTCTATAAAAGCAACCTACGATATCTATAGTCTCCTTAGCATACTTTCACCAATAACCCACATCTCCCTTTAATTGGAAAGTCACCAAAGAAAACCTCAACCCTCGTTTCGACTCTGAGCATATCAAGAGTCTTGGTAATCTATTCCAACCAACCATCTGCCTTCAATAGTTTAGCCTCCCCCAACAACTCAGGTGGATTGGAGCAAAGAAACTCCTTAGTAAGCTTGAGGGTACGCCTATTGTCACCCTCACTACGAGCTAGAGCATCTTGCACCGCTTATAATCTCCTCTGTAACTTCTCATCGACACCAAGATGTCAGAAAGGCAAAAGCTAAAGGAACCGCTATGCTCCTACCAATACTCCTACTACCCATCTGTCCTTTATTCCCTCGTGTAGACATCCTATAAAACCCAAAAACAAAACCAAACTTAGTGCGCAACACAACAGCCTTCCCCGAGGCACACACTCACCACATTTAAGTTACAAGACACATTTAGCCCTGAAACACACATTTCTATTACATATAAACAACTAAACACCAAAACACATAATCGAATCAAGTCCACAAAGATAGCCACTCATCCCGAAACTCTCAAGGAATTCCTATAAGAAACCGTGTTGATCAGACGTGTTTCTAATAAGACCTCAAAGCATGTTCACTGACTACAAATACTATCCAAGAAACTTAATCCTATGCTCACATAATTGCAACATATAAGTCCTAACACTTATGCTAATTATATGCAACGTCCTCACCACATGTAGCAGACCCATTGTGGTAAAAACCACTTCCCATGAGCCCAAAGTATTCAAACCCGACTCACTCTGAAACCAAGTTGTAATGCCCACTTTTAAATTCACGAAAACCATTACCAAATCCTTTGTTATATTACAATCTTAGAGATAACGTTCGAAACTTCAATACATTAATAAGGACTATTACGTAAAGGTTCTCTAATTCGAATATATAATGAATGCAATATGAGTTACAATTAAATAAGTTGCCTGTAGGCTTACATCATTATATATAAAAGGAAGGGTCCAACCATTTTTCAACAATGGCTTTTCGTCAACAAATAAAAGGCCCCGTGGTCAACAGATAAAGAAGATCCTCGATCTTGAAACACTTCTCGACGTTCACCTGAAAATTAGTTGGCAACGTGAGATGAACATAAAATCCAGTAAGGATCCCAACATGATCCTAAATAATAGCAACTTACAGATAACTATGATCATGAATACTATCTCATACTATATAAATAATGTGACGATTTATAGCCAAAAAATATTTACACAAGTACTTTTTCCAAAATTATTCAATTTCTTCAACAATACAGACAATTCACATTTCCTTTTCATTTTTCATTTCGAAAATATCTCATAACAACTATTTTGTTTTGGAGTTTGAAACATGTTCATAAATCTCTGATTTCCTTCACATTATTTACAAACTCAATACATGGTCTACATCCTTTTCTAACATATTCAAATATACATATATATACATCTAACACGAAAAATGAAAACAATAAGCACCAACAACTATCTACTCAACATATGAGATAACTCGACCTTCCTAAACTATAAACATTAGAACGCATGATATACACAGGTACACTGAGATAATAATGATAAATAAGCTCTGTTCTACCTGCCTTAAGCACGCTAAGCCAAGGATGCACCTTTCCATAACAAAATGCCAATTTACGGACATAATTACCGAAGATAATGGTACCTCGCTAAGTTCTCCGGTGCTATCGAAGGCACCGTACCTCTCATTCTAAGCACGACCAATTCTCCAGCGCTTAGGAAGGTAATTGTACCTCTTATTCTCAGCACAATATACTTTACCAATCATCACAACATGACAAAGTACAACTAACACAAGTGTAATGCATACACATAGACTATTCAACACAACAATGTCATCCTCCACCAATAACCAATGACAAAACCTCTAAGTGTATGTACTCAACACACGTATTATAATAATCCAACTCTCATAAGATTTTAAATCCAAAAACAACAATAGTAAAATAAAATATTCATAATCCAACCTCAAGTTCATTTTTGAAATTCACATAGTGTTATGATTTCCTTCATTATTTTCAAAAATCAATTCTCTTATTTTCCAAGTTAACATACTCTACTTTTTATCCCCAATCCATTCTTTTCATTTCACAAAACTAAATCCATGGATATCAAAGCTACAACCCAACTCTCAACTTAATATGATCAATCCAAAATAATTCCAATGCCATAGTTATTTTCCTTTTTAGCTATTAACACATTTACACAATTCATAAAAACAATTTACAAACACTATTCAACTTTACTCCTTTTTAATTCATCAAGTCAAAATATTAAATTAGGGCCTTTTCTTCCTTTCAACATAAACATGTTAGACTACTCCCCAATTAACCCAAACAACAATCAATTTAACAATCTCATTCACAAATAACAAACCCTAGATCCCATTTTCACGACTTTCAAAGAAATCCATAATGGATATGATTTTTATGCAATAAATCTAACACATATCTATCTATAGATGAGGTATTGAAAAGGAGCAAACAAATCCCTACCTCAAGCAATGAAGAGAAGAAGCCCGAAAATCCAACTTCAATGAAAATACGATCCACTTAGATTAAATAGAAGCCCTCGTTGAGCTCTACGTTTTGGTAAATAGAACTAGGGATCAAAGATGTATAGAAATAGATGAAATCAAGGCTAAAATGCTTGAAAGCTCAAAAATGACGGAATGAGAGAGAAAAGTGAAGAGATTTGACATAAAATGTGACTTTTAAAGATATGATTCTGAATAGTTCGCTCGAGCGAAGAATCGTGGCTTCTAGTATCTTAGACAATTTTGAAAAACAGAGCTGGAAGGGTCTGTGGCTCGCTCGAGCGAAGAAAGTTGCGCTCGAGCAAACTATGCACACAGCACAGATTCGCAAACTTTAAACATGCATAACTCTCTCGTCCGGACTCTATTTAGGGTCGTTCTTATGCCCAAATTGAAGCCCCGGAAGTAATCTTTCCAATGGTTCTAGCCTCACATCAAGATTCAAAGTGTGGAGAGAGAAAATGATAGAAGAGTGAAAACTACTTAATAACAATTATTCGAATTTGGCGTTTCTGATTCAATCTCATTCAACCACTATGGTAAGGCTCAAATATCAACAAAGAATGTTCTCAATCAAGATAATCGAGGAGTCAAATATAGTTCCATTATAACATGAAGCACAAGGTGCTACATTTTTAGAGAGTGATGAGAGAAAAGAGAGAGAATGAAATGTAGATAGAGAGAGTAAAGTGAAAAGTGAGGGAAAGGGAGTGTAAGGCTCAACTTTTAAGTGATTGGATACACTTTTTCGAGCTGACTGTAGACAGACCGCTTGAGTGAACCATCCTACGCTCGAGCGAACAATTCAAATTCCCAGACCGCTCAAGCGAACAAATGTGTGCTCGAGCAAACAATTCTAACTCTTAGAATCTCTCTCATCTCTGCAAAAAGACCGTTTGAGCGATGAAGTCTTCCCTCAAGCGAAAAATGAACACTCACAATATTCCAGACTTCAGAGCAAAGTACTAGGAGGACGATGTTACTGCTCGAGAGACAAAAATACCACTCGAACAGTCTCAACACAGAAGTAAGACAACAATAACCTTAATGAAATTTTCCACCATTTTCAGATTCATTCCAACATCCAAATAGATAGAGTTTAAATAAAAAAATAAAAATAATAAACATTTAAGAAAAAAAAAATAGGCTTATGAAATTCAACAGATAGGGGAGAATATGCTTGAATTTCAACTGATAGAAAAAATTAGAAAAAGAATTTCAACAGATAAAAAAAAATATGACAAGAATTTGAACAAATAGAATTTCACACAGATAGATTTTCAAAATTTCAACAGATAGAATAAAAAAATTTCAACAGATAGAATGGTAAAATTGGAAACAAAATGTTCTTAAAAACAATAAAAGGATTTTTCAGCAAACTATTTCACAAAGTGTGGACTTCTTACCAACAAAAAATATTCACTGAACCTAATGCCTTCAGCAATTGTTAGTTTGGACTTTTCAACAATTTTCTCTAAATTAAAATTAGTTAATTGGGAATGAATGATTAAGAAATCATTTGAGAATAATAAACAATTCAAACAATTTCTCATTTCTTACACCTAAAATTAAAATTAATCTTTACTTGAATGGAAAAATTATTTGAGAATAATAGAATACTCAATTAATTTGTTATGAATGATACTTAAAATCTATTTCTCCATCTTTATTTATCTCATTTAAACTATTTTTATTAAATTAGATATTAAAATTTATTTCTCGCTTTCATTAATGGTTGAATTTTTATTTTATTTTATTTTTTATTTATAAAAGTTCAAAAATTTCTTGTGAAAAAAAAAATAGAGCCAAGAAATTAAATTTATGATTTAAAAAAATTATGAAAAATAAATAATTATTTCATATATATTTAATAGGTTAAATTAAATTACATTTATATATTTTTTTCTTTAGAAAGTGTTTTATTTCGTTGTGTGTTTAAATTAGTATTATTAGAGTCTGATTTCTTCATCTTTTCAATAACATTATATGAATATTAGATATATGGAAGAAATAAGATTAGATAATTTAAATAATAACACTTCGCCATAAATAATTATAGAACAAAATAAAGATGAGAAATTAAAAAATAAAGTAAAAATTCAACCATTAATGAAGGTGAGAAATTAATTTTAAGATTTAGTTAAATAATAATAGTTTAAATGAGAAAAATAAAGATGGAGAAATATATTTTAAGTATCATACAACAAATTAATTGAGTATTTTACTATTCTAAAATAATTTCTCCATTCAAGTAAAGATTAATTTTATTTTTAGGTATAATAAATAAGAAATTGTTTGAATTGTTTTTTATTCTCAAATGATTTCTTGATCTTTCATTCCCTATTAACTAATTTTAATTTAGTGAAAATTGTTGAAAAGTCCAAACTAACAATTGCCTAAGGTATTAGGTCCAGTGAATATTTTTTGTTGACGAAAAATTCACACTTTGTGAAATAATTTGCTAAAAAATCCTTTTGTTGTTTTTTAAGAACATTTTGTTTCCAATTTTACTCTTTTATCTGTTGAAATTTTTTTATGCTATCTGTTGATTTTTTTTATCTATTGAATTTTTTTTATTCTATCTGTTGAAATTTTGATTTTATCTATTGAAAATCTATCTGTGTGAAATTCTATTAACTAATATGGTCATTTTGGATAGAAAAATAATTGCATTTCTGCTAAATTAACGAATTGACATAATGTAAAGAACAATTTGTATTTTAAACAAATAATGTAATTTTCAGAAATATAAAGAACAATTTGTATTTTAAACAAACATTGAGAAATGTATTTGTAATTTAATTATGAATTTGAAAATTTTGGCTAAAACCCCTTAGGTCCAACATCTTAATGTGAAAAGGACAGTCCTATTTTTATTTTTATTTATATATATATAAATATATATCTTCTAAACCCCATCAAACAATCCCATTTCTTTCTAGAAGGACAATTTTTTTCAAATTTTTTTTATAGACGATCTTACCCTTGATATATATATATATATATATAGAGTATAGATCCCAGTGGACGTGTAAAATCACAGAGCAAAAAAGTCTCTCTGTTTTCCCTCAACAAGCTTCAATTCACAATCCATAATTTTTTCTACTGCTTCATTCCTACTTACAACATTCCAATTCGGTGGTTCTTATATCATTTCTTCATTTTCAATTTTTGAATTTTTATTGGGTTCTCACATGTGTTAAGAGACAAATTAAAAAAAGTTAAAGACATGACATGAGTGATCTATTCGCATGGCTATTATTCTTTTTCCTCATAGTTCTCATTGTTATTGTTGTTTACCAACTCATGTGCTTGGCTGATTTGGAGTTCGATTACATCAAAACATATGACTCTACATCTTCGATAAATAATGTGGTTCTGCCATAATTTATTACTCAAGGAGTCTTGTGCTTTATTTATATAATAAATCGGCATTGGTTTATGTCACTGTTGAGTGTTCCATACCTATACTACAATGTGAGATTGTAAGTCTTGTGCTTCCTCTTCGTAGGTTTTTTTTTGTTTTTGTTGTCGAGGGAAAGTCTATAGTACATTTTGTTTAAAAAATGTATGGTACATCGAAAATCAATGGCTTAGATTGAGCCACATCATTAAAAGTGACCTGGTAAGCAGGTCACTTTTTATAGTTATGAGTCAAAATCATATTTGTTCATAACTAAAATCAAATTAATCATAACTTAGTTATGAGCTCTCATCACTTATCTCATAACCATATCTCATAACCAGCACCATTTTGTTGATAACCAATATCACATATTTCATAACTACAATCACATATCTCATAACTACATCTCATAACCAATATCCTTTAGCTCATAATCACACCACTTTGATCATAACCACTATCATATATCTCATAATTATTAATCACATATCTCATAACTACTACTCATATAGCTCATAACCACATCTTATAACCAATCCCCCTAGCCCATAACCACATCTTATAACCAATCCTTTTGACTCATAACCAACATTACATATCTCATAACCAACACCCTTTTGCTCATAACCACATCACTTTAATCATAACCAATATCACATATCTTATAACTAATAACCACATATCTCATAACCAAACACCTTTTTGATCATAATTACATCACTTTGCTCATAACCAAAATCACATATCTCATAATCAACAATCATATATCTCATAACCATTATCCACATATCTTATAACCAACACTCTTTGGCTCATAACTACAATCACATATCTCATAACTACAATCACATATCTCATAACTACATCTCATAACCAATATCCTTTAGCTCATAATCACACCACTCTAACCATAACCACTATCACATATCTCATAACTATTAATCACATATCTCATAACTACTACTCATATAGCTCATAACCACATCTTATAACCAATCCCTATAGCTCATAACCACATCTTATAACCAATCCCCCTTTGACTCATAACCAACATTACATATCTCATAATCAATACCCTTTTGCTCATAACCACATCACTTTGATTATAACCAATATCACATATCTTATAACTAATAACCACATATCTCATAACCAAACACCTTTTTGACTCATAACTACATCACTTTGCTCATAACCAAAATCACATATCTCATAATTTCATAACGACACCACATATCTCATAACCAACACTCTTTGGCTCATAACTAACATCACATATATCATAACTACTAATCACATATCTCATAACACCCTTTGGCTCATAGTCACACCACTTTGATCATAATTAACATCACATATCTCATAACCATTAGTCATATATCTCATAATCAGTACTCTTTGGCTCATAACCATACCACTTTACTTATAACCACTAATCACATATCTCATAACCAACATTCTTTGGCTCATAACCACACCACTTTACTCATAACCACTAATCACATATCTCATAACTAACATTCTTTGGCTCATAACCACACCACTTTACGCATAATCACTAATCACATATCTCATAACCAACACCTTTTGGCTCGTAACCATACCATTTGGATCATAACTACCATCACATATCTCATAACCACATCTTATAATTAACATCATTTTCACCCATAACCCCTAACTTTGGTCATAACCAACTCAAAACCACTAACCACATATCTCTATTTTAGATTTATTTACTAAATACAATAAAAAGGGTAATATACAAACAATATACATTTTTAAATATTTATGTACACATAGACATACATATAAATAATTTGACTAAATTTTAATAAAAAATGTGTTGAAAAATTTTATCTACGATTCACTACAAGAAAAGTGGGCTTATGAGACGAAATTTTTTGCGACGGCACAACTTGCCGTCTCAAGCAAAAAATGTGACTTTTTGGGACGGCACAACTTGCTGTTTCAAAAAATGTGACTTTTTGAGACGGCATAACTTGCCGTCGCAAAAAATAAAGTATTTGTGACGGCAAAAATTGCTGTCGTAAAAAAAATAGAGTATTTGCGACGGTAGAGATTGTTGTCGCAAAAAAAAAAATAGAGTTTTTATGACCAGTGCAATTCATAAAAAAAAAAAATTTGCGATTGTAATACGTACCGTTGCAAAAAAAAAATAATAAAATAAAATATATATATATATTGTGGCTTTGAGACGGCTTCATATAAATATAGTTATAAAATGGTTTAAATAAATGCAACGGTATTTTTCTGTTACAAAAAAAAAACGACGTCGTCTTACTCTTTTGAACATTTATCTTTTCACTCATTTTTTCATCTTTCTATCTCTCTTCTCTCTCTCACTCATCACTCATCTCTGTCTCTCTATGTCTCTGTCTCTCTTCTCTTTCTCTCTCTCACTTATCGCTCTTCACTGTCTGTCTGTCTGTCTCTTTTACTCTCTGTGTCTCTCGTTCATCTTTCTTCTCTTTATCTCTCTCATCTCTCTCTCTCTTTCTCTTTATCTCTCTCGCTCATCTCTCTCTCTCTCTCTCGTTTATCTCTTTTCGCTTTTTTTTCTCTCTCTCTCTCTTTGTCTATATCTTTTTATCTATTTTTCATCTCCATCTCTCTCTTCTCTTTCTCTCTCTCTCTTACTCATCGCTTCTTCTCTCTATTTGTTTGTCTATTTGTCTCTCTCTCTCTCTCTCTGTCTCTCACTCATCTATCTATTCTCTCATCTTTTTTCTTTCTCTGTCTTTTTTGTTCATCTCTCTTCTCTTTATCTCTCTCGCCCATCTCTCTTCTCTCTATCTCTCTCATATCTTATTTTTCTCTGTCTCTCTCGCTCATCTCTCTATCTTTCTCATTGTCTCTCTCGTTCATCTCTCTTCTCTCTATCTCTCTCTGTCTCTCTCGTCCATCTCTCTTCTCTTTCTGTCTCTTTTCTGTCTCTCGCTCTCTATCTCTATCTCTACCTATTTCTCTTTTTCTCCCTCTCTCTCCCACTATGTTTGCGTTGCTCACTCTCTCCCTCCCGTCTTCTCTATTTACTGAGCTCCCTCTCGATTTATCGATCCACTTCAAGAAAATGCACTTTTAGCAACCACTTTGTCTCTCTTTCGCTCATCACTCTGTCTCTCTTTCTCTTTCTCTCTCTTTCCTTTGTCTGTCTCTCATTCATCTCTCTCTCAGCGCCCATCTCCTCTACTACCTTCACCACTACTGCAAACGCCATTCCACCATCGCCACTACTTTTAATGTCGCCACTTCACCTCTACGACTACCATGATTACTACCATTGCCACCACTCTACTACCACCACTACTACTACTACTGTTACCTCTCATCCACTGCCGCCACTCCATCTCCCATACCACTACCACAACTTCATCACTAATCTCCTTCGCTATCGCCGCCGCCACCATCATCACCACCACCTCTTATCCATCACTTTCACCACTACTGTCGCTCCCTTTCCTCTACTACAAAAAATTTGTTTAGTTATGGTTTTTTAATAGAATGTTGAATTGTATGTGGAATTGAGTTTTGAAAGTTTGATGTGACATGTGAAATAAAAAAATTTGTTTGATGATGAGTTTTTAAAATAGTTTTCAAAACTTAATTCAACATATAATTGATAATTAAACACACAACTCATAACTTGATATCCGTATTTTTGATCAACAGTCATAACCAAACTATTTTTAAAATACTCAAATAAAAAAATATTTTTTTTTCAATTAATTGTTTTAAAGTAATTTTTTTGAATATTTTTTTTTTCAAATCATTTTTTTTCCAAACAACTTCTATATCAATTATTTTCTATCAATTAATTTTTTTGCCAATTAATTTTTTAGACCTGTATAAACATTAAAAATATAAAAAATATTTAAAAAATTAAAATATTAAAAATATTTAAAAAATTAAATATTAAAAATACTAAAAATATTTCGAAAATCTAAACCTAAAAAAACCTCAATTTCCCCCTGTTTTTTCCCGTCTTTCCCCCCCTTTTTTTCATTTCCTTCGTGTTTGTAGAGCCAAGTTTGAGCCCTAACTTTCAAACAATGGTCTCTCTCTCACGGAGGCGACGACGAGTGGCGATAGTGGTGGCTAACGATGATCGGTGATCGGCGACAATGGTGGCGAGCAGCGATCGAATCATCGATTCGAAGGTATTCTTCTCTTCTCTTCTTCTCTGCTCTTCTCTTCTCTTCTCTTCATTGCTCTATGAGATTTGGACCTCTCTCTATCTGTTTTTGATTTGGACCACTCTTCTCTTCTTTTCATTGCTCTACGACATTGGGAAGTGAAGGTGAAGAAGATGTGAGATGGTGAAGAAGGTGAAGAGATGTTATGAAAATCACAGAATCTATTAAAATGTAAATCAAATTAGAAAAATTTATGTTAGTCAATTTAATTTTGATGAAGTGTTGTGGTGATGTTGAATTAGATGGACAAGGCATCCATAATCAAAGATGCAATTGACTACATCCAAGATTTGCATGAGCAAGAGAGGAGGATCAAAGCTGATTTAATGCAATTTTGAATCGAAAATTGAAGAAAAATGCGCTTTTGACTTGGATCAAGAGATTCCAACCTTGTCAAGACTCAAGAAAAAGAGAATTGATCATAGTTATGATTCAAGGAGATCAACCACTTCTTCCATTGAAGATCTTGAAGTAAGTCTTTGATTAAGATTTGATTAATAATTGTTTAGTTTCTGGATAATTTTGTTTTAGTTAGTTAATTTGTTCATAATTTATACTATTTTAAAAAAATGAATAGAGGGATAAATTGGACATGTACATACGTATTAGTGATGTGATGTGTAGTTGAAATTCAATATTAAAAATCTTAAAGGTGATTTTTTGTACCTGGCCATTAAATCTTAGTTGCACAACACATCACTTATTTTAAAATTACTTTAATAAAAAAAAAAAAAATCACTCTAAAGGATCCATACTAAAATTTTATATCAGAACTACTGTCATCCCATTTTAGATACAATTTGACAATCCGATATCTAATCAAATTAATTTTTAGTATAAATGATATGTTCGAAAGGTTTGATCTCAATCTGAATTTGGATTTCATTAGTTATAGGACGTTTTGATCTAGGCAATTACATGAAGATATTTTGGAAAGGAAAAAAAAAATGTGACATCTACCTCAATTTTGGCCTTCCCTTTTAGATATAGATATGTATATAGAAAGGAAATCGAAATAGAGAAAGACTCAAACAATTGCAAGAGCCATGCACGTGTTATTTTAGAATGGTCAGTTGAACCCTAGAAGGTGCAGAGGCTCTGGCACTATGTGCTACCCCATTTTGGTTGAATTTCTTTGATTTATCTGAAATTTGTGAATTGAACTTGGCTTTATATATTTGGTAGTTTAGCATTATTAGTCCTATTTTGTTCTTAGTTAGTTAATTTTAAATTTGAAGTTGTTATGGGATAGTTTTTAAATTACTTTTAACAATTACTAAATTTGAAATTAAGTCGAATTTATATTAGTAAGTTTTCAGAAACTGACGAAATTAGAGAAGTAGAAAGCAGAGTAAGGAGCTTTCTTGTCTGGTTTGATTTTTCATCACAGTACAATGCTATCAGATTCTTTATGACAATTGCCATCGGTCTTATTTTTGGTGTTATCTTCTTGGGTGAAGGAGGCAAAATGTATGTCTTTAATTTCTGCATTCTAATTATCACATTTTTGGGGTGATTATTATTATTATTATTATTATTATTATTATTATTATTATCATCCTCAACTGATGTGAATACTAACACGGAGATCAACTGTATAATTTTTGGTCAACAGACACCAACAACAAGACCTGCTTAACTTACTTGGAGCTACCTATTCTACTATCCTTTTCCTTGGAGCCTCCAATGCTATCGATGCAATCCGTTGTAGCAGTTGGAGAGAACATCTTTACCGTGAAAGAGCAGCTGGAATGTATTCAGAGTTGCCTTACGCGTTTGCTCAGGTAACAGATAAAAGACATTGCATCATATTTCTCTCTTCTTTTTGCTTAGTATAATATGTATGTATGGTCTCCCACATTCAATATTTACACAGTACTTTTTCTATTTCAGGTGGCCATAGAAACAATTTATGTGGCAATTCAGACCTTTATTTATGCTCTTATCCTTCACTTGATGATTGGCTATGAATTGACAGCAATCAAGTTCTTCTATTTCTACTACTTCATATTCATGTGCTTTACCTACTTCTCCATGTACGGAATGATGATTGTGGCATTGACTCCTAACCATCAAATTGCTGCTATTGTCATGTCCTTCTTCTTCAGCTTCTGGAACTTGTCTGGTTTCCTCATCCCCAGGCCGGTATGTGTCTCTAACATGAAATGCTATTTTCAATGCAACATATATACCCATATGAGGAAGTTTAGGATTTTGTTTGTCACACCACATATATCTTTTTACTTGAAAGCATGTCGTTGTTATCTCAATAATGACACTTTATGCTCAAATCATTGCAGCTTATCCCGATTATGGTGGAGGTGGTACTACTGGTGTTCTCCGGTTGCTTGGACAATCTATGGCATTTTCACATCTCAAGTGGGTGACAAGAGCAGTCCTCTTTCAGTGACTAGCGAAGCAGGAATTGACTTCACGACGGTGAAGATGTTCCTTAAAGTAAACATGGGTTTCGAACATAGCTTCCTTTAGCTGTAGTAGTTGCTCATGTTGGTTGGGTCCTTCTCTTCTTCTTGGTCTTCGCTTATGGCATTAAGTTCCTCAACTTCCAAAGGAGATAGGGAAACATTCATTCTATTCTGAAGACTGTATTATAATGTTTAGAGATTCACATATTGCAATGATGACTGTATACTAGTTTAACTAATGAGAGAGGAGAAAAGAAGACCATAGCCTCTTTGTTTTTTGTAATATTTTCTTTCACCTTTTCTGTGGCTTTGTTTGGTGTGTATTCTTTCTAATCATACTTGTATTTATTCTTTCAAATCACTTCCTGTGTGTATTCTTTCTAATCATACTTGTATTTATTCTTTCAAATCACTTCGTAATAAATGTAACATATTCTCGTCTTTTTGTCCGATGTGTATTAATGCAATGGACATATAGGGATTGCATTTCATTCTTGATGAATGATATAAGCACTAACACATGAGTTATGGACTTTGACTCCAAATATCTCTATTTTAAAACACTTCGAGGGTGTTTGTTTGGTGGGATTAGGGCATGAGAATGTACTCCATGTGCTATATGGATAATCCAATGTTTGGTTGGAAAAATGAATAACTAGAAGAATAACTATGAACTAATCCTTCCCCAAATGGGTAAATTCAATAGCCTCCTAAAGCTTAAGCAATAATCAATTACCTTCAAATCACCAAGAATCACATATGTCAAGAGTCTATCTACAATAGCTAAGGAATACAAATGGCACAAACATACCAATTCCCCATTCATTGGCTATTAAATATCACTATGAAATTAGAAATTCTAACCATAGATTAAAAGACCATAACATGATTGTACAGCTTCAAAGTCAAAAAGAGCTGTTTCATAAGATTATTGCTAGTGGAAAACAAAATTTAACCTGATCCAAATTTTCAACTCACTAGCACATTGCCAAAAACCATCTATACCCTACTTACATTCAAGGCTATCAACGCAATTACTCTCTTTCATTCAGTTTCTAGAGGTGCATCAGCTATGTACTAGATCTCCTTCTTGCTCCTCACCGAACACCATTTCTTAGTCTCAAAATCAAGTTTATCTAAATCCTCCGCAATTCCCAAGTAACCATATAAAACACGTTCCACCTTGTTCGCTTTCTGCGTTTATCATCGGCATTACTATTGTTTTTAGGAGTGATCCGCTTCATTCAGTTCTTCCACGTTCATTGCCGAAAAAACTTGTGAAGCCTCTCGCTTCTTGCAACCCGTAAAATGTGCCACCGAACTTCACCACCATAATGCTCGATTTGCGGTTTCCCACGCACACCTTGGTCTTTCCCCAAAACCCATGTCTACAATAGATAGCAAAGTATAAACAAAAATAAGAAACTAGTAAAGAATAACAAACAACCGATCAAACAAAATAAAACAAAACAGTGATACCCCATAAACCACAATGCCTTATTTCTACCACATAACATATGTGGCAAAAAGTATGGTGCATAATAAGGTTGGAATGCAACAAGTCATTTTTGGATCTCGTGACAGATGAGAAATTTACCAGATGGCTAGTGTAATGCCACAAAGATAGAAACCTTGCTTACATGCACTAAGAATTTACATTTTTAGCAACAAAAAATTGGTTGCTAAAAGTCTATTTTTGGTCAAAAAAGTTATTTGTGACCAATTTTTTTGGTCGCTACTTTGGTCGCCAATTGAGGGTCGGCAAAAGTAATTCGCGACCAAAATTTTCACAAGGTCGGCAAAAGTTGGATTTGTTGACTAAATTTTTGGTCGCTAAATATTTAATTACCGCGACTAATTCATTTTGTCGCTGAAACACTTTGGTTGCGAAAGTCGCTTTTGCCGTAATTAAATTTCTTAGTCGCCAATTACATTGCAATAAGCAATAATTTTGGTATTAAATTTGTAGAAACAAGTGAACAAATGCATGGCTATTCTTTTTTTTCTTAATAAAAAAAAAATGCTTGTTAATTGTCACAGGGAAACCATTGAGAAATAAAAATAGAATGAAACATATCATCGCATCTATATGTCAGCAAAAAACATGCCTGGACAACTATTTTTTTAAGTAAACTCCATTCTCGGTTGAAATAACAAATGTTGATTACTTCCACTCACCAAGTTACATAGTATAGTATGCAAACACTGCACTATATCACACTAAGTATATGGAGTTTGGAAGTCACTTGCAATGCATGTAAACTTTACCTTAATCCGGCATAGTGAATAGAGAGCCAACATCTCGTAATGTGTCCTGCAAATGCATTGAAAATCGAGACCTCTTTTCGTAAAAAGGAAATCCACAAAAATCTTGCCATGATGGCAACTATACATACATTTGTCTCAAAGATTTATGAGAGAGGTAGTCAAACCATTCTCTAAAATCCGCCAATTCACTTGCTGCATTATCTGCATTTTTAGGAAGAGAAAAGTTCAATGTATGATATTATTTGCAAAACAAAAATATCAATCCCACATGACCACCACGCCTACAATCCAAACCTCATCAAAACACACAATCTCACGCTTCCACATAAAACAAACAAATACTAAGACCTTATGGTGATATCACAAACACTTTGAAGTGATGAAAAGAAAATGCAGGAAGAACTCCATCCACATGTATCGGGTTTGACTAATATTCTCAAAATTCAAGAATCGCCGCTTTCTTAGTCCTCGATGCCCTTGCATTCATGTGCATACAAACATCAATTTTTATGTGTTTATGTGAAGCTTAAGTGCATTGTGTATTTGGCAACTCTATCACCTCTCTCGGTCATTAATAAATTCAGGTAAATTTCACACTGTAAATAACTGGGCATATACATGGGCGCACACAAGTTCAAGGTTTTTTTCTCTTACCTAGTAAAACTTTCAATTTTTTTTTAAAATTTTTTTGTTAATGTTAACTTCCAAGTTTCAGAATCAACTTTCACACTTCGTTTGGAAAGGCCAATTTGGTGAGAAATTCTGAGGAAGGTAACTCTTCTCTCATGTTTAGTTTACAAATTAGGTGAGAAATGACAAGAAATAGAACTATGTTATTTTACCCATTTCATTTATTACCAAAAGTGATAAAATTTGGCGAGAAACAAGAAAATTACTTATAAAATATTTATAATACGGAGATTGCACATTAAAATACAAAGAAAGAAAAAAAAATCTCACTTATATCCTTCTCTCACATGCTTTGATCATCCAAGCATGATAGTGAAAAAAACACAATCATTTTTATTCTTTTTCACACCTAATTTAGAGACTAATATCATTTCTTTCACATTTTGGAGAGAGGAACCGTAATCTTAAATCCCAAATTTTCCAGTTCATTCATCTCAATTTTCACACATACCAAACAAGCATTAATGGTATATATATTAATTAGAGCAAAACCCCATTTACAAGAAGAAAAACTAACCTAACTTAATTTTGTACATAAACCCTTCCTCTCGCTTCGACCCACCTCCAGATCCGACTTCGCTGCCTCAACATTGCTCACCATCTTTTGCACTGCAAAATATGTCTTCATCTCAACAATAAATTCAAAGAAAGCCTCTTTAATTGTCGAA
The DNA here is from genome assembly GCA_025200525.1 of Camellia lanceoleosa. Classification (NCBI taxonomy): domain Eukaryota; kingdom Viridiplantae; phylum Streptophyta; class Magnoliopsida; order Ericales; family Theaceae; genus Camellia; species Camellia lanceoleosa. The sequence goes on along the minus strand of CM045764.1, from coordinate 118,829,356 downwards.
ACCCTAAAACAAAGAAAACTCAAAACCCTAAATTGATTAACAAAGAAACATTAAATTCGAATAATTTGGGGGTTTACTCGAGATTTGATCTCAAACAGATTAACATCGAGACCCACCGATCGCATCGCAATTTAATCCGATCTTCAAGAAATTTTCTGTCTCTTGAGAGAGACTCGAGCAGTATTTGTTGTGTTTCTAAAATGTGTACGAGAGAGTTGAAAACTTTGTTCCATTGTTGAGGATCAAGAAACTTTAGAGCCTTTTAGTGTTCTCATCGATAACTACTGAAGAAGAAGAAGAAGAAACTAGGGTTTCAGATCTGGTTAGGGTTTTGAAATCAAAGCACCAATGGCACATTTAGGTGTAGTTTAGGGTTAGAAACAAACCTGAACGACAGTACAGGCCTCTCGGAAAAATTCGGTTCAACTGGAAAGTAAGGGAAAAGACGATGACTAGGACTTTGGTCACAAACCCATGGTGGAGACGCCCAGAGAGTGAGCTATGAAGAAGATGTCGACATGGTCAAGCCCGGATCGCCGACGAGGCCGGTGGTCCTTGGAAGCTTCACTATGGCGGAAGAGAAGAGGAGGAGAAGAGCCAAGGGCCAAACACGATCGATTCACTTTTGTTTCCCCTTCTAACCGGCTACACCGGTTGCCTAGTTGAGAGTTAAATTATTTAAGTAATTTAGTTATTACCTGGTTATGAGGTAATATGGTATAAATAAATAATTGAATATAACTAAGTTATGAGTTAATATGATAGTGGTTATGACTAATATGATATTGGTTATGACATAAAATCATATAAGTTCATAACTAAATGTATGATACATCTAAATGTACCATAGCATCACCCTGTTGTCGATACTCTGTTCAAAACAGACAGTAAAATATTGCTATTAATATAGAGTAACATTTTACTATAAAAAAGAGAAACATGTTACTATGAAATATGTTATTGTCAAACAAAATAACATGTTACTGTTTATGTCAATTTCGACGGTAATTTTTTTTTTTTGTTTTGTTTAAGAATTTCATAGTTAACATGAATTTTATTTGATAGATCTTGATGAGAGAATCATAAAAATATTAATTTTATTAAAAATTGACATCTAAATCAAAAGTTATATCATTTTAAGGTTTAAAATATTAAATTACTTACTAAAGATATTTTGGTAACAGTAATGTATGCTAGACTTTTTAAGAATTTTTTTTTTTTGTAACAGCTTAAAGTTTTATAGTGAGAGGATTTTGATCCGATGTCCCTATGAATTTAGTATTAATTCTAACCAAACTAATCGATGCACATCTCTAGTTAAGATTATTGTAATTGGTACGAGTCACTCCAACAACTACTAAGAAATTTGAATTCAACAACCTCTTATTTATCAAATTAATTGAGGGTCAACCCTTAGTCAAGATCAAGGACCATTGAGTAGAGATGAACATAAGGTGGTTCAAGTCTAATCTTATCATGTGAAGCCCGACCACTTAACTTGGTATATGAACTAATAATTATTTTATTTTATTTTGTCTTAAAAGTAAAATTTTATCATTTTTAATTTGATTCTACAATTTGATTTGATTTTATTTATCATTTTCTTCCAACGATTCCTTTTAAAATTTTGATTTTAACAATCTTCATTATTAGGGGACTATTTGCTATGATATAAAAAGTAGGGAGAATTATGCAAATAGTTCCTGTAGTTTATACGATGTATCAATTTGGTCTATGTAGTTTCAATTTGCTTGATTTTAACCCTTAATTTAACGAATTGTGTCATTTTAGTCCAATAAATAACGGTTGTTAAGTTAATTTAACAAAAAGTCAAACACTGTGTCAATTTGGTCCCTGTATTTTTCACAATGTGTCAATTTAGTCCCTCTCAAAATCGAGAAAATTGGAACTATAGGGATCAAATTGACACATCGTGTAAAGTACAAGGACCAAATTGACACATTATTTGACCTTCTGTTAAATTAAGGGGCAAAATCGAGCAAATTGAAACTACAAAGATCAAATTGACACATCGTGTAAACTACATGGACTATTTGCATAATTTATCCTAAAAGGTATATTTTTAGGAGACTTACGTGTAAGTCCGAATAAGTGAACTTATTGTTCAATAGGTCCTGTGAGAATTAATGTTTTTTTATTTTTATTTTTATCAAACATTATTAAAAAACGTCACTAATTGTTAATTTTCAACGACATTTTTAAAAATCTTGTCACAAAAAATATCACTAATTATAAGTTTTAACAACAATTTTAAAAATTGTCACAAAAAAATCAATAATTTTCAACTTTCAATGACAGTTTGAAAAATTCATTACAGAAAAAGTCACTAATTGTAAGTTTTAGCGACAATTTATAAAAATCGTGATAAAAAAAGTCGCTAATTGTCAATTTTTAGCGACATATGCAAAAAAAATTGTCACAAAATTATCATTTTAAGCAACAATTTTACTAGGAGTTATTTTTAATAAAACTTGATGGGAATTAAGTCCAACTATTAAGACCTATTAGTAATTTTTCCTATATTTTTTTTTATCTTTTTTGAGTCACATTACTTGTTTACTTTTCTACATATCTTTTCATAAAAAGTCAAAAAATACGCTTATTTAGATCATCCCAAATACTCTCTAGGGCGGTGACCATTCCTACCATTGGGCCCTGTTTGGCTGATTATTTGCTGATATGTGACAAAAAAAAAATTTGTTCGTGCATTTGCTTTCTTTTATAAAGAAATTACAATTAATGCATGTTTTTAAAATAAATTTTAAATTAGTAAAATCTATCAATTTTAATAATTCACTTCATTTGGAAATTGATTATTTTAAATAGAAATTACAATTAGTGCATGTTTTTAAAATAAATTTTAAATTAGTAAAACAACAATGATTCATCCCCCTTTTTCCCCCACCTCCTTTGACCCCCTCTCTCTCATTGGTTACTTTTTCTTTTTTTTTTCTTTTTTTTCTGCTCCTCCAATCACCCCCCGCCACGTAGCAAAGGGGTGAGGGGGTGACCCCAAAAAGGGGTCCTAAGCATTATTCTTAGTAAAATCTATCAATTTTAATAATTCACTTCATTTGGAAATTGATTATTTTAAATAATTTTTTATAAAAATATGTATAAACAAAAATAAATAAATAATAAGGCTTTGACATTTTAATTACAATCTCAAATCCTTTTCCGGTTCAAAAGGAAACGCGTATTTGCAATAACCAAGAAAAACAAAAAAGCAGAGCAAGCAATACAACTACACAAACACAGCAAATAGGATAGGAAAGTAGAGCAAAGAGGATAGGAAAGTAGCTGCAGCGGACCTTCTCGCTTTCTTTGAAGAAATTCGTGGAAGTTACAAAGAAAATTGGTTGTTTATCTGTACCAAATTGCTTGCAAATAACGCAAATCTCACATTATAAAAAGAAGGCCACAGAGATCCTAGTTTCTACTTGTGTTTTCAATTTCCCAATTTTATCTCTCTCTGCTAATTCCGTATACCAAACAGTTAAACAATGGCTTCCTCCTCTGTTCCATCTTCATCTCGACCTCAATACACATACGATGTGTTCTTGAGCTTTAGAGGCAAAGACACTCGCGATAACATCGTCAGTCATTTCTACACTTTGTTGGCTCAGAAGGGGATTAACACCTTCAAAGACGATGAAAAGCTCGAGAGAGGAAAAGTGATTTCGCCAGAGCTCCGGAGGGCGATTCGAGAATCGAGGTTTTCAATTGTTTTTTTATCGAAGAATTACGCTTCTTCGAGATGGTGTTTGGATGAACTCGTGGAGGCACTTGAATGCAGCAACACAACAGTTATCCCGATATTCTATCATGTGGATCCATCGGAAGTGAGAAGGCAAAGAGGGAGTTTTGGGGAGGGCTTTGATGAATTGGTTTCCAAACAGGGAGTATTGGGGATGGAGAATGTTCAAAGGTGGAGGAATGCTTTGGAGCAAGTTGGCAATTTATCAGGATGGCATTACCCCAGTGAAACCATCATCAGGTAACTTGCAATTAGATACAAAATAGGGAAAACGTTCTTTGCTGACTGATATTATAACCTGTATTCGATACTGGTCATTCATAACAAACTAAATATATTCACATTTCTTCCAAATATATATATATTATAAGTAAAAATATTGGAATTTCGAGATTAAAAATCTCAATTTATTTATTTTTTAAATATTTTTGAATTTTTTAACACTAAAAAAATACATGTCATTGAAAGGATTGTATTTCATATTATGATAATATCTTTTTGAATATTAGATAATTTATTTTTAAATTATGTTTAATCGTTTCATTAATTATCATATTTTTTTTCTTCCCTAAATTACGTTACCATTTCAGAATTTTATAAAATATGTTTAGAAACTAATATAATTATTTTTTTCTTTTAAGTACCACTATTATACTAGTCCTACATTTTTTACAAATTTTTTAACAGTTTTTCTTTGAAATATTTATTGTTCATAATAATATAGTAAGTTGAGATATGCAATGGTTTGATCATTCATATTAACTTTAATATTATAATCTATCTAATAAAAAAATAAATGCTATGATTATTGTGTTTTTTTTTTTTTTTTTTTTGGAGAATGAAAAAAATAGAACTAATTATTTTATATAGACCATCTGTTATTTATAATTTAACTATTTTAGAAAGTAAATATGATTGGGTGTTGAATGTTAAAATTGTCAATCATTTTTTCTCATAATTTTGATATTGAAAATCTTATTAATTGTGACCCATATTTATATCTACTAACTTGGTGTTTGGAATTAGCTTTTTTAGTAGCTATTTTATTAACTTTTTTTTTCCCTTCATTTTTGGTATTTTTTTTTAAATTTTTAAAAAGTTTTAGACGTCTAAATAATACTAGACGAATCAAAAAAATAAAAAAATTATTAAATACAAAAGAGTTAAAAAGAATTTAACTTTTTTAATTGGATACCAAATAAAGACTAGGGCCTCGTTTGGTAAGTAGTCAAAAAGTCACTAAAAAATTAAAAAGTTAACAACTTATACAAAAAAGTCAAAGATTTTATTTTCTCTTTACTTTTTACACATTTTTCCGTAAAAAGTCAAAAAGTCATCTCAAACATACTAATTTTTTTTACATCACATTTTAATCAAAAAAATCAAAAAGCTACTAAAAAACTGTTTCCAAATGAGGCCTAAACCTACTTTGGAAAGTTGATATTTTAACAAAAAAGTCAAAAAAATACAACAAAAAACTCATTTCTCTATACTTTTTTTACACATTTTTTTACAAAAAGTCAAAAAAATCTAAAAAAATTAATTCTCAAAAGTTTATTTTAAGTTTTCATTAAAATTGGCATCTTGAAATATTATTTAAAAAATAAAAATTATGTCAATGTGACAATCATTTTTATGGAAACTAACATTTTTTTAATTTTAAAAGAAAAAATAATAATTAAGAATATTGATGACTCATTAATATTTATGACCAAAAAAAAAAAACAACAACTTAATTGATCACCAACTCTATTAGGATTGCATTGGAATGAGTTTTATATTTTCATACTAGCCATGTTATTGTCCTTAATCACAAAATTTTTAATCACATAATATTTCTATTTAAATGAGTGGATAGACAAAAATACTTTAGTACAATTTTCCTTTATATTACAATTAAAAAAATTCTAAGATGAACATACATCTTTTTTTTTTTTTTTTTTGTAAGTTTCGCTATATGTACAGTACAATGCAGGGGTTATATATTATTAATAATAAAAATCAAAATACTTGATTGTGACAATTTTTTCAAACTTTGACAAATGGCTGGTTTGGCAAGTTTCAAAAAGTTAAAAAGTCAAAAAATCATTATCCTATTTCAGTCACATCATCTTATTTAAATCGCATCACCTCTCTAACACATCATTTCAAACCCAACCCAAATCCAACCCATATTTCATAAAAAGTAAAAAAGTGTACTTATTTAAATCATCCCAAATAACACAATTTGAGTTGATAAATTTCTTGACCAAATTTAAAAAAAGTTTTTTCTAAAATTTTACAAACTGAAAATTACTTTGGGTCAATCCAAATTGCACCTCTAGGTCATACGGTAAATTAGATGGGTCTTTAAATTTTATGATCTAAAAATTCATGCAATGTTAATAAATATTTTTATCATATATCTCTAAATTCAAAAATAAAAATAAATTTATAATCTAAAAATTCATAAAATATTAATATATATCATTATTATGTACGTGCACAGGTCGAATGCTATATATTTATAGGACCTTGCTACATCTCTCTAAAAACACTCCCCCTAATCCCCCTAATTTCCATATTAAGTAAAAAAAAAAAAAACAAGAAAACAGTTACCCAAAATGGAAATTAGGGGGATTAGGGGGACACTTTTTAGGGCTCCAAGCCTCCGTTTGGGAAGTGGGTTGGCTTTTTGGCTTTTTGGCTTTTTTGGCTATTTTAGCCTGGGCTTAAAAGTTTGGTTTGGGAAGGGTTTTTTGGCTTTTTGGCTTTTTTGACTTTTTTTGTGAGAGAGGAGTGTAATGATTATGGGTTGGATGTGATGTTTTGTCTTTTGTGGCTAAAAAAACCTATTTTGTCTTTTGTGGCTAAAATAGCCAAAAAACTTGGCTTTTTGGCTTCCCAAACGATGCCATCATTTCCCATATTTATATTTAAGTTTTATATGGGATTTTTTTCTAGGTCCCTTATTACGATGCAGTGTGTTGCTACTGTGCGTGTCCAATTCGGTTCTCATTTTCAGGTCGAATGCTAATATATTTATATTTAAGTTTTATATGGGATTTTTCCCCCTAGTTTCCTTATTCGGATGCAGTGTCTCACTACTGTGTGTGTCCGATTTGATTCTCGTTTTCATTTTAATGATGTGAATAATTCACTTTTTAGTGTACGTTGAATAGAATATTCTTATAAAATTTTCAATTGACTAGATATTGAAAGACTTATGATCAGGTCAAATCCTGAACATTTGATTTGTTTTTAATTTGAATTATTTGTCTATTTCCATTAAGTAAAATCAATGAAAATGTACGGGGGCGAAATATCCTCTGCTTTCCGTACTCCTTGCACTCCAAGCTTCTCTTAACGGCGTCTAACTTGGCAACACAGAAACGGTGAGCTGCCCGACGGTGGTGTGCCGGATAGACCCTCCGACGATCAAGTCAGGCCACTTGAGGAAGAAAAAGGCTAGAGAGAGAGTGTGTTTTCTTAGAGAAAGAAGTTGCATACCTCCAACGTTCACCTTCCTCCTTATTTCTAGGCTGGCTATGCAGCCTCAAGATCGTGCGCGCACTACCTCTGCTGTCCTTCCTTGGACAGGTGGCAGTGCTCGCCCCTCACCACCTTACGCGTGTAAAGGTTTTGTCCTCCAGTCAGAACATGCAGAACTGCCCAACGGTATTGGTGCGTGCGTGGAGCAGATTTCCTCCTCCTCACGCCATTGGCCCAGGTGGCACACATAACCGAAGTACCACGACCGACCTATCCCTTATGGAGAATTGCCACCACAAGCATAAAACCGAGCTACGAATCACCGACCTATCCCTCGGCCAAGGAGCACACATTAGACTCTCATGGCCGAGGTAATCTTGACCGGTCAATTCTAGCTAACCGTTATGCAGGCGGCCTCGCCTGCGCTATATTCGATCTCGGCTACATGAAGCCATCTATCTCGGCTGGCCGGTTAGAGGAACGCCGGCCTCGCCGCAGCCTCAGTCTAGCCCGGATTATCCTTTAGCTCGGTTACCATTCGCCACTCTGAGCTCCTCCTAACACATGCAAGTCGCAACTCGACTAGGCCAGTTCGTGCGTGAGCGGCCAACGTCTCTGACCGTGCAAGTCAGGCCGCAGGCCGCAGCAATAGAGAAGTTAGCTCGACACCGCGCGGTCCGTCACGTCTGACGTTATCTTAGCTCGGCCGTACTGTCTGGTGCAAATCTCCCATCTCAAAAAATATTCAGTGTGTTTAGTTTCAATTTTTGGATTTAATTTTCTGAAAATTGAGGCTATGTTTGGTAAGACTTTCAAAAACTAATTCTATCCTTATATTGTAATCCTATGTTTGGTAAGCGTTTTCAAATCATGATTCTAAATCAATTTTAAAACACATTTAGAAAACATGTTTGGTAAATCAGACAATTTTTGAATTTTTGATCTACCCGGTCGTCCTCCCGGATGTTCGGCCGATCGTGCAGCCCATTGACCGGAATAGTACAATCCCCTCCCCCGGGGTTTTTGTGGTGAGATTTAGGCAGTCATGATTGAATTGAACCTATCCACTGCGGATGAGCATTTAACAGGAAGCTTCTTCCTATTTCTTGAATATACAAATTATTTGGTTTCGATACCGGATGTTAGGCCGATCGTCCAGCCCGTTGACCGGAATAGTACAATTCCTCCTCCGCCCTCTGCGGATGAGCATTTAACAGGAAGCTTCTTCTGCTTTTGAATATACAAATTATTTGTTTTCGATATTTTTTAAATATACAAATTATTTTTTTAGACTAAAATGATAAATTATTTTTTTGAATTGAATTTTAAAAAGAGTTTGATTATGAGTTTTGAATAGAATTTTCAATAGTTTTGAGTTGTGTGTTTAGTTATGAGTTATAAGTTTTGGAATTAAACCAAACAACTTTTTTCATTCCATATGGCACATTAAAAATTCAAAACTCAATACCAAACTCTTTTCAAAACTTATTACCAAACAAATTTTTTCTTTTCAAATCATAATTCCAAAACTCACAAACTCAAAATACAACTTTATTCTCAAATCATAATTCTAAAACTCTACTAAACGCTATTGAGTGTTTTGTTTTTCGTATTTTTTGGTTTTAAATGAATATTTTTAAAAAAATTAACTTTTTTAGATATACCTTACTTAGATGCATCTAAAAAGTAAAATATTTGTAAAAAATATTTTAAAAAATTAATAAATACACAAGAATACGAAAAATGTATTGAATTTTCGTATTTTTTTTATATATCTGGTATTTAGTGAATTTTTTAAAGATTTTTTTCACAAATATTATACTTTTGAATATATTTATGTTAAGTGTATTTAAAAATTTTTAAAATTACTTAGAATATTTTAAAAAATCAATGAAAACAAAAAACACGGAAAATAAAAAATTTTAATTTTTTGAAAAGTGAATCCTGAAAATCCAAACTAAACAAGCTGATTGGTATTTTAGTTATTAAACACAATAAAAATGAATATTCTAGACATTTTGTATATACCTATATTGAGTTTAATGACTAAATTATTATTCTTTTTATTGGTTTTACTTAACGAAAATAGATAAATGGTTTAGATTGAAAACAAATCAAAAGTTCAGGTTTAAATTGACAAAATTGAAAATTTTGAGATTATTTTGTTGCAAGGGTTAAAACTCTGGGTTGTTTTTTTTCATAATTATCCCAAAAATATAATATTTGTTTTATTTAAATCAATATAATTGTTTTTTCAAATTTGATATTCAATATTCATTGTCTTAAAAGATTTCAAAAAGACAAATTAATATGAGTGATATTACATCTTCCTAATAAATCACTCTCATTTTGACCTCTAATGAGATAGAAGATAGAGAATAGGGAGAGGATAGAGAAGAAGGATGAAGTGTGGGGAATGAGGTCTATTTCACATTATTAAGATAAATTAAAGGTGCTCAATTAAAACTCTCAAATATATTTTTTTTAATATATGTCAATTTTGTTAAAAACGAATTTATAAAATTAAAATTTTGTGATTTTGAAAAACTTAACACGAAATACTAAAAAGGATAAAAATATCAATAATTGTCCTTATCATCATAATATTTAAAAGTGCCATGTGCCCTTTTTACCAACAAAGATGACCTCAGTCTTAAAACACTCTCACCAAATTTTCATTATGTTTATAATTATAAAATTATGGGTGAATTATACTTTGTTCTTTTTATGTTTAGTTTTTTTTTTTGTTTTTTGGTTCTTAAAGTCTCTTTTTTTTTACTTTGACTTCTCACATTTTAAGTTTTTTTTTTTTTTTCAATTTACTTTGAAAGTTAATTTATATTCAAAATTAGATAAAAAAATGTAACAATAATTATAAAATAATATAAAAATATATATTATTATATTGAGATTTGAATTTATGTCAGTGGTTTGAATTATATATAATGAAATATTTTTATGACATGTGACTGCTAATGTGTCATTTTCTCTGAAATTTTTTAGAGAAGTTAGCTTTATGAGTAAATTTAGAAAACATGAAACATGAAGGCCAAAGCGAGAAAAATAAATTTTAAATATCAAAGTGGGAAAATGACCAAACGTAAAGGGGCAAAGTGTAATTTATCCTAAAATTATTTAAAAAGATGTTACGATATATGCAATGCAAGATATGATTAAATATATATATATATATTTGATTTGGAAGTATAATCTTAGTGCAACTTAAATAAATGTATGGGGAAATTCTACAATATACATGCCTTAAAAGGGATGTATCATTTGCACTTTTAATTCTTCATTTTTTTAAAATTTTAATTATGGCTAATTTTTTTCTTTATTTATAACAATATTTTAGTTATGACTCATGAGATCTTTAGTTATGTATCATATGACGTTTGGGCATCATGTGGTGTTTGGTTATGATTTCTTTTTTTTAATTATGACTAAAAAAAAATTATGTCATTTTCTTCTTTAGTTATAAGGTACATATAGTACACAACTTTGTTTGTTTACTGGATATAAAGGCCGGATATGGGTGTGGGCTCGGATATAATATGAGGTAGGTCCCACAATTTTTTTTGTCTCTCTATATCCCGTGTTTGGTTGCTCAGGATATGTAGAGTCCGAATAGTATATGATGCAAAAGGAAATATGCAATACCATCCCTCATGATATTGTATATCCCTTACTGTCGGATATAGCTCATCTTTCATCCAAAGGTTAATAATAATTACTCTCCTCTGATCCCATCTTATATCCTATCTTAACTAAACATAGTATAAGTGACCCCACAGTATATATAATCCATCTTATATCCTATAAGAGCATCTCCAACGGTAGTAGGCATTTTACCTATCTAAATATTACTATAAAGTATATATTTTATTTTGCCTATCGACTGTTTTATATTTTTACTCCAACCATGCTCTTTATTTTAGCTATTTGACCAAATACTATTAATTTTATAGAATGCCACGTCAACAACAAAGATGGAGGGAAATGATCCTAATGATTGAATACATTTTGCCTAGTGTTGAAGGTTAGCTACATGTAGCTAGTGAATATGTGTTGAGCCAAAATGCCTAATCATATACCTAGTGCATTGGAATTGAAAAAAGTAAATCACACTAGGCATTTTAACTAACAAGTATTATATGCCTAGTGCATTGGAGATGCTCTAACATATTATATCACATGCTTATCCTTAGGTATTACGAAACTCTTATATCTAATCCGGACAATCAAACGGGACCTTAAGGAGTATGTACCATAATCTTTTCCAAATATATAACATAGTTTTATATGATGTTGAATGTTAACATATTAAAAAATTAATCAGTTTGAAAGTAAAAATTATTATTTATGAAACATTACAATATGCATGAAATAAGCGTTGCTAAGTTGGCTAGTTTAATAACATTAATGAAAACGAAAAAATTGTCATATAACCTACTCGTAAATTGTGTTTGAATTTAGGATTTGGTCAAAAATTTATGGAAGGAAATAAAAAGGTCATTTAATGGTAGAAAAATTAACTTATATTTCATTTGCATTTTTTTACAATTTTTTCCTCTTTCTCTTCAAATATGATGCAGTGCTGATCGAAACAATAGTAACAATCTTAAGATCCGTTGATTCACACAAGAATACCGGAAATAAGACTCCTCTTTAGAGCTGTTGATTCCCAAGAATACCGGGTTTAAAGGCTCAACCAAAATTGATTCACACAGAATTAACCAAAGTTGGAACTAAGAGTAATAAAACTCAAAATATATTAATCATCAAAACTCTAGAGCCCTAAGGCTTTACACCCACTATTTATAAATAAAAAAAAAAAAGCAGAGGCCTAAACAAACAGTTTTGGCAATAAAATAAGGCAACACTAATAAAATATAAAAACAGAGGCCTAATCATAATCAACGAAGCAACAAATCAAATAAAGCAACTAATAAAATATAAGGCAAAATACTAAGGCAATTGCCAAAAGTGAAGGAGGCAAAGAGGAAGGCAATTGCCAAAAGTGAACATAATAAAATAATGGCAACTAAAGCTTTGCTGTGCTGTGCTGGCTCACAGATTGCTTGCTGTGTTGGCTGGCTATGGCTTGGCTACATCAAAATACAAGGATAAAAGTTTTAAAGTTGAAGGACTAGAAATACAGTATAACTATTTGATGTGGTTTCTAACAAGCTAAAGCTAATAACTGAAAAGTAGAAGCTAAAATACCTGTTCCCTTGCTTGTTAATAAAAAGATATTTAGACTATATTTATGTCTCATAAGTTGGAAACAAAAGCTCACCAAACATTATTGCACAAATTTGTAAAATAGTAATAATTGAAAAGCAGAAACTAAAACACCTCTGCCCTTGCTTGTTAATAACAACTTATTTATACTATTTATGTCTCATAAGTTGTAGACAAAAGCTCAGCAAACATTGTTACACAAATTTTCAAAATAAAAAATTGCTATAAACAACTCTATAAACTGCACCAAACAGTTTTATTGAGGTTGGGGAGGCTTATGGGAGACTTATCCTAAGTTCTCTAGTTCAATATCACCTTCAGACCAAAGAAGATAAAAAGATTAAAACCAAAAGGGAATAAAGAATAATAACAAATGACAAAAACTCAAAAATAGAAATCTTCATGAGGGTTTCTGACAATAAATTAAAGTAGAACTGAAGAAGTGCAGTTCAATAACTAGTAAAGTAGATCAATTGTGGGAAAATTTAGAAACCCAATGTGCCATTCAAATAAAGCAAATAAGGACTTTTCATGTTTTTCTTTCTATTAAAAAGTATTTCAATTGCAATGAGTAAAATTAATCACCATTTACCAAAATAAATTTTTCTTCTTATTCCTCTTTTGAGTTTTGATGAATAAATTTATTACTATCCCTCTAAATTTGCAGGTCTGAATCAATGTTCATCCAAGAAGTTGTTGATGAGATTCTTTTTACAAAATTAAATCGTACATATTCAAGCGTTGTCAAAGACCTAGTTGGGATGGATTCTCGTATGCAGAAAGTGATTGAATTGCTAGGTTTAGGGATGGGTGATGCTCGTGTTGTAGGAATTTGGGGAATGGGTGGAATTGGTAAGACTACTATTTCTAGAGCTGTTTGTGATTGTATCTCTTACCAATTTCAAGGCTGCAGCTTTATTAAGAATGTTAGAGAAGATTTAGAAAAATGTGGTTTAAAAACTTTGCAAGAACAACTCATTTCTGATATTTTAATGGAAAAGGATTTGAAAGTACGAAGTGATGGTTGTGCAGTACAGATGATAAGGCATGGGGTATGTCGTAAAAAGGTTCTTATCGTGCTTGATGATGTGGATGAATCAACTAACCTTGAAAATTTGGTAGGAGAGCACAATTGGTACAGTTTTGGAAGTAGAATCATTATAACCACTCGAAATAAACATGTGTTAATTAGTTTTGGCATTACACATATTTATGAGGTTGAGGAATTAAGAGAAGATGAAGCTATAAAGCTCTTTGAATTGAAAGCCTTTGGGAAACCGCCACAAATGGAAGGCTATGGAGAGCTTGTATGCTGTGCAGTAGAGTATTGTAAAGGAGTTCCTTTAGCTCTCGAAGTTTTAGGTTCTTTCCTTTATGGTCGAGACAAAGATAAATGGGAAAGTTCATTAAACAGACTGAAAGAAATCCCTCTCGAGAAAGTTCGACAAGTACTTAGAATAAGTTACGATGCATTGGAATCGAAAGAGCAAGACATATTCTTAGATATTGCATGTTTTTTCAAAGGGGAGGACAAAAATGATGTAACAAAAATACTAGAAAGTTGTGGTTTCTACCCAACTATTGGAATAGATGTTCTTGTTGAAAAGTCTCTTATAACTATCTCAAGCGATAATAAGCTGTTGATGCATGATTTGATACAAGAACTAGGGCGGTATATTGTCTGTGAGCAATCAACTACAGAGCCTGGAAAGCGCACTAGGTTATGGCTTGATGAAGATATAAAACATGTATTGATGGAGAATACGGTAAGAGATCTTATAGAAATGCATGAATACTCAAAAAATTGTTTTTTCAAAAATTGTCAGCCTTCTAATATTGTGTTCTTGTTATTTGCTTGTGGTCATTAGGGAACAAACGAAGTGGAGGGCATAGTTATGCAGTATAGTGACCTAAGAGGTCTAGATCCAAAGGACATTCGGTTTCCAAAACAATTGAAGTTGGGGCCTAAAGCTTTTGAAAAGATGCCAAACTTGAGGATTCTCAAAATTTGTTGTATGGACCTCTCAGAAGAACTTAAATATCTTCCTAACAAGTTAAGTTATCTTGACTGGTTAGGATATCCTATGTAATACATGCCTCATTTACATTTCAACCAAAGCATCTTGTTGAACTTCACTTAAACTATAGTAGTATTGAACAACTTTGGGAGGGATCAATGGTATGAATATGCATTCTCTTTAATTACTTTGAATAAGATGCAAAGTCCTTGACACAATATAATTTTGATAATTTATTTCTATATAAATTTTGTAATTTATTTATATTTTTATTTTTCTTCAACAGCATCTATGCAAGTTAAGGATCATGAATTTTAGTCACTCGACATACCTAAAGAAGAGCCCATCCTTCGCCGGGGTCCCAAATCTTGAAAGCCTGATTCTTGAAGGCTGTACAGGTTTGGTTAATCTTCATCCATCCATTGGAGTTCTCAAAGGGCTTATTTGTTTGAACTTGAAGGATTGCAAAAGTCTCAAGAGTCTTCCTGACAGCATTTGTCAGTTGAAAGATCTTGGAAATTTGAATCTTTCTGGTTGCTCCAAACTTGACAAATTGCCACAAGACTTGGGTGTTTTGGACTATTTATATGAGCTTTATGCAGATGGGACTGCAATTAGACAACTCCCATCCTCCATTGGACGTCTGAAGAATCTTCAAAGACTAACGCTACAAGGGTGTAAAGGACTATCATCTAATTCATGGAGTTCTTTCTTCGTGCCTTCCATTTTACGAAGAGAGAGAGATATGGCTTCTGAACTAGCAGCTTTGTCAGGGTTGAATTCTTTACGGGACCTAGATCTCAGTTACTGTAATTTAAAATCTATCCCCACAGCCATTTGTCACATCGACTCTTTGGCATTTTTGGATCTAAGTGGAAACAATATGGAAAGTTTACCTGCAAGCATGAATCAACTTTCAAGGCTGTTGAACTTGAGTTTGAGTGGTTGCAAGAAGCTTCAAGAATTGCCAGAGATTTCATCTAAAATAGTTAGCCTATATGCTGAAAATTGCTCATCATTAAGAACAATATGCAGTCCATCCAAATACAATGATTTTAGAGAGCTGTACTTCGACAATTGCTTCAAATTGATTGAGAATAAGCAAAACAACATCTTGACGGAAAAAGTTCTTTCAAATCGATTTCAGGTTCTCTCTCTCTCTCTGGCATTGTGAAGCGGCAACTCTACTCTTTAGCTAATTAAACACCCTGATATTTATTTTTTTTAATACTAATACATATGTTCAACAAGTTCACTCATTGCAATTTTGAACACCCAGCAATGAGTTTTTTGAATTTAAAAAAATAAAAATCACGCAGCACTAGCATAGTCCACTGTTTTCGTTTTTCTTTGTATATATATATATGATAAATTACAATAATAGTCCCTAAAATTTTATATCCTTTTCATTTAAGTCCCTAAAGTTTTAATTTTGTCAATTAAGTTTCTAAAGTATTTAAGTCAAATCAATTTAGTCCTAAAGACAATATAAAAATAAAACAAAAGCCTAAGGCTGTGATTGGTCCTTCATTATTTTCTTCTTGTTCTGTCATTATTCATAATTCGTGCAGACTATAATTAATTAGATCTTTTTTTTTTTTGGTGATATTAATTCAAAAGATTCCTTTCGAGAGTTCCTTTGAAAAAATAAAGATAATTATATGTATTATTTTCTATAAGAGCTAACTGTTTAAATCATTAGTAATTTTAAAAAAATAATTACAAATCAGTGATAAATTTATAAATATTAATAATTAAAAGTTAAAATTTTTCATGATCTATAATTATTTTTTAAAATTTATAAATAATTATAAATTAAAAAATTCCTTTTAAGCTCCCGACTAGATGTGAGTCGATAACTTATCAAAAACAATTTACATGTTTTATTTTGTTGGATTGAAACAAAAATATTAGGGATAATTACAAAAAAAAAAAAAAAAAAAAATCAGAGTTTTGTAACAAAATAAATCTTGAAATTTTAATTTTATTAATTTAAATTATAATCTTTTGATTTATTTTAATTTAAACAATTTGTTTATTTTCGTTAAAAGTAAGCGAGGAAAACAAAAATCTTAATCATTAAACCTAATGTAAATATACAAAAAATGTTTAAAATATATTTTTTTTATTAAAATACTCATTTTTTCATTGATTTTACTTAATGAAAAAGACAAATAATTTAGATTGAAAACATATCAAAAGTTTAAGATTTAAATTGATAAAATTAAAAATTTAGGGTTAATTTTGTTATAAGATTCAAACTCTAATATATATATGTATATATATTTGTAATTTGAGAAGTTTAAAGGGTTAATTTTCTCCCATCTAAAAATATAGATAAAAATTTCAAGTACACCCCTAACTTTTGCTTAAATTACAGATTTCTCTTTGTACTATGAAAAATTATAAATAGTCCCTTGTAAGAATTTTTTATTTAATAAAATTAACTGAAAAATAAAATTTCTAAATGTTTTATTACACAATAATAAAATTATTTGAATTATTAATTGAATTATTTTTTTAACATCATTAAAAACTATTCATTGTGTTTGGTTTCTAAATTGAATTTTCCAGAAATTGAGCTTTTTTGTTTTTTGTTTTTCGTATTTTTTATTTTTAGTGAATATTTTTAAAATTTTAAGCAATTTTTTTTATACTTTTTTAGATGTACCTTACTTAAATGTATCTAAATAGTAAATTATTTATGAAAAAATATTTTAAAAATACACAAAGAAAAATGTACTGAATTTTCATTTTTTTTTTTGTATTTTTTGGTATTTAGTGAATTTTTTAATGATTTTTTTCACAAATATTATATTTTCTAAGTGTATTTATGTTAGGTGTGTCTAAATTTTTTTTAAAAATTATTTAAAATATTAAAAAAATTCAATGAAAACAAAAAATATGAAAAACAAAAAAGTAGAATTTTTTGAAAAATGAATTCTGAAAACTGAAAACAAAGAGACTAATTAATTGACTTGATGATTTATTTATGAAAAGAGCTATTTATTATGAAATTAGAAATTTCAATTGGTGGGATATAATTTCCCCACAGGGGCGATTTGTATTTTAATCAAAATTAAAGGGGTGTATTTCTAATTTAACCACAAAAAAAAGAGATTAAGGGTATGTTTGGTTTGTGTTTGTAGAGTAGTTTTTGAGATAAAAAGTACGAAAACTTGTTTAGTTTGCCTTTTTTCAAAAATGATTTTGGAAAATTGTTTTGGGGAGAGAGTTTTAAAAAAAGTGATTGATTTGATGTGTATAAGAGAGAGTGATTTTGGAAAGTAGGTAACCAAAAAAAATTTTTAATTTTTTTTTAGAAAAATTTATTTGGTTTGATTACTCTTGAAAATTTATTTGTAGAGAATTTTTCTCAAAAATTTTTCTGAAAAACAAACCCTAAATTTCTCTTATGTTCACTCTCAACATGAGAGAATTAGAGGACTCGTGGGGCTCACCACGGTCATGTTTTGATGATCCAAACCGTTTATGAAAAAATTATGTCAATTTAATAATTGTAATATTTTTATTTTATCATGTGTGTTTTAAAAAAAATAAATGGTCTATTTTCAAAAATATATTTATCGTTCATTTTTTTAAAAATAAATACAATAAAATAAAAATATTACAATTATCATATCAAACTAATTTTTTTATGAATATAATAAAATAAAAATTTTACAAAATAAATAATTTAAATTATTGATAGTGAGGCTACACCTCTCAAATTCTCTCATATTTGAGAAAGCAAACCAAAGTTTAAACTAACAGATTAACGAAAAGTGAAATGATAGATATAGATTTGCGGGGTGAGGCTCTTTGGCCCGGTAGGTTTGGGGCAAGCTTCCCATACCGGTGGGAAGTTTGTGGGTCCCCCCTCCAAAAAAAAAAATAAAAAATGATAGATATAGATAAGTGTTTTTTTTTTTTTTTTTTTTTGTAAATTACACTTTACCTCTTTTATTATGTTTGGTTATTTTTTTACTTTGATTTTTAATATTTATTTATTTTTTTACTTTGACTCTTTATGTTTTGAATTTTTTTCACTTTATTCCTAAAGTTAATTTCTGTTAAAAATTAGACAAAAAATGATATACTAATAGTTTCGTAACATAAAAATATTTGATTATATATAACTTATACTTTTGACATGAATTTAATGACTAATATAATAATATATTTTTTATGTTATGTGGCAGTTATTGTGCTAGTTTCTATTTAATTTTTAATAGAAATTAGTTTTAGAAGTAAATTAGAAAAAATTTATAACATAAATGGTCAAAGTGAGAAAAAATAAATTTTAAGAGCTAAAATGAAAAAGTGACCAAACATTAAAGGGTAAATTATCATTTATCCTTTTCTTTTCTTTTCTTTTTTTCAAAAAAATATTTAACTATTCTATTATATAAAGAAAGATCTTAAAGTGTAAATTATCATTTATCTTCTTTTTTTTTTTTTAATATTTAACTATTCTATTATATAAAGAAAGATCTTAAAAATATAAAATTATATTATGAGGTAGGTTTGATCAATATTCTTACTATTTGAACAATATGTTTATATGGATTTTTTTGGGGGTCATTTTTCATATAAAATTACTTAATATAAATTATAATTTAAGATTTTGAATGTGTAGCTAACTTTGGGTTGGTAAGGAATGAATTAAAAAAACGTAAATTTGTTAGTTTGTTTATGTGACATTACTTTTTTACATTTTTGTATTTTTTTTGTACAACACTGATTGAGGGACCAATCTCTATTGTACAGAGAGATGCGATGCGTTTTTACATTCGTTTTCCTGGGAGAGAGATTCCAAAGTGGTTCGGCCATCAAGGTAGGGGGCCTTCGATATCTTTTCAGTTGCCTCCGCATTGGTTTAACAACAGGTTCTTGGGATTTGTTTTCTCCGCTGTTGGATTCAGAAAGGATGATGATTCCACATATTTTGCTATTACAATGCGCTGGAAGTGCTACGTTACTAAGAGGATCATCACACCATTAGATATGATAACCCAACTCGATCGAAATATTCTGGTTTGGGGTATCCCACGCCATGAATTTTTGGCATTCACGGAAGATTGTATGGAGGAATTAAACGAGGGTGGAATTGAAGTTGAAGTTGAAGTTTTTGTAAGGAACCTTTATACTGGAAGTAACCTCACATCCAAAGAATTGGTCGAAACGGTCGGTGTCCATGTCATATACAAGGAAGCTGAAGAACAAGCACTGACTAGTATATACAACTCTCAAGATAACAACAACATCAACATGGATGTGTTTCATGGAGATATGGACAGATCAGCAGGGGTACAAGTTGGTAGTAGTAGTAGTAGTGCTACTACATCAAAGAGAAGACGCGACGATGACCTCAACGACAATCACTACGATGCAGCAGCAGCAGGAGCCAGTGGAAGTCCTGGAATTGATGATCAAGAGGACCACCTCAACAACCTCAACAGCAAAAGGCTTAGGTAAGTATATATCTCAGTTTCCTCCAAATAAAATGTCTTCCAACTCAAGCTCCCACTGCAAATTATAAAATGAAATTACAATAGACATAACCCATTTCGAATGACTCAAAATTGTTCTAATTTCAAACGTACAGTCTAATTCCTTAACACAAACACAATAGTAATATTATGCTTTTGTGTCACTCTTTTTCATTAGTTTTGTCTCTTTGGTTTGGTCCCCAAACATATAGGACGAAGATGAAGCATGGTCTTATAGTGTTTGGGGGTGAGATTAATAAAATTGAAATTTTGGGACCAAAATGACACGTAATGCATACTTTAGGGAGAAATGTGTATTTTATAATTATTCAGTTAATGGTTTAGAAGACCATTTAAAATTGGACCGATTTGACTTGGATTAAAATTTTTACAGATGAAATTGGCAAAATTGAAACTTGAAGGACTAAAGAAACATGGTAAAAATACTTTATTGAGAATTTTTCCCAACAATTTTTCTTCAATGCTAAACTTTAGGGTATGTTTGGATGACATTACTAGGAATAAAAATCACAGGTCAATGTTTTTCAGGTGTGTTGTTTGACTAGGAATTCTGTACAAGAAGATTATGAAATTTTTAATTATTATGGGCCCATTTATTTATTTTACTCTTGAAATTGTTTACATTATAAGTAATGGGAGGAACACACAAACCAAACACAGAATGGGACACAACACTCTCCCCACCCCTTGTGAAAGGGTCGTGTCCCATTCTATGTTTGATTTCTGTGCACATAAACTTATTGCTTTACCTAATTATGCATTGCTTATATATACATATATATATTCCTCTTGCTTTGTAGTGCTTTTATGGGTTTTTTTTTTCCCCTTCTTTTCCCTTCCTTTTTAGGTTGGTTTGGGATTTTATCTTTTTTTATTTTTCTTGTTCTTTTGTTTCTTGGAGTTCTTTGAGGAGGCTTCCTAAATTGAAATTAATTGTCTTGTGTGACACCACAATGATGACAGGCAGGCACATTTTTTAACTACTTTTTGAGACTAGCAACTCAATTTTTTTATTTTTTTGAGACTTACAATATATAGAGAATTACATCCAGACAATTATAGTCCACCAATTTTAGAACTTCAACAACTAGCATGGCAAATAGTCATATAATGGTGAAGCAACACCAACCCAATAATCAATCAAACTAAGAAAGGGTCCAGTAAAGAGGAAGAAATGAATTCTACAATAAAGAGTCCCCATAATGAAGATGAAATTATCAATCCTTGAACTCCTTTTGAGAATTGCAAATCAAACTTGATTGTCACGCCCTCAAAATAAACCCATAACATATATAACATTAACATGTATTGATACATGAAAATAAAATATTATTCCATTCCTTAGAGTATTCTTACTAAAAGACATTACATGTAACATCGAAAATAAATGACCTATGGGCTTACAGCTTTCCAAGCCAACACTTGGACACAAAAGTCTGAGTACTGACTCAATTACATATTAAGCCCTTGGCTTGAGTTTACATGTAATATCAAAATAAAACAAAATAACAACTAACCAAACAGAGTCTTCAACTCCAAATCCTCCCAAGCTAAGTCCTTGGAGGTAGCATATCACCTGAACCTGAAAATGATGTTCCCGTATAGGGTGAGCCACAGCCCAGCAGAAATATACTAAACCAAATATAAGAATTGACTAAAGCAATAGCATTCAATAGATGATTAACACTTATAAATCCTTTATATCACTATACAGTTTCATGACAATAATGTCCATGACATGTTTCACTTTCCGTTATTATTCAACTTTCCATTTATACAGACATGGCTCAGAACCTGGCCAAACTATAAAATGAGACTACATCTCACATTAACATTACTTCCAATATCAACAATTCAAATGAGACTAGGCTCATACTAAAACACTTCCATAAATCAATAAGTACACATATTTGCTGTACTAATGGAGTCCATCCCCTTTCTCCTCCTAAACAGGTTTGAGAGTCCATCCCCTATCTTCCCTCAAACCATGGAGTACATCCCCTATCTCTTCCCAAACAATATGCATATACAATGTATTCAACACTTGTTATATACACTATTCAATCAATACACGTATTTGCTGTATTAATTCAACCGTCAAATTCAATGACTTATTCAATGTGATTAGTTTCAGTTTTCCGTAATCAACATGCAATGTCTACAACAATCACGACTATCCTCCACCGATAGCCCAAAGCAATTATTTCTAAACATGAAATAAATGCACCAACAAATATAACTCAATATTTTCATAGGTGAGTGATTAAACTATCCAACTACACCATTTAATCTCATAATTTCCCAATTTCATAAATTAAACTTAATTCCACATTTTTTTCAAAATTAATTATACAAATTAATTTATTACAACAATTAGGGCTTTTCCCCTTTTTTCCAAAATCAACCTTAAGATTCAATTTTCTCAATTTGTCACTATCAATGACATAATTCATAACTTACAAACACATGAGGTTTAATATATGAAAACCCCCATTTTTCTCAAATTGCAATTCAAAGTTTTCCCAAAGTTTCCAAACGACACCAATATATCAAAATAACCAAAACTTATAACAAAACCTAAAATATGGAGTAGGGTATCCCTACCTCGAAGTGAAGAACTCAAATGGAGATGATGACCCAAAATCCAAAGTGCTCCAAACCGTCAAACTTTCAGATTAAAACAATGCCCTCGTGACTCTCTATCTTTTTAACAAAGAACCTAAGATAGAAACACCCTAAAAGTAGATGAAACATAAGAGAGAAAGTGTGTAGAGGGAGAGAGAACACGGGCCTAGGGTTTTTAAATCAAAAAGAGGATGAAAAAGTGAACTTTTCCCCGCTGCTGCGTACTTATATATAACAGGCTCGCTCGAGTGAAGGATTGGTCGCCGGCGACTGCATTAAGAAACCCTCGCTCGATCAAAGAAAGTCGCGCCCGAGCCTAAAATACGATGCTACAATTCTGCAACCAGAAGCACGCTCAAGCGACAGAATGCTCGCTCGAGCGAAGAACTCGAAAACATATACCTCGCTCGCTCGAGCGAAGGAAAGCTCGTTCGAGCCAAGAAACACAGCTCTCAGGTCTAATACCTAGACGCAGTCTCTCGCTCGAGCGAAGGACCAAAAACGAAGAGCTCGCTCGAGCCGCTCGAGCGAATGACCAAAATTCTGGGCAGCAACCCTTGCTCCCAAACACTCCCAACCTATAACAAACACGCCTAATACATCCCATAACTCAAATGACAAGGAATTAAAGGACGACAACAACATATATAACAACAGGATCTACGAAACCTAAGTCCGGATACAACAACTAAATGGGGAAAGACCGGGGTCGCTATATTGATAGTACTATTATGCAAGAACATTTAGGGGGCTTACTACTATCAACGTTTCCAACCAACCCACATTGTCGAGAGCGCCTTTGAGTTTTTAAACAAGCTTTTTAATTTTTCTATTCCAAAGGATCATCTTTCAAAAGTTTTCTTTTGAACTAGTCAATTAAATTTAAAGGGTTTTTTTTCCTTCAAATTTTACAATGGTGATTGATGATTCGATTTATAATACATTTTCCAACCTTTTTTTTTTTTTGGATTGAATCGACGTGAGTGGATATTATGATGGAATGACCATTCCATTCCATATTCATTTCAATGAACCAAACATTATCTAAATTATTTATAATAGGTATCCGCCTTTCCTGCATCATATGTAATCTATGCCCATTCATGATTCCATAATTCAAGTCATTAATTTCTTGAGATATGCAAAACTCATCCCTTTATGCTCTTTTATTTATGTTTCAAAGTTGAATTCTGATTAAGATTCATGGGTATTTTTGTGAATATTTGCAAAAGGAAGACTTTGTCTCATTATCTTATACAATTGAAGACTTTTTTTTTTTTTGAACGGATCATACAATTGAAGACTGTATAAATAGATTTGAAGGCATGTGAACTTTATTGGGATGTGTTTCTTGAGTAATGGTGCTCCTTTTCAAGAAACTTTCTTGTGAAAAAGAAATGTTCATATGTTAGACAAAGAAATGTTCATATGTTCAATTGGAAGGAGATGTCTACAAGCAAGGAACAAGGTGGGCTTTAGTTAGAAGAATTAGAGATGTAAATGATTGTTTGCTGGTGAAGTGGTGGAGGAGATTTGGATCTAAAGACAATGGTTTATGGAAACGTTTGATTTGCAGCATTTACAGTGTTGAGAGAGGTAGATTCCCATCTTATGGAGCTAACTCTTCTTTTTCAAGGATTTGGAGTGGTATTATTTCAATTGCTTTTTCCAATCCTAATTTACTCTACTTTTTTTTCTTGCCAATCTTGATGTGGTAGGTGATGGGAACATAATTTGCTTCTAGATTGATAAATGGCTTGGCAGAGACCTTGTCTCTTATGAAGATCTCTGAGTTTTATATTAAGTTTTAAGATGTACTAGATAAATATAATTAAACCGCTTGCTTACCTTAAAGTAAGAGTAGCTTTGAGTTGCATCTTTTGATATTAGGGATTGAGGGACTAGTTTTTCTTGCTTGATATTCTTCTATTAATTTAAATTAAGCCGAACAAGTAAAAAGACCAAACAATCTTTCAAAACCTCTCTTCTATATATATCGTACTTTTTTTTGTAAAGTAAAAACAAAATCTTTACCTCACAATAGAAGTATGCCCAAGTCTTGTGCATAATTGCTTTGTTTCATTGTGCGGTTCATTAAAAATAAAAACTAAAATACATATAAATTGACGGTTTTCATTAATGACAATCGGGTTGCACCGATGCTTTTAGGATGGGATCTTCTTAGGTGGATGTTCTTAGAATGGTAAGACCGCAATTCTTTATTGACGCCGTACATTGGCCCTTGAATGAACTGAATGATGGCCTTCTTACTCAAATATTTTCAGTATTAGTATATTTGATTTCTATTTTTCATCAAATTATTCCAAATGTGGCAGGCAACCTCCTGATGGGAAAAGAGACAAACTAAATTCTTGGTAAGAACTTTGATATTTTTTTATTCTTTTTCTACTTTGTTTATTTTCTTTCCATTCCTTTCCTTCTTTATTTTTTATTTTTTTGTGGGTTTTTCTGTATTGTGCTTCAATTGTTATTTGGTGTCTCAATATTTTGCATTAGTTTTTTCTTTTTCTTTTTTTTGGCTTATTATAAAAACTTTTTCTTGTTATCTTATTTATTCATTAGCAATGCATGGTTAAGCTACATTGCTTAGAATTTCATATGTCAATTTGAATAACCTTTTGTCCCCGAAAATGCCGTTAGCTTTTTTAGTAATTTGGCCATCTATCTGATACTTGCAGAAGAACATATAAGTTCTGTGAAATCACTTAAAGTTCCTAGCGTTAGGATACTTTTCTACACCTCCTGGATATAGGGCGCATCATGGTGCTAAATCTGCGATCTGTATGACTTAGCTTCAATTTGGTCAATCAATGTGATCGATATATCACGTTCGACTACAAAATGTGAACAATAATTACAAGATTCCCAAGATAAAGAACAACTTTTAATTGAACAAAATCGCCAATTAAACTATTTCATCTTGAACTACAAATCAAAAGGAAGAGCATGGGAGTGTGTAATTAGAAGTGAGAACTGCTCTTTAAAAAATTCAGAAGTGAGAGAACCATCTTCCAGGAGCTTGGCCCAAGTTGTTTGATAACAGAGTAAATAGAAACAATTTTTGTATTAAGGAAGCAAATTCTAAATAAGCCACAAACACGGAATGACAATTGAGTGATGGCATGCCTGTTGAGACACATATTCCATACCTACGATTTTCTTTATGGTTTGACCTTGGATATATTGTCTATAGCAAGTTTCATCTTTTAATGCTGCTCATATTTGTAATCACTAGGCTGGTATAGTTGTTATATTCATTGATTTCTGTTATTATAACTGAAATCAGTGTTAGGTTTGACAAATGGCTTATACATTGTGTCCAGGAGAAAGCTAAAGTGAGGATGATGAAGCATAATGCTTCCGATCAAACTGAATCATGTTGGAATAATCTCTGGGCAAACCCAGAGGCCATCAAAGCAGTATCAATAAAGAAAATTGCTAATTTATTAGTCATGATGTTTAAAATTATGGAAAGGGTTCCTGTAGCATTGTACTTATTATTCGATATAAAAATTTTGTCAAGTACAAATGTCGATGATGATGATGAAGGATTGAGCCTAATGAAAGCTTCCTGTAAATATTGGGGAAAGGCTCAACTGTTATGGGTTTTTTGAGTGAGAAGGTAGAAGTTGATGTGTACAAGTAGCTTTATGCTTGAATTTGGCCTAGTTTAGGATAGATAGTAGAAAGGAACGCAAGGTTAATCTTTGTGTGATTTATTTTCTAAGAAGCACCACACTCCAAGATTGGTGTTTTATCAATGTCGATAGACAGGACACGGTTGTCAACGTGTTCAACATGCCACATGGCATTCAATTTTTAATCTTTTTGTAGAATACGCCAGGACACTTTATAGACACTCGTGTCTTGTGATTGGACACTCTTCAGACATCTTTATCGTTTATTAATTTTTTTACTAAATAATTTTAGGAAGCTGATTTGGTGCCAAAGTAAAATATATTGAAATAAAGAAAGAAATGGTAGGGGGGGAAGAAAAAAACACCCATATATGTATCCATATACCTCTCATATCTATGTATCCTAAATTTCTATTAAAAAAAATTGTAAATAAAATATATAAAAAATATATTTATTGTCGTATTCCTGCCGTGTTTGTGCCGTGTTTGTACCATAATTTTTTGAGAATCATGGTGTCTTGTGTCCATGTCTATGCTTTATAGTTTCTGCACATAGTATTGTCACCAGTTTTCGCATTTGTAAAGATCCAAAGAGGCTAGAACTCGAGGCATTTGAATCTTTAGTGTTCATTGGAAATACTAAAATAAAAAATTTTGAAATTGTAAATGTGCTACACTAGTGCATTTAGTAGAATAGAAATAAATTTTCGCTCCTTGGATGCTTATTATTGTGGTGACTATAGTAAATTCTGTTGATGGTTGAACGGTTTCTGCATTAATACAAATCATATATACGACAGAAATTGCCTCAAAATTTGTCCAACACTTTTTACTTTAAAATTTTATGTGGTGGTTGCAGAGGAGGAAGCAAAAGGAGAGCACTTAAAAGTCGCAACAGATCTCGAAGATGGAGAGAGTACTCAAGAAGGGTGCCGTAAACCTCCCACCTTTAAAATTCGAGGTTGTGTCAAACAATTCTTGATTTTCTATTGTTAGATGTAATTCATGTATTCAAAATTTATTTGTTGAAGACATATACAATGAATATTTAGATTTTATGTAAGATGTGTAAAATTCATATTGATCACAATCGACTGTAACGGGATTAGTTTAAGTGCACTGAAATTAGTAAATAATAAAAATATGAATTATGTAGAACTTTTTGATCGACAAAAGGACTTTATTGATGGAAAAGGAATTTACATCAAAAAGAGGAGCTTGGAGCTAAATGAAGCTCCAACCTCCAAGTTGGTGAGAAACCAACGCATAAAAGACAAAAGCGAGAAAAAAGGAGAGCAGAACTAGTATGCTATTATGTGGCATGTTCTTGCATGAATGAGCTATATTCATTTGGTTCTTGTTCGACCCTTTGTTTGGTTGTTGAGAGAAAACTTTGGTAAAGAAAAGACAACAAAAGTTTACCGCTTTTTAATATATAACGCTTTCTAAAAAGATGAAATATGAACCCGAGTGAATCAATTCCAAAAACTGTTCCTACTTGGGGACTGTTTTGGCTGTTTTCATTTTTTTTTGGTTTTCATATGTCAATGTAGTCTATCAATAAATAGATGTTGGTAAAACCATTGTGTACTTTTTAATTTATTTAATTTTAAGATTTAAACCAAGAAAATGATATTTTAAATGTGAGGAAAAAAACACAGAGTGAAAATGCTAGCAGTTTCAAGTGAAATTATTTATTTTTTAGGATGGAATAATAATTTTCCTTAAATGGGTAAAATGATAACTTAAATGTGAGGAAAAATTGATTTTTGCTTTTCACATTTTTTTCTTATTTATTAATCATTTTATTGGTGTAAACCTTAAAATTAGGTCAACTAGAAAACAAATGGTAATATATATATTTTCATATTTAATAATGGATTGGACTACATTGACTTAATTATGAAAGTTGGATGGCATAATAGAAAAAATAATTGTTTGAGGTTTACGCTAAAATGTTCCAAGGTTGCATTGAAAATTAAAACAGAGACACCTTAAATAGAAGTGCAGGTATTGTTTCTCACATTCAGTGATTCTAATTGATGGTGCATGGAAAACAACTACTACAGATGCAGGTATTGCATGGATATGAATGAATTCTGTGTTGAAAAATAAGCTTGATGGTAGGTTGCCAAACCACCAGCCACCATGTTTGAACCATGTTGAACACATGTTCTTTAATGGCTGCCTAACAAAGGCTGCTGTCAACAAGGGCTGCCAAAATTTGTAGGCTTTCACACTATGGTTTCACACTGAATAATTGTAGGTTTTATTCTGTCTAAGCTATCTATAAATAGCCATGTATTATGAGTGTTAGAGTATGTGGGAGAAAAGAAAAGAAAAGAGAGTGCAGTGTAATATTTTCAGAAATTTCAGAATAAATTTCAGTGAGTATATTTCAGTTTGATTCGTGTTTATGCCTCTCTTTGTAAATCACCACCAGTGATTTACACCCCACTCCCACCAACAGTGGTATCAGAGCCCGAAGGTAGCTCGAATTTGCAGAAATTCTACAAAACTGTGAAGAACAGAGCATTCTGCGAAAATTGCCCAGAAATCAACATTGTCAAAATTTATTTTTGATCACATCAGATTGAAGCTCTCGACGAGGCGAGCACAACGGTGAAAACCGCGTCGAAAACCGAGCACCACAGACCCCTCACGCGCCACGCCGCCACGCACGCGCTTCCACGTGTCTTCTTCGCCAATTGCGTGGCTTGACCCGAGATCCGATTCGTTGACCCATATCCGGATCCAGTGCCGACGACATCAACGACGCCATCTGGCCGACGCTCATCCAAGCCGAAGCCGAGCCATCAAGCCATTGACCAACCGGTCAAAGCCGGACCGTAGCCGTTGACGGAGCCGCACGAAATTTAATCCAGGTGCCGCGCTAATCAGAGCCTCAGATTCGAGCTGCTCAACTTGTTTTGGCTTGATCTGAGTCATTTGGAGTCTGTTGGTGATCCAATAGTGGTTTCAACTATTTGGGATATTCCGACACATCAGACGGTCAGAATTTGCAAATTCCATTTTGAAAATTTGCAGATTGTTAAAGACAATCAATGGCCAACACAAACAATTTCTTTCAGCCGCAGTTTCCAAAACTCAGCAAGGAGAACTATGAAAATTGGAGTATTCAAATGCAAGTTCTACTAGCCTCACAAGATTTGTGGGAGTTAGTGGATCGATGATATGACGAGCCAGCTACTCTCGAAGATGAAGGAAGGTTAAATGATGGTCAGAAGACGACGTTAAAAGATTCAAGGAGAAGAGATAAAAAGGCCTTGTATCTACTCTATCAAGGCATTGATGAATCAAGTTTTGAGAAGATTTCAGCAGCGACAACCTCTAAAGAGGCATGGAGTATTCTTCGAAATTCACACTGTGGAATTGAGAAGACGATCAGAGTTCGACTACAGGTGTTACGTGGCGAATTCGAGATCTTTGCATGAATGAGAATGAGTCAATTTCTGAGTACTTTAACAGAACATTGACCATTGTTAATCAGATGAGAAGATATGGAGAGAAGATGGAATCTCTTCAAGTGATAGAGAAGATTCTCCGATCACTCAGTCCCAAGTTTGAGCATGTTGTTGTAGCAATAGAAGAGTCCAAGGATCTCAATGCCATAACCACCGATGAATTGATGGGCACACTTGAGATTCATGAACAAAGGATCAACAAGAAGGCTTCCTCAAGTTCTCTAGAGCAAGCACTTCAATCAAAGCTGTCTTTCAGAGAAGACAGAAACGAGCAAAGGGGGACATCACAAAGAAGCCGAGGAAGAGATCGTGGTTACAATAACCGAAATTCTGGTTTTCGAGGAAGGGACGGAAGAAGTCCAGCCAAAGGAGGAAGAAGTCAACCACACTTTGCTCCAAGAGGAAGAGCAAGCAGTAGAGGAGGTGGTTACAACAACCGACCAGGTTTTGACAAGAGGAATGTTCAGTGTTACCATTGCCACAAGTTCGGGCATTACAGTAATGAATGCCGAAGTAGAGCAACAACAGATGCCGGCGAGCAAGCAAATTTTGCCGAGCAGGAAACAAACAAAGTTGGACTTACAGTCCTGTTTGTTCACCATGGAGACACTGAAAACCAAAACAATGTTTGGTATCTAGATTCAGGAGCCAGCAATC
Organism: Camellia lanceoleosa; assembly: GCA_025200525.1. Classification (NCBI taxonomy): domain Eukaryota; kingdom Viridiplantae; phylum Streptophyta; class Magnoliopsida; order Ericales; family Theaceae; genus Camellia; species Camellia lanceoleosa. The sequence continues at coordinate 118,798,906 of CM045764.1, read as the reverse complement.
ACATGTGTGGCAAAAGAGAACTATTCGTTGAGCTTGACGAGACTGTACAAGCACAAGTCTCATTTGGTGATTCACAAAGACTCCAAAGGAAAGGAAGAGGTAATATTCTAATCAAGCTCAAGAATGGAGATCATGATTACATCTCCAATGTGTATTATGTCCCTGCCATGAAGAACAACATTTTGAGTATGGGACAACTCCTAGAGAAAGGATACGACATCAGCATGAAAGATTGTCATCTTACCATCAAAGACAATCTTGGTAATTTGATTGCTCGAGTGAGAATGTCCAAGAATCGGATATTTGCATTGAACATCCAACATGATGCTGCGAAGTGTTTAAGTGCCATCATCAAAGACAAAGACTGGCTATGGCATTTGAGGTTTGGACATCTCAACTTTGGAAGCTTGAAGTCGTTGTCAAGCAAGAATATGGTGAGAGGGCTCCCTCATATTGCTCATACCAATGAAGTCTGTGAAAGCTGCATTCTTGGCAAGCATCACAGAACTAGCTTTGCCAAAGAAGTGAAGTGGAGAGCAAGAAAGCCGCTGGAGCTAGTGCACACTGATGTGTGTGGTCCATTGAAGCCGATGTCAAATGGACAAAATAGGTATTTTCTCACCTTCATTGATGATTATAGCCGGAAGACATGGGTGTACTTTCTTAAAAGAAAGTCGGAGGTGTTCAACATCTTCAAAGAATTCAAAGCTTTTGTAGAAAAGCAAAGCGGCTACTACATCAAGACACTGCGATTAGATCAAGGTGGAGAATATACATCAGATGCTTTTGAGAAGTATTGCAAAGAGCAGGGAATCAAGCATCAAACAACACCATTCTATACGCCACAGCTGAATGGTGTTGCTGAAAGGAAGAATCGCACAATCTTAGATATGGCAAGGAGCATGTTGAAAGGAAAGGATCGCCTAAGCAATTTTGGGGGTCAGATCATGTGTCAGGTATCTACTAAATAGATGCCCAACCAGAGCCTTCATTCTATGACTCTGAAGAAGTTTGGAGTTCACATAAGCCAGCCAATCATCTCGTAATATTTGGGTGTGTATACACCAAGATTCCGTATAAGAAGAACCAAGCTCGATGATAAGGGAGAAAAATGTATCCTTGTCAGATATAGAGATAGAACAATGGGCTACAAGTTGTATAATCCCATTACCAGAAAGGTGATCACGAGTCGAGATGTGATATTTGAAGAAGAAGAAGCTTGGAACTGGAATCAAGATAAAGTTATCAAAGATGCAGAACTTATTCTTGAAGATGAAACATCAAAAGCTCCTGTTGAAATCACAAGAGAAGATGAGCCACAAACTCCTCCACATAGAATTCCTGCACCTAGATCACCAGTTTCTCACAAAAGTGCTGCATCATCATCATCAGCATCAGCATCATCAGATGATAGTTTTTTCAAACAACCAAGGCCAATGAGAAATTTGCAGGAGATATATGAAGCTACAGAAGAAGTAGATCTGAATCTGTACTGCCTACTTGCAGATAGTGATCCACTTACCTTCTCGGAAGCCATCCAAGAAGATAAATGGAAGAAAGCAATGGATGAAGAAATTCATGCCATTGAGAAAAATGACACATGGAAGCTTACCAGTCTACCAGAGGGGCACAAACCCATTGGAGTGAAATGGGTATACAAGACAAAGAGGAATGCACAAGGCGAAGTGCAACGCTACAAGGCAAGGTTAGTAGCAAAAGGTTACAAGCAGAGAGCTAGAATTGACTATGGAGAGGTGTTTGCTCCAGTTGCCCGATTGGAGACTATCAGGCTAATGATTTCTTTGGTCGCCTGAAGACAAATGGCGATTATCAACTTGATGTGAAATCTGCATTTCTTAATGGTTTCCTTGAAGAAGAAATCTATATTGAACAACCGGCGGGGTATGTTCAGAATAGGCATGAAGACAAAGTTTACAAATTGAAGAAAGCACTTTATGGATTGAAGCAAGCTCCGCGTGCATGGAATACTAGAATTGATCAGTATTTTCATGACAAGGGTTTTGAAACTCCATATGAGCACGCACTATATTTGAAGAAGGAAGTGATGGAAGCATGTTGCTTGCTTGTCTTTATGTTGATGATCTAATCTTCACCGGAAACAATCCAGCCATGTTCAAAGACTTTAAAAGAAGTATGGTCCAAGAATTTGAAATGACAGATATTGGATTGATGGCTCATTTTCTAGGCATTGAAGTTGCACAAAGAAAAGATGGGATTTTTATTTCCCAAAGTGGTTATGCAAAGGAAATTCTCAAGAGATATGGAATGGAGAATTACAATCCAAGGAACACTCAGAGACAAGTGGAGTGGAGCTCAGAAAAGGTACGAAGACAGGTGATGTGGATCCAACTTATTTCAAGAGCCTAGTTGGAAGTCTTCGCTATCTTACTTGTACCAGGCCAGACATACTCTATGGAGTAGGACTGATCAGCAGATATATGGAAACACCAGATCAGTCACACCTTTATGCAGCAAAGAGGATTCTTCGCTACATCAAAAGTACAGTCGATGATGGTTTATTCAATAAACCAACTAAAAACTTCAGTCTTGTTGGCTACTCAGATAGCGACTGGGGACGTGACTTGGATGAACGGAAAAGTACTACAGGGTTTACTTTCTTTATGGGAGATACAGCATTCACATGGTCATCCAAGAAGCAAGCCATTGTGACATTATCGACTTGCGAAGCTGAGTATGTTACAGCTAACTCAGCTGTGTGTCATGCAATATGGTTACGGAACATGCTGAAGCATTTGGGATTTCCACAAGAAAAACCCACTAAGATTTTTGTTGATAATTGCTCAGCAATTGCATTGGCAAAGAACCCAGTTTATCATGAAAGAAGTAAGCATATTGACACCCGCTATCATTTCATCCGAGAGCATGTGAAAAATAAAGAGGTGGAATTATTGCCTTGCAAATCCCAAGATCAGCTTGCAGATATTTTCACGAAGCCATTGAAGAATGATCTATTCAACAGAAAGAAGATAATGCTCGGGATGAAGCAGTATGGAGAATCAAGCTTAAGGGGGGATGTTGAAAAATAAGCTTGATGGTAGGTTGCCAAACCACCAGCCACCATGTTTGAACCATGTTGAACACATGTTCTTCAATGGCTGCCTAACAAAGGCTGCTATCAACAAGGGCTGCCAAAATTTGTAGGCTTTCACACTATGGTTTCACACTGAATAATTGTAGGTTTTATTCTGTCTAAGCTATCTATAAATAGCCATGTATTATGAGTGTTAGAGTATGTGGGAGAAAAGAAAAGAAAAGAGAGTGCAGTGTAATATTTTCAGAAATTTCAGAATAAATTTCAGTGAGTTTATTTCAGTTTGATTCGTGTTTAAGTTTCTCTTTGTAAATCACCACCAAGGATTTACACCCCACCCACCAACATTCTGGGGTCACAAACTATATCAACAAAGCTTTAGTCAGGCAACCTCTCCTCATCGTTGGCAGCTGAGGCAATGGCATATTGGGAAGCCTCAAGGTGGGCAAAGGATGCAGGGATTGAAGGGTTAACTATCCAAACAGATTGTCAAGTATTGGTCACCATGCTTCAGCACAAGAAGGAAGTCCAAGATTGGAAAATTATGTATCTAGTTAGTGATATTATTAATTATAGTAAACAATTTAAATATGTTAGTATTTGTAAGGTCAGAAGGAATGTAATTCAACCAGCACATAAACTGACAATTGATGTTATTAAGTTTTATATCTAATATAATGTGATGATTAGTACTCCAAAAAAAAAAAAGTAAACATTGGAGGGTCATATTGAAAATTAAAACAAAGTTGGACGATTTAAATAATAATAATAATAGCAAAAAAAAAAAAAAGATTTGGGGGTCACACTAAAAATTTGGTAAAAGTTAAAAGGAATAATTTTTACTTTTACCCTTTATTTTTATTTTTTTGTTCTATTGTAATATTCAAGACTTGCTTATTATGTATCTACCTATATTATTCATGAAGACCAAATTTAGTGTTATTTGAAATCAAAACCTTCGATCGGGTAAAGAAGACCTTTATCACTTGATTGTCAATTTTTTTTTTTAATCTGATGCGTGTGCCAACTACTAATTACATATAATATATTATAAATTTTTTATGATATAAGATTGAAGTTGATATTATATTTTATAAATAAAGGAATAAATTACTTGTGTAAATATGACTAAACCACTATTCCAACCTGAACCAAGGTGAACTACAACAGGTTAGTTTGGTTTGGTTTGCTTCATATGGTTGGTTTGGCATCTAAAAATTTAGACATGAATAAAATCTAGAATAATATGACTAGTTTGTTTTGTTTTAGTACTAACTGAATTGACCGTTAGAAGACTCCAACAATGGTTAGGAGACTCTAACCCATCATTTTTTCTTGATAAAATTGAGAGTAAAAATAATAATAATAATAATAATTAATTTTAATCTGCTTACTTAGCTTGATATATGGATTATTAAATTTTTTTTGGTCAGGACTATTAAATGAATTTGGCCCAATTAATATTTGAATTTGGACTTTATAGCAAATGTTTGAATTAAATTCTAAAAAAAGAATATGTATATTATTGTTATTTTTTTTAATGTTTTATATTTTACATGTAACCAAATGGCCGGACTAGGATAGGTTAGAATTCTATTCCAATCCTATTTCAAAAATAAATAAGTTCATAATTTCAAGCTAATTCGGTCTTATGGGACTAAAATATTTACATCAAGTCTTAATAGTATAAAGCTAGAACGCTTAGATCACCAAGCCAATAACCACCCCTAACCATGGGGTGGTGTTTTAATAATTATTTATTGATACGCAGTGAAGATTTTTGACTTTTTTGGTTTATGTTTTCTATTGTTGAAAAAGACGTGAGAAATATAGTGACAATTTTTCAATCCTTATCTAGTTTAATAGAAAAATAAAGATGTGTATTGCAATAGATAAGGAATATCAAAGTAGTAATGATAATGACAATGGAAATAGTAAAATAGTAACAGTAATAATGACTCAATAAGTAGCCTCTAGCATATGAGAATTTTAAATATATATGTTCTTTTCGTTGATTAAAAAAAATAATCAACGGAAATAGCAAAGAAACAACAATGACAATGGACCATATAGCTATATTATTATTTGGTAAATTATAAGGTAATTAGATTGACTTCTCTTGAAATTTAGAATCAATTATTTTTGCCCCACCATTCATAGGTAATTATCTTTGTATCCAAAACTATTTATCTTCTTGTATCTGATGAAATAGAAATGATCACATAGGTAAAGAGATTATGTAGTCGTGTGCGTATCTAATTTTAATTATTCTTATAATTATTATTCTTGTCACTGGTCAGATATATATCAACATGAAATTTTTAAAAGACAAAGACCTTATTGAAGTTATTTTAGCCAAAAATATTATTAAAAAAGTATTTAACTTATATAAATAAAAAAAATTAAAAAATCCTTCTCCTTCATTCTATTTTTTTAACTCATATTTTAGTCAAAAAATTAAAAAATTATTAAAAATGCCACTTTTCAAACCAACCCAAAAAATAATTAATCAAGACCGTTGTTCTCTAAGAAGAAGAAGAAGAAGAAGAACCAAACAAACTAATTGCACTGACGGTGGTGTGGTTTGTTAGGAAAGGAGAAAAAATTTATTAAACAGATATATGATAATTTTGGATATTTGACGGTGGTGTGTAAGGAAAGAAGAAAATTTTTATTTCAACTGTAATACCCCAACAACATCTACATGTGTAGATCTATAAACATATTGGATTTTTCACAACCTGAATCTGATCCATTTAGTTATTTATTTATTTATTTATTTTTCAAACTATGTTTCCTTCATGCAAATTGAGGATTCTAAAAATTATGTTTGTAACCATAATGGATTCTAATTTGGAAAATAAAGCGGGAAAAAAATCATAAATATTTCATAAAAATATATATACATGAATTATAATTTGGAAAATAAAGGGGAAAAAAAAAAACACAGATAGCTAAAAATTTGGACAGCTTATATTCTAATAATTCCAAAAAAATTTGATCTTCAACTTTTCAAACAAATTATATATTTTCCTTTTTTTTTTTTTTTTTTTATTTCACTTCCTATACAATTTTCACTTTCCAATATCAATTTTCTTTCTAATCAAATAGGCCTTAGGAAGAGTTTGGATATTGAATTTGTAGATGAATTTATGAAGATAAAAAAATGAGAATGGAAAAGAAACAAAATTTTAACTCTTATTTCATTTAAAAAAAATATTATAAAAATTGATAATTGAATTGGAGTTTTGAATATCCGATCCGTTTAATAATTGGATTAAACTGATTCAAATTATCATATTATTGAATCGGATTTTTCTTTAACGAATTTGGATAAAATCCAATTTGTTGACAGACCTATACACCTTGTATTATCATTCAATCATAGTCTCCATTGTAAGCATGATAAATTCCACAATATAAATGTGGAATGTTAATGGGATGAGTTGGAAAGATAAAAACAATTACACTATTAAGTGGTGATGTGATGTCACGTGTTAATGTAAATGATTGTTTGCTGGTGAAGTGGTGGTAGAGATTTGGATCTGAAGACAATGCTTTGTGTAAACATTTGATTTGCAGCATTTACAGAGTTGAGGGAGGTAGATGGTTCCCATCTTATGGACCTTCTGCTTTTTCAAGGATTTGGAGTGGTTATATTTCTATTGCTTTTTCCAATCCTTAGAGTTGGTTTTGTTGATCACATTAGATGGGTTGCCTCATCCTCGGGTCAGTTTATGGTGCATTCAGTCTTTATGGTCTGAGTCTGCCCTTGGGCTGAATGTCGCTTGTCCTGGGATGTTGTTGCATAATGTCACTCCTCATAAAGCTCAATTTTTTTGCTTGATTAGCATGGAAAGGAAGAATTAAGACTTCATAGTTTTTGCAAAGAATTGGCGTGCTGATTTTGAATGCTAACGCTGCCTGTGTGTTTAGTAATTCTGATACTGAAACTCTGGATCATATTCTGCTATTTTGCCCTTTTGTTTGGAAAGTTTGGCCTTAAATGATGAGTTGGCGTGGGGTTTCAATGCATAATACCAGGGTCAGTGGAAGGCTTACTACAATGGTGGCTAAGGTTTAAGTTTAGAAAGTTCGAATTGTAGATTTGGAAAATTGTTTTGTTCATATAGCGGTACTTTGGTCTGTTTGGAAGCATAGAAATGATTGCATCTTTAATAGCCATCAACCAAATCCGGGTGAACTGTGTGAACTTGTCAAAGTAAGAGTAGCTTTATGGGTAAAGCTTCATTCATTTGATATGTTCTTCTCAGTGAATGATTTTATCTCGAATTTGGAGCAGGTTACATTTTGTGTCAATGGTGGAAGGTGATGTTCGGTGTTTATGTCTCACGATGTGGTCAGCTGCTGGTGTTATTGGCCTAAATTGGTAGTAGTGCAGTTTTGTGTGTGTGTGAGTTTGGAGTTGGAATCCCTTCAAGTCAGTTCTTTGTGTTTTGACAATGATGTATTTTTCTGCTGTAGTCTTTGTTCTTTGTATGCTTTTGTTTTTGATGATTAATAAAATTCTATTCTTTGTTTGCTGATAATAAAAAAATAAAAATAATAAAAAAATAAAAATTAATGATGCTCCTTCTCCCGCTTTATTATTGATGGTTATGTTTAAACCGTCTAAAACATAAATTTTTGTATGTCATCTAAATGATGTATATGCAAATAGTTGCATTTGGTTGAGTTCATGGAGCTTTGGTGTCAGTTAATGAGTTGTGTAATAAAATAATTCAATCCAAACCCGTCCATTTAATAAAATTGAGTCCGGGTTGAACAAATAAACTTAGCAAACACATTTATTTTATTGAACTATTTTTCAAATGATGGAGGGGTTTTTAAATCAATTTTGATGCAGGAAATCTTTTGAAGGGGCAGATGGTGGTGGTGGAGGACTTGGTAGTTTAAACGAGTACTTATGTCTAATCTATTTAGACTCGTTTATAGATTTGAACAGTTTTCAAATGGGTGTAATTGAGTGGGTTAACAGGTTTAGAATGAATGTGGCTCTCAAATTTGGACCTTTAAAATGCTAGATAAACAATTCTTGTAAATCTCTTATTGACTTAGGATTCAACTAGAACTCAGGCCTCCAGGTTTAGTCAAAATTTGGAATCACTGTCTAAATTTAGAGTTTGGATTTGTTAGACTACCTAAAATTCATTTTTGAAAAATATATTTACATATATATATATATATATTTTTGATATAGGAAAACATGTTGGTTTCTTATATTTCCATTTCTTAAGTGATCTTTTAAGTTTTACATTTCATAGGTTATGACATAGCTTTATCCTATACGCTTCAAATTCCTAGGATGATCAGATAATGTCATTCGACCTCTATTTGCATTAACTTTGTGTTCGAGATATTTTGGAACACTTAGAACACTTTTTCTAAGTGTTTTTCATAATAGTGTCGATCTCATATTGCATGGCACTAAGGTCATATTTGTTTGAGCGGACTGGATTAGCATTCCCATGACTAATAGTCCTAAAATTACGAAATCGTTGGATTATGTATCCTATCTTAACTAATAGTCAAGTTTAAAATAATTAGTCCGTACTTCAATTGTTTAACCAAACATCGGATTAATAATTTTATTAGACTATTAGTCCAATCCCAAGCTCATGTCCACCCAAACAAACATAGCCTAAGTTCTAATTTTTTAAACTAAAATGTCGACTCGTTCCAAGGCAACAACCCCAAAAGACATGGCACAGTGAAAATCTTACATATAACACAAGTTATAGACCCCAACAACAACAAAATTAAATAAATAATGTGAGAGCAAGCGTGAAGTTTTGGGAAAATCAATGCAAATGTAAATGTACAAGTAAATAATAAAAACCCAAAAAATAAAAATGAGAATAACATCAATCCTTTCTGACAATATTTGTAACATATCCAAGCACTTTGTTTTCATATTCTACATGATGTTTAATGCATGCTCTTATCTAAGTACAAATTTAGCGAAAATACACCTTGTATTCTCGTGGTTAGCAAACCCTAGCTCGAACAGCATCCAATTCTCTTCCAAGCAGGCACGTCATCTTTGACATTAAGTGTCTGTCCTTCAGCTGGAACAGACGAAGCCTCGCCACCATCACCGGCTTCAACTGCTCTCTTACTCACAATGCGGTATATCTGACTAAGCGCTTCTGTAAATGCATTTTCCACATTGGTTGCTTCCAGTGCGGAAGTCTCCATGAAATATAGGGACTCCCTCTCAGCAAATGCTTTGCCATCATCGGTCGAGACAGCCACAAGGTGTCGGAGATCTGATTTGTTGCCGATGAGCATTACCACGATGTTGGGGTCTGTGTGATCCCTCAATTCCTTCAACCACCTCTCAACATTTGCAAATGTAGCATGTCGAGTGACATCATAAACAAGCAGAGCACCAACAGCTCCTCTATAGTAAGCACTAGTGATGGCACGATACCTATTACAACAAAGAAAAATGAAGGGGAAAAAAAAACAAAAAGACAATTGAATTTGCAAGGATCCAATTTCAATTTAGCACAACTGGAAACCAATTAATTTTGTCTCATATGCAAGTGATAATTTTTGTCTCGTTCTTCTTCCAGTGCATTCAAAATCACCAAAATAAAATCACAAATCACCCTTGCTTTTTGGAGAAATCAAAGAATTTGTATATATAAAAGAATTTGAATACCTCAGTTCTCATGCATGTAGAATTTGTATACGCAAGTGTTTGTTAGACTAGCAATGACCTCGTATCAGGGGTACACCCCCTTCTGTTTTGTAAATATAGCATATTCTGGTTTTGAAATAAAATATTATGTACCAAAAAAACTAAACAAAACCCATGTTTCAAATTTACCTTATCTCGTGCAAATTCTAATTAGGAATCTAATGCAGAGAAGAGAACTTTTACCCAAAATACAATAAACACAAATCAAGAATTTCATTTTCACCACCTCTCATGCAAATTCTAATTATGAATATAATGCAGAGAACATAAACCAAAAACAGGAAGAAAAAAAATCAAGACTTTCATTGCTAGCTCCTTGCCATGTGTTACTCTAGGTTAAGACAAATGCTATTAAGATTAGCAACACAAAACAAAACAAATGAAATCAACAAAAACTATGACAATTTTCAAAGGTATTCAACCAACAAGCCTAAAAGCAATAATGACATAGCAAATGAAGTGCAGAGAAAAAGAAAAATTGTGCACCCAAAAGCATATAGTAAAGAACTTGTTGAAAAACAAAAAAACTAATGCACCAAATTCCAGCCAAAACAAGCTTGCCACTGAATTGATAAATCCAAAAGAAAAGAACAATAACTTCCAAAAATCTTGTACAAAGATAGAGCTTCTCTCTCTAAAATCAATAACTTGGAGCAAAATCCACCAAATTCATTCAAATATACAAATAGGTGCTAAAATAGCAAGACAAGTGCCGCATTGGGCACATGAGGAAGTCCAATCATAAAGAATCATGACAGGATGAAAAGTAAGAATCATGAAATCATGCATATGAGCTCTTCACCACTCATACAAAGCAGCAACACTACTCTCAATATTGGATAAAACAAACATTACTTCCTTGGAGTAACATTCTATAACATAAATTACTAAAACATAAAAGCAAATAAAGTATGTCAGCAGGATGATATTGCATCATTAATTTGTAATTTCATATATTCTAAGAGTAACGAGTATTGCAACATGGACAATGGGTCATGTTTTGACTGAAGTTATTGGGTCTTTATATGTGAGTTTAGCACATCTAAAAATATTCTTGTTGGTCAAAGTTCAATAATTTCTAGTTTTAGAGTCATAACCTAGTTTAATTTAGTGGCATAAATGCAAGTCACTATGTCTTTTCATATTGCAAACCATTCCCTATTATATCAGCTTTTACCTACACCAAAAGCCCCAAAATTAGTTTTCTGGCAAAAATTTCATTAACATATACATGCAATCCTGCTAACTAATTAATTTTAAAATAAAGTGACTTCGAACCTAAGAAGCATGGACACGCGACACGACATGGATGCAACACGGACACGCTAACAAGCCAATTTTCAAAAATACAAGACACAAGCATGGACACACGACCACATTACCTATTACCGACACGGATACGATACGGACACGTTGACACGCCAATTTTTAAAATATGCAGGACACGATACGTGGGGGACATGCATTAAATATATAATTTTATATATTTATTATATGTTATATATATGAATATCATTCAAAAATAATAAAAAAATGCAATATGACACTAATTCCTATAAATTTATATGGTTTTTGTTTTATTATTGCATCTTTAATTACTTTGTTCAAACTTATAATTAGTTTCACTTGTGTCTAATCGATACATAAGTGTGTCCTCCAAGTGTCCAAAGAGTGTCCGGATCTTTAAAAAAAATTCAAATTTTGGACACATTTTGAAGAGTGTCGGACACATGTCAAGAAAGTGTCCAAAGAGTGTCAGTGTTTGGCATCTATGAAGCACCGACACGTCCCTAGGACCTTCGTACGAGTGTCGGACACGTGTTGGATACAAACATGTTGTGGACACGTGTCCGATGCTCCCTCTAACGCGCTTTTTTTTTTAATTTTTCCAATCGGACACACCATGGACACGCCGTGACACTTTCCGAACACGCACAAGTGGATCGAAGATTTTATAACTGTTGGAGAGAGAAAGAGAGAAAGAGATCAAGTGAGAGAAAGAAGCCCTAACCTGTTCAGATCAATCGAAGAAGCCTGAGGTATTCTTCTTCGTCTTCTCTCTTCTTTTCCTTCTTCTTCTTCTTCTCTTCATCTTCTCTTCTTCTCTGTCCATCTTGTTCTTCATCTTTGTTTTTCTACTTCTCTTCCTCTTCTTCTTCTCCTCCTCCCTTTTCTGTTTCGCCTCTTCCTCTTCTCTGATTCTTTCTCCCTTTGCTGATTTCACTCTCTCCCCTCTTTCGTTTCTCTTTTTATATTTTTTTATGTTCTCTTTTTTTTCAGATTCTTTTTTTTCTATCTCTCTCCTCCTTTATTTTCTTGATTTCTCCCCTCTTGTTTTCTTTCTTTTTTCTTTTTTTTAATCCTTATTTTTGTTACACCTAAAATTAATAGAATAAATTATTTTTATTTAAAAAGATTCATTTTTTATTAAAAAAATTTAAGAAATGTGTTTATTGATTTTATTATTATTGTAATTATATAAGAATCAATGGTTTTCTTTATATTTTAGACATAATAAATAAATAAAAATTATATATATTAAACGTGTCCCCAGCGTGTCGTGTCCCCTATTCTTCGAAAATTTGCGTGTCCGCGTGTTCGTGTCGTGTCCCGTGTTTGTGTCCGTATTCGAGTCCGTACATCATAGTCTGATACAGACATGACATGAATACGTCACCTTCTTAGAGTGTCTGTGCTTCTTAACTTTGAACAAATTTCTAGATAAAATGCCCCTTACGTTTTATTCCATATTTTCAAACCATGAACATCCAAATCCTCCACAACCTCAGACCAATAGAAAGTCAATTACAGCAACATTATTCTAAGCACCTAGTGTTCACCAGTCTGGTATTAGAGCAAGTACACCAGTCCTACATCGAAATCTCCGCTGAGAACCAAAAAAGCACCATATCCCATCTTAATAACCCAATCATTTTTTTTGCCACAGCAAGGATTACATAATTCCCCGAACAGGTCCTACATAGCCCATAAAAGCAGGCAAAAGAAGCTTAAAATCTGACCAAGTTAGTCCTTAAGTTTCCCTACATCATCCTAGATACAAATCTTCCTAAACTGGAAAGTCCATAAACTTGGTAAACTTTCCTCTCTTTGCCCCAAGCCAAGCCCTAGATCCTTCTGATCAATTTGGCACAGCACAACAACTCCATTCCCAAACTTCAGCCCACAGCCAAGACTAGTTCTATGCAACCTAACAAAACTTTGTTCATAGAAAAAAACCTAGCTACAACCATGAATGAGCTGACCAGTGGATTGCTCAATATATTAACTGTTGGATATACATTGTTGGCCCCCCTTCCCAACAGCTTAAGCTTTTGGGACTATTGGTGATTTAACATGGTATAAGAACTCAAGTTGGGAGAGGTCTTAGATTCAAATATTTTCGTTTGCATTTGGTCACCGTTTGTGTTCTGTCTCTCGTTGACATGTTTTCTTGTCTCTATGCATGGATATTTGCATCTCCACGTGCAAGACAGGGTTGCATGTGGAGGAGGAGTTAGATAGCTTAATGGCCCCGTTTGGTAGAGTTGTGGAAAAGTGATTATAGATTATAGCTTAACAGATTATGGCTTATAGCTGTGAATATAAGCTATTAACCTGATTGGTGCAGCTGTGGGATTATGGATTTAAGCAGCAGAGTAGTGTTTGATTAATAAGCTGTAAAATGTATAATTGTCCTTTCTACCCTTATATGATATAAAAATGATTATTTTGTCATTTTTTTCAGTTTTAATTTTCATTAATAAAAGTTAATATAATTAGTATCAATTAATATAAAAATTGATACATTTGCTAAAAATGAATGGAAGTATTATTGTCATAATTATTTTTCATTATAAATTAATTAGTATTAATTAATTGCTTAATTAGTATCAATTAATACTAAAATTATTAATTAGTATAAATTAATATTAATATTTAATTTTTATCAGTATCAATTAATATTAATAATCAACAATTGTTATTAATTAGTATCAATTAATAATTACTTCATTACAAAAGTATACAATATTAATTTATTAATAATTAATACCAATTAATATTGATTTTTTTCTTTTTCTTCAGAAATATACAATTTTTTATTTTTTAATTAATATTAATATTTGGGTATTGACGAGGGCATTTAAGTAATTTTATCCCCCCACACCAGCTGTGCACTTAAGTCAAAAATTTAAGCACTCCCTGACTAGCTTTTGAGATAAATTGATAAATAACTTGATTTAAGCTACATGCTGGTTAACTTAAGCCGCACTAAACACAACATTTTAGCTTAAATTAAGCTAAAAGCTGAAATAAGCAGCTTATAAGCTCTACCAAACAGGCCTAATATACGTTAGTGGGGGCACAACCTAACAACTCAAGCTTTTGGGACAATTAATGATCCAAGATTAACAAGCTCTAAAACTACCAAGCATAATTCATTAATCTCACAAGCAACTCAAGCAAGTTTCTACTAAACTTATTCTTTTTTCATGTAAAATTGGAGTTGCTTGGTAGCTTATCAAACCAAGGTCAATCCAAGTTGAAAATTTGAGCTAAGAAAATGATCAACAGGCATATCAAGTATTGTATTTGGATCTTCAAAGTAATTAAAATACTATCTATCAGTCATAAAGGAACTTGCCAACCAAGATAGCAATTATAACCACCAACCCCATGCATTGATGCTATTTTTATTGCTCTTCCATAAATGTTGTCAATTTTTCGTACATTATATTTCTCTTTCAACTTGTTTTTAAGTCCAGAAAATATTCAAAATTCACACTTTCACACTATCAGCACAGATTTAATAAATATTGTCAGATCAGATTTTCAGATAAATTTGGTTTGACATAACACCAGATAAACCTCAGGGGAAATTTCTTCTTTTGAGGAGTGTTCCAGCTGAGGAAGATTATCTTTGTATAGTTTGATAATTGTAGTTCACAAAAAACCAGATATGCATATGCTTGCCTATGTCAAAGGAAGCCTGCCTCAGAGAAATGATGAATTGAGCCTCAAAACTGAGAAAAATAAATTGAGAAAAGACTGAAGGCCAAGAGTGTAGAGTAAAATAGGAAAGAACACTAAAATGTGGATTTCAAATTTTATTTATTTAATAAATAAAGATATTTATATTAAGGGCAATTTCATGATAACAGAAAAACTGTGACCCTAACATAGTGCAGCTGCGCTGCCATGAATGCAACTAAAAATGAATTCACAAAAGAATGGTGCAAGTAAGCAACAAAGTTGCGGCATTTGTGCATTAACAGCTAAAAATGTATTATACATGAACCAAGACATACTCCTTGATTAAAAACAATATTATAGAAAAGGCTCATGTACCTGAAGTGTTGGCCTACAGCTCTTCTCAAGAACAAATAGTTGTCAAATTCACAAAGTAATATAGTAGGCAAATAATTTTGACCATGAGGTAAAAATGAAGAAGTCTGAATCAACTACAAATTTAAGCCTACAAGCACAATAACCAAGATAGAACCTACAAAATAAATTTAAGGCTGCAACGAGCAAAATGTAGTTTAAAAGTGCTAGTTTAGTTGCCAAGAAAATGGAAATCTTTTCAACACGACAGAGCAGGGAAAAGAATTTAGAATCGCATGGAAATGCTTGGAAACATTGTAAAGTCTATTAATGAAAGAAAACCATATGATTAGATAATAAATATTCCACACTAGATGTCCCTCCACATAAAAGGACAATAAGGTCAAATAACAAATAAGTGAAAGGAAAATAGGATACCCTTACCCTGAAACCCAATGTCAGGATGTATAGCACAATATCCAAAAACCAAACCAAATAAGGCTTGTGTTGCTTCTTAATTAGGTGGGGTCAACTATATGAATCTTTTTCCATCATTAACTCTACCAATGGTTATATACTCGGTTAAGTTAAATGAATTCATATTCATTTTGCTAGTAGCATTTCTAATTATCATAGACAATGAATGATGTATTGAATATAGGTGAAATATACAAACACATCTTATAATAAGTATATGAAACGAAAAGCATCACTATGCATTATGTGTTGAATATAGATCATATCCTAGCCTAGGTAAATGGGAGATTCTATTTATATGACAACAAAAAATTTGCTCACACCCCTTATTTTTCAAAACTTTTCATTACAGTTTATTATCATCTAAAATTACCAAAAGGTACCAAAACCCTACAAACACTAAATTTTTCTTACACTCCACCCCTTTGTCCCCCACATATCGAAGCCACCCCTCAACCCCTCCCCATCACTACCCTTCTCCTCCTCCTTTTCCAGATTTGAAATCTCTCTCTCTCTCTCACACACACACACAAAGATGGATTAAGGCTAGGAGGAGGGGTAGCATGGTGGAGGTGGTTAGGTCACCGTGCAGGATGGGGGCTACGCCCGATGGATGGGGGCTGGGGAGATGGATAGTGATGGAGGGCCTGCTTGCAGTGATGGGAGGGTTGCTGGTAGGGAGGGTGAAGGTGTTTGTAGTTGGGGGAGGGGGTTGGTGGTTGGAGGTGGCAACTATGGAGGTCAAAGGTGGTGGTTGAGGTGGGATAGAGTTAGGGTTTGAAAGAATAAAGGTGTAATGAGATGTTGGGAGATTAGGGATGAGGGTAATTATGGGGAGTGTAAAGAGATAAAATGAAACTTTTAAATTTTGAAGAGAAGATTAATTAGAAAATGGTTGTAAAGAGTTTTTTTGTGGTGCAATTAGAAGCTCCATAGGTTATGCCTCCATGCTAATCAGCTTAAAAGTTCGTTATATGTTAGAAATATGTACTTACAAAAGGAAGTAAAGAAGTTGCTTCCCTATTTTACATCATTTCACTATGAACTGAGGTACACAGTCATTATAAAGATGCTGAATGGAACCAAGCTTCATTGTAATTTGTATTTAGTCAAATAACAAGTTGATTCCTTCAAAATCGCCACACAAACCCACAGAATATCAAATTGGGTGGGATATGCCAAAATCGTTATTGTAAATAATCACCATTTGTGGCTTCAAAGACCATTAAGAATGTCATTAAACATCAAAACCCACATCAAAAATTGTTGAACTTCATAGATAATCATTTAATTTTCCTGGCCCAACAAAACCCATTAAAAATTCAAGTGAAAACACAAGAATTCAGAGCTAACTTTACAAACAAATACATAACTGCAGTATACTTGGAGACATGGATGATGGATATACATCAACAAGCATACACATGTAGATACATACACATACAAATAGAAACATACCCATATCAGAAAATGCAAAATTTCAGAGAGAGAGAGACCTTTCTTGACCAGCAGTGTCCCAAATTTGAGCTTTGATGACCTTGCCATCAATGTTGAGGCTTTTGGTAGCGAACTCAACCCCAATAGTGGACTTGGATTCCAGATTAAATTCGTTCCTCGTAAACCTCGAGAGAAGGTTCGATTTACCCACACCTGAATCACCAATCAAAACCAACTTGAACAAGTAATCATATTCATCTTCGGCTCTATACCCTGCCATCTCTCTCTCTCTCTCTCTCTCTCTCTCTCAATTTGCGTTGGTTTAAGGGCTGTTTGGTTTGATTTTGGGCCTTTCTTGAAATTTCTTGAAGTGGAAAATGGTAGAGAATGTTGTCGGGTTAGCTAGCTAGATTCTTGGAGTGAATGCTCTAAATAGTAATTACCCTTAATAATTTGGGTCTTTTTAGTGAAAATTTAGAGCATGTGCATCAGTATCACCAAAATAACAAAAAATTAAAATATAGCTAATAAATTGTCAAATGTTTTCTTCATCAGTCTCAGCAAATTTTTTCTTAATTAACGTTTTGTTGAATTTGTTACAATATACCTCAACAACTTTGTTGAGGCACTGTTCATTCGTTACATGATTTTTTTATTATTTTTCTTGAATAAAATTGGGCCAAAATCTTTAAACCGATCGTCTACCCGAATGTCCTCCGAACATCCCACGGGATGTTTCGTGAATGCTTGTAGCAAAAGGAGAAAAAAATGCCGAAAATTACTCTAACCGGTTGACCAGCCAACTGGTCAACCGATCAATGGCAATTTTTTTTTTTTTCATTTTTGTATGTTTTAAGAATTGTTTGAGTATCACCTCATCAATTTAATAAAAAAAATAATAAATACAATAACAAAATAATATTTTAATAAGATTGTGTTATAATAAAGAGTTTGATGCAGTGAGTGACTAGCTAAAATAACAGAATAGGTTTTTCAACTTTAATTTGACTAAAAATTTAAAGAGGCTGATAATGATGCTCTTAGCTAGCTAGATTCTTAGAGTGAATGCTCTAAATAGTAATTACCCTTAATAATTTGGGTCTTTTTTGTTAGGATTGTTTGGGGTGTCCTAAATAAGTGCACTTTTTATCTTTTTAGACTAAAAAGTTGAAGAAAAAAAATATAGATATTTGGATTAATTTTTTTAATTTTTATGAAAAAATGTGTATTAAAAAATTATATAAAGAAGTGTGTAGAAGAAGACTAGAGATGTGTGTTGTACAGCCGTACAAGCTGCACAGCCGAATTGATGGTAAGAAATTATTGGCTACTTTTCAGGCATTGCATTAGACGGTTTTGTTCGGCCCGTGGGGACCATCATGGATTCTATTTTGATAATCTAAACCGTTCAATGTGTAGAACTCGTCGAGTACTATATGCCTATAAAAAATCACGTTGATCGGATGTCGATAGCTATCTGATCAGATTTGTTTTTTTTTCAATCGTTAATTATAATACCATCTATTTTTTTATACAAAACTGATTTGATCATGTAGTTATTGATATCCGATCAATGTGATTTTTTTACGAACATATAGTACTCGACGAGTTCTACACATTGATGATTCAGATTATCAAAACGTGACCCATGATAGCCCCCCGCGGGCAGAACAACAGTGTGTGAAAATTGAACCCAAACAATGCAATTTTTGTCAAACTATGCAATTTTTGTTAACAAACGCTCCACAGCGTTGAAAAGACATGATTACTGAGTTATATGGATGTGTGAAAAATTAATTTTTTAATATTTTTTTGGTGAATAGTGATAACTTTGTAATTTTTTGAGTAACTTTTTAATTTTTTGTCATTTTGAGGAGATGCCAAACTTGGCCAAAATTTATATTTTAAACATAATTATTTATTAAAATACGGTACTTATCAAATAATTTGTGAAATTCATCGCTCCTTAAAATATGAATAAATTACGCTAAGTTCTTTTTGAAATTTGAAAAAAAAATAATAAATTTTATAATTTTGACATAATTTTATTAAGTTTTGTTAAACTGTTAATTTATATAACATTTGATTTAATTTTTATCAATAATTTGTTAGTTATGTACAAAAAAGATAATATTATCATTTCTTTTAGGGACACTTTTTCATAAATCTCTTTTCACTTACTTATGTTTCTTTTAGTCCACATCATTTTCTTATGTTCCAATAAGTCCTATGGGTGACATAGTTATCAAAATACCCCTAATAATATTTATATTTACAATGTGAATGTTAACATTGTCAATGTGAACATTCACACGTCAATGTGAATATTCACATTGTAAAATATGAATGTTCATATTACCAAATTGCTAACCGTTCGAAAATATTTGTAAGGGTAGAAATGTCTATAAAATACCTTAAATATGAAAATTAGGATTTGGTAGATCAAATGTCCAAATAATACGACTTATTATAATAAAAGAATATCGTATGGACTAATTGGGATACAAACATTTGAAAAAGAATTTTTCAATAAATTTCTCTTTCTTTTATATGAAAATATATATTGTATGTTGTTAATTTTTATATTTTTTTACAATTTGTATTAGTTTGAATTCATTAAATTTTACTAAAAAGCAGGTGAAAATAATAAAAATATATATAATTTATTATATATTTTTTAAAAATTTAAGAGTTAGTCAATGTAACTTACCCTTAAAGGAAAATTTTAATATATACAACCTTAAAAAGAATGTACCATATACACTCTTAATTATATCATTTTTTTTTTATTTATGACATTATTTTAGTTATACTTAGGGTACTGTTATGGTGTGCAACTTACGCCTTACACTTACGCATTTTCTGTTTGCAGTCTTGTTTTTGTTTTCACCTTCCACTTACACTTTTTGTGTAAGTGGCACATGGTATGCAACCCTCAAGGGTTGCACAGTTAAGAAAAGTCCTACTTTATATTGTATTTAGTTATGGTAATTTTTTTTCTTTTAATTATAACTTAAAAAGTATAAAATTATATTATTTTTATTTTTAATTATAAGATACATATGATATACAAACTTTAAAGGGTGAATACCATAATCTTTCTCACCCTTAAAAATATTGATTAGTAGTCAAAATTTTATGTTGGGAGTCAAATGGCAGCTTGACGTTATACCTAACGTGATAATCTTAAAATTACAAATTAAAATACACAGTTTTTCTTCAAATCTAAAAAAAGAAAGAAGAAAAGGCATAATTTTTCCTAAAATCACAAGTTATGCATAAATCATTACTATAAATAGTGTTGGGTCAATCTCACATCGACTAGAGAAGGATTCTCACTTTCACCTTATAAGTGTACTAGCTCCCTCCACTTGTCAATAGACCCTTCCCCCCGATGAGGAACAAAACTGTGAGGTTTCGACTAAAGTCGACAATATATTGACAGGACACGAGAGGACAAGCGTCGCGAAATTTAGCGCTAGAAGGAGGGCTGTCCGGCAAACTCTCCCATTATTGCGGCCCAGTCCGCTGGGAGTTATGTTGGGTTAATCCCACATCGATCAGGGAGGAACTCCCACTTCCACCTTATAAGTGGACTGGCCTCTTCCACCTGTCAATAAGCCTTTTCCTCCGAGAAGGAACAAAATTGTGAGGCTCTGACCAAAGTGGACAATATATTGACAAGGCGTGAGAGTATAGGCGTCGCGAAATTTGGCGCTAGAATGAGGGTTGTCCGGCAAACTCTCCCACTATTGCAGCCCAGCCCGCTGGGGGTTATGTTGGGTCAATCCCACATCAACCAAGAAGGGACTCCCACTTCCACCTTATAAGCGCACTGGCCCCCTCCACTTGTCAATAGGCCTTTTCCCTCGAGGAGGAACAAAACCGTGAGGCTCTAACCAAAGCAAACAATATATTGACGGGCGCGCGAGAGGACAGGCATTGCGAAATTTGGAGCTAGAGGAAAGGTTGTCAGGCAAACTCTCTTGCTGTTGTGGCCGAGTCCGCTGGGGGATTATGTTGGGTCAATCCTACATCAACCAAGAAGGGACTCTCACTTCCACCTTATAAGCGCCCTAGCCCCCTCCACCTGTCAATAGGCCTTTTTCCCGAGAAGGAACAAAACCGTGAAGCTCCAGCCAAAGTGGACAATATATTGATGGGGCTCGAGAGGACAAGCATCGCGAAATTTGTCGCGCAAACTCTTCGGTTGTTGCGCCGAAGTCTCTGAGGGTTATGTTGGGTCAATCCCACATCGACTAGGGAGGGACTCCCATTTCCACCTTATAAGGGCATTGGCCCCCTCCACCTGTCAATAGGCCTTTTCACCTGAGAAGGAACAAAACCATGAGGCTCCAGCCAAAGCGGACAATATATTGATGGGGCGCGAGAGAACAAGCGTCGCAAAAGAGCCAAATTTCGTGACGCCTGTCCTCCCGTTGTTGCGGCCCAATCCGCTGGGCGCCCTATCAATATATTGTCCGCTTTGACTAGAGCCTCATGGTTTTGTTCCTCCTCCGGGAAAAAGGCCTATTGACAAGTGGAGGGGGCTAGTGCGCTTATAAGGTGGAAATGAGAATCCCTTCCTGGTTGATGTGGGATTGACCCAACATAACCCTCCAGCAGACTGGGTAGCAACAATGGGAGAGTTTGCCAGACAACCCTTCTTCTAGAGCCAAATTTCGCGACGCCTGCCCTCTCACGCCCCGTCAATATATTGTCTGCTTTTGCCGGAGCCTCAGGGTTTTGCTCCTCCTTGGGAGAAAAGGCCTATTGACAGGTGGAGGGGGCCAGTGCACTTATAAGGTGGAAGTGGGAGTCCCTCCCTAGTCGATGTGGGATTGACCCAACAAATAACAAGTTTAATTCATACATCTTTTTTCTTAGTATTTTTTTGTGCTAGAGTTTTTAATCCTTACCATTACTGAATCACTATACACATAAAATGGATAAAACTAGGTTAAATTACTATAGAAGTTTTTATTGCCAAATTCTAAAAATTCAACAAAAAAGTGAACTTAGTCTAAAGTTTTTTACTAGTAAAGATTAGAATACCAGTAATTATGGAAGAGGAAATATTGATATATTCACTGTAGTTTATACGTTGCCTTATTTTAGGTTATTTCATTTTTAGTGTTTTATTTTTATTTTTAGTTAAAGTAGTTTATTTTTTGGTGAAGTATCAATAAATCTCAAAATGTGATCTTGTAAACTGGTTAGTCCGTCTTTTTTTCTTATGAACCCAAATGTCCCATTAAAGTTGAAATTATACAAAAGGTAGTCACTTACATGTTTATGTTTAATTTTTGAAGGATAAAAGTGAGTTTGTCCAAATGTGAAATTATACATTTGGATAATTCGCACTATAGAGGTTTTGCATTTTCTTGGATTTTGGAACAATCCCACATTACAAATAAGGGCGTAACATTCAAATGTAATATTCGAATAAGGTAATACTCCAATGTAATACTAAAAAAAACTTATAAGTGTACTTTTTCCAAATGTAA
This sequence comes from Camellia lanceoleosa, assembly GCA_025200525.1. Taxonomy (NCBI): domain Eukaryota; kingdom Viridiplantae; phylum Streptophyta; class Magnoliopsida; order Ericales; family Theaceae; genus Camellia; species Camellia lanceoleosa. The sequence continues at coordinate 118,776,363 of CM045764.1, read as the reverse complement.
TGCTGTAGGAATTGGGAATACTGTTGCGCAACTTGCACATCAGCAACTGTTCTGCAGCGAAATGGGCCCATTTCAGGGCCCATTTTGATAATCCGAACCGCTCATATTTTAGAATACATCAAATAGAACATGCTTGCAATAATGTAACACTCTAATAACATAACACTCCAAAAAAAATTCTTAGTGTATTTTTGCCAAACGTAACTCCAATGTAACACTCAAAAAAACTTCTTAGTCTAATTTTTCCAAACATAACACTCCAATTAATGTAATCACAAACATAACACTTCAATCAATGTAATCCCAAACATAACACTCCAATGTAACATACACAAAACCACCAAAAAATTCTTAGTATATTTTTTCCAAACGTACATTTGCCCAAAACTTACTAAGAAATTTTGTACTCCTTTTGAAATGGTTTAAAGAATCCCACATCTATTAGGAATGATCTAAAGAATCCCACAATTTTTTTTCCCGAGTGTTATGTTTGGAAAAAATATACTAAGAATTTTTTTTGTGTTACACTAAAAAGTTTTTTTAGAGTATTATATTGTGTTACATTTGGGAAAAGTATACTAAGAAATTTTTTGGAGTGTTACATTTGGAATGTTATGTTTAAGTGTTACATTAGAGTATTATAGTTTGAAATTATACATTTGTCCAAAACTTACTCAGGATTTTTCGTACTCATTTTAAAATGTTTGAAAAATCTCACATCTTTTTTAATGTTTGAAGAATTTCATATTTCAAGTCATTTTTGTACTCTTTTTGAAATGTTGAAAAATATCACATTTCAAGTCATTTCAAATAAAAAAGATCTGCATATAAAAAATTATTCCAAATTTGATTCTCATAAATTGTGTATCTTATCCTTCTAACACAAAAGGAGAAAAAAAAAATGAATGAAACTCAATAGAAATAAGGATATAATTCAATTTCCAAATAATATATTAAACCTATATTTCCATAATCAATTAGACTAATTGGTCTATTAAAAAAAATTCTTGAAACTAAACCGATCACCATCTTTTAAGATGGGATTTATATGTAAATTTTGTTAAGTTTGTTCAGACTAGACAATCTTTTGAATTTTAAAAATAAATAAATAAATAGTAAAGACAAAAATAGTTCAATTTTTTTTATAAATTTGACTCATTTTTGTCTTTAGTAAAAAAAAATTAAACAAAATTGATTTTTTTTTTAATTATCAAGATCATTTAGTCTAGACAAACTTATCAAGTAAAAATTATGACGTAATTTAGGGGAATTTTTTTTTTACTGAACACTAAAAGGGCATTTAGTTTGTTTTGTAACTAAATAATATAAAATTTAAATAAATATTTATAAATGGACAGGTTGGGCCGAATTGGACTAAAAACTCCTTATCCAAACACTATGGCACTGTAGATTAAATGTTTTTGACAAGCATTAAAAATATTGGGCTGAGAGGGTCATCTGGCCCATGTCCACCTCTAACTGCATTGACCTATCAGTAAAGTTTTTTTCTTCCTTTAAACTTATTGGGTGTTCTTATGTTTTACTCATGCATTTATTTATTTAATGTATTATCGATAGTGCTAGAGCCTTTATTTATCAATTGAACATTTGTTTAATCCAAGATTTTGTTTGGTTGCAAACAAAAAGAACCAATGAATTCACAAAGTAGTTAACCAGTAGAAGAAAGGAAGAGAAAAGCATAAGAAATGTTTCATAAGTTTGGCTTGATTCACGGATGAACGGATAAAACTTTGGTTTCAAATTTTTTAATTTAATTTTTTGAAAATTAAGTTTTTGTTTTTTGTATTTTTTTATTTTTAGTAATTTTTTTTTAAATATTGTAAATTTTTTTTTTAAGTTTTTAGATGTATCTAGATGTACCTAAAAAATAAAATATTTTTTAAAAATTAATAAATACACAAGAATAAAAAATGTACTAAACTTTTGTATTTTGTTTTTGTATTTTTGATATTTACTGATTTTAAAAAAAAAAAAAATTCACAAATATTATACTTTTTAATTGTATTTATATTAAGTGTATCTAAAAAGTAAAAAAATTTCTTAAAATATTTAAAACATTCACTAAAAATAAAAAAATAAAAAACCCAATTTAAAAAAAAAATTTAAATTCACAAAATTGAAACCAAAGTGTTTGGTTTCCTGTTCTCCCACAAAATAATTGTAATAACCCCAACCCTGATTAGTGCTAATTGGGACTTAATTATACCTAATAATAATTAAGAGAAAATCCGGAATTAAATTGCATGTCAATTTCATGAATTTTGTGTTTTTATCTGTTTGAGTTTTAACCTTTAATTCGCAAATTGGAAGCCCCATCGGCGCCCGATTCTGAAATTGATTAGTGTTTTGGACTAGTTAGATTTTATGTGAATTTATGGTAGGTCCAATTAAAATTCGATTTGGAATGTTAAAACTGATTAAATAACATTTTAATAATGAGCCTAGCTTAATTACAGAATTGCCATTGGGTGGCCATTGTTTAATTGCACTCTTGAGTTCATACACTTGAACAAAAACAACATTTCATCAGCCCCTTGAGAGCCTTAGTCGACCAAGAGAATTAGAGAGGGTGAGATTGAGTTCTTCTTGCAAATTTTGCTTGGAGACTTGGAAATTTGAAGAATAATTGCATGATTGAACTCCTACACCTCTAATCCAAGACTTAAGGTGAGAATTCATCCTCTTGAACTAGAATTTAGATTAGCTCTTGCACATTTCTTGACCCTTTGGAGATTAAGGTCTAGATTGAGCTTGAAATTGTGGAGTTGGGTAGTGTATCAAGCATGCATGTACAAGTTCATGGTAGAAGAGGTTGTTTTGTATCAAGTTTTACATGCATGTTCATAATTTTATTAAAGTCCATGTATTCATCATGTTTTTCCAGAAAATTTACCATTTGATCATGTTTTGAAGCTTTAAAATACATTTGAATTCAAGAATGTTGGATTACACTTTGTTCTTGAAATGGGTTTGAAAATGGTGCTCAAATGGACTCACTCTTGGGCAATGATTTGTCAAATTGGCTTTTGAAACTTGTTGTACTATGAGTTTGGAATGTTTTCCCAGAATTTGGGCCCAAGAGGTTGAGTTTTTGGTTGAAGAATGCTTGGTTCGAACTTGGAAGACAAATCTGGAAATTCCAGATTTTGCTTCCTCGCTCGAGCGAAGGATTCCTCGCTCGAGCGAGAACCTTTGTCCAGGGCTCTGCTCGAGCGAGCATCGAGCGACCATCGCGCGTAAAATTTCAACATCCCGTACTTTTCTTGCTTTCAGCGAAGCCTTTGACTTGGGGAGCTCGCTGAAGCGAAGGAAGGCTCGCTCGAGCGAGACCCCTGTTTTCAGCAACTTTTGTAAAATATTTTCTAAGGCATTTTTGCATCCACATTCCATCCTAGGCATTCCTAGGCCATGATTAGGACTCCATATTAAGGGTAAGGGGTTAGATACACACTTAGAATCATTGGTGTGAGTTTTGTGCATTTAGAAATGCGTATTTCAAGTGTGTATCCGTGATGTGTATGTAGGTCACGTGCCGCAATCCGTTTGACCCTCTTGACTTCGTCTACTTGTATCAACGCCCACAGTGAGTAATAACTTAGTAAAGTTATGTTCAAGTTAAATTATTTTCAGTATATGAAATATGATCTGTTAAATGGAATATCATGTTTTTACTATGAATGATTGTCCAACAATAACAGGCATTTATGACATTATGCTATGATTTCAGTATGTTACAAGTTCCCGGTCCGGAGGTTCCTTATGGGCGACAAGCTATATATGTATTTACCGAGGTTCCTTATGGAACTGATAAGTTTACAAGTTCCCAGTCCGGAGGTTCCTTTATGGAACTGACAAGCTATATGTACCCGGCTGGAGGTTCCTTATGGAACTGACAAGTTATGCTATACCCAGTCCGGAGGTTCCTTTATGGAACTGATAAGTTATATGTGCTCAGCTGGAGGTTCCAGATTCTGAATCGACAAGTTATGCTATACCCAGTCCGGAGGTTTCTTTATGAAACTGACAAGTTATATGTTCCCGGCCGGAGGTTTCTTTATGGAACTGACAAGTTTACCATTTAATGCTTTACACTGAGTTGTAGCGCTAACGGTTGAACTGTGTATGTTCTGACAAGACTTATGTATTCGGTATATAGTTGAGCAATTATGAACATGCTATGTGTTGCATCATGATTCTAAATCTATACGGACTCATTCATTAAACCCTTTACTCTGTTACTATTCACTGGGCTTTCGCTCACAGTTTACTATATATATGTAGGTGAGCCGGCACCGGACCCTAGCCAGAGTTGATGGCCCTCTGTTCTGTTTTTGTGTTGGTCAAGCCACCTGTCGCGCCTCCCGAGGAGGTTCCGTTTGAAGCCTGTTGGTTGGGCAGTTTTGCACATCATGCTAGTTAATGGTTATGCTTTGTAATGTCGGATCTTGGGGCATACTTATGTAAATATCTTGTAAATATTGGTGTACGTTGACTAGCATGTTATGTATATAAATAAGTTTTAAATTTTCTGTCTCATGTACGTCATCACAGCTCATTGGACCTTGTTTACTTTCTGTATTTGCTCCCGCAGCCCCCTTATTATTTGTTATTCTGTTTGGAGGCCGTAGGTAATCCACGGATTACTGGCCGGTTACGTCGTCAAACCTATAGGGGTGGGTTTGGGTCGTGACAATAATAAACTTGATTAAATCATGTTGTAATGATTATGCATAGATAGTTAACAGATGGGGATAAACACTATAAATAAAGTAACAAAAATTAAGGGCAGAGTGGAAAGAACTCTAAATAATAAACTTGATGCTCTGATTCATTCTTCAAAGTGAGAGAACAGATTGAAAATTCTTTAAAATAGTGCAAAACATAATAGACTTTCAAACTTAATTTGGTGTTTCCAATACCCAGATGGGTTCAATAGTGCCATGGCCTATCTTTCTGTTGATGCATTTTGTTGTTCTTATCTGCTCTGTTCATGGCGGGAATGAGACTGACCGGCTAGCCTTGCTTGCATTCAAGTTTGAAATAACCAGTGATCCATTCGGTGCTCTCAACTCGTGGAATGAATCAATCCACTTCTGTCAATGGTTTGGTGTAACATGTGGCTGCTCCAACCAGAGGCTCATTGTGTTGAACTTAGATCATCGAAAATTAACAGGCACCATTTCGCCTCACATTGGAAATCTGAGCTTTCTCAACGAACTATCATTGAGTAACAATAGTCTTAGTTGTTCTTGAGTTTTCTGGAAATAGGTTGGGAGGGAAAATCCCAATGGAGCTGGGTTCTTTTGGGAATCTATCATCTCTTACTGAATTTGTTGCAAAAGAAAATAGTATTGGTGGTGACATACTTGATGATCTGGGTCGATTGACAAACTAGGAAGTTTTTCTGTTGAGGATTAACACGTTGGTTGGTACCATTCATTTCTCAGTCTTTAATATTGAGCAACAATGAAATAGCTGGGATCATCCTGAGCGGGATAGGGAATCTGATCAATTTGAAGCTTCTTGACTTGTCAAACAACAATTTCACAGGTAACATTCTTACTGACAATGGAAAGTTTCAAAAGCTACAGAAATTGGATCTCTCAGGTAATATGTTCTACGGGGATATCCCATTGTCTTTTGGAAATTTAATTGTGTTGACAAATCTTATGTTATGCAACAATAATATTCATGGCAGAATCCCTTAAATGCCAAATGTTACAGGAACTAAGATTTGTTCAAAACAATCTTAGTGGTATCATACCCAGTGAAGTTATCAGTCTCTTATCATTATTGTATTTATACATATCTTGTAATGATTTGATGTTGGGATCGGGGATCCCGCCCAAGACCTTATAGAAATTAAACCAAGCAGAAATACACACCCACACACTAGGAGACACAATATTTTACGTGGTTCGGCCTCAATGCCTACGTCCACGGGAGAGTAGCCGGTTTTCACTATACCAATTTGGAGATTACAGAATATTACAGAGGAGAAACTCACACTATTCTCACTCACCCATTCACCCGTTTCCCTCACTCACACCGAGGGAGACGGTTTCTCACATCTCTCACTCTCTTGGTATGCCTTGCTCTCTTACTCTATCTCATTTTCTTCCTCCTCCTCACCTCAATTTATACACAATTGAGGGAGGAGTTGATTGGTTGACACCAACCCCATTCCACTCTCTAGTCTCTAATGGGGTGGGTGTAATGGAGCTTCCATTTGGTGGAGGAAGTGCCTTCTCCATGATCATCACTTCTCTCTTAGTGGGTCTTCCATACATGGATGATATCTAACAAATCACCCCCTCAGCCCATGTGAGATGATCCACTACACACATAGCTGCTAATCTTGTCACGCCCAAAAAAATAATAGACTCTTCATCTCCTCACTGAAACGCTGCATCCCCTAAAGCTAGAGATAATACACCAGAGATACAAGAGGAGGAGGGAATCCTACATCCTCAACTCAACTCACACTCTCTCGATTTGGAGAGCCTCTCTGCTCCCATCTCCACAGATCTCTTCCATGCTTCATCTCGGATGTCTTCACCGCTATGCTTGAACTTGCACAACCAAGATATCCGACACCTGATTGATGTCCTGCACTTCGCGGGATGCCCTACATTACCGTACAACTCCTTGCATGATGAACACTGGAGCAACTAGAAAACTTCAGAGTTTGACACATCAACATCCTCAATTTTCCTTGCTCGGAGCTTATTTCTGAACTATCAGCCTTTGCCCTCTGCACTTCTGAACAACTTCCTAGCGTTTCCACATACGCTCGTTGTCTGTGCTGCAATCCCTGATGTTTGGTTCTATCTTACTTGTACGTCCGTACTGATGTTTGACAGTTAGCCCTTCTGCCAAGACAACTCCCACCGGTCTGTACAAGTTACCACTATGCAACCTTGTGCATAGTGCTCGCACCCATGGTTTCTGGTCTCCCTGCGTCGAGCTCGCCTGAGAGATCCGCATCAACTCTATCATCCGCTACCATGGAAGAAACCACCATAGAAGAAAAAAGACTTGCCACTCATTGGCGCGCACTCTTGCGTTTGTTTCAATTTCTCTGTCTGGAAGTTCCTGTGAACTTTCAACAACCTGCTGCTGCACACTCCTCTAGCGCCTCTGTACGATACTCTCTATGCACTTGCACTCTTGACGTCTGCATTTGTGCCCCTGCGCTTTAGTATGCCCCTCTGCAACTATTGTTCTACATGTCCACGTATCACCAAGATTTACTCAGTATCTGATTTCGGCTCCAATTTCCAGCCAGGCTGAGCCGTTGTTGCCAAATCATCTATCCATTGATGAATGGTCTTCTCTTCTGATTGAACCAGATCCTCCGATGACGTCAACAACCAGGAAAGTTCCCAGGAAAGACTGGTGGGGTCACACCCGGTCCCACTTAAGAACCAGTCTCCTTAGACACTGTCTTTTTGACAGAACTTTCCTAGACATTGTTGATCTTGAGATAATCATACCTGCAATCCTCTGATCGCCCCTGACCAATCCTGATCTCCCTCGATCTGCCATTTAATCAAGCCTGATCTCCTCTGGTCTTCAATGATCTATCTCAAGTTGTACCTGGTTGTCCAATCCGGTTAGAATATGCCCATTCTAACCTCTTCAGTGAATCTGCAGCGTTCCACAATATCCGGCAACCTCCCTTCGAGTATTAAAGATGACAAACTCTCAATCTTTAAAAACCGTTCAGAATTTCACTATTCTGACCTCGCGGTTGCGTCCGGAATAGTCCGATTAGCTAGGACCAACCTTCGCTGCATTTTCGGGGACCTCACTGAAAAATATCCCCGAAAGCTGGGCCACACCACAATATTCGAAAATTGCAGGCCAATTTGCAATTTTCGAAGTTCAGGGAATATTCCGTGTACCAATGTAATATTTCGTCCATTGCACCTAATCTTGGCCCGTCCCTTTAATCTGCCTTCTTTTTACGTAAACTCCGTCTCTAAAATCGACCGCACGGATGTGTCCTAATACTCCAAATAGTTGAAACCACTATTGGATCGCCAAAACGGACTCCAAATGGCTTAGATCTAGCCAAAACATTTTGTACGCCTCGGATCTCTGGTGCACCTTAGGCTATTAATCGATCCGTCCTCCTGCGGTACACCGTGGCCGCGTCAGAATCCTGCCTCACGGATCTTGGCGTGGCGACACGTAGCATGCGATGGATCGGTCCACTCGCCACGTGGCACGCCATGTGTCGATGACGTGGCTTGCCACGTGGCGTTGACCTTACTGCCACGTGGCGTTGACCGGGCCCACTTTGCTAATGTGGCGCACTAACCTGTCGTGCGCGTGGGCGTGGCGCGTGGCCTCCACGCGCTGTCTTTCCACTCGCTTTCTTCCTCTGCGCGCGCATAGCGCGCGTGCACGCGCGTAAGATGACGCGCCGGCTGCTCCCTCGGCGCGTGGGGCGCGTGCCTGCGAGTGGGTCTCACGCGCCACCTTCTAGGGGTGCATGAGGGTGTGTCCGTGCTCCGATTGGGGTGTTCTTTGCATTTCTGGACTCCTCTCGTCGAGCCCTTGCTCCTGGTATGCTCAAAACTCGATTTTGAGCAATTCGATTTCTGGGCAGATTCGAATGTTGCACTGTTTTGGTTCCGAAACGCCACCGACGAGGCTTTAATACCACTTGTTGGGATCGGGGATCCCGCCCAAGACCTTATAGAAATTAAACCAAGCAGAAATACACACCCACATACTAGGAGATACAATATTTTACGTGGTTCGGCCTCAATGCCTACGTCCACGGGAGAGTAGCCGGTTTTCACTATACCAATTTGGAGATTACAGAATATTACAGAGGAGAAACTCACACTATTCTCACTCACCCATTCACCCGTCTCCCTCGCTCACACCGAGGGAGACGGTTTCTCACGTCTCTCACTCTCTTGGTATGCCTTGCTCTCTTACTCTCTATCTCATTTTCTTCCTCATTCTCACCTCAATTTATACACAATTGAGGGAGGAGTTAATTGGTTGACACCAACCCCATTCCACTCTCTAGTCTCTAATGGGGTGGGTGTAATGGAGCTTCCATTTGGTGGAGGAAGTGCCTTCTCCATGATCATCACTTCTCTCTTAGTGGGTCTTCCATACATGGATGATATCTAACATTTGACTGATTCCCTTCCAATGGAAATTGGAATTTTAAAAAATCTAGAAGAACTTGATGTTTCTGAAAACATGTTGGCCAATGAAATTCCAAGCACTCTTGGTAGTTGCTTAAAATTGAGATAACTACATATAGAGAGCAAAAAATTCTGGGGAATCCTTCCTTCATCTTTAAGTAATTTGAGAGGTATGAAGGAGTTAGATCTTTCTCACAATAATTTCTCTGGAAGAATCCCAGACTATTTAGCGGACTTTCCCTTCTTACAAAAATTAAGTCTATCATTCAATGATTTTGAGGGTGCGGTGCCAGAAAGTGGCATATTTTAGAACGTAACAACATCTATTTCTGTTAAGGGAAATGACAAGCTTTGTGGGGGTATACCTGAATTACAGCTATACAGTTGCGACTTCAAGGGGTTCCAAACGAAAAAATTTACTCGAAGCTTGAAATTAATAATTCTCATATCTTTGGGGCTTTTAGGACTAATTCTAATATGTTTCCTATATCCTTGCTGGTGTAGAAAGACTAAAAAAGTACCTTCTTTCAAATATTTAGAGCTCTCATTTTTGAAATTGTCATACAAAGTCTACTTAAAGCTACTGATGGGTTTTCTCCATCTAATATAAGGTCTGTGTGGGTAGTTTTGGTTCTATATACCAAGGAGTTCTTGGTGAAGGTAAAAATGTTGTAGCAGTGAAAGTACTAAACCTTCAATGCCTTGGAGCTTCCAAGAATTTCCTCACCGAGTGCGAGACCTTGAGGCACATGAAATGTCGAAATCTTCTCAAGGTTCTCACAGCATGTTCAAGTGTTGACTATCATGGTAATGATTTCAAAGCTCTTGTTTATGAGTTTATGAGTTTATGGCTAATGGTAGCCTAGAGGATTGGTTACATGCAAATGAGAATGAAGATGAGGCGCATAAATACTCAAGGAATTTAGACCTTGTATAGTGGTTATTGCCATTGATATTATCAAGACTTGATTATCTTCACAATCATTGCTCAGAACCAATCGTTCACTGTGATCTCAAGCCGAGCAATGTTCTTCCAGACAATGAAATGACTACTCACGTCGGTGACTTTGGATTAGCAAGATTCCTTCAAGAAGCTACCCATGACCGTTCAGCAAACCAATCAAGTTCTGTTGGCATAAGAGGATCTGTCGGTTATGCTGCTGCTGGTAAATATACCTCTCAGGTTCTTTGTTTTCCTTTGTGCCTTCACTGCACTATAGAATCTAGTTTTGATTCACACAGCCATGAATTTGCTCTTTTAATCAATGAAACAGAGTTGGTGATTTTTGGCTTTTGTTCCTCACAATGCACTATAATAAATATTTCACTGATTGTTTTCAGTGTATTTCTCTCACATACAGTACAATGGATGGATGGATGAATGACTTTTAAAACTACAAATTTTTATTTTATTAAATATATTTTAGTTTACTTGAATTTGTGATTATTTTGTGCCATTAATGGGTGGATGTACCAATATCAGCAAATCTTAGTCCCTAACATATTAATGCATGAATTGCAGAATATGGCATGGAAAATGAGGTGTCAACATTTCGTGATGTATATAGTTATGGCATCCCTTTATTGGAGATGTTCATGGGAAAGAGACCTACAAATAACATGTTTTGTGATAGTTTGGGTGTTCATAACTTCGTTAAGATTGCTTTGCCCGAACAAGCAGCGAGCATTATTGCCAATCCAAGACTGTATAAACAGAAAGATCAGAACTCTGCTAATAGTCACAAAATTCAGGAGTGCTCGATTTCGATTCTTAAAGTTAGAATCACTTGTTCAGAGGAATGACCAAAAGATCAGATGGCGATTAATGATGTTGGTACTCAGTTGCAAGTGATCAGAAACACTCTTGTTGGAACTAGAGGAGTATACATGGAGGTAGAGGAGCTAAAATTGAAATGCAATCATGAGCATGTATTCTATTCATAATCATTCACAAATTCTCATTTGTTTTTGTATTTTTTTATTTTTGGTCGAACTTGGATTCTTGAGGAAGTAATTGGTGTTGGTGTCAACCAATATGTAAGTGCAGATGGTAGTGCAACATTTAGTGCAGCATTAGAAGAAAGTGCAGCACTACACCAAATGGAGGTACTATTCCACCCACCCCATCCTCAAGGTGGTATGGAGTAGGTGAATGGCACTGCTGTCTTTTCATCTCTTGTTCAATGTGTATAAATAGGGAAGAGATGGAGAGGTGAGTGTGTGAGTGAGGAAGAAAACCGAGAGAGAGAGCAAGAGGGTGAGAGATGTGAGAAACCGTCTCCCTCGGGTGAGCGAGGGAGACGGGTGAATGGGTGAGTGAGAATGGTGTGAGTTTCTCCTCTGTAATCTCGTAATCTCTCCATTGCTATAAACGGTTACTCTCCGTGGGCGTGGGCGGATTGCCGAACCACGTTAAATATTGTGTCTCCGTGTGTGTGGGTGTGTATTTCTGCTTGGTTTAATTTCCGCAAAGGTCTTGGGGGGATCCCGGATCCCAACAATTGGCAATTTTGAGGATAAGAGCAAGAAGCACCAATTCAAATATAGTTGTCTACGTGGCTAGCAACTATCAATAATGCTTTAGATAGTTCAACCTATTACCTAGGAAGGTAACACAAGAAGGGGGATGAATTGGGTAATTAAAAAATACGAACAGAAAATTGATTGCAATTAATCAAGTAAGTAAATGCAGCAGGCAATCAATTAATACACAGAAAATAAAGGAAAAGGAAAGAAGATCAAACACATACAAATGCAACACAGTTCATTCATATTTGGAATTTTTGCACTAATGTAATCACAGTAATGATTTGTGATTGGGAATTTTTGAAAGGCATTCAATTATTATAATTACTTCGCAAATTTTTTTGATTAATATGATAAAAAATTATAATTTATTTTTTTATATCAAAGAAATGTGCACGTGTTGTAGCATTTTTCAATATGAAGTATATTTTATTGTGAACAAAAGTAGACTCCAAATAAAGGCTATGCGGTCAGTGCTAAACCCTGCGAAACAACATCCGTTGACCCCACATCTTTTTATTAGCAATATTATCAATTTAAAAATGTATGTTATAATAATTTGTATCTAGAAAAAAAAAAAAAAGTTAAACTTGAATGAAAAAATTTACTATTAAAAAAAACTAATAACCTAAATATATATATATAATAAAAAAAAATCTCAATTTGAGATGTCGTAAAAAATGATTGACTTGACATTGAAGTGCTACTATACATACCTCTCAAAATACACTTGTGGTATTCATTGGGTTGTTTTGGAAGTAGGTTAAAGGCTGATATTTTGAATTTTTTTTTTTTTTTTTTTGTAATTTGTTTTGAAAAAATATGTAAAAAAATAGAAAAGTAATATAATCCAAAATAGGTTAAAAGCAAAAAAATAATTTTTTACCCACTTACCAAAACAAGCCAAAGTTTCATTCAAAATAATACTTCATAGTAAAATGTTACAATCTCATAATCAAGTCATAATCACATTCAAAAAAAAGAAAAAAAAATCTCAAGATCAAAATTAATTTGGGTCATAAGCAAAAACACCATAAAAATCTTATAGCCAAGTTTACTATAAATTTAATCACCTCATAAAATAATAATTAAATTCTACACAACTAAGATTATTATTCAGTGTGTTTGGTTTCAATTTTCTGAATTCAATTTTCTTGAAATTGAGTTTTTTATTTTTCGTATTTTTTTGTTTTTGTTTGTAGTGAATATTTTGAACATTTAAGCAAATTTTTTTACTTTTTTAGATGCACCTTACTTAGATGTATCTAAAAAGTAAAATATTTGTAAATAATATTTTAAAAAATTAATAAATACATAAAAATACAAAAAAAATATACTTAATTTTTGTTTTTTTTTCCGTATTTAATGAATTTTTTTTAAAAAAATTCACAAAAATTATACTTTTTAAGTGTATTTATGTTAAGTGTGTCTAAAAATTAAAAACATTACTTAAAATATTAAAAAAATTCAGTAAAAACAAAAAAAAATATGGAAAACAAAAAAGTAAATTTTTTTTTTCTAAAAAGTGAATTCTGAAAATCAAAACCAAGCAAATTAATTTTTATTATTATTTATAATTAGAATGTACTGTCCGCATCATAAAATTTTCAAACACAAACTGATCTTTACGAGGCTGACATGACGAGGATCCCTTTTGAGTTTAGATTTACCAAAGTTGAAAATTTTAATTTCGTAGTTAAATTTTAATTTATTTCAACCATTCATCTCATATGATAAATTAAAAAGAACATGAAAACAATTAGGTTGATCATATATAAATAATTATATGATCAAATCATATATATATTATAACATATTAATAGTCCATTCTTAAGAACATATAAGTCATATAGATCAAAATGATCTAATAATATGATAATCAGGGTTGAGTCAACTTAATTTTTTATATGAATAATTTTTTTAATTTTATAAAATAAACTATTTAAATTACCAAAATTAATTTAAATTAATTCAATAATAAATTAACTTTCTTGTAAAATTGAGACATTTAATTTTAACAAATCCCCCCCCCCCCCCCCCCCCCTCCTTTGTGTTATACTTTCCACAACCAAAATTGACTGAAAAGACAATTACACCAGCAGAGTCGTATATGCTTTGGATACGTTCGTTTTGTTTTCCCACTAATAGTTTGGCTAATAGCTTGCTAGGTGGGTGGGTTACACCATGAGATGTTATAATCTTATCTCAGATTTAGATTTGGGACAAGAATGAGATGTTAGGTGAAGATTGACAGTTTATATATATTGTGTAACGTATATTTAAAATGAATCTGAATTATATATTGATATTTTTAAATAAAATTTTTGAGTTTGTAATATTTTTACTGAACGATTGATGTTAATCTGTTGTGAAAAATGACAGTAATAAGAATGTAAAAGATTGTCAATAAATTTATCTCAAAATGTGATGTGTGAATTAAATTTAATTTTTGTATGATAAAATTTATAATTGAAATGAATCTCCACTCACCTTTTTTTTTTTTTTTTAAATATTTTTCTGAATAATTTTTTTGAACACTTGGCATTACTGTGAGGAAAAGGAGAGGCAAAGTGTGGAGGATGAGAAAGAATTGTTTTTCATGTGGTTTTGTTTTTAAGAATTTCCCCCTAATATATTTACATTTGGTTAATGCCTCCACTATGAAAAATTATTATTGATTTAAACCATGAGAGCTATTACTTTTGTGTTGAAATTTTAAGAGATAAACAGTTAAGATTTATAATTAGAGTCTTGTTCTAAGAATACTGAGTAATTTCACCCTCAATTGAATCTAGCTTTTAAGTCAATAAGTCAACTGAACAAAAGGGAGATAGAGAGAGTTCGATGGGAGATGGGAGGTGTGTTTGGTGTTGCTTATTTTGGCTAACTTACAAATTTTAATTTTGAAAAAGTTATTTTGGATTGTTTAGTTAAATTTATTTTAAACAATTTTTAATTTTAACAATGTATTTTAACTCAAAAAAGTTAATTCTAAGAAGCTACCCACCCCTTACTTTTGATTATCAGTAGACATGTTAATTTACAATTATATCCTTAGATTTTTTTTATTTTTATTTTTTAAAAAATAGAATAAGACCCAAATGAACTATAGATTATTATTATTATTATTATTATTATTTATGGAAAATATGGACTACTAATGAATAACAAAAAATAGAAGTCAATTCAAAAAGTTATTTAACAGTTTATTTACTAAACACTGCTTAGCAACTTAAATGTATAATTTAACAATTCACCAAACAAATAAACAACTTCTGATTAAAATTATAATCTATAATCCGTTAAGTTATAATTTATTTTAATAGTCGCACCAAATACCCCCATGTCGGGCCTAGCGGACTCTCACCAAGATTCGGGCCGGGCTGGGCCACGGGCTAGAAAATTAGGACCAGGTCCAGGAGGTATTTGGGCCTCGGGCCGGGCCTGAACAAAATTTTTTATTTTATTTTTTCAACTAAATTTTTATTATTTTTCACTAAAAAAAACACTAGACTTCGGACGGGTCGGACCTTGAGTGAGCCTTAAGCGAGTCGATAGGCTAGGCCATGGGTCGGGCTTCAAAATGATGGCCCAACCCCAAGCCCAGGGTCTTAGGCTAGGCTTAGGTTCGGGCCTAAACGGGTCGGGCCAGCCCCATATTGCAGGCAAATTTTGAACCGCTCACGAATTGCGGGCCATTTTTACACTCTTATTTGTTTTGTTTTTCCACTACTAGTTTGGCTAATAGCTTGCTAGGTGGGTGGGTTACACCATGAGTATAACTATGACCATGATCAATGAATGGGCAATGGTTTGTTTGGGTCCACTGTACAATCAGTAAGTTATAATCTTATCTTAGATTTGTGTCAAAAATGAAATGTTGGGTGAAGATTGACATTTATATATTATGTAGCGTATGTATAAAATGAATTTAAATTATATATTAATATTTTAAAATAATTTTTAAATAAAATTTCTGAATTTGTAATATTTTTATTGAATGATTGATGTTAATCTGTTGTGAAAAATGACAATAATAGGAATGTAAAAAAATTGTCAATAAATTTATCTGAAAATGTGATGTGTGACTTAAATTTAGTTTTTGTATAATAAAATTTATAATTGAAATGAATCTCCACTCACTTTTTTTTTTTAAAAATATTTTTTTGAATAATTTTTTTGAATGCTTGCCATTACTGTGAGGAAAAAGAGAGGCAAATTGTTGAGGATGATAACATGATGATGAAAGAATTGTTTTTCATGTGGTTTTGTTTTTAAGAATTGTTTTCTATTTCCCGTAATATATTTTGAGTAATCAGTAGTACATTTGATTGATGCTTCTGCCTTGAAAAATTATTATTGATTTAAATCATGAGAGCTATTACTTTTGTATTAAAATTTCAAGGTATAAACAGTTAAATGTCAATTATAAATAAAGTATTGTTCTACATATACTGAATAATTTCTCCGTCAATTAAAATCTAACTTTAAGTCAACAAGTCAACTGAACAAAAGAGAGATAGAGAGAGTTCAAAGAGGGTATGTTGTCAACTTACAAATTCTAATTTTGAAAAAGTTATTTTCGAACGATTTGGTTAAACTTATTTCAAATAATTTCTGATTCTATTATCTTATTTTTACTCAAAAAAAACTAATTTTGAAAAGATGTCCATCCCTTACTTCTGATTAACAGCTTCTGTTGTGGACATATTAATTTACGATTATACCCTTAATTTTTTTAAATTTTTTTAAAAAAATATATAAAAAATTTAAAGAGGTGATGTGAAAAAAAAAAAAAAAAAAAAAAAAAAAAAAAGCCTATAAACTAACTTTTAATCAAATACTCTGTTTACTGTTACATAAATTTGACATGGACTCTTCTCAGTATAATAGTAATACTGAAGACAATATTACATACTACACTCTTTGAAATTCAATGAGAGCGTCCAATCCACATATGGGTTTATTATTAGTGTCGTCAATGTCATGGACTCTGTTTCAGTTCATGCATGTTGCTGTTGTTGTTGTTGTTTTTGTTCTCATGGGGTGTTCGTGTTTGGGTGGTTCAGGCTCTAGTACTCATCTTCATCATGTTCATGTAGCCGGGAATGAGACGGATCGGCTAGCCTTGCTCGCATTCAAGGCTGAAATAACCGGTGATCCCTTCGGGGCTCTAAACTCGTGGAATGAATCCATCCACTTCTGTCAATGGGCTGGCATAACATGTGGCCGACGACACCAGAGGGTGACTAAGTTGATACTGGATCATCGAAAATTGACAGGCTCAATTTCTCCTCACATTGGAAATCTGAGCTTTCTTAGGGAACTGTGGTTGCGTAACAATAGCTTCACTCATCAAATCCCCCCCGAACTTGGCCATCTACGGAGACTGCAAATATTGAAACTACTCAATAATTCTATTGGTGGTGAAATTCCCTCCAATATATCTGCTTGCTCTAACCTTGTTGGCCTTGACCTTTCTGGCAATAGTCTGGCTGGGAAAATTCCCGTGGAGCTTGGTTCTTTGTCTAAGCTTGAGCAGTTGCGCATTTCAAAAAACAATCTAACAGGTGGCCTTCCTCATACTTTCGGAAATCTGTCATCCCTTATTGGGTTCTATGCAGGTTACAATAATATCAATGGGAGCATACCTGAAACCCTGGGCCAATTGACAAACTTAAACACTCTTGCATTGGGGGATAACAGGTTGGTTGGTACTATTCCTTCCTCAATCTTTAATCTCTCTTCCATCACAATTTTTGATATACCAATAAACCAAGTTCAAGGGAGACTTCCCTTGGATATTGGAATTTCTTTTCCAACTCTTCAATGGTTTTCAGTTGGAAATAACTTGTTTACTGGATCCATTCCTATTTCAATATCAAATGCAACCAACCTGTATCACCTTGACCTGGGACAAAATAAATTTATTGGAAGAGTGCCACCTTTGGGAATGATGCACAATCTTGGGCGGTTAGCCTTTGACCACAATCATCTTGGAACAGGGGAAGCTGGTGACTTGAATTTTCTTAGCTCATTGGCCAATGCCACCAATTTGTACCTTTTGAATCTGGTCTCCAACAACTTTGGAGGGGTGTTGCCAGAATCAATTGGCAATTTGTCCACTAATCTTGGTATCCTTTTATTGGAGAAGAATAAAATAAGTGGGAGCATCCCAACCGAGATGGCGAATTTGGTCAATTTGCAACATTTGGACATGGCAGCCAATCATTTCATTGGTATCATTCTTGCCGATATTGGGAAGCTACAAAAGCTACAAAAATTGAATCTCTCAGGTAATAAATTCTATGGGAAAATTCCATTGTCTTTGAAAAATTTGACTTCACTAGCGTATCTTTATTTAGGAGCAAATAATTTGCATGGCAACATTCCTCCAAGTCTGGGAAAATGCCCTCTTGTAGATCTGTCTCTTAGTAGGAATAATCTTAGTGGTACCATACCCAAACAAGTTCTAACTCCCTTATCATTATTGAACTTGTACCTACATGACAACCATTTGGTTGGGTCCATACAACTAGAAATTGGGAATTTAATAAATCTTGAAAAATTGGATGTTTCTAGGAATATGTTGTCTGGAAAAATTCCAAGCACTCTTGGCACTTGTGTAAAATTGAGATTTCTATATATACAAAGCAATAATTTCTGGGGAACTCTTCCTTCATCTTTAAGTTATTTGAGAGGTATTGAGGAATTAAATCTTTCTCATAATAATTTCTCAGGAAAAATCCCAGACTATTTAGAGGACTTTGTCTTCTTACAAAAATTAGATCTATCATTCAATGATTTTGAGGGTGAGGTACCAAAAATAGGCATATTTAAAAATGCAACAGCTATTTCTATTAGGGGAAACAACAAGCTTTGTGGTGGTATACCTAAACTACATTTGCACAGTTGCAATACCAAGGGATTCAAGGGGAAAAGATATACACTCATCTTGAAAATAATAATCCCCACATCGTTTGGGCTTCTAGGACTAGTAATTGTGTTGAGTTTACTGTATCTTTGTTGCTTTAAAAAGACAACAAAAGTACCCCCTTTGAGATTTTTAGGGAAGTCATATGTGAAACTGTCCTACCAAAGTCTACTCAAGGCAACTGATGGGTTCTCTCCAGCCAACATGATAGGCATGGGTAGTTTTGGTTTAGTCTACAAAGGAATTCTTGATCACGGTGAAAAAGTTGTTGCTGTGAAGGTACTAAACCTTCAATTCCGTGGAGCTTCCAAAAGTTTCGTTGCTGAGTGTGAGGCCTTGAGGCGCATCAGACATCGAAATCTTGTCAAAGTTTTCACAGCATGTTCAAGTGTTGACTATAATGGTAATGATTTCAAAGCTCTGGTTTACGAGTTCATGGTCAATGGTAGCCTAGAGGATTGGTTACATGCAAATGAAAATGAAGACGAGGTGCATGTCGAATCAAGAAATTTAAACCTCCTACAAAGGTTAAATATTGCCATTGATGTTGCTTCTGCACTTGATTATCTTCACCATCATTGCTCGGAACCAATAGTTCACTGTGATTTGAAGCCGAGCAATGTTCTTCTGAATGATGAAATGATTGGACATGTAGGTGATTTTGGGTTAGCTAGATTCCTTCCAGAAGGCACCTATAATTCTTCTGCAACTCAATCAAGTTCCACTGGCTTAAGAGGGTCTATTGGTTATGCTGCTCCAGGTAAATGTATCTTTTAGGCCCTTTTTTGATATTCTTTTTCACCTTCAATTTCCAACATACTTTAGAGTCTGATTTGCATATCCATCAAGTATGCTCCTTCAATCAATGAAGTAAAGAAGATGGTTCTTTGGTTTCATTTCTCGCAACATCATTTGCCCTTCAAATGCATGAAAATCAATGTTTGGCAAATACTTTCCAATGTGTTATTTAAAAGTAATTTTTTTTTTCTTTTCTATTGCAAACAATTTAGTCTGAAAAATATTAAACCAAGGGAATGCAGGTTCGTAATTTCATTAGTTTCTTTCTTATAATATATAACCCAATATACAATCCCATTTTTTAGAGGATTTGCCATACTTCTCCTATCTTGTTGTCTGCAAATCATAATCCATATAATTGTATTTATGTTTATTTTTGCCTTCAATGGAGATGTACCAATATTGAGAAATCCTAGCATTTTTCTTGGCGCAAAATATGAAAGCATAACAACGTAAAATATCTAACTTTTGTTCATCTCCTATGTGTGTTGTCATAGGATAACATAAAGAGGAGATTAGAAAATCCTCTTTTGCTAATTTCAATCCTCCTATCTATTTCTTTTACGTTAATAATTTTGATGAATACAAACCTAATTGGATAAAGTTAAACAGTCACCCAAGCTTCAACTGCTTATTTCTTAAGAAGATATTGAACCATCAACTATTTGGTTTCATAAATATCACTAGGAAACAATCAAGCTTGTTTAAAGTTGGGCCTTTCTCATGACACAATCAGACAAACCAAATATTGTTATCTCACCAAGAAGAGACATAATTCTTTCCTATCTTACTTTAAACAGTAAAGTTTTTTATGCTCTAAACTTGTTTTCTACAAAGAGTTATCTGTAGAAGGTACAATACTATTACTATTATTTGATATGCTTCTGACCAAGCATCTTTAGAATTGTATTTACTTTGAATGATGTATCAATTGCAGAGTATGGTATGGGAAATGAGGTGACAACATCCGGTGATGTATACAGTTATGGTGTCCTCTTATTGGAAATGTTTACAGCGAAGAGACCTACTGATAACATGTTTAATGATAGTCTGAGTCTCCATAACTTTGCTAAGATAGCTTTACCTGAACAAGTAGCGAGCATTGTTGATCCAACACTAATTCAACAAAGAGAAATTGGGGAGGGAAGCTCAAGCATCGAAAACACTCAGAATCAAAGCTCTACTGGCAGTCATAAAATTTATGAGTGCCTTATTTCAATACTTAATATTGGAATCGCATGTTCACAAGAGCTACCAAGAGATAGACCAACCATTAACCATGTTGTTACTCAGTTGCTTGTGATCAAGAACAACTTTCTTGGAACTAATGGAGTTCATGGAGGAAGAAGAGCTAGCATTACAGTGTGATCATGAGTAGGTATGACCTTGTCACTTTCTTAGTAACTGAAGAATATACCTGCATTTATTACTGAAACTGTTGCAATTCTACACTAGGCCAACAAACTTTAGTTTGTCTCTTGGCATATAAATCAAAACACCTTAGATATGCTATACTTCACCCAAATGACCACATTCTTAAACATTAACATTTTGAAGGTGACACAAATCAGTTATGGTTCCTGTCAAGCATAATGGTTTCATTACCGAATGGAAATACTTTTTCTCTTTGGTTTTTTATTTTCTTTTCGTCAAAACTACAGTTGTTCTGCAAACTTGAGCAAGTAATTCAACTAGATTCACATTCCAAATATGACTAAGAATAATACATAAGAAAAAATCAATCAATATTAGTCAACCTCTATTGCCAAAATCTTATTCAACGATACTGGAACCTTAGCTCTCATAACTTCAGAGTTGCAAAGTTCTTTCCCCTATAATCCCCTCCAACTTAATCTGGAAAACAAAATTGGTTAGAAACTAGAAGCATTTGAATGTCTTGACACAACTATGGTGGTTAGTGCACTTTGGCTATACACATAACGGAATTTATGGAAATGTAACTTCAAGTTTTTTAATCTGCATATGGCTCGGCTTGAAAAATATACCAACTGATGGAGTATTGTGCAACTACTCTGTTTTAATCCCTTGCAAAGCCTTAGAGGCTTATCTGTTCCTAAGGAGGGTAGCGTTGTTTAGATTGCACTAGTTGCCGAAAAGGAAAGACAAAAGGCAAACTGACATTTTGTTGCATGTATTATGGGTTACACTCATTACATGAATTTTGCATTCAATTAAGCTTGAAACTTGACACTAGATAAGGGCAAGTGTTGTTCTTTACTTCTATGTTTTTTCTTTTTCCTTTTATGATCTTATGAGTAATTGGTTTACAATAACATATTTGTATACCTTTTTTCAATAAGGTACCCAAAAATATTGATTTTCAAGTTGCTTCAGCTTCTTTTTTGTGTCTTATTTTAATTGTTTATCATTTCTCATCATACTGTTTGAAGTTTTACTAAGTCGTTTTTCTCTTCTCCTAGGTACTTGAGGTCTGATTGGAGTTCAAGATCTTTGTCAACTCAGCAACTATGTTATATTATCCTATGCTTTAATTTCTTTTTGTTTTTTTCCCCCTTCTTTTATGTTTTTAGTTTGTCTCAAGCATGCACTTTTCTCATCTAAATGTACTTCGGGAAGGCTATGGTTTGCAATGGCTATCTATCCTATTTTATACACTAAAATAGGTTCATATGACTTGCAATGGTTCCAAACAAGTTGTTGTTGTAGAACTTATAATCTTTGTAGTGTTTGTTCAGAGGTATGAAAGAATGGGATTAGATTATATATTCTGCGTCCACTCCACAACTATGTGATGCTGCAAATTATTGTTTTGGCCGCATGTTACATATATGATCCAATCCTATAATTTCTTTCCTTTATTTTTAAATTTTTTTTTTTTTATGATTTTATGTTAGTCTCGAGTAGACATTCAACTTTTCTCATTTAAATGTACTTTTTAAGAAGGCTATGACTTGCAATGGCTATTCTATCATTTACTCTAAAACAGGTTCCATAGGTACGGATATGGCTTGCAATGGTCTAAACAAGATGTAACTGTAAAACTTTTTATAATCTATATATATGTGGTGTGATATAAACTAAGATATGGTTTGTATGTATTATGTTTGCTTGTAATAATTAGAGAAATGTGAAGAATATTGTCAAAACTCAATTAGCTGGGATGAAGAATATTTTATTTTGTTTTTCTTATGATTTTTGTTGTGTTAAAGCTGTTATAGACTTGATTGTTTGTTGTCTGTTTTTTAGTTGGTAAGAGTAGCTTGTCTATTCGCAAGTTTCAGGATCTGTTGATGTATCCTTTTTAAACTCTCTACTTGTTTGAAGTTTATATACTTTGGGCCAAATAGACTAGATTTCCTTTTCAAAATTTATTGAATTTATTAAATATTTACAGAATTGCATTCAAGTGCATTGATATTCAGGATATGGTAAATCTGACATTACCTTGGTTTCTTACAGTTCATTTGGATTAAAAGGTTTGGTGACAAAAACAACATAGTTACATTTTATATAACGAGTGTTTTTACGTAATTGCATAAATTTAATCAAAACCAATTACACTGGTGCACAAGCAAATACCAATTATCTTACATCTACAGTTTAATGTCACCACACTAGTAATCCCATACATTATCCTAGTCAACCTAATCTGATAATCAAACATAACTATAAGTTTAAAAGATTAAAGGAATAAAAACTGCTTGTTATTATTAGGATTTGGGATGAAAACTTCCAGCTTTGGGCACTAGTACTTAGTTCCAATGAAGTTTTGTTTACTCTCCAGAACCAGAGAATTCACACCCAACAACAGATCCATTAACTTAAAAACTAGAGAAATCGATTAGGTTAATTACAAGAATCATCCTCTGAAGTATAAAGTCTAAAAATCATTTTAGAATATATATTGGTGGTTCTTGTGTATATATATGTTCAAGTTCTAATTGTTTTTAATCTGAGTATATATTTATCTTTGTCAGCAGTTGGAATGGAATTCCTTCCATTTGCTCATTCCAACAAATAATTAATGATTACTTGTGGAAAAGGCGGGAATGAGTTCAGACCATTTTACGCCACTAAGTTACCAAGTTCATCATAGATATGATTAAGGAGTAAAATATATATAGTAGTGCTTTTAACAGTTGATACCTCAAGAGCCATTGTTTATGGGATAAAGACTTGACTTATGGCAACCTGTTGCCATCTTTTTTTTCTCTTTGGATTATGATGAGATAAGGCATTCAATCTTAACTAAAATTTGTTGACTGATGTCAACTTATACGAAAATACTATTTATATAGAATTCTTTAACAAAATGATATAGCAGTGACAATTTTTTGTATAACTAAATGTTATTTTAATAGAGATTTTTAATTTAAAAAGATAAGTCACACTACAATCCTGTCATTTTAAATACAAATTCTGTAAATTTTTCATGTTTGTATACAAATTGTGTAAACTTCTAGAAAAATCCCAAATTAAGTGGGTTGGGTGGGATGACCATGAATGGGCAATATATAGTCAAGATATTTAGGGTCTTTTATTGGATATGAGATCATCTACCATTCTCTGTCTTTTTTTTTAAATTATTGATGTGATGATGTAGTAATATCAGATAAGTATGAAATAGAAGATGGCAAAAAGGGAGACAGAAGATATGTACTCCGTTAATTGTAGAGAATAAAGTTTGAGAATAACAAATAAGATGGTGAAACGTTAGGGAAGAGAGGTTGTTGTTGTACTCACGAGGCACAGTAGTTTGTTGTGCAGTCTTGTGTGGGCTTTTCTCGAGATTACTTCGATGATTCAAATCGGTTAAATTGTAAGATTCTTTAAGTAAATTATTCATGACAAAAAATAGATTAATCAGACATTTGTAGTCACATAACATCACATGTATTTAAAAAAAAATTAAACTGCAAGTAGAGGTGGAACTAAGATGATTGTGTAAGTAGAGAATAAATTTAAATTTACCTTACAACAAAAAAGAAGAAGAAGATAGTTTGAGAGTAAATTTAAATTAATTTGTTAAATATACTCAAGGGTCTAATTGATATTTTTTTGGATAGTTCGAAGGGTAAAGTGTAGGTTCAAATTAAATTTCGGTGTTATATTAGCAACTTCCATTTGATTATACACGGTAGCTAACGGTGAGGGTGAAATTAATATAAAATCGAATAGTTTAAGTATAAAATTGTTATTAAAAAAACTTGGATTAAATTAATTTTTAAATGATAGTTTGGGGAGTAAAATGAAATTTCATTTGATTTTAAATTTAATAAAAAATTTAAGGCTATGTTTGGATTATGGATTTGGATAGAAATTTGAAAAGTAAAAAAAAAAAATTTAGATTGTGGGGTGGAGATTGAATCGGTAGTGTGAGTTCTAGAATGAATTTAAACTATAGATTGATGGCAAGTGCGTGATCTTGATCATGATCATGACTTTTTTTCTGCAGGACTGACTGACTTCATATGCAGTGAGAGATGGGATTGATTGAGAAACCTTTAAGCCTAATTAGGGGGGGGGGAAATTAAGGAAGAAGTGAATTAGAACATTGAAGACAACACAATTTCCCCAAATAAGTTTAATATTAGTTTCAACAATGTCATGGACTCTGTTTCGGTTCATGCATGTTGTTGTTGTTGTTTTTGTTCTCATGGTGTGTTTGGATGGTTCAGGCTCTACTACTCGTCATGTTCATGTAGCCGGGAATGAGACAGATTGGCTAGCAATGTTGCATTCAAGGCTCAAATACTCGTCATGTTCATGTTTAATATTACACTTTTTAATTGTAATTATATTAAGTGTATCTAAAAAAAAATCATAAACTATTTTAAAAATTCACTAAAAACAAAAAAAATACAAAAACAAAAAATCAATTTAAAAAAAATTAAATTCACAAAATTGGAACCAAAGCGATTGGTTTCCTGTTCTCCCTCATAATAATAAACTTGATTAAATCATGCTGTAATGATTATGCATATTTAACAGATGGGGATAAGCACTATAAATAAAGTAACAAAAATTAAGGGCAAAGTGCAAAGAACTCTAAATAATAAACTTGATGCTCTGATTCAATCTTCAAAGTGAGAGAACAGATTGAAAATTCTTTAAAACAGTGCAAAACACAATAGACTTTCAAACTCAATTTGTTGTTTCCAATACCCAGATGGGTTCAATAGTGCCATGGGAATGAGACTGACCGGCTAGCCTTGCTTGCATTCAAGTTTGAAATAACAAGTGATCCATTCGGTGCTCTCAACTCGTGGAATGAATCAATCCACTTCTGTCAATGGTTTGGTGTAACATCTGGCTGCTCCAACCAGAGGCTCATTGTGTTGAACTTGGATCATCAAAAATTAACAGGCTCCATTTCACCTCACATTGGAAATCTAAGCTTTCTCAATGAACTATCATTGAGTAACAATAGTCTTAGTTGTTCTTGAATTTTCTGGCAATAGGTTGGGAGGGAAAATTCCAGTGGAGCTGGGTTCTCTAAGTTAAAGAGACTGTGCATTGGGAGAAACAATCTAACAGGTAGTGTACCTTATTCTTTTGGGAATCTATCATTTGTTGCAGAAGAAAATAGTATTGGTGGTGACATACCTGTTGATCTGGGTCGATTGACAAACTTGGAAGTTTTTCCGTTGAGGATGAACAGGTTGGTTGGTACCATTCCTTTCTCAATCTTTAATCTCTCGTCTGCTACAGAATTTAATGTTGTAATTAACCAAATTCAAGGGAGCCTTCCCTAGGACCTAGGAATTACTCTTCCCAATCTTAGTGTCTTTGAAGTTGGTGTAAACTCGTTTACTAGATCCATTCCTGTTTCAATGTCTAATGCCACTAAACTACAACGCCTTGGCTTGGCCGGTAATAAATTTACTGGAAAAGTTCCTCCTTTGGACAACCTGCATGATCTTCAGCTGTTAAACTTTCATGGAAATGGTTTAGGAGTCGGGGAAGCCGATGACTTGAGGTTTCTCTATTCTTTGACCAATGTGACAAATTTGAACGTTCTAGATCTGAGCAAAAACAATTTTGGAGGATTGTTGCATGAATCAATTGGCAATTTATCCACTAATCTTGGTAAACTAATATTGAGCAACAATGAAATAGTTGGGATCATCCCAACCGGGATAAGAAATCTGATCAATTTGTAGATTCTTGACTTGTCAAACAACAATTTCACAGGTAACATTCTTGCTGATATTGGAAAGTTTCAAAAGCTACAGAAATTGGATCTCTCAGGTAATATGATCTACGGAGATATCCCATTGTCTTTTGGAAATTTAACTGTGTTGACAAATCTTATGTTATGCAACAATAATCTTTATGGCAGAATCCCTTGAAGTCTTGGGAAATGCCAAATGTTACAGGAACTATGACTAGTTCAAAACAATCTTGGTGGTACCATACCCAGTGAAGTTCTCAGTCTCTTATCGTTATTGTATCTACACGTATCTCGTAATGATTTGGCTGATTCCCTTCCAATGGAAATTGGAATTTTAAAAAATCTAGAAGAACTTGATGTTTCTGAGAACATGTTGGCCGGTGAAATTCCAAGCACTCTTGGTAGTTGCTTAAAATTGAGATTACTACATATAGAGAGCAACAAATTATGGGGAATCCTTCCTTCATCTTCAAGTAATTTGAGAGGTACGGAGGAGTTAGATCCTTCTCACAATAATTTCTTTGGAAAAATCCCAGACTATTTAGAGGACTTTCCCTTCTTACAAAAATTAAGTCTATCATTCAATGATTTTGAGGGTGCGGTACCAGAAAGTGGCATATTTCAGAACGTGACATCTATTTCTGTTAAGGGAAACTACAAGCTTTGTGGGGGTATACCTGAATTACAGCTATACAGTTGTGACTTCAAGGGGTTCCAAAGGGAAAAATTTACTCGAAGCTTGAAATTAATAATCCTCATATCTTTTGGGCTTCTAAGACTAATTCTAATAAGTTTCCTATATCCTTTCTGGTGTAGAAAGACTAACACAGTACCTTCTTTCAAATATTTAGGGCTCTCATTCTTTAAATTGTCATACCAAAGTCTACGTAAAGCTACTGATGGGTTTTCTCTATCCAATTTGGTCTGTGTGGGTAGTTTTGGTTATGTGTACAAAGGAGTTCTTGGTGAAGGTGAAAATGTTGTAGTAGTGAAAGTACTAAACCTTCAACGCCTTGGAGCTTCCAAGAGTTTCTTCACCAAGTGTGAGACCTTGAGGCACATAAAACATCGAAATCTTCTGTCATGGTAACGATTTCAAAGCTCTTGTTTATGAGTTTATGGCTAATGGTAGCCTAGAGGATTGGTTACATGCAAATGAGAATGAAGATAAGGCGCATAAATAATCAAGGAATTTAGACCTTGTACAGAGGTTAAATATTGCCATTGATGTTGTTTCTGCACTTGATTATCTTCACAATCATTGCTCAGAACCCAATCGTTCACTGTGATCTCAAGCCGGGCAATGTTCTGGACGATGAAATGACTGCACACGTAGGTGACTTTGGGTTAGCAAGATTCATTCCAAGAGCCATCTATGACCGTTCGGCAAATCAATCAAGTTCTGTTGGCATAAGAGGTTCTGTCGGTTATGCAGCTCCTGGAAAATATAACTCTTAGGCTCTTCTTTGTTTTCCTTTGTGCCTTCACTATAGAATCTATTTTTTATTCACACAGCCATGAATCTGCTCTGTTAATCAATGAAGCAGAGTTGATGGTTTTTTGCTTTTGTTCCTTACAATGCACTATAATAATTTTTTTGCTGATTGTTTCCAGTGTATTACTCTCACATTCAGTACAATGGATGGATGGATGGGTTCTAAAACTAAAACTATTTTATTTTATCTCCTTCATGTTAGGTCATATAGTTTACTTAATTTGGGAGTATTTTTGCCATTAATGGGTGGATTTACCGATATCTGCAAATCTTAGTCCCTAACATACCCCTTATTTTGTTTAATGCATGAATTGCAGTGTATGTCATGGGAAATGAGGTGTAAACATCAGGTGATGTGTATAGGTATGGCATCCTCTTATTGGAGACGTTCACGGGGAAGAGACCTCGGATAACATGTTTTGTGATAGTTTGGGTCTCCATAATTATGTTAAGATTGCTTTGCCCAAACAAGCAGCAAGCATTATTTCCGATTTAAGACTATTCGAACAAAAACTCGAGACCTTTGCAAATAGTTTGACAATAAAGGAGTGCTTGATTTCAATTCTTAAAGTTGGTCTGCAACTATCGTAATGCTTTAGATAGTTCAACCATTTTCTGTTTCTTTTGCATTTTTAAGGAGTAAAATAATTGAACTAGGTTTTCATTACAAGTGTCATCCAGAATAATACAGAAGAGATGATCAATTAAAGTTTTAGTCAATCTCTGTTGCCAAAATCATATATTCAAGATACCGAAACCTCATCTTTTGGGACTCCAAAGTGGAAAAGTCCATTTTGTTGTTGATTTTAAATTCCTCAAATGTCGAAGCATTTTATTCTCTTTCAACAATTATGCTAGTCAGAGCATTATGGCTATGAACTTCTTTATGAAAATTGATGGAAATGTAACTTTTGAGTTTTTTAAGCTGTAACCATGACTGGGGTTAAGAATGAATCAACAGACGGAGTTTTGGGTAGAGTGATTTCTCATGAATGCATTTACTGGATATGATGCCTTGATGAGGTTAAAGGCACAAGAGTTTAGCTGATCAACATCACATGTAGCTCAGTTTTTGAATCACTGTTGATACTAAACCACATGAGGATTGGAGTAGTCATCAAACAGGTTTCACTAGGCTATGAATTGGACAGGTAGCAAAACTCAAATTAAGTACTCTTTCATAAATGTCTAGTGGAGTGGGAAAGCCAGAGTTTTGTAAGTACTCTTGGTGAGTAGCGTTGTTTACACTGCACTAGTTTTCAGGGAAAAAAATAAAAAAAAAAAAAGAAAAGAAAAGAAAAGAAAAGAAAAGAGAGAGAGAGAGAGAGAGAGAGAGAGAGAGAGAGAGAGAGGCTATTTTAAGTCAATTGACATTTTGCTGCCATAATCGGGAGGATTGCATTATGAGGTACACCCATTCCATGAATGTTACATGCAATTAAGCTCAAAAGATATTATTATGAATGTTACATGCAATTAAGCTCAAAAGATATTAGGACAAATTTCACTTTACTCCCTTGTGGTTTGGCCTACGTGCGGATAACTCTCTTATCATTGGAAAATAACCACATAACCCTCATATGGTTTGTGGACTAAACGCACACTAACTTCTGTTAACAGAACTTGTGAATTACCTTCATACCCTCTTCTTCCTCTTTCTCTTCTTCTTCTTCTTCTCTCCTTCATCCTCCCATGGCTGCACCCCACCATCACCACATCGCTCCCCACCCCCACCCCAAGAAACCACCACTGCAGCCTTCTCATCCATCATTGTCGGCCCCATTCCAGCAATCACCACTTCTCAGAGAGGTGGTTGTGTGAGTTATTTTTTTATAGCAATCTTAATCTTTTTTGAGGATTCACAGGAATAGACCAAAAAAGGAAGAACTTTTTTTATTAATAAAATATGAACTGAGTTTGTTTTGTTTGGTAATTTAATCGTGTTAATGAATTAAATTTTGATGCTCCGTTGGAGTCTATTAATTGGTCTTCTAGGACTAATTCTAATGTTGTGTTTCCTATATCTTGGGCTAGAAATACAACAAAAGTACCTTATTTCAGATTTTCTGGGAACTCATTTTTGAAATTGTCCTACCAAAATCTACTTAAAGCTACTGATGGGTTCTCTCTAGCCAATTTGGTTGGCGTGGGTAGTTTTGGTTCAGTGTACAAAGGAATTCTTGATCAAGGTGAAAAAGTTGTAGCAGTGAAGGTACTAAACCTTTTATTTCATGGAGCTTCCAAGAGTTTCATTGCTAAGTGTGAGGCCTTGAGGCGCATTAAACATTGAAATCTTGTCAAGGTTGTCACAGCATGTTCAATTGTTGACTACAATGGTAATGATTTCAAAGCTCTAGTTTATGAGTTCATGGACAATGGGAGCCTAGAGGAGTAGTTGCATCCAAATGAGAACAAAGATGACACGCATGCTGAGTCAAGAAATTTAAACCTCCTACAAAGGTTAAATATTGCAATTGACGTTACTTCTGCACTTGATTATCTTCACCATCATTGCCCAGAACCAATAGAGCATTGGGATTTGAAGCCAGGAAATGATCTACTGAACAATAAAATGATTGGAGATATAGGTAATTTTGGGTTAGCAAGATTCGTTCCAGAAGCTACCTATGACTGTTCAGTAAATCAATAAAGTTCTGCTGGCATAAGAGGATCTGTTGATTATGTTGCTCCAGGTAAATGTACCACTTTGCTCATTCTCAATAAAGGTGCTTACTAAAGGTCTTGGCTTAACATGGCTAGCACGTCTGTCAACGATTTACAGGTGTCAACGGTCCTTAAGCACTCTGCACTTGACCTAACCTAATGCGACTTGAATGACGTCCCACTAACCTCAAACTTTGACAATTAATTAACCTTTCATTAGCACAAATCCAGGAATAAATACACACATAATACAGATATAAAGAAAACAAATTATAACATATATGATCTCATATACTTACTGTTAAGTTGGAGGTGGATTCCTCTTGGCCGCCCAGGCCACTACCTGTTCTTGGATCAGCTCCTGGATCCTGGCTATCTGCTGGTCACACTCGGTTATGCGAGCAGTGATATACGGTTAGGTGTACCAATCTACTGGTGTATTAACGTAGTGCTGTTTCTGATTTTCCCAGAATTGTAAAAACCACAATAATTGCTCAAGGCAATCAACAGAGGGCATTCATGAAGACCAAATTTTATTGAGGAAGTAGAACTATTTTACAAGAGAGAGAGAGGAAACGATTACAAAGATAGAAAATAAAATTAAAACTGACTCTGACTCTTCTGCCTCAACAAGGGTGAGAGCATGCCCTTTTATAATACAAGAAAATCAAAAGAGAGGGACAAGTGTCCTGCAGATATTGGACCGACGAAAATGATCCTTATCTTCAGCGACTGATGTCATGGATGACGATTACAGATAGTGGAGACAGTATCTCGGCTTTTACTGGTGGAGGAGGAATCTACTTTTCCCAAAGTTGTTTGTCGGTTTGTGCCGACGCTCATTCGTGTCGCTTTCCTTTCCTGTTGCTTTTGGCGAGTTTTTCGGTGAGAACATTTGTCATGGCATCCCAAAAATCACCAAAGTGGGTGTCAGTTCCATCATCACCTTCGGGTAACTGGCTTTCTCCAGCTAACACGTGTTCGGCTGGATCAACATCTGGTTCGGATGAAGGTTGGCTGGTTCCTGACCTCATTGAGACATCATCCTCGGGAGGTACTGTTTGCAGAAACTGTTCTTTGAGATAATTCATACTTTTTATGATAATCTCATTTTCAGGTAAATCAGGATACTGGTTTCTTAATTCTTTTTGAATTTGAATAAACGGATTATGAGATAATGCTAGTGAGCGTTGATAATTTGGTCGCTTAACTGTTTCGCGACATGCCTGTGCATGTTCCTGGATCTTAGTTACGGTTTCAGAGATAATCAGATTCATGCCTTTATCCCACCATTTAACGAAGAAAATGCGTTTAAGGCGGGGTACTTTGTTCTGATAGTCGCAAGCAAAATCCCACTTCCAAATCCATGGGATACTGAATCGGATGGAAAAATGAACTAATGATTTACTGATAGATAAATCCCTGTTTTTGTTAAGATAAGCATAAGCCCGAGAATAGGCATAATGCCAATCATTAAACGCAAGTCGGATTTCTTCTGGTAGGATATCAAGTGATAACCCAAATTTATCCCACCACACGAGGAATCAGTTTGGAACATCGTGTTTGAGAACATCAGGGCAAATCCGGATAAACCAGGAATGGGAACGGATTGGGTTCTGATAGTAAAACACCTGGGTAAAGGCATCAATATAATCCCAGTATGTATACTTAGTCTGTTTATTACGGAGATCAAGGTCTCGTAATGTATGCGGATGAATACCCCAAGTAGCAATGGGCATAAGATTACGGATAGTAATTTTGCTAAATGAGATGGGACTCGTGGATTTATGCGGATCATGGAGATGATGCTTGAATTCACAAGCTCCAGTTTCGGTTAAGATTTGTTCATAAATATAACGGTACTGATCAAAATGAGGGGGTGACTGTTGAGTGGTGAGATATCGTTTCTTAATCTCCCACGGATCGGTCATCCATTGTTCATCAGCTGTTTCAATCCAGAGGACTGTTTCCTCAGTGATACTGTTTGGGGTGTACGGTTCTTCTATTTTCAGAAGAATATCCTTGGTGGATTGAGTACTGGTTTGTCTTCTTGAGAGAACTGGATATTCTGTTTCATAGCGTGGGGTATGACCACCACGGCCACGTCCGCGGCCTCTATGGCCCCTGCTGGTCATCCTCCTCTTCAGGAAGGGATTTCTGCAGATATTCCCTGGTTAAGAAATCAGGCAAAGAATTATTTTCCCCTTTAATATGTTCAATATCAAAATCAAAATTGGATAAATAGCTTTGCCAAGTAAGAAATATCTGTTTAGATGCTAAATTTTTAACATCTTTTTTGAAAATCTGTTTAGCAGCAGAGCAATCAACTCTGATGAGGAAATGCTGGTTTAAAAGATCATCTTGGAATTTTAAAACACATTTTACAATGGCTAAACATTCCTGTTTGATTGTAGAATAATTTAAAGCAGCTTTATTCCAATGACCAGAATGGAATCTAAGTAATTCTTCCTTCTGGGTTTTGGGATTAAGCTGTTTTAAGATTCCACCAAATCCTTCATTGGAGGCATCAGGTTCGACTATTTTCTTCCAAGTAGGATTAGGTAACTGTAAACATGGTAACTGTTTAACTTTAGCTTTAATTTTTTGTACTACTGCGGTATGTTCTTGGCCCCATGGGGGAGGATTCTTTCGAAGTCTGGTAAATAAAATACTACAGTCAGCTGCAACATTAGGATAATAATCACGGATATAATTAAGACTTCCTAAGAATCTTTGTAATTGAGTTTTATCTTTAATTTCATTAGGAAATTTAGAAGCAAACTCAATACTGCGGTTGATAGGAATAATGCTTCCATTTGAAATATTATGTCCAAGATATCTGATAGTGGTCTGGAACAGTTGCATCTTGGGTGCTGAAAGCACTAAACCATTTCGGTGAATAACATGCTTAAAAATATTAAGATGTTTAATATGCTGTTCAATTGATGAAGAATAAATTAACACATCATCAATATAGGACAAAGTAAATTCAGAATACGGATTAAATATATCATTCATAATATGTTGAAATTCGGATGGGCCATTTTTAAGACCAAAAGGCATTACATTCCATTCATAATGTCCAAATGGTACTGTAAATGCGGTTTTATAACGATCTTGTTCAGCAATTTCAATTTGCCAATATCCTGATTTTAAATCGAATTTGGAAAATATAATTGCGTCCTGTAGACGATCCAAAAGATCTTTTTTATTCGGAAGAGGATATCTAATCCATTTTAATTTATCATTTAACGGTTTATAATTGATAACAAGGCGAGGAACACCTCGTTCAATTTCAGCATTTTTATTAACATAAAAAGCAGTACAACTCCAAGGGGAGTGACTAGATCGGATTAATTTTTTGTCTAACAGACTTTGAATTTCTGTTTTGCATAATTCCATATATTCCTTTTTCATTTGACTAGGGCGAGCTCTAGTTGGAATATATTTTTCATCAAAATCGGGTTCATATGATAAAGTAACTATATACTTCTTCCTATTCCAAAAAGCATTAGGAATAGTACCACAGACTTCTGTTTGAAATTCTTTTTCAATTATTTTAATTTTCTGTTGCAAAGAGGTTTGTTGTAACCTTTGTTCTATTGTTAAGAAAGAAACTTCCTTAGCCAGAAAATTAATTTGATTCTGTTTAAAAGTAACTAGATCTCGAATTTGATCTAACTCTTTGGTGTATGGTTGTGTGATAAATTCAAAAATAACGGATCTTCCCTGTAGTTGAGAATAAATACCTGTTGAATCAATTTTCTAAATAGGCATTAAAAGACATAAAAATGGTGTGCCTAAAATAATATTTGTGGCAAGATTTCTGACTAAAACAAAGGATGTTGGAAGACAGAGATCATTGTTACAAATATATGCTTCTGGTATCTTATACCTGATCTGCATGGAATTACCACTTGCACTAGTCAAACTCTGAGTGGTTTTTTCAAAATATCTGGTAGGAACTATACCTTCTTGGATACAATTCATGTCTGCTCCGCTATCTACTAAAGCAATTGCATCTTTAATAATAAAATCAGGTTTAATCATAAAAGATATTTTGATATACCATTTCTG
This sequence comes from Camellia lanceoleosa, assembly GCA_025200525.1. Taxonomy (NCBI): domain Eukaryota; kingdom Viridiplantae; phylum Streptophyta; class Magnoliopsida; order Ericales; family Theaceae; genus Camellia; species Camellia lanceoleosa. The sequence goes on along the minus strand of CM045764.1, from coordinate 118,741,519 downwards.
AAAAGTCACCTGATTTACAAGTAACAAATACTGATTAGATTCTTCTTCTTTAGATTCAAGTTTTTGTTCAGTTTCTTGTATCACTTCTTTTTGTTTTTGTGGTAACTGAGTATGAAGATATTTTATATCTTTAATTGCTGCTGCACTAGCTGTTTGCAAATGCTTTACTTTTGTTTTTAAAATATTTATTTCCATTTTTAAATCTTGGATTGTGGTTGGTTGACTATTAACTGGTTTTGTTTGAATCCGGTCGACTACATGTTTCAAGCTATAGGAATAATCGGGTATGTTTGGTGTCTCTTGTACTGTTTGTTGATGTTCATAGCACATTTTTAAATATTTTAATTTTATTTCTGGATCTTGTATCTGGTCTGCTACAGCAAGCATATCTCTTTGAGTGTCAGTTAAAACATTAATACTACTGGGTTCTCCTAGATGTAATCCATTCATTTCAACTCTGGATTTCCAGTAATTAATTTCTGATATTTGTTCTTGATTAGTACTACAAGGACAAGATTCTGTTGGTTCTTCATCACTTGTTGAGGATGTAGAATACAGCTGATTTATTTCATCTTCAGATGGGGATTCATCACTAGATGAATTTTCTTCTGCTTCTAAAGCATTAATTATCTGTTCCTTAAGTTTCTCATCTAGAATTAATTCATTAATCTTAGATTTGGCTTTGGATTTACAACGGTTAGCATAGTGTCCTGTTTGTCCACATTTATAACATTTCACTTCTGTTTTATCTTTTCTTTTTCCTGTGGATTTATGGGTTGAAGATTTTTTAGAAGAAAACTTCTTACTGGTTTTAGGATGGCTATACTTCCTTGATTTTCGATAAGGTTTGGAAGGTTTTCTACGAGATATCTGCCTAGATTTCTGTGGATATTGAATCATAGGTTCATAGGCAAACTGGTCGCAGAATTCACCTAACTCTTTTCTGCCTGTTAAATTCTGCTGTTTCATTTGGTAATGAAGTTTGAGATCATTACACAGAGCAAGCCCTTCGTCAGTTATTACGGAGCAAAGTTGTCCATAAGTATACTGTTCATAAGGAATAGTCATCCGGTTATGGCGATCCCGAAGTTTTTTCCTAACTCGTTCGGCAAAAAGGGTAGGAAGGCCATCAACAAATTTGGCTTTCCAATGGTCACTGTTAGCATCAGGGCGTGGCATCACCTTGATGAGGAAAACATCCTTATACCAGTGAAAATGGGTAAGGGATGGACAGCGCAGATTCTGGAGGAGTTCACGACTCCGATCTTGAGAACTAGTACTGGTTCCAATAAAATGAAGGATGATAGTTTGGATGAGTGTAGAAACAGCATCTTGCTGTTGGACAGGTTGTCTGGTAGTAGGATCTACTTCCATTTTAACAGAATTAAGAATTTCCTGTTGCTGGGCAAAAGAGATAACATTATCCCACCAGCCTTTAAGTTGCCCGGTAAAGCCATTGATAATAAATTTGGCAATAGCATGATCCTGATTACTGTATTGACGACATACAATTGCAAACATTAACATTTGATGGAGTTTTTTAAGGATTGCATATTCAGATTCGCCATCTATATTCCATTCATAAATGGTCTTACCATGGTAACTATTTTGGTCATTGAGATAGGTTTCTTCATAGAGAAGGTCAGGTGGAGTGGGTCTGGCGTAATAGTTTCTGGTGTGAGGTAAAAATTGTGGTTTTGATGGACTATAAGAATGAACCTTGTTGATAGAAGATGGTTCTTGAAAATTCATCTGAATTTCGTTTTTCAGTTCTGCATCATACATTTGGGGTTCGGATCTAAGCATGTTAATAGTTCCACTAGATGATTCCTGTGGAGGGTCTGGAGGACGAACATTGAGATGTTGCATTTTCTGTAGAAGAGTGTCCATAAATTCGGTATCAGCAGCTTTTAACTTAAAGTTACGAAGCTCTAATGATGGTTTGATAGAGACGGGATGAAGGGGTGAAGTTTCGGCTACTGGTGGAGCTAAGCTTCGATCTTTAAAGGTAGAAACTATGTCTTCAATTCTGGTTAACTGTTTACTCATTGTTTGACAAATCAGATTAGTTTAATTATGTTGGCGGATGGTCATACTAAAATCTTTGAGTTGAGCAAACTCATTTTTAGTAAACCTACCAGCTTGTGCATCAATATATGCGGTTGCTACTAAAGGTTGTCTGGTGGTTTCGCCATTGGGTACTAACTCTAAAGCCTGTGGAGGCGGATGAATAGAGTTAATAGCTTGGCCATCTGTTGTGGGCCAGGTTTTATACTGGTCTTCTATAGCTGTAATTTTTGGTTGGGTCTCTGCTTGAAACCATTCTTTAAATGGTATAATAGTCTGATGTAACTCAAGATGTTAGTTTTGCATTTACATCAGGTCTGCTCCTTCAATCACTGAAGTAAATTTGATTGTTCTTTGGCTCGATTCCTCACGACATCATTTCGTACTCAAATGCATAAAAATCAATAAATGTTTGGCAGATCTTTTCTAATGTGTTATTTAAAAGTAAATTAAAGTGTTTATTTTTAATTTCTTCTCTTTTTTCTAATGTCAAGGTGCATAATTTAGTCAAAAAAATATGAAACTTGAAAGAATTAAGGTTCTTAGCTTCATTAGTTTCTTGCTTAAGAAAACTGGATTTCTTATTTATTATTTGTTTATAGAGTTCCAGCAAAAACCACCTAATGAAGAGACTGCCAGAAATTTATATTTTTAGGATCAATAAATTAAGGTTTTGTTGTAGTAGAACTTACAACAGACACCCCCATTTTTTAGAGGATTTTCCATACATCTCTTATCTACTTGTCTGCAAATCATAATCATAATTTATATAATTGGATTTGGATTTACTTCTGCTGTCAATGGGAATATATACCAATATCGAGAAATCTTAGAATTTTCTTGGTGTAAAATGTGAAAGCCTAACATCCTACAATATCTACCTTTTGTTTATTTGCTATGTTTGTAGTCATAGAATAACCAAATAGAATAATACAAAATTCCTCTTTTATTAATAGTCAGTTCTCATATCTATTTGTTTTTATATAATCAATTTGATGAATAAAAACAAATTGGATTCAGTTTAATTGTGCACCCAAGCTTCAACTAATTGGTTCCATAATTGTCACTAGGAAACAATCAAACTTGTTTCAAGTTAGGCCATTCTCATGATACAAGCAAACAAATCAAATGTTGTTAACTCACCAAGAAAAGACATAATCCTTTCCTATTTTACTTTAAATAGTCAAGTTTGCAGTGCTCAAAACTTATTTTCTACAAGGAATTATTTACAAAAAGGTAAATTACTATTCTTTGATATGCTTCTGAGCAAGCATCTTTACAATTATATTAACATTGTACGTTGCATGATTGCAGAGTATGGTATGGGAAATGACGTGACAACATCTGGTGATGTGTATAGTTATGGTATCCTTTTATTGGAAATGTTTACGGGGAAGAAACCTACCGATAACATGTTTAATGATAGTCTGAATCTTCGTAACTTTGCTAAGATGGTTTTACCTGAAGAAGTAGTGAGCATTATTGATCCAACACTAGTTCAACAAAGAGAAATGGGGGAGGCAAGCTCAAACACCAACAACACTCAGAATCAGAGCTCTGCTAATACTTGAAAAATTCATGAATGCTTGATTTCAATACTTAATATTGGAATTGCCTGTTCACAAATTACCAGGAGATCGACTGACCATTAATCGTGTTGTCACTCAACTGCATGTGATCAAGAACAACCTTCTTGGAGCTGATGGTCTTCATGGAGGCAGAAGAGCTAAGATTGCAATGTGATCATGAGTACGTATGACCTTGCCACTTTCTTAGTGACTATAATATACCTGCTTTTAGTACTGAAATTGCCACAATTCTGTACTAGGCCGACAAACTTTAGTTTGTCCTGTGACATATAAATCATAAGGACTTAGATATGTTATACTTCACCCAGATGATCACATTCTTCAACACTGACATTTTGAAGATGATAAAAAAACAGTTATAGTTCCTGTCAAGCATCATGATTTCAATATCAACTGCAAATTCTTTTCTGCATTGGTTTTGATCCCGTTTCATGTTTGAATTCTCTCAAGTTGATTATCTCAATTTGAGAGAGCGTTTGGGCTTGGTGTGCTCATTTTGGGGTCAACCTTAGTGATCTGAACAGTTCACTTTTTAACTTATTGAGTAGAATATTCATGCAAAAAATTAATTAACGTGATCAGATATCAGTAGCTATATGTTTGAATCACATTTGTATTACTAATGGAGTTTTGTGTAGATTTAAAAAAAAAAAAAAAAAAAAACCTCCTGAATATTAATTTTTTCCAGATACTATACTGGTAGCAAAGCTACAAAGTTACACTATCAGAGCCTTAGAGGCTTATCTATTTCCCAAGGAGAGCAACATTGTTTACATTGCACTGGTTTCCCAGAAAGAAAGAAAAATATGATATTTTAAGAAAAATGACATTTTTTCGCATCTGCATGTATTATGGGTTACACATAGGGATGTAATCGGTTCGGGACGGTCAGTGTTTAGGTGAAATTTTGCACCGAACCGATAATGTCGGTTTTATTATATTGAAAACCAATACAGACCAAATTTTTTATCAAACTGCACCAAACCGCACCGATTCAATCGGTTCGGTTCCATGCGGTTTAATTGGTTTAAATACTTTCAAAATTAAATCATTTCTTAAATTTATAATATAATAAATAATTTATATAAAAATATTAAATTAGCCATTTGTACACAATTTTAATCGTATCTAATCTAACCATTCACAAAAATACAAATAAAAAATTAATAAATACTAAGGCTTGAAGCTTTTAGTGAATTAAAATTAGAAACAAAATATAATTTCAGAATAAAAGTCTTGACATCAAAACAAAACCAAAACTTAAAACAATCATCCCATAAGTCTAAACCACAAGTCTATCAAATAGAGTCAAAATATTCATTATATATTTAATATATATTATATGTAAATATATTTGGTCGGTTTCGGTGCAAATCGGTGTATAGTATACCAAAACCAGCACCGAACCGAAAACTAAAAAAAAATTAATTTTCAAAACTGAACAGACCGATTCATATTAAAACACCGACCAAATATAACCGGTTTGATCCGGTTCGATCGGTTTAGTCGGTTTTTTCGGTTTTTCTTACATCCCTAGTTACACATATCTGCAATTAAGCTAAAAACATGAGCACTTGCATTTATACACTTCTATGTTTTTTCTTTCTTGATCTTTATGACCATTTGTTTTATAATAGTATACATTTATTCAATAAGGTACTTCCCAAAAAAAATAAAAAAAAAAATAATAATTTTGAAGTTGCTTCAGGTTCTTATTTGTGCTTTCTTTTAATTGTCTGTCATTTCTCATCTAATTATTTGAAGTTCTAGCTATAAAATTTTTTTTTTCTCTTCTCCTAGGTGCTTGAGTTTTGATTGGACTTGAAGATATTTGTCAACTCAACAACTATGTGACGCTGCAAATTATTAAATGCAACTTTTCTCATTTAAATGTGTTTTATTTTAAGAAGACTACGCATGATTTGCAATGGCTATCCTATCTTATATACTCTAAAAATAAGCTTAATATATAGTTATCCAGTTTGAATTGCAATGTGATACAAACAAGTTGTAGTATTATAATCAATTTGGTTTAAGCTTATTTTGAGAAGTCACAATTTTAACTAAAAAGCCAAAAAATTATTATAAAAAAGTCAACTGTATAAACAAAAGGTGATCAAATAAAACACATTACAAAATTTGATGACACTTGCCCTGAAAACTAGATTGAGCAAAAAGATTTGAATACATCTGTTTCTCGACTGGAAATATGCAAGTTTTAAGATAAAGAAGAAGAAAAAAATTGAGTCTAATAATCTGGGGTTTATTAGAATATATTTTATGTTTTATTGTTTAATTGTTTCTTCCGTTTCCATTGTCTATACAAAGTGAGTTGTTTGAGAAGTGACTTTTTAGTTAAAATAGTTTAAAAAAACCAAACTAAGTTATCGCATTCTGTGAGTTGTTAGGGGAGTAACATTTTTTTAGTTAAAATACTTAAAAAGTCAAACTAAATTATTACGTTATCTCTCTCTCTCTTTTTATACATATTTTCATAAAAAAAACTAAAAAACTAACCAAAATAACTAATTTTGAAACTAGTTCTGTATAAATTATAATTTTCAAGTATGAATATAATTCATCAAGTGAAATAAAACAGTAGAACTAATGATAAAATGAAACTTAATATGCACATATAGAAGGCGTCATCTCACTTTATTTTTTACTCTTCTTTTTTTCCCGTTTTGTTTTTGTATATATAGCCTACATTTTAATTTATTTTATTTTTGACCATTTAAACAAAAGATTGAGCTTCTTTATTTTTCTACTATGGTTCTATGAACAAAATGATTTTACATTTGAAAAATGTTACATACAATTTTATTTTTTATTTTTCTTGGTAAATTTGGGGCTGTCATTTTCTGATTTTAAAGTACAATTAAATAAGTTTTATATACATTTATAATTGTTCATCATTTTGTATGAGAAAAATAAAATAAAATTATATATAGCATTACTGAACATCCATTAGGAGTGATGGTGTCCCTAAAAAATTGAGTACTTGGAGAATATATATGCAGGGCTATTGAGGTGGCAAATGTTAATTGGTCATTATAATTTTTTTTTAATAAATTATGCCGACACAATTATTTAAAGGTAAATTATAGTAAGCCCCTTTAAGCTATGACTCGTGTGCACTTTGTCCTCTTGAATTTCAAAACTCAATAGTTAACCTCTTTAAAGTATTATTTTATTACAGCTAACTTTTATTTATTTATTATGATTTTGTTAGAATTTACAAAAAATTAAAATTTTAAGATAATAACAAAGGTTATTGATTGTTTTAGTATAATAATATTCTTATCTGATGATTTCATTTGCACATTGTCTTTCTAATCTTCTTAGTAATAAAGTGCAAATGAGATCATCATATAAGAATATTATTGTCCTATAATTTTAATAAATGTATCATATGCTTCACACATGATCGAATTTTTTTTATAAAAAAGTGAAAAATAATTTTTATTCAAATAAATTTACTTTCTAATTATACCAAAGACTAAATATATATATATGATATTTATGTCCAAAAAGAACAGTTTTATTTCCGACAAATTAATAAAGCTAGGTGTAGGAGGGTGTGGGTGGACCACTGAACCACGAGTCATGAATGGGCAATTCTTTGGGGGTCTCTGTATCTGTACCAATTGACTTGACTTTAGGGTTCCTAAATTGATGAGAAAAAACAAAAAGAATAAATAACATGGTGAAATGTTTTAAGTTGGTAAAATATTTGGTATCGTTTTTGAGAATTGTTTTCTATTCTCGAATAGAAATAAATACATAAATAAATAAAATTTACATACAAAAAATTTGTTCAATAAATTATTTGTAAATTATTATTATTATTATTATTATTTATTTTTGAGGTAGTTTGCTGAAAACACCCATTTTTAGGAAAATACTTTAATTTTTTTTTTGTATTTTCAAAAAGGACCTAGATCCCCTCCAATCCGTGATCTGGACGAGATGGTGTTGTTCGGACTACAGGTCTCGTTTTGATGATCTGGAACATTCATTTTGACAACTTTAAGGACCAAAATGACAAATTTAAAATTGAGGAACTAAAATTGTCACGCCCTAAGCTCCGTGACAACGCCGCACACTCATTTAAGTGAGCATGCAAGGCTAAGAGTCCAATCACATAAACCAACAATGTAAAATACTCAAATTAAATCTTTAATTATCATAATGTCAAAATCCATAAATATAAATAATTCTTATCATATGAAATTGTTCACCAAGTCCACTAATATAATCCACTAACAAAATAATAATCCAAGTACTTAAATCAAATCATAGTCAGCACTCCCACAAGTAAAAACCCTGCACAGCACTACTCCTCAGAATCTAAATAAAATAAAATAAGGGTAAGCTAGATAGTCCAGTAAAAAACCAACCATCACTGCTAGCTGGATCAAGTATACAAAATATATATATATATAGTCGATAACCAATAAATATATTTTTGCTACAATTCAATAAATAAACAATTATTTTGTAGGATGGTTTCATAGTTGAAAATAAGCAGAGTAGCAATACATTCTAGTTGAAAAGACAATGAGATAATTTGAAGAAATTTTGTTGTTCAAATCGATAGTTCAATATTCAGATGGTTCAATGATGTGATTTACAAAACCTAAGTCTTGATGACTATGGTCACTTAGCCCGTGACAAGGTCCAGAACCACACATAGGCCGGTGGTAAAGCCCCAAAAGAAACTAGTTTCTATGCCAATAAATAACTCACATTGGCTAGGATCCAAATCATGGTTAAACTAGAGTGATGTTCAAAATTCAAACAAAACACAACTTTTAAATAAAATATTCGATATTTCCAAAATAAACATTTGATACAATTGTCAGAATAGTTTCACAAAATATTCAAATAATTTTCATAATAATATTCTATATTGTTTTATACTTAATCCATATTTTATTTAAACTAGTTTCTATTCCATATTGTTTTATACTTCGACCACCCGCACACGCGTAGAATCCTTAGAACTGCACTTAGCACGAACGCATGAGTAGTGTATTGGTTTTCATCGGTAGAATCCTTTTGATCTGACAAATGTCAATTTTTAATTGATTATACATTTAGGGGTCAATTTTTAAGGTCTTGGTTTTCATCGGTAGAATCCTTTTGATCTGACAAATGTCAATTTTTAATTGGTTATACATTTAGGGGTCAATTTTTAATTGGTTATGGGGTTATTTGAGATGATTTAAGTAAATATATTTTTTAACTTTTTACGAAAAGATATACAGAAAAGTAGAGAGGTAATATGACCCAAATAAGTGCACTTATCTAAATAAGTGCACTTATATTCATCATGCCAAATAACCCCTTAATTATATGAGACCACTCACCTTTGCCACATTATTGTTGGTGCAAAATGTGAGTCTCTAGCATTTTTGTTTGTTGTAACCCCCTGGTACAATTATAGTCTTTAGGAACTGAAGAATTCAATCAGAATTTCTCCAACATTTTTAAAGGTGTGCATAATTTATTTATTTATTTAATTACAATGACAACCAGTTAAAAAAGAAAAAAAATATATATTAGTAAGTCCTATTTTGCTTTGAAAATTATTATTATTTTGATTTTATCCTTCTCATTAAAATGTGAATAAAAATATTATAAACAATTTTAATTTATTAAAATTTTTATAATAATTTTTTTGACTGTTCAAATTAAATAATTTTTTTATAAACAAACACATAAGTATAAAGTTCATCAATTATCTTAAACATTGAAAAATATATAAATTCGCCACAGTATTATTTTTCATAGATATATTGATGAAATTTTAATAAAATTTGGCCTCTTTGGATTGTTTACCAAAATTTTTTAAAAATAAAATAAAATTCATAGCATGAAAAAAGAAAAAATAATGAATTTTATGCCATTTCTTTCAATCCAATTTTTTTTTTTTTTATGATTTTGTTTAAGAATATAATTTTAAGTAAATTAAATTGTTCATGAAATTGTTGTTGACAATGAAATTTAGTTATCCACATCAAAATATGAAAGAACTCAATAGTAGTGTGAGCAGAGACTAATCGACAACTTTTATTTAAAAATAGAAAAGTGATTCACAAGCAAAAAATTTATATAAAATTTTATACCTGAATAAAGTGACAACAATAATCTTAAAAATATAGTCACATTGATGAGTCTTTGTTATTTAGAGTGAAAGACCCTAAGACTGCTCTAGATCAAAATTCTGTACAAACATTTAATATTAGAGATCATGAAAAAAATATCATTAACATGATCATGAAAGATTTTTCACTTTTAAATTATAAATGTAATAAAATATTACACACTAATCAAAGGATGAAAATTTTTCATGAAACATTTCATGATATTTTTTTTATGATCCTTACCATTATTCTTTTGATTGTATAGCAATACTCCTAAAAATATTGAAATCAGTCAAATTATACGCGCAATGCCTTTCTGTTCCACCAACAAAATGATCGAAGGCGTTGGAGATGTTGTTTGGCACTAGGCAGGCTAGTTGGCATTACACGGCAATTGGGAAAAACTGTTTGTTTGTTTGTTTTTTCAACAAATTAATAATGTTACGTCTCAACAATGCTAGAAAAATAAAAATAAAAATAAAAAGTTTATAGATCAATAAGATTTATTCGTGGAGTTTGTGGAGTCTGAATATCCATCACTACGTTAAGATGGCTTTCCCTGAACAAGCAGATAGCATTGTCGATCCAACACTGTTTCAACACTCAGAATCATGGCTCTGCTAGCAGTCCTAGAGTTCAGGAGTGCTTGATTTCAGTACTTAATGTTGGAATTGCATGTTCACAAGAACTGCCGAGAGATCAACAAGCCATCAATGACGTTGTTACTCAGTTGCACGTGATTAGGAAGAATCTCATTCGAACTGCCTGTGCTTTAATTACCCCTCCTGTGAGAACCGAATATGAAAATAAAATGAATAATTAAATAATAATAATTTTACAAATTTCAAATATTTTGCTTGTAAATCTTTAAGTGCAAATTAAATTTTATTGGAGGGTCTTTTAATTAATTTTAAACCTAAAAAAAAAATTGGGTGAAAGTCTTTAATTTATAGGCAAGATTTATTATATATTGGGGACATAATTTTTGAATAACAATACGTGGCCGAGATGTCACTGAAGTGCCAGTCGAGGTGCCACGTGTCCTGGTCATGACGCCGATATCATCTCAGCTAGGCCGAAGTTATCTGCGAAGATACCGGAATCCGGGATAAGCGGATTCAGTTTGGGTAAAGATAAGACTCTTAGAGAGTTTATCCCAATCTTATTGGGAGTCCAAAATTAGCAGTAAGCCTTATTGGGACTAGGTTTGTGTTGGCTATAAAAAAGAGGCACCCTCATGGGTCTAAGGTATTCTTTTTTTATTCTGAATAGTGAGTTAAGCACTTTCGCTATCTTTGAGAGATAATTGACTTCATCGTCGGAGTACCCCTGGGTGGACGAACCACCGCCAGAATCTCTTCTTTTTGTGACAGGTCGTTCGAGCTTAATCTATTATGCCAGTGTTCTCCAGCTGAGTGCTTGATTGGCAGTGTGATCGGAAATTGACACACAATATATATATATATATATATACACATATATAAAAAGGGCAAATTAGTAAGTATATTTTGATCTAATAATAGTTGTATTTTATTTAAATTAATGGAGAGAGAAAATAAAATAAAACAAAAGATAATTATTTAGAGTCTTTTATGTTATGTATAACAAAGAAAAAAAAAGAAAAACCCTAGCTTTTCCAACAATTTTCCAGCCGCAGCCGTGAGAGAGACGAGAAACAAATGGTTGCAAACAATGAAGAAATTTTGGGTGTGTTATCTAGCTTTCTTCTTCCTTTTGCTTGTGTTTTTTTTATCCTTATTCTATTAATATTTTATTCTTTGATGGAGAGATTGTAGGTGTATGTATTTTGTGTATATATATACTGTTAAAAAATCTGAGGAGTTAAATTTATGTATAAAGAATGCGTGTAATTCTTAGTTCAAAAATTCTGCACAGAATCACAAACTTTAAAAATCAAGAAACCACATCAAACGAATGAATTTTGAACTGAAATTTTTACAGTAGATTAATTACATATTGAATTGCATATCAGAATTTTCTCATAATTTTTTAGAGTCAAAATCTATATTAACTGGTGCGTTCAAATCTGTCCAGAAAACTAGTGTAAAACAGTAACTTCGAAAGTGTCGTTCTCGTTGGGTATAAATCCGAAAATTATCAAATCAGAGCCATTAGAACCAGTTATGAGTCTAGTTTCTTAAATTTTTGGCCTTGCATTGATTGCGCGTGTATACTAATAGAACCATTAATTTCTTTAAAGTGCTACAGAAAACAACCTATTTGGATATAATTAATTGTAAATAATTATTTTGATAAGCAAATCAAGTGAAACCATTTGGGTTTGAAACTTAGGCTATATTAGTTGGTATCTGGAGGGTTTTGGAATTTTTCGAACAGCGTGGAGTGGGTTTTGTAATTTTCAAAGTTAGCGAATAGTTTGGGAAAGCTTGTTTAAAATTCTGTTTCATCTTAAAGTTACTTTTAATTAAGTTTCGATTTGAACCCATGTCTTGGGTGATTTTAGACCTTGAAGAACATGAGCTTAGGTAATATTTAAGAGTAACGGTGAGTTGGGTTGAGCCGTGTTAATGCGCTTTAGTTTGGGGTTACTTAGTTTCTTATTCTTTAGTATTTTTAAATTAGTAGTGACGTGCAGTTTTCATACTTGGTTCAGGGCACTAGTTGGACTTTATACTCTATTCGAGGATAACATTATTTCTTTTTCAGATGAGTAGTAGCATGCTACATATTTTTATAAATGTTCCACTACCCTGAACTGTTGGAAAATTAAATTGTTGTTTTAGGACTAAACTGTTTTGATAAATTATCATATTATCAATGGAATTAAATTATTTCTGAAACATGTGTAAACTTGGCATATTGTAGACTATTTGTTATGGTCTCATGTTTATAATGGTGAACTACCATGTTTTGTGAAACTGAATTGTATTGATTATCGGGACCATTTGTATATTTTAGTCTAGGGAAATTATTCTACTGTGTGGTGACTTTGGCCACTAGAAAACAAATTCGGGTTGGGCCGTGATGACTTTGGCCACTAGAAAACAAATTCGGGTTGGGCCGTGATGACTCTAGTGCTCAACGATTGTAAGGAAAAGACCTAGGCTAGGCTAGGTGACCTTCAATCGGATCATCTTAGAGAAAAGGCAGGGGTTGCCGCCCCAAGGATGACTCTTGGTTCGATATTGAATCCAACAGGCTTATTGCCTTGAGAACTGTGTGGCATGTTACTTGTTATTCTTGGTACCCAAAAAATTATTGGTGTTCATGTTGTAATCTGTTTTAAGTGAAAAGTGTCATTTATCATGTTCTTGAAAGACATAAGTATTTTAATTGTTGAATTGTGGAACCTTCTTTTTGAAACAGATTATCTTTATCAAAACTGCATGCCAATTTAGTTTCTGTAATATATATATATCTTATTTTGGAATCGAACCCTGTTTTCAAAAAAGTATTTACTATCCATGTTGCTACTCACTAAGCTATCATCTAACTTAGTTGTTTATCATTTTCAGGTGTTAAAAGGACTTAGAGTGGACTTATGGCGTAGCGGGGACACAATTGCATGGACCTCTAGAACATTCATTTATTTTGTTTTAGGTTGTTATGTCGGGTTTTGTGCATACATTGTGGCTAGGTTTTATTTAGAATTATTTTATTTTGTAGGCGGTTTGTGTCCCATTTAGTATATATATATTTTTTAGGAAGTTGGTTATGGCTTGTTTTGCAATTGTGGCATGTCGCTGGATTGGGTTTTGATTTATTTATTTCTGGGCTATCGTCACATTTATTCTTTATGATTTTGGGTTCATGTTTAGGCCTACGTGTGTCTTGGGCTAAGTCCCTGTGGGCCATGGCCGGTCATGCCCGAATTTGGGATGTGACACCCTTAGTAGCAGGAATCGTCTCAGATGGTGACGACTCCGAGGAAAAAGCGCGATTTTGCGCTTCTGAGGAAGGATCGCATCAGAATCGTGAATCTGAGGAGAGAAGCGCGATCGATCGGAAGGAGCACTATTGAGAGGCAAGGAGAGTACCTGGTCGCTGGTTCGATCCTCCGTTCGACGACGACTTCGATCTCGCCATTTGACTTCCCGTCGAAGCCCTAGTCTTCGTCCTTCGGTCTTCGTCTCTCTCTCTCTCTCTCTCGCGTCTCTCACCTCGATCTCCTCTTCTTTCATTGTTTTATATAATAACATAATTTATCATATATATATAATATAATTTATAATATAATTTATCATATATATAATATTATATATAAAATATAATTTATAATTTATAATTTATAATTTATAAATTATAATATAATTTATTATAAACAATATAATTTTTATTTGTAAAATAAAAAATTATTTATTTTATTATATATAATATAATTTTTATTTATTATTTATTTTTTTAACAATTATTTCTTAACTTTTTAACATATAATAAATTATCTAATTGTTTAAAAGAAATCCATTTAAATCATATATAATAAAAAAAATTTTAAAAATTTATAAAATAAAACATATAATTTTTATTTATTATTTATTTTAACATAATTTATTATTCATTATAATAAATAAAATATAATTAATAAAAATAATACATAAGCGCTCCTAATTTACGACTCCTCTAAGTGGTCACGTTCCCCCGCTCCCGCCCCCGCTCCCGCCCCCGCTCCCGCTTCGTGCAACTAAGGTGACACCCCCCCTTCTTTTATGTTTTTAGTTTGTCTGAAGCATGTATACAACTAATGCAGAGTATAAGAAACTCAAGAAAGAATAAATTCAAAGAAATGGTGATATTTAGAAATTGATATAATTTAAAAGAAAAATTGATAGAAATCATTCATAATTATGTTTCTAGTATTATTAGAGTCCTAATTTATGATTATTTTATATTTTCTAAATTTTTTAAATCAAGGGTATTTTGGTAATTTTCATATTTGCTGACATGGGTTGTAGGGGTCGCCCATGAGTTGTCTTGTGAGACAAGTTATTTAATTAGATTTTATTTATATTTTTTATTTGGTCTTAAATTAGTTTTGGAAGTCAAAGATATTGTAATAGTTTCTTTTTTTTTTTTTAATTCTAGTTGGTTTAGAAAGTCTCCTAATTCTATATAAAGCCATGTAATACTTATGATTTAATAGGGTTAATATTTTAGAGAATTTCAAGAGTTTTTGAAACTTTTTCATGGATTGTATGATACAATCAAACCCTAGGTGTGATATCTAAAGATTCTAGGAGTGATTCCTATACCTAAAGATTCTAGGAGTGATTCCTATACCTATCTTTTTCTTTCTTTCTTTCTTTTTTTTTTTTTTTTCAATTTACTAGTTTGGGATTACTATTCACAGCCTCTAAAAGTGTTATTTTCAACCTCAAAATCCCATCCAATCACCCCCAAATCAACCCTAATCCCTTCCTCTTCCTATTGGTCTTCAATTTAACCCTTAAGACCCTAAATTACTCATTGTTTAGGCTGTCAAATAACCTCTATTTTCAAAATCCAGCGCTGTCCCTACTTGTCCTACATCAGCAACTTTTCTCATTTAAATGTACTTTAGGAAGGCTATGACTTGCAATGGCTATCGCGTTTTATAATCTAAAATAGGTTCATATGATTTGCAATGGTTCAAACAGGTTGTAGCTGTAGAACTTATAATTTCGTTGTGTTTGTTCTGCGGAATAAGAGTGTGGGACTGGATTATATATCCTGGCCAATACTAAATTTCACGCTTAGATATAAAAATGGACTTTTGGACTAACTGTCCTCCCAAACTGTATATCCTCCATTGGAGGGACTATTGAGTCCCTCGAGGACGGTGGGATACGAAAATGGGGGATTGACGGGGGTCTAGATTTAGCAGTCAAATATCAAAATGTCCTCAAACTATAGTCATTACACCATATAATCCATGTCTAGTGATTTCAAATAAACATGGGATATGATATGATTCTATTAATCGCTTCTTAATCCAGGAGCATTCCAGACGTGGGATAGAACATATAATCCTAAAGGATTGGTAACCAAAGAACATTTAATCATGGACTAATAGTGCCATGTAATCTAGTCCAACTTGTCCAAATAATCAAAATTCAGAACCAAGTTACATAAGTTATTTGGTTACCTTAATTTCTGCTTTCATCGGGGATTAGAAAGAACTGAAGCTGGTGGTGCTGTGGAAGCATGGTTGTTGACTGTCGAAGAAGATGCCATTGCATATGTAAAGTTGTAGTTGATGTTTGTATCCACCTCCATCAATCCCTGCAGAACCTTAACCACAATAGACATGGAAGGCCTTCTTGACTGATCATTCTGCAAACACCAAGCTCCAATCTTTATCATCCTGACCACCTCCTCAGCATGATATTGTTTGACTCCTTCATCCATGTTATCCACAATGTCAATTAGTTGATACTTAGCTTTCTCCTGCAACACTTGAAGCAGATGTTTGCTAGATTCTGACTGCGTGTTGTCAAAGATTCACCGGCCACTAACTATCTCAAGAAGAACAATTCCAAAGCTATAAATATCAGTTTTGATGGTGACTCTTGCTTGCCATCACTCTGGAGCGATATATCCAGGAGTTCCTCTCATTGTGGTCAGAACATGGCTTTCGTCTCTGTTTATCAATTTGTATAACTCAAAATCAAAGGTTTTGGCATTAAAATCTTCATCCAAGAGAATGTTTTGTGGCTTTATATCGAGCTGAATTATTCTCTGTCGGCATTCTTCATGCAGGTAAGCCAGCCCTTTGGCTATGTGAAGTATAATCTTCTTCCGAGCTTGACAATTGAGGCAAGGTAAAGTTATTCCCGAAAATCCAGTTATCCAAAGAACCATTAGACATATACTCGTATACTAGAAGCCTGCAAGATTTTTCTGCACAAAACCCAATCAACCTCACGAGATTAACATGGTGTATGTGTCCAAGTGTCTCCACTTCAGCAAAGAATTCCTTCATCCCTTGGCCCAATTTATCCAAACGCTTTGCCACAATCTGAGTGCCATCTTCCAACATCCCTTTGAACACAGATCCAATTGCTCCACCTCCCAATCTCTCCTTAAAATCTTCTGTTGCAACACATAGTTGTTCATATGAAAACCTCACTAGACTTCCTGGAACTTGAATCATACAGTCCTCCCCATCCTCTGAGCAGCTTGGGCACAACATCGCAAAACATGTAACAATTATAACAACAAATATTAAAAGGGCACCAGCACACGACCCTGCTATTATTGGTTTTAAATTTCTTCGATTTCTCAAAAGTGAAGCAGGTGGAGAAGTGTCAGGCACAGTGCCTTCTACCTGTCCGTTTGCTGCCTACGGAATTTGGACCTTGACAAATGTTGCAGATGTGAGACTGTGGTTTGGGATTTGCCCTTCTCTAATTGTAAATACCGTGCATGGGATATAACAATACCCATCTGAAACATTATTGTTGTACCTGAAAAAGACTGCACCACAGGAACAATTTAGCAGACACATCTCTGTGCATATCTCTATGTCATTGACATTTGGAAGTGCAGCATCTGAGTTGATGAGGTTGAAGTAGGTTACATTTCTAACTTCGACAAGATGGTGCTTCTGGTCAAAGGGAGGTGGGCAAGACAAAGAAGTAATCCTAGAGCAACCCATACGATCAATGCCTATGGGACAACTACACTGGCCTTGTCTGCATAAGCAATATTCACCACAGTGGCGAGGATGTTGACATTCACCTAAATCATGGGTAATCGTATCAACAATCTCCCTCAACCCACAGGCATTACCGTAATGGAATATCTTCAAATGCCCATCACTACCTAGTTTTATATATGCAGTGCTTACAGTGGAGGGAAAATTGATGGGATTTATTTCAAACCTCCTTGTTGAAGCTCTGCATAGTATGATCCTCTGTTAGTGGTTGAGGTTTGAACTGGCACCAACTGATAATACATTTGTGGTTGACCCTTGCCTCCTATGTATGTAGCAAAACCAGTAGCCAATTTCAATGTGGCAAATTACAAACCACGAGCCCATAAGTTTGATGAACTTGAAATGAGTTTTTGATCCTCGTATAACCGCTGCCCAACAAGCAATGTATTCGTGGGGTAATCAAAAGACTGCCAAACAATTGCTCCTTTGTTGTTGAATAGAACCAAATTTCCCCATTCCGTCATGTTCATTCCCACCACGGACTTGCCTAATGTATTGGTTGACCACATGTGGTCTCCATCCGAATTTTGTAGTACTAATTCTCCATCTACTGTAAGTTGTAGAGTTGCGCCTTCTTTCACAGGATGGCCTACATTTGCTGACCAAACTACGCTGTGATTGCCTCCACCAACAATGGCAACTGAGAGCAAGTAATAGATGCAACTGCCAAAGCAGTAGAATCCACAAACAAACTCAACACTTCCCCTTCTTGAGAAGATTGCTCTCACAGTTGTTGAGCTGTCTTCACTGACAACACTCTTACCATTAGAATCATTGTTGTACCAAATTGAGGGAAAACTTGAATTGAGGTAGAACATGGGACCAAATGATGGTGGTAAGGAAGAAGATCCAGCCGCCTCAACAGAAGTTCGGGCAATATTTTGAGCTAAACACACACTGAAAACAAATGAGCAGAACAAAAATATGATTATTCCAGCCATTATCTCTGATGAATTACTTTTATCGCTCTTCTGTTGCTAGCTTTATAAAGAGTTACCAGAGTAAACTTGGGGGTGGGAGAACAAAAGTCATCACAAGTCAAGTCTTATAAAGGAGGTGGAGCAATTTTATACAGGTTCTGTGGGCAGAGATTGACCAATGAGCCCATGTGAATGTCAATGTGTATCATAACTTCCAGGTAAATGAGCACGCCTGCACACAGAGAGGTATATATGGATACATGTGTGTAATGATGGATAGAATAAGTCTATGTACACCGAATTAAACCACAAAAAATAAAAAATAATACACAATGGGGCTTACCTCTGGAGAAAATAATGAGGCTAAGGATACCTCTGAGAGGCCCGACCATTCTAAAGTGTACATTCTTGGTACTTTTATATGGTTTAATTCAATGAACGTAGTGATATTTGTATTTTTGGAACAAATTCTTAGTTTCTCACCCACCATTTGTCCATTATGCAAAAAAAAATAGTACTAAAATAAAAATTAAATTAAATAGAAATTAAATAACACTCAGTTTAATGAATATGAAAGTCTTTAGAATTGAAACAATGCAAAAAATTCTGTTTTCAAATAAGAGAAGTTAAAATATGATTTACTTCCCAGTTTTTCAACTAATACAGGTTTTGATAATTTTGAATTTTGTTAATATACAAAATCTAAACAATCAGTTTAAAAGATAAATTTAAAGGTAAGACAAGTAGTTTAGGATAGGGGATGGTGAGACCTTTTCTTCTCCACAAGACAAGTTTTAGATTCGCCACTAAATGTAAATTGGTTAAGCATCTGAGTGTATTTAAGATAGAATTTTCAAAACCAATTTAGTCCTTGATTTTCTATTTTCTATTGCTGTTAAGAATTTTGACTGCAATCCCAATATTTAATGAAAATTTGAATCTCAAAACTTCTATCAGATTTTAATGCTTCACCGTCCTCGAAATTTTTAGACTTCGGCTCTAAAGAATGAGAATCAACTATATGGCCAATGATAATTCCAAGTCTATTACTCTTCCTTTTGGCCGAGCACTAATGGTCAATAGAAGCTATCAATAGTTCGTGTCATGTGGACCATATAACAAGAGAGAAAAAATACAATACAAAACTAATAAATTTTACCAACTTTTCTTACTGGCGTGGCAATGTAGCATGCAATCATGAAACTTTGTTATTTGAATAGCTCAGAAGGCCACTAGCTAGTACCTTTTTAAGTAAATTTTCCAAATCACACCGCACATTTGACACAATGGAATGTTGTCGATGCAACTAAAATAATGATTCTGTTATTGTAAAAACACATGAAAAATACTAATAAAAGTTTCCAACAAGTCTGTATAAAACAAATTCATCTCTTTCCATATATGAGATGAGTTAAAATCATGTTACATGAATAAATAAGAAAAAACCCATTGTTCAAAACCTAAAACAAATAATTGATGCCATAAACAGCCAAAGCAGTGTAAAATCTCCCTACCAGTAATCGGCACAAGAACATTCCCATCTTTGAAATGGTGAAACCTACTAGCATCTCGTACAATAATTTCTCGGTTTTTCTATCTCCGATATGTACTTGATAGCAACATGGCAATCACTGCAGACACAAATTCTTCATCACCCGGATTGGAACACCCTCTGGGGTGTTCATCAGAGCAAAAGCAATTGCCAACTTTTCGCTATGGTGTGCCAAGTTGTGTTCCTTCTCCTCAGCATCCATGTCATGTAAAACATAGCCGGTGTCAGGCACGTAACCCCGCAGTTTCATTTCCCAAGTCATTTCTTTCAAGTACATATCAATCTCCATTGATTGTGGATGGGATTTGTCACCCATACAAAACTGGTGAACCTGGTTCTTCACCTCAAACCAGCTGATACCTGGCTCCTTCTTCACCCTCCTATCTCTCATCACTTTCCTTACTTCTGAAACATCCTGCCATCTTTTAGCAGAGGCTTGAATATTCGACAGCAGCACATAAGGAGCCGAATCCTGAGGATCAAGCCTAAGAACTTCTTCAGCAATCCTTTTAGCAATATCTGCGTTTTTATGGATTTTACAGGCAGATAATGAAGTCTTCCATATAATAGCGTCTTTCTTTACAGGCATAGTTCTTATAAAACCTTCTGCCTCCTCCAAACAGCCAGACCGCCCAAGCAGATCAACCACACATGTATAATGTTCTAGCTGAGGCTCCAATCTGTACTTTTCTATCATCAAATTAAAGAATTGAAGTCCTTTATCTTTCAATCCACAATGACTACAAGCATAAAGCAAGCTTAAAAAAGTAACATCGTTTGCATCCAACCCTACTGGATCCATCCGATTAAATAGCTCAATGGCTTCCTCTCCCTTCCCATGGAACCCATATGCAGCAATCATTGAACTCCACAAGACCACATTGGCTTCTTCCCTTTCCAAGAAAGCTTTTACAGATTCATCCAAACACCCACATCTAGAGTACATACTAATCAGTGAACTAATAACACCAATAACAGTACTTGCACCAGTTTTTATTGCCTCCTCATGAATCTGTCGGCCTTGTCCAAGTGTTGCTAACTCCGAACATGAACTGATTACACTCACAAACGTAATCTTGTCAGGACTAAAACCTGCCATTTTCATCATATTATAATCCAAAGCACCCTCAGAGAACCCGTTTTGAGCTCTACACGCAATAAGCGTGTTGCAAGCAACCACATTGCGAATTGACATTGCTTTGATCACTCTCTCCTTTTCCCGAACTTCCAGACTTCATGTACATGTGAGCCAAAGAACTCCCAACAACTAAATTGAACTCAAACCCAGATTTCACCACATACCCATGAACCTGCTTGCCTGCATTCAAATCTTTCAAACCCGCACAACCTCGAAGAACACTACCCAAAGTGAACTCATCCAACATAAACCCCAAACCATGCATTTGGGAAAACAAACTCAACCCCTCCTCGCTAAACTCAAACTGGGTCATACCCGCAACCATCGCATTCCACGTCACAACATTTCGTTCCGGCATTTCATCAAACACCTGACGTGCACTCTCTAAATCACCATTATGAATGAACCCACCAATCAAAATGTTGCAAGACATGATGTTCTTCCTGGGCATTACGTCGAACAGTGTAACGGCGGTTGAAAGTTCTCCCATTTTGGCATAGGCGTTGAGTAGGTGGTTGGATACGAACTTTTCTAAGGAAGACCCAGATTTGATGATCAGAGAATGGAGGTGTTTGAGGAGTGAGAGAGATTGGGTATGAATGCATTGTTGGAGGAGGTGAGAGAAGAGAGATGGGTCGGACCAAATCTCTGATGTGAATGATTCAAATGCTTCTTTGAGGTGGCCTTTGGAGCAGAGGTTGGTGAATTCGTTTGGAGTTTTGGAGGTGTTTGTGGAGAGAAAGCGAAGAGGGGTTGGAGTGAGAGGCCTAACACATGACTTTGACAGACCCATACATTTGGGTTGGCTTGGCTTTCATGACCTGTGTAATAAAAAGTACTTGGAGTCATTTAGATTCATTAAATTTTGAGAAAAATATATTTATTTAAATAATTTTAATTAAGCCGATGGAAAAAAATCCAGACTATTTTTTAGGTCAATAGATAATTTTTCATTAATTTTTGTAAAAAAAAATCATAAATTAAAAGATTTCATTCTTGTACATAAAGTCTTCAAAATCATGAAAAATTACTAATAAATTCAAAAATATTGACAATTTTTTAGATGTCTAGAATAGTGAAAATTGATGAACAATTTGAAAAGAATAAAGTAATCAACTAGATTCAAAACACTGGCTTAGTTTTATCAATTGTGTAATTTTGCAGAGAAATGTATATAATTTGCACGGTAACTTAGTAAATTAGGACATTTTGAGTTTTGATTTTTGTTGATTGTCATTACGTAAATGATATACTTATGACTAAGTGATTTGCAAGTATTTAAATTTAATTGATAAGAGTGGATCAACACATTGAGCTTAGTGATTGTCACGACCCAAACCCGGCCCTATAGGTTTAGTACCGTAACTGGCCAGTAATCCGTGATTACCAAAGGCCTGCTTAACAATCAATACAATATAACAGAGTTCAGGGCCTGGCGGAAGCCAAACAATAAATGAATAGTGTCCAATGAGCTGTGACAATCTGTATGCCAAAAACATTTTTCATTCATCCATACATGCCGTCATAGACCAAACAGTACCCACGTTACATATAAACCTTCAACACAGGGACTTAATCCCTTAACAACAGGATGGTACAGTAAAAGACGGCCTATACAATACACTATACAATACGATCACAATTGGGTGAAATTAAGACACCCCCAAAAGCAGTCTAGGCTTGATCACAATGGAACCTCGTAGTGAGGCACACAGTCGGGTGAACCAAATCGGGACCCACACACGCCTCCTATCTCGCGAGAACCTACATATATATATAAACAGTGAGCTAAAGCCCAATGAATAACATAATGTGTAAAGGGGTTATGAATGAATGTCCTTTCAGTATTGAAAATAGTCATTTCAATCAGTTTCTTAATCATTCTGTTTGTGGCTCATATTACAGGCCATAACAATCGTTCAGTCAAAATAATGATAGGTGGTACATCCATTGGCATACATTACAGTAATCAGTGGTTGTTCCAACGAGGGAACCGATGCGATTGGACAAATCCACCCGTTCATAGACCGTCGGTGGGAAAGTTTGTCAATCGATAGCAATAACAGTAAACAATAGATGCCAAGGATGCCACAGTACAATTCAGAAAATAGGACATACATTCATTCAATAAACAGTACAGTTCAGTTCATTCAATAGACAGTCATATGTGGTACATCCATTAGCCTATCAATATGGTCTTAAAGACCGGGTCTTAACAGACCCAACAATCGTTGATGGCCAATCAACCGATAAACAATATGGTTCCACAAGGGAACCGACAGAGCTCTGTAACAATCAATAACAATGGGTGCTAAGGATGCCACAATACAGTTCTAAACATAGTTTAGTAAACAGTTCAGTAAACAATTCGATAAACAATTCCATTCGATAAACCATTCAATAAACATTTCCATTCAATAAATGGTTCGATTCAAGAAACGCTTAATTCAAGAAACAATACAAAGGCGATAAACAATTCAATTTAGTATTCAAAAGATAACCATTTTGAACATATCTTTACACAATCTGTTACTCACAGTGATTGGGCTATCAATAGCTAGAGCGTGTCCCCCAAGAGCCAACCCTAAACAATTAAACAATTGAACACACACTAAGTTTAACAGTTGGGGAAGTACAATAATTAACTTCCTAATATGCTTCGGTGTGTTCTATGTCTAAATCCTCATTAAGATGTTTTAAACTAGGTCTAAGAATGCCTAGGATGGGATGAGGATGCAAAATTACACTTGGAAGGCATTTTTCAAAAGTTGCTGGAAATAGGCACCTCGCTCGAGCGAGCCTTCCTTCGCTCGAGCGAGATTCCATTTTCAAAGGCTTCGCTCGAGCGAGAATACCTTCGCTCGAGCGATCTGATGAACAGTAAAAGTACTGGTTGCTCACTTTTCTCGCGCGATGCCACGCTCGATGCTCGCTCGAGCGAACTGGCAAAACAAGTGCTCGCTCGAGCGAGGAATCCTTCGCTCGAGCGAGGAAGCAAAATCTGGGATTTCCAGATTTGTCTCCCAAGTTCGAACCAAGTATTCAAACACTCAAATCTCATCCTCTTGGCCCCAAATTCTGGAAAAACACTTTAAACTCAATGTATTACAAGTTTCAAAAGCTATTTTGTACATGCAAGGGCCAAGGGTTGATCAATCAAAGCCATTTTCAAGAACACTTTCAAAATATGAGTTGGATGATCTTTAACCCAGAATCAAGCTTTAAATCTTGCTCTATTGAGCTCCAATCTTTGAAATCAGTTTGAGAACATGGACTATAATATAAATATAGACATGCATGCACAATTCAAGCATGATTCCAACTCCAAATTCACCAATCTCTACATGCATGCATGAATTCCATCTTGAATCAACCTATATGAACTCAAGCATGGTTTGATTCTGCAAATGAGCAAGAAACATGCAAAATGAAGCTCCAAGATGGCAAGAAAACAATGGATTCACTCACCTAGGTCTTCAATTCGAAGTGTGGGAACTAGATTATGCAACCTAGGCTTCAAATCTTTAATTTCTTCTAGCAAATCAAGCCAAATGTGTTGAAATCAACTCTCTCTCTCTAACCCTCTTCTCTTGGTCGGCTAGGATAATGAAATAAGGGCTGAAGAGATGTTCAACTAAGTGTAGGAAGGCTTAAGTCATGAATTAAACAAATGTCCGCTACGGTGGCAATTTCGTAAATAAGTTGAAGTTCTCAATTAACTCATTTTAATCGGATTTAATCATCCCTAATCAACTTTTCCGATAAATATACCATTAATTCACAAATATTCCGCTGATTCTAGAACATCAAACGGTTTCCGAATCGGCCGCCGATAAGGCCTTCAATTAGCAATTTAAACATAAAATGCAAACAGATGATAAATCAATTAGACAGACACAGTATGCAATTCGATAGTACACTCATTCGATTTCAATTCCATTTCAATCGATCTATTCAGTACTTCAATCAATTCGATTATCAATTCGGTTTAGCAATGATCAGTATATAATTCAGTGATTATTCAATAATCAGTAACGAGGGTCGTTACAGTGATGGATTCACATATTAAAATATAAAAAAATATATATATTTGCCTTGGAGTATTATGTGTCCCGTCATTAGGTGTGATGTCTACATTTGTGTCTTCTTTTAATTGTTTATCATCTCTCATCTCACTCTTTGACATTTTAATTAGTTTTTCTCTTCTCCTTGGTACTTGAGGTCTGATGGACTTGCAGATCTTTGTCGACTCAACAACTATGTGATATTATCCCATGCTTTAATTACGTCCCCCCCCTCTTTTATGTTTTTAGTTTGTCTCAAGCATGCATGCAACTGATGTAGAGTATAAGAAATTCAAAGAAGAGTAAATTTAACGAAGTGGCGATATTTAGAAATTGACATGCTTTAAAAGAAAAATTGATAGGAGCCATTCATAATTATGTTTCTAGTATTATTAGAGTCTTATTTTATGATTATTTTATATTTTTTTGAATTTTTAAATCAGGGGTATTTTGGTAATTTTATACTTACTGACATGGGTTGTAGGGTCACCCATAAGTTGTCTTATAGGTCAAGTTATTTAATTAGATTTTATTTATATTTCTTATTTGGTCTCAAATTGATTTTGGAAGTCAAAGATATTGTAGTAGTTTTCTTTTATTATTTATTTATTTTTTTTGCTTAGTTGATTTAGAAAGTCTCCTAATTCTATATAAAGCCATGCAATGCTTGTAATTTAGGAGTTATTACACTCTATACCCCTCAGTTATCGCTAATTTGTCCACTTAGTTTATAAACTATCGATTAAGTCTATTAAGTTCCTAAAGTATATAGATTATTTAGTCCCTAAACTATCAATTGAATCTAGTAAGTCTCTAAATTATTTAAACCAAACCTATTTAGTCCCTGAAAATGTAACAAAAATAAAATATAAGCTCACAAATATTATAAATTAGTAAAAGACCCTATCTAATTAAAATTTTAATTCAAAAAAAGCCTTTAATTTTTATTCCATCTTTAAAAAGTAGGCATTAGCTCTTATGATGAATTTCCTTTATAAGGGTAAAGGTAATTATCTATAGTATTTTGTTAGTTATATTCTAAAATAGCTACATGTGCTTACCTTTATCTGGTATTATATGTCAGAACTAATTTCTAATTGATCATTTTTAAGTTTTTCGCTAAGTTATTTTATATAATTTAATTAATATATTATTTTTCCTATTATTATTTGTAACAAAATATTATTATTTAAACTATCTAATTATACATTTTCAATAGGCAATACTGAGAAATTAGACTATAATACTAATTTAAACACAACTAAATAAAATACTTTCTAAAGACAAAATAAAAAATTTAAATTTTTTTAATAAAATTTAAATTAGTTAGGATTTTTTTTACTAATTTATAATACTTACGGGCATATATTTTAATTTTATAATTTTTTCAGGGACTAAATAGATTTGAATTAAATATTTTAAGGACTTAATAAATTTAATCGACAGATTTTGATTCATATATACTTTAGGGACTTAGTAAACTCAATCGATAGTTCAAGAACTAAATAGATAATTTGACTATAGTTCAGGGATAGAAAGTGTAATAAACCCTATAATTAGAGTTAATATTAAAGAGAATTTTAAAAGCTTTTGAAGCTTCTTCGTGGATGGTGTGATGCAATCAAACCCCGAGTGTGATGCCTTAGGATTCTAAGAGTAATTTTTAGACATATCCTTTTCATGTTTTTTTTTTTTTTTTTTTTTTTTTTTTTCAATTTACTATTTTCGGATTACTATTCACAACCCTCTAAAAGTGAGATTTTGAACCTCAAAACCCCCATCCAATCATCCTCAAATCAACCCTAATCCCTTTCTCTACCTATTAGCCTTCAATTTAACCCTTAAAACCCTAAATTGCTCATTGTTTAGGCCATCAAATAACCTATGTTTTCAAAATCCAGAGTTATCCCTACTCGTCCTACATCAACAACTTTTCTCATATTAATGTAATTTAAGAAGGCTATGACTTGTAATGGCTATCCTGTTTTATACTCTAAAATAGGTTCATATGACTTGCAATGGTCCAAACAGGTTGTAGCTATAGAACTTAATCTTTGTTGTATTTGTTCTGAGGAAGAAGAGTGTTGGACTGGATTATATATCCTAGTCAATACTGAATTTTCACGTTTAGATATAAAAGTGGATGTTGAATTTATAGATGAGAAGAAGAAGAAGAATAATAAGAAGAAGAGAATAGAACGAGAGAGAGAAGGCTGCTGTATATTATTGATTCAAAAACATAGGGTTTCCCCCTTACACATAACTACTTATACTAATAAGAATAATACATAAAGACCAAACTACCCCTAACACTTAACACTCCCCCTCAAGTTGGTGCAAAGATATTTCTCATGCCCAACTTGTAACAAATGGGGTGAAAGACTTTACTACTAAGACCCTTCGTAAAAACATCCGCCAGTTGATCTTCAGACTTAACAAAAGGCATACATATCAAACCCTTATTCAATTTCTCCTTAATGAAATGTTGGTCAATCTCAATGTGCTTAGTTCGATCATGTTGAACAGGATTGTGTGCAATACTAATAGCAGCCTTGTTGTCGCAATACAAAGTCATGGGACCACTCCAATCAAGCCCTATATCACTCAACAAAGATTGAAGCCACATTAGTTCACATGTTCCATGTGCCATAGCCTGATTCACAAAGACTAGATCTAGAAACGACCGCTTGCTTCTTACTTCGCCATGTAACTAAATTTCCACCTACAAAAGCACAATAACCGGAGGTAGGCGTCGGTCATCTATAGAGCACCTTGCCTAATGCATCTGTGAATGCTTCCAACCGCAGTGACCATGATTAGAGAACAAAATTCCTTTTCGAGGCGATTTAAGGTACCTCAAAATGCGATAGATCGCATCCAAATGAGTTGCACGAGGATCATGCATAAACCGACTCACTATCCCAATGCATGCAATATCTAGGCAATATGAGAGATATATCAGTCTTCCCACAAGTCTTTGGTACCTTTCCTTCTCCACAGGCTCACCAATTCCACTACAAAGATGATGATTAGTCTCAATTGGTGAATCAGCTGGTCTACAGCCCAACATGCCCGTTTCCTCAAGAAGATCTAGAATGTACTTCCTTTGAGAAATAAAGATGCCTTTATCAGATCGAGCAACTTCAATCCCAAGAAAGTATCGCAATGGACCAAGGTCTTTTATCTCAAACTCCTTGGCTAACTGCATCTTGAGATGGGTCACCTCCTCCTCATCATTACCTGTCACAACTATGTCATCCACATATACAATAAGCACTGTTACCTTATGTACATTGCGTTTGACAAACAAGGTGTGATCCGCATTGCTTTGCTGATACCCAAATCCCAGCATTGCCTTGAGGAATCTACCAAACCAGGCTCTAGGAGATTGTTTCAAACCGTACAAAGCCTTCTTTAATCTACAAACCTTTCCAATCGAGATCGAGATGAGAATCCTGAAGGTACATCCATATATACCTCCTCCTCCAAATCCCCGTGAAGAAAAGCATTCTTCACATCTAGTTGCTGTAGAGGCCATTCCAAATTAGCCGCACATGACAGAATAGCCCGAATGGAATTCATCTTTGCTACCGGGGCAAAAGTTTCTTGATAATCTATTCCATATGTTTGGGTAAATCCCTTGGCCACTAGTCTTGCTTTGTACCGTTCAATCGTCCCATCTGCATTGTGCTTAATGGTGAACACCCACTTACATCCGACTGGTTTTTTCCCATTTGGAAGAGACATCAACTCCCATGTGTTATTTTTACTCAAAGCTTGCATCTCTTCTACCATAGCTACCTTCCACTTAGGATCATTGATGGCGTCTTTCCAACCCTGCGGAATACACACAGAAGAAAGGGACGAAACAAAAAGCGATACGGAGAAGACAACAAATCATATGACACGAATTTAGAAATAGGGTGTTGAGTACAAGCTCTAACCCCCTTTCTGAGAGCAATAGGAAGACTCAAATCATCCGTAACAGGACCATCAACAACAGGTGAAGAAATGAGATGAGGATCATTACCTGAAGAGTTAGTGGACACTGGGTGTGGAACTGGCATAGGAGATGATGATTGACTTGGTGGGACAAGAGAAGCCGCTCTTTTCTGGCGCCGTGAATAAGTCTTAAGATCGACTTTGTCCAAGCGACCACCGATATTCGACTCCTCGTCAACATAACCCGAGGCTCCCCCTCACCACAAATAACAGCCCTCTGAGTAGGAAGGAAAAAAGACAACTCATGCTGATATGATGTCGTCTCATCCGCAATCTCATCGATACCACGCTCCCCCTGAGGAGATGGCGGAGGGCTAGAAAAGAAGGACTCAGATTCACGGAAGGTGACATCCATACTAACATACAGCTTATGAGAGTGAGGGTCATAGCATTTGTAGCCTTTCTGAGTAGCAGAATAACCAAGAAAGACACACCGGACAGCCTTAGGATCAAGCTTCCACAGTACGAGGGTGAAGATGAACAAAAGCAGACACAACCAAAAACCCGAGGCGGAAGGGAAGAAGTGGGATAAGTCACGGAAGAAGCTCAAGAGGAAGTTGGAAGTGAAGGACACTAGATGGCATACGGTTAATAAGGTAAGCCATGGTGAAGCGCATCCCCCAAAAGACTTAGGAACGTGCATGGTAAACAAAGAGGCGGGCAACCTCAAGGAGATGGCCATTCTTACGTTCAGCAACTCCATTCTGTTCAGGAGTGCCAACACAACTAGTTTGATAAAGAATGCCATGCTCATCGAGGTATGCCCGGAAAGTGCCATCAACATACTCCGTCCCATTATCACTCCGAAGAATTTTGATAGTAGCATTGAAGAGATTGGATACCATTTTATGAAAACTTTTGAAGCAAGAGAAAACCTCATTTTTGTCTGCAAGTAAATAAAGCCAAGTCATAGGGGAATAACAATCAATAAATGTGACAAACCAACGATAACCAGAGGTAGAAACAACAGGGGAAGGACCCCACACATCAGTATGAATAAGCATAAAAGGAAAAGTACTTCTTTTATTAATGGAAGGATAACAAGTACGTTTATGCTTAGCAAGCTCACAAGCATCACAAACAAAGTTATTCCTAGGATAATCATGAACTAATAAAGG
This sequence comes from Camellia lanceoleosa, assembly GCA_025200525.1. NCBI lineage: Eukaryota > Viridiplantae > Streptophyta > Magnoliopsida > Ericales > Theaceae > Camellia > Camellia lanceoleosa. Next base: position 118,711,245 of record CM045764.1, on the reverse strand, counting down.
AAAAAGTTTCTCTAAAATGCTAAATGAAGGATGCCCCAACGGCGATGCCACTGATGAAGGAGACGAAGGGAGGAGCCAGAAGCGCATTGAAGAGCCTGAGAGGACAAAGGTGAAGCAGGAATGGCATCCAGAAAGTACAGACCACTTTGTGCTCTACCACGCCAATCATTTTCCCGTGGCAGTTCTGAAAGACACAATGAGTCGGAAAAAAAGGTTACAGAGCGATTGAGAGCAAGAGTAAGGCTACTAACAGAAAAGTAAGTTAGTTGAGAAATTAGGAACATGAAGAATGATGAAAGTGAAAGTAAAGAGGTGCAATGAAGCGAGAACCTGGCGGAGATCGAAGATAAAGTGCCATCACCACTCTAACCTTATCTCGCCCCGAACTAGGTGAATAAGAATGGAAAAAAACTAGAAGTACCGTCATGTGATCGGTAGCTCGGAATCAATGATCCAAGGAGACGCGAAAAGAGGCAATCGAGTGCACTAGCAGAAATACCTATGTGAGCAAAGTTGGAAGAGGCAGAAGAGGAAGAAGCTAAGGCAGATGAAGAATCAAGTCGAGCCATCAACTGTCTGAGAGTGTGAAGCTCATCCGAGGAAAGATGAGAACCAGCATCATTCGAGGCACTAGCGATGATCTCGAAACATGTGCCTGAGGACGAACACCACCACCACGACCACGGCCTCGAGTAGGGCGGCCATGCAACTTCCAACAGTGGTCTTTATCATGTCTATCTTTCCCACAATACTCACACTTCAACCGATCCCGATCAACCAATGGACCCTTACCACCACCTGGAGACGGAAAAAATGGAGTATCACGTGACTTAGGGCCAACAACCATCGTTGACCGATCCGCAACAGGAGCATGCACCATAGCACTACGACGACTCTCCTCCTGCTGAACCAGGGCGTAAGCCTCACGCAATGTAGGAAACGGAGAGCGACCCAACACCTGAACTCGTATCTGATCATACTCCAAATTCAGACCAGCAAGAAAGTCATAAACCCGCTCCTTCTCCACAGCCTGCTGAAACATAGTGGCATCTTTGGAGCAAACTGGCTGAAAACTCTGGTAAAAATCTAGCTCTTGCCACAAACCACTCAACTCAGCATAGTAGACTGACAGAGAGCGATCCTTCTGATCCAAACCCCTAATCTTCTTACGTAATTCATAGGCCTGTGCATCATTCCCTTGTTGAGAATACATCTGAGAGGCTGCTAGCCAGATCTTGTGAGCAGTATCCATCAAGAGAAAAGTCCGATTAATGGTAGGCTCCATAGAATTGATGAGCCAGGTCATAACTAATGCATTCTCAGAAATCCATTGAGCAGATAAAGCACTATCCTCAGTAGGTGGCTCGGTACTACCAGTAATATAGCCAGTCAAACGCCGGACGGCAATGGCAAGACTACAGGAGCGGGACCAAATCAAGTAATTAAAACCATTAAGTTTGACCGAACTAATCTGGAGAGAAGGACTATCACCAAGAGTCAGACCACGACTCGATCACTCTCCTCCTTGCCTTAGAGTCTGACCCAAGTTATCGACCATGAGATAAGAAAAGAGGGTGCAAAAACACAAGTGGATATCAAACAAGGCGAAATCACCCAACCAAAGACACCAAAACACCTTCTAAGGCTAAAACGGTCAAGAGAAGTCCAAAAGCAGAGCAACGGATCAACTACAAGCGAGAAAACCAAGCGAGCATCCGAGCAATGATAAAAAACCAAGATAGGGCCAAAATACATCAAACTAGGGACAATAAACCCCTCTAGGGTTCGATCGGCTCCTAAGGATAGGAGACTAAGGGGCGAAACCGAGAAAAAATAGGATCGAGCGATTTTTGAAAAACCACCCAATTTTGACGAAAAATCAAAAAAATTAGAAAACTCAACCAATAATGACCAAACAATCAAAATAAGATTATAGGGTGATTACCCATTAATTTTCGAGCATACTGTATTTTTTTTTATTTTTATTTTTTTTGCTATAACAGACGTACCAGGAACACAGGAACAGTATGAAGCCTAAGCAACAATCTTCAAGGAGGAAGATAGTGCTCTGATACCATGTTGAATTTATAGATGAGAAGAAGAAGAATAATAATAAGAAGAAGAGAATAGAACGAGAGAGAGAAGGCTGCTGTATATTATTGATTCAAAAACATAGGGTTTCCCCCTTACACATAACTACTTATACTAATAAGAATAATACATAAAGACCAAACTACCCCTAACACTTAACAGTGGACTTTTGGATTAACAGTCCTCCCAAACTATATATCGTCCATTTGAGGGACTATTGAGTCCCTGAAGGACAGTGGGATACGAAAACAGGAGATTGATAGGGGTCTAGAGTTAGCAGTTAAAATATCAAATATCCTCAAACTATAGTCATTACACCATGTAATCCATGTCTAGTGATTTCAAATGAACATGGGTTATGACATGATTCTATTAATCGCTTCTTAATCCAGGAGCATTCCAGATATGGGATAGAACATATAATCCTAAAGGATTGGTAATCAAAGAACATTTAATCATGGACTAATAGTCCCATGTAATCTAGTCCAACTTGTCCAAATAATCAAAATTCAGAACTGAATTACATAAGTTATTTGGGTACCTTAACTTCTACTTTCATCGAGGATTAGAAAGAACTGAAGCTGGTGATGCTGTGGAAGCATGGTTGTTGATTGTCGAAGAAGATGCTGTTGCATATGTAAAGTTGCACTTGATGTTTGTATCCACCTCCATCAATCACTCCAAAACCTTAACCACAATAGACATGGAAGACCTTCTTGACTGATCAATCTGCAAACACCAAGCTCCAATCCTTATCATCCTGACCACCTCCTTGGGATGATATTTTTTGACTCCTTCATCCATGTTTTCCACCATGTCAAGTAGTTGATACTCAGCCCTCTCCCGCAACACTTGAAGCAGTTGTTTTCTAGATTCTGACTGCATGCTGTCAAAGTTTCAGCAGCCACTATCTCAAGAAGTACAACTCCAAAGCTATAAATATCAGCTTTGATGGTGACTCTTGCTTGTCGCCACTCTGGAGCAATATATCCGAGAGTTCCTCTCATTGTGGTTAGAACAAAGCTTTTGTCTCTGTTTATCAACTTGGATAACCCAAAATCAAGATTTTGGCACTAAATCTTCATCCAAGAGAATGTTTTATGGCTTTATATGGAGGTGAATTATTCTCTGTCGGCATTCTTCATGCAGGTAAGCCAGCCCTCTGGCTATGTGAAGTATAATCTTCTTTCGACCTTTGCTAATTGAGGCAAGGTCTCTGGTTATTCCATAAAATTTAGTTATCCAAAGAGCCATTAGTCATATACTCGTATACTAGAAGCCTGCAAGATTTTTCTGCACAAAACCCAGTCAACCTCACAAGATTAACATGGTGTATGTGTCCAAGTGTCTCCATTTCAGCAAAGAATTCCTTCATCCCTTGGCCCAATTTATCCAAATGCTTCGCAACAATCTGAGTGCCATCTTCCAACATCCCTTTGAATACAGTTCCAAATGCTCGACCTCCTAATCTCTCCTTAAAATCTTATGTTGCAACACATAGCTGTTCATATGAAAACCTCACTAGACTTCCTGGAACTTGCTTCATACAGTCCTCGTCCTCTGAACAGCTTGGGCACAACATCACAAAGCATGTAACAATTATAACAACAAAAATTAAAAGGGCACCAACACACGACCCTGCTATTATTGCTTTTAAATTTCTTCGTGAAGCAGGTGGAGAATTGTCAGGCACAGTGCCTTCTACTTGTCCATTTGCTACCTTATAGGGAATTTGGACCTTGACAAATGTTGCAGATGCGAAACTGTGGTTTGGGATTGGCCCTTCTCTAATTGTCTCTATCGTGGATGGGATATAACAATACCCATCTAAAACATTATTGTTGTACCTGAAAAAGAGTACACCACAGGAACAATTTAGCAGACAGATCTCTCTGTATCTGTCAATGTCACTGATATTTGGAAATGCAGCATATTTGTCAGCATATTTGTCGATGAGGTTGAAGTAGCTTACATTTCTAACTTCAACAAGATACTGCTTCTGGTCAAAGGGACGTGGGCAAGACAAAGAAGTAATCCTAGAGCAACCCATATAGGGTATTTGAAGCGGAGTCTGTTGCAGATGTTTTCCATTTTGGCTGTGTCTGCCCAAAATATCGAACCCAATCAATGCCTATGGGACAACTACACTGGCTTTTTCTGCATAAGCCATATTCACCACAGTGGTGAGGATGTTGACATTCACCTAAATCATGGGTAATCCTATCAACAATCTCCCTCAACCCATCAGCATTACTGTCACGGAATATCTTCGAATGCCCATCACTACCTAATTTTATATATGCAGTGCTAAACAGTGGAGGGAAAATTGATGGGAATTATTTTAAACATTTATTGAGATGTAGCAAAAAAATTCACAAGGAAACTTCCTTGTTGAAGCTCTGCATAGTATGATCCTCCGCTAGTGGTTGAGATTTGATCTGGCACCAACTGATAATACATTTGTGGTTGACCCTTACCTCCTATGTATGTAACAAAACCGGTAGCCAATTTCAATGTGGCAAAGCACAAACCACGAGCCCATAAGTTTGAGGAACTTGAAATGAGTTTTTGATCCTCGTATAACCGCTGCCCAACAAGCAATGTGTTTGTGGGGTAATCAAAAGACTGGCAAACAATTGCTCCTTTGTTGTTGAATAGAACCAAATTTCCCCATTCTGTTATGTTCATTCCTACCATGGACTTGCCTAATGTATTGGTTGACCACACGTGGTCTCCATCCAAATTTTGCAGTACTAATTCTCCATCTACTGTAAGTTGTAGCATTGTGCCTTCTTTCACAGGACGGCTACATTTGTTGACCAAACTACACTGTGATTGCCTCCACCAACAATGGCAACTGAGAACAAGTAATAGGTGCAACTGCCAAAGCAATAGAATCCACAAACAAACTCAACACTTCCCCTTCTTGAGAAGATTGCTCTCACGGTTGTTGAGCTGTCTTCACTGACGAGACTCCTACCATTAGAATCATTGTTGTACAAAATAGAGGGAAAACTTGAATTGAGGTAGAACATGGGACCAAATAATGGGGGTAAGGAAGAAGATCCAGCCGCCTCAACAGAAGTTTGGGCAACATTTTGAGCTAAACACACTGAAAACAAATGAGCAGAACAAAAATATGATTAATCCAGCCATGATCTCTGATGAATTACTTTCTCGCTCTTTGGTTGCTAGCTTTATAAAGAGTTACCAGAGTAAACTTGGCGGTGGGAGAGCAAAAGTCATCACAAGTCAAGTCTTATAAAGGAGGTGGAGCAATTTTCTACAGGTTCTGTGGGCAGAGATTGACCAATGAGCCCATGTGAATGTCAATGTGTATCATAACTTCGAGGTAAATAAGCGTGCCTGTAGACAGATAGGTACATATGTATACATGTGCGTAATGATGGACGGAATAAGTCTATGTACAGCGAATTAAACACAATAAATAAATAAATAATACACGATGGGGCTTACCTCTGGAGAAAATAATGAGGCTAAGGATACCTTTAGTACTTTTATGTGGTTTAATTCCATGTGTGTGGTGATATTTGTATTTTTGGAACAAATTCTTAGTTCCTCACCCACCATTTGTCCATTATGCAAACAAATAATACTAAAATAAAAATAAAATTAAATAGAAATTAAATAACACTCAGTTTAATGAATATGTAAGTTTTTAGAATTGAAACAATTCAAAATATTCTGGCTCCGTTTGGTAAACAATTCAAAATTCTTAGTTCCTCACCCACCTATTGATTTAAATGTGTTGTTTGTTTGGAACTTTCAAATCATAATTCTACACCCATTTCTCAAAACTCAATTCAAAACATAATCATTACTTTTCAAAACTCATAACCAAACACATAATTCAAAACTCAATTCAAATCAATATTTTAATTTTTTAAATATTTTAAATATTTAAATATTTTAAAAATATTTTAATTTTGTTAAGATTTTAAATATTTTAATATGTTACGATTTTTTTAATTTTTTAATTTTTTGAATATTTTTAAATAACCAGTTTAAAAGATAAATTTGAAGGTAAGACAAATAGTTTAGGATAGGAGACGGTGAGACCTTTTCTTCCCCACAAGACATGTTTTGGACTCACCACTAAATGTAAATTGATGAAGCATCTGAGTGTATTTAAGATAGAATTTTCAAAACCAATTTGGTTCTTGATTTCCTATTTTCTATTGTTGTTAAGAATTTTGACTGCAATCCCAATATTTAATGAAAGTTTGAATCTCAAAACTTCCATCAGATTTTAATGCTTAACTGTCCTCAAAATTTTTAGGCTTTGGCTCTAAAGAATGAGAATCAATTATATGGCCAATGATAATTCCAAGTCTATTACTCTTCCTTTTGGCCAAGCACTAATGGTTAATAGAAGCTATCAATAGTTCTTGTCATGTGGACCATATAACAAGAGAGAAAATACAATACAAACAAATAAATCTTACAAACTTTTCTTACTGGGGTGGCAATGTAGCATGCAATCATGAAACTTTGTTATTTGAATGGCTCAGAAGGCCACTAGCTAGTATCTTTTTAAGTAAATTTTCCGAATCACGACACACCTTTGACACAATGGAATGTCGTGGATGGACTAAAATAATTATTCTGTTATTGTAAAACACATGAAAAATACTAACAAAAATTTCCAACAAGTCTGTATAAAAACAAATTCATCTCTTTCCATATATGAGATGAGTTAAAATCATGTTACATGAATAAATGAGAAAAATCCCATTGTTCAAACAATAAAACAAAGAATTGATGCCATAAACAGCCAAAGCAGTGTAAAATCACCCTACCAGTAATCAGCACAAGAACATTTCCCATCTTTGAAATGGTGAAACCTACTAGCATCTTGTACAATAATTTCTCCGATATGTACTTGATAGCAACATGGCAATCACTGCAGACACAAATTCTTCATCACCCAGATTGGAACACCCTCTGGGGTGTTCATCAGAGCAGAAGCAATTGCCAACTTTTCGCTATGGTGTGCCAAATTGTGTTCCTTCTCCTCAGCATCCATGTCATGTAAAACAGAGCCGGTGTCAGGCACGTAACCCCGCAGTTTCATTTCCCAAGTCAGTTCTTTCAAGTATATATCAATCTCCATTGATTGTGGATGGGATTTGTCACCCATACAAAACTGGTGAACCTGGTTCTTCACCTCAAACCAGCTGATACCTGGCTCCTTCTTCACCCTCCTATCTCTCATCACTTTCCTCACTACTGAAACATCCTGCCATCTTTTAGCAGAGACTTGAACATTCGACAGCAGCACATAAGGAGCCGAATCCTGAGAATCAAGCCTAAGAACTTCTTCAGCAATGCTTTTAGCAATATCTTCCATATACTAGCATCTTTCTTTACAGGCATAGTTCTTATAAAACCTTCTGCCTCCTCCAAACAGCCAGACCACCGAAGCAGATCAAACACACATGTATAATGTTCTAGCCGAGGCTCCAATCCATACTTTTCTATCATCAAGTTAAAGAATTGAAGCCCTTTATCTTTCAATCCACAATGACTACAAGCATAAAGCAAGCTTAAAAAAGTAACGTCGTTTGCATCCAACCCTACTTGATCCATCCGATTAAACAGCTCGATGGCTTCCTCTCCCTTCCCATGGAACCCATATGCAGCAATCATTGAACTCCACAAGACAACATCGGCTTCTTCCCTTTACAAGAAAGCTTTTACAGATTCATCCAAACACCCACATCTAGAGTACATACTAATCGGTGAACTAATAACACCAACAACAGTACTTGCACCAGTTTTTATTGCCTCCGCATGAATCTGTTGGCCTTGTCCAAGTGTTGCTAACTCCGAACATGAACTGATTACACTCACAAACGTAATCTTGTCAGGCCTAAAACCCGCCATTTTCATCATATTATACTGATCCAAAGCACCCTCAGAGAACCCGTTTTGAGCTCTACCCGCAATAAGCGTGTTGCAAGCAACCACATTGCGAATTGGCATTGCTTTGATCACTCTCTCTCCTTCTCCCAAACGTCCAGACTTCATGTACATTTGAGCCAAAGAACTCCCAACAACTAAATTGAACTCAAACCCAGATTTCACCACATACCCATGAACCTGCCTGCCTGCATTCAAATCTTTCAAACCCGCACAACCTTCGAAGAACACTACCCAGAGTGAACTCATCCAAAATAAACCCCGAACCGTGCATTTGGGAAAACAAACTCAACCCCTCCTCGTTAAACTCAGACTGGGTCATACCCGCAACCATTGCATTCCACGTTGCAACATTTCGTTCTGGCATTTCATCAAACACCCGACGTGCACTCTCTAAATCACCATTCTGAATGAATCGACCAATCAAAATGTTGCAAGACATGATGTTCTTCCTGGGCATTACGTCGAACAGTGTAACGGCGGTTGAAAGTTCTCCGATTTTGGCATGGGCGTTGAGTAGGTGGTTGGAGATGAACTTTTCTGAGGAAGACCCAGATGCGATGATCAGAGAATGGAGGTGTTTGAGAAGTGAGAGAGATTGGGTTTGGACCAAATCTCTGATGTGAATGATTCGAATGCTTCTTTGAGGCGGCCTCTGGAACAGAGCTTGGTGAATTCGTTTGGAGTTTTGGAGGTGTTTGTGCAGGGAAAGCGAAGAGGGGTTGGAGTGAGAGGCCTAACACATGACTTTGACAGACCCATACATTTGGGTTGGCTTGGCTTAATGACCTGTGTAATAAAACTGAAGTTCTATTCTACTATTTGGAGTCATTTAGATTCATTATATTTTGAGAAAAAAATATTTATTTAAATAATTTTGAATAAACCGATGCCAAAAAATCCACACTATTTTTTAGGTCAATAAATAATTTTTCATTAATTTTTGTAAAAAAAATCATAAATTAAAAGATTTCATTCTTTTACATAAAGTCTTCAAAATCATGAAAAATTACTAATAAATTAAAAAATATTGACGATTTTTTAGATGTCTAAAATAGTGAAAATGGATGAACAATTTGAAACAAACAAAGTAATCAACTAGATTCAAAACACTAGTTTAGTTTTATCGATTGCGTAATTTTGCAGAGAAATGTATATAATTTTCATGGTTATAAATTGGGACATTTTGAGTTTTGATTTTTGTTAATTGTCATTACTTGAATGATATACTTATGACTAAGTGATTTGCAAGTATTTAAATTTAATTGATAAGAGTGGATCAACACAATGAGCTTAGTGATGGATCCACATATTAAAAAAAAATAAAAATTATATTTGATTTGGAGTATTATGTGTCCCATCATTAGGTGTGATGTCTACATTTGTGTCTTCTTTTAATTGTTTATCATCTCTCATCTTACTCTTTGACATTTTAATTAGTTTTTCTCTTCTCTGAAGTACTTGAGGTCTAATTGGACTTGCATATCTTTGTAGACTCAACAACTATGCAATATTATCCCATGCTTTAATTACTTCCCCCCCTCCTTATTTTAATTTGTCTCAATCATGCATGCAACTGATGTAGAGTATAAGAAACTTAAGGAAGAGTAAATTTAAAGAAGTGACGATATTTAAAAATTGACATGCTTCAAAAGAAAAACTGATAGGAGCCATTCATAATTATGTTTATAGTATTATTAGAGTCTTATTTTATGATTATTATATATTTTCTTGAATTTTTAAATCAGGGGTATTTTGGTAATTTTTATACTTACTAACATGGGCTGTAGGGGTCGCCCATAAGTTGTCTTGTGGGTCAAGTTATTTATTAATTAGATTTTATTTATATTTTCTATTTGGTCTTAAATTGATTTTAGAAGTCAAAGATATTGCAATAGTTTATTTATTTATTATTATTAGTTGGTTTAGAAAATCTCCTAATTCTGTATAAAGCCATGTAATACTTGTAATTTAGGGTTTATTACACTCTATACCCCTCAACTATTGCTAATTTGGCTACTTAGTTCATAAACTATCAATTAAGTCTATTAAGTTCCTAAAGTATATAGATTAAAGTTTTTTAGTCCCTAAACTATCAATTGAATCTAGTAAGTCTCTAAATTATTTAAATCAAACCTATTTAGTCTCTGAAAATGTAACAAAAATAAAATATAAGCTCATAAATATTATAAATTAGTAAAAGATTTTATCTAGTTAAAATTTTATTTCAAAAAACCTTAAATTTTTATTCCGTCTTTAAAAAGTAGGCAATAGCTCTTATGGTGAATTCCTATATAAGGGTAAAGGTAATTATCTATAGTATTTTGTTAGTTATGTTCTAAAATGGCTACGTGTGCTTACCTTTATAATTGATTATTTTTAAGTTTTTCGCTAAGTTATTTTATATAATTTAATTAATATATTATTTTTCCTATTATTATTTGTAACAAAATGTTATTATTTGAACTATATAATTCTACTTTTTCAGTATATTTAATACTCATATAATTTTATAGGCAATTATGAGAAATTAGACTTTAAAACTAATTTAAACACACAACTAAATAAAATACTTTTTAAAGACAAAATAAAAAATTTAAATATTTTTGTAAAAAAAATTAAATTTTTTAAGAAATTTTTTTAATTAGTTAGGGTTTTTTTTTTATTATTAATTTATAAGACTTACGGGCATATATTTTAATTTTCTAATTCTTTCATAAACTAAATAGATTTGAATTAAATATTTTAGGAACTTAATAAATTTAATCGACAGATTTTGATTCATATATACTTTAGGGACTTAGTAGGCTCAATCGATAGTTCAAGGACTAAATAGACAATTTGACTATAGTTCAGAGATAGAAAGTGTAATAAACCCTATAATTAGAGTTAATAGTTTAGAGAATTTTAAAAGTTTTTGAAGCTTCTTCATGGATTGTGTGATACAATCAAACCCTGAGTGTGATACCTAAAGATTCTAAGAGTAATTTCTAGACCTATCATTTTCAATTTTTTTTCCCAATTTGCTATTTTCGGATTACTATTCACAGCCCTCTAAAAGTGAGATTTTCAACCTCAAAACCCCATCCAATCACCCCCAAATCAACCCTAATCCCTTTCTCTACCTATTAGCCTTCAATTTAACCCTTAAAACCCTAAATTGCTCAATGTTTAGCCATCAAATAACCTATGTTTTCAAAATCCAGCACTGTCCCTACTCATCCTACATCAACAACTTTTCTCATATTAATGTAATTTAAGAAGGCTATGACTTGTGATGGCTATCCTGTTTTATACTCTAAAATAGGTTCATATGACTTGCAATCGTCCAAACAGGTTGTAGCTGTAGAACTTAATCTTTGTTGTGTTTGTTCTGAGGAATAAGAGTGTGGGACTGGATTATATATCCTGGTCAATACTGAATTTTCACGTTTAGACATAAAAGTGGACTTTTGGATTAACAGTCCTCCCAAATTGTATAACCTCCATTTGAGGGACTATTGAGTCCCTCGAGGACAGTGGGATACGAAAATGGGGGATTGACAGGGGTCTAGATTTAGTGGTTAAAATTTCAAAATATCCTCAAACTATAGTCATTACACCATGTAATCCATGTCTATTGATTTCAAATAAACATAGGATATGATATGATTCTATTACTCGCTTTTTAATCCAGGAGCACTCCAGAGGTAGGATAGAACATATAATGCTAAAGGATTGGTAATCGAAGAACATTTAATCATGGACTAATAGTACCATGTAATCTAGTCCAACTTGTCCAAATAATCAAAATTCAGAACTGAGTTACATAAGTTATTTGGTTGCCTTAACTTCTGCTTTCATTGAGGATTAGAAAGAACTGAAGCTGGTGGTGCTGTGGAAGCATGGTTGTTGACTATCGAAGAAGATGTTGTTGCATATGTAAAGTTGTAGTTGAAGTTTGTATCCAACTCCATCAATCTCTTTACAACCTTAACCACAATAGACATGGAAGGCTTTATTGATTGATCAATCTACAAACACTAAGCTCCAATCTTTATCATCTTGACCACCTCCTCGGCATGATATTGCTTGACTCCTTCATCCATGTTTTCCACCATGTCAAGTAGTTGATACTCAGCCCTCTCCCGCAACACTTGAAGAAGATGTTTTCTAGATTCTGATTGCTTGCTGTCAAAGTTTCGACGGCCATAAACTATCTCAAGAAGAATAATTCCAAAGCTATAAATATCAGCTTTGATGGTGACTCTTGCTTGTCGCCACTCTGGAGCAATATATCCAAGAGTTCCTCTCATTGTGGTCAAAACATGGCTTTCGTCTCTGTTTATCAACTTGGATAACCCAAAATCAGAGATTTGGCACTAAATCTTCATCCAAGAGAATGTTTTGTGGCTTTAGATCGGGGTGAATTATTCTCTGTCAACATTCTTCATGCAGGTAAGCCAGTCCACTGGCTATGTGAACTATAATCTTCTTCCGACCTTTGCCAATTGAGGCAAGGTCTCCGGTTATTCCAGAAAATCCAGTTACCCAAAGAGCCATTAGTCATATACTCGTATACTAGAAGCCTGGAAGATTTTTCTACACAAAACCCAATCAACCTCGCAAGATTAACATGGTGTATGTGTCCAAGTGTCTCAACTTCAGCAAAGAATTCCTTCATCCCTTGGCCCAATTTATCCAAACACTTCGCTGCAATCTGAGTGCCATCTTCCAACATCCCTTTGAACACAGTTCCAAATGCTCCACCTCCTAATCTATCCTTAAAATCTTTTGTTGCAACACATGGCTATTCATATGAAAACCTCACTAGACTTCCTGGAACTTGCTTCATACTGTCCTCGTTCTCTGAGCTGCTTGGGCACAACATCACAAAGCATGTAACAATTGTAACAACAAAAATTAAAAGGGCACCAGCACACGACAATGCTATTATTGCTTTTAAATTTCTTCGATTTCTTGAAAGTGAAGCAGGTGGAGAAGTGTCAGGCACAGTGCCTTTACTTGTCCGTTTGCTGCCTTATAGGGAATTTGGACCTTGACAAATGTTGCAGATGCAAAACTACGGTTTGGGATTTGCCCTTCTCTAATTGTCAAAACCGTGGATGGGATATAACAATACCCATTTGAAACATTATTGTTGTACCTGGAAAAGACTGCACCACAGGAACAACTTAGCAAACAGATCTCTTTGCATCTCTCTATGTCATTGATATTTGGAAATGCAGCATCTTCGTCGATGAGGTTGAAGTAGCTTACATTTCTAACTTCAACAAGATAGTGCTTCTGGTCAAAAGCAGGTGGGCAAGACAAAGAAGTAATCCTAGAGCAACCCATATAGGGTATTTGAAGCTGAGTCTGTTGCTGATGTTTTCCATTTTAGGTCTGTGTCTGCTCAAAATATCAAACCCAATCAATGCCTATGGGACGACTACACTAACCTTGTCTCCATAAGCCAAATTCACCACAGTGGCGAGGATGTTGACATTCACCTAAATCATGGGTAATCACATCAACAATCTCCCTCAACCCATGGGCATTACTGTGATGGAATATCTTCAAATGCCCATCACTACCTAATTTTATATATGCATTGCTAACAGTGGAGGGAAAATTAATGGGAATTATTTTAAACATTGATTGAGATCATCAAAAATTAACAGGCTCCATTGTGCCTCACATTGGAAATCTAAGCTTTCTCAACGAACTATCATTAACAATAGTCGTAGTTGTTCTCGAATTTTCTGGCAATTCGTTAGGAGGGAAAATTCTAGTGGAGCTGGGTTCTCTGTCTAGTTAAAGAAATTGTACATTGGGAGAAACAATCTGACAGGTAGTGTACCTTATTCTTTTGGGAATCTATCATTAATTGCATAAGAAAATAGTATTGGTGGTGACATACCTGTTGATCTGGGTCGATTGACAAACTTGGAAGTTCTTTTGTTGAGGATGAACAGGTTGGTTGGTACCATTCCTTTCTCAATCTTTAATCTCTTGTCTATTATAGAATTTAGGCCTCGTTTGGGAACCCTCCCTTTTAGCCAAAAAGCCAAAAAGTTACTAAATTAGCCAAAAAGCCAACAACCCATACCAAAAAGTCAAAGATTCTCTTTTCTCTCTACTTTTTGCACATCTTTTCGTAAAAAGTCAAAAAGTCATCCCAAACATATTAGTTTTTTTTAGCTCATATTTTAGCCAAGTAGCCAAAAAGTTACTAAATTAGCCTGTTCCCAAACGAGGCCTTAATGTCATAATGAACCAAATTCAAGGGAGCATTCCCTAGGACCTAGGAATTACTCTTTCTAATCTTACTGTCTTTGAAGTTGGTATAAACTCGTTTACTGGATCCATTCCTATTTTAATGTCTACTACCACCAAACTACATCGCCTTGGCTTGGCCGGTAATAAATTTACTGGAAAAGTTCCTCCTTTGGACAACTTGCATGATCTTTGTAACAACCCTCGTACTGTTTACCGATTAATGACTGATTGATTATTGATTACTGTTAAACTGAGACTGAATACGATGGGTAATTGAACTGACCGAATTACTGAACTGACTGACTGAAACCTGAAACTGAATAACTGACTGTATCTGTTTGAATTGCATTTTATCTGTTTGACTGATTGGTTATCTGTTTATGTTTTTACGTTTAAATTGTTAATTGAAGGCCTTATCGGCGGCCGGACCGGGAACCGATTAGTGTTTCATGATCGTCATAATTTTTGTGATTGTATGGTATATTTACCTAAAATGTGATTAGGAATGACTAAATTAGATCAATGGATTAAATTACTTGAATTGGTGTATTTACCAAAATGCCACTAAGTGGGCCACTACTCTACACTTCTTGAGCCTTATTACATTAGATCAAAACACCTATTTCCTCAGCCTAGTTTGAGAACTCAACCGACCAAGAGAGCTAGAGAGAGAGAGAGAGAGATTGAGTTCTTCTTGAAAAATTGCTTGGAGATTTGGAAGGGTGATTACATATTTGAGCCCCCACACTACTAATTCAGGACTAAGGTAGGAAATTCAACCTTTGATTGATGTATTTGAACTTGTCCTAGCATGTTTCATGCCCATATTGAGGGGTTGAGTCATGTTTTAGTTCATACATGTTGAATTGTAGATTAATTCTTGCATGCATGCGGGAATTGTTGGGTTATGAGTTGATTTTATGGTCAAATGTCACGTGCATGTTCATATCTAAGTATTAATCCATGATTTCACCATGTTTTTGAAGAAATGAGTGCATTTGAGTAAGCTTTGAAGCTTCAATTTGGTTTAAACTTCATGCATGTAGCATGTTCATGCATGTTCATGGAAATTGGTTTGGAAATGAGTTTGTTTAAACACCCTTGGGCTTTGAATTCTTAAATTGAGTTTTGAAACATGTTATTCTATGTGTCTTAAAGAGTTTTCCAGAAAATGGGCCCAAGAGGATCGATCTTGGTGTTTGAAAACTTGGTTTTGAACTTGGAGTTCGAATTTGGGTTTTCCAGATTTTGGTCTTCCTTCGGCGGGAAGTCTTCGGCGGGGAAAACATGCTCAAAGACTTTTGACTGTTCTGATCCGCTCAAGCGAAGTGATGCGCGCTCGAGTGGAGAAATCGTACATCCAAGATTTTTGCATCGTTTCATCGACCGCTGAGCGAAATGTACGCCGGCGGAGTGTTGGGTGACACGCCGGCGGGGATATTGCTTCGCCGGGGACCTGTTTGCTTGTCCGCTCGAGCGGGGAAACCTGCGCTCAAGCGAGACCCTGTTTCACTGAAAATTTCTGAAACTGTTTTCTGTGCACATCTTTGCATCCTCATCCCATCCTAGGTATTCTCAGGCTTAGTTTAAGACATCTTAATGAGGATATAGATGTAGAACACACTGAGGCATAATAGGGAGTTAATTATTATACTTCCCAACTGTGAAACTTAGAGTGTGTTCAATCTGTTAACTGTATAGGGTTGGCATTCCGAGGAGACGCTCTAGCTACTGATAGCCCAGAACTCTGTGAGTAACAACTGTGTAAAGATATGTTCAAATGATTATCTACTGAACTGTTTATTGAATTGAGCTGTTTACTGAACTGATTACTATTTACTGAATGAATGTATGTCCGATATCCTGAATTGTGTTGTGGCATCCTTAGCAACTAATGTTCACTGTTACTGCTACCGTTTGAGATATTCCCTTGCCACCGACGGTCTCTGAACGGGTGGATCTGTCTAATGTGCTGTCGACGGTCTATGAACGGATAGCCCCCACCGACGGTCTATGAACGGGTGGATTTGTCTAATCTGTCGGTTCCCTCGTAGGAACCACTACTGTTTACCGACTGATGGCCATCATTACTGTTCGGTCTTTTAGACCTACTGTTGTTGTTATGCTAATGGATGTACCACATATGACTGTATACTGTACTGAACAACTAATATACTGATTGAATTGAACTGTTTTCATCACTGTAAGGACATTCATTCTAAACCTCTTTACGCATTATGTTATTCACTGGGCTTTAGCTCACTGCTCATGTATATATGTAGGTGTACAGGCACTGGACCAAAGCTAGAAGCGTCGAGGTAGTTCCAGTTTTGTCAAGCTAGCCTATGTGCCTCACTGTGAGGTTCCGAGTTTGCCATGCTATGGCCATGGGGTGTCTTAATTCCCCCGTCTGTCTCCTGTACTGTTTTGTTCACTGTATAGAATGTTACTTACCGTACTGTACTGTTACCAAGGGATTAGGTCCCTGTACTGAATGACTGTGAATGTTTCTATAGACTGTACTGTTCTGAATGTATGAATGCATGAGAAATCTTTTTGCATACAGACTGTCACAGCTCATTGGACATTATTTATTTACTGTATTGGCCACGCAAGCCTGTACTCTGTCTTTGTATTCTTGTTAGCGGTGCCTTCGGTAATCTTGGATTCTTGGCGATTCTGATGCTAAATCCATAGGGCCAGGTTTGGGTCGTGACAATCTTCATCTGTTAAACTTCCATGGAAAAGGTTTAGGAATCGGGGAAGCTGATGGCTTGAGGTTTCTCTATTCTTTGACCAATGCGACAAATTTGTACATTTTAGATCTGAGCAACAACAATTTTGGAGGATTGTTGCCTGAATCAATTGGCAATTTATCCACTAATCTTGGTAAACTAATATTGAGCAACAATGAAATTGATAGGATCATCCTCACCGAGATAGGGAATCTGATCAATTTGAAGCTTCTTGACTTGTCAAAAAACAATTTCATAGGTAACATTTTTGCTGATATTGGCAAGTTTCAAAAGCTATAGAAATTGGATCTCTCAGGTACTATGATCTACGGGGATATCCCATTGTCTTTTGGAAATTTAACTGTGATGGCAAATCTTATGTTATGCAACAATAATCTTCATGGCAGAATCCCTTCAAGTCTAGGGAAATGCCAAATGTTACAGGAAGCAAGACTTGTTCAAAACAATCTTAGTGGTGAAGTTCTCAGTCTCTCATTGTTATTGTATCTATACATATCTCATAATGATTTGACTGGTTCCCTTCCAATGGAAATTGGAATTTTAAAAAATCTAGAAGAACTTGATGTTTCTAAGAACATGTTGGCAGGTCAAATTTCAAGCACTCTTGGTAGTTGCTTAAAATTGAGATTACTACATAGAGAGAGCAACAAATTCTGGGGGAATCCTTCCTTCATATTTAAGTAATTTGAGAGGTGTGGAGGAGTTAAATCTTTCTCACAATAATTTCTCTGGAAAAATCCCAAACTATTTAGAGGACTTTCCCTTCTAGATAAATTAAATCTTGTTGATCAAATTGTGTGATAACATAAACAAATAGATTCATAACATGGTGGAATTTACAATAATTCATAATAAAATGAAACTAGCAAAAGGAAGCAAACCGAAGCCTGCACTAAACAATGTCCTTAAAATAGATTCGCCGCCTCACCGGTTGGGTGCTAGAGGTTGTTTGACGTCTATCTCCCAGGATACGACAAGTCGACCAGCTACGCAATGCACCGATCGAATAGCTTCGATGAACAGAACTTTGCAGCACTCTCTCACGGGAAGAATATAATATAAACTGAAGGGAACTTTTGATAGGAAGAGCAACAAATTTTCTTGTGTTGAAGAATGAAGGAGAGGTCTCCTTTTATACACATGGAGGTAGAGAGGAAAAGGCTCTTACAACAAATGCAAGAGATTTAATTTTGCAAAACTACCAACTGATAGCAAGATTTAATTTTACAAAACTCCCAATTGATGGCAAGATTTAAATCATCATCATTATAGAGGAGTTACACCCATTTTTTCCACTTATGTAATGTGTATAATTCTGTAGCCACCTTTTCCAACCCCTCTTTCATGAGGCCAACTTAATGAGTCAATTTTTCATTCAAATCTCAATGGTTTTTGGTCATTCTTTTTGTGGTGTAAAGATTTCATTACAAAGAATCTAAACCCACTTTAATCCACCTCAATAGAGGACTGGCACCCACTTTAATATTGCATTAAACTCACTAAAAAATCATTATTTTTCCAACAATCCCCCACATGAATAAAAATTGACCGAATAACAACTAACGGACAATGCTTAACAACAAAGACTCGGAGAGAGTGTAACGGAATAACCCCGACATTAGAAAGGGTAGCTTTTTGTAACAACCCTGATCCATAATTAATCGTTAAGCCATGATTATGTATGCCTAATAAGTAATTAAGATGAAATTCTGAGTTAATTACGTGTGCATTGCATTATTTGTGCATATATCTGTCTGTCGTTGGGATATCTGTTCATGTTTCTATTTTGTTCAGCAAATCAAAGGCCTTATCGGCATCCGATCACGAAATTGACTTGGTTTTTGTGTTAATTGGACTTATTAGAATTTTATTGTAGGTTTAATTAAAATTCGATTCGGAACGATTAAATTATAATAATTAATGCTCAATTAAGCCTAATTAACGAATTTCTTAATCAAGCCTATATAAGGCCACCTCAATACCTTTTATACACTTTGCACTCCCATTTCCTCTTACTTGAGCACCAAAACGTGAGAGTGAGAGAGAAGAGAAGTTTGAGCTCAAATTGAGAGGATTTCTAGAGAACTTGAGAATTTGGCTTAGAACCTCCAACAATTGATCATCTATAACATCATTGACAAGCCTAGGTAAGGATTCAACCCTTAGATTGTACAATTGTAATGTGTAGGACATGAACTCTAGAGAATTAAGTGAGTTGAGGCAAGAATTAAGCTTAATGAAGTAGAAGAGAAGAGTATACATACATGCATGTGCATTACATTGCATTTTAAGCATGTTGTCTAAGAATTTGTCCCATGCATGTTCATATATTGGTTTTAGTTTAAGAGTTCACCATGTTTTTGAGTAGAACACCTTATTTGATCATGATTTGGAGACTTGGAATCTCATTTATACCATGCATGTCATGTTCATGTTATGTTTCAAGGATTTAAGTTTTGTTTTGGTCAATTGGTAAGCTTTTGAGCCTTGATTTTGTGAAATGATTTAGAATTCACCATGTTTTATCCACTTACAAGTATTTTCTCAAGTTCCCTCAAGTTTTTGGGCCAAAAGACCATAGTTTACAGCTTTGAAATTGAGTTTTGCACTTGGCAGGGCAATCTGGAAATTCCAGATTCTACCTCTCCACTCGAGCAACAAATCCTGCGCTCAAGCAACCACTCTGTGTTTAGCACCTCCCCTCGAGCGACAAAAAGGTGGTTTGAGTGTAAATTGTATGCTCCCAGAAGTTTACACATTTTGCAACCGCTCGAGCCATAAGAGTTGCGCTTGAGCGAGGACTTGAGTCTCACACTCGAGCGACCGTCAAGCGTCCGTTGAGCATAAATATCACACAACCAGTACTTTTATAGAGTTTACAGACCGCTCGAGCCACAGAAGTTGCGCTCGAGCGACCACTATCATTTTGCATGTCTGCTCGAGCGAAGAAGGTTGTGCTCGAGCGAGACCCCTGTTTTCAGCAAGTTTTGTTAAACGTTTTCAAGTGCATTTTGACATTCTCATTGCATCCTAGGCATTCCTAGGCTAAGATTAAGACGCTATAATGAGGAGAAAACTTAGAAACACACTATACCAAAATGAAATGAGTTAGATATTATCCGAGTGTGTGTTTCATTATGTGTATCTGTTATGTTTGTGTAGGTCGTGCGTGCCGTAAGCTATTTGTTTAGTCTGCTCTGTCTGCCTGCATTCGGAGCTATCTGTGAGTAATAACTTTATAAAGCTATGTTCAATTTAGAAGTATTTTTTGAATGATATAAGATGATCTGTTTTCTGAAATATTATTCTCTGTATAAATGAATGGTTGTCCAATGTTTCTAAAATGTACTCATGGCATCATTAGCTTCATATGACATCTGTTATCTGTTCTGTTATGTCCTAATTATGGGTCAACTGTATGTCTCATGAGCCAACTGTACTGTCTTCGTGCACATGAGTCAACTGTATGCCTTTAAGGCCGTCCCTTTATGGGTCAACTGTTTCTGCTAGTGCTAACTAATGTACTACATATGATTAACTACAATTTCGATTATGAGTATGACTATAAATCTGTTTCTATTATGAATTCTGATTTCTGAACATAATTATGAATCTATTTCTATTAACTACTGAATTCTGTTTTCTGTAACTGTTATGGATAACATTCATTAAAACCCTTTATTCTATTATTATTCACTGGGCTTCCGCTCACTATTTATATTATGTATGTAGGTGAGCAAGTGCGTG
Organism: Camellia lanceoleosa; assembly: GCA_025200525.1. Taxonomy (NCBI): domain Eukaryota; kingdom Viridiplantae; phylum Streptophyta; class Magnoliopsida; order Ericales; family Theaceae; genus Camellia; species Camellia lanceoleosa. The sequence continues at coordinate 118,690,447 of CM045764.1, read as the reverse complement.
ACCAGGCCTAAGTTGCTGCCTGAAGAGTTTTGGTTTGTCAGCCAGCCTTTGTGCCTCCCGAGGAGGTTCTGGATTAAGTCAAGTCTAGTGGTTGTATTTTGTGAATGCTTTGGACGTTTCTATTTTGTTTTACTCTTTTATGGGTTAAGTCCTTGAAGACTTTATCTGTATAACATGTATATATATAAGTTTTAAATTCTATCTCATGTACGTCAACACAGCTCAATAGACTATGTATGTTTTCTCTATTTGCTTCCGCAACCCCAATTTATAAGGTAATATGTTCAAAGGCCTTTTGTAATCCAAGGATTACTGGCAGGTTACGACGCTAAACCTATAGAGGCGGGCTTAGGTCGTGACACTTTTGGCTTTGAACCCCTCCTAGTGAAGTCTATCAGATTTACTAGCTGTCCAGTGAATACGAAGTCTTGAACTGTTCTATCGTTTATGTAAACCAAGACAACAGACCTCATACATGAATTACTCCAACCATCGTTATGTTCTCACTGTTGTGTCTGGTTTAGCCCTGGAACGCCAGCCTGGTTTAGTGAGTGGTTTAAAGAATTAGGCAATTCTTATAGAAGCGGCCCCACTTCACACTCACATAGGTGAATCTATTTGAGTATCTTGCTATACTCAGCTCAACAACTCAACACACTAGAGTCATTTAAAGCTCAGCTTAACCTTTACACTTGTAGGTATCACTGATAAAAGAAATGGCTTGGAGTTTTAACCTCCTCAGTGACATTCCACCGTTACACGCAATTAGGTTGTCCCATTGAACCTAGATCTTGGGATCTCCAGTCAACTAGGTTGGGTTTCCATTCTGGTAACACCTTAGACTAAAGGCCTTAACCTCATTCCTTTTAACGACTTCTCTACTAACACTCGATTTAACCCTTTGATTAATGGATTCGCAATGTTGTCCTGAGACTTTACATAGTCTAAAGTGACAACTCCATTCGAGAGTAGTTACCGTATGGAATTATGTCTACGACGAATATGTCTAGACTTTCCATTATACATATTACTTTGTGCTCGTCCAATCGCCGATTGGCTATCACAATGAATACAAATAGCAGGCACAAGTTTTGGCCAACGTGGAATATCCTCAACGAACTGGTGAAGCCATTCAGCTTCTTTAGTTGCTTTATCCAAAGCAATAAACTTAGATTCCATTGTTGATCTCGATATACACGTTTGCTTGGAAGATTTCCAAGACACGGTTGCCCCTCCGAGGGTAAACACATAACCACTAGTGGATTTGGAGTCTTGTATATCAGATATCCAATTAGCGTCACTATATCCTTCTAATACCGCTTGATATTTGGTATAATGTAGCCCATAACCTCGGGTGTAGTGTAAATAACCTAACACCCGCATAATGCCCCTCCAATGAGTACCATTAGGATTACTCGTGTATTTACTAAGTCTGTTAACAGAGTAGGCTATATCCGGCCTTGTACAGCTCATCAGATACATCAAACTTCTAATGACTCGAGAATATTCTAGCTAAGAAACACTCTTACCATTATTCTTGGTGAAATGTAGACTTACGTCTACCAGTGTCCTAGACATACTTGTATCTGATTTACCAAATTTCTCAAGTATCTTCTCAACATAACGAGACTGAGAGAGTACAATACCACTAGCTATTCTGGTAATCTTAATACCTAGAATAACATCTGCAAGGCCCATATCTTTCATGTCAAACTTAGAGTTTAACAATCTCTTGGTAGTTCGAATCATTTCATCATTACTACCAACAATGAGTATGTCATCTACATATAGACAAAAAATGACATAACCTCTGTCAGTGTCTTTAACATATACGTACTTGACACACTCATTGATTCTAAATCCATTTGTCAACATAGCGTTGCCAAACTTCTCAGGTCATTGCTTAGGAGCTTGCTTCAAACCATATAATGACTTGACAGGTTTACAGACTTTCTTATTTTGCCCTGGAGTTGAAAACCCCTCAGGTTGTTCCATGTAGATTTCTTCACCTAAAACTCTATTTAGGAAAGCTGTCTTTACATCCATTTGATGTATCTCCAGACCACATAAAGCAGCTATCGCAATCACCATGCGAATGGATGTAATCCTTGTCATAGGTAAATATGTATCAAAGTAATCCAGACCTTCTCTTTACCTGTATCCTTTAAGAACTAGCCTAGCTTTGTAGTTATCAATTGACCCATCCGCTTTCATCTTTCTTCTAAAGATCCACTTACTCCCCAAGGACTTACTGCCTGGGGGTAGATCAACCAACTCCCAGATATGGTTTTGTAAGATAGAGTCAATTTTACTTTTAATTGCTTTTTTCCATGAGGGACTTTTAGGTGAAGTCACAACTTCATGAAAAGTTCGAGGTTCTCCCTCTAACATATAAGTCAAGAAGTCCGGGCCAAAGGACTTGGCAATCCTAGCCCTCTTGCTTCTTCTTGGCTTATCTACTTCCTCATCTTGATCATCTTCAAGTTCCTTCTCAAAACTTTGATCCTCTCCTCAGGTTCGGCAAAGAAATACGTCTTCAAAGAAGGACGCATTCCTTGACTTCATTATGGTATTCTTGTGGATACCTGAAATATCAAACTTGTGCACAAGAAACCTATATGCACTACTATTCTGTGCATAACCAATAAATATACAATCCACGATTTTCAGACCTATCCTAACCCGCTTGGGTGTAGGTACTGCCACTTTTGCAAGACACCCCCACATTCGTAGGAAATTATAAGAAGGCTTGCGGCCTTTCCATAATTCATATGGAGTCTTGTCTACTTTCTTCCGAGGGATTCTATTAGGAATGTAATTCACGGAGAGAATTGCTTCCCCCCACAAGTTTTGTGGCAATCCAGAACTTATCAACATTGTATTCATCATCTCCTTTAGCATCCTATTCTTTCACTCAGCAATCCCATTTAACTGAGGAGAATAAGGCGACGTGGTTTGGTGGATAATCCTGGATTGAGCACAAATCTCAATAAATGGTGATTCATACTCACCACCATGATTACTTCTTAAAGCCTTAATCTTGCGGCCTAATTGATTCTCAGCTTCATTCTTATAAAGAACAAACTTATCAGTAGCCTCATCTTTGCTTTTGAGTAAATTCACATAATAATACTTAGTGCAATCATCAACAAACGTGATGAAGTACTTATTGTCACCACGTGATTGTATAACCTTTAAGTCACACACATCACGATGCACTAAGTCCAACGACTCTGAACTTCTTTCAATAGAATGAAACAAAGATCTTATCAACTTCACTTCAACACAAGTTTCACACTTGTGTTTCAAATTAATCTTAAAAGATGGTATGTGATCTAACTTGATTAATCTACGTAAAGATTCAAAGTTCACATGTCCTAGTCTACCATGCCACAAATTGAAAAACTCAAGCATGTAAGCAGAAGAAGATACATCTTTATTCATCTTTGAGATAAGAGTCATTACATTGAGTTTAAACATACGCCCCAACATATATCCCTTACCCACATACACTTCGCTCTTGGTCAGGACGACCTTGTTAGACTCAAAGACCATGCGCAAACCATGTTTGCTGAGAAGAGACCCCAAGACAAGATTTTTACGAATGTCTGAAACATACAAGACTTCGTTCAAGGTTAGCTTCTTTCCTGAGGTCAACTTCAGGACCACCTTTCCTTTCTCCTCAATAAGTGAGGTAGTAGAATTCCCCATAAACAACTTCTTATCGTTTGTAACTGGCTCAAAAGTTATAAACAGCTTTTTCTCGAAACAGATGTGGCGTGTAGCCTCAGTATCAATCCACCATTCTCTTGGATTTGAACCTACCATATTTACCTTAGAGACAACGGCTATAGGAGTGCTCTTGCATATCTGCCATGTGAGCACTGGGTTTGGTTTTGTATGGCTTCCTCTGCTTGCGGCAATCACTAGCTCGATGACCCTCGCTACCACAATTGTAGCACTTCCCTAAGAACTGATAAACAGGTTCCTGCAGCTTGTATGCCAGCTTCTTTGCAACACCACCCATTGGCCCCAACTTTGAGCCCTTGTTCACATGGGGCTTCTTCCTCAGCTCAAAAGATTTGCCATGCTCAATGACATTGGCCTTCATAGAGGAGGTACTTCCTCATTTCTTTTTATTATCCTTCTGAATTCAGAGTCGGACAATCAAGTCTTCAATTGACATTTCCTTGCACTTATGCTTTAAGTAGTTCTTGAAGTCCTTCCAATCATTAGGAAGTTTCTCAATGATCACAGCAATTTGGAATAACTCGTTCAAAGGCATTCCCTCAGTATGAATTTCATGCAAGATCACTTGGAACTCCTGGACTTAGCTTATCACAGTTTTTGAATCTATCATTTTAAAGTCCAAGAACTGACCAACGAAAAATTTCTTTGCCCCGGCATTCTCAGTCCTGTATTTCTTGTTCAAAAATCCCCATAACTCCTTCGCTGAGCTCTTGGCACAAAACACACTGTAGAGCAAGTCTGTCATGCTATTGAACACATAGTTCCAACAAAGATAGTATGTATGCTTCCATGTGTCAAGCGCCATGACCTTCTGCCTGTTTGGCTCATTCTCTACCATGGCTGGAGGATCCTCACTCAAAACCTTTGCAAAGTTCATCGTGGTCAAGTAGAATAGCATCTTTTGCTGCCATCTTTTGAAGTTCACCCTAGCAAATTTCTCTAGGCGCTCATGGTGACTGAGCGGTCCTCTCGATACTGCCGAAGTAACACCAGGGTTGACCACAGAGGTCACAGTTAGGGTTGGCAAGTCAGTTGTCCCAAGGTTCAGATCCCCACCAATATTAGCAATAGCAACATCATTGGTGACAGTTGCCATTTCTGAAAAAATACAACAAAATATCACTTTCTATGTTTCCAGAAATTAAACTTAACACTTAAAAAACCCCCACAATTGGAAATTTAACTCAAAACTAGTCTCACCATGTAACCTAAAATCGAACATGGTCAAGAATGTTCCCAGGAATACTAGAGAAGTCACATTGGTCCCACTTAAAACCCAGTTAACCTTTTGACAAAATTTTCAAGAGCGTGTTGACTCCTAGTACATGGGAAACAATTTTTGGAATTAAGGTTTTCCGAGGGATGAACTAGATTAAAACAAACTAAGGTCCAACACTTACAAGCAATTAAAAATTACTAACCAAATTACAAGCAATGTAAAAAAAATTGCTACAACACTACAAGCAAATAAAATGCTTTAATATGCCAAGCAAACAACCTTGTTTAAAAAATTGGCAAGTAACCACTACTAAATTTCAAGCAAAAATTGCTTAAATTATATAGTTCAAAAATTTCCTTTCCACGCTTAGGTATTCTTGTAGAGAAAGTTAGCAGAAAAGCAAAAAAAAAAAAAACCAAATAATCTAGGCAAAAAGTAGATATAATAAATTAATTGAAATCATCTAGCTAACTATTAAATAATAAAATTAACTAATTAAAAAGCTAGGTGAGTTACAACAATAAACCTTAAGAGTTACAATATGAACCTATAACTCTAAGAATTAAATTAAAAAATTTAATAGTCATGACTTATAAATGAAATTAATTCACAATAAACAATTAAACATATAACTCCAAATATAAAATTAAAACTTCAAAATAAAGTTTGTAACTCCACAATTAAATCACAACTTTAAAATAAAATTTGTAACTTCACAATGAAATTAAAACTTTAAATTAAAATCTGTAACTCCTAAATTAAATTAAAACTTTATGGACAATTAACATGTAAATATCATACACATAACTATAGAAACAATAAGCATGTAATAAAAATTAACATCTAGAAAATTTTGAACATGCAAATTATGTAATGAAATTATAAAATGAAGAAGCATACAAATCATAGTAGGAAATAAAACCATGAGACTCATGAGCATGCAACTTGTGTTTATACAGAAATATGCAAATCATGATAGGTAATTAAAACCATACTCATAAAATAAAAGGGAGACTTATTTATAAGTCCTTTTTCAGAACCTTATGCTAGGTTAAGTCCTGTCTAATTTCTTATAGAGTCTTAAGTCCTATTTTCACAAGAATGTATTCCACAAGATCCTAATCATTTTACCCCCTCATATTTCTTCATACATATATAAAATATACGCACTCCCAGATCTGGATTCCAGATATGGATTTTCAAATCGTGATGAAGATGAAAGCAATGATTACCTGGTGATGTTTTCATTGCAAGCAATGGGTACCAGATTTAACCAATGAACTAAGGTGAGGAGGCTTGGATCCGATTACTTTTGTTTCTTTTGAATCGTTGTTGGAACAGGAATGTTTACACACACATACACAAAAGCGGATCGGATCGGAATTATGCATGGCAGAAAAAATCTCGGGAAAAAAAAAAGAAAAATTCAAAAAAATAAATATTTTACAATTAATAATACAAAATAAAAATATATTAAGATTATATATCTATTTCAAAACAAACGGATTAAAAAAATAAAAATTTATTAAATTTGCGAAATGTAACGTGACACATTATGCTACGTTTATGTAAATGTCACATTACGTTTATATAGGTGTCACGTTACGTTACGTTTATGTAGGTGTCACGTTACGTTCATATTGGTGTCACGTTACGTTTATATAGGTGTCACGTTACGTTACGTTTATGTAGATATGTCACGTTACGTTTATATAGGTGTCACGTTACGTTTATGTAGGTGTCACGTTACGTTACGTTTATATCAATTTCCTATATATGGTTTTATTACTTATTTATGATATTAACAACTAATATTGAGGGTAAATGTGTCAACAAACTTCCCACAGGACTTATGGGAACATAAGTTTTTTAGTAGGACCATATGTAGCATAAGTCTCCCTAATAGGACTTTTAAATAATTTTCCCAAAATAAAATTACACTAAACTAAATAAATATTCTGACCAATTAGAACATAATATGACAAATATCAGTGGAACCACAAACTAAATGAAACAGTTTCATTTTTCCAATTAACACACAGGTTCTGTTTTGGTTTTTTTTTTCTTTTTTCTTTTTTCCAATCAAAGACATTCGTAATCATGAGTTCCAAGTATGCAACAGTGATACTAATATAATGGTAGGCATGTAAATAAATCATGACCTCAACCAGTGGTCAAATACCCTCCGAAACAGTGGCAGTATAACAAAAATCAAATTGAATCTCTAATAACTTGTAAATCATAGGAGAAGACATCATGCAGAAAAAATTAAATTAATATCCTAATCAAAGAAGTTCTTGGCACGGTCTCCAAACAACCATGGAAAGAAAACTAGGTAAATTAATTATATCACATAAAATAGTAGCCTGCTTTAAAACTATAAACTATTTTAAAATTATATATATTAAAACAGTAGCACCTTACAACAGTAGCCTATTCAACAGCATGCATATATTTATTTGATTATTTTATTACCATTAAAATCCCACAGGATGAACATGGTAAGTGTTTGGTTGGGAGATTTGATGAGAGATTTGTAAAGGGAAATGAAAAAGGTAGGTGAAATATGAATAAAACATGCCTAAATTTCACCTAGTTTCACACACCTTTTTTCTTTCATTTTTTAAATCCCTCCCCAAATCCTCCAACCAAACACAACATAATTAAATAAACGAAAAAGAATCTATGCACATCTTATTTACAACCCAACCGTGAACATGTACAGGACAATTAGAATTTGTATGCATGAAGCAGTGATGCATGAAGCAGTGAGCAACTCTAGAACAGTGTACAACCGGGAGGAAAAAAAAACTAGTCCAATCACATATGAATTTATTTGTTTGAATTGATGAGAAAATATATTAATATGTTTTAAGTTTGTTGATCAAATTGTGTGATAACATAAACAAATAGATTCATAACATGGTGGAATTTACAAAAATTCATAATAAAGTGAAACTAGCAAAAGGAAACAAACCGAAGCCTGTACTAGACAGTATCCTTAAAACAGATTTGCCGCCTCACCGGTTGGGTGCTAGAGGTTGTTTGACGTCTATCTCCCAAGATACGGTGGTTGGACTAACTATGCAATGCACCGATTGAATAGCTTCAGCGAACAGAACTTTGCAGCACTCTCTCACAGGAAAAATATAATATAAACTGAAGGGAACTTTTGACAGGAAGAGCAACAAATTTTCTTGTGTTGAAGAATGAAGGAGAGGTCTCCTTTTATAGACATGGAGGGAGAGAGGAAAATGCTCTTGCAACAAATGCAAGAGATTTAATTTTGCAAAACTCCCAACTGATGGCAAGATTTAATTTTGCAAAACTTCCAATTGATGGCAAGATTTAAATCATCATCATTATAGAGGAGTTACACCCATTTTTTCCACTTATGTAATGTGTATAATTCTGTAGCCACCTTTTCTAACACCTCTTTCATGAGGCCAACTTAATGAGTCAATTTTTCATTCAAATCTCAATGGTTTTTGGTCATTCTTTTTGTGGTGTAAAGATTTCATTACAAAGAATCTAAACCCATTTTAATCCACCTCAATAGAGGACTGGCACCCACTTTAATATTGCATTAAACTTACCAAAAAATCATTATTTTTTCAACAATCCCCCACATGAATGTTCATAGGCAAGTATTGAATCGAATCCCAAAGGTTTAATATGTTTCAGATTACATTCATCTCTTGAACTTTGCGTTGGTAATCCCTCACAGCATTTGCTGCTGCACCACCAGCAAAGACAGCCTCTTCAAGCTCACGTACAGTTTGGGTAAGCTTCTGAACCTCAGCAACCTTTTGGCGGTGCATTTTATCCAAAATTTTATTTTCTTCCTGATGCATAAATGCCATTAGACATAAATCCATGTTGATTCAGCACACTAATCATCAAACTACATGCCCAAAGATTTGATGATCTTACAAACAAAATCAACCTCGATGACCACCATACCTGGCAAATTTCTATCTGCTTCATCAATTCTTAGTTCTTATTCTGGAGATCATCCACCATGGAAGCCTTTGCCAACGCAACCTGAACAGTCCTCTCAGCATCAAGTAAAGTGGCTTCTTTTGACTTGGTGAGGCGATCTAATGCCTTGTTGTCATCCTGCAGCTTCGCAATCTGAGAAGGAACAATTACATCCAATCAATGAAAAAAACTATAAATAATTTTCATATTCTGTGACAGAAACACCCTCCAAGAGCTGACACTCCTTTTTATTATCATTCTTCACCACCAACCTTATATCGCCTACACCGATAAGAGCCGAAATACCTTCCCGTGCCATGTTAGGGTTCGCAACTCACTGGCGCAAACTTCTAAACCGGGCTCACCCCATCACTTTTAAATTTTTAATGTACCATCAGTTCAATTTCGTGTTTCTTTACTTCGTCAAATTCATATTTTTTTTTTGCATGTGCAAGTTTTAGCTTGATAACCACAGTGATATAATGTTTATATAGCACAACACAATCATATATGGCAACCAAAATAAATGTGATAGAATGTCTTAGGAATCATCACAAAATTTCTTAAGAATTAACACACTTCTTTTTTCAACACTGTATGGTCGGATAAAAAATATGAAACCCATACCAAACGAAGTTCAACCATTATAATATTTTAACTGGTGCTAGTTCATTGAGTTAGAAAAATATTTTGTGAAGAATATCAGGGCTAAAAATGATTTTAAAATGGAGAAAAATTTTTTGGAAGAAAACTGCTTTTCTAGGACAGTGAGTTACATCGACCTCCAGCACAAGTGTTCTCTGTTCGAAAAATAAAAAGCAGCCTCAAACGGTGTCGAAAAAAGGCATGGTCAGAACGGTTTGCTAAAATTTTGAGTTTAGAACATATTTCCAGAATAGTGTGAAGGTTGAAAACCAGTCGAAGATGGTCAAATAATTTTTATAAGAAAACTGGACAGATTCTGTCACATTTTGGAAAAATTGGAGTTTCTCTCTCAATACTTAAAAATTATGAAACCGGCAATGTTTGAAAGGTAACTTAAAAATCTAACTTTGCCGATTTGAATCACTTGAAAATTCATTCTGTGGAATAAACAGTGACCTGGTAAAGTCAGCATTGATGTTGTCTCCAAACAGCAATGAATTTAAAAATATATTCAGGCCATGAAACGTTGTCAAATAATTTTCTTCAACATTCTAGCACCATGAAAACATGTTAAACTAACTCCAATAGTTCCAGATTTTATGAAAGTGTTCTCATGAGTTTGTTTAGGGTTTACTCAAAACGGACTAAAAATATGTTTTGCTGGAAGTTCATTAGTTTGTGAAAGACACACTTTGTATCTACCATGAATCACATGCAAGACAAAAAAAAATGTTTCTTACTATTATTCCCATGTGAAACTCTAATCCTTCATATTTACTTTCATTAGTGATACAGAAAATAATATTTATGAACAGTAAACACAAATTCATAAGCATGCAAGATTGATTCAACAATGGAGAATACTTGATCACATAAAGAGCAAAATCATTAGCTAAACCACCTAATTCATACTTGTAAGAAGCATAGAAATCACATAATCATAAGATTATCATTCTATCCAAATGTAACATGCATTGAGCATTGGTGTATTATCAATACACACTCTTGCATATTTTAATGTATGGATTTAGTTAAGAAAAACATCTAAGGGAGAATAGGGGTTGAGCATTTTTACCTCAATGAAATAAAAAAAAAAATCCCAAGTGTTGAGCCTTTCTTCCCCTCTCTTCTCTCTTTTCCCTCTTGCTTTCTCTCCACTCTGTCTTTTCTTTCACAGCCATGTGTATGTATTATGGCTGATGATGAGGTTCCTTATGTAGGGAATATGGGAGCAACTTTTTGTTTTATTTTATCATTTCCTTCTTTAGCAAAAAATAAATAAATTTCTATTTGCTTGGAATTGCCATCCTATGCCATGCTTACTTCTCTAGGGATGTTGAGTATGAAATTGGAAAAACAAGCATGCCTTGCATGCAGCAGAGCAGCTTAGGGAAAAAGAAGTGGCAGTCAACCACTTTTCTTGCAATTTGACCTTTTTTTTTTTAATTGAATTGAAATTGATGCCAATGCAATATTAGTTTATATATAACCTTATTTATTATTATCATTATTATTATTATTATTTTACTGGATGGTTTTCTTCCTACTAAACTCTAACTATCTTTTTACTATTAATTTAATCCATTTAGTTTTCACAACTACATTAGCTACAGAATTTTATTTATTTTTTTTATTATTTATTTATTGATTTATATATATATATATATATATTTTTTCACAGGAAGATAAATAATTTTATTTAAAGGAATCTAATATTGGTATTAACCATGATGCTATTAACATTATAATCTGATAATTTAATAATCACTATTAACTGACTTAATATTATTATTAATCAAATTAATTAGTTGTCTAAAAATAAAGGTTCTCACAAGCTATCCTCCTTAAATAATTTTGTCCTCGAAATTTTAACGTGTACCTTTATCTTCAAACAACTTAGGCTAATTGGCTCGTATTGCATCCTCTCTTTCCCAAGTAGACTCCTCCACTCCTCGATGCTGCCACAACACCCGCACCAAGTGGATTACTTTGCCTCTTAAGTTCTTTTCTCGTCGATCCATAATCTTTATAGGCCTTTTCTCAAAGCTAGCATCCTCATCGAGATCAATCTCTCCCTAGTTGATAACATGGGAAGGGTGTGGCTCATATTTTCATAACATTGAGATGTGAAAAACATTGTGCACCGCTGTGAGCTATGTTGGTAGTGCTAAACAGTATATCACCTCTCCTACCTTGCTTAGAATTTCAAAGGGTCCCACATAACGAGGTACAAGTTTTCCTTTCTTTCCAAATCATGTAGTACCTCGACGAGGTCGAACTTTGAGAAAAACATGATCCCTTACCTCAAACGTTAAGGGTCGTCTCCTTTGATCCACATAGCTCTTTTGTCGACTTTGGGCTATGGTTAGCCGTTGTTTGATCAGTTTTATCTTCTCAGTAGTCTCTTGAATCAAGTCTGGTCCTAACAAGGTTGCTTAACAACAAAGACTCGGAGAGAGTGCAATGGAATAACCCCGGCATCAGAAAGGGTAGCTTTTGGCTTTGAACCCCTCCTAGTGAAGTCTATCGAATTTACTGGTTGTCCAGTGAACACGAAGTCTTCAACTGTTCTGCCGTTTATGTAAACAAAGACAACAGACCTCACACATAAATTACTCCAACTATCGTTCTGTTTTCACTGTTGTGTCCAATTTGGCCCTAGAACACTAGCCTGGTTCAGTGAGTGGTTTAAAGAATTAGGCCCTTCCAATTCTTATAGAAGCGGTCCCACTTCACACTCACATAGGTGACTCTACTTGAGTATCCTACTATACTCATCTCAACAGCTCAACACACTAGAGTCATTAAAAGCTCAGCTTAAACTTTACACTTGTAGGTATCACTGATAAAAGGAATGGCTGGAGTTTTAACCTCCTCGGTGACATTCCACCATTACACGCAATGAGGTTGTCCCATTGAATCTAGATCTTGGGATCTACAGTCAACTAGGTTGGGTTTCCATTCCGGTAACACCTTACACTAAAGGCTTTAACCCCATTCCTTCTGATGACTTCTCTACTAACACTCGATTTAACCCTTTGATTAGCGGATCCACAATGTTGTCCTGAGACTTTATATAGTCTAAAGTGACAACTCTGTTCGAGAGTAGTTGCCGCATGAAATTATGTCTACATGAATATGTCTAGACTTTCTATTATAGATATTACTTTGTGCCCGTCCAATCGCCGATTGGCTATCACAATGAATACAGATAGCAAGCACAGGTTTCGGCCAACGTGGAATATCCTTAACAAACTGGCAAAGCCATTTAGTTTCTTTAGTTGCTTTATCCAAAGCAATAAACTCAAATTCCATCGTTGATCTCGATATACACGTTTGCTTGGAAGATTTTCAAGACACGGCTGCCCCTCCGAGGGTAAACACATAACCACTAGTGGATTTGGAGTCTTATATATTAGATATCCAATTAGCGTCACTATATCCTTCTAGTACCGCTGGGTATTTGGTATAATGCAGCCTATAACCCCGGGTGTAGCGTAGATAACTTAAGCCTTAGAGGCTCACTAAAACAAAAAAGAGAGAGGAGCAACAGCAGCCACGGGAGTTAGAGAAAAGAAAAAGAAGAGAGAGAGAGAGAGAGAGAGAGAGAGAGAGAGAGAAAAAGAAAACCTGAGAGTGAAAGCCTAGAGAGTGAAAGAGAAATGGAGGGAAAAAAAAAAGAGAAGAGAGGTAGAGAGAAAAAGAAAGGGTTAGGATTTTATTTTGGTGGCTTCATTAATTCTTCAAGTGATTCTTTGATCTTCAGAAAAATATTGTGAGTGCAAAACCCACTTTTCTTGATTTATGTTTATTTTGTTGTTATTATTTATGTATTTTTATTTATTTGATGTTGGTTTGATATTGTATTTGCATGAAGATGATGGATTGATTTCAATTATTGTGTATGCAAGGTTTAGGGTTTTTATATATATAAATTTTATGGATGTAATCACACTCATGGATATATGAAATTAAAACAAACTTGGAACCCATAGATAAATTCCGAATACTCCACCATGACTCCATGGATTGTTGTTTTATTTGAGTGCTGGTGAGAAAAAGTATATATAAAAAAAAAGAAAAAAAAAGTGAGGATTATGAGGTTTATTTGAATGCCTTATGCTCGACATTGTTATGTTTGTTCTCATGAGTAGATGAAGGGTTGTGTATATATATATATTGTTGCCTCGTTCTCAGGAGTAGACAAGTGATTTACGAGCGTACGTATATGCTAATCGTCCGAGGAGTGTGGGTCAAACTCGGGACGATATCCCCGTGCAAGTTTGGCTTTAGAGCGGTTTTTGGTATATGGGAGGCACATGGGATATATGTGTAGGCCAGAAGTGAAGGGCCGAAGTGGTGGAGTTAAGATATAAAGAATTAAATATGAACTTATTGGTATAGCTTGAAATGTATTGATTTGTACATCTTGAAAAATAGTAAACGACCTCAATAAATTACGAAATTTGGGCAGAGGCATGTATACGTAATTCTAGACAATTTTTGTATTTTAACTTTGTACTAAAAAGATCAATTAGAACTTGTAATTGGATGATCTTGGTTACAATAGTTTTTATTCATTTTAGCTATGTAGATTTTAGATGTTGTTTTTAACCCATGAAACGAGTTCATGTTTATTGATTTCACGTAAACTGAAGTAAAACATTATTCTGAACACTTTTCATGTTTGGAACTTTTCTGAAAAAAATCATCTTAGGGCAATTTCTTTTCGTTTTCAATTTCAGATTTTTCGGTCGAATTCCGTCTAGGTTCTTCTATCAAGTTTTTCTCTCAACTTGTTCAGTTTCTACTAAATTTTTTCGCACTTCCTTTTAGGAAATTTGATTCTGTACAACTTTTGTTCTTTAAGTTTTGGTTAATTCGAATGATATAAGCATGAAGCGGTGCATTTTTGTACTTTTTCAGTAATTTACTTATGATTAAATTATACTAGCTTTATTTTTTGTAGAATGGTGGGTCTTACTAATTTTTTTTATGCAGGGTTGACCCACTATATTTATTTTTTATTTTCATTATTTTGTTTATATACACAATTTATATTTAGTTGTGTACGGGTAAGAAACTAAATGTCACCCTATCTTAGGAAACTACCCCTGTGTCTCGGTGCGGGTGGAACTACTTGCCTTGTCTCGTAACAAAAATTAAATGTACTTTTGTTTGTGTTTGGTGAACATGTGGGTGTCAAATCTTTTACTCATACCAGTATACTTGTATACTGACCCGTTTTGTCTCTTGGCAACTTGGGTGCGTTCTGTTTAAGCACAGTTGAACTTCCTTTGTAGGATTAGTTGGGACTACGGTGGTGACGAGAAATAGCTACAATTGTAGGATGTGTCTTTCAGATTTCTTTGTTTTCTGGAGTTTAGGGTTGATATTAGTTGTTATTGTTGTTGTTGTTTTTTATTTTTTTTATTTTTTATTTTTTATGACTTTAGTATTTTGATAGTTTGGCATTGTGGGTTGTTTTCTAACTTTACATTATTTAAGTTGTTTTGACTATTTGTTGCTACTTTAATATTGGAGGTATTGGATAGTCATGAATTTATGATGGATGGTTTGGCTGGTGTTTGTTAATTTTTTTATCCCTTGAATTTTTTTTGAGCATTGAAATTTACTTAAACCTTATGAAGACGAGAACATTTAGATTTTGTTTCACCCATAGGATTTGGATGATGGAATATTGATTGGGGTTTAGTCCTAATTTAATATTTAATTGTCCAAATTTTGAAGCGTGACAAGTACCAGAAAGTGGCATATTTCAAAATGTAATATCTATTTCTGTTAAGGGAAATGACAAGCTTTGTGGGGGTATATCTGAATTACAACTATACAATTGTGACTTCAAGGGGTTCCAAAGGGAAAAATTTACTCGAAGCTTGAAATTAATAATCCTACTATCTTTTGGGCTTCTAGGACTAATTCTAATATGTTTCCTACATCCTTGCTGGTGTAGAAAGACTAAAAAAGTACCTTCTTTCAAATATTTAGAGCTCTCATTTTTGAAATTGTCATACCAAAGTCTACTTAAAGCTACTGATGGGTTTTCTCCATCCAAGTTGGTCTGTGTGGGTAGTTTTGGTTCTATGTACAAAGAAGTTCTTGGTGAAGGTGAAAATGTTGTAGCAGTAAAAGTACTAAACCTTCAACACCTTGGAGCTTCCAAGAGTTTCTTCAGCGAGTGTGAAACCTTGAGGCACATGAAACATCAAAAGCTTCTCAAGGTTCTCACAGCATGTTCAAGTGTTGACTATAATGGTAACGATTTCAAAGCTCTTGTTTATGAGTTTATGGCTAATGGTAGCCTAGAGGATTGGTTACATGCAAATGAGAATGAAGATGAGGCGCATAAATACTCAAGGAATTTAGACCTTGCACAGAGGTTAGATAATGCAATTGATGTTGGTTCTGCACTTGATTATCTTCACAAACATTCCTCAGAACCAATCGTTCACTGTGATCTCAAGCCAAGCAATGTTCTTCTGGACGATGAAATGACTGCTCACATAGGTGACTTTGGATTAGCAAGATTCCTTCCAGAAGCTACCTATGACCGTTCAGCAAACCAATCAAGTTCTGTTGGCATAAGAGGATCCGTTGGTTATGCTACTGCTGGTAAATATACCTCTCAGGTTCTTTGTTTTCCTTTGTGCCTTCACTTCACTATAGAATCTATTTTTGATTCACACAGCCATGAATCTGCTCTTTTAATCAATGAAACAGAGTCGATGGTTTTTTTCTTTTGTTCCTCACAATGCACTATAATAAATATTTCACTGATTGTTTTCAGTGATTTCTCTCACATACAGTACAATGGATGGATGGATGAATGACTTTTAAAACTATAATTTTTTATTTTATTAAATGTTTTTTTTTTTTACTTTCCTCATGTTAGGGCATGTAGTTTACTTGAATCTATGATTATTTTGTGCCATCAATGGGTGGATGTACCAATATCAGCAAATCTTAGTCCCTAACATATTAATGCATGAATTGCAGAATATGGCATGGGAAATAAGGTGTCAACATTTGGTGATGTATATTGTTATGGCATCCTTTTATTGGAGATGTTCACGGGGAAGAGACCTACAGATAACATGTTTTGTGATAGTTTGGGTCTTCATAACTTCGTTAAGATTGCCTTGCCTGAACAAGCAACAAGTATTATTGCCAATCCAAGACTGTCTAAACAAAAAGATCAGAGCTCTGCTAATAGTCACAAAATTCAGGAGTGCTTGATTTTGATTCTTAAAGTTGGAATCACTTGTCAAAGGAATGACCAAAAGATCGGATCGTGATTAATGATGTTGGTACTCAACTGCAAGTGATGAGAAACACTATTGTTGGAACCAGGGGGTATACATGGAGGTAGAGGAGCTAAAATTGAAATGCAATCATGAGCAGGTATTTTGTTCATAATCATTCACAAATTCTCATTAGTTTTTGTATTTTGTTTTGTTTTTTTTTTTTTTTTTTGTTAAACTTGGATTCTTGAGGAAGTAATTGGCAATGTTAAGGATAGGAGCAAGAAGCACCAATTCAAATATAGTTGTGTACGTGGTTAGCAACTATCAATAATGCTTTAGATAGTTCAACCATTTTCTGTCTCTTTTGCATTTTTAAGGAGTAAAATAATTCAACTAGGTTTTCATTACTAGTGTCATCCAGAAAAATACAGAAGAGGTGATCAATTAAAGTTTTAATCAATCTCTGTTGCCAAAATCATATATTCAAGATACCAAAACTTCATCTTTTTGTCACTCCAAAGAGGAAAAGTCCAATTTGTTGTTGTTTTCAAATTCCTTAATGTCGAAGCACATTATTCTCTTTAAACAATTATGGTAGTTAGAGCATTACGGCTATAAACCCTTTTTTTATTTATTTAAATTTTATGAAAATTGATGGAAAATGTAACTTTGGAGTTTTTTAAGTTGTAACCATGGCTGGGGTTGAGAATAAATCAATTGATGGAGTTTTGGGTAGATTAGTATCTCTTGATGGAGTTTTGGGTAGACTAGTATCTCCTGATGGAGTTTTATAGGTACTCTTGATCTGTGCATCTGGTTTACAATATCATTTTTATATTATTCTTCAATATGGAACCAAAAATCTAATTTTCAGGCCAATACAACTTGATACATATGTCTTCTTTTCCTTGTGTATTATATCCCATCAAATTGTTTCGAAATTAATTACCGTTCCTCTCTCAGGTGCTTGAGATCTGATTAATCATGAAGGTATTGGATGATTCAACAACTATGCCATGCCACATATTGCTTTGGCTGCCTGCAACAATTAATAATATGCTATTTTTCAATTTTTCATTGTGTTTTATCTCTATAGCATTCATCTTTTCTCATTTAAATGTACTTCAAAAAGATTGTGACATGCAATGCCGACCCTGTCTTATACTCTAAATAGGTTCCACAGTAGATGCTGTTCAATAGAGTGAAAGAAGATAAATCCAAATGCATATATTCATCCTCAAGTATTTTCTTTCATTAGTTTTGCAGAAGACTTCACTTTACAAGTAGAGTCTTTTCATGCAAAGCTAAAACAGATTTTATCAGGCTTGAATTGATTAGTATGATGATATTTGTTCAGCAGGTAACAACTCTTGTGTGATTAAACCTTGGTTTAAACAAACCTGAACTTTATGTTTCTGCTTGATTTGAACCTGCATACCCAATTGTTTACATCTTAATAAACCATGATTATGAAGTTTTAAATCAATATTTGCCACAATAAGATTTAATCATTGAATATTCACTCTGGATTCATTTTGTGGATTAATAGTCTTACACTCAATCTCAAGTATACTTGATGGCATTCTGCAGATAGATGTGGATGAAAATTTGCCAAGTCTAATTTTGTTTTACATGGAGATCAAGGTGAATTTTTGAAAAACAGAACTCATATGAACAATTGAGGAAAATAATAATCTTTGAGTAGTTGAAATTGTTGAGTTTTCACAATCTGATTCTAACAATTAAAATTATGAATAATTAAATTTATATTTTCGGTGACAAGTAAAAACTTATATATATATATATATATTTGTTTTGTGATAAGAATAAGTTAAAACAAACAAAGGGTTAATACAGAACAAAGACATCTATCGACTTGTTATGTTGTATGCGCATAGTGCAGATTTCACATCAAATGCAATACAGTTCATTCATATTTGGAATTTTTGCACTAATGTAATCACAATAATGATTTGTGATTGGGAATTTTTGAAAGGCATGCAATTATTATAATTACATCGCAAATTTTTTTTTAATTAATATTATAAAAATTTATAATTTTTTATTTATTTTTTATAAAAAAGAAATGTGCACGTGTTGTAGCATTTTTCAATATGAAACATATTTTATTGTGAACAAAATTAGACTCGAAATAAAGGCTATGTGGTTAGTGCTAAACCTTGCAAAACAACATCCATTGACCCCCACACATCTTTTTATTAGCAATATTATCAATTTAAAAATGTATGTTATAATAATTTGTATCTTAAAAAAAAAAAAAAAAAAGTTAAACTTGAATGAAAAAAATTACTATTAAAAAAAAAAACTAATAACCTAAATATATATATATATATATAAAATAAAAAATCTCAATTTGAGATGTCGTAAAAAATGATTGACTTGACATTGAAGTGCTACTGTACATACCTCCCAAAATACACTTGTGGTATCCATTGGGTTGTTTTCAAAGTAGATTAAAGGCTGATTTTTTGACTTTTTTTTTTTAATTTATTTTGAAAAAATATGTAAAAAAGTAAGAAAATAATGTAACTCAAAATAAGTTAAAAACAAAAAAACGACTTTTTACCCACTTATCAAAACAAGCCAAAGTTTCATTCAAAATAATGCTTCATAGTAAAATGTTACAATCTCATAATCAAGTTATAATCACATCCAAAAAATAATAATAATAATAAAATCTCAAAAGCAAAATTAATTTGGGTCATAAGCAAAAACACCATAAAAATCTTATAGTCAAGTTTACTATAAATTTAATCACCTCATAATTTTATAATTAAATTCTACATTATAGATAGCTAATATTATTATTCAGTGTGCTTGATTTCAATTTTCTAAAAATTAAGTTTTTTATTTTTTGTATTTTTTTAGTGAATATTTTTAAAATTTTAAGTAATTTTTTAGATACACCTAACTTAGATGTATCTAAAAAGTAAAATATTTGTAAAAAATGTTTCAAAAAGTTAATAAATACACAAAAATGCAAAAAATATGCTGAATTTTTATTTTTTTGTATTTAGTGAATTTTTTAAAGATTTTTTTCACAAAAATTATACTTTTTAAGTGTATTTATGTTAGGTGTATCTAAAAATAAAAAAAATGCTTAAAATATTAAAAAAATTCAGTAAAAACAAAAAAATATGGAAAACAAAAAAGTAAATTTTTTTAAAAAGTGAATTCTGAAAATCAAAACTAAACAGATTAATTATTATTATTTTTTAAATTTTATAATTAGAATGTACTATCCACATCATCAAAATTTCAAACTCAAACTAATCTATACGAGGCTGACATGACGAGGATCCATTACTTTCGAGTTTAGATTTACCAAAGTTGAAAATTTTAATTTCGTAGTTAAATTTTAATGGATTAATTACTTAAAAGTTCTAATGACAGTAGGTGCAGTAACTCAAGTCCTGTGCAATAGTTTTTGGACGCACAAGTCTCATTTTGGAATGCAATTGATGTTAATGCCCTTTTGAATCTAACGTATTAGAGATGCAACTTCAGAGAAAGAAGAGGACTTGGAATGTCCTTAAGAAATTTCACGACTAGGAAGAGGAGCAGAGTCTGCATCTTCATGGATCTTTTCAAACACTTGATGATGATGATCGTTTGGATTATCCAAAGATTTTTAAGTTGGAGGTTTGTGATGCCTCAACCTTTTACACTTTCGTTCCGATCTATTCTCTTCCTTGATCACTTTAATTTGCAACAACTTTGTGTGTGTGTGTAACTCCAGCCCTTAAAATGCTTGATTGCTCAATTTCAAGGTTCAGAACCGAGCATATTAAATCGACTAAAGAGATGGGCTAGAAAATCTGGTTTGTAGGTAAGAACTGAGATATTCTCAATTCCAAAACTGAGAATGTTCTCAATTTAAAATTGAGAATGATTTCAATTTGCAAAAATTTCCAGTAAAACTGAGAATTTTTTTAATTTTTTTAGTATTAAAACTGAGAATATTATCATTTTTTCAGTTTTATGCTGATAATATTCTTAATTTTAAAACTAGAAAAAATTGAGAAATTTCTCAGTTTTACACAACCATTGTTTATGAAAATTTCTTAGTTTTTGCACAACCATTGAAAATCGTACGGTGATAATGAACTATCTCTTTCGGGGAAGGCGTGGTCTTGGAGGGTAGTTTAATGTGATTGAGTCCCCACTTATTTAAAGGACAAACCCAGTTGAACCTAGAATCATCATTTTTCACCAAGCTTTCGTAGTCACCAATGGCGGATGATGAGAGGATTAGGTCTAAAACCACATCATCCATGATGAGGATGAACTTAGGATGTTGTATATTTGGTGGGTACAAAGAAATAGCTTCGAGGACTAGTGATCAAATATGGAAATCGAGAAGACGAGCTTTGATTTGGCATGGTGGAGGAGAACGATGATGGTGTGGGAGTCGATGTAGGTGTTGACGGTGTTGAGATAGATAAGGAGAGAACCAAAGTCAAAAAGCTTGGGCTTCATTTTTTATATGTGAGAGAGAGTCTGAAACTAAAAAAAGAGAGAGAAAACAAATGAGAGTGAAGAGGATGTTTGGTTGTAGTTGTTGGGGAGTGGCGATAAAAGTAAGAGATAGAGAATGAAGACAACAACTTACATTCACACCAAGCATGTAGTTAGACATCTAGCATTGATGGAGGAGGTCTTAGAAGGGTAAATTAAGGATAAATTGGTCTATTAAAAATTAATGGGACTTGAAAGAGTAAATAATCTTATCTAGGACTTAATGGATTATAAGTTCACAATATGAGACTTGTATGTAAATGCCCGAATTTTAATTTATCTAAATCGTTCATTTTATATGATAAATTAAAAAGAACATGAAAAAAATTAGATTAATCAAACATAAATAATTATATGATCAAATCACATATATATTATAACATATTGATAGTCCATTCTTAAGAACATACAAGTCATGTAGATCAAAATGATCTAATAATATGATAATCAGTGTGGATCAACTTAATTTTTTATATTAATAATTTTTTTAATTTTATAACATAAATGATTTAGATTATCAAAATAAATTTAAATTAATTTAATAATAAATTAACTTTATTATAAAATTGAGATATCTAATTTTAACATTTTTTTTTCCCCCACAATTAAAATTGACTGAAAAGACAATTCAACGAAGTCGTAGACGCGTTGCATAAGTTTGTTTCGTTTTCCCACTACTAGTTTGGCTAATAGCTTGCTAGGTGGGGTGGGTTACACCATGAGTATGACTGACTATGACCATGACCATGACCATGACCATGATCAATGAATGGCAATGGTTTGTTTGGGCCAGCTGTACGATCAGTTATGGGGTAATTTGGAAAGAAGTTAAAAAAGTTAATTTTTTAGGTTTTTAACTTTAAGTTATAATCTTATCTTAGATTTGGATTAAGAATGAGATGTTAAGTGAAAATTGACAATTTATATATTGTGTAATATATGCGTAAAATAAATCTGAATTATATATTGATATTTTTAAATAATTTTTAAATAAAATTTCTAAATTTGTAATATTTTTGTTGAACGATTGATGTTAATTTGTTGTGAAAAATGACAATAATAGGAATGTAAAAAAATTGTCCATAAATTTATCTCAAAATGTGATGTGTGACTTAAATTTAATTTTGTATGATAAAATTTATGATTGAAATGAATCTCCACTCACCTTTTTTTTTTTTTTGGTTAACATTTTTTTGAATAATTTTTTTGAACACTTGGCATTACTGTGAGGAAAAGGAGAGGCAAATTGTGGAGGATGATAACAAGATGGTGAACGAATTGTTTTTCATGTGGTTTTGTTTTTAAGAATTGTTTTCTATTCCCCCTATATTTTGAGTAATCAGTAGTACATTTGGTTGAGGCCTCCGCCATGAAAAATTATTATTGATTTAAACCATGAGATTTATCAGGTCATTGATTTTGATTTTCAGAAAATAATTTTTAAAAATTTTTATTTTTTATTTTCCGTATTTTAATATTTTCAATGAATTTTTTAATATTTAATCAATTTTTTTTAATTTTTAGACACACCTAACATAAATATACTTAAAAAGTATAATATTTGTGAAAAAAAACTTTAAAAAATTCACTAAATACCATAAAATAAAAAAAAAAAGAAGAAAATTCAGTACATTTTTCATATTTTTGTGTATTTATTAATTTTTCATAAATATTTTATTATTTAGATATATCTAAGTAAGGTACATTTAAAAAAGTAAAAAAATTGTTTAAAATTTTAAAAATATTTACTAAAAACAAAAAATAAAAATAAAAAATAAAAACATAATTTTCAAAAAATTAAATTTAGAAAACTAAAATTAAATGCAATGATTGCTTTTGTATTGAAATTTTAAGAGATAAACAGTTAAGATTTATAATTAGAGTATTGTTCTAAGAATATTGAGTAATTTCTCCCCCAATTAAATGTAACTTTAAGTCAACAAGTCAACTTATCAAAAGAGAGATAGAGTGAGTTCGATGGAGGTGTGGTTGGTGTTGCTTATTTTGGGCAATTTACAAATTCTAGTTTAAAAAAAGTTATTTTGAATTGTTTAGTTAAATTTATTTTAAATAATTTTTAATTTTAACAATTTAATTTAAGGGAGCTTTTTTGATAAATCCATTTTCTAAGAGTTTTATTCCATCCAACCCATATTTTTTTTTGACTATTCTATTAGGTCCAATTTGAGATAAGAAGACCAAAATACCCTTTTTCATCTACTTATATTCCATTTAGTTAACATTATTTTCTTATATTTCAATAAGTCCTATGTGTGACATAATTACCAAAATACCCTTAATGTGAATGTTCACACCGTCAATGTGAATGTTCATATCGTCAATGTGTAGGAGCCCGGCCTATGTCGATCCGCGTGGGTGCCTGGAAAAATTCGAGTCAGGCCGGGCCAGCCCATAGGCCAAAAAAATAGGCCCAGCCCGGCCTGACCCGTTGATAATGTGAATATTCATATTGACAAGTTAACATTCATATTGATAGGAGTGTAAAATTGGCCATGACTGGCGGCCCGGTTATTGCCGGGCGTCGGCCGGCCCATTCATAATGTGAATATTCACATTGACATATTAACATTAACATTGATAAGAGTGTAAAATTAGCCCGTGACCCGTGGGCAGCCCGAAGCTCGGGCCCAGGCCCATTGACAATGTGAATATTCACATTGACATGTTAACATTCACATTGATAGGAGTGTAAAATTAGCCCGCCGTGGTCGCCCGAAACCGCCCAGCGGCTCGGCCGCTTGGTCGGCCGACCAATTAAATGTGAATATTCACATTGACATGTTAACATTCACATTGATAAGAGTGTAAAATTATTTCGCGTCCATGGGCGGCGAAGCTCGACCGGCCCGACAATGTGAATATTCACATTGACATATTAACATTCACATTGATAGGAGTGTAAAATTGGCCCGTGGTCCGCCAGTCGCCCGAAGTCGGGCCCACGTGAATATTCACATTGACATATTAACATTAACATTGATAACGATGTAAAATTGGCCCGTTATGGACAAGCGCTGACGGGATGGGCCCCATTGACAGCGTGAATATTCATTGACATGTTAACATTCACATTGATAAGAGTGTAACATTAACGTGCCTCGTGGTAGCGAAACCGCCAACCGGGCGACCGAGCCGGGACAAATTTACACTTTGACAATGTGAATATTCACATTGACATGTTAACATTCACATTGATAAGAGTGTAAAATTGACTCGCGTCCCACGGCAGGCGGGGTTTGGGTCCGGCCAACCGGGCATGGCGGACAAATTTTACACTTATCAATGTGAATGTTAACATGTCAATGTGAATATTCACACATTACGGCCGGGCCCGCCTACCGAGGTTGCGCTTCGCCACGTCACGGACCAATTTTACACTCTTATCAATGTGAATGTTAACATATCAATGTGAATATTCACATTGTCAACAGATCGGGCCCGCACGCCGAGCTGGCGAGCATGCGGGCTAATTTTACACTCATATCAATGTGAATGTTAACATGTCAATGTGAATATTCACATTGTTACGGGTCGGGCCAAGCCCGCCTCGGACTTCGGTCGGGCTGCGGGCCAATTTTACACTCTTATCAATGTGAATGTTAACATGTCAATATGAATATTCACATTGTCAACGGGCCGGGCCGGGCCAGGCCCGCCCCGGGCCGCGGGTGGGCTTTTGGCCGCCCATGGGCCACAGGCCAATTTTATACTCTTATCAATGCGAATGTTAACATGTCAATGTGAATATTTACATTGTCAACGGGCCGGACCGGGCCCGCCCTAGGCCGCCTATGGGCCACGGGCGGGTTTCACACCGTCACGGGACGGGGGCCAATTTTATACTCCTATTAATGTGAATGTTAACATGTCAATGTGAATATTCACGTTGTCAACGGGCCGGGCCGGGCTCGCCCTACGCTGCTGGCCAATTTTATACTCTTATCAATGTGAATGTTAACATGTCAATGTGAATATTCACATTGTCAACAGGCCGGGTCAGGTCCGACCCGGGCCGCCGACGAGCCGTGGACGGGTTTCGGGCAGCCACGAGGTGCGGACTAATTTTGCACTTCTATCAATGTGAATGTTAATATGTCAATGTGAATATTAACATTGTCAACGGGCCGGGCCCTCCCTGGGCCGCGGGCCAATTTTATACTCTTATCAATGTGAATGTTAACATGTCAATGTGAATATTCACATTGTCAATGGGGCGGACCGGGCCGGCCCCGGGCCGCCCATGGGTCGCGAGTGGGTTTTGCTCCACCAGGGGACGCGGGCCAATTTTACACTTATATTAATGTGAATGTTAACATGTCAATGTGAATATTCACATTGTCAACGGGCCGGGCCCCCCCCGGCTCGCGGGCGGATTTCAAGCCGCCCACGGGCCAATTTTACGTTCCTACCAATATGAATTTTAAAATATGAATGTTCACATCATTAAATTGCTAATCGGTCAAAAAATATTTATAAGGGTATCAAAATTGAATATAAGGGCATAAGTGTCCAAGAAAATAGTGTAAATCAAGAAAATAGACTTTATGGAATAAAACTATACATACATGGAACTAAATGGGTTAAAAAATTCCTTCATGGACTTCTTGGGTTAAAACACTTCTAAATTGGACTTATCAATAAAAATCCCTTAATTTAACTCAAGGTAAACTACCAATAGATCTTAATAGTTGGACTTAATTCCCATCAAGTCCTATTGAAAATAAGTCTTAGTAAAATTGTCACTAAAAATAATTTTTTTGTAATAATTTTTTATATATGTCGCTAAAACTTGACAATTAGTGACTTTTTTTGTCATGATTTTTATAAATTGCCGCTAAAACTAACAATTAGTAACTTTTTTTATGACAAATTTTTCCCATGGGACCTACCCCAAAAGTTAATTATGAGAAACTATCCACCCTCTACTTTTGATTTTCAGCTTTTAATATATGCATGTTAATTTACGATTTTCCTTAGATTTTTTTTATTTTTTATTTTTTAAAAAATAAAAAAAGATCCAAATGAACTATGGATTATTATTATTTTTTATGAGAAATGTGGACTAGTAATGAATAACAAAAAATAAAAGTTAATTCAAAAGGATATTTCATAGTTTATTTACTGAATACTACTTAGCAACTTAAATTTATAATTTAGCAGTTGCACCAACTAGATAAACAACTTCTAATTACAATTATAATCTATAATCTATTAAATTATAATTTATAATCTGTTTTAATAACCGCACTAAATGCCCCCCAATATCTTTTTCCTTTTCAATGTTTTGTTCTAAGTTAGAACTTCTAACAATGATTTTTTTTTAAATTTTTTATATTATCCCTCATTTTCATATGCATTTTTATTTTTATGAGAAGGTAGTTTTTGAAAATACAAAAAACAAATTAAAACTTTATCAAAAAATAATTTCAACAAAACAATTTATCAAATAATAATAATTTTTTATTATTATTTTATAATTAGAATGTACTATTCACATCATAAAATTTTCAAACTCAAACTGATCTATACGAGGCTGACATGACGAGGATCCCTTACTTTCAAGTTTAGATTTATCAAAGTTGAAAATCATAATTTCGTAGTTAAATTTTAATTTATCTGAATAATTCATCTCATATGACAAATTAAAGAGAACATGAAAAAAAATTAGATTGATCAAATATAAATAATTATATGATCAAATCATATATATATTATAACATATTGATGGTCCATTCTTAAGAGCATATAAGTCATATAAATCAAAATGATCTAATAATATGACAATCAATATTGGATCAACTTAATTTTTTACATGAATAATTTTTTTTTTAATTTTATAAAATAAACGATTTAGATCACTACAATTTGTGAAAATTAATTTGATTATATATTAACTTTCTTGTACAATTGAGATATTTAATTTTAACAATTTTTTTTTCTTGTGTGTTATACTTTCCACAACCAAAATGGACTGAAAAGACAATTAAACCAGCGAAGTCGTCGACGCTATACGTTTTTTTTTTTTTCAAAAAATGTTTGGGTGTTTTAGAAGAAGAGCTCTAGAGAGCTTTAATGGGGGTGAGTTTACTATGATGTGGTGTTTAAACTTGCTTTTCTATATATATATATATATTGCTATGCCACATTACTAGAGCTGGGTTCAGAGTCCCGTTCTTGGGTGGTTAAACTTTGAAGACAATCATCTTGGAACAGGGGAAGCTGGTGATTTGAATTTTCTTAGCTCATTGCCCAATGCCACCAATTTGAACTTTTTGAGGCTGGGCTTCAACAACTTTGAAGGGGTGTTGCCACAATCAATTGGCAATTTGTCCACTAATCTTGGTATCCTCTTTTTGGATAACAATAAAATAGGTGGGAGCATCCCAACCGAGATGGCGAATTTGGTCAATTTGCAGGTTTTGGACATGTCAAACAATCATTTCATCGGTAACATTCTTGCTGATATTGGGAAGCTACAACAGCTACAAAATTTGGATCTCTCGGGTAATAAATTCTATGGGAAAATTCCATTGTCTTTGAAAATTTTGACTTTGCTAGAGTATTTTTATTTAGAAGTAAATAATTTGCATGGCAACATTCCTCCAAGTTTGGGAAAATGCCCCCTTATAGATCTGAATCTTGGTAGAAACAATCTTAGTGGTACCATACCCAAACAAGTTCGAACTCTCTCATCATTATTGAACTTGTACCTACATGACAACCATTTGGTTGGGTCCATACAACTAGAAATTGGGAATTTAATAAATCTTGAACAATTAGATTTTTCTAGGAGTATGTTGTCTGGAAAAATTCTTGGTAGTTGTTGTAACGCCCTCAAAATAATGACAATAAACCCATCAATTAAACATGCATCAACATAATAAAAGTCCACCTTCTTCTATTTAACTGAACTGTTCTGTACAAAAGTATTACATGTAAACAATAAAAGCGGGTGCCTTAAAGGCTTACAACTTTCCAAGTTAACACTTGGTTACAATCAGGAGAGGTCTAGCTCAATACACGTAAAGCCCTTGGCTTGAAGTTACATGTAACACATCAAAAGTAAATAGAAGTCAAAAAGTCCATCCGCCACTAGCCTCCCAAGCTAAGTCCTTGGAGGTGGCATGCTACCGGTACCTGAAAATGATATCCCCATAAAGGGTGAGCCACAGCCCAGTAGAAATATACTAAACCAATTATGAATAACGCCTAAAAGATTAACAGTTGATACATTGGTCAACACTTTTACATTCTTTTACAATTTACTACAATTCCAAGACATTCAAGTCTATATTTTCTTTCTTTCCATTTCAACATAGATAAACATATTAGTTATATCTATACAACCACAGTTAAGCATATAAGCTACTTCACATTTCCAAGACAAGCACATGGGCTGTATCTATATTTCTTTTCAAGACAAGCATATGAGCTGTGTCTCCGGAGTTCATCCCCTATCTTCTCCCAACACTATCCGGTTTAGAGGTACATCCCCCATCTTCCCCTAAACCGCGGAGTACATCCCCCATCTCCTCCTCTACACATAATGCATATAAACACATTGGTTCTATATACAATTAATCAATACAATTAATGTATTCTACAAATCGTCAAGTTCCATGACACTTTCCGCAGATTAGTTTCAGTTTACCTAATCATCATGCATTGTCTACAACAAACACGACTATCCTCCACCGATAGCCCAAAGCAGTTATTTCTATACGTAAAAATAAATGCACAATGGATATATAATCAACATCTCAATTCCACAATTAATTATTCCAATTAATTAAACAATATAATTATAGCATTTCCCATAATTAACATTCAACCCTAAAGGTTCCATTTTCATCAATGAGTCCACATTAATCTCATTTCTATGTACTAAACATACATATTGGTTTATTTAAGTCAAAACCCCAAACTTTTATAAAATTGCATAAAAGCTCCAAACTTTCTCAAAATTACACAACTATCCCCAACACATCAAAATGTCAAAATTCAAAGACAGAATCCATAAAGAGGAGTAGGATATCCCTACCTCAAAGTTTGAGCTCAAAAGGAGATTAAGACCCAACACCCAACTTGCTCCAAAACCAAATATTTTCAGATTAGATCGAAGCTCAAGTCACCCTCTATCTTTTTAACAAAGCACTTAGGGTAGATTCACACTCTAGGGAGATGATTTCTTAGAGAGAAGGTAAGTCTAGAGAGAGAGGCTCTCAAATTTAGGGTTTAAAGATATAAAACTTTAGAAAAAGTGAAGTTTAGATCGCTGCTGCGAACTGATATAAATAGGCTCGCTCGAGCGAAGACTTGGTCGCTCGAGCGACCAGACACAGAAAACTCTAGCTCGAGCCAAGAAGGTCTCGCTCGAGCCAACATCCCAGCTCGCCGGCGAAGAAAAGC
This sequence comes from Camellia lanceoleosa, assembly GCA_025200525.1. Taxonomy (NCBI): domain Eukaryota; kingdom Viridiplantae; phylum Streptophyta; class Magnoliopsida; order Ericales; family Theaceae; genus Camellia; species Camellia lanceoleosa. The sequence continues at coordinate 118,660,618 of CM045764.1, read as the reverse complement.
TCGCCGAGCCAGAGCTCGACCTTCAGTTCTGCAACTAGACGACGCTCGGCGACGAACCGCTCGCCGGCGAAGATCGAACCAGATCGCTCGGCGAAGAAAAGCTCGCCGAGCTGAAATCATGGTGTTCGTCCAAGACAGACGCAGCCGCCGCTCGAAGCGGCCACTCGCTCGACCCACCGCACAAAACTCAAAGCTCGCTCGAGCGACCAACTCTCGCTCGGCGAAGGACAAAATTTCGGCAAAGAACCCTTGGCTCCCAAATACAACCAACCTGAAACAAACCTGCCCAACACATCCTATAACTCAAATACAATATATGAAAGGACGTAAACAAGACAACAATCCACTACCAACATCCACGGACGCATGTCCGGATCGCTACACAATAAGGGTAAACCCGGGATCGCTATAACCTCCCCCCCTTAAAGAATTTCGTCCCCGAAATTAAAGCAAGTTTTCGAAAACAGGTTTTCTCTATTTTAAACAATGTTACACTATAACATTCAACAGTTCGACCTATCACCGGTCACCCATCTCTTATTAAGAGGCATTTCACAATATAAATATTTCAAGTGCATCTATAACATGCATTTCTTGTTCCACTTTCCAACCATTCTCAGTATACATGGTTTCACAAATCATATCATAACAAAATTTCATGATACATTTTCAGTTCTATAATATAGCCAACACGTGCAACATTATAATCAATTCCCACATTAAGGCAAGTTTTACACTACTTCCTTAAATCAAAACATATACCATGTTTTACAACTTAAGACACATACAATGTTCTTAAAGTTCAACAAAATTACAAGTTCTCATTACATGACTATAAATCAACAAACAAGTCCGGATATTTCTCGCGGACTTCCAACTCACGTTCCCAAGTGGCTTCCTCCACCCCGTGATGTTTCCACAAAACCTTAACCAAAGGAATGGTCTTGCCACGCAGGACTTGATCCCGCCTATCCAAGACCCGTACCGGCCTCTCCTCATACGAGGCATCCTCATCTACCTCCAAATCGGTCCAATCCAACACGTGTGATGGATCTGGCTCATACTTCCGAAGCATACTCACATGAAACACGTCATGAACTCCGGACAAGCTGTGGCGGCAAAGCTAAGCGGTAAGCAACCTCGCCAATCCTCTCAAGGATCTCAAAAGGACCAATAAACCGAGGATAACTTTCCTCTCTTCCCAAACCTCATCAATCCCCGCCTAGGTGATATCTTGAAAGACATGATCACCTATCTCAAACACCAACGGTCTCCTCCTGATCGACATAAGATTTCGGCGACTCACGGTCAGAACAAGCCTCCTACGGATAAGCTCAACTTTCTCCGTCGTCTCCCTAACCAACTCCGGACCCAACAAAGGTGTGTCACCCACCTCGGCCCAACAAACTGGAGACCTACAAGGGCGGCCATACAAGGCCTCAAACGGTGCCATACCGATGCTAGACTGATAACTGTTGTTATAGGCAAACTCCACCAATGGTAGGTGCCTTTCCCACGTCCCACTGAAATCAAGGACACAACCCCGAAGCATATCCTCAAGGATCTGAATAGTACGCTCGGACTGCCCGTCAGTCTGAGGGTGATAAGCTGTACTAAAGGTCAACTTAGTGCCCAAAGCACTCTGCAAACTCTGCCACAACCTAGCAGTAAAACGAGGATCTCTATCTGAGACGATCGTCACTGGGACCCCGTGCAATCTCACTATGTCCCGAATATACAAGTCGGCAAGGTGATCTACCGAATCTCTCACGCGCATAGGAATGAAGTGTGCCGACTTAGTCAACCGGTCTACAACCACCCAAATAGCATCACTACCCCGCTGAGTCCTTGGAAGACCCACAACGAAGTCCATAGTGACATGCTCCCACTTCCACTCGGCAATAGGCAAGGGTTGCAACAAACCCGCTGGCCTCTAATGCTCGGCCTTCACTTGCTGACAAGTAAGGCACTTAGACACGAAGACTGCCACATCTCTCTTCATGCCTCGCCACCAAAACTGGCGACTCAAATCCTGATACATCTTAGTACCTCCCGGATGCACTGCAAGGCGCGAATGGTGAAATTCTCGGAGTACCTCCTCTCGGCAAGACTTCGGCACAAACAAACGGTCTCGGTATCTCACACTCAAGTCGGGATACACTGTCAAACCCTTCTCAACTTTCCCACTGGAGATCTTCTCTCTGAGGGATTCTACCTCAAGGTCACCTCTCTGTGCCTCTAACACTCGAGTCATAAGTGTAGGGTCACAACAATGTAAAAACAAGGTCGCAGCCTCAACGGATTCGCCCAGAAGCAAATCAAACTCGCCAAGTGCCCCCAACATCTCCCACTCTCGGATGGCTACACAAGCTACATCATTAATGGATTTCCTACTAAGAGCGTCGGCCACAACATTGGCCTTCCCTGGGTGATAATGCAACTCGAAGTCGTAATCCTCAATAAACTCCATCCATCTCCTCTGCCTCAAATTCAAGTCCTTCTGTGAAAACAAGTATTTCAGACTCTTATGATCCGAGAACACCTCGAATCTCTCACCATAAAGGTAGTGCCTCCAGATTTTCAAGGCAAAAATCACAGCCGCTAACTCTAGGTCGTGTGTAGGGTAATTCTTCTCGTGTATTTTTAACTGACGTGAGCCATAAGCTACCACTTTCCCTCCCTGCATCAACACACAACCCAAACCCTCTCGTGAGGCATCACAATAGACTGCATAACCCAACCCTCTCTCCGGAATAATCAAGACCGGAGCGGTGGTCAATCTAACTTTCAACTCCTGAAACGACTTTTCACAAGTCTCACTCCATACAAATTTGACTCCCTGGCGAGTCAACCTAGTCAACGGTGAAGCTAACCTGGAGAAATCTTTCACAAACCGACGATAGTACCCAGCTAATCCCAGAAAACTGCGGATCTCAAACACACTCTTAGGCTGTGCCCAATCTTGCACTGCCTCAGTCTTGGACGTATCAACTGACACCCCTTCCCCGGATACCACATGGCCTAAGAACTTGACTTCTCCTAGCCATAACTCACACTTCCCAAACTTGGCATACAGCCTATGGGCTCTAAGCAATTCAAGCACCACTCTCAAGTGTTCCTCGTGCTCTTTCTCTGAGGGTGAATAGACAAGAATATCATCCACAAAAACGACCACAAAACGATCCAAGAATTCCCGGAAGATCCGGTTCATCAAGTCCATAAAGACTGTCGGTGCATTGGTAAGCCCAAATGGCATCACCAGAAACTCATAATGGCCATACCGCGTACGGAATGCCGTCTTCGGAATATCCTCCTCTCTGACCCTCAACTGGTGGTAACCCGATCTCAAATCTATCTTAGAGAAACAACGGGAACCCTTCAACTGGTCAAACAAATCATCTATACGGGGCATAGGGTACTTATTCTTAACCGTAGCGCGATTTAACTTTCGGTAGTCGATACACAATCTCAAAGCACCATCTTTCTTTTTAGCAAAGAGGGCCGGTGCTCCCCACGGCGATACACTAGGGCGAACGAAGCCCTTATCTAGCAATTCCTGGAGCTGAACTTTCAACTCAATCAACTCTGCTGGGGCAAAACGATAAGGTGCCATAGAAATCGGCGCCGTGCCGGGCACTAAATCAATAGAGAACTCTGTCTCTTGGTGAGGTGGCAAATCAACAAGATCCTCGGGAAAGACGTCCGAGTACTCACAAACTACCCTTGGCAACTCAATCTGGGTCTCATCACACTCACCATTCTCAAAACTAGCAAGTAGACTACTAAGTTCATTCCGCCTTTGCGGACCGCACCCCTGTGGCACAACACTACCAACTCGGTCTCCTAAGAAATGGAAACACTCCCCGCTCACTGTACAACAAGTGACCCTCTGGTGGTAGCAATCAATAACAGCCCGGTATGACGATAACCAGTCCATACCCAAAATAACATCAAAGCCCTTCATGGGCATAACTACAAATGGAAACGAAGTCGATGATCAATCCTCTATATCACAACCTCTACATCCGTGCTTCAAAATTAACTCACCCCCAATAGGTGACACAACGCAAATAGGAGACACTAATAATGCTAAGTCCAATTCCAACACAGATGGAAATGCAGCAGATACATAAGAATGAGATGCACCCGTGTCAATCAACACTCTAGCAACCGAGTTGCAAAACAAAAAAGTACCTCTCACTCTTGATGGAGCTGGTACTAAATCTGCTGTAGCAACAAAGATACACGCTACTGTGGGACTCTGGTCCACTGCTCACCCCTAGGAGCATACGATCATCTTGTTGACGACGAAGCTCTGATTGGCCTCGAGGCTCGCCTGATGGTGGTTGAAATCCTGCGTCTGCCTAGAACCAGACGCTCCTGAAGTGGCACTCAACTGTGGGCAGAACCTCTTAAGGTGCCCAGTCATCCTGTGATAACAAGACAAGGGGCCTGCCCAAACTCGACTCTGTGGTGCAGGTGAAGAAGATGACCCTCGACCTCCATATGCAAATCAAGCCTTGTGACCCGGCTGGCCACACTTGTAATAGGTAAACTCCCCCTGATTGCCCCTCCTGGAGCCTGCACTCGGTACTGGGAAAGTCGACCTAGGAACTCCACCCAGAGACTGCTGAGGGTTATAACCCCTCTGTCTCCTACTATCGCCCTGTCCATCCTGACTCCTCTTGGAGCCTTTCTGCCCTTCCTCCTCTTCCTGTATCATAATCTCAGTATGAGCTGCAGCATCAACCAGTCGCCCATAATCCCGAAACATAGACCCCACAATTCTCAACTTGAGGCCGCGCCTCAACTTCTTCTCAAACTCAATGCAACGGCGTTCCTCAGACGCCACTAACTCAGGTGTAAACCTGGACAAACTAGTGAATGAGGCCTCAAACTCGGCCACTGATGAACTGCATCTGCTGATTGGTGGCGAAGCCGACCTCTCAACTTCTCTGAGCAATGGGAGATAAGAACTTCTCCTGAAAAGCGTCAACAAAAGCCTTCCAAGTCCCTCCTATACGACCCTTGGTGAACTTCCACCACTGACCCGCATCCCTTCAGTTGGAAAGATGCCAAGGTCACCTTGATACCTCGTCGATGCCTAGCATCTCAAACGTCTTCGTTATGCATTCGAGCCATTCATACGCCTTAAGCGGCTCTTTTGGATCACCCACAAATTCGTCCGGATTAGGCAGGAAGAACTCCCTCTTCGAAAGAAGGTCCTGCATCCGCATAACAACAACTGGAGCTCGATTCTCACCGTGAGAATGCTCATCGACACCCTCAATGCCCTGCTATCTCTCGGGCTAAGCGCCCATAGCTTGGCCCTCTTGGCTCAGCCACATTGGCCTGACCAACCCCTTCCTGCACTGCCGGAATCTCCTCCGGTAAAGGCATATCTGCCTCCTGGGCGCCACGCCTCCACCTCTTCCTCGCCCCGACATCCTAATAAAGGTAACCGAGCGTTAGCACATTTATAAACGTGCCGTAACTAAACACTCGCGCCCTAAAACATGGACCACAATAATTCACTCCACGTAAGCACATAAACACATAAGCACTTACGAATTTCATTTCTGGATAATGGTAGTCCCGAGGCGTTACCAGAGTTCCTGTGAGAAACGGCATTGATCAAGTGCCTTTCCAACAAGACTCCCAGAAACCCAAGGATCCAATCAACATCCTAGAAATTAAATCCCATACCCAAATAATCACATAAGCATGTTATCAATTAAACACATGGCATACGACACTACACTAAGTCTCTATCAAGCGAGACAAACCCATTGTGATTCTAATCACTTCCCACGTACCCAAAGTATTCGAACCCGGTACGCTCTGATACCAAGTTGTAACGCCCTCAAAATAATGACAACAAACCCATCAATTAAACATGCATCAACATAATAAAAGTCCACCTTCTTCTATTTAACTGAACTGTTCTGTACAAAAGTATTACATGTAAACAATAAAAGCGGGTGCCTTAAAGGCTTACAACTTTCCAAGTTAACACTTGGTTACAATCAGGAGAGGTCTAGCTCAATACACGTAAAGCCCTTGGCTTGAAGTTACATGTAACACATCAAAAGTAAATAGAAGTCAAAAAGTCCATCCGCCACTAGCCTCCCAAGCTAAGTCCTTGGAGGTGGCATGCTACCGGTACCTGAAAATGATATCCCCATAAAGGGTGAGCCACAAAGAGAAATATACTAAACCAATTATGAATAACGCCTAAAAGATTAACGGTTGATACATTGGTCAACACTTTTACATTCTTTTACAATTTACTACAATTCCAAGACATTCAAGTCTATATTTTCTTTCTTTCCATTTCAACATAGATAAACATATTAGTTATATCTATACAACCACGCTAAGCATATAAGCTACTTCACATTTCCAAGACAAGCACATGGGTCAGATCTATATTTCTTTTCAAGACAAGCATATGAGTCAGGTGTCCTGAGTTCATCCCTATCTTCTCCCAACACTATCCGGTTTAGAGGTACATCCCCATCTTCCCTAAACCATGAGTACATCCCCATCTCCTCCTCTACACATAATGCATATAAACACATTGGTTCTATATACAATTAATCAATACAATTAATGTATTGTACAAATCGTCAAGTTTCATGACACTTTCATGATTAGTTTGATTTACCTAATCATCATGCATTGTCTACAACAAACACGACTATCCTCCACCGATAGCCCAAAGCAGTTATTTCTATACAGAAAATAAATGCACAATGGATATATAATCAACATCTCAATTCCACAATTAATTATTCCAATTAATTAAACAATATAATTATAGCATTTCCCATAATTAACATTCAACCCTAAAGGTTCCATTTTCATCAATGAGTCCACATTAATCTCATTTCTATGTACTAAACATACATATTGGTTTATTTAAGTCAAAACCCCAAACTTTTATAAAATTGCATAAAAGCCCCAAACTTTCTCAAAATTACACAACTATCCCCAACACATCAAAATGTCAAAATTCAAAGACAGAATCCATAAAGAGGAGTAGGATATCCCTACCTCAAAGTTTGAGCTCAAAAGGAGATGAAGACCCAACACCTAACTTGCTCCAAAACCAAATATTTTTAGATTAGATCGAAGCCCAAGTCACCCTCTATCTTTTTAACAAAGCACTTAGGGTAGATTCACACTCTAGGGAGATGATTTCTTAGAGAGAAGGTAAGTCTAGAGAGAGAGGCTCTCAAATTTAGGGTTTAAAGATATAAAACTTTAGAAAAAGTGAAGTTTAGATCGCTGCTGCGAACTGATATAAATAGGCTCGCTCGAGCGAAGACTTGGTCGCTCGAGCGACTGCACCGTAAAACTCTAGCTCGAGCCAAGAAGGTCTCGCTCGAGCCAACATCCTGAAGCTTCGCCGAGCGAAGAAAAGCTCGCTCGAGCCAGAGCTCGACCCTGCCAGACGACGCCGCTGAAGCGCTTTCGCTCGGCGAAGCGAAGATCGAACAGATCGCTCGGCGAAGAAAAGCTCGCCGAGCAGAAATCATGGTGTTCAGTCCAAGACAGACGCATCGCCGCTCGGCGAAGCCACTCGCTCGACCCACCAGAAACAAAACTCAACGCTCGCTCGAGCGACCAACTCCTCGCTCGAGCGAAGGACAAAAATTCTGGGTAGCAACCCTTGGCTCCCAAACACAACCAACTTGAAACAAACCTGCCCAACACATCCTATAACTCAAATACAATATATGAAAGGACGTAAACAAGACAACAATCCACTACCAACATCCACGGACGCATGTCCGGATCGCTACACAATAAGGGTAAACCCGGGATCGCTATAGTTGTGTAAAATTGAGATTTCTATATATGCAGAACAATAATTTCTGGGGAACTCTTCCTTCATCTTTAAGTTATTTGAGAGGTATTAAGGAATTAGATCTTTCTCACAATAATTTCTTAGGAAAAATCCCAGATTATTTAGAGGGTTTTGTCCTCTTACAAAAATTAGATCTATCATTGAATGATTTTGAGGGTGCGGTACCAGAAATAGGCATATTTAAAAATGCAACGGCTATTTCTATTAGGGGAAACAACAAGCTTTGTGGTGGTATACCTAAACTACATTTGCACAGTTGCAATACCAAGGGATTCAAAAGGAAAAGATTTACACTCATCTTGAAAATAATAATCCCCACATCGTTTGGGCTTCTGGGACTAGTAATACTGTTGTGTTTACTGTATCTTTGTTGCTTTAGAAAGACAACAAAAGCACCCTCTTTGAGATGTTTAGGGAAGTCATATGTGAAATTGTCCTACCAAAGCCTACTCAAGGCAACTGATGGGTTCTCTCCAGCCAACATGATAGGCATGGGTAGTTTTGGTTCAGTCTACAAAGGAATTCTTAATCACGGTGAAAAAGTTGTTGCAGTGAAGGTACTAAACCTTCAATTCCGTGGAGCTTCCAAGAGTTTCGTTGCTGAGTGTGAGGCCTTGAGGCGCATCAGACATCGAAATCTTGTCAAGGTTTTCACAGCATGTTCAAGTGTTGACTATAATGGTAATGATTTCAAAGCTCTGGTTTACGAGGTCATGGTCAATGGTAGCCTAGAGGATTGGTAACATGCAAATGAAAATGAAGATGAGGTGCATGTTGAATCAAGAAATTTAAACCTCCTACAAAGGTTAAATATTGCCGTTGATGTTGCTTCTGCACTTGATTATCTTCACCATCATTGCTCGGAACCAATAGTTCACTGTGATTTGAAGCCGAGCAATGTTCTTCTGAATGATGAAATGACTGGACATGTAGGTGATTTTGGGTTAGCTAGATTCCTTCCGGAAGGAACCTATAATTCTTCTACAACTCAATCAAGTTCCATTGGCTTAAGAGGGTCTGTTGGTTATGCTGCTCCAGCTAAATGTATCTCTTAGGCCCTTTTCTGATATTCCTTTTCCCCTTCAATTTCCAACGTACTTTAGAGTCTGATTTGCATATCCATCAAGTATGCTCCTTCAATCAATGAAGTAAAGCAGATGGTTCTTTGGTTTTATTTCTCGCAACATCATTATGCATGAAAATCAATGTTTGGCAAATACTTTCCAATGTGTTATTTAAAAGTAAATTATTTTTTTTCTTTCCTGTTGCACATAATTTAGTCTGAAAAATATGAAATTCAAAGGAATGCAAGTTCTTAATTTCATTAGTTTCTTGCTTATAATATACAATCCCATGTTTTAGAGGATTTTCCATACATCTCAATCTTGTTGTTTGCAAATCATAATCCATATAATTGTATTTACGTTTATTTTTGCCTTCAAATCTTAGTATTTTTCTTGGCGTAAAATGTGAAAGCATAACAACGTACAATATCTGACTTTTGTTCATCTCCTATGTGTGTAGTCATAGGATAACATAAAGAGAATATTAGAAAATCCTCTTTTGCTAATTTCAATCCTCCTATCTATTTCTTTTACGTTAATAAGTTTGATGAATACAAACTTAATTGGATAAAGTTAAACTGTCACCCAAGCTTCAACTGCTTATTTCTTAAGAAGATATTGAACCATCAACTATTTGGTTTCATAAATATCACTGGGAAACAATCAAACTTGTTTCAAGTTGGGCCTTTCTCGTGACACAAGCAGACAACCCAAATATTGTTATCTCACCAAGAAGAGATATAATTCTTTCCTATCTTACTTTAAACAATAAAGTTTTTTATGCTCTAAACTTGTTTTCTACAAAGAGTTATCTGTAGAAGGTACATTACTATTACTATTATTTGATATGCTTCTGACCAAGCATCTTTACAATTGTATTTACTTTGAATGATGCATCAATTGCAGAGTATGGTATGGGAAATGAGGTGACGACATCTGGTGATGTATACAGTTATGGTATCCTCTTATTGGAAATGTTTACGGGGAAGAGACCTACTGATAACATGTTTAATGATAGTCTGAGTCTCCATAACTTTGCTAAGATGGCTTTACCTGAACAAGTAGCGAGTGTTGTTGATCCAACACTAATTCAACAAAGAGAAATTGGGGAGGGAAGCTCAAGCACCGAAAACACTCGGAATCAGAGCTCTACTGGCAATCATAAAATTTATGAGTGCTTGATTTCAATACTTAATATTGGAATCGCATGTTCACAAGAACTACCAAGAGATAGACCAACCATTAATCATGTTGTTACTCAGTTGTTTGTGATCAAGAACAACTTTCTTCGAACTAAATGAGTTCATGGAGGAAGAAGAGCTAGAATTACAGTGTGAGCATGAGTAGGTATGACCCTGTCACTTTCTTAGTAACTGAAGATTATACCTGCATTTATTTCTAAAACTGTCGCAATTCTACACTAGGCCGACAAACTTTAGTGTGTCTTGTGGCATATAAATCATAACACCTTAGATATGCTATACTTCACCCAAATGACCGCATTCTTAAACATTGACATTTTGATGGTGACAAAAAATCATTTATGGTTCTTGTCAAGCATGATGGTTTCATTACCGAATGGAAATTCTTTTGTTCTTTGGTTTTTTATTTTCATTCTGTCAAAACTACGGTTCTTTTGGAAACTTGAGCAAATAATTCAACTAGATTCACATTACAAATATGACTAAGAATAATACATAAGCAAAAATCAATCAATATTAATCAACCTCTATTGCCAAAATCTTTGTTAATCATCTTATTTAATTTTGATGATGTCTAAAATATTATTTGTAACAATTTGGATTTTTTTAATATACATATGTATTTGACCCAAAATATTATCTTTTTAAAAAATATATATATATTTGTTAAATATTATTTAAATAAAAATATTTTAAAAAAAGTTTACTATTCACTTTTTGAAAATTTAGGCTGATCACTATTCACTTTTTGACAAAATTAAAATTGATTAATTATTTTGCCAAAAATGATTGATTGGTTGTATTATCTTGACAAATGTGATATTAATGAGTTGTCTTCTTTTAACAAAAATGATATATCCAAATGTGTAGTGGTAAATCTCTATAACATATATGATATTTTAAAAAGGGCATATATTTTCAGATCCATCATAAATATTATTAAAGAGATTTTTCTGTATGCAAATATTTGATGAGAACATTATGTATATAATGCATATAATATAAATAGAATACATCACGTACGCTATTAAATTTTTTATATTATATCACACTACACTACATTGATTATACCATATTATAATCAAACAAGAAGAAAAAGATGGAGTTATATATATATATATTATAAACAAGATGAAGCAAATTATTTGTTTGTTTAAAAGTTGTGAACTTTGTATTAAATTGTCTACAAAAACGGTGGCTCCATGTTTGAAAAAGACAAAAAAGGGGAAAAGAAAATATTAGTCTTATTTTTATCTTTTTAATTATTAACATTTGCTGACTTTTTAAAATCAAGGAGTGTACTTATGTAAGCAATGACATCAAGAGTGTGCTTATGCAAGCCATGACATCAAGAGCCTGCTTATGTAAGCCATGACATTAGGAGCGTGCTTATGTAAGCCATGACGTCAGGAGCGTGCTTATGTAAGCCATGACGTCAGGAGCGTGCCTATGTAAGCAATGACGTCAGCAAGGAGCGTCCAACGGGTATATTTTTGTGTATAAATAGAAGTGTTGGATGTGGAGAAGAACCAAGAACTTGAAGAGAAAAATTTTCTGTGAGCTCCAAAATTCTGAGTATTCTGCTCTTTCACTTTCAGATCTAAGTCTAGCCTTTTGTTCTTACACTTTCATATCTACTCTTTGTGAGAGAATTATTGTAAAAGAGGGTTTAAATTACCCTTATTCTTATTCCTTATTTTTTAGAGAGATTTTGTAAAGGTAAGGCTTTTATTGTTGAGTGGGGCTCAATAGATAAGAGTAAGTCCTGTGCCAAATCCACAAGCTTGGTGGTGTATTTATTCAATTGATAGTAAAGAAATTCTCAAGGAGGTTCCTTGGGGAGTGGACGTAGGCCGGCGTGCCGAACCACTATAAATTGCAGTGTTTGATTTTCTCTCCCTATCTCTCTTATGTTTATATTGATAATTATTATTTTATTTTTTTTTATTTATTAAAATTTTGAATATTGTGTTAATTTTAATATTATGAAATTTTTAATAACCCAATTCACCCCCCTCTTGGGTTGCCTATCTGGGATAACAATTGGTATTAGAGCCTAGACTCTAGTTTCTGTGACTTAACCGTCTTAGAGTAGATCATGGCAACCCATAGTTATTCCTTACCCGAGGGACAAGCATCTAATAGGCCACCTCTATTTAGTGGCACAAATTTTAGCTATTGGAAAACTAGGATGACCATACATATTCAATCTAATGATTATGAATGTTGGAAAATTATTTGCAATGGTCCAAAAATTCCTACCAAAACTGTAGATGGACTTAGGGTACCAAAACCTGAAGATGAGTGGGATGAATCAGATACTAGAATGGCCCAAATTAATGTCAAAGCTACAAACATGTTGTACTGCGCCTTAGATGCTAACGAGTTCAATAGAATTTTCACATGTAAAACCGCAAAAGAAATTTGGGACAAGCTTATAGTGACTCATGAGGGAACCGAACAAGTTAAAGAATCTAGAGTTAGTTTGCTAGTCCATAATTATGAACTTTTTAAAATGAAGCCTGATGAAACTATTCCTCAAATGTTTACTCGTTTTACTGATATTATTAATGGTTTAACTTCTCTTGGCAAAATATATACTAATGCTGAAATTGTAAGAAAAGTGCTTAGGTCATTGCCAAAAAGTTGGGAGACAAAAGTCATTGCCATTACCGAAGCCAAGGATTTATCAAAGCTAAGTCTAGATGAGTTAATGGGATCTCTCTTAACTCATGAGCTCATAATGCAAGAAGGAAAGGAAGAGGAGGACAACAACAAGAAGAAAGGAATAACTTTTAAATCCACCTCGAAACATCAAGAGGATAAGGAAGATGATTCAGATGAAGATGAGGAAATGGCATTCATCACTAGAAAATTCCAAAGGTTTGTGAGAAAGAAACAAGGCGTACGAAATTTTTTCAGAAAAGACTTCAACAACAGGGATTTTCAAAGAGGAGAAAATTACAAAAAATCTGAAGTAACATGCTACGAATGCAACAAACCTGGACACTACAAATCAGAATGTCCAGAACTTAAGAAAAAATTCAAGAAGGACAAGAAGAAAGCTATGATTGCAGCATGGGGAGAAGATAGTGATGAAAGCGACACGGAAACCGAAGTTTGCAAAAATGAGGTTGCTAACCTATGTTTAATGGCACTTGGAAATGAAAATGAGGTAAATGACGAATCTTTTACATTTGATGAATTACAATTAGCTTTTGATGAATTATATGCTGAATTTAAGAAACTTAGTTTGAAAAATAATTGTTAAAAGAAAGTAATTTCAAGTTTATCAAAAGAAAATGAATCATTGACTTCCAAGATAAATGTTTTAGAAAATGAAGCCATGAAAATGAAAAAGGAAAATGAGATTTTAATTCAAAAAGAGTCTTCAATTTCTGAAAAACATTTAGTTGTATTGCAAAAAGAAAACGAGTCTTTAAAAAATAAGCAAATTATTTTGAAAGAAAATGTTGAAGACTTGAAAACTACTCTTTCAAAGTTCACTCAAGGTAGAGAGACTTTAGATAAAATTCTTAAAAATCAAAACCGTACTTTTGGTAGAGCCGGAATTGGATATAAACCTTTTTCAAAAGTAAAAACTGCCAAAAATGGCTTTGTATATGCATCTTCTAATCACTCTCATCTCACATGTCATTTTTGTGGAACAAAAGGTCATATTTCACCTTCATGTCCTTTTAAAAGAAATCCTTTTGCTAAAATAAAAAAGATGTGGGTCCCTAAGGATATCTCAAGAGTGTCAAATTCTAACTTTTATGGACCCAAGAAATGGGTACCAATAGAGAAATCAAATTTTTGTAGGTATGCTTCAAGACAAAATCCAGTAACGATAGATGGTATCTCGACAGTGCATGTTTGAGGCACATGACTGGAAATAAAGCAATGTTCGCCACACTCCAACCAAAGGATGGCGGATATGTGACTTTTGGCGACAATAGCAAGGGTAAAATCATTGGTGTAGGAAGTATTGGTAAAAATCCCTCTCCTATTATTGAAAATGTTTTATTTGTTGAAGGTTTGAAACATAACTTGCTTAGCATTAGTCAATTATCTGATAAAGGTTATAGAGTTATTTTTGAGAAAACTCATTGCACTATTGAAAACACCTTTGAAAACAAAACTTTATTTGTAGGTTATAGACATGAGAATGTATATGTCTTTGATTTGCATGATTTGTCTTCTCATTCTAATATTAAATGTTTATCTGCTATAAATGATAATGGTTGGCTTTGGCATAGGAGATTAGGACATGCACATTTTGATTTAATTTTCAAACTTTTAAAAAATGAGTTAGTCATTGGTTTACCAAAAATTGTTTTTGAAAAAGATAAACTTTGTGATGCATGTCAATTTGGAAAACAAACTAGAATTTCTTTTAAATCAAAAAATATCGTTTCAACTACTAGACCGCTTCAACTCTTGCATATTGATCTATTCGGACCATCTAGAACATTAAGTTTAGGAGGAAAATCTTATGCCCTTGTTTGTGTTGATGATTATACTAGATATACATGGGTATTATTTTTAGCACACAAAAATGATGCTTTTTATAGTTTCTCAAAACTTTGTAAAAGAATTCAAAATGAGAAAAATCTTAATATTTGTAGTATTAGAAGTGACCATGGTAGAGAATTTGAAAATAATGATTTTATTATGTTTTGTGATGACTTAGGAATAGATCATAATTTCTCAGCACCTAGGACTCCTCAACAAAACGGTGTGGTTGAAAGAAAAAATAGAACTCCTGAAGAAATGGCTCGTACTATGCTTTGCGAAAATAATTTGCCTAAATATTTTTGGGCGGAAGCTTTTAACACTGCATGCTATGTTATAAACCGTGCCATGATTAGACCTATTCTTAAGAAAACCCCTTATGAACTTTGGAAAGGTAGAAAACCTAATATTAGTCACTTGCGTGCTTTTGGTTGTAAATGCTTTGTATTAAATAACAATAAAGATAACTTAGGAAAATTTGATGCTAAATCGGATGAAGCTATATTTATTGGTTATTCTATGTCTAGTAAAGCTTATAGAGTATTCAATAAAAGAACTCTACTTGTTGAAGAATCTGTGCATGTTGTTTTTGATGAATCTAACGACATTATTTCCAAGAATCTTGTAAGTAATGATATTGTAGAAAATCAACCAAGCATGGAGAGCATTTACAAAAAGGAAAATGAAGAAAATCCATTACGCAAACATGAAGAAGAAATGACAATGGAGAAACTTCAAGAAATATATGCTCTTCCAGAAAGTGACTCAAATCTTCCAAAAGAATGGAAGTATGCTCATGGACACCCCAAAGACCTCATCATAGGAGATGCGGCGGAAGGTATAAAAACTCGTTCCTCTATTAGAAATATTTGTGGTAACTTAGCGTTTGTTTCACAAATTGAACCAAAATTATTTTTAGAAGCTGAAAATGATGAAAACTGGATTTTAGCAATGCAAGAAGAATTAAATCAATTTGAAAGAAACGAAGTTTGGTTTTTGACCCCTCGACCTAAGGATCATCCCGTTATTGGTACAAAATGGGTTCTTCGAAATAAAATGGACGAATCTGGAGTTGTTACTAGAAACAAAGCTAGATTAGTAGCTCAAGGCTATAATCAAGAAGAGGGAATTGATTTTGATGAAACTTTTGCACCAGTTGCTAGACTTGAAGCTATTAGAATGTTACTTGCTTTTGCGTATTTTAAAGATTTTAAATTATATCAAATGGATGTTAAAAGTACTTTTTTAAATGGGTACATTTTGGAGGAAGTCTATGTTGAACAACCTCCCGGTTTTGAAAATCATAAATATCCGGATCATGTGTTCAAACTTTCAAAAGCTTTATATGGCTTGAAACAAGCTCCTAGAGCATGGTATGAAAGATTAAGTAATTTTTTACTTGACAAAGGTTTTTGTAGAGGAAAAATTGATACAACACTTTTTATAAAAATAAAAAAAGAAGATATGCTAATTGTTCAAATTTATGTTGATGATATCATTTTTGGTGCTACTAATGAAAATTTGTGCAAAGAGTTTGCTAAAGATATGCATGGCGAATTTGAAATGAGTATGATAGGGGAGTTAAATTACTTCCTTGGTCTACAAATTAAACAAACTAATGAGGGGATCCATTTAAATCAAACAAAATATATCAAGGATCTACTCAAAAGGTTTGAAATGGAATCAGCAAAGCCTGCAGCAACTCCAATGAGCACATCAATAAAAATCGACAAAGATGAGCAAGGTAAACCTGTAGATGAAAAGAAATATCGAGGTATGATTGGTTCTTTACTTTATCTTACTGCAAGTAGGCCCGACATAATGTTTAGTGTTTGTATGTGTGCACGTTTTCAATCCGCACCGAAAGAGTCACACATCACCACAGTCAAACGTATTTTCAGATATCTTGTTGGCACTCAAAATTTGGGATTATGGTATCCTAAGGGAACCACCTTTGAACTTTTTGGTTACTCAGATGCCGACTTTGCGGGATGTAGACTTAACCGAAAAAGCACTAGTGGCACTTGTCATTTTCTTGGACACTCACTCACTTCTTGGTTTTGCAAAAAACAAAACTCGATTGGTTTCCGCTAACTGAAGCGAGAATACATTGCCGTCATTGGGTCTTTGTGCACAATTGCTTTGGATGAAACAACAACTTCAAGATTTTGGACTTCACTATGACAAAATTCCTATAAAATGTGACAACACAAGTGCCATTAACCTTTCAAAAAATCCTATTCAGCACTCACGCACTAAACACATTGAAATAAGGCATCATTTTCTAAGGGATCATGTACTCAAAGGTGACATTGAACTCGAATTTGTGCCTACAAATTGTCAATTAGCTGACATATTTACCAAGCCTCTAAATGAAAAACAATTTTGTTATATTAGAACAGAACTTGGTATGATGAATACTCCAAAATAAAAAATGATTTTTTTTGTAAATAAATAATTAAATAAAATAACTATAGTAATAATAATTATTATTATAAAAAATAATAACAACAATAAAATATACATATATTTATATATATAATTTTTTTCTCTCTTTCCCATTCCGTCTCTATCTCTATCTCTCACCTACTCTCTCCCTTATTCTCTCTTTTTCTCTTTCTCTTGGTCTCTCGCTCTCCTCTTCTTCCTCAGCGGACTCCATATCCATGTTCACCATCATCTACAACCATCTCCACCATCCACAAAATTATCCATCACTTTCATCACTACTATCATCCACCCAAATCCCTCACCCATCCACGGAACTCCATCACTTCTCTATCCAAAAATCTGCATCACCATCTTTACCGATCCATCAAGTTCCATCGCCAATCCACCAAGATTCGTGACTGATCCATCAAGATCCATTGCCGATCTACAAAAATTCGTCACTGATCTACCTAATCTTCTCCATTTCTTCCGATCATCAAGGTCATAACCGATCAACATGACCATTTCTTCCGATCATCAAGGTCATAACCGATCAACATGTTAAAATTCTTGCTGCACTGTGTTATATTTTTTTTACTTGTTGTATGTGCTCCAAATTCTCTTGGATTTAATAATGGTTGCTTCTACCTTGTCCGAAGAAATTGTTTTTATTTTTATTTTTTCCTTTTATGCTAGTGCACTTGTTGTAGTTGTTTATGGCCGGATCTTAAGGGCCCTTGGTATTATAGATTGGTAATTTATTTTTTTCAAATTTATGTAATTTTTAGTTCATTAATTCAGGGGGAGACTCATATATTTTGAGATTAACAATCATCATAAAAAAAAAAAAGCGTGTGTATATTTTGTGCATAATTTTAGGGGGAGTATATATACATATATATTTTTTTACTTATTATCTGCCATACTCCTTATCTGTACCAACAAACAAATTTTTTTGTAAAGACAAAATTAAAAAAAAAAAACAAATTAATACTAAAATAAATAAATAAATAAGGAAGAAATGCTCGAAATCTTATTCGATTACATGTAAATTTTCAGAAGGCTTCTCAAATTTTTTCTTTTTCACTTCTCTCAACAATTTTTCATGAGCCTCTTTTACATGCTTCTCTCTTTTTTCGATTTCTGTGAGTCTTGGCATTATCACCGTTGCATAATAATGCACTGCATTCTCCAACTGTGCATTTTTCCTTTTTAGCTCTTTCTTCTCCTTAGCCATATTAACTACTTGTTGTTTTAACAAGCACACCTCATCTCTCCATTGCTGATTTTCTTGTACTCTTGCTTGTAATCGTCGCGCCATATTGGTAACTGCAGTCATGGCCTGTGTACTAAGAGCTATAGTGTTATTAATAGCATCGAAATCATTTCGATTGCCAATACCACTAGAACCCTCATTTACAGGCATAGCATGTGCCTGCGTCACTGGTACTCTCTCATTTGCCTACATTACGGGTACTTCATGCAGGTCTGACTCATTGATCACCAAGGTAAGGAATGACATGATTACAAAAGAAGCTAAAACAAATTTTTTTCTCAAACACGTGATGATTTCGTATCTTTGCCTATGATCAGTGTCACTCTTTATACAGTCCATCGATCCATTACTCGATGCATATCTGCTCAAATCTTTTGTTTTGTCAATATTTTCTGCGCTCGAGATGCTCCAAAATCCCCACAATGATTTCCGACGACAAAAGGCCCATTATTTTTTGGCCGCTCAGATTATTGTATCAAACGTGTTTGTTTCTTATCTTCATCTTTATTTTGATGATGTCAAAGGGGGAGAAAAAATATGATTTTGAAATTTTGAAAATTATATGTTGCATTGCAGGGTTATCAAATATTTTGCCAATGTTATTTTGTGTCAAATCCATACAAATATTGCCATCATCAAAAAGGGGGAGATTGTTTGTAACGCCCTCAAAATAATGACAATAAACCCATCAATTAAACATGCATCAACATAATAAAAGTCCACCGTCTTCTATTTAACTGAACTGTTCTGTACGAAAGTATTACATGTAGACAATAAAAGCGGGTGCCTTAAAGGCTTACAACTTTCCAAGTTAACACTTGGTTACAATCAAGAGAGCTCTAGCTCAATACACGTAAAGCCCTTGGCTTGAAGTTACATGTAACACATCAAAAGTAAATAGAAGTCAAAAAGTCCATCCGCCACTAGCCTCCCAAGCTAAGTCCTTGGAGGTGGCATGCTACCGGTACCTGAAAATGATATCCCTATAAAGGGTGAGCCACAGCCCAGTAGAAATATACTAAACCAATTATGAACAACGCCTAAAAGATTAACAGTTGATACATTGGTCAACACTTTTACATTCTTTTACAATTTACTACAATTCCAAGACATTCAAGTCTATATTTCCCTTCTTTCCATTTCAACATAGATAAACATATTAGTTATATCTATACAACCACTGATAAGCATATAAGCTACTTCACATTTCCAAGACAAGCACATGGGTCAGATCTATATTTTTCAAGACAAGCATATGAGCTGTGCCTCCGGAGTTCATCCCCTATCTTCTCCCAACACTATCCGGTTTAGAGGTACATCCCCCATCTTCCCCTAAACCGCGGAGTACATCCCCCATCTCCTCCTCTACACATAATGCATATAAACACATTGGTTCTATATACAATTAATCAACACAATTAATGTATTCTACAAATCGTCAAGTTCCATGACACTTTCCGCAGATTAGTTTCAGTTTACCTAATCATCATGCATTGTCTACAACAAACACGACTATCCTCCACCGATAGCCCAAAGCAGTTATTTCTATATAGAAAATAAATGCACAATGGATATATAATCAACATCTCAATTCCACAATTAATTATCCCAATTAATTAAACAATATAATTATAGCATTTTCCATAATTAACATTCAATCCCAAAGGTTCCATTTTCATCAATGAGTCCACATTAATCTCACTTCTATGTACTAAACATACATATTGGTTTATTTAAAATAAAACCCCAAACTTTTATAAAATTGCATAAAAGCCCCAAACTTTCTCAAAATTACACAACTATCCCCAACACATCAAAATGTCAAAATTCAAAGACAGAATCCATAAAGAGGAGTAGGATATCCCTACCTCAAAGTTTAAGCCCAAAAGGAGATGAAGACCCAAAGATCAAAATGCTCCAAACACCGACTTTTTCAGATTAGATCGAAGCCCCCGACGACCTCTACCTTTTTAACAAAGCAAGAAGGGTAGGAAATGATCCTAGATAGATCAATCCTTAGAGAATGTAAAGTTAGAGAGAAGCTCTCGGATCTTGAAGATTGGATCAAAAGTTTATAAAAATCGACTTAAAACTTCGGCTGTTGTCGAATCGATATAAACAGCTCGCTCGGCGAAGACTTGGTCGCCGAGCGACCCGGAACCTGAAAAACCCTAGCTCGAGCCAAGAAGGTCTCGCCGAGCCAACATCCGGCTTCGCTCGACGAAGAAAAAGCTCGCTCGAGCAGGAGCTCGACCTTCAGTTCGCAACTAGACGACGCCGAAGCGACAAACCGCCGCTCGGCGAAGACCGAACCAGATCGCTCGGCGAAGAAAAGCTCGCCGAGCGAAATCATGGTGTTCAGTCCAAGACAGACGCGATCGCCGCTCGGCGAAACCACTCGCTCGACCCACGGACAAAACTCAAAGCTCGCTCGGCGACCAACTCCTCGCTCCGGCCAAGGACAAAATTTCTGGGCAGCAACCCTTGGCTCCCAAACACAACCAACCTGAAACAAACCTGCCCAACACATCCTATAACTCAAATACAATGTATGAAAGGATGTAAACAAGACAACAACCCACTACCAACATCCACGGACACATGTCCGGATCACTACACAATAAGGGTAAACCCGGGATCGCTATATTGTTAATCATCTTATTTAATTTTGATGATGTCTAAAATATTATTTGTAACAATTTGGATTTTTTTAATATACATATGTATTTGACCCAAAATATTATCTTTTTAAAAATATATATATATTTGTTAAATATTATTTAAATAAAAATATTTTAAAAAAAGTTTACTATTCACTTTTTGAAAATTTAGGCTGATCACTATTCACTTTTTGACAAAATTAAAATTGATTAATTATTTTGACAAAAATGATTGATTGGTTGTATTATCTTGACAAATGTGATATTAATGAGTTGTCTTCTTTTGACAAAAATGATATATCCAAATGTGTAGTGGTAAATCTCTATAACATATATGATATTTTAAAAAGGGCATATATTTTCAGATCCATCATAAATATTATGAAAGAGATTTTTCTGTATGTAAATATTTGATGAGAACATTATGTATATAATGCATATAATATAAATAGAATACATCACGTACGCTATTAAATTTTTTATATTATATCACACTACACTACATTGATTATACCATATTATAATCAAACAAGAAGAAAAAGATGGAGTTATATATATATATATATATATATATTATAAACAAGATGGAGCAAATCATTTGTTTGTTTAAAAGTTGTGAACTTTGTATTAAATTGTCTACAAAAACGGTGGCTCCATGTTTGAAAAAGACAAAAAAGGGAAAAAGAAAAAATTAGTCTTATTTTTATCTTTTTAATTATTAACATTTGCTGACTTTTTAAAATCAAGGAGTGTGCTTATGTAAGCCATGACATCAAGAGCCTGCTTATGTAAGCCATGACATCAGGAGCGTGCTTATGTAAGCCATGACGTTAGGAGCGTGCTTATGTAAGCAATGACGTCAGCAAGGAGCGTCCAAAGGGTATATTTTTGTGTATAAATAGAAGTGTTGGATGTGGAGAAGAACCAAGAACTTGAAGAGAAAAATTTTCTGTGAGCTCCAAAATTCTGAGTATTCTGCTCTTTCACTTTCAGATCTAAGTCTAGCCTTTTGTTCTTACACTTTCATATCTACTCTTTGTGAGAGAATTATTGTAAAAGAGGGTTTAAATTACCCTTATTCTTATTCCTTATTTTTTAGAGAGATTTTGTAAGGGTAAGGCTTTTATTGTTGAGTGAGGCTCAATAGATAAGAGTAAGTCCTGTGCCAAATCCACAAGCTTGGTGGTGTATTTATTCAATTGATAGTAAAGAAATTCTCAAGGAGGTTCCTTGGGGAGTGGACGTAGGCCGGCGTGCTGAACCACTATAAATCACAGTGTTTGATTTTCTCTCCCTATCTCTCTTACGTTTATATTGATAATTATTATTCTGTTTTTTTTTATTTATTAAAATTTTGAATATTGTGTTAATTTTAATATTGTGAAATTTTTAATAACCCAATTCACCCCCCTCTTGGGTTGCCTATCTGGGATAACAATCTTATTCCACGATACTAGAACCTCAACTCTCATAACTTCAAAGTTGCAAAGTTCTTTCCCCTATAATCCCCTCCAACTTAATCTGGAAAACAAAATTGGTTAGAAACTGGAAGCATTTGAATGTCTTGACACAACTATGGTGGTTAGTGCACTTTGGATATACACTTAATGGAATTGATGGAAATGTAACTTCAAGTTTTTTAATCTACATTTGGCTAGAGTTGAAAAATATACCAACTGATGGAGTATTGTGCAACTACTTTGTTTTAATCCCTTTCAAAGCCTTAGAGACTTATCTGTTTCTAAGGAGGGCAGCGTTGTTTAGATTGCACTAGTTGCCGAAGAAGAAAGACAAAAGGCAAACTGACATTTTGTTGCATGTATTATGGGTTACACTCATTCCATGAATTTTGCATTCAATTAAGCTCGAAACATGATGCCAGATAAGGACAAGTGTTGTTCTTTACTTCTATGTTTTTTCTTTTTCCTTTTATGATCTTGTGAGTAATTGGTTTACAATAACATATTGTATACCTTTTTTCAATAAGGTACCAAAAAAAAATTGATTTTCAAGTTGCTTAAGCTACTTTTTTGTGTCTTATTTTAATTTTTTTTTTAATCATTTCTCATGATACTGTTTGAAGATTTACTGAGTCATTTTTCTCTTCTCCTAGGTACTTGAGGTCTGATTGGAGTTCAAGATCTTTTTCAACTCAGCAACTATGTTATATTATCCTATGCTTTAATTTCTTTTTGTTTTCCCCCCTCCTTCTTTTATGTTTTTAGTTTGTCTCAAGCATGCACTTTTCTCATCTAAATGTACTTCGGGAAGGCTATGGTTTGCAATGGCTATCTATCCTATTCTATACTCTAAAATAGGTTCATATGACTTGCAATGGTTCCAAACAAGCTGTTGCTGTAGAACTTATAATCTTTGTTGTGTTTGTTCGGAGGTATGAAAGAATGGGATTAGATTATATATTCTGTGTCCACTCCACAACTATGTGATGCTGCAAATTATTGTTTTGGCCGTGTGTTACATATATGATCCAATCCTATAATTTCTTTTCTTTAATTTTTTTTAATGATTTTATGTTAGTCTCGAGCAGACATTCAACTTTTCTCATTTAAATATACTTTTTAAGAAGGCTATGACTTGCAATGGCTATTCTATCATTTACTCTAAAACAGGTTCCATAGTTACGGATATGGCTTGCAATGGTCTAAACAAGACGTTACTGTAAAACTTTTTATAATCTATATATATATATATATATGTGGTGTGATATAAACTAAGATATGGTTTGTATGTATTATGTTTGCTTGTAATAATTAGAGAAATGTGAAGAATGCTGTCAAAACTCAATTCGCTAGGATGCAGAATATTTTTTTTGTTTTTCTTATGATTTTTGTTGTGTTAAAGCTGTTATAGACTTGATTGTTTGTTGTCTGTTTTTTTAGTTGGTAATAGTAGTTTGTCTATTTGCAAGTTTCAGGACCTGTTGATGTATCCTTTTTAAACTCTCTACTTGTTTGAAACTTTGGGCCAAATAGCCTTGATTTCCTATCAAAATTTATTGAATTTATTAAATACTTACAGAATTGCATTCAAGTGCATTGATATTCAGAATATGGTAAATCTGAGATTACCTTGGTTTCTTACAGTTCATTTGGATTAAAATGTTTGGTGACAAAAACAACAAAGTTACATTTTATATAATGATTATTTTTACGTAATTGCATAAATTTAATCAAAACCAATTACACTAGTGCACAAGCAAATATCAATTATCTTACATCTACAGTTAATGTCACCACACTAGTAATCCCGTACATTATCCTAGTCAACCTAATCTGATAATCAAACATAACTATAAGTTTAAAAGATTAAAGGAATAAAAACTGCTTGTTATTATTAGGATTTGGGATTAAAACTTCCATCTTTGGGGACTAGTACTTAGTTCCAAAGAAAGTAAGTTTTGTTTACTCTCCAAAACTGGAGAATTCACACCCAACAACAGATCTATTAACTTAAAAACTAAAGAAATCGATTAGGGTAATTACAAGAATCATCCTTTGAAGTCTAAAGTCTAAAAATCATTTTAGAATATATATATATATATATATGTTCAAGTTCTAATTGTTTTTAATCTTAGTAACTATTTATCTTTGTCAGCAGTTGGAATGGACTTGTGGCAAATTTAATTAGATAGGGTTTTTTACAAATTTATAACACTTACGAGATTATATTTTATTTTATTTTTACCATTTTCAAGGACTAAATAGTTTTGATTTAAACTTCAATCTATATATTTTAGAAACTTAATAGACTCAATTGATAGTTTAGGGACTAAGTAGACAAATTAACGATAGTTGAGGGGTCTTGGCTGCTATAAAGTGGGGTCTTGGCTGATTGGTCTGGTGTTTTGCTTATGGGTGCTTATGCAGGTGAATTGTGTGGCCTGAGTGGTGTGGGATTGATCTGTGAGGTATGAACTGTGGGATTGTTTTAGGGGTCTTCTTTTCTTTCTGTTCTTTCTTTTCTCCTGTCTTTCTTTCTTTTGCTGGGTATGGTTTCTCGCCATCCCTTTGTGGTTAAGCTCGCAGATGATTGTGCTTTCTTCTCGGTGCCAACCTAGTTGGGATTGGGTTTGTTAGCTTTGATGCGCTTCTGCTCTTCCTCCCCTTTTTTGTTGTTCTTCTCATATGTATGTTTTCCTTCATCAGTAAAGCTCTTTTTTGCTGATCAAAAAAAAAAAAAAGAGTGGAATAATAGACTCAATTGATACTTTTTCATTCCAATCTATTTCAAACATTAGAATCATGGCGACCTATAATCACATTATCATTTCTCCAAAAAAAGTACTGTCCTAACAAGTTTCATTGTGGACGTGTCTTACCTTCTTACAAAATGTTCAATTATCCATAATGGTGTGTTTTATTCAAAATTTTCCATTCTCATTTAATATGAAACAATTTCATAATCAATATAAATTTACTTAAATTTATATTTTAAAATTATAAATATTATATTAAATAAAATCATAAACAATAATTAGATCAGAAGTAAGCCATGACATCGGGTTGTTTGAATCTATGATTTTATTTATTTATTGATAAAAAATTAAAATTCATTGATAGAACTGTGAAAAATAATATAGTGATAAATTCATTTATATATATCAATGCATAAGATAATTGATGAGCTTTTTACTTATGCTTTTGTTTATACAAATTTATTTAATTTAAACTATAAAAGTAATTTCATTACATACATAAATGAGTAAATTATACTTTGCCCCCTTTATATTTGGTCATTTTTTTACTTTGGCCCTTGAAGTTTTTTTTTCCTTCACTTTGGTCTTTCATATTTCAAGTTTTTTTCAATTTATTCCTAAACCTAATTTATATTCAAATTAGATTAAAAAAAAAAAAAAAAACTTGGTTCCTGCACTTTAGGTTTAGTTTTAATTTTTCATTTTATCTAAATTTCAGTTAAATTTTCTCAACATGTCACTTTAAAAAATTGACAAGTGTCTCAAAATTATTAAGTTTAATCTCAAATTTGGAAGGACGAACCAAATTAAAACTTGACTTAAAATATAAGGATCGAATTGTTTAATTTATTGTTATAGGAAATTAAGGTAAAATTTAAATTAAATTACAAAAATGGAAAGTGTAATTAATTTAATTTAATTTAATTTTTAAAAAAAAGCCCCCGCACCAAAAATAAATAACAAAAATACCACCAAACTCAACTGCTCCACCATGGTAAAAAAATATATAATAGTGTTTTTAACAATTGATACCTCAAGAGCCATTGGTTATGGACTTATGGCAACCTGTTGCCATCTTTTTTTTTCTCTTTGGATTATAATGAGATAAGGCATCCAATCTAACTAAAATTTATTGACTGATGTCAACTTATATGAAAATACTATTTATATAGAATTCTTTAACAAAATGATATAGCAGTGACAATTTTTTGTATAACTAAATGTTATTTTAATAGAGATTTTTAATTTAAAATGATAAGTCACACTAAAATCCTGCCATTTTAAATACAAATTCCGTAAATTTTTCATGTTTATATACAAATTGTAAACTTGTAGAAAAATTCCAAATTAAGTAGGTTCAGTGGGATGACCATGGCAATAGTGGATTTGGGGGCTTTAGTTATAATGACTCAAGATATTTATGTTGTATTTAGTTGGAGGATTTGGAAAGGGATTTGGAAAGGGAAAGAGCAAAGGTAGGTGAAATGAGAATAAAATATACTTACATTTCACCTAATTTCATACATCTTTTCCCTTTGTATTTGCAAATCTCTCCCCAAATCCCTCAACTAAACACAACATTAGAGTCTTTTATTGGATATGAGATCATCTACCATTCTCTGTCTTATATTTTTTAAATATTGATGTAATGATGTAGTAATATCAGATAAGTATGAAATAGAAGATGGAAAAAAGTGAGACAGAAGATATGTACTCCGTTAATTGTAGAGAATAAAGTTTGAGAATAACAAATAAGATGGTAAAATATTAGGGAAGAGCGGTGGTTGTTGTACTCATGTGACAGTTATAGCGACCCCGGTCTTTTCCCATTCGATGTTTGTATCCGGACTTAGGTTCCGTAGATTCTATCTTTGTGAAATGGTTGTTGTCGTCCTATATTTTCTTATTTGGAGTTATAGGATGTGTTGGGCGGGTTTGGAACAGGATGGTTGAGCTTAGGAACCAAAACTAGTTGCCCAGATTTTGGCTTGTCCGCCGAAGTTTGGCCTTGACGCCGAGCGATTTGTTGTTGCTTATGTCTCGGCGGGGTTTTGGCGCTTGAGCGGGAAAAAACACCCATCCAGTATTTCTTGTGCAGGGTTGGACGCTCGAGCGGGAAGTTTGACGCCGAGCGAGTTCGAAATGCCGCCGAGCGGAGTTGACGCCGAGCGGAGCTGATGCGAAAGTCTTGAGAGTGTGCATTCGCCGCCGAAGCGGGTTTACGCCGAGCGGGGCGGCTGGGTATAAAATCGTGTTTTTGGTGTTTTAAAGCAGTTTTTTATCCTCTTTTCAGATTCCAAACCCTAGGTTACGAGTTCTCTCTCTCCCAACTCATCTTCTCTCTTAGGATTGATCTACCTAGAGTGTGTTTCTACCCTAGTTTCTTCATTAAAAAGGTAGAGTGAGTCGAGGGCTTTCATTTAATCTGAACAGTTTTGGATTTGGAGCACTTTGGAATTTGGGCATCATCTTCATCTTCTTCTTTTTGAGTTATTTCTTCGAGGTAGGGATTTCCTACTCCATTTATTCGTTTTAATCCTAAGTGGTGGTATTTTGGTATTTGGGGGTAGTTTGGGAATTTTGGGAGAAACCTTAGGGTTTGTCATAAATTAATTTATATAATTAATTTAAGGGAAAATTGTGATATTGGGTTTAATTCATGAGATTGGGGAACTTAGTGATTTAACTATGTAATTGGGTAGTTTAAATACTTACCTATGAGAAGGATGAAATTTTATTGTGTTGTTATATTTATTTCTTGTTTAGAAATAATTGTTTTGGGCTATCGGTGGAGGATAGCCATTGATTGTTGTAGACCTTGCATGCGGCTTAGGTATAACTGAAATTGAGTCATTTATTTGACTGTTGAATTAATACAGAATATTCGTGTATTGATTATGTGTTGTGTATGTCAAGCATTGATTATGTTGCATATGCATTTGGTTTTGGAGGAGATAGGGGATGAACTCCACGGTTTAGGGGAAGATAGGGGATGGACCTCTAAACCGGATTTGTTGGGAGGAGATAGGGGATGGACTCCAGTAGCATCACATATGTGGATGCTTATTGATAATAGAAATATTTCTATTAGTTGTTGATATGATACATCACCACCAGGTGTATCAGTAGGGAAGTATGGAAGTGGATTTGATTGAGATTGTTATAACACCAGCATGTGTGTTTATTTTGTTATAAGAAAGGTTCAACCTGATTTGTTATCCTCGTTGAGTTGTATGGCCAGGTTCTGAGCCATGTCTGTATAAATGGAAGGTGTATTGTGTCATAGACCATGTGTCATAGACAATGTAGACATTCGTGTCATAAAATTTTAAATTGATTACCTTGTGTTAACCATGTATCGGGTACTACTGCTTTAGTTAATTCTTATGCTTGGTTTAGTATTTCTCTACTGGGCTGTGGCTCACCCTATATGGGAACTTCATTTTCAGGTTCAAGTGGTTCACTACCTCCAAAGACTTAGCTTGTGAGGATTTGGACTTGAAGACTTGCTTTATATGTTTTATTTGTTTTATTTGAACTATATAAACATTCAAGCCTAGGGCTTTATTTGTTTTGAGTTAGAACTCATGGAATTGTGTCCAAGTGTTGGCTTGGCAAGATGTAAGCTCGTAGGGCATTTATTTTGATATTTTATTTCGTAATACTCTGATGAATGAAATAATATAATGTTTTCTTTTAATAATGTATGTTATGTTTTATATTTAATGGGCTAAATGTTGTGGGCGTGACAACAGTAGTTTGTTGTGTTGTGCGATCTTGTGCGGGCTTTTCTTGAGATTATTTTGATGATTCAAATCGTTTAAATTGAAGGATTCTTCAAGTTAATTATTCATTAAAAAAAATAGATTAATCGGACATTTATAGCCATATAACAACATCACATGTATTTAAAAAAAATTATACTGCAATTAGAGGTGGAACTAAGATCATTGTGCAAGTAGAGATTAAATTTAAATTTACCTTACAACAAAAAAGAAGAAGAAGATAGTTTGCGAGTAAATTTAAATTAATTTTTTTGAATACATACTTGGGGGTTTAATTGATATTTTTTTGGATAGTTTGAACGGTAAAGTGAAGTTTCAAATTAAATTTCGGTGTCATATTAGCAACTTTCAATTGATTATACATGGTAGCTAATGGTGAGGGTGAAATTAATATAAAATCGAATAGTTTAAGTATAAAATATTATTAAAAAAACATGGATTAAATTAACTTTTAAATGATAGTTTGGGAAGTAAAATGAAATTTCATTTGATTTTAAATTTAATAAAAAAGTTCAAAGCTATGTTTGGATTATAGATTTGGATAGGAATTTGAAAAACAAAAGAAAAAAGATTTGTCGGGTGGAGATTGAATCGGTAGTGTGAGTTCTAGAATGAATTTAAACCATAGATTGATGGCAAGTGCATGATCATGATCATGACTCTTTTTCTGCAGGACTGGCTTCATTGTTGGGTTCTTGAATAAATGCAGTTAGAGATTTGATTGATCGAGAAACCTTTAAGCCTAATAGAGAGAGAGAGAGAGAGAGAGAGAGAAAAGTGATTTAGAACATTGAAGACAACACTATTCCCCAGATGAGTTTAATATTAGTTTCAACATTGTCATGGACTCTGTTTCAGTTCATGCAAGTTGTCGTTTTTGTTCTCATGGTGTGTTTGGATGGTTCAGGCTCTACTACTAGCATCGCTCGCATTCAAGGCTCAAATAATCGGTGATCCATTTGGAGCTCTGAATTTGTGGAATGAATTTGTCCACTTCTGTCAATGGGCTGGCATAACATGTGGCCGTCGCCACAAGAGGGTGACTGTGAATATTGACAGGCTCCATTTCGCCTCACGTTGGAAATCTAAGCTTTCTTAGGGAACTGTGGTTGCGTAACAGTAGCTTCACTCATCAAATCCTCCCTGAACTTGGCCATCTACGAAGACTGCGAATATTGAAACTAGGCAATAATTCAATCACTGGTGAAATTCCCGCCAATATATGTCACACCCCACTTTTTATTACTCGAAGTCATTACCAAATTCATTAACTTAATTCAATTTCAGAGATAACATGCGGAAGTAAACTCATACATTTAATCCGTAGAAGTGATTAGCAATACTCTCATTCGTATGCAAAGTCAACATTACATGAACATACTAATAAATTGCCCTTAGGCTTACAACCTTTAAATAAACAAATGAAGGGTGTAACCCTTTTACACATATGGCGTTCCGCCAACAACAAAGAGGCCCCGTGGCCAACAAATAAGTAGATCCAAATCTTGTAGCACATCCTGCTAAACACCTGAAAAAGTTTCAACAACGTGGGATGAACATATAGTCCAGTAGGGATCTCAACATGATCCTCAACAATAACAACAGTACAGATAGCTATGATCATGAACACTCTTTCTCATACTAGAATAGTAATGTGACAGTTTATACAAAAATATATATGTATGAACTTTCCTTTTGAAAACAACCGTTTCATTCAACGCTACAAGCGATTCATCTTTCCATATTCCTCTCATTAATCCCCATTCCCATCCTTTCATAATATTAACCACTACTTAGGAAAATCATCACTAAGCCCGATACTCTCATCCATTTCCCATACATACGACAGACGTATCCTTTTTAAACGTGTTTATTTTTAAAACATTCGATCTCCTTCACATTTTCCAAAAGACAAAAATAACATTTTGATTCATTCCCAATATTATCATAACCATACATGCATAACTTTGTAAAAACATAAATTACAACCCACCAACATGTATACCATCAATCAATGGAGTAACTCGGTCCTCCGAACTGTAACCAATCAAATCCATGATATTTTCAGTCACAACTAAACCACAACAATTCCACTTTGCTCTACTAACTATGTGTTTAGTAAGCCAAAGATATACTGCAATAACTACTATCAACTTCGCTCTACTAGCTATGTGCATAGTAAGCCAAAATGTACTTCTCACAACAACATACCATTTTACCAGGCGCTAGCTGGAAGGAAGTTGTGACGCCCTCAAAATAATGACATTAAACCCAACAATATTGACATGCCATGATATATAAAAGATCCACGTCCTTCCATTCAACAGAGTTCTATTACAAATAGTATTACATGTTAACAACAAAAGCATATGCCCTAAGGGCTTACAGCTTTCCAAGTTAACACTTGGATACAAGAAAGTAGAGTGCTAACTCGTTTACACATTAAGCCCTTGGCTTGAATTTACATGTAATATTACAAAAGGAAAGACAACCAAAAAGTCCGTCCGCCACTAGCCTCCCAAGCTAATTCCTTGGAGGTGGCATGCTACCGGTACCTGAAAATAATATTCCCATATAGGGTGAGCCACAGCCCAGTAGAAATATACTAAACCAGTTATGAATAATGACTGAAAGATTAATGATTGATAGATGGCCAACTCTTTTACATTCTTTCATAACATAATACAATTCCAAGACGTTTAAGTCTATATTTCCTTTTCACTTGCCATATCATAACCTTGGCTCAAACATCTCACATGAGACAAGCACTCATGCCAACACATTTCACTTCAACAAATATAAACATAATACATATTCATACTTCCAAAGACAAGCATATACGCTCTGTCAATACATTTCTAGATAAGCATATATGCTCTATCTACGAGTTCATCCCTATCTCCTCCCAATAACATCCGGTTTAGAGGTCCATCCCTATCTTCCCTAAACCGATGAGTACATCCCCTATCTCCTCCAACACAACACAATGCATATAAACAACAATTATATACATCACATAACAATACATAAAATCAATGTATTCTATCCATCGTTATAATTCATAACATTACAACCCTTAGGTTCCAATTTCACTAATGTTTCAACATTAATTCCATGTTTCTATACCAAACATGCTTCTAGGTTTATTATAGACAAAACCCCAAACTTTTATAAAATTACACAATGGCCCAAAGTTTCCCAAAATTACACAACAACTTCCAACATATCAAAATGCTAAAATTTAAAGACAAGACTCATAAAGAGGAGTAGGATATCCCTACCTCAAAGTTTGAGCTCAAAAGGAGATGAAGGCCCAACACCCAACTTGCTCCAAACTCAAATATTTTCAGATTAGATCGAAGCCCAAGTCACCCTCTATCTTTTTAACAAAGCACTTAGGGTAGATTCACACTCTAGGGAGATGATTTCTTAGAGAGAAGGTAAGTCTAGAGAGAGAGGCTCTCAAATTTAGGGTTTGAAGATATAAAACTTTGGAAAAAGTGAAGTTTGGATCGCTGCTGCGATCTGATATAAATAGGCTCGCTCGAGCGAAGACTTGGTCGCTCGAGCGACCAGACACAGAAAACCCTAGCTCGAGCCGAGAAGGTCTCACTCGAGCCAACATCCTAGAAGCTCGCTCGAGCGAAGAAAAGCTCGCTCGAGCCAGGAGCTCGACCCTTCAGGTCTGCAACTAGGCCGACGCTCGAAGCGAACCTCTCTCGCCGAGCGAAGATCGAACAGATCGCTCGGCGAAGAACAGCTCGAGCGAAATCATGGTGTTGAGTCCAGCCAGACGCACCGCCGCTCGGCGAAGCCGCTCTGGCTCGACCCACCAGACACAAAACTCAACTCTCGCTCGGGCGACCAACCCCTCGCCTGGGGGAAGGACAAAAATTCTGGGCAGCAACCCTTGGCTCCCAAACACAACCAACCTGAAGCAAACCTGCCCAACACATCCTATAACTCAAATACAATATATGAAAGGACGTAAACAGGACAACAATCCACTACCAACATCTACGGACACATGTCCGGATCACTATACAACAAGGGGTAAACCCGGGATCGCTATAACCTCCCCCCCTTAAAGAATTTCGTCCCCGAAATTAAAACAAGTTTTTGAAAAGCAAGTCTCTCTCTTTTTTTTTTAAACAATGTCATAACACAATATTTAACAATTTGACCCATTACCGGTCATCCATCTCTTATCAAGAGGCATTTCGCAATATACATTTTCAAGCGCATCTATAACATGCATTTCTTGTTCCACTTTCCAACCATTCTCAATTTACATGGTTTCACAAATCATATCATAACAAAATTTCATGATACATCTCCAATTCTATAATATGGCCAACACATGCAACATTATAATCAATTCTCACATTAAGGCAAGTTTTACACTACTCCCTTAAATCAAAACATATACCATGTTTTACAACTTAAGACACATACAATGTTCTTAAAGTTCAACAAGATTACAAGTTTTCATTACATGACTACAAATCAACAAACAAGTCCGGATATTTCTCGCGGACTTCCAACTCACGTTCCCAAGTGGCTTCCTCCACTCCGTGATGCTTCCACAAAACCTTAACCAAAGGAATGGTCTTACCACGCAGGACTTGATCCCGCCTATCCAAGACCCGAACCGGTCTCTCTTCATACGAGGCATCCTCATCTACCTCCAAATCGGTCCAATCCAACACGTGTGATGGATCCGGCTCATACTTCCGAAGCATACTCACATGAAACACGTCATGAACTCCGGATAACTGTGGCGGCAAAGCTAAACGGTAAGCAACCTCGCCAATCCTCTCAAGGATCTCAAAGGGACCAATAAACCGAGGGGATAACTTTCCTCTCTTCCCAAACCTCATCAATCCCCGCCTAGGTGATATCTTCAGAAAGACATGATCACCTATCTCAAACACCAACGGTCTCCTCCCTACGGTCGAGATAAGATTTACGGCGACTGGTCAGAACAAGCCTCCTACGGATAAGCTCAACTTTCTCCGTCGTCTCCCTAACCAACTCGGACCCAACAAAGGTGTATCACCCACCTCGCCCAACAAGCTGAGACCTACAAGGTCGGCCATACAAGGCCTCAAACGGTGCCATACCGATGCTAGACTGATAACTGTTGTTGTAGGCAAACTCCACCAATGGTAGGTGCCTTTCCCACGTCCCACTAAAGTCAAGGACACAACCCCGAAGCATATCCTCAAGGATCTGAATAGTACGCTCGGACTGCCCGTCAGTCTGAGGATGATACGCTGTACTAAAGGTCAACTTAGTGCCCAAAGCACCCTGCAAACTCTGCCACAACCTAGCAGTAAAACGAGGATCTCTATCAGAGACAATCGTCACTGGGACCCCGTGCAATCTCACTATGTCCCGAATATACAAGTCGGCAAGGTGATCTACCGAATCTCTCACGCGCATAGGAATGAAGTGTGCCGACTTACTCAACCGGTCTACAACCACCCAAATAGCATCACTACCCCGCTGAGTCCTCGGAAGACCCACAACGAAGTCCATAGTAACATGCTCCCACTTCCACTCGGCAATAGGCAAGGGTTGTAACAAACCCGCTGGCCTCGATGTTTCGCCTTCACTGGCGACAGGTAAGGCACTTAGACACGAAGACTGCCACATCTCTCTTCATGCCCCGCCACCAAAACTGGCGACTCAAATCCTGATACATCTTAGTACCTCCCGGATGCACCGCAAGGCGCGAATGGTGAAACTCTCGGAGTACCTCCTCTCGGCAAGACTCCGCCACAAACAAACGGTCTCGGTATCTCACACTCAAGTCGGGATACACCGTCAAACCCTTCTCAACTTTCCCACTGGAGATCTTCTCTCTGAGGGATTCTACCTCAAGGTCACCTCTCTGTGCCTCTAACACTCGAGTCACAAGTGTAGGCTGCGCAACAACAGAAAACAAGGCCGCAGCCTCAACGGATTCGCCCAGAAGCAAATCAAACTCGCCAAGTGCCCCCAACATCTCCCACTCTCGGATGGCTACACAAGCTACATCACTAATGGATTTCCTACTAAGAGCATCGGCCACAACATTGGCCTTCCCTGGGTGATAATGCAACTCGAAGTCGTAATCCTCAATGAACTCCATCCACCTCCTCTGCCTCAAGTTCAAGTCTTTCTGTGAAAACAGATACTTCAGACTCTTATGATCCGAGAACACCTCGAATCTCTCACCATAAAGGTAGTGCCTCCAGATTTTCAAGGCAAAGATCACAGCCGCTAACTCTAGGTCGTGTGTAGGGTAATTCTTCTCGTGTATTTTTAACTGACGTGAGCCATAAGCTACTACTTTCCCTCCCTGCATCAACACACAACCCAAACCCTCTCGTGAGGCATCACAATAGACTGCATAACCCAACCCTCTCTCCGGAATAATCAAGACTGGAGCGGTGGTCAATCTAACTTTCAACTCCTGAAACGACTTTTCACAAGTCTCACTCCATACAAATTTGACTCCCTGGCGAGTCAACCTAGTCAACGGCGAAGCTAACCTGGAGAAATCTTTCACAAACCGACGATAGTACCCAGCTAATCCCAGAAAACTGCGGATCTCAAACACACTCTTAGGCTGTGCCCAATCTTGCCTTGCCTCGTCTTGGATGTATCAAGCGACACCCTTCCCGGAAACCACATGGCCTAAGAACTTGACTTCTTTTAGCCAAAACTTCGCACTTCCCAAACTTGGCATACTGACCTATGGGCTCTAAGCAATCCAAGCACCACTCTCAAGTGTCCCTCGTACCCTTTCTCTGAAGGTGAATAGATAAGAATATCATCCACAAAAACGACCACAAAACGATCCAAGAATTCCCGGAAGATCCGGTTCATCAAGTCCATAAAGACTGCCGGTGCGTTGGTAAGCCCAAATGGCATCACCAGAAACTCATAATGGCCATACCGCGCATCTTAATGCCGTCTTAGGAATGTCCTCCTCTCTGACCCTCAACTGGTGGTAACCCGATCTCAAATCTATCTTAGAGAAACAACGGGAACCCTTCAACTGGTCAAACAAATCATCTATACGGGGCATAGGGTACTTATTCTTAACCGTAGCCCGATTTAACTTTCGGTAGTCGATACACAATCTCAAAGCACCATCTTTCTTTTTAGCAAAGAGGGCCGGTGCTCCCCACGGCGATACACTAGGGCGAACGAAGCCCTTATCTAACAATTCCTGGAGCTGAACTTTCAACTCAATCAACTCTGCTGGGGCAAAACGATAAGGTGCCATAGAAATCGGCGCTGTGCCGGGCACTAAATCAATAGAGAACTCTGTCTCTCGATGAGGTGGCAAATCAACAAGGTCCTCGGGAAAGACGTCCGAGTACTCACAAACTACCCTTGGCAACTCAATCTGGGTCTCATCACACTCACCATTCTCAAAACTAGCAAGTAGGCTACTAAGCTCATTCCGCCTTTGCGGACCGCACCCCTGTGGCACAACACTACCAACTCGGTCTCCTAAGAAATGGAAACACTCCCCGCTCACTGTACAACAAGTGACCCTCTGGCGGTAGCAATCAATAACAGCTCGGTATGACGATAACCAGTCCATACCCAAAATAACATCAAAGCCCTTCATGGGCATAACTACAAAAGGAAACGGAAGCCTATGATCGTCAACTTCTATGTCACAACCTCTACATCCGTGTTTCAAAATCAACTCACCCCCAATAGGTGACACTACACAAATAGGAGATGCCAACACTGCTAACTCCAATTCCAACACAGATGCAAATCTGAGATACAAAAGAATGAGACGCACCAGATCAATCAACACACTAACAGCAAATTGCAAAACAAAAAGGTACCTCTCACTCTTGATGGGCGGTACTAGGTCTGTGATAACGATACCATACAGCCTGTAGGCCCCTCGATCCACTGCTCGCCTCTCGGAGCATAGGGGCTGCTTGCCTTGGGGGACGGCAAGCCCGGATTGGCCCTCGAGGCTGCCTGAGTGGTGGTGAAATCCCTGCGTCTGTCTAGAACGGGCAGCTCTGAAGTGGCACTCAACCGTGGGCAATACCTCTTCATGTGCAGGCATCCACATTGGTAACACGACAAGGGCTGCCCCCTACCCGAACTCTGGCTCTGCGGCCTAGGCGAAGAAGCGACTCTCGACCCGCCTTGAACAGCTGAAACCTTGTGACCGGTGGCCACACTTGTAACAATTGAACTCTCCTGTTGCCCTGAGCTCAAGACTTTCGGTATTGGGAAAGTCGACCTGGCCAAACCACCCTGGGACGGCTGAGGGTTATAACCCCTCTGCCTCCTGCCATCACCCTGTCCCTCTTGGCCCCTCTTGGAGCCCCCATGTTTTGCCTCTTCTCCCTCCTGCATCATCAGCTCCATATGAGCTGCAGCATCCACCAAATGCCTGTACTCTCGAATGTAAGGTCCACCAACTTTCAACTTGAGGTCCCACCTCAACTTCCGCTCAAACTTCAGTAAGCACCGGCGCTCCTCTGTCGCCACAAGTTCAGGTGCAAACCTGGACAAGCTAGTAAATGTAGCCTCAAACTCGGCCACAGACAAACCCTCCTGCTTAAGCTTGGTAAACTGATCCCTCAGTCTCTCTCTAGCCACTGCGGATAAAAACCTCTCCTGGAAAGCATTCACAAACGCCTCCCAAGTACCACCCACACGAACTTTCTCATACTTCCACCATTGACCCGCATCTCCTTTGGAAGGATGCAAGGTCACTTTCAATGCTCGTCCTCAATGCCTAGCATCTCGAGCGTTTTACTCATTTGTTCTAGCCACTCGTGCCTTCAATGGCTCCTTAGGATCCCCAACAAACTCCTCGGGTTAGGCAGGAAGAACTCCCTCTTCAAAAAGAAGGTCACCGCCTCGGTGCTGATTTCTGCTCTGAGAATACCCAAAGCCCTGCTATCTCCGGGCCAAGGCACCCATAGCTCTTGGCCCTTGGCTCGGCCACATTGGCCTGACCAACCCCCTCCTGAATTGCCGGAACCTCATCCGGTAATGGCACTTCCTGCCTCCTAGGCCTACCACGCCTACCACCTCTTGCTCGTCCTGACATCCTAATAAGGTAACACAGAACGTTAGCACATTTATAAACGTGCCAAAACTAAACACTCACGTCCTAATACATGGATAACTGTAATTCATTCCACGTAAGCACATAAACACACATAGCACTTACGAATTTCATTTCCGGATGATGATAGTCCCAAGGCGTTACTAGAGTACTGGTTAGAAACAGCATTGATCAAGTGCCTTTCCAACAAGACTCCCAGAAACCCAAAGACCCAATCAACATCCTAGAAACTAAATCCCATACACAAATAATCACATAAGCATGTTATCACATAACGTATAACAGTACACCTAAGTCTCTATCAAGCGAGACAAACCCATTGTGATCCTAATCACTTCCCACGTACCCAAAGTATTCGAACCCGGTACGCTTTGATACCAAGTTGTGACGCCCTCAAAATAATGACATTAAACCCAACAATATTGACATGCCATGATATATAAAAGATCCACGTCCTTCCATTCAACAGAGTTCTATTACAAATAGTATTACATGTTAACAACAAAAGCATATGCCCTAAGGGCTTACAGCTTTCCAAGTTAACACTTGGATACAAGAAAGTAGAGTGCTAACTCGTTTACACATTAAGCCCTTGGCTTGAATTTACATGTAATATTACAAAAGGAAAGACAACCAAAAAGTCCATCCGCCACTAGCCTCCCAAGCTAATTCCTTGGAGGTGGCATGCTACCGGTACCTGAAAATAATATTCCCATATAGGGTGAGCCACACCAAAGAGAAATATACTAAACCGTTATGAATAATGAAAAGATTAACAGTTGATAGATGGCCAACTCTTTTACATTCTTTCATAACATAATACAATTCCAAGACGTTTAAGTCTATATTTCCTTTTCACTTGCCATATCATAACCTTGGCTCAAACATCTCACATGAGACAAGCACTCATGCCAACACATTTCACTTCAACAAATATAAACATAACAGTCATATTCATACTTCCAAAGACAAGCATATACGCTCTGTCAATACATTTCTAGATAAGCATACATGCTCTATCTACGGAGTTCATCCCCTATCTCCTCCCAATAACATCCGGTTTAGAGGTCCATCCCCTATCTTCCCCTAAACCGCGGAGTACATCCCCTATCTCCTCCAACACAACACAATGCATATAAACAACAATTATATACATCACATAACAATACATAAAATCAATGTATTCTATCCATCGTTATAATTCATAACATTACAACCCTTAGGTTCCAATTTCACTAATGTTTCAACATTAATTCCATGTTTCTATACCAAACATGCTTCTAGGTTTATTATAGACAAAACCCCAAACTTTTATAAAATTACACAATGGCCCAAAGTTTCCCAAAATTACACAACAACTTCCAACATATCAAAATGCTAAAATTTAAAGACAAGACTCATAAAGAGGAGTAGGATATCCCTACCTCAAAGTTTGAGCTCAAAAGGAGATGAAGGCCCAACACCCAACTTGCTCCAAACTCAAATATTTTCAGATTAGATCGAAGCCCAAGTCACCCTCTATCTTTTTAACAAAGCACTTAGGGTAGATTCACACTCTAGGGAGATGATTTCTTAGAGAGAAGGTAAGTCTAGAGAGAGAGGCTCTCAAATTTAGGGTTTGAAGATATAAAACTTTGGAAAAAGTGAAGTTTGGATCGCTGCTGCGATCTGATATAAATAGGCTCGCTCGAGCGAAGACTTGGTCGCTCGAGCGACCAGACATAGAAAACCCTAGCCCGAGCCGAGAAGGTCTCGCTCGAGCCAACATCCTAGAAGCTCGCTCGAGCGAAGAAAAGCTCGCTCGAGCCAGGAGCTCGACCCTTCAGGTCTGCAACTAGACGCACGCTCGAGCGATTTAACCTCTCGCCGGCGAAGATCGAACCAGATCGCTCGGCGAAGAACGGCTTCGCCGAGCGAAATCATGGTGTTGAGTCCACCAGACGTTAGCCGCCGCTGAAGCGGCCGCCTGCTCGACCCACCGAACACAAAACTCAACTCTCGCTCGGCGACCAACTCCTCGCCGGCGAAGGACAAAAATTTCGGCGAACCCTTGGCTCCCAAACACAACCAACTCAAGCAAACTCGCCCAACACATCCTATAACTCAAATACAATATATGAAAGGACGTAAACAGGACAACAATCCACTACCAACATCTACGGACACATGTCCGGATCACTATACAACAAGGGGTAAACCCGGGATCGCTATAGGTGTGGCACCTTAGATTATAAGCGCATACAGTTCTCCAGGCGCTAGCTGGAAGGTAACGGTACCTTTGATTATAAGCGCGGCATATAACGCCAACAACCACCATGCACACAAGGCATATCCAACATGTATAATGCATATACATAAACTACCAAGATAACAGCAATGTGTTTAAAATAGATGAACACATACGTGTAAAGCATGCACAACAATTCAACACAACCGTATCATCCTCCACCGACGACCAAGGACAAAACCTCTAGATGCAAGTATATTATACATCTATAAACTTACTCAATTATCATGAGATTATCAACTTAACACAAATACTAACATAGTAGTATAAGATACAACAAATTCAATATTCATACTTATTTCAAAGTACCATTCCTATTCCACAAAACCAATCCCACTTCCTTTTATTTTCCCAAAACTAACTTCAAGGACAATAAGCCCTAACTCATTTTAATCAACTACATTCCTTTCAAAGCCATTCCAATTTAATTATACAAATTAAATCATAATCACCATAATAGGGTTTTCTTCCCTCTTTCTCATTATTGAACAAAAGCCTCAATCATCTACAATAGCCAACAATGGTTTCACTTAAAACCCAAAATACCCAAGTATTTACCCAAAGATCAAACCCCTCTATTAAATTATTAAATCAATAGATATTAGGGTTTCCTCTCCTTTCAACAACAACTCGCTAATTAACCACCCAATTAGCCCAAAGCACATCTAATAATCAAAGATCTAAAACCAACAACCAACCCAAAGTTCAACCTCATGAATTTATATAAAATTCCAACATGATGTAGTTTTCATGCAATACAAAAATAACCACATGTCTATCTATAGTAGGAGTATTGAAAAGAGAACAAGGAGAATCCCTACCTCAAAGGAGAACCCAAATGGAGAGGATGACCCTAATCAAAGTGCTCCAAATCCACTATTTTTGATTAAAATGTAGCCCTCACTCTCTACCTTTTTAACAAAGGACCTAGGATGGATTTATAGTAGAAAGAGATGAAATCTAGGAGAGAGTATGTTTAGAGAGAGAGAGTCTCCGCTAGGGTTTCAAGAAAGAAAGAAGGAGAAAATGCTATTTTTCCCCCTTGCCCTCGAATACGACAGGCTCGCTGAAGCGAAGACTGGTCGCCGAGCGACTGCACAAAGAAAGCCTCGCCGGCGAAAAGAAGCTCGCTCGAGCCAAAAACAAACCAGCTCAATCCAGGGAAGGGAAGCTCGCTCGAGCCAACAACCATCGCGATCGGTCTAGCATCGACGCAACCTCGCTTCGAGCCAAGAAAGGTTCGCTCGAGCGATTTAACCAAAGAAGGACCTCGCCGAAGCGAAGAGAAGCTCGCTCGAGCGACCAAGCCAAAAACTGAACATCAAGAGTTGGTTTCTAAACCCAACCAACCTGCAATCAACCTGCCCAAAACATCCTATAACCAAAGAACAAGGAATCAAAGGACAACAACGACAACAAAATGGCAACGAAATCCACGAAACATAAGTCCGGATACACCAATCAAATGGAAAAAGACCGGGGTCGCTACAATATATCTGCTTGCTCTAACCTTGTTGCTCATGAATGTTATCGCAATAGGCTGGCTGGAAAAATTCCTGTGGAGCTTGGTTTTCTGTCTATGCTCAAGCGACTGTTTATTGACTTCAATAAGCTAACAGGAGGCAAGATATTGTTCTCTAAACTTGTTTTCTACAAAGAATTATTTGTAGAAGGTACATTACTATTTGTTTAAATGATTCTGACAAGCATCTATACAATTTTATTTACTTTGTATTATACATGAATTATAGAGTATGGTATGGGAAATGAGGTGATGACATTGGAGATGTTTGCAGGAAAGAGACCTATTGATAACATGTTTAATGATAATCTGAGTCTCCATAACTTTGTTAAGATGGCTTTACCTGAACAAGTAACAAGCATTTGTTGATCCAACACTATTTACCAACTGATGGAGTTTTGTGCAACTACTCTGCTTAAATCCCTAGCAAAGCCTTGGAGGCTTATCTGTTCCTAAGGAGAGCAGCATTGTAAACATTGCACTAGCTAACTGACATTTTCTTGCATGCAATATGGGTTACACCCACTCCATGAATTTTGCAAGTAATTACGCTCGAAACATGACACTTTTTTATCCCTTG
Source organism: Camellia lanceoleosa (assembly GCA_025200525.1). Lineage (NCBI taxonomy): Eukaryota > Viridiplantae > Streptophyta > Magnoliopsida > Ericales > Theaceae > Camellia > Camellia lanceoleosa. The sequence continues at coordinate 118,618,099 of CM045764.1, read as the reverse complement.
TTTTTTACTCTTATAAGCATTTGGTTTACAATAGCATATTTAGATACATTTATTCAATAAGGTACCAAAAAATACCAAAAAATGATTTCAAGTGCTTCAGCTTCTTATTTGTGTCTTCTTTTAATTGTTTTGTCATCTCTTATCTTACTCTTTGACATTTTAATTAGTTTTTTCTCTTCTCCTAGGTACTTGAGATCTGATTGGACTTGCAGATCTTTGTCGAATCAACAACTATGTGATATTGTCCCATACTTTAATTACTTTTTTCCCCCCTTCTTCATGTTTTTAGTTTGTCTCAAGCATGCATGCATGCAACTGATGTAGAGTATAAAAAACTCAAGGAAGAGTAAATTTAATGAAGTGGCGATATTTAGAAATTGACATGCTTTAAAAGAAAACCGGATAGGAACCATTCATAATTATGTTTCCAGTATTATTAAAGTCTTATTTCATGATTATTTATATTATCTTGAATTTTTAAATCAAGGATATTTTGGTAATTTTTATACTTACTGACATGGGTTGTAGGGGTCGCCCATGTGTAACGCCAAAATAATCCAACATAAATTAGGTACATCAACCAACATCCGTTAATCAATAGGGTCTATACAAAAAGTCCCACATGCGAATTATACATTCAATGATATAAAATACATGAATCTATAGTATGTAGAATATCAAATCCCAAAAATAAATAAAATCCCCTTGAGGGCTACATATTCCAAGGATCAAGCCCGGTTACACAAAAATGATTTCATGAACCCATACATTTATAGCCCTTGGCTAACAAAATGAATTACAACAAAATAAGAGTCATTTGCTCTCTACAAAATATATCCACGCCCTCAACTCGGCGGGATCACCACATCTTTTCCTGCACCAAAATCTCATAAGGGTGAGCATAAAACCCAGTAAAGAATCATTAACAAAGTATATACAGTTATGTAAGATTTCTAATATAAAATGCAAATGCCATGCAATGCCAATTAAAAGAGGATCTCATTTACAAGTTTTTTTTTTTTTTTTAAAAGAACACCATGTTTAACAAAAGCTTGAAACCTCAACAAATCAGAAATTTACAATTTTATTCAATGGGGCGGTAAATACGACTTAGGTAATTCCTAGGTTGGTGTCTGCAAATAGGCATAACTAGCACTACCAAAAACCCCACTTTACCGGTTGCTAACCGGAAGGGAAGTGGTATCTCCTCCGCACGTGTTTTCGGTCTTTCACACCGAACACTCAGGCCCACTTAAACAAGTTCATCTACACCCCCTATTCAGACTTACTAACGTATTTACCCCAAAAACATTTCCATGATTTCATTTCATAACGTTTCTTTCTCAATGAAAATGTTTTCAAATTTCAACTCACAACTTGCAACAATGCAATGATAGAAATGCCAATACGATATATGCCAAAACTTAACAATAATTTTGTGATAATCAATTGAATGAATACGCAATGTAATAATCATCATCACTACATAACATTTCTCCATCGTCAAATCTCTCAACGATAATTCATTATAATTAAACTTTCCACTCTTCTTTCAACATTATCAAACATGATACCCATAATTTCATTTAAATTCATCAACAAATGAATACTTTCACATTTTGTATCAAACCAACACTTTGTTACTCCATAACTTTATCTACGATTTCAACTACAAACTTCCCTTTCCATTTTTCACACACTCCATGAAATTTATCATTTCTACAATGGCAAAAGATATTTTCCATTTCCATTCTTCCATTGTGACATAACAACAAATTAATTAATTAATTTCATAACCCTCTATCCATTTCAAAGAAAATCCATGGATTTGGGTCTTTGGTTAAGATTAGGTATCTCTTCACCATTTTAAAAAGGGCACACCCACACAAAACATCTTTCTCACACCATAAAAATGAAACCCTCAAGGATTAACTTAGAAAGATTTGAGATTTTAAAACTCACTTTTGAAAATCTCTACATTCTAGAGCCAAAAATCAAAACCCACATAATATCTTCAAGAAAACCCCAAAAATCAACATCAACCTTGCAAAACATGTATGTATAACTCAAAAAAATCCCTACCTCAAGTTCTTGGTGAGAAAGGAGATGAAACCCCCTAGAATCAACGGTGACGAATCCCGATCTTCACCGCACACAATGTAGCTCTGGAGGAGCTCTTCAACTTTGATGAAGGAGCTTGGGTTAGAAATGCAATAAATCTAAAGAGATCAAGAGTTCTAAGTGTTTTGGTATAGGAAATGTAGAAAGATGGAGGAGAAAAGGGTTTTTAGAGAGAGAGAGAGATGTGTATAATGATATACACTCAACCCAAGAAAAGAAAAAGAAGCAGATTTTCGGACTGCACAGGGGCCTGCACGTGCGGCCCCCTCTCCCGCACGTGCGGAGCGTCTTCTCACACGTGTGGCCTCCACCCCCGCATGTGCGGTAGCCCCTCCCCGCACCTCAGTCCGCACCTTCCGCTTCACGTGCCTTTTATGCAGAATGTAACTCAGAAAGCTCCTCTCTCACCACACGTGCGGCCTCCTATCCAGCACTTGCAACCTCATCCCGAACGTCCGGCCCTGGCCCTCAAATGCAAAATTTTCTCTTCACAACACCAGGCACCCCAGACCGACCTCGCACTCTCTGAAACGAGTGAAATTCAACCCCGGAATAAACAGGAGCAAAATTTTTGAGGAAAACTCCCAAATGCAACAAACCCAATTAATTAACAAGGTTCCAAGTCAACCCAACACCCCAACAAGACAAACCCAAAGTTAAAAGAGGAAAACAAAACGAGTAACGCACCCGGTCACCACACCATGAGTTGTCTTGTGGATCAAGTTATTTAATTAGATTTTATTTATATTTCTTATTCAAAGATATTGTAGTAGTTTTCTTTTCTTTTTCTTTTTCTTTTTTTTTGTTTAGTCAGTTTAGAAAGTCTCCTAATTCTATATAAAGTCATGTAATACTTATAATTTAGGATTTATTACACTCTATACCCCTCAACTATTGCTAATTTGTCTACTTAATTAGTCCATAAACTATCGATTGAGTCTATTAAGTTAGTCCCTAAATTATCAATTGAATCTAGTAAGTCCCTAAATTATTTAAATGAAACCTATTTAGTCCCTAAAAATGTTACAAAATAAAATATAAGCTCATGAGTATTATAAATTAGTAAAAGACACTATCTAGTTAAAATTTTATTTCAAAAAAACCTTTAATTTTTATTCCATCTTTAAAAAGTAGACATTAGCTCTTATGGTGAATTTTCTTTATAAGGATAAAGGTAATTATCTATAGTATCTTCTTACTTAGATTCTAAAATAGCTATGTGTGCTTACCTTTATCTAGTATTATATGTCAGATATAATTTCTAATTGATTGTTTTTAAGTTTTTCACTAAGTTATTTTATATAATTTAATTAATATATTATTTTTTCTATTATTATTTGTAACAAAATGTTATTATTTAAACTATGTAATTTTACTTTTTCAATCTATCTAATACTCATATAATTTTATTGACAATACTGAGAAATCAGACTCTAATACTAATTTAAACACATAACTAAATATATATCGACCCCGGTCTTTTCCCATTTGGTTGTTGTATCCGGACTTAGGTTCCGTGGATCCTATCATTGTATAATTGTTGTTGTCATCCTTTATCTTCTCTTTTTGAGTTATAGGATGTGTTGGGCAGGTTTGTTTCAGGTTGGTTGGGTTGGGAAACCAAGTGTTGCTGTCCAGAATTTTGGACCTTCGCTCGAGCGAGGAGTTGGTCGCTCGAGCGAGCTTTTGTTTTTGGTCCTTCGCTCGAGCGAGGGTTTGGTCACTGAGCGAGAGTACAATTTTGTGTCTGGTGGCTCGAGCCAGGGTTCCTTCGCTCGAGCGAGCGATTGCGTCTAGTTTAGACCTGAGAGTTGTGTTTCTTGGCTCGAGCGAGCTTTTCTTCGCTCGAGCGAATTGGTTTGTTCTTCGCTCGAGCGAGCGTCTCTTCGCTCGAGCGTGCGTCTGGTTGCAGACCTGAAGGTTTGAGTTGTTGGCTCGAGCGAGCTTTTCTTCGCTCGAGCGAGCTTCTGGGTTGTTGGCTCGAGTGAGGCTTTCTTGGCTCGAGCGAGGGTTTTCTGTGTCTGGTCGCTCGAGCGACCAAGTCTTCTCTCGAGCAATCCTGTCAGGTTTAAATAGGCAGCAGCGGGTTTTTAAACACTTTTTCATCCACTTTTTGATTCCAAAATCCTAGGTCCGACTTCTCTCTCCCTCTACACACCTTCTCTCTTAGGTTTGATCTACGTAGAGTGTGTTTCTACCCTAGATCCTTTATTAAAAAGATAGAGTGAGTCGAGGGCTTCGTTTTAATCTGAGCATTTAGCGGTTTGGAGAACTTTGGATTTTGGGTCATCATCTCCATCTTCTCCATTCGGATTATTTACTTCGAGGTAGGGATTTCCTACTCCATATTATAGGCTTCGTCCTAAGTTTTGGTATCTTGATATGTTGGGGGTGATTTGGTAATTTTTGGAAAAACCCTAGTTGTTTCAATTAATTAATTTGTATAATTAATTTAAGGAAAATTGGGAGAATTTAGTTGAATTCATAGAATTGGAGAATTGTGAGGTTAATGATGTAGTTAAATAATTTAATTACCCACCTTTGAAAAGTGTTGAATTTACATTTATTGATACATTTATTTCCTGTATAGAAATAACTGTTTTGGGCTATCGGTGGAGGATAGTCGTGATTGTTGTAGACATTGCATGTGGATTAGGGAAAACTGAAACTAATCACATTGGTTAAGTCATTAATTTTGACTGTTGAATTAATACAGAAAATACATGTATTGATTGACTATTGTATATATAGCGACCCCGGTCTTTTCCCATTCGATGTTGTATCCGGACTTAGGCTCCGTAGATTCTATCCTTGTGTAATGGTTGTTGACATCCTTTAATTCTATCTGGTCGAGTTTTAGGATGTGTTGGGCGTGTTTCGAACGGTTGGGTTGAGCCTTAGCCTAGATGTTGATTGCCCAGTTTTTAGCCTTTCCGCTCGAGCGGACATTCCTGCCTTCGGCGGGTTTTCACTCTTCCAAAGATTTTTGGTCCCCGCAAAACTGCGGTGAGAATTCTACGCCGGCGGGTTTTTATACTTTCGGCGGGTTGAGCTTCAGCGGTATTGTTGGCGCCGGCGGGTGGTGTGTTCGGCGCGTGGGTTGTGGAATGGGGGAATCTACGCTCGGCGGTTATCATTGCGCCGAGCGGACCTTGTTTTGCTCTTTTACGCCGGCGTGTGTATGCTTCGGCGAACTGTCGAGTTTAAATACGCAGCAGCGTGTTTTAAAACAATTTTTCAGCCCCTTTCAGTTTATAAAACCCTAGGTTACGAGTTCTCTCTCTCCCAACTCATCTTCTCTCCTAGGTTTCATCTATTTAGAGTAAGTATCTAACCTAGTTCCTTCATTAAAAAGGTAGAGTGGGTCGAGGGCATCCATTTAATCTGAACGGTTGTTGATTTGGAGCACTTTGGAATTTGGGCTATCATCTCCGTCTTCTTCTTTTCGGGTTCTTGCTTCGAGGTAGGGATTTCCTACTCCATTTATACGCTTTAATCCTAAGTGTTGGTGTTTTGGTATATGGGGGTAGTTTGATAATTTTGGGAGAAACCTTAGGGTTTTGGCTTAGATTAATTTGTATAATTAATTTAAGGGAAAAACGTGGAATTGGGTTTAATTCATGAAGTTGGGGAAATTATGAGATTAATGATATAGTTGGGTAGTTTAAATACTTACCTATGAGAATGTGATTTTACATTCATTGTTGTATTTATTTCTTGTTTAGAAATAACTGTTTTGGGCTATCGGTGGAGGATAGTCGTGATTGTTGTAGACCTTGCATGTGGCTTAGGTATAACTGGAATTAAGTCACTTATGTTGACTGTTGAATTAATACAGAACATTACTTGTATTGATTATGTGTTGTATATGGCAATTGTGTGTTTCATTGCATATGCATGTTGTTTGGAGGAGATAGGGGATGAACTCCACGGTTTAGGGGAAGATAGGGGATGTACCTCTAAACCGGATTTGTTGGGAGGAGATAGGGGATGGACTCCAGTAGCATCACTCATATGTATGCTTATTGATAATAGCAATATTGCTATTCGTTATTGATATGGTACATCATTATAATGTGTATCAGTTGGAAGTATGGAAGTGTTGTGGTTTGAGCTTTAGTCTCATTTATTTTGTGACATCTGGATCACTATTGTAGTTGGCCAGGTTCTGAGCCATAATGATATAGTTGGAAAGTTGAATAATTATTGGAAAGTGAAAGGTGTCATAGACATTATGTCATAGACAATGTACACATTTGTGTCATGAAATTGGAAATTGATTATCTTGTGTTAACCATGTATCGAATGCTAACGCTTTAGTTAATTCTTATGCTTGGTTTAGTATTTTTCTACTGGGCTGTGGCTCACCCTATATGGGAACTTCATTTTCAGGTTCAGGTGGTTCACTACCTCCAAGGACTTAGCTTGTGAGGATTTGGACTCGAAGGCTTGCTTTATTTTATTTGTTTTATTTGAACAACTTGTAAACTTTCAAGCCTAGGGCTTTATTTGTTTTTGAGTTAGAACTCATGGAATTGTGTCCAAGTGTTGGCTTGGCAAGATGTAAGCCCATAGGGCATTTATTATGATGTTTTTATTTCATGGAACTCTGATGAATGGAATGAGATACTTTATTTTCTTATAATTCCGCCTGTCAATATTATGTATTTTGGGTTTATATTTTGAGGGCGTTACAGTATATGACAAGTGTTTGATACATTGTATATGCATATTGTTTGGGAGGAGATAGGGAATGTACTCCACGGTTTGGGAGGAGATAGGGGATGGACTCCTAAACTGGATATTATTTGGGAGGAGATAGGAGATGGACTCCATTAGCATCACTAATATGTGTGCTTATTGATTATGGAAGTGTTTTTACATGTTATTGATACATCACTAAAATGTGTGTCAATTGGGAAGTATGGAAGTGAATTTTGGTTGAGATTGATACAACACCAACATGTGTATCTATTATGATATAAGAAATGTTTAACTTGAATGGTTATCCCAATTGAATTGGAAATATTGTTAATAAGAGATGTAATCTCTGTTGTAGTTTGGCCAGGTTCTGAGCCATATTGATAATAATGGAAAGTGAAACGTGTCATAGACATTAGTGTCATGAGACTGTATAATGATGTAATTGATTATTTTGGTTAACCATCTATCGAATGTTATTGCTTTATTCAATGCTTATATTTGGTTTAGTATATTTCTACTGGGCTGTGGCTCACCCTATACGGGAACATCATTTTCAGGTTCAGGTGATTTGCTACCTCCAAGGAATTAGCTTGGAAGGATTTAGAGTTGAAGACTCTGCTTAGATTAGTTGTTATTTCAGTTTATTTGATATTACATGTAAACACAAACCAAGGGCTAAATTGTAGTTGAGTTAGTACTCACGTTTTTGTGTCCAAGTGTTAACTTGGAAAGATGTAAGCCCATAGGGCATTTTATTTGATGTTACATGTGATGTCTTTCAATAATGATACTTTGATGAATGAGATAATGATTGGTTTTCTTTTATCAATGCATGTTAATATTATATAATTGGGTTTATTTTTGAGGGCGTGACAAAATAAAATATTTTTTAAAAACAAAATAAAAAATTTAGGTAGTGTTTGGTAGAGTTTTAGAATTATGATTTGAGAATAGAGTTGTATTTTGAGTTTGTGAGTTTTGGAATTATGATTTGAGTGTGAAAAATTTATTTGGTTATGAGTTTTGAAAAGAATTTTGAAAAGAGTTTTAAATTGAGTTTGAATTGAGTGATGTGACATATGATATTTGATACAAAAACTTACAACTCATAACCAAATACACAATCTAAAATTCTATTCAAAACTCAAAAAAAAATTAAAAAAAATTTCACAAATATATATATATATATATTGTAATATAAAAATAACAGGTGAAAAAAAAAAAAAAACAAAACCAAGCACTGTTCCGGTCTTGGAAAGAGTTTTCAAAAGTAAGTGTGGAATTAATTTTTGAAAACGTTAAACAAACATCACACTCAAAAGTGAGTGTGGAACTATATTCTTGTAATAGAATTTTAATTAGTTATAGTCTTTTACTAATTTATAATACTTACAGGCATAAATTTTAATTTTATAATTCTTTCAGGGATTAAATAGGTTTGAATTAAATATTCTAGGGACTTAATAAATTTAATTGGTAGTTTAGGGACTAAACAAATTTTGATTCATATATATACTTTAGGGACTTAATAGACTCAATCGATATTTCAAAGACTAAATAGAAAAAATTTGATGATAGTTCAGGGATAGAAAGTGTAATAAACTCTATAATCAGAGTTAATATTTTAGAGAATTTTAAAAGCTTTTGAAGCTTCTTCATGGATTATGTAATGCAATCAAACCCTAGGTGTGATGCCTAAGGATTCTATGAGTGATTTCTAGACCTATCTTTTTATTTTCTCTTTTTTTTTTTTTTTTCGATTCACTATTTTCGAATTACTATTCACAGCTCTCTAAAAGTGAGATTTTCAACCTCAAAACCCCATCCAATCACCCCCCAAATCAATCCTAATCTCTTTCTCTACCTATTAGCCTTCAATTTAACCCTTAAATCCCTAAATTGCTCATTGTTTATGCCGTAAAATAACCTATGTTTTCAAAATCCAGCGCTATCATTTAAGAAGGCTATGACTTGGAGGCTTTTCCCAAACTAAGCCGATTTTGCATGGTATTTCCCAAACTAGGCCTACTTTTGACGGATTTCCCAAACTAAGCTAAAGCGCTATTACAAATGGCGCTTTTACTATTAGGAGGCAAAAATTTGATGTACAGTGAAATCGCTATTAGAAATCGCGATTTTAATTAGGAAAACGCTATTCTGAATAGCGCTTCTTACATGAAATTTTTTTCCGATATAAAACGCTATTTCAAATAGCGCTTAATTTGGGGTGAAGGTTTGGGAAGAAAACGCTATTCCAAATAGCGACTTCACTGTCCATTTCATTTGTGAAGAAAACGCTATTCCAAATAGCGACTTTACTGTAACTAAATGAAAACGCTAATTGAAAAAGCGTTTTTAACGGTCTTATAAATACGAAGCCCACCCCCCTCATTTGCATTCACATTTTTGACACTTATTTTTTCGTCTCTTGCTCGATCCATCTGTCTCAAACTCCATCTCTCACTCTCCATCTCTCACTCTCCATCTCCCTCTGCTCTCAGACTCACTCGATCTCGCTCTGCTTCGGCTCACTGTCACTCTCGCTCTTCCTCTGCTCTTTGCACTCACTCTTCGTCTCTGCTCTCTCTCTCTCTCCGTGGTATGACAGTTAATCCTAATTTTATGTATTTATTTTTTGTGTTTGTGAAAATGTGAATATGTTTTAATTTGCTGTGAATGTTAGGGTTTTATATGTGAATTAGGGTTTTATGAGTGTGGTTATGAAATTAGGGTTTGGAATTTTTTGAAATCAGAAATCAGGGTTTGGAAATCATTGAATTTGTGGAATTTTTTATGATTTTGAATTTTTGAATGTTGCTTGTGAATTGAATATTTGGGTTTGGATTTTTTATGCTTTATCAGTGTGGTTATGAAATTAGGGTTCTAATGATAATTGTTGCTCGATTGTTCACACATCCCTTTAGGATGACATTTTAGGGTTCACATTATTAAGGGTTCTAAAGCTTGTGAATTTTTATGCTTTTGAATCATAAATCAGGTTTGGAATTTTTAAAATTTTTTGAATTTTTTAAATAAATCATAAATATGAGAATTGAGAATTGAAAATTGGAATTATGAAATTCATAAATTCATAAATCATAAATATGTTAATGTCATATTATGAAATTCATATAATTGAGATTTGAGAATTGAGAATTGAGAATTGCAATTATGAAATGTTTATATTTTGAAATTTGAAATAAAAAATTGGAATTTTGATATTATGCTTGTGAATCAAAATGTCTATATTTTGAATTTTGAATAAACCAACTTATATTTGTTGAATTGGAAATTGTTTTTTTTTTTTTTGCTTGTTAAGAGGAATTAAAAGGAAATTAGGGTTTGAAATTATGGTTTTAAAAGTAATTTTCTTTAATTAAGAAATAAAATTAAAAAATCCGAAATTCATATAATTGATAATTGTTAATGTCATATTATGAAATTCATGTAATTGAGAATTGTTGAATTGAAATTATGAAATGTCTATATTTTGAAATTTGAAATCAGAAATTGGAATTTTGAAATTATGCTTGTGAGTTTTTTTTTTTTTTTTTTTTTGCTTGTTAAGAGGAATTAAAAGGAAATTAGGGTTTGAAATTAGGGTTTGAAAAGTAATTTTGTTTAATTAAGAATAAAATAAAAAAAAAGTGAAATTCATATAATTCATAATTGTTAATGTCATATTACGAAATTCATGTAATTGAGAATTGTTGAATTGGAATTATGAAATGTCTATATTTTGAAATTTGAAATCAGAAATTGCAATTTTAAAATTATGCTTGTGAATCAAAATGTCTATATTTTTTGAATCAAATTATGCTTCAAAAATTGTTAATGTCTATATTTTTTAATCAAAATGTCTAATTTCTACTAAATGTAATTATTTAAAAAAAATATTTAATTTTGAATGTATTTTATTAAAAAAAATATTTGTATTTACTTCAAAATAATAAATGAAAAGATCATGTTCTCTGAAATATTTAATTTTGACTCTATTTTATTCAAATTAAATATTTTTATTGACTTCAAAATAATAAATGAAAATATCATGTTGTCTCAAAATATTTAATTTTCACTCTATTTTATTTAATTAAAGAAATTTTGGTTTAATTTCGTTTGGTTTATTTCACTATATTTGCGGTCAGGGACCCAGAATATAATTAAAAAATTTAATAAGCTGAATTTGTAATACATATAATAGCATTATAGTACAAATTAAAATTTCCTCAGAAAATTTAAGAAAATCTGAAAAGTTTTTGAAATGGGTATTGAACGAAGTGACTTATCGCCACTTCCGCTTTGTGACTGTCTACCACCATTGAAAAGAAAAATCTAAACATTATGTTTTAATAATTTTTAATTTTATTTATATAATTAGAAGTCATTATTAGACTAGTTATAGTATATGCATGAAAAGAGTCTTAAACTATTTTAATTAATAGTCCATAGCAATTTCGTAGGTAAGAAGGGAAAAAAAAAAAAAAAACACACTTTGATGGGTAAGCCTGCGTTTCGTAATACCAAATTATTGGTACGGATGGCCCCATAGATGACTCATGGATAATTATCCAAAATTTAGTCCATATTTCACTATATTTGGGGACAGGGACCCAGAATATGATTAAAAAATTTAATGAGCTGAATTTGTAATACATATAATAGCATTATAGTATAAATTAAAATTTCCTCAGAAAACTTAAGAAAATCTGAAAAAGTTTTTGAAATGGGTATTGAACGAAGTGACTTATCGCCACTTCCGCTTTGTGACTGTCCACTACCATTGAAAAGGAAAATCTAAACATTATGTTTTAATAATTTTTAATTTTATTTATATAATTAGAAGTCATTATTAGACTAGTTATAGTATATGCATGAAAAGAGTCTTAAACTATTTTAATTAATAGTCCATAGCAATTTCGTAGGTAAGAAGTGAAAAAAAAAACAAAAACGCACTTTGATGGGTAAGCCTGCGTTTCGTAATACCAAATTATTGGTACGGATGGCCCCATAGATGACTCATGGATAATTGTTCAAAATTTAGTCCATATTTCACTAAATTTGGTGACAGGGACCCAGAATATGATTAAAAAATTTAATGAGCTGAATTTGTAATACATATAATAGCATTATAGTATAAATTAAAATTTCCTCAGAAAACTTAAGAAAATCTGAAACAGTTTTTGAAATGGGTATTGAACGATTATTTGATTATCGCCACTTCCGCTTTGTGACTGTCCACCACCATTGAAAAGGAAAATCTAAACATTATGTTTTAATAATTTTTAATTTTATTTATATAATTAGAAGTTATTATTAGACTAGTTATAATATATGCATGAAAAGAGTCTTAAACTATTTTAATTAATAGTTTCGTAGCTAAGAAGGAAAAAAAAAAATCGCACTTTGATGGGTAAGCCTGCGTTTCGTAATACCAAATAATTGGTACGGATGGCCCCATAGCTTCACATGGATAACTATCCAAAATTTAGTCCATACATTTAACCACCAACTTCAATTTAATTCTCTCTAATTTTTGGCCATTATAAATTATCTCTCTAATTATTTTTTTGTTTTTGTATGTTTAAGAAAAAAAAGGAGTTAATAAATTAAATTTTTTTTCTTACTTTTCAGAACGATCCGAAATGAGCTTTTTGTTTTAATTCTCTCTATGACCTCTACAAAGTAGACGAGGGTTACTAGTTCACATAGAAATAACTTTGTCATTAAGGTCCCTAATGGCACAAGTTTGAGCAAATCAAATTAACTTATATTGTCCATAAATCTGAAGAATTGGATCACCAGTTTTAAAAAATTAATAACAATGTTTGCAACCTCTATTTTATATTGTCCAAATCAATCGCGTTCTTTCAACTCAACCTTAGAAATATTTAATTATCTACAAAACTCCACGTACAGATGAAATCTCAGCTCACTACAACAAAAACATACTTTAGTGGCACTACACTAGTGGCATATTTTTAGAAAATGCCACAAAAAATGATATTTAGTGGCACGTTTTTGAAAAATGCCACAAAACGACAAACATAAAAGGCTCTAGTGACATTTCAATGAACAAGTGTCACAAAACTACAACAAAAGCATACTTTAGTGGCACTACACTAGTGGCATATTTTTAGAAAATGCCACAAAAATGATATTTAGTGGCACGTTTTTGAAAAATGCCACAAAACGACAAACATAAAAGGCTCTAGTGACATTTCAATGAACAAGTGTCACAACACTACAACAAAAACATATTTTAGTGACACCATACTAGTGGCATGTTCTTAAAAAATGTCACAAAAATAATATTTGGTGGCATTTTTTAGAAAAATGTCATAGAGCCACAAACATACAAGGCTCTAGTGGCATTTCAATTAAAAAAAAAAGTGTCATTTCACTACAATAAAAATGTCACTACAACAAATTTACACTTTAGTGACACTACACTAATAGCATGTTTTTAGAAAATGCCACAAAAATAAAAATTGACATTAAATGTTTTAGAAAAATACTACAGAACCACAAAACATATAAGGCTCTAGTGGTATTTCAATAAAGAAATGTCACCTCAATTTTATGGCATTTATAAAATAATGACACAAAAAATTATGTTCGTGACATTTACCAACAGATGCCACTAAACTTTAGTTGTAATAGCATTTTTTAAAAAATGTCAGAACACTAGGTAGGTGCAAATTACTTTTTATGACACTTAGGTGAAAAGTGTCATAAACAAATATTTTATAATATTTTGAGAAATGCCACTAAGCCAAAAACTTTCCAAGCTTATAATGACATTTGTGAAAAAATAAAAAATGCAAATATATTTTCTAAAATTTTAAAATGCAGTAAATGATTAAAAATAAATGAATTAAACTCAATATACACTACAGGAAAAAGCATATTCGGCGACTAAATTTCCAGACAAAAAAATTTGGTGGTTCAGCGACCAAAACAACATTAGTTGCCAAAAGTAAAGCTTTTTGGCGACTAAACAATTTTAGTAGCCAAAAGTCTACAATTGGCGACTAAAACTAAGTTTGGTCGCTGATTATATGAGTTTTAGTGACTAAAAAATTTTTAATAGCCCAAAGTAAAGCTTTTTGGCGATTAAAAAAATTTAGTAGCCAAAAATCTACAATTGACGACTAAAAATAAATTTGGTCGCTAAGTATATGGATTTTACTGACTAAAAAAATTTTAGTAGCCAAAAGTAAAGCTTTTTGGTGCCAAAAAAAATTTTAGTAGCCAAAAGTCTACAATTGGCGACTAAAAAATAAGTTTAGTCGCCAAAAGTGGTCATTTTTAGTGCGGGAGAACTAAAATCCTAAGGCGGGAATAAAATTTTTTGGTGACCAAAATTTTGATAGCTGAAAGTGCATCTTCGGCGACCAAATCCGATTTTGGTTGACAAAAGTTAAGTTTTTTAGCAACTAAAAAATAATTTTAGCCAAAAGTATAGAATTGGCAACTAAAAATAGTAAATAGTTTATTTTACATAAATTATGTTCAATAAAATAATTATGTTTATACATATTAATATAGATGTATGTACTATATAAATAATATATGTTGCATATATAATCATATGGTGTTATAGAGGTGTAGTGGAAAGAGTGTGGTGTATAAGGTTTATGGTGCGGGAGGTTGGCGGTTCGAATCTCCAAAGAGCGGATCAAATTGTTCTACAATCTAATTATCGTCACGAATGGCACTTGATAGCGTCACGAATAGTGCCTACCATGACATTAAAGTGTCACTGAAAGGTTTTAGTCTTGATGGTGTAATGACACTTATAAGTGTCACTAACTCTTTTTTTAATGGCGCTTGATAGTGCCACAAATAATATCTACCATGACATTAAAATGTTATTGAAAGTTTTTAACCATGATGGTGCAGTGACACTTGCAAGTATCTACCGTGGCACTCGTATCTACCGTGGCACCGATAGAAGTGGCACTTGTTCAAAATGCCACAAGACCAAAAAATGTCATTAGAAGAATAGTTTTGTGGCACTTTCAAATGTCACTAAACTAAGAAAATGTTGTAGTGGCTGTTGTTTTATACGAATAAAAATAAGTGAGAAAAATGAGAAAATAAACAGTAATAATCAAATTGAGACAAAAATATACAGCTGAGAAAATACAAATTGAATTATTGTTTCACCTCTACAGTTCCTTCAACCCTGGAAAATATAAATTGACAAAAAATGAGAGGGTTGATTTTGATAGGAAAATATCAGTTATGATATAAATGTGACTTCTATTGTTCTTCTTTTAATGTTTATTTTACAAGTAGAATTCGATATATGTATATTGTTGATATTTTAATGTTTATTGTTTCATTGAAGCAAGTATATGGCAACTGTTCCAATTATCTTCTACTGGGGGGGAAATATAATTCGAGATCATGATGAAGGTGTGTCATAGATGCTGAGCCGAAAGGGATATATGGGGTGCAACTTGGCACCACACTTGTCAATTTGGAGGAGATGTTTATGCCCAAGGTGGCAAGTTACGGGGAAACAGTCCGATTAATCTTCAAATGTAGATATCCTTATCGCCAGTGGCAAGCAACCAGCAAATACAAAATATTACCGATAAATGACGATGAGGCGTTGAACACCGTATTAAGTATCGGTGGAAGTTTCCAACCACCAAATTGTTTGGAAGTGTACATTGAGAAAGAGGTTGTACACAATCTTCCGAATATAACACAGAAGGATCCTCATCCGTTCACTACCTTGCTGACACATGGGATTGACACGATAGCGTTTCAGTCTCCTATGTATGAATCAAATGAATGTTATGCAGCTGGCTACACACAACAGCCATTTCATGGCCATGGTGGAGAATCAAGTTCATGTGGTGGATACGAGACTGAATTTCACAATGACACCAAAGATGTGCCCACCTACAGCCATCATACCACTCCGATTGAAGTTCTTTGGTAATATGGTCAAAAGCGATTAATTCTATGCGGTTGCGAGACGGTGACATGTACGGTCCTGATGTCGCCGTAGACAATGATGAGAATGAAATGTGTGATGAAGAAAATTTATTGGGCGGATCAGACGATGATGATGATGAAGAAGATGATGCCGACGCTCCCGTTCATATTCAGAATGCCCCCATTCCACCTAGACCTGAAATCCCTTTCTATGACAACATTCACACGGGTGGTGATTTTGACATTAGTAACCGCAATGTCGTTCCCCGTAACGGAATCTGGAATGCTGAAAATCCAGAGTTGGACAAAGGGATGGTTTTCGTTGATAAGAAGCAACTCGTACATGCTGTGAAATTGTACCATGCAACAAATAATCGAGAGTATAAAGTCGTAACCTCCAAGCGAGACGTTTGGGTGTGTGCTTGCAAGCATGATTGTAGATGGTGGTTGGGTGCATCTCTTAGTAGGATACATGGTCTTTTTGAAATAAAGCAGTACAGGGGTCCTCACCATTGTTTATACCCACGAATGAATAGGGACCACACAAATATTAGCTCCAGTTACATTGCTTCTCATCTTTTGGGACAAGTTGCGGTGAGTATACAAAATAAATGTTTACATTTATATACATATTTTTTTGTTTAAAGTGTTCACACAATAATAATCTGACTCATAGGTATTGTCGTATGCAGAATGAACCTGATATGCCCATTAAGAATGTCATAGAAGATATAAAAAAGACCATGAACTATAGTATATCATACAAGAAGGCGTGGCATGCAAGGGCAAAGGCAATTAGAATGGTATTCAGGGATTGGGATGAATCATATAAGATGTTGCCTAAATTCATGTATGCATTACAAACATCTAATCCTGGCACCATCGTGCAATGGAAGCATAGATATACCGGAAATACAACCATTATGCCCGTATTCCACTTTGTTTTCTGGTCATTCAAACCCGTCATCGATGGATTCAGACATTGTAGGCCTGTTATAACCATTGATGGTACATTCTTATATGGGAAATACACTGGTGTGTTGCTTGTAGCAACAATTGTCACTACCAATGGGAAAATATTACCGCTTGCATTCGCTGTTGTCGACAGGGAGAGTTTGGAGTCTTGGTCGTTCTTCATTTCAAATATCAAGGAACATATTGTCATGGACGGACAGGGAGTGACTTTGATTTCTGATTGAGCTGAGAGTATTTTAGCTGCTGTGAGGCGGCATTGGCTGAATCCCTCGCTCCAATTTGTTGGATATCATCGGCACTGCCTTCAACATGTTTGTAGTAACTTTAACACTAAGTTCAAAAATAAGGAGTTGAAACAACTTTTATGGAACGCAGGGAGTGCTCATCAACGACGGAAGTGTAATGGTTACTTACAACAAATACAGGCTATTGACCAAGAAGCCATCAATTGGGTTTACAAGATGAATCCTGAGGAGTGGGCCCTTTCGTATGATGGTGGACATCGGTGGGGGGTATTGACCAGCAATGATGCAGAGTGCTTCAATAGCGTCTTGAAAGGTGCAAGGAACTTACCTATCTCAACTATGGTTGAATTTACATTTCGGCGGCTCGTAAAATATTTTGACAAAATGGGAGCCCAAGCTAAAATAGATGTACGAAATCAGTTCCAATACCCTAGAGAGATGCAAAAAACTATTGAGGATAGCATCGCAAGGGAAAATACTTTCAGGTTGATCTCATATGACAGATTAGTTTGTAATATAAACTAAATTGTTGTTATTATGTTGTCAACTTAAGTACACCTAAAAACATGAACTTGATTAGTTTCTATTACAATTTTCTGATAGGCCATGCCGCGTGTTTGAGGTGCAAACATCTTTTCGCCATGGATGAGGTCGCAATACACAAATTGTGCGGATGAATCAACCCACGTGCAGTTGTGGGAAATATGAGATACGACACTATCCATGTTCTCATATGCTCGCTGTAATGTCTGAATGCGGTGACAATCCATTCGATCGTTGATCTAGTATATAGGCTTCTGTATACATGAGGGTTTGGGAAACTAAATTCAATCAATACGCATCAAGATTATTGGGCTGATCCGATGGACCTTAATGCCTAATGTACTGCGTCTGCGAGAAGTAAAACGGGGTCGTGCATCTATGTCTCGTATTCCGAATGAGATGGACATATCAGATAGGCGTTTGACCGCTCGTTGCAGTGAGTGCCAGCAGACAGGTCATGACAGGCGAACATGTCCGGCGCGACTTGGTCGATGAAGACTATGTGATACTTACATATTGTAATAGATCATTTTTTAATTCTTTATTTGTAATAGATCATTTTCTTTTCTTTTGTAATTCATTATTTGTAAACGGGGTCGTACATTTAAATAGATCATTTTTTATTTGTAATAGATCATTTCTATTTTGTAATTCTTTATATATTGTAATTGTTTGATTTCCTTGAAAAAATTTACAACTAACATACTAAACAAATAAATTAAACTAAATGACAATGCAAAAACATTTAACTATACCACATAGGCCTATGTTTTTTATTCTCTACTTGATTGAAAATGTCTATTACCAAATTTTAGTTAAAATCACATCGTTCTTCTACCATTTGAAGATTTTAATATTTCGACTGATGCAAGCATTTTGTACATTTACAATTTCTGAATTAGATGTACGTAATTTACAAATTTGATACTTTATTGAAAAAAAAAACATTACAAAATCAATAATGAAGTTTTGTCAAATATGCCATAAATGTAATGAAGTTTTGTTAAATATGCCAAAATCAATAATGAAATTTTGTCAAATATGCCAAAATCAATGATGAAGGTTTGGAAAAAAAATTCTCATTCCATTTTTTCGCATATACTTATGTACGAAAACTATCCACATGTTACTGGTCATTATTAAGCTTATGTAACTAAGACCGTAAAATGATTTTGTAAAAGATTTCTATATTAGTTATAGCATAGATAACGATAGGTTTTGTTAAATTGCTTATCATATTTAATCGCACATAATATGCAAAATTTAGATTTTAGTGAATTGCTTTCATGTTAATGGCACACAAATTGATACTTTTAAAATAATAGACCACATTTGTTTTTGAAGTCGTCATGTACAGAATAATTTGAGTTTAATTGTTATAGTTAAATTACATGCTCACCAATACAGTTTTTAAAAATGTATTTGTTTTCAACTGTACAGGGTTCATGGCACATCTACCTGATGAGGTCCCACTTTTGAGTCAGCTACATCGGGCTGACAGTATATGGGACGATCCGGTATGCAATAACGTTTGTTGGACTTTACGCTTACAATGAAAATACCCTGCATTTTGTTTTATATTACGTGATAATGCTAACATTTTAACTACTCATTCTGTTATGCAGGACCAGGCACGCACCGTGTTGGCATGCCGACGGGGAGATTCCGGCCTGTGGGAGCATCCATTAGACCACAGAGTCTTGCAGTGTCTACTACGCGCGGGATTCTGTGGTGTATATCGTATAGGCCATATCAGACTGGACCACCCACTCATTACTGCTCTCGTCGAGAGGTGGCGCACAGAGACTCACACTTTTCATTTCCCGACCGGTGAGGCCACCGTCACATTGCGGGGCGATTCTGTCTATACGGTCTATGGATTGATGGGCGGCGATTCTTGGACTGACCCATCATTGCCGAGGGGAAGCGATGGATAGCCCTATGTCTTTGAGTTATTGGGAGTAGCACCTACACTGCGCAGACTTCTGAGCGGCGAGTGAGGTGAGGTGGTGTCCGGCGATTTGAGCCATCTTCGGATCATGCTCCAGATGAGTTAGTACATCAGCATGCCCGAGCATATATTCTATGGCTTATTGGGGGGGTACTTCTCCCTGATAAGTCACAGAACATGCTCAAGCTGATGTACTTGCCACTATTGAGAGACATTGACATGATCGGCCAGTATAGCTGGGGCGCCGCGACTTTGGCATGCTTGTATAGGATGCTATGTCGAGCAGCTCAGGTGGGTGCGAATCAGATCAGAGGACCCCTTGTCTTGCTACAAGTTAGTAAGAATTTGATTACATGTCAATTCATATTGTATGGCATATATTAGTATTGTAATTGCGTTCAAACTATTGCAGATTTGGGCGTGGGAGAGATTGATTCGCATTGCCCCGTCTAGGCGGCAACTGCTTGCTCCTGGTGAGGTTCCCATCAGCCAGGGAGACATGCAGTTGCCGGCCGGACCTCGAGGTAGCCGGTGGAGGGTTGACATGGGGTACAAGGTCGTATCGACCCACGTAGTCGTTGTGTATAAAGACCAGCTTGACCGGATGGTAGACGGCGAGGTATCAAATTTAAATACCTAAATTTTAATT
This sequence comes from Camellia lanceoleosa, assembly GCA_025200525.1. NCBI lineage: Eukaryota > Viridiplantae > Streptophyta > Magnoliopsida > Ericales > Theaceae > Camellia > Camellia lanceoleosa. The sequence continues at coordinate 118,597,959 of CM045764.1, read as the reverse complement.
GTCATATGGAATGTATATGTTCATGAGCGATTTTTAATAGACTTGTCATTATTGTAGTTTATCTGGCAGCCTTATATTGAGGTCCTCGATACGCTCCCAGACTATTGCCGACTAGGTGAGGAGATATGGATGGCGAGAGTGCCACTCATTTGTTTTGACGTGGTTGAGTGGCATCTCCCTGATCGTGTCCTCCGATAGTTTGGTCGGGTCCAGTCCGTGCCGGATCGGTGTGACACCGAGTGGCGGTTGCATGCGACTGATAGACGTGGCCGAGCCAGCACTGACTGGAGTGTGCATCATATGCGATACATACAGTTGTGGGATGCCCGTCGCGACAATTATCTGAGGCTGTGGATCGAGCGATGGGGTCCTCTCCTCTCCCGACCCTTACATGTTGTGGTATCGGCGACATACACACCTACTTGTTGGTAATCCGAGCCACCTGTCTGAGGCCGGATATCAGGGAGTTGGGCCTTCTCTGGAGGCATTGGTGAGTATCATAGTATGTGTCAGATAATTGTTAATATCATTTCTAATTATTTGCAATCAACTATAGCCTAATATATCTGATTTTTTGTTCAGGTGGTTCGAGTTGGGAGGTCATATCACTTGGCTGAGGACGCCATTTTCAGACGAGATGGACAGCTTGGTCTGTAGGCCCTTGCAGAGATCCGAGAGTTATTGTACGAGGGGATCCAGTATACCCATCGAGTAGATCGTCTGCATTTTGGGGACTACGGTGTACACAAGGCCATTTGCTCGACACACGATCCGTCCACGTCGGTGCCTCCACTTCAGCGCCCGGCACAAGATGTCATTGGACTTGATCACCCACCGCATGATACCCCATACATTTCTCCACATTCCCCCACGTACATCTTACCCGGCATCGACCACGACCTGATTGGACCGCCCCGGTTCATTCCTGATGTTGTTACCCCATGCACCCAGTTACCGCCTACTTTTCTGGGGAGTACTTCGACTGCGCCCATGAGTACACATGATGCAGTTCTCACTGACATCTCCCACGTTGACGATGAGGCCGATATTGAGCCCCCCCCGAGTGCGACGGAGAGGCCGAGGTTGTGGTCGTGGGGGACGTCGCGGCCAAGGTCGAGGTGCGGGCAAAGGCAGAGGTCGAGGTCCAGCTACAGATCGTGACACAGTTGCACCAGATGAGGGAGTTTCACAGCTCACAGCAGTATCCGATCTGCACGCACTGACAGGATCAGGGGCAGCAGATGCAGGAGAGGGGGGGTCACAGTCACAGGCTCCACAGGCAGTCAGTGGACGGCCACATGCAGGGGAGGGCGTGCCAGATATTCAGAGAGTCTACCGCAGGAGACCGAGGAGGGAGGTCCACGGTCGGGGTTGTGGGACTGGGGGCAGGTTAGGGCATTAGCGGTTGTGATATGGTTTTTGTAAATCAAACTTGTACAGCTGATGTAAATGTGTCATACTTATTTATTCGCAATTATAATTTCACAATTTTTTATTCTTACGTATATTGATGAATCACACAAATCTTTTTCATATCTCTACCTCTCTCTCATTATCTGTAGTCTGTGCATTATTTATAGTAATTTACGATTTGTCATCAATTTTACAAATTGAGACAACCATTTTTAAAATTGAAGTTTAAATAAATTTGAAGAATTAAATTATAAATCCTAAACTCTAAAATAAAAATAAATAAGGTAGCATTTGGTAACGTTTACGTTTTTGGTTTCTGTTTACAAAAAAATTAAAAACTGATTTTTGTTTATTTTTAGAAAAACATCAATTACAAACGCTTTTGGTTTGAAAAAAATGTTTAAACAACCCATAAAAACATAAAATAAAAAATATGTTTGTAATTGAAATAGGGATCAATTTACAAAGAATTTCAATCTCCATCAGGAAAGAAGAAAGAGTCACCTTCCAATTCCTGAAAGTGTAGTAAAAATGATGACTCTGGTAATGAATAAGGGGTTGACAGAAAACTAAACTCGGCGAAACGAACTATCGCCTTCAATAACACATAAAACAGAAAAGATAGGTCGGTGAAAAGCTTCCCGTAACTGGGGCTGCTGAAATAGGGATCAATTTACAAAGAATTTCAATCTCCATCAGGAAAGAAGAAAGAGTCACCTTCCAATTCTTGAAAGTCCAGTAAAAATGATGACTCTGGTAATGAATGAGGGGTTGACAGAAAACTAAACTCGGTGAAACGCACTACCGCCTTCAATAACACATAAAATAGAAAAGATAGGTCGGTGAAAAGCTTCCCGTAACTGGGCCTCGTCAAATACAGATCCTCTACGTAAAGAATTTCAATATCCATTAGGAAAGAAGAAAGAGTCGCATTCTAATTCCTGGAAATCCAGTAACAATGATGACTCTGGTAAGGAATGGGGGGTTGACATGAAACTAAACTTCGGGGGCTGGACAAACAATCTGAAAACCAAGTGGTTGGTCCAGTTGGGGGACTAATAAAGTTCAGACAAACGAACTACCGCCTTCAATAACACATAAAACAGAACAGTTAGCTCGGTGAAAAGCTTCCCTTAACTGGGGCTGCTGAAATAGGGATCCTCTATGTAAAGAATTTCAATCTCCATCAGGAAAGAAGAAAGAGTCACCTTCCAATTCTTGTAAGTCCAATACAAATGATGCCTCCGGTAAGGAATGGGGGGTTGACAGAAAACTAAACTTCGGGGGCTGGACAAACAAGCTCAAACCCAAGTGGTTGGTCCACTTGGGGGACTAAGTTTAAAACCCAATTGGTTTTACTTGATTTGGTTGGGATGAATCACTAATCTGAAGAATTATACCCAAACAGATTGTTTTCTGTACATTTTTCAAGAAATTGACGATTCTCTTAGTATAGAAACTAGAATTTTAATAAGTTCTAATGACGCTGATTTGTTAATTTTCGGATTTATACCCAAAGAGAACAACACTTCCGAAATTACTATGTAACACCAGTTTTCCAGACAGATTTGAAACTATTGCAGATTTGGGCATGGGAGAGATTGATTCGCATTGCCCCGTCTAGGCGGCAACTGGTTGGTCCTGGTGAGCTTCCTATGGGTGAGGGGAACATGCAGTTGCCCACCGGACCGCGAGGTAGCCGGTGGAGGGTTGACATGGGCCACGAGGTCGTCTCGACCCACGTAGTGGTAGTTTATAGAGACCAGCTGGACCGGATGATCGAGGGCGAGGTATGAACTTTTTTTATTGCGTTTTAGTTGTCTTCTTCATTGTATATGTTTTGAGTTCACGAGCAAAATTTAATTTATTTGTCGTCATTGTAGTTTATCTGGCAGCCTTACGCTGGGGGCAGGTTAGGGCATTAGCGGGTGTGATGTGGAGTGTATAGTTTATTTTATTCATAGTTTTTGTTATAGTTTTTGTATATCAAACTTGTACAGATGATGTAAATATGTCATACTTATTTCTTCGAAAAATATAATTTTACAATTTTTTATTCTTACTTGTTTTGATGATTTCCATAAAAATGAAAACAAAAACAGGAAAAAAATGATAAGAATTGATAGAATTGATAGGATTTCCACTTGTGTTGCTACAGGTTTGTAAAAATTTTATACAACAAAAATCTGGGAAAAAAATGTGAACATTGCATAATGGATAGTTATGGGGAGAAATATGAACAAAAAGGAAACAAAATAAATATCTAAACAAACACAAGTATTTCAACTACCAATCGATATGAACTCATACCTTGTTCATTAAGTATCATTATTATATTCCACATCAATAATGCATGAAATCATGAAAGTCTAGTTCAAGTAGCGTTCTTCAAAATAACAATAACGGAGAGAAAGTAAAGGTAGAATTACAATAAATATTCGAAAACAGTTGAAATATCTCCCTTCATTGATAAGTCGTGGATAAGCATTACAAATTGCATGCATTACAGAAATGGTTTGGGCGTTCATCCAAACAATTTCATTCATTATCATCATCATCTGACATCTCAATATCAGATTCATACATAACATTCATGCTCCAGGCGTAATACTGGTGTGCATCATCCATTAACCCATCTTCGGCATGCTCATTTGCGGTCTTCATTAGTCCGGACCTTTGCAAACGTTGGGTCATGCGATTAACCCGTCACGGATACGATGCAATGCCCTTTGTAACAACTGTGGAGTGTCAGTTGGCATACGCATGGCTAACCGGCGAGGAAATTTAAGATTAACTTTACGACATAGCTCAACGAGAACGTTTGCTCGAGTTTTGCGAAATTCCCACTCAGCTCTCATGGTATTGACGGTGGCACGTGAGTAACGCAGATTTGGATTTATTGGGTATTCAAATTCATCTCCATCTGCAACCCAATAGCGGCCCATTGCTGAATATAGATCAACCACCGTATATCTCATGATGATATCGCTCGAAATAGCTGTAAAACTTTTGTTATGGTATGATGCGATATTTATACCATATATACACATGGTAGCTGTATGTATGAAATTATTGTAATCAACTATGCATCAGAGTTGTCACGTCAACTTTTATGACCTGAACAACTATGCATCAACTTGATAGGAGTTGTCACTTCGACTTTTATGAATTGCATAATTTATTGTTATTCCAAAACAAAAAGTAAAAACATAAAAAAAATAATAAAATAAAAACCAAGCTGATCAACCGACTAAACGTCTGAAGTAGTCAAATTTTTCTGCCTGAAATTTTTTTTAAAAAATAAATGTGAAATTACAATTTCAAAATCTTTAAAATATTTTTAAATTCTTTGAAATATTTATTCAAAAATTTGTTTTACTTTTTAGGTGTATTGACATATTTATTAATTTATTGTTATTTTGTTATGACACCCCCTCAAAATTTTAATGGATTGCATAATTCACAAGGGCATAGTAGGTATGGTACGATAATAAATTGTAGCTCGGCGCAGTGATACGTCCAACATTTGTCAATGATGCTCACCAATTACTTGAACCAGTGTAATAATTTGGATGCTTTGTTTTTTCCTCAGATGCTATGTGACTTTGTGCAGCGATGCAGTGATGCATCTGACTTTGTGCAGTGATGCATGTGACTTTGTGCAGTGATGCATGTCGCTTTATGCAGTGATGCAGTAATGCATGTGACTTTCTGACTTTGCCATGCTTATATAGTTTGTCACTTTTTTCCTCACATTATGTGATGCATGTGACTTTCTGTAGTGCAAGTAAATGCTTTATTTTTTTTTTATCACATTTCAGAATGTAAAAAGAAGCAAAAAATGCAAACAGGAGAAAATGGGATGACTGTGAAGTTCTTTAAGTGAAAATAAAATAAAATATAGGTTGTTTATGAAGAATATTAGTTTAAAGCAAAGAAAATTTAAGCATTTAATTTCATTTATAATTTTTTGAAAATACCAATTTGTACTGAAATCGTCAATTCCAAGTGACTACTTACTGTATTAAAAAAGTAAGCATGAAAAAATAGTTTCATGGGGCGATGTGACAACTCACTGCATGTTGTTTTATTTGACAACTCACTGCTCCAATATGAAGGGATTGCATTGTCATCCTCTGGCCTACAATGATGACTTTATCTGACAACCACGTCCGTGACTACATCACAGGTGCACAAAGTCACGGGTACTCAGGATTGCATGAAATGAAAAGCTAAAAAATAATATCACGGGTATCACTTCTTCCATAGTGCCCCAGCATGCATTATCGTCACTAGATCATCTCTAGTTAACCCTCAGTATGATGTCTATAAATAGCGACAACCCCATTATGATGTTTGTTCAAGTCATAACAATAGTAATATATCTACAATTACTATTATTATTTGTTTGTTTATTTTATGAACAATGTCTTCAAGAGGTGCAGGAAGTTCACGCCAACAAAGAAATCCGAAAGTGTGGCTACTACCTCCATTTACTTATGACTACAAGAGCGAAAAGTACTCGAGTCCGAAAGATTATTATGCTGGTATCCGAGCAGAATGGGCGTTCAGGGTAACGGAGCAAGAAGGATTGTTTAATGATCTACGTAACTTTGGGGCACCAGTACCTCATCGTCGTTCATTGACCATGGCTAGACGAAATGTGAGTGACTATGAAAAAGCAGTTAGTAGAATTAAGAAGGAGAACAACAGAATGTTGATGTGAAGATGTCGACATTTCATGCTTCAGCTAGCCACCGAAATGGCAGAAGCAAGCAACAGAGATTTGAAAGTGATTGAGCGAAATAATGTCTTAAACAATGAAAAATATCTCTCTAACTACTACATGTCGGATGAGGAATGAGAAATCAAACACCTTTATCTTTCATATATATTTGTATGTTGTCTCATATTTTCGTTACCGGAGTGTACGACAATGTTGTTGTTCATCTAACATACGGATGTATTTCAAGTATTTGTTTAATGAACCTGAAGTTTATGAAATAACTACATTTATAACTGCACATTTATTAGTTCATGACTTTCTTTATTGAATTGCAATGAGTTAATGAATGTTCTGGATTAACAAATGGATTAATGTATGTTGAATTATGTGAATACTTAAAACACATAAAAATGTAATGTAGCTCGGTGAAAAGCTTCCCTTAACTGGGGCTCGTGAAATAGGGATCCTGTACGTAAAGAATTTCAATCTCCATCGGGAAAGAAGAAAGAGTCGCCTTCCAATTCCTGGAAGTCCAGTCAAAATGATGACTCTAGTAAGGAATTTAAAACCCAATTGGTTTTACTTGATTTGCTTGTCAAAATCACTATTTACAATTAATTATACACAAACAGATTTACCTCAACACTAATTTGATATATGTGCGATTCTCAATTCAGAAAATCACACGGCAACAGTGAATTGACTTATTTACCCTACAGTGAGCATGCCCTTATTTTGTGGGTACATGCAGATGGACTGTCAAGTCATGTGACTTGGTGCATAGGCTTTGGTTTTCTCGATTTCTTGCTTGATTTTTTTGTTACAGTGACAACTCATTTCTTATTAATATATGTGGGATTCTGAATACATAAAGTCACATGGCAACAGTGAATTCACTGATTTACCTTACAGTGAGCATGCCCTTATTTTGTCAGTATATGCAGATGGATTGTCAAGTCATGTGACTTGGTGCACAGACTTTGGTTTTCTCATTTTTTTGCTCGACTTTTTTATTACAATGACAACTCATTTCTTATTAATATATGTGCGATTCTCAATTCACAAAGTCACATGGCAATAGTGAATTCACTGATTTACCCAACAGTGAGCATGCCCTTATTTTGTCGGTATATGCGGATGGATTGTCAAGTCATGTGACTTGGTGCATAGGCTTTGGTTTTCTCGATCTTTTGCTCGATTTTTTTTATTACAGTGACAACTCATTTCTTATTAATATATGTGGGATTCTGAATACATAAAGTCACATGGCAACAGTGAATTCAGTGATTTACCTTACAGTGAGCATGCCCTTATTTTGTCAGTATATTCAGATGGATTGTCAAGTCATGTGACTTGGTGCACAGACTTTGGTTTTCTCAATTTTTTGCTCGACTTTTTTATTACAATGACAACTCATTTCTTATTAATATATGTGCGATTCTCAATTCAGAAAGTCACATGGCAACAGTGAATTCACTGATTTACCTTACAGTGAGCATGCCCTTATTTTGTCGGTATATGCAGATGGATTGTCAAGTTATGTGACTTGGTGCACAATATTTCCTTTTTTCTGATTTTTCATTCTACTGACAACTCATACCTTGTTTGTTTATGTGGGATTGTCATGCAGGGCCATCTTTTTAAAGCTGTTCATAACCAACTATATAAACGACTAAAGGTGAAGACACAACCTTACAACTCATTTTGCCCTACGAAATTATCATTCATTTGTTTTAAAAAATTAGCATGGCTACATGGTTCATGGGAGGGAGTGGGAATCGCAGAGGTGGTAGGAACTTGCAAAGGGGTGACAGTTCACGACGAGGAGGGGAAAGGGGAAGTGGCGATGCTAAAGATGAAACACCATTTACTTCGTTAGATGCCTCTTGTGCTTATCATGATAGGTTTGAGAAGTGACATTTTGTCATGCCCAAGTACTATCGAGATCCATGTGGTTTGGTGGAGGAACCATCAGATAATCAAACAGGATATGGTTTAGCAAACGCTAGACTTCTGAAGTGGCCCGCACTATTTATAGAGCGAGTCCAAATGGAAAGATTATGTCAGGAAAATCGATTGAAGGTGCCAAAAGCACGTTCTGTTGAGATCCAAAAGGAAGATCCTGATAATGTTGATCGACTGTGTGAAAGACTACAACGTGAGATTTCTCAAATGAACCGTAGGTTAGCCCGTGATATGCAGCTATACATAGTTAAGAACGATGCCCAGAAGAACAAAACAGAACCAAATGATGCAGCTATTAAGGGTATCATGGAGGATCCTCAACTTGTCTCTGATGCTGAGCTTTTAGATTGTTCAGACTCTGAGCCACCTACCGATTTAAGCGCGAATTAGGTGTTAATGTCTACACTTCGGCAATATTAGGTCATGCATTAATATGTAATGTCTGTGTTAGAGTAAGTGTTTTCATAATGAGTTGGTCAGATTGTGTGGCTAATATTTGTCTGTCTAACTGTTATGTTTATCTATGTATTGTGTGTCCAGTTCATGGTGTCCACAATGTATTGTTGTTCGAGACTTATGTTTGTACTACTTATGTATTTTTGTGGGAGACTTATGTGTTTTTTCCTCAAGGTTTTATGAATTACATTATTAGCTTCTAACCCAAAACAAAGACAACAGAAAAAAAAATATTATTCAAATGAAAACGGCTTTAGTAAAGCCAAAACCAATTTAAAAAATAACAAAGTTTACATGAAAACGGCTAAAGCGAGAAGAAATTTATGAATTACATTATCAGCTTCTAACCCAAAACAAAGACAACAGAAAAAAATATATATTATTTACATGAAAACGGCTTTAGTAAAGCCAAAACAAAATTTTGAATAACACATTCTAACCCAAAACAAAGACAACAGAAAAAAATAAAAAATAAAAAACTTTACATGAAAATGGCTTTAGTAAAGTGAAAAGAAATTTATGAATTACATTATCACCTTCTAACCCAAAACACAGACAAAAGAAAAATATATATATATTTAAATGAAAATGGCTTTATTAAAGCCCAAACAAATTACTGAATAACACCTTCTAACCCAAAACAAAGAAATAATAAACAAAAAAAAAATTGACATCAAAACGGCTTTACTAAAGCTCAAAAAATTTATGAATTACATTATTACCTTCTAACCCAAAACAAACACAAGAAAAAACAAAATAAATTTACTTTAGTGAAACGAAAAAAAAAATGCTGAATTACATATTCTAACCCAAAATAAAGACAAAAGGAAAGAAAAAAAAATTAACATGAGAACGGTTTTAGTAAAAGAATTTTAACCAAAAAAATTATTCTGAAATATATTATCACCAAAACAATGACAACAGAAACAAAAGAACGAAATTTTTTTCTTTAGAGTTCAGTTAAATTGAAATTAAAAAAAAAACTTCCGCTAAAAGCGCGGTTCATAAAAAAAAATTTGGCAAAAAAACCGTGGTTCTAAAGAGCGAGTTTAGAAGAAAAAATATTTTTCATAAAACGTGGTTACAAATAGCGAGTTCAGAAGAAAAATGGTTTTTGATGAACTCGTGGTTACAAAGAGCGAGTTCATAAGAAAAATGATATTTGATAAACTCGTGGTTATGAACAGCGAGTTCAGAAGAAATCTATTTTTTGATGAACTCGTGGTTTTAAACATCGAGTTCAGTTTTGGGATGAAATCGTGCTTGTGAAAAGCGAGTTCAAAAGAAAAAAAAATTAATCAAACTCGCGTTTCGTAATCTCGAGTTCTTAATCAAACTCGCTTTTCGTAACAGCGAGTATAAGATTCACCAGCTTTCACGCGACAGGGGTGGAAAAGTGTTGAACTCGCGATTGTGAACCGCGAGTTAGCTTATTTTGGGAATTCTTTCAAAACTAGGCTTAGTTTGGGAATTCCTTTACTATTCTGGCTTATTTATGGAAAAGTCACCAATAATCTGCTTATTTAGAATAGCATTTCCTTCACAAACCAAATGAACAATGAAATCGCTATTCCGAATAGCGTTTCCTTCACAAACCAAATGCACAATAAAATCGCTATTCCGAATAGCATTTTCTTTCTAAAAGGAATGCACAAATAAAGCGCTATTTGGAATAGCGTTTTATAGAAAATCGCTTTTTGAAATAGCATTTTATAAGCGGAAAAAATTTCATGTAAGAAGCGCTATTCAGAATAGCGTTTTCCTAATTAAAATCGCGATTTCGAATAGCGATTTCACTATTCATCAAATTTTTGCCTCCTAACAGTAAAAGCGCCATTTGTAATAACGCTTTAGCTTAGTTTGGGAAATCCGTCAAAAGTAGGCCTAGTTTGGGAAATACCATGCAAAATCGGCTCAGTTTGGGAAAAGCCTCTATGACTTGTAATGGCTATCCTATTTTATACACTAAAATAGGTTCATATGACTTGCAATGGTCCAAACAGGTTGTAGGTGTAGAACTTATAATCTTCGTTGTGTTTGTTCCGAGGAATAAGAGTGTGGGACTGGATTATATATCCTGGTCAATATTGAATTTTCACATTTAGATATAAAAGTGGACTTTTGGATTAACAGTCCTCCCAAACTGTATATCCTCCATTTGAGGGACTCAATAGTCCCTCAAGGATGGTGGGATACAAAAATGGGGGGTTGACAGGGGGTCTAGATTTAGCGGTTAAAATATCAAAATATCCTCAAACTATAGTCATTGCACCATGTAATCCATGTCTAGTGATTTCAAATGAACATGGGATATGATACGATTCTATTAATCACTTCTTAATCCAGGAGCATTCTAGACGTGGGATAGAACATATAATCCAAAAGGATTGGTAATCAAAGAACATTTAATCATGGACTAATAGTCCCATGTAATCTAGTCCAACTTGTCCAAATAATCAAAATTCAGAACTGAGTTGCATAAGTTATTTGGTCACCTTAATTTCTGCTTTCATCAAGGAATAGAAAGAACTGAAGCTGGTGGTGCTGTGGAAGAATGGTTGTTGACTGTCAAAGAAGATGTTGTTGCATATGTAAAGTTGTAGTTGATTTTTGTATCCACCTCCATCAATCCCTCCAAAACCTTAACCACAATAGACATGGAAGGCCTTCTTGACTGATCATTCTGCAAACACCAAGCTCCAATCTTTATCATCCTCACCGCCTCCTCAGCATGATATTGTTTGACTCCGTCATCCATGTTTTCCACCATGTCAAGTAGTTGATACTCAGTCTTCTCCCACAGCACTTGAAGCAGATGTTTTCTAGATTCTGACTGCGTGCTGTCAAAGTTTCGCCGGCCACTAACTATCTCAAGAAGAACAATTTCAAAGCTATAAATATCAGCTTTGATGGTGACTCTTGCTTGTCGCCACTCTGGAGCAATATATCTAGGAGTTCCTCTCATTGTGGTCAGAACATGGCTTTCGTCTTTGTTTATCAACTTGGATAACCCAAAATCAGAGATTTTTGGAATTAAAATCCTCATCCAAGAGAATGTTTTGTGGCTTTATATCGAGGTGAATTATTCTCTGTCGGCATTCTTCATGCAGGTAAGCCAGCCCTTTGGCTATGTGAAGTATAATCTTCTTCCGAGCTTGCCAATTGAGGCAAGGTCTCTGGTTATTCCAGAAAATCCAGCTATCCAAAGAGCCGTTAGTCATATACTCGTATACTAGAAGCCTGCAAGCTTTTTCTGCACAAAACCCAATCAACCTCACAAGATTAGCATGGCGTATGTGTCCAAGGGTCTCAACTTCAGCAAAGAATTCCTTCATCCCTTGGCCCAATTTATCCAAAAGCTTCGCTGCAATCTGAGTGCCATCTTCCAACATCCCTTTGAACACAGTTCCAAATGCTCCACCTCACAATCTCTCCTTAAAATCTTCTGCTGTAACACAGCTGTTCATATGAAAACCTCACTAGACTTCCTGGAACTTGCTTTATACAGTCTTTCCTGTCCTCTAAGCAGCTTGGGTGAAACATCACAAAGCATGTAACAGTTGCAACAACAAAAATTAAAAGGGCACCAGCACACAACAATGCTATTATTGCTTTTAAATTTCTTCGATTTCTTGAAAGTGAAGCAGGTGGAGAAGTGTCAGGCACAGTGCCTTTACTTGTCCGTTTGCTGCCTTATAGAGAATTTAGACCTGGACAAATGTTGCAGATGCGAAACTGTGGTTTGGGATTTGCCCTTCTCTAATTGTCAATACCGTGGATGGGATATAACAATACCCATCTGCAACATTATTGTTGTACCTGAAAAAGACTGCACCACAGGAACAATTTAGTAGACAGATCTCTTTCCATCTCTCTATGTCACTAATATTTGGAAATGCAGCATCTTCGTCGATGAGGTTGAAGTAGCTTACATTTCTAACTTCAACAAGATAGTGCTTTTGGTCAAAGGGAGGTGGGCAAGACAGAAGTAATCCTAGAGCAACCCATAGAGGGTATTTGAAGCTTAGTCTGTTGCTGATGTTTTCCATTTTGGCTCTCTGTCTGCTCAAAATATCGAACCCAATCAATGTCTATGGGACATCTACACTGGCCTTGTCTGCATAAGCCATATTCACCACAGTAGCGAGGATGTTGACATTCACCTAAATCATGGGTAATCATATCAACAATCTCCCTCCACCTATTGGCATTACTGTGATGGAATATCTTCAAATGCCCATCACTACCTAATTTTATATATGCAGTGCTAACAGTGGAGGAAAATTGATGGGATTTATTTTAAACATTGATTGAGATGTACCAAAATTCACAAGGAAACCTCGTTGAAGCTCTGCACAGTATGGTCCTCTGCTAGTGGTTGAGGTTTGATCTGGCACCAACTGATAATACATTTGTGGTTGACCCTTACCTCCTATGTATGTAGCAAAACCGGTAGCCAATTTCATTGCGGCAAAGTACAAATCACGAGCCCATAAGTTTAGGAATTTCGAGTTTTTGATCCTCATATAACTGCTGCCCAACAAGCAATGTATTCGTAAGGTAATCAAAAGACTGCCAAACAATTGCTCCTTCATTGTTGAATAGAACCAAATTTCCCCATTCTGTCATGTTCATTCCCACCACAGACTTGCCTAATGTATTGGTTGACCACACGTGGTCTCCATCCGAATTTCGCAGTACTAATTCTCCATCTACTGTAAGTTGTAGCGTCACGCCTTCTTTCACAGGATGGCCTACATTTGTTGACCAAACTACACTGTGATTGCCTCCACCAACAATGGCAACTGAGAACAAGTAATAGGTGCAACTGCCAAAGCAATAGAATCCACAAACAAACTCAACACTTCATCTTCTTGAGAAGATTGCTCTCACGGTTGTTGAGCTGTCTTCACTGACGAGACTCCTACCATTAGAATCATTGTTGTACAAAATTGAGGGAAAACTTGAATTGAGGTAGAACATGGGACCAAATAATGGGGGTAAGGAAGAAGATCCAGCTGCCTCAACAGAAGTTTGGGCAACATTTTGAGCTGAACACACACTGAAAACAAATGAGCAGAACAAAAATATGATTAATCCAGCCATGATCTCTGATGAATTACTTTCTCGCTCTTTGGTTGCTAGCTTTATAAAGAGTTACCAGAGTAAACTTGGTGGTGGGAGAGCAAAAGTCATCACAAGTCAAGTCTTATAAAGGAGGTGGAGCAATTTTCTACAGGTTCTGTGGGCAGAGATTGACCAATGAGCCCATGTGAATGTCAATGTGTATCATAACTTCCAGGTAAATAAGCATGCCTGTAGACAGATAGGTACATATGTATACATGTACGTAATGATGGACGAAATAAGTCTATGTACACGGAATTAAACCACAAAAAATAAATAAATAATACACAATGGGGCTTACCTCTGGAGAAAATAATGAGGCTAAGGATACCTCTGATTTGTACATTCGGAATAAGTCCATGTGTGTGGTGATATTTGTATTTTTGGAACAAATTCTTAGTTCCTCACCCACCATTTGTCCATTATGCAAACAAATAATACTAAAATAAAAATAAAATTAAATAGAAATTAAATAACACTCGGTTTAATGAATATGTAAGTTTTTAGAATTGAAACAATTCAAAAAATTCTGTTTTTAAAAAACAGAAGTTAAAATATGATAACTTTAAAGGTAAGACAAGTAGTATAGGATAGACAAGTTTTGGATTCACCACTAAATGTAAATTGGTGAAGCATCTGAGTGTATTTAAGATAAAATTTTCAAAACCAATTTAGTTCTTGATTTCCTATTTTCTATTGTTGTTAAGAATTTTGACTGCAATCCCAATATTTAATGAAAATTTGAATGTCAAAACTTCCATCAGATTTTAATGCTTAACTGTCCTTGAAATTTTTAGGCTTCGGCTCTAAAGAATGAGAATCAACTATATGGCCAATGATAATTCCAAGTCTATTACTCTTCCTTTTGGCCGGCACTAATGGTCAATAGAAGCTATCAATAGTTCGTGTCATGTGGACCATATAAGAAGAGAGAAAAATACAACACAAACCAATAAATCTTACAAACTTTTCTTACTGCCTTGGCAATGTAGCATGCAATCATGAAACTTTGTTAATTGAATGGCTCAAAAGGCCACTAGCTAGCACCTTGAGAGGGAGATTTATGAGCTGGAATTGGGCCGAGGTAACGACCGAGAAGATTGGTAGCCAAGTGGATCAATGGGCCGAGATGATCCACGGTCCACCCAGAATTGGGCTACTAGGACTTGGGCTGGGCAGGTGTTGGGCCAAGTATGCGCCGCCCAGTCCGGATATAAGTTGCTCGGTTAAGGCAACGCTCGGTTAGACCGAGCTACGTGTATGGCGTAGGCGAAGCCAGTCAGGCTGGCTGAACGGCGCCCGGAAAGGCGTCCTCGACCGAGGTACTGGCCTGTTCGGCAAGAAGGTCAACCACGGTCAAGTTGAATGACCAGCGCCCGGAAAGGTGCAGTCAGCCGAGATACCTGTTTGCTCGACAGGGAGGCCGACTGCAGGTGCTCGCGAGATGTCCCGGGCTTGGCTATGCCAAGATGCTACCTAGCCCGGTTCTCTTGAGCGTAGCCAGTGAAGTGTTTGGGAGTAAAGCACAGCCCGGCCATGGATAGAGTAGCTCGGCTGCCGAGCTCCAGCAGAGAAGGCTGGCAGTTAAGATTAGGTGATGTTCAGCGAGGTTTACGCTGACAGATGGGATAGCAGAGCCACGTGTTAGGAGATGGCTGGGAGTGGATATTGGGCGCAGAGGGTATATAGGCATGACTGCGCCCCCATGCTGAGGTGACGAACACTTTGTAAGGAATTCTTACACTCAAACACTCTCCCCTCTCTCTCTCTATCCCTAGGTGTGTGCTAATTTGATCGTCGGAGGGGTTTTCCGGCCACACACCGCCGGGTAGCTCACCGCCGTTGTGTTTTCAGGTGATCGGACAGAAACGGGGCTCGGAAGAAAGGAGTACGGGCTTGCCGGAATATTTGCTCCCCGTACACACCTTTTTAAGTAAATTTTCCGAATCACACCACACCTTTGACACAATAGAATGTTGTCGACTCAACTAAAATTGTTATTCTGTTATTGTAAAACACATGAAAAATACTGACAAAAAGTTTCCAACTAGTCTGTATAAAAACAAATTCATCTCTTTCCATAGATGAGATGAGTTAAAATCATGTTACATGAATAAATAAGAAAAATCCCATTGTTCAAAACATAAAACAAAGAATTGATGCCATAAACAGCCAAAGCAGTGTAAAATCTCCCTACCAGTAATCAGCACAAGAACATTTCCCATCTTTGAAATGGTGAAACCTACTAGCATCTCGTACAATAATTTCTCGCTTTTCTATCTTCGACATGTACTTGATAGCAATATGGCAATCACTGTAGACATGCAAATTCTTCATCACCTGGATTGGAAAACCCTCTGGGGTGTTCATCAGAGCAAAAGCAATTGCCAACTTTTCGCTATGGTGTGCCAAGTTGTGTTCCTTCTCCTCAGCATCCATGTCATGTAAAACAAAGCCGGTGTCAGGCACGTAACCCCACAGTTTCATTTCCCAAGTCAGTTCTTTCAAGTACATATCAATCTCCATTGATTGTGGATGGGATTTGTCACCCATGCAAAACTGGTGAACCTGGTCTTCACCTCAAACCAGCTGATACTTGGCTCCTTCTTCACCCTCCTATCTCTCATCACTTTCCTCACTTCTGAAACATCCTGCAATCTTTTAGCAGAGGCTTGAATATTCAATAATAGCACATATGGAGTTGAATCCTGAGGATCAAGCCTAAGAACTTCTTCAGCAATCCTTTTAGCAATATCTGAGTTTTTATGGATTTTACAGGTAGATAATAAAGTCTTCCATATAATAGCATCTTTCTTTACAGGCATAGTT
Source organism: Camellia lanceoleosa (assembly GCA_025200525.1). Lineage (NCBI taxonomy): Eukaryota > Viridiplantae > Streptophyta > Magnoliopsida > Ericales > Theaceae > Camellia > Camellia lanceoleosa. The sequence continues at coordinate 118,581,443 of CM045764.1, read as the reverse complement.
CTTATAAAACCTTCTGTCTCCTCCAAACAGCCAGACCGCCCAAGCAAATAAACCACGCATGTATAATGTTCTAGCCAAGGCTCCAATCCGTACTTTTCTATCATCAAATTAAAGAATTGAAGTCCTTTATCTTTCAATCCACAATGACTACAAGCATAAAGCAAGCTTAAAAAAGTAACGTCGTTTGCATCCAACCCTACTTGATCCATCCGATTAAACAGCTCGATGGCTTCCTCTCCCTTCCCATGGAACCCATATGCAGCAATCATTGAACTCCACAAGACCACATCGGCTTCTTCCCTTTCCAAGAAAGCTTTTACAGATTCATCCAAACACCCACATCTAGAGTACATACTAATCAGTGAACTAATAACACCAACAACAAGTCTCCGGTTGCCATCTCTTAACAAAATTGGAGATTAGAAGCTTGTTGACGAACAGATAAGTGCAACGAGCTAACTGTGACAGTCCAAGCCGCTCGATAATGGCTTTGAATCTGGTGTTGTTGTCTACTAACCACCATTCCCATGCAAGGATCTTCGAAGAGTGATTATGACACTTTAGGGGCCCTCGTTCCTATAAAAGAAATTAATATCTCATTAGAAACTACCATATAATACCATAAAAAAATCATATACAAATGAATTTAACTTCTACTCAGGAATGTTTACCTCCCCCTGCCAAATAGCTGTAGCGACATGACTATTGAAACTCCGCAGTAGTGATGGATCAGTGGTCCACCTGAAAAAGCTTGAGTAAGGTCCTCTTCCTGGACAATAGGAGAACTGGGTAAAGGGGTATCCTCCATGGCAATGTCAGGCATATCGCCTTCAACTCGTCTTCGGCTTCGGCTACGACTTTGATTGTGATTGGCACTGGGGATATCATATTCTACCAGAACTGGACCACGACCACGACCACGACCACGACCTCGACCTCGTCCCCGTTTATGGTCAACATCCAATTCACGACATCTTCTATTAGAAATAGTAGGTGGGACACGTTGATGTTCACAAACCATATTATTTACAAAAATAATATATTTAATGAGCATACAATTGTAAAGAGAATATACAAAAGAAAAATATATATATATACCTTTCGGAAGTTGAAAATCGCCAATATCTCTACTGTTCAGAAGTTAAAAACCGAAAAAATAAATTACTTTCGGAAGTTGAATGTCGAATGAATTAAAGAAATTCAGAAGTTGAATGTCGAAATAAATAAAAACATTCTAAATTCTAATGTCGAATTAAATGTTAATTTTTGGACTTCTACTGTCATACAAATATTTTATTTTCGGAAAACCATTTTCGAATGAGGAACAGAGTGTTCAATTACGGTGGGTTATGCGTTCATTTTGAAAATGGTAAAAACAAAACCCTACATTACAAATGAAATAGGAATAAGGATTAATATAAGTAAACTAACCTAAGTTCTCCAAATGTGAAGATTTCCTTCAATGATTCACGTGATTTTGTTCAATACTCTTCAATGCTAATGCTTCAATGAAACGTCTGATAACAAACTTGTCTATATTATTATTGAATGATCAATCAAAACAAGTACAAATATATAATCTAATAGAGTTAAACCCTAATCAAACCCTAACAACCTTAAGGACTATACTATCCTTAATGAAGAATATAAACTACATAATTCACACCCCACCTCAAACTGAGAATGCGAGCGCAGAAAGCATCAAAAGTTTGCCAAGAAGAAAACGAAAACGAGCAACAGTGTGAGTCTTCGTAAAAAAATCGGCCAACTGAAGAGAAGAGGGAACAAAAAGGAAAGTAATAGTGCCAGCCTGAAGATGCTGTCTGACAAAGTGACAATCTATTTCAACATGCTTGGTCCGCTCATGGAAGACTGAATTATGGGCAATTTGGACAGCATTCTGATTATCAAAATACAACTGAGTCGGATTAGAAAGAGAGACACCCATATCAGAAAGAAGCCATCGAAGCCAAACGATCTCGGAAGTAGCATGAGCTATGGCACGATACTCAGCCTCAGGGGTGGAACGAGCAACAACAGACTGTTTCTTACTTTTCCAAGATATGAGAGAATTGTCGAGGAAAACACAAAGACTAGAAGTAGATTTGCGATCAGAGATGTCACCTGCTCAATCAGCGTCAGCATGGGCACGAAGAGTCAAGTCCGAAGAGGAAAATAAAAGCAAACATTGCAGCAAAGTGCCACGAAGGTAGCGCAGAGTACGAAGTAAGGCAGCCTAGTGTGTGGAACGAGAAGTAGAAACAAACTAACTGAGAATGTGCACAGCATAGGAGATATCTGGACGAGTAACGGTAAGATAAACAAGGCACCCAACCAACTCGCAGTACAAAGTGGGATCCTCAAGAGGAACGCCATCAGAAGCAGAAAACTTAGCATGCAACTCAAGAGGAGAGTCGACAATTTTGTCATCAGTGAGATTGGCACGAGAAAGAATATCATGGGCATACTTAGTTTGAGAGAGAAGATAACCAGTAGGAGAAGTAGCAACCTCAATACCAAGAAAATATCGAAGAGTCGAACTCCTGAAACAACTGATGCTTAACCTCCTCAATAGTACTATAATTAGATCCAGTGATGATCATATCATCCACATATAAGAGAAGAAGAACAAGGCCAACAGAAGTGCACCGAACAAAGAGAGCACAATCATGATGACTAGGGTGAAAACCAAGCTGAAGTGCAACAGAGTGAAATCGCTCATACCAAGCATGAGGAGACTGCTTGAGACCATATAGAGCACGACGAAGATGACAAACAACATCAGGAGAGTGAGAGAGACCTGGTGGAGGGCGCATATACACTTCTTCAGCAAGATGCCCATTTGACATCTAGTTGAAACAAAGGCCAGTGATAGGAAGCAGCAACAGAGATAAGAGTACGAACAATAGTCATCTTGGCAACGGGGTCAAAGGTCTCATCGTAATCAATCCCATACTCCTGAGAAAAACCCTGGGCAACCAAACGAGCTTTGTACTGTTCCAAAGAACCAATAGCAAGGGTTTTGACCTTATAGACCCATTCACAGCCTACAATATTCTTGCCAGCAGGTAATGGAACCAAATCCCAAGTCTGAGTGTTAGCCAAAGTAGTTAACTCGTCATTCATGGCAGCAATCCAATTGGGATCACGACAAGCTTCCTTGTAGGACTTGGGCTCAAAATAAGTATGAAGACAAGAAAGAAAAGACTGATAGGAAAGGGAAAAACATGTATTACCAAAACCATACCAGTTTGGAGGATGACGGTCTTGCTTTGGAAAGCGATGTGCAGGAGGAGCGGGATCCAAAGAAACAGTTGGAGGGATAGTATAGCTAGAGACAGGCGAGCTCGGAAGTGCTTTGCGGCGCTAATAAACAAGAAGAGAAGCAGGGGGAACGGGAGCTGGAGAGGAAATAGCTGGCGAGATATTAGAAGTGCTAGTAAGAGGCAAAGTAGAGACCTCAAAATCAGATTGGGGACGAACAGTAGAGTGTGAGAGACGGGTGTGTGTGTGTGTGTGAGAGACGGGTTTGAGGGGTTTGTGTGTTTTCTGAGGGTGTGTGCATGATTTCTATTGGAAGGTAGATGTGGAATAAGAGGTGTGTGGAATGAGCAAAATAAATTGAGATTAATTTTTTAAGTGTGAATTGAGAAGGATGTGCACAAAGAAGAATGGGTGTGTGCAAATAGAAGCTCACCTTGGAGTGAATGCTCTAAATAGTAATTACCCTTTATAATTTGGGTCTTTTTAGTGAAAATTTATATTTTAAATACAATTATTTATTAAAATACTGTATTTATCAAATTATTTGTGAAATTCATCGCTCCTTAAAATATGGATAAATTACACTATGCTATTTTGAAATTTGAAGAAAATATAACAAATTTTATAATTTTGACATAGTTTTATTAAGTCTACTTAAACTGTTAATTTACGTAACATTTGACTTAATTTTTATCAATAATTTGTTAATTATATTGATGAAAAAATGATATTTTTATCTCTTTTATATGAAAATATATATTGTATGTTGTTAATATTTATATTTTTTTCACTATTTGCATTTATTTGAATTCATTAAACTTTACTAAAAAGAAGATAAAAATAAAAAAGTTATAGAATTTATTATATATTTTTTCAAAATTTCAGAGTTGGTCAATGTAACTTAGCTTTAAAGGGAAATTCTAATATATACACCATTGAAAAGAGTGTATCGTATGCACCTTTAGTTATGACATTTTCTTCTTTTATTTGGATAAACTATCAATAAGTCCTAGCAGTTAGACTTAATTCTCATTAAGTTCTATTAAAAATAAGTACTAATAAAATCATCGCTAAAAATAATTTTTTTTTTATATTTTTTACTTATGTCGCTAAAAATTAATAATTAGTGACTTTTTTGTCACTATTTTTATAAATAGTCACTAAAACTTACAATTTAGTGATGTTTTTCTGTGATGAATTTTTCAAATTGTCACTAAAAGTTGAAAATTAGTGACTTTTTTTGTGATGAATTTTTAAAACTGTCGCTAACACTTATAATTAGTAAAAAAAATTGTGACAATTTTCAAACTGTCGCCGAAAATTAACAATTAGTGATGTTTCTAATAGTGTTTGATAAAAAAATGTCATTAATTATCATAGAACCTATTGAATATCCACCTGTTAGGACCTACACGCAAGTCTCATTTTCTTTTTTGATTATAACATTATTTTAGATATGACTCATGAGTTATTTAGTTATATCTCATATTTATTTAGTTATGACAAATTTTTTTCTTTAGTTATAATTTATGATACACCTCCTTTAAATGATGTGTACAATTCTATGTTGGGAGTCAAATGCCGGCTTGATCTTATACCTAACATGGTAATCTTAAAATTACAAAATACACAATTTTTCTTCAAATCTAAAATAAAACACACACACACAAAATTTTTCTTAAAATCACAAGTTGGGCATAAATCATAACTATAAATAGCAAGTTTAATTCACACATCTTTTTTTCTCAGTATTCTTTTGTGCTAGAATTTTTAATCCTTAACATTATTGATTCACTATACACATAAAATCGATAAAACTAAGTTAAATTACTATTGGCGTTTTAATTGTCAAATCAAATCAAATTTTAAGTCTCATCAAAAACGTTTTTATTGCCAAATTCTAAAAATTCAACAAAAAGTGAACTGATGATAGACAAATAGAGTGTTAAGTTTTTTACTAGTAGAGCAACAAGATTAGAATTCAAGTATTTATGGAAGAGGAAATATTGATATATTGACTGTAGTTTATACGTTGCCTTATTTTTAGGTTATTTCATTTTTAGTGTTTTTATTTTTATTTTTAGTTAAAGTATTTTATTTTTTAAGTTTGTTCAGACTAGACAATCTTTCAATTTTTTTTTTAAAAAAAAAAAATTCGTTTAAGACAAAAATAGTTTAATTTTTTTTATAAATTTGACTCATTTTTGTTTTAGTAAAAAAAAAAATAAACAAATTTGATTTTTTTTTTTTAATTATTAAGATCATTTAGTCTAAACAAACTTAACAAGTAAAAATTATGACATAATTTAGAAAAAAAAAAAAGTTTACTAAACACTAAGCCCATTTTGATTGTCCAGATTGAATATAAGGGTTTTATGAGGATATGTAATACCTAAGGATAAAGATAATATATTGCAGCATATGAGATCGATTATATATACTGTGGGATTACTTATACTATGTTTGTTAAGATATAATATAGGATTGGATATAAGGGTTTCATGAGGATATGTAATAGCTAAGGATAAAGATAATATGTGTTTACAATATGAGATGGATTATATATATTTTAGGATTACTTGTATTATGTTTGGTTAAGATATAATATAGGATGAGATAAGAGGAGAATGATTATTTTTGACCTTTGGATAAAGATTAGTTATATCCAACGGTTGGGGATATACAATACCACGGGGGTTGCATAACCCTTTTTTGCATTATATACTATACGGACTCTCTATATCTGGAACAACTAAACACGGGATATAAGGAGACAAAAAAAATGTGAGACCCATCTCATATTATATCTTGTCTCACACTCATATCCGGCCATTTTATAGGATAAACAAACAGTGCCTAAAAGGGCATTTAGTTTATTTTATAACTAAATAATATAAAGTTAAAATAAATATTTATAAATGGACAGGTTGGGTCGAGTTGGACTCCGTAGCCAAGCACTTTGGCACTATGGATTAAATGTTTTTTCCAAGCATTAAAAATATCCTAGTTAAATTTCGATTTATTTGAACCGTTCATCTCATAAGATAAATTAAGAAAAAAAAACATGAAAAAAATTAGATTGATCAGACATAAATAATTATATGATCAAATCACATATATTATAACATATTTATTGATGGTCCATTCTTAAGAGCATATAAATCATATAGATCAAAATGATCTTATAATATAACAATCGGTGTTGGATCAATTTAATTCTTTTCATGAATAATTTTTTTTAATTTTATAAAATAAACGATTTAAATCACTAAAATAAGTTTAAATTAATTTGATAATAAATTAACTTTCTTGTAAAATCGAGATATTTAATTTTAACAGATCTTTTTTTTTTTCCTCCTTTGTGTTATACTTTCCATAATCAAAATTGATTGAAAAGACAATTAAACCAGCGAAGTCGTCGACGCTTTGGATTCATTTTTTTTTTCTCCTTTGTGTTATACTTTCCATAATCAAAATTGACTGAAAAGATAATTAAACCAGCGAAGTCGTAGTTTGGATATGTTTGTTTTATTTTCCCACTACTAGTTTGGCTAATAGCTTGCTAGGTGGGTGGGTTACACCATGAGTATGACTATGACTATGACCATGATCAATGAATGGGCAATGGTTTGTTTGGGCCCGATGTACGATCAGTAAGCCATACTCTTATCTTAGATTTAGGTCAAGAGTGGGATGTTGGTTGCAGATTGACAGTTTATATATGTGTAGCGCATGTATAAAATGAATTTGAATTATATATTAATATTTTTGAATAATTTTTAAATAAAATTTTTGAGTTTGAAATATTTTTGCTGAACGATTGATGTTAATCTGCTGTGAAAAATGACAACAATAAGAGTGTAAAAAAAAATGTCAATAAATTTATATCAAAATGTGATGTGTGACTTAAATTTAGTTTTTGTATAATAAAATTTGTAATTGAAATGAATCTACACTCACCTTTTTTTTTTTGTTAATATTTTTCTGAATAATTTTTTGAACACTCAGCATGACTGTGTGGAAAAGGAGAGGCAAATTGTGGAGGATGATAACAAGATGGTGAAAGAATTGTTTTTCATGTGGTTTTGTTTTTAAGAATTGTCTTCTATTCCCCCTAATATATTTTGAGTAATCAGTAGTACATTTGGTTGATGCCTCGGCCATGAAAAATTATTATCGATTTAAACTATGACAGCTATTACTTTTGTATTGAAATTTTAAAAGACAAACAGTTGAGATTTATAATTAGTGTATTGTTCTAAGAATATTGAGTAATTTCTCCCTCAATTAAAATCTAACTTTAAGTCAACAAGTCAACTGAAAAAGTGCTTATTTTGGCCAACTTATAAATTTTAGCTTTGAAAAAGTTATTTTGGACTGTTTAGTTACAAGTTGTGCTAGAGGCCTCGAAATTTCGAGGCTTGAATGCCTCGAATCATGTTTTTTTTTTTTTTTGGGGGGGGGGAAGGGTGGTTATGTGCTAAAAAACTAGATATCCCACACAAATTCAGTCTGGGTGGTTTGATAAGGTGAGTCAGTTGGGTTGGACTAGTTTGGTGATAAAATTGACTGATCAATTAGGCTGATGGTTACAATTTGTTAATTTCATACAGTTTTGCACGAGTCTCTACTATATTTTTATTTCAAATCAAGAAGACTTCAAAACTGTATGGAATTAACAAATTTTAACCAGCAGCCTAACTAATTAGTCACTTTATCACCCTATCAAACCACACAGGCTGAGTTAGTGCAGGATGTTTAGTTTTTTAGCACACCCCTACACATAACCACCCTTGCCAAAAAAATAAAATAAAAAATCAAACCAACACAACCAAAAAAAAAAAAAACAATTTTGGGGCAATCGATCCTCGAAATTTCGAGGCCTCAATCTTTTTTCTTGGTTAATTTTATTTCAAACAACTTATTTTAACTCAAAAAAGTTAATTCTGAGAAACCATCCACACCCTATTTTTGATTATCAGCTTCTGCTGTAGGCATGTTAATTTATGATTATACCCTTAGATTTTTTTTTATTATTTTTAAAAAAATAGAAAAAGAACCAAATGGACTATGGAATATTATTATTATTTTTATGGGAAATGTGGACTAGTAATGAATAACAAAAAAATAGAAGTTAATTCAAAAAGCTATTTTGCAGTTTATTTACTAAACATTACTTAGTAACTTAAATTTATAATTTAGCAGCTGTACCAAACCGATAAACAACTTCTGATTAAAATTATAATCTATAATCCGTTAAGTTATAATTTATAATATGTTTTAACAGCCGCACCAAATACCCCCAATATCTTAAATTTCTCTCTCTTGTGTATAACAAACCCCCTAGATGTTGATTTGTGATTATGTACCAATTTTAAGCAGAATATAACAATCCCAATCAAACAATCAAAGACAAATCGACACAACGATTTTACGTGGAAAAACCACAATTGGAGGTGTCCAATTGTGATAAAAAAAAATCACGGGCAACAGCCACAAAACAATCTACTAAGAAGATTTAAAGGAATTACACAGGTATACTCTCAATTACCTAACGAATCCACGCCTAATTGAACCATCTATGTGCCTCTTCCAACCCCGTCTTCACCTCGGAATTGTCTTTACGATGAGCCACTCCAGAATCCACCGAAGCTTCAAGCTTGAATTCTTCAGAATCCACCGAAGAACAACTCTCTCTCTCTCTTATGTATAACAAACAAAACCTTTGATGTACTCTCTTTAAACCATGAGTTGAATACTCAATAAAACATCAAAGAAAACTAACAAAATATCCCCAGATATAAACCTTAAGAACCAAAAAGAAGATCTAGAGAGCTTCTATTTGTGTTGGGAGAAAACCAACTATTTATAGAAAACCAAAAGTAATCCTAGGTTTAGAAGAAAACCAACTCCTTAACGAATCTAGAAATTTGGGTTCGCGCAGTCCGCTCGAGCGCCCAACATCCCGCTCGAGCGGCTTCAGCAAAAAATGCGTGTGACAAAACAGAGGTCCGTTCGAGCACTAGAGATCCCGCTCGAGCACGAAATCACACAGCTCAGAACTTTTGCAGGCGACCAAAATTGCTGGAACCAGGGATTCTCCGCTCGAGCGGGGGAGTGTCCGCTCGAGCGGACAGGCAATTTTGAATGCATTTTTGCATTTTGCTTCGGGGGCGCTACCCCTCGACCCCATCATGGTGCCGCCGACGCCAAGGTACGCCTTGACCCCAGCGGTGGACTGGGCAGCTCGATCCCCGTCATAATCAGCGAAGTGGCAATCTTGAAAGCATTAGCATCACAAACTTCTCTGAAAGGCACAACTCGGGTTGGATTCGCATCTAAACACTCATAGCCTCACTGAAATAAAAGTGCGATAATAAATACAACTTAAGGAGTTTTGTCAAACGGGATTGCCAAGAATAAAAACCTAATAGTTTTGTTCTAAGTTAGAACTTCTAACAATGATTTTTTTTTTTATAATAACCCTCATTTTCATATGTATTTTTATTTTTATGAGGTGGTAGTTTTTGAAAATACAAAAAACAAATTAAAACTTTATTATTTTTTATAATTTTATAATTAGAATGTATTGTCCACATCATAAAATTTTCAAGCTCAAACTGATCTATACGAGGTTGACATGACGAGGATCCCTTATTTCGAGTTTAGATTTACCAAAGTTCAAAATTGTAATTTTGTAGTTAAATTTCAATTTATTATCTGAACAGTTCATCTCATATAACAAATTAAAAAGAACGTGAAAAAAATTAGATTGATCAAATATAAATAATTGTATGATCAAATCACATATATATTATAGCATATTGATGGTCCATTCTTAGGAGCATATATGTCATATAGATCAAAATGATCTAATAATATGACACTCGATATTGGATCAACTTAATTTTTTACATAAATAATTTTTAAAATTTTTTAAAATAAACAATATAGATCACCAAAATTAGTTTAAATTAATTTGATAATAAATTAACTTTCTTGTAAAATTGAGATATTAAACTTTCCACAACCAAAATTGATTGCAAAGACAATTAAACCAGCAAAGTCGTCGACACTTTGGATACGATTTTTTTTTTTCTCGTTTGTGTTATACTTTCCACAACCAAAATTGACTGAAAGAACAATTAAACCAGCGAAGTCTAGACGCTTTGGATACGTTTGTTTTGTTTTCCCACTACTAGTTTGGCTAATAGCTTGCTAGGTGGGTGTGTTACACCATGAGTATGACCATGACCATGACCATGATCAATGAATGGGCAATGGTTTGTTTGGGCCCGCTATATGATCATTAAGTTATAATCTTATCTTAGATTTGGGTCAAGAATGGGTGAAGATTAACAGTTTATATATTATGTAGCGCATGTATAAAATTAATTTGAATTATATATTGATATTTTTAAATAACTTTTAAATAAATTTTTTGAATTTGTAATATTTTTACTGAACGATTGATGTTAATCTGTTGTGAAAAATGACAATAACAGGAATGTAAAAAAATTGTCAATAAATTTACCTCAAAATATGATGTGTGACTAAATTTAGTTTTAAATTTGTAAATAAAATTTATAATTGAAATGAATCTCTACTCACCCTTTTTTTTTTTTTGGTTAATATTTTTCTGAATAATTTTTTTGAACACTTGGCATTACTGTGAGGAAAAGGAGAGGCAAATTGTGGAGGATGATAACAAGATGGTGAAAGAATTGTTTTTCATGTGGTTTTGTTTTTAAGAATTGTTTTCTATTCCCCCTAATATATTTTGAGTAATCAGTAGTACATTTGGTTGATGCCTCCGAGATGAAAAACTATTATTGATTTAAACCATGAGTGCTATTTACTTTTGTATTGAACTTTTAAGAGATAAACAGTTAAGTGTTAATTATAAATAAAATAGAGTATTGTTCTAAGAATATTGAATAATTTTTTCTTCAATTAAATGTAACTTTAAGTCAACAAGTCAACTGAACAAATCCATGCATACTTTAACAACTTTTAACATTTTTTTTACGAAATCAAACATGACCAATTTTTCCACAAACCATAGAAAAACAATCAAACATGACCAATTTTTCCACAAACCAAAATTTTCTATGGATACTTTAACAACTTTTAACATTTTTTTATGAAATCAAACCCGACCAATTTTTCCACAAACCATAGAAAAACAATCAAACATGACCAATTTTTCCACAAACCAAATTTTTCTATGGATACTTTAACAACTTTTAACATTTTTTTACGAAATCAAACACGACCAATTTTTCCACAAACCTGGATTTTCAATGGGGATGTATTTGGCGTTACTTATTTTGACCAACTTATAAATTCTAACTTCGAAAAAGTTATTTTGAATTATTTGGTTAAACTTATTTCAAATAACTTTTGATTCTAATAACTTATTTTAACTTAAAAAGGTTGATTCTGAGAAACTGTCCACTCCCTACTTCTGATTATCAACTTCTTCTGTGGGGATGTTAATTTATGATTATACCCTTAGATTTTTAATTTTTTAATTTTTTAAAAAGGGAAAATTGGGCTAAGATCCCTATCCAACTTTTAGTATGAGGATAGATCCACAATAATATTTTTTGATGCCTAAGGTCCCTCAATGTTATTTTAGGTTACAAAATACCTATTTACCCTTCTTTATAATATACGTGGTTTTCAATTTTGGAAAGTAAAGATTATATTGCTATTTTGTAGGAGATTACATTGCGATGAACTTGATGATGCAGATTTTCGTGGAGATTTTCTAGGGATTTTGTAGTTGTTGATCGTATAGGAGTTGAAGTCGTGTTGATTTGATTTCCAATGGAGTTGAATCAGGTAAGTTAAATAATTAGTGTAAGTTTTTGATTTTTCATTTGATTTATATGTAAGGATTCCGATTTCACATTAGTTTTTAGAGTGTATTTTGAACTAGGTTTTTGTTTTCAGCTTTGATCAATGCGAGAGAGAGGCCAGCTCAGTGTAGTTGTTTTTTATTTTTGAAGTTGATTTTTCATTCTTTGTTATTGACAATGGAGTTGATTTTGATTTTTCGAGTTGATTTTTTGTTCTCTATTGCATGCTTATCAATGATAAGTTTTGTTCTTTGTGTTTGGAGACCGGCTCTGTTTTTCTACACTTTTCTAAGTTTTGTGCTCTGATTTTTTTTTTTTCATTTTTCCTGCCCTTTTCATTTTTCTACACTCTTCTTTGTATTCCGGAGAAAATTGTAGGTTTGTTATTATAATCCAATGAAAATCATAGAGAAAAATGGAAGCTTGTAGTCCAGTGAAAATCACAGAGAAGATTATAATTTCATAATAGATCTTCTCTGTCACGCCCCACTTTTTATTACACGAAGTCATTACCAATTCCATTAACTTAATTCAATTTCAGAGATAACATGCGGAAATAAACTCATACATTCAATCCGTAGAAGTGATTAACAATACTCTCATTCGTATGCAAAGTAAATATTACATGAGCATTCTAAATAAGATGCCCTCAGGCTTACAACATTAAATAATCAAATGAAGGGTGCAACCCTTTTACACATATGGCATTCCGCCTACAACGAAGAGGCCCCGTGGCCAACAAATAAGTAAATCCAACTCTTGCAGCTCAACCTGCTTAATACCTGAAAAAGATTCAACAACGTGGGATGAACATATAGTCCAGTAGGGATCTCAACATGATCCTCAACAATAACAACATTACAGATAGCTATGATCATGCACACTCATTCTCGTACTAGAATAGTAATATGACATTTTATACAAAATATATATATGTATGAACTTTTCTTGAAAACAACTGCTTTCAAATAACGCTACAAGCGATTTATCTTTCCTTATTCCTTTCATTAATTCCCATTCCCATTCTTTTATACATAAGCAATTACTTAGGAAATAAATTCACTAAGACCACTACTATTCTCCAATTTCCACACAAACAACAGATGTGCCTTTCTAGAACATATTTCTAAAATGTTTGATTCTCTTTACACTTCTAAAAGACAAGGGGTAGCAACTGATACATGATTAACACAAGATAATCCATTTACAATTTCATGACACGAATGTCTACATTGCCAATGACACATAGTCTATGGCACAATTCACCTTTCCTTTTATGGCTCAGAACCTGGCCAAATACTTCAACAAGGGTTTCATCTCTTATTAACAATCTTTCCAATTCAACAGGGATAACAAATCAAGTTAAACCTCTCATATAACATAACAAATACACAAGTTGGTATTGTATCAATCACAATCAAATTCACTTCCATACTTCCCAACTGATACACATTTTGGTGATGTATCATATCAAATAGATATGCATATGAGTCAGTATCTACGCAATAGGCGCGCATATAAGCAACCCCGGTTCATCCCCTATCTTCCCATAATCATTAACCGGTTTAGAGGTACATCCCCCATCTTCCCCTAAACCGTGGAGTACATCCCCTATCTCCTCCCATACACAAGTAATGCATATAAACACAACGTCATATACACAAACAATCAATGGTGTAATGCATACACAACAATTCAACACAACCGTGTCATCCTCCACCGATGACCAAGGACAAAACCTCTAGATGCAGGTATGTTGTACATCTATTAACAGACTCAATTATCATGAAACCACAAACCCTATAACAAAACTAACATGGCGATTAAAGATACAACCACCACATATGTGTGTTCAACACTCACATTACAATAATCCAACTCTCATACCTTTTGCCTTCACAAATTCAATTCCCTGGACAATAAGGCCATAACTCATTTTAACCCATTACATTCTTTTCCAAGCCACTCCAATTTAATTATGCAAATTCAGTTATAATCATTAAACTAGGGTTTTCCTCCCTCTTTCTCAATATTGACCTAAAAGGCTCAATTATTAACAACAAACAACAATGATCACATTGAAGACCCAAAATACATAAGTATTTGCCCAACGATCACAACCCCTCTATTAATTTATTAAATCAAATAAAATTAGGGTTTTATCTCCTTTCAACAACAACATGCTAATTAACACCCCAATTAGCCTAAACCATAACTAATGATAATAAACCCAACTCCAACAGTCAACCCAAGGTTCAACTTCATGATTTTGAATAAATCCAACATGATATACTGTTTTTATGCAATACAAAAACTACCACATGTCTATCTATAGATGGAGTATTGAAAAGAAACAAGGAGAATCCCTACCTCAAAGGAGAACCCAAATGGAGAAGATTGACCCGAAATCCAAGTGCTCCAAATCCACAATTCTTCAGATTAAAATGTAGCCCTCACTCTCCTCTACCTTTTTAATAAAGGATCTAGGTTAGATCAAACCTAAGAGAGAAGGTGAGTTGGGGGAAAGAGAACTCGTAACCTAGGGTTTAGAATCTGAAAAGAGGGTGAAAAACTGCCTTAAAAACGCTGAAACACGATTTTATACCCAGCCGCCCTCGGCGTCAAACTCCCTCGGCGGACACTCCTGAACCCGCTCGAGCGGACCAACTCCCGCTCGAGCGTCCAACCCTGAACAAGAAATACTGGATGGGTGTTTTTCCCGCTCGAGCGCCAAAATCCCCGCTCGAGCGGACAAGCAACAACAAGTCCCGCTCGGCGTCAAACTCCCTTTCGGCGGACAAGCCAAAACCTGGGCAACTAGTTTTGGTTCCTAAGCTCAACCAACCTGCAATCAACCTGCGCAAAACATCCTATAACTCAAGAATAAAGAATTAAAGGACAACCACAACAATAATAAGACAATAGAATCTACGGAACATAAGTCCGAATATAATAATCAAATGGAAAAAGACCGGGGTCGCTATATTCTCTGTGATTTTTGTTTGTAATTGTATTTAATAGTTAGCATTAATTTTCTCTATGATCTTCTCTGGACACATTAATTTTCTCTGTGATTTTTCTCTGTGATCTTCTCTAGAATCATTAATTTTTTCTGTGATTTTGTCTTTGTTACCTTGAAGGTGAATATAAGTTTGTAAATTTCTTTGGAGTTTTATTTGAGTCTAGAGAAAATTATAAGCTTGTTATTATAATTTTGAGAAAATTATAATTATTATAAATTTCTCTGGACTATTATGTTGTGCTTTTTAAGTGTTTTTATATTGAACAAGTTATTTTTCATGTTTTTTTCTTTCAGTTTAGATGGACAGTGCGGTGTTATTGCTGTGCAAATATAGGAATGGTACTATTGTCATTAATGTTTCATGTGAATTGAATTTTGAGGAATTGGTTGGCATTTTGTGTAAAACATGGGAGAATTTGAAACCTGAGACGATCTGTATTTCATATTCTATTGTGGGCCATCCGAATTGTATGGTTTGAAATAATATTGATTTTCTGAATATGATGAGGGTTGTTTGTGCACGTAGTGTTGATATAGTTGATGTTTCAGTTATTAGATGTAGTACTTCTGATCAAGAGGATGAAGTGGGGTCTAATTGAATAAAGGTTGTGCGTGGTGAATATGATAGACTTGTGGATATTGAAAGGAATTCACTTTCTAAGTTTTGTTCTCATCAAGAAAATGTGTTATTGTCAGCTAGTTGGCGAAATAATATTAGAAGTGTTGGACAAAAGTTTGAGGATGGTGTGGTTGAGTTCTGTACTGTTTTGTGCAAGTATGCTATTGAGGTTGGTTTTCAATTTACGTATGTTAAAAATGACAAGCTGAGGGTTACGACAGAATGTACATATAAGGAATCAAGGGGATGTATGTGGTGTGTACATGATTCAATTGAAAAAACAAATGGGTTCTTTTACATAAGAACTTTGAACAATGAGCATACGTGTGGTGTGGTGGTTCAAATGCATGAAATATGGATATAAAACATGAGTATGATGAAAAAGAAAATATGATGTTATTTACAGTTATAGAAATCGAGTAAATAAAAAGGATAGAAAGAAGCGGAGATTGGAGATTATTACAACAAGCAAAATCTAACAAAACATACAACCAATTTATTTACATCATCTAAGGGTAGATGGCTCAGCCAACCATTTTTAACAAGCTAAATCACATATGTAAAATAAGAAACAAAATTCAAAATAAAGAGGCTACAATAGATGGCTCAACCAACCATTTCTAACAAATTAAATCACATATTTAAAATAATAAATAATATTCGAGAAAATAAAGAAACTACATCAAGTGGCTCAGGCAACCATTTCTAACAAGCTAAATCACATATGTAGAGTAATAAACAAAATGTAAGAAAATAAAGAAACTGCATCAGGTGGCTTAGCCAACCATTTCTACCATGTTGTATTATATATTTAGAGACAAGAGAAATAAAAAGAAAATAAATGAGAAAAGTGCAAAAACTCACCTTTGGAGAAAATGATGAATTTTCTAATTACCAAACTTTCTTCATAACACCTTCACGGATATGGAGTATGCTTTGAGATCTCAACAAAAAGTTGCAAGTTTAAGCTTTAATAGAATTTTTGGGTAGTGGCTAGAAAGGCTCAAGATTTGTTGAAACAAAAATTCTTTTAACCAAAATTTTCTCTTTTCAAGACTTTTGAAACAAAATTTTCTTTTTCCAAAATTTTCTCTCTTTTTCCTTGAAACAAAATTTTCTCTTCCAAATTTTTTTCTTTTTTTCAAACAACAAAATGGAGGATAATTACAGAATTAGAAATCACCTAAAACACATGGCTAGCCATGTGGTATCTCAAAAACATGTGGCTTGCCGTGTGGTATGAGAGCCAATTTTTTCAAAATTGCTAAATTTTTCAAACAAGAAAACATTCAGAAAAATATTTTTGAATAGGTCAAATAATTTGGCCAAAAACGAGTGTAAGGTTGAAATTAAAGCTTAAATCTGATTTTTCTGCTGAGAAATTCGTAAAATAGCACGTTTCAATTTTCATCATTGGATGTTTGAAAGAAAGCGCTCAAGTCTGAAGGCCGGTCAAAATGGAGTGTTTACACTTTTCTATCCAAAACGACCATATTGCCCCTTTGAACTAATGAGCAATTTAAATGAAAATTCTCACTCATCTCCATTGAGGTTTTGCATATATATATTAAAAATTCATGCATATTTTAACTTAATACCCTAAGGTCATGTTTGTTTGTGTTAATCATATTGTTTAATTTTGATGATGTCTAAAATATTATTTGAAAACTTTATTTGACACAAAATATTATAATATTATTTGAAAACTTTATTTGACACAAAATAATATCTGTTTAAAATATAAGTTGTATGATATATATATATATTTATAACTATTATTTAAATGGAAATATTTTGAAAAATTTACTATTCACTTTTTGAAAAATAGGGTTGATTACTATTCATCTTTTGACAAATTGATTAGTTGTATTATTTTGACAAATTTGATATTGATGGGTTGTTTTATTTTGACAAAATTCATATGGAGTGATAGGTTGTATTTAATTTAAAATCTTTACAACATATATAGAAATTTAAAAAGGGTATACATGTTCAGATCTATTATAAATATTACTTAAAGAGATTTTTTTTCTGTGTGTGCAAATAAGGGATTAAAATATTATATAGTCAAAATCTTGAAAGTACTATAATACAGTATAATGTAATGATTAAAGGAGAAGACTTATGTAATTTTTCATTGTAAACCAATCTTTGAAGATGTTTTGCCTACATAATGAAAAAGAAAATTTGCAAAATGCTTTGAATTTGCTTGCAAAAGAGAATAGACACAAAATCATGTGGTTTTTGACTTCAAGGAGTCCATAATGATGGAGCAAAATCAATTTATTTGAATTCAAAGATGTGATAATATTATTCAAATTGTTTACAAATCAGTGGCTCATATTTGAATTTTGTATGATGTCACACATATACACACACACGCATATATCAATGAAACAAGAAGAAAAAGATGAAGCAAATTATTTGCTTGGTTGAAAGTTGTAATCTTTGTATCAAAATTTTCTACAAAAGCGGTGGCCGCATTTTTTACTAAACAAAAAAAAGGAAAAGAAAAAGTTAGTCTTACTAATTATTATCATCTTTTTCTTTATTAACATTTGCTGACTATTTAAAATAAAGGAGCGTGCTTATGTAAGCCATGACGTCAACAAGGAGGGTCCAACGGGTATATTTTTGTGTATAAATAGAAGTGTTATATGCGGAGAAAAATCAAGAACTTGAAGAGAAAAATTTCTGTGTGCTTCAAAATTTCTGAGTATATTGTATTATGCTATTTCACTTTCAGATCTAAGTATAGCTTTTGATCTTACACTTTCATATCTACTCTTTGTGAGAGAATTATTGTAAAAGAAGGTTTAAGTACCACTTATTTTTATTTATTATTTTTGTGAGAGATTTTGTAAGGGTGAGACATTTATTGTTGAGTGAGACTCAATAGATAAGAGTAAGTCCTGTGCCAAATCCACAAGCTTGGTGGTGTATTTATTCAATTGATAGTAAAGAAATTCTCAAGAAGGTTTCTTGGGGAGTGGACATAGGCCTGGCGTGCCGAACCACTATAAATCTCAGTGCTTGATTTTCTCTCCCTATCTCTCTTACTTTTATATTGATAATTATTATTCTTTTTTTATTTATTAAAATTCTGAATATTGTGTTAATTTTAATATTATAAAATTTTTAATAACCCAATTCACCCCCCCTCTTGGGTTGCCTACCTGGGATAACAGTTTGGACGGATTGGATAAAAGGGACTGTAATGTAACGGACTGATAGTCTTAGGATACATAATCCTTGAACTATTTTGCTGAAAATGATGTGTATCCCATGTTTGTTTTCTCATGGGATTAGAAGTATGGAAATGACTATTTTAGTGAATCTCATGTTTGATTTGAAAATTATGACGTATATTGTTTAAATTGTTTAAGATGACAATACTTAAATTTGAAGTATAATTTATTTTATTTTATTTAATTTATTTTTATTTTTATTTGAAATATATTTTATTATGATTTTCTTATAATACCAAAAAAAAAAAAAGAGTAAGAGAATATATCATGAGATTAATTTACATAAGTTTAAAATAATTCATCATGTTTAAAAAAAATGAAAGAAATAAATTTTAGATATATTTGAGGGTTAATTTTATCATTTAACTAGTTAATTCAGAAGTTAGCTCAATTCGTCCATTTCTATCCCACACCCTCCATGGAATTGAGTTATCCCATATATGGGGATTATTAGTCCGACTGGACTAATAGTCCGGCCTTCATTTTTCCAACCAAACATTGGACTATCTACTTTGTTGGACATGAAGTCCAATCCCATATCCTAATCCCACCAAACAAACGCCCCCTAATAGTTTAATATAAGACTCTAATAATGAATACAATACTTATAGGGTGTGTTTGATTGGGCGGACTGGATAAGGGGGGATTAGAATCCATCGGATTGGAGTCCTAGGACTGTGAATCCCCCAGACTATTTGGTCGGATTGGATATGTATCCTGTGTTTGTTTTTTCATGGGATTAGATGTCTAGAAAGGACTATTTTTAGTGAATCCAACCTTTGGTTTGACGGACTGGATAGGATAAATGAATAAAAGACTATTTTGCCCTTTTTCAATTGTTTACTAATTAATAGCAATATTAAATATATCTTTAATATTTTAATTATTTTTAATTAAATAAATTTGTTTTCTTTAAATTAAATAAATAAATAAATAAAATATCAATAAAATTTGTTTTAAATCATTACTGTATAACAAATCATTATTTTTTTTACATACAAAACTTTACTGTGTTTGTTTATTTACACAATTAAATAATTTACTGTGTTTGTTTATTTACACAATTGAATAAATTTATTTTTTTACACAATTAAATAAATAAATAACCACTAAATTTGATTTAATAAAAATACTGTATAACCTGTATAAAAAATTTATATTATTTTCTTAATTAAAATTTTAAATAAATTTTAAATAAAACACCTATTACAACTTAAATAATGAAATTAAATAAATTATAAACAAAATTTTAAAATAAAACATCAATAAAATATCTATAAAAAATTATTTTAAAAAATTAAATAAATAAAACATCAATAAAAAGTTAAATCAAATTATTTTATTTTTAAATTGAGACATTTAAATTTTATTGAATTTTATTAAATATAATACATAATTAAATAGTAGAGGGTCAAAATGGTCATTTTTGCATCTAATCCCAACAGTGAATAGTCCCCCACTTTCTGTCCCACCTCCCCCCCCCCCAGGACAGGATAGTCCCCTATATGGGGGACATGGAGTCCGGCGGACTAAAAAAAAATCAAACGGCGGATAAGGAACACTATTTGGATTACAATCCAAATAGTGGATAGTCCCCCCTCCCAATCCCCCCAATCAAACGCACCCATAGGGTGTGTTTGATTGGGGGGATAAGGGGGGGACTATTTACTGTACGGATTGTAATCCAGAAGAAGTATCCAATCCGCCATTTGTTTTTTTTTTTAGTCCGCCGGACGTGGAGTCCGGCCGGACTCCTTATCCCCCATATGGGGGGACTATTGTGTCCTAGGGGCGGGTGTGGGACAATTTTGGGAGGACAATCCACTGTTGGGTTAGGTGGTAAAATAATTATAGCGACCCCGGTCTTTTCCCATTTGATTATTGTATCCGGACTTGTGTTCCGTGGATTCCGTTGCCATATTATTGTCGTTGTTGTCCTTTGATTCCTTGTTCTTTGGTTATAGGATGTTTTGGGCAGGTTGATTGCAGGATGGTTGGGTTTAGAAACCAATACTTGATGTTCAGTTTTTGGCTTGGTCGCTCGAGCGAGGTCCTTCTTTTTGGTCCGTCGCTCGAGCGAGACTTTCTTGGCTCGAGCGAGAGTTGCGTCCAGTGCTAGACCTGATAGCAGTGTTTGTTGGCTCGAGCGAGCTTCCCTTCGCTCGAGCAAGCTGGTTTGTCTTTGGCTCGAGCGAGCTTCTCTTCGCTCGAGCGAGGTCTGCTTTGTGTCTGTCGCCGAGCGACGTGCCTTCGCCGAGCGAGCCTGGCCCAAGATTTAAAAAGCGGCGGCGGGATTTTAGGCGATTTTCATTCTTTTTGATCCCAAACCCTAAAGTCCGACTTTTCTTCTTCTCTAAACACCTTTTCTCCTAGGTTTGATCTAGTTAGGGTGTGTTTCTACCCTAGTTCTTTTACAAATAAGATAGAGGAGAGTGAGGGCTTTCATTTAACCGGAGCAGTTGTTGATTTGGAGCATTTTGGAGTTTCGAGCATCCTCTTCGTCTTCTTCTTTTGGGTTCTTCGCTTTAAGGTAGGGATTTCCTACTCCTTGTATACATTTTAATCCTAAGTGTTGGTGTTTTGGTATGTGGGGAGTAGTTTGGTAATTTTGGGAGAAACCTTAGGGTTTTGTCATAGATTAATTCACGTAATTAATTTAAGGGGGAATTGTGTATTGGTTAAATTCATGAGATTTGGGGAAATTGAGATTTGTTGATGTAGTTGAATATTTAATCACTCATCTGTGGAATTGATATTATATATATTGTGATATTTATTTCTTGCTTAGAAATAATTGTTTTGGGCTATCGGTGGAGGATAGCCGGTGATTGTTGTAGACCTTGCATGTGGCTTAGGTATAACTGGAATTTAGTCATTTATGTTGACTGTTGAATTAATACAGAACATTACTTGTATTAATTATGTGTTGTATATGGCAAGTATTATTTATGTTGCATATGCATTTGGTTTTGGAGGAGATAGGGGATGAACTCCACGGTTTAGGGGAAGATAGGGGATGGACCTCTAAACCGGATTTTGTTGGGAGGAGATAGGGGATGGACTCCAGTAGCATCACTTATGTGGGTGCTTATTTTTATTTGTTGTTGATATGACACATCACCACCATGTGTATCAGTTGGGAAGTATGGAAGTGAAGTTGATTGTGATTGATGTAACACCAGCATGTGTGTTTATTATGTTGTAAGAAAGGTTTAACCTGATTTGTTATCTTTGTTGAGTTGTTGGCCAGGTTCTGAGCCATGTAGGTATAAATGGAAAGTGAATTGTGTCATAGACCATGTGTCATAGACAATGTAGGCATTCGTGTCTTAAAATTGGGAATTTATTATCTTGTGCTAACCATGTATCGGATGCTAATGCTTTAGTTAATTCTTATGCTTGGTTTAGTATCTCTCTACTGGGCTGTGGCTCACCCTATATGGGAACTTTTTTTTCAGGTTCAGGCGGTTCACTACCTCCAAGGACTTAGCTTGTGAGGATTTGGACTTGAAGATTTGTTTTTAGTTTATTTGCTTTATATGTAAAACACTCAAGCCTAGGGCTTTATTTGTTTTTGAGTTAGAACTCATGGATTTGTGTCCAAGTATTGGCTTGGCAAGATGTAAGCCCGTGGGGCATTTATTTGGATGTTTTACTTCTTAATACTCTGATTAATGGAATTATATTCTTGTTTTGGTATATTGATGCATATTAATATTAATTATTATGGGTTTAATTTTGAGGGCGTTACAATAATCATTTTAACCATCTACTATTTAATTATGTATTAGTAAAATTCAATAAAATTTAAATGTCTCAATTTAAAAATAAAATTATTTTATTTAACTTTTTATTAATGTTTTATTTATTTAATTTTTTTTAAATAATTTTTTATAGATATTTTATTGATGTTTTATTTTAAAATTTTGTTTATATTTTATTTAACTTCATTATTTAAATTTTAATAGATGTTTTATTTAATTTCATTGTTTAATTATTATTATTTTTAAAAACAAATTTATTTAAAATTTTAATTAAAAAATAACATATATTTTTATTGATATTTTATTTATTTAATTTTTAAAAAATAAATTTATTTAAATGTGTAAAAAATAAAATAAAATAATTTTTTATTTAATCTAGATGAAAATAATTAAAATATTAAAGATATTTTAATATTGATATTATTTAATAAACAATTGACAAAGGATAAAATACTCTTTTGTTCATTTATCCTATCCAGTCTGTCCAACCAAACGTTGGATGCACTAAAAATAGTCAATTCCAGACATCTAATCCCATAAAAAAACAAACACAAGATACCTATCTAATCCAACCAAATAGTCCGAGAGATTCACAGTCCCAGGACTCAAGTCCGATGGATTCTAATCCCCCTTTATCCAGTCCGTCCAATCAAACACACCCATAAAGCTTATTTCACACTATATAAACAACAAAATATTTATCAATTTTAATTAATGCATTTATTATTTAATTTTTTTTCTTTTCTTTTTTGAAGTGGAAACAAATGGATTAATTTTTTTTCCAATAATTTGTCCTACTTATTTATCCATATGTAAGAAAATTATTTATTCTTAAATTGTTAACATATTATTAACAAATTTTAAAATTTATCTTTGAATCATTTAATTTCTAGTCGATGCATATTTAAAAAAATATAAGTTGTTCTTACATGATTAAAAAAAATTAAAAAATAAATATAGAAGTAAAAAAAAATTAATTGCCTCACAATAAATTAAAATTAATTAATAGGGAATGGAAGATTAAGAAATCATTTGAGAATAATAAACAATTCAAACAATTTCTCATTTCTTATACCTAAAAATAAAATTAATCTTTACTTGAATGAAGAAATTATTTTAGAATACTAAAATACTTAATTAATTTATTGTATGATATTTAAAATACATTTATGCATCTTTATTTTTCTCATTTAAACTATTTTTTATTAAATTAAATTTTAAAATTAATTTTTCACCTTCATTAATCGTTAAATTTTTATTTTATTTTGTTTTAATTAGATTTAAAATAAAATCATCATGAGTATAATTTTAACAGTTCCGATTCGTCGCTCGAAATTAGCGTGGCTCGAATGGCCCGACATCAAAACAATTTCGTTTTGATTTTTTTTTTCTTTTTTTCTGCGTTTTTCTATAGATTTTTCTGATGAAGAAGAAGAAGAAAAAGAATGCAGAGAAAACAGAGTATCTTTATCAACACATCATCAACAACATCTTCATCAACATCATCATCATCAACAAATTTTATTTTATTTTTGATGAACTAATCCTTCAGATCTAGATCAAATCCAGATCAACTAAAAAAAAAAATGTAGAGAAAACAAGTATCTTCATCAACACATCATCAACAGCATCTTCATCAACACATCATCAACAACATCTTCGTCAACATCATCATCATCAACAACATTTTTTTCCCCCCTCATTCAGATCCAGATCAACGAAAAAAAAAGAAAAAAAAGAAGTAGAGTTTGAAAGGCGATACCCACCGGCACTGCCACCGGTAGAGAGAGAGAGAGAGACACAACCTTCTCTTCATCCTCTCTTCCTTCTCTCTTCTCTTTCTCTTCGCTCTCTCGCCTCTTCTCTCCTCTGTATGTGAAAGCAACTGAAGCAAGAAAATTATCCACCCAAAAAAACTGAAGCAAGAAAAAGAAAAAGAAAGAAAAAAAATAGCTAAAACGACGTCGTTTTGGCTATTCGAGCCACTATTGAGCCACATTTCTCGAGCTACAAAGTATTATTGTAATTTTAATTTGATTTTGTACTAAAAAATCATACCAGCTTCTAGTTTATGAGTACATGGATACATGGATCTTCTAAAGGTACCAATGGCTCTGTGTTGCTCTATTTGTTATCTTCTTCCTGCTGTTTTCACGTTTTCCATTGCCTCTCTACCCTTCTACAACAATGCCCAATCTCCATCTCCATCTCCATCTCCATCTCCAATAGCCAAGTTATCTACTTCTTGGATCAATAATCGCTCAATTCAAATTAATTCCACTGATTTTGAAAATCTCACACCCGTCCTCCAAATGTCACCACCCAATGCCTCACAAATGATGTGTGGCTTCTATTGCCTTTCTACTCAACAAACTCAGCCATCATCATGCCTCTTCGGTGTTGTAATCTTCCAAAATACAAATGCCTTGTCCCTTATGAATGCCCCTCGACTTGTTTGGTCAGCTAATTGGGACAGTCCTGTTCAAATTAACGCCACTTTACAACTCACTCGAGATGGAGATTTGAGATTGGAAGACGCCGATGGAACTTTCGTATGGTCTACCAACACATCTGCAAAGTCCGTCTTCGGCATGAAAGTCACCGAATTGGGAAACTTGCTGCTCTTTGATCGAAACAATGCAATGGTTTGGCAGTCATTTGATCATCCAACTGACTCCTTACTTGTTGGCCAGACTTTGTTTCCTGACCAGAAGCTCACCTCCAGTACATCCTTATCGAACTGGACTCGAGGTTCGTATTCTCTTATCGTTCATAATTACAATCTGGCGGCTTATGTAGAATCCAATCCACCCTTGCCCTATTTTCAATCCTATTTAGGTGCGACAAATGCTACATTCGAGAAAGAAAGCTTTTTACGGCAGAAAATCCCTGTTGCATCATCATCGTCACCTCAGTTCATAAGGTTGGATCCTGATGGGTAGGGGTGAGCAATGGATATTTTGATCCACTCAAACCGATCAAACCGAACTGATCTACCGTATTTTGGACGGATGCGTGATGATGAGCGGATGATTATGGATTGATTTTTTTCAATTTTCGTCTAATTTTGGACGGATGGCAGAGTTGAGGTTCCTTTGGCCGCAACCGAACTACCAAACCGTGAGCACCCCTACTGATGGGTATTTGAAGGCTTATGAGTGGGGTGGATCGAATTGGAATGTGATGGCTGATCTGATGACATCAGATATTGGTGACTGTGGTTTTCCCATGGTGTGTGGCAATTACGGCATCTGTTCTTCAAATGGACGGTGCAGTTGTCCAGAGGAAGCCATCGGCAACAACACTTTCAGGCAAATAAATTATAGGCAACCCAACCTTGGATGTTCCCTTGTTACACCCATTTCTTGTAACAATTCTCAATATCACACCCTTTTGGAGCTTAAGAATACTAGTTACTTCAACTACAACTCATACACAAATTACATGGATGAAAACATAGCATTAGAGGATTGCAAGAAGAGTTGCTTGGAAAACTGTTCATGCAAAGCCGTTTTGCTTGCATATGATTGGTGTATACATGGAAAGGTTGCATATTATTGTCTGAAGTTTTTTCTCTTATAAATAATGAGAGAGGAGTTTATAACAATAACTGTATTTCTTAAAGTGCACAAATCTCCGACCACACAGCATCCTATTCCTTCACCAACAAATTCTCCTCAAAGGAAATCAGGGCAAGTCAAGATCATACTGGGTTCAAGTCTTGGAGCTTTCTTTGGTGTATTTTTGTGGTTGCCTCTTGCATTTTCCTTTTCAAGAAGAAACAAGAGTCTGGGTATTTTGATGAGTTCTCTATCAATCAAGTACCAGGGACGTCTACCAGATTTTCTTACGAAGAATTGAGAGCCATGACTAACAATTTCAATGATAAGCTCGGGGAAGGAGGATTTGGGTCAGTGTTTCAAGGGACATTAAACGATGGCACCAAAGTAGCGGTGAAGCGTCTCAATGGTTTTGATCAGGTTAAGAAGTCATTCTTAGTTGAAGTCGAAACAATAGGCAGCATTCACCGTGTCAATTTGGTGAGATTAATTGGATTTTGTGCTGAAAAATCATATAGGCTTCTAGTTTATGAGTACATGTCCAATGGATCCTTGGATACATGGATCTTCCAAAGGCACCAGGAGCAAACTCTTGGGTGGCAATCCAGAAAGAAGATCATTATGGATATAGCCAAGGGACTAACCTATCTCCATGAGGAATGTAGGCAAAAGATATTTCCCTTGGATATTAAACCCCAAAACATCCTCTTAGATAAATACTTCAATGCGAGAATTTCTGATTTTGGATGTCAAAACTAATTGATAAGGACCAAAGCCAAGTTGAAACAATAATGAGGGGAACACCAGGCTATTTGGCTCCCAAATGGTTGAACTCAATTATCACTGAGAAAGTAGATGTTTATAGCTTTGGTGTTGTGGTCTTGGAAATGTTGTGTGGGTGCAAAAATTTGGATAGGTCTCAGCCGGAGAAAGATATGCATTTACTAAGTCTATTTAAGGGGAAAGAAGAAGAGGAACAAGTTCTGATAAATACAATGATGACATGCAGATACATAGAGTAGAGGTTGTGGAGATGATGAGGGGTGCTGTGCGGTATCAACAAAATGATTTTTAGGAGGCCTTCCATGTCAGTGGTGGTGAAGGTCTTGGAAGGTTCTGTAGATGTTCAAAGCAATTTGGATTATAGCTTCATAACTCCTGTTGCACCAAGAGCAATCACAGTTGCTGGTCACCAAGAGGATCACATTGGTGCTGCTACTCCTATATTTGCATCAGCTTTATCAGGACCAAGGTAAAGAAAGTAGACTAGGAAACAAATTAGAGTAGATTGTTTAAAGTTTTTCTTTTTCTCTCTCGTTTTTTTTTTCTTTTTCTTTTTCTTGGACTGATAAGTTTTAGGATTTCAATTTACTCTAGAAACATTGCAATACAAGGGAAGAAAACTGTCAAAACATGCCATGAAAGCTTTGTAAAATTTCCTGTTCACACCATTCTAACTTAAGTCTTGTACAAATTTTACTAATAAATCTTACAATCTAGTTGTGGTTTGAAATTTGTACAAAGCTTATCTAAGAGTTGTATTTCTGCTTCATTTAGTGAAAGGTCTTGGTAAAATTGCATGTTCACTCACCCAAATCCTCTAAGGTCTTTTATGTATATATATTTTGTAGTAAATATATAGTAGGTAAGGCCCTCTTCTACTCAGAGTGCCTAATTGGGCGCCTAAGTTGCCTACCCCTTAAACCACCTCTAGTACACAGTAGTAATGTGTGGCCAGTGTGGACTGCATTTGCCCCACTTGATGAAGATAAATGACAAGCATCACAATCTTGGATGTTCTGAAATTACTCCCTTGCCCTGCAAAGCTTCAAAATATCGCAAGCTCGTAGAGCTAAACAATGTTACCTACTATTACCCATATAATATACACAGTTTTTACAATTTTGGGGGGGTGCAACCGCTTCCCCTCACCCTCACTTGATCCATCCATGTCAGGTCAAATACTATGAATACACAGACATGAAGAGTAGTTGCGAGCAACATGTTTAAGTAACTGCTCTTGCAAGGCTGGTCTGTTTTGTTCAAGTGAAGTGTGCAATAAAAATTCAAGTGGAAAATGCTCTATGTATACTAACAGAGATGATCTCAATGAAGGTCAATATAAAATGCAGGTTAAGTCAACAATCAGACTTGTAATCAAACTGGTATCCAGCCTTGGAGCGTTTCCCTTTTTTTTGCCCTGTCTATGTATCATGTATAGTTTCTGAATGTGTTTTCCTTTTTCAAGGTAGAAAAGAGGAGGCGATGAAACTGATGAGGATTGTTTAGATCAAAAAGTGCCAGGAATGGCCATGAGATTCTCTTAGGATTGAGCTCAAAATCATTGACTGATATAACTTCAAAAGGAAACTTTGGCAAGGATGATATGGATATTGGTCTTTGAAGGAACTCTCTTCTAAGCAATGGCAACAAAGTTGCAGTGAAGCATCTTGATGACTCAGGCCATGTCAAGAAGTCTTTTACTTGGCTGAACAAGTCAAGATAATAGGTAGCGCTCATCATCTGAACTTGGTAAGATTTGTGGAACATTGTGTCGAGAAATCACTGACTTTTAGTTTATGAACGACACTGTTTGGTGCAGTTTATTCTTTTTTATGTTGGAAGTTTATGTTTGTTTGGTACAATTTTTACTTACAACTTATATAAGACAAACATAGCTTAAATAAGTTGTGTTAAAAAAAAAAAAAAAAAAAAAACCTAATATTATGAGGTGTGTGTGTCATCGTATTGGAAATCCTATGTGTATGGAAAAATTAAGAGGGTGTACTTGTTGTCAATTCCACCAAGCATTCAAGAACACTAGAAGTCATGGCCGTCATTCGCTACTCACTTCATTGCTGTCATCTGTGCTTTGTTACAAAATGTTGAGGGAAATTTTATACAATAAACCATAAATATTGCTACAAAAAAATCAATAAATATATAAATATGTAAATCAAAAGTAAAGTGCATAAATGTTGACTTGTGATTATGAGGGACACGTAATCACTTTTTCAAAGTTGTTATTATCTACTTACGCGAATGTATTAACGGACATTAGACAACTCTAAGATACAAACCAAATTACTGTTAGTCTTGCTGACATTTGCGCACATTAAAAAGGTTAATAAACCGTTTATGATCAGAAATATATATGAAAATAATAAATAAATAGACAAGAGATGAAACCCAAATTAATATGTTGAAAATTAAAGAACTTTAATGTCTTATATAGACATTGTCGTGTAATTTTATTAGGGACACATCCCTTAAGTTTTAAAAAAACATAATTATTTGTTTATGTCAAATTTATGTCACTTATTATATTTTTTTTAAAATGTCTCAAGAGATCCGCATAATTTACTCGAAAACAAAATTCGTGTATAACACAGGTAGAAAATTACAAAGCAAGTAGACATAGGCATTATCCTAGAAATTGCATAGTTGGAAAAAGTTTTGTTGCCATGACTTCTTGTTAATCAATGGGTCAACATTAAAAGAAAAATTAATAAAAATTTGAAGAAGATTAGTTGGTAATGTGCATCTCTGCATCATGCATGGTCGACTTATGACTTAGGGTTGACTTATGACTTAGGGTTGGTTTGAGAAATAGTTTTTTTAATAATTTTTTAATTAAAATATGAAGTAAAAAAATTAAAATGTTTGAGAATAACTTTTTAATTTTTTGTTTTTTTTAAATGTACAAAAAGTAAAAAGAATGAAAATGAATTTTTAATTTTTTTATATGATTTTAATATTTTAGTAATTTATTGACTAATTCAACCTATTAGCACACATAACCTTTCTATGATTCTTTATTTTGACAGTAGTTATGTGATGTTTGGTTTTAAATTTTTTTGTTCATTATTATATGTGATTAAAGTACAAATCAAAAGCACACGCAATCTTAATGCTAACTTAATTATTGAAGTCACCTCAATTAGACAAATTAATATCATTAAATGAATATGGGTCAAATTTCAGGAGAAGTGAGTCAACCAGAGGATTGAACTAGATCCGACCCGCTTGGGCCAAATGGGTCGTGAGCAAAGTCCAAGAGAACTTGTTGAGGTGCTATTTGCCATATAACGGTCCAGGTTTTGACCGACACTTTTGTGTCGTTGCTATTGTGTTTTTCTCTCTTTCCCTTTCTGTTTTGTACTTTACTTTCTGCTTGGTGGGCATGAGAAGCCCTACATTGCTCACAGGAACATATTGCAGCATTTTCTGATTTAGCTGGTTGCGCCCGCGGAAAGTCGCGGCAGGTCGCGACCAAAACGCACTTTCAAGTCCATGTATGGGGCAAAAGTGAGTGGGCCGCGAGGGGGGGGCCCGAATGACACAGTCGCGCCCGCGACCATGTTGGTCGCCCCCACGATGAAGCCAGTTGGGCAGCTCGGGCCCGCAATGGCCTTCAGCCTATATAAACCTGTGCAACCCAAAAATATATATTTTTCATCTCTTTCTTCTCCCAAACTGCTCCAGACGCCATTTTCACCTTTTTAAGGTCTAAAACCTTGTTTTTGATCTAGCTACACACATCTCTTACCCCTATTCCTTAAGGCTTTTGTGTAGAGCAAAGTTGGGGTTAGGTTTTAATCGAAAAATTTCTACTTTTCACCGTCGTTGATTTTCGACTTCTCTTTGGTTGCTTCTTGAACTCGAGGTTGGGACTTTTCTACACTTTTATATGGTTTTTAGCTTAGTTATTTGTCTTTTTAAAACAATTTTGTGATTTGGAGATTTTTGGACAAATCTAGGATTTGGGGTTAAAATTCAAAAGAGAGGTTTTCAAATAGATTATTGAAAATGGTTGTGGGATTGGAAATATAGTTGGAATGTGATGAAATGATGGATTTTATTCTTGGAATTGATTTATAAAGAAAATGGAGTTTTGTCCTAAAATCTCAAATGTTGGTTCTACAAAGAGAAATAGAATTGATGATGGTTTTGTGAAATTGGATGGATGTTGATGAGGATGGCGGAGTTGGATATGTATTATCACTATCTTGAAATTTTGGAAAATATATCTTTATTGGAAATTTATTTATTTGTTTAGAGATACCTGTTTTGGGCTATCGGTGAAGGATAATTATGATTGTTGTAGAAATTGCATGAGAATTATGTGAATTGAAACTAATTTCTCATCCATTTGTATTGAGTATTGTTGCATATTTAATACTTTGAAAATGTTTATTGTTTTGAGAAAAATGGATGAATACCGTGGTGAATCTGGGTAGGGGGTGTCGTCACAGTATTATGTTAGCCTGTGTGTCCTTAGTGAAAGTCCAGAAACCCGCGCGGTTAGGTGTCGACTCTTCTGATTAATACCGATAAAAATGACAATTGGTAGTACTTGTATAGTCTACTTGCAGACACGTACCTAGAGTTTCCCAAAGTTGTGATTCACTGCCCTGTTTTCTATTGTAAAGGAAATTATTTCATAATTTTGATATAAACCTAGCATTGCATAATTTTGGAAAGAGATGTAAAATGTTTTGACACGAGCATTGCATATGCATTCACCTTATAGCTTTGTTAAGATTCTTATATTGTGTTGTAATATCTCTACTGGGCTTTGACTCACCCTATGTGAGAAATATCATTTTCAGGTGCCGATGATATGCCTCCGCCAAGAACATGACTTGGGAGGACTCAGAGCTGAAGGCTTTTTTTTGTTTATTTGTTCTATTTATTTTTGTACAATCCTAGGGCTTTAACTATATTGAGCTTGGACTCACTTTTGTTGCAACTAAGCATCGTCTTGGAAAGCTGTAGTCTTTAGGGCATTTAATTATCTATTTATCTTTTGATTGAAGTCTCTTATCACGGCACATACTATAGATTCAGGATAGGACTTATGAATGTATAATTGCATGCGTCATTTTTGTACAACGGAATCAGAAGAATTAATAGATGTATATTTAGAATCTTATTGTTATTTATTAATGTCATGGATGGTTTTATTGTTAATTATTTCGGGGTGTTACATGCTGAGGTTTAGTTGTTGAGGTAGACCTTACCTCAGCACTGCCATTTTTATTATGGCGCCACCTTTGTCCATGTTAAAGGAAGGAGAGCCGTGGCAACTCCAACCTCTGCAACTATCTTCTGAGGCACAACAGCCTTCGAGATAGGCCTCCTCCATACAAGATAACGTACAGACACTCGGTGCTGATAACAGGCACCAAGGCACTAATAGCCAAGGGTTGATGACAGACCTGAAGCACATATAGTTTGGCGCTGATAGCAGGCCCCAACGCTTACTGGTTGGAGCTAATAACAGGCACCAAGGATGCCATTATACCACGACGACCCCGTGAAGATGGGAGCAGGGTAGCTAAAAAATAAGAGACTTCCATTCTATATACAGGTAGGACTAAGGAAGCCCCCTTGGGCTTGGTACGAGGCACAACCCTTGCTACGGCTCGCGCTCTGGGAAACTAGGGAGTTTGTGGTTAGGTGGCTAAGGGTAGAGGAGTTGCTGAGGTAGACATCAGTATGGCTGATAGCAGGTCGTAAGTCTTAAGAGTACATATCTTAGGAAACAGAACTGAGAAGGCAGGTGCCGTGGCAACTAGGACATCTGCTGAGGTTCGTACCAAAGAGGTATATGTTGAGGCTCATGCCAAACAGACAGTACAATGGCACTTGCTAAGACTTTGTGCCAAATAAATAGTACATGTCAAAGGACATGTGTCTACCAAGGCCTGGAGGTTTAGGACGCAATATCATGCGACATGTGTCACCGCACTATTTGGCCACTTGGTATATTCTGATATCAAGGAAAAACCTATAAATAAGGCCCAATTCCCAAGGTTTAAAAGAGAATGTTTTCGAGATTGGGGGGATACGCTGCGTATTTTTTATTGCATTGCCATTTCCTTTTTTTGGATCACTTGCTCTACCCTCACCTGGCTATCCACTCTCTGGTCAACCCAGATTATTGACTCATTGACATAGCTTTGCCTCTCTAAGTGATATTATTATTACTGTTCATTTTGTACCCCTTACAGTTTAAAACTTACATTTCACATTCAAGTATTAAAGTGATCTTGAAAAGCCAAGGTGTACTATATTTTGTGAGTTGATAAGTTTCTTTCTCAAGATTCATGCAATTTTGCAATATATTTAGAACCTCTAGTTGATGTCTTAAAGATATCTTCACTTTTCTTTTTAACGGTATTCAATATTATACCCGGAAGCCTATTTTAGATAGGGTACGTCATGTTGTCAAGATTATGTGGTGTCACATTTTCACTCATTAATTGACTCCACAAGATTATGTTTTTTTTTGGAAAATTTGGCAAAACCCCCTCTATTGGGCCCTTATTTGGTGAAAAGGACAGTCCATAAATTTTTCCGTCATAAACCCCCTCACCTGGAGGCCCATACTTGATGGAGGACATAGAAACATTTTTTTTATTTCTTTTTGGACAATCTTGCCCTTCCATATATACGTAACAGAGAGAAAGAGAGAAATGAGATAGAGGAAATTCCCGACAAAGGTGTTCGAGTCGAGCAGCTAATGAGTTGTGTTGATTTGGGCGAAGCTTGAGATGTCCATTGGGAAGATCCTATTTGGGAACCCCTTCAAGCATTTTCAATACTTCAATTATGAGATTATCATAAGAAGGATCTAAAATTGTCTTCATCATCAAATACTATTTCTGATAAGAGAAACCAATTCTTTAACATCTTCATTCAAATTCACATCCTTCGTAGGAAAAATATCTAGCAAAGTCGATAAATCCACTATAAGTTCGTGAACAGTTTTGAAAATTGATTCGGTTTGCATGAGAAGCCCCATCTTGCTTCTGCTGGAACAGTCTTAAATCAAAATCTTGACTCACTGCAAAACTATATACAATTCTTCAAAGCACAACAAAGCAAAAGGTGAAAAATAGGTCAATTGATTATGAATCAACTCTTCGAACAAGACCGAAAGCAGCTTCATTGAGTTTGTTGATTGTTGTTTGTAAAGTTCCTTCAGGTATGTTGAATTATTGTTGATTTGTTTGTGAACTTGTAGTGAAGGAACTTGTAGAGCTTCCTTCAGTTTATACTATGTTTTCACTTGGATATCAAACCCCAAAACATCCTCTTAGACGAATACTTCAACGCGAAAATTTCTAATTTTGGATTGTCAAAACTAATTGATAAGGACCAATGCCAAATTGTAACAATGATGAGGGGAACACCAGGTTATTTGGCTCCCGAATGGTTGAGCTCAATTATCACCGAGAAAGTAGATTTCTATAGCTTTGGTGTGGTGGTCTTGGAAATGTTGTACGGGCACAAAAATTTGGATAGGTTTTAGCCTAAGGAAGATATGCATTTACTAGGTCTGTTTAAGAGGAAAGCGGAAGAGGAACGACTTTTGGATATTGTAGATAAATACAATGATGACATGCAAACATATAGAGCAAAAGTTGTGGAGATGATGAGGGTTACTGTGTGGTGTCTACAAAGTGATTTTTCCATTAGGCCTTCCATGTTGGTGGTGGTTAAGGTCTTGGAGGGTTCTGTAGATGTTAGAAGCAATTTGGATTATAGCTTCACAACTGCTGTGGTACCAAGAGCAATCACAGTTGCTGGTCACCAAGAGGATGACATTGGTGCTGCTGCTACTTTATTTCCATCAGCTTTATCAGGACTGAGGTAAAGAAAGTAGACTACGAACAAATTACAGTTGATTGTTTAAATTTTTTCTATTTCTTTCTCTCCTTTTTTTCTTTTTTCTTTCTTGGACTGAATGTTTTAGAATTTTGATTTACTCTAGAAATATTGCAATACAAGGGAAGAAAGCTGTCCAAACATGCCATGAAGGCTTTGTAAAATTCCCTGTTCACACCATTCTTAATTAGAAGTCTTGTACAAATTTTTACAAGCTGGTTGTGGTTATTTCTGCTTAATTTGGTCAAAGGCCATGGTAAAATTGTATGTTCACACACCCAGATCCTCTGAAGCCCAATATGTTGTGAACTATAATCTAAGATTTTTAAATCACACCCCACTATACTAGGATTAATGGTGTTTTATGAAGTGTCTTCTTCCACTGATAAAATTTCAGTTCTTTCAATATTCTTTCTTTTTATCTTTCTTCAAGTTCTTCCATCATCATTACCACCGAACATATAGAACTTCATGAATGTATTGAGCAGTATTAGATTTCCCATCGTTTTAATTCAAACATTCTCAAGTTCTGTAGTGAAGGGGAAGAAGATAGATATTTTGTGAGAGTATGTGAGTTTCTCATGATTCAAGTAAAACAAGAGAACATCAATTAGTGGGTTACCATTCAAACTTTATTCTCCAAAACATGTGTGAATAAATAGTAAATTAAGTTTGAAGAAGGAACAAATCTAGCTTATATTTTGGACAAATTCAGAGCCATGTTATGACTAATTAATTTGGCTGATGGGAAATGTTGTTGAATTGCTTGGAAAGAAAACATTATGTATGTCTGTTAGTCTGCCGAATGAGCATTTTTTTTTCTCACCTTGAGCTTGACTAGGAAAACAAAAAGAGTGTGACATGATGAACAAAAAAATTCACATTCTACTTGACATGCTTTTCCCCTTTGCTTTCGCGGAACCTACTAATCTATTACAGCAAATGGATAAACTGAAAGCTGTGCTGCTATTTTTCTTGCTATTGCATTTTACATCGATTCTGCACATTTTATCAATGTGCAGCCTGTTGAGCATTCAACGGCTAAACTGTCCACTACATGGATCAACAGCCCCTCAACTTTCATTAATTCCAGTGAAGTGTAGATTGGCACCCGTCCTTCTTTGAGGATTCATTGGCTCACAGTTTGTCTGTGGCATGAAACTGCGGGCCTCTTGGGAGTCCTCTTGCTCCAAAGCAGATAATTTGTTTTGGAAGACACTTCCCTAAGCCACTGACCCCCCAAATCATATTCCAAATATATCTTTATTTCTGGAAGTACGTCACGAATTATGCTATGCTTCCTAGTGGAAGTTTTGCTCTCTTTATAATTAGCGTTGACCAAAATCAGACCATTTGGGGACGGATACCTGAGTTCCTCAAGCAAGCCTATTTGAGGGCAAGGCGGAAAATGTAATTGGAGCCCTTTATAATTTTTTTATACTATGATGTTTTTTATTATAAATTTTATTTAAAATTCATAACAATGTTCCTAACCTTTGCAGTCAAGAAAATTAAGGACTCAATTTTTTTTTTTTTTATTTTGTCTTGAGTAAGAGAATGCAAGAGGTGTAATGTAAATGTCCTTTTTGTATTTCTATCTTTATGATTTGACCGATAGTCTAAGATAACTTATGAAGTGGTATTCTTGTTTGATAATGTAATATTTAAATATTTTTATTTGTTTGCAGAGAGATTTTTTTGAGAATTATTTTGACTAAAAGGTCTTTTATGTATATATATATATTATATATATTGTGTAGTGAATGTATAGTAATTAGGGCCCTCTTCTACTCAGAGTGCCTAATCGAGTGTCTAAGTTGCATACCCTTTGAACCACTACTAATTTGCAGTAGATATGGTACCATAGCGTGGCAAGTGTGGACTGCACTTGCCCTATTTTAAGCAGATAAATGATAAGCATCATAAGCTTGGATGTTCTAAAATTACTCCGTTGTCCTGAAAAGCTTCAAAATATCACAAGCTCATAGAGCTGAACAATGTTACCTACTTCACTGTCAAGGCTGACAGGTCAAATCCTATTAATACACAGACATGAAGAGTAGTTGCAAGCAACCTGTTTAAGTAACTGCTCTTACAAGGCTGCTCTGTTTTGTTTAAGTGAAGTGTCCAATTAAAATTCAAGTGGAAAACGCTCTATATATACTAACATAGATGATCTCAATGAAGGCAATATAAAGTGCAGTTTAAGTCAACAATCAGATTTATAATCAAACTGGTATCCAGCCTTGGAGCATTTTTTCCCGAATCTATTTATCATAGATAGCTTCTGTATGTGTTTTTCTTTTTCAAGGAAGAAGAGAGGAACTGATGAAAGCGAGGAGGATTATTTAGATCAAAAATTGCTGGGAATGCCCATGAGATTCTCTTAGGATTGAGCTCAAAGTCACTGACTGATATAATTTCAAAAGGAAACTTTGGCAAGGATGATATGGATATTGGTCTTTGAAGGAACTCTCTTCTAAGCAATGGCAACAAAGTTGCAGTGAAGCATCTTTATGGCTCAGGCCATGTCAAGAAGTCTTTTTCTTGGCTGAGCAAGTCAAGATAATAGGCAGCACTCACCATCTGAACTTGTTAAGATTGGTGGAACATTGTGACAATAAAACACGGATTTTTTGTTTATGAATGCCCGCTGATTGGGGCAGCTTATGGTGCTGTTTATGGCTCTCTCTTTTTTATGTTGAAAGTTTTTGTTAGAGTATTTGGTGCAGTTTCTACATTAACTTATGAGATAAAAATAGTTTAAATCAGCTAGAAAAAATAGTTTAAATAAGTTAGAAAAAAAAAATAGAATAAAGGGTTTTATTGAGAAGCAAGTGCATGGTATCATGATATTCAAAATCCTTTATGGAAAAATTTAAAAGTTGTTGGCCAGTGCTCTGCTACTCACTCCATTGCTGTCATCTGCTTTGTTATGTTGGGGGAAATTTTATACAATAAATCATAAATATTACTATTAGAAAATTTGGAGGTTAAAATTAACGATTTTTGGAACACTTGCCAATCTCTTAAAGTGTACACATTAACGAATATGTGGACGAAATGACTAAATTGTAACTAGATATAAAGTGCATGGGCAAAATTGTTTAATTTTGAAACTATAGGGACAAAAATGAAATTTGAATCAAAATACAAGGGTTAAAAGTGTAAGATTATACAATAAGTTTCTTCATGAAAAATAAAAATTATTCTGCCTTAACAAAATATGAAAAAAAGAAATTTAATTTCAGTTTTTAACTTTATTATAATCAAAATGGAATTTGATGCTATTTTAAAATTTGAAAATCATTTAAAATTGATTTAAACCTAAATTTTAATACAATTTTCCTTTTAGTATACAAAACTGCAAAGTCAAGATAACTAAATGTCTTGTAATTTCTCTATTCATGCCACACAATATGATAACTTACCTGTGTGGTAGAATTCATTAAATTAATAAAATGATGATAACCATTTAAAATGAAATACAAAATATGATAAAAAAAGATATCGTAAAATTATTAGCTTAAAAAAATGATACCAAAACGTGTTTTGAGTCTGTACATCTTTTCTTTGATAAACTAAAAAGCTAAGAGGGGGATTTTTATTTTTTTAATAAAATATACATATGTATTATAATACAAAATAAAATAAAACTGAAAATGGGGGCTCCATGGTGCCTTAATGGCTCTGCAGAAAAAAATTGTGTGCATAGAT
Organism: Camellia lanceoleosa; assembly: GCA_025200525.1. Classification (NCBI taxonomy): domain Eukaryota; kingdom Viridiplantae; phylum Streptophyta; class Magnoliopsida; order Ericales; family Theaceae; genus Camellia; species Camellia lanceoleosa. Next base: position 118,542,709 of record CM045764.1, on the reverse strand, counting down.
ATAGCCAACAAAATTTGTGTTCACCCATAAAACAAAAAAATAAAAATAAAAAGTGTGTCGTTTTGCATTTTCCCTCCACATAATTGGATTGTTATTCGGCAACTCATCAATCTATTATATGCTCCAATATAATAATAATAGATTATTAATTACCAACTCATTTAAAAATTTATAGTTGTTTTCTATTTATATTAAATTCTCAATGTAGGGTTGACAATGGTTAAGACTTGACTTAAGAACCTTGAGATTATGGATTCAAGGTTAGCTATATACTCAATCTTTTTTTATCGACACAAAATCTGGAGTTTGCAGCTCACCTTTCTTCTTCAACTGTCTTCCCCTTTTGCTTTTGCAAAAACCAAAACTAAAACCAACTGATGAAGAAGAAACAGCTAACGGATAGACCATCTTGTCTGTGTTGTTGCTCTATTTATTATTATCTCGCTGTTGCTACCACCATTTTCATAACCTATGCACCTTTGAACAATGCCCAACCTCCATCTCCATCTCCAACTCCAACTCCAACTCGGTCTCCAATGGTGAACTTATCCACTTCTTGGATCAACAGCCCCTCAATTTTAATTAATTCCAGCGAAGTTATCTTAAAATTGACACCCGTCTTCAATGGATCCACTGACTCAAGTTTGATGTGTGGCTTCTATTGCCCTGACATTAATGTTGGAAAATTGGTTTTATATAGGCTTATTTTGGGTTAACTTTGAGCCCAAAATTGAGTGGGGTTCACACGTTTTTTGGGGTGGGTCCGAAGAGGTGACATGTTCCTTGTCGTGTGGCAAGTTACACGGTGAAGATGGTTCATCAAAACCATTTATGAGTGAATGAGAACTTGACGTCGTTTTCGGTTTGTAGAATGGATATTTAAAGAAGTAAAATGTGTGTTTTTTTGAAATGGTTATCCCACATTGGAAACTTAAGTGAATTTATGTGTGTATATATAAGTTCTAGGTGGTAACACTTGGGTTTGGCCCCAAGGGGTACCCCAAGTTTGTAAAAGAGAGGAGTTATGAACAAATGGAACCTTGGCTCAAACCACCACACACGTGCACGCCGCCGCCGTCTGATGGGCCGAGCCATGCCGAGTGTGGGTTATGGGTCGGGTCGGTTCTTATATTAATTTTTTAGACAAAATTTATTTGAATTTTTTTCAAAAATTCTTGTGGGAAAAATTAATTTAAATTTTGCGCCAATGTAATTTGAATTTGAATTCAAAACTTTTTGTCCATAATGTGTGCCTCTTTTCAGATTCGAATTCCACAACAGTTCAATCAGTCCGAACAGTTTTTCACCCGGACAGATTCAAAACTGATAGACAAATTCAAATCTGCCAGCAGTTTCCAACAGATAAACCAGCAGCAGTTATCTGTTTGAATTTGCCTCCGAATCTGTTTGAATTCAAACTGCATCTGTTCAATTCAAAATTACACCTTTTCAGGTTGGTTTCATACCTGTTGGGACTGTTTGTTTGCCTATAAATAGAGGCCATTTTCAGCAGTCTTGGACATCTGAAATTCTTCACTTTCCTTCTAGTTTTGCTTTCTTGCATGTTATAATCTTCATATTATTTTTAGGGAAAAAATTTCAGAGAGTAAGAACACAGGTTTTTGTTCGTCAAACAAATTGTTTGGAGTGTTACTACACTTTGTGAAGATCATTGTATCCTAGGAGATAGATGTCATTTTTTCGTAAGCACCATAGCAGGGCGAATCTGCCTTAAGGACAGAGTGTCACACACTCGACTTGATCTTTTTGTACTTTTACATTTCGATAAAAATAAATTATGTAAGTAATTTATTTATTTTTCTTTGATTTGTTTCAAGTTATTTATTTTACACAGAAGATTGTTCCAACAATCTTAAGACAGATTCGAATTATTTTGTTTACAAAATTTTTTGTTTGTTTCCTTTTTTCTTTTTTCTTCTTACAGAAATTATTTTCTGTGGTTTTACAAAATAATATTCTGGTTGGAAAAACAAATAGTAGTAATATACTGTTTGACAGATAGTAGTAACATACTGTCTATTTTCTTTGACAACTAGTAGTAATATACTGGTGTCATTAACAATTCAGAATATTTATTTGTGAAGTTTGTCAGAAATTAATTTTGGTTTTTAGAAATAATTTCTGAGTGTTCATTAATTAAAATTCTATTTCAGTATTTTAATTATTGAAGTGTTATAGAAATTTAATTTTTTGTGTGTAATTAATTTGGTTAAATAAAATTTTATTTTATTTCCAAATTAATTGAAAATAAAAGCTACAATTCTTGTTTCTTTTATTTTTACAGAATTTAATTATGTGGTTTTGGTTTAAATTTTCTGTGTAGTATAAAATTATAATTATAATTTTGTTTTATAATTTAGAATTCATGGCTACTGAAACTGGTCAAACTAATGCTCAAACAAGTACTAGCGTGGTGGCTGCAATTGCTTCAACTCCTCCTGTTGTGACTGTGCCAGTCAATCACAGTGAGAAGCCAGAGAAGTTCTCAGGAACTGATTTTAAAAGATGGCAATAGAAAATGATGTTATATCTTACAACTTTGAACCTAGCTCGTTTTCTTCGTGAGAATGCTCCTACTCTGAATGAGGATGAACCTGATCGGCAAGTGGTTGCTGCGGTCGATGCCTAGAAATATGCTGATTTCCTTTGCCAAAACTATATCTTGAACAGACTTGACAACACATTATACAACATAAAGAACTTTGGGAGTCTTTGGAGAAAAAATACAAAACAGAAAATGCTGGCTCAAAGAAATTTGTGGTTGGCAAATTCCTAGATTTTGTGATGGTTGATTCTAAGACTGTGATCAGCCAAGTTCAAGATCTCCAACTCATTCTGCATAACATTCATGCAGAAGACATGTCTCTCAATGAATCCTTCCAGGTTGCTGCCTTAATTGAGAAATTACCATAATGCTGGAAGGAATTCAAGAACTACCTCAAACACAAGCGCAAAGAAATGTCTTTGGAGGAATTAATTGTGCGTTTGAGGATTGATGAGAACAACCGTAATTCAGAGAAGCGGGCTGGTAAGCATCCAATGGAGTTAAAGGCAAATGTGGTGGAACATGCTCCAAAAGCAAAGAAACGAAAGTTTTCTGGAGAATGTTCCACACAAGGCTCTAAATGGGGGGGGGGAAATAAGAAGTACAAGTTTAATGGAAAGTGTTACATTTGTGACAAAAAGGGACATTGGGCTAAAGATTGCCACAGCAAAGACAAAAGCAAAAGAAAAACAAGCAAGAAGCCTGCTCAAGCCAATATGACCGAAGTGGACAAAATTTCCAATGGTGTTGATGACATAAATCTTTCTGCAGTTGTTTTCGAGGCAAACCTTGTTGGAAATCCTAAAGAATGGTGGGTGAACATTGGTGCTCCTCGCCATATCTGTGCCGACAAAAAGATGTTCACATCTTATTCTATAGTGGACAACGGTGAACAACTTTTTATGGAAAACTCCTTGACTTCTAAAGTTGAAGGACAATGAAAGATTGTTTTGAAGATGACATCTAGAAAGGAACTCACTTTTAACAATGTGTCGTATGTATCGGACATTCGCAAGAACCTTGTTTCTGGATCTTTGTTGAGTAAAAATGGGTTTAGGCTAGTTTTTGAAAGTGACAAATTTGTACTTACCAAAAACGGGATGTATGTAGGAAAAGGTTACATGTCTGATGGCCTTTTCAAAATGAATGTAATGACTGTTGTACCCTCTGTTATTAATAAAAATACATCTTTTCTTACTTGCTTGAGTCTTCAAATTTATGGCATGGTAGACTTGGACATGTTAATTATAGATCTTTGTGTAGATTAATTAATATGGAATATTTACCTAAATTTGACATTGATTTAAATCATGAATGTGAAATTTGTGTTGAGTTTTCATTCAATTGAAAGAAGTATGGAACCACTTCAATTAATTCATAGTGACATTTGTGATTTTAAATCAATTCAAACTAGAGGTGGGGAAAAAAATATTTTATCACTTTCATAGATGACTATACTAGATATAGTTATGTTTATTTAATTCGAACTAAGGATGAAGCTTTGGAAACTTTTATTCAATATAAGAATGAAGTTGAAAATCAACTTGGTAAGAAAATTAAGAAACTTAAAAGTGATAGAGGTGGTGAATATGAATCACCTTTTGGTGAGTTTTGTAAAGAACATGGAATAATTCATCAAACTATCGCTCCATACTCACCTCAGCAAAATGGAATTGCTGAAAGGAAAAATAAGACTTTAAAAGAAATGATGAATACCATGTTAATAAGTTCTGGATTACCTCAAAACTTGTGCGGGGAAGCAATACTTTCTGCTAATTATATACTTAATAAAGTACCCCGAAAGAAAGTGAATCAAATACCTTATGAAATGTGGCATGAAAGAGTACCATCCTACAAATACTTAAAGTGTGGGAGTGTTTGGCTAAAGTGGCTATTCCTAGTCCTAAAAAGACTAAGATAGGTCCTAAAATAATTGATTGCATTTTCATTGGTTATGCCAAGAATAGTAGTGCATATCGGTTTTTGATTCTTAAATCAGAACATTCCGAAATGCATGTAAATATTATTATTGAATCTCAGAATGTGTCTTTCTTTGAACATCTGTTTCCAAATAAAATTGGACAAGAGACTAGTACTAACAAAAGATCACATGATGTTATTACTAGTCAGGATCAAGAGCATGATCAAGAACAAAAGCAAGAGATAGATCAAAATGAGGAAACTGAACCTAGGCATAGTAAACGTGTTAGAATCTCAAAATCTTTTGGTCTAGATTTTCTAACATTTTTGTTAGAAAATGAGCCTTTAACTTTTAAAGAAGTTATGTCCAGTCCTGAGGCTTCTTTATAGAAAGAAGCTGTAAACAGCGAAGTTATATCCATCTTGCAAAATCACACTTGCGAATTGGTGGATTTTCCACCAAGTTGTAAACCTTTTGGCTACAAGTGGATTTTCAAAAGAAAAATGAAAACGGATGAATCAATTGACAAATACAAGGCAAGACTTGTGGTCAAAGATTTTAGACAAAAAGAATGTCTTGATTACTTTGACATATACTCACCTGTTACTAGAATAACATCCATTAGAATGCTAATTGCCATTGTATCTCTATACAATCTAGAAATTCATTAAATGGATGTGAAAACCGCTTTCTTAAATGGTGAGTTAGATGAAGAAATTTACATGGAACAACCAAAAGGATTTTTTGTTCCAGGAAAAGAAAAGAAATTGTGTAAATTGGTTAAATCATTATATGGTTTAAAATAGGCGCCAAAGCAATGGCATGAGAAATTTGACAAGGCAATGATGTCAAATGGATTTAAAATTAATGAGTGTGATAAATGTGTTTATATTAAAAACACAGACAAAGGTTATGTCATTGTATGTCTTTATGTGGATGATATGCTCATCATAGGTAGTAATAATGACATGATTAAAACTACCAAGAAAATGTTGAATAAATATTTTGACATGAAGGATATGGGGATTACTGATGTAATTCTTGGTATGAAAATTACCAAAACATCAGAAGGTTATGCTTTGTCACAATCTCATTACATTGAGAAAATACTTGACAAATTTAGCAAAAATGATGATCATTATGCTAGAACACCTGTGGACGTTAATTTGTTTCTTTCTAAGAATGTACAGGAAAATATTTCTCAATTAGAGTATGCCTAAATTATTGGAAGCTTAATGTACTTGATGAACTGCACTCGCCCAGATATAGCTTATGCAGTAAGTAAATTAAGTAGATATACGAGTAATCCGGAAGTAGAACACTGGAAAGCAATTATAAGGGTTCTAAGATATCTCCGATTTACTCGTAACATTGGGCTTAATTATACTAGATATCCAGCAGTACTTGAAGGATACTATGATGCAAACTGGATATCGGATACTAGAGACTCAAAATCCACCAGTGGGTATGTCTTTACTCTTGGTGGGGCAGCTGTATCTTGGAAATCTTTCAAATAGACTTGCATAGCTAGGTCTACTATGGAATCAGAATTCATAGCTTTAGATAAAGCTGGGGAAGAAGCAGAATGGCTTCACCACTTCCTTGAAGATATTCCAATGTGGCCAAAATCGGTGCCTGCTATATATGTACATTGTGATAGTCAATTGGCAATTTGTAGAGCACAGAGTTATATGTATAACGGTAAGTCACGACGCATTCGTCGTTGACATAACACCGTGAGACAACTACTCTCTAATGGAATTATTTCCATTGAATATGTGAAGTCTAAAGACAACATAGCGGATCCACGAATCAAAGGGTTAACAAGAGAGTTAGTTGAAAATTCATCGAGGGGAATGAGACTTAAGCCTATTAAATAAGAGTTACCACAACGGCAACCCAACCTAGTTGACTGGAGATCCCAAGATCTAGGTTCAAAGGGACAACCGAGTTGTGTATGACTCAAAAAGATCACTAGGGAGTCAAACTCCTACCTATTTCTTTGATGAAATAGTGATGTCTGTAGCGTTTTAGGTTAAGTAAAATTTTAATGATTCTTATATCTAGGTAAACCTAGTGGAGTATGGCAAGATACTCTTCATAAGAATTACCTATGTAAGTGTGAACTGGGCCGGTTCAATGAGATTTGTGAAGGACTACAATTCTCCAGAGCACTCATGAAAGACCAGGTTGTTTAGGGCCAAAATGAACACAATAGTGAGAACTAAACTGTGTCTGGTAATATACTGTGTGAGTTCTATTGTCTTGGTTTAAACAAATGGCTGAACAGTTCAAGTCGTCACGTTCACTGATTAGCTAGTAAATCCGATAGTGTCTCACAAGGGCAGGTTCAAAGCCAAAAGCTACATATCCTTTGCAGAATATTTTCAATTTCTGTACTCTCTGTAATTAGATCATGTTGTTGCATTTTCTCTCCGTCAAATTCCATTCATGTGGGGGATTGTTGGAAAATAAATTTTATATAGGCTTATTTTAGACCAACTTTGAGCCCAAAATTGAGTGGGGTCCACACGTCTTTTGGGGTGGGTTCGAAGAGGTAACGTGTTCCTTGTCGCGTGGCAAGTCACACGGTAAAGATGGTTCATCAAAATCATTTATGAGTGAATGGAAACTTCACGTCGTTTTCAGGTTCGTGGAATGGACATTTAAAGAAGTAAAATGTGTGTTTCCTTGAAATGGTTATCCCACATTGAAAACTTAAGAGAACTTATGTGTGTATATAAGTTCTAGGTAGCAACATTTGGGTTGGGCCCCAAGGGGCACCCCAAGTTTGTAGAAGGGATGAGTTATGGACAAATGGAACCTTGGCTCACCACTACACGCGCGCGCGCTGCCACTGTCCAATGGACCGAGCCATGCCGGGTGTGGGTTGTGGGTCGAGTCGGTTCTTATATTAATTTTTTAGACATAACTTATTTGAATTTTTTCCAAATATTCTTGCAGGAAAAATTAATTTAAATTTTGCGCCAATGTAATTTGAATTTGAATTCAAAACTTTTTGTCCATAATGTGTGCCTCTTTTCAGATCCGAATTCCACAACAGTTCAATCAATTCGAACAGTTTTTCACCTGGACAGATTCAAAACTGCCAGCAGTTTTCAAACAGATAAACCAGCAGCAGTTATCTGTTTGAATATGCCTCAAGATCTATTTGAATCTGCCTCCAAATCTATTTGAATTCAAACTGCATTTGTTCAATTCAAAATTACTCTTGTTCAGGTTGGTTTCATACCTGTTCAGGACTATTTGTTTGCCTATAAATAGAGGCCATTTCCAGCAGTCTTGGACATTCGAAATTCTTCACTTTCCTTTTAGTTTTGCTCTCTTGCATGTTATAATCTTCATATTATTTTTAGGGAAAAAATGCAGAGAGTAAGAACACAGGTTTTTGTTCGCCGAACAAATTGTTTGGAGTGCTACTACAATTTGTGAAGATCATTGTATCTTGAGAGATAGACGTCATTTTTTCGTAAGCACCGTAGCGGAGCGAATCTGTCTTAAGGACAGAGTGTCACACACTCGATTTGATCTTTTTATACTTTTACATTTCGGTAAAAATAAATTTTGTAAACAATTTATTTATTTTTGTTTGATTTGTTTTAAGTTATTTATTTTACACAGAAGATTGTTCCAACAATTAATGCATGCCTCTTTGGTGTTGTAATCTTCACATTGAAGAATTATTTATTTACCTTCAACTACTCGTCCATGATAAATAACCCGCAACTAGTTGGGCTTTGGTTGGTAGCTCAAAAATTAGTGGCTCTAATGGCCCTAATTTCCATGTCAGGTAAAAAAAAGAAAGAAAAAAAAAACAAACTTACCCAAATAGGAAATTAGGGCCATTAGGGCCACAAAACATTTTTCCAACTAGTTTGGTCTGCTAATCGGGATTATCCTGTTCAAATTAATGCCACCTTACAACTCACGAGAATTGGAAATTTGATATTGCGAGATGCCGATTGCACTTTCGTATGGACTACCAACACATCAGGAAAGTCTGTCATTGGCTTGAATTTCACCGAATCCAGAAACCTTGTGCTCTTTGACAGAAACGATGCAATGGTTTGGCAATCATTTGATACCCAACTGACTCCTTACTTGTTGGCCAGACTTTGTTTCCTGGCTAGAAGCTCACCTCCAACACATCCTCATCGAACTGGACTCAAGGTTTGTATTCTCTTACAGTTCAGGATAACAGTCTGTTGGGTTATGTAGAATCTAATCCACCCTTGCCCTATTTTCAATCTCTAATATATTTCATGAATCATGTCAAATATGAGAATGGAAGCTTCAGCAGGCAGAAAATCCCTCTTGCATCATCATCATCAAGTCAATTCACGAGGTTGGATCCTGATGGGCATTTGAAGGTTTATGAGTAGGGAGAATTGAATTTTAATGTGGCGGTGGTGGATCTGCTGACATCTGGTATTGGTGATTGTGGGTATCACATGGTCTACAGCAATTATGGTATTTGTTCTTCAGATGGGCAGTGCGTCCGTCCTTACGATGTCAATAGTGAAACAAGTACTTTCAGGCAAATAAGTTATAGGCAACCCAACCTTGGATGTTCTCTTGTTACACCCATTTCTTGTAGCCATTCTCAATATCACACCTTTTTGGAGCTTAAGAATACTAGTTACTTTAACTTTAACTTAAGATACACAGACAAAAAGAGTTTCCTCGATGAGAAGATAGATTTAGAGGATTACAAGAAGAGTTGCTTGAAAAATTGTTCATGCAAAGCCACTTTCTTTGCATATCATTTGGACTATGATTCAAGGAAAGGTTGCTTATTATTGTCTGAAGTCTTTCTCTTACAAATAATGAGGGACGTTGAGAATATTATTGTATTTCTTAGAGTGCAGAAATCTTCAACTGCACCAACTTCAAAGAAATCAAGGCAAGTCACAATCATGCTGGGTTCTAGTCTCGGAACTTTCTTTGGTGTGTTTTTTGTGGTTACCTCTTGCTTTTTCCTACCAACGAAGAAACGAGAATCCTAGTAACTTGACGAATTCTTTGTTAATCAAGTATCAGGGAGTCCTACTAGATTTTCTTATAAAGAATTGAGAGTCATGACAAGCAATTTCAACAATAAGATCAGGGAAGGAGGATTTGGGATGGTGTTTCAAGGAACATTAAGCGATGGTACCAAAGTGGCAGTGAAGTGTCTCAATGGTTTTGGTCATGTTAAGAAGTCATTCTTAGCTGAAGTTGAGACAATAGGCAACATTCACCATGTCAACTTGGTGAGATTGGTTGGATTTTGTGCTGAAAAGTCATATCGTCTTTTAGTTTGAGTACATGTCCAATGGATCCATGGATAAATGGATCTTTCAAAGGCACCAAGAGCTGACACTTGGGTGGCCATCTAGGAAAAATATCATAATGGATATAGCCAAGGGACTAACCTATCTCCATGAGGAATGTAGGCAGAAAATATTTCACCTGGATATCAAACCCCAAAACATTCTCTTAGATGAACATTTCAATGCGAAAATTTCTGGTTTTGGATTGTCAAAACTAATTGATAAGGACCAAAGCCAAGTTGTAACAATGATGAAGGAAACACCCGACTATTTGGCTCATGAATGGTTGAGCTCAATTATCACTGAGAAAGTAGATGTCTATAGCTTTGGTGTTGTGGTCTTGGAAATGTTATGTGGGCGGAAAATTTTGGATAGGTCTCAGCCTGAGGAAGATATGCATTTACTAAGCCTATTTAAGAGGAAAGCAAAAGAGGAAAAACTTTTGGATATCGTTGATAAATACAATGATGACATGCAGACAGATAGGGTAGAAGTCGTGGAGATGATGGGTGTTGCTATATGGTGTTTACAAAGTGATTTTTCCAGGAAGCCTTCAATGTCGGTGGTGGCTAAGGTCTTGGAGGGTTTTGTAGATGTTGAAAACAATTTGGATTATAACATCACAACTTCTGTGGTACCAAGAGCAATCACGGCCACTGGTCACCAAGAGAATGCCATTGGTGATGCTACGCCATTATTTCCATCAGCTTTATCAGGACCTAGGTAATGAAAGTAGACTCCAACGTATAGATTAACTTTGTATGTCTTTCTTTATGTAGTTAACTATATTCTAAGATTTTTATCTGTGCAAATCACACCCTAAGATACAAAGATTAATGGTGTTTTGGGTATTGTCTCTTTCCACCAATAAAATTTGAACTCTCGATAATGTTCTTTCTTTTTATCTTTCTTGAATTTTCTTCCATCATCATTGCCATAGTGAAACATATAGAACCACATGAATGTAGTGAGCGGGAATTTGATTTCCCATACCTAAAATTCAAACATTCTCAAGTTCCAAAGTAAAAAGGGAAAAGATAGATATTTTGTGAGAAGATGTGAGTTTCTCATGATTCAAGTAAAACGCGAGTGTCAATTAGTTGGTTTTTCTTTCCAAAAGAAGTGTAAATTTTAATTTTGAAGAAGGAACAAAGCCAGCTTACATTTTGGACAAATTCAGAGCCATTTTTGTCACTAATTCATTTGGTTGATGGGATATGTTCTTGAATTGCTTGGAAAGAAAACATTTTGTAAATCTGTTAGTCTGCAGAATGTGCATTTTTTTCCCCTCACCTTGAACTTGGCTTGGAAAACAAAAAGAAAGTGACATGCACTTGCCATGTTTTTTCCCCTTTGCTTTTTCATAACCTACTGATCAGTAACAGAAAAGGAAAAAAACCGAATATGTATTGCACTAATTTTCTTTCCTTCACGTTTTTCATCGATTCAGCACTTTTGAACAATGCCCAGCCTGTTAAGCATTAAATCTGCCCCAACCATATTTTGTATCTGCTTTAGAAGGAAATCCATTTGTCAAATTCGAGCATGGAAGCTTTAACGGCTGCACAATTCCTCTTTAAACAAGCACTTCTTATGACCATCGATATCATAGTCTTCTAAAGCTCAAAGATAATACTTTATATTATAGTTAGTTCCCTATGGTGGGGAAACAAGGTTGGCTAGGAAAAACTGAGTTGGAGGATGCAAGAAGACTTGTTTGAAGAACTGTTCATGTAAAGGAGCTTTATTATTTGCATATCAAATGGCTAATAATCTTTTCAAGGGGAGGTTCTTTTCTTTTACAACTAATGAGGGATGGTATGCCAATGTCTTTGTGTTTATAAAGAGATCCAGTCTCGGTGCTTTCATTGGTTTGTGTACCTGCACTTTCTTTCTTTCTTCTTCTTCTTCTTCTTCTTCTTCTTCATTTTTTATCACTTCACCAAGTCTTATTTTAGCTTCACATTTATGCTCAAACATTCCAAGACACTCTTTGTAATGCCTCATTTTCCTGGGTGCTGCAATGCTGTCATTATATTGCTGTAGCTTTTCTGAATCAATTTCCTCAAGAGAGGTTTCAATCAGCTTCGTGCATACTTTCAGCATAGGGGAACCAGTTTCATCTTGTTGCCTTGCCATTAATCTCTTTCTTCTTCTTATTTTTAATTTTTTTATTTTTCAAAATTTTAGTGATTCATCCAAAAATTGAAAAAATAAATGATTTGTTCTTTAAGGTTGAGAGGTTTGAGCATGAGAAATTCCTCAAGTTTATCTATGAAAATTTTATGACCTTGGAATTACACATCAAGTGAGGTATAATCAAGCAACTTTGCTTTGATCTAATGATTATATTCATTCAGAAGAACATCTTCATTCCAAATGATTGGTCTTTCATGAATTGAATGGCAAAGAGTATGATAATGGTGAAAGCAGTCTCAAAGAAGATGTAGATGCCCATATCATGATGACACAAATTTAGTTAAGAAACTCTTTGACATGTTAACCATAATTTACATATAAAATTAATCATAGAACTAATAATATTTTATTCTTGTTTGATGATTTATTTTGTGATTAGTCGGTTATATTCCAATAATTTGGAATGTAATCCTCTTGGTCCGTGATATATAGCAGTCAATTGGGCATATGGCTAGCTTGGGTGGGTCACCTTGGGACATATAAGACTGAATTGGTCCTCTTTGGAGCAGTACACCTCTCTTCAGAACTTGATTGATTAGGGTCTTTGCTCCAATCAATATACCAGTTGTCACATTAATTTGGTCCTCTTTTGGCAGCACAGCACAGACAACTGTAAACCTCTTTTCAACTATAAATTCCATAAATATGCATTAAGGTGTTGATGGCAGGAATGGCCATTTTCTCTTGCCCTGCTCCACCCCATATTCCTTGTCCCATCTCGCATAATTTTCTTTGCTCCAATGAGAAAGTGGGGTGTGGACAGATTTTGCTTCTCCCGTTCTGTTCTAACCCGCCTCCGCACTGTTTATATTTACTCAAATATATTTATATATAATACATATATCATTTATTTATTTTTTAATATGTGTTAGCAAAAATTTGGTTTGGGTCAAATTGATACGGTTGATTCGACAAAGCAACCAAAATTTCACACACGAGAAACAGATCAAGCAATTGTGGTTGGTGTTCTATACCTTGACAGATTTAAAGACTTCTTTGGAGGTTGTAATGTGAAGAAACAAAGCACAAACACGTTGAAATTGGTAATAAAATTAAAACTTGTCACTCAATTATATTAATTAAACAAGAAGTACAATCTTTGTTACATAATCAACAGGAATCAAAAGGGTTACAAGAGCCAAAACTCACTGCTAAGAACTACTCCTAGTTACATGTACTGAACTGCTTCTAGATAAGTTAGACTATTTCTAAATTTCACAAGTGCTGTGAATTGGGTTGAAAGTGCCCTTTTGCTTATTTTCTGTTTTCCTATTTATAGGCAAAGTCCCACGGCTTAATTACCAACTGTTCAAAGGCAGTTTCTTCAATTCATTAGCCATAATTCCACAATGTTTGCCCCACGTTGCTCACGGATGACCCACGAAATGGTGGGTTTAAATGATAGTTACCTGCATAACATTAGTAATAATAACAATAATAATAATAATAATAATAAGGTAATAATTTTTAAGATGATAATTTATGGTCTGAATCGACATATCAAAATCGACAAGTCACAATCAGTGAGATTAGATTTGGCCATGATCAACAAGCTACTATCAATAAAATTAGATTTGGCTATAATTGACAGGCCACAACTAATTAGATTAAATTTGACTTATTGACAGGCCAAAATCGATAGAAAATAAAATATAGTGTCAACAGTATGATAAAATTAAAACTCAAAATATTACATTAGTGTTCATTTTTACTCATTTACTTGTACTTATCATCTTAAATCTTTTAACTTTCATTAACTATAAATCACTTCATAATATATTATATTATCTATAATTTTTATTAATATTTACATTTTTAAAATTTTAAATTTAACCTACCCGTCCGACACCAACTTGATTTGTTCGACCCCCAATATGATACGGGGTGAAGTCAGGGGATTACAAACCTACCTCAAACCTGACTTATGGCCATCACTACCTCCAGTCTATAATTTGGACTAGAGGACATTGTTCAGGCCCATGGGATTCACCACGGTCCACGTTGTCCATTTCAATGATCTAAACCGTTTAGTTTCTTGAACATTTGTTGTACATCATTCACAAAAAAAAAAAAAAAAAAAAAAAATGATTGAACAAATAATCGTAACCTATTCAATTTATAGTATTTGTCACCAAAAAAATGAAGGACAATTATATTTTAAAAAATAGACCATTTGGTGACAAACTCAATAAACTGAATAAGTTATGATTATCATATTGACCTAACTTTTGTGTAGATGATATACAAAAAGTATCTGACAAAACAAAAGGTTTGAGTTATCGAAACGGGACCTGTAGTATGGACTCCACAGGCCCGAACAGTGCCCTCCCGTCCAGATTGTGAACCGGAGGGAATCCACCTCTTTTTTTTTTTTTTTTTTCTACTTGTAATTTAAAATGAAAAATTATACACAAATCCACTTTCTAGATCTATTTTATAGACCCAATGACCCTTATCTTCTTCCACACAAACCCTAATTCTAAAACACCACAACCATCCTCCATCGCCAGCACCACCTCTCTTCTCCACCATCCCCTCTCATGGCCTATTTTCCCCTCCACTTGTGACCACTTTCCGCCATGAACCATATACTCCCACAAGCCTCCCGCTGCGAACCACCCACTTTTGAGGTTGAGTGTGGAGGTATAGGATGGAAGGGGATAAGCTGGGAGTAGTGGCAGTGGTGGCGATATGGAGAGTGGTTGCAATGGTGGGAAAGGAGTAGTGGGTGGACGGAAAAAAAATTAGGGTTTTGAAATTGAAAATGAGGGTATTATTGAAATAAAAAGATATGCACTAATTTTATTTTTTTTTTAGTTATGTGTGCTAAGAAGGTGTTCATTAAGTGTGTGTACTGAGGGGAATTGGTGTGCGAAAATAGAATTACTCGGAACTGACTAAAAATTCCCATTAGAAGATGAGTGTACCAATTAGTCCTCTTGATTTTTTGGTGCATCAAAAAATCCTGTTCACTTTTAATTATTACCACATCAAAAAATCCTATTCACTTTTAATTATTACCACAAAATCTTATTTTTTATTTTTTTACTAGTATTTTCATAAAAGTGTCACTAATTAGTTTTTAGCAATAATTTGAAAATTTTGTCATAAAAAAGTTATTAATTATCATTTTTTAGCGATATCTTTAGAAAATTGTCACAGAAAAAACGTCACTAGTTGTCATTTTTTAGGGATAGATTTAGAAAATCATCATTAATTGTTAGTTTTAACAACAGATTCATAAAATCATCACAAAAAATCTTGAAATCCAACTATTAGGACTTTTTGATCTGTATAAACACTTGTGAGACTTAATGGTGTACAGGTCTTTATAACAGGAGGAGCAGTGGGTAATTAATCTAAAATCATCTAATTGATTATAATTTTTTTATTATAATTGAAGCCTTTACAATATCCAAGAATCGGTTAAAGTGTAGGAACAAATTATTTAATTTAAAATTATAAAAAAGTGTAGGAACAAATTATTTAATTTAAAATTATAAAAGTTAAAATAAAATTTAAATCAAACTACATAAATGAAAAAATGTAATTAATTCTAATTTTTATTTTGGCAAAGGCGGCAACAAGGAGTGAAATAGCGCATCATATATCTTTTTGAAGGTATAAATAGTATTTTACAAAAAATTGTAAAAAATAAATTTTAATGTTCTGATTGTGAAGTGGAGTGTACCATAGAAATTGTAGAGTTGGAAAAAGTCTTACCATGACTTTATAACGTTTTGGGTTACATGTCATTTTCCCTTTTGATTATAAGGTAGTCGTCACTGGATTAGATTAAAGTGGGGTCGTAGAAAAAATTGATAGAATAGAACTAATTGTAATATTGATTTTTGATCTATTTTTTAAAACGTGTAATTTGTTTCTGTTTTAAAAAAAAAAAAAACTATTTTAATAAATATTTAACTACCCAAGATATTATGTTTAAATACCTTTATATTTTAAATTATTTATATATTAGAAGATAAGTGATTGATACTATATGTTTTATAATAAAAATTAGGCATTTGTAGAACAATTTTTATTTTTTTTAAATTTATTTTCAATGTAAAATTTTACAAGTTTTTATAAAACTTTTTAAAATTTCATGTTAATCATTTCTCTACACGAAATTGACGAAATCAAACTAGAGCATGTTGTCTGTTTTGGTTCCTCCACCAACAAAACTGGAAGATTGGATTAGTGTCGAATTTTTAAAAAAATTTATTTTATCCCCAAACTATGACTACTCAAAAATCAATTCAATCCACATTCTTTTAATAAGATCAATTTTATATCTAAACTATTCATTTTGTTATCAAATTTATCTCCGCCTTTAATTGCCGTCTATAATCAAATAAAAGTTGTTGACCGAGTATCAATATTTCATTTAAAATTGCATTTTACCCCTCAAACGATCTCTAAAATATCAATTAAACTCTTGAATATATATAAAAAAATTAATATAAAATTAATATTATTAAAAAAAATAAATTGATTCTTTAATGATAGTTTGAGAGGCAAAATAAATTTTTTTTTTTTTTTAATGATCATAAGGTAAACCGCTTGTAGTTCAAAGTTTAGATTTCAGGTAGATTTAATTCAAATATTAAAGTGATCTTGAAAAGCCAAAATGTAATATATTTTGTGAATTAGTACTACTTTACTCCAAAAGTTAAATCCACTTTTTAAATTTAATAATGTAATATTAGAATATCTAAGGCAACTCTCCCTCTCTCTCTCTCTCTCTCTCTCACACACACACACACACTCACTCACTCACTCATATTTCTCTAATTATCAATTAATCATCTATTTCATACATCACTAGGTTTAAAAAATAGACTTTTATATCATTTTGATAAATTTCTTTCTCAAGATTCATGAAATTTTTCAATATTTTTAGAACTTCTAAGTCAGATTAAGATGGTGTTAAAGACAATTCACTTATACTGATATTATACCAGAAGCCTATTTTAAGAATACATTATTAGACTCAAGAAAAATACTATAATACACATTTCATTTGAAGTGTGTATCATATATACATTTAATTACGATTTTTATAGTTTTTAGTTATGATATATTGTGGTGTTAGTTATGACATGTTGATTATGACATTATTTTGATAATAATAATAATAATAATAATAATAATAATAATAATAATAAAAACTTTTGGTTATACCTTAAGTATTGTTTTGTTATTTTTTTTTATTTTTTTTTTCTAATAAGACTTCTATAAGATTAAGTTATGACATTTGTAGTAATCAAACCTACAAATGTCATAACTTGCATATAGTACATACATTTTAAGGGCATATACCATAATATCTCTCTAAAATCTAAATATAATTTATCTAAATTTTTAAAAAAATGAATATAATTCATCTTAATTTTTAACTTGTTAAAGTGTCAACACCAAGTGAAGTAGCACATCATACATCCTTTCGAAGGAGCAAATCACTTTGTTTGGTTATTTCTATTTTTTTTTTAAATTACGTTTTTTATTTTTTATATTTTTTTTATTTTTAGTGAAATTTTTTTAATATTTTATGTAGATTTTTTATTTTTTAGATATATTAAATTTATATATACTTAAAAAGTATAACAATTGTGATTTTTTTTTAAATATAAAAAAATAAAAAAATTCAATAAATGTTCCTATTTTGTGGTATTCAATAAATTTTTTTAAGTATATCAAGATTTAAGTAGATCTAAAAAGTAAATAAAAATATTGATTAAAATATTTTTAAAAATCACTAAAAATATAAAAATACAAATTTAAAATTCAAAATTCAAATTTGAGACTCCAAACCAAACTGATAGCATTTTAGAAAAGAAAAAAAAAATAAAGAGTAGTGATGGAGAGCTTTAGGTATAGAGCTCTATATATGTGGTAAGGTAAAAAAAAATATATAAAAATAAACATAAATATCACATCACAGTAAAACCCATCCTAATTAGAGTTGTCTAAATCTCTTTTCTGAAACTCTCAATCATTTTTGAAAATTAAATGTTTTGTCTGTGCAAGTGGAGTGGATGATAGAAACTGTATAGTTGGAAAAAGTCTTAGCCATGACTTTTATAACGTTTTGGGTAACATGTCATTTTCTCTTTCAATTTAATGATATAAGGGTAGTCACTTTCCCATGTACCAAAAAAAAAAAAAAAAAATGAAATAAGGGTAGTCTAGAACTCTCAATCAATTTTGAAAATTAAATGTTCTATATGTGCAAGTGGAGTGGACGATAGAAACTGCATAGTTGGAAAAAGTCTTAGCCGTGACTTTTATAACTTTTTGGGTAACGTGTCATTTTCTCTTTTAATTTAATGATATAAGGGTAGTCTAGGTTGAAGCAGGGTAGTATGAAAAATTGATGAAAACAAAAATTCGCTCAAGGTGATTGGAATTTTTATTTTTTTTGTTTGTTTGTTTTTCAAAACGTGTAGTTTGTTTCAATTTTGAAATTGTTTATATTGATAAAAGTTGAACTAACTAAAATCTTAGATTAAGAGCTTGTATATATTTTTTTTTATTTTTTTTTTAATGCATTATAAGATAAGTAACTAATACTATTCATTTGACATTTATAGAATAACTTTTACTTTATTTATTTATTTTTAATGTGAAATTTTATAAAAAAAAAATTTATAAATTTTTTAAAATTTCATGTTAATCATTCATCTACACCAAATGGACAAAATCAAATCGTAGCATGTTCGCTGTTTGTTTGGGAACCTCAACCAACAAAATTGGAAGATTTGAATTGGAATTAAATTTTTGAGAAAAAAAAATTATTTTACCTCTCAAATTATCATTCACAAATCAATTTATTTATTCATAAATCTTTTTTCACCTACTCATGTTTCACTTAGTTCAAATTATTTTTTTATATTCCAATAAGCCTTATAGATGACATAATTACCAAAATCCCTAATAATAGGGTGAAGCGCACATTAATATTCACCTTGACAGTGTAAATATTTCATCATGTGAATATTTACACTATCAAATTTATTTAATGTGAATGTTCATAACATGAAACATTTAAAATAGTCCCAAACAGGGCACACAAAGTTGCTAAGAGTTCAAAAATTATTTGTAAGGGTAAAATTGTCCATAAATTACCTTAAATATGAGAATTAAGATTTATTATATTAAATGTCTAAAATAATATAACATATTGGAATATAAGAATATATTATGGACTAATTGGGATACACATGCTTGAAAGTAGATAAATTCCTCCTCTTTTTTAATAAGATTAATTATATAACTAAACTATTTGTTTTTTGATAAATTTTATTTTTGCCATTAGTTGTCGTCTATAATCAAATAGAAGTTTCTGACGTAATATCAAAACTTCATTTAAAATTTGAAAAATTCTAAACATACATAAAATTCATAGAAAAAAGCTTAACAAGAATGATATGGCAATGTCATTATTATAAATAAATCCATTTTCAATGGTTTTTTATTGGGTTTTGTTGTAGTGTGCAACCCCTTAAGAGTTGCACACCATATGCACCTTCATTATTGGCCATTGGATTACACAAATTGATCTTGACCATTGAATTCTTTAATTTTGAAAAATTGGACACTAGAGCAACCAGTTGACCCATCTCTATCAAAAGACTTCAAAAAATATTTTTGTGTGATCCTATGAAAATATGAATGGAATTAATCTTGAGATTGTACAGCATAGGATCCCTCTTGACGCTGGGACTCGACCCCTTTGGCTTTCGAACTTTGATTTTGAGTGTCCAATAATCAACCAGAGTATGAGGCTTGCATAGCTGAATTGGAAACAGCCCTAGAACTAGGAGCAATAAGATTGGATGTAATCGGAGATTTAAACTTGGTCATTTCTCAGACTTTGGACATTCTGATCCCAAGGTTCGAGAAATTGACATACAGATTTCCATACATAGCATGTAGCAGGAAAGAGAACAAACATCCCTATGGAGGGTAGGGTTACCCTATCTTAATTTTGAAATGATTTAGAGCTTCACCATTCAAACAAATGGCATCATACATCATAGAAATAAGAGAGCATCTTGTCCTAAGTTGGGACAGTGCTATAGCTCACTATATATATAAGGGTAACTCTATTCTAGGGGTTGAGGTCAAGGTAATGTGACCAAAGAGTCCTTTGGTTAATAACCAAGTAAGATCCCAAGAAGTCAGAAAAGTCAATATAGTATCACTTCTAAGTCCGATAACCTTATATAGCGGAGCTACCTTTTTGACAAATCTTAAGAGGTATTAACACAAGGTCTCCTAAGTAACACAGAGATAGGTATAGTGTCACAAAAAGATTGCATGTGTTCCCATCACGACCTGGGCAACATAGGGACTTTAAGTGCACCAATGCATGAAATGCAATGAACATATAAATGTAAATAAAATTATATCATGGAGTTCGAGTAAAGGTTTCTTAATATTCCTAGTGGAGTCACCAGAACTTGTCGCATGCCCGGGGTACCTGCGTGCTAAACAGTTTGGACCCTAGATTTTTTTTGATCTAGTCTCACGAGTGCAATGTGAAACATAGATGAGAGTCTAGATCCGACAACTTTTGTAGAAAATTCATTTTATTGCAAAACCTTTGCTAGAAATGGACTGCATCACCAAATTTTAGAGTCGTCACCTAATCTTTTGGAAAAACTAAGAAACCCGTGACTCATGCCAAGGCCACTATTCATCGTAACCAAAGATGTTTTGGTTCGGAACCTTAGGTATGAGGAGATGAAGGTCATTAATTGAGCACCCCTGATCAAAAGATCGGCCTCTATTAAATCATGATATGAGTTTTATAGTATAACGATTCTGGTTTAGACTCGACCCATTTTGTATCTTGGACTCGGGTTTCATGATTTGGTATTGTTGTGCATGTCTTGTTTCCCCTTATTTCTTCTTGAGTAGAGTTTTGAAGCGTCTTGGATGTGTTTGGAACAGGTTGGTTGCTCGTTAGTTCAACTTTTGTTGCCCAGAATTTGACCTCTTCGCTCGCTTATAACAATAGTTTCCAGTCGAGTATTAGTATGGCACCATTTGAGGCCTTGTATAGCCGACTGTGTAGATCTCTTGTGTATTGTGCCGAGGTGGGTGATGCACCAATGTTGGGCCCAAAGTTAGTCCGAGAAACAACAGAGAAAGTTGCACTTATCCGTAAGAGATTGGTTACGGCCCATAGTCGCCAGAAAGTTATCCTGACCGTAGGAGGGACCCTTGTCTTTTGAGATGGAAGATCATGTCTTCTTAAAGATATTACCTAAGAGGGGTTTGATGAGGTTTGGGAAGAGTGGGAAGTTGTCCACTCGATTCATTAGGCCTTTGAGATCCTTGAGTGGATTGGAGAGGTAGTGTATTGCTTGGCCTTGCTGCCACAGCTTTCTGGGGTTCATGATGTATTTCATATTAGCATGCTTCGGAAGTATGAGCCGGATCTATCGCACATGTTGGATTGGACCAACTTAAAGGTATGAAGATGCCTCGTATGAGGAGAAATCGGTGAGGGTCTTGGATACCAGGGACCAAGTCTTGCGAGGCAAGACAATTCTCTTAATTAAGGTATTGTGGAAACATCATGGAGTTGAGAAAGCAACTTAAAAGCGTGAGTTTGAAGTCCATGAGAAGTATCCAGATTTATTTGTTGATGTTTAAGCATGTATATGAAAACATTGTATATGTTATGAGACTATAGAAGCATTGTATATGTTGTGTATGTTTTGGAAACTTGGATTTAATATAAACATTGTACATATTTTGGAAATATGAATTGTATACTCAGTATGGCGGATTTGTTTATCGTGTTGATGAGATTGAGTGACCGGTGGATGGGTCATGGTGTTCGAATTGGTTAATGATCACTGTTGTAATTGATTTAAACACGATTTTAAAGTTTGTTTTTTTTATAATTTCAGGGACGAAATTCCTTAAGGGGAGAGGTTATAGCGATTCTGGTTTAGACCCAACCCATTTTATATCCTGGACTCAGGTTTCATGATTTGGTATTGTTGTGCATATCTTGTTTCCCCTTATTTCTTCTTGAGTTGAGTTTGGAAGCGTCTTGGATGTGTTTGGAACAGGTTGGTTGCTCGTTAGTTCAACTGTTGTTGCCCAGAACTTGACCTCTTCGCTCAAGTGAAGCTTCTTGCGCTTGATCGAGCTTTGTGAACTCCCAGTACTTTTGCAGGCCTGCAAAGATGCAAAGATACTGGGGAGGTGTTCTTTGCTCGAGTGAGACTTCTTGTGCTCGAGCGACAGTCTTCTGTCAGTAAAACTTCTGGGAGTGTGCATTCTGCGCTCGAGCGAAGATTCTTGCGCTCGAGGGAAGCAACTTATTGTGTTTGGTCGCTCGAGCGACAACTTTTACGCTCGAGCGAGCTACGCATATATCAGTTCGTAGAAACACCTTTTTACATCATTTTTTCATATCTTTTCACTCAAAAACCCTAGATCGGGACTCTCTTTCTCTCTCTAAAACCTACATTCTCTCTACATTTTCACCTAGATCTAATGGTTTCTCTACCCTACTCTCATTGATAAAAAGATAAAATACGCCGAGAGCTCTCATTTGATTCGAGTAAAGTGAAGTTTGGGCATCTTTGAAGTCTCTCCGTTCCTTTTTTTGGTCTTCTAAGCTTGAGGTAGGGATTTTCTACACAATCCTATGATTTTAACTTAGTTATTTGGTGATTGTGTAAATAATGTTGGGATTTGGAAGATTTTAGACAAACCTAGGGTTGTGGTTTAAAATTAAAAGAAGGGTTTTCAAACGTATGTGCTAAAAATGGTTATAGGAGTAAATGTGAGGTCGTGTTGTGGTAAATTTGTTGATGTTGATATTCGGGTTGGATTTGGAATGAAATGGAGTTTTGCCATAAAATGGTTCAAATTGTTATTTTGTATAAACAAATGAAATTGGTATTGGGAATATGAAATTGGATGAGGGTTTATATAAATGGTGGAGTTGGATTTGCATTATCACCCACTTATGGAAATTTGAATAATTTTATCTATTAAGGAGATTGTATATCTGTTTAAAAATATCTGTTTTAGGCTATCGGTGGAGGATAGCTATGATTGTTTTAGAAATTGCATAAGGATTAGGTGAATTGAAACTAATCTCTTATTAGTTGTCATTGAATATGACTGTGTGTTTTAATACATTGTAAATATATGATGTTTGGGAGGAGAAATGAAGTGTACTCAATTGTTTAGGAGGAGAAAGGGGATGGACTCCATTGAATTAAGTTGGCTTGTGTGTCCAAGGTGAAAGTCCCGAAAACCGTGCGTATACATGGGTGCCGATTCCCGCGGACGAAATTTCTGTAAAATGGCAAGTCGTTGTGTTTGTATGATAACTATATTGGTTGGAGACCCAGTGAGTTGTATCCTCAGTTTGTTTGATAGAAAGAAATGGGCATGATTGATGAATTGAGATAACATAAATTGTGATATAAAATTTAGCGTGGTACGGTTTTTTATAAGAATCATCAATGGTTTTATCACGGGTATTGGTTATGCATCTAATACTCATATATTTGTTAAGATTCATATATTGTGTTAGATTGTCTCTATTGGGCTTTGGCTCACCCTATTTGGGAAAAACATTTCAGGTGCTGGTGATATGCCTCCGCCAAGGACTTAGCTTGGGAGGACTGTGGAGCTGAGGGCTCAGTTTTGTTATTTTTGTATTTAAATTTTGTACAGCCATAGGGCTTTAAGTGTTTTGGACTAAAAGTCCACTTTTGTTGAGCTATCTTAGAAAGATGTAAGCCTCTAGGGCATATGAATATCTGTTTAGCTTTCATTTCTTATTACTACTTGTAACACATGCTGTAAATTCAGGATGAACTATTTATGAATGTACGCCCCATGTGTCACCTTTTGTATACTCACTCTGATTAATGAAAGATTCTTATTCCACTTATATCACTTGAACTAGTTGTTTGGAGTTGGATTGTGTAATTATTTTGGGGGCGTTACATATAGACTTTATGTGTTCATATTTTAATTATTTAATAATACCAAAAAATTACTGTGTGAATCACTCAAGTATAGGCTGTGTCATTCATTTTGAAACACATTGAGAAAATCAATATTATTCCAAATTGAATGACACAATCTCCATCCACTTGTAATCATAGAGATATATCATTTAAGCAAGTAGTTACATGGTAGAATACTTAAATGTAGTAAGAAAATCATATACGGTCGGGATGCTAAAGCATAAACACTTACCTAGTATTTACTGGCGTCCCGCGGGAAGCTGCAAAACAAAGTTAGAAAATATGTATGATCCTAGATGCAAGATACTAATGCAATTCAAACACAAGAATGCGACTAAGGATTTGGCTATTAATACATGACATGTGAATCATCTCAAGGCATGGGATAGTGCACAAAATCACACAGGAATTGATTGATCCCATAGATGCAAATAAGCCGAATCTAAATGCATGAAATATGGATACAAAACATGAGTATGATGAAAAAGAAAATATGATGTTATTTATAGTTTTGGAAAGTGAGTAAATAAAAAGGATAGAAAGAAGTGGAGATTGGAGATTATTATAAGCTAAATCTAACAAAACATACAATCAATTTATTTACATCATCTAAGGATGGGTGGCTCAACCAACCATTTTTAACAAGCTAAATTACATATGTAAATAAGAAACAAAATTTAAAATAAAGAGACTACAACGGGTGGCTCAGCCAACCATTTCTAACAAATTAAATCACATATTTAAAATAATAAATAAAATTCAAGAAAATAAAGAAACTACATCAGGTGGCTTAGTCAACCATTTCTAACAAACTAAATCACACATGTAGATTAATGAACAAAATGCAAGAAAATAAAGAAACTACATCAGGTGGCTTAGTCAACCATTTCTAACAAACTAAATCACACATGTAGATTAATGAACAAAATGCAAGAAAATAAAGAAACTACATCAGGTGGCTCAACCAACCATTTCTACCATGTTGTATTATATATTTAAAGACAAGAGAAATAAAAAGAAAATAAATGAGAAAAGTATGAAAGCAACTCATTTTTTTCCTTTTTTTCTTGATGTGGGATTTTAAAATAAAAGTTAATAGTTGTTTGGACGGGAAGTTCATTTCTAATTAAGTAATCTCAGTTGTTCAATTTTTAATATGGTCAACCTTAGTTTATTTCAAATCAAACAAATCTAAGCAATATATTTTGATAAAACAGTTAAAACCGTGGTTGAACCAGTGAATCAGTCAAATTGAAAACAATTCAGCCTAATCGGCTAAGTCAAAAAACTAACCAATTTACAACAAAATTAATTAATTAAAACTTTTTAATTTTATTTTAAAATTTAAACCATTTTGAACTAAAACATGCACAATACTATACTATTAAATGGGATATAAGATTCTGTAACGCCCCTAAAATAATACAATAAAGATAACTCATATGCGAAATAAATATGAGAAATAACATACTTTCATACATCAGAGTTCACTGTTTAACAACCAGTTAAATCCCATGTAGGTTTACATCTTTCCAAGTCATTGCTTGGTTACACAAATTGAGTCTCACTCATTACATCTTAAGCCCTTGGCTTTACAAATAACAAACATACACACATAAGGCATAAATAAAAAGCTCTTACTTCTTGAAAGTCCATCTATGCTATTGCCTTGGAGGAAGCATCTCACCTGCACCTGAAAATGATATCCCCGTATAGGGTGAGCCAACAGCCTAGTAGAGATAATCTAATACAATATATGAGGTTTAGCAAATGTATAAATACTACATGCATAAACAATGCCGATACCAAAATATCCACAAGGCCTGCATATTCATATGCCACTAAGACCTAACCTCATTCCATTTTCCTTCGATTCACTTCCAGTTCATATATGCTACCCAATTCATGAGTTAAATTCATTATCTTTCAACAACAAAAAATGAGACTACAACTCAATGGTTTTCTAACTATGTAAAATACACATAAACACTTCAAACCTTGCCATTTTACGGATATTTCGTCTGAAGGAATCGGCACCCATTTATATATGAAATTTCGGGTCTTTCACCCAAGACACTCTGGCCAACTTGTTTAAAATGGAGTCCATCTCCTTTCTCCTCCCAAACAAATATACATATGCAATGTATTTATAAACATAATCACATATGGAGTACATCCCCTTTCGACTCCCAATAAACGTACATAAACAATGTATTTATAACATAGTCATATATGGAGTACATCCCCTTTCTCCTCCCAATAAACATACATATATAATGTATTTATAACATGGTCATATACAATGACACCAACAATGGATTAGCATTAAATCGCCTAATCCTCATGCAATTTTTACAACAATCATAACTATCCTCCACCGATAGCCCAATACAATTATTTCTAAAGAGATGTTCAATCTCAAAATAAATATTTTATTCAAAACTTACATACGTGAGATATTACATATCCAATATCACCATTTATAACCACAACCTTCCAATTTCACATTTTCAATGTTAATTCCAATTATTTATGCAAAATAATGATTTAATCAAAATTAGGGCAAAATCCCCCTCTTTCCAAATATCAACCCAATTCACCAAAATCAACTATTTTGGCACAACATGATCATATATTCAAGCATCATACTCATTTATCTCATATTCATCAAAATCCCTCTTTACATTTCACACCCAATTCCTAAGTTTGTCCAAACCACAACCAAATCTCATCATCTACACACAATAGAAAATAACTAAGCTAAAAACCATATTAGAGGGTAGAAATTCCCTACCTCAAGAAGAGAAGACGAGCAAAGCAAGGTTGAACTCCAAAAATGACAAAACCCACTTTTACTTAGATCAATACGAAGCTCTTGAAGCCCTCAACCTTATTTTCAAAGACACTAGGGTCAAGAACACAATGAATTTAGATTAAATCTTAGAGAGAATGTGAGTTTCTAGAGAGAGAAGCTCAAGATCTGGAAATTTGGAAACTTTTAGAGAGAGAGAGAAAGCAGAAAATGATCTGAAATGTCACTTTCACAATCTGATAAAGCGCGGTCCGCTCGAGCGTAAGACACAGACTCCCGCTCGAGCGTAGAATACACATTTCCAGTACTTTTGCAGATAGGTCAAAGTGCTGGAACCAAACATTCTCCGCTCGAGTGGGGAAATGGACACTCGAGCGAACAAGCAACTTTGAATGCATTTTCCTTTTTGAGCCGGCGCCCTCGACCAGTATGCGCCGGACCCATCAAGTCTTGCCCCTGGACTCCATGAGTTGACTGGCAGCTCAACCCTCGACCGGCCCAGTCGAAGTGACAAAACGTGAAAGAATGATCGAAAGTGGGATCGCTATAGATTCACTTTATATGAGTGAAATAACTCACTTTTTCTTTCTTTTCTCAATATGAGATTGTAATTATTTTAAAGTTAAATATCATAAGAGTTTCAAAATCTCGTACAAAATTATTTTTAAAATCAAAACCTCTATGTGAGATTGTAAAATAAAAGTTAAATAGAAACTAATCAATGGAAATTTTCTTAATTGTTTAAAATTAAGAAAATAAAAAAAATAAAAAATTGGTATTGATTATAAGGCTTCTCACTAAAAATCTCATTTTACTTATATAAATGGGAGCATAAGATTTACTTTATATAAGTGAAACAATTCACTTTTTCCTTTGTTTCCCGACATGGGATTGTAAAATAAAAGTTCAATGAAAGATAAAATTAAGAAAATTCAATAATTTATATAAATTGAAGCATAAGATTCACTTTATGTAAATGAAAAAATTTACTATTTCCTTTTTTTTCCCGATGTGGGATTGTAAAATAAAAGGTAAATAGAAGCTAGCCAATGAGAATTTTCTTAATTGTTTAAAATTAAGAAAATTCAATAATTTTAGAATGAGGGTTTGGAACTTCTAGAAGGCTTCTCCCTCAAAAATCTCTTTATAGGATTCACTTTATATGATTGAAACAACTCACTCATTCTTTTTTTCCCGAAGTGGGATTGTAACACTTTATATAAGTGAAACAACTCATTTTTTCTTTCTTTTCTCGATGTAGGATTGTAATTATTTTAAAGTTAAATATTATGAGAGTTTCAAAATCTCATACAAAATTATTTTTAAAATCAAAATGTCTATGTAGGATTATAAAAGAAAAATTAAATGGAAGTTAGTCAATGGAGATTTTCTTAATTGTTTAAAATTAAGAAAATAAAAAAAAATGAGTATGAGATATTGAATATAGAGCTTCTCACTAAAAATCTCCTTTTACTTATATAAATTAGTTTATTTCGAATTTAATCAATATATTTTGATAAAATCGCTAAAATTGCCGTAAACCAATGAAATAAAAAATGATTTAACCTAATCGGTTAGGTCATAATTAATTAATTAAAATTTTTAAAATTTAAATTATATTAAATTGAAACATACGTAGCACTATAATATTAAATGGGATGGAAGTATAAGATTCACTTTATATGAGTAAAACAACTCATTTTTTTTTCTTATTTTCCCGATGTGGAATTATCAAATAAAAGCTAGTCAATGAAAATTTTCTTAATTGTTTAAAATTAAAAAAATCAAGAAAATTAATATGAGATATTGAAACTCTCACAAAGCTCCTTACAAAATGGGATGGGAGCATAGGATTTATTTTCTATGAGTAACACAACTCATTTTTTTTCTTTTTTTTCCCGATGTGGGATTATCAAATAAAAGTTAGCCAATAGAGATTTTTTTAATTGTTTTAAAATTAAGAAAATCAAGAAAATTAGTATGAGATATTGGAGGCCTCACAAGACTACTAATTAAAAACTCTATTTTCCTTATATAATAGATAGATAGATAGATTTGTATGTTTTCACTTGTTAGCATTTTCCTAATTCAAATACTCTGTTTACTGTTTCCATAAGTTTGACATAGACTCTTGTCAATATAATGGTAACACTGAAGACAATATTAATACTACTAGTGGATGTGCTGCGCGCTGTGCGCGCAAATGGTGCCCGTTACAAAAATGTATAATTTAAAATAAGTGAGTGAGATAATTAGATATATTTTTTTATTGATCATTTATTTTATTTATTTTTGTAATAATAGGATAGTTAAAAATTCAAAAACATCACTACAAATGTTAAAACGCCAAAGAATTATACAAAAGTAAAAGATTTTTTTCTCTCCATTTTTTACACTTTTTTTTTTCTCTAAAAAGTTTAAAATCATTCTAAATAAACTAATTTTTTCACCTCATATTTTAGTCAAAAAATTGCTAAAATAGCCTATTCCCAAACTAAACATCATCTCTTTTTTTTTTTAAAAAAAGAATTTCTATTTGTAAGGTCTTTTAAACATTCAAAATTTAGGAGTAAAAACTATTGGTCACAACTCAATTGAAAAAATCAATTTAAAAAAAAATATTAGTTAAAAAAATATTAGTTGAGTTAAATATTAGTTTAAATATAAATTAAAAATAAATAATTGAACTCATATTTTTTTAAATATTAGTTTTTTGTACATATTCATTTGTTGAGTTAGAAATCATTTAGAAATTTAGGCCTCGTTTGGAAACAAGCTAATTTAGTAATTTTTTGGCTATTTAACTAAAATATGAGCTAAAAAAACTAGTATGTTTGTGATAATTTTTTGACTTTTTACAAAAAGATGTGCAAAAAGTAGAGAGAAAAGAAAATCTTTGAGTTGTTGGCTTTTTGACTTTTTAAATAATTTTTTGACTTTTTGGCTAAACCGGTCGCTTCCCAAACGAGGCCAAAAACATGGCTAAAATTCATATTACCCCTATGATTTGAGACTGGAGTATTATAGCGATTCCAATTTTGACCCGTTATCTATTGTATTCCGGACTCGGGTTGGTATGGTTTAGAATGGCTATCATATCGTGTTTCCCTTGTCTCCCCTTATATTTTGGTTATCGGGTTGTAGTTGTGCATTTGGAACAGGTTGGTTGCTTGTTTTTTCCAAACTTTTGTTGCCCAGATTTTGGCTCTTCCGCTCGAGCGGGCTTCACAAATTTCGCTCCTCCGCTCGAGCGGCCATTCTTGCGCTCGAGTGGGATTCGTCAACTTTCAGTATATTTTTGCAGTTATGAAAATACTGGGAAAGTTCATTAGACGCTCGAGCGGACCTTTGTGTCTGATGCTCGAGTGTCACTTCCCACGCTCAAGCGAACTGCGTGTATTTCAATCTGAGAAGATGACATTTTGAATCATTTTTTCCTCTCACTCTCTCTCTCTCTAAAACTTCCCAAATACCTAGATCTACACATTCTCTTTCTAAAACTCACATTCTCTATAAGATTTCATCTAGATCCGTTGGGATTTCCACCCTAAGGCCTTTGAAAAAAAGGTAGAGTGCATCAAGATCTTCCTTTTGACCCGATTAAAGTGGGTTTTGTCGTTCTTGGAGTCTCACCCTTGCTTGGCTCATCTTCTTCCTTTGAGGTAGGGATCTTTTCTATACTTTCATATGATATTTAGCTTAGTTATTTGTATCTTGTGTAACAATGATGTGATCTGAGGGTGTTGTAAGCAAACCTAGTGTAACACCCCAAATTTCTAGCCCAAATGATAATGCAACAATCATGGCTCTCTTAAAGAAAAACCAAATATAACTTCCCATACTTACATTACATAATAATAATAGTTCCCCATGCAATATTACATTGATTCAACAACAAGTAAATAACCGAATAAGCACCCTCAAGGGTTTACAATCTTTGAAGGCTTAAGCTCGGTACACAAAATGGTTATTCAAACTCACAAATACATAGCCCTTGGCTTACAAATATGATCACAGCAAATGAGAACTTTAGTGCTCTCAACACACACATTTCCACGCCCTCAATTAGGCGGATTCACCACGTCTTTTCCTGCACAAAAATCCGATAGGGTGAACATAAAGCCCAGTAGGAAATCATTAACAAAGTATATACATTTTATATAAGTCTCAAGAGATGAATGCACATGCCATGCCATGCCTTTTTGAAAATAAAACACATCTTCATCTTTTAAAAACCATCATGCTCAATGATGTTATGCAACTTCAACTGTTCAAAATTTATTAATTTAATTAAAAGGGTCGGTAAATACGACTCTGGTAATCCCTAGGTCGATGTCTGCAAGTAGACTATACGAGTACTACCAATTATCATTTTTACCGGTATTAACCGGAAAGCTCGACACCTATTCGCGTGACTTTCTAGTCTTTTGCCAAGGACACTCAGGCCAACTTAAACAATTTCATCTACACCATCTATCAAGACTTACTACCATATTTACCCCAAAACCATTTCATGAAAACCCATTTCCCAACATTCTTTCTTAATGCAAATTTCCAAAGCTTAATATAGTTCAATGAATTGAAATGCCAATGTATGCTTAATAATGCAATGCAACATTACTTCCATATTCAATTGTTCTACACAATATACCATTGTGATCAAAATTCCCAATCCTCTTTTCAACACAATTCCACAAGATGAATATATATATATATATATATATACTTTTATATCCAGTTCATTCAAGAGAATAACGTAATTCCCACATTTCGAGTAATCTCAACAATTTAGTCAATTCAAGACTAAATCAACATTTCGACAACAATTTTCAAAATAAACAACATTTCTCATTTTTTTCACAAAATTCGTCATTTATATATAAATAAATAATTTTCAAAACATCCATTTATTTTGGTACACAAAATAAATATAACAACATCTTCCAAGGATTTTCAACATCTTTCAAAGAAAAGACCCAATTTCTAGGTTTTCTCACCAAAACTATTCATCTCCAAGATATTTAGAAGAATCTTCTCAAAATCATCTTTCTTCAATCAATATAGTTCAAAACCTTCAATTTCTATTTTAAAAGAAAAAGAAATTAAACCCTCTTTCAAAATCACTCATCTTCTTGAAATCAACAATCAATTTCTCAAAGCTAATCAAAGAATGATTTTGAAAATCATCTAGATCTTGCAAAAACATATATATAACTCTAAGAAAATCCTTGTCTCAAGTTTTGAAGAAGAAATGAGATAAAACTCCCAAAATCAACGGTGTTGAAACTCGATCTTCACCGCACACAACAAAGCCCTCGAGATGATAACCAACTTTGGTGAAGAACTTAGATCTAAATCCCAATGGATTTGGAGAAATCAAAGAAAAAAGATAACTTCTAGAGAGAGAAGCTTTCGATCTGGAATTCTGGAGAGTTTTAGAGAGAGAAGACTGAAAAAGTGATATGAAATATCAGATTCACGAACTGATATAACATGGTCCGCTCGAGCGTGGAATGCCTGGCTTGAGCATCAAATACACTAACCCAGTACTTTTCCAGACAGGTCAAACTTCTGAAACCAAACATTCTCTGCTCGAGCGCATAAATGGCCGCTCGAGCGGACAAGCAACTTCGAATGCATTTTGCATTTTTGTTTTGGGGGCGCTGTTCCTCAACCACGCCAGTATAGCGATCCTGGTTTTCCCTTCATTGGTTGTTGTGTTCCGGACTAGGTACCGTGGTTGTCTGTTGTTGTATATGTTGCATTTCCATCCTTTAATTCCTTGTATTTGAGTTTTAGGATATGTTGGGCAGGTTTGCAATAGGTTGGGTGTATTTTGAAACAAATGGTTGCTGCCCAGATTTTGGTGTCTTCGCTCAAGCGAGGCTTTTGTCACTTGAGCGAGCTCTGTGTTTTAGTTCCTTCTCTCGAACCAGGGTTCCTTCGCTTGAATGATTGTTAAGTGGTCTGTCTGTTGGCTCGAGCGAGAAGTCTTTCGCTCGAGCTTGCGTCTGCGTCTAGTTTGGACCTGAAGGTTGCATTTCTTGGCTCGAGCGAGCTTTCCTTCGCTCGAGCGAGCGAGCTGTATATTTTGGCTTTCTTCGCTCGAGCAAACATTCTTGCGCTCGAGCGTGCTTCTGGGTTGCAGACCTAAAGCTTCAAATTGTTAGCTCGAGCGAGGTTTCTTGAGAGTGGTGCTTGAGTTACTTAGGGTTGATATTTGAAAAACAGGGATAATGCCCTTATTATGTTGAGTAATTAATTCGAATAATTAATTTAGGGATTTGTGTAATTGAGTTGAAATTCATGAAATTGGGGAGTTGTGAGATTGAATAGTGAAGTTTGATAAATTAATCACTCACCCATGAAAATGTTGGTATTTTATCTGTTTGATAAATTTATTATCTGTTTAGAGATAACTGCTTTGGGCTATCGGTAGAGGATAGTCTTGATTGTTGTAGACACTGTATGTCGATTAGGGTAAACTGAAACTAATTATCTGGAATATGTCATTGAATATGACGGATTGAATAATACATCGAATATGTGTATTGGTTGATCATTGTATATGATAAGTATTTAAATACATTGTATATGTATATTGTTTGGGAGGAGATAGGGGATGTACTCCATGGTTTGAGAGGAGATAGGGGATGTACTCTCAAACCTGTTTGGGAGGAGATAAGGGATGGGCTCCATTGATAACTAAGTTGGCCGGAGTGTCCAGAGTGAAAGTCCCGAAAATCTTAATTACGTTTGCATAACGTAGATAATTGAAGTATTGAAGTGTTTTATTATGAGCTGTAGTCTCATGTGAATTATGGAAAAATGGAAGTGTTTTGATATGAGTTGTAGTCTCATTAAATTGTTGGCTAGAGAATGAGCCATGTTTATGAATTTGAGTTTGATAAGTAAAGGAAAATGAAATGAAACTTGGATGTATTTGTCATGGAACTGGGATGTGTTGTAAATTGGTTTACAAGTGTTAACCATTTATCAAATGCTAATATTTTAGTTATTTCTCATACTTGGTTTAGTATATCTCTACTGAGCTTTGGCTCACCCTATATGGGACATCATTTTCAGGTTCAGGTGATATGCCACCTCCAACGACGTAGCTTGGGAGGCTTAGAGGCTGAAGATCTTTTTGTTGTTATCTT
Organism: Camellia lanceoleosa; assembly: GCA_025200525.1. Classification (NCBI taxonomy): domain Eukaryota; kingdom Viridiplantae; phylum Streptophyta; class Magnoliopsida; order Ericales; family Theaceae; genus Camellia; species Camellia lanceoleosa. Next base: position 118,508,701 of record CM045764.1, on the reverse strand, counting down.
TTTGGTATTACATGTAAATTCAAGCCGAGGGCTTAATGTGTTTTGAGTTAGTACTCTCTTTTCGTAACCAAGTGTTGGCTTGGAAAGTTGTAAATCTGTAGGACATTTACTTTTGTTGTCAACATGTAATATTTTTGTAATGAATACTCTGATAAATAAAATATGTTTTATTCTCTTATGTCTATTGATGTCATGAATGTTGGGTTTATTTGTATTATTTTGAGGATATTATGGTACAGGGTATTTGACGCCAGGCGTTGCCTGGACCCTACTTGGTGACCCGAGGCTACTCGACCCCGACTTAAACCCGGTCGAAGTGGCAAAACATGAAAGAAGGATCGAAACCGGGATTGCTACACCTAGGGTTTGGGTATGATATGGAAAGAGAGATTGTTGTTGAACACGAAATAGATGAATGTGGGTTATGAAAATGAAATTATGGTGGGCCTAAATGGTTGAAAATTAAACTTGGGTTAATATTTGAAAAGGGAAAGTTTTGCCTTAAAATGACTATCATGATTATTTTATATAGATAATTGAAATTGTCATTGAAAATGTGAAATTGAGAGGGTATTTATATGAATGGTGGGATTAGTTATGTATTAACTAATTCTGTGGAAGTTTAAATAAATTATTTGTCATGAGATTGTATATCTGTTTAGTAATAACTGTATTGGACTATCGGTGGAGGATAGTCATGATTGTTGTAGAAATTACATGTGGATTAGGTAAATTGAAACTAATCTCTTATTGTTTGTCATTGAATATGACTATGTATATATACATTGTACATGTATGATTATGTGGGAGTGGAAAGGGGATGTACTCCATTGTTTGATTTTGTGTTTAAATACATTGCATATGTATGAATGATTGTTTGGGAGGAGAAAGGGGATGGACTCCATTATAATTAAGTTGGCCGGAGTGTCCTGTGTGAAAGTCCTGAAATTATACATGGGTTTCTAGCCTGCGAACGAAATATTCGTAAAATGGCAATTGTAGTGCTTGTATAACCTACGTTTTCATGGGTCCCGTTTGACGGTTGCCCGCGGACAAAATATCCATAAAATGCTAATTGTAGTGCTTGTATAGCCTATGTTTACATGGGTCCCGTTTGACGGCTGCCCGCGAATGAAATATCCGTGAAAGGAAAGTTTGAAGTGCTTATATGTCAATGATGTGATTATAAAATGAGTTGTAGTCTCATTTGGCTTGTTGAGAAATGATGAAATTGGCTTATGTAATAAAATGAATCGAAGGGAAATGGCTTAAGGTTTGAGTTTGGTATCTTATGACTATATAAAAATGTGGATGTCTTTATCACTGACATTGTATATGCATAGAGTACTTATACCTTTGCTAAATTTCATATATTGTGTTAGATGATTTCTACTGGGCTGTGGCTTACCCTATTTGGAAATAACATTTTCAGGTAATGATGGCATGCCTCCACCAAGGTAATAACATTGGAAGGACCTTTGGGAAGCAAGGGCTTTTTATTTTGTTTTATTTTGCATAGCCCAGGGCTAAATTTGTATTGAGCGAAGCTCGTTTTGTTGTAACAAAGTCAAGACTTGGAAATGTGCAAGCCAATAGGGCATTTACTTATGTAAACCCTTTGTATTCATTAATTTATGTAATGTAAGACTAAGACTCTGATTCATGCTATTGTTTATATATGTTTGTGTATGTATTAATGATATTATTTTGGGGGCGTTACTAGTATTTTACCACTTTATAATTCAAATATAGCTAGAAAGTCCCCTTTATGATTCAAATATAGTTAGAAAGTCCCCATATAATTTTGGACTAAAGTGATACCGTTAATTTTTCCATCCAAACTAATAAAAGGTATATCACACTCATTATTTTGTAGAGCGGACCTAATTTTCTGAAAATATAAATTGAAATTAATAAAAGAAAAAGGCATACTTACCTCCATTTTCTCCAAACGTAAAATGAGATTAAGATGATAATAGAAATAAAATACAATTAAGGATTGATGTAAAATATAAAATATAATTAAAAGTTAATTTAAAATATAAAATAAATAATAATTAAGGATTGATTTAAAATATAACTAAATTAAAATTAGATTAAAAAAATGAATTATAATAAATAATTAAGAATTTATGATTAATTGAATTAATATTAAATTATGTGTATGTGAGATGAGAGAAAGAAAAAAGAAAAAAAAGGATGGGGTTTGAGGGTATTATAGCCATTTCACAATTATAGTTAAGGAAGTTAACAATTGTACTTTGGTCCAAGATCATATAACAATATTTGAATCATAGAGGAATAAAGTGCTCATGGCTTAAACCACAAATGAGTAAAAAGGATTTTTTTCTTAAAATATTTAAAACAATTATTCAAAACTCTTTTTTTTATTTATATAAATATCCATTTGTAGTAGAGGAGTCAAAACCCCAATTTTGATATTAAATTTTAACTTAAGGATTAAAAATGTAAACCATAAGAGAAGGTACACTACAACAAAAACATACTTTAGTGGCACTATACTAGTGGCATATTTTTAGAAAATGCCACAAAAAATGATATTTAGTGGCACGTTTTTTAAAAATGTCACAAAACGACAAACATAAAAGGCTCTAGTGACATTTCAATGAATAAGTGTCACAAAACTACAATAAAAACATACTTTAGTGGCACTACAGTAGTGGCATATTTTTAGAAAATGCCACAAAAATGATATTTAGTGGCACGTTTTTTAAAAATGCCACAAAACGACAAACATAAAAGGCTCTAGTGACATTTCAATGAACAAGTGTCACAACACTACAACAAAAACATACTTTAGTGACACCATACTAGTGGCATGTTCTTAAAAAATGTCACAAAAAGAATATTTGGTGGTATTTTTTAGAAAAATGTCATAGAGCCACAAACATACAAGGCTCTAGTGGCATTTCAATTATAAAAAAAAGTGTCATTTCACTACAATAAAAATGTCACTACAACAAATTTACACTTTAGTGACACTACACTAATAGCATGTTTTTAGAAAATGCCACAAAAATAAAAATTGGCATTAAATGTTTTAGAAAAATGCCATAGAACCACAAAACATATAATGCTCTGGTGGTATTTCAATACAGAAATGTCACATCAATTTTATGACATTTTATAAAATAAGGACACAAAAAATTATGTTCGTGACATTTACCAACAGATGCCACTAAACTTTAGTTGCAATGGCATTTTTTAAAAAATGCCAGGACACTAGGTAGGTGCAAATTACTTTTTATGGCACTTAGGCGAAAAGTGTTATAAACAAATATTTTATAGCATTTTGAGAAAAGCCACTAAGCCAAAAACTTTCCAAGCTTATAATGACATTTTTGAAAAAACAAAAAATGCCAATATATTTTCTAAAATTTTAAAATGCAGTAAATGATTAAAAATAAATGAATTAAACTCAATATATACTACAGGAAAAAGCATATTCAAGACTAAATTTCCGGACCAAAAAATTTGGTATTTGAAAGTATAACTTTCAATGACCAAAACAAAGATTAGTTGCCAAAAGTAAAGCTTTTGGCGACTAAAAAATTTTACTAGCCAAAGTCTACAATTGGCGACTAAAACTAAGTTTGGTCCGATTATACGAGTTTTAGTGACTAAAAATTTTTAGTAGCCCAAAGTAAAGCTTTTTGGCGACTAAAAAATTTAGTAGCCAAAGTCTACAATTGGCGACTAAAAATAAGTTTAGTCACGATTATATGGGTTTCTTGACTAAAAAAATTTTAGTAGCCAAAAGTAAAGCTTTTTGGTGCCAAAAAAAATTTTAGTAGCCAAAAGTCTACAATTGGCGACTAAAAAATAAGTTTAGTCGCCAAAAGTGGTCATTTTTAGTGCGGGAGAACTAAAATCCTAAGGCGGGAATAAAATTTTTTGGTGACCAAAATTTTGGTAGCTGAAAGTGCATCTTCGACGACCAAATCCGATTTTGGTTGACAAAAGTTAAGTTTTTTAGCAGCTAAAAAATAATTAGTAGCCAAAAGTATAGAATTGGCGACTAAAAAATATTTTTAGTCGCCAAAAGTGGTCTTTTTTTTTTTATTTTGGTAGTAAATAGTTTATTTTACATAAATTATGTTCAATAAAATAATTATGTTTATACATATTAATATAGATGTATGTATTATATAAATAATATATATTGCATATATAATCATGTGGTGCTATAGAGGTGTAGTGGGAAGAGTATAGTGTATAAGGTTTATGGTGCGGGAGGTTGGCGGTTCGAGTCTCCGCAAGAGCAGATCAAATTCTTCTACAACGAATAGTGCCACAAATAATGGTGTAATGACACTTATAAGTGTCACTAACTCTTTTTTTAATGGCACTTGATAGTGCCACAAATAATATCTACCATGACATTAAAATGTCATTGAAAGTTTTTAGCCATGATGGTGCAGTGACACTTGCAGGTATCTATCGTGGCACTCGTATCTACCGTGGCACCGATAGAAGTGGCACTTGTTCAAAATGCCACAAGATCAAAAAATGTCATTAGAAGAATAGTTTTGTGACACTTTCAAATGTCACTAAACTAAGAAAATGTTGTAGTGGTAAAGAAATCAATGTAAACTATAAATATAAGTGCTATCTAAACCAAGAGAAGAAAAAAAGAAAATATAGTTGTGGCAAAGAAGCAAAAAAAACTTCAAAAGAAAAATAACACCATAGAAATTCAAACATAAATGGGATTCAAACATATAACTATCGATATCCAATCATCTTGATTTTTTATATGAATATTTTTATCAATGAGTACTAAAAAAGTAAACGATTTGGATCATAGAGATTTGGCTCACAATGGGCCCACTAAACCCAAAATACTCTCTCAAATTAAATCCCCAACATGAAAGAAACCAAACACATTAAAAAAAATTCTAAACGCAGCGTTATGGTTATGTATTTATTAATTTTAGTTATTTTACCTTATAATACTATTACCAATACTTATTTTGAGAAATATTATGCTACACAACACCCCTATCTCTTAAAATGGACAGGAATTGTGAATTTAAATTTAAATTTAAACCTTTCATTCTATAAAATAAAAAAATGTTTTATTTATGTATTCATTGATGAAACTAATTTTTTGCACAAACGGTCTTCATTATAAGCCTAAAATGGAGCTTAAAAAAAATGAAGTATTAGGAAGTATAGAGAATAAGAGTATAGAGGGGAACTATACCAATTACATTCACTACCCTTGAGGTTTTGAAAAAATACAAAGTCACACTTTTAACATAATTTAATTAAATATAATTAGTCTCACATTTTTTTACATAATTATGTTAATATTCCTTTTTGTATGGTTAAAGTAATCAAAAGTAATGTCAATAGTAGGTAGATAATGAAATAAACAAAAATAATATGATAAAATTATTTTTTTATTCATACAATTATCGAATTATTGATGATAACAAATTATTGGTGATGAGATGATAAAAAATAGCCTAAGTATTATGTAAATTAAAATTTTAAAAGATATTAGTATAATTATATCAAAAATATCCGATTAACTGTACATTTTTTGAACTTTTAATTTATCAATAAAAAATATATAATATAAAAAGGTGGCCGAGTAATTTTGATAAAACTAATGTATGATGATATATGATGTACAATGGGAACATTGCATATGGAATGATGATTATGATGAGAGATGGTGATTATGATATCAGCAAAGGGGCAATGCGGTAATTTTGGCGAGGCCAAAATTTTCTTCCGCAGGTATTCGTGTTTTATATATAGGGATGGATGCTATCTCAAATTCAATGAGAGCGTCCAATCCTCATATGGGTTTAATATTAGTGTCGTCAATGTCATGGACTTTGTTTCAGTTCATGCATCTTCTTGTTGTTGTTTTTGTTCTCATGGGGTGTTCGTGTTTGGGTGGTTCAGGCTCTACTACTCATCGTCATCATGTTCATGTAGCTGGGAATGAGACGGATCGGCTAGCCTTGCTCGCATTCAAGGCTGAAATAACCGGTGATCCCTTCGGGGCTCTAAACTCGTGGAATGAATCCATCCACTTCTGTCAATGGGCTGGCATAACATGTGGCCGACGACACCAGAGGGTGACTAAGTTGAAACTGGATCATCGAAAATTGACAGGCTCAATTTCGCCTCACATTGGAAATCTGAGCTTTCTTAGGATACTGTTCTTGAGTAACAATAGCTTCACTCATCAAATCCCCCCTGAACTTGGCCATCTACGGAGACTGCAAAAATTTACACTACTCAATAATTCTATTGGTGGTGAAATTCCCGCCAATATATCTGCTTGCTCTAACCTTGTTGGCCTTGACCTTTCTGGCAATAGTCTGGCTGGGAAAATTCCCGTGGAGCTTGGTTCTCTGTCTAAGCTCGAGCAGTTGTACATTGAAAGAAACAATCTAACAGGTGGCCTTCCTTATACTTTTGGGAATCTGTCATCCCTTATTGACTTCTATGCAAGTTTCAATAATATCAATGGGAGTATACCTGAAACCCTGGGCCAATTGACAAACTTAAACTTTCTTGCATTGGGGGAGAACAAGTTGGTTGGTAATATTCCTTCCTCAATCTTTAATCTCTCTTCCATCACAGTTTTTGATATACCAATAAACCAAGTTCAAGGGAGACTTCCCTTAGATCTTGGAATTTCTTTTCCAACTCTTCAATGGTTTTCAGTTGCAAGTAACTTGTTTACTGGATCCATTCCTATTTCAATATCAAATGCAACCAACCTGTATACCCTTGACTTGGGAGAAAATAAATTTATTGGAAGAGTGCCTCCTTTGGGAATGATGCACAATCTTATGTGGTTAAACTTAGATTCCAATCATCTTGGAACAGGGGAAGCTGGTGACTTGAATTTTCTTAGCTCATTGCCCAATGCCACCAATTTGAACTTTTTGAGGCTGGGCTTCAACAACTTTGGAGGGGTGTTGCCAGAATCAATTGGCAATTTGTCCACTAATCTTGGTATTCTTTCTTTGGAAAACAATAAAATAGGTGGGAGCATCCCAACCGAGATGGTGAATTTGGTCAATTTGCTGGCTTTGGACATGTCAAACAATCATTTCATCGGTAACATTTTTGTTGATATTGGGAAGCTACAAAAGCTACAATTTTTGGATCTCTCAGCTAATAAATTCTATGGGAAAATTCCATTTTCTTGGAAAAATTTGACTTCACTAGCGTATCTTTATTTGGGATTAAATAATTTGCATGGCAACATTCCTCCAAGTCTGGGAAAATGCCCTCTTGTAGATCTGTCTCTTAGTTTGAATAATCTTAGTGGTACCATACCCAAACAAGTTCTAACTCTCTCATCATTATTGAACTTGTACCTATATGACAACCATTTGGTTGGGTCCATACAACTAGAAATTGGGAATTTAATAAATCTTGAACAATTGGATATTTCTAGGAATATGTTGTCTAGAAAAATTCCAAGCACTCTTGGTAGTTGTGTAAAATTGAGATTTCTATTTATACAGAGCAATAATTTATGGGGAACTCTTCCTTCATCTTTAAGTGTTTTGAGAGGTATTGAGGAATTAGATCTTTCTCACAATAATTTCTCTGGAAAAATACCAGACTATTTAGGGGGCTTTTTCTTCTTACAAAAATTGGATCTATCATTCAATGATTTTGAGGGTGCGGTACCAGAAATAGGCATATTTAAAAATGCAACGGCTATTTCTATTAGGGGAAACAACAAGCTTTGTGGTGGTATACCTAAACTACATTTGCACAATTGCAATACCAAGGGATTCAAAAGGAAAAGATTCACACTCATCTTGAAAATAATAATCCCCACATCGTTTGGGCTTCTGGGACTAGTAATGGTGTTGTGTTTACTGTATCTTTGTTGCTTTAGAAAGACAACAAAAGTACCCTCTTTGAGATTTTTAGAGAAGTCATATGTGAAATTGTCCTACCAAAGTCTACTCAAGGCAACTGATGGGTTCTCTCCAGCCAACATGATAGGCATGGGTAGTTTTGGTTCAGTCTACAAAGGAATTCTTGATCATGATGAAAAAGTTATTGCAGTGAAGGTACTAAACCTTCAATTCCGTGGAGCTTCCAAGAGTTTCGTTGCAGAGTGTGAGGCCTTGAGGCGTATCAGACATCGAAACCTTGTCAAGGTTTTCACAGCATGTTCAAGTGTTGACTATAATGGTAATGATTTCAAAGCTCTAGTTTACGAGTTCATGGTCAATGGTAGCCTAGAGGATTGGTTACATGTAAATGAAAATGAAGATGAGGTGCATGTCAAATCAAGAAATTTAAACCTCCTACAAAGGTTAAATATTGCCGTTGATGTTGCTTCTGCACTTGATTATCTGCACCATCATTGCTCAGAACCAATAGTTCACTGTGATTTGAAGCCAAGCAATGTTCTTCTGAATGATGAAATGATTGGACATGTAGGCGATTTTGGGTTAGCTAGATTCCTTCTAGAAGGCACCAATAATTCTTCTACAACTCAATCAAGTTCCATTGGCTTAAGAGGGTCTGTTGGTTATGCTGCTCCAGGTAAATGTGTCTCATAGGCCCTTTTCTGATATTCTTTTTCACCTTCAATTTCCAACGTACTTTAGAGTCTGATTTGCATATCCATCAAGTATGCTCCTTCGATCAATGAAGTAAAGCAGATGGTTCTTTGGTTTTGTTTCTCGCAACATCCATTGCCCTACAAATGCATGAAAGTCAATATTTGGCAAATACTTTCCAATGTGTTATTTAAAAGTAATTTTTTCTTTTCTTTTCTATTGCACATAATTTAGTCTAAAAATATGAAACTCAAAGGAATGCAGGTTCTTAATTTCATTAGTTTCTTGCTTATAATATACAACCCAATATACAATCCCATTTTTTAGAGGATTTTCTATACATCTCCTATCTTGTTGTTTGCAAATCATACTCCATATAATTGTATTTACGTTTATTTTTGCCTTCAATTGAAATGAACCAATATTGAGAAATCTTAGTATTTTTCTTGGCGCAAAATGTGAAAGCATAACAACATACAATATCTAACTTTTGTTCATCTCCTATGTGTGTAGTCATAGGATAACATAAAGAGAAGATTAGAAAATCCTCTTTTGCTAATTTCAATCCTCCTATCTATTTCTTTTATGTTAATAAGTTTGATGAATACAAACCTAATTGGATAAAGTTAAACTGTCACCCAAGCTTCAACTGCTTATTTCTTAAGAAGATATTTAACCATCAACTGTTTGGTTTCATAAATATCACTGGGAAACAATCAAACTTGTTTCAAGTTGGGCCTTTCTCATGACACAAATAGACAAACCAAATATTGTTATCTCACCAAGAAGAGACATAATTCTTTCCTATATTACTTTAAACAGTAAAGTTTTTTATGCTTTAAACTTGTTTTCTACAAAGAGTTATCCGTAGAAGGTACATTACTGTTACTATTATTTGATATGCTTCTGGCCAAGCATCTTTACAATTGTATTTAATTTGAATGATGCATCAATTGCAGAGTATGGTATGGGAAATGAGGTGACGACATCTGGTGATATATACAGTTATGGTATCCTCCTATTGGAAATGTTTACAGGGAAGAGACCTACTGATAACATGTTTAATGATAGTCTGAGTCTCCATAACTTTGCTAAGATGGCTTTACCTGAACAAGTAGCGAGTGTTGTTGATCCAACACTAATTCAACAAAGAGAAATTGGGGAGCGAAGCTCAAGCACCGAAAACACTCAGAATCAGAGCTCTACTGGCAGTCATAAAATTTATGAGTGCTTGATTTCAATACTTAATATTGGAATCGCATGTTCACAAGAGCTACCAAGATATAGACCAACCATTAATCATGTTGTTACTCAGTTGCTTGTGATCAAGAACAACTTTCTTGGAACTGACGGAGTTCATGGAGGAAGAAGAGCTAGAATTACAGTGTGATCTTGAGTAGGTATGACCCTGTCACTTTCTTAGTAACTGAAGAATATACCTGCATTTATTACTGAAATTGTCGCAATTCTACACTAGGCCGACAAACTTTTGTTTGTCTTGTGGCATATAAATCATAACACCTTAGATATGCTATACTTCACCCAAATGACCACATTCTTAAACATTGACCTTTTGAAGGTGACAAAAAATCAGTTATGGTTCCTGTCAAGCATGATGGTTTCATTACCGAATGGAAATTCTTTTTTTCTTTGGTTTTTTATTTTTTTGGGTCAAAACTACGGTTCTTCTGCAAACTTGAGCAAATAATTCAACTAGATTCACATTACAAATATGACTAAGAATCATACATAAGCAAAAATCAATCAATATTAATCAACCTCTATTCCCAAAATCATATTCCACGATACTGGAACCTCAGCTCTCATAACTTCAGAGTTGCAAAGTTCTTTCCCCTATAATCCCCTCCAACTTAATCTGGAAAAAAAAAATTGGTTAGAAACTTGAAGCATTTGAATGTCTTGACACAACTATGGCGGTTAATGCACTTTGGCTATACACATAACGGAATTGATGGAAATGTAACTTCAAGTTTTTTAATCTGCATATGGCTAGGGTTGAAAAATATACCAACTGATGGAGTATTGTGCGACTACCCTGTTTTAATCATGTGCAAAGCCTTAGAGGCTTATCTGTTCCTAAGGAGGGCAGTGTTGTTTACATTGCACTAGTTGCCAAAAAAGAAAGAAAAAGGCAAACTGACATTTTGTTGCATGTATTATGGGTTACACTCATTCCATAAATTTTGCATTCAATTAAGCTCGAAACATGACACTAGATAAGGGCAAGTGTTGTTCTTTACTTCTATGTTTTTTCTTTTTCCTTTTATGATCTTATGAGTAATTGGTTTACAATAACATATTTGTATACCTTTTTTCAATAAGGTACCAAAAAAAATAAAAACTGATTTTCAAGTTGCTTCGGCTTCTTTTTGGTGTCTTATTTTAATTGTTTATCATTTCTCATCATACTATTTGAAGTTTTACTTAGTTGTTTTTCTCTTCTCCTAGGTACTTGAGGTCTGATTGGAGTTCAAGATCAGCAACTATGTTATATTATCCTATGCTTTAATTTCTCTTTGTTCCCCCCCCCCCTTCTTTTATGTTTTTAGTTTGTCTCAAGCATGCACTTTTTTCATCTATATGTACTTCAGGAGGCTATGGCTTGCAATGGCTATCTATCCTGTTTTATACTCTAAAATAGGTTCATATGACTTGCAATGGTTCCAAACAAGCTGTTGCTGTAGAACTTGAAGATATTTGTCCACTCCACAACTATGTGATGCTACAAATTATTGTTTTGGCCATGTGTTACATATATGATCCTATCCTTTAATTTCTTTTCTTTAATTTTTAAATTTTTTTTTTTTTTTGATTTTATGTTAGTCTCAAGCAGACATTCAACTTTTCTCATTTAAATGTACTTTTAAGAAGGCTATGACTTGCAATGGCTATTTTGTCATTTACTCTAAAACAGGTTCCATAGTTATGGATATGGCTTGCAATGGTGTAAACAAGACGTAACTGTAAAACTTCTTATAATCGATATATATGTGGTGTGATATAAACTAAGATATGGTTTGTATGTATTATGTTTGCTTGTAATAATTAGAGAAATGTGAAGAATACTGTCTAAACTCAATTAGCTGGGATGAAGAATATTTTATTTTGTTTTTCTTATGACTTTTGTTGTGTTTATTGTTTGTTGTCTGTTTTTTTAAGTTGGTAAGAGTAGTTTGTTTGTTTGCAAGTTTCAAGACCTGTTGATGTATCCTTTTTAAACTCTCTACTTGTTTGAAGTTTATATACTTTGGGCCAAATAGCCTAGATTTCCTTTTCAAAATTTATTGAATTTATTAAATACTTACAGAATTGCATTCAAGTGCATTGATATTCAGGATATGGTAAATCTGACGTTACCTTGGTTTCTTACAGTTCATTTGGATTAAAAGGTTTGGTGACTAAAACAACATAGTTACATTTTATATAACGAGTGTTTTTACGCAATTGCATAAATTTAATCAAAACTAATTACACTGGTGCACAAGCAAATACCAATTATCTTACATCTACAGTTTAATGTCACCACACTAGTAATCCCATACATACATTATCCTAGTCAACCTAATCTGATAATCAAACATAACTATAAGTTTAAAAGATTAAAGGAATAAAAACTACTTGTTATTATTAGGATTTGGGATGAAAACTTCCAGCTTTGGGCACTAGTACTTAGTTCCAATGAAAGTTTTGTTTACTCTCCAAAACCAGAAAATTCACACCCAACAACAGATCTATTAACTTAAAAACTAGAGAAATCGATTAGTCTTAGTTGTTCTTGAATTTTCTGGCAATAGGTTGGGAGGGAAAATTCCAGTGGAGCTGGGTTCTCTAAGTTAAAGAGACTGTACATTGGGAGAAACAATCTAACAGGTAGTGTACCTTATTCTTTTGGGAATCTATCATTTGTTCCAGAAGACAATAGTATTGGTGGTGACATACCTGTTGATCTGGGTCGATTGACAAACTTGGAAGTTTTTCTGTTGAGGATGAACAGGTTGGTTGGTGCCATTCCTTTCTCAATCTTTAATCTCTCGTCTATTACAAAATTTAATGTCGTAATGAACCAAATTCATGGGAGCCTTCCCTGGGACCTAGGAATTAGTCTTCCCAATCTTAGTGTCTTTGAAGTTGGTGTAAAATCGTTTACTGGATCCATTCCTGTTTCAATGTCTAATGCCACTAAACTACAACGCCTTGGTTTGGCCAATAATAAATTTACTGGAAAAGTTCCTCCTTTGGACAACCTGCATGATCTTCAGCTGTTAAACTTTCATGGAAATGGTTTAGGAGCCGGGGAAGCTGATGACTTGAGGTTTCTCTATTCTTTGACCAATGTGACAAATTTGAACGTTCTAGATCTGAGTAAAACAATATTGGAGGATTGTTGCCTGAATCAATTGGCAATTTGTCCACTAATCTTGGTAAACTAATATTGAGCAACAATGAAATAGTTGGGATCATCCCAACCGGGATAAGGAATCTGATCAATTTGCAGCTTCTTGACTTGTCAAACAACAATTTCACAGGTAACATTCTTGCTGATATTGGAAAGTTTCAAAAGCTGCAGGGATATCCCATTGTCTTTTGGAAATTTAACTGTGTTGACAAATCTTATGTTATGTAACAATAATATTCATGGCAGAATCCCTTGAAGTCTGGGGAAATGCCAAATGTTACTGGAACTAAGACTAGTTCAAAACAATCTTAGTGGTACCATACCCAGTGAAGTTCTCAGTCTCTTATCGTTATTGTATCTACACACATCTCATAATGATTTGGCTGATTCCCTTCCAATGAAAATTGGAATTTTAAAAAATCTAGAAGAACTTGATGTTTTTTAGAACATGTTGGCCGGTGAAATTCCAAGCACTCTTGGTAGTTGCTTAAAATTGAGATTACTACATATAGAGAGCAACAAATTCTGGGGAATCCTTCCTTCATCTTCAAGTAATTTGAGAGGTATGGAAGAGTTAGATCTTTCTCACAATAATTTTTTTGGAAAAATCCCAGACTATTTAGAGGACTTTCCCTTCTTACAAAAATTAAGTCTATCATTCAATGATTTTGAGGGTGCAGTACCAGAAAGTGGCATATTTCAGAACGTAACATCTATTTCTGTAAGGGAAACTACAAGCATTGTGGGGGTATACCTAAATTACAGCTATACAGTTGCGACTTCAAGGGGTTCCAAAGAGAAAATTTTACTCGAAGCTTGAAATTAATAATCCTCATATCTTTTGGGCTTCTAGGACTAATTCTAATATGTTTCCTATATCCTTGCTGGTGTAGAAAGACTAAAAAAGTACCTTCTTTCAAATATTTAGGGCTCTCATTTTTGAAATTGTCATACCAAAGCCTACGTAAAGCTACTGATGGGTTTTCTCTATCCAATTTGGTCTGTGTGGGTAGTTTTGGTTCTGTGTACAAAGGAGTTCTTGGTGAAGGTGAAAATGTTGTAGTAGTGAAAGTACTAAACCTTCAACACGTTGGAGCTTCCAAGAGTTTCTTCACCGAGTGTGAGACCTTGAGGCACATAATACATCGAAATTTTCTCAAGGTTCTCACAGCATGTTCAAGTGCTGACTATGGTAACGATTTCAAAGCTCTTGTTTATGAGTTTATGGCTAATGGTAGCCTAGAGGATTGGTTACCAGCAAATGAGAATGAAGATGAGGCGCATAAATAATCAAGGAATTTAGACCTTGTACAGAGGTTAAATATTGCCATTGATGTTGTTTCTGCGCTTGATATTCTTCACAATCATTGCTTAGAACCCAATCGTTCACTGTGATCTCAAGCCGAGCAATGTTCTTCTGGACAATGAAATGACTGCACACGTAGGTGACTTTGGGTTAGCAAGATTCATTCCAGGAGCCATCTATGACCGTTTGGCAAATCAATCAAGTTCTGTTGGCATAAGAGGTTCTGTCGGTTATGCAGCTCCTGGTAAATATACCTCATAGGCTCTTCTTTGTTTTCCTTTATGCCTTCACTATAGAATCTATTTTTTATTCACACAGCCATGAATCTGCTCTGTTAATCAATGAAGCAGAGTTGATGGTTTTTTGCTTTTGTTCCTTACAATGCACTATAACAATTTTTTTGCTGATTGTTTCCAGTGTATTACTCTCACATTCAGTACAATGGATGGATGAATGGGTTCTAAAACTAAAACTATTTTATTTTATCTCCTTCATGTTGGGAATATTTTTGCCATTAATGGGTGGATTTACCGATATCTGCAGATCTTAGTCCCTAACATACCCCTTATTTTGTTTAATGCATGAATTGCAGAGTATGGCATGGGAAATGAGGTGTGAACATCAGGTGATGTGTATAGGTATGGCATCCTCTTATTGGAGACGTTCATGGGGAAGAGACCTACGGATAACATGTTTTGTGATAGTTTAGGTCTCCATAACTATGTTAAGATTGCTTTGCCCAAACAAGCAGCAAGCATTATTGCCGATTTAAGACTATTCAAACAAAAAGATCAGAGCTTTGCTAATACTTTCAAAATAAAGGAGTGCTTGATTTCAATTCTTAAAGTTGGTCCGCAACTATCGTAATGCTTTAGATAGTTCAACCATTTTCTGTTTCTTTTGCATTTTTATGGAGCAAAATAATTGAACTAGGTTTTCATTACAAGTGTCATCCAGAATAATACAGAAGAGATGATCAATTAAAGTTTTAGTCAATCTCTGTTGCCAAAATCATATATTCAAGATACCGAAACCTCATCTTTTGGGACTCCAAAGTGGAAAAGTCCATTTTGTTGTTGATTTCAAATTCCTCAAATGTCGAAGCATTTTATTCTCTTTAAACAATTATGCTAGTCAGAGCATTATGGCTATGAACTTCTTTATGAAAATTGATGGAAATGTAACTTTTGAGTTTTTTAAGCTGTAACCATGGCTGGGGTTAAGAATAAATCAACTGACGGAGTTTTGGGTAGCGTGATTTCTCATGAATGCGTTTACTGGATATGATGCCTTGATGAGGTTAAAGGCACAAGAGTTTAGCTGATCAACATCACATGTAGCTCTGTTTTTGAATCACTGTTGATACTAAACCACATGAGGATTGGAGTAGTCGTCAAACAGGCTTCACTAGGCTATGAATTGCACAGGTAGCAAAACTCAAATTAAGTACTCATTGATACCTCAGAGACCCTTAGTTTCATAAATGTCTATGTGGAGTGTGAAGGCCAGAGTTTTGTAAGTACTCTTGGTGAGTAGCATTGTTTACATTGCACTAGTTTTCAGTTGAAAAAAATAAAGAAAAGAAAAGAGAGAGGCTATTTTAAGTCTATTGACATTTTGCTGCCATAATTGGGAGGATTGCATTATGAGGTACACCCATTCCATGAATGTTACGTGCAATTAAGCTCAAAAGATATTAGGACAAATTTCACTCTACTCCCTTGTGGTTTGGCCTATGCGCGGATAAATCCCTTATCATTTGAAAATAACCACATAACCTCCATATGGTTTGTGGACTAAACGCACACTAACTTCTATTAACAAAACTTGTGAATTTACATTCATACCCTCTTCTTCCTCTTTATCTTCTTCTCTCCTTCATCCTCTCATGGCTGCACCCCACCATCACCACACAGCTCCTCCCCCCCACAGCAACCACCACTGCAGCCTTCTCATCTTTCATTGCTGACCCCATTCCAGCAATCACCACTTCTCAGAGAGGTGGTTGTGTGAGTTATTTTTTTTATAGCAATATTAATCTTTTTTGAGGATTCACAGGAATAGACCAAAAACAGAAGTATTTTTTTGTTAATAAAATATGAACTGAGTTTGTTTTGTTTGATAATCTAATTGTGTTAATGAATTAAAATTTGATGCTCAGTTGGAATCTATTAATTGATCTTCTTGGGTTTTGAATTCTTGGTGCTCATTAGTTGTTTGAAAAGTTTGGTTGATTGGATTGAGTTTTGATTGTAAGTGTATTAGTTTGGCTTTACTTGCGTCTGAGGCATGGTGGGTATTTGTGTGTCCAAGTGTGCCCCTGGTCTATTCACTGTATTGATGTGTCCAAGTTTGCCCATAGTCATGTACATAGAGATGTAGCCATGAAAGGTTGTACCGGTCTTAGGAAGAGATATTGGCGGGCCTCTCTTGATTTTGTGCTCAACTGAAATTCACTGGCTCCCAAGAGGGAAGATGTGTTAGGGCCTCTCTCGATTTTGTACCCAACTGATACAGTGGGTTGGAGTTAAGAAATAGAATGAGAAAATAGTAGAGAGAGAGAGAGAGAGAAAGAAGAATGACAAGTTTTTGTAAATTTAATAATGTGTAAGGGGTATTTTGGTCTTAAAAAATAGCTTATTCTCTTCATGGTTGTGTGAACCTTACATCCAGTAAATTTGGATGAAAAAATGGATAGTGCGCTTTGGCCCACAAATCGCATGAGGTTATGTGGCTATTTCTAAATGATAAGGAGTTATTCGCACATGTACCAAATCATAAAGTTAAAAGTGAAGTTTGCCCAAGATATTATTCAATATGGAACCAAAAATCAAATTTTCAGGCCAATGCAGCAGATTACTTATGTCTTCTTTTTCCTTGTTTGTTATATCCCATCAAATTGTTTGGAGATTAATTATTTTTTCTCTTCTCTCAGGGGCTTGAGATCTGATTAATCGTGAAGATATTGTTGGATGACTCAACAACTATGCCATGCCACGTATTGCTTTGGCTGCCTGCTATTTTTCAATTTTTCTTTGTGTTTTATCTTAGCATTCATCTTTTCTCGTTTAAATGTACTTTAAAAAGGCTGCGACATGCAATGCCGATCCTGTCTTATACTCTAAATAGGTTCCATAGTAGATGATGTTGAACTGAGTGAAAGAAGATAACATTCCAAATGCATATATAAGATTCATCCTCAAGTATTTTCTTTCACTAGTTTTGCAGAAGACTTCACAAAGTAGAGCCTTTTCAGGCAAAAGCTAAAACAGATTTCATCAGGCTTGAATTGATTAGTCTGATATTTGTTCAGCAGGTGACAACTCTGTGTGATTAAACCTTGGTTTATCACACAGACACACGGACACACACACAAAAAAAAAGAAAAAAAGAACCCTTGGTTTATAGAAACCTGAACCTTATGTTTCTGCTGGATCAAACCGGCATATCCAATTGTTTACACCCTAATAAACCATGATTATGAAGTTTTAAATTTAAATAAATACTTGACACAATAAGATTTAATCATTGAATATTCACATTCTGGATTCATGTTGTGGACTCAATCTCAAGTATACCTGATGGCATTTTGCAGATAGATTTAGATGAAGGTATGCCAAGTCTAATTTTTAATTTGGATAAATTACACTCACCTCTTGAAGTTTAGAGAAAATATAATTAGCCCCGTACTTGACATAATTACACTAGTCTATCTCAAAGTTTTAATTCACAGAACATTTAAATATTTTTTCATCAGTAATTCGTGAATTGTATGGATGAAAAGATGATGTTATCTCTCTTCTTCTTCTTCTTCTTCTTCTTCTTCTATCTATTAAAATATATATCTTTTTTCATTTCAGGGCTATCCAGCATCTGTATAATTTTAGTTGCTTTAGCTATACTATAAATCAGTTTAATAATGTCAAACTTGTAGCACTAATGTTGTGTTTGGTTGTGAGATTTGTGAATGGATTTGGAGATGGAAATGAGAAAGGTAAGTGAAATGTGAATAAAATATACTTACATTTCACATAATTTTATATACCTTTTCTCTTTCTTTTTTCAAATTCCTTGTCAAATCTCTTAACCGAACAGAGCATGTATTTTTCTCAAGTTAACCCCGCAAGTTTGATCACCACCCTACTACCACCCTACAAAACAATTAAAACATTAATTTCAAAAACGCAATCAAAGGTGGAAAAATATTTTCTCAGCGTTAATCAGACGCGTATTTGCAACGGAAGGACTTGACTCCTGTTGACTCCTTGAGTTATACAGAACAGAGATTTTAAATTAAAATTGACTGATATCAACTTTTATGTATGTGCAGTCACTATCAGGCTCAAGATATTTGAATATTTCACCTCAAATGCACGACAGTTCAGCTACTGATGCATACTCCTTGGACGGTATTAGTGGTGTAACAGACTTTTATTTGTCCAGGAATATTGCACTGCTATAATATAACCATAATTACACTACCATAATTGATAATTAATATTATAAAATTTCGTAACTTTCATTATAATAATAATTTTTTTTAAAAAAAAAATTGCATATCAACATTTTCCAATACAAAGTATATTTTATGGATAAATTACATTGACACTCCTTGAAGTTTGGTTCAATTACATTCCACCCCTGACATTCTGAAAATTTCATTCTTACCCCTAATAATCTCATTTCACAAACCTCTACTTATATAAAATACAACTTCTAGTAGAAAAATAGAGAAAATTACATTGAAAAAAAAAAAGGCAAACCACTAATATAATGCCATCAGGTAATTTAATTTCATACTCCCTCCGTATCAAAATATTAGTTCCTTATTTTATTTTTTATTATCTCAAAATATTAATCTATTTTAAAAACTTAAAGACTAAAATAATATAAATTTTCTATTTTGCCCTTCTTTTAAATTCATTAACAACATAAAAAATACAATTATGACAATTGATATTCCTAAAAAAATATATTATCAAAGAGTAATTTTAGAAAATTAAGTTGCATTTGGTTTAGTTTTGGAATTGTGATTCTCTTTTTGGAGTTATGATTTGAGTGTGAAATTGTTAGTTGAGTTTAAAAAGAGAAAATTTGTTTAGTTATGAGTTTTAAAAAATGTTTTGAAAGGAGTTTTGAAGAGTTGTTGAATTTTGAATTTTGAAATGATAAATTTTGTTTAGTTAAGAGTTTTGAATTGTATTTTAAGTTTTGAGTTTTTGAATTTTGAGTTGTATTTTGAATTTTTTCGATTTATTTTTTAAAAATATTAAAAAATGTTTAAGAAAATTTTATTTTTTATTTTAAAAATATAATTTTTATTTAAATATTTTTATTTTATTTTGTAAATATTTTAATTTTTAATTTTAATATTTTAAACTCAAAACACAACTTCACACTCAAATCGTAACGAAACTCATAACTCAAACTCAATTCAAAATTATTTTCAAAACTCATAACCAAGTATATAATTTGAAATTTCACATTACTTTTAAAACTCCACACTCAAATCATAACCAACACATAACAAAAAAAATTAAAATATTTAAAAATATATTTATAAACTAAAATAAAATTTTTAAAATAAAAAGTATTTAAAATAAAAATTATATATTTAAAATAAAAAAAAATTTAAAATTTTTTTAATATTAAAAAAATAAGCACATAAATGTATGAAATATAGTGCACATTAAAATAAATAAATAAATATTTAAAATATAAAATATTTACCCTAAAAAATAAAATTAAGAAATTTTTTAATATTTTAAAAAAATAAATCCAAATTTTTTTAAAATACAACTCAAAACTCAAAATACAACTCAAAACTATTTTCAAAACTCATAACCAAACAAATTTTCTCTTTTCAAAACTCATAACTCAAAACACGACTTCATACTCAAATCATGATTCTAAAAATAATTTTAAAAAATAATATAAAAATATTTTTTTGAATTTTTTCTTTTAAAAAAGGGTTTTGAATAGAGTTTGGTTTTGAGTTTTGAATTGAGGTTTGAATTGTATATTTAATTATGAGTTTTGAAATTAATTTTGACATTAAGTTTTGAATAATTTTAAGTTGTGTGTTTAGTTATGAATTTTGAAAAGTAATTTGAAAATTTTGTCATTGGAATCATGATTCCAAAGGCAAACCACTCACGGCCTAATATTTTTGAAGTGCAATAATTATACTATCAAAAAAAAATTAAATTTTTTAAAAGAGACTATTATTTTAAAACGAAATGAGTATTATATTAAATAATAAATAATATAATGTATACTATATACCGAGTGTATATGGACACAGTGCAGAAGTTAATTTCTAATTATACTTATATCCCTATCAAAAATAATAATAATTATTATTATAGTTATATCTGCGTGTGTATATGTATTTATATCCCATATTATATATAACAGTGCATATCTATACATGGGGCATATCTATTATCACTGTTATACATACACAGTGCTATGTACACAATCCGTATATCACTGTTATACATACACAGTGCTGATGAACACTTAAAACAAATTACCAATCAAACTTCCAGATCATAGTAATCAAAAAACAATTTCCAAATCGTGAGTATTTTCCAGATTGTGAATACATTGATCGATTACGAGGGAATGACGAAGGGAAATGGAGTGGCGTTGGTGCTAGGATAGTGAGTAGGTCGTGAGTAAGCTGAAGGGAGAGGGAGTGGTGGCAGCGATTGAGTGGTTAAGGTGAGAGAAGATAAGGGTACAAAGGAAGAAGAAGATGGTATAAAGGTCCATGCATAAATTCTGTTAATAAAAGTTAGTGTGTATTTTAATTCACAAATTATGTTATGTGATAATTTTTAAATATTAATTATAAACGGCAAATGGCCTAGAGTATAGGAGGGTAAAGTTAAGTTTATCTATTTTTTTTAATAAAATTATTTAAATTATTAATTCAAATAAATTTATAACATCATTAAAAATTATTAATTAATTTGATAATTTATTAATAAAAGACATCAATTATTATGAAATGAAGAATTTTAAAAGACGTGATATAATTTTTAAAATCACAACGAGCAAATCATGAATGATTCTACTTACATTACAAAACTATCTCTATACACCCTTAAAATGTTAAATTTTTATTTTATTTTTTTTACAAATTTTGTAATATCAGTTTTACCCTCATCCCTACTACTAATTCTTCTTCTTACACCCAAACATGTCAAACCATAATTTCTTCACCTCCACCGATCCACTACTGTTATCGCCACTCCGTCACCAGCCTGGTTCAGTCACCATCGATCTCAGTGCTTCGGGTCTCATGGCCTACTCCATTAACAGACAAAATCCTCTTCTTCCAAGGTTCAATACCCAAATCATATAAGAACAAAAATATGAACAAATCATACAAGAAGAAATACTTGAGGGAAAGAGAGACCAATTTTTTTTAAGCAAATATATGGATGGAGTCCGTTTTGTTTTAGAATTTAGGGTATTATTTGAGATGATCTAAATAAGTATACCTTTTTATTTTTGTAGGAGTCGGATAAATTGGAAGAATCAGAAGCGTACTCTAGAAGACAAATATTACACGTTTCTATCCTGCATGATCAGGACGCCGAATAAAATAGATACGCCGAATAGATATTGAACTATTCAGCTGAGTAAATAAGAGGATAATGAGTGAAAAGTCGGCCTGGCCCCGAGGCCCAAGAAACGAGTATAAATAAAAGAACAACAGAATAAGAAAGGTATGTGAGAACTATTGTGCTTAACTTAGAATATAAGTCAACTTGAGTGTAAAGACTAACTTGCCCGTCAGAGTGCTAATTCCGGCACCTCTGACCGGAGTGTTTATTTCTTTTCAGGTGACTAGAAGAGGATCACTAGCGTCCCCCAGGATCAAAAGAGTATTTCCAAACCACTTCTCCACAATTGGCGCCGTCTGTGGGAATACTCAAACACATCCATGGCGGGCGTAACGGAAGACCCTCCGATAGCCACTGATGAAACCACGCAACGAGACGACCTCACTCCAACAAACATGCTTGGCTAGGAGACTATCGCCGCAAGACGTGCCTTGAACTTCGCCTCACCTTCGACTTCGGAGCATGAGACAATGCAGGCGATCATGGAACAAGCAAAGCAAAACGAACAGAGGATGGAAACACATGATTGCTGAGAACGAACGTCTCCGTCAAGATTTGGACCTGGAAGTGGCGAAGTCCAAACAAGCTGTACGCCTAGATTCGAAACGACCTCTGAGGGTAGGTGGTCAACAACCTCGAGCCCATCAAGACGATACTGATAGCGACTCCGCCTCACTATCCCCGGAGCCCAAGAAGAAGGGTCGACCTGAAACTACCAGTTCTTCCGAAGATAGTCCCCGTGTAAGGCATAAGTGAAGAAGGAACAGTTCAAATGAAGAAGACAGCACGATCCCTTTGTACGACGGATTGCAAAGGCAGTGCTACCCAAGAAATTCAAAGAACCGTCCTTCACCTTGTACGACGGTAAATCGGACCCCACCGATCACATCCGCCATTACAAGCAAGCCATGACGTTGTATGCAGACGACGAGGCTCTCATGTGCATAATATTTCCGAGCAGTTTAGGACCACTAGCTGTCAAGTGGTATTATAAACTGGAGCCGGCTTCGATTAAAAGCTTCCACCAACTCCAAAAATCCTTCAGGGCAAGGTTTATCACTAATGAGGTCCAGCCAAAGCAGACCGATTCCCTCTGGGCGATGCAGATTCAACCGGGGAAAACCCTTCGTGCCTACTTGGTGCGGTATTGGGAATGTTTCAATCTCGTAGACGATGCTTGCAATGACTCCATGGCCATCACCGCCTTCAAGATGGGGCTGCACCCCGATAGTACCCTCGTAGCTCTTTGACTAGACGGCCCCCCAAAACAGTTTGGTCGTTGATGAAGAAGGTTGAAGAATATTGTAAAGTGGAAGATGATGCCTTGAGGGTTAAAGCCGGAAACATGACCAACAAGACGGCTCCTGCTGAAACTGCTCAGCCGTTAAATTTTGTAGCACTCCAGAGCCCTGAACCACAGCATCGGGCCA
This sequence comes from Camellia lanceoleosa, assembly GCA_025200525.1. Classification (NCBI taxonomy): domain Eukaryota; kingdom Viridiplantae; phylum Streptophyta; class Magnoliopsida; order Ericales; family Theaceae; genus Camellia; species Camellia lanceoleosa. Next base: position 118,485,329 of record CM045764.1, on the reverse strand, counting down.
AATGGGACAAGAGACGGGACTCTCGCCGATCAAGCGATCAATGCTCACACCAAGCAAATGAGCAACTGCAAGTTGATAGTAGGCGCACAAAGCGCCGAAAAGAAATATGCGGAGCTGTCAGAGCCAATCGGTTTAGTTATGTCCAAAATCCAACATCTTCCATTCTTTAAATGGCCATCCAAAATGGTGGGACCTCCTGACACGAAAAGACGGGCAAGCGGTGTGAATATCACAAAGATCACGTTCTTGATATGGACAGTTGCTATGCTTTGAAAGACCACCTTGAGGAATTGGTGCAAGATGGTCGGCTCCAGCAACATGTCCGAAAGAGCACAATCAAAACTGTTGCCCTTCAATAGGATTCACCTCCGCTCGGCGTCATTTATATGATATACAGCCTTCCAATGCCTCTTACCGTACACACAATTCAGTCAGCTCCCCAGAAGCAACGCACCCTAACGAAATGGCCCCACGAAACTCTGAGTATTATCTTTGACGATTCTAATCTTATCGGCATAACACTCCCCCATATTGATCCATTGGTCATTGAACTACACATAAACCGATTTACCGTTGAACGCATCCTCATAGACCAAGGGAGCACTTCGGAGGTTATGTATTACGAGACCTTCATCAAACTCGGCTTCAACGAATCAGACCTGTCTCCGGCTCCTTATCCATTATTAAGCTTCATCGCAAATCCAGAGTACTTGTTGGGGAAAATCACACTACTCGTTCAAGCAGGCTCCCAAACAGTGGATGTGGAATTCTTGGTCGTCAAGCTCCCTTCGCCATATAATCTCATCATGGGGCGAACTTGGTTGCATACTATTCAGGCCGTGCCAAGAACCTATCATCAGTTGCTACGCTTCCCGACTGAACACAGCATTGAGCAAATCCGTGGTTCCTAGCAATCCACACAAGCATGTCATCTCCTTTCTGGAAAGACACCAACTGAGTCGCAAGTCAACTCCACTGAAGTGTCGAATCGAAACAGCCTCAATGATGTCGAATGGCTCCCTAGCGAAAAGCCACGGAAGCCCTAGACGATACCAGCAGCAGCTCGCTAAGTCGTATAATCAACGCATTCAGCTACGCCGCTACACACGGGGAGAGTTGATCCTGAAAGTACTTCCGGGTGACAAGAAACCGGTTAATGGAAAATTGGGTCCTAACTGAGACGGCCATTATCGGATAGATTCCATATCGGCTCAGAAATATGTCAGGAATGAGTTTGTCACGGCCCTGGAACTCGACTTGTGCAGAATGATCTTAGTTCTAAATCATTCGCCATGTACACATTCCACTTTTGTAATGCAAGGACTCTTGGTTAAAAGTTGTATCCCCACCCACTACGAAATCCAGTTGAAAAGCGCTTCGACGAAAAGTCTCCGGATTCGGAGCCCCATCGGCGCATGACGTCTTTGGGCCGAAATAAGCCTCCAGATTCGGAGCGCCCTTCGTGGATATCATGATTGGCCAAAAAGTCTCCGGATTCGGAGCCCCATTGGCGCATGACGTCTTTGGACCGAAAAGCCTCCGGATTCGAAGCGCCCTTCGTAGATATCACGATTGGCCAAAAAGTCTCCGGATTCGGAGCTCCATCGGCGCATGACGTTTTTGGGCTGAAAGGCCTCCAGATTCGGAGCGCCCTTTGTGAATATCACGATTGGCCAAAAAGTTTTCGGATTTGGAGCGCCTTTCGTGGATATCACGATTGGCCAGTCTCCGGATTCGGAGCCCCATCGGCGCATGACGTCTTTGGGCCGAAAAGCCTCTGGATTCGGAGCGCCCTTCATGGATATCATGATTGGCCAATCTCCGGATTCGGAGCGCCCTTCGTGGATATCACGATTGGCCAGTCTTCGGATTCGGAGCCCCATCGGCACATGACGTCTTTAGGTCGAAAAAGCCTCCAGATTCGGAGCACCCTTTGTGAATATCACGATTGGCCAGTCTTCGGATTCGGAGCCCCATCGGTGCATGATGTCTTTGGGCCGAAAAAGCCTCCGAATTCGAAGTGCTCTTCATGGATGCCACGATTAGCCAGTCTCCGGATTCGGAGCCCCATCGGTGCATAACGTCTTTAGGCCGAAAAAATCCTCTAGAGTCGGAGCCTCATCGACGTATGACGTCTTTGGCCGATAAAGCCTCCAAATTCTGCTGATCAAATAGTGTCCCACCGGGCGACGCTCAAGGGCCGAGTAATATTCCGAATTCGGAGCGCCCTCCAGTGAAAAACATTTACACATTAAAGCAGAGATATGTAAGTTGAGCCAGCACAACTGCATGAACAAAACAAAACGTGCCAACATTCGAAATAAGATGCTTAATTAAGCATATAAAAATTCAAAATAAGATACAAGCATTTAAAATAAAACATTTTATTTGATTAAACAATAATTACATAAACACAATCCGCGTTCGAGCATTACAAAATCTATTTGCATATGGCGTCGCCTTCGTCCTCACCCTTCTCAACTTCGAAGGCGAAAAAGGGGAAGTGATCACATTGGTACAGCGGCAGCGCCGAATCAACGCCCACTGCTCGGAGGGCATCCGCAGCTTGAAAAGCTTTGATCTGACCGCGCTTGAATCCATGATGTTCACACCGGCGAGACAATCACCCTCGATGTGGAGAGCTCTGACACCATAGACAACGTCAAGGCCAAGATCTAGGACAAGAAAGGAATTCCCCACGAAAACAGTAAAACTTCACGGTCGCGGCGTTACGTCGGCCTCATTTCTCGATCGCGGTTGCGAAGAACTTCCCTGTTGTTGTTTCTCCCTTCGGGGTGATCTGCTTCGACGGCTTGGAGGCTGACGTTTTTCCTGTTCTTTGAACGCCCTACCTCTCGCACGGGTGGGTTCTCTGCTGCGATTCATTGCAGTATCAAGCTCAGCCAAAGTTCGAGCTTCTCCTACTTTGCGATTCAGTAAATTTACTCTCATACTCTGCTACTGACATAGTACCCTGCTTCAGCTGTTCAAATTCCGAAACTTTCATGTCTCGCATGCACTGTGGGAAATATTTTTCATAGAACATTTCTTTGAATCGGTCCCAAGTCAAATCCCTATTCGCATCTCGAACTAGCATCCACCATCTTCTCGCTTCTTCTTTCAGAGTAAATGTTGCTAGTAAAACTTTATAGGCATCCGTACACGGAAACACCTCAAAAATTTTCTCAGTCTCAAGTACCCATGCCTCTGCTGTTAATGGCTCAATACCTCTTGCAAATTCTGGTGGTTTCAATTTCTTATATTTCTGTGTAAGGGTGATAATATCATCATTAGGGATCGGTTCCATTTGCACAGGTGGTGGAGGAGGAGGTGGAAAAGGTTGTCTCGGTGGTGGTTGGCCTTGCTCTAGTTGTTGTCTAACCAATCTAGTCAAAGCTTCTACCATTCTTTCTAACCGAGTCATTCTAGCATCAAAAGATTCAGTCTCATCTACAGTCCTTGCATTGGTATTCTCCATTGGTCTCTAGAACCCATAACAGATAAAACATTTCATTTTCAACATACAGCCTCTGTTGCCTCATTAATTTTAATTCTCATTTCCATAAACACACACACACACATGCACACATGTTCATGCCATGCTCTATTTCTTTTCTAATGCACCCTACAGCTCATATGGACACGTGTGTGAGTGATTTAACTCGTGTGCACTGATACCACTCTGACACGCCCCAAACTCGCCCCGAAAAGTTTGGCAACGAGACCGGCCAGTAATCCTAGATTACCATAGGCCTTACTGGACAAAACATAAATAAAACGGGGCTCGCGGAAGCACATACAAAATATAAAGAGTCCAAGAGCTGTGCATTTATATGAACAAGTTTTTTATACATGCCAAAAATGATAATTACACACTATTTCACATAACATGATCAGGAACGTCACATAAGTATCTGCTACAAATAACAAAAAGACAAAACTCTCTCACGGCCTTCCAGGCCTGGCCCCAGCTCGGAGGCACTCAAAACTCCTGGTTAGGCTTCAAAACGGCGGCTCGGCTCGAGACTCCGCCTAGGCTTGGCTTCCTGAATGCTCACCTATAAATACATAACTACAAACAATGAGCTAAAGCTCAGCGAGTAACATTAAAGTAAAGGGTTAGTGAACGAATTCCAACATTTCATATATACAGTTATAAATAGTCAACAGTCATTAATGGCATAATCCACAGAACCTTTCATTCCAGTCTATCAATTTAACAGTCTAACGGTCTCACGAGATCTCGTAACTGGCCATGGGCCTTCATCTTCATGCCCTAACCCATGACTGATCACATCATGGGCCTGCATGTTCATGTCGCACCCATGACCTAACTATCTATGGATGCCATACAAGATTTGCAAATTAGGACATTCGTTCACAGTTTAAAATCACCTTTCAGAATATATCATATCATAACATATCACTTTTAAACATAGTTCATAATAACATAACGTTACAGAAATGTTACTCACAGTGGGTTTCCAAAACCAGTTGCACGGTCTTCGAGGTTTGTCCTGCAATTAGCATTATAAAACATTTCTTAACATTCATTACCATCATACATTAAATCATTCTTGCCTCTCTTTCTTTCCTTCACTTTAATTCATGCCATAACATTCATTCTTTACTTCATTTCATGTTCATTTCATGCTCATAAGATGCTAAATGATGCAATTAACATGATAAAATCAAGTGTACAACTTCTTCACAAAGTTCCTGAAATAAGCCTTCCCGCTCGAGCGCCACTTTGTCTGCTCGAGCAGACTGTAAAATGTCCAAAACTGCTGGGAGGTCGATATCTACGCTTGAGCGGGATTCCCTCCGCTCGAGCAGACCATGCAAAAATTCGAAACTCTGGTTCTTCTTCAAGCTTCCATTCTCTACTTTACAAAATCAATTTCCATTACATGAAGTCCATAACCCAAAATACTTGAATTCATCTTAAATCAACATCAAAAACTTCAATTCAAAACCCACATGCATTTTTTACAAGATCAAACCCATGAACATGTATATAAAAGCTTCATTTTCAACTTCCATGAAGGTTTTGAGGAAGAACCTCCTTTAAGACAAATAAACATGAACCAAACCATCCTAAACCATGATCTTAAGTTCAACATGCAAGAATCAATAATCTACTTCAAGAATTTAACGAGAATCCTTACCTTAATCACTTACGAAGCTTGATTTTCCCCCTTTTCCTTTCTCTTGTTCTCCCTTTTTCTTCTCTTTCCCCGAACTCTCTCTCTCTCTCAGATTTTTCTCTTTTTAGTTTGAGTCAAATGAGTCAAAAAGCAAAGCATCCTTATCTATTAATATATATATACATCAAATAACCCATATTGCCCACAGCACTTGAGCCAAACAAGGCCCTTGTTCTTATAAATAGAATTGTGCCATAACACTTGAGCCAAACGGGACCTAGCGAATCAGACGAAATTCAGTCTTCAATTTATTTTCTCAAAAGCCTCTAAAAATTCCCGGTATCACATAGACGTGTTCAATTTCATTTTCTGAACCCATTACAGTCATCCATTTCAGTCCCGAAGTTGTAGCATCAACAGATATTTTCTAAATCAACCAGATATTCATCAATAAATTATATTAACACATAATTAATCACCGAAAATCAAATCATACAGTTCCGGGTCATTACAGTGAAGGTTCACCACTTCGACTCATGCCTCCTCCCAGCTCAGCTAGCGTCTTCCCTTCACTTCTGCTGTTGAAGAAAAGCTTATTTGACATTCGCACTCGTTTAATCTTTCTCAAAGAGCTGGGCTGAGTTGCTGACTAAGCACATAAATAGGACCCTCGTTCATGAAGTACATGCCCATTTATTCCCTACGAGGGTAGCACCTCCGAGGCGATCTCATTAATATTGAAGTGTCAACAGCCCGGCGCCGACTGAGTCATGCCCCAATCGCCACATCAACCACTGATTATTCGGCGTTCTACGTTCATAAACCAGCTGGAGCAAGGACAGATTCATCAATCTTGATGGCTTGAGTGCCCCAGCCGTTCCACGAATCGATTCTTCAGTACAAGATTCTTAAGTAATCTATTATTCAGCGTTCTATGAACCAGCTGGGGCAAGGGCAGATTCGTCAATATAGACGGCTTGAGTGCCCCAGCCGTTCCACGAATCGATTCTTCAGCACAAGATTCGTAAGTAACGTGTTATTCGGCGTTCTGCGTTCATGAACTAGTTAGGGCAAGGGCAGATTCATCAATCTAGACGGCCTGAGTGCCCCAGCCGTTCCACGAATAAATTCTTCAGTACAAGATTCTTAAGTGTCATATTGGCGTTCTATGAACCGGTAGGGCAAGCGGATCGTCAATATAGATGCTTTGAGTGCTGACCATTCCACGAATTGATTCTTCAGTACAAGATTCGTAAGTAACGTGTTATTCGGCTTTCTATGTTCATGAACCAGCTGGGGCAAGGGCAGATTCATCAATCTAGACGGCCTGAGTGCCCCAGCCGTTCCACGAATCGATTCTTCAGTACAAGATTCTTAAGTAATTTGTTATTCGGTGTTCTATGAACCAGCTGGGGCAAGGGCAGATTCATCAATATAGACGGCTTGAGTGCCCTAGCCATTCCACGAATCGATTCTTCAGTACAAGATTCATAAGTAACGTGTTATTCGGCGTTCTACGTTCATGAACCAGTTGGGGCAAGGGCAGATTTGTCAATCTAGATGGCTTGAGTGCCCCCGCGAATCAATTTATCTATACAGTAGTCATGAATTCATTTTGTTTATGATTAAATCAGATCCCTAAATTTAATCGGCTTTTAAGTCTGCCGTCTCACGTAATCTTGACATTTTGTTCTAACTACTGATTCTCCTAATTATATACTCATACAGCAAACAATACGATAAATAATTTGAGAGCATATAAAATTTTCATTCATAAATTAGGCGCTAGCAGGGGACATTTTACATATGAAAATCCAAAAAGGATGAAAGTCAACTAACAAAAACGTACATTGAAATTGAAGATACTTAATAAAACTAGAATGTCTCCCAGATCAATCCTCGCGATCAGACTCAAGTGGCTCAACGTCCACTTGCTCGTATGGAATTGGCAAGGCCAATGTAACTCCAATGGCAGCAAGGGTTTTGAGCCACCCATGTTTGAATCCCCGATTCTCGAATTTGGGGACTTCATCTACATATTCCTTAAAGGCGGCGCTTTTTCCAGCCTCAAGCGCCGTAGAAGCTTCAGATTCGGCTTTTTTCTTGGCCGCCTTCAACTCTTCTAACTCGGCCTCTGCCTTGGCAAGCGCCTCCTTGGCTAACTTGAGTGATTCCTCACTCGCGTTCGCCCTATCCTCGGCTTCAGATCTGAGCTGGTCAGCAGTCCGAGCCCTCTCATTTTCAGCTTCGGCTCGAGCACTTTCCATTACGGCTCTCATTGCCTCGAACTCTGCCCTGCTCCTTTCACCTTCATCTTCAGACTTTAAGCGGCCAATTCTTTCAATGGTATCATGCTGCCGGCGGCCTAGTTCCGCTATCCTTCCAACCGTCTGCAAAACAAGTTGGGATCATCACACCAAGCAGTATCGTATGTAAACCAAACCAAACGAGAAAAAGAAAATATCGTATACATACCAGAAGGGCTGACTGGGTAGCAAACGCTATAGCTACCAAATTCGGCTCTTCTCGAAAGGTGGCCTTGTCAGCCAGTAGCGAAACAGAGGTGGCCAAGCTCAACGCTACGGCTGGATCCTTCATGGCGGATGCGTCAGAGGAGATTGGCGTGTTTTTTATCTTTGGTTGAACAACGAAAGAAACAACCACGTCGGACTCCTCTAAGCGAGGCCATTTGTCAGCATGGCTATCCTCTAAGCCGGCCTCTCCCTCGGCGTTATGTTTTTCGCCTCGCTCTTTTGGCACCAGTCGTTCTTCCGTAATTTGCTGTTCAGCCTCCTTCTCCGTCTCAACCACAACAACTTGAGCCGTTTCTTCTCCAGTAACGGGTTGTAAAGATTCAACCGGGGCAGACTCAGAACGAGCGGCCTCAGCTTTCTTTCGAGCAGCCATTCGCTCGGCATTTCTCTTTCTCGCCATCTGCGTGAGATTTTCCCCAGCCATGCCTTCAGAAAAAGCGCCGGGTAGGTCTCCCAAGTTTGTAAAAATATCTCCGAAGGAAAACTCCGCCTGACCCGAAGTGGACGGTGAGTTAGGCTGGTTAAGACCGGCTGCCTCAAACACTGATTTCAGAGCTTCGTCGATCTCTTCGACCTCGGCAGCGAACTCCCTCGTTGATTCGGCAACTACCTCGACCACCGACTCTAAGTCTTGTTCCGAATCAGAAGCTTCGAGACCAATTTGCCTAAGAGTCTTGAAGTTGGGGAAGATAAGAGCCGTAAGGTGTTGTTCGCCGGTTGGGATTGGAATGTCGTTCGCAGCCGAGAATGTAGTATAGGTAGGCTCGTACCGCAGGAGAATATGGGCGGCTCTCTCTTGCTTCTGTACGTTTGGACGGCCAAAGTACTTTAGTGCGGTCTTAATTTCCACAAGGACTGTGTCGTCAATCGAGGTTAGAATTCTCTTCAACTTATTGCCTGCAAAAACAAAGGGTTAGACTTGGAGAAAAATCCAAATAAAAGAAAGATCAACAAACAAGGAGTTACACGGCAACCTGGTTCACCCCTCCGTCTGGGAATAGGGTCTAGGCGATCTTCGCCTTCGCCGAATTCCTAGTTGCCTCGGACATTGACCATTACATCGTCAACTTGTTTGCCAGAGCTGGCAAGCATCGTTACCAAGTGATGGTCGGTGTCCTTGGCCCTGAGAAAGTAACGCCCCAGTCGACCGGAGGATTTGGCTAAAGCGTAGCAGTGCCAAATCGCTGGAATGCCAAGGTTGATCCTGAGACGCCGATTCAACTCTATGATTCCCATTACGATTCGAAAAAAATTCACATTGGGTTGCGAGGGAATCAGACCCCAATGGTGGAGGACGGCCCTAAGAAATGGGTATAGAGGAAAGCGAACTCCGCCCTCCGCAATAGATAGGAGAGGAAAGACGATTGTATTCTGGTCGTCCCTCTCCATATCAAGGGTATTGTCCGTTACTAGAGATAGATGGACATCATCAGGGATAGAGAAATGTCTTTGGAACCCAGAAATTCGACCATCGGAAAGGAGGTCTTTCAAATGCTTAGCCATTCTAGTGAGGACTCAAGGATATTCTAATTCAAAAATAAATACGGAAAGTAGGATTGCAAAGAGAAGAGAAGAATACTTACGAAAGGCAAAGGAGACAACGAGAAGACGGAGAGGAGTTACAGAAAACGCGTCAGAGAAGAGATACCGACTGGCAGTCCAGGAGGATCAAATATTCGAAAAAGCATGTATTCGAAGGGACTTAAGTTTCAAATCGTAATAAATGTGAAAGAAGCATGAATGAGGCAGGAAAGCGTTACAATGACCAAAAAGCATGTACGCATTTTGACACGCATCGGGAAGAGGATTAACCGCCGAATTTTTGACTTTCCAGATTAGAAGCCAAACACGCCGACTAACTGATGCTAGTGGGGTGTTTGGGGGGCAATTGTGGGAGCCGGATAAATTGAAAGAATCAGAAGCGTACTCTAGAAGACAGATATTACACGACTCTATCCTACATGATCAGGACGCCGAATAAAATAGATAGGCCGAATAGATATTGAACTATTTAGCCGAGTAAATAAGAGGATAATGAGTGAAAAGTGGGCCTGGCCCCGAGGCCCAAGAAACGAGTATAAATAAAGGAACAACAAACTAAGAAAGGTATGTAAGAACTATTGTGCTTAACTTAGAATATAAGTCAACTTGAGTGTAAAGACTAACTTGCCCGTCGGAGTGCTAATTCCAGCACCCCCGACCGGAGTGTTTATTTCTTTTCAGGTGACTAGAAGAGGATCCTTAGCGTCCCCCAAGATCAGAAAAGTATTTCCAAACCACTTCTCCACAATTTTTTATGAAAAGATATACAAAAAAGTAGAGCGATGATATAACTTAAATAAGTACACTTATTTAGTTTATGTCGAATAGTGTCTAAACCAATAAATCCTTTCTATATATTTAGAGAGAGAGAGAGAATGTCCCAAAATATGTACCGGCACCTTCCTTGGGAGATTAGCGCCGATAGAGGAGGAAGATGATGAGTAGGGTTTCTCTCTGGAACTAGGGCTGGTGGAGGTGGTGACAATGGGGTGGAGGTTAAAACTAAAAATTGTAAATAAATAAATAATTAATGTGTGTGTGTTTGGTTTGAGTTTTTTGGATTAAGTTTTTTGAAAATTAAATTTTTTTATTTCTCATGTTTTTTTTTTTTAGTGGATATTTTTAAAATTTTAAGCATTTTTTTTTTTTTACTTTTTTATATGAACCTTACTTAGATGTATCTAAAAAGTAAAAAAATATTTTTTTAAATTAATAAATACATAAAAATACAAAAAAAAATACTAAATTCTCGTATTTTTTTATTATATATTTTTGGTATTTAGTGAATTTTAAAAAGATTTTTTTTCACAAAAATTATATTTTTTATGTGTATTTATGTTAGGTGTGTCTAAAAATTAAAACAATTTCTTAAAATATTTTTAAAAAAAAAAAGTAAATACAAAGAAATACGGAAAATAAGAAAATAGAATTTTCTAAAAAGTGTTTTTGAAAAATCAAAAACAAGCAAAGTGATTTTTTTCTTAATATTTTAAGAGTGTAAGAAGATAGTTTTATGGTGTAAGTAGAATCACTCGTAAATCATATTTTAAGTAAATTAGTATATTTATAATTTGTTGGAAAAATGGTTTTATAAAGGCTTATTTTGGGCCAATTTTGAGCCAAAAATTGAGTGGGCCCCAAATATCTTTTGAGGTGGGTCCGAAGAGGTGACGTGTTTCTTGCCGCGTGGCAAGTTACACAATGAAGACGGTTTGTCAAAACTATTTATGAGTGAATGGGAAGTGGAGGTCGTTTTTGAGTTCGTGGAATGGATAATTAAAGAAGTAAATGTAAGTTTCTTTGAAATGAGTTGTCCCACATTGAAACTTTAAGAGAGCTTATGTATGTATATGAGCTCTAGATTATAACACTTGGGTTGAGTCCCAAGGGGCACTCCAAAGTTTGTAGAAGGGAGGAGTTATGGACAAATGGAACCTTGGCTCAAACCACCACACACGCGTCGCCGCTGTCCTTCCAACCGAGTCGTGCTGGGTGTGGGTCGGATCAGTTCTAATATTAATTTTTTTTTGAAGAAAAATTATTTGAACTTTTCCAAAAATTCTTAACGAATTTAATTCAATTTGAATTTAATTTTTCTATCAATTTGTTACTTTCTCCAATCCAATTTTCTAAACAAATCAAACAGTCTAAAGAGTTTCGGATCTATTGGAACCCGAACAGTTATAAAACTACCAGACAGATTTAAATCTGTCTAGCAGTTACCAACAGATAGAAACTGCTGTAGTTATCTGTCCATTTTTTGAATTGCACCTGTTCATTTGAATTTACATCTGTTTGGTTTGAATTTAGACCTGTTTGAAACTGTCAAATTACCTATAAATACCAGCCCTATTCCAGCATTTTATTAGTCTGAAAAATTCATTTCTTTTGTCTTCTTTTTGCTCTCTTGCATCAATTATTTTTCATATTATTTTAGGAAAAAATTCAGAGAGTTTAGAATATAGGTTTTGTTCACCGAACAAATTGTTTGAAGTGCTACTATAATTTGTGAAGATCATTGTATTCTGGGAGATAGACACTATTAGTCCGTAAGCACCGTAACGGAACGAATTTGTCTTAAAGACAGAGTTTCACACACTCGACTTGATCTTTTTATTATTCATTTGGTTCGGTAAAATAAATTCAGTCAATTACTTATTTTATTTGTTTAATTTAGTTTTAATTTATTTTTTTTATACAGAAGATTGTTCCAACATAATTTACTCTTTTATTTACACGTGTGGTTGCCAACAAAATCATCTATATTATTATATTAAGTGAGACTTAAATTTGGTCTCCTAAAACTTCTGTCACGTGTAAATTGAATAATAAAAATTAAAAAAAAAAATTCCAGACATCTACACACATATTTTTCACGATAGTTTAAAAGTCATAATAATTTTAAATTTTAAAAATTAAATTTGTAAGTTTGCTTTTAAATTCAAATAATAACATGTTACACATGTATGTGCACCCTTCTAGTACTCCTGATTAAGTCCGCCACATGGGCAGTCGTAAATGTTGCAAATAAGAAAAATTATATCATGGTTCATGCTCTAAAGGAACGACATGAATTTGGCCCTAGTCAATCACCGTGTCATTTTTTTATTTGAAATCATATAATACAAAATCGTGAGTTCCATATTCTTTATTAATCACAATTTATTTAAGACATTATGTGACCGTCTTTCAAAATTATCAAATAACTTCTCTGCGAACAAACATCCGCTTACCCCATTTTTTTTTCTTTTTATTTTATTGTTTTTACAATCTGGAGTCTATTAACTACTGTAACTTTAAAGTGGAGCATTGAATAAAAGTATATTTGATATATTTTGTTAAGATTTTGTACAAGTGAATCTTTTATGGAACTTGAGGGTACTCTCAATTTCGGAGAATTTAAAGGGTTCGTGAGCAAGGACAAAGCCACTATTATAATATTGGAGGGGGCCTCACAAGTATTAGGTAAATCAAGGTGGTCGGGTCAAATCTAATTTAGATAACTAAAATCAACAAATTACTATTAAAACTAAGCCAACAATAATTATAAAAATGTATTCCAAAAACATGAATTTCAATGATTACCTCTAAAAAAATGCTTATGAGAAGTAACATCATATAATCCACCTAGTACATGAATGTTAATAAATTACAAATCACACTAAATACGTTAAATTTTGAAATTGTCTCGTACTAATTAATAGAATAGGAAAATAGTTTTTTTTTTTTTAGAGAAGAAAATAAATAGGATAATTATTTATAAAAATATGAAAACTTTTGTGGGGTGCAATTTTTGCTGGAATTTTTTTACGTTAAAAAAAAAAAAAAAAAAATTGCACCTCCATGTATTTGTAAATATTTTTGGTCAACTATCATGATTTGTGATCCCCTCCCCCCCCCCAAAAAAAAAAAAAAAAAAAAACCCTCAAAATCAATTTGGATTATATCCAAAAGCACCACAAAAATCCTATAACCACCGCAAATTCTTATGACCAAGTAAACTACAAATTTAACTACCGCAGAATTTTAAAATCAAATTCTACATTATAGATAACTAAACTTATATATATATATATTTAAAATTAGAACATATGACGGTACACATTATAAAATTTTCAAAATAAAGGAATCCATCTTATACGAAGATGACACACAAATGATATCGGTTTTTTTCGTTTGGCTTATATTTTCCACAACTAGCTAAGAAAATAATTTGACTAAAAGATAATACCTTAAATTCTGTGAGGCAACAAAGTCATGACATGATAGTCTGGACTTTAAGAAGTCATTGGTTGGTTTTGAGTATCGTCATGTGATGCCCTATATGTGTTTTAATTGGTGAAGGGAATAGAATTTACAATTTTGTGTTAGATGATTGAAAAATTTAAGAGAACATGAAAATTTATGATTGACTAAAGACATGAAAATCATGATTTGTTATTGCCCCCCAAAAAAAGCCCTCAAAATCAATTTGGATTATAACCAAAAACACCACAAAAATCCTATAACCACCACAAATTCTTATGACTAAGTAAACTACAAATTTAACCACCGCAGAATTTTAAAATCAAATTCTATATTATAGATAACTAAACTTATATATATATTTAAGATTAAAACGTATGGTACACTAAAATTTTCAAAATAGATAATGATATCGTTTTTTTCCTCTGGGTTATATTTTCCACAACCAGTTAAGAAAATAATTTGATTGAAAGACAATGTCTTAAATTTTGAGAGGCAACAAAGTCATGACATGATAGTCTAGAATTGGAGAAGTCATTGGTTGGTTTTGGGTATTGATGTCTTACATGTGTTCTAATTGGTGGAAAGAATAGGATTTATAATTTTATATTAGATGATTAGAAAATTTGAAAGAGTATAAAAATTTGTGATTCACTAAAGATATGACTATATGACTAACCAATAATTTTTCCTCAAATTTATGAACCACTGGACCATGACTGTGACTTGTGACTTTGGGGGTGTCCTTAATTGCACGTAAGCAAGACAAAATTAATTAACGGTCAGGTCAGTCTTAGGGTGGGTTTGGGAAGTAGGTTGGTTTTTTGATTTTTTGATTTTTTTGACTATTTTAGTCTGGGTTTAAAAGCTTGGTTTGGAAAGGGTTTTTTGACTTTTTAGCTTTTTTGAGTTTTTTTGTGAGAGAAAAGTGTAATGATTATGGGTTGAATGTGATGTTTTGATTTTTTGGGACTAAAATAGCCTGTTTTGTCTTTTATGACTATTTTAGCCCCAACCCACTACCCAAACGGGGCCTTAGCTCGTTTGGCATGGCAAATTTTGAAGTTAAAAGATTAAAATAGTCATGAAAAGATAAAATAAATTAAAAAATTAATAAGATAAAATGTTATATCTAAATATAATTATTTTTTTTTTTTTTTACAAAAATCAAAAAACTGTTCCAAATGAGAATTTTAACTCCAAACTAAAATAATCAAAAAGTCAACCCATATTCCAAACGAAACCTTAGATATGTCAAAGCAGTCAAGTCAAGTTTAATTTAGACAATTAAAATTAACAAATAACCATTAAAACTAAGCTAACATAATTACAAAAATGTATTCCATAAACTTGAATTTAAATGATTACCGCTAAAAAAATGCATATGAGAAGTAACATCATATAATTCACCTAGGAGGCGAATGTTAATAAATTACAAATCACACTACATACGTAAAATTTTGAAGTTGTGTTGTTGTTGGCTTTTTGGCTTTTCGAAGGGTATTTTTGTAAATGCGAGCGTGCCAGCAAGGATCAATCAGTCCTTACAGAAGTTATAATTGCCAACCAATTATCAGACGATTGTGTTTTAGTTCTTTTAGCCTCAATGAAGAGGACTTTTACTGGTGGCTTGACTTAGGAGAAATTAAGAGAAATAATAGTTAATATGAAAAACAATGGAAGTATTTCATTAAAATGAACACTTACAATGATTCAAACTCAGCCTCGAAGAGGTTTACAGTGACGATCTACTTGAAACTACTCCTATGAATCGAAGTGTAGAACAGGTATTTAAAGTGCAAGAAAGGTAAAGACTGGAAATATAAAAACTAGAAAAGAAAATATGTAAAGTAAGACTGATTTGTATGATCTGAGTCTGGGGGTTTTTTCTGGGGACCTCCTTGCTATTTATACTCCTCAAGGATGACCATCGAACTGCACTTCAAACCGTCGAACTGCCCCTACATGATCGCTGATCATGCTGCCTTAGAAGTAGTTCCACTATGCTATCACTTGCAGTTGGGCTTCCCTCCTGTATTTGAATTTGAATATGAGTAACTGTTGAAGCCACGTCATCCTGTATCTCTTTACTGATCCAGTGCTACTCAAATCACGTGAGAACCAATTTTCACTGCCACGTGTATGATCATGATCGAAGACTTGAGTAATCTTCTTATATTACCCTTACTCTGCCACGTGTCGAACTGTGATTGGCTTTTACAAAATATGTAGCCAACATTACCTCCCGCACTAATATACTCAATATTTGGTGATATTAGTGGATCACAGTTTTCTTCCCGCGCTTTCAGAACGTGCCTGGAGTCCATTTTCTGGAAACACAACCGTCATCTATTTGGTGATCATTTGTATTAACTCTCTTTCAATTTGTTGAACATCCCAATACCTCAGCATTCGAACGGACTATGGCTAAATCAACTTCTCTTTCTATTGATCAAGCATATGAAGAGCCATTGAGTAATGCTGCTTCCCCTCGAAAGAATCTCCACGCATTCATTAACCACCTCTACCTGCCTTCCTATGTTCAGGTTATGGGAGTCTTTGCAAATTACCAACCTTCGGACTACGAACACATTGCTCTTAATCCTTCAATTCAACAAGTTGCAGACATAAACACAAGAAGTTCTTCCTCTAACTTCTCCTTGTACCTCGAACCAACTGCTCTTAAACCTTTGATTTGGCAAGTTGCAAATATGGACTTGGGAAACTCTTCTTCACAAACCTCTGCATGGGATGAAGCTACAACTTCTTCATCTTCTGGGGTTTCCGGCTGGATAAGCTGGTCAACACTTGAGACTTATGATTTGAGGGAACGAATTAACCATCATTTTGTTGAGTTCACTGACCCTTTGGAGTTTCCTTCCTATGCTCGAAGTTCAGTGGTCTACCCTTACGTGCCCATTGACTTTCGACGTAGTTTGGAGGAGAATCTGCTTGTGGCCTGGTACACATCCTCCATGCCCACAACAACAGTGCTTGTTGCCTGACGCCCAGAAGAGGCACAAGGGTACAACCCATCATTCTTAGCCAAGAAGGCGAAGATTTGGTCTTCTGACTGGCTTGATTATATTAATATCTTTGTTCCTTCTACTCCTGTGCCATCTCCCATAATAGAAGCATCCACACCTTCTTCTCCATCTTCTGAAACAGAAGCATCTGTTTCATCTTCTGAAGCAGAACCATCTACCCCTTCTCCTCCACCAACTCTTTCTTGGACAGAGACACTGAGGCTTGCCCTTCCCATGGATAAGATCTTCCCACCTTACAAACCTCCATCTTCCCCTACTCCAGCTAAGCAGAAACAAGCTCAACTTCTGCTTACAGCTTTCTCTCACTTGCCCTTCAATGTTCTTGAGGATGACGTTCCTCTCAAGAACCTTCGATGGGCTTGTGATATTCTGACTAGGGGCCATGTCCTTAATCCCCTTGTCCAAGCAGAACTTCATATGTTCCTGGACCAACTTCCGGTGCTCCTCTACTGGCATCGAAATTCTATGGTCACTACACAATCTTTGGATCAACTTTCGTCTCTCCAAATTCATGCCCAGTACGAAGCAGAGAACTTCATCGAAGAATTCGATGATTTCAAGAATAAAGATTCTGCGTATTGGGATGATTTGGTCATAGACGAATTGGAACAAAGATTGAGGAAGGAGGCTTTCGAAATAAAGGCTGAAGAGCTCTACTATGAAGTGAGAGCACACCAACTTATGCAGCTAACATTAGAAGAAATAAAAGATATAATAAAGAAAGAACAAAAATTCATTGATCACTGTTGGACCAAATTTCATGATCTTGTTATTTATTCTATTCCTTATTTTTATGAGCTTGAGTTTGTACCCAAATAGGATTACTTGATGTAATTGCCTTGGCTTGAATACAAACAAAGTTCTTCTGTATTTGACATTGTTTGACTCTGTTTCCTTTTGCCTTTAAAAGCCAATTCAGAGCCTCAAATTGAACAATCTCATCCTTCGAATCTGAACTCAATCGTCTTTAATGAAAACACTAAAATGAACCAACATGTCTTTTTCCAATTTATGGAGTAAAGTTGACAATTTTAGCTGATATCATCTAGAATTAGTGCTTCGAATTTAACAACCTTACCCTTCAAGACTAACTATAACCAATATATGGTCATGGTTAATATAGCCAATCAATTTTAAATTGACCACTTTTGGTTCGAAGAGCAATCTATGCTGTTTTAATTCAATAAACAATCTCCTTTTATAAAAACCAACGATTGGTTTTGATGTTTTGAATAGTAATTCTCATCCTTAAATAATCCTAAATTTTGCTCCAAAGGTCGTTACTTTCATTAATAACCCTCAAACAGGTCTCTAAACCCTTTGAAGTAGACCAATACTCGAGTATTCTAGCATCTTTAAGCATGTAGCATGCTTCGAAGCCGGTTTCTCTGTTTCGAAGCCGTTGTCCTTTGGTTTTTGGCGCCAAAATTTGGCTTCGAAGCCAAATATTTTACTTCGAAGTTGACTTCAGTATTTGGGCTATGTTTTTTCCCTCCAAAAGTATCAACATTGAAGGAAACTCTTCGTATTCGTACTTTTAGTACTTAACGACTTACGCAATATATTTTTCAGGCACAAAGCTTGTAAAAACCCCTTTTGTTTCGTGTTCTGAAATCACTTGTTCTTTCAACACACAAACCCTACCGATCTTTTGTTAACCCTCTCTTCCTTACTACTCGCTATTAATGGATCCTTCCTCACTGAAAGTGCCTGCTGGCGATCGTCTCAGCCCTACCATGGCTTTGAAGAAATGTATTGATGAAGAAATTACCAAGCTCACGACTGGTGGGCCAAGCAACATAGATGGGTGTCTCTTCGTTCCTCGCCACAGCCGCCAACAAAAGTATGTCCTAGGACCCATCTTTCGGGAAGCTCCTGACCAACTTCCAGCTTTATACCCTCGTTTGGAGGATCACCTTCTTCTATACGAAGGAGGGCTTGACTGGAGCAACTGGAGAATGACCCGGCCTCATCGCTGCTGGCCAACATTGAGAACCGAATGGGAGGAATGGTATGACAGGGTTGTACCTACAAGAGAAGATGACTTACAAGAGCTCTACATCCTCGACGCTCTTTGCCTTTCCAGGTTCATCATTCCTGAGAACCCTTTCTTGATTCCAGCTGCTTTATGTTTTTGGAATATGGCTTTTAATTTTTTCCAATTTCGGTGTGGCATGATGGCTCCCACCGTTCTCGATATTTGCCATCTTTTAGGGCTTTCCCCCCATGGCTCTCCTTTTACTCCCAACTACCCGGACCTTCCTGTCAAATTTTCCCTTCCAGCCTTAAACTCTTCTTATGGTGACTTTGTAAAGGCTGAAATTAAAAAGGAAGGCCCTGTGAAGGACAGAGAACTCTTTTCCTTTATTTTATACTGGTTATGCAAATTTCTTTTTTGCACCTCGTCTCAGAGGATTATGCCTGAGTTCGCTCCCCTCGCGAAGGCACTTGTTTTGAAAAAACATATAGCTCTTGCTCCTTACCTGTTAGGCCATATATACAGAGCTTGCTCTTAATTTTGTGAAAGACCACTTGATGTTAACCAAGGAGGTCCCCTTTGGGTGCTCCAGCTCTGGCTCTTCGCCTATTTTACTGATCTTCATTCTAAATGCCTAAAATTTCTTGTCTAGGATCCTAGCACTTATGGGGAGAAGTATGCTAGGATTGCCCTTTATCCTGCTTCCTTTGTTTATTACTTTACCTTCTTTTACCAACTCCCTATTTCTCCATCCGCCTCCTTCTTTTGTCCCTTCGAAGCCAATAAAGGACCAACCTGGCTGCAAACTTTTCTGGCTGATAAAGAGTGCTCCATCTCACCTCATAAAGATATATGGGCCTCCATACTGCTACCAAAGGAATTGTTCATTGGCACTTTGAACCCTCGAGCCTATAAATGTATATCTGAGGTGTATTGCCCTTCCCAGTTCGCTAGACAATTTGGGCTCACTCAAGGGATTCCCATTCCACTTTGCAGTCTCTCAAATGTCCACCTTACTGCTAGAGATTTGAGAATATCCAAATCCAAGCTAGAGACGACAATACTTAAACTGCTGAAGGAATTGAATGAGTTCCAATTTGTCCCCTTTCTTCCATCTGGCTTAGTTTTGAAAAGATTCCAGAACTGGTGGACAACCAATATGGAAGTGTGCCTATCTGTGCACCCTCATGACTTGCTAATAGGGTTGGGAGTGCCTTCAAAGGCTAAGTCAGCAACAGTTGAGAACATTCCCCCTCTTCCTGAAGCTGTCACAACTACTCCTGCAGCTTCATCCCCTCCAGCTAGAGTTACTAGAGCTGCTTCGAAGAAGGGTAAATATTTTCAGATTTCCCTTTTTCTTTCTTTTGAATCTTTTGTTCGTTTCCCTTACACTTATGTTCTTTGGTGCAGGGTCTCCGCAAGAAGAATCCCCCAAGAGAGCTGAAACTTTAGCTTTTCTCAAAAAGAAACAACAACAAAAACAGAAAAGGAAGCTAGTCCTCCCTCCTGAGGAACCTAAATCTCTGGAAGAAGAAGAGGTTGAGCAAGAGCAAGAAGTGCCCTTGCAGAGAACAAAGAAACAAAAGGTGGTTATCTCCCCTTCTGATACAATCGAACATCTTTCCCTCGAAACAACCACTACAATAATGGGGAAAGAACTGACCTCTGAAGAATCTGAACCTCATATTGAAGAGAGGGAGATCGAAAAGGAACCAGTAGCATCACTGCCAAGAAAGAAGAGAAAAAAGGTGACTGTTCCTGCTACTGACTTGGTTGAAGACCCCATTCATGAAGCAGCTACCAAGGCAATAGCGCAGGAACTTTCCAAGGCAATAATTGTCTTTGAGAGGGCCGAGAAGAGACGGCAACAACAATTTTCTAGAAATGAAGCTGCTGCTACTGATACACTTCAAAGGGAAGCTGCAAGAAGGCAACAAACTGCCGAACATTACTCCCTTCGCAGCTCTCCCATCAGTGCTAATACCTCTGGAACAAGTAATTTCTTTCACACTTCCGCTATTTTTCCTTTGTCAACTTTTGATACTGAATTTTGACAGTCCTTTGTATTTCTTCCTTTTGCAGCAACACCTACTGCGTTTCTCTTTCCAGTAAGGCCCCCCTTGGTTTCAGTTGAAGTTGACCAGATGCAGGATGTGAGGACTACTCAAATTATCCTCCCACTTCCAAGGTCTACACTTCCTGTACTTTCCCTGAGGCCAAGCATTCCTGCATCTCTCCTTCTTGGCTTAGAGCCATACCTCCCTTTCCTGACTTTCGATCTACCTCAGTCCACTTCTTCTTCGAGCCTTGCTCTTCCTCCGTCCTTCACAGAAACTCCAACTGCTACTCCATCTCTGATGGCAGTTGATCCCCTTACAGAGGGTGCTGGTAGTCTTCCAACCCATAGTTCATCACCTTTGCCTACTTCCAGCCCCTCTTCTCTTGATTCATTGGTGGCTAAGACCATAGAAGCTGCCAAAAATGCTCCCTTCATTTCTCCTATCCCCACGTAGTCTTCTATGTCTTTCACCACAACACTTTCTGCACCCCTCATGTCTATGGATGAGGTTGATGTTTTTGAGGCCAGATTAGCTAGTCTTTTTGACATACCTTCTACCTCTCCAACATCCAGTGTTGAAGCTGAGCCATTAGTTTTGGCTAACTCCTTGTTGGAAATTCTTGAGAGCTCTTCTTCTTCTAGCTGCAAGCCTTCTGTGCCTTCAATATACCAGGACACATGCTTGGAACTACTGATTTCCTTTTCAAGGATTCCCTTCGAGGCTCTACAGAAGCCTATAATCAGAAATGGGTTCCTCCAAAGGTCAGTAAATTTGTCAAACGTGCATAGATGTTTCAAGTCATTTGTCTCAGGCAGCAGCTACTGTCGATTTTTACATCAGCATTTGTCGAGCTGCCAAGGCTGAGGCTGAGAAATTGGCTAGCGACCAGAGTTTTGTTTCCTAAATACATGCTAAAGTATCAAAGCTTAAGGAACAACACTCCTCGGCCTCCCACTTTTGAGTCCAGCTGTTGGAGAGGAAAGCTCAACTGGAAGAGGAGCTAGCTGCAGTAAACCAGGCCTTGGTTCGAACTGACACTAAATTGCAAATCACCAACCAAGAACTGGCCGATCAAAAGAGAGAGATGGCTACAGCTATTCAATTATTTCCATCACTTAACAATAGGGAATCTACTGTACAAAAACAATTAAGACATTGTAATGATTTCTAGGCCAATTTGTGGCACAATGTACTTAATTCTTTATAAAAGAGCAAATTTTGTCTATCATTTGAGCAGTCTTGTGTTTTTGTATTTAATATTTATTTTATTCCTTGTGTTTCCCAAATGGTCGGAAAATAAGGCTTCGAATATCTGCCATTAATCTTTTTGGAATGTACATACCCATTCAAATTTCTCAAATGGTATGCTCCAAAAGGCAGAACTCTATGAATTTGATATGGTCCTTCCCAGTTAGGTGACCATTTGCCAAACTTATGGCTTTTAATTCCTATTGGGAGTATTGTTTTCCATACCAAATCACCTTCATCAAAGCCAATATATTTGACTTTCTTGTTATAATTCTTGGCTGCTTTCTTCTTTTGGAAAAGAATGCTATTTAATGCCGAAATTCTGGCTTCGTCTATGCCTTCTAACTCTAAGCACATACTTTGATGGTATTGCTTAGAATCTAACTGATCTTGGCATCTTACCCTCAAAGATGTAACATTAATTTCCACAGGTAAAACTGCATCATGCCCATATACTAAGGCATAAGGAGTGACTCTTGTGCTTGATCTTGAGGAAGTTCTGTAAGCCCATAAAACATCTAACAAAAGGTTATACCAATCCCTGGGGTTATCCTCCACAACCTTTTGTATTCCTTTTTTCAAGGACTTGTTAGATGATTCAGCTTGACCATTGGCTTGTACATAATAAGGTGTGGAATTAACAAGGCTAATTCCAAACTTTGCCACAAAAGACCTCACTATTTTTCCATCGAACACAGTTCCATTATCCACAGTTATGGTTTGTGGGATGCCAAATCTATGGATCAATTCTTTAATGAACCCAATGACCTCTGTCTGATCTACAGCCTTGTATGGCTTGGCTTCTACCCACTTAATAAAGTAATCAGTGGCCACTAAAATGAAACAATGATGCTTCGAAGAAGGTGGGTGTATTTTCCCCATCATATCCATGGCCCACCCTCTGAATGGCCAGGGCTTTACTACTGCATGAAGGTCAGTTATGGGCACATGCCTTATTGTGCCATGCTTTTGGCATGCCTGGCAACCCTTTGCATATTCTATGCAGTCTTTAAGGATAGTTGGCCAATAGTAGAAATGCCTTCGAAGCAACCATCTCATCTTTACACCAGGCTGATGAGCACCACAGATGCCTTCATGAACTTCAGCCACAGTTGTTAATGCTTCTTTTGGGTTTAAACATTCCAGCAATAAGCCATCTCCCCCCTCCTTTTGTAGAGAGCATTGCCATATATCATATATTGCATAGACTGCAGTTTGATTTTTCTGCTGGCCTTCGAAGATGGACCAGCTAAGTACTGCATTATTGGATGCCTCCAATCTTGTTCTTGTAAGTCATTATGATTGACTTCCAAGACCACATTCCTTTTATTCAAAGGTTGTATTAGTCTTTGATACGTTGTTTAGCTTATGTCCCTTTGGGTATTATCTCTTCTCTTGAAGTTTAAAGCTTTCTGGGCTACATCATTAGCTCTATTGTTCAAGAATTTTGGAACATGAGTTACATTTGTTATTTGAAACTGAAAAAGTAGATGTAATGCAACAATATAGTATGGAAAAATACTTATGCTTTGACACTTGAAAATCCCTTTTACTTGGTGTAACAACCCTCGTACTGATTACTGAATAACCACCGAATTAAATACTGATTATTGCTAAACTGGACCGCTAATGACTGATAATTGGATTAACTGAAGTATTGGATAGACTGATTGAAACTGGAACTGAAATTGAATAAGTTTGTCTGTTATATTGCATATTGTATCTGTTTGCTTGAATGACTATCTGTTTGAATTCGTATGTTTAAACTGTTAATTGAAGACCTTATCGGCGGCCGATTTCGAAACCGTTTGATGTTTTATAATCAGTAGAATATTTGTGATTTTATGATACATGTATCTAAAAACCGATTAGGAATGATCAAATTAGATTAAATTGAGTTATTTGCAAACCTTGACTTATTTACCAAATTGCCTAGTGAGTGGGCCATTATTACATTACACTTGAGCCTTATTATACTCCTACACAAACACATTTGATCAGTCTTCTTCCACTCTTAGCCGACCAAACAAGAGGATAGATAGAGAGAGTTCATCTTGAGGGAATTAAGCTCAAATTGTTAAAATTGCTAGAAGAACTTGAAGATTGAAGTGTATGTGCATAAATTGAACTTCTAGGCAAGAATTCAACACTCTAGGTAAGGAAATTATTGTCTTCTTGTTATCTTTAAACTTCATTTTGCATGATTCTTGCTCAATTGTAGAATGAAACCATGTTTGAGTCCATATAAGTTGATTCATGCTAGAATTCATGCATGCATGTTGAATTTGTGGACTTTTGAAGCTAAATTCTTGGAGAATCATACATGCATGTCCATGTTTTTATGATAGACCATGTTTCCACATTGTTTTCAAAGATTGAAGCTCATTAGAGCAAGAATTGAAGGTTGATTTTGGATTAAAACTCATGCATTGCATGTTTTGGAAGTGTTCTTGAAAATGGGTTTGAAAAATGGTTTTAATTGACTCACCTTTGGGGCTTGAATTCATAAATTGGCTTTTGAAACTTGTTATACATTGTTTTGGGATGTATTCTCCAGAATTTGAGCCCAAGAGGTCGAGAATTGAGTTGAGAATGCTTGGTTTGAGCTTGGAAGGCAACTGAAATTCCAGATTTGGCTTCTTCCTTCAGCGAAGATTCTCGCCGGCGACCAACGCTTCCTCCGAGCCACGCCGGCGAAGGATTGGTGGCTCGGCGTAAATCGAACATCGATTTTTTATTGTTTCATCGACCGCTCGGCGAAGGATTGTTCGCCGAGCGAAGCCTTTGATTTTGCAACCTCGCCGAAGCGAAGGAAGGCTCGCCGGCGAGACCCTGCTTTCAAAGAACTTTTGAAAAATGCCTTCCAACTGTATTTTTGCATCCTCATCGCATCCTAGGCATTCTTAGGCCTAGTTTAAAGAATCTTAATGAGGATTTAGACATAGAACCACACCGAGGAAATTTAGGGATTTAATTATCATCCTTCCGACTGTGAACTTAGTGTGTGTTCTATTTGTTAACCGTTAGGATTGGCTCAGGGACGCGCTCTAGCTGCTATAACCCAATCTCTGTGAGTAACAGATTGTGTAAAGATATGTTCAAATGGTTATATTTTGAATACTGAACTGAACTGTTTATTGAACTGATATTGTTTATCGAATGAATGTATGTCCTCAGATTTCGAATCAGACAGGCATCCTTAGCACCCACTGTTATTGGTATTACAGCTAGCTCGGTTTCCTTGTGGAACCATACGCTTTGATGGCCATCATTATTGTTGGTGCTGTTAAGGCCGGTCCTTTTGGACCCTCGTTTATAGGCTAATGGATGTACCGCATATGGTGATTGATTGAAATCTTGATTGACTAAAATATCGAAGATTGAAATCTCAGATAATGAATTGATTTCATTATCAGAAGGACATTCATTCATAACCTCTTTACACGTTATGTTATTCATCGGGCTTTAGCTCACTGTTTATATATATATGTAGGTTCTCAAAGAACTGCGGAGCTAGGAGCGTGGGTTGGTCCCCAGTTTTGTCAAGCCAGCCTATGTGCCTCACTGCGAGGTTCCAAGTTGCCATGCTATGGCTTGGGGTGTTTTTGTGTCCCCTATCGGTCTCCTTACTGTTTTGTACCGTTGTATAGACCGTTCTTGTTTCTTTATCTTTGTTGTCAGGATTTGATCCCTGTACTGACTGCTTGTAAAACGATTGTATAGACTGTATATGGATTGTACTGTTTCGAACTGTCTGAGTGCATAAAATGTTTTTGGCATACAGATTTACACAGCTCAATGGACACTAGTTATTTATCAGTATTTCCGCCAGCCTCAGACTTTTTATCAGATACATTCGTTTCGAGGCCTTGGTAATCTCGGATTCTTGGCGATTCTGATGCTAAACCCATAGGGCCGGGTTTGGGTCGTGACACTTGGTTAACCATCAATTGAGAGTCTCCAAATATGTCAACTGCATGTACTTGTAATCCAATAAGAATTTCTAGTCCCACTATTAAGGCTTCATATTCAGCCTGGTTATTGGAACAGGTGGCTTCATCCACTCTGAAACCATGTGTAGTTTCTACCCCTTGTGGAGATTTAATCACAACACCAATTCCAATTAAGCCATTGGCTTTCGATCCATCGAACCACATCTGCCATGGCTCAACACTAGCCATACCAAGTACCATTATCTCTTGGTTCTCTGTTTGAGATGGATGGTCTGCTAGAAAATTGGCTAAAACCTGCCTTTTTACTGCCCTTTGGGGGATATACTCTAGATGAAATTCTGATAAGGCTAGTATCCACTTGCCAATTCTCCCCCTCAACATAGGTCTAGATAACATGTATTTAACCAAATCTGTGGTTGCAATTACCAAGACAGTTGTAGGTAAAAGATAATATCTTAATTTCATTGCAGCAAAATACAAAGCAAGACACAACTTTCCAACAGCTGAATATTTACATTCACAAGAATTTAAAAACCTACTAAGGTAATAAATAGCTTGCTCTTTGCCTTCTTTATTGTCTTGGGCCAAAAAAGCTCCCAATGAATCTTCTGCTGCAGCTATGTACAACTTCAAGGGCTTGTTCCCCTTTGGTGGCATCAGCACTGGAGGGTTGGCCAAGTAGGCTTTGATACCTTCGAAAGCAATTTGATGCTCTGCTGTCCACACAAATTCCCCTTCATCTTTCAGCCTTAACAAGGAAGAAAATACTTTCATTTTCCCTGCAGTGTTAGAAATGAACCTTCGAAGAAAGTTAACCTGCCCAAGGAACCTTTGTAATTCTTTCTTACTTGATGGAGGCCTGGCTTTAATGATGGTTTTAGCTTTATTTTGATCAATCTGTATTCCTTTCTTGTGCACTACATAACCCAAGAAGTTTCCAGATGATATACCGAAAGTACACTTAAGAGGATTAAGTTTCAACTTGAACTTTCTCATTCTTTCAAAAGCTGCTTCTAAGTGAAACAGATGCTCCTCTATGGACT
Source organism: Camellia lanceoleosa (assembly GCA_025200525.1). Classification (NCBI taxonomy): domain Eukaryota; kingdom Viridiplantae; phylum Streptophyta; class Magnoliopsida; order Ericales; family Theaceae; genus Camellia; species Camellia lanceoleosa. The sequence goes on along the minus strand of CM045764.1, from coordinate 118,458,532 downwards.
GGGATTTCACTACAATGTCATCAATATAACACTCTAGATACCCTCCAATGAGATCATGAAAGATAGTGTTCATAGCCCTCTGATATGTAGCCCCAACATTCTTCACACCAAATGGCATTTTAACCCATTCGAAGGTGCCAATATTCCCAGGACATCTGAATGCTGTCTTGTGGATATCCTCCTCTGCAATGCAGATTTGGTTATAACCAGAGTGCCCATCCATCATTGATAAAATTTGATGCCCTGCTGAACTGTCTACCGGCAGATCCACTATAGGCATATGGTACTCATCTTTGGGAGTTGCTAGATTTAAGTTTCTGAAATCGATGCATACCCTCATTTTGCCATTCTTCTTAACTACAGGCACAATATTAGATAGCCATTCAACATACCTGGCTGTCATAATAAAGCCTGCCTTGAGTAGTCTAAGAATCTCTTCCTTGACTTTCTGAATTACTTCTGGACTCATTCTTCTTGGTTTCTGCTTGTATGGCTTGAAATTAGGCTTCATAGGGAGCTTATGTTCCACTAATGACCTATCCAATCCTGGTAGTTCATTATAGGACCATGCAAAGCAATCTTTGTATTTCTTCAGAACAACCAACAACTGGTCTCTGTCCAGAATATTCAAGCAAGCACTTATATAGGTGGGCTATTGTATAGAACCTTCCCCTAAATTTACTTCTTCTAAGAGGTCTTGTGTCTGAGAACTTATTAAAGCTTCTTCCTTGGTTTCTTTGACCTTCGAAGCAACCTTCTTGCTTTGTTCTGCTCCCAGGTTCTTTAGTTCAACATTTTTGCCCTCCTCCTCATAGACAAAATCTGTCCATAAGGCATCCTCCTCTTGTATCTCCTGGACTTTTGTCTCAATGTCCAATGCACAGTATTTCCCAAGGGTTAAAATTCTGACCTGCTGCTGCTCCTATTTACAACCAATTATCATGGCTTCTCTTTCTTGCTCATGTACTTTCTGGACTATAGCTTTTACATCCAATGTTGAGAATTTAATTAGAGCCAAGGACTTGGCTTCTTGTTCTTCTTCTCTTTGCCTACAGCCAGGCATCATTGTCATCTTTAACGACAATCTCTTCATCAGCACTCTCTTGGACTAAGTGCTTCAGGTGTGTCACTTCCTCATCAGCTGTTACTTCGGCTGAGCCATCAGCTTTCCTCAGTATACTGAGTGGTGTCACTCCCTCAATATACAGCTTGGCCTCTGCAAAGTCTGCACAGGCTATGAAGGGTTGAGGATCTGCATCTATTTCCTCTGTCTCTCCATTGCCTAAGGCCATCATGATTTTCTGATGCAAAGAGGAAGGCACACATTTGTTAGTGTAGATCCAATCTCTCCCAAGTAAAGCATTGTATTTAGCATTACTGTCGATTACGAAGAATGCTGTCATGCAGTCCCTGGTTTCCACACTCAAGTTAATCGGTAAAATCCCCTGAGCTATCTATTTGTCCCCAGCAAAACCAGCAATAGTTGTGCTAGTTGGGATCAACCTGGGATTCTTTTTTCCTAATTTCTTCAAAGAAGATTTCGGTAGTAAGTTCACTGCTGCTCCATTATCTATCAGGACTCGGTTTAATTGAATTCCATCGAAGAAAGCATTGATGTACAAAGGCTTAACATGTTGTGTCATAGAATTCGAGGGATATTCAAAGGGATATGAGAGGTTAATGCTCACCTCTTCTCCACTCTCATAGTCAGTTTCCATTGGGGTAGCCATGCTGGAGTTATCCTGTACCATACTCACTTGCGAATCTTCACTAGAGACTGGAATTGGATCAACTCCTTGATCATCTTGGTTCCCATCTCTAGCTTCGAACTCATGAGGTAGTATATGTACCATGTTGACTGATACTAGAGGAAATGAGCCAAACTGGATGGCTGGTTGTGCCTGTTTCTTCTCTTGACTACCTTGATCAGTTACCTCAGAAGCGTCCTCCATGCTGCTTTCTGGCACTTCACTACTAACAGGTTCCTTCGAATGGTTTTCCTCGACTGGTTTTTCAACCAAAAACGTTTGCTTTCGACCATGAAGGCTTGAACATTTCTTCTTCCACCATTTCTTTCTTTTGGCTTTGTGCCAATCTCTTCTTCTGTCTCGCTACCACTCTCCATCGAGCCTTCTCCACTCGCTAAACTAGCCTTCTCTCTGGCTTTCAGTTCAGAATGAACCTTGGCCAACTGCTCTCTGCTGCAAACCACTTTATTCTATAGAATTGGCTTTGGAGCATGGTCTGACTTTGGATTTTTCTTTCCTTCTATCTTGACCGGTGAAGAACTCTCTCCACTTTCTTTCAGATCTTGCTGGTACTGGGTGTACCTGTGTTGAATCTTTCTCCTTTGTGATCTTGAAATGACTGGGATCATGTCTGGTTCCTTCGTCTTTGGGTGTTTAAGCAATACCCAATTGTTCGGAGCCACCAAAGGAGGCTTGACCATCCTGCCTGGAATTCCAACATCTCTCCTAGCAGGCACTCCCCTAGGTTTGTTTTGCATTACAAACTAGTTTGGAACTCCAGGTACCCAAGAGCTTACTAACTCAGATGTTGAACCGCCTTTTTCTACCTTCGAAACCATCTTCGAAGCTGGCCGTTGAGGTAAGTGCTTGGCTCTGGCCTCCTGTTTCGAGCCTAATTCAGGCCTTTAATGAAGGTGGCCACTTTCAGTTCTGCGTGAGGTTGGTCTAGGGGGCCAATCTCTGGTTTTGGTCCCATAACCTGAACTCCTCTCCAATCTTCTTTCAGAATGACTGCTCTCCATTCTGTAGTAGTTAGGTGGCCTAGACTCATACAAGGGCCTCTTGCTTTGAGCATACATTCTGTCCACTACAGGCTCAACCGCTAATGACTGCTGCCTATCGCTAGCCGGATACAGCCTTTTGTTGTAAGCATTAGTTGATTTAGGACGTCTCTGAACATCCCTGTAGTATTGCTTCCCATCAATTGGAAGGCCTTTCAACCATTTATAACTCAGTCTGCACCTGGGACACATCCTCTACATTACAGCTGCTTCCAAGGAATCATTATCCAGTGCCTCTTCATCAGAGTGTTCCCTCTGGTGTGAGAAACCTTGTCCAATAACTGGTGGGTTTCTAGTGTCCTTCTTGATGGTTGTCTGGTTAGCAACATACATCTGCACATTGACTTCTTCCAATTCTGTCAAGGACAAGTTCTGGAAGCCTAACATAATGACATTGGCTGTCGCCTCTCCAACTTCTAGAAATGGATTACTGTCGATCCCCATGGCCTTTTCTGTTTTGGCTGGGAACTTCAAACTTTCTTTTCGAATTTGTTCTTGGATCCTGTCTCGAAAAACAATGCAGTTTTTAGTCGAGTGAGACTAAGAGTTATGCCATTTACAATATACTTTTCCCTTAAGTTCATCTGGAGAAGGCAGTTTTACTCCTTTAGGTAACTTAAGGAAGTTGGCCGCAAGCAAATGATCAAAGATGTCATCTGCTTTTGTTAAATCGAAAGAGTATTTTCTGTGAAAGTCTTTCTTTTTAAACTGCTGGTCAATTGTTGTATCCTTATGAATTAATGCTTCACAGATTACAGGTTCTTTGCCCACAATCTCTGCTGCATCGATCTCATAATTTGGATCTCTATAATCTGTCTTATACGAGGCATTATTTCGATCTTGTTCTTCCTCTAATAATGCTTCATATCGAGACATCTTATAGGTTAGTTCGACCAAATCTCTAAATTCAATTGAGTCAAACTTCTTTCGAAGCCTGAACTCTAAACCGTTTTGAGCCAATCTTACGAATTCTGGCTCTGGTAGGATGACTCTACACTTATTTCGAGCCCTTTTAAATCTAGCAATAAACTGAGTAGCCTTCTCTTCAGGCCTTTGACTCAATCTAGCCAAGTCTTCCATAGAAACCTCTGGCTCCGATTGGAAGAATTGGGCATGAAATGCCTCTTCCATTTGTTGCCAATTTTGAATGGAGCCAGGTGTAAGGTTGATGTACCACACAAACGCTCCCCCAGTTAGAGAATTTGGGAATAATCTTAGTTTCATATAGTCATGATTAGTAAATTCACCGCATTGAGCAGCAAACCTAGCAATATGCTCTATTGTTGATTGATTCCCAGTCCCATAGAAGAGGGTAAAATCTGGTATCCTGAACCCTCTTGGGTATTCATGTACCATATCTACCCATTCTGGGTATGGTTTTCTGTATACAGGAGTCTGGACCCCCCGAGCCATCGGTCCACACATCTCTCTAACAATATCAGCAATTTGGTCCCTAGAGACCATATTTTGTGCCTGTTGAACCACTACTAGAGGGACAAACACAGGATTTGGTGGACAAACTTGTGCTTGCGGTCCTCTTGGTCTATAAGGAGGTACATTTGGGACTGGTTGCCCCTGTGGTGCAGGTTGCTGTTGGGGATGTGGGTAACCCCTTTGAGTCTGTCCTGCGAAAGGACCTGCAAAAGGTGCAGGAACAGGCGTTGTGTCCCTTCCATTTGCAGGCCAACCTTCCAACCCCCCGGGTATAAATTCGAATAAGGGATTATTATACCTTCTAGTGCCAGGTATGGCTTCGAACATGGGATTTGTAACCATTCTTACGCCAGTTTCTTGTACTTGGCCAGATCCACCAACTTATGTGGTTTCATTGTTGAGTACTGAGGCATTTTGGCTTACTATAGGCCTCGAAATGGGTTCATACCAAGACTGAGGTGATGGTCTTTCATAGTTCTGGTTACTAGTTTGACCATTAAAATGTCCATTAACTTGCATAGGCTGTTTGTCTCTAGCCAATCTTTGTTGAGGGACATTTAGGACTTCCTCTGTGTGTCTTGTGTTTGTTGGTTGGTGGTTGTTCATTCGATCCAAAAAGGATGTTGCCCACCTTTCCATTGTGTTCATCAATTGTTGTCCCATAGTATCTACTAGGCCATCCCATGGATTGGTTGGCTGAGTAGATGGAACAGTGGATGGTCCAATTCCTTAGTTTCGTCCAATATTATGAACATATGGTTCTTGTCTCAAGTCTTGATGCATTAGACCATAGGTTCTGATAACATGGGAGTTTCCACAGGATGTGTTACCACATTATCCTCTGGATTAGGTATTTCTACCTCTCCTTCTACGCCTTCTTCCAAGCGTTTATTTTCTCCTTGTCGTCTTCGTCTAGCCATTTTAACAAGTTCCACTGGGCGTGCCAAAAATATATGTTGGCTTTTTGGCTTTTCGAAGGGTATTTTTGTAAATGTGAGCGTGCCAGCAAGGATCAATTAGTCCTTACAGAAATTATAATTGCTAACCAATTATCAGACGATTGTGTTTTAGTTCTTTCAGCCTCAATGAAGAGGACTTTTACTGGTGGCTTGACTTAGGAGAAATTAAGAGAAATAACAGTTAATATGAAGAACAATGGAAGTATTTTATTAAAATGAACACTTACAATGATTCAAACTCAGCCTCGAAGAGGTTTACAGTGACGATCTACTTGAAACTACTCCTATGAATCGAAGTGCAGAACAGGTATTTAAAGTGCAAGAAAGGTAAAGACTGGAAATGTAAAAACTGGAAAAGAAAATATGTAAAGTAAGATTGGTTTGTATGATCTGAGTCTGGGGGTTTTTTCTGGGGGTACTTACCAATTAGTCCTGTTAACTAGACTTATTTACCTACAGGTCCTAACTAATAAATTTAACACTATAAAAATAAGAGAGTGATAAATTTATCACTAAAAATTTATTCATAAAACAAAGAGACTAATAAATTTATCACTATAAAATTATTCATAAAAAAAAAGACTGATAAATTTATCTTTATCACTTAATAAATTATATCAAATAGGACTTAATGGGTAATAAGTCTCCAAAGTAAGACCTATTGGGTAATAAGTCTCCAAAGTAGGACCTATTGGTAGTTTACCCTTTTTTCTGGGGACTTCCTTGCTATTTATACTCCTCAAGGATGACCATCGAACTGCACTTCAAACCGTCGAACTGCCCCTCCATGATCGCTGATCATGCTGCCTTAGAAGTAGTTCCACTACGCCATCACTTGCAGTTGGGCTTCTCTCCTGTATTTGAATTTGAATATGAATAACTGTTGAAGCCACGTCATCCTGTATCTCTTTACTGATCCAGTGCTACTCAAATCACGTGAGAACCAATTTTCACTGCCACGTGTACGATCAGGATCGAAGACTTGAGCAATCTTCCTATATTACCCTTACTCTACCACGTGTCGAACTGTGATTGGCTTTTACAAAATATGTAGCCAACAGTTGTACTAATGAATTGTTTTTTTTAGAAAAGAAAATAAATAGGATAAATATTTATAAAAATATGAAAACTTTGTGGGGTGCCATTTTTGCTGGATTTGTTTACATAAAAAATAAAATAAAAAATAAATTGCACCTCCTTATATTTGTAAATATTTTTGGTCAACTATCATGATTTGTTATTGCCCCCCAAAAAACCTGAAAATCAATTTGGATTATAACCAAAACTCCACAAAAATCCTATAACCACCACAAATTATTATGACCAAGTAAACTACAAATTTAACCACCACAGAATTTTAAAATCAAATTCTACATTATAGATAACTAAATTTATATATATTTTTAAAATCAGAACATATGATACACACTATAAAATTTTCAAAATAATCTCGATTTTATATGACGATGACATGCCATGATGTTCTCTTTTTTCTCTTTTGAGTTATATTTTCCACAACCAGCTAAAAAAACAATTTGATTGAAAGACAATATAGGCAACGAAGTCATGACATGATAGTCTGACATTTGAGAAGTTATTGATTGGTTTTGGAACACCGCTACATAATACCTTACATGTGTTCCAATTGATAAAAAGGATAGGATCTATAATTTTACATTAAATGAATAGAGAATTTGATAATTTGTGATTGGCCAAGGACATGATTAGGTGATGCACAACCAATCAATAATTTTTCTTAGAATTTATGAACCACTGGACCATGACTGTGACTTGTGACTTTGGTCGTGTCCTTAATTGCACGGAAGCAAGACAAAATTAATAAGCGTTGGAGATAGTAAAGAAGGGAATTTTTTTTTGGTACACACTCTCTTGTATTATAATGTACTTTATTATATATATTATGCAAAAAAAAATTTTTGATAAATTTATAATAATTTATGATTCAAAATTGAAATTATGCATTTTTATTATAATGTTCAAAAAATGTGTAATACTATTACACAAATGTGTAACTTTTATTTGACTCATGAATTGGTGTAACTCTATCAAAAGATTACCTAATATATACCAAAAAAATTAGTATGTACATGTGATATATGGGTATGAAAAGAATTTCCTAAGAATTGTTTTCTATTCTCAAATACAAATAAATTCATATACAAAAAAAATGTTCAATAAATTGCTTGTTGAAATTATATTTTGAGAAAGTTTGCAGAAAATACCTACTTTTAGAAAAATATTTTGATTTGTTTTCCGTCTTTTCAAAAACTACTTTTCATAAAAAATAATATGAAAAAGATAATAAGTATTCTAAAAAATTTCATTGTTAATACAAAAACATTAAAAATGAAAATGATATCGAATTCTCTCGCTGTTAAGTTGACTTGACTTGCTGATCAGTCATGACTTAGTTTTGTTGTAGAGACATCAACCAAATATACTAGTGATCATCGTGATTTAAATTATTTAAAAATATGACTATCTACAATTATTTAGTTAAATATTACTTCATAATCTTTTAGCAATTTTTGTCAAGGCTCTTCGAAACAATTTTGACAAGAAAGGTTAATGTAATTTCTAATACATAGGGGTACTACATATAATATGATCAAACATAAGCGGTGATGAAACATACACCAAAGTTTATTTATCTATTTAATTTATTATTTTGGCTCCAAAATATATGTTCCCATATCTCTACAACACTCTAATCAAACACTTATGTCTTGAGATTTCTATCACATCACATGATTGGTTAGAGAGTGTATGAAAATAGGGGATACGAAATAGAGAATCCTATGATGTTATTTTATTCAAGATTCTTATAAGTTCTATAGTAATTGTTATTTTAGCAAAACTTTTAGGATAATCATATTAATATATATATCAAAAATTGTTTAAAATCTCATATGTTAACATTGCGTTCATTTAGTGGGTTCATCATTTATATTTGTTACATATGCAGTAACAATTACATGATAAATAAAATGTGATAAGACAATGTAATCATTATAATATTATATTTATTCATTGGAGTTTAGCTTATCTCAAGTTGGCCCTTTGAGATCGATTTCAATGATTTGAATATTTCATTTTTTAGGACTCGTTAAGTAGAATATTCATGTAAAAAATCAAGATTATCGGATATCGATATCTATATGTTTGAATCAATTTTATGTTACAAAAATGGATGCACTTTGAATTTTTTTAAGAAGTAATTAATTTATTTACTTTTATTTAATGCACTTTGAATTAATCGCTGTCTAATTAATAATAATAATTATTTTTTTAAGTATAATGAATAGAATTTAGTGCATGATGGTAGATTTTTTTTTTTTTTTTTTTTTTTTGAGTATTGCTATTCATGTCCAAAAATTAGACCTATTTTCTAAACCCGATGATGTGGCACTATATTAAAATATCTAAGTCAACTCTCTGTCTCATTTATTCTCTAATCATCAACCAATCATCTTATTGACACACCACTGAGTCAAAAAAATGAGTCTACAAAGTGGACTTGTATATGCACCATAGCATTTTCCGTTTACTATTCCATAAGTTTTGTTTCATAAGTGGGAAATTATTTAATAATCTCAGAATATCATGTGATTATACTTCAAGCCAATCACCAATTACTTAGTCTCATGTTATTCCTTTATCTCCAACATAAATCATAGCCCCTAACCTTCTCTACCAATCAAAACCTTATAAAGCACCATGTGTCCATATTCCGAGAATAATGAATAATCGGATGAATGACAACAACTTTTCTCAACAAAACAGACTTCATTTGTTCAAGCAATGAAACCTCTCTGCCCAATAGAATAGTGCTTTAAACCACTGAAAACAGTATACTACACTCTCAAATTCAGTGGGAGTTTCAAATATCAATCCCCATATGGGTTTAGCATTAGTGCCAATGTCATCGCCCCTGATTCTATTCATGCATGTTGTTGTAAAATCCAAGTTGTGTGTAGAATTAATTCTTGGATAGATTAGTAATTAAATTATTTTATTGGATAGATTAGTAATTAAATTAATTTATATAGGTCATTTAATAATATCAAAGAATTAGTTATGAGATGGCATTATAATTTCTATTACTTAGATGAGTAATTTTGTAATTTTGAGAAATTAGGTTAATAAGCCCACATGTTGTGGCTTTATGTCCTGGGAAAGAAAGAACCAAAAAAAAAAAAAAAGAAAAAAAAAAAAAAAAAGAGAAACAAACAAAACAGAGGTTGGTGAATTGTTATGGAGGGTTTTGGAGACGGCAAGGGTTTGAAAAGGTAAAAGAAAAAAAGAAAGAAAAGAGAGGTTCAAGTGAGGTTGTAATAGGAATTGGAGGCAACACGTTGGGTGATATTGGGACACCCATTGGTTGAGGTAAAAATCTTTATGTACTATTGATTATTAAGTTTATTTTGAGGAATTAAACAATCAACGCATTATGGGGATTTGGAAGATCTGTAGGTGCCTACTTAGATTTTGAGAGTTTGGTGCAACGTGTAAGTGTAACTTTGGGTGGGTAATAGAAACAGTGGAGTTTTGTATCATGGGTAAAGGTGTGTTTGGCTATAAAGTTAGGTTGAATGGTTTGGTCACTTAGATATTAAAGCAATACATTAATCTAATATGGTAGGACTTTTGTAGGTGTATGTAACACATAAAAAATATTAATTTATTTGAGGTTTTATTCATTAGGTTTGTGTGATTGAAGTGGTGGAGCTGGGTCTTTGGAGTTGGTGTTGGTAGATTATTTTTAAGCATTTAAGGTAAGTAACCTCTATCACTGTTGGTACATTTTTTATTTCTATTGAATCGTTTAAAATTATAAGTATTTATTTATAGCCTTCATGTTCTCTTAAAATAAAATATGGGTCAAGTATAAAATAGCATCGAATATTATTATGAAAATTATTTGAATATTTTGTGGAACTATTATGAAAATTGTACTCAATGTTTATTCTGAAAATATCGAATATTTTATTTAAAAGTTGTATATTGTTTGAATTTTGAACATCACTCTACTCTGATTATGATTCCGATCCTAGCCAATAGGGGTTATTTATTGGCACAGAAACTAGTTCCTTTTGGGGCTTTACCACCGGCCTATATGTGGTTTTCGGCCTTGTCATGGGCTAAGTGACCGTAGTCACCAAGACTTGTGTTTTGTGAATCGTATCATTGAACCATCTGAATATTGAACCATCGATTTGAACAACGAAATTTCTTCGAATTATCTCATTGTCTTTTCAACTAGAATGTATTGCTACTCTGTTTATTTTCAACTATGAAACCATCTTACAAAATAATTGTTTATTTATTGAATTGTAGCAAAAATATATTTATTGGTTATTGATTATTTATTTTTTTGTATACTTTTTTTTGATCGGCAAAAAAGGAACTTCATTGATGTAATAAAACAAGTACAAGGTACAAGACACAATTACATTAATAAAGGAAAGGGAAGTGCAAAAAGCATCACCATGAGCTAAATGATCCCAACTAGGTTGGCACCACCGAGTTCACCCTATCATTTGCTAGCACCCCTGAGTTGGTGAGAGTCCAACGGAAAAAAGAAAGAAAGAAGAACCAAACCAAACAACTAAAGCTATCTTTAACTTGACCATCAATGATGCCTAGATCTGATGTGATCTGATGTGCCAAGATTCTCAATGCCTATATCAATGCTACTAACTGCAGTCTTGAAACACCTTGGTAATTGAACTGAAGCTATGCACCAACACAACTGCACTCTAACCAATTTTGGTGCCCAAGTTTGTGGGCTTGACAGAAGCCAGACCTCCCACCTAGTTTTTGGGCTTGAACTGAAACCATTATAAATCTCCCCTGCAGATTAGGACCACCAACCATCCTCAAATGCAAAACTGATTCAGCCCATCAATAAGCATTTCAACAGGCAGAAACTTTACATACCAGTAGCTCTCCACCACAGCATCAGGCAGAAACCAGAAATTCAGCACAGCATCAGGCAGAAACCAGACCTCCCACCTAGTTTGTGAGCTAGAACTGAAACCAGTTTAAAACTCCCTTGCAGATTAGGAACACCACCCATCCTCATATACCAAACTGAATCGAGACCCGGACGAATTTCACCTCGGCCCATCAACCAAAGACTTCAACATGCGAAACTTTACATTCCCTAAAAGCAGATCGATCACAAACCAAAGAAGAAACCAAGAAGCCTTCCTTGAATGATACCTAGCGGACCAAATCTAGACACAAAGAACCAACAGACCATCTAAACAAAGCGAGAATTGGACACCAAGGGCACCTTCTAACTGGAGGGCACCTTCTAATCTTGTGGACACTATTGATTGTGTGTTTTCAAATACATTACCCCAAGCAGACCCACATTCACCTAAATGAGAACCAAAACAAATCGCATCTTAGAGACACACATCCTAGTGCAAGAGTACACTAGAGATATCTTTGGACAGAACAGAGATCCTACCCAAGAGCCAAGCTCACCCTCCAGCTTCAGAGGCTTGACTTGACTTGGCGATTAAAGACCAAGTCATTAATAGAGTACTCCACGGAATGGCACGCTTTGAGCCACATGGCTACTCTCACCTTCACAATTTCACACAAAGCCTCCAAATTTGGTTGAGATCCGTTAAAAATGCAAGCTTTATGCTTCCAAGTATACCAAAGGATAGCCAGATGTGAAACCATCCAAATTTTCTTTTCCAAATTTTTCAATCTACAGCCAAGCCACCACCGCAACAAACCATCCACCGAACTCGAATTACCCACGCACACCACCATCTTATAATGTTGGACCAAACCAGCCATACGAAAGGGCACAAAAGAAGAATGTGCTCTATCGTTTCAATCTCATTTTGACAAAAACACAAGCCAAATTGACACCGCCATCTAAGATCCCAAGCCTATGGAGAAAATTAGAGGTCTTTACCTTGCCGAGCCAAGCCAACCATCCAAAAATTGCACTTTGGGAGGCGAAATTGTTCCAGATTGAGTCCGCCATCGCTTTTACTGCCCCAAGAAGTGATTCACTCCGGTTATAAGCTGAGGCAACACTAAAAACCTCCGAAGGATCTGCCCTCCATTTTAACTCATCTGGTTTGTTATTACAAAATGCTGGAGCATTGCGAAGCAAGTGGAGTAGTCTTTGAACTTCTTCCTCTTCCCAGGCCAACAAGGATCTTCTGAAGAGCAAACTCCACCCACTAACACCAGACCGTTGCTCAAAAAAACCCTTTACCACACCATTTTTGACAGTAGATAGGGAAAAAAGCCTAGGGAATTCATCCATCAAACGCACATTACCCACCCACTTATCCCTCCAAAATTGAATTCTCCTTCCATCCCCCAGAGCTATATGAGAGTTATTGGTATAGAAGCTATGAAGCTCGGAATTGGTCACAACAGCAGAGGTGATGTCAGACCAAATTTTGGATCCTCTGCCCACACTGTTTGGAAACCATCTTCCACCCCTAACATCATACTTCTGACAGATCACTTCTTTCCAAAGCGCTTGATTCTCAGCACCAAACCGCCACCACCATTTCAACAGGAGGCAATGATTGAAGGATGTCAACTTCCTCAAGCCTAAACCACCTAGATTCTTATGCTTTGTTACCACCTCCCAACGAACCATATGAATTTTTCTCCTGAGGTCTGAACCACCCCACAAAAATGCTGATTGCATTCTCTCAATCTCCTTAGCCACCCCCGTAGGGATCTTAAACAGTGATAGGTAGTAAATTGGCAAGTTGGACATAACAGATTTGATTAAAGTTAAGCGCCCGGCAAAGGATAGAAGCCTTCTCTTCCAGGATGCCAATTTCTGTTTAAACTTATCAAGAACAGGTTTCCAAGTGCTTCTCCTACTTGGATTGGCCCCCAACGGAAGCCCCAAATATTGAATCGGCAGATGTTTATGCAAACAATTAAGACTAGTGGCAAAATCATGCACCAACCCATCATCCACCCCGATACCACAGATGATGCTCTTATGGTAGTTAATTTTCAAACCTGAGGAGATCTCGAAGCATCTTAAGATACTTTTTTTTTTTTTTTTTTTTTTTTTTGTATACTTGATCCAACTAGCAGTGATGGTTGATTATTTTTTACTTGTAGGAGTGCCGAGAGTAAGACTACGATTTTAATGTACTTAGGGTTACTAGTTTGTTAGTGGATTATGGTAATGGACTTGGTGGATAATTTCATATAACAAGGATGGTTTATTATTTATGGATTTTGGCATTATGATAATTGAAGATTTAATTTGTGTATTTTATATTGTTGGTTTATTTGATTGGACTCTTAGCCTTGCTTGCTCACTTAGATGAGTGTGCGGCGTTGTCGCGAGGCTTGGGGCGTGACAGTTGTTGTTATGGTTCTCATGTGTTTTGGTTCAGGCTCTCCTCATGTTCATGTTGCAGGCTCTATGCATATCGGGAATGAGACTGACAGACTAGCACTGCTCGCGTTCAAGGCTGAAATAACCAGTGATCCCACTGGGATTCTGGGTTGGTGTAACATGTGGCCACCCGCACCAGAAGGCCACTGTGTTGAACCTAACTCACCTACAATTGACAGGGTCAATTTCGCCTCACATTGGAAATCTGAGCTTTCTTGGGCAACCAGGACTGTATAATAATAGCTTGAGTCAGAAAATCCCACCTGAACTCGGTCGTTTGCGTAGGCTGCAGTTAATGTTATTACATAATAATTAACTTAGTGGTGAAATTCCCACCAATATATCTGGTTGCTCTAATCTCGTTTCCCTTTCATTTGCTGGTAATAGATTGGGAGGGAAAGTTCCTGCTGAGCTTGGCACTCTTTCTAAGCTCAAGAAGTTGTATATTCGCAACAACAATCTAATAGGAGGTAACCCTTCCTCTTTTGGGAATCTACCTTCTCTAACTACATTCCATGCAGCTCATAATAGTATTAGTGGGAATATACCTGAAGCCCTAGGTCGATTGACAAACTCGAACCTTCTTGCATTGGAAGTGGACAAGTTGGTCGGTTTATCCTTCTTGAATCTATAATCTCTCTTCTATCACATCTTTGAATATAGGAATGAACCAAATTCAAGGGAGCCTTCCTTCAGACCTTGGAATTGCTTGAAGTTGGAATGAATTTGCTTACTGGATCCATATTCCTATTTCAATATCTAATGCCACCAAGCTATATCTCCTTGACTTTGAAGCCAATAAATTTATTGGAAGAGTGCCTCCTTTTGGAAACATGCACGATCTTGAGTGGTTAGACTTTCAAGTGAATCATCTCGGAGTTGGGGAAGGTGATGATGACTTCAGTTTTCTCCACTCGTTGGCCAATGCCACCAAGTTACCCTTTCTAGACCTGAGCGACAACAACTTTGGAGGGGTGTTGCCTGAATCAATAAGCAATTTGTTTACTAATCTTGGTCAACTACACTTGCAATAAAATAGTTGGGAGCATCCCACCCGGGGTAGTGAAGTTAGTCAATTTGCAGCTTCTTGACATGTCGAACAACCATTTCACAGGTAACATTCTTGCTGATATTGGGAGGCTTCAAAATCTGCGGACTCTTGAACTTTGGGTAATAAATTCAATGGGGAAATCCCATCATCTCTGGAAAATTTGACATTGTTAAGAAAATAATTTCAAAGGCAACATCTCTCCAAGTCTGGGAAAATGCCCACTTGTACAACTCAATCTTGGTAGAAACAATCTTGTCGGTACCATACCCAAAGAAGTATTAAGTCTTTCATCATTATTGTACCTGAACCTATCTCAAAACCATTTAGTTGGGTCCCTGCAATTGGAAATTGGAATTTTAATAAATCTTGAACAACTAGATGTTTCTGGGAACATGTTGTCTGGTAAAATTCCAAGCACTCTTGGTAGCTGTGTAAAATTGAGATTACTATACATACAAGGCAACAATTTTTGGGGAACTCTTCCTCAATCTTTAAGTTATTTGAGAGGTCTTGAGGAATTAAATCTTTCTCACAATAATTTCTCAGGAAAAATCCCAGACTATCTGGAGGCCTTTCTCTTCTTACAAAAATTAAATCTATCATTCAATGATTTTGAGGGTGTAGTACCGAAAAGTGGCATATTTCAAAACATAACTGCTATTTCTGTTAAAGGAAATGACAAGCTTTGTGGGGGTATACTTGAATTACAGTTGCATAGCTGCAAGGTGTTCAAAAGGAAAGGATTTACTCTCACATTGAAACTAATAATGTAACAACTCAGATTTTTAATTATTCTGTAGAATTTATACTAATATTATTTAATCTCAGTTCGGAAAATATATAATTTATTATATATTATTATGTGTAATTTGGAAAACTAATATAATTATTATGAATTTAGGGGTCTAAATATAAATAAATAATAATAATGGGTGTGATAATAAAATAAATAATTAATTTTCTGTGATAGTAAAATAAATAATTAATTTTTTGTTACTATACGATAGAGTCTAATTTAATTAGAAATTAAATTATTTATATAATTATATTAAAATACTGGGTCAAAGAATAATTATCTTAAATATAAATATTAGATAAGAATGAATCTGAGGTAGAAACGGCAAGGATTGGACTCAACCACGTGTTGGCCCCGAATGGTTTCCCCTCCCTATTTATAGGAGGCGCTGATCAACTGGAAGAGAAAAAAAAGAGTGAAAGGAAAGAAAAGAAAGGAGAAAGAAAAGAGAGGAAAGAAAGGAAAAAATAATGGAAGCCGAAAAGGTCTTTGATAGTGAAAAGAAAGAGTAAGGTATTAAAGTTAGGGTAAACTACCAATAGGTCCTACTTTTGAGACTTATTACCTATTAAGTCCTATTGATAAATTTATTAAGTGATAAAGATAAATTTATCAGTCTTTTATTTTTATGAATAAATTTATAGTGATAAATTTATCAGTCTCTTTGTTTTTATGAATAAATTTATAGTGATAAATTTATCAATCTCTTATTTTTATAGTGTTAAATTTATTAGTTAGGACCTGTAGGTAAATAAGTCTAGTTAATCGGACTGATTGGTAAATACCCCTTAAAGTTAAGGTGAGTTATATTATACCTTGAGTCACCAAAATATATTTTACGTATATTTTGATTTACCAAAATCTATTTTATACAAGTTATATTTTATTAGTATATTAATAAAAGTTATGTTTTATAAAGATTTCAGTTACGTGGTTTTATTTTTGAATCCTATTTGCTTAAAAGGAAACCTATGGATATGTTTGTTTATATTTTAAAAAATATTTGACTATGACCTTATATACAATTATGTTTTGTAAGTACCACCATAGGAGTCTCACGCCTTTGGAGACTTAAATAACCATTGGCCTCTATTTGCTTACTTTGTGGCCTTCTGATCCATTGACCTCTGTTCTGTGCGGACCAAAGTATTGTGCGGAACTAAGTGCTACACTATTGTGGAAGCCACCTCTAGAATCCGTACGAGCCATCTCTTGAATCTATACCTCTGTTTTGTGGGGACCAAAGTGCTCTGCGGAACTAAGTGCTACACTATTGTGGGAGCCACCTCTAGAATCTGTACAAGCCACCTCTTGAATCCGTACCTCTGTTCTGTTCTGTTCTGTTCTATTCTTTACCGTGATTATGGTGATATATTTACATAATATCTGTATTTCGGTTTCTGCTACTTAAATGATTTGTTTATGTAAATGTTTTGGCCGAACTAACGATCCATGGTTATTTCGTGTCCTTTATATTCTTGGTATAATATTTCTTACTCTGCCATGTGCTTATAGTTGTTTACCAATTTTCAGGAAATAGCTTTTGAAAAGTCTTAGATGCAGGGCTGCGAAATAGACACACACAACATTTTTATGATATTTTTCTATGTAAATATCGGCATTTTTTGTCAATATATTTTATAATAAAAATAGAAACTTCAATGATTATTTTGGTACCCTTACTCAAATATTTATTCCGCTTGCGTTTATTAATTTGTTTATGAATTGGCCGGAGGTAACCTCAGTTACTGGCCATCACGATGCTTAACCCTTGGGTACGGGGAGTGGGTCGTGACAAATAATCTCCACATCAGTTGGGCTTCTAGGACTAATTCTGATGTTGTGTTTCCTATATCTTTGTTGGTCTAGAAATACAACAAAAGTACCTTATTTCAGATTGTCTGGGAACTCATTTTTGAAATTGTCCTACCAAAATCTACTTAAAGCTACTGACGGGTTCTCTCCAGCCAATTAGGTTGGTGTGGGTAGTTTCGGTTCAGTGTACAAAGGAATTCTTGATCAAGGTGAAAAAGTTGTAGCAGTGAAGGTACTAAACCTTTTATTTCATGGAGCTTCAAAGAATTTCAGTGCTAAATGTGATCCTTGAAGCGCATTAAACAGCGAAATCCTGTCAAGGTTGTCACAGCATGTTCAAGTGTTGACTACAATGGTAATGATTTCAAAGCTCTAGTTTATGAGTTCATGGACAATGGGAGCCTAGAGGAGTGGTTGCATCCAAATGAGAACAAAGATGATGTGCATGTTGAGTCAAGAAATTTAAACCTACAAAGGTTAAATATTGCCATTGATGTTGCTTTTGCACTTTATTATCTTCACCATCATTGCCCGGAACCTATAATTCATTGTGATTTGAAGCCAAGAAATGTTCTTCTAAACAATGAAATGATTGGCCATGTAGGTGATTTTGGGTTAGCAAGATTCGTTCCAGAAGCTACCTATGACTGTTCAGTAAATCAATCAAGTTCTGTTGGCATAAGAGGATCTGTTCGTTATGCTGCTCCAGGTAAATGTAACCACTTAGCTCAATCTCTCTTCCTTTTTTCACCTTCAATTTCCAACAGAATCTAGAGTCAGTTTTGCATTTCTATCAGGTCGGCTCCTTCAATCACTGAAGTAAATTTGATTGTTCTTAGGCTTGATTCCTCACAACATCATTTCGTCCTCAAATGCATAAAAATCAATAAATGTTTGGCAGATCTTTTCTAATGTGTTATTTAAAAGTAAATTAAAGTTTTTATTTTTAATTTTTTTTCTTTTTTCTAATGTCAAGGTGCATAATTTAGTCAAAAAATAGGAAACTTGAAAGAATTAAGGTTCTTAACTTCATTAGTTTCTTGCTTAAGAAAACTTGATTTCTTATTTATTATTTGTTAATAGAGTTCCAACAAAAACCACCTAACAAAGAGACTGCCGGAAATTTATATTTTTAGGATCAATAAATTAAGGTTTTGTTGTTGTAGAACTTACAACAGACACCCCCATTTTTTAGAGGATTTTCCATACATCTCTTATCTACTTGTCTGCAAATCATAATTATAATTTATATAAGAGTAATGCTAGGGATACAAAAAATTTTACCAAATCTCTCACATGGGATGGGTTCCACATAAGTGTGGGATTCACAATCATGTGAGACATTTGGTAGAAAATTTGGGATCTCTAGCATTTTCCTTTATATAATTGTATTTGTATTTACTTTTGTTGTCAATGGGGATATATACCAATATCAAGAAATCTTAGAATTTTCTTGGCATAAAATGTGAAGGCATAACTTTCTACAATATCTACCTTTTGTTTATCTGCTATGTCTGTAGTCATAGAATAACCAAATAGAATAATACAAAATTCCTCTTTTATTAATAGTGAGTTCTCATATCTATTTCTTTTTATATATTCAAATTGAGGAATAAAAACAAATTGGATTCAGTTTAATTGTGCACCAAAGCTTCAACTAATTGGTTCCATAATTGTCACTAGGAAACAATCAAACTTGTTTCAAGTTAGGCCATTCTCATGATACAAGCAGACAAATCAAATGTTGTTAACTCACCAAGAAGAGACATAATCCTTTCCTATTTTACTTTAAATAGTCAAGTTTGCAGTGCTCTAAACTTATTTTCTACAAGGAATTATTTACAAAAAGATACATTACTATTCTTTGATATGCTTCTGAGCAACCATCTTTACAATTATATTTACATTGTACGTTGCATGATTGCAGAGTATGGTATGGGAAATGAGGTGACAACATCTGGTGATGTGTATAGTTATGGTATCCTTTTTATTGGAAATGTTTACAGGGAAGAAACCTACCGATAACATGTTTAATGATAGTCTGAATCTTCATAACTTTGTTAAGATGGTTTTACCTGAACAAGTAGTGAGCATTGTTGATCCAACACTAGTTCAACAAAGAGAAATGGGGAAGGCAAGCTCAAACACCAACAACACTCAGAATCAGAGCTCTGCTGACACTCGAAAAATTCATGAGTGCTTGATTTCAATACTTAATATTGAAATTGCTTGTTCACAAGAATTACTAGGAGATCGACTGACCATGAATCGTGTTGTTACTCAACTGCATGTGATCAAGAACAACCTTCTTGGAACTAATGGTCTTCATGGAGGCAGAAGAGCTAAGATTGCAGTGTGATCACGAGTAGGTATGACCTTGCCACTTTCTTAGTGACTCTATAATATACCTGCTTTTAATACTGAAATTGCCACAATTCTGTACTAGGCTGACAAACTTTAGTTTGTCCTGTGACACATAAATCATATGGACTTAGATTTGTTATACTTCACCCAGATGATCACATTCTTCAACATTGACATTTTGAAGGTGATAAAAAAGCAGTTATAGTTCCTGTCAAGCATGATGATTTCAGTATTAACTGCAAATTCTTTTCTGCATTGGTTTTTGATCCCCTTTCATGTTTGAATTCTCTTAAGTTGACTATCTCAATTTGAGAGAGCATTTGGGCTTGGTGTGCTCATTTGGGGGTCAACTTAGGCCATGTTTGTTTGAACGGACTGTATTAGGTTGGATTAGCATTCCCATGACTAATAGTCCTAGGACTACGAATCCTTTGGATTATGTATCCTATCTTGTGTTTGGATTGAGTTAGGATTATAAGGAGGACTAATAGTCCAAACTTTGATTTAGTCTTTCAATTTATATCCCACCCCCTTCTATGGGATTAAATAGTCCATCATATGTGGGATACCATATCCAGATGGATTGTTAGTTCGTACTTCAATTGTTTAACCAAATATCGGATTAATAATTTTATTGGACTATTAGTCTAATCCCAAGCTCATGTCCACCCAAACAAGCATGACCCTAGTGATCCGAATAGTTCACTTTTTAACTTAATGAGCAGAATATTCATGCAAAAAATTAATTAACATGATCGGATATCAGTAGCTATATATTTGAATCACATTTGTATTATTAATGGAGTTTTGTGTAAAATAAAAATAATAATAATAATAATAAATAAATAAATAACTCCTGAATATTAATTTTTTCCGGATACTATACTGGTACCAAAGCGACAAATTTAAACTATCAGAGCCTTTGAGGCTTGTCTATTTCCCAAAGAGAGCAACATTGTTTACATTGCACTAGTTTCCCAGAGAGAAAGAAAAATAGGATATTTTAAGAAAAATGACATTTTTTTTGCATCTGCATGTATTATGGGTTACACTTTGCAACCATTCCATGAATTTTGCATATCTGCAATTAAGCTCGAAACATGAGCATTTGCATATCTACACTTCTATGTTTTTTTCTTTTTTGATCTTTATGACCATTTGTTTTATAATAGTATACATTTATTCACTATGGTACCCCACAAAAAAAAAAAAACAAAAACAAAAACAAAAACAAAAAACAAAAATAAAAAATTTGAAGTTGCTTCAGGTTCTTATTTGTGTTTTCTTTTAATTGTTTATCATTTTTCATCTAATTATTTGAAGTTCTAAATATATAATTTTTTTTTCCTAGGTGCTTGAGTTTTGATTGGACTTGAAGATATTTGTCGACTCAACGACTATGCGACACTGCAAATTATTAAATACAACTTTTCTCATTTAAATGTATTTTATTTTAAGAAGAATACGCATGATTTGCAATGGCTATCCTATCTTATATACTCTAAAAATAAGCTTATATAGTTATCCAGTTTGAATTGCAATGTGATCCAAACAAGTTGTAGTATTATAATCAATTTGGTTTAAGCTTATTTTGAGGAGTCATAATTTTAATTAAAAAGCCAAAAAATTGTTATAAAAAAGTCAACTGTATAAACAAAAGGTGGCCAAATAGAACACATTACAAAATTTGATGACACTTGCCCTGAAAACTAGATTGGGCAAAAAGATTTGAATACATCTGTTTCTCGATTGGAAATATGCAAGTTTTAAGATAAAGAAGAAGAAAAAAATTGAGTCTAACAAATTGGGGTTTATTAGAATATATTTTATATTTTCTTGTTTAATTATTTCTTCCTAGAGTACTTTATGTTTTTCTTGTTTAATTATTTATCCGTTTCCATTGTCTATACAAAGTGAGTTGTTTGAGAAGTGACTTTTTAGTTAAAATAGTTAAAAAACCAAACAAGTTATCACATTCTGTGAGTTATTTGGGGAGTGGCACTTTTTTTAGTTAAAATAGTTAAAAAGCCAATTTAAGTTATTACATACTCTCTCTATTTTTTTATACATGTTTTCGTAGAAAAACAAATAAAACAACTAAAATAACTAAATTTGAAACTAGTTCTGTATAAATCATATTTTTCAAGTATGAATATAATTCATCAAGTGAAATAAAACAGTAGAACTAATGTTAAAATGAAAACTTAATATGCACACATAGAAGGCGTCATGTCACTTTATTTTTTACTCTTCTTTTTTCCCGTTTTGTTTTTGTATATATGGCCTACATTTTTGTTTATTTTCTTTTTGACCATTTAAACAAAAGATTGAGCTTCTTTATTTTTCTACTATGGTTCTATGAACAAAATGATTTTACACTCGAAAAATGTTACATACAATTTTATTTTTTTAGTTTATTTTTTATTTTTTTTTTGTAAAACTGGGGCTGTCATTTTCTGATTTTAAAATGCAATTAAATAAGTTTTATATGCATTTATAATTGTAAATCTCATTATTTTCTTGAAGTGAGAAAAAAATTATATATATATAGCATCACTGAACATCCATTAGGATTGATGGTGTCCCTAAAAATTTGATTACATGGAGAATAAATATGCAACGCTATTGAGGTGGCAAAAATGTTAATTGGTCATTATAATATTTTTATAATAAATTATACCGACACAATTATTTAAAGGTAAATTGTAGTAAACTCCTTTAAATTATGACCGTGTACATTTTGTCCTTTTGAATTTCAAAACTTGATAGTTAATCTCTATAGCGATCCGGGTTTACCCCTTGTTGTATAGTGATCCGGACATGTGTCCGTGGATGTTGGTAGTGGATTGTTGTCCTGTTTACGTCCTTTCATATATTGCATTTGAGTTATAGGATGTGTTGGGCAGGTCTGTTTCAGGTTGGTTGTGTTTGGGAGCCAAGGGTTGCTGCCCAGAATTTTTGTCCTTCGCTCGAGCGAGGAGTTGGTCGCTCGAGCGAGAGTTGAGTTTTGTGTCTGGTGGGTCGAGCCAGAGTGGCTTCGGCGGCGGCTGCGTCTGGACTGAACACCATGATTTCGCTCGGCGGCTGTTCTTCGCCGAGCGAAGCGTTCGTCGCTTCAGCGTGCGTCTAGTTGCAGACCTGAAGGGTCGAGCTCCTGGCTCGGCGAGCTTTTCTTCGCTCGTGCGAGTTTCTAGGATGTTGGCTCGGGCGAGACCTTCTTGGCTCGAGCTACGGTTTTACGTATGCAGTCGCTCGAGCGACCAAGTCTTCGCTCGAGCGAGCCTGTTTATATCAGTTCGACAGCAGCGAATTTTAAGTTAGATTTTTTATAAACTTTTGATCCAATCCTCCAGATCTGAGAGCTTCTCTCTCTAGCTTTATATTCTCTCTAAGGTTTGATCTATCTAGGATCATTTCCTTCCCATCTTGCTTTGTTAAAAAGGTAGAGGTTGACGAGGGCTTCGATTTAATCTGAAAAAGTCGGTGTTTGGAGCATTTTGATCTTTGGGTCTTCATCTCCTTTTGGGCTTAAACTTTGAGGTAGGGATATCCTACTCCTCTTTATGGATTCTGTCTTTAAATTTTGACATTTTGATATGTTGGGGATAGTTGCGTAATTTTGGGAAAGTTTGGGGCTTTTATGCAATTTTATAAAAGTTTGGGGTTTTGTTTTAAATAAACCTATATGTACGGTTGGTACATAGAAATGAGATTAATGTGGAATCATTGATGAAAATGGAACCTTAGGGGTTGAATGTTAATTATGGAAAATGCTATAATTATATTGATTAATTAATTGGGATAATTAATTGTGGAATTGAGATGTTGATTATATATCCATTGTGCATTTATTTTCTGTTTAGAAATATTTGTTTTGGGCTATCGGTGGAGGATAGTCTTGATTGTTGTAGACAATGCATGATGATTAGGTAAATTAAAACCAATCATTGAAATGTGTCGTTAAGAATGACAGTTGAAGAATACATTAACTTTATGTATTGATTTGTGATGTGTATAATTGTTGTTTATATGCATTGTGTTGTGTTGGAGAAGATAGGGGATGTACTCCGCGGTTTAGGGGAAGATAGGGGATGTACCTCTAAACCGGATGTTGTTTGGGAGAAGATAGGGGATGGACTCCGTAGATAAAGCTCATATGCTTGTCTTGGGAATGTGATATAGCTAGTATGCATATCTGTGGAAGTAATGAAGTTGTAAGTGGTTAATATGAGCTGTTGTTTCATATGAGTTGTGTGGCCAGGTTCTGAGCCATGAGTTATAAACTGAGAATTTAATGAAAATGGAGAGTGACTTGAATATAGACTTGAAGGTCTTGGAATTGTAATGTGTTATGAAAGAATGTAAAAGTGTTGACCATCTATCAACTGTTAATCTTTTAGTCATTATTCATAACTGGTTTAGTATATTTCTACTGGGCTGTGGCTCACCCTATATGGGAACATCATTTTCAGGTACAGGCAGCATGCCACCTCCAAGGACTTAGCTTGGGAGGCTAGTGGCGGATGGACTTTTTGACTTCTACTTATTTTTGATGTGTTGCATGTAACTTCAAGCCAAGGGCTTTACGTGTATTGAGCTAGAGCTCTCTTGATTGTAACCAAGTGTTAACTTGGAAAGTTGTAAGCCTTTAAGGCATCCGCTTTTATTGTTTACATGTAATACTTTTGTACAGAACAGTTCAGTTAAATAGAAGAAGGTGGACTTTTATTATGTTGATGCATGTTCGATTGATGGGTTTATTGTCATTATTTTGAGGGCGTTACAATCTCTTTAAAATATTATTTTATTACAATTAACTTTTTTTTATTATGATTTTGTTAGAATATACAAAAAATTAAAATTTTAAGATAATAATACAGGTTATTGATTGTTTTAGGATAATAATACTCTTGTTTGATGATTTCATTTGCACTTTGTCTTTCTGATCTTAGTGACAAAGTGTAAATGAGATCATCATATAAGAATATTATTAACCTATAATTTTAATAAATGTATCATGTGCTTTACGAATCATCGAATTTTTTGTAAATTTCTAACGAATTACCTAATAAAAAAAAGGTTAACTATAATAAGATAATATTTTAAAAAGTTAACAGTTGAATTTTGAAATTTAGGGGGCAAGATGTAAATGAGTCATAACCATAATTTATCCTTATTTAAATTACAGTCAACCACAATATGAAAAAGGGTAAATTACACTTTGCCCTGTTATGTTTGGTCATTTTTTAACTTTAACCTCTAAAGTTTATTTTTTTCCTATTTTGGCCATTCATGTTTCGAACTTTTCCTACTTTACTCCTAAAGCTAACTTTTGCTCAAAATTAGACAAAAAAATATCACAATAACTGTCACATAACATACAAAATATATTATTACAGTATAGTAGCACTACAAGAAAGCACATTCGGCGACTAAATTTCTCGACCAAAACAACATTACTAGCCAAAAGTAAAGCTTTTTGACGACTAAACAATTTTAGTAGTCAAAAGTCTACAATTGGCGACCAAAACTAAGTTTTGTCGCTGATTATATGGGTTTTAGTGACTAAAAGATTTTTAGTAGCCCAAAGTAAAGCTTTTTGGCGACTAAAAAATTTAGTAGCCAAAAGTCTACAATTGGCGACTAAAAATAAGTTTGGTCGCTAATTATATGGGTTTTACCAACTAAAAAAATTTTAATAGCTAAAAGTAAAGCTTTTTAGTGACTAAAAAAATTTTAGTAGCCAAAAGTCTACAATTGACGACTAAAAAATAAGTTTAGTCGCCAAAAGTGGTCATTTTTAGTGCGGGAGAACTAAAATCCTAAGGCGGGAATTAAATTTTTTTGCGACCAAAATCTTGGTAGCTGAAAGTGCATCTTCCGCTACCAAATCCGACTTTGGTCGGCAAAAATTAAGTTTTTTAGTGACTAAAAAACAATTAGTAGCCAAAAGTATAGAATTGGCGCCTAAAAAAAATTTTCAGTTGCCAAAAGTGGTCTTTTTTTTATTTTGCTAGTAAATAGTTTATTTTACATAAATTATGTTCAATAAAATAATTATGTTTATACATATACTTTTATATTAATATGGATGTATGTACTATATAAATAATGTATGTTGCATATATAATCATGTGGTGCTATAGAGGTGTAGTGGGAAGAGTGTGGTGCATAAGGTTTATGGTGCGGGAGGTTGGCAGTTCGAGTCTCCGCAAGAGTGGATCAAATTGTTCTACAATGAATTTTTTTTTTTTTTTCATGTTTGAAGCTTTTGGCGACTAAAGGTGTCGGTTGGGGATTGGTTGCTTTTGGCGACTAAAGGTGTTGGTCGGTGATTCCTTCACTATTGGCGACTAAAACATTAGTCGGTGAATGTATGATTTTAAAAAAATATAATTGACTATTGGCGACCAAAATTTTGGTCGCTAAAGACTTGTTTTTTGCAGACCAAAGGTTTTTTGGTCGCCAAAACCCTCCAAGACCTTTCTCGACAGGGTTTAGGCGACAAATGTAGCAACCAAAATTTTTGGTCGCAAAATGTCATTGGCGACAAAAAAACAAACAATTGGCGACCAATATTTTAGTAGCTAAAAGTGACTTTTTTTGTAGTGTAGAGTTTAAGTTTATATCAAAAGTTCGAGTTATATATAATAAAATATTTTTATGCCATGTGAGTATCAATGTGTCATTTTGTCTAATTTTGAACAAGAATTGACTTTAAGAGTAAAATGAGAAAAACCTGAAACATGAAGGGCCAAAGTGAGAAAAAATAAACTTTAAGAGCCAAAGTGGGGAAGTGGCCAACTATAAAAGGGGCAAAGTGAAATTTACCCTATGAAAAAATATAGAGAAATAACAAATTTGTATTAGTTTTAAAAAATAATTATAGATTCATGATAAACTATATAAATTTTAAGGGAAATTCTAATATACACCTCTTTAAATAAGATGTACTACATGCACTCCTAATTATGTCATTTTCTTCTTTAGTTTGTGATATTATTTTAGTTATGACTCATGAGTTCTTTAGTTATGTATAATATTATATTTAGTTATGACAAAAACTTTTTTTTTATTTTTAAATTATAACTTAAAAAATTAAAATTATGTCATTTTTTTTTAAATTAATGTTTCTCCTTTAATAATTAAAAGGATACTTGAGCCAAAAATCCAAATCTCAATTTTATTTGGTCAAAGGTCCAAGTGCAAGAATACTTTGTCCAAAAGGACAAACTTAAATAAAATGACCAAAATACCCCTATATATATATATCACATACATGGTTTTGAAGAACAAAAAAACAATACTCTCTTCTCTCTCTTTCTTTCCTCCGCTCTGCCGCTGTCGCTCCACTGCTCTCCTCTGCCGCTATATCTAGATTTGTAGCTTCTCTCTCTCTCTCTCTCTCTCTCTCTCTCTCTCTCTCTCTCTCTCTCTCTCCTCCATTGCTTTGGCTCCTCCGCCGTTGCTGTTTCTTTGCCGCTCTTCCTCCTCCATTGTCGCTGCTTCTCCGCCGCGAGATCCAAATCCGTAACGCACCGACTAGGTCACCGCAGTCACCACCCTAATCTGATGATGCAGATTTGAGAAAGCTTTTGACTAAAATAGAGATTTGTTAGATTTGTATGCAAATCAAATACATACATGCTTATGTATTTGTATAGAACAACAAAATACAAGCACCGATCTCTCTCTCTCTACAACCTTTTCATTCATGGGGAGTTTTGATTTAGAGCATGTTTAACGTGCTTATCTGTGGTTTGGCCAACGTGATTTGTGTTTATTTGTGCTTTGCATTATTGTGGTTTATGCTAGTTAGAATGGTAGAGAGAGAAAAGTATATGAACTGTATTATTGAATAATTCCAATACAATAGGAGAAGCTTATATATATAGGCCAAGAAACCTAAGTGTACAAGAAACCTAGATGTACAAGAATCCTAAGTGTACAAGAAACCTAAGAGTACAAAAATCCTAAGCATAGATAAGTATACAACTAACACCCCCTCAAGCTCAAGGTAGTAAGTTAGATATCAACTTGTGCTTGGAGAAGAGATCATAGAAGCGTCCGAGAGGATGAGCTTTGGTGAAGAGGTCAGCAGTCTGATCAGCAGAGGTAACAAAGAGAAGACGAACAGTGCCCCGAGTAACATATTGTCGTGTGAAGTGACAATCTATCTCATTATGCTTGGTGCGATCATGAAAGACATCGTTATGTGCAATTTGAATAGCACTCTGGTTGTCACAATCAGAGAAGACTTGTTTTAGGCTCTCAAATCTCAGAATGTGGATTTTGTTCTTGTTACACCATTGTCACGAAGTTCCTCATCTTCCCATCCTGCTAGTTTATGCAATTATTGTCATAACTGTGGCCTACCAGCCACTCATTCTTTTGTATGTAGGCTTAAGTGGAAGTATAATTAAATAAGGCTAAATAAATGGACAATAAATTAAATTAATCTAATTTAATCGTTCCGAATTAGATTTCAATTAAACCTACCATAAAATTCTAAAAATCCCTATTAACACATAAATCAGGCGAATTTTTGAATCGAATGTCGATAAAGCCTTGAATTCGCAAATTGAAACTAAAACATGGACAAATATTTCTACGCGAAACAGATATAAACACAGATAATGCAATACATACATGAAAATTAATTCATAATTCCTCCTTAATTACTGTTAGGCATAATTAATCATGGATTAATGTTAATCATGGGTCGAGGTTATTACAATAACTCAAGGACGTCCCTACCTCAAGACTTGATGAAGATAAGAGATGAAACCCTAGAAATCAAAGTTGTAGAAAGCTGATCTCCACCGTACAAAGTGAGGTTCTTGTGTTGCTCTCCAAAACTTGTGAAAGAAGATGGATCAAAGCTCCATGGATTGTAAGAGATCAAGGTTTTTAGGTGTTTGGTGAGGGTTTTTAAAGAGAAGGAGTAAAATGATGTTTAGAATGAGAGAGAGAGAGAGAGAGAGAGAGAGAGAGAGAGAGAGAGAGGGGGGGTTAGAAAATGATACAATTTCAGCCAAAATGAGATTTAAAAAAAACAGGGTTTTCGGATTGCCAGCGTCTCGTACGTGCAGAGCCTCCTTCCCGCACGTGCGACCTCCCTCTCGCTGCACCTGCTGTGCCTTGTGCTTTTATTTCAGTGAGTACCCAAGTCCTCCCCTGTATTCTACACGTGCGGCCTAGCCTTCTGCACGTACGACCCCAGGCCCCTGCACGTGCGGCTCAGCCATCCAACCCAGAAAATTTTTCAGTTCAACTCCCGATCCTCCGGGCCCGACTTCGCACCCTCTGAAACAAGTGAAACCCAACACTAGAACAAACAAGAATAAGAATTTTGAGATAAAGCTTCCGAGCACTACAAACCCAAAAGATTGACAAGGCTCTAAGTGAAACTTGACACACTAACGAGGCAAGTTTGAGG
The DNA here is from genome assembly GCA_025200525.1 of Camellia lanceoleosa. NCBI lineage: Eukaryota > Viridiplantae > Streptophyta > Magnoliopsida > Ericales > Theaceae > Camellia > Camellia lanceoleosa. The sequence continues at coordinate 118,429,434 of CM045764.1, read as the reverse complement.
TTTAGCACAAAAAACAAGACGGATAACACACCGGGTCATCACAACGTTGATGGTGGAGGATATTGATGATGACGATGGTGGAGTTGGATATGTTATATCGCTCACATCTTGCAAATGATAATAATGTGTATTGTTATCGAAATCTTCTATTTATTAGAGATATCTGTTTTGGGCTATCGGTGGAGGATAGCTATAATTATTGTAGAAATTGCATGAGGATTAGGAGAATTGAAACTATTTTCTCATTCATTTGCATTGAGCATTGTTTTATATTTATATTTTGGAAATGTGTATCATTTTGAGAAGAATGGGTGAATTGGAGAATTGAATGTTGTACATTGAAATAAGTTGGCCGGAGTATCCAAGGTGAAAGTTTCGAAAACCACGAGTGTACATGGGTACCGATCCCGCAGACGAAATTTCCGTGAAATGGCAATAATAGTGCTTGTATAGCCTACGTTTACATGAGTCCTGTTTTATGGTTTTCTCCGGACGAAATTTCTGGAAAAGGTTTGATTTGTTTTAGAATTTTCTAAGTATGATTCATTGCCCTGTTTTCTATTGTAAAGGATATGATTGATAACTATTTGATATTAACCTGGTATTGTATGATCTTGAGAAAGAATGAATGAAATACTTTGGCACGAGCATTGCATATGCATTCACCTTATACCTTTATTAAAATTCATATTTTCTGTTGGATTATTTCTACTGGGTTTTGACTCACTCTATATGGGAAAAACATTTTCAGGTGCTGGTAATGTGCTTCCGCCAAAACAATAGCTTGGGAGGACTTGGAGCAAGAGCTTCAATTTTGTTTATTCGTATATTTGTTTTGTACAAGCCAATGGCTGTTAAATGTATTGGATTTAAATCCATTTTGTTGTAACCAAGTACTATCTTGGAAAGTTGTATGCCTTTAGAGCATTCTCTTAATTGTTTATCTTTCATTTTATATCCTTCATCATGTAACATATGCTATAGATTCAATGTTACACTTGTGAATATATATATATGTATATGTTGCACTTTTGTACAAGAAACTGGAGTTGATGAAAGATAATTGTCTCATCTTGTGTTGGTGTTCAATCAATAATGTAGATTGGTTATTGTATTTATTTCAGGGTGTTACATTAGGATTTGTCGAATATATCATACCTGTAAAAAAAGTTAAGTTAATTGGATATCAGAAACAGCATGTTCAGATCATTGAACTAAAAATCGTTTATTAAAAAAAATTTAATAAACAGTTTTATTTTTTTATAAAACTTTTAGTTCGATGATCCGAACACGTCGTTTCTGATATCCGATCGACTTGATTTTTTACGGGCATGATATATTTGACAAATCCTAAAATATGAATGATTCAGATTATCGAAATTGGGCCCAAAAATGGGCCTAATAACCCACCAAGTAAGGAGCCAAATAGAGAGATCCACGGAGAGGATCTGGACTCGTGTTACACCATGAGTATGACTATGACTATGATCAATGAATGGGCAATGGTTTGTTTGGGCTCCCTGTATGATCAGTAAGTTATAATCTTATTTTAGATTTGGGTCAAGAATGAGTAGTTCGGTGAAGATTAACAGTTTATATATTGTGTAGTGCATGTATAAAATAATTTTGAATTATATATTGATATTTTTGAATAACTTTTAAATAAAATTTTTGAATTTATAATATTTTTACTGAACGATTGATGTTAATCTACTGTGAAAAATGACAATAATAGGGATGAAAAAAAAATCTGTCAATAAATTTATCTCAAAATGTGATGTGTGACTTAAATTTAGTTTTTGTATAATAAAATTTATAATTGAAATGAATCTCTACTCGCCTTTATTTTATTTTTTTTTGTTAATATTTTTTTGAATAATTTTTTTTGAACACTCGGCATTGTGTGAGGAAAAGGAGAGGCAAATTGTTGAGGATGATAACAAGATGCTGAAAGAATTGTTTTTCATGTGGTTTTGGTTTTAAGGATTGTTTTCTATTCCCCCTAATATATCTTGAGTAATCAGTAGTACATTTGGTCGATGCCTAAGCGATGAAAAATTATTATTGATTTAAACCATGGGAGCTATTTACTTTGGGAAACTTTTTCATAAATTTCTTTTCATTTATTTATGTTCCATTTAGGCCATATTATTTTTTTAATATTCTAATAAGTCCTATGAGTGACATAGTTTCCAAAATAACCCTAATAAAAGTCACATTTACAATGTGAATGTTCCGTGATGTGAATGTTCACACCATCAATGTGAATGTTCACACTGTCAATGTGAACATTCATTTTGTAAAATATGAATGTCCACATCACTAAATTGCTAACCGTTCAAAAAATATTTGTAAAGATAGAAATGTCCATAAAATATTTTAAATATGAGAATTAAGATTTGGTAGATCAAATGTTCAAATAATATGACTTACTAGAATATAAGTATATCTTATGAATTAATTAAGATACAAACACTTAAAAAATGATTTTCTAATAAATCTCACATTTACTTTATATTGAAATTTTAAGAGGTAAATAGTTAAGTGTCAATTATAAATAAAATAGAGTATTGTTCTAAAAATACCAAATAATTTCTCCCTCAATTAAATGTAACTTTAAGTCACCAACTTTTTCCATGGATACTTTAACAACTTTTAACATTTTTTCACGAAATCAAACACGACCAATTTTTTTACAAACCATAGAAAAACAATTAAACGTGACCAATTTTTCCACAAGTCAAATTTTTCTATGGATTTAACAACTTTTAACATTTTTTTACGAAATCAAACACGACCAATTTTTCTACAAACCATAGAAAAACAATCAAACATGACCAATTTTTCCACAAACCAATTTTTTTTTTTTTTGCGGATACTTTACTTTTAACATTTTTTTATAAAATGAAACACGACCAATTTTTCCACAAACCATAGAAAAACAATCAAACATGACCAATTTTTCCACAAACCAGTTTTTCCACAAACCATAGAAAAACAATCAAACACTTGAAATGTAACTTTAAGTCACTAAGTCAACTAAATAAATCCATAGATACTTTCTCCAAGCATACTTTAACAACTTTTAACATTTTTTTATGAAATGAAACACGACCAATTTTTCTACAAACCATAGAAAAATAATCAATCATGACCAATTTTTCCACCAATGAAATTTTTCTATGAATACTTTAACAACTTTTAACATTTTTTACAAAATCAAACACGACCAGTTTTTCCACAAACCATAGAAAAACAATCAAACATGACCAATTTTTCCACAAACCAAATTTTTCTATGGATACTTTAACAACTTTTAACATTTTTTTACGAAATCAAACACGACCAATTTTTCCACAAACCATAGAAAAACAATCAAACATGACCAATTTTCCACAAACCAAATTTTTCTATGGATACTTTAACAACTTTTAACAGTTTTTTACTAAATCAAACACGACCAATTTTTCCACAAACCTGGATTTTCAATGGGGATGTGTTTGGTGTTACTTATTCTGACTGACTTATAACTTCTAACTTTAAAAAAATTATTTTGAACTATTTGGTTAAACTTATTTCAAATAATTTCTTATTTTAACAACTTATTTTTACTTAAAAAAGTTGATTTTGAGAAGCTGTACAACCCCTACGTCTGATTATTAGCTTTTGTTGTAGACAAGTTAATTTATGGTTATACTCTTAGATATTTTTATTTTTTATTTGTTTAAAAAGAGAAAAAGGCCCAAATGGACTATGGATTATCATTATTATTTTTTATGGGAAATGTAGACTAGTAATGAATAACAAAAAATAGAAGTTAATTTAAAAAGCTATTTTATAATTTATTTATCAAACACTACTCAGTAAATTAAATTTATAATTTAGCAGTTGCACCAAACAAATAAACAACATCTAATTAAAATTATAATCTATTATCCGTTAAATTATAATTAATAATCTATTTTAACAGCCACACCAAACACCGTCAATATATTTTTCATTTTCAATGTTTTGTTTTAAGTTAGAACTTCTAACAATGAATTTTTTTATAATACCCCTCATTTTCATATGCATTTTTATTTTTATGAGAAGGTAGTTTTTGAAATACAGAAAACAAATTAAAACTTTATCAAAAAATAATTTCAACAGAACAATTTATCGAATAAATTTTCTATATATAAATTTATTTATTTTTTATATTCGAGAAAGGAAATACTACAATGTGCACTCTTAAAAAGTATATATTGTAAGAAAAGTTATGATTTTTGTTGTGGGAGTTACAAAATAATTGTGATAAAAATTATGAATAACAAAATTATGATGTGTTCCCCTAAAAGTGTGAATGCTAAAGTTATATATTTTTTTGTAATAAAAATTTTGTATGATGTTGGCCTATTTTGAGAAGTAGGTTAAAAGTTGACTTTTTATTTTATTCAATTTTTTTTTGAAAAAAAGTGTGTAAAAAAAATAAAGAGGTGATGTGACCCAAAAAAATTAAAAAGCCAATAACTGACTTTTAATCTACACTAACTGTCAATTAATACATATCATGATATCAAAAAAATGTTAAAAGTAATTTTTTTTATAAAAAAAAGTAATGACATACAAACATAAAATCAATACAAAAAACTTATTAATAATGATTTTGTTTGGATTTTGATTTGTCACTTTATAATGAGTGACATATTTTTTATTATACAAATGACCCTATCACACCATTTTAATATAAAAATTCTAGTAAAATAATATTAACCAACATAAAATAGTTATAAACAACAAAAAAAAAAAAAAACAGATAATGGTTGGTAGAGAGGAGGGAAAAATGACACACAAAATATGAAATACAAAAAAAAAAAAAAAAAAAGGTCATAGATAAAAAAAAAATAAGAAGAAAAAATGGTGTACCTAAAGGATAAAAGAGTCTATTTTAAAAATACAATAGATTAAATATAAACTAACCTCCAAATTGTCTCATAAAAAGAAAGTTAAAAAATAATGAGTTTCATCGTTCCATCGTTCCATGAATGTAATATTATAGGGCGAGGAAGAATTGAATAACTTGAAAAAAGTATAATGTATGATGGTTAGGATTTTTAGATAGAAGAAAGAATTGGATAAAGAAAGAGTGCACAAGATTAAATTTTTTCGTCTTTTATTTTCTAAACTATAAATCGTAGAATCATTATAAAAAATAATAAATTATGAGATTAAAAAAAATTATATACAGTATAGATATGTTTAAATTTATTTGAGAATAAAATTGTGTTTAATTATAGAATAGAGAGAGAATTTAGATATAAGGTTTAAATTTTATTTTAGTTTTGGGCTAAATTTTATGTTTATATAGATTAGACCAGTTGTGAAAGATATTAAGGCTTGGTTTGGGAAGTGGCTATTTTAGTAAATTTTTGGTTTTTACGAAAAGGCGTGCAGAAAAGTAGAGAGGTGATGTGATGTGTTTTAGTTGGCTTTTTGGCTTTTTTAGCCACTTCCCAAACGAGGCTTAATAGTATACATTTTATGGGAGATGAGAGAGTTTCATTTCCATTAGATTTATTTTAGGAGAGAGAAGATTGTATGAGATTTATATTCTTTTTAAATAAAGGCTTGATTTATTTTGAGAGGGAGAGGGAGAGGGAGATTGACAATTGTGTGTTTTTTTCATTTTTTTTTTCTTTCTATTTACTGGCAATGTATTTGCATTAAATAATTTTAAAGGTTAATATTCATGTCCTTGGACTAGCCAATAAATGTTTTAAATTTTTTTTATAAAAATCCAAAATTCAAAAAAAAAAAAAAAAAAAAAAAGATTTAAGGTTTCGATATACTTAGGGCCTCTAACATGAAAAGTCATTTTGGTATAATATATAGATAGATAGATTATGAGATTTAGGAAAGAGATAAATATTAGGGGAGAGATTTTTTAATTTGTAATTCAATTTATTTATTTATTTATTTATTTTTAAATTTATAGTTACTTTGTTAGCTAATCGTATTATTTTTAAAATACAAAAATTAGCAATTTTAGTTTTTTTTTTTTTTTTAATCTATGGTTACTTTGTTAGCCAATAGTATTATTTTTAAATATTTTTAAAATTATAAAAATTAGCAATTGTAGTTTTACGTTCTTTTTAATTTATAATTTTTTTTTATATATAGATATATAATTACTTTGTTATGAGATGAGATTTGTGTGTGTGTGTGTGTGTGTGTTTTTAATGTATAATATTTTTTAATGTATAGTTACTTTGTTATAAGATGAGATTTAAGAAAGAGTGAAATATTGTAACGCCCCAAAAAAACATGATAAAGTACACCAACTGCCGCTCCTTATGGTAAACAGAAGTAAATCTCCAACACTTGCATACTTAATCATAAGAGGTTTACAAAATAGTTCCATATGCGAATATACGTTTACCGACTTTAGCACATGAATCTATAGCATGTAAAACATCCAGTCAAAAGAAATAAATGCCCTCTAGGACTACAAAGTCCAAGGCTTAAGCCCAGTTACACAAAACGATTGCTCAAACCCACACAAGTATAGCCATTGGCTTGCAAAAATATAATCACAACAAAAACAAGAGCCTTGTGCTCTCAACGTACACATCCACGCCCTTAGTTTGGCAGAATCACCACATCCTGTAACGCCCTCAAAATATTATACAAATCAACAATTCATAAGATCTAGAGACATAAAGAAATGTTATATTTTCATTCATCAGAGTTAATATTACAAAAGATATCACATGCATTACACTTTCATAGATGTTCAACTTGAAACTATAGCATGTAACTATAGTTTAGAACGATAAAATAATGCCCTAAGGGCTTACATTCTTCCAAGACTTCGCTTGGTTACAATAAAAGAAAAGTTTAGTCTCTATACAATTAAAGCCCTCGGCTTGAATAAACGTCAGCTCAAAACAAAATCACAAAAGTAGAGCCTTCAGCCCCTAAGCCTCCCAAGCTATGTCCTTGGAGATGGCATGTCACCTATACCTGAAAAATGGTTTTCCCAAGTAGGGTGAGCCAAAACCCAGTAGAGATATGCTAAACCATATATGAGAATTAACTAAAATATGAGAATCAGATAAATGTGCAACATTCTTAACCAACATATATTCTTTTCAAGGTCATTCAATATAGATAACCAATATCTCAATTCATTTCCATTCTACCATTTCGGGTAAATCAATTAGCCAAATTCATTATTATCAAGCAACCAATATAAGACTACAACTCAGTGGTTCACAATTCAATACATTCATCAAATCCAACACTTCTATTTCTTGCCATTTTACGGAACCACGTCCGAGGGAACCGGCACCCATAAATATATAAAATTTTGGGACTTTCACCCTGGACACTCCAGCCAACTTAATTATCAATGGAGTCCATCCCCTATATCCCCCCGAACAATGGAGTATATCCTCGGTCTCCTCCCAAACAAAGATACATATACAATGTATTTAAACACGTTGTCATATACAATGACCAATCAAATCACATATTCAATGGTTTAATCCAACCGTCATATTCAATGACATAATCCAATTGATTAGTTTTGATTCACCTAATCCACATGCAGTTTCTACAACAATCATAACTATCCTCCACCGACAGTCCAAAGCAGATATTTCTAAACAGATAAGTAAATCTAACAAACAGATAATTTATCATATTTTCCATAGATGAGTGATTTATCGAATCCAACTACACATCTCATTTGTTCATTCTTCCAATTTCATATTTCTCGTAACAATTTCATTATTTATACCAATAATTTATTTAACTCATATTAAGGCAAATCTCCCCCTTTTTCAAACATCAACCCCCAAGACTCAATTTCACCATTCATACACAAATAACCCCATTTTCAAGGCCTCACATACATATATGGAGCCCAAAATAAAAAACCCTTCTCTCAAAAATTCAAATCCAAACCTAACTTCACCCAAACTTCCCAACTCCACCATTTATACAAAAATGACAAATATCAAGGTTAAAACTCATATTAAAGAGTAGAACATCCCTACCTCGAGCTTAAATGAGAGTGAAGAGAGAGAGCTCAAAAGTCCATGGTGACGAAACCACATTTTGCTCCGAAAAAGTTTAAGTTTTAGAGAGAGAAGAGAGGAGTCATGATTTAAGAGGAAAAATGGAAGGAAAATCATGAGAGAAAAATGGTTTGGGCCTATTTATAGTAGTAAAGAATAGCCCTAAGGTCAAATAAAATAATAGGACCAAAAACCCCCCTTAGATAGGGCCCATTCGGACCTCAAAAATCTGGAAAAAAAAACACGCAGGGGTTAACCCTTCGAGCATGGGGGAGTCGAAGGGTTGACCCTTTAGGTAGAAAAGACAATCTGCACAGGTAAGGGCGATCGACCCTTAGACAGGAGGGGGTCAACCTTATTTTCCAGTAACCAACACACAGACATAAAAGGGTCGACCCTCTCCAGTCTGGTGTCTACCCTATTTTCCAGCAACACTTCCAGAAACTTCACCAATAGGTAAGAGTTGACCCTTAGGAAGGCTGGTGTCGATCCTAGAATAGAATTTCTAAATCCCCAAGGAACTTTTGACAAGAATAAGTATGAACAACCCAACCCAACAAGTTTAAATCGGATTATACTCCTCCAAAACCAACATACACAACATCTAAGATTCCAAAATAAAAATAAAGGATTCGAATACACTTCCCCAAAAGCTTTGAAGGATACAGGTGCTACAACCTCCCCATCTTAGGAAATTTTGTCCCCGAAATTTTAGTACAAGTTTCAAAACCATGATCGCTCAATTTTCAAATGATTACAATTCAATTCACAACATCATGACCCACCCACTAGCCATTCAATTTGCTCACAAGAGAACAAATCTACAATTAATCACATCAACATATATTATCGATATGCATCTTCCAAAATTTAGCTAATTTCAATACGTATATCTCATATCTCTAAAACATATTCAATGCTTATGATATATTTGCATTTCCAAACTCAAACAACATATACAATGTTCAAATTAAACTTGCATTTCCAAAACATATTCAACAGTTATAATGATTCCATAATCCAAAACATATACAACGTTTTTATAGTTCATAATCAAAACTAAAATTTCCACTTATTCTCAAACATCAACAAATAAGTCCAAATATTTCTCTCAGACTTCCAATTCACGCTCACAAGTTGCTTCCTCAACCCCGTGATGTTTCCACAATACTTTAGCCAGGGGACTTGTCTTGCTTTGCAAGACTTGGTCCCGTCTATCCAAGACTCGAATCGGTCTCTCTGCATACGAAGCATCCTCATCTACCTCTAAGTCGGTCCAATCCAACACATGTGATGGATCCGGCTCATACTTCCGAAGCATACTAATATGGGATACGTCATGCACTCCGGAAAGTTGTGGCGGTAACGCCAAACGATATGCAACCTCCCCAATCCGCTCAAGGATCTCAAAAGGGCCAATAAACTGAGGGGATAACTTTCCACTCTTCCCAAACCATATTAAACCCCATCTAGGTGATGTTTTCAGAAAGACATGATCACCCACCTCAAATGACAAAGGTCTCCTCCTACGGTCGGCATAACCCTTTAGGCGACTCTGGGCTGTAACCAACTTTTTACGGATAAGTGCCACTTTCTCCATCGTTTCCCGAACCAACTCTGGACCTAACAAAGGTGCATCACCCACCTCGGCTCAACACACTAGAGATCTACACGGTCGGCCATACAAGGCCTCAAACGGTGCCATGCCAATACTCAATTGGAAACTGTTACTGTAGGCAAACTCCACTAAGGGTAGGTGTCGCTCCCACAACCCCTTAAAATCAAGGACATAGCCCCTAAGCATATCCTTAAGGATCTGAATGGTACTCTCGGACTGCCCGTCAGTCTGAGGATGGTAAGCCGTGCTAAAAGTCAACCTAGCTGTGAAACGCGGGTCTCTATCTGAGACAATCGTCACTGGGACCCTGTGCAACCTCACTATGTCCCGAATATACAAGTCAGCAAGGTAATCTACCGAGTCTCTACCAGTCAACCTCACAAGGAATAAAATGCGCCGACTTGGTCAACCAGTCAACTACCACCTAAATGGCAACACCACCCTGTTGAGTCCTCGGCAAACCCACAACAAAGTCCATCGTGACATGCTCCCACTTCCACTCAGCTATAGGCAAGGGTTACAACAAACCCGCTGGCTTCCGATGTTCGACCTTCACTTGCTGACAAGTAAGGCACCTCGATACAAACACTACGACATCCTTCTTCATACCCCGCCACCAAAACTAGCGACTCAAATCATGATACATCTTTGTGCCTCCCGGATGCACCGCAAGGTGTGAATGATGAAACTCTCGGAGTACTTCCTCTCGGCAAGACTCCGGCACAAACAAGCGGTCACGGTATCTCACACTCAGGTCAGGATACACAGTCAAACCCTTCTCTACCTTCCCACTAGAAATCTTCCCCCAGAGGGATTCTACCTCAAAGTCACCCTTTTGTGCTTCTGACACTCGATTCACAAGTGTAGGTTATGCAACTACAGAAAATAAAGCTGCAGACTCAACAGACTCGCCCAGAAGCAAGTTAAACTCCCCAAGAGCACCTAACATCTCCCATTCTCGGATAGTAATACAAGCTACACTACTGATGGATTTCCTACTTAGGGCATCAGCCACAACATTGGCCTTCCCCAGATGGTAATGTAACTCGAAATCATAATCCTCTATGAACTCCATCCATCTTCTCTGCCTCAAATTTAAGTCCTTCTGCGTAAACAATTACTTCAGACTCTTATGGTCAGAAAACGCCCCAAATCTCTCACCATACAGGTAGTGCCTCCAAATCTTCAAGGCAAAAATCACAACTGCTAGCTCTAGATCGTGGGTAAGGTAGTTCCTCTCGTGGGTTTTCAACTGCCGTGAGCCATAGGCTACTACTTTCCCCTCTTGCATCAACACACAACCCAAACCCTCTCGTGAGGCATCATAATACATAGAATAGCCCAAACCCCTCTCTGGAATAATCAAGACTAGAGCAGTGGTAAGTCTAACTTTAAGCTCTTGGAACGACTTTTCACAAGTCTCACTCCATACAAATTTGACCCCCTTCCGCATCAATCTAGTCAAAGGCAAAGCTAGTCTGGAGAAATCTTTTACAAACCGACGGTAATACTCGGCCAATCCCAGAAAACTACGAATCTCAAAGGCATTATTTGGCTGTGCCCAATCTTGCACTACCTCAATTTTGGATGAATCTACAGTCACCCCTTCCTCGGAAACCACATGGCCTAAGAACTTAACCTCTCTTAGCCAAAACTCACACTTCCCGAACCTAGCATACAACTTATGAGCTCTAAGCAACTCAAGCACCACTCGTAAGTGTTCCTCATGCTCCTCCTCAGAGGGTGAGTAAATCAGAATGTCATCCACAAAGACGACTACAAATTGATCTAAGAACTCTCGAAAGATTCGGTTCATCAAGTCCATAAACACAGCTGGGGCATTAGTTAACCCAAAAGGCATCACCAGAAACTCATAATGGTCATACCACGTACAAAATGCCGTCTTTGGGATATCTTCCTCCCTGACTCTTAACTGATGGTAGCCCGATCTCAAATCTATCTTAGCGAAACAAAGAGATCCTTTCAACTAGTCAAACAGGTCATCTATACGAGGCATAGGGTACTTGTTCTTAACCGTAACCCGGTTCAATTTTTGATAGTCAATACAAAGTCGCAAGGCCCTATCTTTCTTTTTAGCAAAGAGGGCTGGTGCTCCCCAAGGCGAAGTACTAGGGTGAATAAAACCCTTATCTAGTAATTCCTGGAATTGAATCTTCAACTCACTCAACTCAGCTGGCGCAAACCGATATGGTGCCATGGAAATCGGTGCCGTGCCAGGCACTAAATCAATAGAAAACTCGATCTCTCGATGAGGTGGTAAACTAATAAGATCCTCAGGAAAGACATCCGAGTACTCACTAACCACTCTTGGCAACTCAACTCGAACTTCATCACGCTCACTACTCATAAAGCTAGCAAGAAGACAACTAAGCTCGCTCCGCTCACGCCGTCCGTATACCGGTGATAAGACTCTATTCACCCGGTCCTCCAAGAAATAAAAGCAGTCACTGCTCAAGGTACATACAGTCACCCTCTGACGGTAGCAATCTATAACAGCCTGATATGATGATAACCAGTCCATACCCAAAATGACATCAAAACCAGACATGTCCATCAATACAAAAGAAAAAAGAAGCCGGTGATTGGTGACCTCCATGTCACAGCCCCGACACCCCTGTTTCAAAATCATCTCACCCCCAACAGGTGATACAACACATAAAGGAGATGCTAACTGTGCCAACTCTAACCCCAAAACTGATGCAAATGCAGAAGATATAAAGGAATGGAATGCACCCGTATCAATTAACTCATTAGCAACCGAGTTGCAAAACAAAAAGGTACCTCTCAAAACAGACGGAGCTGGTACAAGATCTAGCGCAGTAACAGCATACACGCGCCCCGTAAGTCTCTAATCTACCTGCTCACCTCTCAGAGCATAAGACTACTACACTGACTGAGACAAAGAAGCCCCCTGATTGGCCCTCGAGGCCTGTACCGATTGAACTAGCTGGTGACTCTGTGTCTGCCTCGAACCAGACACACCAGGTGTGCCACCCAACTGTGGGCAAAAGCTTTTCAAGTGCCCTGCCTGCCCACATTGATAACAAGTGAGCGGCTGGTCTTTACCCTGACTCTGGCCCTGAGAATGGACCGAAGATGAAGCTGCTCACTGCCATCCTCCCCTCTGCGGGCAAGCTGGAGACTTGTGGCCCAACTGACCACACTTGTAACAAGTGATGTCTTCTTGACCACCTCTCCCAGAACCCGAACTTGGCACTGGAAAGGTAGATCTCGAATCCACTCCCTGGGACTGCTAAGTGTTAGAACCCTTTGCCTCTTACTGTCCCCCTGACCATCCTGACTCCTCCTAGTACCCCTCATCCTCTCCTCCTCTGCATGTATAATAGTCTCAAGATAGGTTGCAGCCTCCACAAGGCGCCCATAATCCCTAATCATGGACCCGGTAACTCTGAACTTGAGTCTAGTCCTCAGTTTCTTCTCGAACTACAAACAACGATGTTCCTCAGTCGCCACTAACTCTGGTGCAAACCTAGACAAGCTAGTAAAGGTGGCCTTAAACTCAGCCACTGGTGTATTCAACTGTTTGAGCTGAGAGAATTGATCCATCAGCTTCTCCCTCACTGTAGTAGGCAAGAACTTGTCCTAGAAAGCTTCAACAAAGGCCTCCCAAGTCCCTCCAATGCGCCCCCGCATATATTTCCACCACTGACCCGCGTCTTCCTTAAGCTGGAAAGATGCCAAGGTCACCCTTAAACCTCCGTTTTTGATGCCGAGCATCTCAAACGTCTTTGTCATCTGTTCCAGCCACTCATCAACCTTCAGTGGCTCCTTAAGGTCACCCAAAAACTCATCCGGATTCGATCGGAAGAACTCCCTCTTCAGAAAAGACGGTCCGGCCTCAGCTACTTGGGCTTGGACTTGATTCTCAGCCTTGAGAATGTCAATAGATTCCCTCAATGCTCCGGCCATTTCACGGGCTAAGGCACTTATGGCCTGTTGACCTACTAACTCGGCCACATTTGCCTGACCCACTCCTTCCTCCTGTGCCGGAATCTCATCTAGTATAGGCATCTCGTGCCTCCTAGGCGTACCATGCCTACCACCACGACCTCGTCCTGACATCCTAATAAAGGTAAAAAAGAGATTAGCACATTTACAAATGTACTAAAGCTATCTCACTTGCGTCCTAATACAATGGACAACAGTAATTCACTCTACATACGCAGATAATAACATAAACACATACGAATTTCATTTCCAGATAATAACCATCCCGTGGCATTGCTAGAGTTACAGTTAGAAACGGCAGTGATCAAGTGCCTTTCCAACAGGACTCCTAGAAACCCATAGACCCGATCAACATCCTGGAAACTAAATCCCATACCCATATAGTGACATAAACATGTTATCATATAACCACAAAACATCATACATAAGTCTCTAACAAGTGAAACAAATCTATTGTGGTACTAACAACTTCCTACGTACCCAAAGTATTCAAACCCGGTACGCTCTCATACCAAGGTATAACGCCCTCAAAATATTATACAAACCAACCATTCATAAGATTTAGAGACATAAAAGAAATGTTATATTTTCATTCATCAAAGTTAATATTACAAAAGATATCACATGCATTACACTTTCATAGATGTTCAACTTGAAACTATAGCATGTAACTCTAGTTTAGAACGACAAAATAATGCCCTAAGGGCTTACATCTTTCCAGGGCTTCGCTTGGTTACAACAAAAGAAGAATCTAGTCTCTATACAATTAAAGCCCTCGGCTTAAATAAACATGCAGCTCAAAACAAAATCACAAAAGTGGAGCCTTCAGCCCCGAAGCCTCCCAAGCTATGTCCTTGGAGATGGCATGTCATCTGTACTTGAAAAATGGTTTCCCAAGTAAGGTGAGCCAAAGCCCAGTAGAGATATGCTAAACCATATATGAGAATTAACTAAAATATAAGCATCAGATAAATATGCAACATTCTTAACCAACACATATTCTTTTCAAGGTCATTCAATATAGATAACCAATATCTCAATTCATTTCCATTCTACCATTTCGGGTAAATCAATTAGCCAAATTCATTATTATCAAGCAACCAATATAAGACTACAACTCAGTGGTTCACAATTCAATACACTCATCAAATCCAACACTTCTATTTCTTGCCATTTTACGGAACCACGCCTGAGGGAACCGACACCCATAAATATATAAGATTTTGGGACTTTTGCCCTGGACACTCCAGCCAACTTAATTATCAATGGAGTCCATCCCTTATTTCCTCCCAAACAATGGAGTACATCCCCTATCTCCTCCCAAACAAAGATACATATACAATGTATTTAAACACGTTGTCATAAACAATAACCAATCAAATCATATATTCATTGGTTTAATCCAACCGTCATATTCAATGACAGAATCCAATTGATTAGTTTCGATTCACCTAATCCACATGCAGTTTCTAAAACAATCATAGCTATCTTCTACCGATAACCTAAAGCAGATATTTCTAAACAGACAAATAAATCTAACAAACAGATAATTTATCATATTTTCCATAGATGAGTGATTTATCGAATCCAACTACACATCTCATTTGTGCATTCTTCCAATTTCATATTTCTCGTAACAATTTCATTATTTATACCAATAATTTAATTAACTCATATTAGGGCAAATATCCCCCTTTTTCAAACATTAACCCCCAAGACTCAATTTCACCATTCATACACAAATAACCCCATTTTCAAGGCCTCACATGCATATATGGAGCCCAAAATGAAAAACCCCTCTCTCAAAAATTCAAATCCAAACCCTAACTTCACCCAAACTTCCCAACTCCACCATTTATACAAAAATGACAAATATCAAGGTTAAAACTCATATTAAAGAGTAGAACATCCCTACCTCAAGCTTAGATAAGAGTGAAGAGAGAGAGCTCAAAAGTCTGTGGTGACTAAACCATGTTTTGCTCCTATCAAAACAAAGCCCTTGACAAGCTTTACACTTAATCTCAAAGGAGCAAGGTGAAAAGATCACTCTAGGTGAGTAGATCTAGAGATTTAAGTGAAAAAGTTTGAGTTTTAGAGAGAGAAGAGAGGAATCACGATTTAAGAGGAAAAAGGGAAGGAAAATCATGAGAGAAAAATGGTTTTGGCCTATTTATAGTAGTAAGGAATAGCCCTAAGGTCAAATAAAATAATAAGCCCAAAACCCCCCTTTAGATAGGGCCCATTCGGACCTCAAAAATCTGAAAAAAAAACACGTAGGGGTCGACTATTCGGGCATGGGGTTCGACCTTTTAGGTAGAAAAGACAATCTGCACAAGCAAGGGGGGTCGACCCTTAGACAGGAGGGGGTCGACCCAATTTTCCAGCAACCAACACATAGACATAAGAGGGTCGACCCTCCCCAGTCTGGTGTCTACCCTATTTTCCAGCAACGCTTCCAGAAACTTTACCAACAGATAAGGGTCAACCCTTAGGAAGGCTGGTGTCGACCCTATAATAGAATTTCTAAGTTCCCACGGAACTTTTGACAAGAATAAGTGCAAACAACCTAACCTAACAAGTTTAAATCGGATTATACTCCTCCAAAACCAACATACACAACATCTAAGATTTCCAAAATAAAAATAAGGGATTCAAATACACTTCCCCAAAAGCTTTGAAGGATACAGGTGCTACACATCCTTTCCTGTACAAAATCCCATAGGGTAAGCATAATGCCCAGTAGGAAATTCTTAAAAAGTATATACATTTTATTCAAGTCTCATGATATGAAATGCACATGCCATGCTATGCTTTTAAAAGAAAGTCGCATCTTCATCTTTTTAAAACCATCATGCTCAATGAAATCTTAAAAATTCAACAATTCACAAATTTTAAATCAAGTTCAAGGGACGGTAAATACGAATTAGGTAATCCCTAGGTTGATGTTTGCAAGTAGGCATAACTAGCACTACCAAAACCCCACTTTACCGGTAGCTAATCGGAAGGCACGTGGTACTTCCTCCGCTCGTGTTTTCGGTCTTTCATCCTGGATACTCAGGCCAACTTAATCAATATCATCTACACCCCTAACCGAACTTACCAACGTATTTACCCCAAAGAAATTCAATGAGAACTTGTTTCACAAACATCACTTTCTCAATGCAAAAGTTTTCAAATCTCAATTCAAAATTCATGACAACTAAATGAAATGGATATGCCAACGCAACAATTGTCAATACCATGTAACGTTCTTCCATTTCCAATTCTTCCACATAATATTTCCAATTGTGATCACAATTCCCATTTCTCTTTCCAATGCAATTTCACAAGATAACCATATAGTCATTTAAATCCATCGAAAAGTAGCAACATTTCCACACTTCATGCATTCTCAACAATTTAGTCATTTCATGACCATGTCTACATTTTTAACAATATATTCCAAAACCAACTATTTCTCGTATTCCATGGAATTTCTCATTTATATACAACACTAAGAAATTTCCAATCATTCATTCATTCATTTTGGCACATTAACAAGTAAGAATCCATAGATTCTCAACATCATTCAAAAACCCCAATTTCTAGGTTTTTCACCAAAACGAGACACTCCCTCATCTTTTTCAAAGAATCTCTCCAAAAACATCTTTCCTCAATCAATGTAGTTCAAAACTCTCAAGAAATTGTTTTAAAAGAAACAAGAGGTAAAGCCATTTTTAAAACCACCAACATTCTTATAACACCCCAAAAACTAAAAATAAAGAAGAGCCCAAGATTTCCTCATACCATATATATATTTAACACCAATATAAAACCCACCTCCTTACAATAATAATCCAACCAACAATTTGTATTCATTAATTTCTGAAGGGGTTAACAAAAGTGCAACATATGCAATTATACATTCAACATTTCTAGAACATGAATCTATAGCATGTGATACTACTATCTAAAATAGATAAATGCCCTCAAGGCTACAAGTTCCAAAGCTTATGTCCGGTTACACAAAAATAGTTATCGAGACTCATAAAAGTAAAGCCCATGGCTTGACAAAAATAACAACAGAAAATAAAAGAGCCGCATGCTCTCAAAACACACATTTCCTGCCCTCAATTTGGCGGATTCACCCCTTCTTTTCCTGTACAAAATTCACTAGGGTAAGCACAACGCCCAATAGGAAAATCTTAACAAAGTATATGTATATATATATGATTCCGTGCAATGAATACAAATGTCAGGCTCAAATATATTTCCCATCTCAAAAGAATGTGTATGCATATATAGGGTGCACAATGTCAATTTATTTACACCGTTTTCTGATAATTTCAACAGGGTAATTTCAAGGGAGGCAATTTTGACTCCAGAAATCTCTAGGCTAGCGTCCACAAGTAGGCCTAATAAGCTCTACCCAAACTCTACTTTACCAGCCTTTCACTGGAAGGCACGTAGTACCTCCTCACCACTTCACCGGTCTTTCACCAGAAGGTACATGGCACCTCCTCATGCATTTCCATATATACATATATATACCCACTCTTTTATTTAATCCACACAATTTTCCATTTGTGATCAAAATGCCCACACTTACTATTCAATGTGCTTCCATTGTGCATATTTCAAGAATTAAGCAACAATTTCATAATATGTACCTTCACTACATGTTACTCATCATTTTCAATCTATCATTGCAAGACCAAACAATATTAACATGCTTAACACCAAGCTCCAAAGAAACTTAATCCTTCCCTTTCGCCATGAAATTTTTCATTTTACATGCCACATAGAAATTCATCAATCATATATGCCTCAATTCACTTTATCAAGCATAAATTTCATAAAAACAACCACATTTCTCCAAAATCCCCGATTTCTAGGGTTTCACCAAAAATTAGGTTTTCACTCTCTTTTTTTTATTTTTTTATTTCTTTTTTTTACCCAAACAACACATTCATCACTTATACTCTAAAGGTTTGAAAAGAATGTTGAGAAACCCACTTCAAAACCCATTTGGAATTCACAACCCAAAAAAAAAAATAAAAAATGAAAGTCTTAACAATAAGGAATAGCTCCAAACAAGTAAGGACTTGAAGAAAATACATATATAACTCAAAAAAATCCCTACCTCCAGTTTTGGAGAAGACAAGAGAAGAAACCCTCAAATTTGACGGCGTTGAAATCCAATCTCCACCACACAAAATGAAGCCCTTGATTAGCTCTCCAAAATTAATGAGGGGTGTTGGGTCAAAACTTCAATGGATTGGAAGGAATCAAGAGTTTATGGTGTTGGGTGGAGGTTTTAAGAGAGAAGGGAGAGGAAAATATATTTTTAGAAAGAGAGAGATATTTAAAAAGTGAGATACACTCAGCCCAAGAAGAAAGAAAAAGGCAGATTTTCGGACTCAGCGTACTTCCGCATGTGCGGCACACCCTCCTGCAAGTGTGACACTCACCCCTACACGTGCGGTACACCCCTCCGCACTTGACCTCCGGTCGTGCAATAAAAGCAATCTTGCAACAAGACACTCCCTCTTCACCGCACGTGCGGTTCTGCCTCCCAGCCAGAAATTTCACCAGCTAGGCTCAAGACACCCCTGATCCAACCTCACACCTTCCGAAACAAGCAAAACTCAACTCTGGAATAAAATGAAGACAATAACCCGAAGAAGGTTTCAAGAACGGTGAATCCCAACGGTTGACAAGACCTCAATTAATAACCCCCGACACTTCTAACACCAATGAGCTAAAATAACAGGAAACACGAAGCAGGTTACGTACCCAGTTGTCACAATTCTTGAGCCAAAAATCAAATTTTATTACTACCAAAGGAAATTCCAAAATCAACATAATCTTACAAAAATATATATACAACTCTAAGAAAAATCCCTACCTCAAGTTCTTGAAGGAAAAAGAGAAGAAAGCCCCAAAATCAACGGTGTCGAAACTTGATCTCCACCACATAAAACGTAGCCCGTGAGAAGTTCTCCAACTTTGATGAAGGGACTAGGATTAAAACTCCAATGGATTTGAAGAAATCAAAGATTTAATCTAATTTGGTGTAGGAAATATAGAGAGAAGGGAGAGAAAAGTGTTTTAGAGAAAGAGAGAGAGATGTGTAAAAGTGAGATACACTCAGCCCAAGCAGAAGAAAAAGAAAAAAAAATTGGACTCAGCGCTTTTCTGAACGTGCGACACGTGTTTCCTACACATACAGCACTTACCCTCGCACGTCCGGCGCTCTCTCCTGCACCTCCTTCCGCACGTGCATATAATGCAGTAGCCGGCCCAGAATTTCCCCTCCTCACCATACGTCTAGCCTCACCTCCCGTACGTGTGGCCCAAGCTCGCGCACGTGCGGTTTTGGCCTCCCAGCCAGAATTTCACCAACTTGACCCGTGACACCCCGAATCCAACCTTGCATTTTCCGAAACAAGCGAAACTCGACTCGATAATAAAATAAAGACAAGAATTTTGAAAAGAGTTTCCAAAAAGGGTAAACCCAACGGTTGACAAGGTCTCAAGTTAAACCTGACACTCTAACATGAGTAATCCTAACACAAAACAAAGACGAACAAGATAGTTGACGTACCCCATCATCACAAATATTGGGAAGAGATATTTTAAGAAGTTGAAATTCAAAATTTTAGGTGATTTTTTGTTTTCTTTTTTATTTTTTTTAATCTACTTTGTTAGCCAATAGTACTATTTTAAAATATTTTTAAAATTATATAAATTAGCAATTGTGGTTTTACGTTCTTTTTAATCTATAATTTTTTTAAAAAACATATAATTACTTTGTTATAAGGTGAGATATGTGTGTGTGTGTGTGTGTGTGTGTGTGTGTGTGTGTGTGTGTTTTTAATGTATAATGTTTTTTTAATATATAGTTATTTTGTTATAAGATGAGATTTAGGAAAGAGAGAAATATTGGAGGAGAGATTTTAGGAATTTGTAATTCAAAATTTTAGGTGGTTTTTATTTTTTATTTTTTAATCTATAATTACTTTGTTAGCCAATAGAATTATTTTCAAATATTTTTAAAATCATAAAAATTAACGATTGTGAAATGAGACTTTGGAGTTTTCACAAGTCTTCTCACTAGAAATCTCATTTTCCTTATATAATATACTAACAAATCACTCGTGCTATGCATGGGATAAAATAACATATTATTTAATAAAAACATGATAATTATATTTAATTTTTTTATATTATGTAAAATAAAAGTGAAATGGATGCTAGCCAATTGGGATTTTCTTAATTATTAAAAATTAAGAAAATAAAAAAAAAATTAGTATGAGATATTGATCATAAGGTTTCTCACTAAAAATCTCATTTTACTTATATAAATAAGAGTATAAGATTCACTTTATGTAAGTGAAACAATTCACTTTTTACTTCTTTTCTCGATGTCACGCCCCCAAAACAATATAATAAATCCAACTCATAAGTAGAAGAATCACAGAAATAAAATACTTTCATTCGTCAGAGTTCGTTTACAAAAGACAATACATGCAATATACATTGATAAATGTACATCCTGAATCTGTAGCATGTAATACCAGTTAATGATCAACAAAATAAATGCCCTACGGGCTTACATCTTCCAAGTCACTGCTTGGTTACAACAAAAGAGATTCATAAACTTTGTACATATAAAGCCCTAGGCTTGAACGAACATTAAATACAAAATAACATAAAAAGAGCCTTCGGCTCCAAGGTCCTCCCAAACTACGTCCTTGGAGGAGGTGATACTTGAAAATGATTTCCCAAAGCAGGGTGAGCCAAACCCCAATAAAAACAATCTAACACAATATATGAGAATTATCGAGATATAAGTATGATGCACATTTTCATTGTCTTACGATAAAATCTTTATAACTTTCTCCAAAACCATGATATGCCAAACTTACATTTCATCCCATTCAATTTGGTTTAATAGATACATCCACTGCATTCATCTACCCAACAGAGGATACACCTCACTGGTTTCCAACAAATTAAAATCATCACACAATACATTCACTTCTATTTTCCATTTTACGAAAATTTCGTCTGAGGGAATCGGCACCCACGTATACAAATGGTTTTTGGGACTTTCATCCTGGACACACAGGCTAACTTAGTTTAATGGAGTCCATCCCTTTTCTTCTAATCAAAACATGGAGTACATCTCCTTTCTCCTCCCAAATGTCATACATATACTATGTATATCATTCATAATCATAGTCAATGATAATAGTTAAAGGATTAGTTTTAATTCGCCTAATCCACATGCAATGTTTATAACAATCATGACTATCCTCCACCGATAGCCTAAAGTAGTTATCTCTAAACAGATATACAATCTCTATAACAGATAAATCATTAAATTTCCATAGGTGAGTGATTGAGCAAATCCAACAACACCATTCAAGTACACAACCTCCCAATTTCACATTTTTTTATTCCAATTTCATTATTTATACAAAATAATTATTCAAGATATTTTAGGACAAAGCTCCCCAATTTTTCAAATATTAACCCAAAGCCCAAAATCAACTATTTTGACACAAGATAACCTTTTATCCAAACTCCATAATCATTTACACAACACCCACATAGAAACCCCTCTTTTCTAACTTGAACCCAAACCCTAGGTTTGCTCAAAACATTCCCAAATCTCATCATTTTCATACAACAACTTATAACCAAGTTAAAACCCATATTAAGGTGTAGAGAATTGCTACCTCAAGTTTAGAAGACCAAAGGAGCAAGGATGAAACTTCAAATGACCTGAAATCAAGTTCCAATCGAATCAAAACGGAGCTCTCAAGATGCTCTACCCTTTTCCAAATACACTAGGGCAGAGAGATCCATGAATCTAGGAGAAATAGCAGAGAGAGAGAGAGTGTGTCACTTTAGGGTTTGGAGGAAAATATTTGAAAAAGTAATGTAAAAAGTCATTTTCGCGATCTGATATACGCACAGTCCGCTCGAGCGCAATACACACCCCCAGTATTTTTACAGACAACAGACAAACCACTCAAGCGCAAGAAAGGCCACTCGAGCGCCAACCCTCTCGAGTGTAGGAAACGCCGCTCGAGTGTGGAAAACACCCCTCCAGTACTTTTACAGACGTGCAAAGTTTTGAGAGTTTGCAAATCCCACTTGAGCGCAAGAAGGGCCGCTCGAGCGAAGGACCAAAATTCTGGACAACACAAGGTTTGAAAACCAAGCAACCAACCTATTCCAAACACACTCAACATGTCCAAATAACCAAATTTAAGAAGAAATAAAGAGGAAAAGACAATGAACAACATTTAGAAACCATAAACCCGAGTCCAGATTACCACAAGTGTCGAGTCAAGACCGGGATCGCTATAACCTTCCCCATTAAAGAATTTCATCCCCAAAATTTCAAATCAAGCTCAGAATCGTTATTAAACCATTCACAACAATATTAATATAGCCAATTCCACATCATGACCCACTCACCAGTCACCCATTCTTACCAACTTGATATACAAGTTTTAGTATCAGACGTGCCAATTACAATTCTCAAAACATTTACAATGTCTAAATCAAACCCAAGTTCTTTTTCCAAACTTTACTCAATATATATATACAATGCTCCCAAAAGTGATACAACACACAATATTCTATATTCTTAAAACATATACAATGCTTATATTGAATTCATGTTTCCAAACACCCACATAACATATACAATGTTCTCATAATTTAAAACGTATACAATATTATTACATTTCATTAACATAATCAAAATCTCAATACATGCTCAGGCACCAACAAACAAGTCCGGATATTTCTCTCGGACTTCTAATTTGCGCTCCCAAGTCGCTTCCTTAACCCCGTGATGTTTCCACAATATCTTTACTAAAGGAATTGTCTTGCCTCGCAAGACTTGGTCCCGAGTATCCAAGACTCTCACTGGTCTCTCCTCATATGAGACATCCTCGTCTACCTCTAAGTCGGTCCAATCCAATACATGTGATGGATTCAACTCATACTTCCGAAGCATGCTAATATGAAACACATCATGGACTCCGGAAAGTTATGGCGACAATGACAAACGGTAAGCTACCTCTCCGATCCATTCAAGGATCTCAAAAGGCCCGATGAATCGAGGGGACAACTTCCCATTCTTTCCAAATCTCATCAAACCCCGCCTAAGTGATATCTTCAAGAACACACGGTCTCCTACCTCAAAAGATAAGGGTCTCCTCCTACAGTCGGCATAACTTTTCTGACGACTCTGAGTCGTAACCAACCTCTTATGAATAAGTGCCACTTTCTCCGTTGTTTTCTGAACTAATTTTGGACCCAACAAAGGTGCATCACCCACCTCGGCCCAACACACAGGAGATCTACATGGTCGACCATACAATGCCTCAAATAGTGCCATGCCAATACTCGATTGGAAGCTACTGTTATAGGCAAACTCCACTAAGAGCAAGTGCCTCTCCCACGATCCCTTGAAGTCAAGGACACAACTTCGAAGCATATCCTCAAAGATCTGAACAGTACGCTTGGACTGTCCATCAGTCTGAGGATGATACACGGTGCTAAAGCTCAATCTAGTACCCAAGGCACTCTTCAAGCTCTGCCACAACCGAGCTGTGAAACGTGGATCTCTATCCAAAACAATTGTCACAGGGACCCTATGCAACCTCACTATGTCCCTGATATACAGGTCGGCAAGATGGTCTACCGAATCAATCACGCTTATAGGTATGAAGTGCACAGACTTGGTTAACCAGTCAACTACTTCCCAAGTGGCATCACTACCTCGTTGAGGCCTTAGAAGGCTTACAACAAAATCCATCGTGACATGTTCCCACTTCCACTCGGCTATAGGTAAGGGTTGTAATAAACCCGCTGGCCTTTGATGCTTGGCCTTCACTTGCTGACAAGTAAGGCATTTCGACACAAATACAGTCACATACCTTTTCATACCTCTCCACCAAAACTGGTGATTCAGGTCATGGTACATCTTTATGCCTCCCAGATACACCGCAAGGTACGAATGGTGAAACTCTTGGAGTTCTTCATCTCGGCAAGACTCTGGCACGAACAAACGATCTCGGTAGCTCACACTCTAGTCGGGATACACATTCAAGCCCCTCTCCACTTTCCCACTGGAGATCTTCTCCCGAAGGGTTTCTACTTCAAGGTCACTCTTCTGTGCTTCTAACACTTGATTCACAAGTGTAGGTTAGGCAACCACCGTAAACAAGGCCGCAAATTCAACGAACTCACCAAGGTGTAAGTCAAACTCCCTAAGAGTACCCAACATCTCCCTCTCCCGGATGGCAATGCAAGCCACACTGCTAACATATTTTCTACTCAAGGCATCGGATACAACATTTGCCTTTCCCAGGTGATAATGCAACTCAAAATCATAATCCTCTATGAACTCCATCTACCTCCTCTGCCTCAAATTCAAGTCTTTCTATGTGAATAGATATTTCAGACTTTTGTGATCAGAAAATACTTCAGATCTCTCACCATACAGATAGTGCCTCCAAATCTTTAAGGCAAAGATCACTGCCGCTAACTTTAAGTCGTGCGTAAGGTAATTCCTCTCGTGTGTTTTCAACTGTTGTGAGGCATAGGCTACTACCTTTCCCTCATGCACCAAAACACAACCCAAACCTTCCCGTGAGGCATCACAATATACTAAATAACCCAAACCCCTCTTCGGAATAATCAAAATTGGAGCGGTAGTTAGTCCAACTTTACGTTCTTGGAATGATTTCTCATAGGTCTCACTTCACACAAACTTAACTCCTTTCCTCGTTAATCTAGTCAAAGGTGAGGCTAGCCTAGAAAAATCCTTCACAAATCGGCGGTAATACCTGGCCAATCCCAAGAAACTACAAATCTCAAAAGCATTCTTAGGGTGTTCTAAATCTTGAACTACCTTTATCTTGGATACCACATGGCCTAAGAACTTAACCTCTTTCAGCCAGAACTCACTTTTCCCAAACTTAGCATACAGCTTGTGGGCTCTAAATAACTCAAGTATTACCCGCAAGTGTTCCCCGTGCTCTTCCTCAGAGGGTGAGTAAATCAAGATGTCATCCCCAAAGACGACCACAAAGCGGTCTAAAAACTCACGGAAGATCCGATTCATCAAATCCATAAATACAGCTGATGCATTGGTCAACCCAAAAGGCATCACTAGGAACTCATGATGGCCATACCGCATACGGAATGTCATCTTTGGGATGTCCTCCTCTCTCACTCTTAACTGATGATAACCCAATCTTAAGTCTATCTTAGAGAAATAACAAGATCCTTTCAACTGATCAAACAAATCATGTATACGAGGCATTGGGTACTTGTTCTTAACAGTTACCCGGTTCAACTTCCGATAATCAATACAAAGTTGCAACGGTCCATCTTTATTTTTAGCAAAGAGAGCCGGTGGTCCCCAAGGCGAAGCACTAGGGCGGATGAAACCCTTATCTAACAATTCCTAGAGTTGAACCTTTAACTCACTCAACTCAGTAGGTGCAAACCGATACGGTGTCATAGAAACCGGTGTCGTGCCAAACACTAGATCAATAGAGAACTCTATCTCTCGGGAAAGACATCTGGGTATTCGCAAACTACCCTTGGCAGCTCAACCTGGGCTTTATCACACTCACTACTCATGAAGTTAGCAAGAAGACAACTAAGTTCACTCTGCCCATGCGAATCATACACTGGTGATAAGACTCTTCCAACTCAGTCCCCCAAGAAATGAAAACAGTCACCGCTCAAGATACATACAGTAACCCTTTAGCGGAAGTAATCAATAACATCCCAGTATGAAGACAACCAGTCCATACCCAAAATAACATCAAAACAAGACATACCCATCAATACAAATGAAAAGGGAAGTCGGCGATCGGCAACTTCTATATCACAACCCTGACAACCCTTGCTTCAAAACCATTTCACCTCCAATAGGTGACACTATATAAATAGGAGATACTAACTGAGCCAACTCTAACCCCAAAACCGATGCAAATGCAGACGAGATAAATGAATGGAATGCACCGGTATCAATCAATACATTAGCAACTGAATTACAAAACAAAAAAATACCTCTCACAACAAAAGGCGCTGGTACTAGATCTAGCGCGGTAACAGCATACGCATGCCCTGTAGGCCTCTGATCTACCTACTCACCCCTCGGAGCATAAGACTGATGCACTGACTGAGCCGAAGAAGTTCCCTGATTGGCCCTCGAGGCCTGTGCTAACTATGTTCGCTGGTGGCTTTGTGTCTGCCTCAAACCAGATGCACCAGGTGTGCCACCCAATTGTGGGCAAAACCTCTTCATGTGCCTCGCCTGGCCACACTGATAACAAGTAAGCGACTGGCCTCTCCCTTGACTCTGGCTCTGAGAACGAGCTGAAGACTGTGCAGATCGCTACCCTCCCCCTCTCTGCGGGCAAGCCGGAGACTTGTGGCCCAACTGGCCACACTTGAAACAAGTGAAATCCCCCTGACCACCTCTCCTAGAACTCGAACTCGGTACTGGAAAGGTAAACCTCAACTGTGCTCCCTGGGACTGCTAGGGATTAGAACCTCTCTGCCTCTTACTGTCCCCTTGGGCATCCTGGCTCCTCCTAGAATTCCTAATCCTTTCCTCCCCCAATTGTATCACGGTCTCCAGATGAGCTGCCGCCTCCATAAGGCGTCTGCGATCCCTAATCATCGAACCGGCCACCTTAAACATTAGTCCGATCCTCAGCCTCTTCTTAAACCCCAAGCAACGGCGTTCCTCAGTCGCTACTAGCTCGGGTGCAAACCTCGACAAACTGGTAAAGGTGGCTTCGAACTCTGCCACAAGTGTGTTCAGCTGCACCAACTTAGCGAACTGATCTCTCAACTTCTCCCTAACTGTGGGAGGCAAAAACTTATCTTGGAAGGCATTAACGAATGCCTCTCAAGTCGCCCCAATGCACCCACGCGCATTCTTCCACAACGGGCCCATATCCCCCTTCAGCTGGAAGGACGCCAAAGTCACCCTCAACTAGTCGTCCTCGATGCCCAGCATCTCGAATGTCTTCACTATTTGCTCTAGCCACTCATCTGCTTACAGTGGCTTTTTGGGATCCCCTGAAAACTCATCCGGATTCGACTGGAAGAACTCCCGCTTCAAAAAGGATGGCCTTGCTTCAGCTACTTGGGCCTGGACTTGATTCTCAGCCTTGAGAATGTCCATAGATTCCCTCAATACTCCGGCTATTTCGTGGGCTAAGGCGTCCATGGCCTGCTAACCAACTGGTTCAGCCACGTTGGCCTAACCAACACCCACCTCCTGTGCCAGAATATCATCCGGTACCGGCATCTCCTACCGCCTAGGCCTACCACCCCTACCACCACATCTACGTCCTAACATCCTAATAAAGGTAACGAAAGGGATTAGCACATTTTCAAATGTGCCGAAGCTGACTCACTCACGTCCTAATGCAATGGACAATACTAAATCACTCCATATAAGCACGTAATCACATAAACACATATAAATTTCCTTCCTAGATAATGACTGTCTTGCGGCGTTGCTAGAGTTCCAATTAGAAACAACAGTGATCAGGTGCTCTTCTAATAGGACTTTCAGAAACCTGTAGATCCAATCAATATCTTAGAAAGTAAATCCCATACCTATATAATCATATAAGCATGTTATCACATAAGCATACAATACATACTAACGTCTTAACCAAGCAAGACAAATCTATTGTGGTATTAACCACTTCCCACGTACCCAAAGTATTCAAACCCGGCACTCACATCCGGAATCTATAGCATGTAATACCAGTTAATGATCAATAAAATAAATGTCCTACGGGCTTACATCTTTCCAAGTCACTGCTTGGTTACAACAAAAGAGAGTCACAAGCTCTGTACATATAAAGCCCTAGGCTTGAACGAACATTAAATACAAAATAACATAAAAAAAAAGCCTTCGGCTCCAAGGTCCTCCCAAACTACGTCCTTGGAGGAGGCATATCACTGGTACCTAAAAATGATTTCCCAAAGTAGGGTGATCTAAAGCCCAGTAGAAACAATCTAACACAATATGTGAGAATTATCGAGATATAAGTATGATGCACATTTTCATTGTCTTACAACAAAAGCTTTATAACTTTCTCCAAAACCATGATATGCCAAACTTATATTTCATCCCATTCATTTTGGTTCAATAGATACATCTACTGCATTCATCCACCCAACAGAGGATACACCTCACAGGTTTCCAACAAATTAAAATCATCACACAATACATTCACTTCTATTTGCCATTTTACAGAAATTTCGTCCGAGGGAATTGGCACCCATGTATACAAATGGTTTTCGGGACTTTCACCCTGGACACAGGCCAACTTAGTTCAATGGAATCCATCCCCTTTCTTCTCCTCAAAACATAAAGTGCATCCCCTTTCTCCTCCCAAATGTCATACATATATAATGTATATCATTCATAATCATATTCAATAATAATGGTTAAAGAATTAGTTTCAATTCGCCTAATCCACATGCAATGTCTACAATAATCATGACTATCCTCCACCGATACCCCAAAGGAGTTATAGCTGAACAGATATACAATCTCTATAACAGAAAAATCATTAAATTTCCATAGGTGAGTGATTGAGCAAATCCAACAACACTATTCAAGTACACAACCTCTCAATTTCACATTTTTTCATTCCAATTTCATTAGTTATAGAAAATAATTATTCAAGATATTTTAGGACAAAGCTCCCCAATTTTTCAAATATTAACCCAAAGCCTAAAATCAACTATTTTGACACAAGATAACCTCTTATCCAAACCCCATAATCATTTACACAAACCCACATAGAAACCCCTCTTTTCTAACTTGAACCCAAACCCTAGGTTTGCTCAAAACAGTCCCAAATCTCACCATTTTCATACAACAACCTATAACTAAGGTAAAACCCTTATTAAGGTGTAGAGAATGCCTACCTCAAGTTTAGATGACCAGAGGAGCAAGGATGAAACTTCAAATGACGCCGAAATCAAGTTCCAATCAGATTAAAACGGAGCTCTCAAGATGCTCTACCCTTTTTCCAAAGACACTAGGGCAGAGAGATCCATGAATCTAGGAGAAATAGTAGAGAGAGAGTGTGTCACTTTAGGGTTTTTTAAGGAAAAGATTTGAAAAGGTGATGTAAAAATTCATTGTCGTGATCTGATATACGCATAGTCCGCTCGAGCACAAGAGTTGACGTTTGAACGTCGGACACAATAAGTTGTTCTGCTCGAGTGCATAATGCATACCCCCGGTATTTTTACAGACACCAGACAAACTGCTCGAGTGCAAGAAAGGCTGCCTGAGCACCAACCCACTCGAGTGCAAGAAGGGTCGCTCGAGCGGAGGACCAAAATTCTAGGCAACACAAGGTTTGAAAGCCAAGCAACCAACCTATTCCAAACACACTCAACACGTCCAAATAACCAAATTTAAGGAGGAATAAAGAGGAAAAGACAATGAACAACATTCAAAAACCATAAACCTGAGTCCGGATTACCACCACAAGTGTCGGGTTAAGACCAGGATCGCTATACTCGATATGAGATTATAAAATAAAAGTTAAATGAAAACTAGCCAATATGGATTTCTTAATTGTTTAAAAGTTAACAATTGTTCGAGTGGAAAGTTTATTTCGAACCAAGCAATCTTAGCAATTTAATTTTAATTAGATCAATCTTTAATTTATTTCAAATCAAACAAATTCAGCCAATATATTTTGATAAAACCGCCAAAATCGCAGTTAAACTAGCGAATCAATCAAACTGAAAATAGTTCACCCTATCGGCTAGGTCAAAGGACCAACCAACTCATACAAAAATTAATTACATAAAACTTTTAAATTTTATTTTAATTTTAAATTTTAAACTATCTTGTACTGAAATATACACAATGCTACAATATTAAATGGGAGCTTAAGGTTTATATAACGAAACAACTCATTTTTTCCCCCTTTTCCTAATGTGGGATTGTAAAATAAAAGTTAACAATTGTTTGGATGTGAAGTTCATTTCTAATCAAACAATCTTAGCTATTCAATTTTCAATAAGGTCAATCTTAGTTTATTTCAAATCAAACAAATCTAAGTAATATATTTTGATTAAACAGCTAAAATCGTTGTTAAACTAGCAAATCAGTCAAACCGAAAACGATTCAGCTTAATCGGCTAAGTCAAAAAACCAACCAATTTATAACAAAATTAATTAATTAAAATCTTTAAATTTTATTTTAAAATTTAAACCATCTTAAATTGAAACATGCACAATACTATAATATTAAAAAAGAATATAAGATTCACTTTATATAAGTGACAAAACTCACTTTTTCTTTCTTTTCCCAATGTGGGATTCTAATTATTTTAAAGTTAAATATTATAAGAGTTTCAAAATCTCATCCAAAATTATTTTTAAAATCAAAACGTCTATGTGGGATTGTAAAATCAAAGTTAAATGGAAGCTAACCAATAGAGATTTTCTTAATTATTTAAATTAAGAAAAAAAAATGGTATTGATTATAGGGCTTCTTACTAAAAATCTTCTTTCGCTTATATAAATATGAATATAAGATTTACTTTATATAACTGAAACAATTCACTCTTTCCTTCTTTTCCCGATGTGGGATTGTAAAATAAAAGTTAAATTGAAGCTAACCAATGGGATTTTCTTAATTGTTTAAAATTAAGAAATTTAAATAATTTATATAAATTGGAACATAAAATTCACTTTATGTAAATGAAACAATTCACTTTTTTTTTTTTTCCTTTTTTGATTTGGGATTGTTAAAGAAAATGTAAATGGAAGCTAGCCAATGAGAATTTTCTTCATTTTTTAAAATTAAAAAAATTCAATAATTTTAGAATAAAGGCTTGGAACTGTGACGCCCTTAAAATTTAATACAAATAAACCATTCATTATACATTCATAAACATCATTCTGAATCTACAACATGTAATTCAAAGTAGCGATAACAAATAAATGCCCTATGGGCTTATATCTTTCCAAGAGATCACTTGGTTATAGTAAAAGAAAGAGTCCTAGGCTCTATACAAGTTAAGCCCTTGGCTTGAATAAACATTTAAGCACAAATATAACAAAAATGGAGCCATCAGCTCTCAATCCTCCCAAGCTATGTCCATGGAAGTGGCATGTCACCAGTACCTGAAAATAGTTTCCCAAGTACGGTGAGCCAAAGCCCAGTAGAGATAAACTAACACAATATATGAAGTTTAATTAAGATATAAGTGTCAAATAAATGTTCAATTTACATAACCAATTTACATTCTTTCCATAACCATTCAACATTGATATTTACCTCTCAATTCATTGTCATTCATTCATTTCAAATCAATTCATGAGTATAGTTCCTTGTTATCCAAACAACCCCAAATGAGACTACAACTCATTGGCTCACAATTTAATAACAACCTTTGTTTAAACACTTCAATTTTCTTGCCATTTTACGGAATCCACATCCGAGGGAATTGGCACCCATATATATATATATATATATATAAGATTTGGGGACTTTCACCCTGGACACTACAGCCAACTTAATTTTATATGGAGTCCATCCCCTATCTCCTCCCAAACACTGGAGTACATCCCTTATCTCCTCCCAAACAACGATACATATACAATGCATTAATAACATCGTCATATACAATGGCTACCCACGTCACATATTCAATAACTCAATCATACCGTCATATTCAATGATGTAAATTAAACAATGGGTTTCAATTCACCTAATCCACATGCAGTTTCTATAACAATCATAGCTATCCTCCACCGATAGCCAAAAATAAATATTTTTAAGCAGATATACAATCGTTTAAACAGATAATTTTTCAAATTTCCATATGTGAGTGATTTAAAAAAATCCAACTACACCATTCATTCATACACCCTTCCAATTTCGTATTTCCCATATCAATTTCATTATTTATACAAAATAATTTATTTAACTCAAATTAGGGAAAATCTCCCATTTTCCTCAAATTCAACCTAATGGCTAGATTCCACCATTTTAGCACTAGAGAAACTTCATACACAAGACGCCATAGTCATTTTATAGATCAACATGGAAAACCCCTCTTTTAAAATTTGAACCCAAACCCTAGTTTAATCAAAATCACTCTCAAATCACATCATCTATGCACAACAACACATATCTAGGTTAAAAGCCATATTAAGGTGTAGAATATCCCTACCTCAAGAGTAAAAGCTCAAAGGAGATGAAGAAGAACCTCAAAAGTGCACAAAACCAAGCTTTGTTCGGTTGGAATGGAAGCCCACAAGATGCTCCACCTTTTTCTCAAAGGAAGTAGGGTAGAGATGCTAGGATCTTGGAATATTTGTAGAGAGAGAGAGTGTTGGATTAGAGTTTTAAGAAGAATAGATCTGAAAAAGGTGATGTAAAAAGTGTTTTTTGCGATCTGATATACGCGTAGTCCGCTCGAGCGGAGAAGTTTACGCTCAAGCGTAAGAAACAACATTTTGTTCCGTTTGAGCTCAATAAATGCCACTCGAGTGCCAAGACACAACAACAAGGCACTATCCACTTGAGCGCAATAAGACCTGCTCGAGCGTAGAATACATACATCTAGTATTTTGCAGACAACAGACAACCCGCTCGAACGCAAGGAATACCGCTCGAGCGTCAACCCGCTCAAGCATAGGATACGTTGCTCGAGCATGAAAAACACTCCTCCAGTACGTCTGCAGACGTGCCAAGTACTAAGAGTTTGCAACTTCCACTCGAGCGTAGTAAGGCCCGGTCGAGCGGAGGACCAAAATTCTGCGCAACTAAGCTTGGTAAAAACAAGTAACTAACTTGTTCCAAACGCAATCACAACAATCCAAAGGCCCATTTCAAGAGATACAAGGGAGTGAAGAGGTAAACAACATTATGGGAATATTAAACCCGAGTCCGAAAACACAACAAATGATAGGTTAAAACCAAGATCGCTATAACGTTCCCCCCTTAAAGAATTTCGTCCCTGAAATTTTAAATCATGTTTCAAAACCATGTTTACCCAATTTTCAAAACGATTACAATTCAATTCTCATTTCCATGAACCATCTACCGGTCATTCAATCCTTCCACAAGAGGACAAGTCCACAATAGCTACATCTCAACATATATTACCAATATGCATTGTCCGAAATTTAACCAATTTCAATACGTACATCTCAGATTACCAAAACATATTCGATGTTTATGGTAAATTTGCATTTCCAAAACTTAAACAACATATACAATGTTCAAATTAACTTGCATTTCCAAAACACATTCAACATTTACAATCCTTTCATAACCTAAAACATATACAATGTTGTTATAGTTCATAAACAAAACTAAAATTTCAACATATACTCAAACATCAACAAAAAAGTCCGGATACTTCTCTCAGACTTCCAATTCATGCTCCAAGTTGCTTCCTCAACCCCGTGATGTTTCCACAATACTTTGACCAAGGGAATTGTCTTGCTCTGCAAGACTTGGTCCCACCTATCCAAGACTCTCACCAGTCTCTCATACGAGGCATCCTCGTCTACCTCTATGTCAGTCCAATTCAACACATGTGACGGATCCGGCTCATACTTCCGAAGCATACTAATATGAAACACGTCATGCACTCTGGAAAGTTGTGGTGACAATGCCAAATGATAGGCAACCTCCCCAATCCTCTCAAAGATCATAAAAGGGCCAATAAACCGAGAGGATAACTTCCCACTCTTCCCAAATCTTATCAAACCTCATCTAGGTGATATTTTCAAAAAGACATGATCACCCACCTCGAATGACAAAGGTCTCCTCTTACGGTCGGCAAAACTCTTTTGGCTACTCTGGGATGTAACCAACCTCTTACGGATAACTGCCACTTTCTCCGTCGTTTCCTGAACCAACTCTGGACCCAACAAAGGTGCATCACCCACCTCGGCCCAACACTCAAGAGATCTACACGGTCGGCCATACAAGGCCTCAAACGGTGCCATGCCAATACTCGATTGGAAACTGTTATTGTATGCAAACTCCACTAATGGTAAGTGTCTCTCCCACAACCCCTTAAACTCAAGGACACAGCGTTGAAGCATATCCTCAAGAATCTGGATAGTACGCTCGGACTACCCGTCAGTCTGAGGATGGTAAGCAGTACTAAAGGTCAATCTAGTGCCCAAGGCACTCTGTAAACTCTGCCATAACCGAGTAGTGAAACCCGGATCTCTATCTGAAACAATCGTCACAGGGACCCCGTGCAACCTCACTATGTCCCTGATATACAAGTCAGCAAGGTAATCTACCGAATCTCTTACGCGCATAGGAATAAAGTGCGCCGACTTAGTCAGCTGGTCAACTACCACCCAAATGGCATCGCTACCCCGTTGAGTCCTCAGAATGCCCACAACAAAATCCATCGTGACATGCTCTCATTTCCACTCAGCTATAGGCAAGGGTTGCAACAAACCCGTTGGCCTCTAATGTTCGGCCTTCACTTGCTGACAAGTAAGGCACTTCGATACAAACACTGCCATATCTTTCTTCATACCCCTCCACCAAAACCGGCAACTAAGGTCATGATACATCTTCGTGCCTCCCGGATGCACCGCCAGGCATAAATGGTGAAACTCTTGGAGTACTTCCTCTCGGCGAGACTCCGGCACAAACAAGCAGTCACAGTATCTCACACTCAGGTCGAGATACACAATCAAGCCCTTCTTTACCTTTCCACCGGAGATCTTCTCCCATAGGGATTCTACTTTAGGGTCACCCTTCTATGATTCTAATACTCGGTTCACAAGTGTAGGTTGTGCAACTACAGAAAATAGGGTTGCAGACTTAACAAACTCGCCCAGATGCAAGTCAAACTCGCCAAGAGTGCCCAACATCTCCCATTCCCAGACGGCAATACAAGCTACACTACTGATAGACTTTTTACTTAGGGCATCGGCCACAACATTGGCCTTCCCCGGATGGTAATGTAACTCAAAGTCATAATCCTCTATTAACTCCATCTACATTCTCTGCCTCAAATTCAAGTCCTTCTATGTAAACAAATACTTCAGACTCTTATGATTAGAAAACACCTCAAATATCTCACCATACAGATAGTGCCTCCAAATCTTCAAGGAAAAAATCACGGCTACTAACTCTAAATCGTGAGTAGGGTAGTTCCTCTAGTGTGTTTTCAACTGCCGTGAGCCATAGGCTACCACTTTCCCTTCTTGGATCAATACACAATCCAAACTCTTTCATGAGGCATCACAATACACTAAATAGCCCAAACCCCTCTCTAGAATAATCAAGACTGGAGCGGTGATAAGTCTAACCTTAAGCTCTTGGAAAAACTTTTCACAAGTCTCATTTCACACAAATTTGACCCCTTTCCTCATCAATCAAGTCAAAGGCAAAGCTAATTTGGAGAAATCCTTCACAAACTGATGGTAATACCTAGCCAACCCCAAGAAGCTACGAATCTGGAAGGCATTCTTAGGCTGTGTCCAATCTTGCACTGCCTCTATCTTGGATGAATCTACAGTTACCCCTTCTTCGGATACCACATGGCTTAAGAACTTAACTTCCCTTAGCCAGAACTCACACTTCCCAAACTTAGCATACAACTTATGGGCTCTAAGCAACTCAAGCACCACTCGCAAGTGTTCCTCGTGCTCCTCCTCAGAGGGTGAGTAAATCAGAATTTCGTCTACAAAGATGACCACAAAACGGTCTAAGAACTCTCGGAAGATTCAGTTTATCAAGTCCATAAACACAGTTGGGGCATTGGTTAGCCCAAAAGGCATCACAAGAAACTCATAGTGGCCATACCGCATACGGAATGCCGTCTTCGAGATATCCTCCTTCCTTACTCTCAACTGATGGTAACCCAATCTCAGGTCTATTTTAGAGAAACAACGAGACCCTTTCAACTAATCAAATAGGTCATCATACGTGGCATTGGATACTTGTTCTTAACTGTAACCCAGTTCAACTTTCGATAATCATTATAATGTGTTAAGGCTTCGTCTTTCTTCTTAGCAAAGAGAGCCGGTGCTCCCCAAGGCGAAACACTAGGGCGAATGAAACCCTTATCTAGTAATTCCTAGAGTTGAATCTTCAACTCACTCAACTCAGCTGCCGCAAACCGATATGGTGCCATAGAAATTGGTGTGGTGCCAGGCACTAAATCAATAGAGAACTCGATCTCTCGGTGAGGTGGCAAACTAGTAAGATCTTCGGAAAAGACATCCGAATACTCACAAACCACTCGTGGCAACCCAATCTGAATTTCATCATGCTCTCTACTCAGGAAGCTAGCAAGAAGACAACTAAGTTCACTCCGCCCTCGTGAATCATAAACCGGTGGTAAGACTCTACCAACCCGATCCCCCAAGAAATAAAAATGATCACCGCTCAAGGTACATAAAGTAACCCTCTTGCGGTAGCAATCTATAATAGCCTGGTATGACGATAACTAGTCCATACCCAAAATTACATCAAAACCAAACATTTCCATCAATACAAAAGAAAAAGGAAGCCGGTGATCGGCAACCTCTATATCACAAGCCCGACACCATTGTTTCAAAACCATCTCACCCTCAATAGATGACATGACACAAATATGAGATGCTAACTGTGCCAACTCCAACCCCAAAACTGATGCAAATGCAGAAGATATAAAGGAGTAGGATGTACCCATATCAATTAACACACTAGCAACCGAGTTGCAAAACAGAAAGGTACCTCTCACTACTGATGGAGTAGGTACAAGATCCGACGCTGTAACAACATACACATGCCCCGTAGGTCTCTGATCTACCTGCTCACCCCTCGGAGCATAAGACTGCTGCACTAACTGAGTTGAAGAGGCTACCTGATTGG
This sequence comes from Camellia lanceoleosa, assembly GCA_025200525.1. Classification (NCBI taxonomy): domain Eukaryota; kingdom Viridiplantae; phylum Streptophyta; class Magnoliopsida; order Ericales; family Theaceae; genus Camellia; species Camellia lanceoleosa. The sequence continues at coordinate 118,391,831 of CM045764.1, read as the reverse complement.
CCCTTAAGGCCTGTGCTGGTTGGTGACTCTGTGTCTGCCTCAAACCAGACGCACCATGTGTGCCATCCAACTGTGGGCAAAACCTCTTCAAGTGCCCCGCCTGCCCACACTGATAACAAGTGAGTGGCTAGCCTCGGCCCTGACTCTGGCCCTGAGAACGAGCTGAAGATGAAGCTGCTTGCTGCTCTCCTCCCCTCTGCAGGCAAGCTGGAGACTTGTGGCCCAACAGACCACATTTGAAACAAGTAATGTCTCTCTGACCACCTCTCCCAAAACCTGAACTTGGCACTGGAAAGGTAGACCTCAAATGCGCTCCCTAGGACTACTGAGGGTTAGAACCCTCTGCCTTTTACTGTCCCCCTGTCTGTCCTGACCCCTCTTGAAGCCCCTCATCCTCTTCTTCTCTATGTGCATAATCGTCTCAAGGTGGGATATAGCCACCCTAATCATGGACTCGGCCACTCTAAACATGAGTCCAGTCCATAATCTCTTCTTGAACTCCAAGCATTGGCGCTCCTCGGTCACTACTAACTTCGGTGCAACCCTCGACAAACTAGTGAAGGTGGCCTCAAACTCAGCCACTGCTGTATTCAACTACACCAACTTGGAGAATTGATCTCTCAACTTCTCCCTTACTGTAGCAGGTAAGTTCTTGTCCTGCAAAGCTTCAATAAAGGCTTCCCAAGTCCCTCCAATGCACCCCTGCACATATTTCCACCACTGCGCCGCATATCCCTTCAACTGGAAGGACGCCTAGGTCACTCTCAAACCTCTGTCTTCGATACTAAGCATCTCAAACATCTTTTTCATTTGCTCTATCCAGTTGTCAGCCTGCAGTGGCTCCTTGGGATCACCCAAAAACTCATCCGGATTTGACCAGAAGAACTCCCTCTTTAGAAAGGATGGCCCAACTTTAGTTACTTGGGCCTGGACTTGATTATCAGCTTTGAGAATGTCCATGGATTCCTTCAATGCTCCAGCCATTTCACGGGCTAAGGCGCCCATGGCCTGTTGACTAACCAGTTCGGCCACGTTGGCTTGACCAACTCCCTCCTCCTACGTCGGAATCTCATCCGGTATAGGCATCTCATGTCTGCTAGGCCTACCACACCTACCACCATGACCTCGTCCTGACATCCGAATAAAGATAATAAAGAGATTAGCACATTTACAAATGTGTCATAGCTAATTCACTCGCGTCCTAATACGATAGACAACTATAATTCACTCCACATAAGCACATAATCAAATAAACATATACAAATTTCATTTTTGGATAACGATCGTTCTGTGGCTTTGCTAAAGTTCTAGTTAGAAACGGCAGTGATCAAGTGCCTTTCCAACAGGACTTCCGGAAACCCATGGACCCGATCAACATCCTAGAAATTAAATCTCATACCCATATAATTACATAGACATGTTATCATATAAGCACATAACATCCATACATAAGTCTCTAACAAGCGAGACAAACCCATTATGGTACTAACCACTTCCCACATACCAAAAGTATTCAAACCCGGTACGGTCTAATACCAAGTTGTGACACACTCAAAATATAATACAAATAAACCATTCGTAAGATCTATGAACATAATGAAATGATCGACTTCATTCATCAAAGTTTCTATTACAAAAGGGAATTACATGCATTATACATTCATAAACATTCATTTTGAATCTACAACATATAATTCAAAGTAGCGATAACAATAATGCCCTATAGGCTTACATCTTTCCAAGAGATCACTTGGTTACAGTAAAAGAAAGAGTCCTAGGCTCTATACAAGTTAAGCCCTTGGCTTGAATAAACATTTAAGCACAAATATAACAAAAATGGAGCCATCAGCTCTCAATCCTCCCAAGCTATGTCCTTGGAGGTGGCATGTCACCAATACCTGAAAATAGTTTCCCAAGTAAGGTGAGCCAAAGCCTAGTAGAGATAAACTAACACAATATATAAAGTTTAATTAAGATATAAGTGTCAAATAAATGTTCAATTTACATAACCAATTTACATTCTTTCCATAACCATTCAACATTGATATTTACCTCTCAATTCATTGTTATTCATTCATTTCAAATCAATTCATGAGTATAGTTCCTTGTTATCCAAACAACCCCAAATGAGACTACAACTCATTGGCTCACAATTTAATAACAACCTTTGTTTAAACACTTCAATTTTCTTGCCATTTTACGGAATCCACATCCGAGGGAATTGGCACCTATATATATATATAAGATTTGGGGACTTTCACCCTGGACACTACAGCCAACTTAATTTTATATGGAGTCCATCCCCTATCTCCTTTCAAACACTGGAGTACATCCCTTATCTCCTCCCAAACAACGATACATATACAATGCATTAATAACATCGTCATATACAATGGCTACCCACGTCACATATTCAATAACTCAATCATACCGTCATATTCAATGATGTAAATTAAACGATGGGTTTCAATTCACCTAATCCACGTGCAGTTTCTACAACAATCATAGCTATCCTCCACCGATAGCCAAAAATAAATATTTTTAAGCAGATATACAATCGTTTAAACAGATAATTTATCAAATTTCCATATGTGAGTGATTTAAAAAAATCCAACTACACCATTCATTCATACACCCTTCCAATTTCGTATTTCCCATATCAATTTCATTATTTATACAAAATAATTTATTTAACTCAAATTAGGGAAAATCTCCCATTTTCCTCAAATTCAACCTAATGGCTAGATTCCACCATTTTAGCACTAGAGAAACTTCATACACAAGACGCCATAGTCATTTTATAGATCAACATGGAAAACCCCTCTTTTAAAATTTGAACCCAAACCCTAGTTTAATCAAAATCACTCGCAAATCACATCTATGCACAACAACACATATCTAGGTTAAAAGCCATATTAAGGTGTAGAATATCCCTACCTCAAGAGTAAAAGCTCAAAGGAGATGGAGAAGAACCTCAAAAGTGCACAAAACCAAGCTTTGTTCGGTTGGAATGGAAGCCCACAAGATGCTCCACCTTTTTCTCAAAGGAAGTAGGGTAGAGATGCTAGGATCTTGGAATATTTGTAGAGAGAGAAAGTGTGTTGGATTAGAGTTTTAAGAAGAATAGATCTGAAAAAGGTGATGTAAAAAGTGCTTTTTGATCGATATATCTGTGATCCGCTGGCCGAAAGTAGAAGCTCAAGCGTAAGACACAACATTTTGTTCCGCTCGAGCTCAATAAATGCCACTCGAGCGCCAAGACACAACAACAAGGCACTACCCGCTTGCGCGTAGAATACACACTTCGAGTATTTTACAAACAACAAATAACCCGCTCGAGCGCAAGGAATACCGCTCGAGCGTAGGATACGCCGCTTGAGTGTGAAAAACACTCCTCCAGTACTTCTCCAAATGTGCCAAGTACTGAGAGTTTGCAACTTCCGCTTGAGCACAATAAGGCTTGCATGAGCGGAGGACCAAAATTCTGGGCAATTAAGCTTGGTAAAAACAAGCAACTAACTTGTTCCAAACGCAATCACAACAATCCAAAGGCCCATTTCAAGAGATACAAGGGAGTAAAGAGGTAAACAACATTATGGGAACATTAAACCCGAGTCTGAAACATAGCAAATGACGGGTTAAAACCGAGATCACTATAGGAACTTCTAGAAGGATTCTCCCTTCAAAAATTCCCTTTATAAGATTCATTTTATATAAGTGAAACAATTCACTTTTTCTTTCTTTTTCCAATGTGCTATTGTAACACTTTATATAAGTAAAATAACTCATTTTTTCTTTTTTTTTCTCGATGTGGTATTGTAATTATTTTAAAGTTAAATATTATGAAAGTTTCAAATACAAAATTATTTTTAAAATCAAAACTATGTGGGATTGTAAAATAGAAGTTAAATGGAAGCTAGTCAATGGAGATTTTCTTAATTGTTTAAAATTAAGAAAATTAAAAAAAATGAGTATGAGATATTTATCATCATGGGGCTTCTCACTAAAAATATTCTTTTGCTTATATAAATGGGAGCATAAGATTCACTTTACGTAAGTGAAAAAATTCACTTTGTCCTTCTTTTTCCGATGTGGGATTGTAAAATAAAAAGGTAAATGGAAGCAAGCCAATGGGATTCAATAATTTTAGAATAAGGGTTTGGAACTCCTAGAATGCTTCTCCCTAAAAATCTCATTCCCCTTATATAATCTATAGATAGATAGTGAAACGAATTTTGCTTTTTCTTCTTTTCCCGATGTGGGATTATAAAATAAATCATAAACTAATTAGAGTTTTGTTTTTATATAGTTAAATAGAAGTTAGCCAACGAATTTTTTTTAATTATTTAAAATTAATAAAATCAATATGATAAATCGCGATTAAACCGACAAATCGGTCAAACCCGAAATGGTTTAGCCTAATTAGTTAGGACAAATGACCAACCAACTTATACAATAATTAATTAATTTAAAACTTTTAAATGTAATTTTAATTTAAAATTTAAACTGTCTTCAATTGAAATATACACAATACAACACTACTAAAATTCACCTTATATAAGTGAAATAACTCACTTTTTTTTTTCTTTTTTTTTTCCAATATGGGATTATAAAATAAAAGTTAACAATTATTTGGACGGAAAGTTTATTTCTAATCAAGCAATCTCAGTCTTTCAATCTTTAATCAGATCAATCTTTAGTTTACTTCGAATCAAACAAATCTAATAAATATATTTTGATAAAACCGCTAAAATCGCGGTTAAACCAACAAACCAATCAAATCAAAAATGATTTAGTCTATTCAGCTAAGTCATAATTAATTAATTAAAACTTTTTAAATTTAGACTATATTGAATTGAAACATGCACAACACTACAATATTAAATGGGATGGGAGTATAAAATTCACTTTATATGAGTAAAATAACTCATTTTTTTCTCTTATTTTTCCGATGTGTGATTATCAAATAGAAGCCAGCCAATAGAGATTTTCTTAATTATTTAAAATTAAGAAAATCAAAAAAATTAGTATGAGATTTTGAAACTCCCACAAGGTTCCTCAGTAAATGGGATGGGAGTATAAGATTCTTTTTATATGAGTAAAACAACTCTTTTTTTTTTTTTCAATGTGGGATTATCAAATAAAAGCTAGCCAATGGAGATTTTCTTAATTATTTAAAATTAAGAAAATCAAGAAAATTAGTATGAGATATTAAAACTCTCACAAGGCTCTTTACTAAAAACACCATTTTCCTTATATAACATACTAGTATATCACCCGTGCTATGCATGGGATAAAATAATATATTATTTATTAAATAGGGTAATTTTATTTAATTTTTTTTTTTATTTTTTCTCTCGTAAATAAAATTATATATATAAATTTGAAGGTCTTGTTTCAAATGTTCCTTTACTATAATATATAGTATAGACAAATTAAAATTGTTGTATTTTCAATTAATAATTAAAATTATGCTTTGTTATAAAAAAAAATGACATAGTTCCAGTACTTCAGTATTTTAGAATAAAAATATATGAATTTAAAAAATTATCATATTGGTTTTTGAAAGGAAAATAATTAAAGAAATTTTAAAAACTTAATGAGTAAGAAAGAATTATCGTAACATGTAAAACCACTAAAATCATGGTTAAACCAGCAAATCATTCAAACCAAAAATGGTTTAGCTTAATCAGTTAGGTCAAAAAATCAACCAGTTTACACAAAAATTAATTAATTAAAATTTTTAAATTTTATTTTATTAAAATTTAAACTATCACTAAATATGGAAAGCAATATATTAATTTAAATTTAAAATCGACACAATATAATTAAAATTATAATAATCTATCTCATAATTTATAAGTTTTAAATACAAATTTAAAATTATCATAATTATTTCATAATTTTTGTATTAAAGAGCAGTAAGAGTAACATTGAGATTATCGATATATCTATATATTTTATAAAAGACTACTTTCAAGGAGATTATTTTTAAAATCCCATACAAAATTATTTTTAAAATCAAAACCTCTATGTGGGATTGTAAAATAAAAGTTGAATGGAAGCTAGCCAATGGAGATTTTCTTAATTGTTTAAAATTAAGAAAATCAAAAAAAATTAGTACGAGATATTGATCATAAAGCTTTTCACCAAAGATCTCATTTTGCATAGATAAATGGGAGCATATGATTATGTGAAACAATTTACTTTTTCATTTTTTCTCAATATGAGATTATAAAACAAAAGTTAAATGGAAACCAATGGCGATTTCCCTAATTGCTTAAAAGTTAGCAATTGTTTAAGTGGAAAGTTAATTTCGAATGAAGCAGTCTTAACCGTTTAATATTCACTTAGGTCAATCTTTAATTTATTTAGAAACAAACAAATTTAACTAATATATTTTGATAAAATAACTAAAATTGCAATTAAACTAGCGAATCAGTCAAACCAATAACGGTTTACCCTATTTGCTAGGTCAAAGGACCAACCAATTTATACAAAAATTAATTACTTAAAAATTTAAAATTTTATTTTAATTTTAAAATTTAAACTGTCTTGAACTGAAACATACACAACACTACAATATTAAATGAGAGCATAAGGTTTATATAGTAAAACAACTCATTTTTTTTTTATCTTTTCCTGTTGTGAGATTGTAAAATAAAAGTTAATAGTTGTTTGGACGGGAAGTTCATTTCTAATTAAGCAATCTCAGTCGTTCAATTTTTGATATGGTCAATTTTAGTTTATTTTAAATCAAACAAATCTAAGCAATATATTTTGATAAAACAGCTAAAACCGCGGTTAAACTAGTGAATCAGTCAAACCGAAAACAATTCAGCATAATCAACTAAGTCAAAAGACTAACTAATTTACAACAAATTAATTAATTAAAATTTTTAAATTTTATTTTCAAATTTACACTATTTTGAACTGAAACATGCACAATATTATAATATTAAATGAGAGTATAAGATTCACTTTATATAAGTGAAACAACTCACTTTCTTTTTTTTTCTCTCTCAATGTGGGATTGTAATTATTTTAAAATTAAATATTATGAGAGTTTCAAAATCTTATACAAAATTATTATTTTTAAAATCAAAACCCATATGTGAGATTGTAAAATAAAAGTTAAATGGAAACTAATCAATAGAGATTTTCTTAATTGTTTAAAATTTAAAAAATCAAAAAAAAATGGTATTGATTATAGGGTTTCTCACTAAAAATCTCCTTTTGCTTATATAAATGGACGCATAAGATTCACTTTATATAAGTGAAACAATTCAATTTTTCCTTCTTTTCCCGATGTGGGATTGTAAAATAAAAGTAAAATGGAAGCTAGCCAATGTGGATTTTCTTAATTGTTTAAAATTAAGAAAATTCAATAATTTATATAAATTGGAGCATAAAATTCACTTTATGTAAATGAAACAATTCACTATTTCCTTTTTTTCCCAATGTCGGATTGTAAAATAAAATGTAAATGGCAACTAGCCAATGTGAATTTTCTTAATTGTTTAAAATTAAGAAAATTCAATAATTTTAGAATGAGAGTTTGGAACTTCTACAAGCCTTCTCCCTCAAAAATCCTCTTTATAAGATTCACTTTATATAAGTGAAACAACTCACTTTTTCTTTTTTTCCTGAAGTGGGATTGTAACATTTTTATATAAGTGAAACAACTTACTTTTTATAGCGATTCCGGTTTTGACCCGACTCTTTCATATTTTGGACTCGAGTTTCGTGGTCTCATATTATTGTTCATTTCTTGTTTCCCTCATTTCTCATTGAGTTTGGGTATTGGAGTGTCTTGGGTGTGTTTGGAACAGGTTTGTTGCTAGTTAGCTCAAACTGTTGTTATCCAGAATTTGGCCTCTTCACTCGAGCGAGCTTTGTAAACTCCCAATACTTTGGCAGGTCTGCAAAGATACTTAGGAGGTAGTGTTCTACACTCGAGTGAGTGATGGCCTTTGTTTGTAAAACTTCTGGAAATATGTATTATGCGTTCGAGCGAAGATTTTTGCGCTTGGGCGAAACAACTTATTTGTCTTTGGTTGCTCGAGCAATCTTCGCGTATATCAGTTCGCAGCAGCCCCTTTTACATCACTTTTTCATATCTTTTTCTCTCAAAACCCTATGTCAACACGCTCTCTCTCTCTCTCTCTCTAAAACCCAACTTTTCTCTAAAAATACACCTAGATCTAAGGATTTCTCTACTCTATTCTCTTTGACAAAAAGATAAAGCACTCCGGGGGCTCTCATTTGATCCGAATAAAGCTTGATTTTGGTGCCTTTGAAGTTCCTTCATTTCTTCCAGGGTCTTTTAAACGTGAGGTATGGACTTTCTACACTCTCTTATGGTTCTTAACTTAGTTATTTGTTGATGTGTAAGAAATGTTGGAATTTGGGATGATTTTGAACAAATCTAGGGTTTTGGTTTAAAATCAAATGTGGGGTTTTTAAATATATGTGGTAAAAATGGTTATGGGAGTAGATGAGAGGTTGTGTTGTAGTAAATTTGTTGATTTTGATACTTGGGGTAAATTATGGAAGAAATTGGAGTTTTTCCCTAAAATGTCTCAAATAGTTATTTTGTTAAATAAATGAAATTGGTATAAATAAATAAAAAAATGAAATTGGATGGATGTTGATATAAATGGTGGAGTTCGTTATGTATTATCTCTCACCCATGGAAATTTGGATAGTTTATCTGTCTTGGGGATTGTATATCTGTTTAGAAATATCTGTTTTGGGCTATCGGTGGAGGATAACTACGATTGTTGTAGAAATTGCATACGGATTAAGTAAATTGAAACTAATCTCTTATAGGTTATCACTGAATATAACTGTGTTTTAATACATTGTATATGTATGATGTTTGGTAGGAGAAAGTGGATGTACTCCATGTTTAGGAGAAGAAAGGGAATGGACTCCAGTAAATTAAGTTGGCCTATGTGTCTAGGGTGAAAGTCCCAAAAACCGCGCGTATACATAGGTGTCAATTCCCACGGACGAAATTTTCGTAAAATGGCAAATAAATGTGTTTGTATAATGACTATATCAATTAGAGACCCACTGAGCCCACTGAGTTGTATCCTCGGTCTGGTTGATTGAATGAAATGAACATGAATAATAAATTGAGATATGAAGCTTGGCATAGTATGATTTTGTAAAAGAGTTGTAAATGATTTTGATCACGGACATTGTATATGCACATCATACATATATCTTTGTTAAGACTTATATATTGTGTTAGATTGTTTCTATTGGGCTTTGGCTCACCTCATTTGGGAAAACCATTTTCAAGTATTGGTGACATGCCTCCACCAAGGACTTAGCTTGGGAGGACTGTGGAGCTGAAGGCTCAGCTTTGTTATTTCTGTAATTAACTTTTGTATAGCCAAAGGGCTTTAAATGTGTTGGACTAAAAGTCCACTTTTGTTGTAACTAAGAACTATCTTGGAAAGTTGTAAGCCTTTAGGGCATATGGATATCTGTCTAGCTTTCATTCTTTCCTGCTAATTGTAACACATGCTATAGATTCAAGATGAATTATTTATGAATGTATATCGCATGCGTCACCTTTTGTATATTAACTCTGATCAATGGAAGCATATCACTTCATTTTGTCAACTTGTATTAACTTATTGGAATTGGGTTACTGTAATTATTTCGGGGCGTTACTACTTGGTATCAGAGCGTATCGGGTTTGAATATTTTGGGTACGTAGGAAGTGGTCATTGCCACAATGAGTTTGTTTCACTTAATAAAGACTTTAGTATGCACGATATGCTTACATGATAACATGCTTATGTGATTATATAGGTATGGGATTTAGTTTCTAGGATGTTGATTGAGTCTACGGGTTTCTAGAAGTCTTATTAGAAGAGCACTTGATCACTGTTGTTTCTAATTGGAACTCTGGCAACGCCGCAGCACGGTCAGTATCTGGAAATGAAATTCGTATGTGTTTATGTGATAACGTGCTTAGGTGGAGTGAATTACTGTTGTCCACTGCATTAGAACGCAAGTGAGTTAGCTTTGGCACATCTGTAAATGTGCTAATCTCTTGTGTTACCTTCATTAGGATGTCAGGATGTGGACGCGATGGTGGTAGGCCTATAAGACATGAAGTGCCTTTACCAAATGAGATTCCGATGCATGAAGAAAGGGTTGGTCAGGCTAATGTGGCCGAACCAGTTGGTCAACAGGCCATGGGTGCCTTGGCCCGTGAAATGGCCGGAGCATTACGGGAATCCATGGACATTCTCAGAGCTGAGAATCAAGTCCAGGCCCAAGTAGATGAGGTAGAACCATCTTTCTTGAAGTGAGTTTTTTTGATCTAATTCGGATAAGTTTGTGGGTGATCCCAATAAGCTACTGAATGCGGATGAGTGGTTGGAACAAATGGTGAAGACGTTTGAGATTCTTGGCATTGAAGACGGAGGTTTGAGAGTGACCTTGGCATCCTTCCAGCTGAAGGGAGACGCAGGTCAATGGTGAAAGTATGCGCGATGGCGCATTGGAGGGACTTGCGAGGCCTTCATCGACGCCTTTCAGGATAAGTACTTACCGTCCACAGTTAGAGAGAAGTTGAGAGACCAGTTCTCAAAGCTTGTGCAGTTGAACACACCAGTGGTTGAGTTTGTGGCCACATTTACTAGCTTATCGAGGTTTACACCGGAACTCGTGGCGAATGAGAAACGCTGTTATTTAGAATTTGAGAAGAGGTTGACGATCGGGCTCATGTTTAAAGTGGTCAGGTCAATGATTAGAGATTACAGATGCCTTGTAGAGGCAACGACTCATCTTTAGACCGTAATGCAGATGAAAGAAGAGAGGATGAGGGGCTCTAGGAGGAGTCAGGATATTCCGAGGGACAGTAAGAGGCAGAGGGGTTCTAACCTACAATCGTCCCAAGGAGCACAGTCAAGATCCACCTTTCCAATACTGAGTTCGGGATCTAGGAGAGTTGGTTAGAGGGATTTCACTTGTTACAAGTGTGGAGTTGGACCACAAGTCTCCAACTTGCCAATAGAGGGGAGGAGGGCAACGGTTTGCATCATCTTCAGTTCATTCCCAGAGCCAGAGTCAAGGGAGATGGCAACCCCTCACATGTTATTAGTGTGGGCAGGCAGGGCACATGAAAAGATTTTGCCCTCAGTTGGGTGGCACACCTGGTGCGTCTGGTTCAAGGAAGACACAGAGCCACCAGCCTACACAATTAGCACAAGCCTCAAGGGCCAATCAGGGAGCCTCTTTGGCTCAGTCTGTGTATTAGACCTATGCTTCGAGGGGTGAGCAGGTAGACCAGAGGCCTACAGGGCGTGTGTATGCTGTTACCGAGCCAATCTAGTACCAACACCATCGGTAGTGATAAGTACTTTCCTGTTCTGCAATTCCATTGCTAATGTGTTGATTGATACAGGTGCATCCCATTCATTTATCTTGTCTGCATTTGCATTGGTTTTGGGGTTAGAGTTGGCTTGGTTAGCATCTTCTATCTGTGTAGAGTCACCTATTGGTGTTGAGATTATTTTGAAACATGGCTGTTCGGGTTGTGACATAAAGGTTGTCGGTCGCCGACTTCCTTTTGTATTTGTGTTGATTGACATGTCTACTTTTGATGTTATTTTGGGTATGGACTGGTTGTCATCATATTGGGCTATTTTAAATTGTTACCGTCAGAGGGTTAATGTATGTACCTTGAGCGGTAATTGCTTTTATTTCTTGGGGGGCCGGGTTGATAAAGTCTTATCACCCGTGTATAATCCGCGTGGGCGAAGTGAGCTTAGTTGCTTTCTTGCCAACTTCTTGGGCAGTAAGTGTGATAAAGTCCGGGTTGAGTTGCCAAGGCTGGTTTGTGAATACCCGAATGTGTTTCCTAACCAGTTTACCACCTCACCAAGAGATCGAGTTCTTTATTGACTTAGTGCCTTGCACGACACCGATTTCTATGGCACCGTATAGGTTTGCACCTACTGAGTTGAGTGAGTTAAAGATTCAATTCCAAGAGCCTAGATAAGAGTTTTATCCACCCCAGTACTTCACCATAGGGAGCATCGGCTCTCTTTGCTAAAAAGAAGGATGGAACATTGCGACTATGTATAGATTACAAGAAGTTAAACCGGGTAACTGTTAAGAACAAGTACCCAATGCCTCGTATAGATGATTTGTTTGATCGGTTGAAGGGGTCTTGTTGCTTTTCTAAGATAGACCTGAGATTGGGTTATCACTAGTTGAGAGTAAGGGAGGAGGATATCTAGAAAATGACATTCCGTTTGCGGTATAGCCATTACGAATTCTTAGTGATGCCTTTTGGGCTAACCAATGCACCCGCCGTGTTTATGGATTTGATGAACCAGATTTTCCTTGAGTTTCTAGACCTCTTTGTGGTCGTCTTTGTAGGCGACATCTTGATTTACTCACTCTCTGAGGAGGAGCACGAGGAGCACCTAAGTGTGGTACTTAGGTTGCTTAGAGTCCACAAACTATATGCTAAGTTCGGGAAATGCGAATTCTGGCTAAGGGAAGTTAAGTTCTTAGGCCATGTGGTATTTGAGGAAGGGGTGACTATAGATTTATCCAAGATAGAGGCAGTGCAAGATTGGAAGCAGCCTAAGAATGCTTTTGAGATCCGTAATTTCTTGGGGTTGGCCGATTATTATTGTCGGTTTGTGAAAGATTTCTCTAGATTAGCCTCACCGTTGACTAAATTGACAAGGAAGGGAATTAAGTTCATGTGGAGTGAGACTTGTGAGAAGTTTTTTCAAGAGCTTAAGATTAGGCTTACCACTGCTCCTGTATTGATTATTCTGGAGAGGGGTTTGGGCTATTCAATGTATTGTGATGCCTCACGGGAAGGTTTGGGTTGTGTATTGATGCAAGAGGAGGGAAAATTAGTGGCTTATGGCTCGCTTCAGTTAAAAGCACATGAGAGAAACTACCCTATTCATGACCTAGAGTTAGCGGCAGTGGTCTTTGCCTTGAAAATTTGGAGACATTATTTGTAAGGCGAGAAGTTTGAAGTGTTTTCTGATCATAAGAGTCTGAAATATCTATTTACACAGAAAGACTTGAATTTGAGGCAGAGGAGGTGAATGGAGTTCATAGAAGATTATGATTTTGAGTTTCATTATCATCCGGGGAAGGCTTATGTTGTGGCCGATGCCTTGAGTAGGAAATCTATTAGTAGCCATTCGGGAATGCGGGATGTTGGGTACTATTGAGGAGTTTGACTTACATCTTGGCGAGTTCGTTGAGTCTGCAGTCTTGTTTTTGGTAGTTGCATAATCTACACTTGTGAACCGAGTGATTAAAGCATAGAGGGGTGACCTTGAGGTAGAATCCCTCTGGGAGAAAATTTCCAGTGGGAAGGTAGAAAGAGGCTTCAACGTGTACTCAGATTTGAGTGTTAGATATCGTGACCGTCTTTTCATGCCGGAGTCTTGCCGAGAGGAGGTACTCTAGAAGTTTCACCATTCACGCCTTGGGGTGCACCCAGGAGGCATAAAGATTTATCACTACCTTACCCACTAGTTTTGGTGAAGGGAAATGAAGAAAGATGTGACTGTGTTTTGTCAAAGTACCTTACTTGTCAACAAGTGAAGGCCGAGTATCAGAGGCCAACGGGTTTGTTGCAACCTTTGCCTATAGCCGAGTGGAAGTGGGAGCATGTCACGATGGATTTTGTTGTGGGCATTCTAAGGACTCAACGGGGTGGTGATGCAGTTTGGGCGGTGGTTGACTGGTTGACCAAGTCGGCGCACTTTATACCTATCCGCGTGAGTGACTCGGTAGATTATCTAGCCGACCTTTATATTAGGGACATAGTGAGGTTGCACGGAGTCGCTATGATGATTGTATTGAATAGAGATCCACGTTTGACGGCTCGACTGTGGCAGAGCTTACAGAGTGCCTTGGGCACTAGGTTGACTTTTAACATCTCGTATCATCCTCATACTGATGGGCAATCAGAGTGCACTATTCAGATTTTAGAGAATATGCTCAGGGATTGTGTTCTTGACTTTAAGGGTTGTGGGAGAAACGTTTGCCCTTAGTGGAGTTTGCCTATAACAATAGCTTCCAATTGGGTATTGGCATGGCACCGTTTGAGGTCTTGTATGGCCGACCGTGTAGATCTCGTGTGTGTTGGGCCGAGGTGGGTGATGCACCTATGTTGGGTCCAGAATTAGTTCAGGAAACGGCAGAGAAAGTTGCACTTATCCATAAAAGGTTGGTACAGCTCAGGGTCGCCAGAAACGTTATGTCGACTGTAGGAGGAGGCCTTTGTCTTTTGAGGTAGGAAACCATATTTTCTTGAAGATATCACCTAGGAGAGGTTTGATGAGGTTTGGAAAGAGTGGGAAGTTATCCTCTCGATTCATTGGGCCGTCTTCACCGTGTGACTTGCCACGCGGCAAGGAACATTTCACCTCTTCAGACCCACCCTAAAAGACGTTTGGAGCCCACTCAATTTTGGGCTCAACAATATGCCTATATTAAACCATTTTTCCAACAATCCCCCACATGAAAGGAATTTGACGGAGAGAAAATGTAACAACATGATCTAATTACAAAGAGTACAGAAATTGGAAATATTCTGCAAAGGATATGTAGCTTTTGGCTTTGAACCTTCCCTTGTGAGACACTATCGGATTTACTAGCTAACCAGTGAACATGATGTCTTGAACTGTTCATCCGTTTGTGTAAACCAAGACAATAGAACTCACACAGTATATTCCCAGACACAGTTTAGTTCTCACTATTGTGTTCATTTTGGCCCTGAACAACCTGGTCTTTCATGAGTGCTCTAGAGAATTGTAGCCCTTCACAAATCTCATAGAACCGGCCCAGTTCACACTCACATAGGTGATTCTTATGAAGAGTATCCTGCCATACTCCACTAGGTTTACCTAGATATAAGAATCATTAAAATTTTACTTAACCTTTAACGCTGCAGACATCACTATTTCATCAAAGAAATGGGTAGGAGTTATACTCCCCAGTGATCCTTCTAAGTCAATCACAGCTCGGTTGTCCCTTTGAACCTAGATCTTGGGATCTCCAGTCAACTAGGTTGGGTTGCCGTTGTGGTAACTCTTATTTAATAGGCTTAAGTCCTATTCCCCTCGATAAAATCTCAACTAACTCTCTTGCTAATCCTTTGGTTAGTGGATCCGCTATGTTGTCTTTAAACTTAACATATTCTATGGAAATAATTCTATTAGAGAGTAGTTGTCTCACGGCGTTATGTCGACGACGAATGTGTCGTGACTTACCGTTATACATATGACTCTGTGCTCTACTTATTGCTGATTGACTATCACAATGTATGCATATAGCAGGCACCGGTTTTGGCCAAATTGGAATATCTTCAAGGAAGTAGCGAAGCCATTCTGTCTCTTCCCCTGCTTTGTCTAAAGCTATGAATTCTGATTCCATAGTAGACCTAGCAATGCAAGTCTGTTTGGAAGATTTCCAAGATACAGTCGCACTACCAAAAGTAAAGACATACCCACTGGTGGACTTCAAGTCTTTAGTATCCGATACCCAATTTGCATCACAGTATCCTTCAAGTACTGCTGGATATCTAGTATAATTAAGCCCAATGTTACGAGTAAATCGGAGATATCTTAGAACCTTTATCATTGCTTTCCAGTGTTCTACTCCCAGATTACTCGTATATCTACTTAATTTACTTACTGCATAAGCTATATCTGGGCGAGTGCAGTTCATCAAGTACATTAAGCTTCCAATAATTTGGGCATACTCTAATTGAGAAATACTTTCCTGTACATTCTTAGAAAGATACAAATTAACATCTACAGGTGTTCTAGCAAGATGATTATCATCTTTGCTGAATTTGTCAAGTATTTTCTCAATGTAATGAGATTGTGACAAAGCATATCCTTCTGATGTTTTGGTAATTTTCATACCAAGAATTACATCAGCAATGCCCATGTCCTTCATGTCAAAATGTTTATTCAACATTTTCTTGGTAGTTTTAATCATATCATTATTACTACCTATGATGAGCATATCATCTACATAAAAACATACAATGACATAACCTTTGTCTGTATTTTTAATATAAACACATTTGTCACACTCATTAATTTTAAATCCATTTGACATCATTGCCTTGTCAAATTTCTCATGCCATTGCTTTGGCGCTTGTTTTAAACCATATAATGATTTAACCAATTTACACACTTTCTTTTCTTTCCCTGGAACAGAAAACCTTTCTGGTTGTTCCATGTAAATTTCTTCATTTAACTCACCATTTAAGAAAGCGGTTTTAACATCCATTTGATGAATTTCTAGATTGTATAGAGATGCTATGGCAATTAGCATTCTAATGGATGTTATTCTAGTAACCGGTGAGTATGTGTCAAAGTAATCTAGACCTTCTTTCTGTCTAAAACCTTTGACTACAAGTCTTGCATTGTATTTGTCTATTAATCCATCCGCTTTCAATTTTCTTTTGAAAATCCACTTGTACCCAAGAGGTTTACAACCTGGTGGCAAGTCCACTAATTCCCAAGTGTGATTTTGCAAGATGGATTCAACTTCACTGTTGACAGCTTCTTTCCATAAAGGAGCTTCAGGACTGGACATAGCCTCTTTAAAAGTTAAAGGATCATTTTCTAACAAAAATGTTAGGAAATCTGGACCAAAAAATTTTGAGGTTCTAGCACGTTTACTACGCCTAGGTTCCTTTTCCTCATTTTGATCTAACTCTTGCTCTTAATCATGTTCTTGATCATTACTAGTAATAGCATCAAAAGATCTCTTATTATTACTAGTCTCTTGTCCAGTCTTATTTGGAAATACATGTTCAAAGAATGATGCATTCTGAGACTCAATAATAGTATTTACATGCATTTCGGAATGTTCTGATTTATGAATCAAAAACCGATATGCACTACTATTCTTGGCATAACCAATGAAAATGCAATCAATGGTCTTAGGACCTATCTTAGTCTTTTTAGGACTAGGAATAGCCACTTTAGCCAAACACCCCCACACTTTTAAGTATTTGTAGGATGGTACTCTTCTATGCCACAATTCATAAGGTGTTTGATTTATTTTCTTTTGGGGTACCTTATTTAAAATATAATTAGCAAAAGTATTGCTTCCCCCCACAAGTTCTGAGGTAATCCAGAACTAATTAACATGGCATTCATCATTTCTTTTAAAGTCCTATTTTTCCCTTTAGCAATACCATTTTGCTGTGGTGAGTAAGGAGCGGTGGTTTAATGAATTATTCCATGTTCTTTACAAAACTCACCAAAAGGTGATTCATATTCTCCACCTTTATCACTTCTTATTTTCTTGATTTTCTTACCAAGTTGATTTTCAACTTCATTCTTATATTGAATGAAAGTTTCCAAAGCTTCATCATTGGTTCGAATTAAATAAACATAACTATATCTAATATAGTCATCTATAAAAGTGATAAAATATTTTTTCCCACCTCTAGTTTGAATTGATTTAAAATCACAAATGTCACTAAAAATTAATTCAAGTGGTTCTGTACTTCTTTCAATTGAATGAAAAGGAGTTTTAGATAATTTTGTCTCAACACAAATTTCACATTTATGATTTGAATCAATGTCAAATTTAGGTAAACATTCCATATTAATTAATCTACGCAAAGATCCACAATTAACATGTCCTAGTCTACCATGCCATAAATTTGAAGACTCAAGCAAATAAGAAGAAGATGTATTATTATTAATAACTGAAGGTACAACGGTCATTACATTTAACTTGAAAAGGCCATCAGACATGTAACCTTTTCCTACATACATCCTGTTTTTGGTAAGTACAAACTTGTCACTTTCAAAAACTAGCCTAAACCCATTCTTACTCAACAAAGATCCGAAAACTAGATTCTTGCGAATATCCGGTACATGCAGTACATTGTTGAGAGTGAGTTCCTTTCCTGATATCATCTTGAGTACAATCTTTCCTTGTCCTTCAACTTTGGAAGTTGAGGAGTTGCCCATAAAGAGTTGTTCACCATTGTCCACTGTAGAATAAGATGTGAACATCTTTTTGTCGGCACAAATATGGCGAGTAGCACCAGTGTCCACCCACCATTCTTTAGGATTTCCGACAAGATTTGCCTTGGAAACAACTGCAGAAAAATTGATATCATCTATACCATTGGAAACATTGTCCACTTTAGTCATGTGGGCTTGAGCAGGCTTCTTGCTTGTTCTTCTTTTACTTTTGTCTTTGCTACGGCAATCTTTGGCCCGATGTCCCTCTTTGTCACAGATGTAACATTTGCCATTAAACTTGTACTTTTTATTATCCCCCCTTTAGAGCCTTGTGATGAACTTTCTTCAAAAGACTTTCGTTTCTTGGTTTTTGAAGTATGTTCCACCACATTTACCTTAGACTCCATAGGATACTTACCAGCCCGCTTTTCAGAATTGCGGTTGTCCTCCTCAATTCTCAAATGCACAATTAATTCGTCCATAGAAATTTCTTTGCGTTTGTGTTTGAGGTAGTTCTTGAATTCCTTCCAGCCTTTTGGTAATTTTTCAATTAAGGCTGCAACTTGGAAGGATTCACTGAGAGACATGCCTTCTGCGTGAATGTCATGCAGAATGAGTTGGAAATCTTGAGCTTGGCTGATCACAATTTTTGAATCAACCATTACAAAATCCAAGAATCTGCCAACCACAAATTTCTTTGAACCGGCATCTTCCGTTTTGTACTTTTTCTCCAACGATTCCCAAAGTTCATTTGCTGTCTTGATTGGACTGTAGACGTTGTATAATGTGTTGTCAAGTCCGTTCAAGATGTAGTTCCGGCAAAGGAAATCGGCATGTTTCCAAGCATCAACCGCAGCAACCACTTGCCGGTCGATTTCATCCTCTTTCAGGATAGGAGCATTTTCATGGAGGAAACGAGCCAGGTTCAGAGTTGTAAGATAGAACAACATTTTCTATTGCCATCTTTTAAAGTCAGTTCCTGAGAACTTCTCTGGCTTCTCTCCATGATTTATTGGTACTGTCATCACAGGAGAGGGGGTTGGTGCAATCGCAGCCACCACCGTAGTACTTGTTTGGGCATTAGTTTCAGTAGCCATCAATTCTAATATATAAAACAAAATTATAATTAGAATTTACACTACACAGAAAATTAAACCAAATTCACAGAATTAAATTCTGTAAAAATAAAAGAAACAAGAATGTAACTTTTATTTTCCAATTAATTTGAAAATAAAATAAAATTTTATTTAAACAAATTAATTTCACAGAGAAAATTAAATTCTGTAAAATAAAAGAAATAAAAACTATAACTTTTATTTTTCAATTAATTTGGAAATAAAATAAAATTTTATTGAACCAAATTAATTCCACACAAGAAATTAAATTCTGTAAAATAAAAGAAATAAGAATATAACTTTTATTTTTCAATTAATTTGAAAATAAAATAAAATTTTATTTAACCAAATTAATTCCACACAGAAAATAAATTTCTGTAACAGTTCAATAATTAAAATACTAAAATAGAATTTTAAGTAATGAAAACTCAGAAAATAATTTCTAAAACCCAAAATTAATTTTTGAAAAAATTTCACAAAAATATATTCTGAATTGTTAATGACACCAGTATTGTACTACTAGTTGTCAAAAAAAAGAGACAGTATATTACTACTATCTGACAAATAGCATATAATCACTATTTGTTTTTCCAACCAGCATATTATTTTGTAAATTCACAGAAAATAATTTTCTTAAAAGAAGAAAGATAAAAGGAAATAAACGAAAAATTCTGTAAACAGAATAATTCTAATATGTCTTACGATTGTTGGAACAATCTTCTGTGTATATAAAATAACTTGAAATAAATTCAAACAAAATAAATAAATAACATACCAGATTTATTTATCGAACCGAATTAAAATTAAGACCAAGTCGAGTGTGTAACACTCTGTCCTTAAGATAGATTCGCCCCGCTACGATACTTATGGTTGAGTGGCATCTATCTCCCAGGATACAATGATCTTCACAAATTGTAGTAGTACTCCAAACAATTTGTTCGGCAAACCAAACCTTGTGTTCTTACTCTATGAATTTTATACTAAAACTAATATGAAGAATAATGCAAAAATGTAGAATTTAGGACAGCAACAAGACAATAATCAGATTGAAATTTTCGGGTCAAAATGGACTGCTGGGAATGGATTTGTATTTATAGGCAACTTAGAGATCGTTATGACAACCTGAACAGGTTCCAAACTTGAAGTGAACAGATGCACTAAGAAATGAACAGGTGCACCACATTCAAACTTTGATTTGTCCGTTACTTGAACATATATTCAAACTTTTTGAAAAAAAAAGATACCATTGGTGAACAATTAAAAACCTGCTTGGACTTTATTAATTAAACCATTGAAATATATATATTATTAAACTATTTGAATATATATATTAAACTTATTTGAATAGTTTAATAAATAAAAGAACAAGCACAAATTTTAGGAAACTATTTAGAAACCTAAAATTTGAATTTAGAATTAAATTAAATTCCCATAATTACAAATTTTAGGAAACCACTCAGGAACCCAAAATTTGAATTTAGAATTAAATTAAATTCTCACAATAATTTTTTATTGAAAAAATTCAAAAGAATTTTATCTAAAAAATTAATGTTAGACCCGAAAATGACGTCAACTTCCCATTCACACATAAATGATTTTGACGTTCCGTCTTCATCGTGTGACTTGCCACGCAGCAAGGAACACTTCACCTCTTTGGACCCACCCCAAAAGATGTCACGCCCCACTTTTTATTACTCGAAGTATTACCAAATCCATTAACTTAATTACATTTCAGAGATAACATGCGGAAATAAACTCATATATTCAACTCGTAGAAGTGAATAACAATACTCTCATTCGTATGCAAAGTAAATACAACATGAGCATGCTAAATAAATTGCCCTTGGGCTTACATCACTAATCAATCAAGAAGAAGGGTGCAACCCTTTTACACATATGGCATTCCGCCAATACAAGAGAGGCCCCGTGGCCAACAAATATGAAGATCCAAATCTTGCAGCACATTCAACTCAACACTTGAAAAAGATTCAACAACGTAGGATAAGCATATAGTCCAGTAGGGATCTCAACATGGCCCTCAACAATAACAACTTACAGATAGCTATGATCATGAATGTTCAATCTCATACTAGAATAGTAATGTGACAGTTTACACAAAATATACATAAGTATGAACTTTTCTCGAAAACAACCATTTCAATCAACGCCGTAGGCGATTCATCTTTCCTTTTTCCTTTCATTAATCCCCGTTCCCAATCTTTCATAGCATCAACAATTACTTAGGAAATAATCTCACTAAGCCCTTCACTCTTTTCCATTTTCCAAACATACACAGATGTGCCTTTTCAAAACATATTTTTCTTTAAAAATATCTGTTCTCCTTCACACTTTCCAAAAGACAAAAAAAACATTTTGGCTCACTCCCAATACTATCATAACTATACGTGCATACCTTTATAGAAAGGGAGATAACAACTCACTAACATGTATACAATCAACCAATGAAGTAACTCGGCCCTCCGAACTGTAACTAATCAAGTCCATGATATTCTCAGATACAGTGAAACAACAACAACAAAACTTTGTTCTACTAGCTATG
Source organism: Camellia lanceoleosa (assembly GCA_025200525.1). NCBI lineage: Eukaryota > Viridiplantae > Streptophyta > Magnoliopsida > Ericales > Theaceae > Camellia > Camellia lanceoleosa. The sequence goes on along the minus strand of CM045764.1, from coordinate 118,370,142 downwards.
TACGTAGTAAGCCAAAGATACACCTCTCACAACAACATACCAGTTTACCAGGCGCTAGCTGGAAGGATGTGGTACCTTAGATTCTTAGCGCAGTCAGTTCTCCAAACGCTAGCTGAAAGGTCACAGTACCTCTGATTCTTAGCGCAAGGTATATCACCACCAACCAAAATACAACATGGCATAACTAATATGTATAACACATATACATAAACCATCAAGATACAAGCAATGTGTTAAAGTATATGAACACATAATTAATTCCCCGAGCAAGTATACATATATTATATATCTCAGCACTTCCTCACATACAATGCTCAATCAACAGTGGTGTAATGCATACACGACAATCCAACACAACCATATCATCCTCCACCGATGACCAAGGACAAGACCTCTAGATGCAAGTATTTAGTACATCTATTAAAGACTCAAATACCATGAGACCACAAACCCAACAACAACACTAACACGGTCGTTAAAGATACAACCCCCACGTGTGTGTATTTAACACTCAAGAAACAACAATCCAATTTTCATACTTATATCAAAGATACTTTTCGCATTTCACAAAACAAATTTCATTTCCTTTTGTTTTACAAAACCAATTTCGTTGATAATAAAGCCATAACTCACATTAATCCACTACATTCATTTCAAAACCATTCCAAAGCCAAAGTTAACCCCATAGGCATTAACACCTTCACCCAACTCACATTAACAATAGAGATTTACAACATGGGTTAGCTACCCTCCATTTTAATTTACCAAATCAAAATATAATTTAGGGCTTTTTCTTCTTTCAACTATAACATGCTAATTTACACTCCAATTAGCCCAAAACAACCATCAATGATAAAATAACCATTTTCAAACAACCAACCCTAGGTTCCTTCTCATGATTTCAAACAAATCCAACGTGGATATGATTTTCATGCAATACAAAACTACCACATGTCTATCTATAGACGAAGTATTGAAAAAGAACAAGGAAATCCCTACCTCGAAGGTAGACCCCAAGGAGAAGAAGAGCAAAACTCGGAAGTGCTCCAAATCCTAAATTTCTTGGATCAAAACGAAGCTCTCTACGATCAACACACTTTTTACAAAGGCCCAAGGTGAGGAAAACACTCCTACTAGATCAAACCCTAGAGAGAAGTTAGGTTTTAGAGTGAGGAGCTCTCAAAAATCGGTTTTGGGAAAGTAAGAAAGAGAAAAGAAAAGTGAAAAGTGATTCCAAAAAGTGATTTCACAGACTGATATAAAATAAGTCCGCTCGAGCGTACAACACCCCGCTCGAGCGTCAGACACAGGTTCACGCTCGAGCGTCCAAAGAGCCGCTCGAGCGCCAGATGCACCCTCCTAGAATTTTCTGCAAACGACCAAAACGCTGAGAGAAGGAAATTCACGCTCGAGCGTCCAAACTGCCGCTCGAGCAGAGAGGCAACAACAAAAGCCCGCTCGAGCGTCAAAAGCGCCACTCGAGCGGATAGACCAAAACCTGGGCAAAATTCTAAGTTTTAAAACGCAACCAACTTATTCCCAACTGCCCAACACAACCCAAAACTCAAACACAAAGAGTAAGGGATAGAAAGAGAATAAGACAACAACACATCTACAGAACCGAGTCTGGATTACAGTTAAACAATAAAAAGGGAAAACCGGGATCGCTATAAAAGACGTTGGGGCCCACTCAATTTTGGGCTCAACAATATGCCTATATTAAACCATTTTTCCAACATATATATATATATACTAGTGGATGTGTTGCGCGCTATGCGAGCAAATGATGCCCATTACAAAATGTATAATTTAAAATAAGTGAGTGAGATAATTAGATATATTTTTTTTATTGATCATTTATTTTATTTATTTTTGTAACAAAAAGATAGTTAAAAAATTTCAAAAATATCACTAAAAATGTTAAAAAGCCAAAGAATTATACAAAAGTAAAAGATTTTTTTTTCTCTCCATTTTTTACACTTTTTTTTTCTAAAAATTTAAAAATCATTCTAAATATAATAATTTTTTCACCTCATATTTTAGTCAAAAAATTAGTAAAATAGTCTATACCCAAACTAAACATCAATTATTTATTTTATTTTTTTTATTTTTAAAGAAATTCTATTTGTAAGGTCTTTTAAACATTCAAAATTTTGGAGTAAAAACTATTGGTCACAACTCAATTGAAAAAATCAATTTAAAATAAAAAAAATTTAGTTGAGTTAAATATTAGTTTAAATATAAATTAAAAATAAAAAATAAATAATCAAACTCATTTTTTTTATTAAATATTAGTTTTTTTTGTACATATTCATTTGTTGAGTTAGAAAACATTTACAAATTTAAAAACATGGGCAAAATTCATATTACCCCTATGATTTGAGACTGGAGTATTTTACCACTTTATAATTCAAATATAGTTGGAAAGTCCCCTTTATGATTCAAATATAGTTAAAAAGTCCCCATATAATTTTGGACTAAAGTAATACCGTTAATTTTTCTATCCAAGCCAATAAAAGGTGTATCCCACTCATTATTTTGTAGAGTAGACTTAATTTTTTGAAAATATAAATTGAAATTAACAAAACAAAAAGACATACTTACCTCCATTTTCTTCAAACCTAAAATGAGATTAAGATGATAATAGAAATAAAATACAATTAAAGACTGATGTAAATATAAAATATAATTAAAAGTCAATTTAAAATATAAAATAAATAGTAATTAAGGATTGATTTAAAATATAACTAAATTAAAATTTGATTAAATAGAGGAATTATAATAAATAATTAAGAATTTGTGATTAATTGAATTAATATTAAATTACGTGTATGTGAGATGAGAGAAAAGAAAAAAAAAGGGGGGGGTGGGGAATGGGGTTTGAGGGTATTATAGCCATTTCACAATTATAGTTAAGGAAGTTAACAGTTGTACTTTGGTCCAAAATCATATAGACACTTTCTGACAATATTTGAATCATAGAGGAATAAAGTGCTCATGGCTTAAACCACAAATGAGTAAAATAAATTTTTTTCTTAAAATATTTAAACAATTATTCAAAACTTTTTATTTATTTATTTATATAAATATCCATTTGTAGTAGAGGAGTCAAAACCCCAATTTTGTTATTAAATTTTAACTAAGGATTAAAAATGTAAACCATAAGATAACGTCAAGAAATCAATGTAAACAATAAATATAGGTGCTATCTAAACCAAGAGAAGAAAAAAAGAAAATATAGTTGTGGCAAAGAAAAAAAAACTTTGACGCTGTGTTTTTGGTTGGGAGATTTAGGAAGGGACTTGGAAAGGGAAAGAGAAAAGGTAAGTGAAATAAGAATAAAATATACTTATATTTCACCTAGTTTCACACACCTTTTACCTTTTCATTTCTAAATCCCTCCCCAAATCCTCCAACCAAACACACCATAAAAGAAAATTAACACCATAAAAATTCAAACATAAATGGAATTCAAACATATAACTATCAAAATTCAATAATCTGAATTTTTTATATGAATACTCTTATCAATGAGTATTAAAAAGTAAACAATTTGGATCACAGAAATTTGGCTCACAATGGGCCCACTAAGCCCAAAATACTCTCTCAAATTAAATCCCCAACATGAAAGAAACCAAACACATTAAAAAAAATTCTATGCTCAACGTTATAGTTATGTATTTATTAATTTTAGTTATTTTACCTTCTAATACTATTACCAATACTTGTTTTGAGAAATATTATGCTACACAACACCCCTATCTCTTAAAATGGACAGTAATTGTGAATTTAAATTTAAATTTAAACCTTTCATTCTATAAAATAAAAAAAGTGATTTATTTATGTATTCACCGATGAAACTGATTTTTTGCACAGACGATCTTCATTATAAGCCTAGAATGGAGCCTAAAAAAATAAAGTATTAGGAAGTATAGAGAATAAGAGTATGGAGGGGAATCATACCCATTACATTCACTACCCTTGAGGATTAGAAAAAATACAATGTTACACTTTTAACATAATTAAATTAAATATAATTAGCCTCACATTTTTTACATAATTATATTAATATTCCTTTTTGTATGGTTAAAGTAATCAAAAGTAATGTCAATAGTGAGTAGATAATGAAATAAACAAAGATAATATGATAAAATTATTTTTTCATTCATACAATTATCGAATTATTGATGATAACAAATTATTGGTGATGTGATGATAAAAAATAGCCTAAGTATTATGTACGTTTAAATTTTAAAAGATATTAGTATAATTATATCAAAAATATCCGATTACCAGTACATTTTTTGAACTTTTAATTTATCAATTAAAAAAATATAATATAAAAAGGTGGTTGAGTAATTTTGATAAAACTAATGTATGATATAAGCAAAGGGGCAATGCAGTAATTTTGGCGAAGCCAAAATTTTCGTCTGCAGGTATTCGTGCTTTATATATAGGGATGGATGCTCTCTCAAATTCAATGAGAGCGTCCAATCCTCATATGGGTTTAATATTAGTGTCGTCAATGTCATGGACTCTGTTTCAGTTCATGCATGTTGTTGTTGTTTTTGTTCTCATGGGGTGTTCGTGTTTGGGTGGTTCAGGCTCTAGTACTCATCGTCATCATGTTCATGTAGCCGGGAATGAGACGGATCGGCTAGCCTTGCTCGCATTCAAGGCTGAAATAACCGGTGATCCCTTCGGGGCTCTGAACTCGTGGAATGAATCCATCCACTTCTGTCAATGGGCTGGCATAACATGTGGCCGACGACACCAGAGGGTGACCAAGTTGAAACTGGATCATCGAAAATTGACAGGCTCAATTTCCCCTCACATTGGAAATCTGAGCTTTCTTAGGATACTGTCGTTGCGTAACAATAGCTTCACTCATCAAATCCCCCCTGAACTTGGCCATCTACGGAGACTGCAACTATTGACACTACTCAATAATTCTATTGCTGGTGAAATTCCCGCCAATATATCTGCTTGCTCTAACCTTGTTTTCCTTGAGCTTACTGGCAATAGTCTGGCTGGGAAAATTCCGGTGGAGCTTGGTTCTCTGTCTAAGCTTAAGGGGTTGTACATTGGAAGAAACAATCTAACAGGTGGCCTTCCTTATACTTTTGGGAATCTGTCATCCCTTATTGTATTCTATGCAAGTTCCAATAATATCAATGGGAGTATACCTGAAGCCCTTGGCCGATTGACAAACTTAAACTTTCTTGCATTGGCGAGTAACAAGTTGGTTGGTACTATTCCTTCCTCAATCTTTAATCTGTCTTCCATCACAACTTTTGATTTAACAATGAACCAAGTTCAAGGGAGACTTCCCTTAGATCTTGGAATTTCTTTTCCAACTCTTCAATTGTTTTCAGTTGGACTAAACTTGTTTACTGGATCCATTCCTATTTCAATATCAAATGCAACCAACCTGTATCACCTTGACCTGGTAGGAAATAAATTTATTGGAAGAGTGCCTCCTTTGGGAATGATGCACAATCTTTTGTGGTTAAGCTTTCAAGACAATCATCTTGGAACAGGGGAAGCTGGTGACTTGAATTTTCTTAGCTCATTGCCCAATGCCACCAATTTGAACATTTTGTTGCTGGGCTCCAACAACTTTGGAGGGGTGTTGCCAGAATCAATTGGCAATTTATCCACTAATCTGGGTAGCCTTATATTGGAAAACAATAAAATAGGTGGGAGCATCCCAACCGAGATGGCGAATTTGGTCAATTTGCAGGCTTTGGAGATGACAAAAAATCATTTCATCGGTAACATTCCTGCTGATATTGGGAAGCTACAGAAGCTACAAATGTTGGATCTCTCAGGTAATAAATTCTATGGGAAAATTCCATTGTCTTTGAAAAATTTGACTTCACTAGCGTATCTTTATTTAGGAGGAAATAACTTGCATGGCAACATTCCTCCAAGTTTGGGAAAATGCCCCCTTGTAGAATTGGCTCTTGATGGAAACAATCTTAGTGGTACCATACCCAAACAAGTTCTAACTCTCTCAACATTATTGAACTTGTACCTACTTGATAACCATTTGGTTGGGTCCATACAACTAGAAATTGGGAATTTAATAAATCTTGAAAATTTGGATGTTTCTAGGAATATGTTGTCTGGAAAAATTCCAAGCACTCTTGGTAGTTGTGTAAAATTGAGATTTCTATATATACAGAGCAATAATTTCGGGGGAACTCTTCCTTCATCTTTAAGTAATTTGAGAGGTATTGAGGAATTAGATCTTTCTCACAATAATTTCTCAGGAAAAATCCCATACTATTTAGAGGACTTTGTCTTCTTACAAAAATTAGATCTATCATTCAATGATTTTGAGGGTGTGGTACCAGAAATAGGCATATTTAAAAATGCAACTGCTATTTCTATTAGGGGAAACAACAAGCTTTGTGGTGGTATACCTAAACTACATTTGCACAGTTGCAATACCAAGGGATTCAAAAGGAAAAGATTTACACTCATCTTGAAAATAACAATCCCCGCATCGTTTGGGCTTCTGGGACTAGTAATAATGATGTGTTTACTATATCTTTGTTGCTTTAGAAAGACAACAAAAGTACCCTCTTTGAGATTTTTAGGGAAGTCATATGTGAAATTGTCCTACCAAAGTCTACTCAAGGCAACTGATGGGTTCTCTCCAGCCAACATGATAGGCATGGGTAGTTTTGGTTCAGTCTACAAAGGAATTCTTGATCACAGTGAAAAAGTTGTTGCAGTGAAGGTACTAAACCTTCAATTCCGTGGAGCTTCCAAGAGTTTCATTACTGAGTGTGAGGCCTTGAGGCGCATCAGACATCGAAATCTTGTCAAGGTTTTCACAGCATGTTCAAGTGTTGACTATAACGGTAATGATTTCAAAGCTCTGGTTTACGAGTTCATGGTCAATGGTAGCCTAGAGGATTGGTTACATGCAAATGAAAATGAAGATGAGGTGCATGTCAAATCAAGAAATTTAAACCTCCTACAAAGGTTAAATATTGCCGTTGATGTTGCTTCTGCACTTGATTATCTTCACCATCATTGCTCAGAACCAATAGTTCACTGTGATTTGAAGCCGAGCAATGTTCTTCTGAATGACGAAATGATTGGACATGTAGGCGATTTTGGGTTAGCTAGATTCCTTCCAGAAGGCACCTATAATTCTTCTGCAACTCAATCAAGTTCCATTGGCTTAAGAGGGTCTGTTGGTTATGCTGCTCCAGGTAAATGTATTTCTTAGTCCCTTTTCTGATATTCTTTTTCACCTTCAATGGATATGTACCAATATTGAGAAATCCTAGTAGTTTTCTTGGCGCAAATTGTGAAAGCATAACAACGTACAATATCTAACTTTTGTTCATATCCTATGTGTGTAGTCATAGGATAACATAAAGAGGAGTTTAGAAAATCCTCTTTTGCTAATTTCAATCCTCCTATCTATTTCTTTTACGTTAATAAGTTTGATGAATACAAACCTAATTGGATAAAGTTAAACTGTCACCCAAGCTTCAACTGCTTATTTCTTAAGAAGATATTGAACCATCAACTATTTGGTTTCATAAATATCACTGGGAAACAATCAAACTTGTTTCAAGTTGGGCCTTTCTCATGACACAAGTAGACAAACCAAATATTGTTATCTCACCAAGAAGAGACATAATTCTTTCCTATATTACTTTAAACAGTACAGTTTTTTATGCTCTAAACTTGTTTTCTACAAAAAGTTATCTGTAGAAGGTACATTACTACTACTATTATTTGATATGCTTCTGGCCAAGCATCTTTGCAATTGTATTTACTTTGAATGATACATCAATTGCAGAGTATGGTATGGGAAATGAGGTGACGACATCTGGTGATGTATACAGTTATGGTATCCTCTTATTGGAAATGTTTACGGGGAAGAGACCTACTGATAACATGTTGAATGCTAATCTGAGTCTCCATAACTTTGCTAAGATGGCTTTACCTGAACAAGTAGCAAGCGTTGTTGATCCAACTCTAATTCAACAAAGAGAAATTGGGGAGGGAAGCTCAAGCACCAAAAACACTCAAAATCAGAGCTCTACTGGCAGTCATAAAATTTATGAGTGCTTGATTTCAATACTTAATATTGGAATCACATGTTCACAAGAGCTACCAAGAGATAGACCAACCATTAATCATGTTGTTACTCAGGTGCTTATGATCAAGAACAACTTTCATGGAACTGATGGAGTTCATGGAGGAAGAAGAGCTAGAATTACAGTGTGATCATGAGTAGGTATGACCCAGTCACTTTCTTAGTAACTGAAGAATATACCTGCATTTATTACTGAAACTGTGGCAATTCTACACTAGGCCAACAAACTTTAGTTTGTCTAGTGGCATATAAATCATAACACCTTAGATATGCTATACTTTACCCAAATGACCACATTCTTAAACATTGACATTTTGAAGGTGACAAAAAATTAGTTATGGTTCCTGTCAAACATGATGGTTTCATTACCGAATGGAAATTCTTTTTTTCTTTGGTTTTTTATTTTCTTTCCATCAAAACTATGGTTCTTCTGCAAACTTGAGCAAATAATTCAACTAGATTCACATTACCAATATGACTAAGAATAATACATAAGCAAAAATCAATATACTGGAACCTCAGCTCTGATAACTTCAGAGTTGCAAAGTTCTTTCCCCTATAATTCCCTACAACTTAATCTGGAAAACAAAATTGGTTAGAAACTGGAAGCATTTGAATGTCTTGACACAACTATGGTGGTTAGTGCACTTTGGCTATACACATAACGGAATTGATGGCAATGTAACTTCAAGTTTTTTAATCTGCATATGGCTAGGGTTGAAAAATATACCAACTGATGGAGTATTGTGCAACTACTCTGTTTTAATCCCTTCCTTAGAGGCTTATCTGTTCCTAAGGAGGGCAGCGTTGTTTAGATTGCACTAGTCGCCAAAAAAGATAGACAAAAGGCAAACTGACATTTTGTTGCATGTATTATGGGTTACACTCATTCCATGAATTTTGCATTCAATTAAGCTCGAAACATGACACTAGATAAGGGCGAGTGTTGTTCTTTACTTCTATGTTTTTTCTTTTTCCTTTTATGATCTTATGAGTAATTGGTTTACAATAACATATTTGTATACCTTTTTTCAATAAGGTACCAAAAAAAACTGATTTTCAAGTTGCTTCAGCTTCTTTTTTGTGTCTTATTTTAATTGTTTATCATTTCTCATCATACTGTTTGAAGTTTTACTTAGTCGTTTTTCTCTTGTCCTAGGTACTTGAGGTCTGATAGGAGTTCAAGATCTTTGTCGACTCAGCAACTATGTTATATATTCTTTTTGTTTTTTTCCCCCTTCTTTTATGTTTTTAGTTTGTCTCAAGCATGCACTTTTCTCATCTAAATGTATTGCAATGGCTATCTATCTTGTTTTATACTCTAAAATAAGTTCATATGACTTGCAATGGTTCCAAACAAGCTGTTGTTGTAGAACTTATAATCTTTGTTGAGTTTGTTTGGAGGTTAGAATGGGATTAGATTATATTCTGGCCAATCTTGAGGTCTGGTTGGACTTGAAGATATTTGTCCACTCCACAACTATGTGATGCTGCAAATTATTGATTTGGCCGCGTGTTACATATATGATCCTATCCTTTAATTTCTTTTCTTTAATTTTTTTTTTTTTATGATTTTATGTTAGTCTCAAGCAGACATTCAACTTTTCTCATTTAAATGTACTTTTTAAGAAGGCTGTCACTTGCAATGGCTATTCTGTCATTTACTCTAAAACAGGTTCCATAGTTACGGATATGACTTGCAATGGTCTAAACAAGACATAATTGTAAAACTTCTCATAATCTATATATATGTGGTGTGATATAAACTAAGATATGGTTTGTATGTATTATGTTTGCTTGTAATAATTAGAGAAATGTGAAGAATACTATCTAAACTCAATTAGCTGGGATGAAAAATATTTTATTTTGTTTTTCTAATGATTTTTGTTGTGTTGAAGTTGTTATAGACTTGATTGTTTGTTGTCTATTTTTTTAGTTGGTAAGAATAGTTTGTCTATTTGCAAGTTTCAGGACCTGTTGATGTATCCTTTTTAAACTCTCTACTTGTTTGAAGTTTATATACTTTGGGCCAAATAGCCTAGATTTCCTTTTCAAAATTTATTGAATTTATTAAATACTTATAGAATTGCATTCAAGTGCATTGATATTCAGGATATGGCAAATCTGACATTACCTTGGTTTCTTACAGTTCATTTGGATTAAAAGGTTTGGTGACAAAAACAACATAGTTACATTTTATATAACGAGCATGTTTTTACGTAATTGCATAAATTTAATCAAAACCAATTACACTAGTGCACGAGCAAATACCAATTATCTTACATCTACATTTTAATGTCACCACACTAGTAATCCCATACATTATCCTAGTCAAGCTAATTTGATAATCAAACATAACTGTAAGTTTAAAAGATTAAAGGAATAAAAACTGCTTGTTATTATTAGGATTTGAGACGAAAACTTCTAGCTTGGGCACCAGTACTTTAGTTCCAATGAAAGTTAGTTTTGTTTACTCTCCAAAACCAGAGAATTCACACCCAACAACAGATCTATTAACTTAAAAACTATAGAAATCAATTAGGTTAATTACAAAAATCATCCTCTGAAGTCTAAAGCCTAAAAATCGTTTTAGATATATATATTGGTAGTTCATATATATATATATATATATATGTTCAAGTTCTAATTGTTTTTAATCTGAGTATATATTTATCTTTGTCAGCAGTTGGAATGGAATTCCTTCCATTTGCTCATTCTAACAAATAATTAATGATTGCTTGTGGAAAAAGGGGAATGAGTTCAGACCATTTTACACCACTAAGTTACCAAGTTCATCATAGATATGATTAAGGAGTAAAAATATATATAGTAGTGTTTTTAAAAATTGATACCTCAAAAGCCATTGTTTATGGGATAAAGACTTGACTTATGCAACCTGTTGCCGTCTTTTTTTTCTCTTTAGATTATAATGAGATAAGGCATCCAATCTAACTAAAATTTATTGACTGATGTCAACTTATACGAAAATACTTTTTATATAGAATTTTTTAACAAAATGATATAGCAGTGACAATTTTTTGTATAACTAAATGTTATTTTAATAGAAATTTTTAATTTAAAATGATAAGTCACACTACAATCCTGTCATTTTAAATACAAATTCCGTAAATTTTTCATGTTTGTATACAAATTGTGTAAACTTCTAGAAAAATCCGAAATTAAGTGGGTTGGGTGGGATGACCATGAATGGGCAATAGTGGATTTGGGGGCTTTAGTTATAATGACTCAAGACATTTAGGGTCTTTTATCAGATATGAGATCATCTACCATTCTCAGTCTTATATTTTTTAATTATTGATGTGATGATGTAATACAAGATGGAAAAAAAAAGTGAGACAGAAGATATGTACTCCATTAATTGTAGAGAATAAAGTTTGAGAATAACAAATAAGATGGTGAAACGTTAGGGCAGAGAGGTTGTTGTTGTACTCACGAGGCACAGTTGTTTGTTGTACGGTCTTGTGTGGGCTTTTTTCAAGATTACTTCGATGATTCAAATCGTTTAAATTGTAAAAAATTTCAAGTACATTATTCATGAAAAAAAAATAGATCAATCGAACATTTGTAGTCACATAACAACATCACATGTATTTAAAAAAAATTAAACTGCAAGCGGAGGTGGAACTAAGATGATTGTGCAAGTAGAGATTAAATTTAAATTTACCTTACAACAAAAAAAGAAGAAGATAGTTTGCGCGTAAGTTTAAATTAATTTTTTAAATATACTCAAGGGTCTAATTGATGTTTTTTTTGGATAGTTTGAAGGGTAAAGTGAAGTTTCAAATTACATTTCGGTGTCATATCAGCAACTTCTATTTGATTATACATGGTAGCTAACGGTGAGGGTGAAATTAATATAAAATCGAATAATTTAAGTATAAAATTATTATTAAAAAAACCTGGATTAAATTAATTTTTAAATGATAGTTTGGGGAGTAAAATGAAATTTCATTTGATTTTAAATTTAATAAAAAAAAAATTAAGTTTATGTTTGGATTATAGATTTGGATAGGAATTTGAAAAGAAAAAAAGAAAAAAAAAAAAAAACAAAGATTTAGATTGTGGGGGTGGAGATTGAATCAGTAGTGTGAGTTCTAGACTGAATTTAAACTATGGATTGATGGCAAGTGCATGATCTTGATCATGATCATGAATTTTTTCCTGCAGGACTGACTGACTTCATTGTTGGGTTCTGTGACTAAATGCAGTGAGAGATGGGATTGATCAAGAAACCTTTAAACCTAAAATATATAAAATAAATAAAATAAAATAAAAAAGTGATTTAGAACATTGAAGACAACACTATTTCCCCAGATGAGTTTAATATTAGTTTCAACAATGTCATGGACTCTGTTTCAGTTCGTGTTCATGTAGCCGGGAATGAGATGGATCGGCTAGCATTGCTCTCATTCAAGGCTCAAATAACCGGTGATCCATTTGGAGCTCTGAATTTGTGGAATGAATTTGTCCACTTCTGTCAATGGGCTGGCGTAACATGTGGCCATTGCCACAAGAGGGTGACTGAATATAGACAGGCTCCATTTCGCCTCACATTGGAAATCTGAGCTTCCTTAGGGAACTGTGGTTGCATAACAATAGCTTCACTCATCCAATCCCCCCTGAACTCGGCCATCTACGAAGACTGCGAATATTGAAACTAGGCAATAATTCAATCACTAGCGAAATTCCCGCCAATATATCTGCTTGCTTTAACCTTGTTGCTCATGAATGTCATCGCAATAGGCTGGCCAGAAAAATTCCTGTGGAGTTTGGTTCTCTGTCCATGCTCAAGTGACTGTTTATTGACTTCAATAAGCTAACAGGAGGCAAGATATTGTTTCCCATCATACTTTAAACAGTAAAGTTTGTCATTCTCTAAACTTGTTTTCTACAAAGAATTATTTGTAGAAGGTACATTACTATTTGTTTATATGATTCTGACCAAGCATCTTTACAACTGTATTTACTTTCTATTATACATGAATTATAGGGTATGGTACGGGAAATGAGGTGATGACATTGGAGATGTTTACAAGAAAGAGATCTACTGATAACAAGTTTAATGATAATCTGAGTCTCCATAACTTTGTTATGATGGCTTTACCTGAACAAGCATTGTTGATCCAACACTACTCCAACAAAGAGAAATTGGGGAGGCAAGCTCAAGCACCAACAATACTCGGAATCAGAGCTCTGCTACCAATCAAAAAAATCATGAGTGCTTGATTTCAATACTTAATATTGGAATCGCTTGTTTCATGGAGGAAGAAGAGCTAGAATTGCAGTGTGATCATGAGTAGGTATGACCCTATCACTTTCTTAGTAAATGAAGAATATACCCGCATTTAGTACTGAAATTGTCGCAATTCTACACTAGGCCAACAAACTTTAGTTTGTCTTGTAGCTTTCATAAGGTCTTAGATCTACCATACTTCACCTAGATGATCACATTCTGCAACATTGACATTTTGAAGGTGATAAAAAATCAACTATGGTTTTCTATCAAGCATGATGGTTTTCATTATCAAATGCAAATTCATTTTTTGCTTTGGTTTTTTGTTTTCTTTCCCTCAAACTGGGATTCTTGAGTAAAGGAACTTAGCTATGTTAACGGTAGGAGCAAGTAGCATCAATTCAATTACTTCTCCACATAGACCTCTATAGCTATTCATAAGCCAACTAGATTCACTTTACAAATACATTTAAGAATAATACAGTCAACCTCTATTGCCAAAATTTTATTCCAAGATAGACGAACCTCAGTTCTCATGACTCCAGAGTTGCAAACCCTTAATGTCCTGAAACGACTATGGTGGTTAGTGAACTTTGGCTATTTATATTTTTATAATGGAATTAATGGAAATGTAATTTCAAGTTTTTTAATCTCCACATGGCTAGGGTTAAAAAAATATACCAACTGAAGGAGTTTTGTGCAACTACTCTGCTTAAATCCCTAGCAAAGCCTTAGAGGCTTATCTGTTCCGAACGAGAGCAGCATTGTCAACATTGCACTAGCTTCCCAAAAAGAAAGAAAAAGGCTAACTAACATTTTGTTGCATGTATTATGGGTTACACCCATTCCATGAATTTTGCAAGTAATTACGCTCGAAACATGACAATTTTTTTTCCCTTGTTTTTTGATCTTATAAGCATTTGGTTTACAATAGCATATTTAGATACATTTATTCAATAAGGTACCATAAGAAATGATTTTCAGGTGCTTCAGCTTCTTATTTGTGTCTTCTTTTAATTGTTTATCATCTCTCATCTTACTCTTTTGACATTTTAATTAGTTTTTCTCTTCTCCTAGGTACTTGAGGTCTGTTTGGACTTGCAGATCTTTGTCGACTCAACAACTATGTGATATTATTTTTCCCCCTTCTTTTATGTTTTTAGTTTGTCTCAAGCATGCATCCAACTGATGCAGAGTATTAAAAACTCAAGGAAGAATAAATTTAAAGAAATGGCGATATTTAGAAATTGACATACTTTAAAAGAAAAACAGATAGGAACCATTTATAATTATGTTTCTAGTATTATTTTAGAGTCTTATTTTATGATTATTTTATATTTTCTAGAATTTTTAAATCAGGAGTATTTTGGTAATTTTATATTTGCTGACATAGGGGTCGCCCGTCTTAGGTTAAGTTATTTAATTAGATTTTATTTATATTTCTTATTTGGTCTTAAATTGGTTTTGGAAGTCAAAGATATTGTAGTAGTTTTTTTTTTTTGGGAAAGTTACTAATAAATCCTAAATGTTGAGATTGTGCTCCATTTGGTCCTAATATATATTCTTATGATCTATTTAGTCCTTTGTATTGTTAAATGACATAAATACCATTTGCTATTTAATGTTTAATGTGTGAAGAATTTCCAATTAAATTTACACGTGACACGTTGATTGTGTTTGGTGGGTGCCACAAAACTGAAAAGTACACTAATGCTTTTATTACTTTATTACGTTTGGGAGGCTAAAGCATGTGCCACACATTCATAACACACACTAATACACACCATACACACAACACACACACAGAGCACAGAGCACAAAGCACACCAAGTCCACCTTTCTCTTCTGTATCTAAGACACCTAGCGCATCACACACACACCCAGAGTAATGGCTTCAACACTGATACACACACAGCACACAAATCTCCATTGAAGACGCATCACACACACACCGATACACGCACACACCCAGAGTAATGGCTTCAACACTGATACACACAGCACACAAATCTCCATTGAAGACGCACACACTCATACAGACCACGCACACAACACACACACACAGCACAGAGCACACCAAACCCAGTTTGTCTTCTCTCTGATACACGCGCACACACACACACACACCGTAACTTTGTGTGTGTATTCCTTCACACTCGCCCTAACTCCGATTCACACTTTGCCCTAACTCCGACATTACCGACGACGCGTCATCATTGGAATCCTCAACAATGAATATGGCCGGATCTCGCCGAATCGCCTCTGTTTGAGGTCTCTCTCGCTCTCTTCCTTGAAATCCAGATTCTCCACCGCTTAAATCGCCTCAGATCTGTGGTCATGAGTGTGAGGGCGTTCAACGAAGAAAGCAACTCTTCACATCGACACAAATCTCGGATCTCAGATTTGTGGTTATCTTTTGTGTATGTGTGTGTATCTATTGAGGAACACTCTCTCTCTCACACACACACATGTATGTTTGCATGTATGAATTTGATTTGAATTGATTGTTTTGGGAGACCCATTCGCAACACATCTCTCGCAACACATCGCCACCGAGTCCGGATCGTCGGTGAAGTATGCGACTGTGATTGCTCATATTCCGGCGCAGACAATGGCGGATGATGGTGGTGGTGGATTTGGGGGGTTGCTTCCGATGGGGAGTGTGTATGAAGGAGCGTTATGTGTGTGTATTAGTGTGTGTGTATCACTCAATCTAAACACAACCATCTCAAACAACACCGCTGCCATTACACATCACCACCACCTTCCTTTCGAATCTCTCGACAGGTGCCACACAAAGGCCGTAAGGAAGAAACATTCAAATTCGAAAGCCCCACGTGAAAAAAAGGGTATAAATGACCAATACATATTAGCAAAGAAGGAAAAAAGGATCAACAAGACTATATTCCCTCACTGATAGGACCAACCAGAGCAACAGACACAATGTTGGGACCAAATGGTGAAACTGTTTGTGGGATGGGATTTATTGGTAAATATCCCTTTTTTTTTTTGGTTCTAATTGGTTTAGAAAGTCTCCTAGTTCTATATAAAGCCATATAATGCTTATTATTTAGGATTTATTACACTCTATACCCCTCAACTATTGCTAATTTGTCTACTTAGTCTTTAAACTATCGATTGAGTCTATTAAGTCTCTAAAGTATATAGATTAAAGTTTATTTAGTCCCTAAACTATCAATTATATCTAGTAAGTCCCTAAACTATTTAAATAAAACCTATTTAGTCCCTGAAAATGGTAAAAAAATAAAATATAAGCTCATAAGTGTTATAAATTAGTAAAAGACCATATCTAATTTAAATTTTATTTCAAAAAAACTTTTAATTTTTATTCCATCTTTAAAAGGTAGGCGTTAGCACTTGTGGTGAATTTCCTTTAGAAGGGTAAAGATAATTATCTATAGTATTTTTACTTATATTATAAAATGACTATGTGTGCTTACCTTTATCTAGTATTATATGTTAGAAATAATTTCTAATTGATTGTTTTTAAGTTTTTTGCTAAGTTTTTTATATAATTTAATTAATCTATTATTTTTTCTATTATTATTTGTAGCAAAATGTTATTATTTAAACTATCTAATTCTACTTTTTCAATATATCTAATACTCATATAATTTTATTAGTAAGGCTAAGAAATCAGACTCTAATACTAATTCAAACACACAACGAAATAAAACACTATTTAAAGACAGTAAAAATTTTAAACTTTTTTGTAATAAAATTTTAATTAGTTAGGCCCCATTTGATAGGACATAAGAGTATACTTGATTTGGTTTGGTTTGGTTGAAAATTTTTATTCGTTAGGGTCTTTTACTAATTTATAATACTTACGGGCATATATTTAAATTTTATAATGGCATATACTTACGGGCATACATTTGTTGACCAAACTACACTGTGATTGCCTCCACCAACAATGGCAACTGAGAACAAGTAATAGGTGCAACTGCCAAAGCAGTAGAATCCACAAACAAACTCAACACTTCCCCTTCTTGAGAAGATTGCTCTCAGGGTTGTTGAGCTGTCTTCACTGACGAGACTCCTACCATTAGAATCATTGTTGTACCAAATTGAGGGAAAACTTGAATTGAGGTAGAACATGGGACCAATGATGGAGGTAAGGAAGAAGATCCAGCCGCCTCAACAGAAGTTTGGGCAACATTTTGAGCTAAACACACACTGAAAACAAATGAGCAGAACAAAACTATGATTAATCCAGCCATGATCTCTGATGAATTACTTTCTCGCTCTTTGGTTGCTAGCTTTATAAAGAGTTACCAGAGTAAACTTGGGGGTGGGAGAACAAAAATCATCACAAGTCAAGTCTTATAAAGGAGGTGGAGCAATTTTCTACAGGTTCTGTGGGCAGAGATTGACCAATGAGCCCATGTGAATGTCAATGTGTATCATAACTTCCAGGTAAATGAGCATGCCTGTAGACAGAGAGGTACATATGTATACATTTGCGTAATGATGGATGGAATAAGTCTATGTACACCGAATTAAACCACAACAAACAAATAAATAAATAAATAATACACAATGGAGCTTACCTCTGGTGAAAATAATGAGGCTAAGGATACCTCTGATAGGCCTGATCATGCTAACGTGTACATTCCTGGTACTTTTATATGGTTTAATTCCATTATGGAACAAATTCTTAGTTTCTCACCCACCATTTGTCCATTATGCAAAAAAATAATACTAAAATAAAAATAAAATTAAATAGAAATTAAATAACACTCAGTTTAATGAATATGCAAGTCTTTAGAATTGAAACAACTCAAAAAATTCTGTTTTTAAATAAGAGAAGTTAAAATATGATTTACTTCCCAATTTTTCAACTAATATAGGTTTTCTTAATTTTGAATTTTGTTAATATACAAAATCTAAACAATCAGTTTAAAAGATAACTTTAAAGGTAAGACAAGTAGTTTAGGATAGGAGATGGTGAGACCTTTTCTTCCCCACAAGACAAGTTTTGGATTCACCACTAAATGTAAATTGGTGATGCATCTGAGTGTATTTAAGATAAAATTTTCAAAACCAATTTAGTCCTTGATTTCCTATTTTCTATTGTTGTTAAGAATTTTGCCTGCAATCCCAATATTTAATGAAAATTTGAATGTCAAAACTTCCATCAGATTTTAATGCTTAACTGTCCTCGAAACTTTTAGGCTTTGGCTCTAAAGAATGAGAATCAACTATGTGGCCAATGATAATTCCAAATCTATTACTCTTCCTTTTGGCGGGCACTAATGGTCAATAGAAGCTATCAATAGTTCGTGTCATGTGGACCATATAACAAGAGAGAAAAATACAATACAAACTAATAAATCTTACAAACTTTTTCTTACTGCCATGGCAATGTAGCATGCAATCATGAAACTTTGTTAATTGAATGGCTCAAAAGGCCACTAGCTAGTACCTTTTTAAGTAAATTTTCCGAATCACACCACACCTTTGACACAAAGGAATGTTGTCAATGCAACTAAAATAATTATTCTGTTATTGTAAAACACATGAAAAATACTAACAAAAAGTTTCCAACAAGTCTTTATAAAAACAAATTCATCTCTTTCCATATATGAGATGAGTTAAAATCATGTTACATGAATAAATAAGAAAAATCCCATTGTTCAAAACATAAAACAAAGAATTGATGCCATAAACAGCCAAAGCAGTGTAAAATCTCACTACCAGTAATCAGCACAAGAACATTTCCCATCTTTGAAATGGTGAAACCTACTAGCATCTCGTACAATAATTTCTCGGTTTTCTATCTCCGATATGTACTTGATAGCAACATGGCAATCACTGCAGACACGCAAATTCTTCATCACCCGGATTGGAACACCCTCTGGGGTGTTCATCAGAGCAAAAGCAATTGCCAACTTTTCGCTATGGTGTGCCAAGTTGTGTTCCTTCTCCTCAGCATCCATGTCATGTAAAACAGAGCCGGTGTCAGGCACGTAACCCCGCAGTTTCATTTCCCAAGTCAGTTCTTTCAAGTACATGTCAATCTCCATTGATTGTGGATGGGATTTGTCACCCATACAAAACTGGTGAACCTGGTTCTTCACCTCAAACCAGCTGATACCTGGCTCCTTCTTCACCCTCCTATCTCTCATCACTTTCCTCACTTCTGAAACATCTTGCCATCTTTTAGCAGAGGCTTGAATATTTGACAGCAGCACATACGGAGCCGAATCCTGAGGATCAAGCCTAAGAACTTCTTCAGCAACCCTTTTAGCAATCTCTGTGTTTTTATGGATTTTACAGGCAGATAATAAAGTCTTCCATATAATAGCATCTTTCTTTACAGGCACAGTTCTTATAAAACCTTCTGCCTCCTCTAAACAGCCAGACTGCCCAAGCAGATCAACCACACATGTATAATGTTCTAGCTGAGGCTCCAATCCATACTTTTCTATCATCAAATTAAAGAATTGAAGTCCTTTATCTTTGAATCCACAATGACTACAAGCATAAAGCAAGCTTAAAAAAGTAATGTCGTTTGCATCCAACCCTACTTGATCCATTTGATTAAACAGCTCGATGGCTTCCTCTCCCTTCCCATGGAACCCATATGCAGCAATCATTGAACTCCACAAGACAACATCGGCTTCTTCCCTTTCCAAGAAAGCTTTTACAGATTCATCCAAACACCCACATCTAGAGTACATACTAATCAATGAACTAATAACACCAACAACAGTACTTGCACCAGTTTTTATTGCCTCCACATGAATCTGTTGGCCTTGTCCAAGTGTTGCTAACTCCGAACATGAACTGATTACACTCACAAACGTAATCTTGTCAGGCCTAAAACCTGCCATTTTCATCATATTATACTGATCCAAAGCACCCTCAGAGAACCCGTTTTGAGCTCTACCCGCAATAAGCGTGTTGCAAGCAACCACATTGCGAATTGGCATTGCTTTGATCACTCTCTCTCCTTCTCCCAAACTTCCAGACTTCATGTACATGTGAGCCAAAGAACTCCCAACAACTAAATTGAACTCAAACCCAGATTTCACCACATACCCATGAACCTGCATGCCTGCATTCAAATCTTTCAAACCCGCACAACCTCGAAGAACACTACCCAAAGTGAACTCATCCAACATAAACCCCAAACCATGCATTTGGGAAACCAAACTCAACCCCTCCTCGTTAAACTCAAACTGGGTCATACCCGCAACCATCGCATTCCACGTCGCTACATTTCGTTCCGGCATTTCATCAAACACCTGACGTGCACTCTCTAAATCACCATTTTGAATGAACCCACCAATCAAAATGTTGCAAGACATGATGTTCTTCCTGGGCATTACGTCGAACAGTGTAACGGCGGTTGAAAGTTCTCCGATTTTGGCATAGGCGTTGAGTAGGTGGTTGGATACGAACTTTTCTGAGGAAGACCCAGATGTGATGATCAGAGAATGGAGGTGTTTGAGGAGTGAGAGAGATTGGGTATGAATGCATCGTTGGAGGAGGTGAGAGAAGAGAGATGGGTCGGACCAAATCTCTGATGTGAATGATTCAAATGCTTCTTTGAGGCGGCCTTTGGAGCAGAGGTTGGTGAATTCGTTTGGAGTTTTGGAGGTGTATGTGGAGAGAAAGCGAAGAGGGGTTGGAGTGAGAGGCCTAACACATGACTTTGACAGACCCATACATTTGGGTTGGCTTGGCTTAATGACCTGTGTAATAAAACTGAAGTTCTGTTCTACTAGTATTTGGAGTCATTTATTCATTATATTTATTTTGAGAAAAAAATATTTATTTAAGGCATGGTTTGGGAAGTGGATTAGCTTTTTTGATTTTTTGACTTTTTTGGTATTTTAACCTGGGACTAAAAAGCTTGGTTTTGGAAGGACTTTTGGCTTTTTTGACTTTTTTATGAGAGAAAAAATGTAATGATTATAGATTAGATGTGATGTTTTGTCTTATTAAGCTAAAAAACTTATTTTGTTTTTTTGTGACTATTTTAGCCAAAAAGGCCCCCAAACCCTCTTCCCAAACCATGCATAATTTTGATTAAGCCGATGGCAAAAAATACAGACTATTTTTTAGGTCAATAAATAATATTTCATTAATTTTTTTTAAAAAATCATAAATTAAAAGATTTCACTCTTGTAGATGAAGTCTTCAAAATCATTGAAAAATTACTAATAAATTTTATAAAAAAAAAAATTGATGATTTTTTAGATGTCTAGAATAGCGAAGATGAATGAACAATTTGAAACGAATGGAGTAATCAACTAGATTCAAAACACTAGTTTAGTTTTATCAATTGTGTAATTTTGCAGAGAAATGTATTTAATTTGCATGGTAACTTAGTAAATTGAGACACTTTGAGTTCTGATTTTTGTTGATTGTCATTACTTAGAATCATATACTTACGACTAAGTGATTTGCAAGTATTTAAATTTAATTGATAAGAGTGGGTCAACACATTGAGCTTAGTGATGGAACCACATATTTATAAAAAAAAAAAAAAAAATTATATTTGATTTGGAGTATTATGTGTCCCCTTATTAGGTGTGATGTCTAGATTTGAATCTTGTTTAATGTGTAATGTAGTTTTGCCTTCCCTTATTCTCTTCCTATGTAAAAAATTATAAATAATAAATAATAAAAAAATCGAGGTAGAAATCTATATACATATAGCATTTACTCAGCCTGTAGAGCATTTATCACAGATATCCCAGTTAGCTAATAGCTAACTCAATGGAGCAAAAGTTAACCATAGTAATTAGTTCGTAGAACATAGTTAACAACAACAGTAGTTAGTTTGGGAAGTCAGTTAGAGGTAGTTAAAATTGGAAGAAGAAAGGCAAGCTCAAGAATTAAAGCAAGAAACATCAGATTAAACCATTAGGGTATTAATATATAACACTGAAAATTGAGAAAGTATGATCAAATATAGAATTAGTGGCTATTCCTAATTACACATGATGAAGATTACAAAATTATATATTGAGACATATGAAGATGTATGAGAATTGTAAATTGCATTTGCATTATGACCTGTGCTACTTATACAGTGACTGTAGCTGGTACAGGAGAAGGGACCCGATTTTCAGCTGGGATTTCAACGAATTCAGAGAGAATCGCCCTGAATTCTTCACCGGTTATTGTTTCCTTCTCAAGAAGGATTTCCACAATTTTGTCAATAGCCTCACGGTTGTTCCTTATGTGGGTCAAGGCGATCTCATATGCTCTATCTGAAAGCCTCTTCACAGCAGTGTCAATGTCTTCGGCAAGCTTTCCTGACATCGAATTTCTTGCCATCATTCTCATAATTACATCAGCACTCTGAGCTGAAGACTCCATTAGTGACCATGGACCAATTTCAGACATTCCAAATGTGGTCACCACCTATAGATATAGATCAATTAAACCCCTAAAATTTTCTAGAATTTTTTCAAATGGATTAATCAAGGAAAACAGCTTTCTCGCTATTAGTTGAAAAAACAGATCACTGATTAGACTGGAATAAGCTCTTACTGGAAGGTGTAAGTTTTTTTTTTTGTTTTTTTTTTTTTATTTCTGTTGATAACAATGAATATATTTTGCCACCTCAAACTTTATTTGAAAAAAAAAATTAAACCCATTTTCTCCATAAACTCTGTAAAATATACGAAATTTAGGGATTTCATTTCAGTGTTTTGATGAGGATTGCTTTCAAATATGGCTGGGGTGAAATTAACGTTCATTTTGAAACTAAAAACCTCAGTTAAATGATTTTACCTGTTTGGCCAAACCAGTGATCTGTTGCAAATCACTGGCTGCACCTGTGGTCACCTCAGGCTCACCAAAGATCACTTCCTCGGCAGCTCTTCCACCAAGTCCACCAACAATTCTTGCAAATAGTTGTTGCTTTGAGATCAAGGTCGGATCATCTGCAGGAATAAACCATGTAAGACCTCGGGCCTGACCACGTGGAATAAGGGTGACTTTTTGAACGGGATCGTGCCCTGGAGTAAGGGTCCTGCATGGAAAAGAAACCAATGAATTAGTGAGAGTACTAGAATAACAATTTTCATTGCGAACCGAAAAAAATTACAGGAGAGTGGCAGACAAGAAGTCCACCAAGGCAAACAAAAGAACTTTTAAGTTATTTAGTGATGCCCATCCCCAGAGACTATCTCACTGGAGAAGACACAGAGGTCCAACAGGAGCGGAGTAGATAAACAGAAAATGAATACAACATAATGAAATCAACTATGAATAACGCCCACAAGAAACACAAAGCACAAGGCATGAGTCAATCAATTTATAATGTACATAAGTAGGTCATAAAACATTGTTATTGCTAGCATCAACGCACATTAAAACATTTTAAGCATTATAATTCTCATAACCTCAGGCTACAAAGACCAAACCTAGCAGAGTAGTAAGAAAGTGTTGGCACAGCATTTGTAAGAAAGGGCCTGAAGGGATAGGATTGAGGGTTCAATAATTTATGCACATTCTTCTGTACAAAGTATAAGTGCCCTGTGATAATGCCATCTTTATACCATTCAAAAAAAATTAAACCACAGGCACAAAAATCTTTTGCCACCATCGAAGTCAGAGAGAGAGATCCCTTGCCAAAAGGGCTAGATGCAAGTCCAACAAACATGATGAGGATGAACCTTGCCAACTCACATTCATTTATATGGTTAGCTGAATACTGAAGAATAAAGCACAATGAAATCATAAAAACATTGTAAACAACCAACCTTTGGCCCGACCAAAAACCGTAAAATGAAGAACATCCAGAATTACTGACAAAAGCAAAGGATAATTTGATTCTTACCCACAAATTGCGTGGCCGACTTCGTGGTATGCAACCAAGCTTTTGCTCTTCCCATCTGTCATAACCGTTCCTTCCATTCCAGCCACAATCCTATCTATTGAATCATCAATCTCTTTAGATGAGATTGCAGTTTTCCCACGTCGTCCAGCCAATATAGCTGCCTCATTCAAGAGGTTTGCAAGATCAGCCCCACTGAAACCAGGGGTTCTCATGGCTATCACTTCAAGAGACACATCTGCATCAAACTTCTTATTGCTACCATGAACCTTCAATATCTCTGTTCTACCCCGTATATCTGGAACATCAACTGTAACCTGCACAAAGCTTCAAATTAAGCATTCCCACAATATTAAAAGAGCAAATATGCAATAAGTGATGTATTATTACCTGTCTGTCAAATCTTCCTGGCCTTAATAAGGCAGAGTCAAGAATATCTGCACGATTAGTTGCTGCAATTACAATGATACCAGTGTTTCCTTCAAAACCATCCATTTCTGTCAAAAGCTGGTTAAGGGTTTGTTCCCTTTCATCATTCCCTCCTCCAATCCCAGTTCCTCTTTGCCGGCCGACAGCATCAATTTCATCAACAAAGACAATGCAGGGAGCATTCTCCTTGGCCTTCTTGAAAAGATCACGGACTCGAGAGGCACCAACACCAACAAACATCTCCACAAACTCTGAACCTGAGATGGAGAAAAATGGGACACCTGCTTCACCAGCAATTGCCTTGGCGAGAAGGGTCTTCCCAGTTCCTGGAGGACCAACAAGAAGCACTCCTTTGGGGATACGAGCCCCAACTGCAGTGAACCTCTCAGGCTTCTTCAGAAACTCCACCACCTCCATGAAATCTTGCTTTGCTTCATCTACACCAGCAACATCATCAAATGTCACTCCAGTATTAGGTTCCATCTGAAACTTGGCTTTTGACTGACCAAAGGCAAGAGGAAATCCAGGTCCACCAGGACCTCCCATTCCTCCAGATGACCGCCTTGAGAGAAGGAACAGACCCCCGATTAAGATTAGTGGGAAGGCCAAATTTCCAATCAAGTTGAACAATAGAGAACCTGAGTCCTCTTGAGCATTGTGCGCAGCAAAGTCAATGTTCTTCTCCCTGAACTTCTGAAGGAGCTCCTGGCTGAGTCCAGGGAGTTGGACCCGAACTCGTTGCACCCGATTCCCCAATTCTGGAGAAACAGCCTCAACAATAGCTATGGTTCCATTCTCAAATAAATCTACCTTTTTCACTCTGTCCTTGTCCAAGTACTCCAAGAACCTAGAATAAGACATCCTGGAGGAAGAAACCCCTTGGTCATCAGCATATGCATTCCCACCACCAAGTAAGGCAGGTACACTAAGTCCTGCATTTCCAAGTAACTTCAAAAAGCCTCTCCTTCCTTCACTGTGCCTTTGGTCCAGAGATGCTGTTACATAATTTCTTTTTAATAACTTGCCCAATGACAGAAGGCTAGAGGAAGGAAAAAGGCGCCTGCCATAGATCTCTTTGCCCAAACTTGGTTTAGTACTGTGAGTAGATAAACCACTTCCCACTAGGCATGCTGATGATGCTGCCATCTACAGTATTATCACCTGGAACAAGGTGCTGGAAAGTGGACATGAAAAATTAAGTGACAGTGAATTAAAAATATACACATGTATAAAGAACTTCATTTAAAATTATTTCCGACAAAAACAACTGCTATCCACTACAAATTTTTCGCATTCAATGATTGTGGAGAATAAATAACGAATGGAATCACTAATAAAATGCAAAGTTTGAAGAGAGAGGCAGAGTTATAGAGTAGATAAGTAGATATTTACACAGCTTATAATGTCCAAACCAATTGTTTTGTTTTGTTTTTTTAATTTTTTTATTTCCATTGTCTTTTTCTTATTCTTCTTGTGGTGTGATGTCTGAAATATTCTTGTGCTATTATCATACAAAAGCAGCTCCGAAAAATAAAATATCTTTAATAGTGATAGCATTAAATGATATTTTAGATAGGTTGCAACCTAGCACGATATTAAGTACTAAACCCCTCTAACATTATGGCGCTAGTTCAAATCACGGGAATCATCCTCACCATAAAAAAGTGGGTTAAGGCTACCTACTTACTCACTCCCCCAGACCATGTTGTAAGTGGGAGCCTTGTGAACTGCATGTCTTTTTCCATCAAAAGATATTTTAGGCAAATACCATTAAATATGGAACTAAATTGAAAGTTTATTTCTACCAATATTTTATCTCTGTTTCATTAATCAAGCAAGATTTCAAAATTTTAAAGGAGATAAGTGTAAAAAGACCTTGAGATAAGGTCTTGCAAGCAGACAATATCCCTAGATAATTCAAACATATTAACAATTTCAACAGTAATGGAATTTCATCCTCAATTGTTTTTTAGTATAGAGAGTTGGCATCATCAGAAAAGTCTTGACCTTATCACAGTGCAATAAATAAAGGAAGTTCAATCCAAAAGGACTGCGAATCTCATTGCATCTTCCAGCAACAGAAAACCATTTTGATAACTTGAATAATAATCCAATCCTCTAATCATGTTTGACCTCCAATCATGTTTGACCACCGACTGAAGAGGAAAGTCTGGGAACTGAGGAAAATTACATTTCATAAAGCAGGAAAAGCTTGCATCTTGAAGCTTCTACAAAGCCCCCTCTAAATTTACTCTTCAGCCTTTGATGAACATTTTGCAATTTAGATTGGTTCACTTAGAATTACATAAAAATACATTAATATTTTTCATTCTACCTTAATATTATCCTCTTTTTTTCTTGGGGGAGGGTGGAATAGGTGATTATTCTTTGAGTTTTCCCTAAAAGCTTTCAATGTGATCTCATAACACTATTCTAGGACCTGCTTCTCGCACTTCACATAACATTCAGATCATACAACAAACATGCTAACCCTAAACAACAAATCCGACCCACTTATGTATATGAATATGTATGTTTATGCAAATTCACTGCATTCGGTTACAGACCCATAAACTACAGAGATAAAAATAACATTCCGCATCAAGAATTCAATGCTTGAAGTCATTCTTAACTTCAAAAATTTCACAACCACAAGCACAAAACACATGGCACAAGCCATTCTGCAGCAGAGCTGACCAGAGCAACAACATCTACATCTTCTAGGTTTTTTTATTTTATTTATCATAAGAACAGTTCAAAACAAAATTCAACACATAACCCATCTCAAAAAATAGTATAATCATCACAAATACAAGACTGAAACTGAAAAAAAAAGAGACAACCCAACATCAAGTAAGTATTGAAAGTCCTAAAATGAGACCCATCTAAATGGAACCTTATCAAAATAATGTAACAAAAAAGTAGATCGATTACCACAATAAAGAAGCAGATTATGAAGAAGAAGTAGCTTGAATCAGATGATTTGCTAACTGTGGTGGTGGATAAGGGCAAATATGACATGAGTGGCGGTGTGGAGTAGCGCAGAGGAAAACTGGAAATGAAGGAGAGAGAAAGGGGGGTTGTAACGTGATTTAGGGGGAATGGATGTGGTTTCACAAGCCTATACGTGTCTATTTCATGATGGCTGATTGGCGTTCCTTTGATATTTTGCAAGGTTTTTGGCCTTTACTCCCAGACTCTAGATTTTAACTCGGTTACTTTTGAACGTGGATCATTTGGATGCGTAAAAGAAAGAATGGGAATGAAAATGTGATACGTCATAATATTTTTGAGGACGAGGCCGTTCAAAAATTGAGGCTGGTTTTGAAATATGTTATTTTAATAATTTTTAAATTTTTTTATAAAAATATGTGTAAAAGAATGAGTAAGTTATACTTTGTCCCTTCAAAGGTTCACTCATTTTTTATTTTGATTCCTTAAATTTAATTTTTTTTATTTTAGCTCTTTATATTTGTAATTATTCTCACTTTGACCCTTTAAATTTAGGGGTTGTTTGGGATGTCCTAAATAAGTGTACTTTTTGACTTTTTGGACTAAAAATTGAGGAAGAAAATATGGTTGTTTGGGTTAACTTTTTATGGAAAAATGTGTATTAAAAAATTGTATAAATTAGTGTATAGAGAAAAATTATGATTGGGAGTCGTGCAGCCGTACTTTTGACTTTTGGTGAATAGTGATAACTTTTTAACTTTTTGAGTAACTTTTTGACTTTTTGGCCACATGCCAAACTTGGCCTTAATTTTCCTATTTTGACCCTCTATGTTTACAAACCATCTTACTTTAACCTTTCATATTTGCAATCATTTTCATTTTATTCCTAAACTAAGGCCTTGTTTGGGAAGACTAAATAAGTGCACTTTTTGTCTTTTTTGACTAAAAAATTGAGGTTGAAAATATAGATGTTTGGGTTAACTTTTTGACTTTTTATGAAAAAATATATAATAAAAAATTGTGAAAATTGGTTTTTAGAGGAAAATTTGAATTGGGAGTTGTGCAGCCGTAATTGTTGACTTTTGGTGAATAGTGTTAACTTTTTAACTTTTTGAGTAACTTTTTGACTTTTTGACTTTTTTGAAGGATCCCAAACAAGGCCTAACTTCCATCTAAAAAACTAGCAGAATCTACCACATCACTAACACGTCAGTTTCATGTGTGATGTAAAAAATTCACTAAAGATACAAAAAATAAAAAATAAAAAAATTGGATTTTTTTGTTTAGTCTTTAGTCAAGTTCACTTCAAATTTAGTCATAAGCATTATCACATTATAAATGCATTTAGATTAGATGCCTAAAAAATAAAAACAAATTTAACTAAAAAATAAAAGTTTCATCAAGATGAAAAATGAAATTATCTTGACTCAAATACATGTATTGTCAATTCAAATAAAAATTTACCATCATTTTTTTCGCCTTTAGTGAATTTTTTTTTTTTTTTAGTTAAATTTGTTTTATTTTTTTAGCAACATCTAATCTAGATGCATCTATAATATAATAATGTTTATGAATATATTTGGAAAAAAATTTCACTAAAGACTAAAAAAAAATTCTAATTTTTTTGTTTTTTTTTTATTTTTGCATCTTTAGTAAATTTTTTACATCACATACAGAGCTGATGTGTTAGTGATGTGATAAATTATGTTACTTTTTTGGATGGAAGTTAGTTTGGGAGTAAAATGAGAAGGCTTGCAAACATGAAAAGCCAAAGTGAGAAGGATTATAAACATGAAGGGTCAAAGTGGGAAAAATCAAACTTAAAGGGCCAAAGTGGGAAGGATTGCAAACATGAAGGACCAAAATGGAAAGGATTGTAAACATAAAGGGCTAAAGTGAAAAAAATTAAACTTAAAGGGCCAAAGTGAAAAATAGGTGAAACTTTATTCGTAAAAGAATAGAAAGAGTGACATAATAGTTTATAGTGCTTTTATAACTAAAATGTTTTAGTTTCCAAACAAAGTCTGGGACTATAACTTGGGAGGTCAGGGCATGCTTCCAGGTTATAGTCTCTTACTCGAAACGGACAACAGGATACCCTGGTGATCTCCTCAAGGGGGCGTTGCTTTGAACCTGCGGAAGAGTGGAAAGATTTTCCTGTAACAAAAAAAAAAAGTCTGGATTGGAGGATTCAGTTTTGAGCTACTTCGAGTCATTTTCGATGATTCAATTCATTCAAAATTTAGTACAATTTCAGTAAATCATTTATATAAAAAATTTAGTTATTCAAACATCGATAATTACATATTTTAATAATAGTATGGAATTGATAATAAATCGTTTACTTTTTTTTAGGATAAATTACAAATACACCTCCTGAAATTTTCTTAAAATACGAATTGTTCATGTGGTTTGAAAAATTACAAATATCTCTCTGTCAGAATTTTTTATTTAACAAAATTAATTGAAAAAGTGAAATTTCTAACTGTTCATCTATATAAAAATAAAATTATCTAAATTATTAATTGAAATAAAATTTTAATATTATTAAATACTATTAATTAACATGATGATTTATTAATAAAATGGCCTATTTGTTATAAAATTAGAAATCTTAGAAGGCATAATATAATTTATAGAACCATAGGAAGTAATTTGTAATTTAAATAAATCTCAAGAGTGTATTTGTAATTTATCTTTTTTTTAAAAATAAATATGATACAAACGTGTGATTATCACTATCTAATTAACCTAATTTTTTTGCACAAACAACCTATTAAGGAAATACTAAACTTTGAACAATTTAAATCACAAAAGAGGAGTCGGAATATGTTTGAAAACTCCAAAATTGTACCCTCCAGTCCATTAAATTGACTGGAGACGAGCGGCCTCCATTTTTTAGATATTATATAGTAGGTAATGTATGGTATAATTTAAAAAGTTTTAATCGGATTGAAAAATTATCTAAATTCAATTTTAAATGTGTTAGAATTTCTCACGCCTGACCTCCATTTAAACATGTTGTCTAAGCTCAACCCATTTACAACAAATTGAATTTGCATACGTTTGAATTACTCTCAATTTTTAGATTTTAGCTTTTTCTTTTGTGACGATTAAGCTAATTAATTTGTTAAACTTCATTTCTAATAAAATCATTAATAACATTAAAATAAATAATTTTTAAATGAGGGAGAGAGGGAAAGAGAGTGAAGATTATTGAAAAATCACACCTTTGTTATAGTGGTATTTGTCATTTTTGAGTGATAAAAAAATGATTCAAATGTATATAATATACACAGTAAATATGATTCAAATGTCCATGTTATTTTAGAATTTGGGAATGTTGTGTGGAGAAATGGGCCCATTTCGAGATCTATTTTGATAATTCGATCCGTTCATATTTTAGAATACATCAAGTAGAACATGTTCTAAAAATCGTTAATCGATATCGTTTACCTATTCATCCACTCATATTTGTATTTATTTTAATACTTTAAATTACAATTATTATTTATTTTTGTAGATAGAAATGTGAGTCGATGAATGGGCAAACGATAACTGATTAACTTGATTTTTTTGTAAGCATGTTTTACTTGACGTATTCTAAAATGTGAACTGTTCGAATTATCAAAATGGGTCTCGAAATGGACCCATTTCGCTGCATAGCAGAAGCTGTTGCACACCCCGCGCAGCAGCATCCCCAATCCCGTTATTTTAACATCATGGAATGATTAATAACTTATATTTATATTTATTATTTATATATATATATATATCTATTTATTTATATGTGTAATGTGTTTGTCAATCTGTTCGTATCTTTGCCTAAGCTTTCTCAAATTTAATTTTGATTTCTAAATTTTTGCCCAAGCCTTCAAAAAATTTAAAAATATGTTATTCAAAACCGTATGAAATTTTGGGTTGAATTGAGTTACTCTAGTTGAACTTGCTGAAGTTGCACTCCCAATATTAATGGTAGATTTGTATAAATTACACTAAATATTTAAGCTACAATTATTTTATATTTTTATAACAGTTAGGCATTATTCAAGAAATGGATGCTCTGAGTGGCGATGGTGTTAATCATGTAGCTGGTCTAGTTTCGCTCTGAGTGGCGATGGTGTTAATATGCTCGAGTTACTCTAGTTTCTTGTTTTTTTGCCTCATAAATTAATCATGTAGCTGGCCTTAGATCCATGATTTACAGTTAGATCTTCATTTGCTAATTCTACTCCAGATATTCATTTACACATCCACAGAAAGAGTGAGTGTGTGCACTTTGTTCTCATAATTTGTTGATTGAATATGCAATATATCTATTGACTGTTCTTCCTCACTAGTTCTGTACCCTCCTGAACAAATTACATCAAGTCGAGTTCTCCGGCGAAGGAAGCAATTTGGCTGACTGTTAGTCCTACTAGCATGTAAGATACTCTATTTGACTTTCTCATTTTCTCTCTTGCTTTCAGAATGTTTTTGGCATTTTGTTAAAAACAAACCAATCTTCATGAATGCAATCAAAGTTAGTACTATTTCAATGAACGGTAGAGGAACTGGAAACTGAAGGAGTTGCAGAAAGTGCAGCTGCAGGTGTGCTGAGCTTCCTGGTTAAACAGCCACTTGGAGCAAAAGTAGTCAGGAGCGAGGAGATACCAATTTCACATTTGCTTGCATTGAGGCATCTTGGGATCCAAAAAGAGAAACATTGCGAATTTGCGAGAGTTATGCTGGTGGTGTGCCCACTGTAACCAAGGACGTTGTCATCGTGTGCCAGTATTTTCTCGTGTGCACTAAAATCTGCAGTATACAGGTATGGAAAAAGGCCCTGGCAGAAGGTAGAGCATCATTTGCTAGATATGCCAGATGGCTTCTGCAAATATTTACTAATGATGGTCTTATCTTCTTCATTTTTTTTGTACTCTTATTCATTCGGTTCATGGTCTTAAATCTTTTCAGTTTTAATTAAAATCACAAAAGAAAAAACTAAAGAAAGAGATCAAAAGACCATGAGTTTGGCAGAATTGAATCTATTTGATTTCTAGCTATATTAGCCTTGTTTCTCTTCTCCTACAATACTTTGCGTCTTTGTGCTTTTTCCCTCTTACTATAATGTTTTGGTAGGGTTCAATGGTTGAAGAGAGTGAAAATACTGAGTATGGTTTCAATTGATATTACTTTGTTTACATTACCAATGTCTTAAAAATCTTTCAAACGTATAGCAACTTGAATCCAAGTAAAATACTTTCATTTTAGGCAAACTTTACCAAACAAGCTTGTGATTCCCATTCACCTTAAAACTCAAATACCCATACCATAATTGAAGCATGTATATTAGGTAGAAACTAAAGACACTTAAAAACAAGTAATAAGGATATGATATAATACCTAAAATATTATAAATTCTCCCCAGTCAAAATCGTCATTCACGGCTCTTAGAATCGACATTGCATCTCTTGTGAACAAACCACTTGCAGGTATCTGTGCAGTGAAATTATTGTTTAGGGGCACTGCATTCTGTCCCATCCGCTCGCAAATTGCGAACCGACAAACTGGCATTGACCGTGGCTCTTCACCCACGGCACAATGCACTCTTCATGAAACATATGATTGCACGGAGTGAGTGTCACCCACTGTTTAGGCTCGAAATCATCTAAGCAAATGGCACACCTCTTGCCTTCTTCGTCTTCCACTTTTTCCTTCCCAACAAAGCTGTTGCTTGTGGCATAGGAAGTGTCTCTGTAATACAGGTTCAGTCTCTGTGCTAGGTGCTTTGCTGTGGTTTTTGGTATAGGATTGTAAATTTCTTTCTTCAGCATCTTCAATGCCTTCTTTTGCTCATCTGGGGAGAGTCTTGATTGCTCTCCTTCCTGTGTAGGGACTTGCATATTCGTCCATTGTTGTTCTGTGAACCTTGGAGGGGGCTGGGGGATGAACTGTCTCGGCCTACCATTGATGACTCTTGCCATCTCATTGAGGACTCCGAGTTCCATGGGAGAAAAAGGTGAGACGGGAAAACTGCATATTGTTCCATGTATAGTGTTATGAAATCATTAAGGGATGAAAATAAAAATCTGAAATTTTATCAAAATTTTATATGACAGTTTAGTTGGATGCTTGTGATTGATTGTATGTTTGGATGAAATATGTTAGGAAATTTTTTTAAGAGTTATAAGTTGATATGTATGTGGTGAAACAAAATTGCAACAAGTATTGGATATCACTAATTATGAAAAACTAATGTTATACAAATAAAAATTCATACATAATCATGTGTCTCGTTGTAAACTTTTTATTTCAAAACAAAATACTATAATATTATTGTCATATTATTATTATCAAATTTTATGTATATTTAAAATTTTCCTTAAGAAAATGTGCATATGAAATTTCGATGATATTTCATCTGTTTAGTTCAGTTGTTATTCATTCGTATTAGTTGTCATCATGGCAATAATGGCTTTGCTGCCAAAATTAGCTTAGAACTTACAGCGTCATTCTTGGATCTCCTATTTTTATTGTGTCATTCCATTTCTCTTTATATCTTATCTATTCTAATCTATCCTATATATTAAGCAAAATGGAATTTTTAACCTCAAATCTTGTGGAAGCTCTAATCTCCTAATCTTAATTTTCTAATTTTTTGATTTAAAAAAAAAAAAACCTCAGCATTTATTAACTTCTCCCAATCCAGCCTCAGCATTTATTGACTTTTCCCAACCCACAATCTCTTTTGACTTCTCTCATAATTATTACAACATCATTTTCAATTTCTCCCATAAACTATGGTTACACACAAAAATAAAAAATAAAAAGATAAGAATTTAACTATAGATCTCAAAAAGATATAACATCTAAATTTGAATTATGATTTAATAATATAATTATGTATTTTTTTTATGTATATCTATCAAAATTTTAAATCACTTAATGGGACAAATTAATCAATTTTCCAAAATTATTGATTTTTAATTTACAAAATAGATTAAAAAACTATTAACTTTTATTTATTTAATAACAAAAATATTTCATAATCTCTCTTTCCTAATCTCTCTCACAAATTTCCAAAAAAATATTAAAACTTGCATTCATTTTCTCTTTCCCAAAAAATCGATAGGAGCTCCAATTTCCTAATCCTAATTTTCTAATTTTTGATTTAAAAAAATCTCAACATTTATTGACTTCTCCCAACCCAACCTCAAAGATTTATTGACTTTTCCCAACCCACAATCTTTGACTTCTCTCATAATTATTGCAACACCCTTTTCAATTCCTCCCATACACTATGGTTACACACAAAAATTAAAAAAAAATAAATAAATAAGAATTTAGCTATAGATCTCAAAAAGATATAACATCTAAATTTGAATTGTGATTTAATAATATAATTATGTATTTTTTTTATGTATATCTATCAAAATTTTAAATTACTTAATAGGACAAATTAATCAATTTTTCAAAATTATTGATTTTTAATTTACAAAATAGATTAAAAAAACTATTGATTGATTTATTTATTTAATAACAAAAATATTTCATAATCTCTCCCTCTTAATCACTCTAACAAATTTTCAAAAAAAAATATAAAAACTTACATTCGTTTTCTCTTCCCGAAAAAATCAGATAGTATTTTCTATTAAAGTTGTAGATATCTACCTATATTTTATATATTATATTATAACATAACAAAAAAAACTAAAAAACTAAAAAAAAATTTTAAAGTTTATCTAAATAAATTTTAAATTAATAAAACTCACATCTATCACATATCTAACTCACATCATAATTTACCTAAATAATAATAATTAAAAACAAATGAAAACCACAGATAAATTAAATTTAAAAAAAAAAAGATACCCACAACTCCATTTTAAATAAATTGAAAAAAAAAATACCGAATAGAAACCACACAAAAATAAAAATAATAACAATAAGATATATCTATCTATGTATCTATATCTATCTATCTATACTATATATTATGCAAAAGAGGGGTTTTAACTCCAAGTCTTGTGGGAGCTCCAATCTAAATTTCCTGATTTTTTGATTTAAAAAAAAAAAATCTTAGCATTTATTAACTTCTCCCAACTCCCAAGTCTTACCATCATAATAACGCTTTAATGTATTAAGAACAACCATAAAAAAAATTCTTTGAAATCCAACACATATAAATTCTTTGAAAAGTCTCAACACATATGATTATTATCTCTCATAATAACATTTTAATCCATTAAGAACAAGTATAAAAAAAATTTCTTAAAAAGTCCAACACATATAATTATTATCAAAATATTAAACTTTAATATAATATAATTAGAAAAAGACATTTAATTCATTGAAAAGTCCAACACATATGATTATTACCAAAATATTAAACTTTAATATAATATAAAAAAGAAAAAGAAGACATTTAAAAAAAATATTTAAAAATCACAATTCACATATATAGATAATTGTAACACAATCCATGCATAACACGGTGATATGCTAGTTCTAATATAAAGGGAAAGTTGTGTTGACACATTTTGTCTCATATTTTGAATTTTCTTAAAATATTCTTACAACAATAATTCATCCCCCCTTTTTAGGACCCCCTCTCTCTCTCATTGGTCACATTTTCTTTTTCTTTTCCTTTTTTTTCCTGCTCCTCCAATCACCTCTTGCCACGTGACAAAGGGGGATAAAGGGGGTGACCCCCAAAGGGGGTCCCAACCTTTATTCATAATCTTATATTTAGAACTGTTGTAAAATTATACAAAAAGGAGGGTAGGCCTCCGACCCATGACCTTGGTATATACTAGAGGCGGTATGTGTATGTAATTTGTGATTGAATTTGATAAGTATAGCAGTTATTTGAAACAGATGAAGAGAATTAAAACAATTTATATTTTGAAAGGAAAAAAAAAAAAAAAAATTATGTGACATCTATGTACATGTATATTTTCCTTTTTTTGTTTGGGATTGAGATTTTAGTGACTTTTTATTGACTTTTTTTTTTAATCTTTAGTGAATTTTAAAAAGAAATCAAAAATTTTACACAGATTCTATTTGTGTAGACAAAATGGAAAGTTTTTTTTTTTTTTTGAATTTTGAATTTTGAAAAAGAAAAAAAGTTTGGAAAGGACCAAAAAAAAGTCAATTTATTATTATTTTTTTTTTATTTTTTTTTTTTTTGTCTTCAGTAAAAAAATTTGAATTTTTAAAAAATTTCAACTTTCTAATTTCGTCTACAAAAAACGA
This sequence comes from Camellia lanceoleosa, assembly GCA_025200525.1. Taxonomy (NCBI): domain Eukaryota; kingdom Viridiplantae; phylum Streptophyta; class Magnoliopsida; order Ericales; family Theaceae; genus Camellia; species Camellia lanceoleosa. The sequence goes on along the minus strand of CM045764.1, from coordinate 118,333,317 downwards.
ACATGAACCTACAAAAGTTTAATAAAAAACAAAAAAAAATCACAAAAGATTAAAAAAATAGAAAAAAAAAAAAAAAACAATTTGTTTAGCTGAATGCTAAACAATTTTCTCTAAAACTTAAAGGAAATCAATATAATTTATCCACTAATTTTTGTTAGAAGCACTTTTTCGAAAGCGTGTCGTTCCTCAAAATCGTTCCCGCTTTGAAGCAGATCCTGTTTTTATCATATTGCATTGGAAAAAGTCTTTTAAGTGTGTTTTGGTGCAAGTGGAGGAGAGATTATTAACTTCCTTTGAATCGAAATAAAAAGAAGTGAGAAACTATAAATACGCAAAAAAAAAGTGTCATTAGCATTCTTTGGATCTTAGATTTAGAAAGGAACAGTTCTTCCCTTTACATTTATTTTCTCTTCACAAATCTCTCCAAAAAGTATATTCAAACATAACCTTAGAATAGGAAATGGTCACCGCTATGCTAAAGACAAGAATGATCAAGTATGTCTCAATTTGAAGTGTATTATGACTTATTTTTATTATCTCAACCATTCATTTTATAAAATTTATTGAGTACTTCATGCTTACCAAAAATCATATTAATCGAATATCAATAACTATATGATCAATAATCAAAAAAATAAACAATAAGTTTTTCTTTTAAGAAATAACATAAAAAAATATACAATTCGATCATATAGTAATTGATATCTGATTAATATAATTTTTTATAGACGTGGAACACTCAACAAACCCTACAAAATGAACGATTTAGATCATAAAAATAAATCTATAATATACCTTAAATTCAGGCACAACAGCCACTGCTACACCTTTAACACAGCAGTGACTCCATCTCCCTTAGAAAATCCCCAACAACGTTAATGTCCTTCAAATTTTACTTAAAAAGTGCGATCTCTATTTTGGATGATCACTTTTTCAATTACTTTCTCTAGGAATAGTCTTTATGCATTCTCTATTTTATTTAAATATTATTTTATTACTCTTTTTCAATTAAACTTATTTTTTAAAAAGTTAATGAGACAATTAGATTAAAGTGAGTAAATAAAAAAAAGAGAGAGAAATTAATATTATATATTTCCAAAATGAACATCGACTCCAATCACTCCCCACGTATAGGAGTCTCCGTTGCATTAGTTAATTGAGCAACTTATTAGGGAGTCTATTGAGGATGATTTTTAGAGTTTTCACTCGCTAAAATAGCTAAAAATTAATAATAGGATATCTGTTGTAACTCTTTAAAAAAATTAAAAATTAAAATAAATAAAAGTGAGAACAAAGATAACAGAAAAAGTGAAGTGAAAAGTAGCAAATTATGCCTGTGATGCTATTACGGTGTACACCTTTAAAAAGGGACAAAAGAAGCATACCAGATGCACTATACCACAATGTACCTAATATATCCACAAAATTCTGTAAAAAGTATCATAAATTTTTTTACTAAAATATTTCACTACATTTTTCACTATAAATTATTTGTAACATTTACCAACACAAAATATGCATAACCATAAAATACTTGCTAAAACTAATGGTGTGCCATTTCTCGTGACGAAATTATAGCGTTGTCAAAATTTTAGAAAACTATTTCTTTCAACCTCTAATTTTTGGACTCACAAATAACCTTAAAATTATCATTTTGTGAGAAAAATATAAACAATAGCCTTTGCACCAACAGATTAAAATTATCAAAAATAATATTTGATAAAATGAAAGTATTATAAAGTATCATGATCTTGTTTCCTTAACGCTGTATTTGGTTGATAGATTTGGAAAGAGATTTAGAAAGGAAAAGGAAAAAAGTGTGTGAAACTAAATAAAATGTAGGTATATTTTATTCACATTTCATCTATTTTTTCCATTTTCTTTTCTAAATTCCTTCTCAAATTCTCAAACCAAACACAACATAAGTCTAATAGTTGCCTCAAAATTTGCAAAATTATGAGACTGAATATGAGGCACATTATAATATACAAATAATAGGTTTGATTAATCTAGTACCTTAGGGTCTTGGTTAACAATATTTTAAATGGTTATATATTCTTTATAACACGATTTCTATAGTAAAAACTATACAAATATTTTAAGCTCCTCCCTTAGAACAATCATTAACAAAACCCATAAATAATTTCTGCAATTAATGAACCAAATCTCAAGTAAAAATGGGCGGGTAGTGCAAATCAATAGAGCTCAGTAGTTAAGATCTTGTAAGGCTGCTCATTAGGTCAGGGTTCAAGGCCCTCCTCCCTCCCTCCCCTAGGTTAGATAATATAAATTGTTTCTTGATGTACTAAAAAATGTATTTGGCAACAGAAGGCAATAATCACCTGGTTAAGCCCAGAGGTCTTCCTGTTATCCTTTCCTGTATAGGTGGTGGATTCTGCAAAAACACACCAACCCAAGCAACAGACAACTGATACTATTATTTTCTGTCTCACATGAAAAACTTGCAACCTTATTTAAATAGATAGATATAGCCTGGAATACTCCAAAAATAAAAAAATAAAATAAAAATGACAGTAACCTGGGGCCTTGGGAACATGGTGTGCACTCTGTTCCAGTCTCTGTATCCCTGTCCAGGCAGCCTATTCCCTGGTGTTGGCCTTAAATTGTTGCCGCTGCCGCTCATTGTGTATCCGTTCTGCTGGTTTGCGGAGACAATGGTGGCTTGGGGCTTTAGAGTCTCAACAAGTTATTATTCCTTACTGTATGTATGTGACTCAACCAGAGAGAATGGTATCTTTATTTCTTTTCGTCTATGCTCTCTTCATTTTTTTATGCCCACTGGGGAAATGCTCTCCTTTTTGGTTGGTGGTGCCCAAATGAAAAGATTCAGTAGGCTTGAAGAAAAGAATCCAATTCTTTCACGTCGGTGATGTGTGTGCTTTTGAACTTGTAAATCTGTAAAACTATTCTTTCCCTTTTATCCTTGGAAAAAGAATGCACAACATGATTACCTAACTTGCTGATCCAAAAAGATTAAATAATTGAAATTTGACGAAGCAATAATTTCATTTATAAATAAACACAGAGAGAACGGCCTCTAATTTGATTGTTTCATGAAGTGAACAGACCATAAGGAAAAGAAGGGGGAAAAATTCCAAACCCAGAAACAAAATCCTCTGAAAATCTACCCTAGAGACATAATCTGATCACCACGTCAATATTGTTCAAAAGACGGCTTGTGAGTTTATGAGAATGCCACAAATGCAATTTAAAGATAATTGAACCATTGCTTCCAGACCTCGCACTTCCCTTTAACAGAATGTCTACCTAATTTCAGTCCCACGAGAAAGTTAATTATAACCAACAAATACTAACATTAACAAAGCTCAGAACAAGAAATTTGGACTTAAGAAAATACCTGATGCTCAAATTTTAATACACTGATATCAAAGCAATATAAATTGTTCAACTGAGAAAATCACTTGCTCATAGTTGAAGACAAGCAGAAGTTCCAGAAGATAGAGCCCATTGACATGAAAGCAACACGAGCTTGAAGAGGGACAACCCTACAAATATGCCACTCAAAAATTGTCAAAGCATGTTATCCTGAAAGCATTTAACAACCACACAGGTGATTCAATAGACAATAAAAAACCATGTTAAATTACAAGAGTTCACTAGGTGAAGCAACACTAGCATTTGAAATTTGTTGGTTTTTGTAGAAAATTTAATGTATTATTGATTGATTGATATTTCATGTGCTTACAAGAGCTCTCTTTTATAGAGAGAAATGTGATACAATGGAGCTATAATGGAACACTAACTATATCACTAACTATATGGGGCACTAACTATAGCACTAACTAATGATATATTAATATATGTAAATTAACAACCCCCCTCAAACTCAAAGAGGAGAGGTACTAACCAACTTGAGTTTGGAGAGAGTAACAAAACAGGAAAAAAAAAAATCTGACAAATAAAATAAAAGTGGATAGGAGACACTGTATGGTCGTGTCAGACCGATGTAGAAGACAGTTTATGGGGTCATGTCGAACCGATGTAGAATGCAGTTTACGGAGTCTTGCTGGACCCATGTAGGAGACAGTTTACGGGGTCATATTGGACCGTTGTAAAAGACACTATATGGCTGTGTCGAACCGTTGTAGCAGAGAACTGAAAGCAATGTCGGAACAGTTTACAGAGTCTTGTCGGACCCATATAGGAGCTAACCGGAATCAATGTCGGGACAGTTTACAGAGTCTTGTCGGACCCATGTAGGAGCTAACCGGAATCAATGTCGGGACAATTTACAGAGTCTTGTCGGATCCATAAAAGACGTGCCCAATCTTATCAAAAGGCGTGCATCAAAAGGCGTGCCACCAAAAGACGTGCCATCAAAAGGCGTGCCATCAAAAGATGTGTCCGACAGCCATCAAAAGGCGCGCCGTTTTGTCGTCTGGCGTTGAGGGGCGTTGAGAGGCGCGTGTCTGCCTTGCCTATTTAAACCAAGGCGAGGCTGCCGCTGATGCATAACAAACCAGCTGAAAAACTTCTGAAAAAAAGACTCTTCGTTCTCTGAGAGCTGTTATCTCTGAAACACTCTACAACCAACCCTGAATATGGCCTCTTCTTCCCGTTTAGCTACCCAGAACATAGAACATAGCCTCTTCGTCCCGTGGTCTCACTCTCTTTCCCGACCTCAACGAGGCCACAAGAGAGATAGCGGGCAGTTGCCCTTGAACCTCAACCAAGTGCCCCTGCACCAAGCGCCTGGTTTTACGCCGTTGAACTTTCCAATGTTGTCAGTTGAGCAGATAATGGCTGCTCAATCTGATATTGAGGCCAATCATTATACTCAAGTCATGTGTTGAGACAATGACGGCGTCAACAACTCCGCACCGCACCGCAGAGTAGAACAAATGAGGTGCAGCAGTAAAAGCCCAATCGGCTCGCTTCCAGAGCACGATACGGATGCCCGAAAGCAGAGATATGTGTGTCAAGGCGTAAAACAAGGAACCGGGTAGGCCACCGTGATGCTCAGATTTGTAGGTCCGCCATATGTGACGGTTGAGGAGCAACGGAAAGTGAACGTGCTCGGCGGCGTGAGAAACACGGAGACAGCACCGGCAAGGGACGCCCAAGACAAAGACAAAAAGAAGAGAACAGCTGAAGAGGCGAAGAAGTGAGGCCGGTTGTTTGTGGCAGTTATGGGTTATGGTTGTTTTGTTGTTGTTGGTTTTTTTTTTTTTTTTTTTTTTTTTTTTTTTTTTTTGTAAAATGGTGATCGGGTTTGATCCCCGGCATGAATAAAATAAGGTTTGTGACATTACTGCAATTGCTTTCTCTTTTTGGATGACCCAGATTTCTTTTTTTGAGTATTCCAATTCTTGGAGAAGAAATCAAAGCCAAATGGCCCCCCAGATCCAAATCCCGACAAACTGATGGAAGCAATTTTTGTACAAAAGGTTAAACCGAGGCGAGGCTTTGTGTGGGACTACTCCATCCTTCCCATGAAAAAGCTTAAAAACAAGATCAAAATTGGGGCCATCTTCAAAGATTGACCATTGGCTCTTACGGAATCGGATGTTCGACAAGAGAAGACCGGTTCATGTACCAGCCTGTTCGGTATCCGCCTTGGAATTTTGTTGGTTTTCACAGATCTTCTAGTGCTGGCTGCCTAAAACCGACATAACCACCCACAAAAACAAGAGGAACAGAGATTCAACCATAAACAACAAGACAAATATGGTTCCAAATGGTACAGCCCCTGATGATTTCTGACCCCAAATTAGAGGGAGAAGAGAAAGAGCCTTTGTCAAAAATAAGAGCCTCTGGAATGCTCGCTACCTGTGTCATCCAACCTATCGACATGATCAAGGTTAGAATTCAATTGGGTCAGGGATCAGCCACTGATGTGACAAAGAACATGTTCAAGAATGAGGGTATTGGTGCCTTTTACAAGGGGCTGACTGCTGGGCTGCTTAGACAAGCTATATATACAACTGCCCGACTTGGATCATTTAGGATTCTGACAAATAAAGCAATTGAGGCCAATGATGGGAAGCCCCTACCTTTATATCAGAAGGCTTTGTGTGGCTTAACTGCTGGAGCAATTGGAGCATCGGTTGGTAGTCCAGCAGATTTAGCACTCATTCGTATGCAGGCAGATGCTACCTTACCTCTTGCACAGCGCCGAAACTACACGAATGCATTCCATGCCCTTTATCGTATTGTTACAGATGAAGGAGTTTTGGCACTTTGAAAAGGTGCAGGCCCTACTGTAGTGAGAGCAATGGCACTGAATATGGGAATGCTTGCCTCATATGACCAAAGTGTGGAGTTCTTCAAGGATTATGTGGGTTTTGGTGAGGCTGCTACAATATTAGGGGCGAGTAGTGATTATGTGAAAACCCAGATACAGAAGATGCAACCTGATGCTGAAGGCAAATTCCCATACACTGGTTCTTTAGATTGTGCCATGAAAACCCTGAAAGCTGGAGGGCCCTTGAAATTCTATACAGGATTTCCTGTGTATTGTGTTAGGATTGCTCCCCATGTCATGATGACATGGATATTCCTCAACGAAATCCAGAAGTTGGAGACGTCTGTTGGGTTGTGAAGATTGATGGGAGAGTATGGTAATCAGAAGGATCTCAAAAGAAATATGAAGAAGGGTTGGAGATGGAGTAATGACTGCTGAGAGGTTTTGGTTACACTGGCAGCAACTGGATTGCCAGAAATTGAAACAACTGAGTTGAGCAAGGCCCAGCCAGAAGAGGCAGTGGCAGCACCACCTGCCCCAGAGCTATTGACTGAAAAACTAACTGAGGTGGCAGCAACAACAGAGGAGCCAGCAGCTGCCCCGGAAGCTGAAGCTCCGGCAGTGGAAGCCAAGATTAAGGAAGTTGTTGAGGAACCTGAAGTTGCTGCTGAAGAGGCAGCTGAAGCAACGGATGCTGTACCGGCTGAGGAACCGGTGTTTGAAGAAAAGAAACCAAGTGAAGTAGGTTGAGGTCCGGCGGGCGGCCAAGGCGAGGTTGCCGCCCGCCGGTGAAGCGAAAAATACTAGGTGCTAAACCCGCTCTGATACCATGTAGACAATTTAATGTATTATTGATTTATTGATTTTTCATGTGCTTACAAGAGCTCTCTTTTATAGAGAGAAATGGGATACAATGGAGCCATAATGGAGCACTATACCATAATGGAGCACTAATTATATCACTAACTATATGGAGCACTAACTATAGCACTAACTATATGATATATAAATTAACAGTTTTATCATCACATCCGCCTCACGAAACTCACTAAAATCTCTCTCTCTCTCTCTCGAGCATAAGTCGAATGTTTACAATCCGTGATTTTAGGAGCAGGCTCATGGGGAATGATTAGTGAGTCCAAATTTCATCGATATAGTGACTCTCATACTGTTCCAAATAACTACATCCTAGTTAAAAATACATGTGTTTCTGCATTAGACCATGCTGATACAGGCCTCCTCATGAGATCAAAGGTGAATATTAATTTCTGTTTAGAGTAAAACTCATTAAAAGCTGCCAAAAGGGGAATGCAGAACAAAATTCATACTTTAAATCCTATTGGCAAGGAACAAAATGTTGTTTTGTTTCGTTTCCATTGAAACGGTTGCAACATTTATATTTAATGGGAAAAAATTCCGAAACACATTGAAAGACTACAAAAATACTGAAACACTGAGTTATTTCGAAACCTATTAGGCTATTAGTAATATCTGACAAAAATCATTTCTATTTGCTTATTTTTGTTAAAAGAATAGATTTGAGAACAAATATATATGTATATATATATATATATTAAATTTATTAAAGAATGTAAGAAACCAGTAGGAGAAGAGGAGTGACAAAGAAAATAGAAAGGCATTATTAAGTCACTTATTTTCATGGACCCAACTAAGACTTTAAACCATCAGTTTATGAGCCTCTAATATTCATGGACCTCAACATTTTAATTATTTAATTATTGAGAACGTAGTAATAGTTATGTAGGATTTACTTTTTGCTTCCAAAAATTTTTCATACGTTTCAAAATTCTTTTGTCATATCACTTGTGATTTTGAAACATTTCCGAAATGTTTATGTTTCTAAGATAACCGAAAAATCATACCGAAAACAAAATTTGGATACTTTCTTGTTGGAAAATCTCACTGTAGAATTCCCAAAACTTATCCTCCCTAATTTGTATAGCAAGAATTCCTAGTTAGTAGCTAACATGATCCTACTCCAAAATATCCTGTTTAAAAATCAACCTTGGAACCCTACTGCAAAACAGTGCACCAACAATAAACATTCACCATAAGGAACGAACCCTTTATGAAATAAAGACCACAATATAAAACACTCTCTGCAGTCCAAAGGCCAAGACCACAAATTGTATTCCTTCTCATATCCAGTTTATAAATCAACCTTGTATGCCACTATGGATCCTGCAACAACAATCTAACTTGTCACAAAGACCACATTAAAAATTTGCATCCTACCCATAAAGGCAGTATGAGAAATAGAGACTACACAATAACAACCATTCGGGTCTATAGCCACTAACTGATAAATAAACCTACCCACCCACCAGCCAAGCTAATGGGGCTGAAATCTTTCAGTTCCATAGCAACACCTTTCTTTGGAATCATCACAAAAAAAGTTGCATTTACGTTTCTCTTAGAAGTCCAAACTCATGAAGGAAAAAAAAAATGGCATCATGGCTATAAATAACATCCACTCTAACTATAACAACCTCATGCACAGAAGAAAGTTCCATACCACCCAAGAAAGGCATCCTACAAGTCTTGGAGCATAATATTTCACAAAACTCTTCACTCATCTCCTCCTCCCTCATGATCTCCTCCCAATCCACCACCAAACTCCTCACAATATCAGTGTTAATCTATTCCATCTTTGTTTCCTGTAACACACCAAATCTGCTCTCTAATTTTGCATCATCTATATTACACAGCCTTTCTCGTATCCAACTTTCCAGCTTTGCATCATCAATTCACAACCTTTCGCTTATTCAGGTCATTCAACCTTCTTAGATTCCAATGATCAATTTTAACTTCATTTTGAAAACAACTAAAATGACCTAATCACCCCCATCCTTTCTTCCTTCAGTTTTTTGATAGGGGAGGATACTCATAATTAACTGAGGAAACTAACTTCTTTGACTCCCTTTCTTTCCTCGAAATAGATCCCCCAACTCTCTTCTTTCCCTCTCTCCTGATCTGGGCCCTCATAGACAATAACTTTCTCATTTATGAGTTTTCATATTTTCATTCAACAAGTTATTTCAAAAACATGACAAAATAAAAAGGATGTCCATCATCTGTCTCTTAGAAATAGCTAAACTAAAATGGTTTTCATCTGTACATACGAAATCCCCGAACTTTCTTGAAATAAAAATTAATTTAGTGACATTCAAAATCGTCAGAAGAAAATAAGAAAGTTGTGTTCATGAAATTGTCCAAATTTATTTGACTTATTACTACAACAGTCCTATGCATGTGGATCCCCATCCATTAATTGGGAAAAGGTTATTCGATTATTTGTAAGGGTGACAAAATAATTTAAGGGTTTTTTTAGTATGAGATTTGAAGTTTATAGCAGTAGCAGCAACAGTAGTAACAATAGCAAAATTAAAGGCAACACAAGAGAAAATAGAGAAGGGAAAAAGCTCTGTCACTTCTGGAAGTGACGTGATTGGTGGAACAATGTGCAAGTGCAAGATTAAAACATACACCTAGTTGGGTATACAGCATTCTAAACATAGTTTATGAGTTAAACTCAGCCAGATAGAGAAGTGAAACAATTCATAGTTACTGCATCAAAGAAAACCGTTCAGATTTCCACCATAATTTCCAATCTAGGCAAATAAAACCATTTGATTAAGGAACTTATCAAGGAACTAGCTTGTTTTACGACAATGTTCTGAGATTAGTATTTACAAAATCTGGTAAGTTTCTAGACTGAAAGAAAGCATGGACAGTGGTTTGTCATCAAAGTATCAAACTAACTTTTTTTCTTGATGGTTCTTTTCCCAAACTATTTTATGAGGATTGGATCCATTACTTAATCTAAGTACTTGAAGGGAAAGAGATGTACCCAAAGTTCAATACGCTGACAGGGATCCAGAACCTAAATCCTGCACAAGAATGACAAGGACAGAAAGAATTATTGAACTCACAAGACATAACACCACCACCTTGAAGACTATCACAGTCATCACTATAAACAGCTCACCAAAAACAATGTGGGAAGGGCATCTTTCTTATACTTGTTTGGAAGCTCTGAGATCTTCCCTTGCCATAAATTATTCCATGCAAACACAACAGCAATTACTATGGGGCCAAGTATGATCTGGTTCAATAAAACCTGCAAGGAACTGAGATGATAAGACAATGTGTAAAGAAGTTGGTTATGAATATGCTTTGTCCAAAAAATAAAATACTATCCATTTAAAAACCCAGGGAAAAAAAGGGTTATACCTTGAGCAATAGGTTCTCTACAGTTTGCTTTGGCATGCAGTGATCAAGAAACTGGTACCATGCATAAGAACCAGGCCCATAGAGAAGAAACCCATATGAAGTCATCCGAAGGGCTCGAAGCCAATCATGATCTGAAGGGAGGGTCCCTATGACATCCTAAGGGAACATATTTTATAAATAAAAAAAAAAAAGTTAAAACTCAACAGTAGCCCATTGCACTACTAGGATGCATAGCTCTTAACATATCAAAACTGCATTCAAACGACACTCTCTGAACCCAGCTAACCATCTGAATAGTATGTTAATATACAACTTCCAGTATGCATAGTAGAAATTATCAAGGTGCAGGCACTACACAACATTATCACGGTGACATATTCAGTTGAGCAATAACATTCAGGTATTTGTACACACATCAGTTATTACCAAATATTGGCTATTGTGCACAACATTTGCATTCCAAAGATTGTGATTTGCATACACAAGACTCGACGAGTATATATGTCAGAATGTTACTAGTAGAGTCATATCATATCACATTAGCATGGTGATTTAGTGTAATGGCTGTGCCCAATGCTTTCTTTTATGCCAAATAGTCAAAAGAGCTAACTCATTAAATAATAAAATAACAAGATGCAAATAAAGATGAAAAAAAAAAAAAGAAAAAAAAGAAGGTTGAAGTGAAAGTTTATGCTTATTTGGCAGGCATAAGACTTAGAATTGCTTATGGTTTTTGGGTTTGGGAATACAACAGAAGCATAATGGTTTGTCGATGGGGTTAGAAATAACTAGATTTACAGCGGTAAGTTACAAAAAAATTCGAGAAAACTTACTCCCTGGAAAAAGAAAAATGACAAGGGGACAACAATGTTTAGGCAGGGAAAAGACTTGAAAATAAGATTCAGGCTCATACTTTGCCGAAGATGGGATTCGGTACCGAAATTTATGCAAAAAAAAAAAAAATGAGATTCATCAGTGACTCAAATTTTGGAAAGTGAACCCTAAGAAATCTTCAAAAAAGTTATTCCGCTTATTCTATTACTCTATTTTCCATAAATGAAGACAATTTCCTTTTCTTGTCAAGAAGTCCCAAGTTTATGGCATCCTATGAAGCATGGGTACTTCAAAAATATGTCGCATTCGCCTGTATGGTACTTCAAGATAATGCACTGGCACACAAAACACGCACTCCAAATTTTTTTTTCTTAATTTTTGACGCACCTGCACGCATTCTAGGATATATCCAAGCCGTCAGATCGCATCACTGCACTTCGCTTGAAACAATATTTTCCTTCTACTACAGAGATAAAACTCATTTCACTAGATTTTTTTTAGTTTTTGTTTCATGTTTAGCATGATTTTAAAATTAAACTATGGTTTGTGTTATTTAATATATTGATATTTAATTTTAATTTATACTTTTCCTTTTGGCATTAAATGTTAATTATAGGTTGGACCTTAACAAATTAAACCATTTAATTAATTTTTATATTACTCTAAATTAAAAATAAATATTTTTTACAAGTCGCATCTGTCAGACGATCCTATTTTTTTTGAATTTACCAGACGACGCATTCTGCACTGCATCTGCATTCGTGCTTCATAGATGGCATCTTCATTGCTCTAATTGTAGTTCAGCAGAGAATCTAGGGTATCCAAAATACAAAGTGAACTTGTTATGTACACCTTAAGTTAAATAATTATAACAGAATTCAAGACATTATTTTTTGGTATGAATCAATCAGTTTTTTGGTATTCCAGATCTGAAACAAAATAAAATAGAACAACTATTTCTCCAACATTGACAATTGACATACACCAACAACTTGGGGACCTCATGGTGTGACATACATATATTTTTTCCTTTTAGTCCTTTCATTTTGTGCATATGCATCTAACAAAACATCTATAACTCCAGGTTCTCGTTCTTTGAGCCAGCATAAACAGTTCAAAAACAAAAACAGAGCAATTCACAGCCTGATGATCAATGAATTTAGGTATTTCTGCAAAAGTGCTTTGATTAAAGAAGTATTTGAAGAGAAACTGACCTTGATGGAATTGTGATGATGAGGAGGAGAGAGAGATTTATTCTTGACCCAGCGCTGTTGAAGCTGAGCGATGGTGTCGCCGGTGAGGGCGAGAGTGGCCGCCGTCGCCGCTTGCTTCAGGGGAAACCGGTAACCGGTTCCTCCGGTTGCATCTACCGAATCGTTGGATTTGGATCTTCCGTTTCTCTTGCTTCTTCGTCTTTGGTGAGACTGGAATGGTGGGAATCCCCAAAAGCCGCCATTGCCGCCACTCAGAGCATCCATTTCTCTGAGTGAGTGAAGTGAGAGAAAATAAAACAGAGAGATTGCTAGCCAAACAAACATGCATGTGTAAGTTAGTGCTATTGACAGTGCAATAGTGGCTTTTACCAGAACAAGATATAACTTTTTTTGTGAAATAGGTATCTGTAACTTGCCTGGCAGAAGTTACTTTTTCCCTGGTAATAATAATAGCAGCGATTCTGATTGTTTGGTTTCAAATTTTTAAATCTCATTTTTATGAGTAATTTTTAAAAAATTAATTTGATCAAAATATATTAAAATACACTTATTATTTTAAAATATTTTTTTTAGATGAAAATAATTTTTAAAATTATCATTTTGACTTTGGCTCAATAGTGTATTTATTGATTAGTTTTCTAAATATTGCTCGAAACATGCCATCCACTAATTTTTTTTTTTTATTAATTTTATAAATACTTGAAAATATTACTATATTTGTTTTCTGATATTTTTTTATTATTTTTTAATATGATTACTTTGTAAATATTATTTTTAAAGAATTTACACATGTAAATATGGAAACAAATTTAGATGGTACCTTAGAAATTTTCCGTCATAGTATATGTTGAATTTTCTATAATTGAATACAATATTTTACATTGTCAATAAAAAATAATGTCATTGATAAAAACAACTTTATATCGTTGTCATCATTATTATCACTGCCACTATATCGCCGTTATTTTTGCTACAATTGCTTTTGCCACCATATCATCCCCTTATCTCTATTATGTATCACTATCAACACCACCACCCTACCACTATCACCACCATGCAACCTCTTTGCAATCACCATTCTTATTACCACCACACAATTATCATGCCGCTAAAGCTATCTCTACCACTATAACGCCCAAATTTTATTACATGGATACATATCGAATCTCTTATTTAAGTCTAATTACATAACACCAATACGGAAACAATAAGTACAAATGAGTAACTAGAAGTGTTCTCTCTAATACAATGACAAAACATTCCAATACAATAGTGCAACAAATGCCCTAAGACTTACATTGAAAACTTCAACAATTTAAATAATTACATAAAAAAATAAAAAAATGTCAATACATTAGCATTTCATCAATGAGAAACAAAGCTTAAATCAAAAATGCCTAACTTCTTGAACTCTCGAACTAAGTAACAACTCCACACTTGAAAAATAGTTCAACAATTGGGATGAATACAAGATCCAGTAGGAATGTACAATGATTCTTAACAATAAAATCAATAGATATATGTAATCATGAATGCTATCAAAAGATAAGTAAATAAATAGTGTGTTCTCATATATGCAAAATAAATTACATAGGTAGATATTTTCTTCACAAAATCTCATTTGACATTTCAAGGAAAACACATTTATTATCTTCATCTCTTATCAGTATTGATTCAAAGAATTTGTTAAATCTCCTTTTACCTTAGAAGAAGATCTTCAGTCAACTAATCATGCACTCTTCCCAATCATATATCATAAAAATTAATTACACTATCACCCTTCAACTAACCATAATCCATTTCACCCCCAATCACACACATGCACGCTAACATGTTTCACATTCTAAGTAATAAATTTCAGTTCAACATAGACGTGCTTCTATTACACACTACAAGCCTCTAGTTACAAACCATCGCACTCACATGTATCAAGATAATCGCATGACTAACAACTAACACTACCATATTAACAATTGGCTTCATCAAGCCATGTCAACACAGCTTTCAGCGCTACTTCGTATGAAATCAAATCTATCCAAAATGCCATACTTTACCAAAGGCTAGCCGAAAGAAAGCTAAACCTCCATATAGCCCAACAATCTACACGCTTTTACCGTGCTACTTTGGAAGGAAGACAGAATCTCTATCAAACACCACGCTACCGATCACAAGCTAAAAGGAAACATACCCTCTTGCCAATATTTTAATTCATCAATTCCTCATATGAACACACACATATAACTCCTTCTACTATCAACCAATACTATCCTCTACTGATGACCAAGGACAAAACCTCTACACATTTAACAATAGTAGTATAAATTCATCTCAATAAATGAATATGATTATTCACAACATTTCCATACCCATTTCTTTTAAATATCAACCCAATTCCATGATTTAAGACCCAATTCAAACAAACTTCATCTTTAGAATAAAGTTCAAGACTAGGGTTTGGAAAAAAAAATTAGGACTTTTTACCTTAAGGTACATAAACGTGTTCCAATGGCTCAAAACTTCCACAATCTACTACAAATTATAAGTGTAACTTCTTTATTTCAAAACCCAACTTTCCTCTACATGCTTTTCAAGAAAATCTCTTCTAAAGTGGTGTTTTATGCAATAGAAAAATACCACCCATCTATCCATACAAAATTATTGAGGAGAAGCAAAGAAATCATTATCTCAAACAAAAAGATAAGAAAGCTCAAAATCGACTTCGATTTAAAAACACGATATGTTCAAATTAAAAGAAAACTCTTGCCGTTCTCTACATTTTGGTATATGAAACTAGGGTAAGATTCTTAGTAGATATAGATGAAATCTAAGTTTGAAAACTTGGGATTTTCAAAAATGGAGGAAACAGAGAGAAGAGAGAGTGAAAATGAGATAGATTTGACCCAAAAGTGACTTTTTAAAGTGCTAAATCTGAACAGACTGTTTGAGCGGTCCAATTTGTGCTCAAGCGGTGAATTAAATATCTCAATATCTAGGGATGTGCACGGTGCGATTTGGATGGTTTATGAGTAAAATTATAAATCTAATGGCTAATTAATGATTGATGGATTAGCAAATTGCGATTTAAGCGATTTTAGGTGGATTGACGGATTGAAAAACATTCTAACAAATTATCAAGTCTTTGCATAATATATAACATTAATTTGCATAACATTGTTTATATATATATATAACACAAACTAATTTTACATAATATTTTTTATATATATAACTATTAATTTGTAATAAATTTCAAATATTAAATATCTTTCAAACTCATTTTTACTTTAATATTTCATTATAGATTACAAAATATATATTTATTAACTATAGCAAAGCGGAATGTTTTTGAATGTGGATTATAAATTATAAATTTTAAACCGTGGTTAGCAGATAGAGTGCTGTGGATTGATACAGATCGATGCGGTTTTAGCAGATTGGGCAGTATTTTGCACAGCTTTATCAGTATCTATACTTTCTCGAACAGATAGGTCGAATAGTCAAAAGTGCGCTCAAGCGATAAATCAAGGCTTGTAGTATCTTAGAAATTTTTGAAAAACAGAGCTGGAAGGATCTATGGACCGCTCGAGCAGTGAAACTTGCACTCGAGTAAACTATACACACAGCACAAATTCGCAAATTTCGAACGAGTATAACTTTCTCGTCTAAGCTCTATTTCGGGTCATTCTTGTGTACAAATTGAAGCCCCCAAAAATAAACTTTTCAATAATTCTAGTCTCACATCAAGATTCAAAGTGTGGAGAGCGAAAATGATAAAAGAGTGAAAACTACTTAGGAATAACTATTCGAATTTATTGTTTTTGATCCAATCTCGCCCAACCATTATGGTAACACCTCAATTAATGCTCACATATTGACTAAGAAGGCTCTCATTTATGATAATCAAATTAGTCAAATATAATTTTATGGAGATGGCTATATGGACTGGAGAGTACTGTTGGGCCCATGGGGCCCACCACGGGTTACGTTTCGATGATCCAAACCGTTTGATGTGTAAAGCTCGTCGAGTACTTTATGCCTATAAAAATGCATGTTGATCGGATATCGGTAGGCCTTTGATTGGAACACATTTTTGTTAATGATAAATATGATTTTAAAAATAAATTATCAACAAAAATATGTTCCGATTAAGGGGTTACCAATATCCGATCAAGGTGATGTTTTGTAGGTATAAAACATTCGACGAGCTTTATACATTAAACGGTTCGGATCATCAAAACGGAACCCGTAGTAGACCCCACGGATCCAATAGTACACTCCCTAGAGAAAAATCATCTCCTAATTTTATACTAAGAAGTACGCAGTGCTACAACCACCCCATTCCAATCAATGCCACCACTATCTCACTATCACCACTGCAACCTAACTATTAGCACATTAACTTTAAGATCATAAATAAACACAAAAAAATGTTCTAGGTGAAAAACATTTTTTTAAAAACATTTTTAATAGTCAAATATTTTCTATCCATCCAAATAAATGGATACGAAATTATGGTAAGAGGGTGCATGGTTCGCCTTTATCAATATCAAGAACAATAGCTTAAATTGTCATTATGATTAACAGAGGGTGTGGATAAATGTTTTTTTTATTTTTTATTGATGATTCTCTCATCTTCCTTTTTGAATGACAGAAGAAATAGAAGTCACATTTACTACAAAAAATCCAACTTCTAACAGTAACATTCATTTGTTAGTGCAATCAAGTGATTGAATGTCAGTTTCATAAAACTTAAATTGAAAAATGAATATTATTTTTTTTATTTAAATCGAAAAACTATTTGATATGTATTAAAATTTAATCAAACTGTTTAACATATAAAAGAAACTTTATTTGAAATTTATTTTGTTTTCTTCCACACTTTACACTGTGTTGGTGGGTTAATAGTGATGTTGCGGTGGTGCGGTAATATTGATGGTGGTGGTGGTGGGAGTTCAGATTCTCTATAGTGCTGCTCTCTGTAGTGCTTGTGTACCGTTTTGGTGCAACCCAAAAAAAAAAACCCAAGGAATTGTTCTACTTCAACACTGTCGGAACAGAGGGGAGGGAGCATGAGGGAGCATGGAGAGAGAGAGAGAGTTCAATGTAGCTGTTCACAAACGCTCTGGGTCTCACCACCGGTGTATCGGAGGAAGTTTAACACTACAATGGTGTCGTACTCATTGCTGTTCGTCGCCCTGATTTTCAACCTAGATCTGATTTAAGAGAGCGAGACGAAGCAAAAATACAAATCACGTCATTTTAATTAGCACCAAATCTCAGCCCTCCATTTCTATTGCTTTTGATGTGGTGCACTTTGATAGAAAGAACTACATATTGCACTACAAACCTAGCACTACAGGAAATCCAAACTCCAGGGATGGTACTGGAGTGATGATGATAGAAGGGTGGTGCCAAAAAGCAAGTTTTGGGACAAATCAAAAAAAAACTTATGCCCTTATGTTCATACTTCATTCACTATTATATTAAAACTATCCATCCAACCAAAAAGAAGAATCATCAACTATATACCTCCCCCCATCTCTCTCTTCTCTCTCCTCAAGTGAGGACATAAATAAATAAATCATTAGGTAACGATAACACCTAGAGACTCAAGTTTCATCTTCTTCTTTTTTTGGATGAGTACTCTAGTTTCATCTGCTCAACAAATATTTCATCACATCATGTGTACTACCGTACTTCTAACAGATTTCTCCCTTATTATTCAATATGTTTTGTTTGCTCATGAAACACGTCATTGTGTGATATTTGGATAACACTTCTGTGGGAGAGGGATCATTTTCCCAACTTCATCTTCTGCAGGCAGTTATGGTTTGACAGACATATATACATATATATGCTAACATCTTATCCTATCAATGTCAAGCACTATACAGGAGAGAGTACAGAGGTTAATGTTTCACACTAGCTCTGTTAAAAAAACTGAAGCTGTGATATTCCACACACACACAGAAAAGAAAAGAAAAGGCTATGGTCATGCAAATTTCAAGCATCAAACAGAATTCAGGACTGCCAACAAACAATACTAGCTACACTCATGCATTATAACCTGTAATTTTGGACAGAGTAAGGAAACCAGTTAGCTAGAAATAATAGAAATATAGTAAAAAAGAGTAAAAAATATAGAAAAAGTGTCATAAAGAGAATGAAAAGCTATATCTCCTACTGTCAAAGCTCAATCCAGCTCAACTAATGAGATAGCCTGCTTAAGCAAACATAGTTAAGAATCGATTCCAAGGTTACTAAATTTAATCTACTACTAGAACATCAATTAATGCATAGTACCGTACAATAATATGCTCTTATTGTTCCCCTAAATAGTCATCTTTCACATGTTATGCGCATTTACAATATTGAACTACACAATAATCTACAAGGGCAATGCAAATTTTTACTCAATTTAGGGACATTAAAATAGCACATAACCATAGAAATTCATTTATGAATGTTAAAAAAGAAGAAGAAGCATACTTTGTAATGTAGATCAAACCATATTATATTTCACATACAAATCACAGATGACCTTTAAGAAAAGGAAAATATACCTATCAGCAAATCAAGTTTAACATTCATAATGCATTAACAAGTACATGCATTAAAGTTCATTAAGTAAAGCAGAAGTAAATTGAACAATAACTGACTGCATCCAAAGCTCAGTGTTTTCAACTTCATCGTCCTCGCCTTCATCCTCGACCCCCGGAAACCCATCTTCCGATGATGACATCGCATCCCTTGCTTTCCTGCCTACCACTTCGTTTCCTTCAATCAGTAAAACAAGGCTCTCCGTATAGCTATCGACATAATATGAGTCTTTTGTGCCACACATCATCAAAATATTCGTACTTGCTTGAGTCCCACAATTATACGAAACTAGTTCTCCACCTTTAGCCGCCAAGAGTACATCACCATTTCTCCGACAACCCAATACCATCCCTAACCCTCCCTCCAAATCAATATTAAACAAATTACTCCAAGACTCCGCAACACCATATTCTTTCATAACCCAAATGGAGCAATTATTAGTCCATATCCGCTTATCATAGTGAAAGATCGAAAGCGAATCCCCAAATACAGCAGCAGACATGTTCATCGGAGACATAGACACCAAACTTTCAGGAATTCTCAAATCACCAAATTCCTCACTACCCATATCAAAAGACATAATCAAACTCCGAAAACTTCTTTCCTTATTTTTCACAGTCAACTTGTAAGCGACCCAATGGACCGACCCATTGAGAAAAGCTTGTGTCCAGAAACTTTCAGTGACACAATATGGAACAGTGGTCTTCACATCTCTCCAACAACCCGATCGAATTGTGAAAACTTCAACCTCAGGAGGAACTATATACCCATCATCCCCCTGAGCATAAGCAACCCTAACAACCTTATGATCATTAGTCTTAGAATCAAACCCAAAACCAAGAACAAACATAAAGGGTCCACTACAAGCAAACGTAAATCGAGGAATTGGAAGAGTCAATGACCTCCGAATCGAAGGGTTCCAGAGAACAATGGTATCAGTGTAGCCAAACAGATCATCAGACAAACACAAAAGACCGTTAACAAAACCCACAACCCTGAAGTAAAATCTGGAGTGTCCAAGAAAAGGGAATTCGATTTGGGCGTTTAAATCATCGAATGATTGATTATCGGAGTGAACAGAGTAGATCTCTTTTCTGTGAAGCTTAGAGTAGTATCTAACCAGTGTATGATTGCGAGGTGTACAGGTGGTTTGAGTGATGAGGTGTTTGGTGATGAAATCAGGGGTTGTGATGAGAGACATCCATGTTTTCGAAACGCACCTGAAACGAAGGAGGGACTTCACTGGAAGCCGTTTGAGGATCTCGGTGGTCACTTCGATAGGAAGATAGTCAGACATGGTAGAGATTTCAGGAGCTTTTCTGCACAGAGAGAGAGAGAGAGAGAGAAAGAGAGATAGAGGGTGGTAATTTGCAAACCCTGATATATAGGATTGATTTTGAAAGTTAAGGTAAATTACACAGACACTTGAACTTTATGTTTATTACAGTTTCCTCGCATTTTGGAAATTATATCCCTATTCTGAGATTTAAAGGGTATGTTTGGTTTAAATTTAAGAAATAAAAAGTACGAAAAGTTGTTTGATTTGATTTTTTTGGAAAGATATTTTGAAAAATTATTTTGAGAGAGAGTTTTGGAAAAAGTGATTGATTTAATGTGTATGAGAGAAAGATTTGTTTGGAAAACTTGTTTGGTTTACAAGTTTTGGAAAAAAAAATTTAGGAAAATTTTTTTTGGTTTGAGTTTTTCTGAAAATTCATTTGTAGAGAAATTTTTTCAAAAATTTTTGGAAAATTCAAACCAAACGAACCCAAAGTTTCATTACAAATTTCTCCCTCAGCAATTTAATTTTTTTAAATACTAATTTTGCCCTCACTGGGTAAATTACATTGACACCCCTGATATTTTAGAAATTACAATCCCCTCTCTAAGGTTTAAAATAGTATTACCAATTGCTCCCTCGGTTAGTATTAGTTGAAAAAAAAAAATCATTAAAAAAATTATTTAAAAAAAAATTTGTTAGTAAAATTTTTAAATTTCTATATAAAAACTAACGTAAACTCATTTTTTAAATTTATGTTTTTTCCTTAAATTTACAAATTGAGTCAACAATTTATAAACTAAAAAAATTATCAAACAAGTTTTTATGACAATTTTAAAAAAATTTGTAAATATAAATTCAAAGTTAAAAATGAAATGGTTACCAAACAGACCTCAGATGGTAAAAATGTCATAAAATTAACAAATAATTAAACAAGTTACCAACGTAAGAAATGATTTATCAAAAGATTCTTAAACTATGTATGGTTTGATTTGTAGAATTTTTTTTAAAAAAATTAAAAATTAATTTGGTTAAGAAATAAAAAATAAAAAACTATTATTATTTTAACTTTTGGGTAGGTTATATACATACGTATGGCTATTTCAATTTAATTTGTAAAAAAATTATTTCTAACCACTCAAAAGATAAAAATTATATAAATAATTATCATTTTACCTTTTGGGTAGGTTATATACATACGTATGGTTGTTTCAATTTAATTTGTAAAAAATTATTTCAATTTAATTTGTAAAAAATTATTTCTAACCACTCGAAAGATAAAAATTATATAAAAATAATAATTATTTCTTATTTCTTATTTTTTAACCAAATTAATTTTTAAATTTTAAATTTTTTTTCTGAAAATCAAACCATACATAGTCTAAGAATATTTTGATAAGTCATTTCTTACGTTGGTAACTTATTTAATTATTTGTTAATTTTACAACATTTTTACCATCTGAAAGCCTGATTGGTAACCATTTCGTTTTCAGTTTTCAATTTATATTTACAAAAATTTAAAAAACTATCATAAAAACTTGTTTGATAATTTTTTTGATTTATATAAATGGTTGTCTTAGTTTGTAAATTGAGAAAAAAAATGTAAATTCAAAAAATAAGTTTACGTGGGTTTTTAAATAAAAATTTTAAAATTTTACTAACAAATTTTTTTTTTAATTAATTTTTTTTCAATGAATTTTTTTTCCAATTAATACTAACTGAGGGGACAATTAGTAATGCTACTTTAAACCTTACGGAGGGGATTGTAATTTTTAAAATGTGAGGGGTGTCAATGTAATTTACCCAGTAAGCATAAAATTGATATTTAAAAAAATTAAATTATTGAAAAGAAGAATCTGTAATGAAATTTTAAACTGCAGGGGCGGAGATGTAATTTTCAAAAGGTGAGACAAAAAATTGAAATAAACATAAACTTCAAAGAGTGTCAGTATAATTTACCTGGAAGTTAAATAACAATTAGTTTTAACTTTTAATTTATTTTTGATTATATTATCTTTTATATTTTTATATATAAAATGATAAAAAAAATCAAAAAAAATTAAAAAATTACTTTTAATCAACTTTTCAATCACTTCATAGTCTCCGATAGAGAGAGATGGCCTTGCAATGCAATGCAATTTGCCAATGAAGATGGTTCTCTTTGAGAAGTCTACTATTTTTGGTTCATTTGACATGTTCTTTGAGTTCAAATAGTTATATAAGGTAAAATAAGTTATTTTAGTTAAATAAAATAAAATGTCACATTTAATTCATAATCATTTCATTTTTTCTCTTACAAATATTTAAAAAGCCAAAAAAAAAATAATTTATCTCAAACGAAACTTTTTAACCCCTGACTAAAATAGTCAATAAATCAAAAAGACAAAAAGTTAACCCACAGCCCAAACGAACTCTAATTAATTATTTAATTTTTGATATATTTAATAAGTTAAAATATTTTATATTTAATAAAAAATTAATTTTTTTTATAATTGAATGTTATATTTATGAGAAAAAATAAAATTATTATAAATTTAATATAAAATTTTATCTTATTAACAATTTTAATTTCTTGGACAAACTTCACTTTATTCTTGTCGCTTAAGGGCATTTACCCCATGACATTTAGAAATCACTACATAACTCCCATGTGGTTTAGAATCAAAGTGCACCGTCACTTTTCCATATAAATTAACTAATGTGAGGCTCATGCACTTAGAAAAGAGTAAGTTGATTTTTAAGACTAAATTATCCTCATTCACCTTCAAATTTACAAAATATACCATTTTTCTTCCTTCTCTTTACTGCTTTCTCTATGGTGGGTTGAAAATGAGGTTTAAGCTTGTAATTTAGGAAAATTGAGTGTGTTGGGGAGAAAATGGTGACAATGGAGAAAGAAGGAAGTTAGAGCTAGTCTTTAAGAGATTTTACATTGATATATACATATAGTTACAATTTTTGATCTCTATAACAACGCCACCACAACGATGTATGCCCCTACCTCTCACCCCCTTCATCAACTGGTTTTCGATCCCTATCCACGCCAGAGAACTCGGTCTTCAAAGTCGTCATCGTCATCATCATCACCAACTCTCAATCTCAAATCCAACACTCAAAATCAAAAAAACTAGTCAAAATGACACTCATTGATCACAAACCCATATATTGAAATAAGCTTCACATTTAAGTTCATCACCCAGGCTCACACCACCTACAATTCTTCGGTTTCGACTCAAAATCTCATTGTCAAAGCCTCGGCTGCTGCTGTTCAGGCAAAGCCATCGACGCCGCAGCCATCACAGGTTGTAGACCTGAATTCAATCTGATTGCTATTGAGTTATTAAAAATAATGAAAAATTTATTTGGGTCAAATTCTGGTCAGATTCATAGTATATATATATATATATATGTATATATTTGGGTCAAATTCAATCTAATAGTATATATATGTATATATAATCTAATATGTGAAAAATGTTGGGTTTTCTAGTGTTTTGCATCAATTAAAATTTTTTAAAGTTGAAATTTGTTAGAGTTGGCAGAAGAAAGAAAATATGTGTATATATCTATATATATATATATGCAGGTTCAATTCAAAAGAAAGAAGAAAAAAAGAAAATAGGTGTGTGTGTGTATATATATATATATGTATATTTGCATGTTTAATTTAAAAGAGAGAAGGGGAAGAAGACGGGCATAAAAGTAAATTTATACATTTTTTTAACAGAAGTTAATATGCGTTTTAGTCCATAAATCACGTGGAAATTATGTGATAATTTCCGAATATCAGGGAATAAATCACACCCAGTGCAAACTACATGGGTAAAGTGAAATTTGTCCTAATTTATTTTATAAATTTTACCTCAAAATGTAAAAAAATAAATAAATAAATAAAACAAAAATGCCTAAGACCCCTTTTTTTTTCACCCCTTTGCCCCCCTCTTTCTTTCATTGGTTGGATTTATTTATTTAATTTTTTTCTTATCTTCTAATCACCACTTACCACGTATGTGTGAGATGATAAAGATGATGATTGGAGGGGTCTCCATCACTCCTTCAAATAAAAACCTTCGCCACACAAAGTCACATCAACTGACTATGGGCAGGTAAGATAAAGGAGGTATAACTTGTTTGGCATTTTTTATATTAGTTATTTATTTATTTTTAATTATATTATGTCTTAATTTTTTTATTTTTTTATAAAATATTAAAAAGTATATTTATTTATTGAGTCATAATTAAAAAAATAAAAAATCATAATTAAACATTATACAAATATAATTATAAATTTCAAAATAATATTATAATTAAAAATGATGTAATTAATGATAAGAAATGTTTATAATAGAATTTCCGATTGAAATAGACAAAGACGTTATTTTATTTTTAAGGATAAAATACAATCTGGGGCGGACAATCAGGCCCCTTCACATAAAATAAAATAAACCTTTTAGGTTTGACTTTTTCTCAATGTTAATTAATAGGCCCGTTTGGGAAACTTGAGTATTATTTTCTTTTTGCATTTTTTTAAATAAAAATTTTAATAATTAATTTTCAAACATAGTCTTGTTGTAAGGAGTTTTAGAGTTTTTTTTAAAATTTATTTTGATGATTTGAACTATTTACATTGTAAATTTTGTAGAGTATATTATTCATATAAACAATTAAGTTGATCAAATATCTGTAATCCTATGATCAAAGCTTTAGTAATTTTTTGAAATTATTAAAATCATGTTAACTATTTATTTTTCAAAAAACACTATATGTTTTTTTTATGGGACTACATATGTTCCATTAACTTTATTTTTTGTGTGGATGATCTATTTTACGAATCTTACAATATGAACAGTTTGAATCATTAAAAGAGACTTGGAATAAGCCCTCAATAGGCCTCACAATAACTTGTTGTCCCTTACGATAATTTTGAGAGAATTTAAGAGGTTCACAATAAATCTCGTTTCGATTAATTTGAATCATTGATTCTATAAGGTTTATATCTATGAAAATAATTAAATTGATTTAATAATCATAGTTTTTTTATTTTTTCGCATTTATTTTTGAAAAAAATTTAAAACAAATATTTTTTAAAATAAATTATTCATTTTTATGGAGATAAATGCGATAAAATAAAAATATTACAATTATCGAATCAATTAATTTTTTTTTTTATAAATGATATACTTGAAAAATCTTATAAAATAAACGACTCAAATTATAAAACAATAATGATTGAAACCCTACCCCCATAAGCCCCCTTACAAATCTGGACCACTTATGATGTGGACCCCACACATACATGAGTGGATTCTACACATATATAGAGGGCCAGAATCACTTTGAGAATGTGAGGGTCATCTCCAAGAATCAGGATCTTCTCTTTGACTTCTCTCCTTAACTCCCTACTTACTGGGCTATTGGCCTCACTTTTGAACCCAATTTCGATAATTCGAATCGTTCACATTTAAAGATTTGTCGAGTATATCATACCTATAAAAAATCAAATTGATCAGATATCATAAACTACGTGTTCGGATTATCGAACTAAAAACTATTTTTTTTAAAAATTAATAAATAGTTTGCCGAGCACATGCTTTTTGATATCTGATCAACTTAATTTTTTAAAAGTATAATATATTTAATAAATTTTAAGATATGAATAGTTTGAATTATTAAAATTAAATTAAAAAGTGAGTCTAACGACCTACCAAGTAAAAAGCTAATGAGAGAAATTGAAAAGAGAATCCTAATTTCATCGGCAAAGGGTCCCAACCATTTCTCATTATAAAAGCGGGGCTTGTTGTCAACTCCACATGCCTGGAGAACAACCTCCAATGGAGGGGCAGCCCAATCTTTTCTACATTACCTCCAATGGAGGGGCAGTCCAATCTTTTGTACATATATAGCATTTTTTGGAAAATTGGTTAAAAACTAATTTTTTGATTTTTTAATTTTTTTTTAAAAAAAAAGTATAAAAAAATAGAGAGTTAATATGACTTAAAATAGATTAAAAGCTAAAAAATGACTTTTAACCCTCTACCCAAAAGAGGCTATAGTATATATCAAGAACAATAAAACAGTGGTAGGTATAAAATAAAGTCTTGGGCAAAAGTTTTTGTTTAGTTGTAATTCTTAGAAATTATTTTTAAATGGGTTTTTGTTTGTTTTTATTAAATTTTTTATATTTTAATCAATTTGTTTTTATTTTGTAAATATATCAAGATTAGATGAATCTAAAAAAATTAAAAATAACTAAAATATGAAAAAAAAAAAAAATCACTAAGAACAAATGAAAATCGAAAAAAATACACAGTTTTTTTGTTTGAATTTTCATTTATTTTTAGTATTTTGTAAATATTTTACCCAATTTATTTTAAAATTTAGATGCATTTTGATTAGGTGCATCTAAAAAGTATAAAGAGTTGATTAAAATATAAAAATAAACACTAAAAATAAACGATAACTTATCTAAAAATAGTTTTTAAAAAATCAAATCAAACCGAGGTTCCAAATTCAAACATAAAAAAACTTTGTTTGAAAAAAGTTAAATAAATATAATAAAATACAAAAAATTAAAAATAGAAAAACTGTATTTAAAAATTCAAAATAAAATAGATGACATTTTTTTTTATATTGATTTAAAAAAAACAATATAAAAAATTATGCGAGACCTACGTATAGGTCGTAATAGATGGATTTATTATGCAATAGGTCATGTGATAATTAATAGCATTTTTCACTAAACACTATTAAAAAACGTCATTAATTGTTAATTTTAAGTGGCAATTTAAAAATTTTGTCACAAGAAATATCACTAATTATAAATTTTAGTGACAGTTTAAAAAATTCGTCATCAAAAAATGTCACTAATTTTTAACTTTCAGTGACAGTTTGAAAAATTCGTCATAGAAAAACGTCACTAATTGTAAGTTTTAATTACAATTTATTAAAATCGTGACAAAAAAAAAGATTAGTAATTGTCAATTTTAGCTTACATATGTAAAAAATAGTTACAAATAATTATTTTTAGCGATGATTTTATTATAACTTATTTTCAATGCGACTTTGTGGAAATTAAATTCAACTATTAGGATTTATTAATAGTTTACTCAAAAAAAAAAAATATCAAGTAGTAAATGAAATAACTTGTACAGGAAGTAAATATTATTTACTTCTGTACTCCTTGTGACCAAGCTCTATACTACTCCGAATGGCGTTGTACAGAACTTGTATGGCATTGCATGGAGGCGTCGCAGGACTTGTATAGTTTGTGCGCGCACTACTTTGCTCATCTTTTCTTGGACGCGTGGATATATTATCCTCTTCTTACCTTACACGTGTACGCGTCAATACTGCTAAACAACATTAATTAAACATTCAAACAGACACGCGCATTACTAGCGGGTTTTCTTTCCAGCATTCCAATTGGGCTACGTAGCATATGCCTACCGAGCTATCCATAGCTCGGTTTGATGTCAACCAAACTTCATGGCTGAGCTGTCCCTAGTTGGTCCAAATCCAAGATGCTTAGTCAACTTGGTCTGTTAACTCCAGCCCAGTCGAGTTACATCCACTCGCCAAGGCTAACCCCGCTCAACTCAGTAACACAACGGAGGCACTTAGCCCCGTCAAGGACGGTGTCATCATCTCTTCTAGCTCGATCCCTGTCCTGAGCCTACCAACCAGCCTGGCCCAATACCCAAGTCTCAGGCCTACTTGGTAGCACAGTCCAATGTCGTGGGTTAAATGATTTGCTTGATCCATTTGTTCGACACGAATTCCTCTCTCATAACTCATGAGCCCTCAATATTTTTTCAAAGAGTAATATTATAGAAATAAAAAAAATTACAAAAAATTCATATAACATGATATAGCATTCTATGATATTTTCATTTCTATCTAAAATACTTATGGGTGTTTATGGAATAGACTGATCTAGTTTTAGATTATTTCACGAGTTGAACTGGTTCTTATGCTTTGGTTCTACAATTCTAAAATTTTTATATAATAATAAATATGATATATATTTTATATTAATAAACAAGAAAATAATAAGTTTGGTTAAATTGATTGAAGATTGTTAATTTCACAATCAACATTAATGAGAGGGCAATTTGTGTGAATTGGGCCGAACTAGGACAATGGACCATTCTATGGGCCGTGATAAAAGGGTTTAGAAGATGGGTGATGGACAAGTGGTAGTCCGGTCCGAAATGAAAAGCTTGTTACCAGGATGAGTAAAAGGTCTTGGTTCGGTCACCGATATTGTGTTAGATCGGTCTGAAGTATGATTAAGTTGTCACAGTAGAAGAGGTTAGCTCTGTCACGCTGAACGGAGCCGAGATATGGCGCCCTTGCATGATAAAACTAGCTATGATTAACCCGGTCCAAACTTGTTACGGTTAGCCTGGTCCCGTCTGAAGAAACCGAGGTACAAGTTGAAGGGAGAACCGAACTAACTGGAGTTCGGTCGTTTCTGCCTGTCTAGTATGGCAATGTTATCTCGGTTGAATGGTTGTCTTACCGAGGTAAAACCATCTCACTTGGTTTAAGCAGTGAGGGGGGTGTTGAAGGATAAGCACGATCTTTCAGGAGTATGAATCCTAGGAGGACTCTACATGGAGGAGTAAGAGTCTTACTTGGATTATGCCACACGAAACCTATAAAAGCTCACAAACATCACCTATGGAGAGGTAACACAACTTTGATTTCCGAATACATAGAGCTTTTGTCTATTTGTCTAGTTTGCTGACTTAGGCATCGAAGAGGTTTCCGGCACACACCCGGCAGCTAGCTCACGTTTGTGTTTTCAGGTGATAAAGCGACGACGTACAGAGGAGCGCAGACTTGATCAACAGGATTATACGAGAAGGTTTATTTCTTTCCCGTACAATTGGCGCTGTCTGTGGAAATTCAGACAAGAACAAAACCTCTTAATCAAGCCTTTCCTCTTAAGAATCAATGGTGCATAACGAAGATTTGCCACAGTCCGCCATCGACGGACAAACACTAAAAGGCGGTGCGAGGCGCGAAGGTCTACCTCTCATCCCTCCTATGGCGGATTTAGAACCACAAAGACAGAATCCCATGAGGGATACAAAGGGAAGAAAGTGGACTAACAGCCCCCATCACTCTCGTTCATAGAGTCCAAAAAGGCAAAGGCGGAGGATTGATCCTCAAGCTTTGGAGGATCGCGTCAAGGAACAAGACGAATTGATACAACGGATGGCGACGGACATGGAATCTCTAAAGCGCCAGATGAAGGGAAAAGGAGGGCGATGCGAGAGGGCGATAAGCAAAGCGCCTCTAAGACTTCTGAAAGTCGTGGTAGGAATACCACACCCTCTCAGCGAAAGAAGCCTCAGACAGCGATACTCACTCAGATCTCCGTAACTCGCTACCTGTGTCTGAGAGGACGAGATCTGAGAGGTCGTACACTGAAGGAAGCACCTATTGGCCCTCACATACGCACCAAAGATCCAGACAGACGGAGTTGCCCAGATTGTCCGACTTACGAACCGTGCTTGAAGAAAAGGCACGATGCAAGGAGGATGCCAGGGCACGCGATCCACACAGAGTTTCAAATTTTATACGGTTCTCCTGACGCATGGAAGCGCCGAGGTTGAATGCCAATATCGCTTTTGCCATTTAACCGACGGACAAGGCATTAGCAAGGCTACAAACCTCGCCGTTCGTTCTGGCGATTGAAAACGCGCCCCTACCATCAGGCTTCCTTCAGCCCAAATTCACTACATATGAGGAGAAGACGGACCCCTACTCACACTTGAGCTACTTTCGCCAGGTCATGGCTGTATACCGGCGGAACGAGGCTTTGATGTGCATCCTCTTCCCATCTAGCCGTGGCGACCTAGGCTTGACTTGTTCGAAAACTTCCGTATAAAGATAGCCTCGGGCGCAATTGGCGAAGCGTCATCACAAGGTTCGTAACAAACACTAAAACCCCGTGAGATCGACTGCCATTTCCATCGACATGGGCGACAAAGAGACCCTAAGATCCTACAATAGTCGCTACTGGGAGACCTTTAACCAAATTGGGGACTGCCCCACCAATCTCGCCATCGCACAGTACAAAAGAGGCCTTCTAGTCGGGAACACACTAAGGGACTCAATCACCATGACACCACCCCTTACCATGGAAGCCTTGATGGAAAGAGTGCATCAGCACATCAGGGTGGAGGAGGACGATGCACGTGCCAAATCGAAATCTGACACGACCGCAGTACCAGAGAAAAAGCCCTTAGCAAAGGTCAACACGGTAGATCGTCCGAGCAGAAACGGACGTGGCAGATGAGACAACGGAGAGGACCAGGATAAAAGATGGTTGAGAGTCCGTACTGCCATAACCACGGTCTTCAAGAAACCGATCTACCGAATTCTAAGTGAAATACGGGATGAGCCTTTCGTCAGATGGCCAACCAAGTTAGAAGCTCGTATGACTATGACGAAAGATCACGGTGCACCTTCCACAAAGAAAAGGGGCACCGCACTAAAAATTACACGCCATTGAGACAACACCTGGAGGAGTTAGTGGTAGCAGGTCATCTGGATAAATACATTGAAGGAGGGGCGCAACCAGCCCCCCAGGACCATAATAACCCCAACGGAATGCCAATCGACACCCCATCTCAAGGCATTGTCAATGTGATACATGGAGTTTTCGAACCTGAGCGTGTATGCGAGCTCAGAGAATCAATCAAAAAGGCTGAGCATTTAAAAGAGGTACTAAGTGCCCAACCTGCCATCAAGAGGGGGAAGACAGAGGCCGCGAACGTCATGTCTTTTTCGGATAAAGACTTGGCAATGATATATTGCCCTCACAATGATGCCCTGGTTATCACTCTTCGAGTCAAAGATTTTGACGCTGCTTAATTTTAATCCACTGGTAGTTCATGTGAAATAATGTACTATGAAACATTTAAACAAATAAGTTACAAGATAAAGACTTGGCACCGCCAGATCTCCCCGATTGATTCAACTCCATGCCGTAATGGCCTGCCGGCAAAATAATCCTCCCAAATAAAGCAGGAAGCATGACGAAACAAGTGGAGTTCTGGGTATTGAAAGTCCCTTCCACTTATAACATCATCTTAGGCAGAACATGGCTGCATGCCATGCGATCGGTGGCGTCATCCTACCACCAAGTAATGCGGTTTCCCAACGACACCAGTGTAATTGAAAAGGTCTATGGAGATCAGATTATGTCCAAGCAATGCTTTGTTACGGTGAATGGCAGCCGTGCTGCCAAATGATACGTTCATTTGGTGGAAGAACTTGAGAACAATGAATTGTTTGCAGATGTTGGCAAAGCAGCTAATTAGAAAGCGGTGGAAGACTTGGTAGAGGTAAGAATAGATGAAAAGAACACGGATAAGTTCTTTTTGCTCGGTTCGTCGTTGTCCAACACTGAGAGATTAGAGGCCTTGGAATTTTTGACCTCTAACATCGAAGTGTTCGCCTGGACACCATACGACATGCCAAACATTGATCCCAACTTCATCTGTCACCAACTCAATGTCCACTCATCCGCCAGACCAATCATTCAGCGCACACGTAGATCGGCACTCCACCATGCCGAGATAGTGGCGGAAGAAGTAAGAAACCTGTTGGAGGCAGGAGCAATTAGAGAGGTACACTACCCAAGATGGATCTCCAACACAGTTGTAGTGCCAAAAAAGAATGGCAAGTGGCGGTTCAAGGCCGACTACAAAACAATAACAAGGCATGTCCAAAAGATGCTTTTCCTCTATCACGGATAGATCAACTGGTAGACCTAACGGCGCACAACCGACTTAGCTTCGATGCATACAGAGGTTACCACCAAATCGCCAAGCATGAACCAGATCAGAAGTCACATCCTTTACAACTCCAAGAGGATCAGATATACAAGGTCATGCCCTTTGGCCTAAAGAACGCGGGCGACATTCCAACGGATGGTCACCAAGATGTTTGAACCATTGTTAGCGTAATAATGGAGGCTTACATCGACGATTTACATGGTGGTCAAAAGCAAGGATGAGAACAACCATCTCAAGGACCTAGGTGAGATGTTTGAGATCCCAAGAAGCACAAGTTGCGCCTCAATGCGCCCAAGTGTGCGTCGAGTAGATCTCGCAAATTCCTAGGTTTTAGTGACCAACCGGGTATCAAGGCACTTCTCCCAGATTAAAGCAATCCAGAATTTGGAAAGGCCAAACTCAGTAAAAGAAGTACAAAGATTCACCGCATGGCAACAAGGCCAATCGGTTCATAAGCCGATCGTCAGACAGACTGCGACCATTTTTTCATACTTTAAAGGCCAAATTTGAGTGGGACGAAGAATGTGACCGTGCTCTGGAAAGCTTAAAAGAATACATGTCTTCCCCACCACTATTTGTCACTCCAGTACCTGGAGAAGAACTCTTCCTGACTGGCAACTCAAAGACGCAATTAGCGCAGATAGTCCGCAGGTATGAATCCAACATCTGTCCATCTTTTATGTCAGCAAAACATTGCTAGGCTCCGAAACAAGGTACTTGCCACTGGAAAAACTGGTATTAGCCTTGATGATGGCCTCAAGGAAGTTGTCGCACTACTTTCACGCCCACACCATAGTCGTCCTCACAGCTTTCCCATTAAAAGCTTTGTTTGAAAGTGCGAACTTTTCTAGGCAAATCTTGAAGTGGGCAGTAGAGTTGGGACAATATGACATCAAGTTCCAACCCAGGACAGCGATAAAGGTTCAAGCTTTGGCTGATTTTGTCGCAGAATTCACACCAGGAAGTCATCATATCTGCCGAGTCGACCTGACTGAAATAACCGAACTAGGAATGGAAGTTGATGCCGGAATAGCGCAACCTCTGGTGCAGGATATTCAGTCAGACCCCAAGGCAGATCAAAGCAAAGTAAGGAAGGAAGAAGCAAACCATGCTACACCAAGTCTAGACTCACCAACAAATAAAGAATTGGTACAATCAGATAGCAAAGGGCAGACAGCAAGCATGGACCTTGAAGAAAACACCAGCAACATGGAAGATCCCAAGGCATCATCTGATCCATCCACTTGCTGGAAGTTGTTCGTTGGAGAGATGTGGAAGCTCTTCATGGATGGAGCATCCAACCGGCATGGAGCAGGGCTTGGCATAGTCCTCATCTCTCCAGACGGCCTAGTAGTGGAGCAGGCAATCAACCTTGGCTTCCCAGCATCAAACAACAAAGCGGAGTATGAAACGCTTTTTGCAGGCCTCAAATCAGCATTCTACATTAAGGCCACCGAGCTAATGGTTTACAACGACTCACAGCTGGTGGTAAACCAAATATCTAGCGACTACGAAGCAAAGGATGACAAGATGGCCAAATACCAAGAGTTGGTCAAAACAGAGATCAAGAAATTTGAAATAGTAAGGATAGAACAAATCGGCAGGGAGGAAAACAGCAGAGCGAACGAGCTAGCAGGCTTTGCCTCAATGGAAGATACTTCATTCCTCATCCATTACTGATCGACTACCTACCTAGACCAAGCATTGAAGACCCCGAAGCAGAAGAGGTATGTTGCGCAGAACTAGGCCCCTCTTGGATGGATCCCATCATCCTGTTCTTAAAAGACGGCATCTTACCAGAAGAAAAGAAAGAGGCCAATAGAATAAGAGCTAAGTCGCAGCGATTTTGGCTCTCCCCATCCCTAGCATTGTACAAAAAGTCGTTCTCAGGACCCTACCTAAAGTATGTTCATCCCAGCAAAGTGGAAGCATTCTTATTCGAGATACACGAGGACGTATGCGGAAGCCATCAAGGAGGAAGATCACTAGCATACAGAGCAATTTCGCAAGGATATTGGTGGCCATACATGCAAGCGGATTCAGAAAAGTATGTCAAAAAGTGCGAGAAGTGTCAGAAGTTCGCACACCAAATACACCAACCTACCAGAGAACTTCTACCTCTAACTAGCCCATGGCCCTTCGTAATGTGGGGATTGGACATAGTAGGACCACTTCTAACAGCACCAGGGAACATGAAGTTCTTTCTTGCAGCAACCGACTACTTCATAAAGTGGGTGGAAGCAAAAGCCTTGGCATTAATCAAGGAAAAAGATGTGAAAAAGTTTGTCCGCGTAATATCATCACCGACGGCATACCAAAGGCACTAATATCGCATAACCAAGACTCGCCAATGGCAGAATCTTCAGAGGCTTTTGTGCAGAGTACAAGATAGAGTTCTACAATTCTACACCAGCATATCTTCAAGCAAATGGACAGGCAGAAGCATCAAACAAAGTAGTCTTGGATGGATTAAAGAAAAGATTAGAGAAAGCAAAAAGCAAGTGGGCAGAAGAGCTCCCTCATGTTTTATGGGCTTACCGCACCACACCTCGGCAATCAATAGGAGAAACACCATTCTCTTTAACCTATGGTATGGAGGCAGTAATCCCACTGGAAGTTGGCCTCCCCACCATTCGAAGCGAGAATTTTGATCCAGACTTGAATGGCGAAGCCATAGCATTAGAACTCGACCTTGCAGAAAAAAGAAGAGAAAGAACA
Source organism: Camellia lanceoleosa (assembly GCA_025200525.1). Lineage (NCBI taxonomy): Eukaryota > Viridiplantae > Streptophyta > Magnoliopsida > Ericales > Theaceae > Camellia > Camellia lanceoleosa. Next base: position 118,298,379 of record CM045764.1, on the reverse strand, counting down.
TTGGTTCACATTGCCTCATATCAACAAGAGTTATCCAGGAAATACAACAAGATAGTTCATCCAAGACAATTCAAGGTCGGAAATTGGATACTGCACAAAGTGATGGGAAATACCTTGGTACCAGGAGATGGTAAGCTAGGGCCCAATTGGGAAGGTCCATATAAAGTGGTAGGATTAGCAGGCAAAGGGGCATACCACTTAGAAGACGAGGACGGCAAGGCAATTCCCAAGCCGTGGAATACTGCAAATCTCAAGTTATTTTATTTTTAGCTTTTTTCTTATTAAAATTTGTGTAATTTCTCCCTTTCTCAATAAAACAAAAAATTTTCTTTTCGCTAGACGCTTTTCTCAGAAAAATTTGTTTTAGTAAATGAGTGTGTTAGGGGCATAAAAAACACAGTTGGTCGGATTAAACCAACACCCCTCCTAAGCCTAGGATAAGGATTCAGGCTGCAGGACGTTTGGTTGGAATAACCAAACATTTTATTCTAAGTTGGCTAGAAAAACTAACTTAGAGGTTGGCTGGATTAAACCAACACCCCTCTTAAGCCCAAGATAAGGATCTAGGCTGTAGGATGTTTGGTCAGAATAACCAAACATTTTATTCTAGGTTGGCTGGAAAAAGCCAACTTAGAAGTTGGCTGGATTAAACCAACTCTTTGAACTCTTCAGCCGAAGTAGGGCATAGGCTAAAGAGTGGTTGGCTGGATTAAACCAATTCTTCGAACTCTTTAGCTGAAGTAAGTATATTGGCTAAAGAGTGGTTATCGATAAAACCAACTTGATATTCTTTAGCCGAGTAAGTATATCGCTAAAGAGTGGTTGGCAAGTAAGCTTAGTTAGATTGATCAACTAAAACCTAATAAAGTATCTCGCCAAATCTGCAGCTAGAAAACAAGCTCAAACAGAATTTAAACCGAGATAACAATGGAGCAAAAAAGATCATGGAAAAGTCATTACAAGTACAAGCATACAGATCAAACCGAAATAAGTGTTGAGCGTAAAAGATGATTTTCATTGATCAAAGTTCAAAACAAGTGTAAATGAGGGCCACAAATTACAAGCAAAAAGAAAAAAAAAAAGAAAAATTACAAAATCGCTTAAAAGATCTTCAAGATCGGCATTAATGTCAACTCAACACCGGTTGTAGAAGGAAGATCGGTATTTGTGAGCTCCTGTGATCAACCGGCAAAGACGGTGTCGGGCCGGGCTCAACAACAGTCTTCAATTGTTGGCTCCAACCGAGCTGATTGATCGTTGGCTTGCTCATTGACAACCGGAGTATCAGTTGGCTCATTTTTTTCATCATCATTAGACGCTTCAAGAAATTGCTTCAAGGTCAAGAAGATACTCCACCAAAGGAGGCCGAATGAACATCGAGGAGCATTGTAGACCTTTGCTGCCCACACCGAAGCCGCCCATAGTACCTCTCCAGCCACACTTGAAGAATAAATCCTTTGCTGCTTCACATTGTTGAATGTAAGCAGCTTCGCCTTCTTTAAAACCTTTGAGCTCGGCGTCGTCTGGCTTCTTTTTCAGCTCCGCTATTTCAACGCCCTTGGTGCCTTCAAGTTTGGCAAGCTCGCGCAAGTACTTATCTTTCATTACTTAGAGCTCTTTGTTTGAAATCATCGTTAGCCGAGGTAACTAGTCCCAAGTAGACGAGTTACCTCGGCCTCCACCGCCATCCTCCCTTGGCATTGTTTTAGCTCGCCAGCCTTGGCTTCGCCGCCATGGCTGCCTTTGTTGTTCTCTGAAGTTTCAACACTCGCCAGGTGCGATGTTGTTTTTCTGAATGGCCTGCAAAAGAATTGTAACTTTTTTTTTTAGCCGAGCTGAAGGTTGGAAAAATTAGAAAAAAAAAAAAAAAAAGAGTGCTACTTACCAGGATCATGGATTTCGTTGATGACCGGATGACCTTCAGCTTGGTGTTCAGTTGATTGTGGTGCTCCATGTCTTTTGGAAGGCACACACTCTTGGCCAGGTTGAAAGCCAGTAAGTGATCCTTCTTTGCAACAACCGAGTCAGTATCCTGTATATCTCGGTTCTGGAAAGTGAGCTTAGGTGCCCACTTGGAGATAGCTCGGTTAGAAGGTCTGATTATGACTCAGTGGGTGGCTCGGTGGAAGGGTGGTTTCGTCTTCATCAACTAAACGTTGTTAGGTTTGGGTAGTCCGGGCGCGCTTAGTTTGGCGTGATGAGGAAGGTTGTTGTAACAGAAGGGCCACCCCAGTTTCTTGTGTTTGGTTTGGTGGCGGTATTTCTCTGCTTTGTTTGGCCGCCAGGCCCTTACTGCTTTTTTTGCCATTTCTTGCTCAGCTGTCAGGGGGACTAGGTTAATTTGTGGCAAGGTTGGGTCTGGTTCGGGGGCGTCCTCTAGCAGAAAGTCGGTCACTCTGGCTTTACGGCGGCCGCTGTATTTGTATGTCGGTTCAAAATTTAGCAGCTTGGCCCAACTCCGTTCTGGATACCGTAGTGCGGCGCGGAGAGTGTTTAGATTGGAGTAGCTGTAAAGTGATTGAAGATGGGCTGAATCTGCATAATGAAAACAACTGTTAGTTCGGTTCAGGAGCAGGTAACCGAAATAAAAGAGAAGCGTGAAAAGAAACCAAAGTAATTATACTGGGGATTCCTTTCTTCCAATTTATACTTCGCCCGATCCGGGCTTGGTGGTCTTCAAAATTCCCAAATACCTAGAAAAATCATCATCGCTAAATCTTTATCCCGTATCTTTTATTATTTTCTCTACGACGGCAGATTCTTAGGTAGTAGACCCACCATCATCTTTTGAGCCTATGGAGTATCGTGGAATATCTCGCTAAACCAAGGTTAATGCCAAATTTACGATTTAGTTTGGCTATACCGTTTATTATGCGGTATGAGTTGGTGGAAAGTTGGGTAGGGAAGATCCTAGTTTGCCTAAGAAATTCGCAAAGCAAGGGTTGAACCGGGAATCTTAGACCTGTTTCTACTATGGATAGGAAGGTAAAAGGTACAAAGCCTTCATTTTCCCAAGGTGTGATATCTTGTTCGGCTAAAGTGAGATGGACGTTGTCAGGTATATTGTAATCTTTTCGGAATTCGGCTAGACCACCAGGTGTGTTTACTAAAAACCTATACTTTCCCATTTATTTTATAAGTTATGAATAAATTAGATCGGTGGGAAATTTATGCTCAGTAGCTCGGTTGAGCGCTCAGAGGAGTGCCTGGGCAACCTAAGTCTGCAAAGTGGAAAACAAAGGTGTTAAGCACAGATCGTTAGACCGTCCTACAAAGTAAAAAGCAAGAAAATAGAAGTCTTACTTCGGCTATGTAGGATGTTACAAGTTCTATCTCGGTTTCAACAAGGTGCTTGGTAGCTCGGATTGAGCAGGGTTTTTTTAACTCGGCCTTGGCGAGCTTACTGACATCTCAATTGAGGAGAAGGTTCATAGGCCTTGAGCTTCTAGGGCAATTTTCTGAGTTCGGCCTAAAAACAAAGAAAGCTGGTTTAGCCCTGAAGACCTAGATCGGTCGGAATTAAGGTTTCCCAGTATACTAAGTGCAGACTTAGTTCGGTTGGTTACATCAGCTAAGGTAAATCAAGAATTGGTTTGACTTATTGAAACTACTGGTGTAAACATGACGTGTTAGTTCGGTTATAAACTGACTAGACTTATACCTAGCATAAACAGTATCCTAGTTCGGTTGCATCATGATTCTAAATCAAAATCAGTGTTTCACAGGTTTTTTACTGAACTCAAGTGTTCTAGTACTAAAGTTTTTTCCAGAAAAACAGAAGACTAGTGGAGAATGGAAGTAAAAAGGTGCTTTTCAAAAACACACAAAACAGTATGCTATGGATTAAACGAAGGCAAAAACAAGAAAAATGAAACAGATTGGTGTAGCTTACCAGGCTAAGAGGAAGAACTTGAAGATGGAAGCAATGATGGCGGCAAAACTCAAACTTCAAAAAATTGCAAAGTTGAAAAGCAAATGGAAGTTCAGAGAGAGAGACGGGGCTGAATAGTAAGATGAGTGATTTGAACGAAAAAACGAAAGGGTTTTGCTTTGATGAAAAGACTTGAACGCGGGAACTGTTCAAAATTTGCGAAACACGAAGACGGCGTGACAGCTGCGATTTGCCAATCAGAGTGGGCCACGTGTCATAGGAATAAGAAGCGATTCAGTTTTCTGCGATTAAAGAGACGTTTTGACCGGATAGGTATAGCTCGACTTGAAAAACTTCAGAGTTGGCACGATTGTGTGATTAATAATTTTAGTTTGGCTGGACAGGCTAAAAGAGTTTTTAACTTGGCTGATGGACAAGTAATCCCTATCATGCTGCACAGATAGAATTAAAGGGCAATTGAGAGGGCAATTTGTGTGAATTGGGCCGAACTAAGACAATGGACCATTCTATGGGCCGTGATAAAGGGGTTTAGAAGATGGGCGATGGACAAGTGGTAGTCCGGTCCGAAATGAAAAGCTTGTTACTAGGATGAGTAAAAGGTCTTGGTTCGGTCACTGATATTGTGTTAGATTGGTCCGAAGTATGATTAAGTTGTCACAGTAAAAGAGGTTAGCTCCGTCACGCTGAACAGAGCCGAGATATGGCGCCCTTGCATGGTAAAACTAGCTATGATTAATTCGGTCCAAACTTGTTACGGTTAGCTTGGTCCCGTCTGAAGAAACCGAGGTACAAGTTGAAGGGAGAACCGAACTAACTGGAGTTTTGGTCATTTCAGCCTGTCTAGTATGGCAATGTTATCTCGGTTGAATGGTTGTTTTACCGAGGTAAAACCATCTCACTTGGTTTAAGCAGTGAGGTGGGTGTTGAAGGATAAGCATGATCTTTCAGGAGTATGAATCCTAGGAGGACTCTACATGGAGGAGTAAGAGTCCTACTTGGATTATGCCACACGAAACCTATAAAAGCTCACAAACATCACCTATGGAGAGGTAACACAATTTTGATTTCCGAATACACAGAGTTTTTGTCTATTTGTCTAGTTTGCTGACTTAGGCATCGGAAAGGTTTCCGGCACACACCCAGCGGCTAGCTCACGTTTGTGTTTTCAGGTGATAAAGCGACGACGTACAGATGAACGCTAGCTCACGTTCGTGTTTTCAGGTGATAAAGCGACGATGTACAAAGGAACACAGATTTGATCAACAGGATTATACGAGAAGGTTTATTTCTTTCCCGTACAATTAATATTCAAATTTTACAAAAAAAAAAATTATATTTTCATTTTTACATATAAAAATAAAAAAAATAAAAAAATAAGAAATATATATCCAAGTTCAACTCACCATAATAAACATTTTGAAAATGAAAAAATTCGAAATACTTTGACTCTTTTTAGAACATGTTCGAATCAAACATCAATGATTCAAAACAGTTCTTTTTACATTATTTCGGAAACCTAAGGATTTAATTGTATGAATATATAAAATATGGTAGGTAAATTAACGCCACAATGATGAAAGAATCGTGGTATTCTATCGTATTCTCCCAAAGATAGATTATTATGAATCATACTTGACATTCATCTATTTTAAAATTATACTTGACATTCATCAACTTCAAAGGAAACTTGTCTACAATTTTTTTAAAATTTATTTCATGCATCGATTCTAAATTCTCATTATAGTAAAATATTTATGTAGTATTTTTTAAAATTTTGTGAGTAAATAAAGTTTCCAGAAAAATAAACTCCAAGAAAGTATAGTGGAAATCGGGCCTATTTTGAGTTTTTTGAATTAAATTTTTTAAAAATTAAGTTTTTTGATTTTCAGATTTTTTTGTTTTTAGTGAATATTTTTAAATTTTAAACATTTTTTTTACTTTTTAAATGTACCTTACTTAGATGTATCTAAAAAGTAAAAATTTGTGAAAAATATATTAAAAAATTAATAAATACATAAAAATACAAAAATGTAATCAATTCTCAGATTTTTTTTTTATATTTTGACATTTAGTGAATTTTTAAAAAAAAACTTCACAAATTTTTTACTTTTTTAGATACATCTAAGTTAAGTATATTTAAAATTTTCAAAACTTACTTAAAATATTAAAAAAAATCAATAAAAATAAAAAAGTAAAAAAATAAATTTTTTGAAGAACGCTTTTTTAAAAGTAATACCAAACATTATTTTTTTTTTTTTTTTCCAAAAGGGGCATGTAAATTTAAAAAGATGCCCTAATTTTTTTTTGATGCAAAAAAAAAAAAAAAAAAAAAAAAATGCAGATATGCAGATAGGCTACATATCCGCCAGGTGCGATTGCTTTCAAGACTCTACAAAGATATTCAAGGAACCCCACCGCACCTACGCCGGGTTTAGGCCAAGGCTCCAAGGCCATGAAAGATGTTTAACCCCAACAAAGGGCTATGGAGACTCGAACCCAAGCCTTGAGCGAGGGATTCGAAAGTTTGCCAAACCATCTATTTGCCTTAAATAATTTCAAGGATATATCCGAGTGTTACATTTATTACTTTCCTTTTTGAAATCCTTCTCACAACAACTGAGCCCTAATGTGTTGTTTGTTTGTATATCTCTCTGGGTTTTTTTGATTAATCGATGAAGCACAAAATGGAGAAGAATTCAGCTGAAAAAGAAGAAACCATTGAAATGTACGATCATGGTGATGATCAACAACAACAACAGCAAATGGGTAATTTTCTACTCTTGAACAAGAAACACAAAATGGATATGAATTTGATACAATTCAGTAGTAGTAAGTCCATATCAGACTTGCCATATCAACTCCTCAACGAGATTTTTTCAAGATTACCTTCCAAGACTGTTCTTTCTTGCAAGTCTGTGTGTAAACCGTGGTTTTTTTTTTCTCTCTAGTTCTGATTTCCTCAAAACCCATTTCGAGAAATCCTCAGTTTGTGCTCTAATTCTCTCCTATGGCAATCGAGGAAGCTCAATTCCCAAAACCCTTCACTTAATCGAGGCCCAAACCGTTTCTGATATCACTGATGATTATGAATTTGTTTTCAATGGTGATGTCAAGGTCAATATTGTTTCTAAATTCGATCACCCTATGAAGGACGCAGAGATTAAGCTCATCCCCAATTATACTCTCCTGTAGTTGGCTCACTGTGGTGAATTCATGCCGCGGATTGGTCTGTATGGTTACTTCTGATTGTCCTACTCTTCTTGTTGTTTGTAATCCAATTGATGGCGATTACATTACAGTTAGCACAACCCATTTGACCTATGCTTTTCTTATTGGACTTGGTTTTAGTCCCAATACTAACCAGTACAAATTGTTGCGAATGGCCCAACGGCAGGTTATCGAACCGGTCCACGAGGAGTGTTGGTTCAGTTGGGGGACTGAATTGTACACAATTGGGAGTGGAAGAACATGGAGGAGGGTCGAAAATGTGCCTGATTTGCAGGTATTCTGTCATGTTAGACCATCATTTATTACTTCTGTGAATGGGTTTCTTTTTTGGTTGTACGATGACTATGAATTCATAGATTCTTTTGATTTCGAGCATGAGAAGTTCAGGCGTGTCTTGCCGCCTCATGGGTTTCATGGTGTAAGGGGTTTTGTGAGTTTGGGAGTATTAGGTGGTTCTCTATGTCTGTCTAATGCTTCTTCTTTGAAAAAATGTGAAATTTGGATTTTGAAGAATAACGGTACTATACAAGAGTGTTGGATTAGAGCATATGTTGTCAAAATTTCAACTGAACTGTTCCAGTTGTGGGACGATGGTTGGGGTGGTTTTTATAAGCCTATAAGATATCTGAACAATGGTAAAGTATTGATGTTCTATTCCAGAAATGCCCTAGTTGTTTATGACCCGGTCAAACAAACTGCGAGATACCTAAAGATCCCAGGGGTTCAACGAAAATGCGAAGCAATTCCTCATATTCCATGTCTTGTTTCTTTGAAGGATGTCATGGGGGATAATTCAAAGTTATTGAATATCAAATCAAGGTAAGTTTCCCAGCATTTTAAATTATGATATTTATTTTAGCATAAACACAAATATTAGTTTTAAGTTGTGCATTTCCACATGATCAGAATTTGTGAATTTATTTGTTGTTTTATTAATCTTATTTAATGCGAGGATGTTTCATTGAATTTTATGAGTAATGGTATAAAATTTTTCAATTTTTTCTTACTCAGTCACGAGAGTTGTCTCTATCATATTATTCAAGTGGGTCCTATTTCAAATTTTAAAATTTCATCCATGTATGCCACATCTGTTAGTCAAATAAAGTTTCTGAGACTTGTATAATATTTTCCATTTTATATTACCATAAGGTTTTAAAGTCTGTAGTGGTGATGCACCCAGCACTTAGTTACTTCACTCCATAATTTTGTTGTAGTTGGGTGGTATTTTTTGACAAAATAAAATTGATATATTGTATGGTGGTTAGCTATGACTATTTTCAAATTACGTAACGTCGCTCTTAGGATTAATTTGAAAATTTAATACTTTCCCTCAAGGCATTCCCCCTGTAGGGGCATGGGTGTTTGGGGGGGGTTGGAAGGGTGGGGCTGATTTTGCCAATCCAGAAAAAGAAAAAAAAGGAAAGGTATTCTTCTTCTAGTTCGGTTTTCATTTTTTGTCTGTCTGTTTCAGTATTCCTTTTTCAATCACTATTCTTTTCCTTTGGTTTTCACTTGTCTTCTACTTTATTGGCTTTCCTTTCAGTCCTTTTATTTTGGTTTTCTCTCTCTTTTTTTTTTTTCTTCTTCTTGTTGTTCGGTTTCGCTTTTCACTCTACTTCATCTTCTGTTTTAGTTTTCACCTGTATTTTTCTCTTTTCTTCATCTTTGTTTTGGTTTTCACTTTTCAATCCTCTCCCTGTTTTGTTGGTTTTCACTTTTCAGTCCACCTTCTCTGTTTCTGTACTCATTTTCTCAGCCTCTTTTTTTTTTTTTTTTGTCGTCGTGATTTTTTTTTATGAACCGTGTATATTGCTGGCTTTGTCCTTTGCTTTTTTATTGTATTATGTATGTAAGGATAGAATTAAAATAATTTTATCCATTTTTTTTTTTTTTGCATTGAAGTAACATAATTTTGATGGCATTATCCTTGTTTTATTGTATACAGACATGCATTTCACATTGATTAATTGTATGAATGTCATTTGTTTTTGGTAATCATATGCATGTATCATTCAATTAGATGTTTAAGACATTTGATATTTAGTATTGAGTAGGGTAGAATATTTGCCTCTACTTTTGGAAAAGGGTAGGACGAGGAACATTAATTTAAATCGCACTACTACTTTTGGCTACCTAACTGTCGGGAAATCAGAGTTTTTTCAGAGAATCAGTGTCGTGGTGGTGCTACGAGATGGTGATTTATTGTGTAGAAGAATAGATTCATGGGCCTATTGATTGACCATAGATGTAAACTGATCGACTGCTATCTAAGAGAAGATGAGTAGTTCTTCTATCGTTCAAGGGCAAGGGGAGAACAAGTAGTGGCTTGCCTAGATCTCAGATTTCCCATGTAGTCCATCAGTCAAACCAACAATTCTCTTCTCAAAGAAATAGAGAGTCTTTCCAGTATGCAAGCTTGTTCAGCATCTATACAACACCTACTCACATGCAAACCAACTAAAAAGAGTTGGGAGGAAAAAATAATGTGCCACTTAAATAATAATTTTCTTCAAGAAATCACCACTAGGATATCTTTACATATGTGCCATGACCATGACCATGAATTGAAGATCATGAAATATCCCTAGTGTTCAGGAGAAATTTTTAAGCACAAGTTCAACAGGTAAGAACTAGTAGTTATTTAGAGAATTTACAATTCTTTGAAGGATAAAAATACATGTATGGTCAGTTTGTATGAGCTATGCAGGGAAATCCTCCCGTTCAAAATGATTGTAGGCCTTTAGGCCAGGCCAACCAGTTCATGAATAAAATCTATAGTGGTCCAATTTGACATAACCCTTTTAAATCATTACTGGAATAGTAATAAAATACATATATAATCCCTAACGTAGCGCTTGTGTCATTTTACAATGATCCTCAAGACACGACCCCAAGGGCCACCACAGCTTCAAAAAGCGACACCCAAGCCAAAGGGCTCACAAGACCAACACACTGAACCTAAAAGATTAAACTCACAATGCAATGGCTAAGCAAAACTAACACACCCTAAGGCAAAAAGCTAAAAGCAACTGAAACAGGGGAGGCGGTAAGGACCAACCAACACCCAAAACAAAACTGCAGTTTTACATCCACCCAAAGTCATCCCAAACAACAACTTGTGTTGACTCTCATCTCCATGAGATAACAGGCCGGGCAAAACAGCTGAAAGCTTTCTCCAAAAGACCTCCACAATTGACTCATGCCAATCACTAGCCACAGTCAGTCATCCAAACAGGAAAGAAAGTGCATGGTGATTTCAAAAAATCAGGACAAGGACATGATGGGATGCAAAAATAAAATATATTTTTATTTGCTCTATACACAAATAAACAAAATATATTTTATTAACATTAAAAGATAAACTAAATTTAAATCATTAATCAGAGACTAGATTTGTGTTGCATGAGGCTCTTGGGATCGATTAGATCTGTGTTGCTTGAGGCTCTTGGGATTGTTAGAAGCTAGTCTTTCAACTTCACAAATGAGTTTAGATTTTTACAAAGCTAGCCTCTCAATGTTTCAAATCTAATTTTAATTTTCCTCTATCTACTACTAATGTTAAGCATCTAGAGTTATGTTTGATAGTCTTTCATAACACAATAAGTATCTACGAAACAATTAATATCAAAAGCTAAGCATATAGAGTATATTTAGCATTCTTATTTGTTTGTCTTGCTACACTAACATCATAACACTAACAGACCGGACACAAACAAACGAAAGAAGAAAGGCCATGATCCTATGTTCGCTGCTTCTGCCCGATGATGAACTCTTAGCCCGCGGAGTTCATGTGGCATTCTAATTTCAAACAAAAGAAATTGGCACAGTGAGAATCTATTTTGTTTGAAAACCATTCTTGTTCCTTATGCTTTGGAAAGGAGAGAAGCTTTTGTGTTCTTTACGACAAAATCTTTGATTTTTCTTTCTTATTTTCTTTCTACAGGGCCACACAACCACAGTTGTCAGCAATTGAGAAAATGCAGCACTGAAAATCAGGAGACAAGCCGGGCTACATTTTCATTTGTGATTCTTGTTTTTAGGAGTTTCTTTTAATAGACAGATAATATACATTGGAACAAAATTGATTTCCATTTCGTGTGTTTTTTTTTTTTTTTTTTTAAAGTGATAGGCTAGGAATATACAGAAACTTGATCTGATCAACCCATCTTCTGAATTGATAGACTAGGAATATATATGACATTCTTTCATGTTTTTTTTTTTTTTTCTTTTCCCCGTCTTCTGGGTTATTATTATTATTATTGTTATTATTCTGGAGAGGTTGGTGTGGAATGCTCATTCATCAGGTATTTTCTTAGTTAATTCTTTGTATAAACATTTTGATTCATCTTCGGGTATTAAAAATTAGCATCACAGAGAAGATCTGGAAGACTGCAGCTCCTCCACGCTGCTCAATTTTGTTCTCTAACTAACTAGTTTGGAGAAATAGAATTAAAACTTCAGAGCTTTTGTTGAGAGGTATCCTAAATGAACAGGTTTTTACTTTTTTATTTATTTATTTTAGTAAACGACTTATTTGTAAACCTAAGATGTACAAATCCATGAGGGTGTCGGAGTTTGATGCACTATCTCCCTTCAACACTTGAGCGAAATACAATAAATGAAAGGAAAATCCAAGACCAACCTCGCCATCTCTACCCTATGAGAACTACGAGAGTACCCCAAGGACACTTTTCGGATCAAGGACCAACCATGCATAGAACCGTGCTCAACAAGGAATACATTAGTTATTCGCCTCAGGTTGTACAATAAGAGCCGGAGAAGGGGCAATCACTTATTCTCAAAATGATTGTGAGGGAAAATGCATAGGTACTCTAGCCATTTTGATTGTGCTTGCATTTTTTAAATTTTTGTCCTTAGCTTAGTCCTGATCTCATGAAGTATTGTGTCCATAGAATTTATGGATTGTTTGTCACCGAAGAGTTACTAAAATGAATTGAGTTTAAGTTTTAACCCATGAGTGAGTACCAAGCCAGTCTAGAGATCTTGGACCTTATATTATGAGCCGAGTCTAACTATTTGGAGGATTGATTAGAGTCGTTGAAACACCAAAATAGATAAAAATATCAAAATGAGACTAAAATGTTAAGATCTAGGACTATTTCAATCAACACAATTTACAAATGTAACAACAATTTTAGAATAAAGAAAAAGTGAATACAATGGTGGTGACATGAACAGAGAAGCAAGGGTAACAGATATAGATTTCTAAATTTTAATTTTTAATTTTTTTTCCCCCCAAATACCATACCAATCACAAAATAATGATCTAGAAGAGAGGATTATCTTTTTCCCAGTGAAGAATGCAAGAGCAAATAAAGCTTCTTTAAGCATGTGAAATTAACAACATACAATTTTCTCTCTTGGTGATCATTTACATTCATCTAGGTCGGAGGAAACAAGCATCCAAAACAGGAAGAAAAAAAAATAAAAACAAGGAAAGAAGCAGAGCAAAAATCACTAGAACAATTAGACTACTAAATCATATCAATTATTATAGAATAATATTAGCTGATTTTAAGAAAATGGCATGGAAAGTTGTATCTAATTCTCCTTGACTAGAAGAAGCTACCAAGAATAGACTATAATTGGCAATTCAATCTTCACAAATTGTATCTTAAAGAATTTTTTCACTTAACAAATTAGAAATAAAAAATAAGTTATTCAAGCCACAGATTTTGAGAGTGAGAAATAAGCTCTAGATAAAGGTTAATTACTTCTCCTTCATCTCATGATTCAGAAGGCTTGGCTAGGCTAGGCTCTCACTTCTGCAACCTGATCACTTTGAATGTTAATTGCTTCTCCTTCGTTAAGTAAAGCAAGGCTCTCCTTATAAATAAACATACCATGAACACGAGCAAATGGTTGGCCTTTAAGTTTCCGATGCTCATGGATTTTAAGATCATAATAAACCAAATTGCTATTGGACTTTATCAGAAGAACTTCACCATTGCTCATGAGCCCAAAAGAAAATTCAATTGCGTCTCTTAAACTATATTGTTTAGTCCAAGAATCCACAACACCATAATCTGTCATAACCCATATGTCCGAGCACGTAAAAGGCAAGTGAGTCCCTGAAGGCCAAGATGGACCCTGCTCCAAAATTAATGGCAACAGGCAAACTTATTTCTTGAAATATCTCGTCCATCATATGGAATGACATGATGAACCATTGTTGTCTATCACTACTTTCACTACCCCTGCCCCAGTTGTATGCTTTCCAATGGACAGCCCCATTAACTAAGGGACTGGAGGAGGGATGGAATACCCTACAGTCCTTGAAATTGGTAGTCATCTTCCTCCAAGAATCTGTACTCAAACTGTAAACCTCAACCTCAGGTTGAATAGATTCTAATCTGTATACAAGTCGCACCACCTTGTAATCATTAATGTGAGGAACAAAGCCAAATCCGAGAGCCTTATCAACAGGACGACTTTCGATCTGGGATGTTGGGAGCATCTTGAATTTACCAATTGAAGGGTTCCATAGAACTACATCACAGAATGTATCTGGAAGGACTATGTTCAAATCCAAGAGGCACAATAACCCATTAGAAGAACCCACAAGCCTGAATCGACTGAAATACTTCCCGTATTTGGTCAAGTCTGGAAATTGATATCTCTTGGTCTCGCCAATGTTTCCATGCAGCATAGGCTATAGTAGATAAATCTCCTAGACTTTCGATGTCCACATTGGAGGATTACATGGCTGCTGCTGCCATTATCTCTGTCACTGATTGAACGATGAAGAAGATGCTTGTTGATGAAGAAAGGTTCGGCAACTAAAGAGTGCCATGACTTGCAAACACACCTGCAACACCCGAGTGTTTGGACAGGTAGTCTTGCAAAGATCTCCAGCATGATTTCCATGGGCAAACTCATAGAGGCTGACATCAATCCCAGCTTGAAATATTTCTGCATGCCTTATAAGAAGAGAGAGAAAACATAGCATGATAAGATTCTACTTTTTCCGTGTGATACATGACATTATAGTACTATATTTTTCTTATCTAAATCTATTATCTATCTATCCATTTATATTTATATCCATACCTTAAAACTGAATTACTTGAATTTCTAACTTCTAACAATAAATAAATACAACACAATTTATATATATATCACAAAGCATACATTCGTTATCTCGAACTTTATGTGCTAAGCATACATCATCTCTAAAGTTCCACAAATGGTATTGAGAAGTCTACAAAATTTGCACATAAATTGAATACTTTGAGTCAATATTACTGAGGCAAAGGATTAGGTTTTCCAGTTTAACCTGATTGCTCTGGCCAATTATATTCTTTTAGTAGCAAAATTATTCTATTGTAATCAAAGTTTTTATTTACTTTTTATAGGCATAAAAGTATTTTTTGTAGTGAAATACTAAATATAAGAATGAAGCAGAAATAAAAATAATGTACCTTCCACTGAATTTAAATTTAAATAATGTACAAGAAATATTAGAGCATCTCCATCAAATTAGCTATTTTTATTTTTTAGCTAGAATAGTGAATAAATTACCAACTTTTAACTCCATCAAACTAATTACCTAATTAGCTATTTTAGTTTTTGTGATTTTGACTCAACAAATGTAGCTAGTAATTTTGACTAGTCAAACATTAAAAAATTAATATTTTTATTATTTTAGAGTTATTTGTGTTGAGTTTATAAAAGATAATTTAAAATAAAAACAATATTTGAATAGCATAGGCAAAGAATAGAGAGTTTGTCGGAAAGTGTATTGAAAAAGTGCATAGCCAAAATAAAAAAAATTAACTTTTGAGTTAAAATATAACAAAATTTTATATAGTTTGATGGGGATGCTCTTATAGGTAGAAAATACAATTAATAAATGTCTTCCGGAGCATAAATAATGTAGTAATATTATTTCTTCCTTTTACAAATATGTTCATGACAAAACTACATAATCAAAAGCTCTCACAAACAACTATAACATGTAGCTTAGTGTTTATAATATCTAGAACCAAAAATGTCATGATAGCATCCGCAACGATGCTCCCAATTTGTTCCCTAAATTTCAACTAAAACGTGGATTCTTTTTGTTTTAGGGAGTCACTTTTTCCCTAAATTTCACTTTTTCAACCACATTGTCCAACAATACTCCCTATTCTTTCTCTATTCTATTTAAATAATTTTTTTATTGTTTTTAACCCAAATTGTGAAATCTTTTATTGTTTTTCGCAAAAAAGCGCAGTTGACACCACCAAAAAAAAAAAAAAAAAAAGTCATCTGCCATCCCCACACCTTTACTATTACCAAACCTCCACACCAATCTATTCTCCATTTCAGATACCAATCAGTAAATTCATCAATATGTCAATAAAAATAGTTAATATAATAGTAGACCAACAGTCAGAAACAAAGATTTGAGAGATTTGGTAAAAGATTTGAAAAGAGAAATGAAAAAAGAAGTGAAAAACATTTCACCTACTTTCACACCATTTTCTTTTCTTTTCTTTTCTTTTTCCAAATCCCTTTCTAAATCCCTCGACCAAACACACCAAACACAGTTTAAAAGAGGAAAAAAAGATATACAATCTTTTGAACTCCACAAACAATGTTCATAACCATTCTCAATCTCCATAACCAAACTCTTTTTTTTTTTTTTTTTAAAAAAAATAAACTTAAGTATTCAATTCAAAACCAGTAATTGAGTAAAATTTTAAAACCCTAATCTAAATCTAAGAGTACATTCCAGAAATTACAACACTAAAAGCATACATACATACCAGACATTGCTGTTGGTGATGACAATGGTGACGAAGAACGAGTCTGCTCCGATTCCAGAGAGAGTCTGCTCCGATGTTAAAACCCTGAGTTTCTGCTGAAAGAGGCTTCTTCTCAACAAGTAGAGGAATATGACTTTAAAATTACGTACTTTTTTATGTTGTGATAATGACAAAACCTCCGTTTGGGAAGTGTGTTATTTTTTGATTTTTTTAATTATTTTAATTTGGGTTAAAAAATTTGATTTGGGAATAGTTTTTGGATTTTTTTAGTTTTTTTAATTTTTTTTTTTGTAAGAGAAGAGTGTAATGATTATGAATTAAATGTGATGTTTTGTTTTTTATGATTAAAATAATATATTTTATCTTTTGTGGCTAAAATAGTCAAAAAAAGCCCTGGAATAACTCTTCCCAAACGGACCCTAAGGGTAGTTTGGTAATGGACTAATTTAGGTATTGTTTAGAATTAAATAATTAAATATTTTAGTTAAAAAAATCACTATAAATTATCATATTATTATTTTTATTTTTTTTTCTTATTTTTTTTTATAAAAAATCAAAAAATTATTAAAATAGTTGGTTCCTAAACAAAAAAAAAAAAAAAAATTATTCAAAAAATTAAGACTCCGTTTGGTAAGCCTCTCAAATTATAGTTTCACCCATTGATTTGAGTTTCAAATCATAATTCTACACCCATTTCTCAAAACTCAATTCGAAATATAATTATTATTTTTCAAAACCCATAACCAAACACATAATTCAAAACTTTTTTCAAAATCAAATTTAAATCAATATTTTAATTTTTTTAATATTTTAATATTTAAATATGTTACAATTTTTAAAATTTTAAATTTTTTGAATATTTTAAAATATTTTAATTTTTAAATATTACGATCTTAATTTTTAAAATTTTAAAATATTTTATAAAAATAAAATAGTGTGAAAGTAATGTGCTTTGTTATGAGTTATAACACTTGAATTAAGTTTTGAAAACACTTTCCAAAACTCATAACTAAACAAATTTTATTACTTCACATGTCAAATCAAACTTTCAAAACTCAATTCCACACTCAATTTAAAACTCAATTCAACACTCTATTCAAAAATCATAACCAAACAAATTTTTTATACTCAAATCATAATTTCAAAACACACAAACTCAAAATACAACTCATATTCTCAAATCATAGTTAGAAAGTTTTACCAAATAGAGCCTTAAAGATTCCCTCTCATTCTTTTTTATTTTTTGCATTTTTTTTTAAAAGTTAAAAAAATCATTCTCAAATATTTTAATATTTTTACCTCATATTTTAGGTTGTGTTTGAAAAAAAATCATGGATTATAGATTTACATAAGAGTTAGTACGAGTTTTTTAAGATGGTAGCGAGAGTTAAGAATAGGTCTATTTTGGTAATTAAAAAAAAAATAATTTATTAACTTATTCCGGTCGTATTATTTTTCTATTTTTTTCATGTCTTCTTTTAAAAAAAAAGATTAAAAAAAGTTAAAAAGTTTTTTTTATTTTTTTATTTTTTTATTTTTTTTTAACGTTCCAAAATATTATAATTTGTATGTTAAAATTAAGAAAAATTATGAGAAAGTCCTATACAGAATCGCCATCTAATCATTTTATTGATTTTCTAATACATTGATAGGTTTTGTTTGTTTTGACAAGCTTACGAGATTTTATTTTGAATTTTGGTATGATTTGCTGACATTTTTACCCTTCTTAGAAAAGTTGATTCAATTTTTAGATCATGTTTCGCTATTCCAATGTAACATTCAAACGTAACATTTCAATGGAATACTTTATCAGTAAATTACAAATACACTCTCGAGATTTGCTTAAAGTACAAATTGCTCTCTAGTTTGAAAAATTATAAGTATTTCCTTGTTAAAATTTTTATTTAATAGAATTAACTAAAAAAAAGAAATTCATAATTGCTCTCCTATACAATAATAAAATTACCTAAATTACTAATTGAAACATACTTATAATATTATTAAACACTGTTAATTGATTTGATGATTTATTAATAAAATGAGCAATTTGTTATAAAATTAGAAATCTCAAGAAGTGGAATGTAATTTCTAAAATCACAGATGGCGATTTGTATTTTAATCAAACCTCAGGAGGTGTATTTGTAATTTACTATACTTTAATGTAATACATAAAAAACTCTTTAGTATAATTTTTTAAATATAACACTCAAAGAACGAATATTCCAATATAACATATTAAAAACTCCACTTTTTCCAAATGTAATAACATAATATTCACAAAAATTTTAATGTACATTTTACAAACATAACACAACAGTTTGTAATGGGATGTTATATAACACTACTTTGTAGGTTCTATAACACTTTACCTCTCTACTTTTTTCATGTCTTTTTAAAAAAAAAATTAATAAAAGTTAAAAAGTTGTCTTTTTTTCCAACGTCCCAAAATATTATAATTTGTATGTTAAAATTAAGAAAAAATTATGAGAAAATCTTATATAGGAATCAGTTGCTCCAATTAGTCCCATCGATTTTCTAACACACTGATAAGTCTTGTTTGTTTTGTCAAGCTTACCATGAGATCCTATTTTGAATTTTGGTATGATTTGGTAGACGTTTCTACCCTTCTTAGAAAAGTTGGATCCAATTTTTAGATCACGTTTCTGTCACTCTAATGTAGCATTCAAACATAACATTTCAATGTAATACTTTAATGTAAAACGCAAAAAACTCCTTAGTATAATGTTTTCAAACGTAACACTCAAAGAACATAATGCTCTAATATAACATACTAAAAAACTCTATTTTTTCCAAACGTAATATTTTTAAAAAATTTTAATGTACTTTTTACAAACATAACACTTTGTAATGGGATAAGCTCCTTCAAACTTGTATCTTTCCATAATCATCCATACTCTTGTGGATTCAAATTCGATTCACATAGATAATCCAAACCATCTACTTTAGGTTTTATAATAAAAATCATTCATACAAAAAATTAATTTCATCGATCATCTATAAATATAAGAATAAATCACTTTTTATTTTACAAAACGAATAGCAAATAAGATTGTAAACTTAAACTATTTATTTTGTAAAATAAAATGTGATTTGTTTCTATATTTACAGTTATTTGATAAATCCAATTTTTTGTATGGATAATTTTTATTGTAAACGTTATGAAATAGACGGTTTGAATTATCAAAATGACTCTAAATTAAAATTTAGAAGAAGAATATAAATAAATATGAAGAGATGAAATATAAAGCAAAATTTATACTCTTTGTAACACACTATGGTGTATTTTTTCAAAGCAATAAAGCCTATGATGTGTGTTTTCAAAACATAACGGATCGGATCCGAACGGGTTGCCCAATAGTGTATTAAACCATAAAAGCCTATGGTACAGTTTTTACGGAGAAATTGACTAACATATAACAATAGCATCCACAACGGGTATAACCGTGGATAATTACAAAATAGGACTTACCTGAGTATTAAAAATAAAATGGGACTAACACCTTATGATTTTGTTTATTACAATTTATAATAAAAATTACATTTTGTGATAAGAAATATTATAGGTTTTATTTGTTTTGATTTTTAAAATCTGTTTTTTAAAAAAATTAAAAATTAATTTAGTGAAAGAAATAGTTTTATCTTGTGGAAGAGCATAAATAGTTTTATGTTTTGAGAGGACATAAATAATTATTAAAAATTAAAAAAATTTTTTTTGATATTTATTTTTGTCAAACTAAATTTAGTATTTCAAAAAAAAATTCTGAAAATTATTTAAAAAAAACAAACCAAATATGCCCATATTATTTTATAATTCATGTTATGAAATTTTGTATTAAAAAAAGTTATGAAAGCATATCATAAAATGTTCCAACATATACCCAAAAATAGAAAAGAAAAGAAGAAGCTCTCCTAATTCATCCTCAAGATTGTACTTAAACCACTTGTTAACTGTGGAGTAATCTTTATTATTCTACAGGGAGAGAACTTAATCACTAACCAATATGTATTAATAGTGTTTAAAGTAAAGCTAATCTTAAACAACGCAAAGAAACAAGCAAAACAATCTCATTACCAGTGCTACCTGTTTCATTGTGTTTCCATTTTCTGTTTTTGTGTTTTCAAATTCAAAACAATGAAAATTTTGAAAACAATCATCCTTTTATTATCATTTTCATTTTTGTGCTAAAACAGTTTCAAAAATTTGACAATAACTTTTTACTATTCTCAAAAAATAATCAGAAAACAAAAACTACACATTTAAGCTTATAATCTCCAGCTGGCAGACAATGTCGATGATATTACCTTTTTTTTTTCAATAATAGTTGGTGACCAAATTCAAGAGTTCAATCGTTGATAGTTTGAGCCATTTGAGCCACTAATTTTGTGGCCCTCAAACATTTTTTTTTTTTTTTTTTGGGATCGAGATGATATTACCTCATACCTTACATCAACCAAGGAAATTCAGAGATCAACCACTTATTGGAAAACACAACACCCACACTATTGAATACCCAATACTAACATAAATCGAAGACCATGTTGAACAGACTCAACCAAATAAAAAAATTCTAAGATCAATACAATCCCCACAAAATTAGCATAATGATAGATTTACGAGGATACTTTTCACTCATTTAAAAATTGATCAGTACCATTGAACAAACAATCTCAGATAAGAACTAAACAAGCTTCAACAATTAAAGAACCATAATGGTGACAAGTAAATGGTGTGATTTGCACAATGACAAGTCACCACAAAGTAAATTCATTCACAACAGTATGAGAAAGCAATTAGAGATTTTTTTTGGGTGAATGAAAGCTATTAGAGATAAACAATTCAAGGAAAGCTATTTCACAGGCTGACTTGCTTCAAATACATAAATAAATTATGGGCAAGTATATAATACCACATATGTAGTGCCAAGAATACAGTATTGAAGGCAAGCTAATGAGTAATGAATGGCACTTGTATTCCAAAATATTAGATTATGATTTAGAAAGCAAAATAAAAGAAGAGAAAAATCATGATAATAATATCACTTCTTGTCATTCCACTTATACTTTCTAGCTGATTGTTGACCCCTTGTTTTAATCATCACCTTAGACACACAACATTCTTCTTACATGAAATAGTGGTCAATCTCATAATTAACACCACGACTATCAGGTAGCTTATATACTGGCAACTGAAAAGTAAAACAATGGCAATACAAGTTTTCAATCCTCAACCCCATCGCCATTTATGTGTTGATACAGCAGTGCATCTTTATAACACATATCCACTTTGAATGTATGACTAGAAGTGTTTCATACTTGTAAGACTTCCCAGTTCCCACACCCCTCAATCGGTTCTAGGTGTAGGTTCAAAACAAAACAATACTCAAGAAAACATAGTAGTAGGCCCTCGTTTTTTTGATAAGCAGAAACATGATAGGCATACATGAGACTAGCCTGATGTCCATTTGGAGACTGATTATGTATTACCAAAACTCTTATTGATCCCTCTATCCCTATGAAGCACGGATACGGATATGAGTACTAGTACTAGTACGATACGGGGTAGGTCGATACGGTACAATTCAAAAAAAGTAGAGTACGGGTACGGCTTGGTCCGCTTATAAAAAAATATTTATTTTTAATTTAGAATAATGCAAAAATTAATTAAATGGTTTAAAATGTTAAGATTCAACCTACAATTAACATTTAATGCCAAAAGTAAATGTATAATTCAAAATTAAATGTCAATATATTTTACAAACTATAGTTTAATTTTAAAAACATGCTAAGTATAAAACTAAAAATAAAAAAGAAGTCTAGTGAAAGTAGTTTTATTTCTGTAGTAGAAGAAAATATTGTTTCGTTTGAGGTACGATACAGACTTAAGTATATAGTAGGTACGTTTGGATACGCCAAAAATTAAGAAGAAAAAATTTGAGTAAGTGTTTCAGGCACCAAGCACGATGCGTATATCATATGAGGTACTATACGCAGATAAGTCCGCGGTACGGGTACGACATGTTTTTCGAAGTATCTATGCTTCCTAGTTCCCTCCTAACATTACCCAATCAATAAAGTGACTATAACAGTATTAATTTTAAGAATAAACTGTAAAAACGTAATACCATTTATATAACATTGAAAAATGCTGGTATATAAAAAAAAAAAAAAAAAAAAAAACAGAGTGACTACACACACAAAGTTCATTATCTTCAACAACATCAAACTCTATAGGTTGATAGAACAGTTGCATCTACATATACAAAGCCAATTAGGATTGTGACGAATTTGTTGAATCATCCTAGACTTCCCCATTCCCTAATGGAGTAGTTCTAGGTCCCCTTAACCCATTCCCAGCATCAGGGAAACAGAGCAGATCTTCTTGACACTAGCCATTATTTCCATTTGGATATCATAATTATGTGGAACTGAATATTAGCCTGAACCCACCCCACATGACCCAACCTAGAAAATGACTTCATTCAAGATAGAACTATTTCTTAGTAAGTATATATCAAATGCAAACAGGAAATATAATCTAAACATAACCATATTGCATACCATTCTGTCACAACCCCAAACCGCCTTAGAAGAATGAAAGTGCGGATGGCCAGTAACCCGTGGTTACCGAAGGCCAACTTACAAGGATCAAACACAATCAGAGTATAATATATGGGGCTCACAAATGCGGAAGCAATAAATCAAAATACAAGTGGTCCACAAGAGCTGTGCATAGTTCGAATGGAATGACAAGTACAGGTGGTTCTCATCCAAATTCTTAATAAACAAATTACAAGTTACATCTTGATCAAAAGGCTTTTGAGCCGACAAGCACAAAAAACAAAAGGTGTAAGCCAAGAAGCATGTTTTTCAAGATTTGCCGACGTAAATTACAACATTGCCGACATGAATACAAAACAAAGCCGACATGACAAGAATCCAAAACAAGCTTTGCAAAACACGCCCAGGCGCCGCCGTCTCCGCCATCACCTACATATATCTAGAGAGGGTGAGCTTGGATACTCAAGAATGGTACAATAATAAAGGTTTTGCATGAATATAGCCAAGTCCTTTCAAAACAAAAACAAGCCAAAACCATACAAATATTAGCCGAGGTTCTTTCCAAGCAAAACATATCAAAATTCTTATCAAATCAAGGGATGAACCGATTCATCTATCCAGCCTATAAGTCTCGAGGATGCTTACTAGCATCGCAAAACACAAATCAAAGCTTTCGAACAAACAAATCCACGCCAGAAACCGTCGGTACAACAAGGACGAGGCGATCCGCAATCGATTAGTCAAGGTACTGCGAAAGTTTATAGTCCTCCAGCACAAGGGACTTGTGTTACTTAAGCCCATAGCTCTTTTTAACACGATGGTCTTGTGTTACTTAGGCCCGTAGCCCGCTTTAACACGATAGTCTTTACAAGAAAGGACCGTATCCTTTTATACTTAGTGCCGCAAAAGTTTAGAGTCCTCCAGCACGAGGGACTTTTAAATGTAGTGCCGCGAAAGTTTAGAGTCCTCCAGCACAAGGGACTTTCAAAAGATGACATCAAAACAAAGCTTATTCTTGATACATCAAAAAAGAGCTAATCATTCATGCTTAACAAATACTTTTCAAAACAAAGCAAAACAAAGCTCATCAAAACTTGATAACATAGCTTTATTAAAAATACCACTCACCTAGATCTTCTCGGGTGTAGGCTCAAAGCAAAGGTCAAAGTCCTACAATTACATGGCAAATCACATTCTCAAAACAAGCTTTACATGCACGCAATGATCTCGGCATTCTCACAGAATCTAAGTTAATAACAAAACAAAACATGCTGGAAGTCAGGACACTGTTTTCCACCTCATAGAAACACACAGGGTACCATCCAGGTCTAGCCGAGGTCCCGCACCTCCTTGCCGAGGTGTGGTCCTGATGGCCACATTCAAAACGAAATCGGGAAACCCTGAGTTTCCCCCTTGAAGAATGCAAAGAACAAGATCATCAAGAACATCCAGAACATGCATGCTAAAATCATAACTCGTTTATTCAAAAAAACTGAGATTTCATGCTATGAGTTCAAAAACATGGACCTGGGTACCCATACAAGAAGATCATGCGAGAACAAACACAAAGACATGGTTCTTGTTTCAAACTTTCGGATCAAAACGAGACTTTTCTTCAAAATCTCATGAACATTATTTTCTCTTCAAAAACCAACTTCAAATCAATGCATGGCGTGCAAAACGAATTCAATCATGCGATGCAGCTTGATAAGCAATAAGAACAACCAGAGTAGAGCGAGAATCTAACCTCAAAACTCAAATCTAACGGTTCGATCCTCAAGGATCAAGCTCAGAACTCTACTTCTCTCTCTAAAACTCTTCCTTCTTCCTCTAGAGCCTCTCCTTCTAAAACAAAGATTTGAGACAAAATGATTTGTTTCTAAGTCTGCCGGCTGTCTTAACACTCAGCTCGGACACGTGGCACGACCGGGTTGGTTCAACTCAAAAGGGTGACTGATTGATAAGACAAGTCTCTGACAAAGCGTAACCAACAAGCTAGATGACAAGACACATCGGCAAGCAATGACATCGGCTAAAGACAAAGCTTCTCGCAACAGGTAACAAAGACATCGGCTAGGAGGACGACACTTGACTAAGCCAGGCCACACCTTGGCCTCGATGTGCCACACCTCTGTCTAGGCCATACCTGCCCAAGGACAAAGATCACTATATGCAAAACATCTCACTCAAAAGCTTACATCTCGCCATCATGCCGGGGTGGAGGTGAAGGCCAACCAAGTGGTTCCGAAATAGTTCTAAGTACAAAGGTTCACAGGTGAACTAAGCTCAAGATGACCTCGGCCACACACCAAGCAAGGAACAAAATCATGCAAGCAACGCTGAAGCAAAACAAGGCAAGTCTCAAACAAAACTAGACAAGGCAAAACTTTGCAAAACAGCATAGCAAGACAAGATCATACATGAATGTATGCAAATATGACTAAATCAAAGTGAGGGTTGCTACATTCCACCCATAAGCATTAGTTCAACAAAGGAAATGAAATTGTCAAAAAGCTTCAACCAGATTCATGGGCATAATCTAATCATAACCATATTGCATACCATTCCACCAATATACTAAGCATTACGTACCATGTTTCAACCTAGAGCTAAGATGTTCATACTTCATAGTAGGCTAGAGAGTTAATACTAGAAAAAACAACTCAAATTAACATTTGAGAAAACAATGAGCTTAAAATGAAGTGCATCACCTAAAATGCTCCATTCAGCCTCTATGGTCGCTTTCTCCTCCTCGGATGGAGCACGACCATCCTCGTAATCAACTCCATCACAAGCACTCGCTTGCTTCTTCAGACACCATTTGTCGATCAAGCGTAACCAAGCTCTCAATATAAGTATCCAAATGAAACGAAGTCTGTACACCACAAATTTCAAGTGCCTTAATCCTTTTGTTCGCAGTCTGATAGGATACAACCTTCTTGTTCCACATTTCCACCAGTAATTCACCATTGTTCCTAAACCCGAGCACATTCGATATACCTTCAACCAAACAAACAGAAAATTGCTTAACCCAACTCTCAACAACACCATATTCCTTCATAATCCAAACCTCACAATCCCTATTGGTACAAGGACCACGATTGTCATAGTGAAACACCGAAATTGAATCGCCATACACCGCAACAGATAAGTCGAGTGGAAATTCAGAAACCAACTTCTTGGGTAACCTCATCTCACAAAAAACCTCACTACCTATATCAAACGACAGCACCACATTGCAGAATACACTCATTAGCTTGCCTTCAATACTATATTCTTGGCACTCCATATGTGGTATTATATACTTGCCCATAATTTATTTATGTATTAGAAGCAAGTCACTGTGAAATAGCTTTCCTTGAGTTGTTTATCTCTAATTACTTTCTGATAGTTCATATGCTATACCGCTAGAATGAATTTACATTGTGTTGACTTATCATCTGCAAAGCACACCATTTACTTGTCACCTAAATCTTTTTTCTCTCTCTCTCCAAAAATGTCTGACTACTTCCCTCGCCCATTTCTAATGAACCTCCTCTCCAGACTCGTCAAAACCCTCCTCCAATTCAAAAAGGATGCAAATCATGGTGCTCTCTCATCTCCACTCGATTTCATCACAACCCACCTCAAAGTCAACCTCAATCCCACTTCTCCTTCCAAAACCCACCACGCCCATTTAACTCTTCCGCTACTTCTCTCTTAACCCACGAAGAGAACACTACTCCCTCCGCCTCAATGACGAACCATTCACCAAGCTCATCGACCTCCATTGCCCTTTCAAACCTCGCTCCAACAACCACTTTAGACTCGCTGTAGCTTGCACGGCTTGATTTGTCTCTCCGACAATTGCTTTTGGCTACACCTACACTATCGCCGACTCGCTGGTGCCGTTGTTTGATATGAGTAGTGAGGTATTTTGCAGATGAGGTTACCTAAGAAGTTGGTTTTCAATTTCCGCTGACTTGCCTGCTGCGTGTATGGCGTATTCAATTTCGTGTTTACAATCGTGGGTCCTTGTACCAAGAGGGATTGTGAGGTCCGGATTATGAAGGAATATGGCGTTGTTGAGAGTTGGGTTAAGCAATTTTCTCGCTTGTTTGGTTGAAGGTATATCGAATTTGCTTGGGTTTAGGAACAATGGTGAATTAACCGTGAAAATGTGGAACAAGAAGTGCTAACAAAAGGATTAAGACTCTTGGAATTTAGGGTTTCTACAAGGAGAGAGAGAATGAAACCCTAGCTAGTGAGCAGAGAGAGAGTGAGATCGAGACTGTGAAGCGTATGAGGAGAGAGAGAGAGAGAGAGGCGTGGAGACCTGTTCAATTTGAACCCGAATTGTGTTGATCCGAACCCATTTACAAACCCAATTTTTTTATTTATTTGGAAGACTTAGACCCGCTTGGTAGAGTTGAGGGAAAATGATTATATATTATAATTTAACAGATTATAAATTATATCGTTAACATAAGTTGTTAACCTGTTTGGTACAGCTGTGGGATTATAGATTTAAGCAACAGAGTAGTATTTAGTTGATAAGTTGTAAAATAACTTTTTACTGTATAATTATCCTTTTTGCCCTTATATGATATAAAAATAATTATTTTGTCATTTTTTTTTTCAGTTTTAATTTTTAAAAAGTTATTTCATTAATAAAAAGTATTGCAAAAATTATTATTTTCATTAATAGTATCAATTAGTGTAAAATTATTTCATTTTTTTATTATAATTAATTACTTAATTAGCATCAATACTTTCTTCTTTTAAAAAAAAAAAATCTTTTTCTTCATTATAAATTAATTAATGTCAATTAATGGGTTAATTAGCATCAATACTTTCTTTTTAATTTTTTTTTTCATTTTTAAAAAAATCTTTTTCTTCATTATAAATTAATTAATGTCAATTAATGGGTTAATTAACATCAATATTTTTTTTCTTTTTATTTCATTTTTTAAAAATCTTTTTCTTCATTATAAATTAATTAATGTCAATTTATGGGTTAATTAGCATCAATATTTTTTTTTAATTTTTTTAAAATCTTTTTCATCATTATAAATTAATTAATGTCAATTAATGGCTTAATTAGCATGAATACTTTTTTTTTTATAATGTTTTTCTTCATTATAAATTAATTAGTGTCAATTAATGGAAATACAATTTATTTCAATATTAATTGAAATATTTTTTTTAGTGATATTTCATTATAAATTAATTTGTGTCAATATTAATTGATATAAATCGCACAATTTATTTCAATATTAATTGATATTAATTTGGACAATTTATTTCAATATTAATTGCACAATTTATTTCATTATAAATTAATTTGTGTCATTATAAATTAATTATTTTTAAATTAATTAATTTGTGTTACTTAGTGACTAAAATGCTTAATTATTATTTTTTTATTAAAAAAACATTGAAAACCTCCCCAAAAAAAAAAATTGAAACCCTAGCTTTCAGCATACAAAATAAAAGGGTTTGAGATCGCCTCTTCATCTTCATCTTCATCTTCTAGGCCAAGATCTTCATTTCATTTTCTTCTCCAATAACACAACCACCACCGCCGCCTCCCCATCCGTTGCCATCGCCATCGTCAAAGGCAGAGGGACCAACTGGGCAATGGTAGATCCACCATAGCCTCGACACCTTTTTCTCTCTCTCTCACACAATTTCAAATACATTAGGCGGCAGAGGAGGAAGCAGAATAGAGGCGGCGATGGTGGTGGTGGTGGTGGATTTGCCACCGTTGATCGAGGCTGTCAATTTGGCTTCCCCCACCTTCCCATACTCTTCACCAAATCGGAAGCTAGGTTTCCGGTGCGCTCGAGCCTCTATTGGGCGGTGATTGTCACTCTCATAGATTTGAATCCGAACACACAGAGAGAGAGAGAGAGAGAGAGAGAGAGCGCTTAGGGTTTTTCGAGAGCTAGGTTCGCTGAAATCGCCTCCTGTTTCACCGAAAATCGTCTCTCAAAGATGTGTGAGAGACAGAAATGAGTTGGGTTTGGTTTATATACATGGCACATTTGTAATAACTTGAAAGCGTGAGGGGCATTTTAGTCATTTTGCCCCTATAATCCCAGCTGCGCGCTTAAGCTGAATTGAAAAGCACCTCCACCCCAACTTAAAGAATAATC
This sequence comes from Camellia lanceoleosa, assembly GCA_025200525.1. NCBI lineage: Eukaryota > Viridiplantae > Streptophyta > Magnoliopsida > Ericales > Theaceae > Camellia > Camellia lanceoleosa. Next base: position 118,269,772 of record CM045764.1, on the reverse strand, counting down.
ACTTTTTGGACATAATTTAAGCTAAAAATTGATCACTTGAGTTACACCAAACACACAAAAATTACTTAATTTAAACTAAAAGCTAAAATAAGCTGGATTTAAACTCTACCAAACACCCCCTTAGAGCATTTACATTAGCTTCATCAAATGTAGTTTGTGATTAATTATAATTAATAAATTATAAAATTTTTACTCCATCAACCTCAATAAATAATTTTAAACTTTTTTTGGTTAACTTTGCCACAATTTGTTAAGGTACTACTCATTAGGTATTCAATAATTTTTCTTTTTTTTTTGGGGGCATAGATTTGACCTTTTTTTAAATTTCTTAAATACTATTTATTGAAAAGATATTTAAAAATTATTTAAATATAAAAAATGAATAAAAATAAATACTTTAATGAAATAGAATTTTAAAATAGAAAAATTGATGGATCAGATATATAAAAACGACTAGTACTAATATAAAAGTGCTTTTTGAGTAATAATTTGATTCAAAATTTGTTGAGGCTAATGTGGATACTCTTACTAGCCAATTCTATTGAGGAGTCTTATTACTGTAATTTGCGCTTTTTTCACCTATCAATATTCCTAAAATAATTCTTCATTCACCATATGCATCTCTATTATCAACACTATTTATGACTTTCTCCTCCTCCGCCAACAACCATATCTTGGTAATAATTTTCAGCGATATTTTTTAAATTGTTTCAACAAAAATAACATCTATCACCACTACATCACTATCAAGTACTAACTCCACCACTTAATCACTCATTCATATTTACACACACACTCACTGTCATTTATTTATATACTTATTTACTCACAAAAATACAACCTCATAGACATTATAAGACATCTGATAAATTTATTAGAAACACATTCAGTGGTAAATTATTACTGGAGGTGGTCGCAATGGAGAGAGTCACAATCGCCTTTTTGTGTTTGGGTTTGACTCTTCTTAGGGATTTAACTTGAGAGAGTATTTGAGCTTAACGGGCCTATTGTAAACCTAATCTTGGTGATCCAAACCTGTAATAACCCCGACCCTGATTAACGCTAATTGAGACTTAATTATGTCTAATAATAATTAAGGGAAAAATCTGGAATTTAATTGCATGTGCATTGCATAACTTGTGTGTTATTATCTGTTTAGTGTCGGAATATTTGTTCGTGTTTTAAACTTTAGACTGCAAATTGGAAGCCTTATCGGCGCCCAATTTCAAATTGATTAGTGTTTTGGACTCGTTAGATTTTATGTGAATTTATGGTAGGTTCAATTAAAATTCGATTTGGAATGTTTAAAATCGATTAAATAACATTTTACTAGTGAACCTAGCGTAATTACGAAATGTCATTGAGTGGCCATTGTCTAACCTTATTCTTGAGTTCATATACAAGAACAAAAACATCTCCTTCACCATTTGAGAGACCAACCACTAGAGAGTGAGGAGAAGGAAAATTTGTGTAGAATTGGGAATTTTGAACTCACCAAGTGATTTGGCTTGATCTTGGAAAGGATTGAAGAAGTGTGTATGTGTTAGAGCTTCTAAGCTTGACATTCTAGACTAAGGTGAGAATACATCCCTCATTCATATGAGTAAACTAGTTCTTGCATATTTTCATGACACATTGAAGATTAGAGTCTAGATTTGGCTTGAATTGTTGAGTTGGGTAGTGTAATATACATGTATGAACACATTCATGGAAATTAGAATTGTTGGTGTCAAATTTCTACATGCATGTGCATATTTTTGCTAAAGCTTATGAGTTCAACAAATTTCGAAGTTAAATGTTGCCTTGGATCATGATTTGAAGTCTTGAAATGGAATTGAACTCATGCATGTGTCTTTAAACTTGGTTCTTGGAAATGTATGGTAATGGTGCTCACATGGACTCACTCTTGGGCAATGATTTGTCAAATTGGCTTTTGAAACTTGATGTAATATGAGTTTGAAATGTTTTCCCAGAATTTGGGCCCAAGAGGTTGAGTTTTGGTTGAAGAATGCTTGGTTCGAATCTTGAAGACAACTGAAATTCCAGATTTTGCTTCCTCGCCGAAGCGAGGATTCTCGCCGAGCAAGAACCTTTTTGTCCAGGGCTCCGCTCGAGCGAGAACCAAGCGAGCATCGCTGAGATTTCAAGAACCAAGATTTTTATCGTTTATCAGATCACGAGCGAGGAAGGCTCGCCGAGTGAAGCCTTTGATTTTGGTGAGCTCGCCGAGCTTACCATCGCGAAAAATTTCAACATCCAAAGATTTTTACTGCTTCATCGACCGCCGAAGGTAGGCTCGCCGAGCGAACCCTTTGATTTTGGGAGCTCGCCGAAAGGAAGAAAGATCGCCGAGCGAGACCCCTGCCAAAGAACTTTGAAAAATGTTTTCTAAGGCATTTTTATGCCCACATTCCATCCTAGGCATTCCTAGGCCATGATTAAGACTCCATACTATGGGTAAGGGTTAAATATACACTTAGAATCATGGATGTGAGTTTTGTACAAGTGAAGTACATGTTTCAAAAGTGTACCGTAATGTGTTATGTAGGTCACGGTCGCTAACTGTTGACCCATTGACTTCGCTCACTTGTATCAACGCCCACTGTGAGTAATAACTCAGTGAAGTTATGTTTAACTTTGAGTATTTTCTGACTGATATGATATGATCTGTTTTCTGAAATGCTACTTTATAATTTATGAATGAATGACCAATTTTCTGAAAAGTATCAGGCACCTTAGTATCGGCTCTTACCCGGATATAATACCGCTGATCCGGCCTGCACTGGGATATAATACTGCGGATCGCCCTTGCCCGGGAAACAATACTGGTTATCTCAGATTCGCCCTTGCTCGGGGAAATAATATCATGGCTACTATGCTGCTAGTTATGGACCCTCCGGTCGCTGGTACTAACTCGCTCAGGGTCTCTAGACCAATCGACCGTTAGTCGATGGGTGTACCACATATGATCTTATGCAAAATCCGAGTATGAATATGAAAAACAAGTATGTATCTCAGACTGCTTCGATTTGAAATCAAAAATGCATAAGACTCTATCTCTAATAAGATTGTGTTCGATATGAACTTTGATTTCTAACTCGATGGACATCATTCATTAAAATCCTTACTCATATTATTCACGGGCTTTCGGCCACGCTATTATATATATGTAGGTGAGCCAAGATAAGACCCCGCCGTAGTTGATGGCCCTCTGTTTCATTTTGTTTTGGTCAAGCCACCCGTCGCGCCTCTCGAGGAGGTTCCGCTTGAAGTCTAACCCCGTGGCAGTTTTGTACCTCATGCTAGTCAGTGGTAGTGTGTTTGTAATGTCGGATCTTAGGAGTGTTTGATGTAAATACTTTGTACATATGGATGTATGGGACTAGAATGATTATGTGAATAAATAAGTTTTAAATTTTCTGTCTCATGTACGTCATCACAAAATCATTGACCTGATTATGTTACATTTGCTTCCGCACTTCTTAATATTTGTTATTCTGTTCGGAGGCCATAGGTAATCCATGGATTACTGGCCAATTACGGCGCTAAATCTATAGGGGCGGGTTTAGGTCGCGACAGAGTGGTATCAGAGCACGAGTTGTACCGCACACACAGGTCCGTATGAGCTTAGGATGTCCTAGTAAGAATTAGGGGCATTCCATTTGCATGTGTGGGTGTGTGGTAATGTAACTGAATATTGAAACTGAATGTATATTTGAATATATAAAGTTTTGTTTACCTATAGCCATGGACAATCCAAGGAATGATGATACAGCAGGGTCTTCTGATGCCCGAATGGATAGAATGGAACAAATGTTGGCAACCTTGACCGAAGTAGTAATGCAACAGAGACAACAACCCCCTCCACTGGGCCAAGACAAAGCCGTTTTTATAACAAAGGAAATTATTAACTTGACACGTAAATTCCGAAAATGAAACCGCCATGTTCTATGGTGGATTGAGCCTTGAAAGTCAAACATGGTTGCATGAGATGGAGAAGTTGTATGAGGTGTTCCCTTGTTCTGAAATTCGAAGTTTTGTTGGCTACCTACACATCGAAAAGATGAGGCTCGCAGTGGTGGTTAATGATTCAAATGGTCACGAAAATATGACATGGACTCAGCTTTAATGCGCTTTATGACAAGTATTTCCCAAGCTGCAATCGGAAAGTCTCGTAATTTCAGAACTTAAACAGGCAAGATGTCTGTGGCTCAAGATGAGGCCAAATTCACCGAAGTTAGCTAGGTTTGCTCCACATATGGTGACACCAAGACAAGAAGGCCCCGCAAGTTTGAGGATGGATTGGATCTAGACATACCGATAGGTAGGAGTTCTAATCTACCAAATATATGTGAGCATTTTGGATGTGGCATTAATGGCGTAATCCATTCTAGCAAAGAAAGAAACAAACTTCCACACCACGGATCGAGTGGACAGGAAAAGATCCCAATAACTTTAAAAAGGCCGTCATTTTCGGGAATAAGAAGCATAACATGTCTTACAAAGAATTCAAGCCAAGGTAATGACTCTACACCAAATTGTCCCAATTGTGAATAAGCACGGAGGTACTTGTTACCTAACATCGGGGGCATGTTTCAATTGCCGTAAAGGCTATATGGTGAGAAATTGTCCGCTTAGAGTCGAGACTACTAACCAATTGCGGCAAGTTCAATGGGTCCGCTTTATGGCCAAACCAACGCTAAAGCCAATGCAGAAAGGAACCATTAAGACAAGGCTTAGTGTTTGCTTTTAGTGCCGTGATGTATCAACACCTATACCGTGGTGTCGGGTACACTTTCTATATGTTCTCAAATTGCATGTATTGATAGATTCTCGTTCCACGCATTCTTTGTGTCACATGCTTTTTCTCAAAATTGACTAGGCCACTAGAACATATGACATGTGTATTATCCGTATTCACACCTTCGGGATTCTATGATGTGCACTCATGTTTATCCGGCCAGACGCTGTGGTTGGTGATATGACATTGTATGTGGATTTATTGCCTTGGACATTCATCATTTTGATTGTATTTTGGGGATGGATTGGTTGACTAAATCGCGGCTACTATTGATTGTGCAAACAAAATGCGGGTGTTTAGACCTGGTATGCCCTCGAATTTCATTTTAAAGGAATGGGGTAGTTCCTCCCATACTTAATTTCTTGCTATGAAAGTCAGAAACTACTTAGAAGGGTTGTAGGGGTTATCTGTGTTGCATATTGACTACATCATCTGACAGTCCTCATGTAGAAACAATCCCTGTTGTTTGTGACTTCCCTGATGTGTTTCCAACTGATTTACCGGGGGATTTAGTTGACCGAGAAATTGAATTCATCGCTGAGGTGTTTAGGGACACAACCCATTTCCAAGACTCCTTATAGAATGTCCATTTCGAATTGAAAGAATTGAAAACCCAACTTCGTGAACTATTAGACAAGAACTTTATCCGTCTGAGTACTTCACCTTGGGGTGCTCCAAGTTGTTATTTGTCAAAAGAAGGATGGGTCTTTGAGATTGTGTATAGACTATCTAGAATTGAACAAAGTAACTATCAAAAACAAATATCCCTTGCCCTTAATAGATGACTTGTTTGACCAACTTCGTGGTGCTCAAGTGTTCTCAAAATCGACCTCAGTGTCGGTATCACCGCTAAAGGTTAGAGCCGAGGACATAGAGAAACCGCTCCCGACCAGATACGGACATTATGAATTTTTGGTAATGCCGCTTTGGGATGACAAATGCACCGCCGCTTATGGATCTTATGAATAGAGTGTTTAAATCATATCCGGATGATTTTATTGTTGTATTTATTGATGACATTCTCGATATATTCTAGAGACAGGAAGAACATGAAAAGCATTTGAGAATCGCCTTGCAGTATTGAGAGAAAAGAAGTTGTATGCTAAATTGTCTACAAGCAGTTTTGTCGACAAGGTGGCATTCCAGGCCATGTGATTGACAAAAATGGTGTTTCTCAGGACCCTCGTAAAATTGAAGTTCGCTAGGATTGGCCGAGGCCTACAAATGTGATGTAGTACAAAGTTTTCTCGACTTGTGCTACTACATGAGATTTGTGAAAGACTTTCAAAGCTTGCCTCGCTGACTCAACTAACTCGTAAAACATGCCATTTGACCGAATGATCAAAGAGAGGCAAATTTCCAAGAATTGAAAACAAAGTTAGTGATCGCACTAATCGTAACCTTGCCAAATGGTACCGGCGGATTTCAAGGTACAAAGGATGCTTCATACAAAGGCCTAGGTGCGTAAGCAATGCAAAATGGAAAGGTGATTATTTATGCTTCTAGACAACTCCGATTTCATGAAAAGAATTACCCAACACATGATCTTGAATTGGCAACAGTGTTCGCTGGAAAATATGGCGCTATTACTTGTATGTGGGGTAACTTCTAAGTGTACAACCGACCATAAAAGCTAAAAATATTTCTTCACCAAAAGGAGTTCAATATGAGATGTAGACGCGATGGAACTAATCAAGGATTATGACTTGCAAATCTTTATACCATCCGGAAAGGCTAATATCGCGGGCGTATGCCTTGAGCCGGAAAATCGTGCAAGTGTGTCGTTTGCATATCTAGCCTAAAAGACTTGTCAACCGACTTGGAACAAGATGGATCGACATTTGCTATTCTCCTCGCCCAACCCGCTATTCTTGACGAGATTAAACAGGAAACAATGTGAAGATGAACACTTGAAAAAGGTCAGAGGAGTTTGATTCAAACTAAGGTCTGATTTTGTGTTTGAGAATGGCGTGGCCGAAATTTCGTAACTGCTCAGGTGGTGCCCGATCATATGACTTGAGGAAACGTAAGTTATGACAAGCTCACGTGAGTAAATTTGCTATGCATCCTGAACACGAAGATGTACCACAATTTGAAACAAAATTTTTGGTATTCGAATGAAGAAGAGTATTGCAGACTTTTGTGGCATAGATGTCTACATTGCCAACAAAGTTAAAGTCGAACACCAACGACTCAAGCAGTTTGCTTCAACCACTCCCCAATACCGTAATGGAAATGGGAGCACATCACCATGGACTTGGCTGTGATTGCCTCGCTCCTCCCGAGGTATGGACTCTATTTAAGCAGAAGCTGATCGCTTGACTAAGTCTGCACATTTTCCGCCTCGTTAAAAACTATTTATAACGCCGAGTAGATCAAGCCAACATCTATATTTAGAACTAAAATTGTGAGACTGGGTGATGGAGTGCCAGTGTCTATTGTGTCTGACAGGACTCAAGTTTGTGTCA